>CM076270.1:1510000-3945000 GCA_038380795.1 Pyrocephalus nanus | reverse complement strand
GTTGCCTACTGTTTTTTCTCAAATTTTCAAATTTTGTGCCAGTTTTCAGCCAGGAATAAAATTTTAAGCCAAGTTATAAACCACTGAAAAGGAAACATTGATACAGCCTTAAGTATAATCACAAGGCCTCTGTGTCCAGTATTTTGATATCCATGATATTAATTTGTACGTTTCAACCTCCTAGATATATATCTGCAATAAAAACTGCAGGATTTTTTCTAACTGGGAAATCATTTCTCCCTACTGGTTGGAAAAGCAGCTACCACTGGTTTGTTCTTGCTGAAATTTCAAGAGGAAACGTGGGGGCTGCTGCTGCTGCTTCCCCCAGATCCACTGGTGTCAGCAGGAAAAAAAAAGTCTTACTGCTGCTCGAGGCAGAGTGGGGGTGTAAATACTGTGAGAGATCAAAATCCTGCCTGTTATTCCAGGAGACAAATGATGGGTCCCACTGAACACAACAGGTGCTGCTTCAAGGACAGAAGTGCCAGATACTAAAAAAAAACAAACAACAGTACCACTTTCTCAACACGATGGGAATGGCTTTCCACGATGAGCTTAACAAATTACGTTAATTATCTGCTTCTTTGAAGCAGCCAGAAGTGCCACTTCCAGTGACATCCAAAGGGTTTGCACTGGCAGCTCTGACAGCTGAAGGAGGGACTGGCAGAGGGGCTGGCACCACTCTCATTTGGATAAGAGGAACCTGCAATTCCTTGATTGTTGGCCAATACTGTAATGGAGGTGACATTTCCCTGGGAGGGCACCAGGTATCAGTGATCATCCCAGGATGGGATGGCTGATGCTGGAGGGGCTCCCTGAGCAGCACTGACTGACCTGCTCACAGCCACCTGCACAGGGTCACAGGTTGGTTAAATTTCAGAAATGGGCTTGTTTTGAGATGATGAACAAGCTCAGTTTGGGCTGCATGTGTGTAGTTCTTTTTGTCTTTCTCTAAGCTCCAAGTCTTTTTTTTTTTTTTTTTTTTTTTTTTGAGTACTGGTGATGGTTAATCTACAATTTCTATATATGTTATATGTATATTAAAATTTTTATATGTTAAAACTTTTATATATAGGGTTTAAATATCTGGGCATTAAATTTTGATGCAGCCTGAGCTCTGTGCCGTGCCTGCTGTAGAAAGGCTCAACCTGCTCATTACCATCAGAGTTTTCAGGTGTTCAAGTTACACAACTCAATTCAGCTGTGAAAGTCAGATATAAAGTTGGCTGAGAGGGTTCAAGAGTTCTTTGCCAGTGTCTATGGTGGAGGTTGAAGCTCCTTCTCTACCTTTTGAGCAGGTAGGTCATTTTGTTAATTTTATGTAGCCTAAGTGCTTAAGCTAAGTTCTTGTACAGAAGTTTTAAACTTCCTCTAGTCTTGGTTTATATAAATTGGTAACTTTGTTAGAGTAACAATCATTCAGCTTTCCCCTCTATATTTTACGCATCTGTGAAAAAAATTTCCCCCTTTTCTTCTAATGTTAAAATGGTAACTGGCCTCTTGTGGCCTGACCCTGTGCTCTTTTCTGGCTCTATGGTACTGCTCTGAAACCAGCCAGCAGAAGAGGAATGTGAAAGCTTTGATGGCAAACTTTTCTTTGGATTTCTTTAAAGGTGTCTTTAAACTTAAGTTCATTCCTTTAAATTTTTTTATTAAAAAAAGAAAAAAAAGAGGGTTGATCTTAAAGTGATCTCAAATGCAAGTCTTAATCTGAGTGGATTGTAAAGGAAAGTCTATGTTTGAATTTGATGCCTTAAGCTCGTGCTTGATGACTTTTCAAGAGGGGCATGTGCTGGAGGAGGATACAGCAGGAGGAAAGAATTAAAAGAAAGCTCTTTGGGTTCTGCTCTGCTGCTCCTGCTGAGTTTCCAATGCTCTTCACCATTGTTGGAGTGGCACACTTAATATACTAAATGGGATGAGTGGGAATTGTGCCTGTGCAACCACGAACAGAGTTTTCTTAAGGTGACTTTCAATATTTTATCATACCAAAGCACCAGCAGAATGATTAATTAGATTAAAAACTGTGTTCTTAAACATTGCTTTTTTTTTTTCCTATGTATTCTGGATACTTTGACTTTTCTCGTCCTCCACAAGCATTTAAGCCTTTCTTATGTGATAGAAATGAAGAGATTTAATTCTTAATAAATACATGTTGGCTATTTTCACTTTGTTCCCTTCAGTAACACCTGCTTTTCTGGTTAAATGGTGGAAAATAAATAATAGTGATGGAGCGAAGGAAAGAGACACAAGCATATTTCTAAGAAATTTTATCCCTTGTTTCAGAATATTGTTAAATTTCTTCAGCAGTTACTGTAGTGGGACCCTAAACTGCTGCATTTTTTTCTCTGAAGTATCAATGATAGTTATAAATGCAATGTACCTGAGGGACACTTCTGGCATTGTCTGCCTTAGTGGAGAAATGATGGCTTGTCCCAAAAGCAGTGGCTGCAGTGCCAGTGCTCTTTGTCTTCCCTGGCACACAGGTGGGGAATGTTGGGGCCAGGCAGAGCTGGAGTGAAATGAAACACCAGCTGCTCAGGGTTTCTGTGATTAGGATCCTGCCTTCCAACAAGCTGAAACTCACCTGGAGTGATTGTTCTTTAATGTCCTTCTCAAATACTGGGCTTTTTTATATCTAATGTAGGGCTTTGTGTAGGATTTCTGGCATAAGTGCTGGTTTAACTGCCCTGCCTTGCTGGAAGAGGCACTGGAAGCAGTCACTCCTGGGTAGTAACCCAGAGTTGCTTTATTTTCAATATTTAACATATTGGCTGCTGAGCACAAAAGTTTTAGGTTGGAAAAATATTTGCAAAAGGTCCCAAATGTGCTGCTCCAAAGGAGTATCCTGTGTCAGGGTGTTTGTGGTGCTTGGTGTGTCACAGATTTAGTGTGCCATCAGTAAATGGTGTGAGATGTCAGATATCAGTGGTATGGGGTTGTTAGCCCCTTGCTGTGGAGAAAATGACTTCCTGGGGAATGGAGAGGTCTCTGCTTCCCAAAGAAAGCTGCTGAGGAGTCAAAGTGGAGAGATACCACCTCCTTTCCCATATTTGCTCAAGCCACATATTAGGTTGCTTGTGGGCACTACTGGTGGCAGGGGCTTAGTGGGAGATGCTCCTCTCTCCCAGCTGCTAATTAAACAGTGCTTTGGTTGTCATTGAGGTAGAATTGGGTCATGTTTTTCAGTGTTGATCCGTAACCACAAATACCTGTTGTGGACTTGTGTTTTTATCAGAGTTCAGGCACAGTTCTCCCTGCTTTGCAGCTTTAAATAAAGCACTTGATTCAAGGGAAGGACTTGTGATAATAGTGTGACACTGCTTTTTTTTTTTTTTTCCTTTGAAATTTTAGATGTGGGACTCTTTGTCCCTCTCTGAGCTGATAAAAGATTTTTAGATACTGTACTGGTGTCCCATCTGCACTTTAGGTGTATGTGTTCATGCTAACTACATACCTGGAGGGCTTTAGGGAATGGTACAATTATGTGTAATTCACTTTTGGTTTTTAGTTATTTAAAAAGACCCGTTTAAAAATCTTCCCTAATAGAATATTGCTTCTTAATGAATAGACCCCCTTGTTATGGGACAGCTTAGTGCTGTTAACATTTTTCTCTCTTGTTTGGCTTTATTAGGTGCTATCTCCCATGGCTATCTGTAAAGCCAATTAGTGGAGAAAATAACAGCCATATTAATCTCCCAGAGCAGTGCAAGAAAAAGAGTCATAATATCATAGGGAAATTGTTCTAAGTGTGAAAAATTACCCACTTCGTCTATTTCATTTTTCTCAAACTCCAAAATTAATGACTTTTTGAAAAAAAAAAAAAAGATATATTTATCTCTGTATAAAGGCAGAGATTTGATGAATGCTAGAGAGAAACCAATAGAGCTTTAATAAAAATGTATATGTCCATAATCCTATGAATCCCATTCCAGCGTGTTAAACTGCTGATTTGTATCTCCGTGTCAAATATAATTACAGGCAAACAGGAGCCGTGTTATAATATCTATTAATCAAGATTATAATTAGGATTTTAAGAAGCTGCTTGCTCGAGTTGGGAAAGGCAGCAGGGAAGTGCCAGAGCTGCTGAGCCTTCAGTGCTGGCAGTGTTTGCAGCCTGGGCAGCACCCCATGGAGAGCAGGGTGCAGTCAAGAGGAGGTTCAACCTAAATTGCATCATATATTTGGGAGTGTGAATGGGAAAAGTGGTCACTGGTTTAACAGATGGAGCCGTTCATGCCAAGCCAGAAATAAAGTCTTGAGTTCTGGGGGGTTTTCCTGCCATTTGGGTGAGTCCCGTTTGGTACTGTTGGATCTTTCCTTAAAATACTTGAGTGAGGAACGCCTTGGCTCAGTCTGTCCTTCCCAGCGTGGCCAGTGAGGAGCTGTGCACCAATTGCTATAAATATTTTCGAGCACTTATGAGCCTTCTGGCCTCTGTAAGTGCCAATCAAACAAAATGGGGTTTGCAAAAGGGATGGGATTGATGAGCTTTTGCCGTTGGCACAAGAGAAGGAACTGATAAAGGTAGGCTCAGGAAGCCAAACCCACTGTTAAATCAGTTGATGACTCAATATTTCAACACGTGGAGATTTTTTTGGCCCTCAAAGCAGTAATCTTAATTGGTTATAGTTTTGTTTTTGTTTTTTTTTTTTTTTTTTTTTTTTTTATTCTCCTCTGAATCTTTTCTCATTTTTTTTCTTTAAGAAGGGTACCTGATGCTCCTGAGTTTGGTAAATTTGGATCATCTCTTTTGTTTGCTATCTCTCCCTTTTTTTTTTTTTTTCCCCCCCACTTGTTTATTCGCCAGGCCATATCTACCTCAACTTCTACCAGGTCTAGTCAGTCATAACAAGCTGAACATGGCGTGAATGTTCCCAGCCTCATTTTAACTAAATTAACTACATTTACAACCTCTGTGTCAGAGCCCTGAACAATGAAAGCTTGCCACCGAACACATGAAACAAAAATGAAATTAGCCAGCGGTAGGAAACTACAAACAGCTGAGGCATTCAATTGTTGGCCATTTGAGGGATTAACTTCTAAATCATGTAGAGCTCCCTTGGTAGTTTAACTAGTTGGGCACTCCAGGGTATATAAAAATTCACTTGAAAGTAGAAATGTATTTCTTTACCTATAAAAAGGAGATTTACTGGCAAGTAGTGATATTATTAATATTGAATTTTTCTGCCATCGTCTCTAGTGTTTAATCACTCTTTCTTTTACTTTCTATGTGCAATTTTCTGTTGGGCTCCCAATGAAAGATAGTGCAGATGAACTTGGTGCTGGGAGACAGATGACACTGTTACCTAGAAATATACTTAACCAACTTCAGTTGGTAAAAACTGCCTCCTGTATGCAGTTTCTGTACATGAATAACTTCCTTCTGTGGATATTTATCCACTTACATGTATAAAGTACTCCTCTGGTTTAAATATATGTATACTCTCACTCTATTGAAAGCTAAGATAAGCCAGTAAAATAGTGGGTTTTTAAAATTTTGTTAAAAAAATTTTTTTTTTTTGGGTAAGAGTTGGCAAAATGTTTTCTTAGTTAATGCATTGCAAAGAGTCACCAAGGGATTAATCAGAAGGAAGAGAAAGGGAACTCTGCTAATTATGGTCATATGTTTATTTGAATTCAGCCTTTTCCCTGTCACCTGAGAGCACTGTCATGGACCTATGGAGCTTCATAGGGGAAACATTCTTCAACTCTTTACTTAATGTGTCTTTCAAACAAGACCCTGAAGTCTTCAGACAAGTATTTATTCAATCAAAATCCTTCAGATTGCACAATTAAGATTGATGAATTTTATAGCAGTTCTCTTTCTTTTTAAATGAATAGCACTAAACAGAGGTGACTTCCTCTCCTAGCACAGACTTGATAATGAAGCCACTGAATTTACTTATAAATATACTATAAGAGCGTTTTGCAGTAGAAGTGCAAAGCAAGGAGCTCATTTGGAGGGAAAAAGAAATAACGACAGGAACACCAACACAAAGCTGAAATAAAGGGGAAAAATGTAGAATCACAAAGAAAACCTAAACAAATAAAGTGCAAACAGAGAGTGACAAGCGCACTCAGCCCCTGGATTGGTTATGGATGAGTCGACAAGTATATGATGAAATTAATGACCCTCTGTCAACTTTTTAGATCTCACTTTTAAAGAGAATGGACCAAAAATCAATAGCCCCCAAACCACTAGTACTCCAGTGAACCAGTTTATCATTTATCTTACTGCTGGCACTCATATAGAAAGTGCAGCCAAGCACAGCATAGGACTTTCATTGGTAGTCATCATTACATGCAATGTTTGAGCACTCCAGTTAAAGGTCAAAGGTGTGCAGTACAGCTCCTCTGAGAAGTACCTATTTGAAATTACCAATATCTGTGTATGGCTTATCCATGCTCTACCCTGCTATTTTATTCCCCCCCCCATGTGCCTTTCCCTCTTCTGAGCTTTACCTGCTGGCTGAAGCAGCAGCAGTGGCTCCACACCCAGGGCCGAGGCTGAGCTGATGTTTCCATTATTCATTCTGACTCTCAAAGCATTGCATCTCAGTTGCTTCTGGTGGCATCAAGTTGAAATCACTGATAGATGAGCTAACACCTCTAACAATTTTTTTTTTTTCAATTCCCCACCCTCAAGAAATTGTAGATTCATATTTAACAACGGGGTTTAAAATGTTTACTTCAAGAAGTCCAAAGCAGACTTAGCTGTTTAAAGTCTGTGTGCTATAATTTATGTTTCTGGTAGCTAATCCTAAAAGTGGAGGGCTAGCAAGATAGGTCCAAAAAAATTAAAATACAGGGGAGGAAAGTATTAGGATCACCTTTTTGTAATTTCTGGCAAGCCAGTTGTGTGACTGCTGTGAGTTTGGGGAGAGTTGCTCCACACATATAGTAGTTGCATTGAAATGTGCATGGTGGGAAGGCATAAACAGGGATAAAATAGGACAATAAATATATCTCCTTACAGGGATGGGAAACTGAGGCACCAAGTAGGCAAAAGGCAGTTTTTAGAAGCAGCTGAGTTGGGAGTTACCTTTTTTCTGTGGGAAAGCTAAAGTAAGGACAGGAATCCAGGTTTCCTGATTCATCTTCCAGCGTGTTGGCAAAGGTTCCCTCTGGGCTGCTGGTGTTTGATGTTCAAACCCTATCAGAGGGGACTCAAGGTGGCACTTTCTCTGATGGCTGGGGATGCAGCTCAGTGTGTTTTGCCTGTGTCACAGCTACTTGGGGGTTCCTCCTGTGCTTCTGTGAGGACCAACCTGTGCTCACACCCCACTTTGTGCTGCCAGGGCAGGTGCTGGGACACTGGGACTGAGCTGAGTGTGCAAACAGGACCGTGCTGACCCCGTGTGTGAGCCTGCTTGTGTCTCTTCCTCGTGCATGTGCCAAATGCAGGGTCAAAAAGTCCACTTTTGCAGAGCCAAGGCACTCTGAAAATGCTGGCAATGCTGAGGGAGGATAAAATATTTCCTGCCACCTCACTGGGGGAAGGATGGCAGCTTCCCCGTGCTGTTGCAGGCAGCAAGGTGTGTTAGTGATGTGCAGCCACATTTCCACTGATGTCAGTGGGACAACTGTGGGAGGTGGAGTCTCCAAAAACACACCCTCACTAATTGATGGGCCTAAGGTCATGCTGCATGTGCCAGACAGAAGTTTTGAAGGACTTGAGAGAAAAGTTGTGTATAAGTAGAAGTTTTTTCTGCAGCAAAGAAGTCTGTTAGTGACAAGAAAGATGTAGAGCTACCACTGAATGTGACTCCTTAACCCCGGGGTGGTGGTTGCAGTGGGGAATAGTGTTAAAATAAAAATACAAACAAACAAAAAAACCCCACAAACAAAATCTCTCTACATGTTAAAAATGTGTAGGGAAAAGAATACCTCTAGACAACAGTGTAATACAGAGGGGAGATGAAATATAGGGCTGAGAGCATCCACATGACAGCACTTAGAAAGGATCTGTTGAGTCTTCAGTCTTGCCCTGCTGATGCATGAGGGTCCCAGCTCCTGCTTTCGCAGGTGGGGGATGCCTTGGTATCTCTGTGCCTCTGCACCTCTGGTGGGTGGGGTCCTCTGGCCCTCGACCATCGGGGTGCATGTGACTCTGTTGCAGAGGAAGTCCTGCTTCATTTCTGGCCCCCTGGTGCCCTGTTGTTTTGGTCTGCCGTTCAAAAAGGCTTGTGCAGTTATGTGCAAATTGCAGCAATTCCCTCAAAGTCTCCCTGTCTGCCTCTTCATTTGAGTATAAGCCCGGTCAGGTGGCTCAAGGCACAAACGCTGCTCCTCTGACAAAAATAGCACGCATGTTTTTGGTGTTCAGCTCTGCCTCTGCTGTGCTAAAACAACTGGCTGTTTCTCTCCCACATGAGGCTTGACACAAGGACAAGCTTTAAGTAGTGGACAGCAGTGAAGGGGGAAGCAATGTGCCCTTGGAGAGAGCAGGGCTGACAGTGTGGATCATCACTGGATTTCATGTGAGGTGTGCATCCAGCAAAGCTCGGGCTCCTTGTAACGTCACCCAGATCATCTGGGTGTGAGCAGTGGTACAGGATGCTCCAAAAGCTGAGTGAGGAAAATGCATTTGATGCTGGACAGGGTTTTGAGTGCAGGGGCTGAAGCTGGAAGTGGAGCACCAGCTCATACACCTGTGTGGCGTGCAACCAGAAACTTCAATGTGACAGCTCAAAAAAGCAAAGATGTCAATTAATTTTTTTGGTGGGTGAATGTTAGGAGGCTCGGCAGACTGAAAAGAGCTTGCACATGCAGGAAAGTGGGATTTAGTGCAGCTTTGATGTCAACAGAAAAACTGCTGTAGCCCTGGAAGTGGGAGCTGGATCTGCTGCTGGTCTGTCTCAGAAATGCAGTCAGTAGATAAAATTAAAACCACCATCAATGCCTATGAGCAAACAAGCAATCTCTTCAGTATTCAGTCAACCTTTCCTTTTGCCCAGCATATTAAACCCATATTTTATTCCAAGAGTGAATAGAGACAATTGCTGGAGTCACACCTATCACATCCTGTTTGCTTGTACAGTAAGTGCCCGATAGCAGAACAGGGAGCTCACACTGTGTGTTCCTTTCAAACAGAAAAGGCAAGTTGCTTCAAGTAGAACAATCCTTGTACTAATTGCAGCCATTTCAAGTCTGCCGCTCCGGGCTGGTTTCCCTGAAGGAAACATGCTAATATGTTAAGACTTGTAATGTGTTAGGACATCTAATATTTTCTTTTTGGTTGTTCCTTTTTGTTTTACAACTAGACCAGAGACTCTTCAGTGGGAAAAAAAATAGGAAAGTCTTGTTTACTTTGACATGAAATCGTTCTGTATTCAAGGTGGCAATAGCTTAGCTCCAGGGGACACTTGATAAGGTGTGTGGGGGGAGAGAGGGATGATCTCTGATACAAGTCTGTTCCTGGTTTTCTGCAGAAGTCCTTGAAGCAGTTTGCTACTGCGTCTCTCCTTACAGAGGGACAGGCACTGTTGCACTTGCATTTAGTGCCAGATGCATCTACCTTTTAAACCTTTTATGATCCAGGCTTTTGATTTTTAGTTCACTGGAAAAAGGTGTTTTCCTTCCCTGCCTCCATGAGTGGCACCAGCACCAAGCTCTTAAATTTAGCAGTTTGTGCTTTTCTAATCCCTGTTTCTAATTCTAAAACGAATGTTAAAGTCTGGGTCAGGACAATGAGAACTTGCAAGTTGATTTAATGAGCAGAGTTTGGAGCACATATATTCCTGGTGGGGGCAGACTGTCCTTTGCTCCCCTTGCCCACAAGCTTCTCATGAGGATGTTGCTCCCTGGTGTGAGTGGTGGGTTGTGATCCAGTGGGGACCACATGGGTCATGAGCATCCTTCCTCTTCCATAGGAAAGGGAGACCCCTGAGCTGCTGCCTGCCCTGAGATTTCATAGGATTCATAATTAATTAGTGTCTGGATGCCTAGAGGGCATAGCATGGCAAAAAAAGGAAAAGGCTTCCCATACCTTAACTCAGAAGGGTCATGGCTGCTTCTGTGCATATTAACCAGAAATATTTCAGTTTAAAATTGAGTATTGGACATGTTGTGCACATTATAACTTAAAAGCTTCAGCCGACCTGCATTTTTGAGGGTTGTATTCATTCTGGAACTGTAGCACAATTCATCATATTAAACTTCATTTGTTGGAAGCCTTGCGCTGGAATATGGGCTTGGTCTCTAAGGAAGTGCTTCATTTCTGTATTCCTTACCAATAACAGCACACGGCACTGTCTTTTTATTACTCTGTGGCCAGCACCATTCATATAGTGCATTTCTACATCAGGGCTGGAGAGACCCCCATCCTGCTGAAAAATTTAGATGGCTACAGCAGTAATCAGAAATACCAATAAAGTGTCCCTGGTTCTAGGTGGTGATGTGGGATGGAGGGAGAAAAAGATATAAAAATGAATCATGATGTGAGACAGCATTGCTCTGGCAACTGCTTCAAAACCTGAGCGCAGTGAGACCATATAAAGGCTTGAGAATATTCCTATGGTCCTAAAGAGACCTGCAAAGACATTGCAAACTCATCAGGCAGCCAGTGCTGCAAGGAGGAGGAGAAACGCTGTTTTGAGTCATTCATCCCCAAACAACAGATGTGCCTTAACCTAGAAATAGGTAACATGGCTTCCAAGTGAGGTGAGTTGGTTTGGATAAACCTGGTTAAAAAACAACCAGACATTTAATGCAGGAAGCTGCTGAAGGTGTAAAGAATGGCTAAGTAAGTGAGTGGGACACCATTAATCTTGGTTTGTTTCAGCACTACATCTTTAGCTGTTAAAGAAAAAAAAAAACCCCTTGCTCCTAGCTCATAACCTGAGTGTTAAAACTGATGTCCTCCCCATTAGGGCCTGTAAGCTCATTAGCACATGGCAATTTATCCTCTTTTATTTCTTCTCAATTATCCTATCATCCATTGTATCTGGATCTGATTACCCTTTCCCAGAGTCAAACATTATCTTGTAAATCATTTGCTTTAAGTCTAAGCCTGCCATTGCATTGCCCAGGATTTGCTTAGGCAGGTAATAAATCAATTAGCATTAAACTTGTGGCATCATCAATTTTCTTTCCTTGTGACTGAAAAAAGGAGTACCTGAACTTTGCGGAGCTGTATCAAGTTTCCTTATGCCATCCACACTGGGGCTTCCTCCTTCTTCCCTTCCCTTCCTCTCCCCCACACGCCAAATCAATATCAATATACTTTGTACTGAACTGGAGACAAAAGAAGTGACAGAAACTGCTGCAAACCCAGATGGAAAGCCTACGGAAAGAGCCTTGTTGACTTGAGATCTTTTGGATCAAGCCCTGGGCGAGACCCCTGTAGCCAAGGGACTTCTGGGTTCTGCTATTTGATAAATGTCAAAACCTGAATAGTGATGATGGTCTAACATGACAAGCCTGCAACCTCAGGAATGTGAAAATTCCTGCCCTTCCCACACTGGGAGGGATGTGCTAGTGCTCTGCCAGCCCCACGCTGCCCCAGGGCTGCCTGCAATGGTGATCTCCACTGCTTCCCGTGGGTGCAGGCAGCCCCAGAGTGGCAGAGGCACGTGCTGTGCTCTTGTCCCTTCCCCAAGGCTGATGGAATTGGTGTGGCCAAGGTGCCTCTGCCCAAAGTGGCGCTTCGGCAGAAATGCAGTTCAGAACCAGTGTGGACAGCAGGAGCACAACTGGCTTTCATTTGCTCCTGCATATTCCTCCTCTGGACTTGCTCCCACGACTTTTTGGCGGATCCCCAGGATCTCATCTGACAGTTACGACAACATTTATTGGCTGTAGTGTGGGCAAATGACGCAAAGGGAAACATTTCTTACACCCTTTGCATATAACCTACCGGGGCGATTGCTGAATCAGCTTTCTTGTGCTTGGAGTTTGATATTTGCAATCCCTACAGTGTTATGTCCTTTTTTTTTTTTTTTTTCTCCTCAATTAGGCTTTCAAAAGGACAGATGTAAAAAATGCTGGCAATGTTGATTTGCTGTGCTCCAACCACAAACTCTGTGTGTGAGACCAGTGCTGAGACCCATGCAGTGGAATACTTGAGATTAGCTTTGTCCAGTTGTCTTGCTTATTATGATATCTGTATTAAGAAGACCTAAATAAATGACTTAAAATATACTAAAAGAAAAAAAAGGAAAGCAGACTTGGTCATACATGGACTTGCATTGGGCTTTGAGTGCTAACTCAACTGGTTATTGCTCTGCTTTATGGAAATGACTGAAGTGACCGAAACCTGACTTTTTGTTTAAAGACATGTGATAGGAAATGAGCTGCACACAAACATACTGGGGATGTAAGTTATTAATTCTGGGGAGAGCTCATTAGAGGTGCCTGACTTGTGAGCAGTGGGGATCAGTGTTTGTTTTTGTGAATGTTAGAGGATTTCCTACGAATTCCCGTTATTGATTCAAGTTCAGCCCAGTGGTCAACTTGCAGGTGCAGGTTTCCAGAGGAAAGGCCTGAGGAGTTTGTGCCCTGTCCCTCCCTGTCCTACCTCCCCCATTACCATCACCTGGGGAAGTTGCCTGCATCTCCTCTCTTTCTGTTGTGTGTCTGGCATTGCTTTCTTGGAATATTGGGAATTTGTCTTTGCACTTAACCATGTATAAATGGGCCAGTGCAACCTCTGCAGCTTCTTCAAATGTTTTGTGCTTGAGATCTTTCCCTAAGCCGCAGGTTACACAATTTTATTTAATTTTTTTAATCACCTGGCCAGTTACAAGTAGAAGTGTTGTAGCATCTGAGCTGCAGAATGGAATTGTGTGGTGTACTCCTGAAAAAAAAACCAACAAAACAACTCAGCTGTGGAATACTTGTCTAAGATAAGTGATACTGTGTTCTACCGATGTTTTCTAACTAGGGAATCTGAGACAATCAGCAATGAAATGTCAAGGTCATGCAGAAACTCAGTGGTAGATAAGAGCAAAGAAGCCCCAATTCTCAGTCACGTGGTGTAAATCTGAGGCTACTTGTTTATACCTCCCTCTCTTTATATGCTCCTTATATGAAGTATCCAAGAATAAAAAAGACAGCAGTTCCCCTCCTGAAAGTTGGGATTTGAAATGTGGACTTTTTTTGAAAGTTTTTATTTAAATCCCTGGGGAATGCCAGATATCCCATTTCCTGGGACTCTCAAAGGTCATTTGTTGAACAGTTTCTTCTGAGCATATATGACAAGTTATTCCCTTGGCACAATAAACAGGACTCCAGCCCTTTAATTATAATATAGCACTCAATATCTCTAGACATTTCAACGTTTCCTATGTATCCTACACATTTCATTACAAGGAAAGGTTGAACAGAATTAAAAGGGTGACGTTACCTGAAGATTGATAGTTTACCTGTCCAAAAGGGAAAGTCGTATATGAGAGCACAAAGGGAAGAGGGATCCAAACCAAGTTTTGATTGCAGAGGAGACCCGGATAAGAGAGTTTTTATTATCCACAGCTTTTAGCCTTATTTACCATCAGGCTATCTTGCCACAAGCCATGCTTTTTAGTTCTGACAGCTCTGAATTATGACCATTGTGGGATCCTATCTCATTAACTGAAATGGGAGAATAAAACATCAAACAATCATAAAAATAATTTGGCACTGTGAAACCACTTAGGAGCAGCTGTCAAACAGGTTGGAAGATAAAGTTCTAAATAAAAAGAATAGAGAGCCCTGCAATGTCCTGCCATATGCTTCCTCTGCATTATAGACTCCTTAATAATATGAAGTGCCTGTGTTTATGCAGAATAGGCCAGACACTCCATATATGATATTGATTATGCCTTAACCCCAATTTAGTAAAGACGTACTCCTCCTTTTCCTAATCAGATATTGCAGAAGCAGTTTTCTGAAAACGTCCCTAATGCCAAGACATATTTTATCTCCGAAGGCTGTGGCAGGAGATAGGGCTTTGTCTTGCCTGTTGTCATGGCTTGGAGCCCAGTTTTAGGACAGCAGGGCCCCTGTGGGGCTCTTCTCCAGCAGTTTTCATCCAGCAATTCAAAAGCATACATCTTTATCAAGCTGTTGTTGTCAGACAACATTAGATAATTAATAGGCCATTTGTCAGCCTGCACAAAACATGTTAAAATCCCCAACGCAATCAGGGTAAATATAGTTGCCCACTCTCTGAAGGCTTTTTGTTCTGACATGCAGGCATTCCAGGCGGATATTTACTATTAAACAAGACTCATTATTAATCACATCCAATGTTAATTAATTAACCGCCTCTGTGCATTGAGGGGGCTCTGTGACTTTCAGTTGTTTTGAGGAGCTAATTGGTAACTTAGCAGTTTGCATGGAAGTTGTTTCTTGTTCAGTCCACATCAGCTTTCTCAACTTAATAGAATAACCGTGTTCATTAAAAAAAAAAGGCAAAAATAAAAAGGGATATTTTTAGCAGCATAAATTAATATTGTAATAAGCCTACATCTGAGCTTTTCAGGGAAGATGTAATGATTTGGTTCAGACCCAGCTTTACAGACAGTGTTGCTGAGTTAGGGCAAGTGTGCAGATACAAGGCTCTCTGAGGGCTGGAGAACAATTAGATGGGTACAGCTGACATTGTATCGTGCCTCTGTGACCCAAGCAGAGCTGCTGGCAGATGCTGTCCATCTGGAGACACCACAGCAACCTTCTTGAGCTACCAGCACTCAGATAGAGCTGCTAAGGAGCAGTAATTTCAGACATTTCTTTGAAAACCTTTATGCCTTTATGGTTTGGTCTTAATTCTCCTTAGCCCTGCACCCTGGCTCATGGTTGAGCAGTGGAGAATGAGTGTCACTCCTGCAGGTGAAGTGCCCCCAGGTCTGGTTTGTGTCCTGTTAGCAGGATATGTTTGCCTGAGGGAAGGAGCTGTTGAGCAGAACCTTTCCACTTACAGATGCCCTTACTCTAAACACTGCTTATTCCTCGTGAAAGGAGAAGAGAGGCAGGGTTGTCAGCACAGGTTAGATCAGTGGTCCACGTGGCAGCCAACAAAGTGACACAACACCTGAGCGGCCACTTAGACTGCAGAACTCCTGATGATCCAAACTTCAGGTCCGTGGGCTTACAAGCTGTATGGTTTGGCCCAAGAACTCCACTAAGCTGCATGTGCCACTTGATAGCACTGAAAACAAATGTCATTTCCTTTGTTTTTGCTCAACATGCCCATTTTATTGTACGTTCTGACTGTGCCCTGAACGCTATGGTGACTGGTTGTGGTGAGTGGTGACCAAGCCTCAGTGTAAGAATCACCCAGCATAACTATAAACCATTGTGTGGAAAAAGGGCAGGGGAGAATATTGCTTGATTACCTGTCCCTTGAAATTCTGCTCCTGCAGAACTTCCATGGAAATCAGCAGGAGGGCCGTCATTTAGAGCACTCACAGCATTCATCCCAAATATAGCTCGTGAAAACTGCCTTTCCCTCACGTTCCCATTATATAACTTGGGGGCATAAGTGTCTGGGCTACAAAAACTATAAATCTTTTAAAATAGTTGCTGATTTCATCACCCACTAAATAAAGATGACATTTTTGTGAAATATTTTGTATTCAGACTGTCTGTCCAGCCATGCTTTTCACTCTCTCCTCTTTGCTGTGTCAATATTTGCATTACCAACCCTATTTTGGAGGGTTTCTAACTTGATCTTACATTTATTTTGGCGAAGAATGTGGAACACAGCTTCTTACTCTGAGAATTTGTTTTAAGAGAGGATGATGGTGATGGGTTTTGACTTGGAGAGGGGGCTGCAGTCCTTGAGGAAAAATGGGCTGGGAGGGGTTGGTACAGCCTGGCTGGGAGTGTTGTCCTGCAGTCTGGTGGCACTGGGATGGGAAAGAAGGGTCTAGGACTGAAGGTGATCCGTTTGCTTCTCCATGTTCATGGAGCATCACCTCCCTGTCAAGTGTGAAGGTCGGATCAGGTGGAATGGCTCACTTAAGGGAATTGAGCCACCTCCTGCCTCCAATGGGATCTGCAGGTCTTCCCTTGCAGGAAGAACATACCAGTCTCTGTAGAGTATTTCTTACTGCTTTTGTGGGTCAGCCAGCACGTAAGTCCTGATGAAAGTGTCTCATTGCCCAGATCTCAATATTTGAGGTTGAGAATTGCATCTTGGTTCAGTTTTGAGCTTCCAGTCAAAAAAAATTCCAAAATAATTAAGGAAATGAAATGTTTGGGGTTCTTCTGGATGCAAATATAGTTTTTGAGCACTTTTGGGACTGTGCCTATAGTTTTGTATTTTAGTAATTTCTTTGCAGATACGCCAAAAAAATCTTTCATGTACCTGTGCCAACAAATATATTCCTACACATGTATATGTTCATAATCACATAGGTGGATATATTTCGTTTCATTGCATTTATTATGTGTATCAAGTATTTCCTTGCACAGATGTACCTAAATAGCTGTACAGGAACCACAGAGCTTGGATTGTTTTATTCCTGCTGAAATGCTGACATCAAATTGTACGAAGGGGGGAGCTTAGTCCAGAGGGAAAAAATGTCCTTTAGCTAACAAAGCTCTTATCCTGAGAGCATGAAGCTGGTGCTGTTGGGAAAGTCTGGGTTTTGTTTCGAACTGTGGCTCCAGGTGTACAGGATCATTTGGATGCATTATCCAGGCTTGAATTTTAAGGACATGCTCAGGTTGTCCACACCACTATCAGAGGTGCTGGTCACGTTGGGATGTCCTGTGGTTTGGAGCATGAGAAACCAAAGCACCCTCTCCCAGCAGCCTGTTCATCATGTCGTGCATTGCCTGCTGCCTTGGGCTTGCCCTGGAGTTCCTGGGATACCTCATTCATCTTGCCTGTAGTCCCTGGGGCTCCAGCACTGCCCAAGACCCACAGCGTGCCTGGCCAGCAATGGAAACTGTATCTGCATCCTTGTCTTGGTGGTATGTGCTCAGAAATCTAACAAATTATGTATTTCCAACACAGGCTTCAAAAGATGCAGGATTAAGTGGTTAAGTAGGCTTAGGCTAGTGTTTCAAGCAAGGTGCTTGCTCGAGGAATAATATTTATATTGGCTCTGTGTTGGCAAATATACAATCAAGAGACAAACCAGAAACTCTTGCTTTCAAGCTGAAACAGTGTTTTAGGAAGGGAGGGATATTTCATTTCCCAGATAGACAAAGAAGCTTCCCTCATTCAAACTCTGAGCTGTGAAATACTATTTTTGCAGAGGAACCCCCTTCAAATCATGGAAATATTTTTTTGATAATAACATTCAACTTTCCTTCTTCTGTAACACCAGATGAGCAAACTTCAACAGAAGGAGATGAAAAGAACAGCAATATCTATGGAGAATGCTGGAGTCTGGCATCACTCTGCATTTTCCCCACTTGTTCTGGACTCAAGGCTTGAGCCATTCTCAGTCTGGGTTACACCCACACCATCAAAACCAGAAAAAAGACCTTAGCCCAAGAGGCAATTTTATTGAATAATGTAAAGATTGCCAAATGGTATCTAAGACTGACCAGCAAGGCTATATCTTAGATTTCCTCATGGACTTTTAAACAAGCTCGCCTGGGGTTGGATAACAAGAAATTTAAGGCTACCTCCATTCTAAAAATGCAAAGCCATTTCAAAGCAAGAAATAATTCTAAAGAAAATTTGTATATGCTTGATTGATTATCTTATTTTAATCCATATTAAAGCTTTAAGTCTTTAGGTGTGGCTCTTTAGTTCTAACATCTCATAAATTATGGCCATAATGAAGCAGTCATTTATCCAGGGCTGATGATAAATGGCTTGCCCTAGGAGGAACTAAAGAATAGGCAAGTAGATCATTTTCATATTTGGTGAAAACAATATTAAGTACCCAGACCTCAGTGATTGCCCTAATAAATGAATAATCTGAGGTGAGGGGCTTGGCAGTCAGCGTAAAAAATAACCTGAGCTTTGGCTGTCATTTGTCAGGCTTTGCTATGACAGCATGCATTATGGGTAAATGAGCAATCAGCAGGAACTATGTTATGGCTGGGATGTTTTTGAGAAATTTATCATATGCATTGCTTGGTACCTTTAAGACCTTAAGGCTTAATGGCCATAGTGCATGACTGCAAGCGAACACAGCTCTTATTTACCATCCCATGCTTCATTTGCACTGGATCCCCTTTTTTCCATGTATTAGGGGAATGAGCCTCTGTTAGTTTTGCTTCCCAGACTTTCACTCATACGGGATATTCCGGCCTGCTCCATGTTATTTCTAAGGCACCATGATGTTTAGGGGATTTGGAGGATACTCTGCTCAGTATAGTAGAGATGTCAATTTATATTTAATGAGCTAAGTCAGTAACACGCGGATCGGATGTGTAGGAACAAAACCCGGGGGAAAGGCAAGGAAGCACAATAAAGCAGTCCTCCAAACACCTGAGGTGCAGTGGGAAATTAGGTGCTGTTACCTCTTAATTAGCCATGAAACATTCAGGTACAGAGTGGGGACCACAGCGAGGTATGTTAGCAGGTGTCTTGGCACAATAGAAACCTATTTTTCCAGACTGCTCCCCCTGGGAGCGCAGCACCAGTGCTGTGCTGTGTGGTGCAGTACATGAAGGCTCATGGACTTGGGGCAATATTCTTTCTCCTCAGAAAGTGCCCTGATTGTTCCTTTCTGCTGCTGAAATTAAGCACTTTATCAGGTCACTTCAGCTGGAATTTGATAGAAGGAGAGACACACAAAAGCAGTGAAACACTTATTTTATATCTCCTGCCTGATTATTTAATGGACATATAAGAAGTCATTAAATGGAGAAGATCTGGGGGACCCAGGTGTGCTGAGGCACTGGGAGGAGCAAATCAGTGGGGCTGAGGCTGCACACGTGGAAGGGGAGTCCCACGCAGTGGCCACTTCTGGAAATGTTGACATAAGTGATATCCTCAAGTGGGCACAGATGTTGAAATCCAGGGCCTGGATTTCAGTGAGACTTCTCAGTCGTGACCGAAATGGATAGGAATTTCTTTCTCCCTAAACAAACACAGATTAGCAGGGAAAGCATTTGGGTGAAGGAAGGAGCACTGAAATGTGCTCTTTCGAGAGGCTGAGGCTTGTGAAACAAAGCTTGTCCTGGCATCACACCTGCCTCTTCATGGGATGCATGTTACATCAGGTCGTTTTTCTCTTAGTTTCCTTAATCTTTTAAAGGAAGAAGTGATGCAGGGACATGGTATTTTTTTTTTTTTTTAAATATTAATATCTGGAAAGGAAAACTGAACAGGCCAAGCCATGATGTTTTCCACTGGCCTGGCCTAGAAAATACTGTCAGGAGGAAGCTTTTATGGGAGTTCTTAACTACAGCTTTTTCTGCTTCTGAGGCCTCATCCTGTGAGGTGTTGAAGATGCGAGACTGTCTTTGCCTAACTCTCAGCTGGGCGTTCTCTTTTAGAAATGTGAGCTTGGATGAGTGTGCTTCAGGGATTTGATGGATCAGGGCAGAACTTTGCAGCATATTCCAGGCCAAAGTCTGCAATCTGCCCTCAGCCCCACTCAGTTTCCCTTCTGCTGCTGTGCCATCTTCCCAGCAACCAAAACTTTTTTTTTTAATTGCTTTTGTAATTTTTTTTTTTTACAGTCGTAGAAGAAAGGAATGTTAAAAAATGCTCTGATGTAGCTTTTCTGAAAATTTAAATGCTGGTCTGCCACAGCTTTCAATATCTTTTTACCTGCTGCCACTTATACCTTTCACTTCTCATTAAGGAAACGAACTCAGAAGATTAAAGCACTCCCAATTTAGCTTTCTAAATGGGAAGTGAAAGTTGAAAGCAGACCAGCTGAGAATAAGCACCACTGAGAACTGCAGCTGGGCTGATGCTATTAGAAAAAAAGAGACCAATTCTTGCTTCTGATCTGTCATTTAAGGAAGCTTGTTTATGTCTGACACCAGATGAATATGTAGTGCCCTTTCTCACTGAGATGAAAGTTTTACTTTAGACCCATCAGATATCACATCACTAAATACTAAGGGTTTTATAAAAGTAAGGCAACAATCATGTCTATAAACAAATTCATATTTGTGGAGTCCAGTAATATCCGAGATCCACATGGGAGTGAATCCTGAGATTGGAGCCAAATGATTGTAAACCCTCTTCACTGAATTTTGGGAGACTGAATCTGACTAATTTGTGGGTGCAGCGTGTGGAGGGAAAAGGAGGGCAGAGAGAGGCAGAGGGTTCCTGATGTTCCTTTAATTCGAGCTTGTTTTTAATGTCTGGCTGTTGTGTGCATTCCAGATGTTTCCCTACACCTTTGTATTTGTTCAAAGTTGACGAAGCAAAGAGGAACCCCCCAGGAGCTGTGGGTCAGATCCCTAGGGAGCATGACTTGGAAGCAGCACTAGAACACACTTAGCAGGAAGGAAATCACTGTGTGCTGTCCATGAGGCACAGACAAGCACAGCAGAGAGTACCAGGAGCTCAGCTGCTCCAAGGCTTCTCTTTGTGGTGCAAACAGATAAAGAAATTAAAGTGGTATAAGTTATAAAGTTATCTACAGAGTGTAATATTTGAAGAAAATACGATATGAGGAAACATTTCTAGTGAGACTCTCAGCTACATCTATAGGTACAGTTTTTGTGCTAACCATAAAATTGAGAAAACTATTATAGTCACAACTCACTAAGCCATTGCCATTAAGAAGACCTAGAAACTGAGGATGCTTAAAGTGATTATTGGAAAAACTGGAAATACCTCTTGTGTTGATATATTTTGGGGTTGTGATTTAAGCTGTGTCTGGACATCTGATTCCTCTCACTGAATCTGAGTCGGCGTCAGGAAATTAAAGGGCTCGATTTTTCTTGAATTTATTTAGTGGTACAGTTTCAAATTGAAAATGCAGAAGCAGGGTTTGCTGCCTGGCATTCTCCTCATGGGATGCTAAGTCCTTAACCTGAACTATATTGTGAGTTAAGTGATCTCTGTTTATCCTAAAATATGTTTACAAGTATCAGTTTGCTCTAAATATATTGCTTTTAAATAACCCCTGACAAAGAAAAGGAAGGTCTGCGTATACCAAGTATCTTTTATTGCTTAATTGTTTATAGTGATTGTAAATAACAATAATTAGAAAGTAGACTGGCTACAGAACCCCTTCTAGTAAAATCTAGGAGCACTGGTATGGCAGAATTTCTCAGTTTGAAGTGACTCTATCTTTGACAGTTCTCCTAAGGTAGGTTATTTTGGAGAAAACATATGTTTCCATTTTCTCTCCCTCGGCTTCCCTTTTAGTCCCCAGGCTCCACTAGGGTCACAGCAACATTAAGGCTTTTGTCACTGTGATTAATAGCTCTTTAGATCATCTTTAATTCACTCACTAATGACTGAGGGTCTTTCTGCTCTCCAAGTAATCGCGTGATGTATGAGCCGATAGTACACCTTGTGGCAGAGGTGAAAATCATTCAGGCAATGCAAATATTGTCACGGGGACAAATGTTTTCCCTGTTAATAAAAATTAATGAATTCTACCCAGGAGCTAGTTAAAGAAGCTCTGGTGAGTGAGATCCAAACACAAACAAGTTCGTGCTGCTTGGAACCATTAATTCAGCTTTTCTAGATATGTGAGGATAATTATTATTAGTATTTCTGCATCTACATAATAGACGAGAGAGTGGCAGGTTGATTTAATTACACAAATGCATTGCATTGTAGGTAGATCTGTCTTTCAGCTATGCCCACGTGCTGGTCTTCACTTGAGAGGAGTTATTTTGCTTTGCCTTGGTTATATCACAGTTTTTAATGCTTGGGAGTCAATTTACTTATTTAAAGTAAACTCCACTTCCAGGCTGAATAATTACTTCCAATCAAGAACCACCTCGGTCAGGATGTCATAAGTGTAAAACGATGCAAGGATGTTTACATTTTTTTTTGCCAGTCCCTGTTACACATCATAAAAGGTTGATGAAACAGGCTGTAAATTAATCATCTGGAAGAGGAGGAAAAGCTTCAAGTATCTTGTTCTATTCATTGCATGTGTATGAGTAACAATAAAAAAATGCCCTGTGCCTCAGCCAGGTCACCCTATGAGGTGGGTGTTCCTGTCCCTCACTCAGGGCTCAGACTTCATCTGAGTTGTTGGAAAGGTGTATTTCTTATTTTAGTGATGGAGCACATGCTATGGTTAATGGTGTTGTCTTTTTTTTTTGTTGTTGTTTGTTTCATTTTGATAGTCCCCAATTCTTTCTTCTAATGACAAAAAGCTATTGTCTCAGTGGAATAAATATTTCTGAATTACTTCCCAGTCCCAACCTTATCATTTACATCTTAGAACAAGAAAACAGTAAACTTTTAAAAGACATAATTTTACCTCTTCACAGTGCTTATCTACAAAGGAACATATTACTGAGGGGGGGAAAGAGCTCTACTTGTTACTATTATTTCTGGTAGACACCCAAGGAGAGTAGCTAATTTGTTCTTCATTAATGCCAAGGACAAATAAAAAAGCGAGGACTGAATTATGCATTTATTTCCATTGTGCCTCTAACATGGGCTTCCACTCCCCATCATCCTCCAAAAGAATTCCCAAACCTTTGCTGTGCATTTCATGTGATACCATAGGGTGCAATAATATGGTCTTAAAAGAAGATGAATTTAGTGGTGAATCTTAATCGAAGGCAGAAAATTACATGCAGCCCCCCTGCTGAAAGAAGGATGGACAGTTGGCTGCAATCAGAGGGGTTTTTTGATATAGCTCGACAACAACCTCTTAGTGTTAGTTCATAGAGGCCTGGGCAAAACCCTTGGAGTCAAATTTATTTGGAATTTGAACATTTTTTAAACCTGGGCATGATGAATTGCACCAGTTATCTCCATTTTGTGATGAGCTGAGTCAGTCTTGGACCTGTGGGCAACTGGAGATGAAATTCCCGGCCTGTGCAAAATGAAAGGTATATGGAGCTGACCTCTCAATTATTAGCACATGAGTGGATGTAACCAGGTTCCCCTTTTGACAACTCAGTGCCACAGGGCCCAGGCTCAGCCCCTTGGGGTTTAAGGGCATTTTCCAGTGATTCACTGGGGCTTGGATGTGTCCCTTACAAAGGTTTTGCACTTACATAAAACCTAAAGTACTTGGACTTGAAATGAATAGATTTTTATGTGAAAACTCCTTTTTTTATTTATGGTAGAACATATAAATATTCAATGAAGAGGATTTTTAATTTTTCTGTCAGAAGAAGTGTTTGACCCTTGTCTCAAAATGCTGTGATAAATTATATTGTCTTATATATAATATTAATAAAATATTAAAAGAACTGCTATACTGTAAAAAACATGTATCTCCTAAAATGTATAAAACAGCATTCAAAAATGAATTGCCATATTAGAGACAGAATCAGTTTAATCATCACAGCAGAATAACTATGTAGAAAATTAAGGATGATTCTCCACCATGTTTTTAGAGATGTGACCATGACTTATTTGGTGAAATCAAACTCTGGATTTCCCAGCTCACATCTAACTTCAGAAAACCAGGCCCTATTGAATAAAGTTTGTTGAACAAAGAAATTGGGAAGGATTTCTTACTGCTGCCCAGTGATAAATTGCTGCAATCTTTTCTTTTATTATCACCCTGCTAGTCCTCTACTGCTCAGCCCCGACTTAGGCACCTAAATAAGATCCAGATTTGCCAAAGTGCTCAGGAGTCAGGAGTTTCCACTGGGAGACTTTTTCCTGAACTTGCAGAAGAATTAGGTAACGGAGACTGCCCGTTCAGTGTCACAGCAGGAACCAGTCTGTTTGGCAGCCTTGACCTAAAAGGTTTCAATTTTCTGGGTGTTGTAGCTTCTGCAGTTTCAGGCGTGTCTGCAGAATAGTGAGGCTGTTTCTGCACTACCCTGTGCTTCTGGTCGTGGTTGGGGTGAGAAGGGACAGCAGTCCTCCAGAAAGCCTCTCTCAAAATACCTGAATCTCTCCTGTTGTGTCGGAGGTTTGAATTATCAACCACTTTGCTTGACACTGAATTTCATGCAGGCAGAACAGCCACTGCTGGAATAATGTTACTGAAGTTTTCTACCTTCAGAAAAAAAAATTATATTGTTCTGGTGGAAAGTTCTAACTCTGTCAAAGGTTGGATATTAATACAAACTTTGTCAGTGGCTGGATGTGAACACGTTATATATGAACACAGTAATTACCAGTAAGGGAAGGGCATTGCATTGGGACAGCATTTTGTCAGGCCGTGGAGTGTAAACTCCCTGTGAAGAGCTAAGTCACCCAAAAGAGCCTTAGAGCACACCTGGCATGTTTGAATTTGAGTTTATGGCTGTTTTTTTTTTTTTTTAAATCCTTGGGCTTAGTTTCTATTTACTTTCTTCTCTGTGTGAAGAAGAAACATTTCCATTCTGCAGAAAAACTGAAAATGAAAACAGGTTCAACACAGAGTGACTTCATTTGCTTCCTCATCAGATTGAGGTGGGAAAAGCTGAGGAGGAACACCAGTAGGTGTTTCCCAATCCCTGCCTCTCCTTTTTCCCATCAGGCTTGAGGATCTGAAGCCCAAAGGGTCATCCATGCCTGGGCTTTTGTGGAATAAAACCCACCCTACCACAAATGGAGCCTCTCTCTCCACATCTAGGTCAATAGGTGGCAAATTGGCACAAGAGAAGGAGGGCTGAGAATTTCATGAAGCCAATTTAATAAAAGAAATTTAAACAATTGCATTAGAAGCTGGGCATTATATGTTGTACAGGATGTGAAGGATTTATATTGGATGACCGTCTAATCTTCCGTGTAAGTGGAACTTCTTTGGCCTTATTTTGAACCTGAAGTAATAAAGAAGGAAATGAAAGCAAAGGTAAACTTAAAGTATTGTTTTACCCTAAATGCTTTCAGTAAAGGGTCTTGTTATCTAATGATTGGTACTGGATGGCTGGTATAAATCGTGTTGTTTGTTCTCTGCACTCATGGCGAAGGAAAGCAGAGGCAAAAGGAAATCAATTGGAACTAGCAGGTAACAAATGACCAGTCTTAGGCAAGCATAGCAGATGGGGGAAATAGAGTTGTGGGCATACATTATTAGGAAATGCTGTGGTGACTTTCCCTGTTATTTAGGAAAGGCAGCAAATAATGAATATTTTTGATGGAGGGAGGAGCTCAGACAATTAAGGATGTGCAGATGTTTCAATACTGAGTCATATTTTCAATGTTTTCTTAGAAGGGGCTCTTGCCCTTGGTACTGAATTATCAAAAGGATAACCAGGAAGTGTGATGGCAGCTCTTTGGGAGCTGGCAATAGGTGGGTTTGCCCGTCTCCACAAGGAGAGCTCTGATGGAGGCAGGCTGGCAGTGCATGGCTCAGAGGCAGTTTCAGAGTTGCCCAGGGCTTTGGAAAATATTTTGGCAATTCTGTGCCAGGCTAAACCCTGCAGAGTGGCTACAATATTGTCAGATCAGAATTTAGATGAGGATGAGTTCCAGTAGCCTTCTGTTTGGGGATCTCTCTCTTTACTGATAGATCTTTATGGTTGTTCAAAAAGACTCATTTCTGTGGAGCACAAAAATCCCATAAGATAACTCAAGAGAGTGTCAGAAGAGGTGTGTGGTAGTTTTGTATTTCTTGATATACAAACAGGGAAAGGACCAGCAGGGCAGCAACTCTTTTTACAAGGACCCAGTGAGCACCCTCGTAGTAGGGACTTAGGCTGGATCAGCAGGAACATAAACAGTAGTGAGTTTTTGTCCCCCTTATTTGCCATCTGTACACAAAACACTAGATTTACATCCCTGCTGCAATCAAGATTTTTAGAAGATTGGAACTCGAAGTAGAGAAAGAAAAGCATCCTATGCAGAAGTAAGCACTGGGACCCACCAAGGTGGGAATCTCCATCCTTGGTGGCTTTAAAGACTGTCCTGACCATGCCGTGAGGGACTCTGTGTTTGCCCTGTCTGGAGGGTGATGGTCAAGGTCCCTTCTGGACGGCCTGGTTCAGGATTTGGCCTCCTGCTGTGCTCACTAGGCTTATTTGAGATCCTGGTCTGAGTTTTTAGTTCTTTACATGTGACTCTGTGTGTGAAGGTGATAGGGACAGCTTTCTTTTTAAAAACTTCCTCAAAGGATCTTAACAATATTCTCTGTGTGTTGCACAGTGTATTAGTTCTGCAAGCAAATCCTAAAGTGCTATGGAGGGGACACCCTAACACCTTGAAAAGTATCAGTAAAAACTGCTGAAAGCATTAAAAATAAATGAATCATAGGGTGAGAACTAGCATGACAGGTAAATAGGCAGGACATAAAATACCTCTGGAATCTGAGGGATATTTGCAGGTACAAGGGGGCTTCTAAGTCAAGGTTCATTTACAATGTCTGGTTCCTCTCTCCAGGAAGGATTTCTAATAGATTCAAGGAGACTCCAAGCTTTTAGTAGGTCTTGGGAGAAGAAAGGCTGCTCTGTGAGGAGAGAGGTTTGGTTTGTTTATGGAGAAAACTCACCAGTCACGTTTCATATTGTGTCCCACTCTGAAGAACAACCGAGGGCTTTCACCCTGTGCAGGAAATGGTGTTTTCTGCACAATGGCCACAGCTATTGTAGGGAAACACCATCTCCACGGGGTGAAAGCCTACCTGGAGATGGGCTGCAGCCTCCTAGAAAGCCGCTGCTCCATCAGGAAAACATTTGTGTTTTACAATTCGATGCTGGTTGTATTTGTTTTTACTGCCCAGGATCTGTTCCAGCCTGTGGCTGCAGCACTGTCTGAATGGTGGAGTTTTGCCAAAAGTGAACAGCATCGAATGCTCTGTTTTACCATAAGTGCAGAGGTGAATGAGCACTGTCAAGAAAGCACCATGAATACTCTTTTCTGTTATTAACTAAATTTATTATTTTGCTGGTAAAAGTTAACAGCACAAGGCGAATGTTAATTTTACATCTGCATGAACTTGTGCTGGAAATGTTTGGGGGCTTGTCAGGTCGGGAGGTAGAAGCAAGTTTTGACTGCTCGTTGCTAAACACAACAGCTAAAATCACAAATATTTCCAGTCAGTTGTGACTTTAAAAATATCCAGAAGTATTTGAATGGGGAACGTGGAAAATAATATCATAATCTTCTCAGTCTGTTATGTGAAACAGAAACAGGTTGAATAAATCATTACCTGTTGTTATTGACCCAGTTTGTGAGAGTGTAAAACCACTGGCAGTGTCAAGCAACGTGCTTGGTCTGCTCTTGTTGCACATCAGCCCCAGTAGTAGCTGGGATGTTGGATGAAGGAATGATTTTATTAATACTTCTTCAACAGCTTTGAGCATCATCTTGGTTCACAATAGGCGAAGAAATTGTAGGAGGTGTTTCACTGCTTGGCTTTTTCAGCCAGATGTGAAGTTTTAAGAAAGTCACTACCATGACACGTTCCATGTACAGAGAAATATTTCTCTCATCAAGAGGAAGACTCATTGTTCATCCCAGGAGGATTCAATGGAGATGTGCCCTCCTAGAACAGTGCAGGAAGATAAACCCATCCAGTTAATCTATTCAAACCTCCAAACTTTGAAGGTTGAAGGGGTTTGAAGGAGTTCTTCAGCAGTCTAGAACTGAAATAACTAAAACCAACTTTGGCACAGCTCTAGGACAGATTTTGCAGAAGTCCTCCACCCTCCCTGATGATTGCCCTGTACTGCTTTGAATGAGGCCTTGTTCTGACCCCACTGTGGGGCGTGTGAAATAAGACTGTGTGACCTGGACAGAGAGATGCCAAATGCAAATTGACCTAATTGATGATGAAAGGCCAATTGGGCAGACACAATTATTTAATTAAAAAAAAAAAATCTAAATTTAGGGTTACTAGTGCTTTTGAAGTGAGTTCTTTGAGTTGTGGGAGGTTTGACATGACTGTGTCTTCTCAGCCTTCCCTCTGGAAGAGGAGATTCTTTCCTCTGTTAGTGGACAACATTGCCTGGGGGATGTTCAGCCATCAGAGATGGCTTTTTTAATGGAGAAACAGGTTTGCAGTCTGGTTATTTTCATTTATAAATTTACAGACTGAATATTTAGAATGTGGAGATGACTTCATTGAACTGTTTTTTTGCCCCCTCCCTTTTTTTTTTTTTAATTACTGAAGCAAATAGAAATATTCAAATCAGATTGCACTAATTAGCGAAGCTAATTATGTTTTCCCAAGCATCTCTCTTCTTACCTATTCTGCAATGAAAAAATCATTTGCTCAGGATGTAAAACAGGGGAAAGGAGATTGCCATGACAATTAGCAGTAATTAATGAGAAGCTTTGAATTGCTTCATGTTACCCTCAGCATCTATTAGTGGAAAAGGCTTGGATTTTCCTGCTGAGGGGTGTGGGCATGCACAAACTTCTTCCCTCCCAGAAGAGAAACAAAGACATATTGGGAATATGACAAGGAGTCAAACTGGACTTAAGTAATTTTTTAGTGAGTGTTGGGAATAGTCATGTGCACCTGCTGCAGATTCACATCTGTCAACGTACTTGCAACAAGTAAAATGATACTGGTGTTTTAATTAAAAGGAATTTTTACCTCTTTAGGGCATATTTAGCTTGACTTGAATAAAAGAGTGATCATTGCAGCTGCCTGAAAGATGTTACTTATTTTCTACAGAAGCTTGTTCTGTTTCAGAACTTGTGGGGGTTTTTTCACACTGGAATGAAAATAAGTCTCTGGAAAAATTTTATGAAAGGGAACCATATCATAAAATAACATTTTTTTTTTTTATATCAGTGAGATCAAGAGTAGTTTACCTTTAACAGTAGAGAAATCAGACTTTAATTGACATATTTTGGATTGGTCCATAAAATGCTTCAAAGCATTTTGCATAATTGGAGATCCTGTGCGGCCAGTAGATAATAATCACATCTAGGGATGTTTCCATTTGGAAATATTTAGATTTGAAGTTGTGAACCACATGAGCAGCTCCTTCTTCAGAAGTGACATGTTGGAAGAGTTGAGAAACAGATCCATCTCCTGCACTGCTGCTTCCCTGTAATTGCTTCCTGAAAGCAACATGTCCTGGATGTGATTTCTGCAGCAAAGTGAGAAGAAGTCACATTAACCCACTGAAAGGGGAGATGCTGCTTTCAATTCTCCTCTTGGCCCTGCTTTCTCTCCTGATTTATGGATTAATTGTATGCTTGCTCCCAACACAACTCCGTGTTGTCTCTGTCATGGTGGCTGGGACCGTATCCCCCCTTCTGAGGCTCCTGGGTCTTAGACTTGCACAGTCTCTAATTGAACAGCTGATGATTGATAATTGAATACAAGAATAGGCTAAAAAGCTTGGCTTGTGCAGCTGAGGAAAATGAAGGCTGATAGAGGTTATGTCTGATACCGAAGGTGACAAACACTCCCAGCAAACCATTTAAGCTAAAGAACAGTGCTGGAACAAGTACAAATGGGCAATAAAGTGTCCATGAATATTCTGAGGCCAGAAAGGAGCTTTCTAGCGATAAGAGGGTAAAAGGGAGAACTGCCTCTTCCATGGGAATGATGGAGTGAGGGCAGTACACTGGTAGGGATGTGAGAAAGGTGCCTCCAAACACCTTGTTGTTGCTCCAGTGTCCTGGTGGGCCAGGCCACCGTGAGGCCAGTGCTACTGGTGGATGTGCAATAGCAGGCATGGATTTCCTGGTCCTGCATCCATGTTTGTAACCCCTTTTGCTGCAGAGCAGAGGACTCTGACTATTTTGTTGGTTTTTCTGTGCTTGAGAGAGAATGCTGTAAAGGATGACAATATTTAAGGCAGAAGACAACAAAGACTCATTCTGGCATCTTCCCTTTCCTTTCTGTCATTGCCAGACTTTTTGCATTTCAGGTTGAATGTGGCAGACTGAGCTGACCCGCTGTGAGATTGAGAGATGGTGGGGTAGAATAAATGTGGAGACCCTTTGTCCCAGGGAATTTCGTTCCTGAGCGTGGCATTGTTTTGCTCCTATGATATATGACCTATTTTGCTATATTCTCTGCTGAGTTGGGGAAATAATCTTAGAGAGGTGCTTTGTGTGAGGGGCTGGCATTTTGTCTCAAGCTGTGATGCCGGAGTTTTGTGCTTGATGGTGCTCAGTCCTCAGTGTAATAACTTTGCTTTCAAGAACTGGCATTTTCAAAAACATTTGTTAACTCCATTTTTCTTCCACTGACCTGAGCAGCAAACCCCTGAGAGGGGAGTTAGTCAAGGTGGCACACTTGTAAGAAGCCTTTTCCATGCATTTTGAGGGAAGGCAAAGTTTTGTCCCAGGGCTCTGGATCAATCCTTACTTTGTGTTCCCCTGCATTGCTCAGTGTCGTGCACTGCCTTCAGTCACTGCTTTTAAAGTAAAGTAGTTTGTTACTGGAGTTTTGAAAGTACTTTGCAGCATTTAATCTAATCAGCAAAAACTTCCTCATCCCATTATTTGGGCAATTTTGGGGGAGGAGTGGTTGTTTTCATTTGGGTTTTTATGATTTATACTTCATTTTTATTATGGCGTGTTTGTTCAGGAGGAGGATTTTTCACTGCTCGCCTTTGTAGTGATTGTTTTGTGCTTTCTTGGGACAAAACCGGCTCTTTTGAAGGTCTCTGTGCTTACGTGCAAAGTATTGGCAGATCTCTGGGGCTGAGGAATGCAGTGGAAACTGTAGTGCATCCTGTGCTTTGATTTCTGCAGATCTCCTTGTGTTGGTGGTGGTTATGAAGCAGAGTTTCTTGCTTCTAGCTCCTAGCTGCACTAGCTTCTACAATCACTTTTATTCAGATTAAGCTTAGGGCTGTAACAGCTACTGATGGTTCCTAATAAAAGCAGGAAAATCACAAAAAGTTTGTTGGTTTGGTTGTCCAATTTGAGGCAGTTGTGCTGTTTTCTGGACTCCTACCACGGGAGAACAGGAGCTCAGCATCTAAGGGAGCCAGACCGTTGGCAGAAAATGAAAGAAGATTTAAATATATATATATATATATGTATAAAAATATGTGTTTGTGTGTGTCCTGGGTATATTTTCTTTAGTGAGCAGTGGGACAAGGGTATCTTTGCTTGTATGCTCAGTTTATCTCTTTGAACTTGTGTGTTTAACTCCCTAAGAATAAAATTGCTTTACTCACATCACTAAAACTGGATTTAAGTGACAAACCTCTTGTCAATAGGCATGAAGGTTTTGTGGTTTGATCTTTGGTTTCCCTGCAAGAACTGAAATATGCCACCAGTGATAATCTGTATCACCCTCCTTGATAGGTTTGTCAGTGGAGTTCATGCTGCAGCTCAACTAGTCAGGAGCTGTATTTTATGTGTAGCTTGTAGGTTGGGATTGCAGAAAGAGAGGATGGTAATACTCAGAGTTGCATGGATTTCATCTGAGCTGGTTTGCATCTCCAGACATACAATCTGAGGGCAGCCATAATGCTTAAATCAAAGAAAATTTACCAAATCCTCTATTTTGTTGTTGTTTCAAATTGATTTTGGGGGTGTTTACTTTTGTGTTTGGGGTTTTTGTTGCTGTTATTGTTCTGGGTAGACCGGGTTAATTCACTGAAACTCCTTTCCCTATTTATTTTTATGATTGTTTCTCATCTCTTCAGTGTTAATTTGCAAGTTTGCATCTTGTTTAAGTTTCCCCATTGTATGCACAAGATGCACAAGTTCAGCTCGTTTTTCTGTGGGGTTTTTTTTCGGGGGAAGTGGAAGGGGAAAAGAGAAAAAATAATCTTGCAGGGCTAAAAATAATATAAGCTTTGAGCATTGTGATGTCCACTCTGTATCATCAGGTGGCTCTTTTGCACTGGGAGAAACAGCATTTGAAAAAAAACCCCAGCATCCAGCAGGAATCCTTCACGGGGTTAATACTTTGACTTTTGTCATCTTTCGTCCCCACTTTCCCATGTTTTTCTTCCCCAGCAATATGTCAGTGTGCAAATTCTGGCAAAAACACAATTATGCACTCAAAACTCATGAATTAAGCTTCCCCAAACAGATTTTTTTTTTTTTTTTTTTTTTTAAGGAAATCCTATGGTATTCAACAGTGTGTGTTTTTGTTTACAACAAACCCCTCCCACCACACTGGTATGACAGTCCTTCGGGAATGTTCTCTTTTTTGCCCGTTCCCATCAAACTCTGACACTTTAAAGCCCATCTCCTTAATTTTATTTGTCTTGAGGGGTCTCTGGACCTCTGACACTGGTGATGAGAACAGGACACTGGGCTTTCTGCATTCGAGCATGGGCACCTTTTCCTCCTCTTCTGCAATGAGAGGCTGCAAAACCACATCCATCTCTTACTGCTGGCACAGTGTAGCTGATTTTGGCTTTCTCAGGCAGCCTTTGGGTTGGGTACTACTCATTTAAGGTGGTTACATCACTTACAACCCACCTTTTGGTGCATTTTTTTTGCCACAGGAAATAAGTTATGACTTATCTGTAAGCATCTCTCCTCTCCACTGCCGTCCCACATCACTCTGATCGCTGTGTAAACATTGCTCCTCGGGATGCACCAGCACCACAGGCCTCCTAATTTGTTGCATTTGTACTTTTTTTTGTAAATACTCTCTTTGTGGATATTAAATAGTAAGCAGATGTCCATCAGAATATTTGCTTTTTAGGGACTCTTTTGTTTGACAAAGCTTTGAAGAGCGGATGTGTGTTGCCTAGTAGCTTTTATTTTTTGAGTCATCTATTTTAACAAATCAGAAGCTGGAAAGAAATTTAAAAACTGAAAACTAAAAAAAAAAAAAAAAAAAAAAAAAGGCTTTCACCAAAACTACATAAATATATATATATATAAAATCATTGAGCTAGCCAGTTGTTCCCTGTCCCTTTTTCATCTTGGAGTTATGTAGCTTTACCATCGCTACTTAAGCACGTGTGTTCGTGTGTTGGGTGAAGAGCAAGTGCACCATTGGTCCCTGAAACAGTCACCCTAAATAAAATCTAGCTTTTTCACATCAGGTGGGATTTTGTCCACTGTTTGTAGTGGATGTGGACCACATCCTCCTAGTCCAATGCTGCTGAAATCCAGTGCAGCTGAAATCCAGTGCAGTCCCCTTGATTTTTTCCCAGAGCAGGGAGCTCTGCTCTTTTCTGAACTCAAGCATCTTTTATTCAGGCATCTGATTTTTAGCTGAAGCTTCTTCTGTATTTCAATGACCTCTAAACTAAATTTTCCAAATTATTTCCTCATCCTCAAAAGTATTTTTTTCCCACTTCTACTGTTAATTAAATCGCCGCAGAAAATCAGCTCTAAAGCAGGGCAGGATCACAGAGGGAAGCTCTTATCAATATATTTCCTCAGCAAAAGCTTTATGTGGCTCGTCTGGATTCAATAGGAGATTTGTCATTGATTTCATGAGGAATACTTCTAGTTAAAAGAAGAATCAGACAAATCCCCTCCTTTCCATATATTTGATATATGGCATAGGATGCACAGTTTTCTCTGGCGCTTCCCAAGTTTGTAATTTGTATTTCACCTTAATGCCACTTTGTGAATTTATTGACAGCCAGGAGCACTCCATCAGGATTATAGAGTTTTGCCTACCTTTTTGGTGGTTCTAACACTTTGTTAAAGGAGAGTTTAGTTATTTTTAGTTAGGTGCCACATGAGTGGGTTGATACCAACCTGCCACCAGAGCAAAGTCATATTTTTAAGAGAGTAGGAGAATACATCAAAACTCTGCTAGCACTTTTGTAGATGGGGGGGGGGTATTTGGTTAAATAGATGTTTATCTGGGAAAGTCATCATCTGGCTAGCAGCATACTGAATGTTTCTAAGCAGCTAACTTATGTATACTAAACAAATTTGGTTTGGCTGCAGCTAGAGCTGCCCTGTGGAAATTCTCAACATACATTTGTTTGATTGAGCTGTCATTTTCAGTTGATCTGCTGATGATCTGTGTCACTTTGTTTAAATGTCCTGGTGTGGTTTTTTTTTCCTTTTTATTTAATACAGTGCAAAACCAGTCTGCTTTCTGTGATGGATTAAATTGAGGTGAAATTTGAGAGTTACTCCTGTTTTCGATTTCTGGGCCCTGAGACAGGTGGGCTGGAATGACAAAGAACTTCACACACAAACACATTAAAACCAAAATGGAGTGGATGCCCTTATGATTTAAAACATCCGTAGATGTGTCAACTACCAAATGCTCCTGTTCAAAGTAGTTGCTGGGATTTGCCCTTTAAACAACAAAAGGTATTTATTTGGCCTATCCCACTCAGCCAAAAATACCTGCACAAAACGGGTGCCGAGCAATTTTTCTTCTCCGAAATTCCCAGTCTGGGAACTGGGCAGCATCTCTGGTGGTCTCAGGCCTGGAGACATCGGTTTTTGCAGGCACTTTCTAAGAGAACAAAGCTCCAAAGGGAGCACAGCACTCAGTCCAGGTGGTTTGGGTTTTGGAAAGTGTTGCTCAAGCTTTGGGCTATTGGTTGGGCTCCCTCAAAGTTGGCGCATGTGAGATTATTTCTGCTGCTTCCACTGGTTTTTGAGGGGGAAGTGGTGTTGGCTTCACCAGGGAAAAGTGGGAGACATAGTGCAAGAAGGAGCACAGCACCTGGGAGAGGAATCCTAGAGCCAGGCTATCCTGGTGCTTAGTCCCTGACTTGGCCTCCTCCAGCTGACCTTTCCATAACCTGGATTTTAAAGCCCTCACTAAAATGCAGCTTTCCCTGTACCCAACGTGGGCTTTTAGTGCAAGATTTCAATCTTGGCTCTGGAGCTCTTCAGAGGCTCACTTTGCTCATCTCCAGCTTTTCCCACGTGGGCTGGGATCTGCACATGAACTGCTTGCTTTGAAAAGTGCTAGAGGAAGAGCTGCTTTCCTTTGACTTCAGTGTCTACCGAGCTTACCAGGGAAGACTTAAAATGCAATTTATTTCCACTTCCTCACTCTGGAAGCATCTTCTGTGAGCAGTAATCACATCACTGATGCATGAACAAGTACAATACACACTGCTCCTCTTCTGTTTCTCTTTTGTGGTAGAGACACTGATGCTACAGTGAAGGGTATCTGAAAAATGATCTTTTTCAGGACCACTTACGATTTTGTGAAGCATAACAGTCTAGCTTGAAAATTTCTGAGCATTTTTGGCTTTATTTTGCACAAAAGGAATTTGAGTCATTCTCAGAAAAAAAAATTAGGAAAAGCCACACCACTTTCCTGACGTTAAAAAAACTCCTCATCTTCTCAAGCCATTTTTGCTCAAGGACTTCTATGATTTAGGATGTGTCTCTGTGTTTATATATAATATTATATTACATATACAAGTTGTATATATACATCCTTGTCATTATAAACAGTACTTAAATCCATGTCCGTAAACATAAATAGCTATATAGTTAAGTACTCTCTACAACAGGAGATTAGTCCATAGTGACATAATAAGCAGAAATAAAGTATATAACAACTGCATGTTAGTTTGAGCTTCTAGGGTCCTGTGAGATCCTTTGGGATGGAGAGCACTGCCTGGGCCAAGGTCTCTAATGGCATGGCATCCAGTTACACGAAGGCTGAATTTACTCCATTAAGAACTATGTATTTATTTAAGCTGTCATATATCAGCCTGCACGTGAAAACAATAGAGCTTGTGAAGATTGCCAGTTTGAAGGGAAAAAAAAAAAAAAGGAAAAAAGATTATTTTTCAGATTTGCTTCCAAGGTTTTGGGATGAACCAGAAGCTTTCAGAGTGCTGATTTATTGCCCTCCGTTAGCGGCTCCCCAGGACCCCTCTGGTTCTCCAAGATCAACATCTCCATAGAAAGCGATATAAGGTGGATGGAACAAAGAGGGGAATAAATTACATTAGCAGCTAACTTTCTTTACAGTTAATATATATTAATAAATATCTACAAAACATTTGAGGCTTTGACCAGGAAGCCATGTAAAATAAACTGTATTCCTACTCTTTTTTTTTTTTTTTTTTTGAAAGTCAAACTAGATCTAACTGATGTTAACTGTTTCCCAGCGGGGGTCTCGTTCTGGTTTCACACTGGTGTCACTGTTGATTTTGGAGGGGGGATGTGATCAGAATAAGGACTGTCATTCCTGCTGCCTTGCAACAGGCTACTGGTGCTACGAGAGCACTTGGCATTTCCATACTGTCCTGCTTTGCATCTTCAAAGCACTGGGGAGAGATGAGCTATTCACCATGGAGCTCATCTGAGGCAAATGAGATAATATGATCCTGTGGAAGAAATGGGAAACCCAAGAGGGAATGGGAGAATTTGTTACTGGATATGTTTGCAAAAGCAACTGAGCATGCAGTGTCAGAGCTACTCACTCCCAGTGTAAGCAAAGGCTCTGGTTTGATAGACCAAGGAGGGGAGAGCCCAGGAGGTCCTTCCTGTTAGTCCTGTGTGTGCTGAAATATCTTCTTGATCTTTTTCTAAGTAGCTGCTCTTGAAAAACTCTGGTCTTTGCTGGCCAAAAACTCCCCAGTGGTTTCTGTGCCTGTGGTATCTCTGTATGTGGAGCTTTGTCTCGTGTGGAGGTCTCCAAACACGAGAGACGAGGGCACCGTGGGCAGTCAGGCTCTCGGTCCTCAAGAGCTGCAGTGAAACTTTTCCCCGTGAGTACAGCAGTGCAGATGGATGTAATGAATTTTACTCATTTCCCTGCAAAGAACAGGAAGAAGAGGTGAACAGAGGCGTTACTCTGTGTCCAAGTGGAGGGAATAGCAAAGGACTTTTGGCTGAGGTTGAAAATATGTGTGAAAGAGGGAGCAGACACCTCCCAGCACCGGCTGCGGACCACCGGCATGGGAGAGAGGCAAGAGTGGAAAGCTCTTAGATAGTGTTGAAAACCTCCAAGCAGTCAACCACAGAGAAAACACCCTTCAGGGACGTGCTAGGTAAAAATACAGCCAGACAAACGCTCTTGGAGGAGTTTCTAAATTACACGAGGAACAATTTTATAGGAAAGAGGTGACAACATCCTGGATTTGCCAAATTTCTGCAAACACTTTTCCTTTTAAAACAAGTCTCCTGATTGCTCAGCAAAACTCTCAGAGCTGTAATATTTGGGGTTTGGATTTTTTTCTTTAATTTCTCTGAATGTTTTCCTTTTCCATGATTTTTTGGTAATAACATGGAAAAGAAAATGAAACAGTTCTGAGAAGAGTGGGAAGGGAAAGAAATGGGAAAGTGGAGAGGAAATGAAGGATTTTCATGGGAGAGCTAACTTCTGTTTTTGAGAACCTTCCCATAGCAGAGGATGCAGACAGGGCACAGGGAGGGAGCTGTGACCACTGCCAGTTCACCATCATTCGTGGGCTGAAGCACATGAAGCCTGTGGTGATTGAGGAAGCTGGGCCCTTGTTTTACCTCTCTAAGGGTGTCTTGATTGCAAAAAGTCTGGTGTTTCCCCTTGTCCTCTTAAACAAAGGCCAAGGAAAATAATTCCTACAGATCCTTGTAGCTCATCACTCTCATGTATGCCATGAAAAAATAAACAATCTTGGAAAGGTAACAGAGAATTTCAGTCTACCTAAAGAGTGCGGTTTCCTTTTGCCTCCATTCTTGTTTGGAGTTATACTGTCATGGGCTCTGGGGCTTGTTGTAGGGCAGCAAGCAGCTTTTTCGCAGTTGTGCTTGGGTGCCTGCAGTAAATGCTGTCAGTTCCATGGACAAACCTCATCTGCATCACCACTGAAATGATTGTTTCAGTAAACTCACTGGCAAAAGTCCCACTGACTTTAAGATACCCCATAAATCCCCAGTTTGCTGGGACGGACTAGCCTTCTGAAATGTGGCAGGAAACACAAATACATTTTATTGACCATAAATATTTTGTTGAGATTAAAAATTAATTAGTGCTTATTTAAAATGTGTGGCTGGGACCGGTAGAATTTCATTTGTCGGGATAAACTGTGGAAGTGTTTGGAGGAATGGGCAGTCTCTGGAGCAAACTGGTGGAGATAATGTACATAAATCTGGTTCAAATTCTCTTTTTCCTGGAAAAAGTGAAACAAAAAAATTCTTACACTCTGAAAACATGTATTTTTTGTTGAGTGACATACCAATGAGAAGAATTTGTCAAAGTGTGCCAGCCAAGGACCTGGGTGTCCTGGAGACAAACTGAAACAAATTGTCATCCAAGTTTTGGAATGATCCCACCCCAAACAATGCTGTCATGCAGGAATAAAACTGTTCCCTCAAAGGGTGAAATAAAACGGTCCTAAAGAGTTTTTGTAAAAAACAAACAAACAAAAAAGTGACTTTACTCAACCAAACAGGTAGGATATAAACATAACCTGATGCCCTAGAACGATGCAGAATCCCCCCCACACCTGACATGAAGGATAGTTGCTCTGAAGATTCATGATTTTCCAATCAGCTAAGTATGCCCTGTGTGTTACTGGGTGACGTTCTCTTGAGAAGTCACTTGCAGGAAAAATTGTGGCCTTGTATCTCCTCGGAAACAAATGCTGGAAGCCAGTCTTGCCAGACCTTGAGTTTCTGAAGTGGACAGTATTGTAGGATTAATTATCCGATACTTCTCCTGATTAGTGTATTTGTTATGAGTACTTCTGTTAGTGCTTCAAGGACTTAACTACAGTGTATCACAGTGTCACTTGAGTATAATTAATACTCTCTCACTGTAATTGCATAATTAAAAAGCTGTCTGACTGCTGATGTAAAGCTCTCTGCTCTGTGGCAGCTCAGTTTTCCAGAGGCAGCTCCCCAAAAGTCCATCCCTCCCTGAAATACTTGGATATAGCACATAAACAGATACCCTGCTGTGTTCACCAGGCCTTCTCTGATAATCCCTCAGCTCTTGTTCTTTCATCCCCAGCCTTTTGGGGTTGTCCTGTGTAGGGCGAGAAGTTGGACTCTGATCCTTGTGGGTCCCTTCTAACTCAGGATATTCTGAGCTGTCTTCTCTCCTCTGGTCTGTGTCCTGTGCTCTTCCCAGATGGAGTGCAGGCCCTTTGGGACTGTGGCAAAGCAGGTCCTCTCCCTGATGGTGTGACTATCCATGAGAAAGGGGATGGGGTCGCTGAGCAATCACTGGTTCATTCTCTTTAAGCTATTGGTGCTTAGAGTGAGACTTGCTCAGCTTCCCAAAGCAGATGGATAGGTGTTTGTAGGTTAGTGCTGAAGTGGCTGCTGGCAGGAAGGGGTTAAATTCCTTTTTATTCATAATTTGCTTTTGAAACAAAACTTCATGACCTGGCTTTTTCTTTTCCCTTTTTTTTTTTTTCTTTCCCTAAGTGATTACACTTTGCTGCATTAGAAGGGAGTGAATGCATTTGTGTCTCGGGACCGTACTCTACCAGATACTGACATGTTCAACATCTCCTGTGGCTTACCAAACACATCAGGGATGTGGACCTCCCTCTGTTTTCTCATTATGCCAAATAATGAAATGTGGAAATAATTCTAATCCTTTCTTCTGGTTGTGCTGTACCTCTGAAAATATGATAAACTCAATCCAATTAAAAGTCATTACCTCTACAAGGCTCAGTCTCTATCTATAACCTTTGTTTTATAATTCACTCTCTTATCTGTCTTCATTATAATTTGGTAGAATGGTCATCTTTTATTTCTGCTTTCTGCTGGAAAGAGGCATGTGATTTCCAGTGCTACTTTGTGACATATCTCACTTTAAAACAGTAAAGGTCTACTAATGAGTAAAAAGAAGTTCAGTTACACTGATTTATTCCATTGAGATAAAGTTTCATTTGTGTTGATTATAACACTGTAGGTTTAAGTAATTGTTTTTATTTAAAAATGTTCTTTTGCAGCAAAAGCTTTTCGCTGTTGCAGGGACTGCTAAAGTGCATTCCCTTTTTTATCTTACCCTAGCTGATACAGATTTAGTTAATTTTGTTCCTAGTTAGTATTTTCTCTGCATAAGTGGCTGATCTTGCTAATTCACGTTTAACCTTCCTGTCCTTAGTTTTGTCCTGAGCACATTGGCTTCTTGTGCCGTGTCACTGTAAGAATGTATGTCATGTTTACCATTATGGCAATTGAACAACGAACAAAAGCTGGTTCCTCTAATCCATTTTCCTCCTTTAGCAGTGACCAGTACCCAGGGCTCAAAATTTCAAGGTAGTTTTTTTTTTTTTTTTCTTCTTTTTCCTCTGGCCTACTCCACATAGAGAGTCACACAGGGCATTAGTGAGTATGTGTTAGCTGCTGCAGCTCCCTTCAGTTGAAATATTTTACTGAGATACAAATTTAAGCTGCTAGTTAGAGTTGGAGCAGGCTTTGGGCTGCCTCCCAGCTGCTGTGGATCTCTCTAGGCTCCTTGCTAGCTGCAGATCTGGCTCTCAGTATATCAAATCCTACAGCTGGCATTTCCCTCTTCCCTTACCCCCCACTCTGTGTAACCCAGAAAAGGTTTTGAAAGTCAAATATATATTTATTCCATTGAGGAAACTTTATCAACCAGCACCAAAGTTTATTGGCACTAGCTAGTGATATAATGGGTAGTTTAAACCCTGCTAACTGCGAATAATTTTTCAGCGGTGTTTATGATTGCAGTAGACTCTAACAGACCAGAAGTACAGATAACATAAATATTTCTACCAGAGATGATTGTACTGGAACTATAAATAAAATTAGACTTAACTTGTAAATAAATTCAGTGCGTGCCAGCTGACATTTATAATCCTTTGTTGCCGCATGTAGTACAGTAATTTATATGGAAAGTGCACAGGAACGCAAGCAGCCAAATTTTGCTTTCTAGTTGTGCAGGTGCAACTTCCCCCGACATCAAGGAGAGCAGCTCCTGTGCAAATGAAAGTAGAGTTTGACCCTCAGTCTCTCAGTGCTGGACCCTAATTAAAAGCCAGCGTCTGGTCCACATCAGATGCTTTTGACTGTGTTACTCAATTAGACATGAATGACACTAGACAGAGCACCAAACGCTACTAGTTATTGTAGGGGCTGATGGTGAGAATTGCCAGAGACGATGGGCAGGTCTCTACACAGTTACTATATTATAAATTTGCTGATTTAATACCAACGCTTGGCAATGCTGAAGTTATCCTCTCCTGAAGACCTGATGCTCTTGGTTGTGTTCAGCTTCTTTTCTCACTTGCCTGTGGACAGATTCCTCTCTAGTGCTTGGTGCTCATCCCACCATTGGGAGCTCACTTTGCTCCCAGTCTGAGCCTCTTATTTCAGGCTTGTTTTCTGCAGATGCTGTAATTTAGGAAGCAAAAGCTGCTTCCCGAGCAAGGAAGGTTTTTAATTTGCCTTGTGCATTATCTGCACTGTTGTTACCGATGTGCATCTTGCCACGAGCTCGGGCAGAAGCCACCGGCAGCCTGAAGCCCTTTGCACGGGAGCTGAGCTCAGCCCTCAGCTGAGCTCCCTTTGTGTTTTGTGTAGATTCTGCTGCCCCTGGTGCAGCACCACGGGAAGTTGGTGATTTTTAGGTACTTCGGGCCCAAAGCTGTGCTCAGGCCTCCTCGAGCTGCCTTTTTCTCCTGCCTTTGTCTGCGCAGCTTTTCCTACAACTCCCTCTTCTGCCGGCACCGCAGAAGGGTTTGCTCCTCGTGGCTCAGCACCGAGGTGTGGGAGGCTCTGCTGGGCTAATGCCCTCTGTGATCAGCGGTGTCACGAGCACGAAGGGAAGGCTGAAATCTGGGCACCACATTTTCCTCTCGTTTTGTCACATTAGTGTCAATCTGAGGAAATTCGAGTATCTTTGGCAAAGTCCCGGGCAGACATTGATCTCGTTTATTCCTTGGTGGAAGTCTAAAATGATTACTTTTGCTTTAACAGTTGTGTAAGAGAAATCAGAATCTGGCCTTTGGGGCCGCCACAAGGCTGCTTTGGTCCCCCTTGCTCTCACTGCGTGGTCCATGAGTGTGGTTTTTGGGGCTGGACCTTCTGAGTGTGTTCGGGGCAGCTTTGGTTTTCTCATACTTCTGTTAGGGTCAAGTAAGACAAATATGCAAAATCCCCATGTGTTTGAAGGCTAATGGTTGTGAAAGTGTTTTTCCTTTGTAATTGAAGTAATGATTCAGAACAGCTTCAAGTGCTGTGTTTATCTCTAAAAGTGCTTTTAATCTCTTTTGTTGTACAATGGAACTTGCTATTTGTAAAACAGTGTTTCTCTCCCATGCTTCGTGATTTTTTACCTAACTGGGAATTACTAGCTCTAGTCTGTTTAGAATCTAATCTCACTTGATTAGGTCTGTCTGATGCTTTTCACAATGGGGTCCTGCCTGGGGCCTGCAGGCAGTGTTACAGTACAAATAATAATAAATAATTGTCACTAGGTCCAGCTCCACAGAACAGTTCTGTGAATAGGGAGCGGCACAAACCAGTCTCAGGTACGTTAACTGATAAAGTGTTCAAGTAGAGTAATGCAGCTCTTGGCTAGAGTCCCTCCTGTGCCTGGAGATAGTAACCCAATCTCTGCACGTTTCTAAAGCTAAGGATCCTTCTCTGCTTCTCCTCTGGACTCCCTCTGAGTCATGACCACCTGGTGTGGACTGTCAGGTGGCTCCCATTTCCTTCACCACTGGCTGTGTGTTCCTTTTGAAGCTAATGGGTTTTCTTCTCTTAATTTTCTGCTTTTCTTGACCTCCTGTGTTCTAGACTGATGTGGATATATTTTGTAATCAATCAGTCTCTGCCTGTAACAGTTTCTTTTTTTTCTCTAATACTTGTTCAAACAGAAATTCAGATAAAGGTGTCCATTTGTATGCAACAGGAAATGCCTGTCTCCTTTTCAGATACCCATGCAAATACTCCAGGCTGATTTCCTCTGCACTGAGTAGTAATGCTAGGTCAAACAAATGTAAATGCTCGCTGGTCTCTTTCAAGGATCTGATTCTGGGCTTTGTGGTACATTCAGGTTCCCCCATATCTTACACAGGAGAAAGGAATTAATTCACCTGATCCTACTGCGCTCCCTAAAGCCTTCATTAATGCATCCTCCCCAAAGGCTTGTATTAGGCATGGTCAACAGAGCTGGTGGAGCTCAAAGCTCCTGACATGTGGTGGAATTCTCCCATCAAATAGTTCTCTTGGTATCTAATCTTTGGGACTAGGGGTCATCTTTCTCACCTTTGAGAAGTTGCAGGCATGAAACTGTGTGTCTCTTCTCACTGCAAAGAGCCACTTCCACATTTATCTCAGCTCTTACTTTATCCTGCTCAGAAAGTGATGGCATTCTGAAGTAGGCTCTCTAGATGCCTTTGCTTCCAGCCTGCCTCTTTCATCTGGAGTAATCAGCCATCCAGTTTATGAATAAGTTGCTGGTGGCCATGTGCATGAATCCAAGTGCAGAGAACTGGATTTCACAGAATCACAGAATATGCCAAGCTGAAAGGGACCCACAAGGGTTATCAGGTCCAACTCCTGGCCCTGCACAAGACCATCCCCAGGAGTCACACCACGTGTCTGAGAGTATCATCCAAATGCTCCTTGAGCTCTGTCAGCCTTGGTGCTGTGACTGCTCCTCTGGGTAGCCTGTTTGAGTGTCCAAACATCCTTTGGGTGAAGAACCCTTTTCTAATATCCAACCTAAACCTCCCCTGACAGAGCTTCAGGCCATTCCCTCAGGTCCTGTTACTGGCCACTGCAGCAACCAGTGTTTGCCCCTCCTTATGTGCTAGAACGTTTATCAGTCAGTAGTTGCTTTGGGTATGTATATCCTCAGGCACAATTTACCTGAAGACAGAGCGGATGGTCTGTATGGATGTGTTTCTGTTTGTTATGGGTGGCTTGACTCTGCGGATCTGGGCGTAGGCTTGATCCTTGGAGGACTTTCTGTGAAGCTTGAGTTTAAGACTTCCCTGAAACACTGGTAAATGTGACAGGCTAGCATGTCTGCTCAGTGTGAGATGCCATCATGTGTCATTTCAGCTGCACAAAGTCGCAGTGTCACTGAGCGTGTGGCCCGGTGTGCTCTGACAGCAGCACGTCTTCGCCTCGCCCGCAGCCAGGGGAAAGGGGTTTGGGTTGTGTTCAGCAACCTCTGCCTCTCTGTCATCAGCGCCTCTCACCTAATTGCTCTTGGAGAGGAAGAGCCTGCTGAAACTGCTAAGAAACATCCTGGTGGAAGGAAGTCCTCTCCTCCTCCCAGCCGTGCACAGGAGGCCTCTCAGTCTCGAGATGACCCCAGGTCCTGCAGGAACAGTGGTGGCTTTGGCACTTTGCTCTCCCATCCTCATCACGCACCTCCCCAGCACGTGGCCACATGGGCTCTTTCCTGCTGGTGTTGCAAGGCTGTGTCAAAAGTGCAAACCCAGGTGTCCACCCTGGTCTTTTAGTAGCAATTAACCTTTCCTCCTGGGCTTCCTTTGAAGCTTGCTCATGTTTTTATTGTAAAATAGCGGTGAAGAACTTTATGGAGAGTAACATCTAGGCTTCCACACTACCTAATCTCATCTCTTCCCTTATCAGGAGCCTCACTTCTTATTTCATCCCCTTTCCTAGTGGGGATAATTATTGGAATTTAAAGAAGCCATCTTGAATTTCAAAACTGCTGTGCTATCTGTGTGAATGATTTGCAGTTCAGTGTGAAAATGATGCTTATCAGCAAAGTCCCTGGGTTTAATCCTAACCTTACAAAGGTTTTGTATCAGTCAATATTCTATGGTTTTGCTGGCAGTCCCTCTGATCTATGTGGGTGTAAATTTTAAGGGGAATAGTCACACGCCCTTTGAAAATTAGGCCCAGATCCTTGGTTCATGTACATTGATTTTAATATAGCTCCTTATATCATTAATTTCACAAATATGTCTTAGTGGTCTTCCCATCTCTTGCTCAGTCATAATTCAACTCTGTGTTTATTTTGAGGTTTAAATATATATTTTTTTTTTTCTAGAATACATTGCTATTTCAGTCAAAAGTCTATTTCAGTAATCTGTTCTACCCACACTGTTAGAGCTTTGGGGCATATAAGGCCTATTATATTTTCCAGAGCTTTCAAGCTGAAAGCCAGTGTTTAACGACGACATCGGGTGTGGCTGCTGGAAATCAAAGGAGGCACAATAGGCCCAGCAAACGGACTTGTCTCCCTGCCAGCCTTCCAGAGGCCAATTTATCAGCTGCAGGTTTGACCCTATATGGGTAAAAACGAGCGTAGCCAGAATGACTGAGATAAGTATAACCGAGGCCTTTGAGTCTGAGAAAGAGAAATTAAACTGGACTGTCCCTGGGGGAGAAGAAACATCTGTAAAGCTGTGCTTGCTAAATGTTTAAGGCTTGGCTTGTGCTGGCTCATGGGCAGGCGCTGCTGGCAAGTGGGGCCGAGGAAGGTGCCTTTGGGAAAGGCACAGAGCAGGTCATTGCTTGCTGTGACTTAATTTATTTGGCTGAGATTCTTTATTATTTGGTGCAGGAGAGTTGACTGTGGGACACAAGGAGGGCCTTGGTTTTATGGGACACTGCGTGGTGGGACAGGGAAAAACCACAGTGGCAGTGTGAGATAGGCTTTTTAAGGAGTTTGAGTGTCAGGCACCCAGCTGTCATGGAAAATCAGTGGGATTTAGATGCCTGAAGATTTTATCCCCCAGACCCCCCTTCCAGTGAGCCATGTGCTTATCATCATCCAGATCACTTTCCTTGAGCGATTTCTCTTCCTGCACCCCATGTGTATATATGGGTTGGAGTTTTTTTATCCCTGTTTCAAAAACAGCTGAAGTCTTTTAGGCAGGACTGCAATCTAAACATTTGGGGGAAGACATCTGAACGGGAGTGAGCCTGGCCTGGCTGGACATAACATTGCTGCCAGCATGTGAAGTCAGGGAGCACATGGGAGTTTTGGGGGTGCCCAGGAGATGTGGAGGAACCTCTGTCACCCGTCCCACCACGCTGGAGCAGAGCTGTGTTTGGGGGCAGCAGCAGTGCCGTGATGTAAGAGATGGCTCCTTGTGTGGGTGTCTCAGAGCAGAGCGAAGTGAGCGGTGGCATCCAGGTGGAGCTGTGTCTCTATCCCTTTCCATGTTGTTTTTCCTCTTCCTTGGAGTCCAGGATGAGTGTTGCTGTGGGCAGGAAGGTATGGGAATGGTGGTAGGCACAGAGAAAGCCCTCTGCACTGGTGCTTTGACGAGCCCTTGAGCATCTTTGCCAAACTCTGCAGCACTGAACTATGACAGGATGGTAGGATTTCTGCACCATAAGCAATGGAAAATCCCTCTGTGTGTCCTTCTCAGCTAAATGGTGGAGTCAGTCACGATTTTTTACTTCTCAGAGTGCCAGGTATTAGAAAAGTGACAAACTAATCAATATTGGGTTCAATCGTTGAACTGTGGGCAGAGTCTGCCAAACCAGAGGCCGAGGGAACGGGTAGCTGAACTTTCTTGTGACATGTAGGAGGTCATAGCCAGTGCCACATAAAAGAAAGAAAAACAGTTCATGGCTGTGAATAAATTGCTCACAGATGAAGAATCCAGTTTGCCAGTCCTGTGATGGGAGCAATCTATTCCAATGATTTGTTATGTCCCAGTGTTTGTCTTAGGCAGTACCAGAAGCATGAAAGTACAGATATAAAACTGTGAGATAATATGTAACAAAGATGTGAGAGACAATGGGCTATGACCAGTTTCCAGTGGAAAAGGCATACGGTGCTAATCTACCATGGATAGTTTCTTAAATGAGCAAGAAATTGAAAGAACATTTTAAAGTTTCCTGTTTCTTCACTGAAACAGAGTCGTTCTGAGTGCCAAGCCCAGCGTAACGCTTTAATTTCTGGGCCAACCATATTATGCAAATATCCTCATGCTCAGGTCTTAAATACCCAATCTCTCATTTCAGTCCTTGGAGAAAAGTATTCTCACCTCCTATTTAGGTTTGAATTAAGTGGAACAAGTTCTGGTGTGTATAAAAAGCCAATAACACTAATAAAATTAAATGAATGTAAATAATTAAGAAGTTTCCTTGGTTAGTTGGTTTTTTTGCTCCTTTTGCATGTGTTATTGGGCTGAGTACTGTGTTGCTGGTACAGTTAAAGCCCTTGCTGAAGTAACTCAGTTTTTCTTACTAAAAGGAATTTACAATCAGTCTTACATTTTGTGCTGTCAAAAACAGTGAGTTTTTTAGTTTTTGTTTGCTGGCTAAACCCCAGAGATGAAGGTTTTTTTAACGTGTTTTGGATTTGCCCCAGTTTTTTTTTTTTTTTTTTTTTTTTTTTTTTTTTGTAACTGTAAGAAGAGAAGGTTCATGTTCTCTATAAGGTACTGCTTGGATCCTGAGCTTATTTTAGACTGTTGCATTTCTTAGAGGTCAATGGTAAGACACTGATTTACATCAGCTGAAGCTCTTGCCAGGAGTTGTGTGGTAGGCTGGATCCCTTCCTCCAAAGACTAATTGGAGGCCATCAAACTTAATTTTGGCTACTTTAGGTTCAGCCTGTCTCTCTGAAAGACCAGTAAAGCTTTCCTGCTTTTCACTTCTCTTAGATTTCAGTTGTAACGTGTAATGCTGCCTTTCAGTTGTGATTTTCAAAGCGTGTGCGACGCGAAGCCACGGGCTGGACAATGGGTGTGCCTGCCTATACATCTGCATGTAATTCCCTCGCTTGTGCTCAGTGATGCAAACCACTTTTGATGTCAGGAATATTGAGAAACACTGTGTCCCCCCCAGGCCTACACTAGAGAAAAGGCTCATGTCCTTCCAGGGTGAGGCTCTGCATCGGGGTTAGTGATTGATGAAGGTGCTGCCCGCCTACCAAACCGTCCTCTCCGTTTTGTGCGTGCGGGCTGAAATGGTTTCATATGCGAAATCTGTCAGGATATTTCAAATCCTACTGTTTGGCTTTCTTTTCCAGGTGATGAATGTTTGTACGAGAGCTTTCCCGAACTTCCCTTGGAGGAAGCGCCAGAAGCTGATGGAGAGGCTGCAAATGTTCAGTGTCCAACATCCATCAGCATCCAAGAGCCGTCTTCTCCGGCAACCTCCAGCGAAGCTTTCACGCCGAAGGAGAGCTCTCCTTACAAGGCTCCAATATACATTCCCGATGACATTCCCATTCCTTCAGAGTTCGAGCTCCGAGAATCCAACGTTCCTGGAGCAGGATTAGGGATATGGACCAAAAGGAAGATTGAAGTAGGGGAAAAATTCGGCCCGTTTGTAGGAGAGCAGCGGCCACACCTCAAAGATCCCAGTTACGGTTGGGAGGTAAGATGCTCTACTCTCTTTTGGTCTGTTGAGTTCTTGTATTATTATTTGCAGAATTTGAGTCTGATCCTGCAGCAGCCAGAGCATATTTGTGTGCACCAACTGCTTTGTGGCCTTTTGGCGCTTTCTGCATGGAGAAAAGTGTCAACTGAAAGAGGAAAAAAGTCAGGAATTAATATTGCTCTTCATGCATGAAAACTGTCTGGGTGGATGCTGGCAGGTGATGTGTTCTTGGAACATTTCTGTACCATTTTTAGTCTATTCTTGAATAGTTCTGCAGTATGTTTGTGACTGAGGGATTTGCAAGAGTCACTGCACTTTCGGTTTGAAAAGAAACTGGGTGCTGCTTTCAGGGTGTCAATTGTCACTTTCCATCAACGATGATTAGAATAGCCCTAAAATGCAGTGTGGTGTGGCTAAATTGAAGAACCTGGTGCTACTTGGGGAACCTCAAGAGTTGGGGTGTTGTTGGTCCTGCTTCCATTTAACTTTATGGGAATTTCGCCATTCCCTTGATGGAGCATGTTTGGATGCTGGTGTCAGACCCAGCACATGTGGGGATGATGTGGTTCATGTTGCTTCTGCAGACACTGGGAAATGTTCCTTTTCCTGAAGGAGTTCAGGGACTCCTTTTGTGAGTACAGGGGTTGGTTCTGCTTTCCCTGCCTTTAGGGACAACGTGTTTCCCTTGCTGTTATCACTGTGGAGCTGGCTGAGCTGCTGGTCCATGGTCAGGTCAGGGATTCAGACATCATGTGGTGTATGTTGCTGTTGTGTTATGAGGTAACAAATGTTCTTGCGTGGTTTTATTCATAGTTTTAACAATGTGCTGTAGGAACAGAGCTTAATCTCAGTTTTCCATCTGCACGTTTCCTTTGGTTTCTGATAAGGGGAGCAGTGCAGAGTTTCCATGGCTCTCCAGGGGCACGGCTGACCTCTGGAGAGATGGGAGTTCATTTTCCCAGGAAAAATGGAGTTCTGCCGTGGAGCAGAGCCTTGCAGATATGGTGGAAATGGAGGTTTGATTTGCTCTTAACTATCCATAAACACTCGGTGAGTTCATTCCCAACTTTCCATCCAGTTGTTTAAACTCTTGTGAGACCTGTGACAATATGACAGAATAGTGTCAGGAGAAATTATAGACTTGGCAGCACTCTATCAAGTTAACAGACTCTGATGCAATATAATTGCTAGTGAGAAATCATTATTATTTGAAAAAGGCACCAGGAAACCATAAAATCTGACCTTTAACCACACCACAATTAAGTTCAGATATTGATAATAGAAGCTGAAGAAAAACTGTTGAGTTTGCAGGCTGTACCTGCAGGTTTAACATATTCCAAAATTAGGGTATTTTAGACCAGACCCTCAAGTGTTGTAGTGCAGGATAACCCCACTAAAATTGAGGGAAACCCATCTTGATTTTCACATACTCAGATGTGGATAATATACTACGATATTACTCATTTTCCTGCTTGAAATATTTAGGATTTTGGACTCTATGATATCCAGACAAGAAATTAATATCTTGATAGTGCTGGAAGCCCAGCTGGCAGACTGAAGCCCTTTCAAGCTGCAGGACTCATGCCATTTGAATAGTGCTATGTATTTGGGACAGCTGGGGGAAACTATTGAAAAGCTGTTGGAGCAAAATCACACAAAATCAACTGTCAGATCCCTCTGCAATTTTGTCACTCACTCAGCATCCTGTGGTGCCCAGGGAAGCTTGAAACAGAATATTTTTCCAACAAGTGGGTTTAAATACCTTTATTGTAGCTGAAAGGAGACGAAGAAATGTTGGTTACCAGAGTTTACACAGTGAGTAAAATGGCACATAGTGATGGTTAGGGCTAAAGGATGGATGAGAGGGAGCTGGTAGTGCTGGAGAAGACTTTCCTGGTGCCCATTCCTGCTCAGATGCTCATTATCACACTCCTCTGGAATCCACCACTTCCTTGAACTTGTGCCTTGGAATGTAAAAGGGAGAAAGAAGCTGTTACTGGTGTGTGGACTGACTGATTAAAGGCAGTGTGGGATGGTGAGGGGAAAGGTGTCATTTACTGAGGTTTAAGTATTGCCTTGGGAATTTGAGCTTTTTTGGTGGTGTTGTTTTCTGCTTAGAAGGACACTCTTGAAAAACAAGGCGTTTGTCCAGTCAGAGGGCCAATAAGCCAGTTAACAAATGAGAATTCATTCTGCTGTTGCTGATATCAAGGTGAAATTTCATAGTTGGTCTTCAGCAGGGGAAGGATGGAACCAAAATGTCTGTTTGGCACAGACTGTGGGTTTAAGTGACTTTGTGGTACGAGAGGTTTTAAAATCTCTCTTTCCACAATGATCCTTACTTCATGAGTGAATTGCACTGATGTAGATTCTGTCACAGTATTCTCTTATGTTTGATTACATGTAAATCCTAGAATAGTACAGTGCTGGGTAGTGCAGAGTCTTACACTAGAAAATTTTAACCCAAAACCCTCCTTGCACGTTGGAGGGAAGAGTTTACAGCCACGCACAGATTTGGGCTGTAACTGCGTTTTTTGGAAAGGACATTTTAATTCCCTTGCAAAAGGTTGTCACAGTTTTGGGTATTTCCAGCTGTGGGATACTTCTTCTGACTTCCAGTTTTTCTGAGATGATTCTGGGATTAGCCTGTAGTGGTCGAGAGAGAAGTGGAAGCTGGAGGACTGGTGCTGTTAAATTTTGCAGCCAGGCAGTTGATAATAAAGACAAATCTGAGGCAGAAGGCTGAGGAATTTCACGGAGCCTGTTCCTGCCTTCTCCTGTAGAAGACTCCCTATGGCATCGACGCAGAGTTTTGCCAGAGCAAGTCCAAGCAAACAAAGTCTATTGTGTCCATTTATACAGTTCAGCCATAAAACACACTCTGGGACAAAGAGAATTTGTTGTGATATAGTTGAGCTTGGGTCATGATTAGAGTGCTGTAGATCAGTTTAAATGAAAAGCCATAAATTTGAATTTTATCTCATTTTGCGGGCCTGGAGCTGAGCATTATCTAATCAGGTATTGGTTAACTAAAGCACAAATCGAACAGGGGGTCACCGGACAGGGGGAAAGGTCGAGCTTTTTTGCAGTTTGTCACGGAGGTTTTAGTGTTTGCCGGCAGCCCGAACATCCGAGGGGGTCGGGAGGCTGTTGCTCGGTGGTTGTTTGAAAAGGGAAAATTGACTGCTGCTTAATCAACAAAGAAAACAAGCTTTTAAGGGATGGCAGTAATTTCTCTCTCTCTCTTTTCTTTTTTTTTTTTTTTTTTTTTTTTTTTTTTTTTTTTTTTTTTAAACAAAAGCAAGGGAACTCAAATTTAGTTGATTTCGTTGTGGTTCATGCCCTGCTATGAAAAACAACTGGGAGAGTATTTCAAAGCAAGCCCTTGACTGGGTCACCAAAGCACAGGCACCTTCCTTCGACCAGCACCTTCCGGAGGACGTTGAACGTCCCAATTCAGGTTTCTCACTGCTGTTGAAAACTCAGAGTCTCACTCATAGGAACAAATTCTTCCCAGCTCTTTTTATCCCAAACTTTTATTCCTTTACTAGGAGGGCAAAACCAGGAGCAATAAACTCTTATAAATCAAACCTGTCACAGAAGTAAAAAATATTTTAGGGCTTTATAAAGCAGCATATAATCTGTTTATAGAGCAGAGTATATTTTCCTGTCATGCCAGTGAGGCTGAAAAACAACTCATATTTGGTAGAGTATGCTTGAGCTGATGCTATTACTTCTAAATTGAAATTAGGAGGCCATTTGGCTATTTATTTATGTCTCCTCTAACATTTTTGTTGTGAGTCCTTGGAGAAAATGGCACAGCTTCCTAAAAATTGTTCTGGAGCACAGGCTTTCCTGTAGGGACTGGAATAGTTGCAATTTGAAGCTTTAATCCTGCGGTCTTTGGCTTTCTTTTGGCAGTTCTTAAAATTAAATTTAGGTTTATTTGAGATTCTGGGGTCTGAGAGATGTACAATCTCTCTCTGAAAAGGAAATAATGAGTTACAAAATGTAAAGGCTTGTAGAGATGAAATCTAATTTATGTGCTCCCAAATCTGAGTTGTAGGATCTGAACCAATAGCTTGGTTTTCTTAGCATCCAAAACCTTCTAATCAGTGGGAGTTATCAGCTGATTCCTCTTTATGTATAGATGAGATAGCCCCTATTTTTGGATCCTCCTTTGGAAAAAGCTATGTCAGAATGTTGAAAGCAGCGTATCTTTTAATTTATTTATGAAAACATAAACAGAACAAAAAGTATCATCTAAATAACTTCACATGGGATTCAGAAAGTTAGGCTGTTCTTATTGAACAGTGACATTGCTGAGGGAAATGACTCCCTTACAGTCAGTGAAATCACTCAGGGAGAGAACAGCAGATAATGTCTTTTCCAAAAAGAAAAATTAAAAGGAACAAAGACTTCATCACTTCTGAATATTTTTCTTTGGGATATGGACTGTGTCCTAGTGTTAGATAAAAACCCCCTTTATTTTCTGCTGTTGTCCGACACTTTCACACTGCCCTAACTTTTATAGACCAAATCTTGGCTTTTTCTTGAGTTGTTTTGAACAGTATTAAAGTGCAAAACAGCTCCACACTTGACCAGGAGGTAGGAAAGCGGGGAAGCATGATACAGATTCCTTGCCTATGTTTTCTCCTTGCATATGGATTTCAGCAGTATAGAGACTCCAGGGATTTTTGCAAAATTATTATTGAAACTAAAGCAGGAGTAAGGATGTGGACTATTCTGTTATTTGGAATTAAAAAGGAATGATTTGTTTTATAGTGGGAGGTGGGCCTGCTTTTTGATCAATACAAGACCAGCCCAGTTTTGCAGAGAGTGTGTTCTCCCCCAGATCAACAGATCATCCCCTTCTGGCAGCTGCAGGTGGGGGTGACATCCCTACCTCGTCTTCAGCACATAGGTGATGTTTCATCCCATTTGGAGTTCAGCTTTGCAAGGCGTAGAGCGCTCTGGCTGAGATCCAATAAAGCACTTAGGCACGGGCTTATCATCAACAGGATTACCCAGGTGTTTGAGCTAAGCACGTGCTTAGCTGCTGTGTTAAGCCCTCAGTGAGGGACACAGTGTTCAGTGCACACAGGATGGAGTTCATACCGTAATATCTTGCCTGGGGTGAGTGTGCACGAGGGTGCTCCAGACAGCCCCTCCAAGGCTGTGCACAAAAAGGACGTTGCTTGTGGTGCTGTGAGTGTAACCAGCCTGAATTCTTCTGTTGTTTGCATTTGGGTCTTGTGGTGAGGCTGTGACTGAGCCAGCCTCTGCTGCAGCAGCAATGGGAGTCCTGTAGAAGGGCAGAGAGATGCTTTATGAGCCGAGCTTTGGTCCAAGAGTCCATGTCAGATGTGTGCCCCAGCCAGCCCCTGCCTGTTATCACCAGCTTTCTCCCTGCTCTGAGAACAGACACTTTATCGTTGCAAATGAGCAAACATCAGGTCCTTGAATAGCAAGATATGAGCAGGTGGACCCGTCACTCAGTTTGAATTAAACATATTGATGGCAAAGGAAAGCTGTTGGTCCTTTGGGTTGTTCCATGTGGATGGAAAGGTTTAGGTTTAGGATGGGGATCAAGCAGCATTAGCCCACTGTTCTCTTTCCTCTGCTATTCCTTACTTCTCCTAATTCTTTGATTAACATGATTAGGCAGACTCTTGCATCATGGGGTTGGTGGGATTTGATGCTCTGGTTTTTTTTGGACATAGACCACAACCCTCCTTTGCTCAGGCAAATCTGCTGCTCGCTGGAAGGGGAGCACAAAACAAGATCTGCAAAGCTCCCTCTTCAGCTGTCTGGCTGAACTGTTCTCAGAGAACATTCAAAACAGTATCACACAAGGTAGCTGAGAGGCTGTACTGGTTGCCAGCCCTCTGTCCTGAGCCATCTCTAGCACTGGGGCTCCTGCTCGTGGGGCTGAGCCAACCCAAAGTCTACATGGCAACAGCTTCAGAAGAGGCTTTTGCCCAGTGCAGGAGGTTGAGCAGATGTTGGCGTGGCACAGCCGTAAAACCTCATAAAAACTTTTGTCTCAATTAAACTGGAATGGTTTGTGTAGAATTCACTGTCTCTCCACCTTCAGTGGATGCTGCACTGTGTCCTTGACCTTGAGGGCAGGAAATGTCACATTTCATGGCACGGTCTAAAGCTACAGAAACCTCTCTGTGGGTCTGTGTATGTGTTCCCCACAAAGCCACTGAGGTTTAAATTTAATCACGAGGAGCATTGACTCCCAAGGGAAGCAGAGTTGAAACCATAAGGGTCAAGTGGACTTAAGAGTAGGAAGGGGAGGAGGAAGTTTTGTTGTCTTCTTCAGAGCAGAACTGAGGGGATGTTTCAGGAATTTGTATTCCTCTCCAAAACGAAGTGGTTGTTATTTATTTAAGAACCACCAAGGTAGATTTTATTTGAGCTCAGTAACACTGTGTCGAAGCAGGTAATAGCATTAAATTAACAGAGATAAAAGCTGACACCGGAGGAGATTTGTGAGATTATCAAAATACGAAGAAAAAAAATTGAGATATGCCAAATGTCACTTTAAAGCCAAACTCAGTAAATTGAATTTAGCCATTAAGATAGACAACAGCAGAAAGAAAAATAAAAAATATTAAACTGAAGAGAATAATAATTACATCTAATAGAACTGACAATCATAATTCTTCCCATTAAATAAAAATGTTATAAAAAATTTATTATGAAATGCCACATTATGCAAGCCAGGATTCAAAGATGAGTTCTTTGCATTAAGTACAGTAGATGCCATTAAGGAAAACAGTCAATATGTCACTAAGCCACGGCCTGTAAAATTAAATTGATTTGGTAAATGTAAGTAAGATAGATCTGTTTGCTTTCATCATCAATTTTGAGTGGGTGAACAGGTGATGTCACCAACCTGGGAGCGATAAAGATGCAGGACCATCTGGAAAGCTTTGTGATGGATGGGCAACTGCTTTTGGATAGTGACAGTGCTGTGGTACTTTGTCACTTGGGATGCAGTACTTAATAACTTTTCAATACCATCATAATAAATTTCACTGCCTTATTAATATAGAAATGGTGAGTTATTACTGTGATGGCTATTGTAAATAATAAGAGATGCAGCTGTCAGGAGCTGATTGTTTGAGCATGTTTCTTTAAGGAACACAGTTGACTTGGGATAATCAACGTATGTCTATACCAGCAGAGTTTATTGCTCTTGTCAAAAGAAAAAGCAGCATTATTCAAAAATTATATGAAGTCCATAATAAACAAGTTTAATATATTATCAGACTTTTCCTATAAGTTTCCTAACACGGAACAGTAAATCACTTTTAATAATGCCTTTCCATGTACAATAATATCCTTATGCTGTAATAATGTCCTTTCCTAACTATTCACCGAACAGAACTTCTGAAAAAACAGAAGGGTATCTCGCACTCATCAGAACACTTACAAAATTAAATCTCCCTATTTCATTAAAAGGCTACTTCTGATATAAAGCTGATGGGCTTCTAGCTGTGTCCTTCTTTTTTTATTTTAATTGAACAGATGTAGTTGAAAGTAATCTACGGCAAAGAAATACAGACAAAATTATAACCATGTGTCCCTAAACACTGGCAGGAAAGAGCATCTGTGGGTGTTTTATGAAAGCCCAGCGCTGCTCCGTGACATTGCTGCTAATGTCATGGGTCTGAGGACTGGAGAGAAACAAAATGCATAGATAGCTGTTAGCAGAAGATGAATTACCAGATCAATCATTTAGCACCATTCAGGGTATTACACCATTGTTCCCTGGGAAGATAATTAAATCAATGATGTCTTTCTTATTTGTGTAAAGAGGCACGAACTTGTAAAGAATATCCAAACCTCCTCAAACATATTACTGCTGGATTTTTTTTTTTTTTTTGTTTAAGCCCTACTGACTTTGCCTTTCAGGCTCTAGCTTTGTCCCTCTTTTCAATTAAACGTCTCTCCACCATTTCTATGACTGCTGAAAAGAGAGCCAGCAGTCTATTAACAGGCAATAAAGTTCAGGAAGCCTAAGACTAGTTTCTTGGGTCAGAGGTGAAAATTGCATACTAAATGAAACAAAGGTGTGTCTTGATGGCTCAGCAAGCAGTGGAGAGACGAGGATACATGTGGGCAGGAGGAGGTGGTCATCATTAAACAGAAGCAAATGAAGGCGGGAGCAAAATGCTTATTAACCCAGATGAACACATGCACTTCAGAGGATACAGCACTGAGGTTTGGCATTCAAACCACCACGTGGTTTTAACCATATCACTGCAGTCCGGGTGTTTGCTCTAATAAAGACATCACAAAACTTGAAGAACGAAACAAAAAGCCCAAACCTTGCTTGCTGGAAGCCTGCAGATGGGCATGTGTTCGTCAGAATGGCACAAAATTATACTTATTTGGAAGTAAAAAAAGAAGTAAGCAGTAATTGGCTAATAGGGTATTTCTACCCCAGAGAGTATTAACATGGAGTTTTATTGTCGTGACAGCCCTCATGTTTCCTGGCTGAATGGTAGGTGGCACACGCAGGAGTGAGGACAGAGGTTGTCATAATCCGGCCCGATTTTATGTGATCGCGCTAACTTTGGCACACACAATGCTCATTAATTTGGAAAAAAAAATACAGATGTTAAGTAGCCCTTCCTTTTAAAGTCCAGACCTCACGTTTAGTGTGGAAAGATGTAAAAGATCCCACAAAAAGCATAACATTTCATCAGGTGAAGCCCACGGCGTAAGGGGGCTCTTGTGTATAGTGGGTTTCCCAAAGTGTTGTTCTTAGTCTTAACTTGATGAAGTGTATTGGCAACACGCACCGAGCTGGCTCTTGACATGCTGTGTTGGAGACCTGGTGTGGGGCTGTTCATGATTTCCAAGAGGAACCTTCAGTGCCCTCCTATCATCTTGAAATGGCCTCATGTGGCAAACAGGCTTTCAGACAGTGGAGCTATTGGCTATGTGGGTATTTTATTAAAAAATGAATCTGAATAATAATGTTTTCTAAGAGATTTGTGGTCACGGTGTTTCTGTTGCTTACAGCAGCAGGTATTTCAAAACCATGGCAGAAATGTTGATTTTGTGCAAAAAAAAATTGTAAAACTCTCCTGGAGGGGAAAATGGAAGTTTGGGGATGGGAAAGCTTCAGCATTACTGTGTTTACAGAAAACATTCTGTAAAGCCAAATTTTAAGTAGTCATCTAGTAATAACCTCCAAATAAGCCAAAATTTGCATGTAAATGTGGAAAAGGTGATCTTTCTTGCTAGTCTTGACATCTAGCTATGTGGAATATCTACATGTGTAGGCAGTGAAGTGAGTAGTCAATGATGAGGAGAGAAAATAATTTTTCTGTCTTCCTTTAATGCTAAAACCAGGAACAATCCTACTAAACCCTCTTTGCAGAGGAAGAAGGTGCTGATGCCCAGGGAGAGCAGTGATGTGCTGCAGTGCCTTGCCATGCCCTTTGAAATACACCTTTTTTTTTGTACAGAGAACAGTATCTTACCATTTTGCCCCAGTTCAGGCATTGTGAAGAGGCCTTTTTGCTTATTTGCTTGAAGATCTGTGGTCTCATAATGCATTTTCACCTACCTGCTGACTTCTCTTTACTTCATCACAGTTCTCCTCCTTCTTAACTAGCACTGCCGTCCTCCTCATCACCCCAAAACCTTGCACTCTGCTGGGATCTTTGTTAAGCCTTGTGAAAACCCCTGTAATTTCCTTCTTCCCAGCATCTTCCAGATCTTTTGTAAGTCCCTTCCATCTTTGGCACTTATAACTGGCCTTCATCATCCTCACTTTACTTCTCAGCAGGTCAGTGCCATCAGAGTTGTCTTTGCCTCCGATATTGGCCGTGTACACATTTTGCAAACCAGGCTCTGATTGCCTTTTAGTGCCTGCATATATTTTAGTGTTCTGCTGCACCCTTTCCTATCTCAGCTCTCCTCATGTCAACACATCAGTGTCCCCTAGCTGATTTAGGCTCAGGGCTTCCCTGCCCTTGGAGACACAGTCTGCTCATCTCTTCCCAAAACTCTTCCCTCTGCTGACGTACCATCACTTCCACCCTTGCCAAAGCAGCTCAATCCTTACCAGTACATGCCCCCACTATTCCCTTTCAAAAGTTGATTTTTCTCAAATCATGCCCTCAGTTTGATGGCTGGCATTGTTGCAAAAAGGCAGCATCTCAGCTTCTGCACTCAAAGCCTGTTTCCTCCCACTGATGTGAGAAAAGCTGAATAAAAACACGTGTTTAAGTCTGAAATAGGGATTCCCTGATTTCACAATGGCTTAAATAATTATTTAAAAATTATGACTCTAACAGAAGCTGCTGTGTGTGTAAAAAAAAACTCTTATGGCAGGGATTTGGCTTGGAAAGGGTGACTTGTTTGGCATTTGCATTCAAATACTTTTGTGCTTCTGGAGCATTTTTAAGACTGGACTATCTGCTCCCACCACCCACGGCAACAATGCACAAGTGGAAGATGAAAATTCTGGTTTTCAGCCCCAGCATTCCTGAATAAAATTTAGCTGATTGCAACAGTATCATTTCGGGTGTGATTTTTAGTGGGTCTCAGTTTGAATGGGTTTTAGAATAGGTGCTTGAGCAGCTTTTGTCCCCATGCTAATGCCCCGCAGCAGTGGGAGTCAGGAGGAGTGAAATGATGACCTGAAATAGCAGACGGCTCCAAACAGAGCTGGATTAATGCGAAATGGGGCCCTGGTCCCGTCCAGCCAGGAAGCTTCAGCCAGCCTGGAGGCGCCCGTGCCATATCCCATCCCGGATCTCCCCCATCAAACCCAAGGCCACCGAGCCCCCCGTCCTTCCACAGCACAGAAATCCCCCAAAGGGGGTCTCCAGCAGCCCTGACAGGGCTGTGAGCTGCTTGCCAGGCTGAACATGAAACAGCAGAGGGATTAAAACCCAATTTGCCCATATTTGGACAGACTTTGTGTAAATTTTTTTTTTTCTACGTGACAGATGCATCTGATGTGTTTGGAAAATTTGGTAGTAGCGTTCCTCCTCCTGTGATATTGCCAGGCTCACTCTGTAATGCTGAAGAAGAAGAAGAAAAAAAAAGCCTTAGTGTTGGGAATTATAAATAATTTGATGCAACAGGTTTAAGTTACCATTTTTGTGGCGAAAAGAAAAGCTTAGCATGATCCAGATTTTCCTTGGTTTCCTCCCATTCTGCTGAGAAGCAGAGGTATTCACATTTCTTTGTCTAACAGTTTTATAATGTCTTAAGAGATTAACAGTGAGCATGAATGAGGGGCTGAGGATTAGACGACAAAAAGCCCGAGCCGTCCACTACCTTGTTTGCACATTTTACATTTTTCAGCATTGCCGAGCGAGTATAGAAACTAAGGAAAGATAATAAGGACCAGAGTCCCAAAAGTGTTTAGTGATTCAAAAAAATTCAGATGCCATGTCAGAACTGACAGAATGATGGAGCATTATGTGGCAGGACCCACTTTTTTGTCTTAGGGTAAGCTCTCGCCCTGAGTGAATGCAGATGTTATCGCAGGATCCCAGACAGACAGTCAGTGAAATGTGACAAGCTGTCAGCAAAGTTACACTACGTTGAGTTTGCTAAAATATCCCAAAGCTTTATACATGGCTTTTAATATATATATATATATAAAACTCTTAGCTCAATCAGTCCAGGGTTGGGGGGGTGGGGAAGAATCCTGGTTACAGTAACCTTTCCAGTCGGGAATCCTTTGAATGGTTCAGACGTGGCTGTAAAAGTTTTTTAAGAGTAGGGAAAAATTATCATCTGAAGTATTTGGAAGGCTACGTTGGCATCAGTAGGATTTCTGAAGGCAAAGCCCATGCATGGTAAGGCTGTTAACCACATGTCATACTGTGTCAGTCATTCCCCGAATGATTTGGGCATTTACCCCTGTGAAATGCTTAGTCAAATCGGTAATAGCAGCCAGCAGAAGTGAACCCTACCAGTGCTCAGCTTGGCTTTCTCTTTAGCAGGGTATCAGCTTCAAAACAGGGCAGTTATAAGTAATTATAATTCCTTTACTGTTTGTTTTTTTTTTTTGTTTGTTTGTTTTTTTTTTTTTTTTTTGTAACCTCAAAATTAGATGCAAACAATCTGGTAAAATTGCGAACTAGATGGTAAAAAGAATGAAAGGTGAACTTGCTAAAATATGCTCAGAAAATAAAAATATATGACAGGGCAAATCGATGCAAATGACCTGAATTCAGACGCTCTGAAGTAATAATGAGGTTCAGAAAATTACTTTTGTTTTGAGTTTTGGGTCTGCAAGAGATATTTGATTTGTAAATATTGTAACAAGATACACACACTTTTAAATTTTTGAGTAGAAAAAGAAGGGCCCCATTCTGCATAATTCAAAATATTTGACTTTCAAGGAATGTGCAGGGAAGTGATATTATTTATATCCTAATGCACTTCCAGGATTGTGCTTGCTGTTTTCTTCTTTTAATACTTCATTATGTAGAAAATATAAATATATACTGGGAAACTCAAATATTTTTACACATGCAATCGATTTTCACTTTTGAGTTAGGACTGAGTCAGACTCAAGCTTTTAAATAATTAGAGGACAGGGAGCATAAAACACTGATGGTTTCAATTTATTTCACAGCTTTATTTTAAAGGTATATTTCCTTATACAGACGAGTAGATTTTGATTTGAAAATACTAAAAGTAAATTGCGTATCTGTTTAGTAAGTAATTATATATATCACTCCTAGGAACCCCTTAATAGCGTGTATTCTTGTCTTATTACTGTTAGCTTAAGCCTAAATTTAATGAGAAGGCTGTTTATAGTGGCACAAACTAATATATTTTGCTGTAACATGAGTTGCAGCACGCTTGTTCTCCTCGAAGCAGAGCAGAATAATGCGTGTGATTTATAATCAATTTAGATCTCCTTTGGAATAAGATGATCTTGCATTATTTGTTTCCATACACTGAAAATATTAATTTACTTGTAGAAGCAGGGGAGAAAGGGAAACGTAGCCAGCCACAATTTAGTGCAATTTGTGTTGCAGCAAAATGAATTACCAGCCGACACAACAACCTCCCAGATTCGGAAAAATGGGACACCGAAGACACAGAGGAGATAACATCTCACACGGTGTTTTTTGCAAAAAAAAAAAAAAACAAAACCAAACCCAAAAACCCTAAAGTAAACAATCCACCTAAATTATGCATATGGAGGAAATGATTGAGAATATGTTTAGCTGGTAATCGCACTCATGCCGAAGTTTTAAATTTCATCTGTCTGCTCAGATCTATTGTGATCCATTAAGTGGCTTCCTTTTTTTCTGACAAATTGAATGCTGCAACTGCAAGGAGCTCTTTTGTTCTTTTAATTCAGTCAGCATGGAAATGATTTTCTCATTTCAGGCCCTTTTCTGTCCTCTCTTCATTGTGTCAATAAAATAGAGTTGTGCAGAGCTGCTCTAATCAGCTTAGAGTGCTAATTCATTGCACTGGGATGCTATCTGGGTCCGGCTACAGGTGGGCACTATAAGGGGTCAGTCTCCAGGGGAGTCTAATTGTGTCTCTCTTGGGTCTTGTTTGCAGAATAACTGAAATCTCAAACCCTGGCTTAAGAAAGGAAGGGAAAATGCACAAACACAAGCGTACAGGCGCTCGCACCGTCCCCAGATGCACCACTCAGTCTTGAAGTTGTTTCTATTTTGACACCAGGGAAGGGCATGCTTTAGTTTAGTGGCAAAAGATCAATAAGAAACTTTGCAGATCAGTTTTAAAATTTGTGTAGGAATGTGGTCATTTTGATATATAGGTGTATAAGAAGGAAATTAATGCTGTGGTGCCTGTGAGAGGTTTCGGGGGAATCTCACCTCTATATTTTTGAGGCTTTTAAGAGGCTAATAAAAAAAAAGGAAATGCATTACTGAACTAACAAATCCTCTCTGCGTATGCCAGGGGTTGTCTTGAGCGAGCTTTTTGTCGAGGCATCAGGGTATGTAGGGTGTGAGGTTTGCCCAGTGCTGAGGCTCCAAGGCAATCCTCAGGCAAGCGAGGCAGGGACCTGCTGTGCCCCTGTCCCACTCCACTGCCTGATCCCCATGGCAGCTCCTTCTACCCAGTGTGGAGAGGCTGTACTAACAGCAGGAGGTGAGGCTTTCTGCTGGAGACTTTGGGTCTTATGTTGGGTTACGTCAGAGAACTGACTGGGAAAGACCAAAAGAGGATAAGTGTGAGGAGAACGGAAACCTCGTGTTTGTCTTTTGTCCCAGTATTGCACAGTTTGGCTTCACAACTGTCCCTGACACAAGACAAGCAGGCTGCAGGCTTTTCTGCTTTGGTGTTTTTTTTTAGTAGCAGTAGTATGTGTGTTTACCACCAACCAAAAAAACTGAGAAAAGAGGCACTGATGGTGAGGGGGGTAGGGAATTCCCAATGGTGTCTCCTCTCTCTTGCCACCTTGTCCCAGTGCAGGGGTTGTGAGGGCACCTTCCCTGTGCTTTGCCCTTGTCTCTGCCAGCTCTGCACCCTCAGGGCAGCCCTGGCACCTCTTCCATCAGGAACTGAACAGAAAGAGCCCAGATTTCCCAGGCAGACTTGATAGACGCTGCCAAATATCTTCCTGAAGCGAGGCCAGCAACCCCAGCACTTGCTGTGCAAGCCAAGAGAGATGGGCATAGATGAATTACAGGTCTCCTGCTGAAAATTTCTCATCACCTTAAAGATAGCAGAGCAGCCCTGGCACACCTCAATGGGGAAGAAGGGCATAGCTTGTGGCAGAGCAGCCAGTGACTGCGGAAAGAAAAGTGCGGTAGAAGTGGTAAAGAAAACTGAGCAAATCGTAAATATCCTTAATAGCATAGCAACAGGTAGAAGGAAGTGCATTTGGACAGCATTTTGTTTTTAAATTAGCATGGAGATTTTCCCACAGAATGCATTTCCCTTTCCCGCAGTTGCTCCTGAAAAAAAAATGGGCACTTTTTGGAATTGAAAAAATCTCAGTCTGAAAAAAAAAAAAAGAAGTCTCTCCTAGCTGCTTCTTCCCTCCGTGTGACTGAGGTTCTCGCTTGTTTACATGTAGGAAAAGCAGACAGGTCATGCCTGTGGCCCTGGGGCAGGGGCAACTCCTCTCCTGGAGCACAGGTGTTTTGGGGAACAGGGATGTGACAAAGTCTCCCAAAAGCTGGTGTGTTTTCTGCAGAGAAGCCAGGGGTGGCTCAGAAACTATTGCAAAGCAAAATTGGCTCTACAGGGCATCAAAACCTCGTCCTTGGCTACTTCCATGACTGCAGTCCTCCTTCACTCCAGACTTGACCTGATTGAGTTTGGGCAGGACTGTTCCCCACCGGTGGATTTCCTATGGGAGCGATAAGCTGTCGCTCTATTGAGGTTTTGTGGCAGAGCCGCCACCATGAAAATTAATTAACATACCTGAAGACACCCCTGAGCAGGAAATCATAGTGCTGCTCTGTGATTCAGGGGTGAATAGGATCTCTCTATTATCAAAACCTCCATCAGGGAAGAGGAAATTAAGTTCCTAATTAGACAGTGTCCAGAGGAAGAAGTGAGGCATTGAAGAGATGAAGAAAATTGAGAGGTAGCTGATGCCCGTATCAGGCTAATGATAGAAAAGGAAATAGTAGAGCTTGAAAGGTCGCTGACCTTATTAGGCTTGGAGAAAAGTAGTAGATCTTCAAAAGCTTTCACCTATGATAGGTTGACAATGTGTGAAGTTCTCTAGATGGTCAGAGAGGAAAGACAGCCCAGAAAGACCATGGGAACAAATTAGGTAGATTACAGTGAACTGCGTAGATACAGCATGAAAAGCATATTTAGAAAAGAGAGGAATTCGGAGGAGAAATAGCCAGAAATGTTTCATTATTTGATGATGTCTGTTTTCAGCATGAGGACAGGATTTTCTTTCCCACTTCGTAGTTTTATTTTTTTATACCATCAATTGAACTCAATAATAATCCCTTACTGGGTTTAACATTTCCCTAATGAAGTATTTGCTTTCTGCTGAACTGAAATACTTCAGTAGTAGCCAATTCTGAATGTTAACTTCACCGAGAGGAAGATAGTGTTGCTAAAAATAACTTCAGCATTAGTTTTTGAATATAAGAACACGTTCTGCATCACTTAGTGAAAACATTTCAGATCCCTTAGTGGTAAGAGACTTTTACCTTGGAATACCAAACCTGGCCAGCTGCAAGAGTTTTAAAGGCTGTTACAGGCTATTTTCTCAGTAGGTAAAAGCTCCCTGGCTCTTTAAATGAGATATTACAAGAAACAAGTCCATAGCAAGTTAAATGAAATACCCTAAAGCCTGCCTTCTCCCAGCCTCTCTTCCTGCAGCAGTTTTGTGCTGTCCGTAGGTGATTTCTCGGAGCCAGCAAGGCCTGATTAAAATCCTCCCTGCTGGTTCATGTGCAAGTGTGGGTTTGGGTTTAGAGGTAAAGTTGCTTCTCTGTCTTTCTGGTAAATGCTTGAGTTTTCTTGTTCCGACTGCTGGTAGGAAAGGGGGAGAAGGAATGCAAAGAAGAGGAAATTAAAAATACAGCACTGCACATTTTTCATGCAACAGGACCAGTCCGTTTACAACGTAACATAACAGCAGTTTTTCAATCAAAATAAAAGAGGACAAATTCTCTGCTGGTAAAAGTAGATGTGGCAGCACGACTTTTCTTTCACAAAAGCGGAGTGTGATCCACTCCAACACAATAAACCCAATGTAAAGACAGACCATGAAAAAGCCCAATTTTTTTTCTTTTGCTATAAAAAAAAATTTATGCTTTTTTTTTTTTTTTTTTTCCTAATGCTATGTGAATAACAGGGCTGTTTTTAAGTAAATCTGTTGTATTCTGAAATTTAAAAAAAAACCCTTTGCAGACACATGGCATTTGTCAAGTAAGGCAGAGATGCTTGCTGGATCTAAAGCTAACACTTTCCTATCATCAGAAGGAAAACCAGAAGGGAAACACTTCATTTCTTCTTCTTGTGCTTGTGATCCCATCCTGCAGCAGAAGTAGGACCCCAGCCTGGAGGCCAGAAGTGGTGCTGGACCCACCTCCAGAAGAGCAGCACATCCCTGCATCCCTAGGAGGGCTCTGCAGTGCTAAAGCTCCCGGAGATGGAGCAGGGCTGCCACCCCTGATTAGATGTGGTTTGTAACAGTATCGTCCTGTTTTCACTCACCACGGTAGGACATTTCTACTGGGCTAACAAGGCACAGGGTAATGAGAAACATGCCAAGTTTAAGGGAAAGAGGAGTCGAACGTCCGTACAGGAAACAAATGTGATCAATTACCCCAAGTGTAGAGCTCGCAGATACCTTATCTTAAGGCTCCTTAAAATAAGAACTTGATTGTTTCCAAATGCGTCTGAGAAGCCAGTGATAGAAACGCATTAATGTGAGAGACATAGGGAATTTTATCACCTCCAGGAATTGTCATTATTATTTGCTTCTAAAGATATGGAAGAATCAACACAACTGTCTAGCACATGATCATAGCAATAAATCCACGACTACCTATGCATGTGCAGGCTGTGCTTGTGCATTATATTATTGCAGTCATCAAACAATAATTCAAAAAGCCTCCAGTATTTGTCACAATGCAAAAATCTGTTTTTGCAGTTTATTTCACTGCGGGTTTTTTTTGGTAGCACTGGACTTGTTTCTTTTCTTCAAAAGTATTAAAAAAAGTTTTCCCGGCTGATTATTCTCCTTATAGGTGCTACACCTTCTGTAGACAGCTTCTGAACTTAGGTTGACACTGGAGATGGAGATTGTTGGCTGAAATGCCTGACAAACAGTGTGTTTTCTGAAGATACGTTAGCAGCAGGGAGAAATGTGCAGTGGTGAGCTCATACTGAGGTATGGCTCTGACCTAAAGATCTGTGACTCTCTCCAAGGTTTATAGAGCAAATCTGGAATGTTTAGGACAGGAGCATATTCTTTTTCATGAAATTACTGCTGTCTGTAGGGATGGCACCTGCAGATGACCACGACTCTGGAGTTTAACAGGAGTTAGCACCAGCCTTCTTTATTCCCACACATGATGGTATTCCATAGGTAAAAAATGTCACAGCTGGGTGTTCAGATTGATGCACCAGTAGATAGAATCCAAATGCAATTTTGTCAGCAAAGGGTCCAGACTGGATTTCAGAGCTAACTGTTCACTTTTAAATCTGCACCTGATCCACCTTTGCATAATGAGGACTGAAATAAGGGCTAGAACATTTAAATTTTGCTAGACATCTCTTGACATCAGTGTTCCTGTATGAAGGGGGTTCTTGCATCATTCAGCAGGGGCTTATTTCCTTCAAAACGTGTTTGCCTCTCTCCTGGGATGACAAATTCGGCATCGTCTTCAGCACACTGTTCTATTTGGCATTGTTGCTTTGTGTTTGAGATAAAAATTGTTTTACCACTGATGCACATTTGCTAATTTCAAAAGAATGAAGTGTTTATTACAAGTAGTCATTTAGGTGCAGCTGAACCCCTCAGACATGCTCATTATAGTGATGCATGGGGTGGGCATTTCAAGGGACAGCACTAAAATGTTAAAAAGTTTCAGGCATTTACCTGGACCTATATTCAACACTGACCTGTTATGGATTATTGAAGTTCTTCACTTTAACCTGGAGACATTACCCAGTGCAAAAGTATTGGCTGCTTTAACATCCGTGTACAAAAGTGGAATTTAAGAGATTAACTTGTGTTTGACCTACTTCAGCTCTCCTGGTAATGAGGGGTGCAGAGGCACAGAATTAATTTCTCTCAATTTGTGGCTCTCAGGGGTGCTGCTAAGTTTGAGAGTGCTTGAATTTTAAGAGTCTCCTGGTGAGCTGAGAAGGTTTTGTTACCGCACAGAGTTCTGTGAGCGGCAGGGACTGAAGTGCCAGTTTTATCTATTTGATTAATAGCCTGATTGAGTTCTAGTGTATCTTTGAAAGAAAAAAAACATATTTTCTCTCCCACTTGAAGGGCATTTTTTCCCACATATCCTGACTCTCCTTTACCACCCAGTAACAGCTCAAAACACCCAGTGGATTGAGAAATGTCTGCTGGGCCTAACACTGTATGCAGCCCTCAAGCTGGGTTTTACACACCAAACCTGTCTCACCTTTCCAATACTCTGGGTTTTATTCAAGATCTGCTGAACATTTGTTGTGTGTGATATTAATAGGCTGCCTGTAGCAGGGTGTAATAGCTCAGGGTTATATTATTTGGACTGAGGAGATTTTAAAAGCCAGCAAATGACTGTGCAATTATTACTCCAGTGCTGTGTCTTTACCTCAGTATTAATGCATCTAAAGAGATTTTTGGCAAAGCGATTTATACTCTCATGGAATTGGCTCTAACTGCTGTATGTGCATGTCCTTTTCTCCCCAAGTTTGAAGGGTCTGGTTTGGTTCTTTATCAATACACTTCATCCCTCCTCTTCCTTTTCAAATCACTGCTGTTTAGTGGAAGCTTTCTTTGTGCAGAATCAGTACCGACAGGACGTGATTTATTCCCAGCTCACTGCAGTTTATCAAGGAAGTAAACAGAGGAAGCAATAGCACATGTAGGTACCATCCTGTGGCAAATATAGGTATTGGGGAATAGGATGATAAAGATAAAAGATTTCAAAAGTTTTCAAAATATTTTTTATCAATTTATTCTGTAGATATATTGGTGCTGAGAGTTCATCTTTCCTAGAAATGTTTAACTAAAAGCTACTTCTGCTTGTCTGAGGTCTCCAGTTAAATCATGGCACAGTAGAGTCTGGAGAGAGTTTGTGTTTATGCAACTATTTACCAACACACACGACATTAAGCATCTTCCACTTAGCAGCAAAAATGCATATTAACCATAGTGAATCAAACATGCAACTTTGTGTTTCGTAAATAACATGTGTAAGGGAGCCACCAGCTGTGCCAGAAGCCTTATCAACGTGTGCAATGCACTTCTACCAGAGCCCGGTCACGTTGTGTAACGTGACCCTATCAATTTAATAGAGACTAATTGTCCTCAGATTCTTTTGTGGACGTTCACAAAGCCTTTGCCAGGTTTCGGTGTCAGATCCTCCTCCCAAAACCTGTGAAACTCAGCTTCCCTTTGGATCTGTGATCTGTCAACAGAATGGTCATGGCTGCTGCTTTTCAGCAAGCCTGGACTGAGCAGTGCTTTTACCTTAAGGAAATGGCTGATATTTTTATCTTCAGGTTAAGGAATTCAAGGTTGCTCAGATCAGGAGGTTTTGTGCACAGAGCTCTTCCACAGGGCTCTGTGTAATGGGATGCAGACAGAAATACCTCCATGAAGTTGATTTTGACATGTAACTGCTGCCAGAAATTCATGAAGCATTTTCCTGTTTTGTTTTGTTTTTTTTTTTTGGGGGGGGGAGGGGGGGACAATAATTGACCCTTTTAAAGTTTAAATTTTGGATATTAGCTATATTTCTATGATGAGTTTTTAAAACACAAATCAAGACCATCCCTTTCAACTCTGGAGAATCACATCTTGCTGTGATGTCCTTTCTTGATTTTGTGGAAATCTTTCAAGGTTGTGTATTAATGTTTGCTAAAAAAAAACACCCCAAAACCCAAAAAACCCACAAAACCAAAAACCTTGAAAAACATTGATTTTAAATGTTTCTTACCCTTCTTTCATCCCATGGAAAGCTTTAGCTGTTGCCATACATGTTTCAGTGAAAAGCAACAGCACCAGTGCCCGACCCACTGTACAGAGTTAACGTCCTGCAATTTTTCCCTGCTCCTGAGAGTCGGAGGGAGTTTCCAGCTCCACTTTTCCTAGCAGCTGCCAACGTTGTCAGCACTGATCTGTCAGAAAGGATTTTTCCTGGCAAAACTTTGAAGCTCCTTTCTGACATCCCCAACAAACTAATTGTTGTCTCCTGCCTCCGAGAGCCCTCTGAAGTCCCAACGAGTTAGTGTCTTCTCAAGAGATGAGAAAGGGGACTCACAAAATCAATTTATCAGGCTATTACGCATTGTCATCAGCCAAAACAAAAACCTGCTAAAGACAGGAGAAAAAGAAGGAGAAATGGGTCTCTGAGAAAAGGTTACAGAACATCCATCTTCTCTCCTCTTCCGATTGTTTCCTTTCTTTACCCATTTTCATACCCATTTCCCTCCACTAAAAGACACTTTATGACAAGCATTGTAATCTCTTTAGACCAGAGGGGAACCTCTTCTTTAGGACCAAATCTTTGCAAGGCGTGAGTGACAGCGGGAAGGGGTCCAATTGCCACCGAAGACACTAGGCAATAAATCATCCACCCTGGCATCAAGTGGCTGGACTAGTCCCCACTTCCCGATGGCCACCAGTGCCTGGCGGTGACAAAACAGCTATTGTCAGCACCCAGCAGCCACATTCCCTCCTTCTCCCTGCCGAGGTTTTAACTTCACCTAAGGCATAAGAAACAGATTATAGCGTTGGGAAAGGAAAAAAAAAAACAAAACTCACAACAGAATAGGGAAAGTCTGCCATGGGCAGGAGAAGGGACGCGAGAAAATGATGCTATCGTCGTATGTCTGTAAATTCAAACGATAGTAGCGACTGGGGAGGTGCCATCAGGTTTTTATTGGTAATTACTGAACTGTCTTTTGAAAGCCTCCAGCCCAGACAGTGATTTTGTTGGCATGTTTTTAAAGACTTTCCATTTCCAGGTGACCCCTGGTGCCTCTGGTTACTCTTTAACCGAGGCAAGGCAGTGCCGGGAGGTGTTCACTGTTATGAGCACAACAGCTCTTCACCAAACAGAACAATCTTAAGGAGGAAATACTGGATGGAAAAATAAGTGCTTGTCACCCAGATGCAAAGATTGGAGCGTGTTTTGGATTCTTTCAGGCCAAACCCAAAGATCTTTGCATTGTCAAGTTATCACACCAAATACCATCAGGAGTTTTTCATCATTCGCGAGTGAATTTCCACAAGGGAAGCTAAAAGAATGTGTCAGGTTTGCTCCACCGAGAGGCCTGTGCACTCCTGCTGCATAAAAAGACGTTTATAGATAAGTTGTAATCAGCTCAGAGTTACATATTAACTGATGAATTATGGTAAAGAGAGGAATAAAAGACTGTGGTGGGATGAGCCTTTAGATCTGAAACCCCTCAGAAGGTCACCAAAGGATAAGAGTAGCAGAGTATTTATCACTGCTGCATTTTTATCCCTATTGATTTCCCTCTTGGTGTCGTTAGGCTGTTTCCTTTTAGAGAAACGAGCTAGACAATGCTAACCATTTATTAATTATTGTTGATGCTGGGAAAAATGACCCGTTCTCTCCAGAATGCCCCTCAACTTGGTGCACTCGCTAAATGTAATGCAAGAGAGGAACTTGACTCTGGAAATTTAAATAATGAATTAGTTAACGTGCTGTTGACTCCCCTATTCTGTTGTGGTAAGTGGAAATCTACGGGTGTTTGTTTCCCAACGTGCTGTCATTCTGTATGTCCCAGTTCTCAATTATAAGAACCATTTTTGGGGTATGAGAGTGCAATAGATATTAAAAAAAATAAATGTCTGGAGTTCTGTATTCAGGCAGACATGACTTTCATTATCATAAGAAATATAGAGATTATATCATCCTTCCAAACATCGGCTAGCCTGGGGGTGAATAGTTTTTGTTGAGTGAGTAAAACATCATTAGTTTTTTCATGATCACCATGGGAAAAGCTGACAAGTAGATTTTTCTGTTGGCTGTTATATTTTCGTGACAATTTTGTAAGGCTGTGTTATACTGTTCTGCACATAATGAAACTCCTTCATAGTTTAGTAACAAGGAAAAATATTCTTCCTTTTCTTTTGAACTGTAAATTGATTAGGCTGTGCTGAACCCAGCAAAAGTAACCAGCACTCTCTGTTTTAACATTTTGAATTATTTAATGAAAAGCCTTTAAGGTCTTTGGATTCACAGTCAAATTGCTACAGAGAGTAAATGAGATGAAGGTTTTTCTAGGCTCCATGACAGGTCTATCCCATTTCATCATCTTAACTAAAAAATAATCCTATCTAACTTGAAATCCACAGCAGCTGTAAGTAGAAAATAAATCCAAACCGCAGCTCAGACTTGTAACCTAACAGCTATCATAAATAATCAGAATCTATTTGAAGGTGGAAGATGGGACATTAGAAGCTATTTACACTACTAGAGTGATGCCATTGATCAGTAAGAGCAACCCGTAGATAAGACTCATATGATGTCATGGTTATTTATGATGGGAATTGACAGTAAAGCTACTATAGAACTTTCCTTCCGACAGCTTCATTCATTTCTGTTTGTGATGCATTTTGCTGTTAAAGAAGCAATCAACAGCAAAATTGTGGTGATAAAAGTTATTACTGGTTAAATATATGAAAAATGTGCCTGTGTGTGTATACCTATATAACGCCAACTATGAGAACATTAAAAAATTAGGTCAGCAGAATTTATTTAATATTTTTTATTACCGATGTGCAGCAAAGCCATTTATGTTCTCTGATGGTGAGCATGTACTACAGTCCGATTTATTTTCTAATCTCATCAAGCTTATTGTGGCCATGAGAAATGCAGTGTTGCAAAGGTTTAATATGACGTTACAGGTTCTCTGCAGTGTGCCTTGTGGCTCACAATGTGTTGGTGCAGGTCAAATAGGAGAAAAAAGCCCCTTTCAGACCAGTGTCAGACTTAGAAATCTGCTCTGTGTGTCCAGCATTAACTGTTTGCATCCAGCAGTTAAGAGGGTTTTAGCATCAAGCAAAGAATGAAAAAATGCAGAAATACACCAGGTCCAGTGTGCATGCATGAAAATGCCAACTTTGTGGAATGTTTCACAGAAAAGAAAAAAAAAAAAAAGAGGCAGGAAACCATTCTCTTCTTATAAATGCTCTTTGTGGGAGATGGATAGTAAAGTAAAAGTGGGATCATGGCCAACCCCAGAGCAGGGAGTCTTGTTGCCACGTCCTCTCATGCCGTGGATTGCTCTTCCCACAGGTGTGAGGGGGCATTGGATGGGCACTTGCAGAGGATTTGGATGAGGGGGTGTCAGAGAGGTCTCTCAGAAGGGCAGGGATGACCCAGCCAGGATTGGAGGACACCACGGTGCTTGTCCCAGCTGTAGAGCACATATGGGAATTAATGTTGTTTCTATTGTTTCCATCAAATAACATATTAACTGGTATTTTAGTTGTTAATTTTGCAGCTCTTTACAATATGTTAAAACAATATATTGATAAAAAAACTAGTAGAAGAAACTGAGTAAATAGATATGGAAGGATAGTTTCTACATTCTATGAAGAATCACATTAGCCTGCTGCTTGCTAAAGCTCTCAAACCAGCTTTGTGTTTTTATTATGTAGTTTGTACCCAAAAATTAATGTTTCATTTCCTTTTTGTAACATAAGGTTTGTGCCAAAAATACCAAAACAGCCCAGTTGATTATGTTGTCTTCATTACATTTAAAAGATGTAAAGTTGATAAAGATGATGGATGTACGTGTGGGAATGTAATATGCCCTACAATACGCCCTGGCTGGAAACCCCAGACACTACAGAAATCAGCACCAGAAACTAAAAACTAAAACTGAAAATACACAGGAACTGTTTTTAAAATCATGTGAATCATTAAAAAGAAACATAAGAGGACAGTGAACAACTGGAATACCTTTTTTTTTTTTTTTTCTGTAGTGTCCACATGGACCATAAACTGATTAATAAATATACACAGATGTTTTCAGGTCAGTGTTAGTCCAATGTTATCTGTTCATCAGCAAAGTCATAGTAATTGGTAGGTTCATACTGACTGTTATTTGATTCTTGAGTTAGTTTTGTCCATTGAACAACTGATAAAAATATGTATAGCATCGTAATTACCCTAACTGTGGCTAATTTATAAAATTCTTCAGTAAGTTTATTTTCCTATCTATAGATAAAATCTCTCCAAGATTTCTTATCTAAGATTTAATCTTCTGTGATATGAATCCCTATCCTCAGAGGAACTGGCTTATCTTTTAAACAATCCAGGCTCTATTTTGTCTAGTTCCTTTATGTATATGATTGTATGCACCCAGCAGGTCAAAGGCAGTGCTTCCCCAGACTATTGTTGGTCTGGAACAATAAATATTGGACTTAATTTAAATGGGTCAGAGTTCATTCCCATCCACTGCCCATCTATATGACAAAGCTGCTTGGTCAGTCACTTAATTGAGACAGAAATAGTTAATGTCAACAAACTGCTAATGAAATAAAATGTATGTTTGATGGAGCTTCTTCTCAGCCCTGACAAATCCACGTGTGATGTTATATATGTGTGTCTTTCTGCTTTTTGCAGAAAACAGTGGGGTCTTTTGAGCTTTACACTTTGTCCCAAGGAATGTGGTTATCCAGCTAAATAGTGAGGTACCTCTTGGTGGGATTCCTTTTTTTTTTTTTTCTATGTGATGAAGAAATATTGCCCTTATTAATATTTCACACTATTTATAGGTAACACTACCTCTATGACTTCACACTGTTCTTCCCAAATGGTCCCCAGGTTGTACTCAGGAAATGTTGTTACAAGGCTTTCTGTCGCGTTTTGTGGAAGGATGGGTTCCTGCACCTGGGGAGGGAGCAGGGGGATATTGCACTGGAATTTCAGGCACCTGGCAGCATGGCTGCCTCCCCTCTACAGCTGCTGGTTGTCATCCACAGGAGAACAGTAAGCTCCTAAAATAAGGCAGGACAACTAGGTGGATCAGGGATGTTATGCAGGAAACAAGGCTTGCCTTCATCTCGTGGGAGCTTGTGGCTGCTGTTGTGTTAAAACCATCCCAGGGAAAAGTGATTTGGGATGGCACAAAAATGTTTTCCAGTGGCAATTTGCCTAAAATGTCGTGACTGGGCAAAATGCCTAGAATTTGGAATTTTCTCCTTGGAAAATGAGGGCAGAGCTTTGCTCTCCTACAGCCCCTTCCAGCTGATGTTTCCAAGGCACTTTACAGATATTTTATTTCTTAGCACCAAAGTATTGTGCGTTAGCATTCACTGTATTTAACTGCATAAAAGTGAAAGAAACAGAGCCATAGGGAGATTAAAATGACCATTTTCCAACTTGCTACCTAAGGGTTAGGTTTATAAACTTCATTTTTCTGTGTCTGAGCAGGCAGCCCAATTCTCAGCGCTGCTCAGCAGCCTCCATTGACTGCAGAAATTATGGGGTGGATAAGTTTGCCCCCTTTTGTTTGCAGTGTTTCAGAATGTGCCCGACTCCAGCTGTGTTAGGTATTTTTTGGGTTATTTATGCCCAACAACAGTCATATGTTAATGACCCATCTGTGCTTTGAAGCCAACATGTCTCTGAGGTGAACTGGACGAAGAAAGAGGCTGCTGGGATGTTATAGTGTTAAATGTGCACTGCTTGTGTCAGAAAGAAACAGGGAGACACCTTCATCCAGAGGCGGTGGTCACTCGTGAGGATGGCAGATGCAGAGCACTGCTGTGCAAGGACATGGTCAAACCTGCAGCACCAGAGTGTCCCAGCCCCAAAGACTTTTCTCTTGCATCTGAGATGTACAAATTATTGTTTAATTACTACTTGAATTTTTTTCTCGTCACTAGCAGGGCTGTCCTGTTGGATATAACCAAATCAAAAATTGCTCCAAGTCATGTTATTCCAAGTGAATTGGAGTAGAGAGGAATTACCTATGTGGTAAAGGGAAAAAAAAACAAAACAAAAAACCGAAACCAACACCAAACCCTAAAATCTCATTTTCACTTTGGGTGCAAGTTGGGTATAGTTTATATAAGCTCATCCTTTCTAGGTGAATGCTTAAATCCTTCCCTGGCTTGGATTGTCACTTCCCTTTGGAAACAAATGAGCTGCTCCTGTGTGTTTATAAATGTATCTTGCAACAGTTTTTAAGATAAAAACATCCTGTCTTCCAGCTCCTTTGCATGTTATAGCACAAGTCCCTTAAGCTCAGGTTTTCAGAAGATGCCACCAAGTTCTTCCACATGATCTGTTTTCTGGCAAAGCTGAGTATCCGACTCCTGCAGGGACTGTAACCCAGAACTGCTGGGGTCAGATCACTGGCAAAGTCAGGTCATGCTGACTAGAGGCAGAAAGGCCACAAAAGGAGGGTACTTCTAAAAATATGGCTCTTGTACATATATTTTTTAATCTGTAATCAAAGGGTGAATTAGGTGCTTGGGGTGTTTACGTGATTGACTGAATTAATAACACAGAAATTGACTGAACTAGAAGTTCTTAGAGATCATATGCCATGTAAGAACGGGCTCTATTCCTCCCTTTGAAGACAAATGTGTCAGAGATCCATTCAGTTCAAATGAATGCCTTTTTCATCATTTGCAATGCTGCAAATTTCCAGTGAAGGTGAATTTTCTGTGCTAGGGCTGAGCTTGGGAGCTGCCGCTGGTGCAGGCACTGCTGAATGCACAACACATCTTACACAGCATGGACAGGCATTGGATCCAGGCACGTGTGAACTGCTCTGTTCTTTGAGAAGCACTGCCTTTAAAAGACAGGAAAGCTCTGAAACTCTCGACAGGGGAAAAAAAGTTGCCTTTGTCAGCATTTGTTAGTAGACCTTGTTGTCTGTTTTATTGTAGCATGTAGGTTGTGGTCTCTGAGCTTGCTTCATCTTTGTCCTTGGGTGAGATCTCTTAAGTTAACATCTCTAAATTACTTAGTCCCAGCCTGAGTAAGGGGTTCCATGAGACTCTTCCTTTTTTTTAGTTTGCCCTCAAGTTTTCTTGCTTTCTTAACTATATACATATCTTTGATTAGGAGGAACTTCAATACGACACAGATAAACTGCAAACAAAGGTTTCTGCAGCTCGGGGAATTTGACCCAGAAGCTTATTTATCTGGGGATGTGTCTGTTCATATCTGCTGCTTCTACAGTCAGGCATTTGCCCCTGCAAATCAGTGCTAACAAATGCAGTTGCCCTGTTTGCACACACCTGTGCATTTATCCAGATGTTTGAAACACATTTTAACAGCATGTCAGTGAATTATTATGATGTATTTTGACGTGGTGGGGAAGGAGAATTGTTTCTTATATGAAACAATTGGGAGAGGAAAAATAAAACCCCTGCTGCCTTCAGGATTTTTGCCATAGCCAGCTACTGCTGAACTTGTTCCACTGGTTTCCTAAAGCTCACTGCAGCAGCTGGTTTCTGCATTTGCTCTCCATTTGTGGATGTTCTGTCAGTGCAGCCTTGGTGGAGATTCAGACCCTTCTCTGGTCAGATACTCCTGCCCCCAAAAGATCCTGCAATACTTTCTCAGCAGCAGAGCTCAGCCCACGCTGCACTGAGGGGGATGATGACTGTGCAAAGAGGGCAGAAAGGACTTAGGCATGAAACTGGGGCCCAAACCCAGGTTCTTTGGACTTCTGTTTACATGTGAGAAAGGAGAAAACAAATTGCAAAGACCGGAGCAGCACCTGCCGGGAGTGCTGACAGCTGATCCTGCACCTGGACTGAGCAATGAAAGGTAAATGCCGGAGAAAAGAGCTGGAGGAGCCTGGTTTGGAGCTGGTCCTTGCTCTGAAAGGTGTTGTGAAGGCAGCAGGTGTTGGCCTGCAGAACATTCCTCTCAGGGGCTGCAGGAACCTTTGCACCAGCCAACATCCTCCAGAGACCATCAGTGCACCTTCCCTTCTTCAGGAGCTGCTGCAGCCTCCTGGAAACCTGACTGAGAGCCAGAAAAACTGATAATTAATATAAAGGTTCTGGGTGATGCAATCTACCCATTTACTGCTTTATCTCTCTGCAAGCCTGGGGTGAAGGTGGTGGCAGGTCAAGCAAGTGCAGGTTGCCACTGTCTCTGTGTCTGAGCTCAGCAAAATGATGGTACTTAAAGGGACTTGAAGCAGTTTTTAATTCTGCTTGTTCTACTCTTGGGACTAGATACTGACTTTGATACCTTGCAGCATCTCCCTTTCCCCCCTGCCTCCGACTGCAGTAACTTTTTCATGTTTGGAGAGTTTCTCACAAGGCTACACTTCCAACATTATTTTTTTTCAAATTTTCCCTTTCTTGATTTTCCTAAATTGCAGAAATTTACAGATTAGGAAGAATGCAAAAAATCTTCTTATAGAAGATAGAACCATAATGGAAAATATGGGTTATGCTGGAGTCCTACCAACCTTGATTGTGTCCTTTTTAGATGCATTTTAAACCATCTCTTTACAGTTTGTGTAAATTACAGGCACAATATGGGTGTGTGAATACATTAAATATGCTTTCATAGGTTTGCCTGTCATATCATAAAAGCAGCAATAAAATACTGAGAGTATATTATACTTATTAATGTACATTTCTAATATACAATCATTAATCACGAAATACTAATAACGGACTTTTTTTTATCGTGTTGAGGCAAAACTTGCCAGCTCTGACTGTTATGGTTGACTTTACAACTACCTGCCTGTCAGCTTTAAACACAGTGGAGGGAATATTTCACGGGGAAAATGCGAGGTCCCTAAAACATCTGGTTGTAAACCCGCAGTAGGGTCTGAAGCAATAATAAAGCTTGTGATGGATGAGTCACGTGAAGCTTCCTTCACCAAAAAGCTGTTGCATTTCAGGCTTATTCTTCTCTAATAATAGACTTTGAGGACCTGGACAATAGCGGGAGCTTTCCCCTTATTCTTGGGGGGATAAATGGCAGTGCTGGGCAGGGCACAGCTCTGCACTGGGGCACAGGAGATGATGTCCTGCTTTCCCAGCCCTGTGGGATGAGAGCGTCCTCACCCCCACGCTCATTGCATGGCTCTTCTCGGCATCAGGTGAGACTGAGAGGCTGATAAAGCAGAAATCCCTCCTCCAGCTCCTCCCATACCTACCTGTCCTTCACATCTGCTAAAGGCTTCCCCCTGTAAGAGGTCACAGACCTGCCCTACAACTTGGTGGTTGCTGCCTGTACAGAAGCTTTTGCCTCTGTTTTACCCTCAAGGAATACCACAGTGCTGGAAAGGTGGAGGAGGATTTTCCCTTGGGTGTTACCAAGCTTTTGCTGACTCTGGTGGGATCAGTCCCCAGAGCTGTGGGCTTTGGATTTGCCTTTGGGATGGTGCAGTGAAACGGCTGATGGGCTGCCTTATTAATTCAGATACAATTTCTCTCCAATTGGCCTTTGATTCACGGGATTTTTATCTGCTTGGGAATCAGGTTCTGTGACAACACCTCAAGGAAGCCATTTACAGCCAGGTGTGGAGTTTTCCCACAGCCATATGTTTCCTATGTAAATTTATGTGATGACCTTGGAGCCATCTAAATCCTGTGCACATCTCACTTGCTCACTGGTGCTTTTTTTTTTTTGGATGAATCAGAAGTAAAATCAAAAGGCTCTTTGAGGATTACTGAAAAGGAATTCCACATGTGTTAGTGTGCGTGCACAGCCCATTTATTTCGGAGCCCGAACTCACTAAAATTGAATGAACGTAATCTGAATATGCTTTTAAAAGATTAAAACTCCAAAAGATGAAACTGGAAAGCCTTTTGAGTTTTATAAGAGATAAACAATTTATGTGGTCCGTCATGTGCATTTTCAGACTAGCCTTGTTCGAGCAGATTTTCAGCATAATAAGAGAGAGCTGGAGTTTCCTCATAGAATGTAGACCTCAAGAAGATATATCTGTCCAAACTTTGAAAAAAGTCTGCTCTCAATGCCATCTTTCTAGGAGGAAAATGGTCTCTTCTTCCCCAAGTCATCTGTCAACAGGCTTCTAACTTTTTATCCTCTTTCTGGGCCGGTGCACAGCATCCTTGATCTTCACTAATGACTGGATCTTGGCAGCTCAATTCCACCAGTCTTTATTTAAAAGAGATGTCTTGGCCCCAAAATCGCTTGGAAAACTCCAGAAATGATCTTGTAGATTGGAATTCCGCTCAGGTCTTCTGTAAATATTACAGAGCCAGCAGCTGGAAAGGCACTCTCACTTATTTTATTAGGGGAACCAGCCCTGCCTCTCATCATGTTCCCTGTCCTTATCTTAACAACTGCCCAGTAAATTTAAAAATTGAGGAAAGTGCTCTAGTGACAGACTTAAAGACTGACTCCTCTGTCCTCAAACAGATACAAATCCAGGTCGTGACCTTTCCCTTGTGCTCTTCTGAAGGTGTTTAAAATTTGGTTTTCTCTTGCTTTAAATCACCTCCTCTCTCAGGGGTTCTTCATTCAGTGCAGATATGTCACTGAGATGGACTGAACTGGCAGAGAGAGTTAGAAATATTTCACCCAAAGATAGTACCCATCATTTCCTATGTAGTTTGTAAATTATTTGCAGAAAATAAAGTCCACAATTTCAGACTATGCTATGTACAGCGTGTGTGTCATGCATCACTCCTCAAGGGAAACATTAACACCCTGTTTCTGTCTCTCTTTTTTGTGTATTTAGGGAAGCACAGTGATTTTTACATCCCAAGATCAGTAACGTGGCAGGAAAAACAGCTGAAAAATTTGTAAACCATCACACAGCATTCGCTGTGCACCAAAACCCGTAGCTATTTCTTCCTTTGTTTTTATGTGTGCAAGTGTACTTAAATACATAGGAAGCATATATTTCACAAGCTTTTCTCTGTGTGGCTGTAAGTGCTCTTGTTCATGCCCGTGGATTTCCCCGTGGTGAGTGAATCTGTGCTCTGCAGAGGGACTGGCTGTGGCAGCATCCTGACAGAGCTACCTGGGGTTCTTTGAAGAATTTGGCTTTAGGACCACTTGCAGGCTCTGTACTTCTGTTTTGCAGGCTCATTAGCTTTCATGGCTTGATTTCAGTGGTGTGTCTACATGACATTTATTTGCTTTATGAATTGAGGTTTTAATTCACTTATTTTGCTTTTAGCGAGTGAGTGGATCCATGCTGTAAAGTTTTAAGACTTGCTCTTGAAACACTATCTTCTTGGCTAATAAACCGAGATGATGACAAGATCTGTAGTGAATATTCAAATAAATGTGATTACTTCATTTCATGTCAACAGAGGAGGTGAAAAGTGCAGCTCAACTGGCTGGGTAAGATTGGAAGGAGGGGCTGGGAAAAAGCAAGAGACAACAAAGAGATAGTTTGTAAGATTTAGTGGCTTTTTTCAGCAGGGGTGTTGAGAAGTCAGTGTTGCAAAGTTCAGCAGGGTCAAACAAAGTGCAGAAACTTCGTTATATTCATTGAGAAAAAAAACTTGATACTTGCTTCCAAAAAATTTGGATGATAGGAAAAAATTAGATGGACAGATGATGTGCTACTTTTACCTAGTTTAAATAGGCTGAAGCTTGCACCGATGATACATTATCTTTTTTATATCAGAAGGTAGAAAGTCCACACTGTCTTTCACAAACTATAACACTGATAAGATAAAACACCAGTAGACCAGTGGTGGTGTTTCCTGGCTGGAAGATTGACTGACCCAGAAAGGCAAACTTATCTAAACGAACTTTTCGACCTTCACGTGCGTTAATAGTAAGATGACAATTTCTGAATGTAGACTGGACAAAACTTGGCCTGGGTTATTTGCATGCAGGCCATCAGCTTTTGCCACAAGCACTTGCAGCCACCTTCAGGAAGGGGATGTTCCTGGGAAAGGTGTGCCAGTATTTGTCTTATCTGTAGGTGGTATCAAATGTTTTCCAACTAAAGCGGTGATGCTGTTAACGTGGAGCAATAAGATGTTGTTTACAAAGACAAAACCTTTGTCTCAGATGAAAATGACAATGTAGGTCTGTTCCACTAACCTTTGCTTTGATTCAGAGCGTCCTTGGGAGCGTCTCTGTCAGAATTCCATATGCTGACTCATCCTGGGTCGTAATCTCGCTCAATACTTGGGAAAACATATTCTCTGCAATAACAGTGTTTGTGGTGGTGTTACATATGTGAGATCCTCCCAGCATTATGGAGTTTTCTGTATAATAACTTGACATTATGACTGGGGAGATGAGCCACCTACTCTATAAATCATCTGGGGTTTTACCACACTCACCTGCCCTTGAAAATCTGCTTTGGGAACACAAAATAGAGGTGGTTAAGCTTTAGTGGTGGCATTTTCTACAAGCAAAAAGGTGTCTTGATCCTAACACAGGCAGTAGAAATCTTCTCAATAATATCAAAAAGACTGAAAGGAGAAGTTAGTTGTGGGAAGAAAATATATTAACAATAAAGAGCATTATTTCTATAGAAAATACTGCAACCAGTTCAACAGATTGGTACTTAAAATGGATAATTGCTTGTTTTCCCCCAGTAATTTTGCATAGAGAGATGTAACTGAAGCAGGGAATAATTTTTACTCCAGCCTTTCCTCTTGATTTCTTTGTGGAGGGATTCATCATTGTGGACTTGCAGAGGCTTTTGAGGGTGAAAAAGGAGGTTGATCCAAGGGACTAAGTTCCCTTTTTCCTGCAGGTCCCTGGACCTGTTGGATTTTCTGTGCATGTGTGCTGTCTCCCAGCCTAAAGCTAATTCTTACCTGTCTTTCTGGGTGCTGCACTGCTAGAATCTTTGGTATCTTTACAGAGCTCTGAAATCTTCACGTTCACTCTCCTAGATATGCAACATCTTAATTTCTCTGATCTCCCACTGTGGGAATGTACACAACCTCACCTTCCAAACCTTAATCTTAGACCATTTCTTCGAGACACACGACGTAAAGGGTTTTTAAAATAGTTGTCCAACATGCAAATCATTTGATGGGATTTGTTATCAAATTTATTTGGAGAAATATTTCTCTGGCTTCAGGCTGCATGTGGAGGGTGTTATCTTGGAAAGAGGCATTGTCAGAAAGTCATAAGCAAGAGAATATAGAAGGTTACTGTTAATAAAACCTGTCATGAAGTGCTGGCTGCAGTGGTTGATGACCAACATAATAAACTCCTCTCTTCTTCCTCTCCTGGGGAAAAGCTAATTTGTGATATCAGTGCTGCTGTGTTGCACTGTTATTCTCCTGGGATCTCTGATGGCCCTGGAGAGGGGCACAGCACAGAGGTGGTTAAGCAGTATTTAGACAATAAACAGAATATAGCCTGTTCTGATGGCAGTTGGTAGAGGACTTACCCTTAAAAGTATTTTTATACCACAGTAATTATGCTTTGGACTTGCCAAGTGGACTTACTACTATTGAGTAGACTGAGAAAAGAATGCAAGAAAACATTATAGTCCAGGAGGCAGATAGCTGCCTCGAGCAGGAGAGAGGCTTGTAATGTCAAGTGAGAACTTCTTGTGGAAATAAGAGCGATGTTTGGTTTACAGAATCTTCCAAACAGCACTGATGATTCAGGGTAACTGCTTCTTTTTCCAGTCTGTTAACTCCACTTAAAAAAAAAAGGAAAAGGACTGACCAAAAAGGCACTGAACATCAGAGAGGGGTTTGCATTGTTTCATCTTTTTTTCTTAAAGCAACTGTTACTTTTCCTCTTGTGAAACAAAATTATCTCAACACGTGCTAGGGTGAGAAGCAGACAGTCTGTTGCTTAATATGTAGTTTAAGACTGGGATACAAGGATTTTTATTTTCGTTTATGCTTTTGAAATCTAATCTTTGATTTTTATTATAATTTTTACCTATGTAAATAAAATTTCCTCAAGATCTTGTCGTTTGATCACAGTGTATCTGTTTCCTCCATAAGCTCATTTCTGAAGCCCCTCATGGGACTCTTATGAATGAGAAACTTGTCTAGGGCATGAATAAGCTCCAAAGATTCAGTCTGAGTTCTCTTTGGGCAGACCACTAAGGGTATGATGGTCTACCTGAAATAACTTACCGAATCTGCAAAATTGCATTGCCAATTGAGTAACAGAGAGAAAGAGTAAATTAATTTGCAACTGAGTCTACTCAAAGGAAAAGGAGAATTATGCCGTAGTTAAACTCCTGCCTTTGATTTTCCTAGTATTTCAGGATTTCTTGGTACCTGTATGTTAAGCCCCAGTTCAGCACCCTTATACTGAACTAAATGAAGACAAGGAATAGGCTTTCTCACGAGATTTTGGGGTTTCCTGGCCCTGTCAGAAATGCTTATAAAACTTTTTTTTTTTTTTATAGCTTTCTGTCACTTTCTGTCCAAATCCAGGCTGGAGCTGGAGGTGCAAAGCCAGGTTACTCCAATGGCTGGAATGACACAGAACCACAGCTTAATGGATCAAAAAGCTGCTGGAGGGTATCACTGGAAGAGGCATCCAGTTGGATCACCATCCCTAGAGGGATTTAAAAGACAAATAGATGTGGCACTCAAGGACGTGGTTTAGCGGTGGGCTTGGCAGTGTTGGAGTAACAATTGGACTCGCTGATTTTAGAGGGCTTTTCCCATCTTAACAATTCAGTGATTCTTTCTTCTGGGAGCAGTTGTCTTTGCAGGTGGTTCCCAAGCTGGTCCTAAACAGGTTGTGTGAGAGTTGGTTTTGGCCCACTCTAAAGTTTAGTTGAATAGTTAATGCTGTAGAACTGCAATACAATAGTAATAATGATTCTGTTGCAACAGTGAGAAGTCAGTTGAGTGGTCACTTGGTTTTCCTCTGAGAGGTAACAGCTACTGTAGGACCAACTCTAAAATTCCACTTTTCACTGACAATTACTACCCCATCTTGGATTTTTTTAAGAGCCCAGCACAGTAATGGAATCTCACAGCTCTGCTGTCTAAACCTGAGTGTTTAGGCTGCTTTTCACACAATCCCTTTTGCTTTTTAATTTGAAAAATCAAAAGGGAAGCTAGAAATGCCATTCCTTACTCTAAAACAACAATTCCAGGGGAGTTTTTGTTCTGTCTAATGTACAGAACCAATGCTTTTGAATCATGGTCTTGTTCTGCCCATTTACAAACAAGCAAAATGAGCCATCGTTTTAACGGTATTGAATAATTCTAAACACAAGGTGATTATTTCTGCAGTTTATTTTTTCACCACGTGAAAGTTAAGGGTTAACAGTTCCCCTGCATATAACTGACAGTGGTAATATTCTCTCTAGTCCAAAGCGGAAGAAGAGGGGAGTTGCTTGTTGTTATAAAAGCAGGGAATTTCTGGATCTTAGTAAAATAAACCAGGACTTTGTTTCTCGAGGTAATTATTCTCTGGAGAGAGAATAGGAAAGATGGAGGCAATTAGGAGTGACCTCGCATCGCTGGATTGTTGAGAACTTCTGGATCAGTGGCTGATATTTTCATAACTCCATTTAAGCAAAGCTTTTTTAAGCTGTTCTTGCCACCACTAGAGAAAACAGAGGATTTAATGGCTGGTCTGAATCCCACTGATGTTAAGGGTCTCTCCATGTGCTTGTGTGGGGTGACATGGGGAGCGGGGACAAGCACAGGAACAGCTCCCAGAGCACAGGGGACACACAGTTGCTCCACAGGGAGGGGGAGAATGAGCTCCTGCACATCCTAGCCTGCTTGGGATAGGGTGTTTTTGGGTGCTTATCCCACCCCAGGCTCTGCTAAGGCAGAGCCATGCAGGTCATTATGTCCCTGGGGTGGCCAGAGTCACCCCAATTACTGAAACAGCCAGGAGAAACAAACCTGGGAACACTTTTCTGTAACCTCCACCTAACCCCTTTTAAGTAGAGATTTGTGTTCTGGTGATTTTTTTTTTTCCTCCTTTTTTCTTCTGAAAACTGTCTTTTGAGTGTTATCATTTAAAAAGCGTGTTTAACTTTTATGTGTGAAGTTGGCAATGAATGACTATAAAGCAAATAAAACTGTCCTAGCAGCCTGAAAGTGGTGATATAGCAGATAGCATTCACACCCTCATCTTTGTATTCCCTTCCTTCAAGGATATCAGTAGGCAAACAAGGCTGAGTCTCTAATATGTTTAATAAAGGAGCAATTTCTTAGGTTTCCTGACCCCACTGTGGGAAAGGTAACACACTTATCCCACTGCTGTGCTCCACACTGATCCCCTGGGTATGGTGGTCTGAGGTCCCCAAGAGCCAGGTTGTGGCTCAGATCTTCTCCCTGGACCACTAATTTGGGAGCTCTTTCCTGGCTGATGGATGAAGTGTCCAAAATAACAAGTCGTAGCCCAGTGGCACAAGCAGCTTCAGCAACACGGATGTACCTTTCTCCGAGTTTCTCAACTACTGTCACTTTTGTAATCTGAGATCACCAGGGCCCAGCAGAGTCACATGAAAAGTGTGTCCCTGGATGGCAGATGCGTGTAAGGACCTATCTCTGTATCGCATTCCGCCGCTGAGGAGGTTACTGTGCAAAAAGGCATGCGAATTTTTTTCATAGCTTTCGTGTTGTTTGGTTTGTTTGATGTTCTCCTGGCTCTGGCAGACTGCGGCAAATTGCTTTCTCTCATAGAGGCCACCACCTTTTGAATGATATAAAGGAGTTGCTCTGTTCTTCTGGGTTGTTTTCCTGCTATATATTTACTTAACAATCTCATTTTCTGGGGAGCTGTTGAAAGAACAGGAGTTTGTAAATTATACAACACTAAGCAGTGGATACTGTCCATGGCTTTGAGCCCAGACACTGTCAAATGCTTCTCCTGATTCTGGCTGGTTTGAGAAAATCATTGCAAATTACAGAAGTATCAACATTTTTTATTATTATTTAAATATTTTGTTTCTTTGTTTTTGCCTAGTATATTCTTACTTGCTTCCCTAGCTGGCAAAAGGTTTCCAGGAGGGATTGGAACTGTGTTTTTGCACATATGGAACTGAACATCTGTGGTCTCAATTATTGAAAAATTAGAAAGTTCAAAAATAAAAATAAAATGAATGTTAGATCTCCGAGCTCACTCTCTTGCTATTTGTTTTCTTTGTGCATTAGAAGTAAAAATGCCTTCTGTCATAATAATAATAATTCTCCCCACTATTATCCCGGGATCTCAAATTACTGGATACACATAAAAGTGTTATGTTTTCTAACACGCTCACGAAATTAGGTCTTATCCCCCCTTCCCATTTTCCAGATGGGAAAACTAAGCAGCAGAAATGAACTTACTTAAAGACACACAGACACTTCCAGAGAAACTGGAAAGAAAGCCACTGCCCTTCTCTCCTCCCAGTTAGCTACAGGATGGGGTTCTTCCTTCCCGGCTCTGGGCCTGAGCAGAACTGGGAGCAGGGCTGTGGTGCCCTGGGGAGCACTGGGTCATGGATGTGAGGCTCCAGCGTGGATCTGGGTGACAGGATCCGGCCCCAGCACAGGGTGAGCTGGCACAGGGATGTGTCTGGAGCTGCCTGTGTCATGTTTCCCTCCTGCGGTTCCCTGCGCTTGGCCGGCCCCGCGGGCTCGGCCCAGCTGGTGCCATCTGAAGCATCTTCTAAAATCACTTTGGACATCTCGTTATGAATCATTCCTGTATCCTATTTCTGAGAACAGAAATCACAACATGGAAGTTGGTCTGTGTTTCAGGAGTTATGGCTGGGCTCGGAGGGAGCAGGAGCCAGCCCAGGCTGTTTGCCTGGGACTGTGCCAGCTGTGTCTGGAGCAAGAGCATGTGATTTTGTCCTCTTTCACCAAACCCAACCTGGACTATCAATCTGTGCATCCTTGCATTGTCATTTATGAGAATTAATGGTGTTTCTTTCTGTTTAGGTAAACAGTTTATCCATCTTAGATAGAGGGTTTCTCAGCTTTCCACTCGGTTTACATATATATAACTTAAAAGTTCCATTATTGCCCTTGTTGCTGCAGACTCTTTTGAACTGAAGCCCTTGTATACATATCCTGAGCCCTTCTTTCATTGTATAACGCTAGAACCATCCATCATTTGTGTGACAAAGATTTTTTAATTTCTCTTTTTTTTTTTTTTTTTTTTTAATTTTTCTAGGGCAAAGCTGGGAATTTTCCTTCCACTAACTGACATAACTAAATGTTAATGCCCCTCTGCCAAAGCTTCTGATGCACTGAGCACGCACCTCTGCCTATAGTCATTTAATTGCATAATGATCCTTTCTACCAAACCATTCTAAGTGAAGAGCAGGAGCAAAACATACAGCAGTGGCAGTGAGAGAACTCACTGATAAGAAGATTATTTTTTAAGAATAAATTACTTGTGTTTATAGATGTTACTTTTATAGAACCTAAATTAGTTCATATGTTGGCAGAAAAAAAATCCTTACCAGTCAGATGCTTATAATTATGTTTTACTGAAACAGGGTATTTTTAGGTTTATTTTAGTAAAACTTTTAAGCACTTCCCTAAACAACCTGAGTTCAGCACTGAGCCCAGGCCCACTCTCACTATTCCACTGACTTGCATTGTCAAAGGCACAATTTCCCTCCAGAAAATTAAATATTATTAAAATCTCTTCCTTTAGGAGCAGCTGGGTGCTGAGCCAGCCTGATGCTTCCAGCTCTGGGACAGTGCCCGTGAGTTCCTTGCGAGCTGGTGACACCAGTCTCATCTCTCTCCCTCCTCGCAGTGCTGCCCGCTCACCTGCAAACTGTCCCCCATGAAAAAAACCTGCCTTTTCCCCCTTCGAATTGTCCACCCACAGGCACAGATCCCAGCTTGACATATCTGGGTGTGACAGTGATGAGGAGCCCCTGGTCCAGGGCTGGGGAGAAAGGGGGGGGCAAGTGCGGAGCTCTGATTAACACTCGGGGCTGGGGCCTGATTAACCCGCCCCTGATTAATGACATCCTGTGTGTGCCTGAGTCACAGCTCCTCCGTGCCTCACATCCTGGCTCGGGGTGCCGAGCACAAACACCTGCCTCGCTGGGCAGCTCTGTGATCACCAGGGCTTGGGAGAAATGGCTCGGAGATCCTCAGGAGGAAGCGATCTCACAGATGTGAAGTGTCTTTACTGGTAGCAATAAAACGGGTTTATCATTTCCTCGTGCCGAGTCCGGCGCGGGCAGAGCACAAAGTCACACTGGTGTTTTGCTAATGACTAAGTGGCGCAATTTTTAATAGCCCCATAAAGATATTCTTCCTCACCCACATACAAGCGTTTTGCAAAGTGATTGTAACCATACCTGCAACCGATTCTACCTCACTATCAGGTGGTGTAAAGTAACCTTCAATCTCACTTTCTGTTTTTTTAATGTGATTACAGGTAGCTACCCAGGAGTTAGGCTCAGATTTCAGTGCATTTTCCAGCTCAGACCTAAAACTGCACAGATCTAATGTCCTCTCTACTTCATACAAAGCATCCTCAGTCTTGTGTTTGGTGTGCAATGAGGAGATGGTATAATTTGGTTTAAGTCACATTTGGAATTTTGTTTAGTTAATCAAATTTAGTCGTGAATGCTTGCAGGCCAGTGTTTCAAGGGGATTGCTTTTGTACCTGCTGTTATGAAAGTCAGCAGAAAAATATTGTTCTTGGCTACTGTCCTGATTAACCCAGACATTTTAATGTGTGTTATGATAGGTCATTTGATGGATAGTCACCTGTACCCTGTGATCAGCTCCGAGTTGGCCACTGGGGCTGAACTTTAGCAGCTAGGTGTCATAATTTCCCATCTTTTGCTTGATTAATGTTTCCTTCTGTGATCTAAGGGGAAAGTGTCTGGAGAGATCTCTCTCCATTTACTATCCAGTCTGGATTAGCGGGAAGGAACTGCAGGGGCTTTTCAGTGAAAAGATTCTGTGAAAAACAAAGTGTGGAGAATCTTTGTGTGTTGGTACCTTTGCTCCTGTTTTGTAGAAAGTGAGCCTTGCACAGTTGGTGTGTGCCCAGGACAGCTCTGGCATGTTCCTTGGCTTTCCCTGCACATTCAGATAAAAGCCCTTGTGACTGAGATACCACGTGGTGATGCCTGAGCTACTGCAGGTTCTGAAAGGGGTTTAGAATGATCCTCTGGGATTTATTTGGGACCAACACAATATCTACAGGAGAGTTTAAAAATTTACAGAAAGGATAATTGTCATGTTTTTTATTCTTCAGTGTTACTTTTTGTAATTTTAGGGGATCCTAATATTTTTTCACAGACTTCTGCTAGGTAACTCCTCTTTCCTGATTTCCTTGCTATTGGATCATAGAGAACTTTTACATTCTCCTCACTCAGCCCCTGGGGAGGGGATACAACATCCTCAAGGCATTTTGCCTTAGACCAGTGGACACTGATGTCACCACCTTCAGCAGTGTGTTCAGAGACCTCTGTTCCTTACTCGAATCTTGTCTTTAGTAGTTTCTCAATTTGCACATTGTTATAAAAACTTTTCATAGTCACAAGCTCTCACTGATCACAACTTAATATCACAGATCTCTGCAAATAAAGCAGGTGTGTGGGCATCCATGTGAAAGCCAAACACTCAAATGCAGATCTTTGCAGATCTCAGGTTAGTTGTTGAGGTTTTCATCCATGTCCACCAGTGATGAAACAAGTGGGATAAGATCGACGGGAAACATCAGGGTTATAAAAAATGCCAACTCTAGCTTAAAATACATATGCAAGTCCATTGAGCTTTAAACAATTTGGCTGGAGGCTTTGAATTCAGATCTCGGAGATGCAGTTAAAATCTGGAGTCTGAAGTACTGGGTCATTAAAATGAGGGGGAAAAAATAAAGCCCTCTTGTAACAGGTGAGCTGAAACAAGAACAAAGGGTCTATAAAAGGAGGCAGGTGAAGCACTGAAGAGATAAGGAATGATCTTCCTGTGCACTTACTGCCATAACTGAAAGGATAATTTTTTTTTTTTTAAATAGGTAGGGCAAGAAATGATACTAAACCCTCTTCCACAAGCACAGTGCTAATCATTTCTTCCTGACCCTGGGAGAATCATCTCCTGCCATTCGGTAGGTTTGGCTTGAGACTCGAATTACTCTTGTAAATACTTTTAATTTGTTCAAGAGTTTATAGCTCTGCCATAAACATTGCTCCTAAGCTGCTGTTCACCCAGTAAGTTCCTTTACAATATTCCTTAAAAAAGCTGCCAATATTTTCTTCCTTTGTGAGGATTTGAGGGTTTTTCCACCTGTTTGCACGGTGGAGCTGATGCACAGATCTGGAGTCAGCCCTGCTCTGCACCACACCTGGATGTGAAGGCTCGAGCCCTGGTTGCCTAAGGACAGTTTGAGTTTCCAGAGCCAAGGTGTTCAGTGCTGCAGGTAAGCAAATGCCTGGTTTTAATTAGGAAATAGAGCCTATTGGGCAGAAATAGTTGGAAGTGTGTGAGCAAAGGGCTTTCCAAAGGCACTTTCGTAGACAAAAGTGCTGCCCTTTATTGGGCTAATCTCAGGAAGAGTTTTTACTTCCCTTTAGTTCTCACCTCGGAGAAGCAGGTCCCATCAGGGCACAGGGTTGATGGCCAGGCCCTTGTGGGCACATGGCAGTGCCAGGTCTCGCTGCAGCAGCCGGGAGGAAGCAGGGAAGAAATTCAGGGAGGCAGCTGCTGGGAGCGGAGGCAGCACCGAGAAACCGTTGAAACTTTATTGGCAGCGAGGCAGGGCAGGGTTTGGGAAGGGGGAAGAAAGGCTTTGTGTGATTCATGGGACTTAAACGCAGTTGTCTGTTCATCTGGTCGCATTATCTGTGCCTTCATCTGGCCGTGAGAAGAGGTGTGCTGCGGGGTGCAGGGGCAGGCTGTGTGCCACCGTCCTTGAGCTATCTCATATCCTCCTCTGTGAGATCTTGTGACAATCTGTATTACCGTGAGTCATTGTTTCTTTAAAGCTCATTACTGGCAAGGGCTCGTAGCGAGACACCGAAGTGGCGTTGTGTTATCTATGCTTAACAGGGCTATTAATGTCTGTCACCGCTGAAGTGTCATCCAGCAGAAATGTAATTCTGGGTTTCGGGTGCTGAGTCGCAGAGGTATGTTCATCCTTTGTGTCCAGCCAGCCTGAAACTCAGCTCTCTCAAGTGGTGTCTCGGCTTACCACGTCGGTATTAAAAGGTTTTGGTTTCACTCTAATGCATGTATATAATTGTGTCATGGGAAGGGCCAGGAAGGATTGAGGAAAGTTCCTCAGAAATCAGTTCTCAGGCCGTGCGAGCACTAATCTTTTCATAACTGAATCCACCCTGGTCATCTCTGCTGCTCCTTTGTCTGATGTTTTATTCCACAGTTCTGGAAAAATAACATGAGCGGCACAAGGCCTGGAGTTTCACAGGGCTCTCTTCCACAATGGATTTGATGAGAAAAGGGGTCTGTTAGGGTGGCATCATCACATGGATATGCTCAGAGCTGCTCCTTGGTGCTTGCAGGAGCATGGCCTGTCTTCTAGCCCATTCCTAACTTTCTGTTTCCTTCTCTCCTCCCAGCATTTCCCAGCACCCAGCCACTCCATAACAAATTGCTCATGGGTTATTGTGTTATGATTCTGCACCTGAATTAGGATTTTCTTTGGCTCCATCCATCAAGCATTTGATTCCTCTAGAGTATAGGCAGAATAAAATTAGTCTGCCATTGCAGAAGAGGGAGTGCCCTGCACATTTCTCTTCCAAACACGGTCGTTTTAATGGATCCACACACCTCCATGCCTCCTGCTGAGAGTCCCACGAAGGGGACCGTGGCACTTAAGAGGCATCAGCTTCCCAGAACGACCCTGACGGAAGGTCTTGCTCACAGTGAGGCAGAGTTGGACAGATGCAGCTTGGGAAAGTTTCTGTGTTCTTGCCTCTTTTTAATAAACTATAAACTATTTTCACACCTCTGGCTAGACTTCTTTCACACTTCCACCTACATATTTCTCTGCTTTTTACCATCGCCTCTGACACATGCCTCTGAAAACATCTTGGACTGGTCGTAATTCTAGAGCACTGATACTTATCAACAAAACCTTTTTTTTCCTTTTTTTTTTTTTTTGCAATCTTCTTTGAATCCAGAGCCAATTTTCTTTTATTTTCCTTCTCTCTCTCCTTTTTTTTTTTTTTTTTTTTTTTTTTTTTTTTTTTTTTGAGAGTCTAGTGTGTGGCTAAAGACAATAAACTTGCCCAAATATTTGCTGTCAGAAAAGATATTTCTGGCATTGACCGCCTTTCCACATGTTCACAAAACAGCCTTAAAAATATTAGTGAGTAGATAACAACCATTAATACAGCAGTAACCTTTGCATTTACCCTCAACATTTTTTTTTTTTCTTTTTGGATGTATAGGTATTTTGCCTTCTAAAGCAATTAAAGGTGGGAAAACGTGATAAGGCTTTTTTGTCACCAGTAATGTGATATTTTTCTAGCAGAAACCTGGGGCCTTTTGCTAAACCCTTGAGGCGATTGTTCTGGTGGATTTAGAGGTTTTCTTGGTTTAGGGTTAGGATATCCAAGTGCCGTCTACAATAACTTCCTTGTTCTTCTGTAATTTTCCTTTGGCGTGTGTTTGATACCAGCAGGCTTGTCCATTCCCATCTGCTCTGTATTGGTTTTATGCAAATTCTCTCTCATCCCTCTACAAGTCCTTTCAAGTTAAAATATTGCTTCCTCATGCCCGCTTATATTACTTGTAATTCCTGCACAGTGACCTGTTAGCCACCCATATATTGGGCACAAAAGGCATAATCTGTGTGAATCAGATATCTCTTATCTCATCCCTGTTTGCATTATACGTTCCCCTCACAATACACTTTTCCACAATGCTCATCCATTTAATGCCCAAATACCTGAGGTCTCTTATTTCTGTCCAACATGCTCGTTGCATTACTCACGGCCAACTGATGAGCAGAGAGATAAAAAGACTTGCTGGAGGTGGTGCGTGGGTCTGTGGCATGGCCTGAAGAGAAAAGAGGCTGTTTGAACCCCGACTCTGTGGTTTAACTGGGGCTTAACAGTAAAACTCTCCCTCTCAATAAAGTTACACAAAGGCATTGGTTTGTTTTGTGGTGTGAGTTTACTGTGTCCATAAATGTGTGGTGACTGAACATGAAAGAACTGTTCTTGTGTGTGAAACTGTCCTACCAGGCACAAGGATGCCTGGAGCACCCCCAGGGTGGTTTCATCCTGGTGTTACACTTGTACATAGCTACAAAACCAGGGTCAGGTAAACGGTACAAACTGAGTCTGGATACACCTGTACGCTGGGAAGTGGCTGTCAGCAAAACAGAGGAGGAGATGGGAGGTAGAAGCAGTAGCTCTTTAATATCTGTGCTGTTGAAGGTGTCACTTCACCCTTTAAAAAGTTGATTTCTCTTGGACTGGTGGAGAGAAGACTCTCATTGCTCAGAAGATGCACAGGAGCCTCCCTGCAGCAGCTCTGTTTTGAGTGTAAACCCAGCCCCTCAGTGGCATGGGGAGCAGGTGGCCTTTTCCTGTATGAAGTTCTGCATTTTATCTCCTATGGGATTCCTAAAGTAGATTTTTTTTTATATATTTTTATTTTTTTGGCAGGAATATCTCCTAAGGCTTGTCTCACATTTCAATAGTATAATACTGGTTTGCCTAGAAAAGGCTTAGATGACCTTGAAAGATTATTTTTAAAATTCTGGTATTCTGGCCTGCACAGAGTTCTGTAATTGTGGAGGCACCATGGGGAGAGCAGGGTTCGCTGTTGGATTAATTTACTGAATGTTGGTGTTGGTCTCAGATCTGCAAAATACTTTCTCTCATTAAACTCGATGAACAAGAGCAAATGTCAAAGGCAGAAGTAACTTATTTAAATTATAAACATTTCCTAATAACTTGATTGCATTTTTACAGGATATGAGAAACAATCAGTGAGACAAAATATGAATGATGTAAATACCTGTAACGTATCAAATAGTTTCTCCTACTTACTTTTCAGAGAAATATACTTGTCATGTTTTGTTATATTTCCTTTTTGTTGGATTGTTTTATAAATTTGATTGTTTCTAAGAACATTACTGTTGATGTCAAAAGAAAAGCCATGGGCAGTCCAGATTTGGTATCAACACTACTAATGCTTAAATTACCAGAAAAAGGAAAAGATAGGAATTTATTTAACTATTTTGGTGCCCAACAAAACCAGTCTGCTACTGTGTCAAATACAGTGTGTACTCTTTAGGGTTCTGGCTGATCATAAATGTAGTTTTAGGCTTCAAGACAAGGCCGCCATACCTGAGGACCATAAATATGCCGTTTGTGATAAGGCCACTTCCAGAATTTTCCTTTCACTTTGCTGATTATCAAGAGATATGCATGTACACAGGAGCCTATTCTAATGTTCTTGATGGGCAAAGAACTTCTGAAGTGAATGGCTTTGATTCTTTCTCTTATGATGGTCTAAATTCGTAGTACCATCACTGGGCAAAAATACAAAAATTTTGATATTAAGCAGAGTATTTGGTAAAAAATTTATAATGGTCCCTTCTGGCCTTAACATCTATGCCTTTAAGAGTTCCAGCACTGTAATATAAGAGTAAATAAGGAAAGGATGACTCTAATTTAATATTTTTTCCTCTCTGAGTTCTGTAACAGCATTGCAGAGTTGTCCTCACTTCTTGGCTACCTCTGTGTGGGCAGAGCATTCAGCAAATATGCTCAAGATATATGGACTGCAATTAAAACAGCCTGTAGGAATGTAAGAGCCTAATGGTCTAATTTTTCAATTATGTCAATGTCTGTGGGAATTGAGGTTGTGCTTATTATCTTCCAGAAGGCACCTTTCAGACAGCAGGGCCCGAGTCAGACAGGAATATGGGTTTGCAGACTCAATTCCAGAGATCAGCACTTTATTGTGAGCTCTGTGACGTGCTGTGTCCCACAGGGAAGGGAAGTGCAGGTAATATTCATAGCACGTGCAAAATTCACCTCCGATGCATCCCAGCAGCCAGCTGGGAGGTGAGAAGGTTTTGGTCCTTTTTGTGGGACTGCATGTAACAGAAAAAGGGAGGGTGGTTTTGGACCCAGAAGAAATAAACTGGCCATAAGCCATGTTCAAGAGAGATTCCCCACTTCGTTTCCCACCAGATCCTGCTGCTGGTCCCCCTCCATCCCAGCTCTGCTGGGATGTGTCTCCTCCCTGGGCTTCATCTTCCCTGCAAAATTCCCTCCATCTCCTGCAGGATTTTAGCCTTGGGGCAGCACCAGCAGTATGGAAACAAGTCCAGTGCATGGTTTTGGACAGTGGGTAAAGCACAGTGTTCTCATGGTCCTTACACATCTCCGAGAGGCAGAACAGCACAGAGAGGGGAACATTTGTCTTGTCCTCATATAGCCCGACTTTTCCAAGGCTGAGTGTTTCCACTAAAGCTGGTCATACAGGATTAATGTCAAAGGGGTGTTCAGATGTTCAGGGCTGATAAAAAGTGGTTTGCCAGGATTCAGAGCCCTCGAGTCCATGCTCAAATTGAAAAAGAGAGCAGCGACATTAAAATAGTTGAGGTACAAAAAGCAAAAGGAAAAACCTCCTCAGTTATCTGTGATAACACTATTGTTTTCGTTTTTTATTATCTTGCTTGTTACACGCCAATGAGAAACAACCACAGATCGTCAATAAGGTTTTTAATTGCAAAGATTTCCTGTGACGTGAGTGTTAATGAATGTCAAGGCAATAACACAAAAGACATTACTTGTTTAATGATTGATAGAACAAGAAAAGCACGAGGTCTTTTGCAGGATAAATGACTACTGTTCTGTGTTCCTTTACATTAGCAGTATCAACACTTAGATCACATGGCAGGAGATAATGGTTCGGGAGATAAAGTACAGAATCACAGTCTGTTATACAATAACAGACACAGTAATGATAATTAATGTGCATTTCTTTGGCAATTCTCATACTTGTCAGTGCTGAGCCGTGGGGACTGGCACTGTTGACTTAAATGGGAGCAGGATGGGGCACTTGGTTGGTTTCAGAGTTTTTGGCTCTTGTTCTGCAGCAAAGATGTCGGGCCTTAAATGCTTTTCCTTTCAGATGGTTTAAGTGGGCATTCATGTATGTGTGTTCTATTAGTCATAGACCTTAAATGCTCAGATTTTTATGACTGGAGAAAGGGATGTAAAAACGTAGTGATGGCACTCTCAAAAAAAAGGCCCTTGGTCTTAAGTCAGGAGGGATCAACATTGTGACACCCACTAAAGGCTCATAATTTTCCTCTTCACTTATAAATATCTAAGATAGGGGCTTTCTTGAAAAGGGCAACAGGCCATCACTGCCCAAACCCTCCCATGGCTTTGTGTAAGAACTCCATGGAAAAGTTGTACAGCTTTGGTTTGGTTTATATGGTTTCTGACACACCAGGCTTCATGGGACAATATGCACTTGGCAGCTTTTGACTGGTTTGCACCATGAGAGGTTTCAAGAGCCCCTGGAGCTCTGCCGAGTGAGCAACTGTCTCCAAAAATGTGCTAAATCCGAGAAAGCCTTCGTGGTGAAAATTAGTTCATGGTTTGGCAAAATGTTTGGGGAGTCAGAAAAATATTTGGATGGAACTTGGATGGCTTAATTATTGGCCTTGAACCACAAGTTAATGGAGCTGCACATGGCCTTTGGTTTCAGAATGTGGCACTGGATAATGTTTCCTCGTTTTTGAGAGCTGTGCTGGTTTGCAGCTATCGGCGTTGGCATGGAGCTGCTGCTTGAAAGCTGTGCCGGTGGAATTGTACATGTTTCGTCCAAAATAAGAAGGTTATTCCAATTAATAATACAATTTACAGTGTTTAAAGTATTTTCTTGAACTAGAGCATCTCAGCTTAAAATTCCTGGAGTTATAAAAATCCCTTTGTAACTCCTGCAAGTAGGATCACGTTTGTCAGCTTTGAAGTAAATCGTGCAACTGGTTTTTGTTCTTCAGAAGCCCACCAAAGCTGTGTTTGAGCTTCACTCAAGTAAAGTATGCACAGCCTTGTGCCATTTGTCTTCTTTTAGACAAAACAGCTTCCAAATAGTCTGTCAATAGCCAGTTTTACCTACGAGTCTGTGTTTCCAAGTGTACCTGCCCTGCGAAGCGTGGCATGGATGTAGAGAGGTGTCTGAGGCTCTTGGACAAACTGAGGGGGTTATGGGGAACCCTGAGTGTGTTGTTTTCAGATTTTAGTCCTGTGGGGTACAAAACCTACTGTGTCTTCCCCATCCTCCTGCTGAGCTGGTTTTGGGGCAATACATGTGTGCTCCCATGCTATACCATCAAAGCTTTCCTGCTCCTGGCTGTGCAGCCTCCTCTCCATCCTCTGTGAGTTTTGGTTTTTCAGAGCTCAGCGCTACTTTGAAGGTGACTGAGCTGTGGCAGGAGCTGCCTGTGTTGAAGGCAGGAAGCAGAATAACAGCTTAAAGAGGGTTGGGATTTTTTTTTTTAATGTTAAACTTCTTCAGCTGTGGTGCCAGGGATGGCAGCAGAGCATGGAAAGTGTGAGCGGGTGTCTCCCGGGGGCCCGGGCTGGGCTCTGCCCTGCTGCCTTGTGCTCAGCCAGGCTTCCCCATCTCCATGTTGACCTTCCAAGAGAATCTCAGAGAGGCTGCTTGCATCAAGTGTGAGCCCTTAATGTGAGCCCATCTGTACACTTTGGGTAAACAAGTCAGTAGTTACTTAAAAACTCTGGTAGCCTCTTCAGTTTGCTCTGCAAAGTCTGCATGTGTGCAACAGCAAGTGCTTACTTGGGACATGTTCATTCAGAAAAAAAATTGGAAAAAGAGGAATGTAAAAGAAGAGACTGAGAAAGAAAGTTGGCTCTAAAATATTCCATCAAAAATACTTTGATGCAGATTCTGGTTTGGCTGTTCAGTTATGACACAATGCAGGGATAACCCCTTAAAAACATGGGGACAAAAAAAAAAAAATTTAGGGAAACTCCAAGAGGTTGTGTGCCCCTACATAAAGCCCTGCACAAGATATTCTGAATTTCACTTTTCCAATTGCCTTCTAGTCAATTTAAACCCAACATGCTTTGATCTCCATTCTGCAGACCAAGTAATTTTACGTCTCTATTTCAGTCTCAGTCTCAGGACGGGTGATCGGCGGGTAAGACAACTTCTACCTGTCACTTCCAATTTTGGGATCAGGACCCAGATTCAGGAAATCACTTAAGCATGTGCCTGTCTTGAAGCAAAGACTTCCTTGTGTGGTGGTGCCCTCCCAGAAGCTGTCCTCCCCTGTCTCCTCAAGTACCAAATGCTTGAAATTGGGCCAACCCAGGGAAGTCAGTTTTTCCCCGGCACTGCTGAGGACCAGACCCCTGGGAGCTCAGAGACTCTATCCCATTGACTTCCCACTGCCCTTCCCAGGGAAAAAAGGTTGGGAGAGCAGGAGCACCCTCCAGGCATTTCTGCTGCCCCCTTGCTGGAACAGCGCCTGCCGCTTTCCTTGTGGGAGCATGTTAAGGCATTAATGAAATGCACAAAGCAAAGAGGCTCATCCATATAAATGGGTGATTTAAATAATGAGGAAGGAGGAAGGATGTGGTTCAGTGTCAGTACTGATTAATTAGGGCATAAAATAAATAACCCTCCTAACAACACTGGCTGCTTCCACTATAACTTACTCTATTAGCGGGTGAGGGAGTTAATTCCAGTGACAGTGTAATTACAGGTTAGTTAACTGGCCTGTTATGACGCTCGCCTAATTTTAGGGGATGGACCTATTTGCGCGCTCACATTTTCCTATTGCAAAGAAACCCACAGCAAAGGGCTGATAAAAGTTGGTTGGTAATCCTGCAGTTTCACCGCTCGTCAGGCGCAGTTTTTCGGCTCCCCCGCTTTGTGGAAGTCAACCACGCTGATGCCAAAAGCCTGGAATAATTCCCCCATGCACTTGTTTGATGTCACAGCTGAGGTCACGGCTGGGTATTGTGCTCTTAGGAGTGCACATGGTTATCTAACGTGTGGCCACACAATGAAATGATGAACAGATGTGAACAGTGAGTTTTTAACATCTTAGCCCTTTTGTACGGGAGTTTTATTGAAATGTTTTGCCTGTTAACTCTATGAGTGTCAGGCAAAAGCAAGAAAATATAGGCCAGGATTTACAGGGTTTTGGAGTGGATTTTTTTTTAAAACCAGCATTGCTGCACAGCAAATAACTGCTGAGGTAACAAGCCATTTACATTTAATACTTCTGTGGCTGCTGGCCAACGCTTCCGCAGCGTGCGGTATGGATCACAAATTCCTCATAGAGAGAGAACAAATGCAAAGTCAGATCTCCTAAATTATAATGCATTACAATCCAAACTTCCCATTAACATAGGCCTTCAAACATGACATCAAATCCTTAGTTTGTTAAATGGCTCTGTGAAAGTCCTGAAGCTATTCTGAAATATTTTTAGCTGTTGGTCAGCGCTTCTTATTATTCTCCTCTGGGGTGGGAGAACAGGGATGAGGAAATCAGACAATTTTCCTGTATCACGATGATGTGACAGTGGTATTGACATGATACTCTTAAGGTCTCTTTAGGTCACTACAGCTGAAAATAGGATATGTGAATGAGAGTTTGAACAGCCGGAACCACAGATGATGCTGACAAAGCCATATCAGCTTTATTGTGCAGGGCTTGTATAAAGTCCAGTGCTTAAATAAATAGTCATCTTCCTGGGGTTATTGTGATTTTTTTTTTTTTCTTTCCTAAGTAATCTGAAATACATTGCAAACTTACAGTGACTCACTTTCTTAATGCCTCTAAAATACTTTAGGACTTTAGGGTAAAACATCAATATGCCATACGTTATCATTGCAAGAGCAGCAAAACTTGATTCTTCAGAATTCAAGGCAAATATCCCTATTTCTATTTCAGTGCAAGTTATAGCATTATCCCTTTTTTTGCAGTAAGTAACTTTTTTATATGCTATAGAAAGTCACTTTGGATTCAAATATAAAATGAGGCCATCCATCATGTTAGCAATTTAATTACCTCGGTATATATTTTTTAGAAAAAAACCACAAAAACAAAAAACCAAACACAACAAACCACCTCTATTATTTGTTGTGTGTATGTATCTTATTACAGATTCATTGCCTAAGGACAGGCAGGGCTGTCAGCAGGGCAGTCCTTGTGGTTAGAAATGCCAAGATGGGGAGCAGATAAGACATGAAGTCCTTGTGCCTCCTGTTTGGGTCCGCTCCGCTCCATGTTTGCTTGGGGCCTTACCTGTTAGATTCCCTGTAATCTTTGTTGCAACAGTGAAATGATGCCTTGTAAAGCAGTGGAGCGTGACAGGGATATTGAAAGGGTCGAATGAGGCAGAAATGTGATATTTTCTATCTTCCGTAGGCCCAGGAAATAAAGAGTCCGGCTGCTGAGCTGGGATTGGGCCTTCACCGTCGCATTTGTGGCAAGGAAGTTGTGAGATTTATTGTTCAGTGCTTACAGAAGAGACAAAGTAAGCAATGCCCGTGATTTATCTAATTGTTTAACCATCTGGTTTCGCAGCAACTGAAGATTAGGCATTGGGGAAACTGGGAAACTACAAATGGCAACACAGGACAGGGAGAAGGGCCTTTATGTATTAAGGTTTTGCTGGTAAAATTCAGAAAATACCCAGGTGTCCTTCAGGGATCAAGACAAACTTCATTATTTGCACTTTTTTTTTTTTTTTTTTAAGGATTTGATAATTTCATGGCTGATAGTACGTGGAGCAATAAAAGCTGACATAATGAGAAGTGTAATGAGATAATGTGTTTCAAGGCATGTCCGTTTCCACAATATATGTGAAATTAAGGGCTCTGGTCCCGCTTAGGCAGCCTTGTGGTGAGTTATTTTCAGCACTGAGTTATTTTTTTTTATTTTAACACGTTCTCCACAACAAAAACTGGTGGGTGCTTGTCTCTGCAGAAAAATGATGTTTTTCCTTTAGGCGAGCTGAGCTTGTGTCACTGCAGGTATGTAGATGGGTGCATGGGTGGGACTTGGCTGAGTTGGTCAAGTCATGGAGTAAATCCTCAAAGCTAGTTAATGATAAATAACTATTTCTGTGCAAAAAGAGAGAGACTTATGCACTGATTTCCCAGTTATATCCCTGGAAGCAAAAAAGCAAAGGCGTCTTTCGTAGGACTTGAAAGAAGCAGGAAAAAGCACACGTGTGAGATGACTTAAGTGAAAGAAGTAGAAGGATAATACTTAAAAAGGACACAACTCAATCATTTTTATTCTCTTGGGTAGAAATCTACCCTGTGGTATAGATGAGACCAGATACCCTTTCATTCCCTCTGTTGTCCTACATCCGTCTTCATTAGGACTTTTGCCCTACCAGGGTCCAAAGATCTCAGACTTCTGATTAGTTTCAGCTGGGCTTGAGTATCAAACCTTAAAAACAGTTATTTTGTCTGCACATGTTACTTTTCCGTAAGTGAAGGCACATCCTACAAATGAAGTCTTCAGGGAGGTTTAAAATTGGCCTGGAACAGCAAAAAGAGAGAAACAAGCTGGCTTGCTTTAATAAGGAGGACTACGCAGGTATCGACCCCAGAAAATTTGTCAAGTCAACACCTAATGATGGCTTAGCTGCCGGGCTTGGCCATGCAATATTTAAATCAGGCTCTGCTTTTTTACACCTTTGTTTTTCACATATGGAGCCCGAATGAGCGAGGAGAAACAGAAGCGCCGTGTGAGCCTTTCTCCCCGGGAGCCGGAGCAGCTCCACTGAAGTTTGGCCATAAACTCTTTAAGCTACCAGGTCTCTGGGGAAGGCTCGGGTGAGCCTCTCCACATCTGCCATCAGCTGTTTAAAAACAATGCTCCAGGAGCTTGTAAGGCACCGTGGGTGAAGGGAGAAGACTTTTACTAGAAGCAGGATGCTCCTTGCAGGCAGCGGGCAAAGTGTAGATCTGAGGGAATGTGGGAAGAGGAATCCCAGAAGTGGGATGGTCACTCCTAGTCTAGGGCAGCAGCTGATAAATAGCTGGTTTCTAAGCAGAAGGATGGGGGCTCTAGGAAAAATCAGGGTCCAGCCTGGAGCTGTTGGTAATTCTCCTACTTTAATAAAGTAAATGCTTTTTCTGTCAGAAAATTAGGATTCACTAAAACCAAGAGGTTTTAATGAAAATCTGCCCCTTGCACTGAGGCTTCCCTTTGAAAATGTGTCTCAAGGTTGAGTGTGGTGGTTATGGGCACAGAAAATGTGACTACACTGAGTGGTGACTGTGTCTCCACCATGGCAGACCCCAGCCAATCTGGTATTACCTTCTAATGAACCAACTTCAGCATGGTCAAGTGTTTGACCCAGAGCAGGAAGTTAAACCCAGCTTTTGTGTTTCCCAGGACAAGTCCTGACCACCACTGTCTGAAATCATCAAGTCTCTCTTTGTGGTCTTGGTACCATCTGGAAGAGAGATGAGAAATAATAGGAAATTCCAAAAATTGATCAACCAAAAAAATAGCATAGAAGGTTTTCCTTTGCAATGTGTGGCTTCACAGTCACGTGAGTCACTAAAGGCATGAAAAAACAAGGTGATTCCATTCACCTTCCAGGCCTTTCAGTTCACAAGAAACAAAGAAGGTGAATATGCAGATACCAAAGAACATCTGGTATCTTCATCTACACAGCACCTGATGATGATGCTGTTTAGCTGAAGGGAAAATCATTGAGAGGTCTCCCATTACAGCACCAGTGTTTTGTGGGAGAGTCTCTATATTTCCATACTTTTTATGGAAAAAGTTGAAGTGACTTATTTAAAAATTATAATTTGTTTCCAGTTTTCCCATTTTGTTTCTCCAGTGTCAGCATGTTCCTTGTTTCGAGATATATATGCCATAGAATCATTTGTTTATATTAAAAACAACTTTGTAATACAACATTTTTTTTCTTAAGACTTTTGAGGCTTTAAAACACAAATTAAAAATGAATAGGGTTAACCTAAGGAAGTTTAAATATTAAATGAAACATTGACTTATGTGTTTAAGTGACTCTGAATCCAGGATTTTTTCCTGAGTATTTGTTTCAAGGGAAGCATTGGCCTTTTTGCTTTCAGTTCCAATTTAGATTTTTTTTTTCTTCCCCTGCTGCTATTTCAGAATTACCCGAAAATTGAAATTTCCCATTTCTACACAGCTCTGGCAATTCTATAAACTGGGATTTCCAGGGTATGAAAGAGTTTCACAGGCAGCTGAGACACACAGTTATATTGTGGTCGAATTTAAAACTCCAACTAACTTTATCTTAATCTCAGTCCAGTGACTTAGTCAGAGGGATTTTGAACATTTCTTCTCTTTGCAATCAAAGATAGTGCCAAGAGCTGGATGGAGGCTTTTACCGAGTATGAGAGTAGATGCTCATGGCACACTGAAAAGTGTTACTAATGTTGCTTTAACAAAACATAAATTCTGAGTTGTGCTCCCTGCCAGGCTGACGTGGGTGGACTCTGTGAAGCTTTCCTCAGTCGTGCAGGAGGCTGGGAGGTTGTGCTGGGAAAGCCGCGCTGGCTGGATGCAATCCAGGGAGGAACTCCGCTCAGAGCACAGCCAAAAAAACGGGAGAACTTCTTCCACTGTCCTTTAAAGGCAGAGCAGGCTCAAGAGCTCAACTGGGTTAACAGGGAAATGGGATCCTGGGGAGGATCCCCAGCTGTTGGGGTGGCACTTGGGGTGCTCTGACTGGGGGGAGCTGCCTGCAGGGTCTCATGGTAAACAGAGGTGATAAACCATGGCATCAAACCCGCTGGGTAATGGGCACATTCCTCTTCCCTCTGCTTCTGTGCGCTTTTTTCTGGGTGTGTTTGAGCCAAATCCAGGATTTTATCTGCTTTCAAGTGTTTTTGGGTAAAATGCAATAGCTGTGCAGTCACATGGGATAGCTGCTTCTGCCCTTCTGTCTTGTGAATGTACTAATAAATCTGATTCAATGTAAGTCGTTATTTGGGTTGCATATCTGTGTACCCAATAGCAGTTTTTAAGCTGGGCTGATTGTCAGCATCCCTGCCTGAATGGAATGCCCTAGTATGAAAACTGGGCAGTTTTGATACTTGGGCAAAACCTGTGGGTGCAGTTACAAACACTGTCATTTTTCTAATGACAGCCCTTTTGAATGCAGTGGGGAGAGGGAGGATCTGTCATTTGTTTTTCTTTTGGATAATGATAAAGAGAAAGAAATATGCTGCTTGTTTAAACTGACAACTCACAGGTTGAGCATTTGAATCAGGCAGATTTGTCCAGTATGTTTTTGAAACCAAGAAAGTATTAATCTTTACCCATTTATGGAGGGATCCAAAAACAAATACAGCTTTTCTAGCCAAAAATTAAGGCAGGCTTTTCCAAGTCCGTCACTCCGCTTCAGATTCAGTATCAGACAAACATCCCATTATTTTATAAAGACCAAAAAAAAAAAAAAAAAAGAAAAAAAAGTAGTGAATGGTACTGAGCATGTAGCATGCCCCTTGTTTCCTTTCTCGTGTCTGTCTCTTAACACTGGGCTGAAACATCATCGGCGAGAATGCCAGGTACTGTTGATAGCAAAATGAAGACTACTTGATATTTAGGTTTAATAAACCTTACTTTAAGAAAGAGTTTGGGTTCAAAGCGGGAAGTTCACTAATAGGTCTGAAGCAAACGTGTTCCTGATTACACCCCATTAAGAAGGTGGAATGCAGCGAGTGCTGCTTCCCCCGAGGAAGCCCCAGCGCACGCGATGTGAAGTCTGCAGCCAGCCCAGCAGACGATGCCAGACCTGCTGACCCTGGGAATTTTGCAGTGTATTTCCAAAGATAATGTGTCTTTTGGGGTTCAGTGGGAAGGAGGGGAAGAGGCACTTCACTGCAAGGATTTTGAAAGGGTCGGGAACAGGATCAGCCAATTGTGCGTTTTGTTCTCGGACACATTTGCTCATCGCTAGTGAAATATTAAAAACTCAGAAGTGTTTTAGGCTCTGCTATATTTTGGAGTGCTCATTTGTTCCACGGCTGTCTTGTGTGTGTCCAAAGCAACGCTGCCTGTTCCAAGTGGTTTCTGTTGAGGGAGAGCTGTGTGATTCCTTTGAATCACAACATGAGCCTGGCATGAGTCTTGTCATGATGTGTCCCTGTCTGTGGAATATGAGAAATGTCTTCATTATTTTTCATGAGACAATCCCATGGAAAGTAAAGTTTGCGTGGTGAAACTGCAGAGGCAGAGGGATGTGATATTCCAGGGACCATTGTACGTGCAGTGCTTGTTGGACTGGTCTGTACACTCAGGGATAGAAATGCATCACTGGCCTCTCTGTGATTAACCATCACTGGAGGCGGCTGGGAAACCTGCACGTGCTGGTTCAGAGGACCAAGGGAAGGAAGGCTTGGGGATCTTATCAGAAATCACACCACTGATGCCATCAGCATTTCTTGGGAGGGGGTTGCATTATAACTCAACCTTATAACTGGGAATTTGTACCTGCGCCAGCCATCCCAGGGGGTGCAGATTTTAAATGCACACACAATTCATTCTGCATGACAACACCTTGAAAACGTAGGTTAGTTAAGACAAACCGCCGTCAATTAAGTTTATTGGATGATGTCAGTGATGTAGGTGATATATATACACATAATCATGGATTTAGAAAAAGGCCCACTCGTCTCTGGATCTGCAAACAGTTTGTCAATAACGGGAGAAAATTTACAGTGACAGTCAGTGGGGTTTTGCAATATGCAAAATGGACTTAATTACCAGCATGAGAAATCACTGCATGAAGAGTAAGGATTTTGATTTGTGTTTTTATTCTTTGTTTTCGAGAAATGCCATCAGCCAATGGCAGAATTATTTTCATAGCCCATTCCTGTGGATTTACTAGAAAGAGACCCATGTATTGCCCTTCAGCTGGAGCTGGATGTGTTTCCTTAGCAAGGTGCATGCAGAAGCAGCCATGCCTGGTCAGGTAGATTTTAATTATAATCAGACACCAGGTAGTTTAATTTTCCCTGGTGCTCCTTTTTGCACTGGTAGATGACATTGATAACAGCTGGCACTGAATTTTCATAGCATTTTATTTAATTGCAAGCTGTGAGCAGTGACAATGAATAGTAAAGGAAAGAAGACTTCAGACACTACCTCCAAATTACATGTATGTGCTGGCTTTGGAAATGCAGTTTTGTATTTTTGAAGAAAATAATTAAATTGTTACCTTCAAATTCTGAAAATTATTTCTACTAGATCTCACTGTGTAATTCCTTCTACTCTGGACTACAAATATACTTGTAACTTTGTCACCTCAGGTGTCTTCTGGACCATAAACATTTAGTCAGCTCAAGTTAAAGCCAAAAAGATTGCACTGCAATTCTTGTCTGCCACAGCCTCCCACAGTGGGACCAATGAGTTTTAGGGATCAAAAATGACACTGGCTCTCAATAAGAGTATGAATCAAATTTCTTCCAAGATCATATCAGGTTGAATGGATTTCATTGTGGCAAAAATGTGCATTAAGTATTATGTATTTTAATTAATGAAATTTGTAATTGTTAGGATATTTTTTATTATTATTAATAGTAATTAAAATATTAAAAGCACGAGCAATGAGTTTAGTCCCAGTACAGGGTTTGCAGTGCAAGCCGTTGAGTACACTGAGGGGTGTCCCATCCACCTCTGAACTTTGAAATAAGGCATTTGGTTTGCTGCCTCTATTGGTGTGGTTGGAGTGCAGGATTTAGCCCTTCAGGTTTCTCTTCTTCACTGCTTCTGCTTTCCCCCTTGGTGGGGTGGGGGAAGGCAACCTCAGCGTGCTGGGGATTATCTAAGAGCTCAGGCATTGTACTGAAGTGTGTGTGCTCTCTGGGGCTGATTTCATATTTGATCACTCTCTCAAGATGGGTTTCAAATCCAATATTGATGCATTTTTTTCTCAGGACCGTAAGTTGTTTGACAATTCCTCGGAGCGACTCTTGTAAAAGCTTAACCCACTGTTTGCTTATACAGAGTAAACAGTTGCAATAACAACTTCAGTAATTTCCAAATCCCTACTCCTTAGTTTATTAAGTTAATACAAACTGAGCCCCTGCCCCGTTCTCCTGCAGGCTGCTAATGCTGGGTTTGTTTGTCAGATTTCGTGCGTTGGGTTTTGAAGCAGTGTCCATGTTGTTAATAAGCCTGATCATCTCCTCTTCACTGTGTTACAACTGCTCTGCTGTGTTGTTTTAATGCTCCCTCCCTCAGCTTGACTTACTCTAGTTTGTGCTTGAATTTGGCTAGTGGCAAATTGATCCAAACGAAACTAAATTGGAGAAAAACCCGTTGCTAATGAAGAAAGATCTGTGTGAATTCAGCTGCACTGTTGGGTTCCCAAATCCTGGACTTTTCTTACAACCACTTCTTTTATAATGTCATCCCCATTTACCGAATCAGATCTTAAACTATCACCTTTGCTTCAGACTTACCGACTTTGAGTTTATTTTTGGTTTTCCAGTTTTTTGGTGTTTCAGTTATAGCCTCGTTCATGGAGCAAAGGTGGTTGATTTTACTCGTGCTACACGCTTCTTCCACTGTGGCAGCTGTACTTTGCACTGACAATGCTTATTTTTGCACAAAGTAATTTGTATTCCTGCAGGTTTTTTTTTTTTTCAATACTGATAAAGAAAGGAGCTTCAGCATCTCAGATGTGTGTTTTGACATATGTTTTCTTACAAAGTGATCTGTGGTTCAGAAATAGGTTATCCTCGTGAGTCAAGAGCTGTTGCTTTAACTAGTGCTCATTCCTTGTATTCATGAGAGGCTGTAATTGATTCCTGTCTCTTTTATGGAATAGTCCTATTTTCTTGCTGAATAGATGCTTCTGGTTCTTTTAAAGGCAGCATTCATCTCAATCAGCTCACTGTTGCTTTTTCACTACTGTCACCCAAGAAGGAGCCCCATCAGCCCCCTCCTCCCCCTCTTCAAATCATAGCATTCAAATACCAATTTTTCTGTCTGGTTAGGCCTCCCAAGTCATTGAAGAGCTTCTCCTCAACAGCAAGCAAAATACCAAAGGATTTGAGATTTAAGATGAAATAGAGAAAGTTGGTAACTATACTTCCAAGTGTCTGATAGAGGTCCAATTTTGGGGGAAGAAGCTGAAGATGAACCAAGCTGAGGGATTTCCACAGGCTGTGCCTAATAACACGTGCTCGTGCTGCAGCCTCAGAGAGAAAAATTGCAAAACTGGAGAATAAAAGGGGTAATAGAAAAAGTTTAGTGAAAATCGGGTGAAATAAGAAAAGATCAATGTTTCTGACCTGCATTCAGTCTCTGTTCTCCTGTTGCATTTTGGAAATCTAAGTTACCTGGACATCCTGCCCACAGGATCCATAGGTGAATAAAATTGTGGGTGGGGAATAAAAATGCAGAGTTCACATCTAGCAGGTGTGGTTTCTCCCACATTGCCGCATCTCCAAGCACTTCAAAAAATAAATAGTTCGGTATTGATCACTTTTTTTGATTGTTTCCTACAACAGAGGAAACTAAATGTTTCTTTGGCTGCCTGTCTCTGCAGTCATCTGTTTTTCAGCACCTCCTTTGAAGCTTGTAGGACAGTTTGTTGTATCAAAGTTTACTCAATGGGAATAGATACAGGCACAATCTGGCATTAAGACAAGCAGCTTTCAACAACATTTGAAAGAGAACAAGAATGTCTTAAGTTTTCTACTTTGTCTCGTCGTGACATGTAACTCCATAACGGAGAAGGAAGGCCAGGAGCAAAAGGGATGAGAAACCAGAGCCTTGCAAAATATTTGCCAGGAGATCTGAAATCCCACAAATTTTTGCACAAATCTAGGCTCAGTTTCCAGTAAAACCCGTCCTGATTTATTATTTCAAATCAAAGACAGGTGGGATTTTGTGTGATTGCAGGTGAGATCCATTGGCCTTCTCAAGGGTTTCCCTCCTTGAGCTGAGGCAATCAAACCCTCTGCCATACAATGCTGATTTTTTTATTTTTATTTTTTGTCCATGGGCTCCTGCAAATTGACACTGCCACGGTTTATATGAGGACAAGGTTTGAGTGTGGCTGGGGAGGCGAATTTCACTAGAGCAATGTTATGTGACAACCAACTGCTCTCCCACACTGTGGGGACTCAGCCCCAAAGCTGGTGGGATATCCAGGGCTTGTGCTATGTCCTAGAGAGAAATAATCTGTGAAAGGGCCTTAAATCTGATATAACTGCAATTAAATTCTTCCATAGTGTGTGTGCCATAATCCTGTCATAATTGCCAGCACTGCTTAATAGCACTGTTCATATGGCATATAAACAGCAGAAAATGAATGCTCCAGTGGATTTTTCTTTTTTCCCTTCATATTGTCCCAGTAGAGGAATAGACAAGTAGGAATATCTGGAAATTTCTTTGGAATTGACCATTTAATTAAGATGGTCCTATAAAATAGCTGCACCCTCCCAGCATGCACACCAAATCCCCAGGCTCTAAATGCCTCTCTTCCCAAGCTCCTTTACTTCTTTGGAGTTTGGCTGAAAGTTTGGACACTGGAGGCCCTGAGTTATGATTTAAAGGCATTTTTCAAAGGTTTATTGGCATTTTGTGGCACTGGTTTCAGTGCAGAGATAAACAAGTGAATCATACACTTCTGTGTTAAAGCAAATCTATGCCCTATATCATGTTATTTCCTTTATCATCGAGGCAGAGGGGTGGAGAGGCAGGAATGGTTGTGATATGGTTAGGGAGCAGAGCAGTAACAGAGAGAGAGGTGTTGAAGGTTCAGGTGAGCTGAATTTCCAGTGAAAATACTTATCTGACCTGATCCAATTTCATCTTTTGGACAGACTAATTCATGAAGGACCCAGTTCCACCTTCCTTTTACTTACAGCTCTCTCTGATGTCATTAAAACATACATTCCAAGGGACAGCCAGGATATATGGGCCAGGCTTTAAAAATCTATAAGGATCATTAAAGAGTGGAGTTAAAATATTCATTTGCCCATGAATGGCACACAAAGACATTAAGCCTTTGATAGCTTTGGGCTTCTCAACAGAGAAACAGGGATTAAAATAGATTTCATAAATAAACAAATAAATTATCCCAGTAATGTCTCCACACTAATGTGTCCAGACCCAATTAAACTGTTCACCACTAGAAATACTTACCTTGAAAGAGGCTGATGTTCCCACAGAAGTGAATTGGGGTAAATGCTTTTTTAAAAAAGTATAAGTTTTAAATAAGAAATGCAATAAATAAATGCCAGACTATAGCACAGAGCACCTTTCCTGCAGTGGGAAAGCTACTGTGGACTTCAAACCGCCCTGGCAGCCTGTGCCAGTGTGTTTGCCCGTGGTTTTATGGGGCTGGCTGTCACAAACCTTCCAAGCACTTCAAAAGATGCAGCTTTACCTTGGTGCACCTTGCCCCAGAGAAGGATTACAGGCTGACTTTAGCAAGCTCGTGCTATTTCTGATACGCTGTCTTAGAGCTCCTCAGACACAATTCAGAGCTGGGTAATTGTTTTATGGGTTACTTAGGAAATCCAGACATATTTATTTAGCATAAATAAGCCGATAAGTGAGCTCTGCTGAGATGGTACCAGCATTCTGTGCTTAGTTCAGTGCTTTCCTACATAATCTCTGATATAATAAGAAGGATTTTTGACACACACTGTATGTTTAAACTCAGATCCTACGTCGCTCACTGAATTTCTTAAAATAATCTATTGGTTTCAACCAATTGTTTTAATGAAGGTTCTTGAGATGCCAGTTGATCTGTAAACAGCACTAAATGGTGTGACAAAATGTAGCATCTCAGTTGAGAGATGATGTGTGTCTCTTCTCAGAAGTGTTTGCTCGGTAGGTAATGCTGGAAAATTGGATGTACCTTTTCTAGACTTTGATAGTTCATAAATCTGTTGAGCAAGGTAAGTTCCATAATTAACCTTTAATCTCTTAGAAGCAAGTTGGCTGGAATCTATTTACTTTTAACTAGCCTGTTCACTGATAATGCATGATTTTTAAATTTCCCTTTGTGCATTCCTTAGCTAAAGAAAAACACAGCTGTGTGTGAGACAAATTCTATTTATTTTCTCGTTAAGAAAAGTACAAGAAGATAGTATCGTTGGAAAGCTAATAATAAAGAACTACTAAAGAACGCCCTTCATCTGTTTGCTCTGCCACTTTACGAAGGCTTTCCAAACAATCATTTCAGCTGTATTAGTAAGGAAAGATATCTTAAAAGTCAAAGGAAGACAAAGTTAATGCATTTATAGAAGTACCATTTCAGATAACATTTTACCTGAGTGTTTAGATTAGTTAAATATTAGAGAGGTGGAGATAATAGCGTTGTTTGTATTCATAAATGGGGAAAGTTGCATTTTCAGGGCAGTGAAGTGTAAGGCATATCAAAGGTTTATCATCCTGGAATGTGAGGGGAGCTGCGTGTCCGTCCACGCCGGGAGGCTGCAAGGTGCTCCCTCCTGTGCTCACTCTCCAAAATCCAGGGAAGAATGTGAATGCTTTGGGTGATATTTGTAAATCCCTTTCTCCTCAGTTTTCTATCTGTGGTTAAATACTGGGGGTCGGGGGAATCACTTGATACCAGTTAGCTACACATCTGGACCCAGTGAAACTCTGCAGGAGCTGGGGGAGCTCTTGGTTGAAGGAGATTCACGGTGCATCAAGGGAAATGAGACCAGGCAGAAGTCTGGCCATTTTTAGGGCCTTCTGCAAACCCCATTTGTAGGGTAACACCTTCTCTCCTGTAAATAAGATACAAAATGAACATTCACTAAGCACCCTACAAACAACCAGCACTCAAACACATACATGTCCAGGCATGACATTGACAGTCCAGCCCAAACATGAGGTGTGTATGGCTGGGTGAGATGGAGGAGACGTGGCCTGCACCCACAAGGGCACAAAAATAAAATCAAGCATCTCTGGCATTACCACCCCCTCTCTGCTCACCCAAATCTGGGGATGATCCTCAGCTGTCTGAGCTTACCAGTGGAAAGAGCCCACAACCAAACTTCTTACAGAGGGGTGCAGCAATCCTGCCAGCAATCCCCACCACTATTTTTAGTCTCGTTACCATCCTCACAGTCAAATCTTCAAATATATGTGGGGAAAAGATCTGACAATAATGGCCCTGGCTTAAAATATGATGTTGTTTTGACTGAATGTGGTTTAAACTGCCATCTGCTGGCTTGTACTTTTCAGGGCCAATATTAAAAACAATGTTCCCTCTTACAGTAACCCTCATTCATATGAAAATAAAGCAGGCTGAGTAATGCCTTCCCTCCTGCAATGCACAGCTGAACATTGCACAGAGGAATACGAATGTTGCTGAGTGCAAAGGCAAATCCCAGCGCTGGTAGGTAGATTCCTCCGGGATGTTTTTGTTCAATTTACACCTAGAAGAGGAGTTTAGTTGCAAATGCATGTGTGCAACTTCCTCCAGAGTAAATGAGATATGCACATACACGTGGTGAGTTCAGACAGTTGCTTACGGGTTGCCTATAAAAGCAGCTTCCTGGAATATTACCTGGGATTTTTGCCAGAACAAGGACCAAAGATGGCCTAACTCATTCTATTCAAAGTTACATAATTTTTTTTTTTTTTTTTATTTCCTTTTCCCAGACTGTGAGAGAAAAGCCAACTATTTGGCTTGAAATTTGGCGGTTACTTGCGAAGGAGGAATTTAATACCTATAGCTGCTTTGAATTATTTTCCCATTAGTTTTCTTTTAAAGCTTTTGAAATATCAGGGCATCACTTGTTGCTCAGAGGCATTGGCAGGATCTGTGGAGGACATGACTAGTGATGGGCTGATGTGCAGGACCGTGACGTGAGCTCTGTCTGAGTGTCCCTACCGGGAACGGAACAGGATACTCGGCTGGAGGGTGGAACACCCAGTGACAGGGGATGTTACTGCCTTGTGTCTCTCTGCTCTGGGAAAAAAAAATCCCTAAGTAGAGAGAGAAAGAGGAAATTTTAGTGGTTTTGTGTTAAAAGCATCAGAACTTCTACAGGTTTAGAGAATACTGTGTATTCTTGAGAGAAATAGCAAGGGGAAAGGATGAGAACAGGCCAGATCTGCAAACACCACCAAGGACCTCATTTGCAGAGTCCTCCACCAAGCCCATGAGCCTTTGGAGGACCTTGCCACATTTATTATAGAATCACAGAACGGTTTGGGTTGGAAGGGCCCTTAAAGATCACCTTGTTTCAACCCCCTGCCGTGGGCAGGGACACCTTCCACTGGACCAGGTTGCTCAGAACCCCATCCAGCCTGGCCTTGAACACTTTCAGGGATGGGGCATCCAAAACTTCTCTGGGCAACCTGTTCCAGTGCCTCAACACACTCACAGTAAAGAATTTTTTTTCTATTCATGGTGGCAAAGTGAACTCAGAGCATGGTGGGTCGTTGCAGGTGCACCCTGCAGCCCACCTAATGTTTGATCCTGGCTCCCATCAGCACGTGCAGGGCTGTCCCTCAGCCAAACACGTCACCACGTGCTGCATGGGCACCTCTGAGCAGCTCAGGCCAGGAGGAACCAGGGCCAGCACTGCCGGCTTCTCGCACTTGCTGATCAACACAGTCAGGACAGTCCAGGAGGGGATTTGATTATAACCCACCTTTCACCTGGGGGATCCCAAGGCTCTTGGCAAACACTGAGTCATTAATTCCCCCTTTGAAGCTGGCAGGTACTGGGGGAGCAGAAGAGAGAGCGACGGCAGCTGCGCAGCGGCTGTGGCAGAGGAATGCAGTGACGACATCGAGGACATGACTAATTTATTTAGCAAACTGAGTTTAGCATGGTAATGAGGATGTATTTGCAATCATCCCATCATTCATCAAATTTATGAGGCTCTTTAGGCAACGAGCGCTGCTGTGACTAAGTTTGGTTTGATTTGTTTAATTAATTCCTCTAATTCGTTTTGACTGAATAAAACCCCGTAAGATTGCTTGGCAGATAAGAGGGACCCCACTGTGTGTGTCTACCTATGTGCATCTCTTTATCTATACAGAGCTACTGTGTAGCTGAGGCTGAGGGGACCTCTGGAGCCCTCAGTTTCCAAGGATTGTAGGTTGTTCTGGGGTCTGCCCGCTCTTGTTTTTAAAACATTTCTCCAAATGTCTACCTGCTGGTGAGGTAACCTGTGTCTGTGGTCTTGTGCCCATTGCTGGGCAGCTTTGAGGAGCCTCCAGTCCCCTGTGGACCCTCCTAGGAGGTAGCTGGAGGCAGGATGTGCCTCTTGCCTTGCTGGACACCAAGGACAGGATGGTAGAATCATAGAAAATATTAAAAGCTGCAGAGGGTTAATGGTGCAGTTATGCCCTTCCCACTGGTGCCTTTTTCCTTCCCACTGGTGCATTAGGGAGCTTCAGCTTCCCAGTGTGACTACAACTCCCAGCAGCCTCTTTCCTTCAGCTTTGAGTAGTTTTGGTATTGGGTATAAGATGATATTGAAAGAAAAGAATTTTTGATGTGCTTTGTCATTTGAAGGCTGAATGCACACCTGTAGTTGCGCCAGATATTTAGGCAATAAGAAGTTGCTTTTCTATTTTGTGTTCAGGACTGAATTTTCTCCCCCCACCCCCTTTTTTTTTTTTTGCCCTTCCCCCTCATTTTTCAGCTCAGCATATCCCTAAATACTGGTGCTCAAAAGCATCACATGAACTTACAACTTACTGTGATGTTGTGGAATCCAGAACCAATGAGTGGATTATGCCAATCTATAAATGTCATTTTATTTCAACTGTGACTAACGTTGCTAATATTTGTCCTTTGTCTCTGCAGCTTTAGGGTGCTGCCTGGGAGAGAGCAGGGCTTGGTTGTACTGAGTTTAAACCAAGTGTCAGCACCAGCAGCCTGGGTTTGTGCCACTGCTGGTCGCTGCTTGTGCAGTGGAAGCTTCTGCACACCCCAGGCAGAAATGAGGGTTCAGCTTGTTGGTTTCTGTGCAAAATCCTATGCCTTTAGAATTTACCATTGCTGTCATGCCTCTTTTGAAAGTAAGTTTGAAAGATTTGCATGGGGAATATTATTGAATTCATCCTCAGTGAAGGTGTGCCTTGGGAAATGAAAGTGAAGCCATGGTGAGAAAGCACTGCCTTGACATCTCTCTGATGCTGAATATTTGAGCAGAGACAAAAAGAAAAATTTCCACTCCCAATCTTGTGGGCTGGTTTAAATCATTCATATGCTTATACACCTTTTGGGTTTGTCCTCTCAGAAACCAGCTTCCATCTGCAGTCTTGCAACATTTCACCTGTTCCAAATCAGCCAGATAAAATTGAGGAAGCCATAGCCAAAAACGCTTGCCAAGACCTCTCTGCAGCCTGTGGATTCACCTGGCCACTGCCTGTGGCAGCAGTGCAGGTGCACAGTGCTGCTTTTATAAGGCAAATCTGTTCACATCGATTCAGGGCAACTCAAAAAGCAGATTGTGGTCAGGCTGTCACCCAGCACAGATAGTCGGCAGCTACTTTAACAGCAGATTCCTGCCCTGCTTGCAACCTTAGCTGAGGGAGCATATGGAGCCTGATAAAGAAATCAGTCTCCAAGCCATGCAGGATGCTCTAGCAGGAGCTGGAGGTATCATTTTCACAGATTTAAGCAAGCACAATGACACTATTTGCAACCAAGGGGCACAGCCAAAATTTATTTGCTGGAGTGCCAATGCGTGTTCCCTATTGGGTAATTGGAAAATGGGAACAACTTGTCAAAGATTAGTCCAATTTCTAAAGCAAGCACAAGACAGTCTGATTTTGTTTATGAAAAAGAGGCATCTAATTACAACTCAGATTTGGGTTTCAAAGTCAGTTATTTAGAGCTTTCGACTTGTATGTACACACTCGTTATCGGAGCGGAGTTTCAGAGCACGGCAAATTCCAGTCAAGGTGGGTTAATTCCTTAAGAGCAGAGCACAGCATCTCCCAGGCTGATGTCTATCTCCCCCTAACATCAACACAGCTTTGCAGAAAGCAGCTGCTAATGCTCATCCGTTTGAGGGCTTCAGTAAAAACGGTTTTCATTACCATGTTTATTTTATGAGATACATGGTATATTCTGATGAGGGCTTCTGGTGGTAAATCTTCAGCTTTTGGCTTGGCTTGTTTCTTTGTCTGCTGTGATAAGAGTCAGGGAGAAAGCACCGTCCCTGGGTCTCGCAGAGGGATGGGGAAAGATGAGACAGCTCGGGGATGGGAGGCAGAGCAGGGGTTGGTCCTTAGCAACATTTGCAACCCATATCTGACCCCTCCTGATATGTTAGCATGGATTTACATCTATAAACCCACACTGACAGTGGAGTCATGTGGTGAGGAGCCAAGGGAAAATTTGATCCTGCTCTGGAAATACTCCGTGTCCCGTTGCTGAGTGTTGCGCGTCTGTGGGTGACACGAGCTCGCTGCGTGGGGCATCTCTTGCCATCACGTTGATTTTGGTGGCTGATGGCAAACACATCACTTCCAGTAGCAGACCAGCAGTGAAGGATGATGCTTTTATGACCTAGAGAATGAAAACATGTTATTTTTGAGTTATTTGATACTCTTGTGTGCATTTAGGATGACGTTGGGTGAAGGGTGAGTGTCTGAAGGGGAACCCTCCCATTTACTGATGATACACTTGGATTTTTTTTACCTGGTGCCTGTCAGTCTGTAGCTACACAGAACAGTCGTATATCTGCTCTGAGTTGCCTTTTCACTAAGTCACTTTTCTGGTTTTCTCTTCAAACCCTTGTGGAAATTAAAAGGGGCTGATGGAATGGCCACAGGGGAACACCTCCTTTACCATGAAAGGACTGATGCCCTCAGCAGCAGGGTGATGGCAGCAGTTCTTCCTAATGCTTCAACTCCTTCCAGGCTCCCAAAATTTTGTGTGAAAAGTAGTTTTTTTCCTGCAGATCACTTTGGCATTGTTGACATTTTGGCACAGGGTGGCTCACAAGCCCTGAGCAAAGGGAGGTGCTGGGGGTGCTAAGTGGGTGCTGCTTGTTCTTGGCAATCATGGAGTTACTAAATCATATCAGAAGCCTAAAAACTGTTGTGGAGAGGAACTGAGGTGACCATAGCTTGGCAGAGGGTCTAGAAATAAGTCTCATTTCCTTTGCAATGGGAGACTCTGTTAAAAAAAGAAAAATGGTGGAGGTATCTGCTTTCTGTGTCTAAATCTCAGGTTCCTCTTTATCCTTATGCATGGTCCAAAAACCTTAGAATGACTGTAAATGCAGGGGACTGTCCTAGGAAGTAACTTGTGAGGGAATTAAAGCCTTTCTTTACAAGAATGGCCCTGGGAGGCAGCACTGCTGAAATTCCTGAAAGGTGGTAACTTGCAGACCCAGGATGGCTATCCACATCACTGGAGGTGCCCTGGCTTTGGCTGGAGTTGGTCATGTTGGAGTGGTTTCTGTCTGGAAAAAGGAGGAAATGTTAGAAGGGAAGAGCTGAATGCAAACTTTTGGCTCTCATCTTACTTATTTTTGTTTTTAAAGGCACCCAAAGTGGCACATAATCCAAAAGCTAATCCAGCACTGGGAGTGTCATTCCCTTCACACAGTGCCCTTTGAATCACATCCAAGTCCATCCCAAAGCCATGTGAGATTCCACCTTTGCAGGACAGGCAGCCTCCACAAATTTTGCAGTGTGACAGCAGGAAAACAATTTTGCTCTTGCTGCATGTTCCACTTCTGCCACAGCATTGGTGCACAAGCTGTGATGCCCTCAACTTGCCAAAGGGACTTTGCTCTGCCCCTTCCAGAGGAGCCACTGGCCCCAGGTCCTCAGCCAACTTAGCCTGTGAGCGAGGGAGGAGAAGTGATGTCTCAGTTCCCCCATCTGTGGGTGGTGGAGATTCCGCTGCCAGCATCCCTGTGCTGGGCTGAGACAGCACTGCAGCCAGGCTGCTCTCTGCAAAGCCAAACCTATCATCTGGATGAAACATCTCCTCCTGCCAGAGCCAGCCCCAGCACCTGGAATCTATGTGCTTGTCACCAGGGCTTTTGCACATAACAACACGATGCATTGCAACTGCCTTATAAGGATCATAAAAAATCCTGGCACGTATAACACATTCACTTCATATAAATATTTCCAAAAAAAAAAAAAAAAATCAGTGATTGAAGATTCAAATCATATTGTAGTGCAGTCTTGTTTATTCCATAACATTATTTTTATTGCGGGGTGATTTATACATAACCTTGAATTTCAAGTTCAGTAGAACAGACAAAGTATTTGTTTGGAGGGCAGGACGATTAAAACCATTTTTTTCTCCTGTTTGAATTGGATAAAATTGCAATATATCCTTTACGTCACAGTAGCACCCTAGTGGTTATCATGTTGCATTAGTTACATGAGTTTTCAGTGAACATTATACAGTATATACTACTTTCAGTAAATAGACCAGTCATGCCCGTAGTTACATGGAAAACTCCAGGAAATTTGTGATGACATTCCCTGCAGGTTAGTAATTCTACCCGTTATTTATATTGGTTTGATTTGAGCTTTAAAATAATCTGGCGAAATTAGATAAGGCTCAACATTGTGCAAAACCTTTATTTCAGACAACTCTAAAAATACTTTAGGCTAAATATCTGGGATTTACTTGATTCTAACATCAAGAAAGTTCTCCTTATGCCTTTGATACAGCAGATTAAAAAAATCCCCCAAACTCTTTGAGTAACATAATTGCTGATTATTTTTATTTTATTTTATTTTTTACATCCTTATGCACCATTAAAACCAATATGGCATTAAGTTTAGACTAAATTGGTTTTCCAAGTGGGTTGGAAAGTGAAGCTCTTCTCTGGTACCAAATCCTTGCTAACCCCTCGCTGTGTGCTCTCTGCATCTGCATCACCAGCATAACGAACAGCAACATTTGTGCTCCAGCCCATCTCTAGCCAGCGACCACCTGCCCCAAGTAACCATTACAAATGATATTAAATAACCACTTCTCCAGCATGACCAGAGACCACCCAGCACTCGTGCAGCAGCTTCGCAGCCTCAGGTTTTTACTGCCCGCACGATGTGTGCAGGCAGCTCCCCGTGCTCCCAGGGGACCCACCTGTGGCACCCACGGCTATCAGCCCAAATTGTCCCAGGTCAGAGTTTGTGCACAGGATACAGGCACTTTCCATTATTCAGTGTATTCACCAGAGACTTTGCACAAGGCAACAGTTAGAGAACACTGTGCACTTAACACATGTCTGAGCATGTCCATCCTGATTTTGCAGAGCTCTTAAGTATCTGCTCAAATTGATGCATATACTTAAGCTTATCCCTGTAGAGTTAAGCATGAAAAGTATGTATTTAACCTTAAACATATGCTTAAATGCTTTGCTGAATGAAGACCATAAGGCCTAATCCAGTGATCATTTAAACCAGTATCCCATTATTTCGGTGGCTGCTGTGTGCGTCCGTTCCCCGTATGAGCACTGTAGGCAGATGGAATATATATCAGTTATATCAGATATATTTGTTGATATGGAGCCCTTTGTATGCAAAACCCTTGCAATTTCAAGTATTCTGCCCAAGCCATTTTTACATGAACAGGTATTATCAATTTTTCTTTTCTATATTGCTAACATCCCTGCATCTATTTTCTGTTTTCCTGGTGCCTCTTACTCTGCATGGCCTTTGTGTTCCTACACAGCATCTCAGCTCTCCTCAGTAAAAAAACCCATCTCACTGTGGAAGGAACTGTTTGTTAGCCTTGTGATGTCTCATGGTGTGTGGTTTACTGACAACTCCAGCTGCAGCAGGTGACTGGAGAACTCTGATGGCCACTTCTGCCTCCATGCAAAGCTGAGCTCCTCCACCTGCCTGGGGTCTGCAGTGGGCACGATTGGGAATTTCAGTTTGCCAGGGCAGTTCTTGAGCCTTAGTTGCTGTGACCTGTGGATTTTTGTAATGGATACACGTAGCTTTTCCTTACCGATGGATGTCTTTGTCTTCCCCACCTCTGCTGCCCTGAGCTTGGAGAGAGGTCCCACACCCCAAGTGCCTCTGCACTTCCCTGCCAGCCCCTTGGGCAGCCCTGGGCATGTGGAACCCCCTGCACATGGGTCTCCTCATCAGCACCGAAATAAAGGCATAAGAAAAGGCTCAGCTCATGTTCAGCTGAACAAACTCATCCATCCCTTATCTCAGGTAACACCAGTAGCAGATCTCAAGGAAAATGACTTGGGGATTAGGTGAGGTTGGAGTGACCCTTCCTTTGAGATACTGTTTTGGTTTCCAGTGATCCAAGACAGAGTTGACACTTTTCATTTCAGCCCCGGGTGGACTTTATGTCCATTAACTTGTTTAATTGTGCCTCTTTACAGATTTCTGCTGAAGCTTCACGTTGTGCCCTCGTGCACCCCAGGGCTGCAAATCCTAATCCTGAAGTATTTGCTGTGGGCAGTGCCAGGTCTGTCACTGTGCCACAGCACAGCAACCAGGACAGTGGCACTTATCCCCTTCTAAACCTCCCATGCAGAGGGTAAAACAGGCTCAAGGGACCTCAGCTGTTTTGTAAAATAAAGTTACTATAGATGTGCCCCTTTCTCAAGTGCTTTGTCACTTACAGATAAAAAGGAAGCTACTGTGTGTTATTTGTTTATTGAACTAATCAGTCAATACTCAGCTACCAACACCCCATGATTCACAAAACTTGGCTGAAACAGATAGACTTAAAAAAAAAAAAAAAAAGCCTTTTTTATTTTTTTTTCTCCTTTCTAATTGTCACCAACAACTGAATCCCTAACTGGGGGAAGCTGGCAAAATTTCCCTGATTCACCCAAAATAGCCAGAGGTGGATCATATTTCCGTGTGTTTGTAATTTAAATAAATAAACAAAACATTCACCAATTTATAACTCATATATTAAGGCTATAGGAAACAGGATGAGAACGTACAGCTCTGTGATTGTGGAGGCTCTTGTTAATTTTCAAACCCCCCAGAGTCTTTCCTTTGCTGAAGGGAGATAAACCACGTTTTGTTTAGCTTGACACAGTCGTTCACTCCCAGACTGGGAAGCTCTATGCCAGCTTTTGGGCTGAAGTGGCTTTTTGTGGCTGTGCTGGAAACCCTTTAAAAGGGTTTGTAATGGAAATGCTGACAAGCAGCACCAAAAGTGGCACTAAGTGAGTAGTGCTATGATATTTTCAACTTTCTAGGAAGTTCACAGGCAGTGGGTGTCGAGTTAGGCTGCCTGGAAATAGACTTTTGGCAATCCTGGTTCTTGTATAACTTTGGTGCATGTGTAGAATTTCAGGTTCAAAGGCAGGAGCAGGAGCTGTGGTGCTGTCCTGGTGCACAGTCTGGCCCCGTCTGCCTCCTGGTGCAGTCAGTCCCAGACACAGCACTGCTCCAGCCCACTCCCCTGACCTGTAAAACCACGTTCATATTTCTGTGTCTCTCGCCAGGTTATTGTAACACTGAACAGGACTATCTGTTCTACCTTTTACACCAGATCTCCCAACTTTCTGATGACGTTTAATTTACTGTTTTCTTTCATGAGGTTTCCTTCTGTGGCAAGAAGCATCTTCACGCTCTTCATTTTCCTTGATTGAATACTGTCTTTAATGTTAGATGAATTTTAGTGTGTGACATACCTGTTAGTTATTTTATGTATGGATTACCACCGAGCACAGCATTTTATAAACCAAAAAAGGGTTTCTTGGTGAGTAATGGGGCTAATGTACATACACATAACCAAATATTTAGAGGGGAGGATACCAGGTTGCACAGTATGGGTATTGCTGGTTGGAGTGTGCACAGTGGGATGCTTTTACTTCCACTGAAGTCAATAGCAGGTCTCACAGGTTTTAGTGGGAAGAGATATGAATTTTTAAAATGCCCCATTAAGAGCCCAATCCTGCCACCCTTACTTGCATGAGAAATCCCACTGATATCAGGGAGTCTATTTGCCTGATTAAGGACTAATTCTGTGAATAAGGATTTGCAGGAAATGGCCTTATCTCTTCTGCATACCACAGATCCTGCTCTCTAAAAGTGTTTGCTGTAAGCGCTTATCGTTTATGTAAGTGCCCTTCAATGGACATTTATATAATGGGGTAAATATTTAAAAAGTTGTGCAGAGCTTTAGCTATGCAAGGGCTAAAGGACGTGAGTGCTCCTGGCTGGAGCATCAGGCACCTTTTCCCCAAGTGCCAGGAGTTATAAAAGGGAAACGTGTGACTGCAGCAAGGTATGGGAGACATGGTGTAGTGCAAGAGGGATCTAGATATTAACGTTTTTTAAGTGGGATTCATTAGGATGTAAAATCCACCTCTGCTGAAAGCGTGAGTAAAGCCAACTCACAAATAATGTAGTTGCTTAATAATAAAAGGTTGGTTGTAACTTGGCTTTCTGGCGAGCTGTCAAGTGAAACTTCAGCCATATAAATAATGGCTTTTCAAAAGGAAATGAAGAGGGCAAAATGTTTTGAGGAGATGGCAAACCCTGAATAGCATGACTTTCCCTGGAATATAGATATGCCATTATTTATGACCATTACTGGAAAACCACATGCAGTGTCTAGGAGGTTGGTTGGATTTTTTCCTAATTTGAATATACTCTTCTGCATTGTTTGTTAGTCATCAGCAGAAACTGCAATTACCAAATTAATGAAAACCAAGTGATGCCTTTGAAGAATTTTTAAATGAACCTTAACCTCTGCCTACGGCGACTCGCTCAAAGTGGAGGGAAAAAAAAAAATAAATAAAATAAAATTAAGGTGAACTAGCCACTGTTACTAAGAGTCAATTGACAGAAGGCATGGGTCATTAATTTTGTGTCCTTTGTTTTGTCAGTTTGTTTTCGTGAGGCCTGGTAGAGAAAGTAAAACCAGTCAAGCTGAAAATTGTCTGCTCTGTAGCTTATTTCCCCTCCCAGCATGCCCTGACCCAGGGGAGCGGCTGCGGGGCCGCGGCCCTCCTGCCCCTCCTGCCCGCGCCCCCCGGGACAGGCAGGGGTTTGTTGGCAGGACGGTTAATTCTGCCCCAGCCCGGCTTTAATCATCTGCAGGTTGTGTATATGTCGGGGAGGAATGAAATGTCTTCCCTCGTGCGGCAACTTCAGCGAGGGGGAAAAGATCCCGCAGCGCTTTTGGCCTTAAAGTAAACTCTGACCGAAAGTCAGAAGGGGGGAAAAAAAAAAAAAAGAAAAAAAAAAAAAGCCCTGACCGAAGGCAAAAAGGATACATATTGCTAATTTTCAAACATCCTCACAACGTTCCCTGGCATTTTTCTCCTCTGCCTGTGCATCCTTCTCACCTGCCTCCCCGGGGTGTGCATGGATGGGGCTGGGATGCTGCAGGGTGAGGACCTTGGTGCCCCAGCGCCTGGGTGGGATCACTTCTCTCACCAACACCCCACGCAACCCCCATGAGGCTGAACTCTGTTATATTTACATAAATCCTGAATATCTTCACTGAATAATCGCTGCTAGTCCAGTTTTATACAGAAATGAGTGGTTTAACTCTCTCTCTGCTTGTGGTGGCCTCAGAGGTTCTGCAACTGACACAGACCCCATCCCAGTTTCCTCCTTAAAATACAAGAACAGTTGGTGGGTCCAAAGAAAGCAAATATTGCACATTTGCAACCAAATCCCGTAAAATTAGCAATGAAAACACTGTTCCTTCTGTACTAGAGATACAGTGGGTGATAGGTAGTCATCTGATACACGAGGCAGATGCTCCTTGTTTTACTTTTCCACACCAAGTGCCCCCACGTGAGACCCATCAGCCCTCCAGCATGACCAGTCATTTCCGTGGCCGCCCAAAATGAACCCACGTAATCTCTCCCCGAGATGTAAGAGATAAATGTGAACCCTTGGTACACCATTATACCAAATTAACTTGTTCCTCTGTGCCTGTAAAGGTTTAGGTGGATAATTGAATTCCTCTTCGTTTTCGGATTGAAACAATCCCTTTTTCATCATTAGGCAGGTTGCCAGAAGTGGGTGTTTGTGGCTGGGTGTTATTGCAAGGGCTGAGGGCCAGTGTGCTCATAAACAGAGAAGTGACATAATGTCTTTGGTATAATGAGACAGCTTAATGCAAAGCACCGCAGGAATTAGGGGGCATGCTTCAAGAATGGAAATAAAACGTATGGAAAATGTGCATTTAGTGCTCTGTCAAGAAAGACACTAGAAAAAAACCCCACCTATTTGATTAAACGGTCTTGGAATGAGTTGCATTACAAAAAATTATCGCTTTAGCTCCATTATCTTAATGTTCATTGGAAATAAATTGCAATTAATTGAGTAGCCTTTAAACCAACACTTAAAATTGATTTTGACACATGCCAAAACCTCACAGTTTTGGCATTATCTTCTAGATGCTGGATGTTGGTGGGAATGTGCTGAAAAGGTCTTTCTTCCTGTTGAGAGATCACTGATGTTTTTTTGTTGTATAATTTAGTTATTGGTGTTGCTTAATATTTGTTTTTAAGAGACCAAAGCAGTTTGCTGAATCACTTTCATGGTTCATTAAAGCAAAAGCTGCAGCTTCTGTTCTGACTGCCCAGATAACATTTTCAGATAAACACAATTTCCTGGAGTTTGTGCTTTTTTGGTTAGGTTTTTATTTTGTTTTGTTTTCTCCTAGGTCAAGCCCAGAACCTTTACCTTATGAAACAGATTATGCTCTCAAAATATTGTATGTAAAGTGTGTGTTGTTGCTTGTTATCTATAAATCAGATGCAGAGTCTTAATGCCCAGGAATGTTCCGTTAACTCTAAAGAGAAACCTTCACTTTTATATAGGAAAAAAGTCTTGGCAGACAAGTTGGAAGTACCAGATGGAATAGGTTGTGCCACACGGATTATAAGATTTCCCCCCCTCCTCCCTTCTTATTGATGTCTTAAATTGAACATGTTCCATCTGTCTGCTCTCAATAATGAATAGTTACTTCTTTTTTTTATTGTAAAGGTAACAAATTCCATATAGAATAAATTAATTCAAGCATGTAATGAAATGTGCTAGGAGTGTGTGTGTTGGAATTATGTGTAGAAATCTAATATAGTTTGTAAACTGCAGCAGGTAAGACTGGTGGCAGAATTGACAGCTACTCAGGGAAGGGCAGCCAAAAATTGCTATTAAAAATGATGCCAGGAGAAGTTTTCAGCAAGAACCTCAGGATCTTACAGGATGAGAAATTCAGTTGTGCCACAAGTGTTTATTCTTGTTTATTATAGTACTTGGATATAACACTTTCAGTCGTGTCAGGTCCTCTTCCAGCATGGAGAGTCTGTAAGTAGGTAGAACTGGGGTGTTTTACCTCTATCAAGGCCCCTTCATGCTGCTGGAAGGAAACAGAACATAATGTCCATTAGGCTCCAGTTCCCTCTGCATCTCCTGAAAAGGATGAACACTGTGCTGTTACACCAAAAGCATTTTTAATTTCTCCTCACTGGAAAAAGTCCAAAGGATGTAAACTTGAAGGAAACTCAAGTGCTTTGTACACTGAAGCAAAAACAAGGTAACCTTTTAATGCAGTGATGAGCTGTTGGGTTTCAGACTGATATGTTTGGTTTGAGATAATTCCCTGCTCCTGCTCGAAGGAACATTTTACTTTCTCTCCTTTAGTCTGTAGTGGCTTGAGATAAAGGCACTGTGCCTTTTTTGCACATGTTGCTATAAATAGAGAATTAAATGGAGAGCTTTAAATGCTAAAACAGGCACACTTTGCAGTTAAAATTGATTTTATTTTCATCTGAACACACAAATACCTGTATTTTTGTTCTTGTATCAGTGAATTTTAAAAGGTTGGCTCTTTAAACTTTTGGGAACAGTTGGTTTTGATTCTGGATGTAATAATCTTTTCTTTCTGTGACAAGGGTTTTTATCTGGAATTGGAAATTACTCTTTCTTTACTTACAGATAATTGATGCAGACCGAACTTGTTAAAGTCAAAACAAACAACTCAGTTCTTTATTACATGCTTATGTGCTTAGTCACCGGCTTTATATTAGATTCTGCAAATGGTACAATTTATGCAGTGACATGTCGGAGACTTAATGTTGTAATTTTCCTGCTCCTAATGGAGAATTAAGAACCTGGAGAAGCTCGGAGGTTCACATGCGCAGAATCCCCACTGCTCGGGGTGCAGAGGTCTCGCAAAAATTTAGTAAGTGAGAAGGAGAACAAAGATCCTTAGTTGGGGGAAAAAAAAAAATTGGATAGCCTGTGGCTGAGAAGCTGATTGGGACAGGTAGGCACAGTGGGGCGCGGGATAATGAGGCACATGGCAAATGTGATGCACAGATGTGAAGCCAACTGTAGCTTTGGTTCCAGGAGCCGCGCATGCCACGGCGCTGAGCCTCGGGGCTATGTCTACACCAGAACATTTGGAGCAGTAAACGACGGGCAACATTAGGTTCAAATTAATCTATTACTCCAGAGCTGTGAAATGTTGGTTGCTTGTTGCGGAATTACATTGCCTCTGGGTGAAATGTTTTAGGGAGATTTTAATGCATGCTCATGGCTCGCAGAGCAGATTAAGGGGAGAAAGGGAAATTAGAAGGGTTAGGAGGGCTGTTGAGGTGCACATTTCTGGTTAAAGTATATGAAAAGAGTATTACATATTTCACAAACAGGCCTGCTCTCCTGTTGGCCACCTGCTGGGACTGAAATATCCTACGCCGTAATGAAGGCAGGTTTGCAGAAGCCTTGTAAATAGTTTAGAAAGCAGATAGAGGCCTTTCCGGAAAATTTGGGAATGTTTCTTCTATCCCGGTCCAGGATCCCTAAAACCCTGACCAAGACAAAGCCAAACTTTCAACTCTTAGCTATTTACCACTTCAATTTTGAGCACGATGCTAAATGACAGGTAGTCTCCTAAAGTTTCACAACACATTATTAGGATTAAGTAATCAGATCCAAGCTGTTTTCCCCTGGTACCTAAGTGGTCCTGGCAGGCCCCTTTAAACAGATCCACGGTCCAAAAGGACATGTATTCCAAATCGTAGCATAAGATATTCTAAATCCTCGTCAATTAAATAAACTTTATTCAATCGGCACAAACTGTTTGGAACTATCTATAAAGAATATATTTCTTTTACTATATTGTTGCTTTTCTTATAAAAAAACACTTAATTGAAATGCCTAAGAGCTGCCTGGCACAAAAGTCAATAAAAAGCCTAGAATAGAGTTTATAGGGGTTGTCTATGTACATAATTAAATCCTTCAGGCACTTTAAAACTCTGCAAAATAAATGGTTATGCAAGAATGGCCTGCTGAGAGAAGAAATGCTTGTATCAGCTTTAAGCAGCTGCTCTCTGCTCGGTGTTTCTGGGGCTGGAATGAGAAAGCTATTAGAAGAGGGGACGACTGCAAGCCCCATACAAATCATCTTTGTTACTGACACTTCAGGGAGTGCTTTATGGTGGCTGTCAAGCCCAATACAGAACTTGGGCTGCGCCTGCAAAAGTCACCCGGCGTTATTTTTAAAAAGGAGATGGTTGTGACAAAACCAACATCTTTGGCCCAAATAATGTTTGGGGCCAGGATGGAGGGAGCTGAGGCAGGAGTTAACATGGGCTGCAGAGAGGCGAGCGTGCGGCTGAGTCCCGGCTCTGATGGAATAACAGAGGTTAATTGCTTGCAATGGTCTATTGCTGTAATAGGAGTAAAAGGGGAGGACTGTACTTAGATTTGATTTCACTGTTCTTTAGGGAATACAGATCGAGGGGGTGGGATTGTTATTAGGGGCAAAGGAAGTGGTGCTAAAAAAAGAAGAGTTTAATGAATGTAACCAATAGAAAAATTGTAGGTTTGTTTCTCCCTCTGGCCCTCAAAGTTATGATAAATGATAGCACAAGGAAAAGATAACCTACCATGAGAGTAGGATCACCAAGGCCAAATACTAAAACTCCCAGCTGACTGCCCCATACACTGCAGCCTCTGTTCGTGTTTATTTTTTCTGCTCACTCTTGGTTTCGTCAATCAGTATGATAGACGATAACTCCTGACTAGAGCAGCCTGTGTCCTGCTCTCTCACGGTGGGTAGCATGTTGTGGTTGGCGCCGTGCAGTCGGAGGATCACCCGCATCAGAAGCATCAGGGGATGAGGTAGGGAGCAGTCTTCCAGCAGCCCCGCTCCTGGGAGAATAGCAGGCAGCGGTGTTATCAGCATGCAGCCACGCTGCCAAGAAAATGACCACACATTAGTAGCTTTGTTTGGGTAGAGCCTAGGGGGGGACGTCGCTCGCAAAAATTGAGACGCTCTCTTTCTGTTAAATCGTCCCGGTTGTGAGTGTTAAAAGATAGCTTGTTCAAAAAGAAACCATACTCGGCTCGCCCGAGGCGAGGCCGGGACAAGGCTGCGAGCAGCTCGGAATTTGTAATGCTGTATGTCCCGGGAGGCAGACACACACCCGGCTGTCTCCAGACAGCAACAGGTTTGCCCCTCGCTTCTGCACCGAGCCGCCTTCTGCCGTGCCCGAGGGCAGCCTTGCCTTCCTCCCCTGCCATGCCTTTCCCAGCGCCTCACCTTGCTTTTCCTTTGCCCCTGCCTCGCCTTTCCTACTGCCTTTCCAGGGAGCCAGTAAAAGAGAAAATAGCCTTTGCAGGCCGCTGACATGTGAAGAGCTGCTTGTTAAGCCAACAGCTCATCAGATGGCTGGAATTTCCTGCGCCCGATCCGCGGATCGCTGGCGTTGTTTATCTCCTCTCTCAGCACCGATATTTGCCGTGCGCGCTGTCGTTGAAGGTTTTGCTCCTATTTCGCTAATCAAGGAAAAGAGAAAGTGTGTTTACTATTGCTGAAACCTCAGCTCTTTTGGGGGGTTTTGGTAGGGCCTCTGGGGCCATTTTATTTTCGAGCCAAGCACCCCCTGCCTCCCCCCAGCGAAGGAAGTAGCCAATGCGAAATTCTTTTGATATCTTGTGATGTAGCAGTGGTCAAACATTTCCTGTTCAACATTTTTTCCAGTGTATTTGTGGTTCTTTTCCCAGGAACAAACGTTTCAGGATTTTGGTGGACTGGGCTTTACCAGACACTTTGGGCAAGGCTGACAAACACATCCACCTCGGAGCAGGGCAGTTGATGTGACCACAGTTGCTTGGAGCATCCAAATGGGCTTTTTAGGAAATAACCCCCATGTGTGCTTTCCCACTCAGTGTAAATTTCTTAAATGAAACACATCTTTGCTCATTCTCGCTGGTCTCCCCCTAATAACTGCTGGTCTGTGTTGAGGTGAAATTTAACACTAGAATATTAGTTTTATTCCAGCTAATTATGTTACTGCTCATGAACTCTTGGATTTAGGGTTGGTCTGTTTCTAGTTATCCTGCCAAGTTTTTTACTTGACGGAGGGGGTCTGTTTCATACTACTTGGCCTCCCAACCTTTGTAACCCCTGGTTTCCTCTCTTTTCTGAATCACAAGTTTATGTTCTCCCCTTCTGTGAAAAGATTGAAAGCTTGTTCAAGCACAAACTGACCGAAAAGCAGTAGTAATTTTTAGTAGGTCTTTTCTTAGCAAAACATTTTCTCTGAAAAAAATAAGGTAAATGCAGTTATGACTGCTGATAGAAAGGAATCCAACTATTAATAAAAAGCAGAGAGGGGTTTTGAAACAGGGCATCCACTGTTACAATGGAGACATTTTCTCTTACTTTATTTAGTGCAACACCTGTGGCTGCTCACATTGCTCGTGGCTGAAATAGTCCAGGTCTGTGCAGAAAAAAATATTGCAGTTTCATTAACTTATTTGTACTTTATGTCAGTGTTGTAGCGAGGGCTGGGCTTGCAGGGACCAAGTTTGTGGAGCTGGGGGGGGAGGGGGGGATCAGGAGCAGAGCCAGTGTGTGGTAGATGTGACCCAACAAACAGGGGTGCTGAGGAATGGTTGTGTGGAGGGTGCATGGATGACCCCAAATCCCATGTACCATGAGCGAGTGATCACTTGTGTGACCCACCAGCCATGAGTGGGGTCTCTGTGTGTGCCCACCCTGAGTGTCTGGGCTTGTCCCATCTGTGGATGCTTCCCTGCATCTGCACATCCTTGCCCAGGACCTCACAGCCCTCCTGACAGGGCTCTGCTTCCAGCTGGGGCTCTAATCAGAGGGGAAAGAGTTAAAAGCACAGCAGATGATAGAAGAAAAAACTGTTAGCTATCTGTGCACTCAGTTTGTCCCAGGAAATATCCTTGAATGATTAAACTTCCCTGGTTGAATCACTTTGTGCTCCTGCTTGCTATAAAAGAGTTGCTCATTGCTTTCCAAGTCAGATATTGCTGCTTAAATTGAATCAAGAATAGATTATCTGAGTTTTGGCTGCTCCCTGCGTGCCCAGACCTCTGGCCCGCTCCTGCCACCCCTCATGCCTCAGGAAATCATCTGCCTTCCTCTGCTGATAGACGTGCAATGGGTGTCCACCTCGCTCCTAAGGACAGTCATGTTACCTCGGTGGGGTGCAAGAAAATGGATGTATCTGCTAAATGTCATAGTCACTTTGTGCCAATCAACATTCCCATTAGTTTTTAGTCACTGACTTCCTAATATTTATCCAGACTGTGGCTTTGTGTACTGTGTCTAAAAGTAATTGTCCATTCTACATGAAATACAGAGGATCTGAATGGAGCATCTTCATAGTAGGGCTGTGAGAGGTGTGTGGGAATGTTTATGCAACACAAACTAATTCCAGAGGAATTCAGATGTGGATCATAGGTGTTAGACTCCAAATTGCTCTGAGCATAGGAGGACCAGCCGGTGGTGCTTTATTTGGTTTTGGATGAAAGTGGATTTTGAGCATATTCAGGAAGTTTTAAAAAGGCAAACAGGATTCAGGTGCTTACAGGCTTTAAATGGGCCTCCTTGGACTCTCCTCTTGGTTTCCATAAAATTTAACTCCTGAGATTTATCTTGGAAATAGAACGATGTGTCTAACAAAATAATTTACTTTCTGCTTGATAAATACATAGACAGTAGAACACCACTAAGGTGGTCATTGAAATTAAGGGCAGGAAACGGGATTCCAGTCTTTTGACACTGCAGTGAAAGAACATGTGAATCCAAAGCGTGGGAAAAAGTTGCTTTGTTTCTTTATTATTCTTTTTTTGTGGGCAAGATGATTTTTAAGAAACAGGTTTAATCACAAGAAAGCAACAACTTACTTGAGCTAAATTGAAGCATGTTAAAAGTCACATATATCCATACTAAGCTCAATTAATTGTCTTGACCAACATAATTCAGCAATAAGCGCTTCTTTTAGCCCATATTTCAATATGAGTTTTATTAGCTTTTTATAGCCCTGCTCAATTCAAACCAGAACGTGCTGGGGCTTTCCCAGCCCTGGCTCCTCTGGGTCCAATTCTGTTTTGCTCCTTCAAGATCTGATTCTGCTCCCATTGTATTCCACGACAAAACCCCCGGTAATGTCAGGAAACCAACAGCCTTTATTCCCACTGAGGCCGGTGGGAAGCAGAGCTGGGTAAGAATTGCCAGGTTCTTCTGTTTTCTTAAACTAAACAATCCAGGCTCCTCTGGTTCCCTCTCGTAGACGGTCTGTCCAAGTGGCCCTATTGTAAACCTGTTCCAGTCGGAGTTTTATTCAGGGTGGGTGACTCAGTGGCACGCGGTGTCCCTGAGAACCCAGCGCCGTGTTGTGTAATAGGGTGAACAATCTCTTGGCTTAATTTGCAGACACATGCTTTGGCCCTTATCGAGGTGTGCCTCCTTGATGCCACATAGTCGTCCCTAATCGCCACTCCATGAGCGTTCCTCAGTCCTAAAGGGTGAAGGATGAGTTTTGGTTTTCTAATAGATCACTTGCTGTTTCTGTTCTTGAATGTCAAACAATTTCTACCTTTTTTTTTTTTTTTTTTACACACCTCTGCTTTCTGTGATAAAGTCACTAATGAAAGCGTTTAGCAAGCACAGGGGGATGATTGTCTTATAGAAAATTCTGTTAATAATCTTCCTTCAACCCATACCCCTGGCCTTTTCCTTCTTGACGTTTCCAGAGGAGGTGGAAGATAACTGAAAATCATGTAACAGAAGTCCTGATATAAATGCCTAACCTTCTGCACGGATTTGCAGAGCCAGGTGTCAGTAAGGTCATAATGCAAGCTTTTGCAAACTAGAAGAGACTCACCAGATGTGACAGTGTTCCTGAAGAAACAAAAAAGCCTAGAGGTTTCCCTAATGAGACTAGTGAAGAAGATGCTGCATTGCTGAAAATGCAACATATATTTCTTCTCACTTTGCAAAGTGATTTTCATAAAGTCACACAAAAACTGCTCACCTACAAGTGAGGAGCACTTCTTTTGTGTGACGAGACCTTTGTTCCACGTGACACGCAGAATTTCACCCGAAACTTTGAAATCTCTTACTATAACTGAAGGAACACAAGGATTTGAACGTCCTCTCTGTCTGGTGGCTTTCTCTGCATAGTCCTTCTTCCCATGAATTTAAAATAGTTTGCTTCCAAAATGTAAAATCACAGTGAATTCAAGTAAAGTGACAGCATGCACTGGTTCATTACATTATGTGTCAGAGCAAATCAGTGCTTCCCCAGCTCCTTTTTGTTAGAGATCTGCTCTGTGATGGCTTGGCAGATTGGCACTGCTTCTGTCTATCTCCCATGTCACCTTGCTTCCTACTCATGTACAATTACACTCTACATATGAGCTGCTTTTGCCACTTGCTCAGATTTAGCTCCCTGCAATACTAAAGAGAAAGCTGCTTTGCTTTCAAGGCACCAACAACTAACATGTCCTTGAATCTCTTCTAGAACTTTCTTCCAGTTTCTGTCTTTTCTTCTACCAAGAAGAAGAGCAGGAGAAAACGTGTAGTTTGTGATTTGCTCTGGGTTAGCAGTGTTATGAGTTGTGCCTACAGTATCTGTGTTAAACATCTGAGGATTGCTGAAAAGAATTGGGAATGTGTGATGAAACAAATGACCAGAACATGAAGGTACCTGCACACTTTTAGGTTACTTATGTATGAAGATGTCTGTGCTTGAAGTTTCTCTGAAGACCTTGCCCTTACGTAAAGCTGCCACTGACTCTGAGATTTCACCCTTACCATGGCTTTACATAGGAAATTAATTCATTTTGCAATGAGTTGTTAACTTCATTCAGCTGTAATCTTTGCCACTGTTTCTGCCATCCCGTGTGCTCACTCTGTCCTGGATGCAGTAAAGACAGGCCTGTTCACAGCTGAGAACCATCTCACCCAGCTGACTTAGCAGGAGTTTCCTTATCACACACTGTCACACTGCATTGAAGGCTGAACGTTGCCTTGCATTTGAAGCCTTTAGGATTAGCATTGACAAGGAGGGGGAAAAGGGCTCAGGGGAGGTTTGTTTAATTCCTCTTGTGGTGAGGATCCAGCACCTACTGCGACAGGCTTCTACTCATTTTGGTGATTCTGTTTGATAAGACCCTCCCAGGACTTTGGGGATCATGGTATTTTGCACGTGTTAGTGGATGCGGATCTGCTGAGCTGTGATTTTCATCCACAGCTGAGTTGGAGGCTGTGTGATCCCACATCCCTTTCCACTGCCACAGCACATCGGCCCTGATATCATGGCAGCTCACAATGTGCTTCAGGCTGATGAGATGCCAGTCCTGGCTGGGACAAAGGGACATGTCCAGCGGCTGAGGTGGGATTCCAGGGCTGGGCTCCTGCTCCCCAGCCCCTTGGGCTTCATTCAGCGGCAGCGTCTCGCGGCGGCTTTGTTTATTTGTTCCGCGATTACGTGTATGAGCTTCCAGAATTTATGAGATCAGAGGTCAAGTGAAAGGCCAAAGTTCACAGGTCAAGTGAGAGGCTAAAATTTGTGAAACCAAGGAAATGACAGGACAGTGCCAAGTGAAAGGTCAGAAGTCAAGTGAAAGGTTCAGCGTGGATGAAAGCGAGCAGCCTGAGTGCCGGCCGGACCACACACCCAAGTGGATCCATACCCATGTCCTCAGCATCAAAATGCAGCTGGAATTTCATGCCCTGGCATAGACCCAGGACAGGAGATGTGCTGAGCAGGCATCACTCAGATCAGGCTCCAGCACTGGCTCTGGTGGTGCTGTTTGAGGTCACTGAGGTTGATTCCATCTTGGCTTGGATAGGTATTGACAGCAATGAATTTTGAACTTTTCTTGCAAAATTTACATCAGGATGGGACAAGTCAGAGTCAGATCCACATTCTTGCCAAATAGTTCTAGTTTTATTTCTCTAGTATGAGTCAGTGTTGGTTCATCCTCCCTATCTCTTCCGCTGTACTTACATGGAAAATCAGTCTTGTATGCATGTAAACCAGATCAATCAAGATGAGTGTTCCACATTTGAACACTTTTGCATCAGAGAACAGTAATTCCCATTTGATTCTTGTTTCAATGTGCTTCCCTAACAGCAGCTTGAGCCAGCAGGGCACACACTCACTTCAGGCTCCCAATTCATCCCTTAGGGATCTGTAATTGTATGTGCAAAGGTTTCCTATCTGCCTTTTTTTTATTATTATTTTTAATAGAAAATAGAAAAAAGTCCACTGCTGGTTAAGACATCAGTTAATCTAAAATAGCTTTTAGCCTTGATGCTGTTTTGTCCTCTTTGAGTTTAAATGAGTCAAGAAATTTGCAAGAGCCAAGAGAAAACAAAAATACAGGGAAAAATGATGTCACCCTTCCTTTCCTCCAGTCACCCATTTTTTTTCAGAAAGACTTCAAACAAAACAATGAAGTCTATTTTATTAATGCAGAATATTAACCAATTAGCAGAACACAGTTAGTGCTGGCACACCTTGTAACGGTGTGCAGTAATTAGGCTCCATATTAAAAAATATGACAGGCCTTCTTTCCCTTCCTAAACTGCTTCCTTGCTGTCATGATAAGCCATGGTCCCCAGTGATATGACTCCTGGAATTTGTATTCCAATTTCTTTCTGTTGAACTGGGCCCCTGAGAAGGGGACTCATCTCCTGGTCAGCAGAAGAGAGGAAAACAACTCTTAGTTGGGACAGTAAGGGAATGAAAATCAGTGCTTTAGTTCCTTGAGTTGATAGTCCTCAACATGCTTTATCTTGCCTACACCACTTGCATCCTTTCCAGATTAAATTTCAGCCTCCCTGTGTTTGTCCAGCTTTCCAGCCCCCTTCAGAAAAGGTGGGACACGGAATGAAACACTGTGTGCTTGATAAGAGAGATGCAGATCTCAATGCCAACACAGATCCACTCACAGGCTTCCTAGAAAATGGGCATTTATGCTGATTAACAGTATTTGCAGAGGAGCTGGACTACATAACTTTTTAAAAGTCTTTTCCAACCCAAACCAGTCTATGATTATATGAAAAAGAGGCTAAAAATTGCAAAAATTGGTCTTTGATTCAAATCCAGCTCCACAGAAGGATTTGGGCACTGCAGTGCTGAGGTCTTCAACATCTAGTCATTAAGCATCTGGCTTTCCAGTAGCTATGTAGGACTTACCTACTTCTTTGAGCAAAGTGCTGCACCTCCTCCAGACCCTCCTTGGTTCCCCCACTTGGGGTCTGCAAAACCAACATGCTATCCCCTGCTGCATTCACCATGAGGGGCTACCATGACATGTATGACATCTTAAAGGCCTCTCCTCTGCCTCCCAGTACAAAGTTATAGCATTAAATTGCTTTAAAACACTTTGATTATATTAATTTCATGTTTCTTCCATGGGGAACACAGTCATCTGCTGGCTGGTATTCTTCCACTCCAGATTTCATGGAGTGTTATTTACTCTTAGGAGTGGTCCTCTTGTTGGGAATTACAGTGAATCACATCACTGTTCTCATTTGCTGCACATTTGTTATCTGCCTTGCATGGTTCTCAGAAGTGTGGGGACAGTTTGCTGAGTGGCATGTTAATACCATTTATTTTTTTAAGCCTAACTAGGGGTATAAAATTCCTAGTCCAAATTCTGTCACGTTCTCTGAGCACTGGTAAATGAGTATCTCCTTACAACTGTTTTCTTTCTAGCAGAGAAGCCTAAGTTGGTGTATACACGTAGGAGTGTTCAGTGTTCTCTGGGAAATGGGGCTGACAAAGAAACCTCTGAAGTCATCTGAGGCCAAATTCTTTCCACAGAAATCTGTATGTATGGGACCCGCTGAACTTGCACATGTATATCTGAGGGCAGATTTTGACCCTAGGTAAGCAAACAGCTACGACCAATGAGCTGTTTACTTTTCCTAAGTTTTTGCCTTTCCTGGTTATTAATATTGCCCTCATAAATTTTGTTGAGCTTACACTTTCGAAAGTTAAGACTCCAGGCCCCAGAGGATGAAACACAGCAGCCCAATTACACACAACCAGAGTCAGTCTCTAAAAGTCAGGAGTTTTTGAAAGACATGAACAATATTTAGAGAGCTGGTTAATATTAATTCCTTTGGGAACTGTAAGTCTGGCCATTAATAGGTTTGGAGTGATAAAAATGGCAATCTGGTGTGCACGTACAGATGATATTGTCAAAAAGAAGCAATTAGCAGCACAGAAAGCACAGGCACATATGGCGAGCAGGTTGAAATGAGAAATACTGCCAGCAACATGATAACAGAGTTAATGGCAAAAGAAGAATGAAACAGTAGCACGATTTGTTCCTCGCCTAAACAGAGCGAAGATTTTTTTCATCCGAGCAGATTTTCTTTCTCATTCTGCCTGGCTGTCGCTAAGGCCCTGAGTAAAGACATCAGACAAATGCTTCTTGTCTACCTTCCTACGTGTATTTGACTGAGACTAGAGAATGTGATTATTTGCTGGAGGATCTCTCAGAAATTGGGGTTGAAAGCCATGATCTGAGTCTCTCTGGAGCCAGTAGAAATACTGGAAATGACATCCTAATCTGAAGCATCCCCCCTACTCAGGCCTAACTTGTCAAGTGTTTTAAATTGGCCAAACACTATGTTCCCTACCAACTCTTCTAATCTTGGCAGAGGAGTATTTGAGCCCAAACTCGCAGACTGACAGGCTCTAAGATAATAATTTCAGCGTGTTTCCAGCAGGTACTGAAGGACTGGAGGATGCTGCACTTAGAGCCCGTTCTGATGTTACAGATAATTGGCTGACTTATCTCCCAAGTGCATCCAATGCCTCGTGCACCTTCATCTTTATCTCATTATGCTCTTTTAGGGTTAAAAACGAGGAGTTTACAGGGCAGCTAAAATGCTCTCTGTATCGTTGGGTGGGGGACAGTTATTATAAACACAGCCCTGCCAGCCTCTGAGCTGAGTGAGAGCTTTTGGGGTTTCCTCTGGAAAGGTATACACCTGTCACTCTAAAATGGAGCAGATGGGTTATAATCTTATCTGCTCGCCCTAGATTTGTTGTCAGAAGGAAGTGAGGTAAGGGCAAGTGGTAAATGCAGAGAGGTTTATCTGTGATTTTGGCCACGCTTTCCCCTCAATGCACTGACTAAAGAAATTGGTGAATGGGGACATTTTGACTTCCCCTGAACAATTGTGTTCTAAATCCTTATCTTATGTTGTTGAATAAATAATTGATATTATAGGAACAAAAGACCCTGAAAACAAACTGGCTTGTCTTGCAGTTTCTTGTAACTTGAAATGCTATTTTGATTACTTTTCTTTTTCTTGCTAGTATGTTCACTCCACTGACTGCTACTGAAAACCCCAGCATTTGTGAAATATTTTGGCAAGACTATTGCCTAAGATAATGTTATTCTCTTCCTTTGCACATACCTCATGAGAAAAACCCATGTACCCCCTCTCATTGCTGGTAAATAGAGACTTTTTATTAGTGTGAACTGCTGCTCTCTTCTTTGGCATTACTCTCTTTTCTTCCTACTAATTACTTAGAGGTTATTAGACAGATAGTAGTGTTTGAATGGTATAGATATAATAGAAAGAAGAGTCTCTACTAGAGATTTACCCATGCTGCTCTGCCTCTGGAATTGCCTGATCATGCATATAGTGTGTGAGAACCATTCATGCTTTCCTTAAGATTTTGTCTCCCAAAAATTGCACATAACTTTAGAGATCCAGGTCTGATTATAGGGTCAGCAAAGGAAAGGGTAATCACTCAAGCTTCACTGGGCCTAATCACTCCCTGTGGAGTGATAATTATTGTCCTTCACCACACGTAAGAGTGCAGGCAGTGTCTACTCACACATAGCTTTACTTGCTTCCTGCCCTCTATTAGAATATTAAATCCTCCAACTGGCAAAGCATTTTGACTCTCTAGGATTAAAAAAAAATAAAAATAAATTGAAAAAGACTCTGCCCATTGGAGCAGAGCACCGGGATATTCACACAATAAAACGTGACACCTTATATATCACACACTGAGAGAAGCATCAGGAAAGTTTCCAGCATGAAAACTACTGAAAGCTATGTCAAATATGGGCATTTATCATTTGTATTTAGAAAACAGGAAATGATTTGGCCCATCTCATCCCAGATGGAATGTGGAAGACAAATCCGAGACGGCGGAGCGTAATTATTTACAACTCAGCATATGAAAACCTGCACACCACTACTGAAAGCAGGCCAGGAAATAGCTAAAATATCAAAATGATCTGAAAAGGAACAGAAGGTGCCAAAAGGTTGAGAGCTTGTTAAAAACTGACCTGCACTCAAGGGCTTCATAGAAAATCAAGAAAGGATTGGAATCAGTTTGGGGGAGTTAGAGGAAAATGTAAAACTATTTCCCATCTTGGCAACTGGAAAAGACTGGACTAAGCTAGATTTTGTCTTTTTTTATCTTCTGGAAATATTAGCTATCCCATTAGTGTGTTTCTTTTCTAATATCAGCAGCACAAGAATGGCAGTAGTGCCCTACAGGCTGGTAATGTACAATGGAGATGCTGCTGCTCATATCCCAAGAGTTTGTCATCTCAGTTTTGGGGGCTAATCTAAGGGCCACTGGAGTCAATGTGAGTCTTTCAGAGGGATTTGGATCAAACTCTTTTGTTCTATGTTTACAGAATTATAAAACTCTTATGTCTGGTGCAGTTCAGTAATGGGAGAGCACAAGCCAAGGTTTTCATAAATCCTTTCTCCTGCCTGTTTAAAGAACATATTTCCCCCTCCAGTCCCAGCTCGAATTTGGCATTTTGCTCAATCCTACAATGTTTAGGTTGTCTGATGTGTCCAGGTCCTGCAGAATCAGTCTCCCAGCTGTTAAATCTGGCTTCCAAGAACACATTAGTTTTGGTTTGCTCATAATGTGCTTTGGAAAGAGAGCAAATAGCAAAATGGAGCTGGTGTATTACAAAAATGTCAATTATGCTTTCCATATATCTCACAGCTGTGAAGCAGTCTTGACATGGCACAATAGAAGAGGTGCCACCTTGCTAGGATGCAGGTAAAGTTGGTCATATGAGCAGATCCTGGAGTAATCCTGGAGATTTCCGTGCTTGAGCCAGGAACTGAAAAGCTATGAAAAGGTTCAGGGTGGGATTAGCTTGGAAAAAAGACAGTGAGAGCCCTTAGGACAGGCACCAAAAGTTTTCAAAAATGATGCCTGAAGTTAAGCTCCTGTGCCTGTATTTAAAGTTCTGAATAAGTTTAGTCTGATTTAAAAAAAAAAAACAAACACTGGCACTGGGGATCAACACACCCAGTTAAGAGCCCTTCCCACTACATTTTAATGAAAAAGTAAAACTTAAAGACTGGATGGTGTCTTTCACAAAGAGACATCCGTGAGAGAAAGACCTACTCAGCAATGCAACTGCTGGAGCTGCAGAATGACCTGAGCAATCCACACACTGCAAGTAAATATTTATTGCCCTTAAATGGTTGGCCCCAAAAGCAAGCGTTCACATTCTGGCTAAGCCATGTGGAAACTGAGTTCATGCACATGTTGTCAGCCCTAGGCCCTGCACCACATCATCAATCTGTGATAAGTATTTGGGAGGAAGAGGCTGGGCGTGCGGGAGGCCGCGCGCTCGGTCCCGCGGTGTGAAGGGGAAGATCGTGCAATAACAGCAAAATAGAGTGGGTGTCATGAAAACCAAGCCACTTACCTCCAGCAGCAGTGAAATTTGTAGTGGAGTTTCTCTTTTTTTTTCCACTCGAAATAAAAGAAACGCTGCAATAAAGACAAATATTACTTTTTTGGTGCAAGTATCAGCTTTCATGGCACTCACTGTAACACTTCAAGGAGTACATCCCCCCCTCTAAAGGGCCAGAGCAACATCTCCTAAAATTTCAGTTCTTTCCTCACTCCTTTTCCCTCATTGTTCACATACTTAAGAGATACTCTCTTAGTTCTGTCATTAATTGATAAGCTTCGTGTATTATCCTAGATGTCTTTAAAAGTGTAATCGATTTTTTGATGTCATTTTATCCAACTGTGAGACTGTTCATGAGTAGCTGGAAGAACCAGTATCATTGGCAAAATCAATGAGTGGTATGTTTAAAAAACTTTTAAGAAGAGGGGGAAAGAACTGTGCTAAAATCACCATGAACTTTTGGATTTTCTTTATAATTTTTAGGAATTTGACTCAAAAGTAATTGAATCAGAGGTTACAGTTTCACGAAAGCTAAAAATGCTAAATTAGTAAATTACAATTAATTATGTTAACCAAAAAGAAAAAAGCCACTTTGGTAGAAGACTATGTAGAACATGTATTTATTGTGTAAGAGATTTTAAAGATGGTGGCTTTGGGCTGCTGTCTGAGGAAAATGGAAGAGGACAGTTTTGTATTTCACTACATGTAACAATACTAATATATTCAGGAATTGTAACTTATGTTTTGTGGAAGTGTTAGGGCTGAACCAGTACAATCAGAATCAAGAGCTGTGCACGTAAGCAGCTCTCTCTGTACCCTGTCCAAAGCTCTTTGTGCTTATATCAGACTCAACCGAGTGAATGAGGCACACAATGTTAAATTAAAAGTTGACTTTTGCTGCACAACTACTACTTTCTCTTTTCTGGTTGGTGTTGTGACCATGTACTAATTTCCGTGGGTATCTGCTCTCTATTATTAGTGAGTCTTTCTGGTGTTTTAATACCCATTTCCCATGAATTCTTTGTCAAAATGAGTATTTTAGAGACTGTATTTTTTTGACCAAAAATTTTTATTATTTGCTCATACAAAACTTATTAAGGATTCCTTACATGACAGACCACTGCTGGGAGAAGAAAGGTGTTTTTTTTTTCCCTGAGCTACCACAGCAGAAGTATTTGCACAATTGTTATTAATCTGTTGGTGTGTAATCTGCCATTTGCTGCTGCTCTTCCCTCCATCAGCCTGAATTATTAACACTGCCTGTTGGCCAAGGAAAACACTGTTCCAAACATCTCTGGAGGCCTAATTCAGGCTTTTCTAACTTGTCTGTTTTGGAGCTGAGAATTTTAAATAGTTTAATCAAACACAAAATAAAAGGAGTGAAAGGGCTTGCCCTCATTTCGGTGACAGCTGAGTCTGGCCCTAACCCCACACAATAATTATTTCCCAGTTTTTCCTAGCGAGGGCCTTGCAGGTTGTCCCCCATGATCAATATTTGCTACAAAGAAAGAGTTCAGGCCTGGGAAGTTGCAATCTGAGACGGTGTAGTTGTTGCCATTGTGATTGGTTAGGGATAAAAGCTGGTGGAATACAAAACCCTTCTGAGCCTTAACTACAGTGCTGAACGCTATAATTATTTAAAAAAATACATATCCTGACTCTGCTTAGGAGCCTGTTTGCTATAATTCACCCCTGTGTTAATAGCCTCCTAACATATATGAATGTATGCTAAAATGGGTTTTAAACTACTAGATTTATGTCTTGGCAGACTGGTAAATGCACAATTATAGCTCATAATAGGTAGGTATCTGCTGTCCATTGATTTTTCTCCTGTTCTATTTCCTTCCAGAGTGATGTCATTAGACATTACGGGGATGACTAATAGTTCCAAGGAATGACACTCACGTGCCAGAATGCCACATGTCGGTGTTCCCATGTGGGATCTGGCCCCGTCCTCCATAGGACGGCAAAAACACCCTCAGCATTTCTGCTGCAGCGAAGCCTCAGCCTCGCCAAACCTGGGGTGGATTGGCAGCACAGAGGCAATTCAGCTTGGGGGAAAAATAAAAAAAAAAAAAAAAAAAAAGAGATGAAACCACAAAAGCTATGTAGGAGCTCTGGATATCTTTCTAATCAGATTGCTGGGAGTGCGTTTGGACTTGTATCTATTCATTCTGCGGTGACGGAAGTAAAGGAACTATCCAGTGAGCTATCTGGTTTTCCCAGAATTGTTTGTACTGCTGACCTTTATATCTACTCATTTATCCTAATTGTTTTTAGCTGTTTGAGGAAGAATCTCAGATGAGAAAAGCAACTCAGTATGTATCAGAGATCCTATCTGCAGCAACTTTTGTTTTAATTTAAAGCAGACCCGGCATCATTTTGCGCCCCGGTTGCGTAGTACCAAAAGCAGGAATTTGTTGTGGGATTTTTTTAATAAAATTGTAGACCCAAGACAGAGGTCCCTGGACACAGGGAGTGTGAGCTGGGGGTGGGGTTGCTTAGACGCCTCTTGCCCAAACGCATTTCCTGACGTTCCCCGGCTGGGACAGCTTTTGATGTGGTACTTTGTTGTGGGAGAGTGGGGAGCACCATTGCAGGGAGGTGGCCAAGCTGGCTCAGTCAGCTTTGCCTGAGTCCAAGATATGGGAAATGCACTGCCAGAGTGTTATAGCGGGAAATCTGGCTCTCAGCATCCATAAAACTCCCTCTCCAAGTGGAATTTCCCAGATTAAATGAGGATATTGAGTTTTCTCGGTGTCCCTTGTATGAAATTGAAGTTGGGCAGGCTTTACTTCTTCCGGGGGATGTATTAAATCTATAATAGCCATGTTTTTCTTCCTCCTTCCATCACATCCTCATCTCTTGGAAGGGAGTGGGAGGCTTGTGACATATACAAAGTGTTTGGTGATGGTTACTAGAAAAGAATCTGGGTTATCCAATAAACATGCCCCAAACTTTCAACTCATGGGGAGCTTGGGTTCAAACAGTAGCTCCAACTACTGCACAGCAGTTATGGAGCAAAATAGCAAAGTGATATGCAAAAGCTCACACTAAGTATATCACTTTGCTTCAGAATTCCTGCATTTACTGCTAATGCAAGGAATAGCCTTTGAACTCTAATCTGGTGTCTCCGGAGTAGTTCATAACCAAAGGCACTTCTTTCATCGTAACAGGGTGACAGTGATCCAGACTTGCAGAGCATTTGGTACAGTCCCAAGGCAAGATAATAAACAAGATAATGCTGTAGGCTGTGCATTGCTGAGCATACCAGCCTTTCACAGAGATGTTGCAGGGATCCTGCCTTGCAGCTTCCGCCTGACGCAAAGAACTATCGGTGTCGTTGTCTCGCACGGAGAAATGTGAATATCATTGGCTTGCAAACAAGGAAAAAGGAATCATGGCATTTTTGTGACTTTCCCTTGGTTTGTGCACTAAGCCACCAGCACAATTATTTCTTCAGGTTTTTTGAGGGAAGAGCAAGATCAGAGAGCAAAGCGTATCTTTCTGTACTGCTGTAAAGTAATCACCTGTTCAAATTTACCTATTGAAACTCTCAGGTGCTTATTGTTACATGGGGTGGTCATCAAGAAAGATATTTGACTTAGCCATCTAGTATGTAGGCAAGCTGTATATTTCTAGTACTTATATGAATTTGCCTTGAAGAAGCATAAAATAATTGGACACAACCCATTTTTTCTTTCCATAGCAAATAAATTCCAGAATCATAGAACATGCTGAGTTATCTTCATACATGGTAAACCATTTGTTTGCCTGGGTTCAGGTAGCAGAGATCTCATCTTTCTCTCGGAGAGGGCTGGGCTCTCCACTGGAGCCCATGGCTGGTGGTGCCCAGGCTGTGCAGAGATCCTGAGAAGCTGCTCAGCTGCAGCCTGGTGTGACCCTCTGCTGGAGATCAAGTAACAATCAACCTCAGAAATATACTGAGAAAAATACTGATATTTTAAAGAGTTCTACAAGAGGCCTCAGTTTAGTTTTATACACCACCAGCAATGTTTTCCTCATCCTTTTAAAAGGGTGCTTCCTTTCTGCTTTCATTAAGGAAATATTGCAGTCTCGCTGTTTAGTTGGGTAAGACAAAATTCCTCCATAATAGTATTAATTTTTTATTCAGCTTTAGTGTCCTCAACTTGATTATGAAGGCAATAATTTAATTTGAAAAACCTTCCTTTTCTTTTTTTCCAGCTTCAGCAGTGCTACTAAACGTGGGTGTAGATAAATGACCACACGAAAACTTCACAAAATTACTGTTTGCACATAATCTGGCAATGAGCTATAATTTGATTGGTAAAAAAATCATTTTGTGTACCTCTGCCCCTATTCTGCTGGATAATGAAAATTTATATCTATGTTTCAGACATCTGGGGAGGATGTGACAGCTTTGGGGCTGAATGAAAGATTATGCCACAGTGACCCCTGTCAGCATTTCCTCACGGACTGGTTACCCGAAACCCAGCAGCAGTTAGGCTACTTCTTTTTTCTTTTACTCTTCCTTTTCTCTTCTCTTTTTCCATTTTATTTTCCCTATTTTCTCTTTCTTTTTCTTTTTCCCATTTTCTTTCTCTTTCTCCTAATTTTTCTTTTTCTCATTATGTTTCCTTTTCTTCTTTTTATTTATTTATTTACTTTTTTCTCTTCTTCCTTTCTCTCTCTTCCCCCCCCCCCCCCCCCATAGAAATCTCTTATTTTATTTTGGAAGGTTAATGACACTGTATATCTAATAGGCCATTTTAGTGCCATCATGTGGGTATTAAAACTCACGTGACTGGTCAGGATCCCATATGGAGTGTTTTGGGATTGTCTCACATAGGAATGGCAAGGCTCCTCTATGGCTGTAAGTGCTGGGTATGTTTTCAATTACTTTCTAGGGCAGGTCTGCTTTGAAATTAATTTAAAGTCTTTGCCTATGGTTGTGTTTGCCACCTTTCTCAGATTTTCCTTAGAAAACGCTCATGTATCGAATTCACCTTTGATTGTCTCTAGAGATAATCTGTGCTGTTTAATTTCAAGACTATGGACAAACATTTTCTTGTGCTTGAGATGCAGAAATGCATCAGAAAAGGAGGATTTTCCCAAAGTGGGTGTATTGCCCTGTCTGTCTCAGCACAGGGGTTTTGCCAAGCTCCATGTGCTCTGTTTTCTGCCCCCAGATCAGTGTACATCCCGTTTATTACCATGGGAACACATCCTAAAGCCCTCAGTGCTTCCCAGTTGAACTGTTAGAGGCATTTAAGGTCTTCTGGGTCATACATGGGCTCTGAAGGCAGGAAAGAAATCACACAGACAGGTGGATAGGTGGGAGACAGATAGAAAAATGGCAGCTAGAGGGTACTGAGAGCATCCCATGGAGAGAGAGGAGGTCAGAGCATCTCGCGGAGAGAGGAGAGATCTGAAGACCTTGTTGGGATCTGCTGTGCAGATAAACGTAGACCCAGGTTTACTCTCTTGTTTGTGGTTCAGCTGCATAAAATACAACCAGATGTTTGCAAGAACTGAAGACTTTAGTGAGGGGTTTGTATGCCAAGGCTCACCTTCAAAACTTGTGTTTTCTTCCTCCCATTTACAAGATATTGAGACCGTAGATGTTTTAGGAATGTTGTGTTCATTTGATTGACACGGACCTGTTCCATAGTGGGGGCTTTTCTTCATAAATGTGAAAATTTTTAAATCACTTTGTCTGCCACAAGAGATTTCCACTAAGCCCCACCAAAATTTGTTTACTTTGGGAGGAGATTCTCCTGAAGCATAAGGATGATATAGAGTTCAAAAATGTGAATGATGTGGTAACAAAGAGAACTCCCTCATGCCTCGTATGTTTGAATATTTCTAAGAGCAGTGACTGTATCACTTCCCATGGATGTGGCTCCAGGAAATGAATAATGCTCAGAAACAGTCAGAGATTCACCCAAAGATTCTCTCCTTTGCTTCTCCTCCTCCACCTTGCATTCATTACTCTAAAATATGCTTTTCTGTGAGAAAAAAAAAAATATCTGAAGAGTTTGGAACCTGGGAAGTGGGATGGTTTCTGAGACCCTCTGAGCATTCCCACTGTTCCTTCTCTCTCTGTTGTTTCCTATTTAAGTGGGTGGGTGCACAACTGATGCACTGGAGGTCCAAAGGAGGGTTGACTCCAGATTTCAAACACCCCTGGCCAGGGGGCTTCTGCACCACCTTTCCTTAAGTGATGCGCCAATTTGGGAAGTTTTTCAGCAAACACACTGTTTGGAAGAGGCAATTTGTTTGTAACATGCCAAACCTTCTCTTGGTCGCTTGCAACCTCCTTCGACCCCGAAGGGAGACAAGCCCAGGCTCATTCCAGCAGTGCTGGGGCTGCTGGTGAGTTCATCCATCAGGGAGGTCAGAATAAACGTCTTGCTGCTCACACAGCTCAAGGTGCCTCCTGTAAGGCTGGCTTTGCTGTCAGCCAACATCAATGAATGGCAAAGGTCCTCATCCCGTGCTTATCGGGTCTCCAGCGGAGTGTCCACGGCTCCCAGGGGACCAGGCAGACGGATTTCCTTTCCAGAAAAAACAAAGAGCGGAGACATGGGATATGTCCTGTGTCTCCCTGATATACTGCAGGATCACCCACACCAGACACAGCCAAAAAGCTCCCCAGCAAGGCACACACTCCAAAATAAGAGACCTGGTAGTCTCTTGGCTGTTGTGGAAGAAGGGACAACACTCCCTTCTCTGGCAGCCTCTGGACTGGCTCTGGTTTAGCATCTCCACAGCAATCCCAGCTCTTTGTCTCTTCTGTCTGAACTCCTGACTGCTTCTGAGCAGCTTTTCATGCTCACTGCTCATCCCCTGCCTGGAGGCTGATGTCTCCACCTCCAGAAGGCCCAAGAATTAAGGTGTATGGACTGGAAAAAAACATCCCAGGGAGATGTCCAGGTCATGGTGTTCTTTTGTCTTGAACCTGTTCCCCAGCTACCTTGATCCTGCCCACAACTGGTCCTATAGAGACACATACTGTATTGCTGTGGTGGGTCTGCAGTGCAGTCGTTGCAAATGGTCCAGTCTTTTTCGTGGTGTGTAATGTTTAAACCTTGATCTGATGTTTTTTTCTATCTAGTACATGATATCTGCACTTCTCCACCAGTGAGAGCAATGGTATCTCTTCACTTAGGCTTCCTGAAATGTTTTTAGTAGATAGAAGTTCTCAGAGAAAGGGCAAGTGTCAGCAGAAATCGCTACCTCCCCACACCTCACATCTGTGGCCTGAAAAAAATTAGAAATATCTGTCATAAAACTGGTGTATTTGAATGCTTATTTGTAGTTTTCTTTTTAAACTTTTATTTCTGCAACCTCTGTTGGAACGAATATCCCTCACTTTCACATTCACAGCCTGTGGTACCAAATTTCATCTTAGCATGATTTAAAATATTCACACTATCAGGTCCATAAGCATTACATCCACATCTTTTTGGGGGGTAAAAATATCCAAGTTATAAACCATAGAAAAATAGGGCTTGTAATGAAAATGCTGACAGCACATTAACTGTCACTGGGCACTGCTATAAACAAGTGTTATGTTCATGTGCAGGAGAGAAAATCCATGCAGTGCTGGGCTTTACCAACTTCAGGGACCAGCAGTGCACACTTATACAACATATTTAGTTGTTTTTCATGAAAGGACACTGGACTGCAGCACCAAATGGCAATATGTTGCTAATTACCTAGTGCTCTCCTGATAGAGTGACTGGCTCTCTGGATGCCTAGATTTCCAAAATGGAATTTGGAAAGCCATCTGAAAATGAGAGGAAAGGAAAAGAGAGCATTTAATTGCTCTCTTCAACTGCAGGACAATTAATTGTTCTCTAAGCAGTGGTCTATTCCTCATTTCCATTTTTAAATCAGCTCTGGTGATGGGTTTTACACCAGGAACCTGCCACATTAGGCAGTACTCAGTGTTTTACCTGTGCCTGTAAATTGGAATTTGTCATTTTAAACTTTTCCCATTGCTAATTTTATGATCAGGAAGGGAGTTTCTGCTCCTTTGCTAAGGGCTTCAGCCTAAGAAATCCTAGGGTGCTCTGAAGGCTCTTGAAGTCATCCCCAGCCAAGGTCAGGTCCCCTAACCCCATAAATATCCCCCAGCTTTTGGGCAAATCTCCTCATCTGCCCCCAGGCGCTTCTGTGGTGGCCAGCAGAAGGTGGGGTTGATGCCAGGCCAGGTGCAGATGTGAGGTTCCCCCAGTCCTGCAGCTGGTTCCACAGCTGGGGCTCTGTGGGATGTTTCCAGTGCAGCCAGGACAGTCTCCTGGCTCTGTATTTTGAGGCAAACATCTCCTGCTGAGAGATGGTGGTGGTTGTTTGTGTTCGTGTGCGAGCCTGGCCCGGAGACTAAAACCATTTACAAACAGGTCATTGCCATCTTGGATTGCCTGAGCTGGCAGGAGGAGGAGGAATTTTAGGGAATCAAACAGCCACTCAGAGGTAAAGCTCATATTAAACACCACAAGGTGCATGGGGCAGTGAGTAATTCCCTATTTACATGAACGTTGCAGCAAATGCCCCGTAATAACAACTTTTTTTTTTTTTTTTTTTTTTAGCTCTTTAGGTTTTGTGTTATGAGAAAGTATGAAACATAAATCACACGGAGCTACTCCTGGCCTTAAGCCTTCAGGATGCATTTGTTTGAAATCAAGAGCCAAATTCCCTGGATCGGAGTAAACTGTTAGGTGCCAACTGGGGCGAAATGCCAGCCTTTGAACTCCTGCACATTATGGCTGATGTGATCCATATGCAGGACCTGCCTCATGCTCCAAAGTGGTTTCTTTTAATTGATTTAGCAAATTAACAATATTAGGCCTTCTGTAGGATAGAAAGTACATTACTCACCGTGCCCTTATATTACCCTGAAAGGAAATCTATTGTTCTTTTGTAATGAAATGGTATCACAAGGAAGAAGAAGAAAAAAAAAAAAAAAGGTAGCAGTAGCAGGTAAAAGGAATCACATTCAGCTGTCAAGCATGTTTAATGAGGAATTTTAATTATGAGGCTGGAAAATCAATGAGCATAACTTTAGCAACGAAGTCTTAAAGGGAAACTAAATTGCTTTCTATCTTGCAAAGTTTACTGAAGCAGTTTGAGTGGCTGCCAACCATCATTGTTCTGAGAAAAGGAACTTGAGGAAATTGCAAGTCACACTGTAGTGTTTATTGTAGGCATATTCAACAACAAAAAAAAGGAGGATTTCCATGGATTCATGTTTAATGGATTCTTCCTAACTGATTCATCTCTGCCTTGTGATTCGTAACTACCCTTGGTTTCATGTACTGTATAAAACCTGTTCTTAGGAGAGAGTTGAGGAAAGGCATTTGGTTGCACTGAAAACTGATAGTTTATGATTCATCCTATTTGTTCCTCATTCCTTGAAAACCTGGGTTGTGAGGAACAGGATGACAATAATATTCCATGCAGTGAGAACCTAAATGTCCAAAACCAGAGCTAAAATAAATAAACGATATTCAGGTATCTGTAGTGTTACCTAACCACAACCCGTGCTGGTGTCTTCAGGATGCTCCTATAAAGTCCTGTTGGTGTTTCCAGTGCCATTGAAAGTTCTGTAGCTTTGTAACTGCACCGTAATATTTTGTTTAAGTTATCTCACAACCATTCAAGGTCACAGCACAAAACCAAGCTCAACCTTGGCAGGATTAAGCCAAAATGCTTTGTGGTACCTACAGATTTGCCCAACACAAGAGAGAGTTTTGGAAAGCTCCATTTCCATTTTAGGCATACCTTGGTTTCATACTAAGTTGAGTTTGATTTCTCAGTGTTAAATGAGTCTTTGCTCCCTTGGCTGGTTGTTGCTGCTGCCGTTTGAGGGTGCTGTGCTGCTCCCCTCTGTTGTTTAAATGAGGCCACATCTCTGACTTCCCTGCTGCCCCTCAGAGCCCTTCCACCAGGCAGGCACCCCGTGTTTCAGTGCCTGTGCTTGGGGATGAATGGTCTGAATTAGCATTTGGATATTGCAGCAAAGGGTGTTCGACAAGCCCTTAATGCAGGTAGGGGAGAGGTAGTTTTGAAACCAATCTAGTTGCCATTCCATAGGTATTCCAAGCCATAGATCACAGTTATTGGTATTTTAAAAGTGGCAGTGCCTGTTAAAGGCTGGCTATTCCCTAGAATATAGAGGTATTTGGGGCTGCAGTGGAGACACACTGGCAGCAGAGTGGAAGCTCTGAGCTCACCTGCCAATGCTCTGCCTGGCTTAACTGCTATCAGTCGCTCACTTTCATGGGTCTGAAATTCATGTAGCCCCAAAAGAAAGATAAATAAGAACAAGTCACTTTTCACCCTCCAGACACAGGCCGAGGAAATTATTTCAAATAAAATACATCATCTCAAGCAGGGGCAGATGAAATAGTTTTCTACTAAAGTTGCTCTCGTAGTTGACAGAACAAATTACTGAATCTCATCCACTGGATATATTGGGGATCCTTTCTAAAATCATAATTACTTTCAGCGCTTTGGCAAAGGTACCAAACCCTGTGTTTGCTCTAAGGTCTTTAGCAATGCCTAAAAATCTTCATGGTGAAAGACAAAAGTAGTTTGTGACCCAGCTGCTGTTACATACTGTGAATCAGATCCTTATAGCAGATCCAGGAGGATCCAGGTCTGCATGGCCTTGGCACGAGGACTACGGGACCTGCTTCAGGGCAAGGTCTGCAGGATACCCACGTGCCTGTGGGAGCTGCCAGATATGTGAGTCTGGCATGGTTGCTTCCACCCCAGGAATCAATTTCAGAGAGGGACTTTGGTCTGTGCCCTGAGGAATAAGGAGGGGCTTTTTCATTCTTGTCATCACCAAAAACATCACTTCCAGCAGTCCTCTGGAAGGAACACTGATGAGTAAATTTCCCCAGTAATTGGTTGGTTTAGCCTTGGTGTCCATAGCAAGGGATTAATTTTATTAGGGTCCATGGCATAACATGCAACTCAAACAACAGAAGGATTCCTGGGGAGTTCAAAGCTTTCCTCTACCCCTTTTTACTTCAAGGCAGTTTAGGGTCGTGTGTTTATGGTGCACATTTTTGGCTTTCTCTGTCTCTTGTGGGTACCACTCACCTTGACTGCCAGCATATTTTTGATGAAGTTGAGGGGGAGATGCAGCAGACTATATTCTACAAGAAATCTCACCCGCCATGTCTATAAATCCTCTCTCCCATCTCCTGTGAGTGTTGAATGAGCCTTCAGGTGTCCGGTGCTATTTCTCTTATGGTGCTCCAAGAGGCCACGTGAAATTGAGCAGGGGCTGCAAAGCCCAGGAAGTTTTATTGTGGTCAAAAATAAAGAAAATCCTGCTCACCTCCCCTGTGCCTTCACCCTTCAAAGGCAAGTAAGTGTGTTTTCTCATCACCGAGGCATTTTATACTTCTGTATTTATAGTGAATATAGAAATCCATTTCTCTTCAAAGAAAAGATCTTTCCTTTGAAAAGGTTGAGATAGGTTGTTTTCAAGTACATGTGGTTTTTTTTGGTCATATTGGGAAGGCAAACCATTGATGTGCACACGGCATGCAGCCAGGCAAGAGCCAATATCTGCATGTGGAGGAGCTGGGGACCAAGTGAGGAAAGGCAAAGTGAACTCCTGATGGTGGTGTAAGAGTAGAAATGTATTTTAAACATATTTCTAATTGCTGAAGGGATGTTTATTGCTAAATATTCACAAGCCAAGTGATGTGTAAGTCTGTAAGAAGCTCATTTAACGTCAGCTGTGAGGCCTGTTGCTACATTTTGGCTGGATCCTTCCATCCTTCTGTGCTTTCAGCGTCTGGGGACTGATGTGGAAATACCATGGTCAGTATGGTGCATGTTCACAGCCAAATACCAAGTCAGTGGGTTAAGGACTGGTTATCCTAAGGATTTAGTAACTTTGTTATATTTTCACAGTATTTCTCGACCTCTCTGTTTGCTTGTACTGCCACAGAAATATGTATTTTGTGTGTATAGACCTTTACTTTCCACTGTATTCACTTGTTGACGAGTCTGTTCTCCGTCTATTCTGCCCTTCTTGGCAATTTTGCTGAAATCCACAAAATCCATTCCAGCCCATGCCATCGACCGAAATCCTCATCAATTTTTCAAGGAATTTCTAATGCTATCAGAGGGTTAATATATGAGATGATCCCAGTGTTGTGTCAGAGGAAAACCTTTTGAGCAGGGGATGGATGTACAGTACGGCGGGGCGTATAAATCATTTTCAAATTAGTATTCTGTACATCTGGAGAAGAGTACATTTGTGTGCCTGCATAAATTGCCTGTGAACACATTTCAAAACCCTACGCTTAATCTTAGCAGTGAACATTTCAAAAAGTAAATTAATATCTTCAAGGAGAAGAAATACAGTATATTAAGCAGAAGCCCACTGGAAACTGTATAGTTAAGAATCTGTCAGCCTTTCCATTATAGGCCCTGTTTTTTTGAGGAGTTTATAACTCAGTTATAAAATTTCACACTAGGCTAAAGGTTGGCACGTATCGTCTCAGTTTGGCAGGGTGACATTTTATTAGCTCTGAAGGAGTTTTGGATCCCACGTCAATGGGATATTATTTTAAACCAGAGAAATGGAGTTTAAATAACTTGGGGTATGACTTACCCATAGGAAGGTGAGACGAGCAGGACTGAAGCCTGGAGTGATGCTGTTGACTCGCAGAGAGGTGACACCAGAGGTGGCAGGGGCTGAGGTCGAGATCACACAGCAGCCCCAATGCCAAATTTCTTGCCTTTTCTCCATTCCCCTTAATGTGCCTTTAATTCACATCTCTGTGGTTAAATGTATATTGTGCTGAGGTTACGGATATAGTTGTTGGTGTATAAATTAGGTTAATTACCATTACAATAGTACTTTGTGAGTGTGGGAGTATGTTTGTGGTGGACTTGTGTGTGTGTAGAGACAAGAGAGCTCCTTGGAAGCTGAAACAGGATTAAAGTGTCTGTGGGAATTGTAAATTTATTGTGTAAATAGCTTTATGATTTGTTGTGTGTTTGGATTAATGCAATATATATCCATTTTAAACATTGATCTTTAAGCGAGTAACGCAATAAATCTGAATATTCCTTCAAATTACTGTTTACACTGGCCATGCTATAGATTAAGAGAGACAGTTGCCTTTATAAATTTAGTTGTAGGGTACACGGGTGTGTATAAATACTTCTGTTTCCAATTATACCAAACAATGATGATAAACTGTTGTGAGTTGTCTGGACAATTGTACACAGCCTGAGTCATAAGGAGGGATGATGCCGGGCAGTGACCGCTGTGCAGATGGCACAGGGGGGTGGGCTATTGTTTAGGCCAGGAAATGTGTAAAAAGGCAGCTAGAATACAAATTCTGTAAAAGCATTGAAACAAAGATATAGTTCCTTCCCAGGTGTAACACTTTGGAAAGAGGGAACTGTGTAAACCTGTCAAAATGTGGAAACATGGTCATTTGTTTTTTTTTATCTTTGGCAGTTTTAATGGAGTAAGGTGTAGAAGGAGTTCATGAAAACGCATTTGTAGGTACCCCTTGGCATTGGGTTGGTCTTGGTTTTCCACATCCCTTCCAAGGCTGGTGATGGTGCTGGTTTTCATGCTCTGTGTTATTGAACAGGCTGAATTTGCTAGTTGGCAAGCACCTCAGACGGGATGGTGGTTATCATGGTGACCCTTTAAAAATGCATTTGCACCAAACACTGGGGTCAAGACAAGCCAGAGTTCATAGGCGTGGAAATGTATTTAAGGAGATTAATGCGTGGGCTTAGTTTTGGTTTTGGTCTTTAAAGAGAAATTCTGTGGCCATCAGAAGCTCTCTGAAGAGTCAACTGACTGTGGGAGGAAGAGCCAGTGGTCAGGGTTGTCCACACTCAAGGAGCAAGTCTCTTGCCGGGAAGGCTGGCTTGTCCTTCCCTAATTTACCAGGTAGCCATCCCACAGCTGGGGGATGTGGCTGCCTGGCTTGTCCTGGTTTAGAGCAATATCTTTAGAGTGGTAGAGCAGAGGGTACCACCTGGTCCCACTGCAGATGTTGTATGGTGATATCAGTGCATCAAGTCAGCACCAAAAAAGCAAATCTCTAAAAAATGTTCCCTCTTCAGGCACGGCCAGGAACAGTTTTGGGCCCTTTATAAGCAAAAAATAATTGATTTCTGAATCAATTCTGATTCTGTATTTTTCTACAGTTCAGGGAAAGCGTGGTTGTGTTCTCTTACACCAAATCCATCCCCTGTAGGAAATTTGAAGAAGAGCTGACCTGTCTGGCAGCACCTGGGGAGGGGATGCCCTCGCCCTACTGATGGGTTACACTTACAAGAGCTGGCAAAACCTTAAATTAATCAGATCATGCAGTTTTAAAACTCAGGAAAGACAGATCACAACTGGGCCCTCTGACTTCTTTTGCCCTCTTTGTTATCCCCCCTCTTTCCCATTATTATTTCTATGAGCAAGGGGAAAAAAAAAAAAACAAACAACAAAAGTGATAATGATAAATTATAGGAAGCCGGCAGCAGTAGTAATTAACAGGTAATTATCAATAAACAACCCAAACCACAAAAACTTGGATCCCACCTACCACTTGTCAACAATAAAGTCCTGGAGGCTCCACAGGCCACTGGACAAACAGTCCACGGGGAGCGCGGCCGGCGCTGTTAGTGCAAATAAACAACCCTGCGCCGGGAGGCAAAACAAAAGCCCGGCACAGAGTGACCGAGGGGGAAACGGGGAAGAAAAAGCTCCCTTGGCAGAAAAAAGAAACAACACAAAACCCAACAGCAGCTACAGTTTGAAGAGCCGATCTCAAACCACTCGCGGTTTGCTGCGGCCCCAAATAAGTATCCCATAAACAGCAGTCAAAGCCCAGTGTTTGGAGTCCTAAGGAAAAAAAAAACTTCTCTTTAAAAGTGGAAAAAGAAAAGGTGTTTTGGGGTAGGTAAGAGCTGGAGGGAGAGGAAACACTGTAATGTCCACAGGTTGGCTACAACAGATGCCTAATTGTGCCGTGTCCAACCCGAATCTCTGTTTTGATGCCACTGAGGCAAAAGGAGATGTGTGGGGCAGCCACGTGTGTGCCAGAAGGGTCTCTCAGATGTACCTGCAGATGTGCTTGGCCAGACATCCTTCCATCCTCTTCTTTGGGAACCAGGAGAGGTTTTTTAGGTGATTTTCAATGGGGCAAAGCCATCCCCTTCTTGCATGTGCAAGCGGGGTTACTTTTCTCTCTCTTTTTTGCTTAAATATGGCCATACAGGCCTTGGAGGAATGACAGCCCTTGTTCACAGCACTGTTCTTCCTAATGATCTTCATCTCTCATTCCTACACTGGGATTAAGGCCAGTTCTCTGTTGAAGGGAGTCAGATAAGGACAGCAGAATGAATGAAGAATAGATTGAACACAGAGTAAGCTTTTTGTGAGTGAATGTAACTTTGCAAACTCATGTGATTAAATTTAAGCACTTGGATTTGGGGGGGTTTCACATTGATATCAGAATCTTTGGTAGAAATGAGTTACTTATGTATTAACTTTTATGCTAAATGGTTGACATGAACCTTCAGATTTGCTCTTAATAAGCCATTCTCTGGCATCCTCCTGGAATGTCTGTATTCAGAGAGTGCTGATAGCTCCATCCGAAGCCTTTGTTGTCTGCCACTCAAAGGAAGCCCCCAGTCTGTTTCCCTGACTATCACAGTCTCATCTGTGCCGCCGAGCTTCCAATCAGCCCCACCAAACCTTCCCCACAGACCTGCTTCCCAGCCCTTTCTCAGCCTGCCTTAGATGCTGCAATGTGTCTGCCTGCTTTTCCTTTAGATTGCCCGTAGCCTGCTGTTTTTTCCTGAGGTTCTTCAGTCGCTGCTGCATTTTCTGAGATTTTCTTAGATTTTCTTAATTCCGATTTTTTTTTTTTTTGGAGAATCCTAGATCTTCTAACAAACCCTCATGCTGTGTCCCCCAGTAACTTGAAAGTAATTAAGCAAAAAGTAACGATTTTCGACATCTATCATTTAATTTGAAATTACATATGGATTTAATGGAGGGGGAGGAAACAGTGCTTTGAGAGATTAGTTCTTAAATTTTGATTTAAGAACTGAGTTATTAGCTGAAATAATATGAAGCGGGGCTGCTTTTTTGACCTTTCTAAAGTCTAGCCTAGTCAATTATTACAGCAGAGCAGGGAACCAGAGAACAGCTTTGAATCAGTCAGACCCAAACTGATTTAAGTTTGCATGGGGTCGAATAAGACATTAGTTAAAAATAACTAATGTATTCTTTGACCTCCATAATGAGAAAGGACATTTACAGGTTTTTCACTATACATCTGATCCTGTTTATTTCGTTTTGTGATTTAGAGATGGACTGGATGTTCTTACAGAGGTCTAGATAACGTAATTATCATTTTTTATAAGTTTCCTGCTCCAAGTATTCTTTCAGTTGTGCATTTTGTCCATCAGTTTACATCATGGCTGTATTTTGAGGCAAGATTGAATAAGAAAAACAATCACAGATCCAAGTGCTGGAAGGAGCAGGATTGTTAGGTCTCCCAGTTCACTGCAATTTTCTTTAGGAGCCAAACTCGGGTTAGTGCTGATAAACCTGCTTTGTCATTGTTTTTCAGGTGGAATTAGGCAGGCACTACAGCTGGAAGACACTATCCTTCTTAATTGTCTTGCTCTTCCCCTCTCTCTGAGCACCTCTGTGTTGGGGTGATGGGGGAACCTAACCCCCAACCCTGTGAGCTGGGGTGGCAGCTAAGGGCAGATTAGTTCCCTGTGCAATGGGGAGAGAAATTTTTGCAAAGTGCTGGTTAAAAAGGGAAAAAAAATAAAGCAGAAAAAAGAGCGAGGGGTAGAGACAAGCATATGGGGAAAGGAGAAGGAAACAAGAGGGAAAGGAAGGGGAAAGGAGCATTGACATCGAAACGAACCCAACCCAGCACAGAAAGTTTTATGGTCCCATTGAGAGTCTATTTCTTTAGGCATCGGATCTTCCTGAGGACAAGACAAGAAAACAGAAGTTGTTTCCAATTTTTTTATATAGGTATCTCTAATTTCTGGACCCAAATAATTGTCATTTTGCTGCCAGCCAATGCTTCTCCTGTTTGGTGTGCAAAGGCTTGGTAGCCCTGATTTATGCATCTGCCTTTTTCTGTTGTATAACCTGAGAAGATGCCTTTATATTCAGTGCTGTAAAGGAAACATTAGCATGTCAAGTTTCCAGAGACTTTTAAAACAGGCCAGCTGGCTTCTTGGAGTGCACAGCTTGAAATGGTCACTTCCATTTTCGGCTGAGCAGCGCTGCCGTCAGGAGGAGCATTGATTAAATTGACCACAGTCCAAGGCTGGTACACAGCATAACACAAAGAGACTTCTCCCCAGAGCAAGCAGAAGATTTGTGATGTACACAGGCAGAGAGTATGATCCTTTTTCCCCCCTCTGTACTGTAGTGTTTACTTTAAAATAATATTTTTCATAATAAAAAAAGCCTTAGATTTTACCATTAAATTTTACCATTAAATTTGCTCAACAATTTCAGTTATATTTCATTGCTTATACCCAGCTTCACACATAAATATTTAGCAAAATAGATAGCCCATGTTCTCCTAAGCTTTCAGTAGTATAGTTTTCAGGAACTAAGGCTGCTCATGAGTAAGGTTTTGTAAGATTAACAAATATCATAGAATCATGGAAGGGTTTTGGTAAGAAGAGACTTTAAAGCTCATCTCATTACACATCATGGGCATAGACACCTTCCACTAGACCAGGTTCCTCAGGCCCCCATCCAACCTGGCCCTGACCTCTTCAGGTTTTGTTTACTAAAAGAAAGGTTCCTACACCTATTTCTATTTAATCAAATGGCTTCTTTGATAATTTCTTTCCTCATCTTCAGTGAATCCCAGTCAATGGGAGTGAATGAATAAAGAATTTATTTGGATAGTCTGTTGTTCCCATTGGCTCTGTGCAGCACCTAGAGCAGCAAGACCCCAAACCAGCAAGGTGTTAGACCCCTCAAGCCCCACTGAAAATCCCTGAGGAATATAGGATTTTCACTACACTAAAAAAAAATAAAACCCAAACCCACACATCAGAAAGATGTTGCAAAGAAAGAAATACTATCAGAGTAATAATACCCAAAGAAGGGGGGGACTCTGTGTGGTAAATGCCCTTTTGTGTGCTTCAGGAGCATTCCCTGAAAGGAGGACACCCATCAAGAGTAGGAGCTATCTGAGGATCCTTTCTCTTGGTGGTAAAATGATGGTCCCAGGGCTTCCTCCAGATAGTGGCATCCCAGGCTAACGAGTCTGTCTTCACACTTTCCCCCTGCTTTGCATCTGAAATATTATCCATTACTTCTAATGGTCTCCTAAATCCAACTGAAATATTATGTTTCTTTCTGGTCCCTCTTTATATGGTTTTATGGTTTTTTTTTTTTAGTTATGTTTGCAAAGCTGTCTCGCAGACCAAAAGCAAAGGGGTGCTTTGAAAGCACAACACCTTAGCACTTATTGTGGATGTAACAGTCATCTTTTATAATCAGAAATAGGTATAACTGTGTGTCTCTGGCAAAGGAGCTTAACTGTCAAAGGATTAAGCCACATCCTGATCAATGCAAGTGACTTCCTAGAAAACAGGCAGGGAAAGATTTCCTGTAGTTAGGAGCAATAAGGGAGAGGAACTTTAAAAACAACTCTCTATTTGATAACTACAGAAATCTAGCTAAGTCTTAGGGATTTAGCCAGGGAACATATTGGTTCCAGCAGACTATGGTAAAGTTAATTAAGGATGATTAATGGAGCATTTTCCTTCCAATGATATCTGTGACAGAACAAAGCTGTCTGAGGCTTGTCAAGCAGAATTTGAGTTGAATGAGTATTTATGTGATCAAATCTGAAGGGCTGCCTCTTGACAGAGCAAGGATTCATCAATCAATTGCGCTGGCTTGCAGTGGTGGGAAATTGGTCTATCAGCATAGCTCTGCTCCCATCCCCCATTTTTTCATTCAATCATCCCTCAGGCTACAATGCATCTTTAGCTTTTACCTCTGACCACCTTAAGGGCTATCAGAGAAAAGTAAAAGCAAGAGCTAAAACATCTATTATAGTGGTTATTTCTCAGCTGTACTCATACAATTGATTTCTTTTAAGCAGAGGCCCAGGCACTGTAAAGCGATACAAGCCCGTTCAATGAATTAATTGGTTTTAATAGAAGTTTAGCTTTGAGCCTGAAGAATATATAGTGCTCTCTTGCTGGAAAGTCTCCTATTAGGGGAGCAACCTGCACAAAAGGCCCTGGTCCTCTCTTAATCCCACTGCCCCCATCATAATCACTTCATTTAAAAAGGCAAGATCCTTAATTTAGAAGGAAGGGGCTCCACGTGTGCTCCAGTTTCTGCGCCTTTAATAGTGCGTCAGTTCCTGGGAGGGGAGTACTGGCTGCCTGCACTTGGCTGTGGGCTGCCCTCCCAGCCCTTTCATCCCTGGGATGTAAGCCATGCCAGGATTTGGGCAGAGGAATGATGCCATTGTGAATACACCAATATCTTTGTTTAATGGGTGCCTCAGTTGCTTTCACTGCCGTAGGGATTAAATGGGACTAACCACGAATGATGTAAAATGATGTGTGTCTCATGGAAAACTCAGAAAAAGACAAGTCTTAGCCCTACTCTGAATAAAATCATAGCAAGGATCCTTTTTATATCAGGTTTAGCTCCTTTTTCTAACCCAGTTCATAAATGGTTTTCGGTTTAACTGCTGAGTGCTTGAGCTTTGTTCTTCTGGGCACTCACCAAGCAAAATACATGAGTGGTATTTAAAACTGAAACACCGAGACTGTCATGAAACTTCTCCATCATTAGCCACATAAAATACCATCATTAGACATCTAACACACATTAGTCCTCTACAGTTCAGTAATTTAAATTGATCATCAGCTCAAAAAGAGCGGCACCTCTTGGGGGCAATTCACCCATTTCTTCTACAAACATCTAGGTGAAGATGATGAGGGTTGCATTCAAAAAGTCTAATCTCTCTCTAAGGGGAACTTGGACTTGATACCTGCCTTTGAAATGTGTAAAGCTTCCAGTAAAAATAAAATCCATGAGAGCAGATTACTTTCTTTGGTGCAGTTTTAAGCTCAGTTGTGTGTCTCCCTCATTGGACTTGCACACTAATCATTCTTCTCGGTTACTGGTAGAAATCAGGTTTCCAGGACTTTTATGAATTGGAAAATTGAAGTTCTGCCTGGTAATATTTTTGAGGTTTGGTACCTGCCTCAGCTAGGCCAGCTATAAATTAGGGAGGTTAAAGACAAGACTTCACTTTTTCCCCAGATTTGTGCACTTTACACAAAGAAGCACAGAGTGCTCCAGTGTGCCCTGACCTAGAGAAAAATGGCTCAGTCATGGGTTGGCTTTACTTTTTATGCAGGTTTCCATCAAGGACTATTCCCCTGAGACCAAATATCTTCCCTATGTACACAAATTTTATATAAATCCAAAAAGATCTGTGAATGCAAATAAGTCCTGTAGACCTTATTAGTTGGCCCAATATGATTATTGTTGAGAGCATTTCTTTCCATCAGTAGAGAATACTATTTCATATGTGCAAGCAAGCTTGGAAACCAAATGTCTAAATATTTAACCAATGTTATTTCAAAGAATTTAGTTATTTATCTTCTTTATGATTTATATTATCACATTCTCTGTCTGTAGTTGTGGTTTATCATAAGCAACCCATCTGCTGTAACAGCCAAATTGGAACATTCATATAAGATGCGTTCCGATATCATAAACATGACAAAAGATAGATTACATTTAGTCTTTCTCCATGTTTAACCAGTTTAATTTGTTTCCTATGCAGAAGAGGCTCTAAATTTACTTAATATATGTTAGCACTTAGGAACACAGTTAGGAACATGACTAGGGTCTTAACCTATTCGTAAATAAATGGGAAGCTTCCTGTCTGAGTAAAAGAAAGAGAGAGAATTTATGTCAAACAATCAGGAATTTAATACATAGTGCTCTATTAGGATGTCCAGTTTGTGTACATACTCTTAAGGCATGATTACGAATAACTTCACTTCTTATAAACAATGTGACTGAAGAAATTACTCACAGATACAACAAAAAGGGAAAGAAAGGTAGGAAGTTTTAGCTGCAGCCAATAAAGGAATTACTTTCCCTGAAAAGGTTAAAAACTCACGCATTTATTTTTGTTGCCATAATATTTGTCTTTGCAGGTTTAGCTTTCTTAAGAATCCCAAAGAAGATGCTGCGTCGGGAAAGATTTTAGTGACCTGGGTTCAAAGTCATATCATAGATCCAACATTTTCTCCGACAGCTTTGGTTTTAAAGTAACCTTAATGCTGGACTAAATCTGTGAAGTGACTGTCCGTATTTATATCACTCTAGAGAGGGCTTTTAGTGATTACAGGCTTGATCCAGCGAGCTGTTGAATACCTGCGAAGTCTGTTGGCTCCGATGGCAGCCAAGGGTGCTCAGTGTGCGGGTGAGGGTGCTCAGCACCCTCAGGACCCGGCCCCGTGTGGTTTTTCACATCGAAAGGTCAAGTAGAGGGCTTTTCATTTCAAGCTATAGAGCCATTCATTTTTCTCTCTTAAGGTAAAAAAAAAAAATTACGTGGTTAGAGAGTGTGTGATTAACTGTTAAGGAAACAATGTCCACAATGATATATAAAGGTGTTGCTTTCAAAAGTTGCGGTTGGATTTCTTCGGAGGTGTTAAATATATGGTGGTCCAACACCATGCAATTCATGAATGCTAAAAATAAATATAAGCTTATTTCTGTGATGGTGATTTACTACGAAGCAATTTTGAGCAAATATATTCACATTATAGGATATGAATACAAATCAAACATAACTGAGCTGTTCTTTATGAGAATGAAGTGTCAGTACATTTGAAAATATGTGTAATGCCAAACTTTAATCATTTTACCAGCACATTAATATTCCAATTGATTATTCCGTGTTCCTGAATGTTTAAGGTTTAGCTACTGATTTGTCTGCTGCAAGCACTGCACACCTTACAGGGCTATCTGGCACTCAGACCTTCTCAGGCTGGGATACTACTGCCCTGATTGGGTTTGATAAAAGAGCTTATCGTGTTGCAAAGTCCTTGCCTTCAAAGAACATTAATATGATGCAGTTTAGAGAAAGGAAAAATAATGGAGGAACTAACAAGTTACATGTGTGCCCTCAGCAGCATCAGATTTTCTTTCATTACACCTCTTCCCTGCTCATGTGATTTTCCTGGAATGCAGTTCCATGAGACTCCATCTTTATGTCTGTGCATGAAGTTCTTTTCTACACTGTCAGCACCAGGAAAACTAATGGGTAACTGTCTGGGGTTCTTATTGCAGTGGCATTACACTTGCTCAGGTAGGAAGGTGGCACTGGGCCCACTCATATAAGCTGAGTTTGTTACTCTCCTAAGTGTGAAAAAGGGTAATGAAGTATTTTTTTCAGTCTTTACTCACAATTTTGGGGGACTTCACCACAAGGATAGTAGAAACCAGGAGACCCAGGTGGGGAATAAAGGGCACAGAGATGGCTCTTGCTTTAGGACCTTTCAGTCAAAGAGAGCATTAATGGATGCACATAAGAGAGGAGAAAACCAAGACTGTCATCTTGACAGCAGCTGTATCATACCAGGAGATTGATTGTTATGAATTCAAAGAGGAATTTGAAGGAGAGTTGGGAGGAATCCAGTGAAATATCTTTGGAGGTATCTGCAGAGAAAGCCTCCTCCAGACAGCAGGGATGGAGAAAATGCAGCATTTCAAGGGTTGTCTGTGTGGTCTGTTGTTGGAAGGGGAGTTGACATTGTGTCCCTACACAGAGATGGCAAGCACCAAAATGCCCTGAAAGAGAAGGTGGCAGTTTTTGCTTGAGGGGATGCACAGAAGAGAGAGGTGACAGAGGGTTCAGAGACATTACAGGGCAATGTGGCAGGTAAGGAAAGAGCAGCAATATTTTTCTCTGATCTTGGTAGTTCACCTCACAGTCTGGCTGCAATACAAGTACTGAGGCTTTGTCAAAATACTGCATAGCCAAAAAACATTGTATTGGTAATTAAAACTGTGATGACAGTGCTAAAAACATCCACATCCTATGGGACCTTTAAAAAGGTGGGCATACTGAAACAAAGCAGAAAGAAAGGAGGAACTATCTGGAAAGGCAGGAGCAAATCGTGACCGCAAACCACTGGCTGTCTGGTGCTGTTTATCCCGGCCTTGCTCTGCTTCCCTCGCTGATAACACAGTTCCACATACACCCGGGCATTGTTCTGACACCGAGAGATGAAGCTGCTTTTCACGAGCCGTAGCCCTCTGCCACGCTTCCCCTCGCAACACCTACTCCTCGCTCCGGTCCCTTGATCCCGTTCTCCTTGCCCTAAAACCAGTGCGTTTATGGGGACCGGCGCAATGGAAATTCCACTTACTGTTTATATCTTAGGTTTCTCTTCCCTTCCTATATTTCCCTGGGAATTGGGGCAGTATGGATTCTTGCTCCACACCCCACGGCTTTGCCTTTGCCTTTTTTTTTTTTTTTTTTTTCTTCTGAATAATTTTCCCCAACTGCATTTCCATAGAGCAGCTGTTTGTGTTTAAAAACCACCTGCACAAGTAGTTCTGTTTTCAGTGGAAGAAAATGTCGCTTGTAAAAGGAAAAAGCCCTAAGGTGTTGGAGTTTGCTGGGACTTTTAATTCGATGCGTATTTTTTCCTACTGATTGATGAGTGTTCGAAGTGCAACTTTAGACCTTGATAACTAATGAAACTGGGTGGTACTAACAGTCACCGTCTGGCAGCGTGATGTGTTGTGAAACCGAGCCCCTGTGAGGAAGGACATTGGGTTTTGACCTAGCAGGAAAATCCTAGATCCCTGATTTTAGCAGAAGGGAGAGGGAGAGATGGAGAAAAAGAAGAAGCATCTCCACGGAGAGTGAAAATACCATGCAAAAGGCTGGGCTCTTGATTGGTTGGGCAAGGACTAAAAAGACGTGATACATGCAGAGCATAAGATCTCCTAGGAAAGGAGGATGGGCACCAGGGGAAAATCTCAACCCTCACTTAAAGCTCGTGGGAATTTTTGGGGACTTTTCCTGAAGGGCTCCTGAAGTATAATGGGGAGCGATAACATTATTTCCCAGCCATGGCTAATCTCGAGGAGTCGAGGTTTGTATTACACTCGTGTATTGTGCTGGGGTGTTTGTGAAGCCATCGAGTGCAGCCAGGAGTGGCCCCGAGCCCGTCCCGTCCCCGGGAAAGCCCTGTTTGCTCACTCCGGGGGCCCTCCTTGGCCTTTCTCCTGCTGCTCCTAACGCCCTCCCACCTCTTACTCCTCTTCAGTTCTCCCTGCTGTGGCATTATTTTAGCTGAAGTCCTTTCCAAGTGATATTAGCTCTTTAATTTCCAAAGAGCCAGCTGGACTGAGTACCCGAATCCTCTCCAGTTTCCCAAAGAGCTCCTGTGTGCTTGGTGCTGGCTCTGCTTGGCAGCGTGGGATGCTCACAGGAAAAGAAACCACATCAGGCCAACAGCAAATGGCAGCTAATTCTGGCTTTCAGCCCCTGTTGAGACCATTAGATGATGATTTCTCGCTGCAAAGCTGGCACCAAACCTCCCCTGACCAGGGCTATGGTAGAAGGTCATTTATGTGCCCCATCCCACATGATGGAACCAGTAGAAGCGAGGAAATTAATTGCACCACAGTTTGAAGATATTTAGGCCATTATTTATAGAAATAAATATCATTTTATATATTTTATCAGATGGTTTTAGGACTTGAAGAGTATAATTGTTCATTCTGCCATCAGTTCATCCCATCCAAACTGAAGGAATTGTCAGAAGCCAGGCTAGCTGGGTGTCTTAGGAAGACGATTTCTGGATCAAACTGGTTCTTACCTCCACTACTTCCCAGTCTTTCCTTCTCTCTGCTGTCCATAGGTAGCAGTGACTGTGTCCTCCAGCTGGGATTTGGGTGGGATGGTTGAGCTCCTGCCTTCCTCATGCCAGCTAGACTCCTTCGCAGTAAATTGGAGAAATCGGAGAGGTCTTGGCTTACCACGGCTTGTAAAGGCCTTGTAAATGGCTTGTACAAAAAAAAATTTCCAAATGGAAACAGCACTGTGCCTTAAGTTTAAAGTAGCTTTGATAGGAAAGAGAGGTAAATATAAGCCTTTCCACCTCTGCGGGTATATTGTAAATGCCAGACAGTGGAAAACCAGTAAAGAAAAAAGCATCTGAAAGCAAAGACAGCACTTGGGAAGTTAGACTGCCTTGCTTTTTGGCTTGTATATGAGCTGAACCCAGAAGGCATTTCAGACACAACTGGTTTTAGCATAAAGGCCACTTCTGGGTGTTGTTTGGGAAACCACTTGATGCTGTGCACTGGTGGAAGCTGCTCTCACTGTACAAAACCCCTGGGAATCACCAGGGACTGGCAGAGACCACAGACATTTTAGGAGGGCTCTCTAAGTGCAAAAGCAAAACATTCTCTTCCACTTAGTGCATCTTCTGAGGCCTTAGAAGCTAGGGAAGAGCTCCTCTTGTTTCTCTTATCCAAGGAGCAGGACTCTGAGGACCTCCAAAAGAAAGCAAGGAGGTCCCAGGCCAGCCCCAGAGCTGCAGGTGAGGAAGGAATGTGCTGCAAATAGGGAAAGCCTCTCTCATCTGAGAGGAAAAGAGTGCAGTATCCCAGAGAAGAACAAACCCCTATGAAAAAAAGGGTTCTGAGATCAGGTGACAAAGCTACAAAGGGATGCCAGGAGAGGAGCTCTGACTGTGATCACTGTGGTGTTTATATAAAAACACAGCTCTAACACTGGAGCCCAGTGTTTGCAGGGTAAAGAAGTGACTTCACTGGGAAGGGTTCCTTAACAGAGCTGAATGAAAAGTGGACAAATCCATCACTGCTCCTTGCTCAGCCTTCATGTAGGTTATCTTTCTATCAGCATTCTGCTAATCTGGGAGTATCAGAGCTTTGTTTATGTAAATGCTGGTGCTTAAATAGGTCCGAATACCATTTCATTATATTCATTTATAAATGTCATGTAGCAAAGAGAAGCAGTTCTGCAAAACGTGCATGACTAAAAGTTGCAAGAAACCACAGCAGCATGGCTGGTTTGCTAAAAGAATTTTATTTGCTGAAGAAATCACTGTAATGTTTAATTACAGCAGCTGAGTGTGTGGTTGCATGCATTTCATGAAAGAGTGGAGAAAAAGTGCTGCAGACAACCTTTTCACTGCTAGTTTGGAGCCTAAATTCAGTTTGTGAGTGCTTGCAAAATATCTGTTGTCATCTGCTCATGCAGAACTTCTCCACGACACCTCCGCAGGCAGGTGCTCTAAGTGTATATATAAATTCATCTTCGTTGTGGCCACTGGTGCTACAACAAATGTCATTCCAAACAAACTCTCTGCTAGAGGCTGTGTTGGAAATCATCATTTAACACATCATTTAGAGTACATCAGAGTGAATCTCACTCAACCTGACTGTAATAATTCCCTTCTGATATTAACTCTTTTTTTTTTTTTTTGCGTTTTGACATTAAGAATAGAGGCAAAGTCCTTTAAACACGTGGCTGCTTCAGTTTGGTGCTGAGCAATGAGAAATGAGGGTTTATAGTGCAGTGGCTAATTATTATTTGTCACTTGAATTTCACAAAGTAAATCACAGTGTGTATACAAAAATTACACAGACAACCCATATGTTTGCTCATTTATTAAAACTCAGCTTGCTGGGCCCAAGAGGGCTGCCCAGAAATAATCCTCACTGCTCTCCCAGCCTGTGAAGGAGAAATCCAGAAGATATGATCTCAAACCATTTGCCAGCCTTCCCCCTGTGGTCAGTGAGGATGCATAACTTTCTTTTTATTAACACAATTAAATTCAATGGGTCCTTTCAGCTGATTTAATTCATGCATTGAAAGTAGCCATGCAGTCCCATGTAGCTGTTCAGGTGTTGCACTCAGTGCTGGTGCTCCCTGGTTTATTTTTGGAAGGACTCCGTGCCTTACCAGGCAAGTAGAGAGATGCTTCTGGGAGACAACCCTCCCACCCTTCATCTTGATTTATAGTGCACATTATGATTTTAAGCAGTATTTTCAATCAGGATGAGCTGTGACTGTCCTTTGTTTCCAGTCCATGCTTTCAAGCTGGCTGTTTTCTGTCTTGTCTTGGGTTCTCACCCACCCCACACAGCTCTCCAAGGTGTAAAATGACAGAGCAATAACTCTTTGTTGCTCCCACTATCCATCTAACCTACATTCTCACTCTTGCTTTGGAGTTAATGCTGCTTTAGATATAAATCAGTGCTCTGGGTTCAGTGTGTTCCTGTTCCAGCACTTCTGAAAGGGTGTGAACAGTTACATATTTATTCAGACTTGTGCCTTATAAAGTACATGGCTGTGGTGACAAACTCTTCTGGGTTGTTTGTTTTACGGTGCTGTTAAATAGGGTGAGTGTGGCTAATGCCAGCTGATGAGTTCAACTGTAAAATTATGGTAATGTTAGAGGAGAAACAGCAAAAGAAACAGCAAAATTCAGGATGTTGAGCCAGGAGAGCAGAACTTCCACCACCCTCCAGCCTGTGTTATTCTGTGGCATTTTTACAATTTTATAAACCCATTTTCTAACCCCACCTTTCCCCATGATTTTCCCATTGTATGCAATGGGAGTTCTGTGCAGATATCTGTTTTACAGCATGTTTATCACAAAGCAGTGTGGGCTGTACACCAGGTAATAATGTTCCTTCTCTGACTGCTAAACAAACACTTGAATTGTTGCCCTCTCTGTCCAAAGGCAATGAGGATTCTTCCGTTGCCCTCAATGGAGTCAGGATTTCGCGATGGGAACATTTTATGCCTCTGCTCTGCACTTTGGGCATTTCTTTCTGGCGACTTCACAGTGCGTCTCTCCGCCTGTATGATCCTGGTTGTCATCTTTGGTCAAACTCTGACATCTTCAGTGTTGGCTCTTCCTGCAGTGCTCCTGGGGGTCCCTCTGGCACAGGGTCCAAGTTTCTCTCCGAGCCTCCTTTAGTCACAACCATGAGGGTCTCTCACGGTGCCTTGGGCAGGCAAACAGGGCGATGTCAGTATCAGACCAGCCCTGCAGCCTCCTGGGGACTGCCCAGAAACAGCTAAATATATTTTTCCTAGTACATGACTTCACCTCACCAGCAGCGAGATACCATCTTGCCCTTTGTGTTCGGGCTGGATGACATTTTCTCCTTTCCCAAGCGGCCCCGTCCCGGCTGGCAGGGAGGAGCAGCACAGCCCTCAGACACCGCCCGGCAGCTTGCCCAGATCTCCCTGATAAGGAGCAGGGAGCTGGGAAACACCAGGCTGGCTTTCCCTTTCAGTGCTCAAGCTGGTGAAGGTGCCGTGTTCTGCATGCAAGCTCGAAGGGGATTATTTTTGAGTACCAAGCGTACTGTTTATGGAATAGCACTTGGCTCTGCTTTTCTTCCCTGGGAGCATTGGGTAACAGGCATTCCTGTCAATACTCATTTTTGTTTGTTTTACTCATTATTAAATGGGAGCAAACATTCAGGTCTGTGGGTGTGCGTGGATATATCCATGTGGTGTGCTTTTATGCCTGCACACGCATGCTCAGTCTGCTGCTATAATTAGTTCTGTACTGGGGAGCTGGGAGTGCTTGGGAAGAGTGGCAGGAGGAAGGGTGAGCAGCTGGGTGCTGACACGACCTTCCCAGCCCCACGTTTGGAAAGGGTCCGAGGTCACTTGCGTCCTTCTCAATGCGCCTCGCATCACCAGCTGATTTGCAAAGAGGTTGATTTGAAAAGAATCTCACTTTGGGTATTTGCAAGCTTTCCATTTTAGAGTCTTTCACCCCAGCTGAATCCAAGGTCTGCAGCAAGGTCAGGTCTAACAGCTGGATTTACACCTGCATAAGCTGAGTCTTTTCAACGGCAGGGTGGGCCTCCCATGTGCGGCCTGGACATGAAGTTCCCCTCGTTCTGAAGGCTCCGTTGGTTGCTTAAATACTTCATTTGCACAGCAAATGTCACAGAATTTAGTATATGAATGGAGCTGGCATCTTGTAACCCGTAAATTTTGCAAGGTCAGACACTTTACTGATTGTAACTCCAAGCTCCCCAAAGATCTGATGTACTTGGCACAGTGTTTTTGTAGGTGTTGATAATTAATGAAATTAAACAAATCAGATGCTATCTGCAGCAGTGATATACCCTAGAAAAGAAGGGGCAAAAAAATGCCCCAGAGCATAAATTATTGCTAATTCTTACCAAATGTACGTGACAGGGTATGGCTGGCACTAGTACAGAGGCACCGTTAAAACCGAGGGGCATCGTTTTAGGGTTGGACCAAGTCGTTTACTTTGGGGGAAGCCTTAAGCAGAATCTACCCATTTGTGGGGTTTAAAGAGTTTGGTTCGCTTATTTACTTTGGATTTTTATGTTCACTTTCATCCCCTTTTGTACTTCCTTGGACAAAATCCAAACAGGCAGAGTAAGTACAGAAAAGCTGTTCTCACCATAGGGAAATAATGTATTATGCTAATTCCAATTAAAGGAAATATCTTAAACTGCAAATATAGCCTTCAAGAGAGAAATGAAAAGTGTGGAAATTAACATGCTTGCCAGATTTCCAGCTCAATTCTGCATACTCAGGGGGTTTGGGTCAGGCTCAGATAAGCATCCAAAATTTGGGGATGTTTATCCAAACCTTATTTCTGAACCTTCTAAGTTCACTCCTGACTAATCATAATGGAGTTAGTGGTAGCAGGATATGAATGTACAACATTTAGCTTAGAAATTGGCAGCTCCTCATCATTTCACAGCTTGGAGCCTTTGACCAAATATCAGCTCTGCTAACCAAAACAAAATAAAATAATGCCTTGACTTGGTCTCCAGCCATACCACCTTGTGCTCCAGACCTGGAAGACCTTCCAAGCAGGGCTGGGACAAGGCAGACTTTGGCTGAGGGACCTCCTGGGAAAATATTGATGTTACTGGAAGCATCCCTTGTGATTCAGGAGGTGACTCTTTCCCGGGGTCGGTGTTGAACCCACATAAGGGTTACGTGTACAGAGTCATTCTTTCAGGTTCTGGAAATTTCAGAGGGCTGGTGGGCCGTTAAAGATCTTTCCTGAAAGGCTCAGGTGTGAACTCCACATTCACCTGAAATGCTAATGCAATAACCAACCCCATTACACAACCAATGAGCTCCTGATCCTCCTCACCTCGCTGGTTCCCTGCTCCACCCCCAGGCTGTTTGCCTGTTCAGTCATGAAGGATGTGAGCTCCCTGTGGAGTTTAATATCGAAAGTGTTCGGCAATATTTTTTTCTATGAACTGATCTGAAGATGGCAGAGGGTCATGAATTAGGTGAAGAAGCAGGATTTTTTTTTCCTCTGCTTGTCACTGCTTTTGCCATCGCACTCATCCCTTTAAGCATAGGAGAGGAGAACTGCATCTTGCTGTCCTGCTATAGGCACTTCCTAACTTATTGTAGCCTTTACCATAATGTAGGAAGCCATAATATAGCTAAGGAGACTCCATATATCTATCCTGCATGGATATCACCCTTCAAAACACCACCAGGCTACTCCTCAGCCCCTCACCCATCTTTTTTCCCCATACATTTGATTTTAGTCAAAGGGTGTCACTCCAAGTAGCTGTATTTGAATTTTATTCTGGCATTGAAATTCATGCCAGGAATAAATCCACCCAAGTGCAAATTCTTCCCAAGGAAAAAAAGCACTGAAATGTTCAGTGAAGTTATACCAGGAATGAATGTGACCACATGAACTTGGATTGCAGGTATATAGTCTAGCACCTAAAATCCCTTCTGATTTGCTTAGACTTACTTCTGAATTACAGATAATAAATCTAGAGGGCTGTAATAGAAGACATTCCACTGAAAGTTCCAGTTTAAAGAAAAAAAAAAATCTGTCACTGAGAGTAACAGCAGACACCATAAAAATACGCAAAGAAGTGTTCAAAATATATTTGAGTACAGTCCTTATGGCTATAGGATTTTTTAAAAGTTTAATGATTACTCATTCAAGTTGTGTTGTGAAAGACATTTTATAAAACACTGATGCTGTTCTTGCCATTTGTCCTGCATCTTCCTCCTAAAATCAGCAGAAATAATGTCTTACTTTCTACCAGACCCTCTAATAACCAGTAGCACAGATGTGCTACTGTGGAAGATTTCTGACAGTTTAAACTAAGCACCTGTTTCCATCTAATGTAGGTTTGGCAGGATGCTAACTTTGGTGAAGCTCATGCCACTCAGATGTCAATTTTTTCTTCATTAGGCCAACATATTAGTGAACTACCCCATGCTCTAAAACTTGCATCAATCTCCCATCACATTTACTCTTTTTCTTTTTTTTTTTTTTTTGTGGTTGCCTTCTCCTTCCAAGGGAAATGAGCAACTCTTCATATATTGCTTGTTTTGCTTCCCAACATGAATTAGTGCAGAGGTCCTGTTTGAGCTTGAAGTGGGTATTTTGGTTAGAAAGTGGATTTTGTGTGTGTGCTATAGTTGTTGCCCACAGCAGCTGCATCATGAGTGATTTGGCATCCTGCAGGATGGAAGTCTTTGGGGGGGGTCACTGCCGAATAAATTCAGTAATTATCGCTATCGATGTCATCAAGAGGTCTGTAATGACGTGACCAAGGATATTTAGAAGGAGCAGAGAGAAAATATGAATAATCTGAATTGCCTGATTCTTGTAGAAACAGTTCTTGGGAGTCATCACTGTAGCTGGTTTTGGTTTTAGAAAAAAGCAGAAACAGCAGAAAAACTGTTCCAAATGGTTGTGAAGACGTGATGGGCTTCTGTAATTTCAGGGAGAAAAATCAGAAAATCATGTAACATATGACTGTTGATAGCTGCAAGAGGAACAAATGCTTTCCATCCCCAAACACGTCGTACCATCAGCGTTTCAACAGCTCCTATTTAGGCATTAAAAAGAAGGCATTTTTTACTATGATTTCTGCCCTGGGCTCTGATCAGCAACGTAGAAAAAAGCAAGCATGGTTTGCTTATCCTTCCTTCTTGTTTCCTTCTACTTTTAAGTTCCTGAAAGGTCATAAAATAGCGAAATAAAAAAAAAGCCACTGAAGTGTAGTTTTTGCTAACTTTATCTTCCTAACATTAAACATTGTTTCAAATTTCTTACGGTACATAAAATGTTTTGCCTTGCTGTATCATGTGTACAGCACTTCAAAAAGTAAACGCGACAGCTCGGAAAACCTAATGGATGTGTAATAGCAGCTCCTTAGATCTCCCGTTTTCAGCACAGCATCTTTTTGTTCCCAAAGGTTCTTTTAACATGATATCTAAAGCTATTTATGAAGTCATTTATTTTTTTGCATGGTGATAGGTCTTATTTTGTAATTAGCCCATGCTTTCTATCTTGCTGTAGCGTGTAAGCCCCCGCACCCCGTGAAAATGTTTAGTCTTCATCAACCCTTTTTGTTTTCCTCCCAAAGGCATTCACCCCAATAACTCCCATTTCATGGGTGCAGCACTTCCCAACTCCCTTCGGTGCCTTCTGCGAAAACATTTGGAAATCGTTGCGTCGGAGCAGAGCTCAGCTCCTTTTTTTTGGGGGGGGGGGGGGGGGGCTTTTCAACATAAAGTTTTCCTGTTTGCCTTAAATCCATTCATCACATGAATTTCAGCTGATGGTTTTTAACCACTTTTGCCCCCACATCCTGTCCCCGCGGGCCACCGCTGTGCTGTGTAAGGGCTGCCAGGGACAGCCACGCCGCTGGGGACAGGGGTTGCCTGAGCTTTAGGCAGAACTGAGTTGCTAAATCATGGTTTAGTCTATTTGGGGCATCTCTCGTGTGTCCAGACGTAATTTTGTTCTGATGCAAACTGCTGTGAGCGCAGCGGGAGAGCGGCTTCGCTAACGCTCGTTAATATGCTGTCATTTGCATATATGCAATGCAGTGGGTTAACAGGATTTCCCTGATGCCCTGCCAGCAGCAGCAATGGTGTTGGTTTCCTCCAGTATGTCAAGCAGGTCGCTGTTAATCAGTTACCATCAGGATTTCTGTGCCAGCTCCTCTGCTCAATCTGCTGCTGCGTCCGCGGGAGCAGCTGCAGCAGGGAAGGGCTTCAGGTGCCAGCACGGGTCCCAAAAAGCTCCAGGGGCAAAAAGAATAAAATTTAACATTCAGTGCAAAGTTTTGTCCCCTCCATAAGCCAGCACAGGGGGAAGTTTGGAGGCACGGCCACTGGGTGAGAAACAGCCGGCTGTGCTGTCTGCCTCCGTGGAAAGCTGGGGAATGGCTCCAATTCCAGCAGGGACAGTGGGGTCGTGTCATTAGTAAAAGAGGTTTATGAACTTTATTCTCAGTTATTAACGACCCTGTGGTGGCTCTTTGCACACAAAGTTCCTTGGGATGTGGCCAAGCTTGTGCCCACTGACACTGGGGGAGAAAGGGGTGCTTCTGGTGGGACACTCCTCGAGTAGCCTGGAAGTGTCAGGAAGCTTTGAAGCAAAGGTACAGAGAAGAGCTTGATAAATAAGATGATGTGAAACTGAATCACGGCACAGAGATGAATCAAAATTATAAAATCAATAGGTATCGATCTATATATATCACACAAATAACTGTGCCTGAAGAGGTGCCCAGATTTAACATGCTGATTATACGGCAGTCAGTGGAAATAACTAGAGATCTGAAGAGCTATTACATTTTAGTTGTTCAGTGCTGCAGCTGAAGCTGATAATATCTTAGTTGAAATCTCTTTTAAATTTTTTCCTGCTTGAACTTCTTGGTAACAAGTATATTTAATCAACAAACCAGAACCGAAGAACAGATTTTTGGCTTACAAAATACTCTTGAGCCATCTAAAGCTGGAGTCCAAACACTACAAATTCTTCTAAAAATATACTCCTTTCATTTTAACTTCCATTTGCTTTTACTACTGGCCTCACTCACGCAAGCCAAGGTCACTGCACTTCAGATGTGTCTGCTGCCCACTTGGCTACTGACAGGAGTTGCAGTGAATCACAAGGAACAGCATCATCCATGGTCACCAAACCCTCTGTGTGGCTGACTGGAAATCGGGTCAACAAGACCTTTGTTATATCCTGTTCACATAAACCCCGTTTATGTCTTACTCTTTTTGTACCCCTTAAACTGGTGGAGCTGCACTGTATGAAAAGGGACAGGATTTACTGGAGTTTTGGGGCTTTTGGTCAGTCTTTGCATCTGGAGTTGACCTTTCCCCTCAGTTAAGGAAGGAAGGATGTGCTTAACTCAGTGTGGTGAGTAGCTGTCACTGTTATTGCTTTCTTCAAGGTTCTCGTGGTGTTCTTTGTCCCCAGGTTTTGCTTCCTAAACTCAGGGCAAACACAAACCTCACAGATATGCAAAAAGGCTTCAGATCAGTTACTTGTCAGACATGGGCAAGCATAGTTTGAAACCACTGCAGAATTACTTCCCATCTTTATTCATGGATTGATAATGTTCATTTTTCTTTGCTGGATTAGATTCGCTGCGTAGATTTCTGGGCATATAAATGATATTTCGGAATGAAACCCTCACATTTTATAAATCATTCAAGCCAATTCAGATTCTTCTTTCTGTATAAGTATTTCCTGGTCCACAGCAACCTTGATCTAAACCTACTGTTTTCTGTTTGAGACAAAATTCATGGATTAACTTAGAAAATTAAATGAGAATTAAGTAATTCCTTAAGAATGAGCACTCATAACTCCTACTTTCATCTTTTATGGCGTTGTTAAATGCACCACAAGGGAAAATTTTGGTCACTTATATCGAGACAGATATTCATACTTTATCGCCCAGGCTGACAGATGTCCTTCATACAACACACAACTGGTCTGAGCTTCTGTTCACAGTGCCTGGCAGGACACCTTCTGGCTCCAGTTTATTTCTGGAGGTGTCACAAGTATAAAATTAAAATGATAGAGTCCACAAAAATAACATTAAAATGACAGGGTGGACAACTGTCTGGCATACCCAGCCGTTCCTGCAGGTTACCAGGGGCACCATGCTTTGGCTGATCCAGATCTGTCCAGGCTGCAGCACTGTGGCCCAGCCCCCAGTCTGGAGCTGAAAGCAATGGAGGGATCTAGGATTGGCTTTCATCTGGAGCTGGAGCAGCTCCTCCATCTACAGCCCTTGGGCAGCCTGGGTCTGCTCTGAGAGTCCTGTCCACTTGCAGGACTACATAGTCATTTTGGCTGGAAATGGCACTCTGTCTGGGCTTGATCATTACTTCTGGCCACCAGTTCAGCTCCAAGGTAGCCAACTCTCTTAATGTCAGTGCTGTCTTAGGGACTCGGAGGTGATGATGCTTCCCTGAGGAATATGTGACCACCTTCCCAGGCTCTGATCTCACTTACAACTCCTTGAAGAGCCCACAGAGATGACCACCCTCCCCAGTCAATACATATACATCCTGTGACATCCCTTTAACCTCAGTGGATCTCCTGCTTTGCCCCATGTGAGAATTCCAGCACAGGGAAGACTACGGAGAGAAATGGCCTTTAGAGCCGTATTCGCCACACCGGATTCTCAGCAACACAGATCACATACAGTCTCTGAAATTCTTCCTGGTGGAGAGATATCTGTTCTCAACACATTGCCTTATTCTGCCTCTACGGACCCAAAAAGTTGCAGCCTATCCCGAGCACATGCCCATTCCCTGCTGCTTTTTGCAGTCACTTAGTGAGGTTTAGCAGCGGATGATGGGGTGGTTGGGGCTCTCTCTCCCCCCTCTGCCTGGTGGGAATCGTGATCCATCTTATGCTCAGCACTTGCATGATTGCTGGGGGACTCCTAGCAACAAGACTTGACATCATGAACTCCGTTTCACATTTCTGCCACAGAAGTCAGAGGCAGAGTTTGACGTATCCTCCCCAAAACTGCTTCTATAGGAGGAGCTTTCATTTGTGGCACCAATCAGCGCAACGTGCTTATGTTTAAAGATCTGTTCCAAAGCATCAGCTGCTCATTTACAAAGATAAAATTTTTTTCCTAGCTAAAAAAGGGAGACAAAGTAGAATGTCTGCTTACAGATGAGCCATATTAAAGCCTGCAGAACTGTTTTAACTGGCAGAGACCAAGCAGACTCCCACTATTTATCCACGGGAAGCTGTGATCACCAGCAGGCAGATAGGTGCTTCTGTTCACTGCAGTCAAAGGAAAAGATTGAAAAGCAACTTTTCAGTGAATGGAAGTTATGGGAAAGTATTGCATGAGGTTCTGCCACTGATTTTCTCCATGAGCAGAAATTCTGTATTCCATCTGTGAAAATAAAATGATAATCTTCCCATCTGGCACACTCTTTATCCCATCCATGCCAACAGTAAGCTTTTCAGGGCAGAGTTTCATATTTATTATTTTTCTACCCACAAAGGGTCCCAGTTTCCACTGGGGCCTCTAGGTGCTGCTGTAATGTTAATAATACTAATAATTCTGCTAGTGGCAAATTTAGCCCAACATCTTTAGGCTTTAATAAGTTATATGGAAAAATGGTTATAAAACAGCCTCCATCCTCCTTCACATTCTGCAGGTCATTTTGCATCTGCAAGACTCAGTTTGTGGATTGATATGCATCTTATATGTTGTATCCTGGGAATGTTTTCTCTATGAATCTCGGACAAAATCTGCAGCATGACTTGTGGATAAAAAAAGCCATAGAAAAAAATGCCTGAAGCTGTACCACTCACCTCCCTCCTCCTTTGCATGCACACATGCCCAACTGCCTTTTTTTTTCCCCCCCTTTCCCCCTTTGTTTTATCAGTATGGTGCTAAATTACCAAGTTTGAAATTTCTTCGGCAAATAAGGGATGCATGCCAGAACACAAGTGCCCCGAGGGATCTGAGTCTTAGGGGAAAAAGCCCTTAATCTCCAAGTTTATAGGTAGCAGCACTTTCCTGAAATTGGAAAATGTTCAACTCATTTATGAAAGAAATCCGCCACAAGGATACGCTGATGTTCACAGCTATTTCATTAATAACCCATTGTGATCCATGGGTTATAGGACAGGTTTATTTGGACACCTGCATCAAATATATTCTTCCCCCCCCGCCCTCCCTCCCTGCCCTCCCTCCCTGCCCCAAATTTTCCCGATGAGCAAAAACCTCTGTAGTGCAAGGCAGGTAGCCCTGGGAGTAAGGTTTTTCAAAAGGAATCAGGCACCTTTAGCCATGTGTGACTAATTTATGTGGAGCAGCACTTCACATGCACGCCCAGGTGGGCTGCCGTGCACGCACGGGGCTAGTTAAGCATTTACTGCTCAGGACCCTGCTTTGCACACCCAGGATGGGGGCACACCAAGAGCTCTGCCTGCCCGTGGTGGGGAGCCTGACCCACTCACATGGCACCCACGGTCCAAATACTTTACGACTTAATCCCAGGGTGCAGGATAAGGATCAACTTTGCATGTTCCTCCACCGGCTGAATAAATTAACATTCCTGAATTTCAGTCCTCGGGTTTATCTGCCAAGCATGACTTGAACTGTTGATGGGGATTTGAATGTATTTATAGTTTCACAACAAGCCCATAACAAAGAATTCTCCCTCTCCTACCCACATGTAAATAATATCTAACCCTACTGTCAGGGTTTGGCAGGGCAGCGATGTTTTGGAGCTAATGTGGATCCTCAGCCTGCTTTTAGCAGGGCATCTCTCTACTTGCAGGCAAGTGCCTTGCAATAGGAGGAGGATTAATCATCACTATTAGAGCACTCGCTTTCCTCAGCAGCCTTCTCTTCCCAGGGATGATGAGTTAATTCAGCTGGAACAATGTTAGTTCATCAAGTTTTGTGGTTTATCTGAAAATCGAATGGCAGTAATTTCATATGGCAACCGACTTAATGCCCATTTAGTTCAGGTTTTAGACAACTCTGGTCGATGAACACAATGAGTTTAATACGAAACATAGGAGGGATGAAACTGTAGCAACGATGCTCTCAGGCAGGTTTTCTTCCTTGCTGCAGAACTGGTTATGTTGGCTGTCTGCACGTGTGTTTCTGCATGTAGGGTGTCTGTCCTCCTTTCTGAACCTCCCCTAGAACCATCCACATATGTAATGTTTAAAATAGCAAATGCAAACCTGAAAATTTTAAAATGAGTGTTTGACATTTTATTGGGTGATAAATTGCTTCTTACTCTTATAAAGTCCACAGGTGTTTATGCCCACTCTTGTACGCCTAGTTAAAACTCTGGCTACAATAGGAATGCTTTGAAAATAGCCAGTCACTCCTAAAATTGATTATTAAAATAGAATTACCTGTTATGCATCACATTAATTGTAGTTTCGTAAAGTTCTGTTGTTTAACCCTTTCAATCTCTATTGTCCTGGAGTTTTTTTCTGATTCTGTATTTTCTTTTCCATCCTTTTGGTTTGGATATTCTGTTGTCAGATTCTGGATAGGGCCTAGACCCAAATGGCTCCCGGGGACTTGCTGCCACACACCCTCCTTGAGTGGTTCTTCCCATGCCATGAGCGCTCTGGGGCTGGAAGAAGTCTTCCAAAGCAGATCATCAGATTTTTTTTTTGTCAAATGAGAAGGCTTGAAAATTAAAAATTTGGAAGAAATGGAGAGTTAATGGAACCTTGTTGAATTCTTATGCACATACATACAAAGGAAGTCTGCAAAATCCTTATACTGTGCTTCCATTCTCGTGGGTATTGCGGCTTCTCAGGGAGTGTTTTTTAGGGATTTTCCATTTTTAGAGCAGCCTATGCAAAATGTTGTGTTTTCAGGCAGAGAAGCAGTGGCATAATCAGGTGGGAGCCTCTGGCCACCCCATGTGGAGCCTCTGTCTGCTCCACGGGTCCTGCTGCTCCATCTCTGGATAAGCAGATTGTGGGAAACAGGAGTGGGTATAAACCTGAGAGGTTTATTCAGTTGTATTTCAGCAAGGATGAATGACAAAGTGATTTAGAAACAAACCAAAACAGGTGGGTTTTTTTAGTCATGTTGGTAGTATTTAGAGGGCCAAGCTCAAGGTCTTACTCTTTGGATGGTTAAGAAAGAAAAGAACCCTCCAGGCCGCCAAGCACTGGAGGGGAGATGCAGAATAAGGGCATTGCCAATGGAGTTTCCCAGATTCTCCAGAAGTTTGGCTTCCTTTCAAAACATGAGAAAGGTGAAGCACAGGAAAGCACAGCTTCTGGCTGGAGAGGAGACCAACAGCCACATCAGTCAGCTGCAGCCTCACAGTGCCCTGTCTCTAGTAGGTGCTAAGACAAGCTGGATAATGCAGGTTTCTCCCCCGACTTTTATTGTAGCCAAACTCGTGCCAAACTCGCCCAGCAGGGACTGTCTCACCCTGCAGGTACAGAAACTCTGAGTGTGAGAAGGGCCCTGGCTGGATTTAGGGGCTTCCAGACTCTTCTGTAATGGAAGTAATGAACACTACAAAGGAAAACAGCAACAGTCCTCAGCATCCGGCGCCAGAACACGCGCCTTGGCAGGGATACCTAAGGGAAGGTTTGGAGGAGGAAAACGAGGAGATTTTTTCCCACTGCAAGGAGTGTGCTCACAGCGGGGGATGGATAAGCAGCACTGCATCCCTCAGCACCAAATTTTCAGGTGTGCTGTGAGGGCCATGGCTTATTTGCAGTAAGGCAAACATCTTGTCCTGCTGCAAGGAAGGGCAGTTTCTGCAGGGTCTCCTCCCCAAGACAAGAGTAAAATCACCCAGGCAGTTGGATACTAGTCAGTGACTCATTTTTACATCTTCCTTATTGATGGAGATGGTAAATCTTCTGCTATATCCCTTCTCCTATTGTGCAGTAACACCTGAGGTCCAAAAAAGATTCAGGCTTGAACCCCAGCAGCACAGCTCAGCATCTGCCAGAAAACTCCTTCTCGCCAGGCAGCCCCTGCTCAGGAAGTTTCCTCTCATCCATCAGCCATGACCCACACCCACAGGGAGACTTGGACCATTGGGATGTGATGGAGCCACTGGCACATATGGCTGCAGGACACGAGGGCTGTAGGTCTGCTGGGGTCACACAAACCAGGATGATGGGAGATGAGAAGGTGGGGGCTCGGGGTACAAAGGAATATGCTACTTTAAAGCCCAGAGTTTGATAGGAAAGTGGTGCCTTTCTGCTCAGTACTTGGGTAGTTGTTTGGCTTGTGCCAGTAGCAGCATTGTGCTGTCACAGACCATAAGGGGGGGTTGCAAGTGGGCAGCAGTGCCCGTGGGAGTGTGGGGATGGCTTCACCCACACCTGGACCCCAACAATGCTGGAGCATCACTCAGGTGTGCCGTGACACCATGAATTCCCTATGGATTGTGCTGTGCCAGGGGGGATTCATGCAGCAGTCAGAGAGGGAACCTAAAAACCCGCCGCCTCTTTGTGTGGCTTGGAGCTGTGTGTGCTCTGCAGCTCCCCGAGCACAGCTCTGTTCCCACAGGAATCACAGTGGTCCTTCAACTTTTTTTTATTGCCTGCACAGGCACCACTCTAACTTTTTTGCAAGGATTTGGGGTTTATTTTTTTTCCCCTAAAGGCAGTCGGTATTTTCAGCAGAGAGGGTGTGTGTTTTTCTGCACAATTCTCATTTCACACCGGTTAATGCCCCTTGCTACCTGGCTATGAGGGGGGGAAAGTTATGGGGGTCCCTAACTCAGCTGGAGGTTCTGGGCTTTGCTGCCAAAAGGGGACCACCTCTGCTGGTGGGGAGAGCCCCAAGGATCCCCAGAGCCCTGTGCTGCCCTGGGGAAAGGGGTTCTGGGCTCAGGAAAGCACTGATCCCCCTGCATCCCACAGCCGGGCTGGGGGGAGGAAACCCACCCTCCAGCAGTGCCGGCAAAGCCAGCCTGACCCGAGCAAATGAAAATAATCAAAAGTAATTAGAAGCGTGCTGGACTGCTCCTCGGAGATCTGTGCGAGAGAATAAACATGCCGGAGCCCTCCGAGCCACTGCAAAGGCCCATGTCTGAGCTGTTAGGTGCCCTGACCTTGTCCACATAAAGACGTGATTTATGAAGTGCAGGGCACAGCAGCAGGGCTTCTGTCTTCTCCAGGAGAACCAAATTACTGAGGTGGAGATTAACATGCTTTCAGTTGGGCCCATTTCCAGACCGAGGGAAATTTTTTATTTACATTTTTTTTACCTTTAATTTTCCCCTCCTCTCCCTCGCGTGAAAACCGCCTTTTGGCTGGGAGGGATGAGACTGGCAGCGTGTAGAGGGCAGGAGGGGCGGCAGGGACAGGGCACCAGTGTGGGAGACATCGCGATGCCCACCCCACTCCCTCAAAGGGCTGGAAGTGATACAAATCTTCCCCCTGAAATGGGCAGCAACACTTGTGTTTTCGCTTGATTTTATTTTTTTGTTTTCCTAAGTTGACATCCACAACACGGGGTGGGAGGAATTGACACGCAGAAACTGTGCCGCCTTCCCTGCTTGCCGTCGTTTCCCGGGTCTGTCCCGGAGCCTTTGGATATGTCAGAAAGCTGTTGTTTTCTGCGTTTGTTTCGCTTTGCTTTTCCTTTCCCTTTCTCTCTCGCCGTTTGATGCACTCACCCGGTATTTCAAACACTCCCCGCAGTGTTAGTCAGGATGCTCAATGTTGTGTTTAGTCACCTTGAGAAATATAACATTAAACCCCACTTAAAAAGGAGGTTGTGAAGTGGCTTGTCTATAAACATAAGGATAATATTAAGCCTAATATGAACATTTATGGTATTTAAAAAATCACCAGCGACTTGTCTGATTTTTCCCCATTGTCCTCGGCAGAGTTTGGCCCCAGGAAGCCCATTAAACGTGGACAGTGCCGTTATTTCATCTGGCTGTGGCCGAGCTGCTTTGCTTTGCTTTAATGATGTGCTGGAATGCACGATGCCCATAGGGTCTCCATTAGGAGAACTTTTACTTCTGGGACGACCATGAAGTTAAAGGCTTAAAAGAGGCATCAGTTTACAGCCTGGTGGGGATTACTAGCAGACTGGAGTACTAACTCCTGACTGCTCCACTAATAGAGCGACTTGTTTTAAATAAACAATTGCCAAAGGGACCCTGTGGAAATATTCGGGCCTCTTGAAGCACCCACCGAACCGAGGGGAAAGGCGACAGAGATGTTTAAAAGGTCGAAACGAGAAAAAAAAAAAAAAAAAAAAGAAACGCACCGAGGTGTGTTGATGTGTGTATCCGCATCCCTGCACCGGGATGTTGGAGGTCCCGACCGGCGGCGGGGCCAGGCTGACCCCCCGCACCTCCCCAGCCGCGAACCCCTCCAGCTGGGGGGCTTGTGCCTTCCTCCCCCTCCTCTTCCCCCTCCTCCTCCTGCTCGGGCCGCGCTCCCCTTCCACCCGGCTGGAGGGAGCCGCCGGGAGTGCTGCATGGAGGGGAATTACTAAAAAAGGGGGTTTTCCCCCCAAAAAGCGGGTTTTCCCCGGCGGCGATCGCCACCCAGCGGCGGCGGAGCCCCGGTGCGGACCAGCCCCGGTACCGGGAGCCCCTTTTGTTTATCCACCCGCGTTTCCTCCCTTTGTGGCACAGCGGAGGGGAGCGGGGGGAGTAAGGATGGGGGGGTCTCCGGCTCCTATCGGGGGCTCTGATCAGGCCGATGGGCTCGAGCAATCAGTTTCCCAGATTACTTGTATTTAATACACAATGCATCATAAAGCAAATCCCTCATCCTGACAGGGAGAAAATAGAACAGCTCATAGCGCGAGCCGGGCCAATTTATGGCTAAATTAAAAAAAAAAAAAAAAAAAAAAAAAAGAAAAAAAAAGTAAAAGAGAGGGAGAGGGAGAAAAAAATAAGAAGGAAAAAAAAAATCCCCAACAATGGGGAGAGGAGGGAGGGCAGGAACCCGCGGCCCCGCACACCGGGCGGGCGCCGGTTCCCAGGCCCGGGCGCTCTGGGAATCTCCCACCGGGTTTTTTGAGGTTATTGACAAAGGATTTTCTTTTCGTTATTTTTTTTTTTTCCTGTCCTACCTACTACCACTGAGGTTTGGTTTGTTTTTTTTTTTTTTTTCTTTTTTTTTTTTTTTTTTTTCCCCTCATCTCTCTCCCCTCGGACAATAGCCATTATCTGAGCTAACAGGTCAATGTCACAGATAACGGGCCGCTGAGACAAATCCATCAGCATCTCCTGTCACCCGGCTTCTCGCCCTCCCCCCGTGCTCCTTCCCCAGCCCCTTTCGGCCCCCCAGGGAAGAAAAATCCACTTGCAGTCTGAAAAATATATCTATATGCACTTAAAAAAAAAAAAAAGTGGGTGGCACTTCTGGATGGTGCAATAAGAGATACAACTCAGCACTCCTAGTTTTCTTTTTCCTTGCCCTCTTCCCAAAACACACAGATGTACGTGGATCTTGCCGTAATGAGAGCTGTCCCAAACTTTGGCGGATGTTTGCAGTTTTTCGCGATTTCGGGTCCATTTGCGGAGCCCGGAGAGCCCCGCACCGGGGTGGGAGGGGGCTGCGCTGCCCCGCGGGTGGGAGCGGGAGCGGGCCCGGCCCGCCGCCCCCGCCGGCAGGTAGAGCCCGGCCTCCCGCCGCTCCATTCATGGGATTCGTTACCAAAGAAATAAAGGGGGGGAAAAAAAACCAACAAAAAAACCCCAAGAATCATTTTAGAAAGCGCCGGCAAACGTGGAGGTGGTTCCGCGGCACCAAACGGGGGGGCGCGGGGGGGGGGGGAGGGGGGGTCGTCGGGAAAATTGGCCGGTTTAAAAAAAAAAAAAAAAAGAAAAGGTTGCATTTCATTAAAAATTGTTATTAATAACCAGAGTGACGCGATGACGGGAAGAACTCGGGTTAACGCGCCGGCTCCCGGAGAGAGAGAGAGACGGGAGAAGCCGTCGGGGCGAGCGCGGCGCGACTCCCGCTCGGGGCTGCGGGGGCGAGCGGCGAATAAATAAGAGGCGAGCGGGGCGAGGGCCCCGGGGCACCGCGGACCGCCGGCCCCGGGCGGGGGATGAGGCCGGGGGGAGTTTGCGGGGGCCGCCCCCGCGGAGGGGCCGCTCCGCCGCGACCTGGCGGTGACCCCCGGCCGCGGGGCCGCTGTCGCTTTAAGCGCGCCGGGAGCGCCGCCGCCGCCCGGGCCGGGGGGGCCGCGCAGGACGGGGGGGAAAGGCGGCCGGAGCGGCCGGGGCTGCCCCGCTTTAAAGAGACAGTGCCCGGAGGGGGAGCGGCGGGCGGGCACGGCCCCGACGGGGTGGGCGGGGAGGGGGGGCGGGCAGGGCCGCGCCGGGCCGGGCCGGGCCGGGCGCTGCCCGGGGGTGCGGCGGGGAAGCAGCGCCGCGGGCAGGCTGCGGGGGTGGGGAGGGGGAGAGCCGTCCGCCCGCCCGCCCTCCCACGCGCACTCACTTTTCTCCCATCCCCGGCGGAGAAGTGAAAGAAGTTTGTTTTGTTGAGCGGTGCGCGGTGGGGTTTGTTGTTGTTGTTTTTCATTTTCTTTTTTTTTTCCCCTTTTTTTCCCCCGCTTTCCTTGAAGAGACTTGTGTGAGGGTTTGGGGTGTTTTCTTTTCTTTTTTTTTTTTTTTTTTTCTTTCTCCCCTTCCTCCTCCTTCCTCGATAACTTTCTTCGCACACCACCTCCTCCCCCCCAAAAAAAAACAACCGATAAGACCAGGAGGGGCCGAAAGGGGACGGTGATGGCGAGCCGGCAGGAACCCGCCGAGCCCCGCCGCCGCTGAGCCCTCCGGGGCCGGCAGCCCCCGCCCCGGCCCGGCCCCGCCGCCCCCCGCACATGGTGGAGCGCCCCGCACCGCGCCCGCCGCTGCCCCGGACCCCGACGGCCGCGGCCTCCGCCCGCCTTTAGCGCCGAGATGTTGCTTCCAGCCGCCTGAAGGATATTTGTCCCTCTCCCCCCTCCCTGCCCCCGCGGGCTCCCGGCGACACAAGGTAAGAGCGGCGAGCGCGGCGGCGGCGCTGCCCCGGCCCCGCGGGACGGGGCCGCCTTGCCCCGTCGGTGCCGCCGGCCCCGGGGCAGACCCTCCTCCGCCGCCCCGGGGAGGGGGGTTGAGCCCCCCTCCCCTCCTCGCAGGTTGCTTTGAAAGAGAAAATTGAATGTCCCCCCCCATCCACAACCGAGGCGGAGGTGCGGGCGGCGGGGCAGCGTGCGCGCCCGCGGGGACCGAGCGCGCCTGGTTCGGGCGCGGTGATCGGGGGGGCTGTGGGGTTAAGGTTTTCCCTTTTTTTTTTTGGTGGGGGACGAGAGGAGACACCCGGGTGCGGCGGGGCGATGCTCGGCAGCCCCGGCGGGCTGCGCGCACCCACCGCACCCCCCACCGCACGGACGGGCCCTATCCCCGAGCATCCCGATCATCCCGATCATCCCGATCCCGGTCCCAGGGGGGGGGTGGCGGGGGGCCGTGACCCGGGCAGCCCCCGCTGTCCCAGCGCTGTCCCGGGCTGGCCCCGCGGGCACAGCGCGTTTAATGCCCGGCCGTGATCCCGGGGCAGGAACTTCCGTGGGCTCCCGGTGATCGAGCACCGGCAGCGCCCGCTCCGGCCGCGGGTCCAGGCGCTTCCCGGCGGGGCGCAGCCTCCCTCCCCTTTCGCTTTTCGTTTGGGGCGTTTTAAGGTTGTTTCCTTTTATTTTTCTAATAAAACGGGATGGCTGATGCCCGTGCCAAGCCGGAGAAGTTACAGTTTAACAGTGAGCTCCCTGGGATGCTCTGGGAAGTTCGGGTTAGGCCGATGGTAAAGATTGAAAATAATGATATTCAGCCCGCTGTAACGATTAGTAATTTGTCATAATATTAGAATAGAGCATCCTCTTTAGCTTGTCCACGAGCAGTCTCATTATATTTGTTTATTGTGTGCATAATTGGAACCATTTATTGTTGTGTATTGAATTCTGCCATGGTTTGCATGAGTGTTTACATTGTTTTTCATTTTTTCTCTTTTATTTTGACATAAGGAGTTTTGTTGTTTGCTTCAATTAGGGGGAGGGATTTAAGTGTTGCACAGGACTGTTAGGGAAGTGTAATATTAAAACAAGATAAATAACTCTGTGTACCAAATAAAGTTTGGTTCAGAGCAACAAATCTGAAAATTCTAAATGCAAACTGCAAACAAAGTAAATTGTGAAAAAACCCAGCAACTTCAAGTGAAGCCAACACCATCTATTTTAATAATTTTTGTTACATTCCTGGCAGAATCATATTTAATTAAAATCATAATTTCAAATGTAGTCATTGATGAATGCATAGAAAATCAGATCCATTTTAAATTAACATAGTGTTTCATAGCCATAATTTAGGCATCTCAATTACCTGTATATGTTTGTCAAGACATTTTTCAGAACGTTTATTGTCTTTTTATAATTATGTATGTATTCTGACCATTCCAAAAAAAAAAAAAAATCTCACCAGGGAAGCATATTTCTGAATAAGCACACCTATATTATTATTATTTTTGTTATTATCCGTTTGTTTATCCGGAAATCTGTGATTTATCTTTTGATTACTACACCCAGCCAGCAACAGAAAGATTTACTCTTTCATATTCTTCTTTTTAGATCTTGGATGAGTTTTGCAATGTGAAGTTCTGCATAGATGCCAGTCAACCAGATGTAGGAAACTGGCTCAAATATATCAAGTTTGCTGGATGCTACAATCAGCACAACCTTGTTGCATGTCAAATAGGTGATCAGGTACGTGGTGTTCACTTTCTGGACTTATTTTTTTAAGGAACTTTAAGGTGTCAATGCAAAAAAAAAATAATATCAATTCACAACAGCTTTTGGCCTGTTTACTGTTATGGCAAAAGATAAGGGATAGATGGGAAAGGCAGGATGGAATATTTTGATTATGGGTGATAGAAAATACGAATTTTCTATTTTTCACAGTGTTGTTTAATTCATAAATGATTTTTTATTGTCTTATACCTGATAAAAATTGTGACTGCTTTCTTAGGAGTAAAAAGCCAGCGCTTGCTGATTTTGAATTAGCAGCGTTTTCTGGCTCCTATTCCAGTCCTCTTGGATTGCTCCCTTAAACCGTTGAGTTGATGGGAAGCTGTAACAAATGTAATGGCAAGAGCGGAGGGGAAGGCACAAAAGTGGTGATGTTACCAATGTAGTTGCATGTGTGGGGCTTTGGATTTGAATGCACACGTGCATGGATGTTGTTGTGCCTTTCCATACACTTCGCTGGAACTCGTAATACTCATATGCTGAATCAGGGTCTTTGGTGGTTTTTTTTGCATTTATTACACTTAAATCCACTCTTTGTTGGGCTGAAACATAATTTATCCTTGTGTGTTGGAAAAAGGCTGATATAGGCAGAGGAAGGACACAGTAAAGCATTTTGTTTTCAATTATGCTGATGAGTTATTAGGTGTTTCTTAAATCAGGGTTCGCTTTTGTCTGGCGGATAATACATACCATTATGAAATATTTTAATAGGCAAAGTTAGGTTAAGGAAGCTTTGCTTCTTTGAAGTGAAATATCTAAAATAGCAAAGCAAACGATTGTGAATTCTTGTTTCCAATTTAAACTTTGCTACCTGCAACATAGGATTTGATTCATTTAATCAGTGTTTCATTCCCCCCCCCCCTTAATTAACTGCATCAGGTGAATGTTAAAGATTATCTTTAGCTGATTTAATTGCCCTGACAGTATTGAAAGAAGAATCACAACCAGACACAAAGCTTCAATTAGAAATCATTCTTTCTAATCAAATTCCTTACGTATAGGAAACGAATGTGAGGCAGCCTGCTATTTCCAGCCCAGCGTTACATATTTCACTCGTGCAAGATAGCTGATTAAAACAGGTTTAAATAACTTTCTCAATCGTGAGAGAAGATCTTTTTAATTTTCAACTTTTCCAGTTCAGCCCTGAGCACATGTAGCACAGAACGAGCCAGCCGACCGAGAGAAAATTTCCTTTTCATACAGCAGCTGGTTTAACTAAAGAAACCATAAAGATTATTAGCAAATGCAAGATACGTTTTCCCAGCTGAAATACGCTTTATGCTGAAAAATGATAAATTCAGCGCGGATCATTTGTGGAAGAGTGACAGGAAAAGGAAACTATATAGGTCGTTTGGAACAACAAATTTGAATATATTGCATTTAGTAGGAGCTGGCGTAGATAGGGAAGATCAGAAGTGGGATCACGTGCATTGGTCAAAGCGACTCGCTGTCTTTGGGTTGGAATTGGGGATCTGCAAATGCACATGAGGCTGAGACATCAGCATCTCCCTCTGCAACACAGACACACACCCGTGCCTTGACGTTTTTGGAAGGAAAGTCATGGAGCTTTTAACTTTCTCTTTTTTTTTAGTGTTTACATTTCTGACATTTGGTAATGGTGGCTGTACTGCTGCCAATAATTTCTTTCATTCACTGGAGGCTTGTTATTTATTTTGCACAGTATCGTGCTGTTCATAATTCCATATTTTTATAGCTTTTTGTTGCTGAGATTTGCAAATTAGGGTTTGGTTGTCTTTCAAGTAGCGTGTTGCGAGCTGGGTGCTGTCAGCAAGGGATTGTTGTCCATTTGGCCCTCTGGAAACGCTGCACATTTACCCACAGAATCGTCCGCGTACTCCCAGCGTTTTATGACCAGAGCCTAAAAAGTTAATGCTAAAAATGTGCTCTCGAATCTTAAAGCGAAAACCCCTTTCCAGCAGCTCCTCCTTCTGCTTTCTTCTGGCACAAACTCACCAGAGGTAATATAAAATATAATAGGAAGGCAGACTGGGAAATGGACGTTACATGGCCAAACGTGTGCGTGTGTACGAGGAGTGACAAATGCAAGTCAGGGCTGAGCGTGCATGTATAGACTGAGCGGGGCTGCCAGGGGGTCACTGGGCCTTGGTAGCTTCTGGAAAGAAGGAGGGGAAAAAAAAAAAAGAAGAAGATGGGAAAAAAAGGGAAAATAAAAATAAGCTGGATCTGAGGATGTGTATCAGTGGTTGTAGCTAGAGCTGGAGGGAAGAGGTGATGCAGCCCAGCTGGGACAGGAGACTCCAGCTCAGCTGGAGCCACAACCAGTGCTGGGTGCAGGGGTGGGGGGACACCCCGGTGAGGGGACACCCCAGTTCTGCCTTCTTCCCCCAGGAATACAAAGCACCTCAGCAGCCCCGGGTGCCTGGGGAGCATCCCCGCTGCGGGGACGCTGCTCCCTCCCGAGGCACAGACACTCGATCAGCAGTAATTGTTCACCTCTAATTGCTTCAACTCATCTGTAAAATTCACAAGCAAACATTGGGCTCTACCTGAGAAAGTAAAAGATCCTGCCAGCGCTCCCAGGCTCATGCTACCCACAAGTTTATACTACTAAATTCAGGCTTGACTGACAGACAGGTATGATTCCCAGACTGCTCGAGGCAGGATTTAGATGAACTCAGGGCGATGTGTAATGTAGTCACTCTGCTGCGTTCTACCTGCTGTATTTAACAAAAAGAGCGAAAGAAAAACATTTTTTTGTCATTTTCTCTATTAGGGTTTTTTCAGAGGCATACCACCCCACCCCCTGACTCACGGCTGAGGTTAGGTTTCATCACTTAGGATCAACTTTACAAAAGGCCTGGGCTCTTTCTTATGAGTGTATAAATGAGCTTTGCTGAGATGAACAGCTCGATAATGGTGGGATGCAGTCAAAACATGCACGCTGGATGCAACTCATGTTTCATTTGATTGCAGATGGAGTAGAGTTTAAAAGCTGCATATTTTTTTTTTTATTGTTGCTGGTTTGTTTTTTTTTTATTTCAAATGAGATTGATCTAGGATTTCTTTTTTCTGTCTTCCTATTATCTCCTGTCACACTCAATCTAACCTGAACATATGTAATTCAAGATGGATATGAATAATCAGATTCCACAAACAGGGCACTCTTGTTTTTTTCCTTTCCCCAAAGAGACTACAGCGTGTGCAGGGCTGCTGAGAGTCTTCTCCCTGTTCTTGCCCTGGAATGCGTTTTTTCAGCTCAGAGTCAGTGAGGATTTAAGAGCAGTTTCTGCTAACTTGGATGACTCCCCTCTGTTATCATTAAATATCTATTAGTTCAACTTTTTAATGACTTCGTAACGATTAGCCCTGTTAGGTTTTCTGGCAGCGCTGTCAGCCCAGCTAAAGCATTATTTTTAAAGATGTATGTTAATGAAAGTGCAGTTTCAAATCCAGCAGTGACTGTGGCAGGGGCTGTCACACATTCCAGGCTGGGATCACGGTCACCTTCAAGCTCTAAAAAATAATTTATTTTTTTAACTTTTTTTGCTTTTAAGAGACGTTGTTGGTGTTGAAGTTAAAACACCTGAATATTGTTTTTATCTTGCTCATTGCTCGCGGCGTTCTGACAGCGATACAGCCACATACTGCTGTGAAAGTGCCCTGAGCTTCCAGATCTCTTCCCCCCCTAACAAAGCAGCTCCTGAAGACTCCCTTTGGTTTATCCATGGAAAACTCAGAGCAGCTCAGATCACTTTACTGAGGTTTTAGCTTGCTGTGCGTGCTGAAATAGGTTTTTGGTGTTTTTTTTTTTTTATGTGTGTGCTTTGTTTTCTTTCCTTATACTCAAGTATGTGCCACTGCAGAGGGAGAAAAACCAGTAGTATCACACCCTTAACAACGTGCCCGATGTCAGTGATATAAACTTAAAGGAGCGAACCTACTGCTGTAGGTTCCACCAGACCTGATCCCATCTTACACGTTTTACAAACTTTTTTAATCTGCAGGCACAGCCTCATGTTTCAGGTTTTACGGCCGCAGCCCCCCCCTTCCGTGCCGGGCAGAGGCTCCTTGCAACAGCCACCTGCAAAAGTTGTGTATTTAAGGAATAGTTTTGAGGCTTTGTTGTCAGAGAGTGAAATTAAGGTTTTGGCTGTTGTGGGTCAGGAGGGCACACACACGCTGAGCTCATATGGGGCCCTATTCTGCCACGATTCTTCCTATGACTTATTGGTTATTAAGCAAATAAAGCTTAATCCAGCTCCCACTGAAAATCTGTCTCCAGTGGAGCAGGGATGTTTTAGCTTGGGGCTGATGGAATGAGGAGCTGCTTGGTGTTTTTCCACTTGCTGCAGTTAAAGCTGAGGCTGTGGGTGAAATTCCTGCCTGGGCTTTACGACTGCCTGTGTTATCTGGAATTTGATGCACTGGTGGTGTTACCACTCTCGGCGTTGGACTGTCCTGATGTGACCTAAAATAAGCTGTTTGGAACCAAACCCAGCAACTGGTTGTTGCCATCTCTGCCGAGCGATAAGGTTTTTATTGACGATTCGTGTTTAATACAAGGGATAAGGCAACGCTGTCTCTAAACAAAAATGCCTTTTTTTGTGATGAGAGCTTTCAAATCCTACTCACCTGCTTGCCAGAGTGTAGAGGATTATGGAGAGCCACAGAGCCAGGACACAGCCGCACCTCGCTTGACATTTGTGTGGCTCATTAATGAGGGTTTGTGACTGTTGGAGGACAACTGAGAGGTGGGGTCAGCTCAGGAGAACAAGTGGGCACACAGGAGTTGGGTTCTGGGGTCAGTGGTTAGTGCCCCCCAAGCGGGAGGTTCTGCAGGACCAGAGCAGCTTGGCTGGATGTGGCAGCCTCTCACCTGGAACCGGGTCTTTCACAGAAGCTAAAATGCATCTATGAAGGAAGAAGACCTGAATGGCTCTGGGGAGGTGGCCTGCAGCCCCCAAGAGGCTGAAGAGGGTGTCCTGCAGAGAGGCACCCTGCAGTTCCCTCCTTGCTCTGAGGGAGCAGGAGGCACCTTTTGCCTTGGAAGGTGGAAAAATGGGGATTTCTGGAGTGTCCTTCCCCCAGTCCATCCTACTCGACAATTTTGGGGCATTTTGGAAACGAAGAAGGAAAGGATTCTTAGTCCTGGTGCTGAGGCACTGTGGTGCTCCCCCACCACCTTGTCAGGGTGAAGGGAGGGTGCTCTCTCCCCATCAGGCTCCCACCTGTGCCTCAGCAGGCACTTACTGAGTTTTGCCTGTGGATTTTTGATGAAGTTTTCTTTGGGCCCAGTACAGCTTTCAGGCAGGACTCCTCTACATTAGCCCTTGAAAAAACTCAGGCTTGCTTCAATTTATCATTTGCCTGAGTACGGCAAGAAGAACCTGGCTCGGGTTTCATCACACAGCTCTCCAGCTGCACAAGTTGTTCATCACAGGAGCTAAAGTTGAAGCTTCACCATTTGGACCTTTTTCTTTCTTGTTTTGTTTTTTTTTTTCCTTTCAAACTCTTAATTAGGGCTTGTTGTGAACTTATATATCTATTCATCCTTCTCCTTTTCCTGGTGGGTATAATTCCTGTTTTTGATGGGGCTCCTTGAACATAACGCTTCTTATTAGTTTTGGACATTTAATTTGTTTTGCTTTTCAGGCAGGTTCCACTCTTGCTCCGAAGCAGCACAGGGGTGGATGCCAGTTGGCAGGGTGCAGGCTGCCTCTACAGGCACTCACTTTCCTGCCCCAGCTCAGGACACGCTCTCTCTGGAGCACCAGAGCCTCCAAGGGCAGCAAGGAAATGAGGCTTGGGATGGATATGCCCATGGCACGCGGTCCAGCTGGTGCAGGAGCAGCAGTGCAGGGCTTTGTGGGTGCTGGTGGTGTTCACCAGGGAACGATCCACCTTTGGGCTCTTCTGTTCCATCCCTTGCAGAGTGGATCCTCTGCTCAGTCCTCCTGCTTTGCAGCCGTGTGGGGCAGGGCAGAATCACGGGGTGCCTTTCCCCGTGGTGGGAGCTGAAGTACGAGCAGGCTCAGAGCAGCATCTCTTACCTGCCCTAAGAGCTGAATTTCCCAGGCACCAGTGTGGAGCACGTGTGATGTTTTCCAAAGCTCTTGTGTGCACAGGGTTTAGTTGTGTGAGCCAGAACGCAGCTCCTCTTTGGGGCTCAACTTTGGTGTGTGCCTGGCAGCCAGTGCCTTTGCTCATCGGCCAGAGTGTCGCTTTTCCCCCTAAAATGGAACTTCAGTTAAATCCTCCTGGCCCTGGGGGGGTGCTGGGAGGGAGCAGAGGGGGATGCAGGCAGGGTGGTGTGGGGCTGGCCAGGGCAGGGGGGTGGCCGGGGTGTTTCACAGCACGGCCCGGCTGAGCTCGCGGGGAGCGCGTTTTCGCTATTATTGCAATTATTACAACTTCCTGAATAGGTCGAAGGTCGTTCATAATTCACGCTTCTGTCATCTTTACACATGCCAAACGCAGTCTATTAAGCATAAATAAAATTTCAAGTGCCTGACCAGGAAAAGTAAACTGGGATTCATAACAATGAGGCCTTATTCATCCATTTAAAAGTAAATTGTGTGTGTTCCTTTTTTCTCCCTCCCCTCCTCCTCTTTCCCTTTACGGCTTTGCAGTTTGGGAGCTTTTATTTCTGCTCGGTAGCAGAGATCTCTGACCTGCAGTGTGGGCAGGCACAGAGGACTGATGAGCCAGGCCTCCCCCAACTTCTCCTCACCTCGGACCCCCTGAACTTTGAAAGTGTTTCCAGATCTGGATCCGATTTTGCTCTTCCTATATAAACTGCAGTCTCGCACCGCTGATCCCAGGGCATGTGAAATGTGCATCTGGACTTTGCTTTCATTTTTTTTTCCCCCTTCCTCTCGTTGCTCCTCTCCTGTGCAGAAGCCCTTCCTATACTCGATCTTGAGGCAGACTGGTGCACCCTCGCACGGGTTAACCCAAAAAAGTTGGGTAATGGAACAGACTCAGTAGGCTGGAGAAGTGCTGTCCAGAAAATGAAAATCTTTCATTAATTACGGTAGAGTCAGGACTGCGCCCAAGAAATCCTCAAGCTTTGTAATTGAAAAATCCACTTATTCTCAGATGTTAGTATTTCCTAGTACAAAAAATACTGCCCCACGATAGAGGTGCTGTGGTTGGAAAACACGGGCAGCCTGAGGGAGACCTTTAGGGCTGGGGGGAAATTATGAGCTTCCTTATCTGGGTGTTGCAGGACCCCCCCATCACCAGCCCTCAGCAGGCTGCTGCTGCCTCAGAATTCAGGTAACGTGGTTCATTGCAATAGTTGGCTTCTCAGTTTTTGTCAGACAGGATAATTCCATGAGGTTTTAGGTGAGAAGAGTGAGAAAACAGGTTTGGTTTTTTTTTTTTGTGAAGTAGTTAGGACAACTCTTAAAATCAGATTAAATTTACCTGCACGACTGTTTTGGTTAAAAGTTCAATATGTTTTATTTTAGATTCTCACTGCAACACAAATGGATGTGTAAAGTGTTAGTGCAGGTGAGGTTTTTTAATACATACAGAAATGAAAAAAGCTATTTTTAATAATAATTATAGTTAGTATTATAATAACATGTAAACGCCAGAGCTGGAAATCTACTTGGCTCTTGAGTTGCAAAATAAAGAAAAATCACTCAACCTAAAACATGGATTTTTTTGGAGCATTCTTGCAGAGGGGCTGGACACGGAGTTTCTATTGGATAGTTTGATCATCTGTGCTACTTTTGAATACCAACACAAACAAGATAACTGGATGCAGAGTTTATTCCCTGTTTAGGGATTTGTCCCACAGCTGCAAGAAAGGTGCAGCATCATACCAGCACTTCCCAGAGAGAAGGGATGCTCCCCAGCACAGCACTTGGTGAACAAGGCCCTCTTTATGCCCTTGCACGGTCCATGTGTCCTCACTTTGCTGTGAGAGGTGAAAAGGTCTATCAAAGGTCTATCAAAACACCTTTGATGGGCCAGGAAAAGTGCTAGAGAAGGCTTTGCTGTGGTTTTGTTCGCTCCTTGGTGTGGAGGCACCACTAACCTCAGAGTAGCAGCTGCATTTGCCTGGCTGTGACACAAAACCTGTCCTGGGCAGAGCAGAAGTTTTGGCACAGCCCGTCTGGGATGGTGGAAGCCCCACCTGGCTGTGTGGTGGTCCTGATCCTGCTTCCACCCAACAGGGAAGTTTGCAGAAGTCTCTCTGGTCAGTGTGCACATATTATTATTCCACATTTTATTTCCACCCAAAGCCAGGCAGCAGCCAAGCTTATCCTCCACAGATCCGACTGCAGCTTCCCTTTCAGATATGCGGAGTCCCTTAAGCTTCTGGAAAGAAAAAAATCCAGTTTTCAATACATTTATCTTAGTAAATGGAAAAACAAGCATCGCTTGCAGAAGATATTCACTGGATGTGGCGCTGTCACCAGATTTATTTTCAGGAGGTGGAAGTTGGCTTCACTTGTTGCATGGCCCCAGCACATCCCCAGCATGCCGAAGCCCACAGAGCATTCCTGCATCCTTCAGCACCGAGGATGGCATTGTCTCCAGAGGGGATTGTGGCACCAGGCATTCATCCAGCTGCAGGAAGAGATACAAGAACCTGCCATGGCTCTTTTGGCCTCCAAAATACTCGGTGGAGTTTGAAGTCCCCTCGGCGAGAAATACAAATGGGAAGCCCAAGCAGCACCAGCTGATGGTTCGATGAGGGTGGTGTAGAAGAGGAGGGAGGTGCAGCCTGGGTGGATCACTCTGCACATAAACTCCTTCTCCTGTTTTTTATGAGGAAAATTGGCCACAAGCAGAGGGTTGTGGCACAGGTATCTTGTGCCTGATGTGTTTTGCCAGCGCTCCTGTCACCTGCCGAGGGGTGATGGGACAAGCTGCCCACTGCTCTCTGCACCCTCCTCCAGAGTGGCTTCTGGGACAAGGTGAAGGGGAAAAAAAATAATCCAAATCCGAGGAAATGCAACCTAATTCGTTGTGTTTAGGTATTTAGCCCTTATCTGTGGGCATAGCTTGTGCAGAAAGGAACGATTAGGCTATACGGCCACCTCCTGGAGGACACCGGTATGTGCTGGCTGCTGATGGTGTCAGTCCATCTGCAAGTGGGCAAGGAAAGCACCCACAAACCTTCACACACCCGGGTCCCTACCTGTGACAGATGCACCTGTGTGGCTTTGGACATCGCAGGTGATTTTCTGCCTTTCTCCCAGCGCATTGCAGTGAGAGTTGAAGAGTTTGGGAGCAAAACCTTTAGAAATACATCAATCTGAGAAAATGCAAAGACATCGCTTTTTAGCATAGGAAATATAACTGTCATGTGTTTTTGTTTAACAAGGCCCGAGGAAGTTACTAATATTTATTTGAGCTGCTTCATGGAGCTTTTTAGTGCTCTTCACATTTCCTGCTGAGACAGAACGCAGCCGGATGGATTTTGGGAATTTCCTTTCGACAGAGCCTCGTGGTGCTGGGGTGTGCTTCCTCTGGTGCATGGACCCAAGGGAGGGTGTCCCCTTTGCCCCCTCCACAGCCTCCTGCCTTCCTGATGGGCTCTTTCCCACAGCTCAGTAGCACCTGTATGAGGGGTCACTGTCCAGATTCACCACCATCAGCTTTGGCTGCTCACTGTATTTCTTCATCCAGGATTGATTTTTCCTTTGATTTCCATTTGAAGCTAAGGAATAACCAGGCTCTTTGGTTTGTATAAACCTCACAGCTTTCTGGACTGTGTAGATGGTTGGAATGGGGGATGGATGTCTATGGCTTAACCAGCAGCATGTCAGCATGTCTGCTTTAGAGTTACAAAATCATTAAGATTGGAAAAGACCTCTAAGATCATCGAGTCCAACTATTAAAGTTTCTTTAGTGCCTTTCCCCAATGCAACAGGAGTTCCCCCTTCCAAGGATCACTCAGGGATGTTTTATGGCCACTCTGCTCACGGGTTTGGTATAACTCAACACACAAGTTGCCGGTGATATCTGCAGTCATCACACAGCTCATTTTGCAGCAGGGGCTGTTGAAAGCACTTGTCCTTTCTGTCCTCACAGAGCCCAAAGTACAACAGCTTTGGGGCTGGAAGGAACAGACCTGCCATGGGCTGTGGGCACCTCTCCAGCAGCAGCACTACAACAGGGCAGGCTCTGGCCACACGGTTTTGGTCTGTAGCACTCACCAGCAGTGGCTGACACCTCTTTGCCTGTTCTGGTGCTCATGTTGCTTTCTCTTTTTGTTTGTTTTCCAGATATTCTACAGAGTGGTAGCAGATATTGAACCAGGAGAGGAGCTCTTACTGTTCATGAAGAGTGAAGATTATTCACATGAGACAATGGCTCCGGACATCCACGGTTAGCCTCTTCTTACTGTTTCATCTAATAGAGAGTATCACTGAAATTAAGCCAAAATTTAGGGAGATTTCTCTTCTTGGAATCCTTTTAAAGTCTGGGATAGCTTTACTGCAACCAGGGAGGAGAGCTGGAGCATGGTTGTATTTGTCCATCTTCTGCCTCTGTCTTTCTGATTGAAATGTGATTGTTTTGTGGGTATTGCAAAAGGAGTTCATGTCCTAATCTCAAGTGCTGCTCCTGCAAGACATATATGGACCCTGATTATAGCTTATTTTTTGTCACTTAGCCAAACAGCTGTTACCTTGAAAAGAGAAAACCACAGAGTCCCAGAATGTTCTGAGTTGGAAGGGACCCACAAGAATCAAGTCCAGCACTTAAAATCTGAGACTGATAATGTTGCTATCACTTGTGAGGACGTTTCAGCCATTCTTCCTCCTTGTGTTCATCCCACACAACCAATTCTGGGTCTGACACTCCTGAGTCGTTGCTGAGATTTATTCCTCACCTCCAAAAGCTCCTTTTGCTGTCAGGCAGTGGGTTATACAGCCACAGTGGGAACTGGGTGTAGGATATCTGCTTGGTGCCCAATAGTTTGCAGTTTATGCCAACAGGGACATTTTACAAATTCTCAGGGATTCAAGGACAGTACACAGGGGTTTTCCCGGGGCAGGAAGTGTCAAGGTCTGCACTTTCTTCGCTGCCTGTACATTTAAAGCAGCATCTTTTGTTCTCTTAAGAAAAAGGTGGGGAGTGTTCATTCATTCCCATTTGGTTTTGTGTTTGTTTTTTTTTTTTTTTTTTTGTTTTGTTTTGTTTTTTTTTTTCCCTCCAGTGGTAACTTTGTTTAGTTATTGCTAAAGATGTTCCCCTTTTCAGCACAGTGTTTTCCCTGCCTAGTCCCTTTGGTCAAGTAGCTATTGTATAAATGACACCAGAGGAAATCTCTGCAGTCACATGCAGGAATATGTCCCACAGGGCTGATTTAGAAGCAGGCTGAGCCAAAGTATTGCTTGTGGACAGCCAAGAACAGAACCCTGTGACGCTTTCTCTGGATCAGCTCAACTGTCAAGTAGCAACCACGTACATACATTGGAGATTTCAGCCAGACTCCTCAGTGCCTTTCTGACTCAGAGCCTCTGGGCATTGTTATCTGGAACCAGACCAGGGTGTCTGGCTCCTCATGTGGACCAACAGTAGAAAACCCAGCAGAAAAAAAAATCCTGGGATGCTCTTTTCCACGTTTGTTTCTTTGGGATTTTCTTCAGCTAATCCATTATTTTTGCAGGAATTACTGATTATTGGAAAGCAGTATTGCCTCCAGAGTAACACTCTAGTATCTTTTACACTCATTTTCAGTAAGGAGCACATTATGACTGATGTTATGGAATTTAAAGCAAGTCCCTCAACTCTGTGTATCTCTGGCTTACTCGAACAGGGTTGGGTGGACTCATGAAAATGAAGAGGCTTTAAAAACTTTTAACACCTTTTTGGCTATTTTAGATGCTGATATTTGTGTCTAGGTCATCTCCTTTACTCTCCACTGGAGATCCACCTTAGACTTCATATAATTAGTTCCATTTAGGATGGTATATAAACACACTGACTTTCGTCCTGAGCCTGTGTTAGGGATCCCTATTTGATCCCAGGCAGTTAATGTGCTGTCACAGAATTAAAACATTATTATAAAGCATTCTTCAGAATTCTTCTTTCTTTTGAGGTTCTTCTCTTTTTAACTGAATAACTCTTCATTTAACCACACCATCATCCAGCTGCTGATGGGATGGTGGTTAAAAATGGCTGAAAACTGATGTGATCTCCCCATGCCCAACCCCTCTTGCATTCCAGAGGAGCGTCAGTACCGCTGCGAGGACTGTGACCAGCTCTTCGAGTCCAAGGCTGAGCTTGTAGATCACCAGAAGTTCCCCTGCAGCACCCCCCACTCCGCCTTCTCCATGGTGGAGGAGGACTTCCAGAAGAAGCTTGAGAATGAGAATGACCTGCAGGATGTTCATGAAATCCAGGAGTGCAAAGAGTGTGACCAAGTCTTCCCGGACTTACAAAGGTAGGAGTAGGTGCTTAAAATGTAGATGCAAGTCCTTTAATGGCCTCAGCTGGATTCCCACACTTCCATAGTGTCTTCTTTCCTCTCCACGTTGTGTGGGCACAGTTGAAGAGACTGTGAACTGGCCTTTTTTGGGACAGCAGTGTGTTTGTTTGCACTGCTTAAAAATCACGTGCCCCTTAAATGCTGACCTGTCAGTTTAGAGTATTTTGTGTTTCACAGAATCCCTCACTAGTCCATGATTCAGGGTGTTGTGGTGTCTGTCAGAGCTTAGCATGGATTTCTGCATGCCCAGGGTTAGTCCCTTTGGATAATTGCTCCTGGAGGCTACAGGTTCTCATTCTGCAAGATACTCTTGATGGACTGGAGGTGGCTCAGCATCACATGGGGCATCTCAGATCAGCACTATCTGACCTGATCCTTTCACTTCCACAAAATTAGTGGCAGTGAAATTAAAATATGGTGTGCCAAGCATCACTCCCCACGTATTAGGTCAACCCCACTGAGCAGGAATTTGTGCAGGCAAAAGGTCTTGTTCCCCCACTGATGTTGAGCAGAGTGTGGCTCCACCTGTCTGATTTTCAGTCTGAGGGATTGATTCGAAGGGGCTGATGGAGGCAGATCAAGTCAGAAGGATTTCCAGCAGCTTGGATGAGGCAGGACTCCTGTCCATAACGGTTTTGCATTTGCAGGTTATTTGGTGTTAAAGTCCTTTTCTCCCTGAGAGCCATAGGATGATATCTAACATATGGGAATCATTGAGGAAATGTAAATTTAGCTTAAAATATTAAATATTGAAGAGAAAGGGCAGAAAACAAAGAACGAGTCATCATAAATAGATGGGCAGTACAGTGAGAAAGAGTGAAAAATGAGAGGGAATGCAGTCGTTCTCTGAACTCCTGAATTATTGAAAGGCTCATACACCACAAAGACAGTTCACAGCAAAAAAAGAGCCAAAATGTGCTATATCCAGATTATATAAAATAAAAGGCCCAAATGAGCCGTGGCTGGGGAAGTGAGTAACTCCACAAAGAAATAGCTGAGCAGGAAGATGGAGATGTTGGGTCCAGGAGTGCCCAGTGATATTGGGGAGTCATGGAGCTGCAGCAAGGTCAGGGAACTGTGTCAGAGCCAGGGACAAGAATCTCTCTGGGGGTTACGAAAAATTTGTTTACTAGTGCATGATTGAGAGTCAGTTGGTATAAAAATATCAGGAGGAGAAGCCAGAAATACTTTTTCCCCCCAGAGGAAGGAGAGGTAGAAGTAAGAGCATCCACAGAGTGAAAGTATTTCCATTGCCTTTGGCTGAGAGTGGGGGTTGCTATGGGGGCTGCACAACCCAAACGAGACTGTAACCCCCTTAGATTTTGTCACTGATTTTGCAGAGATCACTGGGAGCTTCATGTGAGAATAGATTGATCCATTTGGGCATCCTGGGCTAAAAATCACAGTTTCCAATGGCTTTTCTGTGGACCTACTCTTGCATTATGTAGTAATCTTTCCCCAAGCAGTAGTGTGAGTTATGAGTCTGTTTGTGACCAAGCAATACAGGTGTCTAAAAATATATGTTTACTACAAATGAATAATAAGAATTCAGAGACAAAAACTAATTCAAAGATGTGCAACAGAAATTAGGTAGGCATTGAATATCCTACTGAATAAACCGCTTAGAAATTAAAGACTAAACAACTGCACAGTTGAACACAGTTAACAGTGATCATTAAGAATGACTTCATTTGTAGTGTATCATATCTAGAGGCTTCTTAAACTCCTCCTGTCCTACTGATGAGGTGTTATTCCTCATCTATTCCTGCTGTAAGAAAAATTGACTCCCATCAAAGGAGCGGATTTATGGCAGGTGGTGGGATCCAAGGTGTGTTTAGAGGGAAAGTCGTAAGGTAGAAATAATTCAGACTGCAGGGAAGAATTACCAGAGTGAAATACTGAGAGGTGCATGAAATAATCTCCTTAGGGAGAGATGGCAGCAGCATCTCCTGGAGCATTTGCAAGTGGCCTGGCAAAACATGAGAGGATGTGTTATTCTGGTAGGGAGGAGGAGGTTCTGCCTCCTGGCTGGGGCGAGCCTGGTGTTCAGAAACTTGTTTCTGTCAGGATTGGGCCTTTGGGGCTATTAAATTTTTGGGGTTTTTTTGCTCTAACTATGCACTCTGCTCTCTCCTCTTCCTATAAACCACTGATAACCCCATGTGTGTGACAGACCTTGCTGAGCCCTGTTCCTTTCTCCACAGCCTGGAGAAGCACATGCTGTCACACAGCGAGGAGAGGGAGTACAAGTGTGACCAGTGCCCCAAAGCCTTCAACTGGAAGTCCAACTTGATACGTCACCAAATGTCTCACGACAGCGGGAAGCACTACGAGTGTGAGAACTGTGCCAAGGTACAGTGAATTTGGAGGCTGCCTGGCACTTCTGGTGCTGCTGGATGCACGGGAGCATGGAAGTGGGGGTGCCTTGGGCTGGCATGCAGGAGGGTGTAGGGTTTCTGCTCCGTGCTCCAGATGGTTTTTCAAGGGTTTACACTTCTACTTTATAAATATGTTATTTTTCCTACCCCTTTTGATTTGGTAATGGCTGTGGAGTCTGAAGTGAGCACTGATGCGGGATGCTGAGCACCCTCAAGCTCAGGGCTTGGCAGCCTGAGAGGATTGATGGGGGTGTAAGAAGGTCACTGAGAGGCACTGAGGGGCAAGAAACCCCAGTGAAACGCAGGGTGGAGAGTTCCCCAGGCTGTGTGCCAGCTGTTGGGACCAGAAATTTCAGGACACTTCTGCAATATAAAGCAAAATCAGAAATGGCAATGGGCCCCAGCTGCACTAAGTGAGAACAGATCATCTCTAGAGCATCTTCCATCACTTCCCTGCACTGGGCTTGCTGTGTGGATTATTTGTATAGGATGTGGTGCTCTGCATTGCTTTTTATCAGATTCCCAAAGCTTGGGCCTTCTGCATAAGAACCTAGTTGGTTTTAGGTGGATTTGCTGCAATAACGGGAATTTATGTTGAGTTTACAAGATGCAACCAAGCCCTGGTTTCTGGGGCTGAATTGTGTACAGGATTTCTTGCTGTCACACACTCCATTGTTGATATAAAGTATTTCTATTGCAGTCATACTTAGAGGTTTCAAGCAGCCACATTTTGACACGTTTTCCACGAAGTCCCTGAGCTCAAATTTGGAATGTCTAATGGCAAGTCAAATGCATTTGCTGCAAAGGGGTTTAACAGATCCACCCAATTCTTGGCTGATCCTGGGAAACTGAGGCCCCATCCTGCAGGCACAGCTCGCTCTGATGCCCATTAGTGAGGTTTTTAATCTTAAGTGCTCCCAAAAAATAGCTCCAAGGTTTGAATTTTAAAAGACTCTTGTAATAACTGGCTTCTTCCACAGTCAAGTTTCTTGGTTAATCAGTACTCATTTCCTAGCAGGTTTTCACGGACCCCAGCAACCTTCAGAGGCACATTCGTTCCCAGCATGTTGGGGCTCGTGCTCACGCTTGTCCAGAGTGTGGCAAAACCTTTGCCACTTCTTCAGGCCTCAAACAGCATAAACACATCCACAGCAGTGTCAAACCTTTTATATGTAAGTCTTCAACTAAATGTGTTTGTTTAAGTGTTTCTTTTGCTGTAAAGCTGGAAGCAGGAGGTTGTGTTCTGCTCCCTCTGCCTTGCCCACCGGTGTCGTGTGGGTTGTGAGCAGTTGAATGAGCTCTGGGTAATTTGTGATCCAATGCAAAGAGTTATTTTCACGTGATTTTCCTTTTCAGGCAGAGACTGTGTGTTGTATAAATGTACTTGTTGTCCCTGGGATGTTTTTCCATGCACAGAATGCAAAGCTAGGAGTGGGATTCAGCAAGCAGGAGCTATGCCAGCCTTGCGCAGCCTCGTTGCTTTGCACCGTGCTGGGCTGGCTGCTCTCCTTCCTGCTTTGGGAGTTTATTTTGCACCACAATCTCCAGAGCAGATGCCATGACTTTTGCTGGAGTTGGGAAACAAACCTCAGAAGGCAGTGAGTTTGAGTCAGAGCAGTTTGCTGCCCTGCTCGAGGCTCCTTTGAATGCCCCAAGTTTAAGTACAGAGTTGAGCTATTAGATGTTTCCCAACAGCTGCTCCAGCAATAAAACTTGCCTTGGATGTGAGCCTGACTCTGTACTGGGCTTAAATCAGATCCTCAGTGTCTCATGGGTTGTGTTTGCTGCTGAGCCAGACCCTGTTTGGTAAGGGTGCAGGTTGCTGTCTTTCCCTTTCACTGGGGAAGCACAGGCAGAAAATATTTTAAAAAATTGTTCTTGGTACTGCTAATCTCCACCACAGCCTTTTCAGGCACCTGCTGTGGCTTGAAAGGTGCCTTGTGACCACATCCCCTACTTGTCCTCTTGATCTCTTAATCTTTTGCTGCTCTCAGCAATAATTTACCTAAATACTGGCACCACAGCTGGAAAAACCGTTGGTCACAAGCTCATATAATTTCTCCAGAAAAGGAGTATTTTCTTAAACAACTAATTTGTGCAAAATCTGTAGCCTGCCATTGGGTTAATAATACTTTTGATTTTGATTCTTTCAATGAGAAAAATACATACATAGATCCAATGTTAAATATCACTAATAATTTTTAAAGCTGATTGCAGGTTAAATGATTACACTCAATTAGAAAACAGTAACTTCTGGTTAGGTGGGGAGGCTTCAGATAGTCCTATCGCAACACCTTGCATAAGAGTCTCTTAAGTGGCACCTCTCATACATGAAATGATCTCTCAGATGCTCTTTGTTGCTATTTATTCTGATAAATCAAAACAGCAACTGATACTCTTCACATGTACAGTGTGAGGGATGAAACCCCATTGAGCAACCTGCAAACAAGGGCCACGTAATCGCAGAACAAAAGGGTTTGGAGATGTTTGGTCGGCTTTGCCGAGCAATGAGAGGGAGATAGGGTCACCTAGAGCAGATATCTGTTTTCCACCAGAAGGCCACACACCATGATTTACTTGCACCAGTGTGTTTATGGCAACTGTCTCTTATTACAGTGCACCGCCCAAGCTTGAGTGAAAACTCACCAACACCAAGGTAATTACTCACTGCCTTCGCAGAATCTCCAGCCTCCCCAAATAGAAACCACATGCCATAATAGGCTGAACATATTCAAAATAGTACTTACAGTAATTATTTTTAATAAGCAGAAAATATGCAAACTTAACTGGCTGGCTAATTTGGGGTCCAGAGACAATGGTGGCACAGAGCGTGCTTCGGCATGAGATTAATTTTTGCAGTTAGGGATCCAGATTGGGAGTTTGTGTTAAACCTGGGGTCTGCAGAGCAATAAAAGCTGCAAGGAGGGAAGCTTCCCTTACAAGTTAGTTGCTTAAAAGCATGGCACTGAGATTTAAAGGGTGTAGTAAGGTGTAATAGGTGAAATCAAACCCAGCTTCCGCTGCATTGCTTCATGGAAGCAATTAAAGTTGGTAACCATCCTCCGTCTACTAAAGTTTAAGTCATGAAAGTGATGAAAGGGAGGTGGATCTTATAACACAAACTGAGGAGTCCTGGCTCCTTGGAATATCCATGGAGGTGACACAGTCCGTTTAGACAGAGTCTCCTCCAAAATCTGCGGGGCATTGGGTGTGCCTGTCACTGATGCTGGGATCACCCAGGCTTCAGGTGACAGTCCCCGAAAGTAAAACTGCTCCAGGGAGTCAGGGCTTCAAACTGGACCCAGAATTTCTTTGCCAGCCTTTTTTGAGCCCATGGATTGAACAGAATGCCTGTCAAATGCAAAAGGCACCTTGAGCAAGCAGCACATCATTAAAGAGTTCCAATTAACTTCAGCTGGGTACAGCTATTAATTGTTTGATTGAGATTGTAATGATAAATATTTACGTATTTTCATGGTGTTGCCATTATTGATTTAATTTAACTTTAAAACTGAGAAAATACATTTAGTGAAGTGCTGAATTTGTATCTCCCTTAATAGTCTGTAAGGATATCTCTCAATTCTAAGTGCATATTTTTGCTTTTCTCTGGAGCTGAGTATTTCTTGATTCTGTTGACTTTGGAATATATTACCGGAGAATAATAATTTAATGCTTTTTATATATATACACACACACTATATATAATATATATACTATATATATACTATATATATATAAAAATATATATGATATATAATATATACACTATATAATAATAATTTAAGGCAGAACTTCCCAGACTTTGGGGAGACTAAATCTGTGCCAATACTCCCCTTTTCACCCCCTTGCCACTCCAGCCTACCTGAACAAAGCCTTGTCTTAAATAAAGCCATGTCAGTAACAAGCAGGCCCTCAACACAACCTGGTAGAAGATTAAAGATTCATAAAACCTGATTTATTTTTAATTCTGCCTTAGCCTAGCCTTGAAAATGCATGCATTTGAGATATTTTTGTCTGGAAAAATATATATGGTCTCTTCTGCTTTACACATGGAGAGGAGTTGATTCATAATATGCAAGATGAAACTTGTGCAAAATTATGAATACGACACTCATGTCACCATTTGGATCAGTTTAATTTTGGTAATTGTAAGCAACATGATGGGAGCAGAGGGAGCTTACTGTCCAAAACCTCAGCAGTGAAGGTAAGGGGCCTGGTTCTGTACCCTGAAGTTTGGAGGCAGGAGCAGAAATTTTTATGCCTGCTATTAGGTTAAAAAATAGGAGAAAATAGCAGAAAAATCAGAGCTTCATACTGCAAAAAACCACCAATAAATATTAATAAATATATTAAATAAAGTATATTAATAAATATATTAAATAAAAATATTTTAATGTTAAATAGGCAAATAAAAATTAAAATATTTTTTTAAAAGGGGCAGAAAGTACTTAAGAGAAGAACAAGCATTCTCAAGGAACTAGAATAATCTCTCCTCATCCTTGGTGTCTCTCTTTTTTGCTTCCCTTCCATATTTTTTCTTCTCTATTTTTCCTTATATTTTTGATTTTCTCTCTTCTCTCTCTGGTCTGTCCTTGTGAATGAAGATTTCCAGCAGGAACAGTTAACTGATACACAGCACCAAACGTTCTTCCTGAATTACCGCATTGCAAATTTCCTGTGTTTGGGCCCGATCCTGCACGCTCTGCCCCCACGAATTGTCCCGGGGATGTCAGTGGGATGTGAGCGGGGTGGACGGGGCAGGATCAGGCCCTGGAACAATAGGAGCATTGTTGCTGAGATATGAAGCAGCCTCCTGAAGAGGTAAACAGTTAAGGGATGACAACGAGCGGTCAAGTTTCTCAAGGGCAGAGATTTGGAGGAGCAGGAAGGTTAGTGCGGGCCCCGGTGCGAGTGGAAGTTAGAGGACGTGATTGCAGTTCATGGGAACCAAGAGTGCAGGATGGGATACATTCAATTCAGTTTCCTTTGCAGGCTTAAAATAGAGCCATTGTAAATTATGTCAGACTGTCTCAAATCATGAAAATGATTGTTAAAAAGCCCTCAGAATACACAATGTGTATTGTTGCGCGGCTTTGATGTGTGAAAGATGAGAGTTTATGATATAACACAAATTAAATAAAAATAAAGTGGCCACATGCTTTTTCCTGGATGGAAAAAAAAAAGAAAAAAAAAAGAAAAAAGGATTTATTGCAGAGGGATAACACTGCTGATAATGCTGCTGCCTTGTTTTTAGACAACTTCTAGAAGCAAAGTAGTGCAGAGGTACAGGCAAGTACAGGCAAATTTTAGCATAATGAAGAGCACAAGACTCAGACTCGCCCAGTTATCTTGCTCATCCAAAGGATGCTAAAAGGGGACATAAAAAGGCACTGGGGAGCTGAGCATTACCATCTTCCAAACCCTGCTGTAATGTATAACTTGGTTGTTGTCCCAGTTTGCACCCTAAGATTTGTAGCAGCCAAGAACTCCACAAAAGTTCTGCTTTTGTGAGGCTGAAACTATTTCTCATCCCAGAGAAGTTTGAAAGGAAATCCGTTGGGCTCTTACTGAGCAACAGACGTGCAAATAAATGCATCTCTATTCTTAAAAAGATTTTTTTTTTTAAATATAGTGTATTTTGTCATGTACTAGGGGCAAATAAGCAATATTAAGACTAGTAAAGTTATTAAGATGTGGAATTTAGAGTTACAGCATCACAGGCACCTGTAAGGACTATGCATTACACAAATAGAAATGCTTTGGACACATGAGAGTACTAGGCTGAGGTTACTCAGGCTCTAGCCTGGACTTCCATGAGATTAAATTTTTAACTGTAAGTGTAAAAAAGTGTTGTTTGTTACCAAGATTATACCTGGTTGTCTCCTCCTTCACCTCTTTCCTATCCTTGTGGTCTTACAGGCTGAAAGCTCTGTGAGGCAGCTCCATCTCTGTCTGGTCCTGCAAATATTTATTTTAATGACTAATTTCCACGTGGGAATAGTGACATGAGTGACTGTCATTTAAAGACACCTGTGCTCTCACACAGGAGCTCTGTGGGTTCATACAGGGTCATGGCACCGTGGCTCTTGGTGGGGCTCTGGGGGGCTGATGCAACGTGGAACAGCGGTACTGACTGTGCAACACCGTGCAAAGCAAAGAGCAAACAAGGAGAGCGTGTCTTTTAGCGATTCCAGACCCTTTTCTGGGTTGTTGGAGTGGGTTTTGATGCTGTCTTCAGACGTCTGTCTGCCTTGCTTTGGAGGGTACAATAGCTTGTGTACGTTTGTGCACCCAGACTTCTCCCTGCGGCTTCCTGGTTGGCATTTGGCGGGTAAAAAAAATGGTGTTATTTGCACAGTTTTGGGGGTGGGGGGCAATTACCATAAAGCCTGAGATGTGTTGTTGTTGTTGTTGTTGTTTACATACAGGTGAGGTCTGCCATAAATCCTATACTCAGTTTTCAAACCTTTGTCGTCATAAGCGCATGCATGCTGATTGCAGAACCCAAATCAAGTGCAAAGACTGTGGACAAATGTTCAGCACTACGTCTTCCTTAAATAAACACAGGAGATTTTGTGAGGGCAAGAACCATTTTGCAGCAGGAGGATTTTTTGGCCAAGGCATTTCTCTTCCTGGAACCCCAGCTATGGATAAAACGTCCATGGTTAATATGAATCATGCAAATCCGGGCCTTGCTGACTATTTTGGAGCCAATAGGCATCCTGCTGGTCTTACCTTTCCAACAGCTCCTGGATTTTCTTTTAGCTTCCCCGGTCTGTTTCCTTCAGGCTTGTACCACAGGCCACCTTTGCTACCTACTAGTTCTCCTGTTAAAGGACTTCCGAGCGCAGATCAGACAAACAAAAGCCAAAGTCCCCTCATGACAAATCCTCAGATACTGCCAGCCACCCAGGATATTTTGAAGGCACTAAATAAACAACCACCAGTAGGGGAGAATAAGCCAGTGGAGCTCCAACCAGAAGGGTCCTCTGAAGAGAGGCCGCATGAGAAACTCAGTGACCAGTCAGAGAGTAGTGACCTTGACCTTGACGATGTCAGTACCCCCAGTGGCAGTGACCTGGAAACCACCTCGGGCTCTGATCTGGAAAGTGACATTGAAAGTGAGAAAGAGAAATTTAAAGAAAATGGTAAAATGTTCAAAGACAAAGTAAGCTCTCTGCAGAGCCTGGCGTCAATAAATAATAAGAAAGACCACAGCAATCATTCCATTTTCTCACCATCCTTAGAGGAGCAGACTGCGGTGTCAGGAGCGGTGAATGATTCTATAAAGGCTATTGCTTCTATTGCTGAAAAGTACTTTGGTTCAACAGGACTTGTGGGGCTGCAAGACAAAAAAGTCGGAGCCTTACCTTACCCTTCCATGTTTCCCCTCCCGTTTTTTCCAGCATTCTCTCAATCAATGTATCCATTTCCTGATAGAGACTTGAGACCGTTACCCTTGAAAGTGGAGCCCCAATCACCCAGTGAAATAAAGAAGATCCCAAAGGGAAGCTCTGAGTCTCCCTTTGACCTCACCATAAAGCGTAAGGAGGAGAAGCCACTTACTCCCATTCCCTCAAAGCCAGCAGCCCCCTGTGCAGCCAGCCAGGACCAGCCTCTGGATCTCAGCATGGGCAGCCGAAGTCGAGCCAGCAGCACGAAGCAAGCCGAGCCTCGGAAGAACCACGTCTTTGGAGAGAAGAAGGGAGGAGACCTCGAGCAGAGGAAAGCTTCCGAGTCCTCCTTGCAGCACGCCAGGCCCACCCCGTTCTTTATGGATCCCATTTACAGGTAATGAACTGTCTGCTGCCTTTCAGCATCCTTTGGGACAGGCAGCTGGGTCTGCCAGGGCCACAGCCCCGGCCCCCTCCCAGTGTCCCTGGAGGCAGCATCCCACTGTGGGGGCATGGAGGGGGTTTGACCAGCTCATCCCAGCTGTTCCCACCCAGCCCCAGGGCTGGTAATGCTGCAATTAACAAGTCTTCATGACTGCCCTCACTGCCCAGAGTCATTAGTTTAACCTGCACAGCTTGACATGCAGAAGCTGAATGTATTCTCTTACCCATAAATGAATTGGTATCAGTATTGAATGTTTGTATATTTTCTGTGTATTTGACATCACTGGCTGCCCCTGGATTTGACAGTGCATATCCCCAGGATGCCTGTTGTACTCCACCTTGCTAGTTCCTCTTGAATTCAGTGGGAATATCTCATAAGTACAGCATTGGTCGTAAGGTGTGTTAAAAACACGTAAATTGAGAGTGATTTCTGCCCTTATTTACCATTATTTGACTAGTGGGTTCATTTCTTCAGGAATTTCATTCATGGAATTGAAGGCACAGCGTCCTTGTGTATATAAAGCCTCCCCTGTGGGCTGCTTAATCACAGAGTCATCACAGAAAGGCTTGGGTTGGAAGGGAGCTTAAAGATCATCTCCTTCCAACCCCCTGCCGTGGGCAAGGACACTTTCCACTAGACCAGGTTGCTCAGAGCTCCGTCCATGATCTTCCTGGAATGATCTGCCATGGATCTACCTGAGATCAGAGGGAGCCTCATTGTTGACTTCGACACGTGAACAAGCAGATGCTGTCAGTGAGCTGAGGTTTTAAAAACCAGTGGTAAAATCCAGACCTCCTGGTGTTTCCTAGTAGAGCTGGGATGGATCTTACTGGGATCTCAGTTTCACCTGCATCCTCTGTACATCAGCCCCCTTGCCCTTTCTGTAACCAGCCAAAGTCATGCATCTAAATTAGTTTGGAGAAATATTAGCCATAAAAATATTTGTCTGTAATATAAATGACTGATTTTACAGCCTGTTGTTAAAAAAAGAAGGTTATTGCCATGTAAATTATGTTAATTTATTACTTTATCTGAAAAAGGAATGCTGTGGGCAAAGTTTTTGCAGAATGCTGGTTCATGAGACAGCAAGTCTGCATTATGAAGAAACAGGATATGATGCTATTTAGTGAGATGGTTTTATTTCATGCCAGATTGATATCTGTATTAGACCATAGGTTTTCTTTGTGTCATATTCATTTAAACTGCCTGAAGCAGCGGAAATAATGATCCGTCCTTTATGGCCCTGCATTACAAACTAATTAAATTGCATTACAAACTCCCCTGACCACAGCAGGGGGGTTGGACCTAGATGATCCTTAAGGTCCCTTCCAACCCAAACCATTCTATGATTCTAATGAAATCTGTACAATTTCTGGCAGTGTAGCACGAGGCCAATTGTTACTGAGCCTTCCTTTGCTGTGAGTTACACCTGCACGTGGCCAACAGGCTCTGTCCCTTAAACCATACACATCAGTAACAAAAAAAGCAAAATCCCCAAATTTCCACGCTGTTGCCTTGAACTCCTCTGAGTTGAGAGCACACTCTGTTGTCTTATTTTTTTGTAAAAGTGCTCAGTAATTAATCATTGGTTCCTGCTATAATTATTACCAATCTTTTGAAATGGGTTATTCCCTATTTTTATAGGATTATTCTGTATATAAATGGTATCATCTCCCTTTAATGATGATTCAGAGCCCCCACCTCAATAATGGGCTGTACCTGGGTATTGACTCTCCTTCCTTGTACCATTGTGTCTAAGAAAAAAATTAACTTGATGCATAATTGCCTATTTTTAACATGAGTAGCTGTATGGTTACTATTATTTGAGACTGATTCATCAGAAGCAAATCTAATTTTAACATTTACAGAGTAGAAAAAAGAAAGTTAACTGACCCACTGGAAGCTTTAAAAGAGAAGTACTTGAGACCTTCCCCGGGATTCTTGTTTCATCCACAAGTAAGTATTTTGGGAATTTTAATGTTGTAAACAAGCCTGTTGATGCTTCAAAGCAGGTGCAGAGAAATGAATGCAGTCTTAGTCATTTTTGGATTTCCTAAAACACACAGTTTTTACTGGGCCATTGTGGTGGAAAAGCGTAAGCATTGTTCTGAGCTTCTTGATGTTTTGCAGATGAAACAACATGTTTTGATTATAGAGGAAGCCAGATTCGAACTCCATGTATCTTTTAGAACCGTGTTCCTCCGAAACCACAGCGTAGCTACCAACACTTGCAGCTACTCGTGTCTTCTTCAGCACTCCCGTGCTCTGGGCAAGTAGGGGGTCAGTAATGACTGCCAGGGCTCAGTGCAGGTGGGGCCAGCAAAACTGAGCATCCTGCTTGTCAAGTGATTTTATTATATTTAAGGACTCCCTATAAAAGAGATAAAAGATTCCACCCAGTGTTCTTTTCAGGTCTCATAATGCAAATGCAGCTTTTGTGGGCTGTAGTGTGTGCAGTGACTGGGTAGGATCCCTGCTCCAAAGATGGGCCATGTGAGGGCTGCTCTCTTGTTCCTAGGCCACACTCCTGAATAACAAATGTGTAGGAGGGTGTCCCTAAAATGGTGTAGCAACTGCAATGTGTATGTAGTATAGGAAGAGGATCTGCATGCAAATTACGTTGCTTTTCTCCACCGGCACCACAACCTCGTTTTGTCTTTCTCCTCCTTTCCTAAGGAGATTTTGCTAAAAATTTGGGTTAAATCTTATACCTGAAATGAAATGCTCTGTGGTATTTGCAGATTTGAACCCCTTCTTGACAGTGGGCTCTTTCATTTTAGTACTGCTGACACACTATACACATCTTGTATTTTAAGCACGCAACCCACGAGCTCCTGTCTCTGGTTCAGGTTCCTCTGAATTCTTGGGCAAAACACCCCAATAATCTGCCACCACTTGCTTTCTTTGTGCTGTTGAAGTCCTAAGTTGTTATGTCATAAAATGTATAGAACATATTCTGAAATATGGGACTTCTGGAGAACTGGGAAGAGCAGTTGATGGCACATATGGTTACAGATGGTTATAGATGCACAAACATAATGCTGCTGCATGGGTGGAGAGTGCAGAAAAACACCCTGTTCTAGTTTCAGTTTCCAAAGGAAGTGTCGGATCTAAGTATTGAAGTATGTAATAGTATTTATGTGCTATAAATATTTATGGCATTATATAAGTATTTTTAAGCGTTAAATAAGTATTTAGGATGTATTAAAATTACTGAGAATTTATGTGCAAGATTTTATAGCAGCTCAACACTTCTTGCTGAGATTACTTTAAATAAGTTAAGTTTGCCTAAGTAGGAAAAAGAGCAAGTGAAAATTCCCATTTCATAGCAGATAGTACTAATGGACAAACAGGACCCCAGTCCTCGTTGTGTCCCTGTTGTAAAACCAGACTGGTTCTTCTCCATCGAGTGACTTACTCTCTTAGGGCAGCTAAGGGGCCGTAAATTAATAGTAAATTACTTAAATGAGGGCATTTTAAGTACTATGTTCATAAAAAAACCCGGTATTATTTTGCTTAGTGCTCTCTGACTGTTCAGAAGGTGTAACTCGGTGTGGTTCGGTGCAGTTGGATTCAGGGGGCTCTGAAGGTGTCCCAGGAATGATTATCAATGTTATGTTGGGTGGTCAGTGGGTGGGACAGGGGCTGTTGGGGCAAAGTTCACTGTTAGGAGTTGGGTGGACAGGGAAGGAACTGGATACTCTTCTGTGTAGCGTTGTCTGACTGAATTCCCCCGGGGAACCGGGAATCGGGCCAGGATGTCATAGGCGTGCAGGTGAAATGGAGACATTGGGCATTTTCCCATCAATGGGCAGGATGTCGGGATTTCACCCTTCCTGTTTTTTCGTGGAGGGTTGGTTAAATCCCTTGCTGGTGCCAGAGGAAGGTGCCAGTGCTGTCACCACGTCCCTCAGTGTGAGGGGAAGGCTTCGGATGGCAGGGCTGGCCCAGGTGGGGCAGAGGCATCAACTTGTGGCAGGAGAGAGGGCTGGCTGTGCACCTGCCTTGCTGAGCCCCCTCCTCCCCATTTCCCACTGTGCAGTTGAATAAAAAAACCCAGGGTAAAGCCTGGCTTCTGTTTTATCACTCACCTGACTGAGAGGGGTAACATCTTAAATGTGGTGCGAGATGGATCCATGCAAAGGTCAGGGGTGTAACAGGCACTCTTAGTACATTGTAAAAGAAAACCAAACCACCAGCACATGTCCTGTCAAAAAGGTAAATGCCAAAATAGTGCTCCCTTGCAAACTTTAATAGAAAGGAGCCTCCTGTTTGCAAGGGCAGACTCTGGCTTGGTATTTATAGAGGACTGGGGAATGGCAGAAAAGCTGTTTTTCCTTTATAGTCCTGTTCACCCCTGTAAAAGTACAGGTGGGGAGCGCTCCACAAGTTTTCATTTTCTGCTGGCAGGACTTTTCCATGTAAAATATCTCCAGAATTACTGTTTGTGTCCTACCCGCTTGCGTTTCTGTAGGTGAATTTATTTCTGGAAATTGCCATCTCAGGAAGAAGGAATTTCTTTTTTTTTAACTGGGTAATACGACAGCAAACAGATGGATCTTTTGAATAGGTTTCTGAAGTAAAGCTTACAGACATAAAACCTGTAGTCCTTATCCTGTCCCTGCCTGGGCAAAATTCTTCACAATGGCAGTGACCCAAAAGCTATGAAAATTAAAAAATTTAATGGCATTTCACAATAATTTTTCACAACAAGGGTTTCATTTTTAGGAAGAGCATACCCTCCTGCCACAGGATAGCATTTTAATTAGTGTCTTTAAATAAAATCTTAGTAGGTAGATTGATTGCAATGAGGGTTCCAGCGCAGGAATAATATGTTGTTTTTGTTTCAATTTTGCTCCCAGTTCCAATTGCCTGATCAAAGAATTTGGGTAAGTTCATTGCTTATATTTTTGATTTAATCACTGTGAAATAAATTGCATAAGAAAAATATAATATGAAAGATAACTTACCACTCAATTATGGAGCATGCCATGCTGTCCTACAGGGTGTTGTAGCTGTAGCAGATAAATATCCTCTTATGTCAAATTGGCTTTATTTTTACGTACCTGATCCTACTGGTTTTATTTGGCAAAGGCAAGAGGAGCTTTACCTGAGTGAGGGTTTCAGAATGCAGTCTTTGTTTATGTGTAACTGAAATTGTTCCAAACCATTTCCTTCAGAGATGGCAGTGAAATTTTCAGGCTGAAATCTTGCTAGATTGCAATAGTTAATAAATATTTAATCTGCATTAAAATACAGAGCCTCAGAGGGCTTCATGTTTCCCTCTCTCTCTCTCCTTGACTTCAGTGGGAGTTAGTCACTTTAATAGTCACTTTAATAGTCACTTTAATAGCTTTGAAATTTGGAGCTTAATTGCTCATTGCGGTGCTTAAAGCAGAAATAAAACGCCCATTTATTTGCTGTGTTTAGGTCAAATTTGTCCTGTGTGTGTACTTACATCGTCCCCCTAAAACGAACAGGGATTGTGCTTTTAGTACTGTGGGATAAATTTGAGCTCGCTCTTCTATTTTTATAAAACGTTATTTTTAATAGGTCTAAATTGTTCATGAAAAAAAAAATAAGAGAGAGCTGCAGCAACTGCTTTAGCAGACGCAACTCAAATAACGCCGTGTTCTGCTCTTGCGTTGCTGGCTCCTCAGCTGCAGCGCCGAACCCATAAATACTCGTCCCAGATTTTTCCCAACCTTTGGGCTTGGGAGGGGAGAGCTGGAGCCAGGAGGCTGCGGGTCCTGACTCACTCGCTCGTGGCTCGCAGAGCGGCGTGGACTCATTTCACAAGACACAGCCAGAATTTTGCAGAGTGAGCTCCGGGACCTTCACGTGCTCCTCCCCACGTGCACGGGGCTGGTGTGGGAGCTCCCAGAGGTGCTGCCCCTGCAGATGAGCTCTCAGCCCTGCTCTCCGTTCCCTGCCATCTTCAAAAGCAGTGATGGACCTTTGCTTTGTGCACACGTGGCTTTTAATCCCACTGTCTTCCTGTAAAGTGATGGTTTATGCTGCGAGGGATGCACTGGGACCCTGATCCTAAAGGAGCTGAGGCACTGAGGGACTCCTGTGAGCACCCATGGGTGCTGAAGGAGCTCAGCAGGCAGGAGGTAGCGTTAGATGCCAGACTGGGAGAGCACAAGAGCAGGTTTCCAAACATTGTCTTTGCTGTAGAGGGAATCCAGTGTAGGACATGAAGGGGCCATGGTGGAGTTTGTGATTTGGCACCCTTAATGCTCTGCTCTCAGAAAAGTGGCTCATTTTGGGGATATTTGGGAATTTGAAAAACCCAGCGCAGTCTGTTCCCTCTGTCTGCTTTCCTTGACCTTGGCTTGGTCCTCAAATTTCCATCATCCTACTTCTTTTGTGAGTGTACAGCTCCTGGCCATGCTCATGCTTTGAGCAGATCCAGCAGAAATAAGTGTTTAAAACATAAAGCGACTGAGCAGGATGCTGATTCATGGATGAATCTCCATCTTGGGAGATTTGAATGTGTCACACAAGCCTTTCTATCTCAATTCCCAGTTGCATGTGCCATATATTTCAAGATTATTTGAGATAGTTTTTCATTGTTTGGCAGGAACCCTATAGTACAAATCAATGGCCAACACCCTCTCTTGAATGGATTAGGATTTATTTGATCTGCTGACTCTTTTATCCCCCCTGCTCCTCTCAGGAGAAAGTTGCTATAAAGAGGTTCTGTAATAATAGGCACCCATTATCTGCAATAGCTTTATGGAAAATCGTTTAAAACAATTTTACAAATAATTGAAAAGGAATTTGGTGAGTGCATTAGCAAAGTTTTTGTTTTGCTGCGCTTATTTTTAGGACACGATCCATTCTGTTAGCTCAGCTAAATCCCCACCAACTGCATTCATGCTAATAAAGTTATTCTGGAACCATGCTGCAGATCAGCAGGAGTTTCTCGCTACTGCTTCATAAAGTTCAGCCACGTGTGATGGGTCCCTTGAACGTGAATATAGCTCAGCCAAGTTCCAGGACTGGATGTCCAAATACACCCAGTTACAAGACAACAAATTCACAAGTTGTAGTTTTTAGAGGCAGCGTTATAACTTGAGCTGGGGAGGGAGAAATCCTGAGCTTTAGTAGTCGGATTTTGAAGATTTCTCCAAATAACAGTAGTAAAAATAGAAAGCGAACACTTGAACAGTTTTTTTTTCCCATGAGTTGCAGCCATAAAGTCAGTTGTTTTTGTGACAGTAGCAATGAAGGAGTCGCCCTTGTGAAACGTGAGGTCACGTAATTCGTGACATTGTCTGCGAGATTATTCCGTATCATCAGGTTATTCTTAAAAAGCAGCAACAGCAAACCTCTGCTTAATTTATGCCACTTTTTCCTTGGTTGGTTAATAAATTTTAAGACAAATGCTCCAGGCCCCTGCTGATGATATCTTGCCCGTTGAAATGTTTATAAATACTTGTTTTAGCCGATTATGGTAATGTCTGCATTTTTGAGTCGGAGCTGGGGAATTGTGACTGCACATTAGTTTGCGTCAGTCGGAGGTTAATAGCCTCTCAGGGAGCAGGAGGGAGGTGGGGGAAAGCTGCTTCCTTTTCCAGACATCTGGACACAGATAGAATCAACAACTCTTATATATGTAAATCAAAAGTTACTGTGCTATATAAAATACTGTCGGTCACTGATCTCAGATTAGGAGCAGACATGAATTGTCCATAAGGCAAGAGCTGTATGTAAAATAGGTAATAAGATCTTCTCACTCTCCTGCCTCCTCGGAGAGCTTTCTCCATGGACGTGGCAATTACACTAATCCCATCCTCAGGGTCAAGCAGTGCCTTCCTCCCCATGCCCTGTTCAGGTATCACAGCCCTTGGGCACTTGGCTGGGGTGCAGACCCCCCAAAAGGGCTGACTGGTGGCTTGAGCCACAAGCCTGCCTCCCTGGTGGTCCCCAGGGGCCATCCCTGCAGAGATGAGGTGACCATGAGCACCCACATAGCCTCCCAGGAAAGATGCTGTCACTAACCACTCACTACAGGAGTTTGGGGGATTGATGACCAGTAGCATCTCCATGGCCCACACAAACCCTACGGGGGCACATCTTGCTGTGCCATCAGCAGTAATGGTGTTTTGAAGGAGGAAGAGCTACTTCAGTTGTGTTTCAGCTGGAAAAGGGAGTTCCAGTTGCAGAAGCAGGAAAGTCATCTCCTGGGTTAATATTTAGTCATTGAAAAAAGGAGGCAGGGAAAAATGGGTAAGAATAAAGTAGTGATTTTTACAATCATTGGAGGTTATCAGTGAGTCCACCTTGGGGTGTCTTTGAGCTCTGAACTATGAGCTGTGTCTGTAAATGCCATAGGAAAAAGGGTGATCAGGAAAAGAGCAGAGTTTGTGACTGTTTACTGAGAACAACCAAATCCAAAGTTGTCTATGAAGATTTTGCAGAACAGTCAGAGAAAGCTGAGTCACCAGGATTAAAACAGCAATAAAACCTAATGTCAGTAAATACCCAGTAATACCAAGGGGAAAGTGTGACTCTTAACTCATGTCATTCAGGAAAAAGATCTTGAAGTTAATAGTTCTATGAAAATATCTTCTGAGTGCTTAGCAGAAAGAAATTGAAAACATCATTATGTTATAATGCCTTCAGGTCTTAAATACAGCCGAAGTCCCCCTCAGAAAGGACATAGAATTAGAAAAGACACAGAAAAGTGCAACAGTGGTGATCAGAGGTAGGGAACAGCTTCCACACAAAAAGAGACTAAGTAGATTTTGATTTTTTCAGCTTGGAAAAAGATGCCCGAGGGAGCTGTGCCCCAGCTCCATAGCCCATGAATGGTGAGCAGAACCTGAATGAGAAGTGGTTATTCATTAGTGTTAACAATACCAAAAAAAAAAAAAGAAAAAAAAAAGAGGTGCACACAGCTGCATTATCAGGCAAAAGGCTTGGAAGGAACAAAAGCCAGTATCTTTTCATATGCACCTAATTAAATTGGTGAACTCTCTCTGACAAAAATATAAACGGGTTTGAAAAGGGTTTAGCCAAGTGAATGGGAGCAGCAGCAGCCGATGGCCATTTAGCACCATAAGTGAGGTGCAGCCTCCAGTTAATGCTCCTGCACCTCTCGGTGCTGAGGCACGACAGGAGACACTGGGAAGAAGGAAGGTCTGTCCCGTGCCCACACTCCTGCCCATCCCCTGGGGCCACTGCTTGGAACCAGGATACCACCTTCCAAAAGCATGTGTCACAGATTTAGAATTCCTAGTTGGTTTTGGTGCCCCCAGATTTCATACTGCTTGGTTGGTATTTTGCAAGCAGACTGATGAGCAGGGACTGTCTGCCTGCACTTAGGGAGTGATGGAGAGCGTGTTGTGGGTCTGTGCTGGCAGGATTTTCTGGGCTGGAAGACACCCCCCACAGCCCAGGTGCTCATCTCATGATGTGTATTTACATCCTGAAGGCACTGAGCACCAACACACTCCAGGACTTCGTGAGAAAATGCCCCAGTTTGAGTTCCTTTGAGCCCTACCTCCAGCAGACAGTACCAGCTCTAATTATCTGACAGTGCCTCGTATCAGCAAAGCTGTGGGGCCAAGCTCTTCCTGTTGGTGCTGGTCCAGTTCTTCAAAAACATAAATCGTTCAAGGTAACTGCACAGATCAGGCCATAGGAAAAAAAAAACAAAAACAAAACCAAAACACACAATAGTCATTCCTATGGTGAGAAACGTATTTTTAGAAGGTGAATAATACTTTAAAATAATTGGAAGTGCTCGTGTTTCCTCTGGATGAGGGATTTAAGATTAGGTGCAGATTTCATGCGTATTTTGGGACTGATGTAATCCTGGAGGCAGTGTTGGAGGTAGCACTGATCTGCATCGCTGTACATTAAAGGAGAATCAGTCTCAATTTCTCCTCTGCAAAATCCTGGAAACAAGAACTGGGGGAAAAAAAAAATCAGCCTGACTAAACCATTTTAAATGTAAAGGGGAAAATAGTTGCTCTAATATATTACTGGGGGGGACCGTGTGCATGAGAAATGGTGATCCAAAAATGATTTAAACACACTAGATAATGAAAAGGACTTGAATATTAAATATACATAAATAAAACATTTATTATACTTCTCAATACCCTTATTATTCTTCACCATAAATATGTGCTTTCATAACCCATGCACTGTCTTGTCACTGCTAATCAGCCCGAAGGCCAAAGGGCATTTTTCATTCAAACCATTTCTTTTCAGCAGCTGTAAAATAAAGGAGTGAATTTTTTTTTTTTTTTGGGGGGGGGAACAATTAGAAGGAATTAAAGGCAGTAGAGTGACTATTGTAAAAGCTTTAGGAATCAGTTCTGACTAAAGGAAAAGATGGAGCCGCATAAAAAGAAATGTATGGTAATGTTGAGTTGTATGGGTTGATAATGACATCTCTGTGCCGAGATAGAATTACCTCCTCTCCCAGCAGCATCATCATTACATATCTCACGCCTGTGATCAGTACACGTCAAAATCCTTCATATTGACAAATGTGCTGTCCACTTGCATCTGTGGAGAATGTTTTAGCAGCTGAGTGATTATGAATCAAACCCCAGAGCTTACAGCCCCTACTGCCTCGCAATGCTTTCACATTTGTTGCCTGACAAGTAAATGTATCTTGACTTCCCTCTGAGATTTTTTATTTTTTTTCACCGTGTTTGATGAAAGACATTTGGCAAATTGGCAGTGGTACCCTGTACGTTGCAATTTGTACTCAGCATTAGGAATCTGAGCATGAAATGAGAGGGCAGGCTACAGGCTAAAAGGGAAAAAAGCAACCCAGCCCAAAGGCAGAGCTAACCAGCCTGGAAATTGTTATTCCAGGAGATAAAGGTGCAATTCTGCCAATTAAAATAAAATTAAGTAAACCCCAACAAATGTGCAATTCTTCCAGTTAAAATTTCGATTTTCCAACAATCAGAGCAGTCTTTTATGGATTTTGAAGAACAGTTTGTAGAGGTGTTCCAGCTGAGAAGCATTCAGCATCTTGTCTTTCATAAAATTTCCTCCTTCTTTACAAGCAAGATATTGCACAGGGCTCATGCTGTGGTTTTTGTGCTCTGTAGGTGAGATTTTGGCTTGCTTGCTTTTCGTTTGTTTGTGGTGTTATGAAGAGGTGGATGGTTACTCTCACCTGTCAGTAGGCTCAGCAGCATTCTTGAACTCTTCAAGTGGCAATGTTTGAGGTTTGGGAGGAGTTTCTCGAGGGCTGTTCCAGACACCTTAAAAGAAATCATTCTCCAGAAATTATTTAATCCTCACTCCCTGCAAATTACAGACAGCTAATCAAGGGTGGAGACATTCCAAAGCACAGAGGATTTACAAGCAACTAAAGGCAGAGCAGGAATGTTAAGAGGTAGTAGAAAAATAGGATAGACATCTAACTGGTAATGTAAATAAAGAGCACCAGACTCACCAAAACGTCATTTCTTGTGTGTTTATCTTGTGGTCTTTGATTGTGATGGGCAAGAAAACTGATGGCCTGAAGGGTTGGATGTGGCTGAGGTATTGATGGAGCCTCTCTGGATCTGGCTTGTTGGAGCCCTTGGTTGAGCTACACTGTTCATAAGGTTTCCTCTGCAATATTTGCCCTCTGCAAGTCCTTAAAAAGAAAACAAATGTAGGAATTTGGTTATTGTTTCTGTTGATTTGGTCAAAATGGCCAGTGGTTTCAGTAGATGGGACGCACAGACTCATAGGCATACACCCTCAAGACATGACAGCAAAAACTGGAATTTTACAGAAGCTGGGACTTAAGAAGAAGTGAACATTGGCTGATTTAGGTGTTGTGTGGAAGCAGCTTTCCATTATAGCAATTAGGACAGCACCCGCTGTAGGTGGCACTATTCCAAGTGGGACAACATCTTGGCCACAACCTCACCTAACATGATTTTTGAGACTTCATCTCTCTGTTGGCTGTTTTTTCCCTGGTTTTTTTCACTTGCCAGTCTGCGTTCCCGGTGTTTCGGGGTTCCCGGTGAGAGCAGAAAGGCGCGTCGGGATTTACCCTGACGCGTTCTGCGCTCCCTTTCCCTTGCAGATGTCGGCCATAGAGAACATGGCCGAGAAGCTGGAGAGCTTTAGCGCCCTGAAGCCCGAGGCCAGCGAGCTGATCCAGTCGGTGCCGTCCATGTTCAACTTCCGCGCGCCGCCCAGCGCCCTCCCCGAGACCCTGCTGCGCAAGGGCAAGGAGCGCTACACCTGCAGGTAAAACTTGCTCCCCACATCCCCAGAAACTTGCTCAGGGGGTCTCCTGCAGGCACCACAGTGGGACTTTTCAGGGCTCTCTGTGCCCAGCAGAACACGAAAAGCCTTTTTCCTTGGCGGTTCTTATTTATTAAATTATGGGTGTTACGAAACAAAGAGTTTTCCCTGTATCATACCGGTTTGATAAATGAGGTGGAAACTATTATATAAACAGTCCTTTTTTTTCCCCCCAAATTTTCTCATCGCTTTCATATATGAAAGTGTGCTTTCATTATTGATTTTTTTTGATCATAAACTACAGACGTGTTTTCTCTCAGGCTTCTGGTTTTAATATCCAAAGGGATCGGTGATAAAATACATGACTTATTAGGACTCATGTGTACAGACTTAAAAAAAACAACAACCCACAATGAAGATAGTCATTGAACGTGCACCCAAAATGAATGGGAGCTTTGTCAAGGAGAGTGGAATTAGGCTGTATGGGTATTTTGAAGGCTTATACATCACGTTGTGGAAAAATAAATGGGATGGTAAAAAGTGAGGGGATGCAATCTTCAAAGTTATCGCATGGAGCAACCACCACTCTCATTCACCTAAGAGTGTGCTGTGTGTGCTCTGTCCCCATGAAAATATGGGCTCAGTGTCCTTAACAGAATGGGCCAATTATAAACTGAATATTAATATTTTACTTGAATGAAGGGGGAGAACTCCGGATATTTTTTTTTATTTTTTTTTTTTTGGCCATTATTTTTCCTGTGACATATTATCGAGTTTGGAGAATGGTTTTTAAATTGCATTATTTAGGTCTCTATATCATCTCCAGAATGTGCAGGCGTTTGACACTGGCATATCGGCTTATCTGATCTTTTTGAAAACATGTCACCTTCTTTCAAGACATGTTGTTATAGAAACATACCTTGATGGATTAGGTCTTTGAGTCTTGTCTGCTCTGATCCTATTCAATGCACAGAACGGTGTCACGTTTGCTGACACGTGGAATTGGTTGAAAGGTTTGAAATTTGCTTACACGGAGGCAGAAATCCGAGGCTTTAATAACAGATTCTCTTGATTCCAAATCTGAACGAGGCTGATAATCACCTAGTGAGCTTGGAAACTTGGGGTGATCTTTAAAATCGCCGTGTTGTCATATATCCCTCCCTTGTGCACAAGCAAAGCTGGTTGGTACCAGCAGTTCCAGTCCCATTCTCGTGTGTGATTCAATCCCTTACATTTGCTGGATGCTTTTATTGAACTGTTTTTACACCAAAGCAGTGCCTATGGCACCATATATTAATGATTCCACTGGGGCCGTGCATCCAGTGCAGCTCAGAACTGGGACAAAGCCATTGAGGGTCGTGTTGTCTTATCAAACCTTCTCTTATCACAGATACTGTGGCAAGATTTTCCCGAGATCTGCAAACCTGACACGCCACCTGAGGACGCACACTGGAGAGCAGCCCTACAGGTACCACGAGCCCCCACCCCTGTCTGCGCTGTTGTCAGGTGGTCTTTAAGGTCACTTCCAACCCAGAGTATTCCAGGATTTTATGAGTAAAGCCAGGGAATGGGTGCTCAACATCCTTTTTGGGCCATCTCCAGCCCTTCCTCCTTAGCACTGATGACCCACCCTTGCATTTTGGTCACTTTGTGCATTCGATGCTGATACTCGGTGTTGGAGCTGCATGAAGGGGGAAATTTTTGGTCCTAGTTAGTGAAATTCTTTTGGCTGAGGCAGCTCCCCAGCACTGTCCACAAGTTCTGCCTTTGCTGGAGGGATGGCTGGCACTGCTGAAGCAGTGTGATTGAAATGATGTCCAGTAGGGCTCATGGGCATATTTTCTCTTGCAAAAATGTTTTTTTCTTGGAGTTCTGCGGTGTTCTTTGCAGCCTGAAGTTGGGTGATTTGTCAATCATCTGATTTCTGAAAGGTCCCGGTTGCAAAGGCGTTACTGTATTTATTTGTTTCCTGCCTAATCTGGATCCTGCCTGAGGTCTGCTTGACCGAAAACCCCGTGTGGGTGTACTCTCCTGTTGATAAGAATATGTGTGTGATACTGAATCCAGGACAGTCACATGCAGACATATGTATAGAAGCTTCACCTTATTGAAAATGAAAGACTAATTTAAACTGGAAAGAAGCCAGTTCATGTTCCAGTAAAACAAATGCACAGATTTCTGCGTTTTATGAGCTGTAAAGAGCAGAGTAAGCTCATTGTTTGTGAGGAAACAATATGTTTTTTTGCCTCCAGTCGCTTTGGGAAATGAGATTCACATCTGATTTTATTGAAGGAAGGTCTTGATGCATGTTAAACCCGTCCACTGCATAAAAGCCACAAGCAATTAGTAGCATAATGGACGATTTCAGCACTAAAAAAAATTTGACATCATTGACAGGCGTAAGAGAGGCACGGGAGAAGTAAAAGATTGAAAAAGTAAAGTGGTGAAGACTGTTGGCTACTTGCCAGCCAGAGAATTTGGAATAGTTATAGTATGACTTAGTAATGGCTTAAAGAGCAATACAGTAAAGGCTTTAGGGACTCCAAATCGCTACAGAGTATGAAAATTGATGCCTCTGGTACCAGAGTGATAGACTAAACTACTCACATTGGCACGGTATTAAAGGTTGGGATTGTTTATTGCTGGTTTTTGCAAGATAACCAAATTTCCTCTGGGATTAGCAATCGAGCAAGCTAATTCCTCAAGAAGAGATTTAATCACACAGTATAATTTAGAATAGGAAAAGAAATAGCCCTTTTTACCTTATTTGAGCATTAGAAGAGATCTGTTTCATGTTTTTTCCAAAAGTGTTTAATTGTATTGTATTGGCAGCACATGAAACAATAGAGTTATTGCTCTACTGTTTTCAAACTTCCCAACTTTGCGTGCAACAGTTTTAAAAACATGAGACTCAATTACCATAGCTAATTTGATACCATTAACTCTGAAATATTATGCTTACTCCTAAAGGCAGTATTTAAAATATGAAGCCTAATGTGAATTAAAGCTGAAAAACCAACCACAGAAATGAAGTGTCCATTCCAAGAGCACAGCTCTCCGGTTATTCAGCCAAAATTTATCTTTATTTCAGGGAGGATTGTGCCTCAGTAGGGACCAAGAAACTCCTGTTGGCTACTGAGACTGAGCCCAGGAGTTGCTTCATGTCTCTTAGGACGAATTTTACGTTTCCAGCTACTAACATACCCTTTTCTACTGACTTGTTTTGGTTTGTTTTTTTTCTTTTTCAGATGCAAATACTGTGACAGATCCTTCAGCATATCCTCTAACCTGCAGAGACACGTGCGCAACATCCACAATAAAGAGAAGCCATTCAAGTGTCACTTGTGTGACAGGTGTTTTGGTCAACAAACCAATCTTGACAGACACCTAAAGAAGCACGAGAACGGGAACATGTCTGGTATGTATGTCTTTGCCCTCCCCAGCTTGCCCTGTGTGCCATGTCCGGGGGCTGCACGTTCGCTGTCAGTGCTGTCGGGTGTCAATATGGGCCGCCCGCTCCGACGAGTGTGGGGGGTTGGAAAATATGCAAGTGCCTAAGCTCTGCTGACATTTAAAGTGCTTTGAAAATCCCAGCATAAACTCTCCCCTTGTATAACTCAAGACCACTGGATGATGTCCTTTCTTTTGGTTTTAATTAAGCCAACCCTAGCGTTTTGAGAACAGGCTGGGGAAAATTGGTTTAATCCCATCGCCGCAATCGCTTGGCTCTCAATGGGAGTCCTAGATTTAGAGTCTCGGGGGGCACTCTGAAAGATTTTCTTGGCACCTTCTAAAATATTCCCACTGTCAGGAGCTGAAAAGTGCTGGCTATTATGGAGGTAATGGTGCCTCTCAAGGCCCCGAGCAAATCGGTCACCGCACAGCAGCAGTGAAGGCAGGGGCTCGGAGGGGATGTCATTGCTCTGGTTTGGGTATCTGCAGAGTTTAGTGAAAACCTCTCTGCAGTCCTTACAGTCTGCATTTCCCCTCACTGGAAATAACCAAGTGCATGCAGTGAATCCAGAGCTGTCCCTTCCCCGATGCTCAGAGAAAGACGTCTGTCACTGCTCTCTCAGTGCTAATGAGCCTGGGTGATTATGTCAGTAACTGATCCATATTATAAGCAAATCTGCATAATTAGTAGCTTAAATGACATTCCATTTGCTCAGTTCATCCATTGGTCTAAGAAAGTTACTGACTGACAGTCCTTGAATCACAAGGGACAGGAGGGAGATGTTGAAATAGATACTTGGCAAAAGTGATTATAAACCATGGAAATGGCACCCAGAATGCAGCCAGTCATTTTGGCTGGAAACCACCTCTGCCCATGGGTAATATACTTCCCTTCTAATTGCTGGTTTTATGGCCAAAAGCTGATAGATCACTGCGACCAACTGTTTCTGGCTCTCACCCATTTTAACCATAGTTTCAATTTCATTTTGATTTAAATAGTTAGATACAGAAAATGTAAAAGGGCAGCAACAGAAGTCATATGTTTTGTTTTAAGGTACTGCAACATCTTCACCTCACTCAGAACTGGAAAGCACAGGGGCAATCCTTGACGACAAGGAAGACTCTTACTTCACAGAAATTAGGAATTTTATTGGAAACAGCAACCACAACAACCAGTCCCCCCGAAACTCAGAGGAGAGGTGAGTTGTGTCTGGTCTGCATTCAGAAGGTGCCCCTGCTCCTTTTCCAGTTTTGCAGACTAAGCCTGATTTCTCACTTTTGATGATGTCTGGAGCCAGAGTTATTTTAGAATCTGGTTGCTTCAGTGGCCATATTGGTGTCTTGTGGAAAGAAATGTGTCAGTTCTCTCCCCATCATACATGAAGATATTCCAGGTGGCAGATGCTGGACTCAAGGTTCTGTCTGTGAACACATTTCTCCTTGCAGTTTCAGATTCCCATCGTTCATTTAAGTCTGTTGAAAAATTCCTTCACTTTGCGTTCACGGCAGAACAGGTGAATGCTACATCCTGTGGCTAAATGTATGGAGCCTTAGGATTTAAGGGCAATATAAATGTGTAATTAATAGAGTAGACTAAGCTAAATTCTTGGGTCAAATGAAAGGTTGTTACTGAAAGTCCTTTCCCGTAAGTAACTCAATCCCAAGAAAGATGCTGACTAGCCAAAAGCCCGTGAGGCTGTGGGTAGGCACTGGTAGTCCACAGTGCTCCAGCATGTGAGAGAATTTTTTTCTACTAAGATTTATTAAGTATATGGGTGTTTGAATCCTTCTGAACTAACAGAAGAGAGACCACTTCTAAATATTTTCAGCTAATAAAAGTACAGCTAAGCAGAAAAGGCTGTGGGGTGGATACGCACGTGAGCCCCACATATTTCTTTGGGATTGGTGTTGCATTATGCATTATTTGCCCTTTTGAATTGGCATTTCATTATCAACATCAAAAATTTCTTACTCTCGGTGACAAACTTTGCTGTCTTCTCAATTTCCACATGCCTTTGTGAAGGGATAAAAATGGTGGACATAACACAATTTCCACAAGAGTATTGGATTAAGTGATTACATGCATATTCAAATTTCATTCCATCTTGATTGGCAATGAGGGTTTGGGATTTTGTTTGCTCGCACATCTGGTCTCAACATGTCCTCCGACAGGAAGTCAGCAAAGTGGAAAGGTTGCTGGGTTGTGCAGTGTTTCCTTTCTAAATTTGGCACTTCAGACTGCTCTTGACGGATATTTTATCCCTGGCAAATTGCTGCATTTGAAAGCATAATTAGAGAATCTGTTTTCTTAATCACATGGCTTTTGTTACTTTGGTTGTAGTCCATCTCCCTTTCATTTCTAGCAGCCTCAATTGAGCATAACAAGCGCGTTGGCAGCCCAAACTGTGCTCAACAATTTCTTATTTCTGCCTATTTAAATAAAAGATGATAAAGAGATATTGCTCTGATGATCTTAGAGGGGGGTGGCTGCTTCAGCTCCCCCTGCTCTGCACAACCTCAGATTTTTTTGATACCACTATAAAGGCAGACCATTCCCCAGAGCACTTTTTTAAATGCAGTACTAAACTCATGACAATCAGTTGGAATTTGCTCGGAAAATAGATGAAACTGTTATGTTTAGGGAGACGATGCTGTTGTGTAAGAAACCAGCTTTGCTTGCGTGCTCTCCTCAGAAAGTCCATGTGTTGCAGCAGCAAGTCACACGTTAAACCCCAAGTAGGCTGGTAGGGCTCATCTTATCTTGCTCCAGCTTTTCGTGTGTCCCATATTGTTCCACACAGTTTGAAGCACACGGAGTCTGAAGCAAACTGCGTGCCGACAATAACGTTTCCATTTTTATAACTGTATTCCTGGAAGAGTTAAGGACCTTTTGCACAATGAGAACAATAGATGAATCAAGGCCTCTGTGCTGCATAATGTGGCAGAGCAGATACAGTGGTAGCATGAATTCAGGGGGTTCCACCGAGTGCATCCCGTTCACGCCACGAGTACCTCGGGACGGGCGTTTGTTGATGTGGTGGTGCCGAGTTTCTTTAGCTCCCATTTCATGTGGTGGATGCAGTGCAGATGCTCCGAATCCTGCAGGGTTGAGACCATCACCAACTTCAGCGTGGGTGTTATGTCCTTGATAAAAACCCCATAGGAAGTAGTTAAGAGAAGTCATTGTCTGAAAGCAAAGGATAGCATAATTACAGCGCCTTGGCCAAATGGTTTTCCATGTGTGTATTGCTGCAATTACTCATTTAGTAAGAAGAAATGCACTTAAAATGCTATATGACCTTTCTTTTCATTACTTCTTGCCCTTCAAATCAGTTCATAATCCTAATTCATAATTCAGCATGGAGGAGTATTGCAGGCCACTCTTCAGGTCTTCAGCTCAAGTCCCTTAGGTTCTCATGTGTGAAATCCATACATTCAGTGAAGCAGCATGGCCTCCAAATGGGTGGTAGTGTGCAAAATTAATTATGCATGTAATTTTGACTTTAAAACTCTGAATGTGGTATTGGATGTCATTTTTTAAAAATGCTGGATCTGATTTTCAGCGTTTCTTGGCCCCTGCAGCTCCTGTTAAAAGGCAGTGAGTTGTTTTGCCCAGACTACGTGTATGATTGGAAACATGAGATGAAATAATGCGTGAGAAAATTTGGAATGGATATCTGAACATACCCCTGCTTGAACAGTAGTTTTAGCAGGGCAGCAGGAAAATCCCATGCTGATGGTGCTGTAACATCCCACTGATTTTTGAGTGGAATTTTCTCCAGTGCTGCCTGAATGTCTGAAGCTAAGCAAGATATAAAATGCAGAAATCACTTTATTCTGCTGGGACAGATCCTTTTCAGATCTGCCTCCAAGAGTCTGCTGGTGAGGAGGAGCTTTCATATCTGATTTGTGTTGATAGCTCGGGTTTGTTTTGGTACTTTCAGAATGAATGGCAGCCACTTCAAGGATGAAAAAGCCATGGTAGCCAGCCAGAACTCGGATTTGTTGGATGATGAAGAGGCAGAAGATGAAGTAATGATGGATGAAGAAGACGAAGAGAGCGACATGGCAGGGAAGGCAGTCAAAGAGCCCGTCACGAGTGACATGCACGAGGGGACTCCGGAGGAGGATTACGAGGAAACAAGTACTTTGGACATGAACTGCAAAGCTTCCCCTGGCAGGTTGGTTCCTTCCGAGTATTGGCGTGCCCGATGCGTGGAATAAAAAACAATAAGCCATACAAGGATGCCAACCCCAAACTGTGCCGTGGGAACCGGTCCGGAGTAGCCGACTTCCCAGTTACAATAGCAACGCCCGTCTGTGTTTGGGTCAATACCAGCCCTGCTTCCAGCCTCTCCGTGCAATCTGCAGCCCTTGTTGGGAAAATTAACTGTGCTTGGGGGGGAGCTTTGTCAGGTTCTGGGTGAGACAGGAAACAGGGTGAGACAGTTTCATGGGAGGGATGTTATCTGCTCCACGAACCGTCCTGGATCCCTTGCAGTGGTCTTGTGGAAAGGCTGTGGGGACACCAGGAGAGGAACAAACTCTCCCTCCCCAACTCCCACTTCCCTCCCTTTCTTTAGAAGAGAAAAGGGAATTCCTTTAATTTCAGGATGACTGTTCCAGGAGGCAAGGGGGTTTATGAATGTGAAAAAGGGGGAAAATACCCAGATGTGTAAATCTGAGAAGACAAGGGAACACAGAAAGGATCATTTAATTGATATTAAAACCTCCATGATGTTTTCATAGGTATAAAGAAGAGGAGTATAATAAGACTGGACTTTCAGCTTTGGACCACATAAGGCACTTCACAGATAGCCTCAAAATGAGGAAAATGGAAGAAAATCAATACAGTGAAGCTGAATTGGCAGCTTTCAATGCTTCCCAGCTGCCAGAGGACCTCAAGCAACCGTTGTACAGGAAATCCAAATCCCAGGTAAAAGCTTAACTCAGTTAAAGTGTTATTGTCACCAGATACCTACAGGATTAAGCTGTTAGAGTGTGGCAGGCAGGGTTGTTCCAGCTTAGTTAAATGGGACTGTGCTCCATGTCCACAAAGCTCAGGCTGCCCCAACTCCCCCTGTGCTCCCACTGCACCCCAGAGACATGACAGGGTGCTTGGGTCCCTGAGAATGGAGGATTTCCATACTTTTTTCTTTCTTTGTTTGCTGTTTTTGTTCCTGTCTGCCACCCACTGAAATGCCATGGTAAGAACTAGCCCCACACCCTACTCTCAGACAGCCAGTGTGGTCATGCTGGTGCTGTGGAGTTTTGCTGCTGCTTCCCAGGGGTGTGACTTGATCTTCTGGCTGGCTTGGCTTTCTGGTATTTTTTTTTTTTATACCCTGTTGGATGTTACCACCTTAGGGTCCTCAGTGTGTTTTACAAACAGCAATGACTAAAATTATATCCTAGTGCTATTTTTTGAAATTTTTAAAAATATTTTTAAATCATTTTCTTAAACATTTTAGAGGGTCTTTTTAGCCCCTCTAAAAGATTCCTGTTTTAAAAACTGCAGAATATGCATGTAGGAAAGGTCAGCAAAGGAGATATTGGTGAAGCATAGGACCAGCCAAGGGATAATGTGATTCCTCAGGCTCTTGAAAAGAACCTCCTGTGCCAAGAATCTGAAGGCAAAGGAGACTTTGGGACCTTGTCTACTATCAAAGGTTTCTCAGAGCTTTGTGAAACCCAGATGAAAGAAGAAATTATTATTACTATTAGCGAGTCGAAAGTGTCGGTGAAAGGGCTGACAGTGGTTTTTTTACCTAATGCATTTTCACTTTGTTTCGAAACGAGTTGAGAACAGTGGCTGCAGCCTGAGCGATGCCCCGATGGGGTGGGGGGTGGCACCGGTCCAAGCTCAGATCCGCGCCGCGGGATCGTGACCTCTCTGTCCTCCTCCTGTCCCCATCCAGGCGTACGCCATGATGCTCTCTCTCTCCGACAAGGACTCCCTTCATCCCGCATCCCACAGTTCTCCCAACATGTGGCACAGTATGGCGAGGGCCGCCGCGGAATCCAGCGCCATCCAGTCCATCAGTCACGTATGACAGTGTGAAGCCGTACCGAGAATGGGACCAAGTCCAACCCAGTAGCATGGCTCTTTTCATGTATGACTATTTAAAAAGACTGCTGAGCAGAATGCCTTATAAATCTGCAGGGTCACTCATTTAAAGTCCGGTGACCTTAAACTGAATAATTTTAAAAAGAAAAGAAACTATTTATTCTCAATATTTTGTTTTTGCACAGCAAAGGCAGCTGCTGACTTCTGGAGGATCAATGCGACTTAAAAATAAAATAAAAAAAAAATGTTTCAGTGGATTATGTAAACGGGGCCGGGAAAAAGTGTCTTCCAGTTCACCCGGCTTTGAGGGGCAGGGGCAGAAGGGTTAAGACTGCATTGATACACACATGGGCACTCCTTTAAAGTAGGAACTGAATTGATTTTCTTTTTGTATAAGATAGTTTGACACAGGATTGGGAACAGTTGCTTTTATGTACAAATCTCTTCATTAAAGCTTTATGCATTTTAGCCCTTCAGAGAAAGAAAACAGTTCTATCAAATGCACACTATCCATCGTAAATGTAGAAAGAAGTAACAGGGAGTATTTTGTTCTCTCCATAATTCTTTTTGCCTTCTCAACTGCATTGTTAAAAAAAAAAAGGAAAAACAAGGAGAAAAAAAAAAAAAGACAGAAAAAGAAAGAACTCTGAGAAACAATACATAAGAGGCTTGTGTATATTGTAAACTATGAATGTTCACTACTCCAAGAAGCTAAATCATCCAGATAATTCCGTGAAAGCACCGCGTTCATCGACAGCACCACTAGTTCGAATCATTGTAAGGAGATTTTAATTTTCGACAATCATGTCACTATTTTGTTGTATTGTTTCCCTTTCCCCCCTACCCTCTTAATTTCTTCTTTGTTTTGTGTGTACCATGTATTTATTTGTTGGCAAACGATTTGTTTGTTGATTACAATAGCACTGTTCCTGTAACAAACAGCACTGCTCCAGTCCCCCACTGCGTTACGATGTAAGGCACCCATGTACTTCCAAAAAAGTGAGGTGAACTGATCTGTGTATATGGGAGTGCAAAACAGTGTTGGAAATTTTCTTACATTCCTCTTTTATTTTATTTTTTTGCCTTTTAATGAACTAAATAACTAATAGATGCGACTTAGTTTTTTTTTTTAATACAGTAAATTGATTCGATTGTATAAACAGTTATAATTTCTTCATGAAAGCATGATTCTTCTGATTAAAAAAACTGTACCCAATATTTTATGCTGGTTGTCTGCGAGCTTGTGTGTGGTTATGTTCATGTTAATCCTATTTGTAAGATGAAGTGTTCCAAATTTATGTTTAAAAAAAAAAAAATAAAGAAAGAACGGAAGGTATTCAGTTATTTTTTTGGGGTTTTTTTGGCCTTTAGTGAGGGACCAGATTTATTTTTCCTTTTGTTTATAATCTCATTTTGAAATAATCGGCAAGTTGAGGTACTTTCTTTAAATGCTTTGTACAATGTAACTGTTACGCATTTCAGTACATTACTATGGGAGGATCAACTTAAAAAAAAATAATAAAGGACTACAAAACTGAAGGGATCTATTTCCTTATTGTCTTGGTTTTGTCTGGGTTGGAGCAGTAATGGGCCATTTTTTTTTTCTGCATTCTGGGGAGCAAAGATGGGTCTGTGGGATGATGAGGATGAGGGGAACCAGAGGATGGGGCACCATGGGGTGTCTTGGACTTGGCCATGCAATGTAGGACCCAAGCCAGAGCCTCTCAGTAGACTGTTGAAAGGGTTTAGATCTGTCCTCTTAAGTTTCAAAACACTACCTTGGAAAAGAAGAATATTTTAAGTGGTTTTTCAGGAGGGCTTGGTGCAATGTCTCCTTTAGAGGCAGTTGTGGAGCCTTGAGCTTGGGCTGATGTTGCACCCACCGACTGCTCGTTGGGATGCAGTGCCTTGGATGGTTCACAGTGAAATACTGACTCACCAGAATAATCAAAATCCACAGCTGGGAAGCTAAACAAGCCTCCAGAACTGCCTGAAATGAACCTTTAGAGTCTAAAAGAAAAAAAAAAAAAAAAAAGATTTTATTTTGTGTTCCCTTTGAAATCAGGTCCAAACCCTTGCCTGTGGAGCAGTGGGAGGTGGGATGTCAGGAAAGACAGCATTGTTCCAGGGACTGCCCATCTTAATGCTCTGCTCATCAGCAGAGATTGAAGGACTGAGGTGCTCCTCTCCCAGCCTCTGTCAGTACACAGAGACCTCTCATACCTCACCAAATTCCTAAGTTACATTTCAGAATGACCTGTGTGTGTGTCACTCTTCTGCCCAGATGTAGAACCATCCTGTAGCAACAAGGGCATGGGCAAGGCTGAGCCCAAACCCTTCAGAGACAGTTGTGGGCTGTGCCTTTGGTTTGCTCTCAGTTCTAGAGCCCCCTGCACAGGTTGATGGCAAGCTGAGACCTACAAGCTGGTCTTTTCCATGCAGGAGGCCTAAACCAGAACTGGAAAAAAAAAAATTGAAAAAAGCACCTCTGATCATATTCTTGTACTCACTTCACTGGCCTGAGGCAATGGCCAGGTACATGCAGATAATTGCATAAATAGGCTATTATTTTTAGTGCAGTTAAAGTCACCGTGAAACTTGGTTTTAGGTTTCTGCCAAATAAAGAGAACAAATAGATTAATCAAGTCACGTTTTATCTGCAAACAACTTTCCAGATCATTTTCCCCTTTAATTTGATGGAATGACAGTTCTTTTCAGCTCTACCCTCACCTGCCCTAGATGAAAGGGGGTTTGGGAGGTGGAGAAAGGGTGGAACAATCTCCCCTGGGTTTAATGTTCTGGGTTATACCTGTCAGGGAAAGTACTCCTTGAGCTGAGCTGCAGGGTTAGTTTAACCTGCCCATAACCAGGTCTGTTCACCATGAGCTGATGTTGCCACCTCATCTAATCCCTGAGCTGTTTTTCCCACTGGGTGCCCGGAATTTGGTATTTTCTTGTCAAAGTATCCCACCCAGCAGCCCTGCCGATGGGATGTGATGAGCTGAGGGAATGAAATGTATTTCTGTAACATCACAAAGAGTCCTCCAGCTCTCTGCAGGTCCCTTACCATGTCCTTGATGTTCATTGCCTTTTCTCAGTGCTAGAGTTACCCACCCAGAGGAATAGCTGAAGAGCAAAATGAGATTTAGTCATCTCATCCCCCAGTAAACAAAGAAAACTTGGTAATTTTTTGTGTCATACCCACCCTGATGGACCACACAGTGCACATGTCCAGTTGCAAACATTGTTGAGTGAGGACTAAGGTTTCTGCCTTTCTGCTGCAGTGATTTCATTTTTTTAAGAGGGGGGAAAAAAGCCAACAAGCCAATTTTTAAAAAAACCCTTCAGCTTATTTCAGCATCATCCTACTGTTCACCCCACTGTAGCAGTTCTCCATAACTCAGCAAATCATTCCCATGTGATCCAGCAGCCTTCCTACATGGAGGAGCTGCACATTCCCCCCTCAGTTCCTATCTGCAGAACCTGACAAAGCCCCAGCATGACAAGATGATTAATCAATATTTCACCCTGGCCCAGCTCCCTGATACCACTGCGGGTCCCAGTCACTGTTCCCGTGTCAGCTGCTGTTTTAAATAGGTACATTTGTGGAGTAATGGGAGGGGAAGTTATTATAAAAGCATTTGTGAGGCTGCTTTTGCTCAGTGATTCAGTTTGGCCCGTTGCTCTGTGCGTGTCTTGAGCCTCAAAACTTGCTGTCAGGTCCCTGTTAACTCAGACAGACGGAGAATCGCCGTGAACTCCTGGATGGTTCCGCTGCTTTCTCTGCCTTCAGCTATATTTAGTCTCAGTTGTGGTTTTGTTGGTCAGTCATAGAGTGGTGTGGAAAAGTTAAAGATGCTTCCAGAAATGATTTAAACAAAGTGAAGGTATCCAGCAGCAAACAGAAACCCCTTTCTCCATGTCAAAGCCCGTGCACCTTGCCAGGACTCCAGTTAGGGGAAAAATGTATCCTGCAGCCTGGCCAAAACCAACCTGTCTCCCATCCCACTGAATGGCTCTGTAGGTTTGTGAGTGCACCTAGTCTGGAGCTTCCAAGAGCCTGATTAATTCAACTTTTGCTTCTATAGAGAAGATGCTGCCAGGTTGAAGAAAAGCTCAGCTTTACAGTTCAGTGTCACTTAATGAAGCCTGGGGAGATGGTGAACATCAAATAAAAAGTAAAAAATAAGTACTGTATTCCTCTTCTGTTACTTATTTTTATCCTGACTCAGACTCATTTGCTGCTAGAGGAAAACAATTTTCAGCAAAATTGTCCCAGAATTTAGATTTTAATCAGACTAACAGTAAAGTAATCCCTGGAAAGAGGCCCCACTGCCAGGATTCAGGAACTTGTGGTACATCCTGCAAGACTGAAGCCTTTATCCCAAAACTACTGCCTAGATTTCGGGACTCGTTGCCCACCTGGGTGTGAACATAAACCAGACTGAACACAGATCCTTTTGCGTGCTGGAAGCAGAGACTCCTTTTTTTTAATCCAAGAGGGTCTGCATTTTAATGGCAATTGAAGCTATTTATATCTATAAATCCATTTGGGGAAGTTTGGGGAACCTTTTATTACAATGGATGCTGTGAAAATATAAAAGTATTGTGATACAACGAGCTTTAGCAGTTTCTGCTCTGGCTGTCTGAGCGGGGGGTCTGAGAGAAGGCACCTCCAGCAGGCACCCGCCTTTTCCCTGCTTTATTTTAATACTAATTAATTCCAGAAAGGCTAAAGATATTTGATGAAATGCTATACACTTCTAAGAGAAAGTTTTGCCCAAGAGCCTTAGAGAAGGCCTCCCAGCTTGGGAGGGTCTAGTGGGAGAAGAGGGTTAGTGGTGATTTTGATGCTTAAATTATCAGTAATTAAGAAGTTGATTTTTGGGGATTGAAGAAAATTTTAAACAGCTGCTTCTTTCGGGCCTTTTTACTCCTCATTTTCATTAGCATGTGCTAAGGCAATCTGGAAAATATATTTAGGTCTGTATTATGCTGTGTCAAGACCTCAAGCATCTGTACCTCGGGGCAGATACATGTGAGATAGCCGAGGGTAGATGTGCCAGCACGCACATGTGGAAGCGTTCAATTTGTAATATGATTACAGCCCCGACACAAAGCCTGCTTGATACCTGTGGCAGATTTGTTTCATGGTAAGCGCAGAAAATTCTCAAAAAAAATCATGTCATGTTTCACATCACCAGCCAACTCAAACTAGAGAAGTAGCGCTTTAATTCCTGGGGAATCTCTTTCAGCAGGCCCGTGTCAGGCCCAATTAAGGTCCAGGCAGCCTTGCACTAATTGGGTTGAGTTATGCAGTGGTGTAACATGGTCCTGTAGCAAAGCAGCCCCTTTGTCCAGGCCACACCAGCCGGTCTGGCTTCCCAAGGGTGGCCAGCAGAGTTACTCCTGCTAGAAAATCACCTGGAAAAAGCTAACAGCTGGAGTGGAGTGGATAGGACAGCTCGTGGTGCTCAGTGTTAGCTCAGCACCTACCTCCTGCATTTTAGGTATCACACAGGAAATACAGGTGGTGAGCTGGATCCTCCCCACACCAAGTGTAAGCCTGACATCAGCATCCTCCAAGGCTGCTCCCTCATCTCCTCTGCAAGTCTTTCTCCACTCCCAGAATTTAGAGGTTTTTTTCTGACATCTGAAGTGTTAACACACTAGAATAGAGAAAGAAAAATTAGGGCATGAGCTGAGATATGGAAATTATTTTAAGCTTTTAACCTCTCTTGAATCTCAGAGGGATTTGTGTGAAAATCTCCAGGACAAACTCAGTTTCTGGTTGTCTGTAATCCAAATGAAACAGTGGAGGACAGAGTCTAATGGTCTTCATTCAAGACAGATCCCTACAAACATTTTAAGCATTTTGGTTTTTCTAGTTAAGGAACCAAGTGTTTTACTGTACCCGACTCTTTCACAGAATCACAGAACAGTTTGGGTTGGACCTTTAAAAGCCATCAATTCCATCCAGTTCCATCCCCATGCCATGGGCAGGGACACCTTCCACTAGCCCAGGTTGCTCAGACCCCCATCCAACCTGGCCTTGAACACTTCCAGGGATGGGGCAGCAACAGCTTCTCTGGGCAACCTGTGCCAGGGCCTCACCACCCTCATAAAAAAATCCTTCTTTATGTCTACTCTAAAGTTACTCTCTTTTAGTTTAAAACCATCACCCCTTGTCCAATTGCAACAGGCCCTGCTGGAGTCTGTCCCCTTTCCCCTGTGGCTGCAGGGTCTGTTGGGCACCAGACTGATGTGTCTTCTCTTGAATTCATCTCATGTCTGAGCCTGGCCAGAGATCTTTTCCAGCACCCAGTCTCTGGCTCATGTCTTAAAGGAGGATAATCTTTGCCACCCTCAGACCACTGTGAATCCTGGCTCGCTGGCACGACCCTACCCTTCCACAGGAGAGGATTCTTACAGGTGTGAAGCCCAGTCAGCTACACTCACCCCATGTAATAAAGATTTAGTTCAGAAGGATCCACAGACCCTCTGCTCTGTGTAACCACAAGCCACAAAACACTTTGCAATCCACTGTAACGAAGGAAAGACCTTTATTACATTTAGACTTGATTCCCTGGTACTCCCTGGAAGCAGTTCTGCTGTTTTTATTACTTAAGAGCTATTAAAACCTTAACCACCGCATGGAGCAACTTGCTCCAGCTTTACACTTGTCCATAAAATATCTGAATGGGAGATCAAGAACTACTTTTTGAACCTAACACCCCATCAGCTGAGGAGTGCCAGAGTCGGGTCTGAATTTGTCCCTGCCCTGGCTGAGTGTACACACCAGGCTGAGAGATGCTGAAGGGCAGGAGCATGGCTTATAACTGGCTTTTCCCCATGGTTTTCTCTGCTGCCCATAAGGAAGGACATGGAGTGGGAAGCCACAGTGACCTCTCCTTCCCCCTTGCATGGGCCATAAGCCAAGCCCTGCACATGCCACCCTCTGTTAGCTTAGGAAGGAGCAAAGCTGGAAGGAAAGTCACTGTGTGGAGAATGAAGTGGAGCAGGAATAGGGACTGGGTTAATCCCGCCCCAAAAAACCCCAAAGAAATCTGGAATCACCCTAAATTTGACACAGTGCTGGGGGAACAGAAGCAGACATGGGTAATCAGTGGGATGGCACAGAAATATTGACCAGCTCAGTCGTCCCTCAAAAAAAACCCTCTGAAGCACAAGTGCAAAACCAAAACAACCTGACATGGTGTAAGGGAAACGGTACCAGCCAAAAACTTCTATAAGGCAACTCCCTATGTTGCTCTTTATGTTGCCCAGATACTGGTGGGGTGTAACACAGAAGCTCAAAGCCTCTCATTATTTTGACTTTTTTTTTTTTTTTTTTTTTTTTTTTTTTTTTTTTTTTTTTTTTTTTATTATGGAGTAGAAAAATCTGGCTTTCTCAGCTCACTGCTAGTTCCAAAGTATAACTTCCTCCTCCTCCACTCTTCCACTGAATTTTTAATATTTCCTCTTTGGAAAATGGCAGGAGTCTCAGCAGGGTGTGGGCTTCTGCTCTAAGACAGCTCTGCCAAGGGTGAGGGAGGCTGGGGTGCCTTAGGGCAACACTTTGCCCTTGGAAAATATATTCTAGCTACTGTCACCACAGAACAACAAGGGAAAAAAAAAAAAAAAAAGCATTTTCCCAAAACCTGAGGAACCAGCCTCATAAATTATCCATTTATTATGTTTCTTCGTTTCGGCTGAAACAATGATCCCAGTACATTTTCTTTTAAACTCTATCTCCCCAGTCACAGTGGCCACCTACTTTGTTGTCCAAATTTCTCGTGCAGTTCGAATCCTACAATGCGTAATCTCAGTAGGGTTATCAGTTATGTCATGCATTATACAGCCTCCAATCAGCGTAGTGGGAAACAACATTTTCATTTAATACCAGGAGAAACAGTGGAAGTCAGCGATTGATACCAACACAATGATGGGAAAAAGTGTCCAGAGGTGCTACTCACATAATCTCACTTTACAACATCTTGAAAATTCAATAGAAAGGACTTTGCTAACAATACCAGAATGACATCCACTGATTATTGTTCCTAAAGCTCTTAACAATAAGAAAGCCCTCTAAATATATCTCAACAAAAAACATATAACAGTTTGTTTCTTCTTTTTTTTTTTTTTTTTTTTCTTTGCAAAGCACATAGTATTAGTCAACAATTGTTGTGTGGCGTGAGCCCATTAGGGCTGCTGGCTGGTAATGTTCTGGGAAATGAGCTCTTGAAAGATCTTTTTTTCTTTTTTAAACATGCCTAACAATTGTATCTCAAAACAATCCTGGATCAGCAAACTGCAAGGACCCACTCTAACTTATTTTCTTCAGCCTGACCAAACAACTAAGCCCACTGGCATTTTATTCACTCGCTTCAAAATTTGGTCTTGAGAAGTAAATTCTAGCTCTGAACAGATATGAGAAGCTTTCTAAGGATCAACTGCTACTTTGGTCTGGGCAGGGTTGTGTCAGTTCTCCAAATTACTCGTGGGTGCTTTCCTGGTCAGTCTGTTCCCAGCAGCCAGTCCTCGGTTTAGCGTGACTTTCAGAAAGGGTTAAAATGCAATTAAATTGAACAGTCAGTACACCATGACATTTCCCTCAGGAGAAGAGTGGAAATAGGCATATTTACACTCACACATTAGAGGATGAGCCAGAAGCCCCCAAGCACTCAGTGCCTACTTTGCAGCATCAGGCCCAGTCCTATATTTCATCAGCGTGTTATTGTACAACACTTTTGGGGTACATGGCCATGCAGAAACTCATTGGTGAAGGTTAAACAATGATTTAAATTACTTCTGTATTGCTTACTTTTTGAAAACAAAATGAACACCTACATGTCTCACAGATCTTCACTGCATTTATAGCACTGAAAGGCCAGTGAAAGATCCCTAAAAGTCGTTAACTGAAGTAAACATTGAATCACGTTACAGAATCAACAACAGAGAATTTTTGAATGAAATAATTTTTGTCTTGCTCAAGGATATCGAGTGAATTATCCACTGGATTTTCTTTTATTGCGTGTTCTTAATCTCTCTGTTTATTATTGAAGTGGTTAATAAGCAATTCCTAAAACAGATCCAGAAGGTGTCCTTAGCAGCCTGACTGTCAGCCCACACCATCCAATATGTTTTCCACCAGCCTTTTGCAATCCTACCTTGATTTCACCTTAAACACTTTTTGGAATGATTATTTTTGTTCCCTGAACATGGACATTACTTGTGTAGATTCAGTTAAGATTTGTTTGCAGTCGATATAAACAACATTTAGTGGGTACAAGACAGATCAGAAGGAAAAATTTTAACTTCTGAAAACATTTTAAGATGATCAAATGAAGGGAGGGAGAAAACACTGTGAAAATCTAACTTGAGCACTGGCTGCTTGGCACTGCTTTCCCTGTGTCTGCTATTGCCCTCCAATACCCTCAAATTTATTTAGAGAAATAGATCCATTATGTACTTCACTTGGAGAATTTTTTTCATTTCCCCACCAGACACTATGGATGTCCTTCAAAGCACCTTCTGGTAAGTTTTTTGGCACCTGGTTATCAAACCAACCGTCTGATCTCTCTCAGCTGAATATATTTACGTAAACTTTTTTATTACATATTAAATATTCGGTGTTAAGTATTAAGCAAAATTCTGTTTTAATTTCTCTGATATTGAAGTGTAGATTTAATTAGTGGAATTCCTCCACAGGGTAACCTGAATGAAGCCTCAGCTGAACTAGGGGCTGACTCTCCCAAGGGCAGGGCTGGAAATACCCCTGGGTTTAATGTGGTTTCAAACATATTTTGCTGCTTTTCACTCCTCTCATCAGCACTGCATATAATAACAACTACTTAAATCTGAGTATTGCACATAACTGCATATCTATTAGTGCAATTTGTAGGCAGTGCTTATTGCCCACCAAAGGGACAGAGGCAACAGTGGCTGTGGGAGTAAGGAGGTGACTTCAGAGTACCCCTGGCTGAAAGGTGAGGGGTCCACACACTGAGGGGTCCACACACCTGTGCCCAGGTGGGGTGTGTGTTACCTGCCCCGGGGTCAGTGCAGGTCAGTGCGTGGCAGAGCTGCTGGTTGTTGTTGCTGTTGTTGTTGTTGGTTGGTTTTGAAGTCATAGGAAACCGCTTGAATGGCTGGAGCCAGAGCGTCTCTGAGAGGGGCTGCCAAAAACAAAACAACACACAGAGCTCAATCGGAGCTTTATTGCTTTGTTGTTTTTTTGAATATGGGGGGTTTTATCTCTGCTGAAAGGCTCCAACTTGACAGTACCAGGGAGTGGAGCTGGTGCTGCAGAGGCTGCTCACTGGGAGCTCAAAGCACTAAAATCCCTTTGCAAACTCTTCGGCCTTGGGCACACTCTCCCTCCTCCTCCTTCTCCCAAAAGAAAGCTTCCCCAAACCCAGTCCTGGGAGAAAAGTATCTCCTTCAAGGGATGGAGCCCTGGCTCAGGGACACCCCACAGCTGAAAGCAAAGAGCCAAAACCCCTTTGCTAAGGATACTCGCCATGCCATGCAGGGCATCGCCCTCGCCCCTGCTCTGGGGAGACCACCGACCCCCAGCCTTGCTGTAGCACAGCCAGGCCCCATGTCAGGAGGTGTGCAAGTCACCAGCAGCTCTGGCAGCGGGATGGGATCAAGCCTTGGACATCACAGCTCTCAGCTGGGCACGCTGCCTCGGACCTGTGCCCGGGAGCTGCTGTTACATGCCTGTGAAAATATGCATCCCAGGAACCACACCAGTAAGCATGTGCCTTGTGAACTACATGATTCGTATGTGATCTGAGGTTTTAGGATATTTCTGCATATTTTAAATGCTATCCGTGTTTGAAAGCACTGTCCAGGAACATAAAGCCTCGACGTAAATTGTTTTCTAGTATTTATTATACTTGTGTCTCTTTTTTGACAGCTCACCCCTAAACCTTACAGTAAAATCTGGCATAAACACTATGAGTTTATAACCAAGATTTTAATATCTTCTGGGAGTGCTGCAGCTCTTCACAGGAGCATCAGGAATGGCTGGATTTGATGATTTTGGAGTTTTTTTTCCCCAACCAAAAGTGAGTCAATGATCCGATGAAACGTGCCCTGGAGGGGCCAGCAGCAGGCGATAGACCCCCACAGACCCCCTCCCCGTGCCTGCCTGCCTGTCTGCACAACGTTTCTTGTCTCTATCCATGTACCTAACGTGAGAAATAAAGTGTGGAAAACTTATTTCAGCTGCGTTTCACGGGCAGGCTCTTTGATCAGCCAGTGCCTGAGCATTACTCAGCACGCAGGAAAAGGGACAACTTAACTTTCAGACTTTTAGGTACGGCGCTTGCCGCCGCGAAAGGGCCGTCGACATTGCCAGCAGTCATTAGGCTGCCTTTGGCTTTGAACAAGAGTATCACAAAGCCAGGGGGACAAACTCCCCCATCCCCTGCACCGGGGCGACATCCGCAGCCCACACCCCAGGCACCCACCCGTGGCAAACCTCGGAGCAGCTCAAAAACAAGTAGCCAGGGTTTAGTTAACCCTGGCTTGCGTTCCTGGCTCTGGTTCTGTTTTAAAGAGCGCCAGGCGAGGAGGGAGCCCTGCGAGGGGTTTCTCGGAGCGTTGAGAGTGATTTATGCCCTTCCCCGGCGCAGCCGGAGCCCTCCAGCCCTAATTGCCGGGTGCTCTCTCGTGGCTGCTCAGGGAAGTGCTCGCGGTCCCTCCTCCGGCTCAGAACAGACTTCTTCAAAACAAGTCAAAGCAAAGGGCCCGTCGCCAACTGGAAGTCACGACTATAAAGTCCCCAGTAAGAGGACTCTTTACAGCCCAGTACCTCAGCACCGGCTCACCAGAGCTCCTTGCTGGGCTGGCAGTGGGGAGAAAATTCAGATTTTTTTTTTTCCTAATTATTGCCTATTTGAGAAGCCGAGAAGCAAACAGGAGCCAAGCCAGGGCAGATGTACCAGCTTTGACCTCCTTGTGCTGGCAGTTTCTCTCTGTTAGCTGGTACCTACCACAAGGATTTTGGAATTCAGCTTTACCTTTTTTTTTTTTTTAGTACACGTTAGTATGTGGAGCGGAACGCACGAGCCAGACCTGAGCAGTGCGGAAAGGCTGTCTTGATTCATTGCACTCATATGATTTTGGCTGCAGTAAATTCACTCTCCTGCTACAGCATGCAATTTGAGGGTTTATTGAATACTGGCACAACCAGAGGGGAATCATCAAAGTGGAGATAATTGCAGGGCTCTTGTTGCTTCTGCTGTCATTGCTTTACCAGCTATTGTCTCACTGCTCGGGTGAGCAGGGCCAAGGACCTCTCAGAAGAAATAAAATAGTCGAAAAAGTCAATTTTATCCCTTCTTCTATTTCTTTTCCTTGTGGTAGGACTTACTCTTGTGTGTGATTCTTTACAGTCTCCGGGAAGTTTTCGGTTTCTTCTCCTATTTCACTATCCCTTTATTCAGCGCTGTATCTGAAAAACATCATACAAGATCCCGTCCTTTTTTTTGTTGTTGTTGTTAGCACCCAAACTCTTGGCCCCTTTCCTTCTGAGGTGGAAACCTAACACCTCTCCTCCAGCAGCAGGAGTTTGGCCTGTGGAATCCCTGGAGAAGCTTTCTGTTCACCTCGGTGAGCACCAGCCCGATGGCCGGGAGAGCGCCTTCTCCCTCAGCCTTCCCCTGCTATTTGTCTTCCCTGCTCTCCCCGCATTTCAGTTCCCCTAAAAATCACCCGGAGATCATTGGCCAGTTCAGCAAAGACAACTGCTCCATCACAGCCGAAATCTGAGCTCTCACATCTGGTTGAAGTTAAGCTAAGGTCTTCTTCCCAGAAATGCTTTGTGAAGTTCTTCTCCAGGCAAGACTTTTCCAGTAAGATAGTGTCTCCTTGCCTGCTATTTTGCTTAGTCTCGCTTTCTTTTATCTTCCTTGTCGAACCTAAACGTCGCCATTCACTGCTAGCAGATGTGGTTTGGGATTCCTACATTCTTTTATGCCTTTATTTCAGTGCTTTCATCACAGCTTCTCTTTCAGCTAGGTGAATCAAAGGCCTTTCCTTAGTCCAGTCAATGCGAGCTATACATGATGGCTTGTTTTATTTGGCAATCTTCTCCAGTATGTGATTCATTGTCTGCAGGTGATTCATAGTTAGGAAATTACTTCTGAACCCTGCCAGTGCTTGTGGTTGATTAAAGTTCAGAAGTCCCTGTAGTCTGTTCACCAGCGCTTTTTTGTCAACTCAAATATTTGTGTGCAGCAAAGAACAGTAAAAAGTGGATGTGCTATTGACATGAGCAATTTACTTGAATGTTTGCATCTTTAGAAAGTTCTACCAAAATCTCTAGAACTGGCATGAAACTGTTTCACAATGTCTGCCTAAATGAATCACGTTTTACAAATAAATATCTGTCAAATCGTTCAATTACTTGAGATCCAGTCATTAAGCAATAAAATAAAGCAGTAAATAGGAGACATCTGCTGCGAAGTGCTACAGAAACATAAGCATCTTTCTCAAGTTACCTTCTTTGCATTTTGGTATAATGATTCACCAAAAAATGTCTTACCCAGGGCAGTCAAAGATCAAAAAATTGTCCACTGCAAAACAACATTGGCATAACCTGGTACCTTACCCAAAGCAAACACATCTTGGTGGAGGCTACCAAGGAACAAAGAGGAGATCGATCAGCTGACATGCTGCAGCAATATTAGGTGAGCTCAGACAGCTCAGGGTACTGAGAACTTGAAACAAAAATAGCATTGGAAGCCATTGCTTCTGATCTTGAACTGATTTTTTAAAGATGTAAATTCTGCCCTTCCTTTGAAGGATAATATTTCCCATAATGGCCAAGAGGTTCTCTTTACGTCAGAGGTGCTTTACATCAGAGGTGCTTATAGGGATGATATTAAAACTCAAGGCATAGATGGTCAAGGGGCTTAAAAGCTGACTCTCTAAGGACCTCCTGCTCAAATCCATTGCAGCAGGAGCTGAATCCCAGAGTTTGGCAACTTCTAGGGAGCTGCTGTCACACACTGAAGTGGGGATAACAGCTCGTGTCGGTCAGGCACATCTACATCAGAACTGCCACTTTCCCCAGAAGGATGAGGGGCTTTTTGGCAGCATCATCCACACAGGGTTGACCCAGAAAACGGTATTTCCAAGGCTACAAATTAATTCAAGTACCTTTTGGAGAGGCACTCAGATAACAGCAGATTTAGGGACTTGTAGCCTCTTCGCTTTGCTTTCGGGCAGCTTGGGCTCATTGCTTCATCTAGAGTGTCAGTTTGCAGAGCACTGCTTGATTTGCATTTCTTTGAGAAAGAAAATATTTTTAAAACTTATCTTGATAGTTATAGAATTTCCTGTGAAAGATACATTTTTCCTGCCAAAAGATTCCTACAATGCTCGAGCAGCACTTCAAAACCGGTAGAGCTGGACTGACATTGCATATTTTGCTGGTAATGGAGCATAGTAAAAACAGAAATGGAAAGAACAATCAAGCACCCAGAGCAGCATTATCACAGAAGTATCAGCTCCCTTCAGACCTTTCCCTGGATAACATTTCAGCACCAGCAGCTCTGCCTATATTTTGGCTCAGAGATGATGTTTAAAACTGGAATTGCCTGTATTAAACCCATACCTATGAAGGCTTCTGTGTTTAATTCAAAATTCTTCTCTAAACAAACCCTGTAACTTCTCTGTGCTTCAGGTTGCAACAGTTTCTCAGTACATATCTCCAAATGGAGGTGGTTTTTTAACAAAATTGAGGTTTTAAATATCTGTTTAGTGACTTTAGTTACTTTCCACATTTCTCACAAGCTTAAGAAGTTCCAGCAAGTACAGTGTGTGTTTCAAGCCTTCTCCCAATATGCTTGTTTAGCCAAATATTTCGGCTGAGTTCGATTCCTCCCAGGGGAATTTATTTCAGAGAAGAAGGGGTTAAAAAAACTCCCCTAGGATTTGAGTATAACCAGCAGCAATTTAGTAAGAACATCAGGACACTGTGAAGTTTAAAATTGGATTAAAAAAAAAATAAATCCATCAAACAGGAGGTTAAGACCTCAGTTTCCCATCTCATCCAAGAAACTACATTTAGTGCAATTTAAATAAAGACGTTCAACAAGTAGGAGCTGAACTCTTGACTTGTAGCCACCCTCTAAACCCGTCTCAGAAGACACAGAAATGCTCCTGCTCAGGCAAGGTTTTCAAAAGCTATCGTCTCCATCCCGCCAGCTGACACGTGTGTTTGCAGGTCTTGCTGGCTCAGCAACACTCCAGGTTGGATTTGCCTGCTGAGATCAGCCCACAGTGTTCCTCTTCTATAAAAAACTACAAGCAATGACAATGAATTTGGCATTTTATTCATTTTGAGTGCTCAGCTTTGAATTCCTGCCTCATTTAGCTGGAGATATTTGGCTTGGTCACTCTTCCTCTTTGACAGCTTAGATATCGGTGCACTTTGCCTTCGTGCAAACATGTGCTTTTTATTTTAGGCTATGCAAAAACTATGTCATGACTCTAGGGAAAATATATCCCCCTGCAACCCAGGATGAAAAGGATGGCAGTCAATTCAAACTGGTGTCCGTTCTTCCGTGCCAAGTGCATGAACATCTAGCTGATAAATGTGTTTATTTCCAGTGTTCCTCTACAGTTCTGACACCAAGAGAAGCACAAAATCCACCAGGAGTGTCAGAAGGGCTTCCACAAGGAGCCATGCCTCTGACTGATCTGTTTCTGGACTACCTTCTTAATTAACCTGAAAACGTCGAGAACAACAAATGTGTCTTTCAAGGAGAAGTCAAAAGGCGAAGAACACACACCAGTGAAACACAAAACTAGTATGGTGTTGCTTTTTTTCCTGAACAAAAAGGCAGTGCTATTATAAAACTCAGGTGTTCCTAGTTATGGTGTAGGGACTCAACGCACAGGGCAGAGAGTGGAGGAGGGAAGATGACGCCTTTCTGAAATAAAACCCCATGATTGCATGTCACACTCAGTTAGGCACAAGGAGAAGACAAATGCTGCTGGTCTGATGTCCACATGCATCCCGGCTGAACAGCCATCAGAAAGTGGTGGGGAGGTTAACAGCATCAGGAACTGACCAGTTGGGGTGTTCTTAGGACTTATAAAACAACTTTAAAACAAACAGTAAGCACAAGGCACTAACATGGTGAGAACCCCTCCTGAAAGCCTGGAGAGGCTCCTTGGAAACAACAACAACTCTTTGGAATCATTTACAAATGCTGCCCCATCTGTAAACACAAGAAACATCCTTAATGTAAACAGCGTCCCTCGCTCAGAAAGTGCGAGGAAAAATGAACAGGAAGCGAGGCAGCAGAAGGAGGAATAAATCAGTGTCAGACTTTTATGAAACAAGACATCTTGGTCCTTACTCGTACGCGCACTCACCAAAGTCGCTTATTAAGTCCACATGGATCAAGTGAGCTCTTTGGAAAAGAGAGTCTAAAGAGATGAGGAACATGAAAGGAGCATCTAGAAACAGATGGGACATAAAGTTTTCAATAAACCTGAACATGGATGGGAATCTCACATAGCAGCAGCTAAACTGCCTCGTGCTGTGAGCCCATCAAATTTCACAAGCTTAACAACATTGGACTGAGTCTGTACATGTGGATGAGAATTTGCAGAGGATAAATCTAGCATGTTATTTGAAGCTGATGAGCTGTGCGGTTCAGCAGTAGGGACGCTCCCTCCAGGATAATACCAGGTACCCATGTAATGCGTTGCTGGGATCAGCAGCTGCTCAGTGGGATTTGCCAGTGTATCTTGCCCAGTCTATGGTTAATTAAAGGATCATACAATTCCCTTTCCTGTTCTCTAAACTGTGCCCGTGCCAGAAATTCTTGTTCTAAGCCTGGATCTGGATCACACTTTTAAATAAAATTTTTAAAGGATCCCCGGTGTCTGGTAGTATTCTGTAGTTATTATTTGTGCTATAGGAAGACCAACAGATCCAAAAATAAGACCAAGGGCAATATGGTCATCTCATGACAAATATAGCAATATAATGTGATTCTTCTTATCTTAAAGAATTTCCAAAAATAGGCAGAAATGGACAGAAATTAAAACAAAGGTTGTTAGCAATGCAGAGAATAAACATCCAGTACCTTGATACCTGACAGACAATCCTCTCCTGTTCTAGTTGACAGGATGGCGTATGGTCAAAGGCTGGATGTGATAATCTTACAGGTCTTTTCCAATCTAAATGATTCTGTGATTCTGTCCATGTTGCCTGTCCATCCTAGGCCTTCTAACCCTCCACATGACCACTGAAGGTTGTTTCTTGTTCAAGAGCTGCTGTGGTACTGATGAATACAAGTATTCCCTGGGATAGAGAAGAAAAGTGATCTTGACTGCAGAGACAAGATGCCCCCAGGTAAGATCAGATTTCCCATTAAAAAGCTGTGTGTACCTTCAGATTTGACAAGACACTAATAGCCACCACTTATACCTGACACAAAAGATAATAAAAAAATCTGTGGTTATCTCTAAAATGTAACAGTGCCTACAACTTAATTACCTGAATCACATTTATCCTTACTCTGAGGCTGGTGATTCACAACCAGTCATTCCATCAAGCTTTTGGTAAAAGCACCTTGGAGGAAAAGTTGCATTTTACAAGAACACTCCATTAGGCTACGGATTAAGAAAGGAAATTAGTACCGAGGGTCAAATCCTTTTGGTACTATTTACATTGGAAAGTGGTTCCCTGATTTATATCTCTGTAAATATTATCTCCTCACCTGGTGCCAGCTGCCAACACAGGGCCAGGCTGGACTGTGTAGGGTGTAAATCAGGACAGGATATGGTGTGTCCTCTGCATCCACTTGAAGGGCAGGTCCCTAAAGGACAGTGTGGTGTGATGGGGTGACCTCCATGGGGATGTGGATGGAGGTGCAGGCTGTGACACACAAGATCCTTCATTTTGGGTTGAAGGAAATTCAAGGCAGAAACACGGGCCCAGGAAGGGGTGATGATTAAGCAAAGAGCCCCATGTGCAAGCTAGAGCTGAGATGCTGCCGTGAGGAAATCCCAGCAGAACTGGAGACTGGGTCACCAAGCACCTTCAAGGATCCAGTTTGTGAAGTGCCTTGGGTAAGTCAGACTCAGAGTGCACAGCCATTTGCTGGAGGGGTTTGGGAGAAGGAACATAAATTATTTGCTTCACATTTCTGGAAAAGATTTGTGCTGGTTAGACTCAAGAATATTTTTAACAAAAGATGGCACAGCAGATATATTTCAAATAGGAATTCTGCATCACTATATATGGAGTTATTCTTCAAGTCCAAGTGTTGGCAGGATTTATGGTAAGATTGTCCCTTCAGCTATTGCTGCCACAACTTCTAGTTCTACCCAGTCAAGGTTTTTGCAAGAACTAAGAGCCTTTCATAGTAAATAAATTTAAGTATCCTCCATTTGCTACTGGAGAAACAGAGACAGAAAGCAAAGACTTTAGATCTTCCTGAGATCGCAGTCTGTGAAATGTCCATGCTGGAAAACCGCAATGCTCAGGAAAAAAAATGATACAGGATCTAAGAAAGCTTCAGCTGTTTTATAGAAACACACACATCAAAACATTTCATCCCAGGCCACTGCCACTGCAGGTAGCTGCTAATTAAAATCTGCTGTGCTGTGGCTACTGTCTCTAAAACTCTGGCCAGCACATGTTTTATTTCTCTCTCTTTTTATGCTTTTTTTTTTGTTTGTTTAGAATCTGGGCTTGTCTGACGATATTTTCAAAATTCAGTTTTATGTTTAAAGATTAAGTTTAATAAGCTTGCACGATATATAAAGAGATTATAATTTATTATTCAAAAAGTTTCCTGACAAGATGTCTACAAGAAACATGACCCAAACCACACCGCCTTGTAATAATACCTCTTAAAAATTCCTGACCTCCCACTAAACACTCCTGCAGACTTCCCTGCCTCAGTCCTCGCTGAATATCTCATATATGTCCCCTATAACATTACACAGGAGGAAATGAAACGGGAAAGTCATCAGCTCAGACTGACAAACGACAGCAATTATCTACCACGGTGTTGTTTTCTCTGAGTATTGACGTAAAGCACTTTTTCTGGCAGTGTGGGGCTGGGGGGCTCATGAAAACAGTTTTAGATCCCCTGTGACACTTGAAGCATCTACCCTTTTCTTAAAAGTGGGCCACTAAGAATAGGGTGCCCTGGAAAAGGAGAAGCAATGCAAAGGGTGCAGGGTGTAACTACCTTGGGGAGTCCAGGCCTTCCCAGCCCTGCTCCTGCACACTGGGCTCGCTACAGCAGAGGTTTTCCCACCAGCCAGGTGGTGTCTCCTCTCCCAGTGGTTTCCCAATGGCCTGGCTGTCTCCCTTCCCTGCATTACACCACCTCAAGGGGGGGAGGGGGTACCTTTTTGCCATCACTACTGTCCCTGTGTCCCCACAACCACAGGTGATGACCAGGCTGGGCACTGAGTTGGTATTGCAGTGACACAGCTAATTTGTGATCTGCATTATTACAGATTTCATATTTGCTAAAAATAAGTTGCTTTTTTAGCTGGATTTTTTTTTTTTTTTTAAAATTTTAAGGTTTATTTTTATTCCTTGAGATAGGGTTTGTAGCTTTAGGAACATTGCTGTAAGAGAGCTTTGTGTGAGCTTGGTCCACATGCCAACAGCTACTCACCATCACTAATAGGTAAAACTACTCAGGGATTTTAAAGCTTTTAACAAGACCTTGTCTAGACTGGTATTTAGTGGCAATACAATTAAATCATATTGCAGAAGAAAAAAAGAAAAAGAGATTAAATTATTTTAATTACCTTTTGAAGCCACTTCTTCCCTGCAGATGTCGGACCTCGATCTGATTTAAATTGGTGCACATCAGGTGTTGCTCCACTGATGCAGCAGCAGTGTAAAGGTTATAGGGATCATGGTGTTTTTATATAAAACCTATAACACAGCTATATTTGCAATAAATTTGTTCTTTTTCTTTTTTTTTTTCCAGTTGCTACAAACTTTGCCAAAAGAGTCCCTTAGCATGGGTTGTCACTCACCTTGTCACTCATTTCTCATGGGAGGTTCCCAAGATGCAAATACTGGGCATAAACCTTCCAGGGATGGATTTTCCATGGGTGCATTTCCTGTTCTCCATGGGCTTCTCCTCATCCTTGCTGCCACCCTGTCCTGCAGACCTGCAGGGTGGAGGGAAGACCAACCACGTTTTTGGGAGATGCCAGTGTGCTCCCACCCGTGACTGAGAGGAGGCCTTTGTGGCCATTCACTGTGGCACCAAAGCAGGGGTGGTTTCACCTCTAAAACAGCCTCATGGTTCCCAGCCCGGAGTGGGTAAGGGCTGGTCCATATGTATTTCTCCCATATCATCCCATTTATTGTTTCTCCATCATGCTGGGGTGGATGGCTTGACTGCCTTGCTCCTTGGGCTGTTCCCTCCCTCCACACCAGATGCATCTCTAATGCCTGATACTCTTTCCCTAGACAATTAAACCTTCATTTGTTGCTTCCTTGCAACTCCAGATTTTAAAACTCTACTTTTTTTTTTTCTTTTTTTTTTTTTTTCTGTTAGGTTAGGATTGCTTCCAACTTCCAATCCCCAATTTAGATTACACGCTCAGAAACTAACTCCAAACATTTACTGCTTTTGAAGGTCACAGTGCTATTGATTGATTTCCAGTTATAATGTATGTTGTCCTAACATGAGTTAAAAACATTCTGGGCTAAATCCAAAAATGCTGGGATCAAAGCATCTGGACTTGTTGCTTTCATGTTTGGCACATAAAGGGGCTGGCAGTCACCAATGTGGTCTTGGCTGGGCTATAGTTGTTTTCATTCTCTGATGTGAAACAGTTGGGAATCACAGACCCTCCAACAGTTATAGTGGACTAAATAAAAATTGGCTTAATAACCTGCCAAGCATTTGAAAGTGCCAGTCTCCAGAGTTTTTCACAACTTATTGGCTATGGCATGTTTTTCTTTTCATTTCTCTTGTGTTTTTTTTTTTCTTCCTCTCTCTTTCTCTTTTTTTTTTTTTTTTTTTTTTAAGAAAGAATTTTCTACAAAATGAGACTTCCACTTGGGTATTTGCAATAGGTAAAGTCTTCATCTCATCAGACTCAATTTATCATCTTTGATCTGACATCACTCATGCCTTTGGCTGCTCCATCTGATTTTAGAATTTGAAAAAAAAAATATGAAAACATTTTCGCTATCTTACTTATCACATAAGAAAATAAACAAGGGCCAATTCCTTGGCTAGCCCGTCCTAAAGATATCCCAGCCCTGCATCTGCATGTCAGCTTTTCACTTTCAAATTCACTTTAAACAGATTATTCCTAAAGTTTTTTTTTTTTTTATTAGTCTCCCTAAAAGTCTTCTATTTATATTTGCTGTTTATAAAATCGCATCCAGAGGCCATTGTGCAACGCGCTGCACATAGTCAAAAGCCATCAAGCTCTTGAGACAAACAATGGAAACACTTTGCAGATGGGAGCTGTTGTACAGATGGAGGACGGGGGCAGGAGGGACGTGGAGGTTGGGGAGAGGAAGAATTATGGATGTTGGCCATGCTTGCGAAAGAAGCCAGTGGCAGAGCCAGGCACTTAACCCACGTTCCCATCCAGTTGCTTCCCTACTAATTAATTTTCCTCTCTCATCCTTTTAGGAGGCACATTATAATTTTTACCCCCTTCTCTCGTGTTTCTAAAAAAAATAAAGTGCTGGCGATCGAAAAATCAGATTCCTCCCGCGCGTCACACGTTTGTTCAGTCACTTTGGCTAATTTCTAGGAACTTCGAGTTGGCTTTTTTGGACCAGACGTGAGGGCTGCCCCTGGAGAGGGCAGCACCAGGAAGGTCACTGCTTCCAGAGTAAAAGAGCTGCTCCTGTTGCTTCCAGCCAGACAACACGTCTCGTTACACGTTGGGTTGAGGTTTACACTCAGACAAAGCTTAGTGCAGTCTATTGGTCAGAGAGAGCAATGCTGCTCCTCTTGCTTCCCACTCTTGACAGGTAATCCACAGAAAAAGCAGATTTATTGTGGCCCTACCAGTGGTTCAGCCTTACACTAGACCTTGGTGTTCAAGATTGATGCCACCAATGTTCTCTGCCCGTTCCCGCGTGGCTCCAGCAAACACTTCCCGAGGGACCACGCGCTGCAAAACCCTTTTCGGCTGCCCAGGCTGAGCTGAGATTCCTGGGATTCATGCAACTAATATCACAAGGAAAAAGAGGAGGAGGAAAAGGAATGTATGGTTCTTAACCTCTGCATGAGGAACACGGTCTTCTCTGATTGATTTTTAAGCAGTTCATTTCAAACATCTACATGATCAGTTCTGGGACAGTAAAACTTGGATTGAAGAGAGACTAAAAAACAGCTAAAACTAATGTTTTAGAGACAGTCAGGACATGAGGGATGAAGTGTTTAAGTAAAGAGATGATTTCAGTTCTGGCACCTTTAGCAGGGCTAAATATCTCTTTAGGACTCTTAGTAATAAAAAAATGAATGTGCTGCTAAGAAAACCAACACTCAGCACAAAAAGCACATTTACCATTAATATGTAGTCTAGAGCCATCTAAAAGTAAGATTTCTTTATAGTAAAATGAATATAAATTTGGCTTGCTAAAGGATTTTGAGGACTTTTTTGTGTTCAGGTGAAACATTATCAATTGGTGCTGTGTGTGGCTGTATTTATACAGTTTGCTTTTCATATTGCCATTAGAAAAACCCGTGCACATTCTTTCCATGTAAAATAATTTTGTAAAATAACTTAGTCCAACAGTTACACCTAGTCTGAGTATCAAAGATTTTTTTTTTTTATTTTTAATGTTTTGATTATAAGTGAGTAAATGAGCATATGTGCAATTATATTTTGGGTGCAATAGCTTCAGCCGCCACATTTTGGCATTTTATTTTATTAGCTAAAAGCTCACATATGGTTTCCATGTTTCCAATCTGGCTTTAAGGATGCAATGGCTGAATTAAGCAATGTTTCTCCTCACTTCAATTCCCTTAGATATACTTAAAAAGTCCATTCAGATTATAAAAAAAGTAAATTAAGGTTTATAATAATCAGAAGGTGGCCCATGGTAGTGACTAATACAGTGCTATCCTGTAAGTCCCCTTGCACCCTGTAGAAACTGTTAAAAGCCATGTTTCATAGTTTAAAATATTAAATCACTCTATGATCCTGTGGGGCAGAGTCATGCCTGAATGCCAGCATATTTCTTTTATGAACAATGATGCCATTGTATCAGCGTGAGAACCCACAGATAACGGGGTCACCCCATGTGGCCACCAGGATTTACAGGTCCTCCAGCACCTCCTCACATGGGCCCTGGGGGGGTTTGGGGAGGATTTAGAGAGAGACCCCGTTCAACACAGTCTGACAAAGCCTAGAAAAATGACCTGAGGGAAGGAGCTCAGGGTCACCCTCGTAGCTGTGATCCACAGGAGCTGAGTAGCGCACGGGACAGAGCCCTGGGAGAGGGGCACAGCTCCAGGGAGGTTGTGAAAAGGGCAGTGAACTGTGGGGTTTGCAGCAGAGGTGGTGTGGGTTGGGTGTGAGGCAACACTGCCCAACTGCAGAGATTCAGAAGCACTAAAAGAAAAGAGTGAAGTCAGTGAGTCCCTCGAGGGGAGCTTTGCAATAACTGCACAGGCAAACACATGTCAGGGATGCTCTTGGCCTCAGTGCAGCGGCTTGGCTAAGTGACCTCCTGAGGTCCCAGCCAACCCCACAGTCTGAGCTCATCAAAATGCATCTATGGCATGTCTGGGATCGTGGAAATGTGGGACTTCTTTCTTGCACTGATGCAAAAGTAAATCAGATTCAGGATGTCCCTCTTCCATCATAGAATCCTGGAATGATTTGATTTGAAGGGTGTCTTTAAAGATCATCTCTTTCCACCCCCTGCCATGAGCAAGGACACCTTCCACTAGACCAAGTTGCTCCAAGCCCTGTCCAACCTGGCCTTGGACACTTGCAGGGCAGCCACAGCTTCTCTGGGCAACCTGTTCCAGTGTCTTACCAACCATCCTAATACAGACTTGCTTCTCCAGATCTTCAAGTTTCCATCTAAATCCATCCAAATCCAGCAAAACATGCAAGTTTGAACATAACCCATATCCATAGGTACACTTAAGTATGGGATTAAACAGCTTGCTGAATGGGGTCCCTATGTTACTAAGGATTGGCTGTTAGTCTTGGCTCTTTTTTCAGCTAAATTGAGATGGGAAAAGGTTTCCACACTGGGATGAAGCCAAAGGGTTTTTTCTCTCCCTTTCTCTTTTTTTTTTTTTTTTTTTCCTTTCTTTTTCTCTCCAAGAGAACAAGATAGATGCCTGACAACTGTTTCTATCTTGTTAATATCCTGGAATTTAGACTTTTGGGTGTGGGAAATTCAAGACCAAACCTCTGCTCAGACACATTCAGCTGAAGGTTGTAATCCCAGTTCTCACACGTGAGCTATCCTGACCACTGGGCTCTTTAAAACAGCAAAATTCTTGGGATTTGGGTAAATCACAGAATAAAAAGTGGAGACAGTTTAAGGGATGTTCTAAGTTCATCTGATCCTCCACAGGGCTTTGGTGTTGACAAATGATTTTCTAAAATTTTATTTTAATTGACCCGTCCTAACCAACTCTAAACATTCAACAGATATTTTAGAGGGTGACCATCATTTTTTTTTTTTCAGTTCTTTGGAGATACCAAACTCCCATAACTTTGCCTGGAGTCACGGAGAAAAAGGTGACCTCAGCGTTTCTGAAAATCAGCTGTAAGTCCCGAGTTTGTGAACAGAATTACTGTCTGCGATCACCTTTAAAAATGTAGACCTTGGATGCCTTCCCTTCTTAGCACCAGCGAAATGAAATAATCAAAACACTGAGAAGTTGGGAGAACAAGTGAATATTGTGCTGAAAATTCCACACAGTGCCTGGACTGGTCCACACGGACACACAGTCTGCAAGATCAAGAGATGCTTCAGCCCCTTCTGCCGACACTCGAAAAAAGCACCGCAAGGTTTCGTGAGGAAAAACAAATTAATGGAAACATCCGCTTGAAAGGACCGTTTCCAATCACCGGTACTCCATTCATTACAGGCCTGAGTGGTTCCAGAGACAACAGAAAGCTATGCATTGTTGCAATGCCAAGAGCAAGAGAGGCGATACGGATTCTGTGCTGCTCCTCACTCACGGCAATCTGAACCTTTTCATGCCCTGCCCACCTGGTCACCCAGAAGGCTGTGGGCACTGTGTCACCCGTGACCAAATGGGACCCTTCCAGCCAGACACAGCTGGGTTGGGATGCTGGCACTGGAGCTGCACAGCCCATGGAGCAACATAAAGCAGACACTGGGCAAGGATTTCCGCCTCATGCGTTGTCAACCTGAAAAGCTTTTACAGGAGGCAAAGTTTTTTATGGGAGGTAAAAACACAGCAGTCGTTCAATTAACAATACCTCAAAGTCTTCAGAGAGCCACAAGGCTGAAGTTTTCCCAGGGCCGCTGTGATAACCTCGTTAAAATTTGGACAATAGGATTTAATCTTCGCTCTGTGAGCCAGACTTCTGCCGTTTCCCCGGTGTCCCTGCAGTGTGGCAGTGACATGACAGCACAGACTCTCCAGCATGATGTAGATCTGAAAGTGTCACCACATGTTAGAGGTGTCTCAAGAGCACTTTGCAAAACTTCATCTCAAAGCCCGGGAAGACACACACAATAATTTGGAGCTCTTTCAGAAAACGAAGCAGCAACCTTGCAACCTTTCATCAGAATTTACTTCTGTCTAACAGAGGGCAGGGTGCACAATTTCTGATTAGTCCCCAAGGAATCTGTACTCAAAATACTCACTGCTTCACCAGGTAAGGCAGAAATAACCATATATTGTCCAATATTACCTTCACTGAGGTCAACAGGCCATAACCAGGAGTAGGATCAGCCGCCACAGCCCAGTGTAAAGTCCATCGCAGACTACTGGAGTCATCAACTTCTGATGAGTTTGATCAAGCCAGAATGGGTTAAGAAATGGGTATGTGTGGTGAAATTGTGCAACTTGCATTGTTTTGGCACTCTATATGTTCTAAACTAATGATCTTGGCTAAGATAGGCTCTTTTTTTTTCTTTTTTTTTTTTTTTTTCTTTTTTTTTTTTTTTTTTTTTTTTTTTAATCTTTCCTTTTAGGCCTCTTGTAATTTAATCTTACCCAAAACTTTATGGAAAGAATACATATTCACTTCATGCCAATCAGTGAGGATTAGAACTTTCAGAGACTACTTTTTTTCATGCTCTTTTGCATCTTGGTGCAGTTTTCTAGATCTCTTAAATGTGAAAATAAACAAACATCCATACATCTGGGAGTAGATTTCCAAGTGGAGCTCAGCGCCAGCTTTTTTTTTTTTTTTCCCTTTCCTGAGCCCTCAGCACCCACGATGGGGCCAGTTCAGCTAAACCAGGGCCAGGTTTCCACAGAAACACGGCGATCTGGAGGCTCCCATCGTGACAAATATGCACAGATTCATCGCTTAACTCATCCTCCCACCCAGCAATGATGAAACGACACAGTGCTGCAGCAACAATAACATCAGCTACTGATAACAGCAGCAACGACCCCATGGTGGACACATAAACAGCTGGGAGGAATGTTGGCCACGGAGGGCGATTGCTCAAGTCCCCAGTGAAGACCTGAGTGTTTGCTTATGTTCCTGCTTGGCAAGATACGGCACTATCGGGATACTATTTAGTGTTTGAGTAACAGGATCATTTCTGACATGCCACTGATTCCTCGGGGCGTAAGAGAGCCATTGGGAGGGGAGATTTGCTGTTGGTAACTGCTCTTCCCTGCCGGTTTCCTGGGCCTAGCCCTGATTTATGAAGTGCAGCTCTGGACAGGATGCTGCCAGCTGAGGCTGTATATTGCCTGTCAGCTGCAGAATTCAGGGATGACCTGTGTCCTGCAGGGAAATGGCTCTGCACTGGACAGAAGATGATCTGAGCAGGTGTTTTCCATCTCCAGCTTCTATGGTGAGTCGAGTCATTCAGCTTGACGGCTGCCAAGTGCACATTTAATTGGATAGGAGAGAGAGTTGGGTGAGCAAAACAGGCAAGTCTTGCCCTTATTCATACAGCCTGATGAATTTCCTTCTGCTACAGTCCCCCCTGTTTTCCATTTCCTTCCCACAAACACTTGAGTGAACCAAATTCATGGAAAAGCAGTCCCATGGCCTCATGCAAAAGAGTTACTGGGAGTCATTTTTGCACATACAAATACTTGGGCTGGTAATTAGGGGACAATAATGTCATGTGCCAGAGAAGCCACATGGTCAGATGTTGGGTATCCGATCCACGTCTAAATATACACAGAATCATGGAATTATTAAGGTTGGAAAAGCCCTCTAAAACCATTGAGAACCCAACACTGCCAAATCTGCCACTAACCATGTCCCTAAGCACCACATTTACATGTTCTTTGAACACTTCCAAGGATGGTGACTCCATCATTTCCCTGGGAAGCCTGTTCCAATGCCTGAACACCATCTCAGTGAAGAATCTTCTCCTGATCTGCAACCCAAACCTCCCCTGGCACGACTTGAGGCTGTTTCCTCTTGTCCTGTCACTTGTTACCCAGGAGAAAAGATCACCCACCTACAGCCTACAGTCAGACAGTTGTAGAGAGTGAGAAGGTGGCCCTGAGATTCCTTTTCTCCAGCCTAAACAACTCTTTTATAGCTAGATTCCACTATCAAACACAGGACTGGTGAACAGTCACACACACAAAAAATTATTTTTAGAGAAATTAGTGAGAAAAAAAGTAGAGAATAATAACTACATGGATCCTCTTCCTTGTAAGAAATTATGTAGCATGTTTGAAACAACTTTCAATGTGTGTGACTGCTCTGCATGCCACATCTTTTTCACAGGAATTTTTTTCCAGCATTGTAAAAAAAAAAAAAAAAAAACTCAACCCCCCACAGTTATTTGCTCACTGTTTGTAACACTCTGCAACTTTAAAAATTCTTCCTCCCCAGTGCAAACATACTTCCTCAGAGAGGCAGCAGCAGAGCCCCGCTAAGATGCTTAAGAGGAGGTCAAGAGAAAAGCCATTTACCAGGGGAATCTCTCTCAGTCCTTAATACATTTTTATTACTACCTATGCACACAGTGTTCTCTCAGAGGCTAGATGAATAAATATGCCTCTTTTGAGCAAACATTTATAACGCTATTTGAACATGGGGGAAGAACAGTTTCAGCTTAAAAATGATACTCACACCATGTTTACATTTTTTTTTCCCAAGCTGCAGTTAAAATGAAACTATCCAGACAGACATTCAGCATGTGGCTTGGGAAAGATTGTTTCTTTTGGCCACTTCCACTACAGAATTTCACCTAAAAATGAAATACAAAAGACTGTGTTTTTTTTTTTTTTGGGGGGGGGGAAGAGGGGGGAGGAGAAATACAAAAGAAGGATTTGTTTGTAGATGAATTACTCTGTGCAAATCCATCCAAGAACATCAGTGTAATTGCTCATTAATAAGAGACTTGGAAGATACTTAGAAATGTTTCTCTTCCTTTGAACTTTCTGAAGACAAACAGAGTCCTCGAGCTGGTGATGTACTTGTGCATCGACTTCACTTGGAGTGCAGGGGTACCCCTTGCTTCTTCCTCCACCACCCAAAACCCAGCAGATGCAGCTCTGGTCTGCTCTAGGGCACTCTGGGCTCAGCCCTCGGTGGCAGATCTGCCCCTGGAAAAGGAACTTTCTCCCTCTTTTTCAGCTCTTCACCTCCAAATTTTAAATTCCTGAGGTTGGGGAGCAGCTCTTATTTTATCAGAAGATGAAGGAATGAGCTGGACCTCTGGACACTATCCCAGCAACATTCCTAATGCCAGTTTTAAGAGGACTCCTCACACACTAGAAGTCAAGGAGCACTGAAGGGCTTTCCTGGCCAGGACTGGAGGAGGGTAATTAGCCCCTGTAAGGATCCTGCTCCTCTGAGCTGAGAGAAACTTCAAATCCCACTGACTTCACTGGCACTTCAGGGCACTCAGCACCTTCCAAGATTAATTCCTCAAGCAGGGAGAGGTCTAGAAACCTATATATTAGAGCACTTTACGTCTTCAGCTGCAGTAGGGCTCTTTCTGGTGAGCTTGACAAAGGACAGATTATATATTATGCCATGCCATAAACTTCAGCAATCTAAGAATTCTGAAAATACCCCGTTCTATTACTCTGCTTGCTTTGACATGAAATATTAAACACCGCTTACCAAAGTAACATTATTGAACACAGATGTCCACTATCACACTCAAATTGTTCAAGTCAATCTAGGTTTATATATTTTCTTTACTTAAGCGTTTGTATAAACCCAAGTGTGCCCTGACAGTAATGATTTCACAATATACTATATTCAATTAAGGAGACAAATATGCATTTACATTTTTACCAAACATTTTTCACGCACACACACAAGCTCCAGCTCCAGCTTATTTTTGATGTTTGGTGGAAAATAAAAGGAATAGAAAGGGTGCCACCTACTGAGTTGCTCAGACATTTTTGGAGCCCTGAAAAATTGTGCAAATTACCAATATGTTCTTTCCAGTTAAAAGAAAAAAACAAACTTTCAAGCTATATTTATAAGCCTGTGGGAATATAGCCACAGGGAGTGTTTTCCTTATCAAATCCCTCAGTGACTAGAGCTCTTACCAGGGTATAGGAAACCCCAGCTCCAGCTCCCTGTTTCTCAGCAGGTTTGAAACCACCTATTCCTCTGGAAAACCTGAGCAAAATGAGTCAGCCTGTGTCATCACAGTCCATGAATATCTTCTGCAAGCAGTGAGTGTCACAGGACATGAGAATCCAGCAGCCCTGCACCACCACTGTGACCCATTGCACAGGACCCGTGTCATTTAGCAGCCTGTCACTAATTGGGAAGGTATGTTGTCAAGTATCCAGCACATACACTTTATCAACCAGATGGGATTTAGGCAGGCACCTAAATTTACTGGGTGAAAAGGTGTATCAAGGCTCAAGAATGAAGACAGGCTCTCAGTGCCACTTCAAACGCCAATGTCCCTTTTTGACATCCATCAAGGCACAGCCTTGTCTTTAAGATCCTGCAAAGTGAGGCAGAAATATCGAAGGTGACAGGCTAGTGCTGCAGTCTCCCCACTTGGGCAAGATAAACTATCAAAATAAACTTCAGTGTTGCCTTGATATCAGGCAGAGAAGCCACCACTTGTTGCTTTTTTTCGGTGATAAAGGTACACAGCCTGGTCAGCCTTGACATTCACAAGGGACAGTCAGTGAAGAGCTCTGTAAATACACCTTGAGGCAGGAAGATCACAGCTTTGATAAATCATGAGTTTGTCTCTGATCTGAAGCCAGGGATGAAGCAATAGCTTCAGAAGGATGGGGCACTTACCGGCAATCCCTCCTGACTGGCCACCAACACAGCTCTCCTTGTGCAGCCTCTAACAGAAAAGTTAGGATGTGCCAGCCATAAGGAGTTTGGTTGTTGCTTAACTTGCTTCCACAAAAGATGGAAATCATGTTGATTTTCTTTGGAAGAGCTGAAGTCAGGACTGAGAGAGCCCCAGGTTTTTATTCTTCATGACTGCACACAGACCAGGGGGGAGACACTACCTGATGTCAGGTGTGCCCCATGTCAGGGGAGTAGCACGAAAACACAAGTCTGAGATTTTTTTTTTCACCTCTAATGAAGTGGGTCAGTCTTGGGTCTAAAAAAGGAGAGATTCAAAATCATAGAAAATAAAACAAGATTTTCAATACTATGATAAGAAGGCACTGGCATACTTAATTTTTCATTATGGACCACCATCTCTTCCCTATTGCTGGTTTAGAACAGATCCCAAGTGTGTGCCCAACACACCCCATTAATCCCTCCCTGCTGAGTTGCAAGCTCATTTCCCTGAGCCCTCACCAGACCTGCAGATGCAGCTGTATCTTGGTCTTGGCAGATTCAGACAGACCAGAGGTTTCCACAGTTATCGTGCATTTAATATTTGCCAAAGCTTCTTGTGCCGAGGACTGGTGTAGCAATTACATACTTGGGAAAATAATTGTGAAACATTAACAAGTCCTTATTGTTAACAGGTATTTCTGGCAGAGATTCCTTCAGGGCAATTTGGACCAGGCACCCCAGTCGAGCCGGTAATGGCATTTTTCCCAGGGGGACCTTCAAAGTCTCTTGTGTGGGGCTTTTGTTTTGCTGGCAGCAGAGGCAGGAAGAAACACAGTTTTCAACATCCTCCTTCGTGCCTACTCCAAATAATACATTTGCTTATGGACCATGATGCTTTCCACGTCTCCCATGACTTGGAACACACGTACCACGTGAGGCTGCAGCAGGCACTGGAGCAGGGATTATGTACTCGAGATAACAAGGGCTGTGGATCCACCCCTTTTCCAGCTCCTCAAGTGGTCAAGGGCTGCTTTCTGCTTGCACAAGTCCTCTCTGAGATATGCATAAAAATGGATTTTTACTGCTGCCATGTGTAGTGAAATCATTCTGTCCCAAGCCCTTACACAGCTTTTTGGATTTTCCTCAGGGGAGGCAGCCCTGGCTCTCTTGAGGACCCTGTGTGGTAGTTGGGCTTCACACCTAGGAGCAGCACTGGGCTTTTTTTTACATATTTAAACAAAACAAAAAAAAAGCTAAAAACTCCCAAAGAGTCAAGGGGTTTTGTGTTTTTTTTTTTTTTTTTTTTTTTTTTTTTTTTTTTTTTGTCTTATTTGATTTTGTTTTGGTTTGTGGGTTTGGTTTTTTTAAGCTAGAAATCAGAAATAAGAGAAAACACACTGCGAATTTATCATGATGCTATACTTAGTATAGAGTAAAAAAACTGGACTCAAAGTACTGATGCACCAAGTCACACATCTCGCTGTCCCCAAGTTATCCCACCAGTGACACTGAACTACCAAATTAATCTGCAAAGCTGCCCAAGGGCAGGAAACCTCCAGCTAACACTCCACAGCAAAAAGGTTTGCAACAAGGAACCAAAGCACAGCAACCCCCACCAATGCTCTTTTCAAAGACGTAAAGATTTTCCAGGTGCTTGACATTCATCTTAACTTTTTAAGTAATAAAACTTGAGGAGAGGATTCCCGCTGGATCAGAGGGGAGACTTAGCTACAACAATAGCTGTGCTGGCAAACCAACTCCTTTCAACACGTTCTTGAGTTTGTATTTTAAGTGGTTTTGCCACATTGGCAGCCAAAAATAACTATTTTCTGATCAAATTCACTAGTTCTTGTAAAATATTTTAACAGGCTAAATATGACCGTGAGCAGTTTTAATAGCCCTTCAAGCTGTCTGTTCAAACCTCTTATTTTTGAGAGGGTGAAGGGTTCCAGAAGAGGCTGGAGCAGAGCAATACCCTGGCCAGAGTGGTCATTGTGAGGCTGTTCCTGCAGCATTCCCATTCCTCCTTACCCAGGAATACAGAACATATTTGATGCAATGCTGTTGTGCTTGCTGTTTTGTACTTCATATATACCCCTATTGCTAAATTAAGAGCAGCCTCCCTCGTGCCTGGTAGTGCAAGGCCAAGATCCACAACAGCTACCACAGCAGAAATGCCAGAGAAAAGGGAAAAAAGCAAATGGAAATGCAGGAATCACCCCACAGCCTCTGCTTGCACTGATCCTACTCTTCGCTGGTGATGTACAGCAAGGAATCCTAATGTGGGTCTTACAGGATAAATAAATAATTTAAAACTTCATTTCTGGTTAAAAAAAGCGCCTCCAGCTGCGAAAATTAGAGAATTTTCATTAAGTCACTTTGTGAGTAATTTATGGTACTCCAAGACTTATAAAATAACAAAGAAATGACAGGCTGGTTTCTTGTTAATGAGAACTGGAAAAACAGGACAAAATCGATGGGAACATGGAGCATTTCCACCCCAAACGTGGCTCCATTTAACCAACCAACATACACTCAGTTAACAACGCTGCTCCCACACTGAAAAATCTCCATGGCCACCTCCAAAGTAGGGGACAGAGATGAGACAACCCCTGGATTTCACAAGAGGTTTCTTTCACATTTCTGCATGAGCCAAGAAGGACTTGTAGGTAGAAAGAAAACACGGATTCACAGTACAAAAACTCAGCTGTTGGGGACCAACGTGGTGGTTTCAGGGCTGGATCATTACCCTGATACCTTTTGCTCAGGTGGACCTTGGTCTATGACTGTGATTAGTAGGTTTCACTTAATATATTAATTAATTAGCCATGATTCAACCTCTGAGGAGCAGCAAGCCTAACTCTTCACTCTCTTACCCCAAGAAATCACAGACCTTAAACTAATTAACTAGCTTAATTATCATTAGGCTCTTGGAATCACTACAGGGAGAAGAAAGCACATGCCTCGAACCAAGATACTACATCTGGACAGGAAAAAAACACCCAGTAGATGATGGCATGAAGCATTTATACATTAACTATAATATCTGCACCACATGCAGCTTCTCAAGATGTTTTGCTGTCATCAGCTTACTAAAAGATAAAGATTTATTGGGCTATTACTGAAAAGGAAGCTAGATACTGCCAAATGGCACGGACAGTTAGATGACTAGTTGCTGACATCTTTATTCATATATAAAACAACACAACTGAGTTGTATTTTTTTTAACTACCATGCTTGAAGGAATCAACAAAGCAGTGCCTTATCATACAGCGCTTTTAAGTCATTTTAAAATCATTCATGGGCTTTGGATAGTTGTTTTTATTGTGTGCATACAGAGTATTCTATTAGCACCCTGTGAACTTCTAGTGCTGACTAAAATAAGAGATAAGAAGTGCTGGCTGCAGATTGGTACAACAGCTTCTGGAGATGCTGAGGGACCAACCCAGGGAGCACTGGTCACAAGGTCACTCTTACTCTGGTGCCATATATCTTAAGAGGCTGGAAAAAATTTCTTCCCTGTGAGGGTGGGGAGGCCCTGGCACAGGTTGCCCAGAGAAGCTGTGGCTGCCCCATCCCTGGAAGTGTCCAAGGCCAGGCTGGACGGAGCTCTGATCAACTTGGTCTAGTGGAAGGTGTCCCTGCCCCTGGCAAGGGGTGGAACAAGATGAATTTAAGTTTCTTTCCAACCCAAATCATTCAGTGATCTATGATTTGTGAACGTTTAAGTGCTGCAGAGACATGGCTTTTTAAAGGTTTAAGACACAGACCAGTGCTAACTCTGCATATGTTGAGAATATTATGGTTAAATATTCCGTGCCTACTTTTTTGATCAGCCCTTAATAGCAATCTGAAAGGTTAGTGCAGTAACATCAACAACTTCTTTGAATAGTTTAAGTATTGCTTCTAATAAAGAAATTACTGAATAAGTTGCAAGGCTTATAAGGATTATTTTTAGAACATATGTTAAAAAGATGACAGACCAAATGAACTTAATTATTCCATTCCTTGCTGAAAACTGCAGGAAAAGTGAAGTAAATCATGAAAGACAGAACCCAGCAGTATTACAAGGCTCAATTTAAAACATTTGCCCAAAAATTTAAAAAGGATTCCAAGCCTGCAGAGCTGCTCTCCCAGAAGCTACCAAGCCATAGCTGTCCACTTCTGCTCTGACAGCTTGATATACCGTCCCCTCTTTGTTACACATTTTGAATTCAATTTAGCATGCTACTTCCAATTATCTAGCACACACTTACCGCATTATTTGGCATTAAACAGGCACATGTGCTCCTTCAGCTCCTGCCAATGTGAGAAGACAATACCCTGAAGGTGAACCAGGCTATTTGTTCAGCAGTATTAGGCTCTGGGAAGTGTCCAAGCAGGCTGATGGAAGCCCACAGGTGTGTGGTTTCAAATGCCTTCAAAGTGCTTCGTGCCCAAGTCTTGCAGAAATGTTGCACTTCACGTCCATCCTCCTCCAGCAAAGATTTATGCTGCGTTTTGAATATTTCTGATACTCAGGAGTCTGAGTGCCAGAAACTTCCACTTATCAGTCTCAGTCACTGGCCAGGTTGCTCTGGTCAGGGATCACACATGAACCCATTTGGGCCATTTTTTATTGTATACAAACTGCTAAAAGCAGGTGTGATTTCAAGTCTGTTTGCTCTGAACGCAAATTACAGAATCACAGAACGTGCTGAGCTGGAGGGGACACACAAGGATCACTGAGTTCAGCTCCTAGCCCTGCACAGGACCACCAAGAGTCACATCATGTGCCCAAGAGCATTGGCTCAACAGAATAAAGTTTCACCCACAACACAAACCTGTTGCTTCAAGACTATCAATAAAGGAAAAACAAGAACGAGTTTTAATGACATGTTTATATAAAAAAAAATCAGCATCCCTTCACTATGATATGTCTACAACAGAAAGTACAGTACAGATCCAAGATACATCCCACATAGTCCTTGAAGAGGGGTTACAAATTCACAAAGACATAATATATTGCTATGCAAGTGCTTATTAAAAGCAATAAAAAGAACAGAACGAACAATTTACGCTCTACAAGTCTGAGATTTGGTGTTTACTGCTGGAAAATTGCTTCACACAGTACCAGAATGTAAAGCTTTTACCCTGCAAAAGAATTACTGGGCACAGTTGCAGCTCATGCATGGAGCTGCTCAGTCAGCCACAGGTCAACCTGCAGGAAAAGTCCTTCAGGAACTGGGGAGTGAGAAGGTTTCTAGCCTAAATATAACAAAATTAACACAAGGATGAGAGGATGGAGGTTTCTTGGTCTATCAGTTCTCTCAAAGATTATTCTTAAGCTTACTTTGCTCTGATAAGAACTTCAGTTCTAACAGTCACTATTTGATCTGCAGTATGAAGCCACAAGGGCTCCAAAATGTGTCTTTGCCTTTTCTGGGAAGGACATAAAGGTATTATTTCCATGTTTGTCCCGTTGGCAACTCCTGACACTATGCTGGTTATTACTTGCACAAACAGAAATCTGCAGCCAATCAAAATAATATGGTTGGCAAGGAATCTGGGCAAACTTTAATAGCCATGGTTCTTCAACATAAAAAGGATAAAAGTAGAATAATAATTTTTGGCAGGGGAAGCGGGGAATTTTTAAAATTCTGATTGTTTTCCTATGAGAATAGTGTTAGTGAAGTCTAACTTGAAACATGTTGTTCTGGTTTCACGAATTCACATTGAGCAAGATTCTGCTGGACCCACTGAGTTACACTCCACTTATTTCCACTCCAGCTGAAGTTATCTGGAATACACAAGGTAAGAGAGGGGGATTTGGCACAGAAACTGCATGGCTGAAATAATTCCAATGTCTTTCTGAAAGGAGTTATCTGCACATGCAAGTGTGTTGCAGAGGAATTCACAGAGCACACTCTTCAAGAAAGAGTAATTAACTTCAGCCTCCCGGGAAACAGGGAGCCAAGAAAGGCCTTCACAAAGTGAAAGATGGACATCAATTTAACTATAAACTCCATTTTCACTGAAGTTTTCGCTTTCGTTTTCCACAAGCCCCAGTGGTGGTCAGGACAGTATCACCCTGACACTCTTTCACTGGAACCTGATGAAGCAAATAAGCAGAGTTATATTAATTTAGTAGTAGCTACAATCACTTGCCATAAAATTATTCTGTGGATGAGCTGATTTAGTAGTTTTTTCATTAAAAAGGTTCATGCTGTCTAATAAAGTCTACTTTGTAGGTAAAGAATTAGATAAATGGGTTAATCTGTAGTAGGAAGCAGAATCAAAACATAATAATGACATCATAAGTAAACATCCTTAATTAATAGTTAATAATGCAAAGTTACGGCTCTTCTAGGAAACAAAATTCTGTAAACATTTTCCCTCCCTTGTGAAATAAGTGAAAACCTTTGGAAATAGAGAACCAAGACATTCCAAACTACCCCAATCAAAGTTCATGTTTTAGTTTTTCTGAAATATTAAATTCTGATTTTTAACTTTAAATGACTATACTTTGTTTTGGAACAGAAAGTCATACTGAGCCCCAGATCAGAATGATCTGTTTGATGGCACCGAGGGGAACTTCTCTCTCCAAGGCAATATCATAAAGAAGCTAAGAAGTATGTTGAAGAAGGAATGACTAAAAAAAGACTATTGCATATGAATGGTTTTGTATGAATTGGCAGGTTTTGATTTGAAAAAATGTTTACTGAAATATTTCCCGAGCAGATCTACCTGGTCCTCTAATCCATTGGCACAGGCTCAGTATCCGTCTCCTAAAATATGTGTTTCATCATGTACCTAAAATTGTGACATTCTTTAAAAACAATACAAAAATCCTTTATTTCCTTATACTACATATTTACAATTCTATTGTCAAGGTACTGTGGAAAATGTAAACAAGTGTACACAGGTGTAAATAACATGGCTTGAGAAAAGTTTCCCCTTGGATTAGCTGCTCGAGTCACGTGCCAGTACACAAAAATAAGAGAAAAAACAGTGCATTTGATACATTTTGCTGTTTGACAGCAGTGTCAGGGTTTTATGCATCAGGTGCTGAGTAACCACATCAGTCTCTGGGCATCTGTCCCTGAACTGGAATGTTGGATGTCCTGGAATGGGGCCAGTGGAGGGTCACTGGGGTAAGAGGGGCTGGTGCAGTTGGGTTGAGGGGAACAGGGTCTGCTCAGCCTTCAGAAGAGAAGGCACCACTGCTTAGTCAACTACCCCATGGGGGCTGTAGAGGAGATGAAGCCAAACACTTCTCAGAGATCCACACTGAAAGGATGAGAAAGCAGTGGATCAAAGCTGAAACTCGGGAAATTCTGTTCGGAAAACTGGAAAAATAAAAGAAAAAAAAAAAACAAGATGAAATCTTCACTAGGACAGTGGTGGTGGGATCTCCATCCTTGGAGATATTCAGAACTCAGCTGGGTGAATCTCTGAGTTACCCCATTTAACTCTGAAGTTGACCAGGCTTTGAAGGGAACCCTGGACCTTCAGAGGTCTCCTACAACTTTTATCTCCTGATGACTCTACACAAAATCTTGAGTACAGTGAGACACTTGCATTACTACTGTAGTTTGGCTCTGCAGTAAACACATAGTTAAGATCAAAATATGTCAATTCCTCAACTTGAACTCTTCTTCTCCAGCAGTTGCTAAGATTGTATCTCATTGTCTCATTTACCTTATCAGTTCCAGTACAGTGAAACTGCCCCAAATGCACATAATTGTAGGATCAGACTCAGGCCTTAACATCTCCAAAAGAACATTTAAAATGTCACAGCCCTGTGGAAAGTCATTTGCTTCTTACTAGTTTTGGAACAAGATTTTTGTCACATTTACACTGAATGAACTTTCCATCAGCATTTACAGAGCTCTACAGTAGAAAAGGCAAGGGATCAGCATCAACCACACTGATTTTCTGGCTGAAAGCACAGTAAGTTAAATAATTTTGACACATTCACAAATATCTTTACTTTCAATACCTATGAAGTGATGAGTAACAACAATAAGAGTTCCATGAAGCTTGAAAAAATACCTTCCAAACCAGTATTGTTTCCAAGAGATCACAGTTTGAATTGAATCACAGGTGAGCAAGTGCCACTTGCATTGTCCTGGACAATTAATCATTGCAGACCTGAGGTGAACTGTGGGGTAAAATTGTTACCTCACCTATTCATCCAACCAACTGGATTCTACTTCACCAACTCATCACTTATGCAAGCACAACAACAAACATCTTAAAAAATCATAAATTACCATCAATTATTGTAGTTTTGCCTCTTCTAAGACAAAAATCTGCTCTTGCAGCTCGTTATGGTGGATGAATGGAGTGTGAAAACAAAACCTGGGACTGCCCATATTTCCATGTCTACTGAGCCCACAGTCCTGATGCCCTTTCCTAAGTGCACTTTTGATAGTCAGGCTTGAGTGGTTTCTGCATAGCTTTGTAACTTCTAACCTAAAGAGGCATAAAAAGGCACTCTGAAATCTTTTAGTCTGGTTAACTCAGGATATTAAAATATAGAACATAAATTCTTTATAACAACATAGTCCTGTATCAAAGAACAACCTGTCTAAAGAGACAAAATAGCACCAAAATGCCTTTGTTCTATGAAGTCACCAATGGCAGCTGTTGAATAGTATCAGGACTGTTTTAAGCTGAGTTAATAAAAAACAAAACTGTGCAGCAAAATCATAAAACCCACAGAGATATTATCTTTAAACATCCATCCTTGTTTACTGTCTGATTTCTCCATCCAAAATAAAACCTCTTCTGCTTTAGCAGGTACTGTTTGAGATCTGCTGCACAGTTTGACTTGATAAACCATTGAAACTCATCTGACACGATGTGAGAATGCAGAAAGCCAGGAGAGTCTGACAGGTGACACCACGCTCTTTGGAAGATGGATTCAGACATAAGCAAGATACAGATGGAGACCTTCCAATCAGTCAATCCACACTAGAAATGCAGTAGATGTTCCTAAATTATTTAAGAACTTCTTGGGGGCTGTGGTGGATTCTTCTTCAGCTGCAAGCTTAAAATTAGACTGCATGTTTCTCTGGAGCACACAGTGTTATTCAAAGAGGAGTCAGTTTGCTGAATCCCACTAGTTTCTGTGCAGGGTGATTTTGCAGTGGATCTGTACCAGCTTCATAATCTGTGAAACAGTCATTAAACATGGTGCTGGTTGTCAGGAGGGTTTAGAAAGTCCCTGATACGTGGTGTTGCTCACTGAACGTTGATATGTTCCATGCTGCTTATCCTGATACTCTTTGGAGCTGGTCTGATTAAAAACATGTCCGAGCTTTCAAGTGATAAATTATATTAATATCAGAAAGAATGTCCAGAGTAGATTAATGGAGGGGCAAGAGGCTAGAAATAAGTGCATGAAACAGATTCAACTTTTTAAAAGGATCCAGCTACTAAATGCCCTCTGTAGTCTTCCATAAGAAGTGTGAATACTTCAGTACAATTCAAGCTGAATTGAATAACTGTTTTCATATCCAAATTCAAATACCGTCTGTGCACATAAAACAGTTCATTTATTAGTCCAAATGTTACTGTTGTAGAGCTCTTGGAAAAATACTCCCTCTTTCTTGAGTTTGTTCTTCATAAAAAGGAAGCTTTGCAGGGCCACCTAGAGAATTAAGTAGAAACACGGTTTCAGGTCTATATAACATAATACCCAAATAGTATATAGATTATACCACTTACACTTAAATAATTCAATACATGGTAGCCTTGAAAAGCAGGTAGGGGAAAGTTACATCCTCCTCCTCACAGAGGCAGAGAGCAGGCAAAACCACCTCTCAAATGGGAGGTTCCCAAATGTGTTTCCTAAAGAAAAGAGGAATTGAGAAGAAACTTCCCCTCAATGCTATACCTCATTAAGAAGAGATGTCTAAATAATTGATACTCTTGTCCAAACACTGACCACCACCATGGGCAACAAATGATTTAGGCTGCAGGCTGCCAGCCTGTGTTACCTTCTCTGCAGGTTGGCCCCATCCAGGTGGCTGGGCAGGCGCAGTTCCCGTTGTGTGGATTGCACCGGGATTTGCTGGCACACTGGCACCGCAGGGAGCAGTTGGGGCCATAGCGGTCTGACCTGCATCCTGGAAGGACAGGAGTGTTTGGAAGAGGTGGAACACTTCCTAGCAGTCTCCCTGCTCTCTGGAATCAGGAAGCTACTTAGACACCTACATCTGTTAACATTAAAACATGACATTTTGGAAAGCGCCGCAGCCTTCAAGTTTCGTCTGCCACATGGTCTGCCCAAACTGCAGCCCAGCTGTCCCGAAGAAGTTCCCAGAATGGAAATCATTACTGGTGTAAAAACAGGGGTTGACAGCCCAACAGAAAACATCTTGGGATCTGCTCAGGAAAGTTACTGTCAGCATCCTGGATCCACACTATCTCCTGCCCCTCTCCTTCCTGCACGGCTTGGCTGTCGGTGGGTGCCGGCCAAGAGCCTTCACTCACAGAATGTGGAATTGAAAATTAATCCATTTTATATACACTCCTATGTCTTGCTCCGGTTGCACAATTCCAATGCCTCCTGGCAAACTAAACTCACCACCAAAAAAAAAAATAAAATTTATATATATAAAAAATAAATATAAAAAATAAATAGAAAAAATAAATATAAAAATAATATATAATATAATACATAATAAAAAATAAAAAATAAAAATTTAAAAAATAAAAAATAAAAATAAAAAAAAATAAAAAAATATAAAACCCCCCCACACTTCCAAATACAAATCTGTTTCATACCTAGGCTGGTAAATCCTCATCACAGTTTTTTATGCATCAGAGGTACAGGCGTGAAGGGAAAATGAGCAGCAGGTCACAGGGCAGGGTGTGAAGTACTCTGCAAACAATAGCCCTGTTTCTCTCGCCTGGCTGGGAAACCCTGTGAGCACCCAGGGCCTTTCCTTTCTCCCAGGAGCACCCCTGGGTAAATGAAGCTCTGCTGAGCCCCCCATCAGCTGCAGCCCCAGCACGTGGGAGAACTCACCCCGTGTGCTCTGAGCTTGGCCTTTTCAATTAGGAAACGTTATGAGAAAAGGTCTCCTCAAACACCTCTGGACCTGATTTTAATTTATGTAATACCACATTTTCATGTTAATATCAATGTGTATTTAAGACATCTGTTTGAAAGTCTGCAATGTTAATTTACTACAGAAAAAGAACGCCCATAAAAGTCTGTTATATTCTCTCTCTCTTTTTTTTTTTTTTTTTAATTAACATTTTGCCTGTTTAATGGGTGCTTTACCAGAGTTCAAATTAAAATCAGGCCTTTTATCTTTATGGCTGCTGCACAGTCACAGCTGCTCGCAGTTATATCACAGATGAACTGAGCCTAATTGAAAATAAAAATGCAAATAAAACCTACCCCATAACAGCTTTTCATGGATGGGGGCTACCCTAGCTGATTTGAGAAAAATAAAAGTGACTCGCAGAGTTTGCAAGAAGCAAAACCTCAGTTCCCATTTTTTGTGCTGAGCTTCCCCCTTGCGTTTCACTTCTGCCTAAAATTTCCTTGGAAAGGCCTGTGGATGCCCAGTGCTGTGTGGCTGATATTCCCCACTGGAGCAGCACTACAGGCTGGGTGACTTCCTCCTCTGACCACAGGACAGTGGTCAAATCAAATAATTTTCCACTTTATTTCTGCAGGTTGCACTAGTGCTTAAGCTTTCAGCAATTACTTTATTTTATTAATTGCCTGTTCAAAGCTGTTTCCCGCCCTATCGTAGGACAAAAGGAGAAACAATATTCCCCCACTGTTTTGGGGGCTCTGGAGGATTATGGTTCCTGGTGTGAAGCTCCACAGTAGCACATGGATGTTCCCTCCTTTCATCTTGTTTGCCACAGCATCCAGATCACAAATCTTTTACACTCAATTAAACCACTCCAATTCCTTTTACTCCAGTGTTATCCTAAATCTACTCCATTGTAATCAAAGAATCACAGAGAGGTTTAGGTTGGAAGGGACCTTAAAGCTCATCTGGTTCCAGCCCCAGCCCCCTGCCATGGGCAGGGACACCTTCCACCAAACCAGGTTGCTCCAAGTCCTGTCCAACCTGGCCTTGAACTAAGCACAGCTGCTGCTCAGTTATCCCTTATCCCTAGGGATTCTGCCCTACTTCCAGGGGAAGCAAATCCTGAGCTGGTCATACTTTTGCATTAGTCTGAAAAGGGTCACAAATATTCACGTGACAAAACACACAGAAATTGGAGCCCTTGATGCCCATCTGTATCTTCCTTAAGTCTTCCCCACTACACTTGCAAAACTTCTTGGTCTATTTTTCCCCAGCCCAGAAGTCCAAAGCTCCAGGCAAGTGACATTTTACAGCTGACCCATAAACATTTTTCCTATCAGTGTATCAATTTAAATATTGATTAAATCACTAGGTACAGCCCTGCTGATAAAGGTGTTGATAACCCATAAGAGCAATTTGCTACAAACAATGTGGTCTTGAACACCAGCAAATGTCCTTTTACAGTTATTCTTAAACCGACAGGTCACAGTGGTTTAACTATTCACAGTCCAGCCCTTCAAAACATTAGCCTTACCAATGTCACATTTGTCTCCAGTTTTCCCAGGGGGGCAAAGGCACTTCCCAGTCTCTGGATCACAAGGAGCATCTCTGCAGTCACACCGATGCTGGCACCTCTCACCAAACCAACCCCTGTCACAGACTGATACCAAGAGAATGTTTTAGATGCACATTTGGATGGCAAGATGTATGTTAAAGCCAGAGGAGTTTTCCCAGGATGTCTCAGAGGAAAGCTCATAAACTCTCTGCTGAAGCCAGTGTAAATGCCAGGTTTAATGAAGAACTGAAGGCAGTGGAATAGCATAATATTTGTATGAGCTCTCCTTATGTCGGGTTTGCCTAATCTAACCTATCAAAGGTATCTGTAAATCTGTCCCAGAAATGTAACTGGCACTTATTTTCATTTTTAATTAGGACTCTCTAGAAGACTATTCCATAACACTCAGCAGGTCTGACATGCACCTATTTAATAATCTTATTTGGAGCTTTAGAAGCAAATTTAGAATCAGTAAAAGGGACTTATTTTTAATAAATGACATGTGGAACTCATTGCTCCAAGACATCATGGAGACCAGGACTTTCACTGTATTAATCGGAACCAGATTAGTTAATTTCTAAGGGAATAAGAACACCCAGCTGTATAACAGGAAATCTTTCCCAATTTCAGTGTTTCAGGATATTCACAAAGAAAATATGGAAGAAGTTGCTCTTAACAAACAAATATTTGGGTAATTATATGAGGCTTTTTGAGGTCTGTTTTGGCTTTGGTTTTTTGTTTGCTTTTTTTCTCTCACATCAGGGGGGTACCAGTACCTTTTTCACAGTGGACACCGTGATACCCCAAAGGACAAATGCACTGTCCTGTCACTGCATCACAGCTCGCTCCATTTTTACAGGCACAGGTGTGAACACAGCCCAGCCCATAAAATCCAAGGGGACACCCTGAAAAAATTAAAGCGAGGAAAGCTCATGAAGAAAATCATACACCCAGTTAAAATCCTTTGTATTCTCAGCCACGTTCCCTGGGAGCCAACAAAAGTGATAGTTACCCTTAACTCTAATAACGCCACGTGATTTCAAGATTGTGCCACCCAGCACCAGAGACATGCAAGATTTGGAGGCAGCCAGCTGATCTGGGACACCCCGAAAATTTTTACTGAACCAGAAGGGTGTTTCTTGACTACTCCAAAGCCCCACCTCCCACCACAACTACCCCGAGTGCCCCACTTACTGTGCTCGCAGGAGTGCCCGTAGTAGCCCTGGGGGCACTGGCAGCACCCTGTGAACCTGTCACAGGTGCCATTGTGCTGGCACGAGCAGTCCAAGGTGCAGCCAGAGCCGTACTTCCCTGGGAGACATTCTGCTGGCAGGATACGGACAGAAAAACAGACAAACAGACAAACAAACAATCACTGACCTCACCCCAAAAATGCTCCTACAGGATAAGCTTGTATTGCTGAGAGGTGGTACCCAGAGGATAACTTGCAGACACAAGAATGTATGTTGTGAAGGCACAGAACTTCTGCCCAACTGTGATGCATTTACATACTTTGATTAAAAATCATTTATATTATATAAATGTTTGAGCAATAATTTCCTTGTACTTTTAATAGTCTGCCTTTTTTAATTTGTCTCTTCACATACTGGATGTTGAACCCACACCACGGGCTGTAAAGCTGTGTAGTGAATGGTATAAATGTTATCTTCTTTTTTCTTTTTTTTTATCTATAGCAATATTTTCTTTTAGGCACTTAGAAAGTGTGAAAGAAAACACGAAGCTTTTCCTCCTCTGTGTTATCGTTGGAGTTCACACTATTCCAGTTTCTAATAAAACCAGGAGAATCTTTTTCACACATAGCAACAGCCTTTCCATGTATAATGAGATATCTGCTTTCACAGTACCAAACACGTCTCAAATTACTGAAAGCCAAGCCGTGCAAAAGGGACTGTGCCAATATAATTAACCCCAGCATCATCTCTGAACAAGTTAACTTCCCACTGCTGTGATAATTTGAATCTGGGCAGACGAACTTAAGCGAGCGTGGCCGTCCAAGTAATCAGATTCAGAACTCCGCAAATGCCAGACAAGATCTTTTAGGAACATCATATCTAATCACTATTAAAAGGATGCCTGATTAGCTGTCTTTGATTTCCAGTCAAAACACACTCAAACACACACTGCTGTGGAGATCAAGACTCGATTTTCCAATAATTTCACTCTCACTGTCAAAAGATAAACAGTGAAGCTCTTTCTAGTGATACAGCACACAGTCCTTTATACATTGCATGCATGTCTGCCCCCCATGCTCCACTCCACAGATGTTTTATCTGTAAGATACACCCACGAGCCACAACTCCACGTGGTGACACCTGCATCACCCAGCTGAGGCTTGGCAACCCCAATGCAGCCTGTGGGTGACTTGCAGGGATTTACAGGAACAGACAGAGAGGAGCACAATTGGTCTATGAAATGCCAGGCCAGCCAGTTATTGGTAAACTGCAAATTTTGTAGTGCCTGTCCACGGTGATCATTCACTGTCCACTGAATACTCACTGTGACTACCTCCATGCAGCATCTTTCCTTTTCTCCCTGCTTATTCTCTGCACACACACATGCATGGATTGGGCTTCTGGGTCTTCTCAAGTGCAAAGTGAAAGAATTTCATCTCAGAATGCTGCTAAAAAGTGTCATTTTTATATAATACTTTTATATAGGGACGCTGCCCTGTAAAGATCAGTTCTTGGTAAAGATACTTATGGAGTTTGAGGTGGACATTCTACAGCTGTCAGGGGCTGAAAGGCTGTAAATAAGATCCTAAGCTAGGGAGCTTGAACCATGGCAGTTATGTTCTGAGGATGACATTTGTCTTGAATGTGAACTCAGAACTTGTGGTTTCCTGAACATTTAAGCCTGCAAATATCTCATCTACAGAGAAACATGGGAAGGTAGAAATGCAGAATGTTTTCAGGAGACAGACAGAAGGACAGATGATGGAAGAGTTTGCTCTGGGCTGGCAGGAGGGTTTCTGGAGTGAAAACTGAGCTTATTCTGTTAGTGTGCTTTGCCTTGTGTAAGGGAGAGCTCTCATGGAGAAGCAAGGGTGAGAGATGGCAGGACAAGCTCAACTGCTTTGGACAGAAGTTGTCAGAACACCTGTGAAGTCAATACATGGGATGTTCAACTGCAGCCCAGTGTCAAATGGAAGAGAACAACACAATAAGAGAGGAGGGAGACATCGGCTTCTGCTGACTGAGGAGCAGCACAGGAAAGAAGACACAAAACAACATTCCCATGAACAAAAGAATACAAAAGTTGGACAGCAGGAGAAATAAGAGTCCCTGCAAAGGAATTTATGAGAGTTACAAGAAGAACTCACAAGGAAACTGTCTCTGAGAAAAGACCTGAAGCTCTAACTAGGGGTAGTTCTGCATGAGCGACGCTACAGAGGGGTATGCAGCAGTGATGCAGTCTACTTTAGCAAAAACTGTCTGTCCCCTCTTGTGGCTGTCTGGAGACACTTCAAACTTCTGCTTGAATGTACAAGTCCACTGGCATCAAAGCAGAAAATCACCTTTCTCACAGGATCTTCCTGTCCAGCCCAGCCCGCAGGTGCAGTTGCCATCCACGTGGTCACAGATGCCACCGTTCTGACAGGTACATGTCAGGTGGCAGCTGGGGCCATATTGTCCCTGGGGACACACTACAGAGAATTAACAAAGTTTGTAAAGAAAAATAAATTAGCATACCAAAAAAAAAAAAAAAGGATGAAGGTGGCAGGGAATAAATACAAACATATGCTCCCCACAGAGTATCCCAATGAGTGGTGTCTCCAAAGGGTGGCAGGACACCACTCCATGACTGTTTTTAGTTTTATCCAAACACTTTCTCTTGCCATATCTCCTCAGCCCCGTGGAGATCCCAGTGCCCTGGCTCTGGGGGTGGCAGAGCGAAGCGGGGAGATGTGGGCAGGATAAGGCAGGGTGATGGAGCAGAGAGGGACAGAGCTGAGTACACCCCCCTGCGACGTTATCGAGCAAAGGCACTGGGAAAGGCAGCTACAAACAATGTTTGGTGCTGGGTTTTGTTTGCTGGGTGTTTTAAGTGTGTCACCACTGACGAGGTGACCTCGGGTCCCGCTTTGTTACCTTGCTGACAGCCAGGTCCCATTTGGCCAGGGGGACAGGAGCACTTGCCGGTCTGTGGGTCACACTGACCTTTACCACAGGCACAGAACTGGGCGCAGTCCTTCCCATATCGGTTTTCAGGGCAAGCTGAAGGAAACACAGGCCTTTGTTAAACAGTTTTCATCTTTGACATAGGCAGGATCTTACAGGTAGAGTTGGTTTCATTTTTATTCCACCTGAGGTGCTTCAAAGCAACACCTATGAAACCAAAACCCCTCCAAAGACATGACTGCTTCATCCTCTGAGACTTTACCAGAGGTTATAAATATAATCTGGGATTTCACATGGCGTATTTAGAAGATTTCCTACCAAAATGTGAGTGTATAACTGAAATATCAGTTGCTCATCCTTCCAGCTAAAAAACATCATTCCTTCTTTAATATTGATGCTATCCTATACCAGAGGAAAAAGCTACAGGCTCCTAAACATTCAAACATTGCCTTTCTGTGAATAAGCTGAAGAGAACTCCACAGAGATCAGAGCTTTGGAAACAGCACAGAAGTACAGCCACATCATTTAGCTCTGAAACACAGAAGTAACAGTAAAGTTGCCATGGAGTCTTTACCAGTCTTTGCCATGACAAAACTTGATCTTTTTCCCATTTATTGAAACTAATGGCACCATAGTGTGAAGCAAAATATTGGGATAATTTCTCAACCTTGAAATTTTGGACAGGAAGAAGGAACTGGAGCAACTCATGCTGAGCTGGCTCTAGAAATAAATTTGGGCAAGCAGGTTGTAATCCTGGGATGAGTGTCCTCGCTCCTACGCCCGCAGAAGAGAGGGAAAATATTTTGCAAGAGATTTTTTTACAAAGCTGGAATCCTGATTTACAATTCAAGGAAGAGGTAGCTGGGATCTGTCTGTTTTTCTACTGACAAACTCTTATGCAAATTATTCTCTGTGCTGTGTTTTGACACAGGCAGAACATGAATGTTGGCTTACCTTTACTGCAGTCGGCTCCAATGAAACCGGGAGTGCAGTCACACGTTCCCGACACGGGGTCGCAGTGGCCTCCATTCATGCATTTACAGGGATTTTGGCAGTTTGACCCATAAGTACCTTTTGGACACCCTGTTTTAAAACAAAAACAAAACAAAAAAAGCCCAGCAATTAGGCTACGTTGCTACTGGGCTTGTTGCTTTTCATGCCGTAAACATTTTTTTTGCTTTCAACCGAAATTAGATGTTTATTTTCTAACTCAAGTCACTTCTAGAGGACCAGGAGCAGGCATTGGTGAGCAGATGGCTGCCTTGGGCCGCTTGGTCCTTGGGGCAGCACTGACTTAGAATGTCAAACCCCTGGAGAGCTGGACCAAGTGCTGCCTGGTCTGACTGCTCCTGGCTCTGTGCTCCTTCCATTCCTCATATGTGACTGTAGAAAGATGAGCAATTCCAGTTCTAGAAAGGTTTTCTTCTTGGGATTTCTGTTCCAAATGAACCTGTTTCCTCTTTCCCTCCTACAGAGAAGGAAAGATGGGGCTGTGCTTCCTCTTCCTTTGGGCAGCAGCAGCCTGGTTTGCCTGAGACGGTCAGAAGTCGTGAGCCTTTTAGCAGCCATTTTATGGATGCTGGGGCAGGTCATGTCTTTTAAAAACGTGGAAGTTGGAGAAAGTTTGTTTCCTCTATTATCTACTGATTCCTTGCAAAATGGAGCTGGCATTGTGAGTGGTTGCCCAGAGAAGTTGGGGATTCTTCATTCCTGGAAGTGTTCAAGGACAGGTTGGATGGGGTTCTAAGCAACCTGTTCTAGGTGGAACCTGTTCATGGAATTTCAGAAGAGACCTTCTCAGGAGACAGACACAGGAGAAAGTTGGTTTAAACACAAAGTCAGAAAATTCCCTGAGGAAAAAACCGAAGCAGCTGTATTTCATAAGAACCAGGGGGATCATTAGACCTGGATGGATTGTTGAGCCAGCATTGCATGGCAACAAGCTCTCCATGACGAGGTTTTTCAGGGGGTAGTGACTATTTCTGGTTTCTTTTCAGGCAGCTCACGTGGAAGGAGCAATGAACAAAAGATCAGGGAGATGTGGATGCATCTGCCATGCTTAGCTTATGTCTTCAAGATGCTCTTTGGAGCAATGAAGGTTGGAACTGAGGGAAAGTGCTGGGCAGAGGTGCTGAGCACTTGCCTCTGTCTGTCACCACTGAACCTCCAGCATATCACCAGCGAATTCCAGAGATGCAGGTTATTCTCCTAATTTTCCAGGGTGATGGAAGAGAGAGTACCTGGTACTTTAAGAGCAGCGTGATCATCAAACAGTTCCACTAGTGCTGCTACCTCTAAATGTCATTTTTTTTCTTTCTCCTTCCTTCTCTTCCCTGGCAAAAGGAAAGTCTATGGCTACTTTGGAAATCTGGTCGAATGTATATTCACACACGTCTCCAAGCAACAGATCCCTTGCAATCTGTGCATAAATAGCTTAATGTATTTTCTCTTTCCTGAAGGCATGAAAACATGGCCTGACTGGCTGGAGAAATCTCAGGATTTTCTGAACTATTCAATAGCAAGGGAGGGCTTATGGGGAAGCTTTGAAGGGGTGCCTCTTAAAATAAAACTGAACATTGGCTTCTACTCAAACCAGGATAGCAGATCATCAGGACTAAATAGATACACACTTTTACAACATGCAGATACTCTCCCCAGCCCTTCTCAACCATGAACTCTTCTTAGTGAATACTTTGCCATCAATGCTTCCATCTGTCAGCACACAAATGAAGGTGCAAACCCTGGCATCAGCGGGTGAGCCCTGCAACACCTAATTCATGCCCACAGAGCATAAAGTTAAGGGCACACCCAGATTCAATGATTTAACTGGACTCTACTTTTTTCTGTTGTCTTCTGGTCATCATTTGGCTTTCCTCTTTTTCTTCAATTCTATTTCCCACACTCCCAAACATGTTGCTTCTCCTTGGCAAAGCTTCCAGAGCTGTTCCTCAGCTCAAGACCAGTGATAGATGCTCCGTCACTGAAAGGGAAGCAGTAATTCCTCCCTCTCCCCCTATTAACCCTTACCAATTTGTTTACTCTTGCAGCATCACCTGCATTTCAGTTCAAGAAGGAGAAGCACAAGCAGGTCAAGCTCAGCCACTGCAACGTGCACATATTTATTAACAAGGCCACTTCATCTGTTACTACTTTACAGAAGAATTTCAGTGCAGACAGCAGGGGCAATTTCCACTGTGTTCTACCATTTCAGTAGGCTCTGCCTTTCTAAAGAGGGTTATTCTCTCACTGCCACGTGTCTTTACATCTTTATCTCATAGAGATATTTTCAAATTTAACAGTTTCCTGTGATTCTGACTCATGTTTTTTCTGCTTACAAAAGAGTGGCAGCCAGATTTCCACCTCGCTTCCCAATTTTTTTTCCTTCTGGTTTCAGTCAGTTTGCCATGACCAAGAGCTCTCAAATCTTTTCATACCAGTTGCACACTCTGAGGCTTTTCTGATCAATGTTTTTAACTGCACTGTCAAATAATCCCTTCTGACACATCCTGTTACCTACAGCCTGGAGGTAAAACTGGTGAAGTCTTTTTGGCTCTGGGTGTCTCCAGCCCAGTCAATGTCACCACTTACTGCTTTTTATTCATTTCACCCAAGTAGACCTTCCCATTCACCAAGTTATGGACAAGTGATGGGAACCTTATTGCTAATTTGCCTGCTTCCTCTGGATCCTGCCAAGAGACTGTTTCAGCTCTTCACTCCAAAATTTGAGAACATGAAAGCCTCGTTGCTCTTGGCTCCTGGAAATTTGACTTTACCAGCCAACTACACCTTTTATAGATACTTTCTTCAACCTTTTTTTCACAGCACTATAAATATAGCAACAGTTGCCAGAAACTGTTTCCAGCAGCATCCAACCACATGTTGACTGGACTGAAGCCCATTTCACGTGTTTGGGAGCGGCTCCCTGTGCTGGTTTTAATATTCTATTGAAAGCTTCTTCATCCTGGAGCAGCCCCAGTTCTCCCTGTAGTGAGGACAGCGGGAACATCGAGTATTCCCACCAAAGTCACGCTAGCTGTCCTTGGTTTTCAGTCAGTCACTTTAGAATCAGGCCCACAATCTCTCCCTTCACTGACCACAACCTGAAAATAACTCACAATTAACTGTTTTCCTTCCATTTTTGTGTCTGTCCATGCAATGCTCTGAGTTGTACAGAGGAGAATAGGAGGTTCTCTTTTTATGAACCTCCACCATTCCATTATTTCTCCAGTAAACGTTTAACAAGCCTGTATTTAAGTGAGAATTTGCTGTGCAAGACACTGTGGAATTTTGGAATCTCAGAGAGCACAACACCATGAAGTCTCCTGTCTCATACTCAGTAGGTTTAATCCCAGCTACACAGAAATCCATGGCAAATTTCCCTCTGAATGCAGCAAAACATAGATTTCATTTTGCAATGAATCTTCTAATACCTTTATATCAGAACTTCAGTGTCATTGTTAATGTGTTTAATTTTAAAATTCTGAAATGAAATCTTAAGGACTATAGCAAGTTCAAAGACATTTAGCATAATTTAGAATTTAGATTTAGTGCTACACAAACAGATAGTGAGTCCTGAGGGATTGCTACATAAAAGTAATAGGCAGACCATGATTAAATCTTTTAAAACAATACTGTTAAATAGTTGATCTCCACTACTGCTCTACTATAACATTTGTTATAATCTAATGTATAATGGATCCAGATGGCTCCAGCCTCAGTGCTGAAGGCCAGACTTTGATCTCACTTACAGCAAAAACTGATGTACGCAGGGAGATTGAATCAATCCTTTCTATTTTATTTATAATTTATATTTTAAAGAATAGCTTGCAATGACATGATGGTACTACAGAAGCCAATGTCTAAAATGAGTCTCTTCCCTACTTCTAAGTTTAACCCTTACTAGAGCTGCACATGTTACAGCTGGCTTTTGTATACAAACTGTCACCCAAAAAAGACAATTAAAACAGGGCCACGCTGGATTCCTAAGAAAGGAAAATCAGAGTTTGCCAAAGAGAGAAAGGCTGAGCTCGAAAGACAACAGCTTTTTTTTTCCCCTTCTTTTTTTTTCCTCTCAAAATGAGACTATTACAAGCCATGGAGTAAAACCAAAATTAAAGTTGTAAATAAAAAGGTAATTAACTGTCTCCTTTATTGGCTACCTTGGTATGTGTTTCTTATCAGCCACCACATTCCACCAGAAACAACTTTACAGATGTCCTAAAATACCAGCATGAGGATCTGGGAATATTTTTTATGATGGAGAGTTGGGCCAGTTGGCATTTTGTTCTCTACACTAGTCACCATTTTTCAATCCAGAGTAACAGTTGGTTTAATTTGATTGTTCCTCAGAAGGCCCTGTAACTGAAGGGACTTTATGAATCACTCAGATTTATTGCCAATTGCAGCTTGTTGTTTTCTCGTAACCATTTGTCCTTACTTGAGCACGCAGAGATTTCGGGAAGTACTTTGGAACTGGTATTTGGAAATGAAAGAGCTACTCAGTATCCAGGTGTAGCTGAAGGTGGGAGCGTGTAAATGCAGAGAATATATTTATATTCTTTAGCATGGCATGAAACTGGAAAGAATTTACCTAATATATCTTGGGGTTTTAAATGTTAATTTAAATGCTGAATAATTATGTTTAAAATACATATTTTAAAATTAATCCCTTGCAATAATACAGGCACTTTTATTATTGTAAATTAATATGCTTACTTTTTATACTATAACATCTTACATTAAAATTTACTTTTATATACAGATATACATAAAAACCTCTATTTCTCTCAGTCAGCGCTGAGGATACTGAGCAGGTGAACTCAAAAGCACCAGCACACGCTCCCTACATGGTTCACTCCTCTCTCCAAAAGGCAGCAGCCCCCAAAGATACTCACGGAGGTGGCAGTGGGCCCCGTGGTACCCCGGGATGCAGGAGCATTCTCCAGTCACAGGGTGACATTCCTGGTTCTCGGCAGAGCACTGACACACTCCGTTACAGTTCCTCCCATACGTGCCCGCTGGACAAGCTTTGGGAAGAAGAAATGTAAACCAATAAATTAAATTTGTCTTGGTAAATATAGCGCTCAAACAAAGAGCGAGCTCAAATTTATTAAATAAAATCCCTGCCTATGGAACGACACTCTCCTCCGGGACTTTGGATTTATTACATTTACTTGGGGGTTACTTGACTGCTTGATTTTGTTTTGTTCAGTCAATTTGTGCCCAACTGTCAAGGGCCAGATACAATTTTCTTGTCACTAGAAAAAAAAAATCATAGGGAAATGTCAGGTAAAATTGACTAAAATAACAGTATAATTCCCAAGGGACCAGGCGTGTGGATAAAGACATTCTACCTTTTGCAGAGAGTTTAAACTTGCAAAGCAGCTGCGGCATCAACATCTCCAGTGGTTTCATTCTGCCTGTTGACAGCCACATTGCCTACAGGTTTGGACCTTCCACATGTAATTCTTAGCTCTGACTTCCATTAAGTTGCCCTGGTTATGGGTCAGGATTTAGAGTCCTTTAGTGGAGGATACGGGACACCGATGTCAATTCTTTCAATTCTTATTTATTGCTGTTTTCCTTTTGCTGAAGCAGGGCTCGGGCAAAGCTTTGGAAGGAGGAACAAAGTCAGGGAGCTGCAGCTGGGGTCAGAGCAGGAGCCTGCTTCCAAAGACAGCTCTGGAGGAAAAACCCCATGCTGAACAAAAACCAGATAATGCCCTTTCCATGAGCTTTGAGAGCAGGAACAGACGGTCTCTCATGAGGACAAGAGAAACCTGAGCTGCTGCTTTACTGACAGCACAGTGATGGCTGCAGGCAGGAGCTGGGCTCCACCAGCACCTCCTCAGCCTATTTGGATCCAGTTTAGTCTTCACCTGCTCCAAGAGCTGCAAACCCAGAGAGGGCAAACCCCATCAGCCAAAACTGCGCCTGGCACAGAGCTCAGAGCCAGGTGAGGGACAAGCAGCTCTTGGCCATCTTCCCTGCTGTCAGGCTGTTGTCTCCTCCCTCTTCAGGCATTATATCATCAGGTCTGCACCGCAGAAATTAATTTCTTAATCAGTTTCCCTGGGAAGCCTTTGCATTTTTATAAGAACCAACTTACTTTTCTCGCAGCCGTGGCCGGTGAATCCCGGGGGACAACCGCAGGCGCCCGTCAGGTGGTGGCAGGGGCTGCCGGGGGGACAGCGGCACCGCTGGGCACAGCCCGTGCCAAACCGGCCGGGCAAACACGCTGCAAAGGGTGACACCAACCCTCCTCAGGGCATGGGGCAGCACGGGACAAAGCCACCCCACTCCAGTGGACCCGCTGCCCCCGCCCCCCTGAGCGCCTCCAGACCGACCCCGTGGAACAAGGTGGGAGGGAAAACACCCCACCACCAGCCCCGGATTTGGGAGGAACATGCGCACCAACCTGAACTGCCTTCCTTCACTCACGTTTGTCACAGTGCCTCCCTCGCCATCCCTTCTGGCAGAGGCACGCTCCGGTTTGGTGGTGGCAGGACAGCCCGTGCACGCAGTCACACCGCTCCTCGCATCGCTTCCCGAAAAACCCCGGGGGGCAGGCTGGGGGGAGAGGAGAGAGAGCAACAGCTCTACCTGCTGCAAGGACAGCATCCACCACTGGTAGTAATCAGCCAACATCATCCTTGCCCCAGGCGATGCATATTTAGCAGAGGGCATGGCCAGAAAATATCAGTGAAAGAGAAGATATTAAAAAATATCAAAAGCATTTAGTGCTGGCTGTTAGTGAGTCTACATGGGAAAGCTTACAAAACCTTAGTCATAGTCTGGAGTATTAATCCAGGTATGGAGATGGTGATGTCATTTGATTTGACACAACTGTGCGCAAAGAAAGCTGTTTGAACAGAGAAAACATGCTCTGTCCACATACTGCTTCCACCTCCCAGTGCGAAGAATCAAAGAGAAGGTGAGGCCTGCAAAAAGGAAAGGTGGCAACTGCCAAGGCTTTAAAGGCCATGCTGTTGGCTGGGGCTTTGAGAGTCCTCAGCACCAGAGGAGATGTCAGGAAACTGCTCGTGTCATGCAAAAACCAGAGCACTCCAGTGGCCAAGCTGGAAGCACATTTCAAGTCACCTGGTATCTACTGCACATCAGATTTCATCCCTATTTCAGGGATTCAGGTGGCTCTAAACATGCCAAAGGGCTTTGTCAAATCTGGATCTGGGTCTTTGTCAAATGCAAGATCTGTAAATCTGAACCATCACAGTCTATTTTGCTGAGCTCCCCTCTATGACCCACAGAGACTCAGCAGCAGGAGGCTGATCTGGCAAATTGTCCTCAAATTTTTTTCCTCCCTTCTGTATGTTCTTCCTTGTACCCCTAAAGCAGAGAACTATCTTTGTTTTCTTAGCAGGCGGAGAACAGAGGTAGGAGGAGATAAAACATTTTGGACAAGGGTGTGGTTGGGCAGAGAGGGAATGGTTGTCACAGCCCTGGAGCCTGTGGGGCTGAGACACAGGGTGAGCAGGCATGAACCCTGATTGCCCTACAAAATATTGGCAAACTAAGGTACAAAACAGAAAAGGAACTTCATACTGTGGAGGCAGAAATGGCTGGTTGTTAAAATCAAGCATGTGCAGAAGGAGCTGCCCTTACCAACATCACAGTGGTCCCCAGTCCAGCCGGCACGACAGACGCATTTCCCCGAGGGCTGGTCACACACCCCGTGGTGGCAGCTGCAGTTCTGCTCACAGTCCTCTCCATGTTGCCCATCCCCACACTCTGAAACGAGATGGGGGAGACTGACAGAGGGCCAGGAGCTCCAGGAGGAACAAATTTATGCCTCTGCAAGACGGTGAGCCACCTAAACTGGTCTTAAAAGCCTTCAGTGAGAGAGATTTTGAAGTTTCCCTTAACAAAATAAGTAATTTTCCTCTTGGAGGATTTAATACTTTTTTCTCCTCAAATGAAGGTCATTACCTATTTTCCCTGTCACCAAGGGGACAGGGAACAGCTTATTTTTCTCGTCTATTGAACAAGTTTCCAGCATCATTGTACATTCAAGTGCCAAAATCATGTCTCCCTTCAGCCTTCTCATCTCTGACTAAGCAACCCCAATTTTTTCAGCCTCTCCACACCCAGTGCTCTCCATCCCTCTGCCTCCTCTTTATTTTTTTTTCCCCATGCTGTCTCAAACCAGAGGCCACCACAACTGAATTTCCTAGCAGAGCAACGGAGGTGCTGGAGGGATGGGAGACGAGACTCACCCAGCTCACAGGCTGTCCCTGTCCAGCCCTGGGGACACTGGCACTCTCCTGTCACCCTGTCACATGTGGCCTGGCCGTGGCAGACGCAGCGCTGGAGGCAGCTGGCACCGTACCATCCGGGAGGGCAGGCTGGGAAGGGGAGGCAGCACAAAACCCTCCGTTAGGAAGTGCAGGAGAAGGATGCAGGTTCAACACCACCCTTTCCCAGCTCACACCCCTTCTCGCCCTGGAAGATGCTGTGGGAGGTACAAACCAAGTAGAAAGGGGGATGTGATGGATAAGGAATTGCTCAGTGTGAAACTGGTCTGGGAATAACATAGGGGTTGAAGTGAATTAGCTGTGACCCGCCAAATGATCTTGAGATTTCCTGTTTGTACCAACAAAAAACACCCCCTGATTCCCACCAGCTTTCTCAGCACCAAGGAGGGAAGTTATTGATTCCCCTCTTTTCAGAATTTCTTTGTACATTTCTCTTAAAATCACATCTCCTTCTCTAATTAATTCTGCTGCCCACAGCTGGCTGTCAACATTTCACAGTTTAACTGATTTTAATTTAGCAAGTTTGTATTAATTCCCATCACAACCAGATGGACAGACTCTACCTTTCTGGCATAAAAAATCCCAAACCTCTGTCACGTACCAGAATGGCACCTCTCTAGGATGGCAATAGGAGTGAGTTCTCACTCAGCAAAAGCACAGTCACAGGAGGATGGCTCCCCCAGCCTCACACAATTTTTCTACCTCCTTACTTCCAAAGAGAAAAGAAATCCCCAAACATATCTTTAAAGAAAGAGGATATATTTGACAATGCCTTTATATTTGACAACAGCTTTTTTAACTTTTGCTTTGGTTTTGTATTTGAGGCTCTTGAACAAACCAGAAAAATTTAGGGCATGTCATCAAGAATGGTTTGGTGCCTTCACAATTTTTTAATCCTTCATGGAAAGAGCTCTTCAGATCAAATTTTAAAGAGGGTATACACTTAATTTTTATATTTCTCTACCCCTGCCTTTCATTGCCTTTCCCTGACAGCCCTCTTAGTATGCTGAAGGCCACTGAGTGAAGGTGCTGACACCAAAGCCCAGGAGCATCCACAGCAGCATTCCCAGCTCCAGGGCACTGCTGGCAGGGAAGGCACAGAACAAGAAGCCCTCTGCAACAGGGATGGACAGATTTTGCAGCGGGTGAGATGCAGAGGATGAGGTCACACAAGCTGCAGTGCAGCCTTTCTTTGCCAGCCTCTTTTCTTGAGGCTCTGTGGAGTTGGGCTTGTGTTTGAGTCACACGTATGGGTCCAATTGCCCAGGCTCAATGCCTTTCACATGTCCTGGATTTCGCCCACGTCTGGAATAGTGCACGGTAAGGATGAGGATCAGTTGGGCGCATGGGATGGTAAATCAGGCCACAGAAAAGAAACAGAGCATCACTTCAGTGTCATAACTCGGAGTTTTATGGACCTTTTCTCCCTTCATCAGCCCTCAAAATCATCTCTCTTTCCAGTTTATGGCTGTTTCAGCCCCCTCTGCCCCATGCACACACTGAGCTCCTACACCACTGCAATGGTGCCGTGGATTTATTTAATGGACCCATCATGTCATTGCAGATGCAGAACCGGTGACAACATAGGGCAATGAGCTGATAGTTAAAATGCCAATGAACTTCCTTCCCCAAGCAGATGTTTTATTTTTTTCCCTCCTAAAATCTGTCTTCAGGGGGTTGAATTTCCAACTGTACCTTCTTGGCAGGTGGTTCCTTTCCAGCCCGGGCTACAAAGGCACGTCCCGGTGACGTGATGACAGAGCGCTCCATTGTGACAATGACAAGTGTTGCTGCAGCCTGGCCCATAGCTGTTCCCCTGGCAGGCTGCAATGAGAGAATTCCACAAAACCCCATCAGGAAGCATCAAAGGAGGCACTGCACAGAGCAAACCTGAGACACAACCCAGCACCAGGGAAATGAAGTTGGAATTGTCTTCTGATGACAACCTTTTTACATCACAAGGGTGCCTAAGACCATATATAATCATAAAATCATTGAGAATGGAAAAGAATTCCAAGATCAAGTCCAGCCTTCGGCCTAATACCACCATGCTCATTAAACCAAATCACAGAATGCCACACCTACTCATTTTTTTGAACACTTCAAGGGATGGTGACTCCACCATTCCCAGAAATATATATATACACATATATATAAAACCATTTATTAAACTGACACTAGATAGAGCAAGGTTTGAAAAGACCTTTAAGATCATTAAGTCCAACTGTTAACTCAGCACTGCCAAGTCCACCACAGCATCAGCCAGTACAACTGCAAAGGGTATTTTAAAACAATTCCGCAAATTAGGATCACATAAAATGAAATTGCTCTGCAACACTTGCAGTCTAGAGATAATGTATCTTATGAGAGCCTAGCACAATAATGTGGCTTAAAAATATGTATCATGGCACATTCTGAAGAGGTTTTTATGGAAGGGCTGGACCGCTGGGGTGATGGATCAGCTGTCAGCCCCTGCCCGGCGGAATGTCTTTGTGCTAAACTAATGGCCCAGCAGAACCAGCCGCCTGACAGCCCGGGTATTTATTTGCATCCTGGTAAGAGACCTGACAACTTCATTGTTTTCAGTGTTCATTTTTCACAGCTGGATGCCTTCGCTCACCCAGACTCTCGTTCTTTGGTCAGAGAGGGGTGATATTTTCAGTGAGTTTGGTTAAGCAGCTGGCTCCCAGGTGGAAACTTAACGCAGCCATCTCTCAAGCGCGCGCTCGCCGCAGCTCTGCTTTCAGTGCTGCTGCCTGTGAAAAATGGCAGTGATAAAATTGCTGCAGTCCCCACTGCTTTGGAGATTTGGAGAGCTCTAAATGGTGGAAAACAGACAGCACTGCTACCCTGTTTTCTTCAGATATCACCCCAAAAAAGTACAAAGCGAGTTGGTGGAGCTGGATCACCCCCTTGGATGGTTTTTGTTCTGTCTTGCAGGGGTTGTCCTGCACTTGGACAAAGCTGCTAAAGTCTCTCATCCCTGCAGCACTTCTGGCATGCACTGGAGAAGCAAAAAAAGCCCAGATCCCTAATCCAGGAGAGTGTCCTGCACTTGCTGGATGTGACATCTCCCAGGCTCAGACCCAAACCTTTGTACCTTTGAGGGTGTCAGTGAATGAGATGCAGTGTTGCAGGAGGACATGTGCCTGGGAACAGAAGGGAGGTGTGAAACCATCTTAGTCTCAGAGGTGAACTTGGTTGACAGCATCTGATCCATTCTCAGCCCTTTCCTTCCCATCTGAAGACTTCCAACTTCCCAGCCTGTTTCTCAGACACCATTTCTCCCAGGACTTCTTTTCAACAGTGTTCATTTTTGTCATCACTTGGACCTCATTCACATTGAAACCACAAGAAAGAGAAGGAGCTCAGTCCCATCACAGCTAAAAGTTTGCTCTGCAAATGAAGCTTGGTTGCCAAGCGAAAAGTTCAGCCCATCCTACAGAGCTCTGGCTCAATTTTGGGAGCAGAACTAAATATTTCCACAATACAGACCAGAACTATAGCATAACCAAGCCAAAGGAAAAACCAGCTCATCACCAGGTCCCCTGACTGGTTACCAGTGGTTTGTGTGAGGTTTTTGGAGTATGTGTGCAAAGCTCTTGTTACACTTATTGAGAAGATAAAAGAGTGTTCCAGTGAAACTTCTGGTAAGACAGCAAAAATTTCTGGAGAAGTAAATTTTTATTATTCTATTGGGTGAATACAAATGCTTTTTGCTTCTTGGTGGGACAATTCTGATTATCAAAGTACTTTTCTGAAGATTAAGGAAATAAATTATATACTGAAGCTATTGCATGAAGTTCCAACAACTGTTTGCAGTCTTTAAAATCCCATTTTTGCATAAAGAGCAAGGAATATATGAAACTGGAGATTTTCATCCAGACTGGAAGTCAAAAAAAGTCACCCAAAGTGCCCAGGAGCACAGAGAAATGATGGGCACTAATGTTCTACAGGGTGTCCAGAAGCTTTGTTTTTATGCAGCTCCTGTGGATCACTCACCACAAAATGAAGCACTGGATTTAAAAGAATGGGGAATTTGCAAAGTCAAGTGTTCACATGCCACGAAATGTCAAACCTCTGTTATCAGTGCCTCTGGCAGAACCAATCTTTCTTTCTGTACTTGTTTATTTTTCAGACCAATGTGGTTTCTTTTTTTTACCACAGAGAACCCCTTTTGTGAAGATCCTGCTGAGCCCAAACAGCTCCAAAAAAGAGGTATTTTTAGTACTGATAGAATTAAGGCAAAATTCAGATGTTTAGTTTTGTTTGGCTTCTATATACCATATTCAACATGAGATTCCTGGACGTTTGGGTTGGTTTTTTTAAGACTGCAAACTTTGAATGAGTTTGTATGGAATCACAGAATGGTTTGGGGTGGAAGGGACCATAAAGGTCATCTAGTTCCAGCTCCCCTGCCATAAACAGTGATGCCACTCACTAAATCAGGCTGCTCAGGACCCCATCCAATCTGGCCTTGAGCACTTTCAGCGATGGAGTATACAGAAATGAAGGTTATCCCTCTGTCCTAATGAAATGCCAAATGTCAGATTCTCACTTCTTTATCATCGAGGCATCACAACACTCAATGAAGCAGTTCATCAAAAAAAAAAAAAGAAAACAAACAAACAAACAAACAACAGGCAACATATTTTTCCCTAAACCTCTTTCTTGGAACCCTAAAATACCTTAGGTGGACACTCAAAAAAAAAAAAAAAAAAAAAGAGCTTGCTTGGCAGATTTCACCCCAGTTTAACATAATTCATTTTCAAACAAACTGCAAACCACGGTCTGGTAATGGAAAGCATTAGGCAGCTTCAACAAAAGGCATCACTGTCTGCATTGCCCATAATTAGATAGCAGAGCATAAAATGCACTGCATGGCTGGCTCAAGATCAATTCAAATCCCATGATGCCAAAATTATTCCTCAATATCCTCCAGCACATTGCCTGCAATCTGATTACTTCCACACGAGTGCTGTCCTTCCAGCTGCCAGAGCTGGTCCCAGGAACCAGCAAGGTGAATATTAAACACCCGGTGAGGATGGGGAGTGGTGTGGGCTGCCTCCCACCCCTGGCTGCCTCACCCTCAGCAGCTCTGGAGCAGCGTGGATGAGGCGCAGTTGTAAAATCAAAATGAAGGTTCCCCACTTAGCCAAGAGAAAAGGAGGTTGGTTTCACTCTGCACCGTTCACTGACCTCACTCTTTTACTTACAGGGACTTCGAAGGCTTTGGCATCTTCACCAGCGAGAGGAATGAATCAACCAGCACAGAGCTCCAATGGCTCAGGCACAAGGCAATAAACAGGGGGTTTTTTTCCTAATGTGAGTAGGGGAGGGGGCAGAGGAGGCCATGGACAAAGAGCTGCACTTCTTAATTGATTTTAATGAAATATGTAACAAAGCTTCCCGTCCCTAATGCAAAGTAAGGAGCAGGGAAGGGGCGAGGTGACACATTGCTGTGCTGTGGCTCATCACACCTGCTCAGCAGCACCTTTTCTGCTCTGTGGGATGGCTAAATGACTCTGGATCTGCATCTGTGCTGTGGTCAGCCCATTAAAGTACAGCCACAGGATGTGTTACCACCTGCATCTTCGGGTGGTGGGCGATGGAGAGCCAAGTGTTCCTACGGGGGGCACGAGGAGGGAAAAAGGACTCCAATTGTGAGATGTTGGTACAGATGTCTAAAACCTGGAAAGATTCAGCAGCAATGACCCACCTGCAAATCACAAGAGCAGGGGATTCTGCAGGAGAAGATGGGTTGTGTTGCATGGTGTGGGCAAATAAGGGAAAAATATTATGGAGAGCAAGTGCCGCTTATCAAACAGGACTGCTGATAAGGTGGCATATGGCTGGAGAATAGAATTGCTTCAATAAAAGCAACATTTCTCTCTTTTTTGTAAATTAAACTAATTCTCTATTGCAGAAAACCACTACCCAGGGTTTAAAGAAGTGTTCACAGAAGTGTTCACAGTCAGAGTTGGCTCTTTGTGGAACTGCTCTGGAGCCCAGCTCTTCACCACGGTCCTGCAGACAGCAGTTGTATTTTCAAAAGGAAGTTTAGACCATGACATCATCCTAAAGTGAAACAAGGAAGCTGAGAGGCTAAAACCTGAAAATCTTAAAAAAGCCCACATATTTGATCTTTAAAAATCCCACATATTTGCTAAACTTTGCAAATAGGCTCAGTGTTTCCATATGTAAAGTCATGTAGCTATAGAAAAAAATATAATTTCCCATGAAACATAGTGAAAAATTTCTCAGAAGAGACAATGTTATATTTACACACACACAGACACCTTATTAGCTTAAAGAGTGTGGGATAATCCATACCTGTGAACATCTAGGAAGCTGACATTTGTTTTAAAACAAATAACTTTTCTAATAATTAGTTAAAAACCTGTTTTGCCACACTCAAACAACAAAACAGTCCCAGCTCTGGTTTTTCCACTTTGCGCATTTGTAATCTGTCACTTAATAATTGATAATTAGATGGGATGCAGCAGAAACAGATACACAACATTTCATCTCTCAATGTCACACAAAAATAAAAAGCAGGGAGTTGTCGTATGGCAGGAGACAGCCCTGCTATTTAAAACCTGATGCTTATCATGTTTGACGAGTGCCAACAGCAGCCGGAAAAAAAATTAAAAATTATGTTGACGATTTCCGCAGCTACCAAAAATAGTTCCCTTTTTTGCCATCTTTGGAAAGGAATGTGACCCATCTAAAACTGCATGACCCTGGCAGGTCATCCTTCATTCCCAGGGCCAGCCCATGCCAGTGCTGGGGGGGTTTGGGAGCAGGGATGTACTTACGCTGCTCGCAGGTCTCTCCCAGCCAGCCCGGCAGGCAGCGGCACGTGCCCAGGACGTGGTCACAGCCAGCAGCATTCTGGCACTTGCACACCTGGTGGCAGTCAAGCCCAAAGAATCCTTCTGGACAAGCTGCAAATGCAAAACATTAATTTTTAGCCCAGTTCCTGTTTGGTTTTTCTGTGTAAACTCCAGCTCATCTTTTCGCAGATGCTTAACAACCAAGGTTGCTTCAAGGGGCTAAGTCTGCATAGTTCTGCTAAAAGCTTCTTGGAAAAAATGTGACCCTTTTACATAAGCAACGGATTTCTGCACTGTAAAACATGGCTGAGAGTATTGAAAAGCCATAAAACAAGTCAGAGAATAGAGCTGGGTTCACACAAGCTGGTACTTGTGCTTCTGTAACAAACAGAGGAAAAAAGAAATAATTCAATATAACATGAGACTCCAGGGCCATCCCTGCTGATCTCCCTCCCTTTGGAAATGCAAAACTTCTGCTCCCATTTACTGTCCTGACACTTTCCTGAAGATTTTTTACAGCGAACATAAGCCACAGTGGTGCAGTTCAGTGCTGAAATGAAAAACTGGCAAAGTGAATGAATAGAGAAAACCAAGATTAATGAAATGTAGCAAAACAACTCCAGGGAGCTGAAGGAGCTCCATATACCTACATCTGGGAAATGTAAGGAAGAGCAGCACCATGGATTCAATTTATATCTTTACCAGTGCTGAAAGCAGTGAAAATAAGCATTGGTACTTGTCTGTGGGCCACAGCATAGCTAAATGTTTCATTACAAGAATGCTAAGGCTGCTATGAAGAGTTTTTAAAAAAACAAAATAGTCTTATTTAACATCTCTGCATATATCTGTGTCTGTCTAGCTTATATAAGTAGATGTATATTTATATCACACTAAGTGATAATAAATCTGTAGACACAAAATTGTGTGTCACTCTTTCCCCAGAACCCCTGAATCAGTCTCAGGAATTATCCTGCTCATGAGATAAGCATAAGTTACTCAATAAAACTTATCTCTTTGTCATCCTTGTCAATATAAGCTTATATTTAAAACCAAATCCTCACACTTCTATAATGCAATCAGAACAACTGTCTTCCAACTGAGTCTTTTGACAATTATCATCACACACACTACCCAGCAACCCTCCACACTAATTTCACAGCCCTCAACAAGGTCAGAATAACACTGGTATCATCATAGAATGATTTAGGTTGCAAAGAACCTTAAAGATCATCTCATTTCAACCCCCCTGCCGTGGGCAGGGACACCTTCCACTAGACCAGGTTCCTCAAAGCTCCATCCAACCTGGCCTTGAACACTTCCAGGGAAGTATCCATGTGCATCTTTCACTGTTGGACTCTTTTGTCATTTTTCTTGCCCTGTATCTTCTCCATGCCCAGGTTTTTGGTCTCAGTCTGCTCATCCTGCCTCTTCCATGGATGCAAATTCTGTTCTCCAGCAGTGAGCTGTCTGCTTTGGCTACGAGGTGGGGGAATCCCATATCCATAGCCAGAGGCAAACCTGACCTCCATCCAGTGACAGCAGCAGTGTAACAAACTGAGCATCTGCTTTGGCTCCTCTGCTCTCAGAGCTTCTGCTCAGCTTGTGACTACAAACCATTGTTTCATCTACTCAAAATCAAAAGGCTGCTCTTCCCTTTGGCCTGTCCAGAAAGACTTCAGGTTTCCCACTCACCCTTCCCAAGTTTGTGCTGCTGACAATGATTAACAGCTGAAATCTCAAGGGAGAAGTCCAGTCTGTCCGTCCTGTAGCAGCTCTGATCAGCAGCTGAGATGCAAAAGCCAAGTGCTGTGCCCCACAAGGAAAATATGTTGCTGTTACTAATGCATCAATTAATACATATTCTGTAGGAATGGCCCAAGACTCCTGCTGCCTCCAGTTAGTGAACTAATTGTCTGGCATTTGGGGAGATGAACCAGCGAACTGGATAATTCTGGTGTTGGTCTGATCCCATAACTGGACACAGCCTTGGGTCACACAGCACATACCAGGGAGCAGCAGGGAACGGAATTAAACAAAATTACAGAGCAGCGAAGGCAACCCCAACCTTCAAAGCGGGAGCAGCAGATGCTCAGCACTTCACAGAATTAAAACAATTATAACAATTGCCTCCCCAAACAGGAGCAGCCTGGGTTCAGGGCAGGGTGACTCTGCTGGCTTGGCACATTCCTGACAGAGCTGGGAGTGTGGCTGGGGAAGGCAGGCACATCTGGATTCCTCTGGCTATGCTGGGCTGCCTGACATCAGGAGCCCATGGCTCAGGCTTCCTGCATGTCAGATGTTTACATTTAGTTGAAGTAAGAATTTATATATTTATCTAACTATTACAATAAAGATTGGGTTTGGAGTTGGGATTTTTTGATTTTTTTTTTCCTCCCCTTGCCTGTTTAGCTGTAAGTACATTAAATCCAAAGCCCCTCAGCAGTGGGTGAATACAGAAATACCTTTTCTGGAGAAGCTGCTACTTATGTTATCTGTGATGGAACAGGAGAGAGAAAGGACTTTACAAAACCATCTTTGCCATGATCCTTGCCTGTGTACAGTCCAGGAATGTGGATTAATTGCTGCTTCAGTTCAGGAACAGCCAAAACTCCATGTATGCCTCTGGTACCTTGTCCCCAAGCAAGTAGCACTCTCCACCCAGAGAAGGAAGGTATCTAGTGGCATTGCTAATAGCATCTACCAAAAATGATTCATTTTCCTTTGGTAATGCAAGACCTTGTGAAGAAACATGTATTATTTCATTGGCGTTCTTTCTTGTGTCATGCTTTCAAGAAAATTCAAAGGAAGCCCTTCCTAGATTGTTCCTACAGACTGAAAACATTTCTTTGTAGATTATTTTGTTTTCAGCCTTATTTGCAAATGTTACCTATTTTGCAGCTGAAACAGTTCTGCTCATTTTGCGACTCCTTTGAAGAAGATTTGAAAAGATTCCCCAGGTTCATTTTCACAAAGGATTGAGTAGGGGTGAAAGATGGAGTAGGCATGTACCACTTTCAGCAATGCCTAATTTTCTTTCAGGAAGTGTCTCAGTAGCTTTATTCTTACCCATCATTATTATATGTGACCACAGCACCACTGCAGGGCCAGCAGTACCACTGAATGCCACCAGATGAAGGGCAGCTGATCAAAGGTGACTCAGAGCAGAGCTGAACTGAGATGCTGGGGGACAGACAAAAGTACTTTGAAGAGTGTGAGGTCTTTTGGCAGCTTCCTGTGGCTGAGGGCACAGAAGTTCAGTCACCTCCCAAATAATTCACAGCAAGGTCTCATGAAACAGCAGCCTGGAGCAAAGGTATCTCCTGCTATGGGTGAGCTGGGAAACTGTCTTGTGCTGGAAAATGATGATGATGATGATGATGGAGGGGTGTTTGGCTGTTATATGCATTACAGACAGGTGATATATGTAGGCTGAGACTTAGGAAGGACTAAAATTACATTAACTGTTCTAATAAATAAGAGATTATGGAAATCTGTGGCAAATAAAGAACTTGGAAAGGGCCACTGAAGTGGCGTTTTCCAACAGGGACTGGCAGGCTAACCTGTGAAGCCCTACTTCATACTGAAGGTCATAAGTTAATGAAAAGGAACAGGAGCACTTTGCTCCCACCTGAAGAAATGAAAACCAGTTCCAGAAAACCCAAAGGCAAATTTTGGGACTTCTGCAGTTTCACCCTGAATCTCGATCCCACGTTGCTGCCACAATGCAAAATACCAGAAGCAATGACTGCAGGTTCAAACACCCTCACTGAGCCAATATTAGATTTTGTAAGGGACTGCCTTCTCCCAGGGCTTTGAACTTTGAAGGATGCAAAAATCTCAGGCTCGACATTTCTGTGACGATGGAAAAGTCCTTCCCAGCCGTGGGATGAGGCACCAGCAGGATGTGAAAAGTCCGAGGCAACACCACAGTGCTGGGTCTCAATCCCTAAATTTGTGCCTGGGAGGCCCAGAGCCCGGCCAGCGTGGGTGGATTGCCAAGAGGACAGCAAAAAGCACATCCCTGCAGGAAGGAAACCCTGCCAGTCTCCCAGGCACCAGAAACAGAAGCGCGGCAGCTCCTCAGAGAAAAGGTGCCAAAAAAGGTTCTACCAAGGGCAAACCACCCACACGTTCTCCTCCCTCGCCGTCTTTTGGAAGCAGCCAAACTGTTCTGGCTGAAATGTTTTATGTAAAAAGGTAAATCGGGTCAGCCCGGATCAAGCACCCTGCCTGCTAGAGAGAAAACACGTAGAAAACAGGGTTTTACCAACAGTAAGTTCTAAATTCCACTCTCCCCTCCACAATCTTCTTTCAGGAATTAAAAAAGATAAAAATGTCCAACATAACTGATTTGGAAGGTGAGAGCTGTTATTTTTTTTTTCCCCCTATAGACATCATATTTCTCACACCTACTTTGGCAAAGGATATTTAGTTTCTTTGTCCCCATTATGATTCCTGCTAGAATGAACAGATTTACACAACAGCACAGATGAATGCTTTGTTTTTCCAATAAAAAATAAAAATAATAAAAAAAAAAGTTTAGGAAACCAGAGTTCAGCTAAATCATATTTAAAAAGGGAAATAATGAAGATACCATAAATTACAAGGCACTGTTTGCAGCAGAGCCTTGGAAAGAATATTCATTTTCTATATTAATCCCTGGTAAGAATGAGAGGGGAACAACAAGCAATATGTGAACACAAGCCAGTGGCTGTTTTGCTATATTCCTGGTCAGGCTGTGGAGCATCTCCCTTCCCATGAGAGGGCAGCAGCTGCCTGCAAGTGCTGCCACTTCCTTCTACTGTGGCTCTAATGCTGCCGTTGTAAACTGGCTGATAAAGCCGCTTTCTAAGCAAAACAATGGTGGTTTAAGGATCATAATTCATAGAATCTTCAATCCTTTACACCTAAATAAGTTTCAGAGTGCCTGAGTGACTATATGCTGTTTCTGTTGCATATTTTATGATCTGCACAGTGATGCAGCTCAACAGCCACTTCTTTTGGTGATGCCATGGACTGACAATAACGTATTTAAGGAATCCAGACCAACACTTTACCATATGACTAGGTGATAGAAGGTGAGCTTTTGGATTTGTAAAGTTTAAAAGTATATCTGTTGTTAAAGAGTTCCATTGGGATGATGCACATATCCATGCTTTTCTCTGAATTGTTTCAGGGAGGCACTAGAAATAAGCAAGTGTAAGGCTGAACAAGAATCTTTCTGCTCAGAGCTCAAATAGTAGGACTCTGCTTAAAAAGAGTCTCCACAAAGATGTGATACAGCAAGAACCTTAAGCATATCTCTAATTTTAACCATGTTACAACATTAGCCCAACACCAGGCAGCCAGCAAGATGCTTTGCTGAGTTAGGATGGAAGCTCTCATTTCGGTGTTGGCTTCCAAGGAAGTTCAATGCTTTATTTAAACCTGACACTGTCAATTTTAAAATCAGCTCCCTGAATAAAAAAAACCAAAAAACAACCCAAAACCTCTGCATAAACCCAAAAGGGACCAGAGGGAGCAACAACAGTACCTTTTTCACAGAAGGTTCCTGTCCATCCCGCTGTGCAGGCGCAGGCGCCGCTGATGTGGTCGCATGCAGCTCCGTTCTGGCACTGACAGCTCTGCTCACAGCCCTGGCCAAAGCTTCCCTCGGGGCACCCTGCAGCACAGGAATCACAGCCACATGATGGGTTAGTGCTGCAGCAGATCAGGGGTCAATAGGGAGTTTTTAGATACATGGGAAATCTTAACTGTTTCCAAAAGAAGAATCAAGGCACAATGGTGAGGGCTTGAAACTGAGGAGATTAGGTGTTCTCCTTGGGGTCTGGGGAAGTTGGACTGGTTTTAAGACCTATTTTAGGGAAAACACCACGGTGTTGAAAGGCTAAATTCTGCAAAGAAAACCAACATCTTCTAGTTGCAAAGCCTGAAAGTTCACAGGGTCTGCCTGATAACACTTTGCCCATTGATCTGGAGTTGCTTATGTGCACATCTCCTCTGTGACTTCATCAACTGGGAGGGGAGAAGCTCTGCTGTTTTCCTGCAAATCCTCTTTCCCCAGAAAGCTGGAGAAAATATGAAATGTGGTGATTTTCTCTGGAAAGCTCCAAACTGAGTGCTGCACACTCTGCTTTCATGCTCTGCTTTGAAAAATTCAAATGAAAACATTACATCTGGGGGACAGATTAACAATTGCATTTCCACAGCAGTTAATGTAAGAAGTTATAAAAGATTTGCATGGTACTCACTATTGGAAGAAAGAAAACATTTAAGAAAGAAAATAATTTCTTCCAGGATTATAGGAAAATCAATTAAGAACAGGGCCAGTTGCCTAATTCACATTAGATATTTTGGACAGGCTGAAACGCAGAGATGCACTTGGCTAAACACAATATTACAGTGCCTCCACTAATTTTTGAAGGTCTTGTGACCATTCCTCTAAATGACTTATGTAGATTATTGCCAGATCTCTTCTAGAAGCATATGATTTTAGTGTTTACATCAACCAAGTGATTTTCAGTCAATCTGGAAAGGATCACAGAGAACAGAGAGCAATGAGGGTCCTCAAAGACAATTCCATTTCTTCTCTAAAGGGGTGGGTTTGGTGTTGCCTGTTTGGTGCCATAGGTGGGCAGTGATGGGGCTTGGTGTGAATTTGGGTGCTCCTGCAGCTGTGGCTTTCTCCTAATTGGAGCCAACCCCTGTGTCTCTTACAGAGAAGCTGGGGCAGGAGATAGGAGAATAGCAAGGTACATTAAGTATTTCTTTACTTTAAAACAGTCAAAAAATGGGACACAGTTTAAATATGGATATGTTTGAATGCATTGTTTGCACTTACAGGTGAAATTTAGTCCCCCCATTTCCATCCCCTCCTGCTCCCAAAGCTGCAGATCCCCGTGCTGCCTGCCTCCCACGCTAGTCCAACAAATAAATACACTGAAGTGCACTTCTGCCTTAAAATCTGGATCCTCCTCAGCATTTTCACTCTAAATTTCAGTCAGAGAATCTCTGCAAGGGAAGTCACACAGCAGAGCAGCCACAGGTGAGGGGCTCTCAGCAGAGCTTCCTTCAAACCAACGGTGTTTAGCCCGGAGCTGAGGCTTTCCAGGTGATGGCAAGGGGTCAGCACACTTCACAAACAATTTCACAGCCCACATCACAGAGAATCTGCCCCTGCCCGAGCAGGCACAGGCTGCTGTGATGCATGTTGAGATCCAGGCACCCCTCCAGAGATCCTGCTCCTGCCAAGGGAAGGAGCCCAAGCCGCAGAGAGAGGCTGGGGATGCCTTGGGAGCAGGGGAGCTCTCCAGGGATAAAGATCTCACCTTCAAGGCAGCATAAAATGTTTAGGGAAGAATCATGGCTTTCAGAATCTTGCACACACACACACATATCTCTCTCTATATATGCATTATATATATATATGTATATATATACACACACACACAAAAGTGGGGTAAAAAGCAGACTTAATAAAACAAAACAAACCCCCACAGACAGAACTTTCGGGACTGCCAGATGTTTCATCAGTGGCAATGGCTTCACTGATTCCCTTGCCAGCCAAGATTAGAACCAGCTATTTAGCTACTTTCTGTCTGCAAAGCTGCTATTTTGAGAGAGATCAAGAGAAGAGGGAGAAGTGGAGCTGGCAGCTCTTTCTCTGGGAGCTGGTCTTCCCAACACATTGCCCTTCCACTCCCCCTGTGCCAAAAGCAACAAGGGCTGCAAGATCAGCTTTCCAGGCTTTTTGTCTTAGGTCACAGTTAGAGATTAATTGTTTTGACATTTCCGTGTGACACCAGCAGTTAATCCTGCCCACGCTACTGAGACTCTGGTAGCTACATCTGTGCTACTGTAAGATTGTTAAACTAATAGATAAAATGTTTATTTTGTTTAACAACATCAATATAATCAATAATAATAATAGCAGCTCAACCATGCAACTTACTGCCACAAGATGAAGTGGACTCCGAATGCTTGCACGGAATGAAAAAGAAAATAGGCACATTAATTGGGGGGAAAAAAAAAATCAAGTTGTATTACATATAGAGATATTGCTTCTGTTTCAAGGAGCTCATGAATGACAAAGTGAAGAAACGTGGGGAGACATACCAGGAATTATCTATAAGCTTGTTTTTATACACTTAAGGCCTCTGATATTGGCCTCTGGTGGAGGTGAAGGTGAAGGTCATGGGCCTCTGTTAAGACCAGTGAGCATTTTTGTTGTTAATAACCACAGGACCCTAAAACTCCCTGATTTTTCTTATGTTATATACATGTGAAGCATTTCTATATGCCTGACCTTAAAAAGAGATTTATGGAGGAACAGTGCAGCCCTAAAACCGAATAAATAAAACCAACATGGAAACCCTTAACGCCACAAAGCAAACATACATCAATCCTATCCCTCACACAAGGTCTTAACATTAAAAATAGCTGCTGAGCCCAAAACTAGTCTGAAAATACCTTTTCTGGAATTCAGATTAAGGAAGGGATCTAACCCTGATGAAACCCGAGAGCGCAGCGACGCTCTGGGCAGACCGGGGGCGGCACAGCCCTTGGAGGGTCCTTCCTGCAGGGAATTAGCACAGGAAAACACAGTTTCTGCAGCTCAGGTTTGCAGATTCTGTGTGTTGATGGAGCAGGCACTTACTGTGCTCGCAGTGTGTCCCGGTGAATCCCGGCTCGCAGAGGCAGGAGCCGCTGACGGGGTCGCAGCTGCCGTCGCCGTTGCTGCAGACGCAGGAGTTCTCACAGCGTGGGCCCCAGCGGCCGCTGCCGCAGGCTGCAAGGGAAAGTGGGATTTACACTGGGAACCACCTTCAAACCCACCTGGTGGATTATTTTACCTCTAAATGAGAGAGCAGAAAATGCGTGACACGGTGCAGCAGCTCTGGAGTGAACTCTCCGCCGCAGCACGGGCACAAATCAGTGGAAACAAAGACAACTTCTGCTCAACTATCTCAGCTGAAAGTAGGCACATATTATCCCATTCACATAAAACTAACCCTTGGTAGTCAATCCATACCAATCAATCCACAGCCACAAACATGTAATTTCATGGAAATAAAATATCAGCTGTTGACTCCCTTAGCAAAAATCTGCATAACCAGAAGAGTTAAGGGGTAAAACTGGACGGATTAGGGAGCATCTTCCATGATTTCCTCAAAATACTGGGAAATGCAATACGGATACAGAGAAATCTCACAATGTTTGTTAAAAAAACTTTTTGCTTTCATTCTAAAAATCACATCTGACACAATCATGACAATGCACTGCGGCATCTTCTCTCTTTCGTGTGAGTATAAAGATGAAAGTGTCAATTAGAGCAACAAAAACCTGGTTTGGGAGGTTTTGGAGCTGGTAATCTGTTTCATCTCCAGTCTGCAACTGCTGGAAGAGGTGCCTTGCCGAGACAACTCTGCAAAACAACTTTTCTCAGATCTTATACTGAATAGAAAAAAAAGCTTTTCTTTGCCATGGTCTCTCAGTTCTTTAGACAGCCTTGGGAGTCATGAAAAGCCATCTCAACGGCTCTACACGCTGCCAGCTGGTTTGATTTTTAAAATACCCACACTGGTGGAAACTTCAGATTTTCCTGGAGTTTTCTTAGTACAGAGCCTGAGAAGACAGGTCCAAAACTTACTGCTGTCAACACTGGCAATTATTTCAATGATTTTATGTGTTTAAGACCATGTTTAGGGAGAGGTTTGTATTCTGTTGGCTTTTTGCAAGAGGCGTCACAAGGAATCAAGCAGAATAGATGTGTCACAGGAAAAGGAAGGAATCAAGCAGCATGGCTTCACATTTATAGGGTGCCATCCAAAAAGGGCAAATCTACTCTCTTACACAGCCACCAATATGGTGAGTGATGCTAAAGTCAACAGAAGGATGCTCTGCTCTTCCAGAGAACAGAATTTCTCACAGCATTTATATTCCCAAGTTAAAAAGTGACCTTTAGACACACGACTCTACATGCCACTCACTTGTTGAATAAATCTCCCCCAAACAAAATGAAAAATGGAGAATTAATCTCAAATCTAATCTGCGCTGAAAATGAAAAACAAAACTGTCTGTCAGTCAAAAAGCTGACGGGACAGATGGTATTGGGCAAAGGGATCCATAGTGTTGAAATAAGAGCTTATATCAATACTTTGCGCTTCATCAGCCATCTATTTCAATGCTTTGAACCTGGATAATTAAGGATTATAACCACCCAGGGCTGTGCAAACCCATAAACACACAATTTCAGAGGCAGCAAGATTAACAAAACTATATTAAAAAAACCTGTAACAGACTAAGAACAAACAGAGCCGGTTCTCCCACGTGCAGTTGAGTCCCTGGGAGGTACCGGGTGCCCCGACTTACGGTGTTTGCAGCCGTGGCCAGTCCAGCCCGGGGGACAGGAGCACTCTCCAGTGACGTGGTGACACTGGGCACTGCTGCCACAGCTGCACAGCAACAGGCACTTTGGTCCATAGGAGCCTTCGGGGCAGGCTGAGAACAGATGGGCAGACTGTGATTTCACCTTGGTCAGGCATAGGCTGACCTTTCCAAAGAGAGAGCAATGTCTCACCCCCTCCTCAAACACTATCTAGCTGAATCCAGAAATCAAAATGGCAAGATGAAAGGAATAATTGTAATTTGTACCCTGGGTTGGCTGGGGCCAAGTCCTGTAATGTGGGAATAGCTTGAGTGACTTTTGGGTGCTTCTGTGCATCTGTCTTGCTCAGAGGAGGAAAAACTGCTGAGCAAACCTTCCCTAAAATTCACTTTGTGACTAACAAGGATTAAAATATGCCACCCCTGAGGTCTGGCACAAAGCAGGGGCTGTCCCTGAGAACCTGTCTGTGCAGCACAACAGCCACACTCCAGCCTTTTAACACCCAGAGGCTGGATAAGCAGCACAAACCAGTTGCTTGAGTATATTCCCATGGCCTCTGGCTGCAAGGATAGCACTGATACTAATCCTTCATCCTCACTATTATTTAACCCTAAATTATATACATCAAAGAATGCTGCTGCAAACATAACCCAAGGTGATGCCACACAGGCCAGCTGGTCAGCACCTCATGCCAAACAGCCAGGATTACAAAGCAAGTGTTGTGGCTGTTAAGCATTGTACTTCTAAGTACAGTTTGCCATAAATTAGGTCTAATGGTAACATTAGCTGGTTTAGCTGATCATCTGCATTTATCTGCAATATCTCCCTTCCATAAATAATGTCAGGGGAATTCCTGAAGCTGAAGGGCACTTTATTTTGGGTCAGCACTTTGCATCTCATGAAACAACAAGAAGGTAGAAATCATTAACCGAATTTTCAGTCTGACTCTCTTTTCATGGGGAAGGTTGATGCAAGGACTTACTGTCAGAGCAGGATGCCCCAGTGTAGCCAGGGGCACAGTCACAGGCTCCAGTTTCTCTGTTGCACTGTCCCCCATTGGCACAGGGCTCACAGGAGGACTGGCAGTCTGGTCCCCACCAGCCAGTTGGGCAATCTAAGGAAGAAAACAACGAGGTGTCCGTTTACTGTTTCAGGACAGCTACAGATTTCTGCAGAATAATTTAAAAATATTAGTAAAGTTGAGCTGGATTGTTATATTGTCTCCACAGACCTACAGCCCTGTCACAGTACACTGCAGCACGTGAGAACTCAGCTAAAGACAGACCCAAAGGCTCTCTCCCAACTTCCATCACTGTGTGTCTGTTTATCAGTTTGGTTCCTGACACAGTAATGTCAGGAGTATCTGGATGTGTCTTAAAAACTAATTATTGCACTCAGCAAAGGAGATCTCCAGAGGATGGTAATCTGCAGGAGGGGAGGGCTGCTGTTGTATTTTTGCTGGGCTGAGTGGGGGTCAGGCTGGTCATACAACCCTGGCTGTGAGCTGGAGCCCAGGTCTCCACACAGCTCCACCTCATTTGTGCTCTGTGGAGCAGTGAGACACAACCTGGGTCCAGCAGATGCTCCTCAGGTATGTGACAGCCAGAGCTTTGAGACTGGCCAGGGGGCATCCCATGTCTCCTTAGTAGTTTAGTGTCTCTGAGACTTTTTGCATCTCTTTACTTAATTATCCACAATAATACTGTCCTTTTTAATTACTTCCTCCATTCTAGGTTCTTGCTGGTTCCACAACAGCTGTTTTTGGCCAAGGCCCCTCCACAGCTCCTGGGATACCCTCTGTGCATGTGACAGCATGGGCCCAAGCTCTGCTCTGGGACTCTGAGCTGCTTCAATGCACCAGCATCTCTGCCCAGCTTGTACAAACCCAACCCAGCACACAAATCACTGTTATTAACTGGAGCAGAGAGATGGGGCAGGATAACTGAGCCACACTCCCTCTTTTCCAAGCAATCCCACGTAGTGGATGTCACCTGTTCTGCACCAAGACCGATCCTTTGCCCATTCTGCAAGTGAAGCACACTGCACTGCAGCAGTTTGGGTGGGAGACAGGGTGATTCCACCTCTTATCATGTCTTCCAAAGCAAGGCACTCATCACCCTGGTCCCACACACCTTGCTCACATGTAGCACCAGTCTTGCCAGCTGGACAAACACACTTCCCTGTCTTCGGATCACATGGGGCTCCTCCACAGTTGCACCTCTGCCTGCAGCTCACCCCAAAGCTCCCAGGATCACAAGCTGGACGAAAGAAACCCAAAGACCCGGTTAGGAAGCATTTTGAAGACATTAGGAGGCACAACCACCACCAATTTTAAACTGAGCTGAACTGGTAAAAGTGATCAATATTAGCATCAGCGTCTCAGCAACCCGTGGTCTGTAATTAACTGCAACAGAGCTCTGGAAAATTCTGTGCCTGAAGCTTTAAAAGCAACTATATTTACCTGCACAAATGCTAGTTTTAGTAACTGGCCTCAGCCTTGTGCCTCGACCTTTGTGAGCAGAGGGAGACAGTATTTGCCAGGCTCCAAATATCAGTTTGGTTTCAGTGAGGAACTGCCAGCTCGTATCAACAACAAATGTGCCCTTTTATATTTGAAACTTCTATAGCTGAACGAAAGTTTCCTGAATAATCTTTCCCATCCAAAGTGCATCTCCCAGGGAAACATGCAGTGAGTACCTACATAAATGGCATTTTTCTCCATGAAAGCCAGGTGGACATGGATGTTTGCAGACTCCTGTCTCAGGATCACACAAAATATCAGGAGGACAGTTGCACCTCAGCTTGCAACCAGGCCCATGAAAGCCAGGTGTGCACTCTGGAAATGCAGGTAGACAGAGAGCATGTATAAGAAAAAAGAAGAGTTAAGAAAACTGAACTAAAAACATAAAATAATGTATGTTTTAAGAGGCGGTGATAAAAAAGTGTAAATACTTAATAAACATTTGTATGGACATTTCACAGAGGTTTCTGCTTGTATACAAGCCAGAAACAGAGTGGCAGAGTACTTAATTAACTTGTAATTTATTCAATTAGAATACTTAAGTATATATTCAATTACAGCCATTACAGAGTCCTCTTATATGTCTGTACATTCTGCTACTCTCTGTCTTGGTGCAGAGCCAGTGCTGGGCAAGGGATGTTCCCTGCCAGAACTGAGCCCATCACTAAGAATGCTAAAAATATTAAATATTGTCACTATTGTTCTCTACCAAAGCCCCAGAACTAGTGCCATCAATCTGACATGTTCCTGTCTGCCCAGGGAAGAATCCCTATTGCTTTACTCCACTGCTGTCTGGAAAGGGCTACTGAGACATGCAAACATGAATGTGGAATACAATTCTCTTTGAACTAACCCCCAAAAACTACAAAGAATAAGTTTGAATTCAAAGGGCTGCAAATCTGAAGGAAAAGCAGCATTACCACAGCTGTTTACAAATCACGCTGCTGCCACAAAACATGGGGTTTGACACTTATTTACTGTCTGTGTGGAAAAAGCAAAGAACAAAAATGAAAACTCCCACAATCTTCATTATTTAGGGCTGTATTAGAATTTGGGTTGTGGATTTCTGTTGTTGTTTTATCAGGCTAAAACTCCTGAATTCTTAAGCTGCATTCCCCTTGACGTTCCTGCGACCTCTGTGCTAACAGGGCTAAAAAACCCACACCAAATAACCAGTAGAACATGAACATATCAGTAGCAGCAGCCAAACAAAACAGATGGGCAGAAGAATGAGAAATTACTAGGACGAAGAAACAAGCAGATATGGGGAGTCTGGCTTTCTAGGGTACCTTTCTGACACCTCTTGCCGTGGTAACCCGGCTTGCAGGCGCAGGAGCCGTTCCTGGCGTTGCACTCCAGCGTGTGCTCCTTCACACACTGACACTCCTCCGAGCAGCCCGCTCCGAAGGCCCACCTGGGACAGGCTGCAGCCAGATGAAAAGCAGTCATTAGCTCTGTAATTACGCAGGAGTTGTTTGGAATTGCACAGGGCTGCAGAAGGCAACTGCTGCAAGAAGCAAAGCGCTCGCTTCGCTCTCGGCAAACGCATCCCCCCCCCATTCCTGGGGCAGCTCCTGCTCCTGCGTGGGTGGGTAAAATAGACTTCACATGACTCCTGTGTTAAGTGATTCGTTTCATGTCAAGCAACATGTGAATGCAAGAACCAGAAATGTTTCCAAGCAAATTTAACTAAGTTTCTGAATGAAAAATTATTTGGACGCGCTCCAAGACAAAAGCTTTCATTAAAAAAAAAACAAAAACAAAAACAAAAAACCAAACCAACAAACACCAAAAAACCCCCAAAACAACAACAACAACAAAAAACCCAAACAAAAATAAAACACAGAAGATTTTCAGTCTTGCATACATTTTACAAACAAAACCTGTAAGTACAAAGAAACTTGATCATCTAATTTGCAATGTTTTTAATTTTTTTTTTCCCCATTTAACATTTTGCCCTCATCCTGCCTCTGCTCCTCAGCTCCCACTCCAACCACACTGGCAGCCCCTAACGAGCTCCAAAGCTCAGCAGTAACCCTAATGTTAACCTGCCCACCCCAACCCAACCCTACCTGTAGTCCTCAGCTCTGTGCCAGTAAATCTCTGTCCTTAGGGCAAAGATTAATTTCTAGAGAAAAAGATTAATGAAGTTTTTGGGGCCTCTTGACACACATCAAAAGTTCTGTCCTCCTGCTACTCCCAGCCCATCACAGAACCCAAAGCCTCACTCATTTTATCATAGAATCACTGAATGGTTTGGGCTGGGAGGGACCATAAAGCCCATCTAGGTCCACCTGCCTGCCATAGGCAGAGACACCTTCCACTAGATCAGGTTGCTTCAAGCCCTGTCCAACCTGGCCTTGAACACTTCCAGAGATGGAGCAGCTACAGCTTCTCTGGGCAACCTGTGCCAGTCACCACCATTGTAGTAAAGAATTTATTTTAATGTTTAATGTCAGCTTAAAGCCATTCCCCCTTGTCCTATCACTACTTTCCTGCGTAAAAAGTCACTCTCCTCCCTTTTTGCAAGCCTCCTTTACACAGTGTGGAATCTTTCAAGACTGCTTTGTGGTGTGTGCATTAAACAGATCCAAAAAACGCTGGGGACTTACTGAGGTGGCAGAAGCGCCCGTAGAGCCCGGGGTCACACAGGCAGGCTCCATAAAGTCTGTGGCAGTAGCCCTTGTTGGCACAGTTGCACGGCTTGTTACAGTTCTTCCCGAAGAATCCTCTTGGGCAACCTTTGGAGGGCACAAACACAGCCAGGAATCAGCTGCCAAGGGTTAAAACCCCAGCTCCAAATCGGTTTGCCTTTAGCTGGTGCTACAGAAAGCCCAGGCCGGCTGCTGGCTGACCTGGAGCTCACCAGCCACTTGCTTTTTCTCACGCACTGTTTGGCTGGTTATTTATAAAAAGAAACAAGGGGGAAGAGGTGGAGGTGCTTCAGGCACAGGGGGGATGTACCATCCTCGCAGAGCCGGCCGTGCACTCCGGGCGGGCAGTGGCACTGCCCCGTGCCGGGGTCACAGGAGCCTCCGTTCTGGCACTTGCAGACACCAGCGCAGCCTCTGCCGTAGGTCCCGGGGGGACAAGCTGTGGAGAGAACAGGGAAGGTGAGCAGACCGAGAAATCCTTCCCCTTCGCTGTAAAGGAAGCGAAATGAGACTTCAGTCGTCAAAACTGAGCAAGGAGAGAGTCCTTTTAGTCCAGCGGGCTCTAAACAAAGTCACGTTCTTTCTATATAAGGCAACGGACATCCACCTGGTATTTACCAGAACATTTCAAAGGACACCCAAATTAATCAGGCTTTGTGAAGTCCTACACTTACCCAACCTTCCCCTGCATGTGCTCCCCTCCCCTCAACTCAAAAACCATTGTCTGTCAAGTCCAGAGCTTAAAAATCAGCATAGCTTTAAATATTTGGAGATAAAAATTTTAAACATTTTTTTCCCCCCTCTCCCAAATGCTATCACGAAAACAACACTCTGTTTTTCCAGCACAGTCTCTGAAACTGCCCAGATGATCGAGGCAGCAATGGGGCCACAAAAGCAAAGCCAAACTGTGAGACGAAGCCTTGCTCCACTGTTGCAGCCCGAGCTGGCTGAGTGAGTACAGTTGCTGGAGTCATCTGACTTAACTGACATTTTATCAATGTACATTAAGAAAGTTGACATTTCACATCAATTTTCATTCGGCTTCTTTGGTGCATTATCAGAGAAATTTAGTTCCAGTTTTCTCAACAGTTTTAGCCTACCCCAAACTCATGAACTATGCTGTATATTAAAAAAGTAAGCGAAAAGAGTGAAAGCAGTCATTTATGGCTAATCCATACAGATTAGATATTGTATTATCACTATCAATGCCTGTTTCACTGGACTGCAGGTTTGGCTCAATAACACAGCCCTATTAAAGTTCTTTAAATTCTAGAGGTGAACTCCACCAATGGATATTGACTGTAAATATACACAAAAAAAGTTATTATTTATAAAATTAACTAGAGAATTGGGATCCTACCTTGAGATTTTTACCATCTATCCTGAACCATCAGAACACCAGGAATAGAAGAATATGCTAACTTGATAAACTGATATATTTGATAATTGATAACTGTTTTAGAGAGACTGGAAATTATCATTTTAATCCTCTCCATTCCTATTCTCTCAGCTGTCCTCAGTGTTTACAAACCAAACCCACCATCAGTCTCCCAAAATAACTATGGGCAGACTGTTGGTTTCAATCACTTGCTGGATTTTCTGTATTTCTGTCCTTGTGCTGACACCTGATAAACAATCTTGATGGCAATTAACCTGAAGATTGCTGTCTACTGATGTCAAGTAATAAATTTTCATCGACTCTTTGTCTCACCAGTGACAGCACAGACTTTCTGAGTATGATGGGCCATCATATCACACACCGTGAAACAAAGGGACCCATCTCAAAAGCACAGGAAATCTGCTCAGACAAGCAACAGACAAGTTTTGCCAAACTGCAGATGAAAAACAGTGAATCAAGAAATCACCACTCTCTTTCCAGTTGGTTTTGACACATACTTCTGAATCAGAAAGATCTTCTGCCAAGAAGCAGGAATAAGAAGAGTGGAAAGCTATTATAAAGGGCATTGACTTGGCAAGAGAATTCTAAAAAATTCAATTTCCGATAGGAAAAATTAGTCGTCCCAAGAATGTGACGTTAATAAGAAAAAGAATGATAAGGAGAAAAAAAAATGGGAAAAAAACCCCAAAAAAAGGCAATGTCTTGGGATGCTATAATGGAAAACCTCAAGTTTAGTGTACATGTCCACCCAGATTGCCACACCAGCTGCTGGGACAGACTTCTGAAAGTCATTGAGGCAAGCTGTGGAATGAAGCATGGCCAGTAAACTTTGGCAGTTTTCAGCAGCAAAGTGAATGAACAGCAAATATTTAGAAGGGGTATGATTTTGTCCTCTCTTGCACTGGAGGGCAGGCACCTCACTCTTTGAAGGTTTGCATTGTGTCCCACAGCATCCCTTACTATTTCTATTTAATGTGTCCCAGTACAACAAAATTTTGATGTGCTCCTCAGAGAGCTTTGCAGGTTAGGATTAGAAGTACAACAGGTTATTCTTTTTCCCTACCTGCAGTGTCCCAGCACGAGGACCAAGTGCCCACCTCTCAGACCCTCTGTACTCACTCTCATTGCAGACAACTCCAGTCCAGCCAGGGGGGCAAACGCAGCTTCTGTGGTCGGTGTCACACCGGCCCCCGTTCTGACAGTCCTCACACCTCAGGCTGCAGTCGTGGCCAAAGGTGTTATCAAGGCAAACTGAAATGAAAAACATACACAGTGCTCAGTGAGCAGCCAGACAAAATGCTCCCACACAAGCCCTTACCTGTCGTTAGGTTGCAGATGCCACCGATTCGGTGCAGAAGAAAGTCCGAAATGGAGATTCCTGAATTTTCCTCTTTGAATTTTTGACTCTGAGTAAAAGGGAAGCTGGGAGTTTAGCTGGAATTTACTCCCTTAAATGCTGTAATTCACCAGGAAAGAGCACTTCAAGCTACTTCTTAAGAGCAAATATTTTGCCTTCACAAAAAGTGAATTTGCACCTACTGCTTAATATTGAATTTACTGGGAGTGACTCTCCTTTTCTCCTTGCTAGTTTAACCCTGTTGTTCTACTGCAGTAAGTAGATGTGGTGCTATTTAAATATTGATCACTGATATTTTTAACAGGATAGTTTGAGTGTTATTCTAGGATAACAAAGCAAAATACACATTTGTCACTTCCTTTTTTCTTCATGGACGTGAAAAAAGGAGTTAGTTTATAGAGGAAACCTTAAATGGAAATGCATTTCTCCTTCCCCTTCTCCACTCTCCTTTTCTCCCTTGCACCCTCATGTTCTCTTTGTGGGGTCGGTTGAGAAAAACATAGAAAATAAATGTTACTGCCTGATAAAATACCTCAGTGGCATTAAGATCCCATCCACATGGTCACTTTATTGCCTTAGAGGCTTTGTGGCTGTGGCTGGAGGCTTTTTGGAAGGAGACTTTGAACAGCACCTGAAAGCGAGCTGGCAGCTTATTACAGCCTCCAGTAAGTCACAGGCTGGTTGCTTTTCACCAGCAATTTTCTATGTGAGGACAGATTTCCTCTAGGTCTGAGCACCCAACTGTTTGTTCCCTTTTCTGCAGCTGAAAAAAATACCCAAGCTTTCAGAGACATTCAGAATCCCAGTGCTCCCACTTGGAACAGGTTAAAAATTCATACTTCAGGAGAAGAATACAGATCACCATTAAAAACATTATGCTTCCACATTAAAAAGTCATTCAAGCTGTAGAAAATATTTAATTACTTACACTAGCTTATTGATAAAACATGATCTTTTTCTAATATAGATGGCAGCTCAAAAATATGTCTGAAAGTAAAGGCAACAAATTACTATCTGGGAGGCAAAAGATCTACTAAACCATTTAAAGTTCTATTTCCCCATCACCTTTTCCTACAAACCACTGTGTGCTGCAAAGCCTCAGCCTTAGAAAAAGTGCAGCTTCTCAGCTATGACTGATAACACCCAAATTTCTGTGGCTAAATATAAATAAAACATGCAAAAAAATGGTCAATAAATATTTGATTGTGGTTTCTAGGCCTGATAATTTTGCCCGTGGTTATCTCATTTATCAGCTTCCCAATTGGTTATCGGTGTCGCTGAGTCCGGCTGGATGCTGTGTGATTTGGGGGGGGTCTTAACAGTTTTGTTCATAAAAATAAGTTAATTTTTTATCAAAGTCAAGACCAGCTCCTGATTTTTGCCTGTAGGGCACAGTCCTCAGATGACTAATTAGAGCCTATATAAAAATCACAGGACACACAGAGGAAAAACAAGAAATCTCACTCGTCCCTGGTGACCCACCAGCACTCAGCACAAAACAAACACAGAGGTTCACCTCATAATAGTCTTTTAGTGGTGAAGTTTCCACTTTAAGGTGGAAGGACTGAAGTAATGGAAAACCCATGCGGGTTTGCAAAGCTGCTCTGCACCCACTCTTGTGACAGTGGGTGCTCCTGTGCTGATTGTCACCACTGATGCCAAGCCCTTGGCCAGCCTGAGCAATACGTGGATGGGTCTGTCCTTTTCTTGGAAAAGATGCCCAAAACATCAAGATAAACCTGAGTCCTCAGAGGGTTGTTTTTTCCACAAACAAGGATCAAAATATCTTAAAAAAAAAGCCCTCCAGTTGTTATAAAAGGGTTTGTACACAGGGACACGTGCTGCCCCCACACTCCTGTTCCCAGCTCTGGGAGAAATGGAGCGTTTCCCAAGGGATTCTGTACACTCAGTAACCCACACAATCCTATCACACTCGGGATGAAGAGATCCCTCTGGCCATTGCCTCTGGGGACCCTGTTTTCCGAGCAGCCTCCCAGTCCTCGCTTGCTGTGCTGCTCACTTTCCCCCTGAACTCCCCACTGCATCCAGGCAGCCTCCCAGTTCCTCAAACATGTCCCATTTGGGATGGGACACAGCCTCATCCCTGCTGGCACAGAGACAGGCAGGAAGCAGGATTAACACTCATCCTTCCTCTTCTCCTCCCGACCCTCGAGCCCGGCCAGCCCGGCCCAACTCTCACCCCAAATCCTCTTACCAACACCCTTCCCTCCAGTTTGCTGTGGTGGCTCAGGGCACTCAGGGCACTCACCGACTCTGTGCACCAGGGTGAGCTCTCCTCGGGGGTCTTCATCCTCGTACAGGGCCCCGAGCGAGTAGCGGAGGAGCTGGGGGGGACCTCGGAACTGCAGCCCCGGGGCCCCGGCGAACCCCACTGCCTCTTCTGCATCCGCCTCCTCCCCACCTAGGGCTGACACAAACACACACCATCAGCACCTCGGTCTTCCTCCACAGCACTTTCCTCTCATTTACATCTTTTTTTTTTAATTATTATGACGCTGGTAGGTTTTCCAGCGACACCCCTGTTCGGTTTGCCCGGCAGTCACAGCCCACTCGTTTTCTCATCTGGACTTGCAGAGTTTCTGCTATCAAAAAAAAAAAAAAAAAAAAAAAAAAAAAAAAAAAAAAAGAGAAAAGGGGAAACCCCCCCATCTTTCCCTTTTCTTTCTTCTGAAAGTAAACTTTGGTCCTGGCAAATTAAAAAAAAAAAAAAAAAAAAAATTAAACGAGGAGATTAATTTTCCTCACTTGAAGTTTGAGATTATTTTTAGTTAATGAAGGTCATTACTCTTGCTCGTTTTGGAGATGACAAATAGAGAGTGAGGCTGGCTGTGCAATTTATTTTCAGAAACACTAAAATCTGAGCCTTAAAATGATGGGAAATCAGTTGGCTTTCTTTTTGGTGTTGGTTAAAGTATCAAACTCTGCCTAAGCTTTAGCAGGTGCTAAACTTGGTTATAAAATCGAGTTGCTCAGCTGAACTCTGTACTGGTTACACTGGCAGAAATCCAGCCTCACAGCACTGACTAATGGAAAACTTGCCGTGGTTGATCAAAGCAGAGTCTGGCTACCTTTTCTTTTCCACAGGATGTTAAACTTCATCAAATAGTGAAAGAAAACTGTCAAAACACTATTTATTTCAAAAACATGAGCATGTCCATGGGATTTAAGTGTTCATCTCCCATTAATCTTTGGCAAAACCCATTACTGGAGGATGAACTTGGATCCACGCACTGCACGTAGCTCTGCCCTGGCCACGTTCAGGGGTGGCTCCAGCTGGACTCCCAAAATCCCAGGATCTGTGAAAATCCCAGTTCCAAAGTCACATTTTAAATACTTAACGGCCCTCAAGATACAAAAAGAACTCACCCACACAGGTCCATCTGTTATCACCGAGCCTGTAGCCCTCCTTGCAGGTGCATTCGTAGGACCCCAGGGAATTAACACAGAAGTGGTCGCAGTTGCCGTTATCCACACTACATTCATCCACATCTAGAAAATCCAGGCAGAAATGGTGATTAGGAGCAAGTACCTCTGCTTGGAGAGCACATGCTGTGCCCGGCTGCATGGGACAAACTATTCTGCACATAAGAAAACATAATTTTCTTCGTACTTTGGGTCTCTGTTTCTCAGTAGTATTGGAGATATGAAAACATTTTAGAGCAACGTGGAACAGATTATTTTGATGTTTTTGTTTCAAGTGCAAACAGCTGCTTTAAGCTGTTAAGCCCAGTTGATCCTTCAGTTATTTTGAGGGCTCTTCTTTTGCAGAAGGAGTCTTTAACACACATCAGTATACAATGTCCATGGAGAGAGGGAGGAAAAGTTCCTCTCTGCTGGCTCATCTCCCATATCCCCTCTTCACCACGCTGAATGCTGGGTTATTCCTGTATTCCAGCCTCACAAAGAGGAAATTACACATTTGTAAAACCTTATCAGCAAAGCTGGCAGAGGGTCAGTGATTCTCTCATTAGGGCCATGCCTACAAAGCCCTGCAATAGGCTTTGACAGCATTTCTTCTGCCCTTGGTTGTGCTTAGTTAGACGGAGCCTCTGGTATCAAAGGACTTTTGACAAGGGCATGGAATGATACAGAACAAGTGAGAATGGCTTCAAACTAACAGAGGGCAGGATTAGATTGGATATTAGGAAGAAATTCTTCCCTGTGAGGGTGGGGGGGCCCTGGCACAGGTTGCCCAGAGAAGCTGTGGCTGCCTCGTCCCTGGAAGTCCCTGGCACTCCCATCAAGGCCACGTTGGACTGGGCTTGGAGCAACCTGCTCTAGCAGAAGGTATCCCTGCCCATGGCAGTGGGGTGGGAATGAGATGATCTTTAAGTCCCTTCCAACCCAAACCATTCCATGACTCACCATCACAGGCGCAGCCGTCGGCGTTGAGCTGGAACCCCCCTTTGCAGGCGCACTCGTAGCCCCCCGCGTAGTTGATGCAGAACTGGGAGCAGCAGGACTCTCCAGTCTCACACTCGTCCACCTCTGCAAGGAAAGGGCAGCACATTCAGCCCTTGGACACAGTCTGAGCTGCTGCCACAGCTCTGCTCACGGATACTGTGCTTCAGCACATGCCTTCCTATGTCTGCCTCTCCCTTCACCCACCTAAAGCATTGTTTGAATCCTGAATTGTGACAGCAACTGTCTTCTACCTTCTCCCATAGCAGCCAACACCCTCCATGTCCAGGGAGAGGCATGTCCTCCACAAGTCTCAGCTGCCACAAAACACCAGCTGGTCTCTCAGGTGACCAGCAGCAGGACCAGGGGAACAGCTGGAGCTGTGTCAGGGGAGGTTTAGGATGGATATTAGGAGAAGGTTCTTCACCCAGAGGGTGTTTGGGCACTGGAACAGACTCCCCAGAGCACAAAGCCTGATAGAGCTCAAAGGGTGTTTGGACAACACTTTCAGGCACATGGTGGGATTCTTGGGGTGTCCTGTGCAGGGACAGGAGTTGCACTTGATCCTTGTGGGTTCCTTCCAACTCAGGATACTCTATGATTCTAAGAAAACAGACAACAGCTAGGACCCACCAGCCCTCAAATACCTGCTACTTAACAGTAACCTACCATTTGGACCTCTTTACATTTAGCCTTATTCAGTGCAAACTAACAGTGAAACAATGCTCTGATCCAACAAGGCATTTTACTGGACATCAGCAGCTGGTAGGTGCAACTGTAGTTTTTGTTAACTAATTGCAGTTTTTGATAACTAATTGTCTGTTGCCTCATCCTGCTCTGTGTCCACCCAGAAACTGGTATCACTGACACCCCTGTTCTGGTGATTAGATACAAGAACTGAGCTGTTATCTTTGCACTGCAGGCTCCTGGCTGCTGTCAGCCCAGGCAGGCTGCTGAGCAGGTCAGTGGCCATCCAAGGGCCACCTTGTCGATGCTGAGTCTGCAAAATGCTTCTGAAGGTTGCCCAGCTGAGCAGCTGCAGATGGGAAAGGTCAGTGTCTCAATTAACCTTGGAAGGAGCACCAACTTTACGAGGAAACACGGACAGGAGAAAGAAAATGTAATTAATCAATTGAGGTGAGGAGGTCATTGTGAAAAAGATTAATGCAGGTTATTTGAATGCAGTGTTTTCCAGAAATGTCACAGGCTGAGCTCCCCTGCAGTATGTCAGGTGATGCTCTGGGGTCCAGCAACAGCTCCTTGTTTGTGTAGGAATACAAAACATCCATCCAGCAAAAAGGAGATTTTTGCTATTAAGAGCAACTTTCCATGTCCTCAGCCTTGCCAAACCCTTCCTTTGTGCTCTCCCTTCCCTTTCTGTGTCTGGAGTAACAGCTTCCCTCTGAAATCCCCATCAGCAGGCCATTGAGCTGGGATGTAGGCAGGAGGCTGCTCTGCTCCTGTCAGCCATAAACAGACAAGACTGTGTAACCGTGTAACCCACCCACTCCTGTGAGGCTCTGGCTCCAAATTTGCCTCCCAGACCTTTTTAAGTTTTGCTTTTGAAGTTCCATCATCACCCACCCTTGCCTCCCTCCTCCCCTGCTCCTCCTCTCTCCTGCACTTGGCTTTTTTTTCCTTGCAAGACTCATTTTGTCTGCAATGCCTCTCACTCACCAGTGCTCCCACTCTCTACCTCTCCTCATGTCTTACTACAACTGCTTTGTGATGCCTGCTCCTTTCCCCCCACCTCTTCTTGGCTATTCTTGAAAACTTTAATGGCTTAGTGACAGCAAGTTGAAACCAGAATGAGATAAAGCTTGCATTGCAAAAGCCATAAACCCAAATCCCCAAAAAACAAACAAAACAAAACAAAAAAATCACATAGCAAAATTGCTCAAAACATGAATGAATTTTTAAGCTCTTCTCTTGAAATAAACCCAAATCTAACTCTATTGCTTTCACTTCCCAAGTGAGACTTCTCACAGCCAGAAGCACAATCTCACCACTGAGTAAATCTGATGGAAACACAGCAACCTCCATGACACAAAGCGAGGTTTGAGCATGAAGCTCTGCTCTGGAGAGCAGCCGTGTCACTGCTCCCAGCCACAGCCGACCTCTTCCCAGCCACCGGCTGAGAAGGGAAGGAAAATCAAGTCAAGTCAGGGCTGCATACACTGACACATGGCCATGGCAACTGCTGATGCACCAGTGTCATCTTCCACGTGGGAGGCAGAACTCCTTCCCCTCGCCAGCGAACAATCCCAGCGGAGCAGGGCAAGCTGGAGCAGCGCTGAGCAAGCGCCAGAGGACTGCACTAATTAACACTTGCAGAAGAAGGGAAGGGATGGGAAGGCATTTCCCTGAGTGACAGCTCCCCTTGCAGAGCCCCCCACTCCCCGTCCCTCCCTGGATTACCCGAGCAGGTCTGTCCGTCCGTCCCCAGGCGATACCCGCTGTGGCAGGAGCAGCGGGGCCCCGCGGCCGTGTGCTCGCAGCGGTGGGAGCAGCCCCCGTTGCCGTCCTGGCAGCTATCGACGATTTCCATTTCGATGCCTTGCAGAGAAACAAATCAAAAGGATGTTAAAAAGCAAGCCCGGGGTGGGGGGTGGGGGGGAGTCACTAGAGAATCAGCCTTCTGTAAAACAGCAGCCATGAGCCGAGTGATGCAGCAGGGAATATAAACTCGGCTCCCACACACGTCCCAGAGGAGCGCGCTTTGGAGTCACCGAGCTCCGGGTGTTTGTCTCCGTGTGTCATAACAGTGGATTCACTTGACTTCAGCAACATGAAGCCAGCTCAGCGTTCCAACAGCCTGCCTGCTACGGGAGCCTCTGCAGGTTTCCTCAGATTTGTGCTTTGTTTGGACACAACCCTTGCCCCAAAGGAGGAAAAGGACCATCTGAGGAGCCCAGGTGGTCCATCTCAACCCAGCCTGCTTGTGCTTTCCAAAGAGCAGCTTCTAGATTTGTATGGGAAAGGCAAAGACTTGGATGCTGAAACATCCACCACACACAAAGGCATTAAAACTTCCATAGCAGAGTCCTGTTGGTGAATTGGGCACCCAACCACAACACAAAACGATCTGCAGGTTTTGGCCCACCCTGGATGTCCCATCCTGGCCATGTGCGGTGGGAACCCTGACAGAGAAAAGGGAACACCTGGCCACCTCATTCCCACCCAGGTACTTCATCAGATGATTTCTTCAGGATGAAAAGAAACTATGGGGCCAATTACAAAGTTTCTCTTGACGGATTAGCTGGATTGTCTTGCTACAGAGCTGTTTAGAGAGGAATTAATTTCTCATGCTATGCAAGGGAACTGAGAAATACCCTTCCTAAAGGAGCCACTGCAGTTGCAGAAACACCTCAGCTCAGATCTGGCTCAGAATTTCCCCAGACAAATCTAAATCTGTGTCTGTGGGTCTGGTGCAGCCCCTCTTGGTGCTCCCAGGGAGCAACCTGCTTGCCAACAAGAAATGCAAGTCTAGCTGGGAGAGGGCATAAATTAGGGGAAGAAATATTGAGGGCTACATCTCATGCATAGGATGATTATTTGCACCAGGGATAAGAAATCCTGTCTCCTGTCCAGTACGTTAAGCTGGGATTTAGGAAACCCAGCGATTAAATGCAGAATCTGACTTTATGCACAATCTTCATCATTTACTTTGTCTCAGTTCTTCATCAGTAAAACTGCAATAACAGCTCTTCCCCAAGCCACTGGGGAAATGAAAGAATAAACAAAGATTGTAAATTGCTCAAACACTGGGATAATCCTGATCATAAATATATGCAGAATGTTTTTATTTTTATTGTTTGCTCTGCAATATTGTTCGTGAGGCACAGAGAATCACCGTCCCCTGAGATCTGCTGAACATCCAGAAAATATATTATCAGAAAACCACAATGAAATCTAAGTGGTCTAAACCTCTTTTTTATGCCTATAACAGAGCATTTCATATCTATATATTAATCACATTTCCTCTGCCATTGTACCACTCACAGTTCCCCATCTCCTGTGAAATAGCTCTCCAGGATGTCTCTCACATAATTGGGTTTTGTTTTTAATGTATGTTAATGCTTTGAAACTGAATTTCATCCTTAATAAGTATTTCTTACACACACATTCTTAAATAAAGCACTCATTCTCTGGCATGCACTATATTTTCCTAAGGAAACACTGCTGAAAGCTCTTGCACAGTATTATTAGATTGAATGATCTTTGCCCACCTCTTTGCTAAAACAGGTCATGCTTTTGTCTGCATTCCAGTGAGCTTATGTTAGGTCCATACTAACCCCAACTCTTCCACATCACCTCCTTTATTAATCTAAATTTGCCCTCAAGGACAGCCCAGGAATCACCTTTCAACTCACAGTGCTGGGAGTCAATCCCCCTTTCCAGAGAAGCAGTGTTGATTAAGAAGGCCCCCTGGCAAGAGGTAAGTATGTGAGAGAAGACAACAGGGCTCACTTTAGTTCAGGAAATTTCAGTTGTTCAACTATTTTTTTTCATCCCCAGTCTTGCTTCTTTTTTTCTCCTTTTTCAAAAGCATCCTCTTAATAGTGTCAGTAATCTCAGGAGAAACACAAGCGAACCCAGGCAGATAAAGACAAGAGCAGAACATCACGTTCATTTTCTCTTGCATCGGGTTCAGCACAGAAGAAAATTGGGAGGAGGAGGGCAGGAAGCATTTCATAGAGCAGCAATATTCTGGTAGCTCTGCAGTAGAATTCACCAGGCTCTGAAGATAAACCAACAGGGCTATTTGCTCTTTGAAATGCAGTAATTAAGGTCTGTGAACACAGGCTTAGGAATGTGTCACCCTGCGAACCCAGCAGCAGCAGAAGATAGAGAAAATACTATTAAGCTTGGGCTTTTGCATACATTTATTTTGCTGGGAACGCTAATCCCACTGAATTAAAAGCAAAGCATGGCAGTTTGGAGCTAAACCAGCCCGAAATGCGCAGGTGTCACTTACGGTAGCACTGCTTTCCATCAGCCCCCAGCTCGAAGCCAGGATTGCAGGCGCAGGTGAAGGATCCCAGAGTGTTCACACAACGATGAGCACACCTGGCTCTGCCTTCTGCACACTCATCAACGTCTGCAGAGCAGGGAGAGAGGCAAAGACATTCACTTGGATGTTGAAATATAATATACTATTGCTCTGCATGGGTGTGGCTGTATGTCCAAGCATCTGCTGGAAACAGCATCCTGATGTGAGTCTACAAAGGGCAGCATCTGATGGATCCAGGAACAATGAAGTCACATTGTTCTCCAAAACAATTTTTTTTCCTAAACACCATTGACCTTAAATTCTCAGAGTGAATGTCTACAACATCAAACATTATATTTACAGTATCAGCCAAAGCAACTTGTTTATTGTTCCTGTAAAAAGAGCAATGGAAAAAGATGCCACATGAAGAACTCAGAAGAAAGTCTTTACTCTCACTGGTCTGAAATTATCACCGGGTCCTCAATGCCATTATATTTAAATTAATGGAGTAGGAAATAGCTGATTATTTTCTGAATGTCAAATGATCTGGGTTAAGTGGTGGCTGGGTTTCAGCAGGGGTGATAGAGACAGAACTCCTCTGTCACATCCCTGAATCCTGCAGCTGCTTCTACAGCAGCACAGCAGGAGGCACCTGCTCCAGCCAGAGGAGCTTCACCCCACTTGTAAGAAAAGAAAAAGGTGCAGAGCTGTAGGTGGAGAGGCTGCAGTCCTCTGTCAAACAGTCTGTTCCTCACCTTCACATGTACTAGTCTGTGTTTTGGAGTTAAACACCACCAAAGGTGTCTATCTTCCTAAAATCTCAGTGGAGCATAAAAACACTTTTAAGGAGTAATTACTGCAAAAAAAAAAAAAAAAAAAAAAAAAAAAGCAAAGCAAAACCCTACACTAAACACTGCACAGAACACCAACCCCTGCTCAAAGACTGGCATTACAGATGGCAAACCCCTGACCCGCCTCCTGTTCCTTCTTGCCCTGACATTTTCCTTGCAAAATGCAGATTATTTATCGCACCAATGCTGGTCAGTGTCTCGCACACGGGAGGGAACAGTCTGGTGTGCAGCTCCTCACCTTTTATCCCAGCAAACCGCTTCCCAGCAGTTTTTTTTTCCTGCACGTGTGCTGTAAGCAGCGCTGTGCTCGTGGCCCCTCGTAGTTGAACACAAGCAGCCTGATGAATGCAATCAGGCTCCTTGCAAAGAGAGGCCCCAGGCAGTGCAAACACCACACACGGGCTCATGAAAATTTCAGGACAAATGACAGCTTCTCTGAAGCAGCCCCATGAGCAGCTGCTGCTTAGAATAAAATGGCTTATTTCTCCTTTTCCTGCAGTTGTCAGCTTGCAAGCAGAGTGTCTTGGACAGTGCTGTAAATATTCTTTTCTTTTCTTCTTTTCAAAAATAATATTAAAAAGTTGGAAAACCTGTTAAAAAACCACCGTCCTGCACATGTTTCTTGCTGTCTTGGAAATGCAGCCAAAATATGAGCCTTCAGTTGCCCTCTGTCTCCTTCCAGCTCGGCTTCCTGAGAGTCAAATACCAGCTTGAATTTTGCAAAAGACACTGAATAACTTCTGGGAGGAAAAAAACAGTAATTGTATATCCATGGCAAGACATGCTGCTTAATGATTCAAAAGATTGTTGCCATGAGGCTGGGGAGAAAAGTTGTTCCAATATATAACACTGCAAGTTAACCCAGTGCTTTAGTTTACACATAAATTAATGGAATTTTCAATGTGTATCTGAGATAAAACAAGTAACATGATGACCCTACTGTTAAATCCACTGCTATTTCCATCTAATAATCACCAATGAAGTGTCTAAACTACTCGAAAATCCTTTTTTTTTTTTTTTTTCAGTAACTTCCTCACAAGCAACCCCAGTAAGAGGGGAATTGCTGAAGTGTCCCAATGCTACTCACAGAAGGGCTTCCAGGTAATACAAAATACTCAGGGTAGGAAGCAAGTGTTTTGCAAGGCAACCCAGCACCCTTTATACAAGTCAATAATTTAAATATTGGCAAAACATTGACTAAATTCTTAAAAGGAGTTTAAAATTAGAGTCTGTATATGTATGTTGATCCTGACTTGGCTGTTAAAAACCTGTGCACCATGAAGTCCACCAATGCTTTTTACTTCATAAAATTGCTAAATGAGCTTCCAATCATCATACTGGAAGAGAAAAGCAGGTATTTTGATCTCTAGTTCCATCACACTTTAGGTCAGAGATGCTGTAGATCCTTTTGAAAACCCGAGACTAAATACAGGACTTTGGAATTCAACTTTAAGCCATTCTCTTTGGAAATCTTACACATCAGGATTTCTTCCTTCACAGTAGTTTCTCCATTAATATGGAAACAGTTCTCCAGCTAAAAAGCCCTTTGAATTCTAAATAGGCTTTCAGTGACCTGGTTCAGAGTGTTACTTGAACCAATTTTCCAGGAGTTTTATCTGGGACATTATTTTAAAGGGAACACTACAACAATAACACTCCAGCATCTACAAATCCAGTTGCTAGAAAGCATGACTTAGGAGATCACAGAGGAGTTTTCATTGCTAAAATGGCCCTTCAAGACTATGGGCTGATGTGAATATCACAGAGAGAGAGATGCTGCTTCAAAATGCACACATATATTTGTATAACATATTCCTCTCCACCCAGAGCTCAGTGAGCTCTGATTAGTAACTTTCTTCACGATAAACAGTCCATAGTTTCTTACCTAAACAGGACTTTTTGTCTGCAGAAAGGTAATGCCCTGGATGACACTCGCATTTTGCAATTCCTCTCGCATTTTGACAGATTTGTGAGCATCCTCCGTTCCCACTCGTGCAGGGGTCTATTGCTGAAACCAATTAGAGCACACTGTCAACTGAAAGGTCACTTTTTTTGCCTGAAAATGGTCTTACCTGCCATCTTTACAATGAAGTAGCTGTAAGAGATTAGACTGGGGAAAAAAAAAATTGACAGACTTTGGTGTGTAGTAAAGCCGTTGTTTTTCTGGGTTTTATTTCCTCTGTTGCTGGACAATATTTTTCACAGAGCAGCAACAATGCTTTAAACAGCAGGAAACTGAGCTGGTATTACACATTGGAAGTAGGACAAAAAAAAAAAAAAAAAGAGTACATTTTATTCTTATTTTGTTGTACCTGAACAGATTTCAAGAGTTCTCTAAACAACAGCAATTAGCACTCCAATATGTGTGAACCCATAAACACACACAATGGTGCAGTTCACCATGAGACAATGAATATTTAAAAGGCTCTAGAGGAAATAAACACTGAAGAGCCCCCAAAGACATCCCTCAGTCTATAAACATATGCCATTCATGTTGCACATCAAGGTTTTTTCCCTTTTCTTGAACAATAACATACTTTTTCAAGGATAAGCCACTCAAAGGGGCGAGTACTTAGAAACACTTTATAAAAAGTGCCTACAGAAGTCTCCAGCTCAAAGATTTCTCTGTGTTTTATGGGTTTATTTCTGCAATACATACCTGCTGGAAGCATACTGAGGTATCTGCCCAAATAAAGACTTAACACACACCAAAATAGACCTTCTAGGACTGATTAGACAGGCCTGATTTGGATTAAGACCTGATATTCTGCACCAGGTTGAGGTTTTGGGTTGGAGCACTCGTTACACCAACATACTGGTGAATAACACTCTGTAGGTAAATTTGGAGGACACCTTTAAAATGTGTCCTCTAGAGTTCTGCTTAGACTCAACTGAAGCTTTTTAAAAGCTATGCTTATTTCCTTACAATTCAAGCTCTAATTTGCACTTTAATTGTTACTGTCTGATTTGAGACATTTGACCAGTATTCCTCACTCACCTCTAGCCCAACATCTCCTTCCCAAGCTCTGTAAAAGCCACCTTCTATCAGAGCCCCAGGGAGAAAATCAACATCAGTTCCACAGCACTGGCAGTGGAGTCAGGGTCTGAGGAACCCTGGGATGAAGGAGTTTTCATCCAGACCTTGCTGCTTTGCTCTTCCAGTGGCCATCCATATCTACGTAGCCATGCAAGAGCAGGGAATAGGAGAGAAAGACCTCTGCTTTCTATAAATACATTTAAACATGGGATAAGTTTTTTAATTTCCTCCAGTTTTCACTCTTCTGTACAGCTAAGCAGCATTTTGTGCCACCCTTTGGCAAAGGGGGGATGTTGCCCCAGAACACCTTCAAGGTCCCTCACGTCACCATCTCAAGAACACAACCATTCCAGTCTGCAAGGCTGAGTTTGACTTGACAGTATTTAAAAAAAAAAAAAAAAAATTTAAATAAAAAAAAAATAAAGCCGCAGTTAGGGATGCAGAACTGAAATTGGACTTCTGACATGATAGGTTGCAAATAGGTTTGCAGGGAACAGCAGCACTCCATCGCACGTGACACTTTCAAGGCTGACAACTTGGCTCTGCAGCTCGACAATTTGCACTCTACAAAGGATTTAGCTTCAAGCAAGAGCTCACTCCTTGCTGATATGAAACACTGAGTTATTTGCTGATTCTTTTTCTATTTGGGTAAATTAAATGAAATCACTATCAAACAGCATCTGTTAAACCTGCACATTACAGAGGTTTTCCGAGCAGCTAGAGCTTTAATTTGGGAATGATTACAGCAGAGAGTGGAACTTGTAATGCTCTGTGACATGACAACAGGCAAACAACAAATTATATGCTAGATGGTAGTAAAACATAGTAATTTGAATAAAGATAGCAGCCTTGGAAGTCCTCAGATGAGATAAAAGTTTGTAAAGGAAAGATATTCAGGACATAATATGATCACTGATTGACTTGGTTTTCAGTAACATATTTGTTCCTGTTATGGGCAGGTTTCAGGAGAAGCTAAAAATGATTCATTAGTGCTCTTTTCCCTACACATTTGGTTCTTTTTGTTTCACTTAATAACTTCAGTAAATAACAGACTCCATCCTACAAAGATCTAATCCAAGCTGTCAAACACTACGGCAAAAAATTTACTGGAATGATTTAATTTCCCAGATGTCCCAGGACAAAGAAGCACAAAACACTCTGGAACGGAAGGGACTTTTAAGATCATCTCATTCCACCCCCCTGGCATGGTCAGGGACACCTTTTGCTAGACCAGGTTGCTCAAAAGCCCCATCCAACCTGGCCTTGAACACTTCCAGGGATAGGGCACCCACAATTTCCCTGGGCAACCTGTCACCAGAGAAGAGGTTTCCCAGATATCCAGGTACCTCGTGTGAGAAAGCCACGGTGATTGCACTGGTTTGGGACAGCAGCAAATGCTCTTGGTGCAGTCCTACCTGCCATGACCTCTAGAGCACACAAAGAAAGAGAATTGGGCCTTATCAAATTAACTTTCTTGTTCACAGCAATCATCACTCTGCACTGGAGAAAATTTAAAGTGGTTAAGATTAAAATTGCTAGGTGTTTCTCTACGGCTTTTCAGGGCTATGGGGTGCAGCATTAGCTCCCAAGGAGTCTGCAGGCATGAATTCACACCTGCAGAGCAGCTACACCTGCTGTGGTAAATACCCTCCTGATGCTGAGCTTTCTCCATCCAAACCATGCCTACAGCAGCCATGCTTTGTGGCTGGAAATTAAAAGCAGCCAGGCTCACCTCCTCCCACCTTTTCTACTTAAAACACCTCTGATTGCCAACCCAAATGCATTCATGGCCACTTCAGCCTCATTTGTTCCTGTAAAAATCTTGTCCATTGGTTCAACTAGCACTTTTCTCTCTCAGGCATTCATTTACTAAGGTATTTATGGGGGAAGAACATCCCTCTTGGTATTAATTTTGCAAGCTGAGCTCTGCTTACAGATTCTCCTTCCTCTGAGCACAGCTGCCCTCCTGTGGGGGGGGGCTGCACTGATTTATTTTGATTTACACATCCTGAGCACAGGTAAGCAGGCACCCAGGCCAGCTCCAGGAAAGGTCTCACCTGCAGAGCTGACCCTGCCCCTTCTCCACTGTTCAGTAATGACTGGCTGGTGACAAAACGCTGCCTTTGGTGAGGGGCTGACCCCCATCAGCCCCACCATGTGAGGGAGGGAGCAGCAGTGGCAAAGCCTCCCCCCTCTCAGGGGTCCCAGCTTTGGCTGCTGAGCAGAACCAGCTGCTGGCAGCTGAGATAGAGCATGAGGTGTCACATGGGGGTTTGAGCAGCTCCATGACCACCCAGGGACAAGTTCTGATCCAAACACTGTCCCACCACGACACCATAAAAACCACCAAAAAGTTCCATGCAGTGTCTGCACATGGCTTGGCAAAGGACATCTGGAGTGCCAGAGGCAGCAGAGGAGACACGAGAGGTTTGGATGCAGGATGGAGCACAGCGGAGCAAGGTCTCCGATGCTCCCTCTGCACTAAATCTCCCCTTTTCCGACTTTTTCTGATAATCCCAGGGACAAAATGTGGCCGCCCCGTGAGAGACAGAGAGGCCAGGCTGCTGTGGGTCCTCACTGAGGCGCAGAGGGCAGGATTTGGGGGGGCCAAAAGCAAAGGGAGAGCTCTCGCTGCAGTCAGTGGGAGCTGGAATCAGGCTGAACAGCAGGATTTACTTACACTTCATACACAGCATATAAAATCTCCTTGAGCAGAAGAGGAGCCATATGGAAACGGTTTTGTGACAGGGATTTTAGTGCAATAAATCCATAAATTTGGCCCTATCTTTCTCTGGCATATTCAAGGGTATGAGTGTGTGAGCTTGCGTTGGGGAATGGGGGGGGGCTGCCTTAAAAACTGATGAATATTTTAAGGCATATGAGAAAAGAAAAGCAACAATCAAACCCAAAGGTAGCACTGCTGTTCTGCTTGTCAGAGTGCTTAGAAACCTGAAGGGGGGGATGAATGAATCAGACCGTGATAAGCCAAAAGCAGATAAAGAAAACACTTCATGTAGAATAAAACATGTCATACAGGCCAACTCTATATACAACTTGATGAGTAATAAATGTTAGAGTTAAAACATGAATAAGTTCCTAACCTATGTCGTCATCGTCAGCGAGCAAGGAGCAGCCAGGGGTCTACAAGGCCAAAATCTTGTTTGAAGTTGTGATTCAATGTGAACTTCACACCTTAAACACGTGTCATTTTAAAACCCTGTCAAGAAGTGATTCCTAAAGCTGCTTTTGGAGAGCAGGGGGAAACAGGAGTGAATGCAGTGACCCAAAACACCAGCCCGGGGTCTTTTAAATTGCCTCTACTGTGTGTCTCTGAGCAGGTAGAGCAGGACTTACCTTCACAGGATTTGGCATCCCTCCTCAGCTGGTAGCCTGGCTGGCACTGGCACTTGTAGTGATCTTCGAGCTGAACACACTCGTGCTCACAGCCCCCGTTGTTAACGCTGCAGGAATGGAGGGCTGGAGCCAAGGAAGCAGGGAAGGAACGCATGTCAACAACCTGGGAAACTTATTCCCTATTTTAAATACATAAATGACAGTAAAAATGGGCAAACCTCTCCAAACTGCTTTCATGAATGCACCTGTCCCATCCCCTGAGTGATTACCCTCCCTTGTGTTCACGGGGCTCGTACCACACCGGTGGAAGTCTAATTCCAGTGAGAGGCAGGTGAGATCTAAGGGCTGGAATGCTGACTGAAGCACAGCACCCTTTGATCTGACAGCACCAAAGCACTGAGAATCCACTGAGGAAAGGAGGGGAGAAAAAGAGCAGCCCTGCTGGCACTTGCCCAGTGGTTGCTTTTTTCTCTCCTCGCTTTCATTGATTAGAAATAATAATAACAATAATTGTATTTCAGGCTGATTTCCTCAGCCTCGTGCATAGGAAAATGCAAATGACAGGAGCCAAAAGCTCCACAGGACAGATTTACAAAGCAAACCACAGGAACAGAGGGTCTTCAGTACATCTCAAGAGGCGCTGCTTCTTTCACCCAAGCAAATTAATATTCTTTTTTGTTCAACACATATCCCTGGCCTCTGGAAAAACATTTCTCCTTCTGCCAAAATATGTTCACACACACCCACACCTATTCACACGCTGCATGTAAAAATAAGAGTGATGGTTTGAAGCTGCTATTGTGCTGTATGGATGGAAGTGTGACTGTGTGCATGGCTGCATTTACATATATTTTAACAGCAGGGATGTAGAATGTAGAGATTTAGATCAGATATTAGAAAGGAATTCTTGACCCTGAGGGTGGTGAGGTGCTGACACAGGTTACCCAGAGAAGCTGTGGATGCCTCATCCTTGAAAGGGTTTAAGGCGGGGTTGGACAGGGCTTGGAGCAACCTGACCTAGCACAAGGTGTCCCTGCCCATGGCAGGGGTGGTGTAATGAGATGATCTTTAAGGTCCCTTCCAACCCAAGCCAGTTTGTGATTCTCTACAACTCCACGTTCTCCATGAGCAGATGAAAAGACTATTTGGTCGTTCACAGAAGGCACCAAACTTTGAACCCAATGAACTCATCAAAGAGCTTTGATATTTATTTTAGGAATATTCATATGAATCTGTAATTCATTTATCTGGGCTCATTTATCTGTAATAGACATTAGCAAACCTTAGAGACCAAGCCTGCTGCAGGATTCGTTTCACCCTATGCCACCAATTAGCAAATACTGAGTTTGTGCAGTGAAGTATGTGATAAAAGGCAAAAAGAAAAGCAAATTTTTACATTCTCCTGGATGCACACCCAGCAGGAGGCAGGAGGCACCTCGCTGCACAAGGACCTGACCCCAGCTTCTGATCTCCATCTGTGCCCATGAACCTCCTGCCCCGCTAGCGATGGAACTTGAAAGCAGCTCCGTGTCTGCACAGGAGGCAGCAGACTCCATACACTCTGAGCTTCCAGCTTCCTGCACATTTGTATCCAAAGACCTGTTTTTCAGCAAGAATATTCAAATAAGATGAAAATATTTCAGAAGATGAAAAGCATCTTAAAACCAAGTGACAGAATATACATCTCGGGTTTTTAAAAGTGCCATTTTCCTCCCTCCTTCCCTGGGCACGAGCCAATCTGGATGCAAGAGGAGATGAGCAGCAACCTGTCACAATGAGAATTTTGGAGGCTTTGGAGGCGGAAGGGGACAGGTGTGGAGTCCTGTGCCAAGAGCTTGTGCTGGCAAGGCCATTCATCCCCGTCCAGGGTGGGCTCTGCCAGCGGCCGGGGAGCCAGAGGTTCCTCTGGAGCAGCCAGGGCAGGTTTATCCACGGCTGCTGCTGAGGCATCATGCTGGATACATGAGAGGAGGTGCCAGACTGAAGCAGAAGTGCCTCTGGGGACAGAACAGGATAGATTATGCTTGTGCTGCCAGGCGCTGTCTGATCAGAAGGAGGGAGAGGCTTGGCACGACATGGGTCTCATTCCACCTGTCGGAAAGGGGCTTGTGCCTGGAGGTCTGAGCACCTCCACTGGTTCTGGGAAGAAATAAGTAATGCCCTCTGCTTTTCGGGAATTACTCCTGAAGTTTGGTGGAAAACCAGCCCCTTTGTGAAGTCCCAATAGGAACGTTGGCACAGGCATGGCCATGTCTGGGAATGCCGAGAGAGAGGCAGTGTTGCTGGAAGGGGGACAGAGGTGGGAAGCATCATTCAGGAAAGACAAGGATCATAGGATCACAGAATCATGGAATGGTTTGGGTTGGAAGGGACCTCAATGATCATCTTGCTCCAAGTCTCTGCCAAGGGCAGGAACACCTTCCACTATCCCAGCCCTCTCCAAAATAGTCCTGAACACTTCCAGGGATGGGGCAGCCACAGTTTCTCTGGGCAACCTGTGCCAGGGCCTCACCACCCTCAAAGCCAAGAATTTCTTCCTAATATCTAATGTAACCCTGCCCTCTGTCAGTTTGAAGCCCATTCCCCTTGTCCTGTCACTACATGTCCTTGTAAAAAGTCCCTCTCCAGCTCTCTCACAGGCCTGATCTCCTGATAGTTGGGAAATACACATTTCTCAACCCTTAGTTTTTTATAATGGTCATATTTTGACAAAGAGCTGAGTCTGAAGCCATGGTTAGATGCATGTAAAGCAACCAAGGGGCTAGAACATGAAATCTCTTCAAGACTATGTTTTTCATCTCCTTAAATCCAACCTTAGCAATGTAAGAACCGTGACTTCAGGCAGTGCTTTTATTTATGTGGGGAAATATAGATCATAGAGTTGTAGAGATATTTTCTTTGTAACTTCCTCTATTAAGAGCCTTAGTGTGCTAAAATCTCCATAAAAACCTGCACCTCAAGATAAAGCAGACATCAAAGATAACAGCTGGCACCAGAGATGAATCAGGGTCTAACGGCCGTGCTTGGCTTTCACTTCTAGGAGTTCAAAGAGGAATGAATTCCAGTGAAGACAATGACTCTACAACGATCCAAAACCACAGCCTGATACTACAATAAACATGCTCTTTCTGAGCTTCAGCTTTCCAGACAGCAGTTAGTTAAACTCCAGTGAAGTCAAATTCATTTCAATAACATAATCAAGGCATTACGAACAAAACAAACAGAAAATTGGACAGTGTTACCTCTGTTTATTCTAATTACCTAATTTGTAGTGAATATTTGGTCTGGCACATATATCTAAAACTGAATTCAATATTGAGCGAAATTTGTGGGACCAAAAAAAGCTAAAGAAAGAAAAGGATCATTGGAAAAGATGGGATTCTGGCGTGGCACAAAGTATCAGGTATTATCAAAGGATCCAAGAATGAAGCATTTTATGTTCACAAACTGGTTTTCACTGAACAATGGAACCCATTTTGGAGGTTCTTCGCCTTAAAAGTACAGGCAGAAGGAGGAGGAATGAGAAATGGATTTCCTCAATCCATGTACTTTGAGGATCATACTGGCAGTGGAGGGATGGAGCACCAGCAACTGCTCAGGATCCCAAACACACTGTGATGACACAGCAGGAGGACCAGGCTCGCTGGAAAGAGCTTGTGACAGAAGTTCATTAATATTCCATGAATCACATGAGAAAGTAGCTTATCCCAAGTTTTTGAGTCTTCAGATGTAGGCTGAATATCTTAAAAGATGATAGATCCACTTCCTTATGTATGGGAGACATCCAAGCCATCCAGGCTGCAAAATCTGCTTCCCCTCAAATGATTTTGGCACTTTTGCTCTCAGAAAACACAGAGTTGCCAAAAAAGAAAAAGAAGACGTGGAAAGAATGAACGCAACAGCAATCTGGGCTGGGCTCATCTGAAAAGCCTGTCTAAAGGGATGATTGTTTCTTATTTCTGCAGCTAGGATAATCACCTTCCATAAACAGCACAGTGCTGGAATGTAGTCTCTTTTTATTCTCAGCATGTGGGAGAGAACGTTACATCCTTTAAAGCATCCATGCAAGAACTCCTGTTGCTAATCCAAGCCCTTAATGAAATGCTACATATTCTGTTTAGCTGCACAAGGTCAAAAGAGAGGGGCATTTGTTGGGTTTACTTCTCCATCAGATGAGTGGTGAAAGCTGAATGTATAACCCCAACAAGCACCTCTGCCCAAATCCCAGTTCTAGGCACTCCTGGATTACTGGTTTATGGGAAATGCTTCTCATCAACTAGTATCTGTCTTGTGCTCCATTGCATTAGAGCTTATTATATCCATTTATTTTGGTGTCTTGCCTAAGCAGCTGAAACAGAACTCAATATCCTCCTGTCAGTATTGTGAATATCCATTATCATGATAGCAGCTCTCTCCAAAACTCACTCCTGACTCTCATTTTAGGATTTATTTCTGTGTCTCCTTGATAATTTCTGAGATATTGAAAACAAAACTGATCACTGCACGAAGTATTTTTAATAACTTCTTGAGAATACTTACACATTTGTGAAATGAAGACTTTGATACTGTTCCTAGCTCCGACAGCTCCAAACTGAGCTTCTGGATTATTTGGAGCTTGAGAAAACTTTGCTAATCTATGTCCACAGAAAGTTCTACATATTGCAAAGGCAAATTCATTCAGCTGCCATAATATCTACTTTTTGCATTTGTCATTCAGTTCCTTTGCTCCTTTTGCCCAAAGCCACTTTAGTCCCTTTTTTATATAAAATTCCCTCTCCACCACAGCTGAAAATGAGACTATTCAGAGAAAGTCATGTAACTCAAACCTCACATTTTTCACTTCTGGGTCTTCCCTGGTCAGATCTGATCAGAGAGAGAAGAAAATTCTCTTTTAACTCACAGAAAAACATTATTGTTTCCAGTTAAATACAAACAACTCTGCTTTTACATTATTTTTTCTCTAACAATAGTGTTTCCTACCCATTCCTTCACTAACAAGAAAAGATTGAGGCTTTACCATATTTTTAATTGCAGGTAATCACCAAAACACTGAAAGTCTCTCTATGTGATAAACCCAACAAAAGAGTATACTTTTAAATAAAAAAACACACCAAACCATTATTGCCACAGCTTGAGTACGGGTACCTCTTGTGTTCTAGTTGCATCAGTGGATGTCCTGCTGGGATAATACCAGGAATGAGTGATGACACCCTTGGCTGATGTTAAGCACAACCAAGGGACTTTGAGCAAGAACTGAGACAATGACTGAAGTGTGAGTGAACTTATTCTGCAGATGTGTGGTCTGACCACACTTCACTGTTCTTCTCATATTACCTCAAATCAGGCTTAAAAATTAAAACAAATGATGCTCTTTTCCTCTTCCCAGATGAAAGAACATATTAATCTTTTTTTTTGCGGAATTCAACAACTTGACTTCCGTACTGATTTAAATACAATACAAGGACTGTATATTTTAGAGTATTATTTTTAGCAACATGCAGAATTTGCTCTGTTATGTCTTGTTTCAGGGCTCAGAGTCCAGCCTAAGAAAATTCTCTCCACTTAAATGGGCAGCACGTCATGGGCTGAACTGCTGAGCTCAGTGGTGCTGCCACTGACACGAGCACACACACAGGGTAACTCCACACTGTAAATCACAGAATCATTTAGGTTGGAAAAGACCTTTAAAATCCTCGAGTTCCAGGACAGCGCTGGAACACTCAGGGAGATGTGCCACAGAGAAGAAAATGCTCAGAATTCAAAAAAGTCATCATTTGACAGGAAAATACTGTATTTCTTTAAAGCAAAACAGAAGGAATTTTCAGAAACGTGGGACACCACCGCTGCAGGAGCAAATTTGGCAATACCTGAATTCTTTCAAGCTACTTGACGTGGGATGGATAATGACATCCTTTGTGAATAAATAAAAACTAAGACCGGAGCAAGTCTACAAACTTTTGCACTTAGACCAAGACAGGTTTAGCCAAGAAAAACAACACCTTGGAAGTACGTGAGGTGCTTGTTAATGCCTCCTTACCGATGCAGGTGCGGCCGTCGGCGTGGAGCCGGAATCCCGCCCGGCACTGGCAGTGGAAGGAGCCGGGAGTGTTGACACAGCCTTGCTGGCAGCCACCGTTCACCACAGCACACTCATCCACGTCTGGAGAAGGAAGGGAGATGGTGAGGAGGGTTTACAAGGGAGCCCCAGCACAGACACAGCCCCGTTCTCCTGGACAGCACGCGGCTCATACATAATGCAGCCCCTGCACTCAGCCCGGGCTGTTGTTTGCTTTGCTTCGGTGCCGTAAACAGAGCAAAGAAAATCAGAATTTTATGGTATTTTTTTCCAAGTTCCCGCAGGCACAGCCTCTGTAGCCCCTACTTCTGAAGCCCTTGTTAAGTGGGGTGATTTGTGACATGGTTGTTCCCTTGGGGCCAAGAATAAAATACAGGGAACAAGTTAGGGTTAGATAACATCTGAGCTTGTAGGTACCACTGGTCAAACATGTGGCTTCAGTAAAAATTTGCTGTATGAGGATTTCCTTTTGCATCAGGCCTTTAATCCTATTACCTCCTGAGGGTACAGCCACACACAGCTGACATAAATGGAAAAGAGCCACGCTCTCCATCACCATTATACTTTCAACCATGGAATGCACAGAGAGCTCAACAAGCAAATTTCAAAAGAATGAGGATTTTGCGCCACATTTTCTGTGACTCTTGTCATAGAATCATAGAAACCCAGAAGGGTTTGGGTTGGAAGGGACCTCAAAAGCTTATCTCATTCCAACACCCTTCCACTAGACCAGGTTTCTCCAAGCTCCATCAAGCCTGGCCTTGAACACAGTCAGGATGGGGGACAACATTGTCCCTTGATCTTAGCTGTGTTCACCTGAACTTTTCACAGCATCTTCTCAGATGACCTCCCCACAAAAATGATGTGAATTCCTGCTGATACCTTTTCTGAAGCTAAGCAGGTATCATTCCATATTTCACATTTTAGGGGATTACATTCAAAGGAAGAGGGAAATGAGCATTAAACCAACTTGAAAACACTGCTGTAATGTTTTCTCCGAAAATGATGGACAATGATGGACAAAGATCAAGAACAGTTTAAGTAAACAGGTGAAGGTCTGAAACAGATCCATAAAACTGAATTTCCAAAAGTACCACATAAGCAGTTTCTGCATCTTTTCAGCAATGCTGAGGTACTGTAAATAGCATTTGATTGGTATGTTGACACCCTTACCTTAAAAATCAACACAGAGGTCACTGACCATAAGGGTCAATTAGTCCATTCCCTGAAAAAAATTCACCTGGCAGGTTTTGGCCTAGAATTTGTCTGCCCTTTCCTTAACAGTCCCCAGGGATGGCAACTCCACCTCCCACCATCTCACCCAGGGGCAATCCTGCTACCGAATTATCCCAAACACCAAAGACATCCTCCTCCCAAAGTCAAACCTCCTTCCTGCAACAGACACCCAAAAAGAACCCCCCTTTCAACACTAAAGTCTCTTGTTGATTTAATTGCTCTTTACATCATGTTCTGAAATCATTTAATGAGGGGCAAGTCCACAAACGCTGGCAATGCAGGGGTTTCCCCCCCCCATGTTGCTCCTGAGGAACAAGGGGTCTGGCTTTCATGTCTTTGCTGTGCATGTATCTGCTTTGCATTTGGCTTTCATGGTTTACATATTTTTAATGCATTTATGTTTATTCCGTTTTAGAAAATCTAATCAAAATTAAACGAAAAGGGAAGTTTTAAAGATGATTTGGAAACGCACAACATCCCTGTCCTGAGGAAATGCATTTATAAAGCTACATTTTAATACTTCACATGTGAATTTCCCTCACCTAAAATGAAGTCCTCGTGTTGACTGGTGTTTAAATTCAGACCATTTGCTAACATGAACCACTTTTTTATCCTTCTGCTATATTTGCCATTTTATTAAACTGTATACTACATACATTTCCTACTGCCTGCAGACATCTGGAATTTCCCTTTTTTTTTAAACAGAAACTTTGCTTTTTAAAATGTAAACAGTAAACAGAAAATGTTATCCACCTTGTTGAATTCCACATTGTTAAGAACCAGCCTGAAAAATGCCAGGGCAAAATCAAACCCAGGAAACTATTTGTGTTATCTGAGAAATAAAATTAGAAAAAAGACTCAGAAAAATAGAACAAGGAATCAGCTGAACTACATAGTATGCCACATTCTACTATTTATACCTCAATAAACTCGAACACTGGGAGCTTCAATATATTAATTTTATGGGCTACAATCAGCTGCAGATTTTCTCTCATACACCAAACGCAGCTTTAAGTTAGGATATTGGCACTTATAAAGGAGAAAAAATCATCCAGATAATAAAAACGAGCTTGGAGTTAGTGCTATTTATTAGTCTCGATCTGAAGAGTTAAAAGGAGGGACTTGGTTTAAAGGGAGCTCTGAGCCCAGCAGCTCTTCCTTCAACGGTGTTTCCCTCATGCTGGCACATCCCACAGGGCCATAAAGCAATGATATGGCTAAAAGGCAACATAATTCAATGAAAAATAAAAAATCCTACAATACTTGCATAGCTGAGCTGGACCTACCCCCACCCTGAGACTCCCTGCAGCAGGTGGGAGGAAACCAGAGGCCAGACCCTCAAACCCACACGAACAGCAAACCTGATGACAGACGATCCCTTCCAGCCTCAGCCTTCCTCTGCAGGATCAATATTTTAAGGATTACACGTTGAAAGATTCCTTCACATCCCACAGATAAAATCAAGAAGAATGCAAGGCGCAGTCGCCTTTCCGTGTCTCCTCCATCTCCAGGCCAGGAAACAGCTTTGCCCACAGTTACAGCAGAAAAATTCCTTCATTATTTTGTCTGGGGGAGCAGTCTGGAAAGCAGACACTGATCTAAGTGCTTGAACTGCACTTGAAAGTTTTAAAATTCCAAACTATCTGGACTTTTAGGTTCAAACTGCTATGGTAGTAAAGGACACACACGGCGAGAAAACAACAGCCAATGCTGCTGTAGGCACACAATGGCCATTTATTGCTCTACATGGGAATAGCTATAGAAAGATGAAAGAATTTCAGACAAGTGAATGAATTTTAAAGTATTCTAGAAATATAAAGTCATTCTATTACAATTCTAGAATATTGTGGGATTATGGAAGATCGTATCTATGACTAAATTTGGATTAGTTTTCACTGCAGATCAAGCTGAAACACCTACGTGCTCAGCTTTCCATAGTTACAACTTAGGATGCTTATCTGAATAACCTGAATATCAAGCCACTTATGGCTTGCTTATCACAAGTCACACTATGATGAAAGCAACTGAATTCCCACAAAGCAGAGAGAGAGCAATCCACAGAGACAAGAGGGGGAATGAGAACGTGTGCTGTCCTCAGGCTGCCTTGCCAAGGGGATTATACTGCTGGGTGACCAAAGCAGAGGTGGCACTGGGGATATTCTCCTTCTCATTATCAGAAGATTTCAACAGAGATGCCTTATAGTGGGATTCCCCACTGAAGGTATCTCCCTGTGTTCCTGTTTACCCACTTTTCATTGGGAACAACCTGGCAGGGATTATCTGTTGCTCAATACAAGCCAATAGTCTGTGTGTTTCCAAGATGTAAAAAGTATTTTAGCCACCATGGCATGCATCTTTCACAGCTCTTCATGCTTCTGGGGTCTGTGCACTTGGACTGACCTTTCCTCCATCCCATCACAAGGTACATCCCAAGTTCCAAACACAGGAAAAGAGGATGCAATGTACAAGTGTATCCACCATCAGCACTGTGCCTTTTCCAAGGATGGGTCCTGCTGAAGAAGTTACAGATTGTGAATCCTCCACACTCCTGACTAAGGGACCTGCTAATCTTCAAGGATGTTTGTCCCAAATTGATTTGAGGAGCCACACTGGCAACAGTCTGTTTTCTCTGCCCAATACAGAGCTGTGTTACTGCTTGTTTGGAATTCAGGGTCATCACATCAGTGGCTTTTTTTCTTATCATTACTAAAATATTAGCAACAGATATGATCAATCAGTTCCTAAAAAATACACCAACAGTGCTGTTAAACACTGATAAATATTAAACCTGAAATAATCTTTTTTACAAAGGAAAAAAAATACAAACAAGATGCTGCCAGATCAATTCCATAACTAACAAATAGCTTTGCTTTTATAAGCCACTAAGAAATGTAAACAACATACAGAACTAAATCCCAAAAGAAGGAAAAAGGCTGTTCTGATGGCAGCAGGACTGAGGTTTGCATTATCCTCTCAATTTTTATGATATTTCCCCTCTTTTCTGACCATACTGAGCAAGACAGAGCTGTGAGTGGGTGGACTACTTTTTGGCTCCCAGTTTTTAAGTTCTCCACCTGGAATAGCCCAGCAACACTTGCAGGTCAAGAGCTGCAACCACAGCTCCCACAGCCCCGAATGGAGGAGAGCTGACATTGCCAACTACAAACCAGGTACATCCTTAAAAGTGCAAATAAACACCTGAAGGATCGCATTTTGAGAATCCTGAATGGAAAAAGATGTGCCAAGGGTATCCCAGGGATGGCATTCACACTGAGGACAAAGCAAAGTTTACCTCTCAGGGAGCTTTACCGAGCCAGTGGCATTTCTTCAGGGTGACAAATGAACAGGATTTCTCTCTTGGATATAAAAACATGCACAGATGGGGAACTGTTCAAAGCCAGTACTTTCTGACAGATAAACAGAGACAAAATTTCCTCTTCCCAGTGCCCAGGCACTGATGGAGAAAGAAACCAGAACTGGACTGTACCAACCTGATAATTTAGATGAGATATAAGGAAAAATATTGGATTAGATATAAGGAGAAAAAAAAGAGTTGCAAAGAATTGGAACAGGCTGCCTGGGGCAGGGGTGGAGTCACCGTCCTGGAAGTGTGGATTTCACACTTGAGGACATGGTTTAGTGGTGAACATGGTGGTGATGTTGGGCTGATAGTTGGACTGGATGGTCTTAAAGGTCTTTTCCAACCTTAACAATTCTATGATTTCATTATTTATTTATTTATTTATTTACTGGTTTTTGTCAAAAACTTTACTTTAGCAAGCAAAGAACGCCACGGAGAGGCAGGAACCAAGGAGTTCTGAGCATCACCCACCTCACAGAGATTTCCTATGAGTGACAATATTTCTGTCCAGCTGATGTAAGAACCCTTTCTGGGTTCTTGCTGTCACAGCCTCCTGCACCCTGGGACCCAAACCACCACAGCACCATCTGTGGATCTGGCCCAAACGACTTTCACAGAAGCATAACTACACCCTTTTTAGCAGAAATCCTGAGAAATACTACATAATCTTGGAATGAATGACACACACACACGTTTCCATTTCCCAGCCACCACAATCCCCCAGCTCGCTGCACGAAGGATGTGACCAGCAAAAGCAGAGATACACAAACCCCTGCTTGGATTTTACTTACCACCAGTTTATGCTGGTGGTTTTAAAGTCAGATTATAATTAAAAATAATTGTAGTAATTATTTATTTTTAAAAAATCATGACCAGAAAGAGGAAGCATGGTCTAATCTTTGCAGGATTACCTCAAAATTCAGTAAAATCACGTTTTGGCTCCTCTTTGCCCAGGGAGTTGTTGGCCCCCACATGATATTGTGAGGATCAGCCAGCTATGACAGTAATAGAGAAAGAGGGAAAATTGGATCTTAAGTAAAGAACCACAATGAGGAATCTTAAATGTCTCTATTTAAAATTGTCACAAGTGCATAAACTGTTCAACTTGAACGTTCCTTTGGAAATAAGTTCCAACAATCTGTCTTATCCCTCCCTTGCCCTGACCAGCTCCCCCATCTCTTCAGCTGCAGATCTTTTAGTACATCTGACATGAAAACTCTGCTTGTTTGCTATTTAACATGGTATTTAAAATCAACAAAGATGCATGACAGTGCTTTTCCCTTCTGTTATTTGTAACTACACTGTGACTACTCTCTTCTATATATTCCAAAGGATGTTTAAACCTCACACAAGTTATGAAGTGAAAATATCATATGGTCTTTCCCCACTAATTTACATGGTGCATTTTACACATTAATTTAGTGTGTCTCTAAATTAAATAATTTATGATTCCCAGCCATTCTTAAGCTGATAACAAAAATCAGAAATTATTCTATAAAAGTAAAACTGAAAATAACAGCTTGTTATTGCTATAAGTAAGTACATTTATAACAGATTCAACTCACAGCTTCCTTGAAATCACAGTCCCTCAAGTCTCGAGCTTAAGAATGTCCATAATTTGACAAGCAGTGTGAATCCCCTCACAAATGCACTCACTACTAAGTAGGACATAATTTGCTCTTGCAGCAGAAGTTTTTAAAAGGATCTCTCCTGCTTTACTGACACAAAAGTGGTTTTCAGGGTTTGAAACTTTGATTGGATGAGGTTCGAAACTCCTGTTGCACGAAAAATATTTGTCCATCTTTTCCACCATGAAGGAAGTTTGACACTGGCATTGACTCTAGGAAGCAAAATACAAGTTTAAAGTCTGGTCAAAAATAAAGCCTAAAATTAAAAAGAAAAAAACCCATGTTCATATTAATGGAAAACATATTTCTTTTTCACTGAACCAAAGTGAGCAGCAAATATTGAGAAGAGCAGTTTTGGATGGCTGGGAGATTTTAAATTGCAAACCCCCTGGTCTAGGGCTCTTTTATGCTTCATAAAACCCCACAAATATGCTACAAGCTCTTTTGAGTGGTCTGCTAGAACCTGGTGTTAAAACACCTTCATGAAACAGCTTTCAGCATGGATAAATGTGCTCCTGCAGAGCCAGCTGGGTCATTTTGAACTGTTAGTGCTCCCAGGCTTTTATTTTTGCACCTCAGCTATTTGCTCTGCCCTTTTCTGGCCCCTCTGATGGATTAGATGAACATCTCTTGTCTGCTCTGGTTCCAAGCCAGCCAGGTTACCCCCATCACTGCAGCTCACTCACATTCCTCTAAGTCACAGGTGTCCAAGGCAAGGCTGCTACAGCAGAATTAATTAATCCAATGGCTTCAGCAAATTACCAAAAGGGACACATCATGTCTGGTAAGATGCTGGTTAAAAGGCCTGGTTAATGATTCCTTACCCATTTAGCCTCCACAGTGAAGGAGCACCCTTGTTAGTGCAGTCAGATTCCTACATTTCTTCATCCAGGATTAAGGACAAAGCAGCTTTAACCAGCACCCCTTTGGCAGGACTGTTCAATTAGCCATGCACAGAAATAGGCTTTCCAACTTACCTGATTATTTACCTTCCCCTGAAAATGGCATTAATTAATCAAATTAAATAACTAAAGCTTTTTGTCCTGGAGTCACTGTCTTTCAGTCTGTCACCTCCCTTCAGATCTCCCTTGGAGATTTGGTCACATCACAGTAGTTGGTACCTTGCCCTAGACTTCAGGTGTTTTTCCAGGTAGTTTCAAGGATTTCTAGCTGTGTCTAGGTTGGGTTTCCTTTCTCTTACCTCTGGTTTATCTCTCTTTGTACAGAGAACACCAAAGGATGAGGCCACGGCTCTGTGAGATGCTGAACATTTCATGGATAGGATCGTGTCTGCCTTAATAAATACTTATGTCCAGATCTGAGAGGAGACATCTCCTGATGCCTGTTTTCAGGGAGGGAAGAGGACAGAGGCATCTCTGAGCCCTGGAATTTTTTGGCAGATCCCTCAGGCAGCTGCAGAGAAGTGGCAAGAGCTGCTCCCAGCACACTGTGAGCTGCCCCACAACTTGCTTTTGGGGAGAAGACTTCTACAGGCACTGAAAGGGACAGTTCACTCCATCAAGTCTAAAAAAACTGGATTCCATTTCTTGATTTTGGCTGTATTGGAGAATAAACTGCTGTGAGATGTCACACAACCCTGTTAGTGGGGCCACAGGTGATTGGAAAGAACAGCACTGACTTGCCAAAGATCCTGGTAATTTGAATTCACTGTTGGGATGGGGGAGGAATATATCAAGGAAAAAGATTAATTTTTTTTGGTTGGTTGGTTTTTTTGCCTTTTTTTTTTTTTTTTTAAATATTGCTTTCATGTGAAGATGGGCACAAGGCAACCACTGAAAGGGGTGACTTGTTCCTCACCAATGCCTGGATCCCTCCACCACAGTTCATTTCCCAGATGTCTCCCAAGGAGACCTCCTGGACAGAGTGAAGTGAAAGGAGAAAATTTAGCCAGTACTGCCCATTTCTGCTCACTCTCAGTGCCTGACATGCCACTGTCTCCTGAGATATTTAACAGTGGTTTAGCTCAATAAACATCCAAGAGCTCCTCATCCACAACTCTATATGCGAACCATATGTTGCAGTTGAAAACCCTGAAGATTATAATTAGAACTGTCCATTCAATTTAAACAAAGTCAAGAATGAAAACTATTTCAAATTCAATAAATAGGCCATTTCAAAGTGTACACACCATGGAGGACAAGCTTAACAACTTAATTGACAGGTAAAGCTTCATTTCTAATCCTCATTTTGATATCATCTGTAGCCTCAGGAGTCAAAACACATCACTGCTCAGTCCTCAAAATATGCAGAGAAAATGAAAATGTCAGCTGAATGAAAAAAAGGAGAAGCATCTGTTTGATAGCTGTGTAAGCCTGTGATATGTAAACTGCTTTGGAGTCAAGCAGCTCTAATTAGAGTTTCAAGGCATTCTTCATTAAATATACACACAGAGACATATATATATATAAGTTTTAAGCAATTATTTAGACCAGATAATTTGCAAGGAAATCAGGGTATAGAATTAAAGTAAGGAATATGATAATTTCACCGACAGACCTCTGACAACACCGTGATGTTTTCACACAGCTGTGAAGAAATACATATTTTCCACCTTTTCACAAAGCAGATCTGTACATTTTTCTCCACTCTTAGTCTTTAAAGCAAAAAAGAATGATCCATTTGGGGATCTCAGCAAAGAAAAGCCAAAAAAGGAAGAGTGATAGGGTTACCAGCCTCCACAGTGGGGTTATACTAATAGATATTTTGGCAACTGCACACCCTTGACGACTCCAGCTCCCATCAATATGAAACCCACACAGATGGACACAAACTCTCAGTGGAGAACTGGTGCCAGGATAAGTGAATGACCACATGAAATAACACGGGAGCAAAAACTGAAGAAAAACAATCCAGATAAATGCATAACTTAGGCCCCTGTAAAATGTTTATATGCTGGAAAAAACAGCTTCATTAATTTCGCTGTTTCCTTTAGAAAAGAAATGAATGTACCAGCTGTAAACAGGGAATTCAGAAGGGAATGCTTTGCCTGTGTTGAAAGACAACAATCAAAATTTTATGTAATTTCTGCTTAGGAGAAAGGCTTTGAGATCTCCATCATCTCCATCAGCAGCTACAGCAACGCTCCTGCAAGATTTTGTGACATGGGCCAGAAGAGGAGAGGGAAAATTAGTTATGGGGCCATCAATTTTTAAATACAGCTCCTCAGCACAATCCTGTTGGGCCATGCTGGGAGGCAGAAGGGTAGCAAAGGAGGAAAGGATCTCTACGAGGAGATGTACTTAATAAGTGACAGCGTGATACAGCCCAGACTCCTTGCGTGGACTCAGATCTGAGCCGCATTAAGGAGGTTTACATGTTGGGCCATCAGCATCTTTTCTCAGCAGGACGTGGCTGTTTGAAAGAGCAGTTATGGAATAAAAACAGAGGAATGCCTGATCTGATGAGAACACCTGTTTTTTGCTAGCAGCAATATTAATGAACACTCGCTGAGCTCCGTGAGTGCCTTTGCTGTAACAGAATGCAGAGAAATGCGTTTTCCACACACGGTAGGTAAAAAATGCACGAGGAAATTATGATCATGCAAACACCTTTGTAATCTGGTGTTTCCACCTTATGCTGCATATGCTGTGCTGGTTGGAAACATGGATGTCACTTGTGAGAAGGCTGTGCAGGACTAGGAGAACAGGGAGGGCACACACACCATTCAGCCACCAAGATCCATCTCTGCCCCTCTAAACTAGAGCCCACAGCAAAACCTCCTCCATCTCTGTGAGAGCTGGCTCCTGGCACTGCTCTACAGCCATTTGTTCATGGGGTGCCTCTTCAGATACCACCACAAGCGTTGATCCCCCACTGGAGCCATCCCAGCTCCAGGACAATCTGTAACACGAAATGCCAGCATTTTACAGAGATTTTCCTGCTCTGCTTCCTTATGACACACATCACATGAGACTCTGCAGAGATTCAACCACAAGAAGAGAGAACTGGTATTAACATATCCAAAACATGTCCATGCCAACTTCCAGAGCTGGATCGTAATCACAGAATGACAGAACGGTTTGGGTTGGAAGGGAGCTTGAAGATCAACCAGTTTTAACCCCCCTGCCATGGGCAGGGACACCTTCCACTAGACCAGGTTGCTCAGAACCCTGTCCAACCTGTCCTTGAACACTTCCAGGGATAGGGCATCCACAGCTTGTCTGGGCATCCTGTGCCAGGGCCTCACCACCCTCACAGGGAAGAATTTCTTCCCCATACCTAATCTAAACCTGCCCTCTGGCAGTGGGAAGCCATTCCCCTTTGTCTCAACCCCCCATTCCCTTGTCCAAATTCTCTCTCCAACTCTTGCAGCCCCTGAAAGGTAAGATCTCCCCAGAGTCTTCTCTTCTCTGAGCTGAACCACCCCAACCCTCTCAGCCTGCCTCTGTAGGAACAATGACACCTGCCACAGAAGAATTTTTTTTTACCTGCTTTTTTTCCCCCTCTTCCTGAGATTAAAAAAAAATCACATCAAACTAATCAGTCAATTGCTCCATTTTTATTACTTGTTTTTGAACTCTTTGGCTGACACTGGGTCTCTTTTGGCGTAGGAAACTGTTAAAAGGTTCTCAGGTGGGTCTTTCACAGACCTGGTATGCAACAACAGCAGGTTTGCTTCAAGTTGGTCTTCTAATATATCCCAGCTAGAGCCCTCAGGTACTCCTGTAATTGAAGTTTGAGTAATCCAATATGATGCTGATCAAACTACTGATCTTTTAATAACGCAGTGGAGCTCTCCCAGCAGTTGCTATCTCGCTGACAGCCATGTCTGGATCGCTTCCTTTGGGCCAAGGCTTTGAACAGAGAAGCTGACAGATTTCTGTTTGCTTTAGATTTTATCACAAATTGTTTTAAGGCTTTTTAAAGATATATCAGATGGCTCATAAAATCCACAGGCATTTCAATTAAAAAGCCCCCCAAAAAACAAGTTCTATTAGCTGTCCTGGTGAAGATCAGGATTAAATGCTGCTAAAGAGGAACATAAACACCACTCAGGAGCCGTGTTCCTTCCTGTCTTAGTCCTTGTTTGTGAAGCCTGTAGGCAAAGCCATAGAAAAAGCTGTGGTTACCCCACACAATACTCTCCACTGAAAGGCAAATGTGCACATTTTTCCTCTCATAATTTCCATTTAAAGCACAAATTTAAGGTTTCTGAGCCTCGCCTCTCCACACAAGAATAATTTGGCTGCAATTTACATTTTTGATGTGCTCAAAATGAACACCAAGATGACTCATGTGATGTTTATAAGATGCTTATATTTGCTGGTAAATACCTTGCTACAAACAAGCTGTAATTTAAGTATTCAAAAGTCTTGCTTCTGCATAAAATTACTACTAACCGTAATTTTGGAGACCACGACCAGAGCTTCAATTTCAGGCTCGCAAAACTCTTCCTACATAATGATTCTTAAAAGTACGAGTGGATTTTCTTCTCTGACAACGGCAATCATTGTATCTCTGTAATTGCAGAAAAGATTACCTGGCTTTTAATTCACGTTAGTCAGCTCCAACAATACTGTGCTTCTCTCCTTTCCTTTAAAATAAACTAATTATCGTCAATCAGCCCAGTGGAATGTTAACATTCTCCATAGCCTGCCTTTCAGAGGTAGTCATAAATGCTAGAAACTAGCTAATATAAACTAATCAGAGCCCTAGAAATATCTCAAAACATATTTGCACTGCAGTCTATCATTTTTGTCGTATTATTTCTAAATATTTTATTTTGCCTGGACAATAATAGTCTTTTCATATAGCTTTATAATGCTTTTCATGTAACTATTCAAAGCTCCTGCGTTAATTAAAAGCATTAAATCCTTGAGTAGTGTACCAAATACTACAATATTTCTGAACCCTAATTGTTTTCATTGTCAAAAGCTGATCAATACAGCCTTATTCATGGAATTGTTTGCACAAAGAAAACTTTTCAGGCTGGTTTTTTATTTTTTTTTAGCTCATGCCCAGCTTTCCTCACAAACTCACAACTGCAAGACCTGGAGCCTCACACAGAGAAACCACAGAGGGGGTGACTGTCACCATCCCTGCACTTCCCATACCGCCCCTTTCCAGAGATAATGGCAAGCTATGGTTCCCACTTCGTGCTTCCTTCCAGCTGGTAGAGCCCATGTGAGGCTCTTCAGCTCCCAGAGGAAGACAAGAGGGATCTGGGAGCCTTGGGAAGCAGCCCGTGTGCCGAGTCTATAATCAGCTGTGACGCACGGGGAGCTTCGAGCGCCATATGGACGGAGCCAGCAGATGCTCTGGAGATGGGACTCTGCGTTTGTCGCTACCTGTGACATCCAGAAACAAGTTTTCCCTTTCAGTCCGTGTCAGATCGGTGATCAATAATTCATCTGATGAGTGAGACGCAGGAAAAGGTGCCAGTTTCCTGTGGGGGATGAATAAAACTGTGCTTTTTGAAAGGCACGGCGCCTCGGAACACAGCAGAAGATGTGCTGCAGGAAAGGGATGACATGGTGACAAGCTGCACTACACCCAGCCCTGTGTAATCCTGACACAACCTGAACATTAAACTGCCAGTTCCATGGTTTGTTTATGCAAAAGGCTGTTATTAAAACGTTGCAGTTGAATTAGGCATTCAAAGAGAAAAAAAATCTAGGCACCAAAAAACAAGCTCCATGGAAAAAAGAGATTTTTTTTTTATTCTCCATGGCAAAAAAAGAGATTTACCAGAATTATCTCAAAATAACCATTGAAATATAAGTGGTCCCAGCCTGCCCCAAGAGTCAAGGCTGTAAATACAGGTAGGACTCCTTCATCTGATGCTTTGGAGCCTTGGATTAGGATAATTCTCTTGACACCCAACTGGCGTGCATAAAACTTCTGCTTAAAAAGTGACTGCAAACTGACTGTGCCTGTTCTCAGCTCCAAACGATAAAAAACATGTATCCAGGATAAACGAGCTCAGCCTTCAATGGCAATACTCACTTTGGAGAGAGCTGTCATAACTGTTAGCTTGTCTACCCCGAGGGATAGCAGATGTGAGAAACTGGGTGGTTCAGCTCACAGCCGCCTTTGTTCGGTGTGTGAGAGGGGAGTGGGGAGATTTTAGCAACACTCGAGCAGGAATCAGGAGAAAACCTGAACAGGGGCAATTAAAATTCAACAGTAAATCAATTATCAGAGCATCGGATGCTCTTCTCGGTCAAGACTGAAACAAATGCTCTAAACCAGGTTGGAAGTGTCTTTTCAGGCCTAAGTGATGTGTCCCTCTCCTGAATGAAGAGAAACAGCTCAGACATAAAATACTGGGATTTACTGATATGATATATGCTAATAAGATTGAAAAGGTTTGTGTGTCCCCAGTGTGTAGCTGAGTGGATCAGCCTGGGGAGGGCTCACAAAAAGCCAAGGGGACTGAACAGAGCAAGCCAAGGCATTTGCTGTGCTGACAGCCACTGGCATCCTGGAATGAGCCCCTGGAATCCAGCTCAGGTTCCTGCCTGCTCGGGCTTGCCATGAATCAGGACTTAGCTAATCCATTTAAAAAGTCCAATAACCTGCAGTCAGTGTTAGCTTTACCATGAATCTGTTGTCATTTTTACTACTTATTTTGAGCACATTCTTTGCTGTAGAACTACCAGGAACAGACAAATGCAGACAGATGACACTATTTGCCTAGGAGAGTGTAACAGCTTCACACAGCCATTGATCTCAGCCTGATCCCAGCCAGCTCCAACATGGCATAGGAGATGTAAGGGAGGGGAGAGGAACCACCTCAAGCCTTCATTTCTTCTCAAAAGCCAGAGACAAATGCTTTAAAAAAGCATATTCTGAAAGAATTTTACTCAGGAGTAGCAATAAACTTATATTCCCAATAGTTTGCAAACGTAGCTGTGAATGTCTCCAGTAGTTTCTGCTCGGAGCTTTTCCACAGCCAAACACAAACACCCCTCAGTTCTCCTGCCTAAATCCAATAGTCTCCAGGAAACCACAGAAGCCTGAGTGCACAATGGTGTTTATAATGCACAATTAATCCTTAGTCTTAGTTAATATAATTGCCTTTATAAGAGAAGTAGGGGAACCTTTTTTTTTATTATTATCAACTGGGATCTGAAATTAAAAGCAGTAATTATGCTTCTTGCTTGTGACTAAAAATACTGATTTGACAGGTAGGAGCAACTGTAAATAAATAATATTTAAATGTAAAAACAGATATTGCTTCTTGCTGAATTCATTTAAAATATCAGACACTTACCAGTATTCTGGATGTGCAAACTAATGGAGAAGAAAATGTTTATTCTTAATCCCCTGGCAGTGCTGCACTGAGTTTTTTTATACTTTGAAACTTAAATATTTGGAATTTTCTGAATTAGCCCCAAAAGCTGGATTCCCAGGATACTTGAGAGCAACTAACCACAGCACTGGAAAAAATGAGAAATCAAGTTTTACCTTCTTTCCTCTCAAAAGTTTTTTTCTTTTGCCTATTCTTTTCCTTTTGGTATTGCTGTAAAATTCCAATACACTGAAACACCTTAGTTCTCAAGATTGTTCAGGCAGGGTCTGTTAAGGTCATGAGATGGAGCTGCCTGTTGCCCTAACTCTCTGAGGTGGACATTAGAGGGGCACAGTAATTCAGTTACAAATAATTAGGTAACTGTGATAAAATTCCTGCAACTGGATTTATTTCCTTTTCTCAAGACAAGGTCTTGAAATAATGAAAGACAAAGAAGTCGGGGTGGCTACACCTACTGGAGAAGTACCTTCACTTGACTGCCCTAAGAGCTGAGTTCATGCTGCTTGGTACTTGTTGCAGCTATAATAAGAGCTGTTGTATTTTTTTCTTTTTGTAAAATGTATTTTCCTGGTTCTCCTTCTGTTGAAATGATCCTGGAACCAACTACCTCTGTGTCACAGCATGCTGACACTGTGTGTTGAGTCAAACGCAACTTTCAGAGACAAAACGATGCAAAAGCCTCCTGAATCCCTTCAGTGGACTAATTTCCCGTGTTCTAATAAAAATTAAATGAATGAATTGGCATTTCCCTAGAGCTGCATGGCATTATGACCTTCAGGTTTTACCACAGGACACTGCAGAAGCCTGTACACTGATTTGTTGGGCAGGGAAAACAAACGCCGAATTAACATTTGTTCTCTTTGATAAAACCAGAATTTGACAAGAATAAGTTATATCTCAAACCTTACCGACTTAAAAACCCTGGGGTCACTTCAATAAACACTTCCTTGCTCTCAGTATTCCTTTTAGCCCAGCTCTTAACTCTTGTGAGGCAGCAGTGTTCCGAGAGTTCCCATCCCTCCTGGGATCAGGCTCCAGCAGTGACACCGGTGACTCTCCCATTACTGGGGTAACCAGCAGAGGCCCTGCAAAGTCACACACTGGCTCTGGAAGCAGCTGCTCCCAAAGTCCCTCTGACAAAGGTCAGGAAACCTGCCAGGGCTCCGAGGTTCGGCCGAAACCCCCCAGGGAGGGGGTTACTGTGATTGCAATATCACTCTAATCAGTAAAATAGAAGCTTCTTCTCATCAACAGTTAATCACACCACTTCACTTGCCTCTAAGTTCCTTCAGTTGCCTTGACAGATGAGAGCACAATAGTATAAATAAGAAATGACAATTTGCCAAAGAAGGTTAACATAAGGTCATGACCTCTTTTCTAGTTGACTTCTGCAGCTTATTCATGTGTGAAAACACGCTTTTGTAGCTGTAACCTCAGCATCCCTTACAGATCTGGACCTGTTCCAACAACTGAGCTTTAAAATTACCATTTAAAATGGTATTTATGTTCAGAAAATACCAGTTCTGCCTTTTGCGATGCTTGAGTAGAACTGCTTCGCATTGGAATAAAATATTAAATGTCTATACATTTCACAGCATATCTCACTGCCATGGGTTGTCAGTGGTACCTCTGCTCAACAAACACACACATATATTTCCACTGCCCTCCTCAGACCACGTTACAGACACCTTTCTGAGCAAATCCACCCACAGACCCCGACCAGAAATGTCCCTCAAACACCACACACCACAGGGCACAGCGTCAGGCCAACAGTCATACACCAGAAAATGTCAAATCCTAATTTGTCATATTATTTGTGCAGTGATTTAAATCCAAATCCCTTCTCATCACTCATTTCCATCAGACACATGAAGAGCGGGAGGGAAGCAGGAGCTTTCTGTCACAATCTGTAATGCCTGTGCCAGGAACTGCCAGAAAATATTTCTCTGTCAGGGAAGCAAACTGAAGTTCTGAGCATGAAGGTTGGAGAGTGAAAGCTGCAGTACAACATGGAGATAATTAGTTTTGAAAGGCTAATCAGGTCACAGCTCTGGCTGGCATTTCTCTAGAGATGCACGTGCCTTCACCTCACCACAACTTGCCTCTCAGTGCAAGTATCCCTCACTGAAATGACTTTACATACCACACAACTCTGAATGATATATCCTGCCATAAGAGCCCCCAGTTATTTAGGAAAGACCCCTCAGCAGGAGCATGGATCCCAAAGTGTGGGGTGTCCCAGGCTGTGGTGCTCAATCCCCCTCCCCATGTGGTTCCAACCCCCTGAGGAAGGGAAGGTTTAGTCAAAGCTGAGAGCAATAACTATTTTAAGGTTATCTCACCTATTATATTCTGTTGTCTTGTGCATATTCATGGAGCCTTGTGTCTTGCACACACCTCTGACACACTAGAAGCTGGAGATGCTGAGCATCCTCAGCTCATTCTAGCTGTGAAATCAGGCTTTTGGGTCTCCAAAAACAATTGCTCACAACCCCATATCCCCCCCCTGCAATGATTGATCAAACCAGCAGTACACTTCTTTATGTTGTTGGATTCCCTTCCTTAGCATTAAACAGCTATAAATGGCTAAAAAATATTTTAAAAAACCGAGCAGTTATTTCCTGACAACACCTTTCCCTTTTGTCAGAAGGATGCTCTATTTTGTTTCTGAAAAAACACAATCAATCTTTCCACTAATAATGACTTGCTGAATAAAATCTGTGCTACTTCCATGCTGCTTTCCTAACAATGCACCTTATTTGTACCTTGGTTTATAAAAAAAACCTGTACACCAATCGATCATTTCAGTCACTGGTGAAATAAAACCAACCATGAGACGAGTAATGGGAGCAGAACAATAGTGCACATCTATTTAACACTGGAGTTTAGACTGAGGGAAACACAAAGCCCAATGATGCTGTAAAGGCAGAAAGAATGGAACAACCCAGAACGACAATAAGCCTTATTCCTCCAAAAACTCTGGTTAAACTGAATGGGAAGCTGTTTTACTCCCATCTGCAAAATGACTCCACTGAGCGACGCAGAGGCATCAATAAAATACCGACTCAGTGGCACGTCCTGAAAGACCTTCCAGCAGCACAGGCAGTTTTGTCTGGAAGCTCACTTTCCCCTCATGTAGTAATCAACCACTAAGTTACTCTTATTGTAACATCTGATGGCCAGAAGTTGGCCAAAGCTGGCCTTTTTGCAGGTCAGTAGAGCCACGTGCTCCTTGTATTATCACCTCTGCAAAAGGTCAGGTGTGTTTAGTGTCACCACTACATTGACTTTGTTCTATGACTTGAGCCTTCCCAGTTCATTGTGTGTTTCCATTTTAGCCTAAACATTTCAAAAAGCAGCTTCAAAACAGCTAATAATATATTCTCCTGTAATTTTTGATCAGATAAAATATTGTAAAAGAATCAAGTATCTTAAGCTCTGTTTGAGTTTTTAAAGAATGTCAAAATGCTAGAATTTAAAGTATATTTTAAGAATAGATGAATTGTGCAGAAGGAACGTTAATTTAATTAACAATTTTAAAGAAAAAAGGACTCTTGCAAGCCAAGAAAATTAGGATTTCAATGAGTAGGACCCCTGCTTTCAAAAACTTGGGGTTTGGACAACTTTTATGCAGACCTGAAAGCAGTAACTAGTCATCAAAATAAAGACCTGTCCACTGATTCATGGAAATATTAGCATTCAGTCCCCAGAAGAGGTAGGAGCAGTCTGAGGTGAAGTAGCAGGAATCTGTGAATCAGGCATGGTATTCCTGGGCTGAGGTCTCAAAAGGGCAAACCAAAAGCATGGAGGATCATAACAAAATGCTTCAATCAAAATAAAATAATCATCTATAGCTTGTTTACACTCTCAAGGTGGATCTCAAGTGATAGAAAACACTTCTCTCATCTTTCAGGGAAAAAAGGGGTGCAGCCAAATCAATTATAAAGTTAGGATAAAGCACATGACAAGCAAGAAATACAGTGCTTTGTACAAATCTTGAAAAGGAGCTGGACAGTGGTAAAAGGAAATCCTGGGAGAAAGGAATTTTTCTGGCACTGTGCAACAGGAAAAGCCAGAGAAGACAGTTTCTTGTGAAAAGATGATAATACAATTCATGAAAACCTACCCTGAGATAACAAAAAAACTACCAATGCTGCAGTTACTGCAGCAATGAAATGCAGTGGAGGGTGGAATCCAGGCACACAGCAGAGCTCTCCAGATCATATGGCAGCACACACTCATTACCTGTGTCAGGGGAGAGCTCAGGAGGAAGGAACTGCTCTGGCCTGCAATCCATTACACTCTGGGTGCCTTACACCTGACCTCCTCTGCCTTTTGCAGCATCTGATGATGCACAGAATGCAGTGACTGTAGGTCAACACATCAGCTGGGCTTGTTTACACCCTCTCTGTTTACCAGTCAGAAGTCTGACCATAATTCAATATGTGTTCTAACACAAGCTTCTGTGATGTTTTCCTTCTGCACAACGTCAAGCTTTTGCATAGGAACGAATTTTACCCTATAATGCACTAACTAGACTTATATTTCCCTTAGGAAAAAGACAAATGGGTTTACATAGCATGTGGTTTTAAATCCTTTTTTATTCGGTTAATCTCTAGCTGTGGAATTGTGATTGAAATGTGAAACGTATGTGTATTTTCTGATAAGGACCATTTTGCTTTAGAGGCAGATGAAATATTATCAAACGTATACACTTTCCTCAAGTTTCTAAATTGATGATGGAAATCCCATAATCAGAACATGGCACGGCCAATCCAGGTTAAGTGATAACATTTTTTCAACAGAATAAAACAAACCCCCCAACCCTTTGAAGTGTTCTTACAGCTACATCTTCATAATCCAGGCATGAGAAGATCCGCACTCTCGACAACTCGGAGCACACGCTCCTCAGCACCACATAAAAGCCAGCGTTTCCTTCTCTTTTCCAGTGTCTCCTCTGATTCCTTAATAGCAGGGAGACACAGCACAAAAAATTACCTCCACAGGATTTGCCATCTTCCCCCAGTTTCTGGCCAGCTGGACACTTGCAGTGGTAGCTGCCGACGGTGTTGCAGCACTGGTCCTGACAGCCCCCGTTCTCCACGGTGCACTCGTTGACATCTGCCAGAAGAAAGGACACAGCAGTCAGTAAGGAGTGGGCACTGACCACTTTTCCTGGGGATTTGAGGACAGTTGTGTATAATCCCAAAGCGACAAAATGAGGCAGTCACTGGGATGTACAGGTAAGGAGCGAAGCAACCCCAGGAGCAGCGACTCCCGGATATGTTGCCGAGCCCCCTCCCCGAGATCAACCAAGTTGCACCAGGGGAAGTTTGGATTGGGTATGAGGAAACATTTCTTCATGGAAAGGGTTGTCAAGCTCTCAGGCTGCCCAGCGAAGTGGTGGAGTCACCATCCCTGTAGGGATTTAAGAGACAAGTATCACAGAATCATTACAGTTGGAAAACACCTCTAAGATCATCAATCCCAATCATTTGTAGATGTGGCACTGGGGGACACATTTCAGTGATGGGCTTGGCAGTGGTGGGGGAATGGTTGGACTTGGTGGTCTTAATGGTTTTTTTTAACCTAAACAATTCTATGATTCTATGAGTTGCAAGGGTGGGATTTTCCTCCCCCTCTTCTGCACAGGCTGAGTACAGAGTCCACCCAGCTCTGGCTGCAGATTCTACCCAACTCGCCAAATTCCACCTCTGTGCAGCAGCATCAGCAACAACCTTTATACAATCACTTCCAGCAGCCTCACTTGTGTATTATGTTGCTTCCAGCAGTTGTGGCAGAGATGAGAAACCTCTGAAAGAGTGCAGTCTTTTAAATCAATTAAGCTTTCTGTCTAACCTGCTTTCTGTCAGGCACTGGTATCTATACACCTTATTCACTTGATAAGTTACTGTTTGCCTGCATGCAAAATAGAACCTTACCCATTATAAATGAAGAACATTAAAGAACAGCATGGAAAAAAGAAATCAGTAAATAAGCAGTCTGTGGCAGAGAAAAATCAATAGCAAAGACATATGCTTTTTAACCCTGTACTTATGCACCCTTATATATGGAATTCCAAAGAAACCATCGGGCCCAGGATGAGATTGAAGGTGCCAGATCTCTCATCCACAAGGCCTTTGGCACTGGCTGGGATCACACATTGCATTTGGGCTAGAGAGAATGAAAATCAGGAGGAGGAAGATTAAGCAAGAGAAGATAAGCATCACCATGACTGTAAAAACCACAGGCAGTTACTTCATATTAGCAGCACTCCACGTTCCCAATGGGGAAATGAGGCTTTAAAAAAAACCCCATTTAATTAGTTTGCAAAGACAAATCAAAAAAAAAAAAAATTCACATTCGTGCAGGAGAGGTGAAAGCCTTTCAGCTGCAAACCTTCGATGGTAAAGACTAAGATTTACCAAGGTTTGTTAGTTCTTTGATGAGCTCGAGCTTCACTTTACTGGCTCATTTCTGATCCTGGCTAAAAACCACAGGCTAAAAGAAATTTTTGAGGAGGTTTCAGACTGTTAAAAAGCTTAAAGAAAAGTGTGTGGTGAAACACAAACATTTGTGAAAGTGCAGCTGAAGAGGCACAAACTCACTAAAACCATCTCTCTTCTCTCCAGCTCCAGAATCTGTGCAATGACCAACACAACGAAAACTTCTTTGTTCTCAGTGATGCCGAAAAACACTGACAGGCCACATAAAAAAGAAAGTAAAACTCACTTACAATTCACTTCTCTCAGAGCTACACAACAAACCCAGCCCTAACTCGCGTGAACTCAACCAGGCCCTTCTCCATTTCACGGGGACGCAAATTAGACGGAAACTTTTCCGAAAGGAGAAAAAACACTCTCCCCTCCCCACTCCACTCCCCTCCACTCCGAAATGCAAAAAACACAAATGGTACCAAAATAAGACGTGCGTCTGTTCGTTTCTCCTTCGGCAAGAGACGGGGAGAACATATGACAAGCGACAGATTTTGGACATATTCCTCAAAGCACTGGAAGGAGGCAGGATGCTCCCAGCACCGCGCAGGAGAGCGACAAACAGGCACGTTCCAAGTGATTTACTCCATCCCCCCCCAACCCTCACTCACAGACATCTTGATGTGCCTCGTGGTAATAAACAGTAATGAGCCACATAATAACCCTGCTCCACAGCTTCGACTTCTATTTATACCAACAGTATTGAAAACTAATAAAGTCTCTTGCTCTTTTTTTTTTTTTTTTTTTAAACAAAATAAAGGGAAGAGCTGCTTTGTTCTTCCACGCCACGTTTAGCACCCACAAACCTGCCTGATCTCCCGGCATAAAATATTGACTGAGGTGGCCTACGATATACAGCCCAATTTATTAACATCAGTGTCTACATTTTGAACCAAAATATTGGAAGGAAACCTTTCTAGCTGAGGAGCTAATCATTATCCTCTTGATTTCACTAGGCTGTAATCCATTTGGAAGTGTATAGTGCTGTTGCATACTAATATATAGAATGTTTCTCCTTTGATTGCAGGTCTATTAGCAATCAGAAATCTTTTCCTTTCTTGTTCATCATGAAATGCCCTGGTCCAGCTATGAAAGTATTGGTGCTGTATGACTGAGAACTCATTTTCTACTTTTTCCAACTCAATCTTAATGCTCCATTCAGGATTTCCTTGTCTCTGCCTTAATGCTTGTTTTCATCCTCTGATGAAATGTTTTTATCCATTTCTTTGTTGTTTGTTTGTTGGTTTTTTTTTTTTACACCAGACACCCATTGTTTTTTCTGTTTTACACACAAAACCTGATTTTTCATCCTCATGTCTCATTAAAACAAATACCTTATTTAAAGCTGATCATCATAAAATAAAGTATACTTTAATTTCTGAGCTAAGTCACCAAAATAAGCTTTTTGATAAAGACTTATCCCTATTACAGAGCACTTATATTTGAAGGAATACACTCAATAGGTATAAATTACACTAGTTTATGGTTAAATTCCATGAAAATTTGCTCTCTAAGCACCCACATCCTTCACTGTCCTGTCTCCTGTACAAGACCTTCTCCATTGTCTGCACCCTGCCAAGCTGTTTTCTGCAGCTCCATAATAAAAGGTCAGATGTTGCCTCAGTCCAAGCAGCACAAAAATAAATGATCTGAATGTGAAGTGATAAAGAATGTGTTTTACATTTGTAAGAGGATGGTTCATGCAGCTCTTACAAGCCACACTCAGCTGTTCCATATTCCTTAAACAGAGTAAATCAGGACTTTAAAATCCGATTACAGCTTTGCCACTGGGGAAAAAACCCCCCAAAACACCACAAACCAAAAAACAAACACCAAAAAATAAACCCAACAAAAACAATTCTGTCAAATGATAAATAATTTCTGCCTGCTTTCCATATTCAATGTCACCCAAGGTTGCAAATATATTTTTTCTTCTGAATAGTGAGAAAAATGACAGAAAATTTCTGACATGTAACAAGTCTGCCATGTTAGGTCTGACAAAAGTTCAATGTTATCAAGCCTATCAATCCATCTGCAATGACACCCTGTAGGCACTTCAAAACAAGAAATAAATGTGATGTTTGCTACTGCAGTGTTTCCCATTTATTTATAGAGCCAACGTTGCGACACAAAAACATTATCCATGGGACACACTGGATGTGAGCCTTCAGTCCTGCCATGGGAAGTGATAGGGAAAAATAACTGAAAACACCTTTCATCTAGATTAACTTGATATTAATTTTATTAATGATCTGTGGGAGAAAAGTCTACAATATATTTTAAATCCACTAGTATGTTAAAATGTGGATTGTTGACGTGTCCATGTCCCACACTCCCTGCACAAGTGGTATTACAGAGTGGCACTATGTAAAAAGATGTCCTTGCTCCAAAAATATCATAAAATACTTGATATGTAAGGTAAAATGCCTCTTTTTTTTTCATGAAATGGACCTTCTTTGCCCAATTAACCAAGCCTAGGAGCTACATGCTAAATGGAGAAGGACTGATCCCAACCCCTTACTTCTCTATTCTTGTTTAATGCTTCTGACTCCCTGTCTGAAAATATCACACATCTCAGTTCTGGGGAAAACAACCCTTCACCAAGTCTTTTATGAAAATCTAGATGATTTCAGATTTCCCACAAATAAATGAAAACTTTACATTAAAGCAGACACTGGACAAAGTGTTTTTCACTGGTAATTCCAATTTGAAAGCTAGCAGCAGTGACCTGCACTGCCACTAGCTCTCAGATGTAGAAAGCAGATGAACAAAACAATCAGTCTAAAAAGCAGAAATATATATTAGCATTGGGGCAGAAGTGTCCTCTACACTGAGCTATAGGTGAGGGCTGCAGCTCTGCAGGGTCTCCACATGCAGCTGAATTCAGCATCTTTAAAAACCAGCAGGAGATTAAGCCTGCTCTGACCAGAGGACTGGCCAGACCCAGGGAAGGGGAAAGCCCCTGCACTGAGCAGGAGCTCAAAATCTGCAGCACGAAAACCATGGAGTGAAACAACACCATATTTTGGCAACGCTTTGTATGTTTAGATCTGTGGAACACACCAGTTAACCCCCTGCCTAGAAGTTAAAGTGTTCCTACTTTACCCATACAACAACTTTATGCAATATGCATTAACATAAAGACTAATTTTTAAGGCAGCTGAAGGGATCTCAGAGCTGCAGCCCGGTATTTCAAACCCATTTTCCACAGTTTCTATATTTATCGGCTGCATATGAGCAACAACTTTATTTATTTAGCACAACCACAGGCAAAGTTGCCTTTTTGGTGCCCAGCTCTGGGGCTCGCCCACGCTCTGACCCATGAGCCGCCGACTCCGGAGCTCCCTGGACTTGTAATAAATCACTGGAGTGGAATCAAATCTGTGAAATCATTCACATTGTTATGGCAATCCCGCACGAACAAAGCCCACCAGCGTGGAGAGGGAAGGTGATTTTGATTAGTTTAAAAGCATTAGGCTAAAACACCGAGCTTCAATTAGGGGTCAAAGTAACCAGAACTCATTATTTAGTGGGAAGACAGCATTTCACTAATAACAGTAATAACACTTGGGACTTTCTTCTGAAGACTGTGATGAAGGTGGTCTGATTTCAGGAATCTAAATGTTAAATATCTTTAAGAAAGCAGTTTGATTACTCTCTCTAAGAGGCACTGGCAGCTTATATTGACTTTTATAGCAATTTAGAGATGTAAATTCCTAACTCAGAAAACATAACTCAAAAGCTGTCAGGTAAAAGAACCCTCATAATGGTTAGGATCACAACCTGAATGTAGTTTATCATGTGCAAGTTAAATGCCCTGCTATGTGCATCTTAGTATATCTGAGTGCCTGGCACACAAAGATGTATATCTGCAACTATTTTACTATTTTGCTTTTATAAGGAGATGTTATAGGCAAGTGTCTGCAAAGCACAATGCATATTTGACAATTATTTATTTACAGATCTAAATAATCTGATTTGATTCTTTTTAAATGCTGAAGATTCAGCGAATAGGTGCTTTATTAACTTTGGTTTTTCACAGTGTGCTTTTTTTTAAATTACAGCTTAGATGGTCTGCAACCAAAACCATACGCCTAAAAAAAAAAAAATCCAGAAACCTGAAACAGTTGATTTGAACTTTAAAGGCCACTCACTGCTATGAGAAAATGTGGTTCACACGAGCACACACACACACGTAGATCACAGCAGCGTTATACATAAATATAATCTAATGAGCAAACATACTGGACAGGCTGTCGGGCACAACACTCACACCCCAAAGACTGCATTTGTCTTTCCCTTGGTCTGCTGCAAAAGCTTTGCAGCAGTTGTCTTTGAGCAGTAATTGTCTCTAAAACATAAATTACATACATCACTTCCAGCACTAACCATAAATTACCCGCCTGAATAGCAAACAAAGCTGCTCATTCTGATAGTCAGCGCAGCCCTGCCCGGGTATTGATTAAGCACTCTCAATGCTTTATTAGGTTTTCTTCCTCCACAAAGTCAATAACAGGATGAATATTTCTTCTTGGGCCGTTATGAAGTATCGTAAATCTGAGCCATTATTAACAAGCACCTGATTAGTGGAGCAAACTTATCTGAGAGTCTGGCACAGGCTCCCTGAGCGTCACCTCCCGGAAAACACCCATCACTGCCACTGTCTCCATCAGCAGCTGTGGCACCTGTGCTCTCACAGCTTATCACCTCCCCTTTTCCATTTTTTTTTTTTTGGTCTTACTTTTTAATTAAAGAAATTACTGCTGCACTCATTCATTTTTATCCCCGTGTCACATTCCTAAATGCAGAGAACATCAGTCACCTAACGATTATGTGCATGGCCCATGTTCCCCAGGGATGTGGGTCTCTGCCATGGTTTGGTTTCTTTTTTTATTGGGGCACTAAGAACTTCCATTTAATGAATCTTAGATGCAAAGCCCAAAGCAAACAAAGCTCCTTGTTAGACATATTTAGCTGGAATTCATATTTCTATTTAAAATAATCATCTGAAGAAAAAAAAAACCAAACATATTAAGCAATCGTTTGCACTTGCTCACATTAAGAACAACTCCTTTGAAGTCAGGATAAAATTCTGCAGGGGGAAAAAACCAGGCTCAAAGTTTAAATAAGTTAAACAACAAGCTCTTAAAGCCCAAGGTGTTGCTGTGTTAGACTGGACCTGCAGCTCATCTCGTGCCATGGCAGAGAACACTCAGAGCTGTGGGTACAGAGATGGCCCCTTCCACCACAAGCCCTCACCCTCCTGCTCTCTGCTAACTACAGAGCAGACTCAGTTCTGAAACCTGGCATTTAAAAGTCCTTTTAAAATCTCTATCCCTGGTTATGGCAGCTCTCCATAACCATACACATGGCTACCCTCTCTTTTTTGTTCTTCTTTTCATTCCTAATGTCCTGCTCATCGATGACATTTTGAAACAACAAACCCCAAACTTTTATGTGAAAAAACACCAGCTTTGATTTCTTTTAATCCCTCTTTAAGATTCTCTTTCAAGCAGGAAAAGCTATTTCCTAAAAGTGAAATGCAAGACCTAAATCATGCCCAAAGTTTTCCTCTCTTCACCGACTAGAAAAACTAAACCGAGAGGTGGATAAAAAGGGCCTATCACAGTACAATGAAATCCTGTAATAGAGCTCATTTTTAAACTATGTTTTCCCAGACAAGGTATGAATAATGTAACTGAACACCCCAGAAGATCTGAATAAAGCAACACCAGCCTAACGGATGTTAATTGGCAGCAATTGGGGCTGATTGTGGAGTGCGGCTGGAGCTGTGATTACAAACAGAGCTGATGCAGCCAGCCCAAACCTCAAGTACTGCTGCTGCAATTAAAGATATTTTATCAAATTAGACGAGTGTTTGCCTTTGCCTGCTCTGATGCTTATGAGCAAAACATAAAAGAAAGCATCTCTGGCTGTAGGGCAGCTTCCCTACATCAGAGCTCTGCCGAGATGGGTTTCCTTCTGCTTTGACTGCCGATGCCACAAAATGGAGCCTCCTTAGAAGGAATTCGGGACTCTGCAGTGACATCCTTAAAAGCCTCTCCTTTGATCTAGAACTGCTTTTGCCCTAAAAATGCAATCTCTTTATGGTGTATCTAACTTTTTGCAGCACCGACAAGTGTTGGTTATGCACACACAAACAAGAAAAGAGTTTGAACTTGGAAAGTTTGATTCCACAATAAAAGCCCTTACATATTTTTGCAGGCAGGTAAACATTCTTCAGACATCATTTCCAAAGCAGTGATTGTTAGTGAGACTTCAGGACTAGCAACTGGATTTTTATGTTTTGAGTGCTGAATCCCAAAAACAAGCCCAGTGGTTGAGTCCAGCTGAGCTAAATCCTGGTGCCCAAAGGAGATCAAAAAGTGCACCTTGAACCCCAGACATCCTTCTGCTTTCCTGGCTGAGGAAGTCAGTAGAAGGTATCAGCCACCTGGTCATGAACTAAGGTTGGCTCTTTCCTAGTATTTTCCATTATTCCCAACAAGATGCTCAACTTTCCTCTCTTGCTCCTGTATCTCAAGAATTTCTGTCTTTCCTTCAGGTTCCAATAAAGGTCTATAAATTAGGCTATCAGAATTGAATTTAAAATGGATAGAGAAAAAAATATTCTGGGTGATTTCTAAGAGCTTAGCATTTACAGTCATTTAGTTGTACAGAGCTCCATAAGAACTAATTGCTCCCACATTTAAAAATATAAAAACAAAAATCAAGACTATGAAAACTTTTAGAGGTTTTCAGGTCAAGAGAGCTGAAGAGTTCAGCCAATGATATGTGTAAGTGTAAATAACCTGAAGGTACCCATGGGTTAGGTAGTGCCAACATCATTAGGACCAAGCACAAGATCAGATACCACAGCACTGGCATTAAAAAAGAATAGCAAGGAAGAAAAGGCAGCAGCTCTTGTGTTCTGATCAAGCTGTATTTTTAACAGATTTAAGATGTTATGTCCTCTCTGAAGACCACTGCAATAGTCCAACACAAAAATAACAAAACCAGAGATAAAGATCGAGGTGTCCATTGCTGATGCCTTTCAGATTCCCCAGGAGAGAAGGTGAATGAGCCATTTCAAGCAGAAACAAATGCTTGTTCCAGGTAAAACCTGTAAGGACGGGTCAGATTCTACCAATTCTGTGCTGGCATTCCATGTGCAACGTGGGATGTTCAAAAGCTCTGCTAGGTTATTACTAAATATAGCAGCAACCGGAGTTTGTGACAGCAGGAGAGCGAGGAGGACGAGGAGCTCCAGCCAGCAGGGTGCAGGAACGGGGAATTGAGCGCTACCAGAAGGGCTTATCTGGAAATCAGCTCCCAAACTTTCATGTAAAGGAGACTCAAATCACAGCTTTAGCTCCCAGCTGCACAAAAGACAACAAAGAAAAGCCCTATTGTAAGTGCAGAATAAAGTAAGTGTTTATTCCAGCTTTTTCTGCCTTTGTGCTCAGAGCAGAACTGATCAGTCTGAGAAAGTGAACGAACGGCTCTTTTTATCTACGCCTGTAAAATAAACGTCTCGAATCCAGGAGTGTCCTTTCCTCCACTGCAACACTGCGGAAAAGGGACACCTGAAGCACTCCACAGCCAATTCTGATAATTCAATTCACACCAGGGCAGGCCCTCACCTGGTACAAAACACCGCCTGATGCCCTGGCAGGACGTGGGTGCCAAGTGACAGGTGCTGCTGCAGGGCAGAGAGCACATCAAACCCTCTCCTGCCCACAGTCCCCACCACAGGACCAAAGCCAAAAGTCCAGAAGTTGCTGCTTAACCTACAAACAGGGTGATTATTACAATTGTACGGTCTGAGCAAGCTGACAAATTGGGCAGCTTAAATTTCAAGGCACTCCTATTGTAATAAGCCATTTCCTTACAAAATATTCTTTTTCATAATATAATTAACCCCAGGACTAAGCATGTGAGCAAATTAGTTCATTTTTCACATGAATAATGAAAACCTTTTTTCCTTTTTTTCTTTTCCCAAACCATTACGAACAGAAATGAATGTAAAAAATTTCTCAACAGAGAAAGGATGATGTGTGCCCAGCTTTTAGTTTAGAACAGGAATTCATTATGGAGATTTAAGTGGAAGCTCCTGTTTTCTCTTCTTATTTTTCTTAATAGTTGTCCTTGTTAGTCAATCAAAAACTTTACTCATCCTCAGATCTAGCCTGGAATCAAACAGCCTCTGCTACAAACTGTAAAAGGTTAAATATTTCTTCCTTCCTATGTCCTCATGAATATTCTCTCCCATCTTTTTTTTCCCCCCATTTTTAGAGGATCTTTCTAACAGTTCTGTGGGCAGAATTACTCACTGCCCTGACAAAAATCCTGCACTAACTAGAGTTGTAAAGTCACCTCACTTTCTACTACAGAAAATAACATTTCTGTAATCATTCCCTGCGTGGCTGAAACACAACCACATAACCAGGTCACTCTTTTACAAGAGACATAGATGAGAACTCGTTATTTGCTTTACACAGACAGATGTTTAAGACACAGTCATTGTGTGTTCCAGTAACTGATCTTGTGTGTCAAGGGCAAAACAACCCATGGGAGAGAAAAAAAAAAAAAAAGATTAAATCTTCATCAGTTTAATTTGTAAAGCAGCCCAAGGGAAGTCATTATTCCCAGAGATTCCATTACCTAATTTGTTTTATGAATTCTTCTAACTTATCTGACACCAATGGGTGCTTGTTAACTATTGCTTAATGTCCCTGGTGTAAGGGAGTCCCTGGGTGCTTTGGAAAGGCAGAGGTATCATTTAGTGCTGAACAGGACCTAAATATTTCAGAGAGGTCTGAATCCCTCTCATCAGAAACGGCAGTGAGGTGAGCATCCTTTAACTGAAAGGGAATTCCCACTAAGCAGGACACTTAAACTTGGATACAGAGTTAGATGAAGCCTGAGAAAAGGAGGGATGTACAAACCACTAACTTGCATGAAGATTTTACCAGTGACAAGCTCGAAGCAAAGAACTGAAGGAACGGGATTTTCTTTTCCCAGTTAAATTAACGAGCAGCAGAGCACAGCTGTGATTCCTTGGGGCCTTTCCTAGCAGAACAGCACAGAGGTCTCCTTTAAAACAAATAAATCAGGCTCAGCACGATGGGGTAAGGCAGACAATCTGCAGAAAGAACAATTTGGCAGCAAGTTCCCTCCACCTGACACCGGCATTTGAACCCAGGAGCTGCCCAGCTCCTGCACACACATGTGCTCCCCACGTGTAGCTCCTGGCCTGAGCACAGGCAGCAGGCTCAGCTTTACAGCCTGGGAGTCCAGCTTATAAAAATACGTGATCTCAAGGTTTATAAACCAACCAATGTCAAAGGTATCACAGGCAGAAGCTGGAGGGCTGAAATTGTTAATCCTGCATTGCTAAAATTCGTTCGTACCAGGGCCAGAAAGAGTCGGTTTTATGTAACCCAAACTTTACACTCTGGTTCCCAACACAAACTAAATTTGCCTTTCAAATCTCTCTGGATCTCAGGCATCTGGTTTTGATGGAGAGCCATAACCAATTTTTGCAAGGGGTATAACCAAAGAGAAATTTGCATTTGTGTTTTCAGCAAGACATCACTGTCTCAGTGTAAATAATTTAAAACTTCGAAGTTGCTGCATGAGTTGGTCTTTTTATACATGATCATTTTACACCTTCAAACATGTGTTCCTCTACTTCTCTCCCTGCAAGCAGATGAAATACTTTATGTTCCTCACTATTAACAAATTGTGTATCATAGTAAAATCTTAAATAACACCACACTCAAAGATTGTTGGGTTGAGGATAACCAACTCTGTTTTCTGATCAGCAGTAAGGTCCAAGTATTAAACTCTATACTGTTAAACAGAAGGTGTATTAGAAATAAGCTCAAAGTTTAAAGGATCTACAATAGATGTTCAAAAAATTAAAAAACAGACAGCAAAAGGCAGACACTATTGGGGTAGAAAAATCCAAGCAAGGTTGTGAGATTGTGTGAAAATAAATCTGTATCCAGCTGACACTTGTGTGCACATGAGCTCAGGCAAAGACAAGTATATTCCACAGACACGTGGATTGTTTGGAGTCTGAGTCCTGCTTTCAGAAGAGTGAGGAAATAAATCAATAACTATGTTTGCCTTGATCTTTAGCTCACTCTTATGGACCACTCAGAGCATCTCATTTAACCAAACCTCTTCAAACCACGCGCTGCCGGCTCTTCAGCTTTTGGAAAAACAGTTGTGCAACGAACGTCAGAGGGATCCAAGGCTGAACAGCCTGGCCTGAACTCATCCCAGACTGGATTGAGCATGATTTAATACCAAGATCTTTCTTCCTATGTGCATAAACCCCCCCCTAAGCGTGAGCATCCAGGTGGGATCACCACGGCCGTAGGTCAGTCGGTGCCAGTTCACAGCTTAGGTTTCCACATTTGGAATTTCACCCTTTCAGTTCCAGTCAAAAAGGAAATTCCTCACATCCAACCCAGGCTAATTACTTTTTTTTTTTTTTTTTTCATGGCAGAGACAGCCAAACCTGTTCTGACGCAAAAAAGGGAAGTGTGATCTACGAGCAGAGTATGTGTAGAGTAATGTTATGGATGGTTCTGGAAATCCAGCCAGAAAAATACGTCGCTCCCAACATTGTCTCTGTTGCCAACAGTTACCACCTAATGTTGTCTGAGAGACTGCAGTGATTTCGTGTTCAAAGGGAAAGGCAAAGCCTCTGGTATCTCAGATACCACGCTGCCGTTACTGATGGCAACGGGGAATTTTTAACAACTGGAGAATATTCCTGGAGAAAATTCCTTCTCCACGATGGATGCAGTCACTGCGTACATTTCCCTGTGTTACTCAAAAAAACAACACATTATCCCAAAATCCTGAAAGTTGCCTGTGAAGTTTTCTGCTGAAGGAACGAATGCAGCGAGACTGTAACTTGTTCTTCAATTACAGGACACTTTAGTTATTAATTTCACTTTTTCTGTCTGCACTGCACCACCTCTTTGGCCCACCTAGAAGCTTACAAGGCTTAATTTTCCCAGATACTTGTGCATCCTAATTTTACTAAATACTTTTACTTTTTCATTTTACTAAATACTTATATCTCACATCTCCCACACTGTGACCATTAAAAAACAGCGAAAAGAACTGACAACCTGTGGATACTTCTCTGCATTTATTCTTTTAAAGACAGGAAATGTGTGAACAGTGGCCAATACAGGTAACTTTAAAAACCTGGTTGTTACACCACTGGAGCAAAACACCAGAGATTCATTCCCACTTTCCCACAGCCCAGTCTGGCTCCCTGTGGAGCAGCTGTCTGATGGTGCAAAGCAACGAGGGATGTTGTGCTCCATGTAAGATGCTTGGACATCCAACTATGCCATACACCTCCAAAACACATGTTTTGAAACATGGCTCTTTTTCCTCTCCATTTTTGTCTTTTTAGGGACCATTTCTTGAAATTCCTCTTGTTCCCTAAGCCTGAGACTCATTCCCTTGTAAAACAGACCTCAGGTAGAAGTTCTTCACAAGGTGAAAAATATTTTTAAGCATTAAATTTCTTAATTCTTCCTTTTTGCCTTATTTCTTCCTTTTCCCACACCTCAACTGCCACACACTTCTGATTAAATTAAAAACTGGCCAAGTGTAGTTTTGGGGGGTTTTCCCCTCCAATGCTAAAGTATAATTATAAGATGGGGGGGATAAAATTACAAATTCCACCAAGGTCATTAATGTACAAAATGCAAATTGTCTCCCATTTGTCAAAGACCCTGGGGAAGTCTAGAGATAATTGAAATGATAGATGAACAGAGGAGACTAACTGCTAATGGTCTGTATATCAATGAATCAATGTCACATTTATGAAGGGCTTTGGGAAATTATTCTAAATACTTCATCTACAACAGCTGAAGTTTAGCCTACTTTTTCTTTTTAATGCTGAAAAATTAATTATAAAGTTTAGTTTAGAGTTACACAAGTGTAAACCTGTGGTAATTTAGGCTCAAGAACAACATATTGAAAAACTACATATTTTTGTGCCAGAAATGACCAAAATTCTCAGTTACCAGGGATTATGATATAATTAAGAGCAATATATATATATATATATATCAGAGATAATCAAATATAGGACCAGCCCTCACCCTCAAAGCATTTGAACTCATATTATTACCTGTGCAATTCATTTCCTCCAGAATTTAAATAAACTTCAGAGTATATTTACCACTGATTCTTGTGCTTTTCTATTTTCCTGGTATTTTCAATCACAAACTGAACTGCTTAGAGCAGGGCTTGTGTTCAGGTGTGTTTATGGGGCACTGACCAAACAGGAACGAGGAATGGAGAAAGGAAAACCAGGAACATTTCCCTTTCAGACCAAAAACAAAGCCAATCCTGGAGGTAACTTTGGCACAGTTGTACAGAAAATTGTATTTTCACGTCAAAAGAGGAAAACCACCAAACCACTAAGTCACTCTGCAGAGTCTTCTCCCAGCTGTGAAGAGGCCAGGGTACATCACTAAGGGTCAATGAGGACAAGCTATAAATAAAAAGCAAGTTTCAAACATTAAGATGCCACCTTGGTTGAATCTGCAAATAGTTTGGGGAAGTGGATCAGTTTAGAGGGTTTCATTACTATTACTATCATTACTATCCACATTTTTTTCTGCTTTTCTTCCCACACAATAGGAAGGCTTCAGATGAAGGGAAGCCAGAAGGACACCTGCAGGCTTGTTTTATGAAAAATAGCTTTTTTCTCACAAAAAGAACAAAACCATCACACCCCATTGAAGTGGCAGATGGCAGTGCACTGGGACAGGCAGCATCACTAAAATATCACCTGAATTAAACCCTTATCAGCCCTGTTCTCACTGAACAAAATCACAAGGTGATTTCATCTGGAAACAGCACCTCGATCGCTCGGCTGGGGGAAACACGAACCAATCTAGAAAGACATCTGGATTTCCCCAGAATCTGAATAAGCTGGTTCTATCTAAAACAACCAGGACTTGGCACATGAAGCAAGAACAAGGCTCTCTGGAAAACATCACTGCTTCCGTCTGAGGAAAGGTAACATGCACACATTGCAGTTAAAACAATCACACTGAATTTTCTGGTCCTTACAACCACAAATATTTATATAAAGAATCAAGAGGTGTCATCAAACTGCTGAGAAAACAAGGAGGGACATCCATGTGCTGGGACCAGCCTTCCTGATTATAAAATATCACTGGGCATGGTGGAGATCGGGAGCAGCTGATCCCTTAGGATAACAACAAACCTTGAAGAAAAACTGGTCAGAAATGTAAGATCCATGTGAAAAAGGACCCCCCACAAATCAGTCTGCTGAGTTCATACTGACATATACCAGCCCTGGTCTTACTGACTGTCCTTTATAATAAAGAACTGTGAATAAATAGTCCAAAAATCTCCATATGAAGGGGACAGTATTATGGGGTGAAGCAAAATTTGCAGTGCCTATTTTCAGGAAGCGAGGGAAGGAAAGCTAGGAGCACAAATAAAACAAGGTGTCTTACAAACTACAAGCCATATTTGTGGAGCAAGTCTGTTCTGGATGTTTCAGTTGGCTGGCAAAGCCTGAAAACACACAAAATTAGTATCTGTTTGATGCTGGTTTGCTAATATTCCTGTCTTTTCTCCTCCAACCTCCCCCTCTCTGTCAGTGTTCCTTAGCTCAAATCAACCAGTTCCAGAGCTCAAATCAACCACTCTAAAACCAGTAATGTAACACCTTGCTTTCACTAAATGAACATGTATTTCTCTCCTTTTATCTATTATTACATGTTTACTAAATAGTGAATAGGAAGCAGGAGTGTTTCATCTCCAAGGTCTCAGAGCTGCCCTTCCCTCCCACAGACTTCCCTGTCCTTCCCAAATTCTTTCCCCAGGAAAGAAGCACAGAGAGGAGAGAGAAAAAGGCCCCCAGCAAAGAGTAAAAGCTTCACCAAACAAATAAACTTGAGCTTTACAGAAATCTTTAACCTACCAGTGAGGGTGGATATCAAGGGGTTTCTCCAAGCATCTCAGTTTTGCTGCTCTCTGTCTGTGCTGGATTCCCACCTGGGGCTTCATGGAGAACACAAAAGGACCAAAATCCTGGTCTTTATGGATTTTCAGGGGAGTGTTAACTCTCCCTCACTCTGGACCCTGGTGCTGTGTAATCCAAAAAGGGCTGTCAGTCAGTAATTTCACCTCACAGGTGTTCCCCGAGGCTCAGATGATGCCTCCTGGCGAAGTTCAGCCCCTCTCCGTTGTTGTCACAGCTTACCCAGCAGCCAATTAATAAAACATTCAGCTCCTCCATTTGCTGAAGCACATTTGTTCTGCTAGATTTTAATTTTTTTGAATGAGTGAAATACAAGGAAGATAATTTCCATGAGCTAATGATACAGAGCCAGTTAACTGATCGCCCATTCTGCACGAGGAGATGGCTTTTCTCAGGGAACAATTTCCAAGCAGCCTTTCAGGGCCATAATTACTTGCAGTATCACAGTCTCAGCACACTCTTCCCTTCTCATTTTTTTTTTTTTGCTATTTTACAGATGTGTCACTCTCAGAGTACTAAGTGAAAACAGATTACCTGCCACTGATTACCCAACACATCCGCAGAGGAAGGTGGGGGAAGCGTCTCTCCGGTGACAAGTTTTGATTTGTGGATTAAATCCCCCTCTTAATTGAGCCATACTTCTTCTGCTAACAAAGCCTGGTGGAAACCCCGGGATAAATCTACCTCTTTGCAAAGTAAGTTTCCCTCACGTCATACCCTCCCCTTCCTTTCTTCTCGTTTCATTAAGATTTTGAGTTATATACACAAACTCTTCACTTCAAACACTCATTATGGAAATACTGCAAACCCCAAAGATGTCACAGTCGTCTCTTTTACAGCTTTTCTTTTTCTAGGCGACATTCATATTGCAGAATAATTTAGACAGTAATTTAATCACAGGGTTTAGAGGTCCAGCAAATGTTACATTTACATAATGTCAGTCTTTCAGCAGATAATTTGGTCCTTTGCATGTGTTAAAAGACGACATCGCTTGTTAAGTTCATGTTAGTGCATTTAACCCAGCAGATGAATGGCTGCTTTGTTAATCTGCCACATATTTCTAATTTTCCTTAAGGATGATTAGAAAATTCTATTTAGGGTAAATTCACGAGCACCTTCAGTCCACTGGAGTGACAAATCAAAAAGATTATTAAATCTCACAGCATAGAAATCTCCATAAAATGGTCATAAGCCCTTGCAACACAGTAAATACTGAATTTTTCCATGTGTAAATACTTCATTAGTCAATATTTTGCTCCTGCCTGCTTTCAGTACATGTGACTGAAGTTATTAAAATGTGTCTGATAAGTTTTATAATTTCTCCTAAGGATGTATGGTATTTTGTTGCTAGAAACATAATATTCTTCTCTCTCTTGTCAAATGCTGCTAAAGGGAATTAAGTAGGACATAAGAAATGTGATTTAGTTTTGGCATGGTAATGCTACTACCCTGGACATCCAAAAGATAAAACAAAAGGTGGCAAATCATTATTGCTCAAAGAGAAATAGCATGTCTGTACAAGTGATTTTCGAAAAGTACTACTGGGTATTTAAATTTGGAAGGATAATAACCTCAGCAAACATCTCAGGAGCCTTAAAGCTGACTTAACACTTACATTTAACACCATATTTCTGCCTTTTTATTTTGAAGTTGCACATTGTACCCTCGCTGCTCACATTAAAATTGAAATCTCCCTTTTAGTTTAAACTTGTACAATACCAGGATTTGCAGCACACAAAAAAAACCTGTTGCATCCTCTGGCCAGTCCATGCTGCTGTAGGATATTCCCTCATTTTCCACTCACTTGAGCAGTTTTAAATGTACTGTAGCCAGCCACAGAACAAATCAATAAGCCAAAAATTACACCTGGAGCTGAGAGCACATTTTGATCATTTAGTCGTATCTTGGAACAATTTCTGCACCCTTTAAAATAGAAAGGTGTTTACCTAGAGGACAAATTCATACAGTCTTCTATCAATGAAATGGGTAATAGACATCCAGGGCGAGGGGCTGAAAGCAGCTGGAGAGCAAGGCAGCAGAACAGTGTGAGAGGAGACACTCATTATTCTCCCTAATCCACTCAACTGACAATTGTCACCAGTCTGACTTCTCCAGCACTGAGAAACATTCGCTCCCTCTCCCGGCACAAGATTTTGAAAGGGTCTCATTTCATTCCTTAAAAAAAATTATTTCTTAGCGTCGCACACTTAAAAAGCCCCTACTTTGCAATCTGTATCCTTTATGAATTATTTTTTTTCTTATCAAAGGAGCTAAATGGGGTTTTCCATTCATTATTTGTTTATAAAATTAAATCCAAACAGCCTTTCTGTTGTGGCAAGTTTGGGCTGAGGACTCTGGAAAAAAGAGGAAACACAACTTCTTCCTGATACATCCTCTTAACAATTAAAAAATTGAATTGGCTAATTTTAATTAATACTTAGATGATAAAGCTTTAAAACAATCAGAATTAAATCAGATAGAGATTTAATTAACACCACGCTTAAAAAAAGGATTAGTTGCTATTGACCCTTAAACACAGCAAGTTCCAAATTTAGTCAAGGCATTGCATCGACTGGCAACTCCAAGTGCACTGATAAGTTTGTCATCCAAGAGATAAAATTCTAATCTCAAGGCACTTTCTTTGTATATTCTTCAATATAGTTTGTATTATGGCACTAAGACTGGATGACCCTTCACCAAATCCATTTCCTTACTCGGTTGTTCAGTCCTTTGGTAGTTTAAGGAAATACCCGAGAGGCCGGATTTCCTTGAGACAGAAGGTCCCACCACTTGACCCCTTAGTCAATTAGATCGGCACAGAAATAACAATTTGTGGATTTGCTTTAGCAATACATTGGAGAAAACATGCATGGTCTCAAACTACTCCAAAAAATCAATGTGCATATTGATGTACAATGAGATCTTTAATGGCAAAATCCTTAGAAGTTCTTTACCTCAAACAAATAATTAAATTAAAAAGAACTAAATGTTTCCTAATTAAACAGCATGAAGTGCCAAACACTGATCTATTTTCATCTCCAACATATTTCTGTCATTTTTCTCCTTGCAGTCCCTGATGTTTCTCTGTAGAAAAAAAAAAATCTCATAAAAAAGCTGTCTTACGAATCCAAACAAAACCTCGGAGTCTCATACAAGAAAGCAGTGAAAAGTTATAGAAGTCACTCCAAAATGTTCTCATTAGCACTTCTTTAGGTAAGAATGAGAATGAAAAAAACGAGCTCTGTGAGGGCTGAATGTCACAGCTATTTGTTGAGGCTTTTATAATCATATCAGTGGCTTATTGAATTTCATAGCTGCAGTTCTACATCCTTCACTGACAACTATCAGTGAGCTTAACTCAAAATAAAAGTCCAAATCAGGATGAAAGCATAGACACAATATGCTCACACACTGAAGAAAATAAAATCTCAAAAGGTCAGATTTATGGCCAAATAGGGACACACATAATGCTCCATTTCCTATCTTAACCCCAGTGAAGCCATAAAAGGGTAGGATATGAAGCTCAAAAATATATATAAGTATTCCTTATTGTATGGGGACATTGCACAATACAGCCTGATAGAGAACATTTCACTGTTCTCACTTTGCAAACAAACCTCATTCAGTGCCAGGAACGAGGCACTAATTCCATTTCTGGTTCTAAACCTGCTACAAACCTTACTGGGAGTCAGCTCCAACCTCTGTCAGTGTCAAACCTGGGATGGGCAGCAATGATCCACCAGCACCAGGCACGGGATTTGCTTCCCTGAGAACCCACAATTGTGAGTAAGCAGCAGCTGGCATGAAGTAAACCTTGTGTAAGCCTCGCTAACACAGCTAATCTTCCTTTTACTGTACAAATGAGTCATGCAGTGCAAAGTGAAGCAGAGCCTTTATGATATAGAGGGTTTTTTTTACAGGCAGGTTACACATTTAATTTGCTATTTACTGAAGCCTCCAAACTTGGCAGTAGAGGGAGACTGCATGATGGCCAAAATAATCAGAGAGAATTAAGACTAGACAGTGTAGTAATGACAAAAGCCTCAGGAGAGATCACACAGATGTTTCCTGATGCTAAGCAGAAACTATCTGCAAGTCCAACTAGTAAACAATAAACTAACTAATGCAAGTCCCCATCCAACATAAAAGTGGAATATTCAGTGACTCGATGTGTAAAACATCTCTCACCTGCTCACACTGTCCTGCACGAGGCACGTAATCCTCGGGGCCGGTGTCATGGCAAAGTCTGGAACATGTCAGTCTCCAGTGGGCAAGGAGACAAACAAGATCTGTGATTTAATTAGGCCACAACTTTATTAACCTATTTCTTCAGGGAGCTCCCAGTGATCGCTCACACGGTGTAGACCACGAGGCATTTTTTAATCATTTCTGTCTGGTAAAGAGCTGTGTCAATGTTTCCCTCCCTCCTCCTCCTCATAGCCAAACTCCTCTGAGTAACCTCAGAGAGAGAACTAGGTGTGTGGGGGTGTCTGCTGTTACCAGCTCCATGCTGTACCCCTTTTCTTCCTAAGGACAACTTCAATCCCCCAGGGAAGTGCTTGCCCAGGCAACATGAAGGTATTACACAGTCATTGAGCTCCTTTTCCTTGACACCAGCTGAGTATGGAGACAATTAACAGTTTCCTCTACAGTATTTCCCACTGGGAAGGTAGACATTAATACCTTAAAAAAGACACCCTCACATAGAATGCAATATCTGAGGAAGGCAATTGCACATTCACATCACTCCTGCTGCCTTCTGGCTTTGTCACCACCTGAAAGGCAGGTCTGACAAATCCCAAAAAGTCCTCCATACACTGTCCCAGTGTCAAATCCCAAATGAATCCCGTTTGCATGCAGAACAAACACTTCACAGGGCTCTTCCTGGGGGGGAATTAGCCCATCTGGTCTTGTGTTGGCCAACCAAGAATTGTTTTCCACTCAAGGTACTGGCGTGAATTTCCAGGGGAACTGCCTGTCCATTTGAATACCCAGTGCAGGGCAGAACCAAACATTAGCTCTCATCATCATAATTTTTTATAGCAAGGCTACAGCCCCAGGCACGCTCAGATGAAGACATGACAATCAACTTTTATGGCACTTGCAACTTTTGGGCCAAGTCCTCTGCAGGCAGAGCTCCAAAGACTTCAGAGTTACACCACCAGAGAATATGTTAATTGTCTGGCCAAGACCATAAAAAAAACCCTCTTTCTTATTGTTGTTAGAAACCAAATGACAAGCAATTCATTACTGCACTGCAATTCACTGCAATTTATTGGTTGATTTGCTGTGAGGGATTTTAGCTACATACTAATACACATACTATAAAAAGAATGCAAATTCAGTAATGCAAGTCTAAATGAATGAGACATAACATTTTCTCACAGTTTGCAAGAAATTAACCTTTAACGTCTCTCCTATGCTTTGGGAACAGCACTTGGCCAAAAGCTCTTACAGTAATAAAGCAGTGACCCATAGCAAAGAATAAATGTCAGAGTGAAATGATAACAGCAAGCCTATTTGCCAGAAAGTGGTAATTTATAAGATTTTAATTTGAGATCATCATGGGGGGTCAGCCTTATCAAATAATTCAAAATGTAGGTCACAATTATAGCCCTTGAAGTGTGGTTCTGCTCTGAAATGTGACTGCAAAAATGGCATGTTTATTATTTCTAAATGATTTCTTTATCAGATGCATTGAATTTACAAGGAAAATGCTAATGGGAGAGATTTGCTTTTTGCTTTCTCCAATTTTTACATTTGTGTACCTCACTGATTTCAGCAGTTATTTCTGATTCACATTCCTCTAAAAGGAAAATTAAACCCCTCAGTTTCTCACCTTCCTTCTTAAAGTTCCACAGAGCCAAATTATGTCCTTCTTGTTCCCCGTGTCACCAAAAGCTTTCAACAAATTTGCACATTCCTAGGCTAACTAGAATGTAAAGCCCTCTAATTCTCTCAATAATAAGGGGAAAAAAAACCCCCACAATCCACCTCTCATTTCAGGCAGATTCCTTGGGTGGTGTCAGTGTGGCTCCATCAAAATCGATGGAGTTCTCCATCAAAAATCAATGGAGTTCACTCATGTACAGCTCTCTCTACAGCACTGTCCTTGGATTTGTTGGCTCTTCAAGTCTAACAGCAGAAGGAGAAAAGGCATTTAACAGGTTTTTAAATCACCCTGCCCAAATCAGTAACTGTGAAATGTTAACACCTGTCTGGAGCAGATCACCGGGGATGGCTGGAATCCAGCCTTTGCTTCAAAGCGAGCCATACACAGAAGATGGTCCAGGAAGGAAGAAAGAACCATCAAACACATTTCTTACCTTTTGTCACAACGTTTTCCAGCCCTGTGATCTCCCAGTTCCAGGTGGATTTTGATATAATGCAGTATAATTGGTCATTGCTCCCAGCCCTTCAGCCTGTTTTCAGACATGCCTTAGGGACAGTTCCCAGCCCATTTCCAGAGAAACCAAATTAATTCCAGTGAAGCAACAGAACGAAACAAGAGAACAGTGAGTGAGGCCTGGCTGAAGACAAGTGTGTTTGCTCCACCACTGCCTGGATGGAGACAAAGATGTTGTTTACATGGAGGAGGGACTTTGCTGTGGATAGAACACACAGGGGGTCAATACTGCTGTTGTGTCTTGAGAAGTCGTGTCTTTGCTTCTTTCTCCTTTAAACAACAGGGTAAGTTATGGAGGCTGAAAAAGCTTTAACTCCTCTCTTTGGCAAAACAAGCCCTAAACATGGACAACAAAACCCATCGAGAACAATGGGCTGATTCTCCTTTCCATTACACAGCTTAGAGTCAATTAGAGTTTGAATAAACAGAGTTTAACACAATGTGGGAAGATGACATGAAACATAGTCCTAATTCAAAATAGGGCCACACTCTAATTTTGTCACATATCCAATTTTATTTAATAATTTTATACCATAATTACATTTCTGCAGTAATTCTGTCTTTTGACATCCTTCTTCTGTCACAACTTTCTGCAAGCCAGCATATGCATTAAACTCAATATTGACATGCAAATGGATGATCAAACGTCTGCATTTGCCTGTCCTAGAAATTGCCATGGACTAAAAAACAAACCCAACCATTAGAATGGTTTGAACGAGTGAAAGCTCTGCTGTTAATTCAAAATACTTTAAAATCCACCCACCTTCTCTAAGGTATATTCCCAAGAGAGGGAATAACTGGACACTTATACAGGCTGAAGAACTGGTGACAACTGAACCCAAGGACACATAACATTAAATATAATACCTTCCATTATAAAACAAGGTAGGGGAAATGCAACAAATTATTCCTTATAGGCAATTTGTTGCTTAATGGCCTGAAGCAACACCAAGGGCTGTTAGAGCTGATAAGACAATCCTTAACCACAGTAACAATCTATACACTGGGATTCATGCCATCATAAAGTTCAAGCAATGGTTTATAACTCCAAATATTGGCAGAAGCAACCAATTTTCTGTCTCCTGGAAAGCAGAATATCTTACATTAAGTAAATCATAATTCAAAAGCAAGGAGAGTGGAGGAAAAGAAAAAAAAAAATCCTGCCCTCCAAATGAATAGGTTTCACTTATTATAGCATGTCTGTTTGAAAATGCATAATTATGAGTCAGGAAATAGAACATGAGGTAATGCACTGAGAACACCTCTCTGCTCCTTTCTCCAGGTTGAGGCACCATTCAGGCAGCATTTTAAGGCTGACACACTTGGCTTAGGAGACACAGGAGAATGAGCTGCTTTCAGGAGGTAAATGCCTGGCAGGACATGCTCGATCACAAATGCACACGAAATGACTGGAGGTCTCTCAAAAGCAGCTGATAATTTGTCTGATAGTCTACCAACAAATATAGTCTGAAAAACACATCCTCTTTAATGGTACCTATCTCCTCAAAGCTTCAATGGACAGTCCCAAGCTCTTGAAAAGAAAGCATGAAAACCTGAAGAGTGACAGCGAGAGTCAAAACAAGTCCAAACTCAGTCCTAATAAATACTGTGTACAGTTCAAAGCTTTTAAGAATCTCAGTTGAGGTGACAAATCCCAGCATATGAAGTTATGACATTTTTAACATTCAACTTCTGATCCAGACTGGAATAAACACCCAGTAATCATTTCTTTCCTCAAGTTATTCACCACATTTGAGTTTCTAGATGGGTCTGGAGCAGATGTAAGTTCAGGAACAGCAAGGGCTGGATTCCTATCAGAATTTTTCTCTGAAAGGTTCAAAACCACCTTAATTGATATTAAAACTATCTTTTAAGTTCTCCCATGCAGTAAGAACTCTGAAATGAAAGCACAATAGGTTTCAGTGGGCACATCTGAGCATTTTGTATCTTTGCTTGCACTGGAGAACAGTGCAGAGGGAGTTGGCAGTGGGGCACCATTTGATTTACCCCTACTCCTCCTTGGGCAGTGCCTGCACTGGTGTCTGCACAGGACTGGGCCTTCTGTGTGCTGCTGGGACACAAAACCCAAAAACTAACCTAACAAAAATACAACAAACAAACAAAAAACCCACAGATTCTCCCCCCCCCCCCCCCTTTGCTACTGTAAATTAAAAAAAACTCAAATAACAAACCCCACATTTTCAGTAGGAAGCTTTCAGGAAATACACAGGTTTTTTGGCACTTCAACACCTTGTGATCATTTTGCTACCTTCTTCCCTTTAAGTGGCTACATTATTCTTGCAAACTGGCAAAGAGTGTGGAAATATTTATTATCCTCCATATTTTCTGTGCAGATCATCAAAGGACAGTGAGAAGTGTCCGTGTGCAGAGAAGGGGAAAGAGAAACGCAATTACTCCTGCTTGATCTGTTTATTCCACAAGTTGGACACAAGTCATTGCCATGACATTTTCATTTTCCTGGATACACAACTGGGTTCTAATCTCATTTGTGCTGGTGTAAGTGCAGGAGGATCAGTGAGCTTCCCCCCCTCCATTTAAGTTTGGGGAAGCAACAGCAGGAATCAGGCCCGTAACCCTTGATCGTTAATTCTGGTTCACCTCTTGCATGTAACAGTAGCTGTCAAAAGGATTTTGGAAAGCTGTCAATCTCTGGTAAGAGATAAAATCTTGATTAATAAAAATAATTTAAAGCCGAGTTTGTTCATTGGAAAGAGAGGTCATTGGCACTACAGTGTCAAGAAGCCAATATTTTTCAAACACATGGTATTCTTAGGGGAAATCAAAGCAAAGTCTGTACAGAGCCTCCTGCCAAGTGAGCTAACAACTCCATTTAACAAAACAAAATCATCCTGATGCTTAGAAGAACTCTTTCCTTAACAAACAAAAATCAAAGCAAAATGCAGACCAAAGTGAAATTACTTCCATGATCAAATCAGAACCTAGAGGGCCAAGCTGTGCACGTTGAGGGAAGGGTAGGGGGGGGATGGAGTTTGGCTTTTAACAAGCAAGAAGACTAATGGAAACAATCAGCAGTGAAAATTCAGTTATCTGAGCTTCTGTTCCACTGGTCTGGGATTTATCAACAACTTGCTTAACAGATTTGAGTCCACAGCTCTGCTCAAACTGAGGAAACCAAGAGACAGACTCCACAGGAGTGGAGATGATCTCACTCAGCCAAAGACGTGGTGCAAGGGCTACAACCATCAGGTTACTTCACCTGCACGTGCAGATCTGCAGATCATTACTGGCCACTTTCATTCCTGACACCTTTCAGAAACCAACCCAACCCACAGAGGGCAATCCCATACAGGGCTGAGCTTGCTAGCAATGCTAAATCTCCCTTTCCACTTCTGAGCACTAATGCTTTTATACCAGCACAATTCACAGATAAAGCAGGGAAATATCCACCAGATACCACATGCATGGATGTACAACACTCCTTGTCAGTCTTTCTAACTTATGATAAATTAAACAGAGATACAGAGACCGTTTCTCCAAATTTTAATTTGGAGGAACTACACCAGGGCTCCAGCAGATGCAGAGCAGATCGGTGAGGGTCACCTCCAGCTAAGCTCAGAGTGCAGCTCCAGTACTCTGGATTCTCAGATCAAACCCCAAAAATGCCTTTGCATCAAGTTTTCCTCATTGAAGTTACGAGAGGCTACGCCTAAGAAGGAAAAAAAAAAAAATAATAAAAGCCAGGCTTCATTCTGTGCTTCTCTGAACTGCGCTCCTACGGGTAGGAGGATGTGTCTATGTTGCAGATAACTAACTAGCTACATGACAATATGCATTGGAGATGAAACCAAAGCAAATGCCAGCATGATATATTGTGTCAGTAACATCAAAGGAGAAGGGGAGGGGAAGTGAGTGTGAAAATCAAACAGAGTACTTGGGAAAGAAAGCTAATTTTGAGTTTGATGTGCACGAGTGACACTCATTAAAAATTGACGAGTGCATGTGAGAGGATGCCACCTGGGATTATGCAACTGCTAATTAACATTTAACACCATTTTCTAACCTTATAAAATATTCTTAGCCTGCTGAAGGCTTGTTCATAACAAGCACAATGAAAAAAAATAAAAAAAAAAACCCTCCACCACCCAGCACCTAGCAACAGCAAATGGAATGGGGAAACTTTATGAACTTTTTAAAGCAGCACAGGAGACACAAAGGGCTTAAAGGGACACAGCCAAGGCAGGGCAGTCTGTGGACAGATGGACACCTGTGTCTGTGCCCTGCTCCTTCTCTCTTGCAGCACATGGATAAGCCCAGCAAAGGGACAAAGGAGCAAAGGGACGTGGCCCTGCTTACAGGCACTGGTGGTGAATGTGTGTCCTGGTGCAGACAGACCCCAGCCCTGCCTCTTTCACAGCAGCACCGACCCTCCTGCCCACAGGATTCCCCGGATTTTTGTGGAATCGTGTCATTGTTTAGGTCAGAAAAGACCTCTCAGATCACCAAGTCCAACTGTTGACCCAGCACTGCCAAGCCCAGCACTAAACCACGTCCCTAAAAGCCGCATCTACAGCTCCTTTATAAATACCTTCAGCACATATTAATTTCAAATTAATATAAAGTCCAACATATATTGAATATTTTCCAGCACAGCACCCGATTTCACCCTAAATGACACCCTCCTACTTACAGTAAGCCACAACTAAGGGTATTATGTGAGGTCTCTCACCCTTGAGATTTAGCATGAGCCTTGCAATAGCTGCTAATTTTCCCTCCAAAAGCCATCTCCTGGATTCATGCCACAATTCAGCAGGGAAATCCTGGGTTTTAGTCCATTTTGTAAAGGAGTTCAGAGGAAATATGGACTCCAAAGCACCAGCATCTGTTCTTGCTGTAAATTCACGTGGATTTAGGGTCCCAAAATAGTCATTTTGAGAAGCTGGGTAGGAAGTACTAGAGTAAAAGAGAGAATAACTGAAAAGAATGGGACAAAGTAAGGGAGGCAGTCAAAGAAAGTGGAATGAAAGCAGGTGAGGCGATAGCAAGACCTGAACCTGGTGGAATGGATCATCCCAAGAGGCACATTTGCTGACTCAGCACAAAGTTTAAGGAGCCTGAGCACTTCAGAGCTTTAAAAAAAACCCTAAACCAAAAGCAGTAAAATGTAAAGATTACATTTGGGTTTGGCCATTTCTGCTGTGTGTTTACACTGTGCATTTCACAGTTTAAACAAAGAAAGGAGACCAGAGGGACAAACCCAAACAGATCTTGCCTTTCCAGGGCCCAACACAAGGCATCCCATCTAATGACAATATGGTTCTCTGCAGTTATGAGACATTTTTATAAACCCAAGAGCCTTCCAGAATTTTATATGTCCCAGAAAACATATCCTTTTTAAAAGATAAACACCTAATGATATATAAACTGTAATTTTATGATAAAAGATGGCCCCATAATATCTTTGATATGAATCTAACTGCAGAATACTGACATATTTAGGTAGATTTTAATTAATACATTGGTATTCATACAGCATGCCCAGGAGGATTTTTGTGTCTTTCTTCACATGCTTCCAGATGAACTTGCTAATTGAATGGTTAAATGCTTTCCACAGAGGCAAGACAGAGATTCTCCCTCTTTTCACTGAGAAAAGAGAATGGGATTAACTCCTACAAATGATTCTTCAGCACAATCAAAAATCTTTTAAAACAGGGTAATACCTGCAGCACTTTTAGATGTGTCACAGTTCCTTAAACATCACAGATACCAACAGCTGTTGATGCAGTGTAATTTATCTGCACCCAAAAAGATGAGACGTGGTGCCTTGCAGTTCTCTGTTATAATTAACAACTACTCTGGTCCTTCAGTCCTGGGCAGTGGAAACATTCAGGGAAGACTGAGCACAAAAAAAAACAATAAAGGAGAAGTGTAAAAGGGGGAGGGGGGGGAGAAGGGGCTCAATATATTAAGCAACAGAAATATTCCAGCTACAGCAGAGCAAACATGAAAGCCCAAGACAAGACACTGGTGGGACCAGCAGCGTTAGATGCTGTCTCAGCAGACACGGTGCTGAAGCAAAGCAGGGAACTGGAGGAAAATTAATTTTTAAGCAAAAGGAGAGTTGTTTTCCCTTGCAGGATTTGAAGCAGCGCAATTCCAGATGTTCTGATTGGGACTTCCACGCTGCCACCAGCAGTTCCACCCCCCTGTGGGTTTTTTGGGCAGTGGGGACAGCTCTGGAGTTACTGGAGCTGTGCCCAGAGCAGGACACTGCTGCACATCCAAAATTAAAGTGATAACACATATGAACTGTACAGAAGATGTATGTTCTAAATAGGAAATGAAAGGGATGTCAACATACAAAAGAAGAATTAAACCTCTCTCTCTAAATAAGAATATTTTCATTTTTTATGGGCCCTCTTCACAACCAACATTCATATTGATTTCTAAGTGTGCCTTTCCCCAAGTTTGGATTTACAAATCCCTAATATTCCGCTGACTTTCTCCTTATGGATTGCAAAATCTGCACTGAGAAAAGAGGAGAGAATGAAGTTTAGATTAGTTTTCTTAAGGATTATTTTTATCATTAAACACCATTGTTTCAAAAATTATAGAAGTATGGCCTTTTCTGAAATGGTCCCTGTTAAAATGTAAAAATATCCTTTCACATAAGGAGATACTTATTTTGCAGAAAACTCAGAAAGATAAAGCTTACTGATTGCCATGAACTGTCATCTTCCCAGGAAAGAGGGGCAAAAAAAAAAAAAAAAAAGATCAAACAGACTTTAAAATCTGCCCAAAGCTTCTAACCCTGAAGCTAATAAAAGAAAAACAGTAAATCAACTTTAAAAATCTACTACCCAAAATATTATATTCCTAGAAAAGCATGTATCTGAAAACTATTACCCCTCAAATATGAGGTAAGAAAAAAAAAAATGAAGACCCTATCTTACAAGCCAGAAGGAAACAGAGCAATTAAAACAGAAACAGGCTGGAAAAGCCTATTCAGAGGATGGGGGAGCGGGTTAATTTGATTGCCAGCACGTAAATGAGGAAGGATGTGGATAAATGGCATGCAGGGATGTGATTTTATTTATTTTTTTTTTAAACCTCTTGCTAGAGCATCGCAGTACATGAGCTTTGTGTTTCTATAGTGAAGGATCATTGCAAGGCTTTTCTTATTTCTTTATTTTCTAAACATTTGAGTTCAGAAAGTCCCTGAAAGTGACTTTTGGAGCTTACTTAGAGCATGTAACTTGTTTTGTTTAAGGTTATTGATCATATAACAGGTGTTTGTATTTGTCTATACTTCTTTTACTTATATGTTTCTGTCTGTGCCCAGAGGCAAAACCAAAACCCAAAGACATTTTCTGCAGCAAGGTGCTGATTCCTTGGTCCACCACATTTGTCAGCTGCTCCAAGGGGCACCAGTCCAAGAAATACTGGAATGATTAATTCAGAAAGCTACACCTGTGCAGGCAAATATGAAGACATACACAACCAGGAGAACAGAAAATTCACAGTCATGGGGAAAAAAAAACCTTTTCAATAACACTGCACAGGCATCACAGCCTCATACAACTTCCTGCCAGTTTTTCCTTTGCTTCTTTAGAAACTTCCATTTGATTTTAGTAAATGAGGATTTGAGTAAGTCTCTAGCTGTGCTTAATGAAAACTCATATGGATTTGTCTACAAAACTTAAAATGTGAAGTTTTGGTACTGCAAGACTAAAATAAAAGTACAGTCATTACAGCAGGACACTTCTTGATGGGCTTCTTTTATAAAAACAACATTCTCAAAAGGAAAATTAACTGAATTTTCTCTTCTTCAAGAAGAAAATTTAGGGGAAAATAGGTACAGCATAAACAATGTGACACTATTCCCTTCCACCTCCTAAAATTACAGTAATACTAAAATCAAGATGTGATGAATTTATAAGTATTAGGCTGTGTAAAATTGTGAAGGAAACAAAGGGTTTTTTTCCTGTTTTTACAAGGAAGCTCCAGCCAGTGAATCCAAGGTGCTTGGATTCAACCCATTCAACAACCCATCTATGAAGCATGGGGGATAAATTTCATTTTGTGTCCAGTCACTGTGCCTTAAAATCTCCCCCAAATTTACGGCTCATCCGATAAAAAGGAGGGTGAGATTTTAAACCCTCCCTTCTTTCCCTCTTCACCAGCGAAAGCAAAGCTTTGTATCCCCCAACGCAAAAGGCTCTTAGTAGGAATGGTTCCTTCAGCTTTTCACTGTCACAATGTCCTGCTGGAAGCAGGAGAAAAGTAGAATTGTCCTCTGCTTGCCACCCAGGCTGAGTTTTGTGTGAGGAAAGGGCCCGTAGGAAGCACATCGACGCCCAGGGTCGAGGAGAACCACACAGCCCCTGAAACCAAGTATGGGTCGCCTTAGAGTTTGCTTACGAGGTCTTACCCACCCTTGATTTCTGGAGCCGTGGGGGAAGCTTTGGGAACGCTGCTGCTGCACCCCTGTGGAACCCAGCGTGGGGTGAGGGTGGTGAGGGTGACGTCTGTCTGCTCCCAGCCCTCGTGGATTGATTCTAAAACAAAGGGGTTTTGGCCAAGAAACACATATGCCTGATCTTATGACTTATATTTCCTGCACAGCATTCCTCTTACATCATTTGTACTGTCTCTGTTGCACTTTACTGGGACTAATAAACATTCCACACTTACTCTGCAATGTATTTTCTCCCTGCAAGACAGCCTACTTGCTATTAGCATGTAAACTGCACACTTGCCAGTCAGGCTAACCTCATCAATCTTAGCCAAGGCAGAAGAGCTTGTAGCCTCTTACAAGGTTTCTGGGATTGCACTTTTAAGTTATTCATCCATTTATTGGAAAGAAAAAAAAAAAAAAAAAGTCTTGAAGATTTCATCTCAAGGCTTCAAAAATAGGACATATTAATGGAAAGAAAAAGGATCACTTGAGCTATTTTTAAACCCACATTTGAATTTTTTTTTTCCCCCCAGAGGAATCAATTTTTGCGTTTCCCAGAAGAATATGGTACAATTCCATCCCTGCTTTGAATTAAGAAAGCAGAATGAAGGAATTAAGATTTTTAAAATAACTATCAAACCCATGCCTTGGATTTCTGTGTTTGTGCTCTCACTCAATAATGACTCGCCACTCACCCCCCGAGGAGCAGAATAAATTAAGTGTGTACCATATTAACAAGCTCCTTATTCTGGGGCTGACTTCAATATCCCTGCTTGCCCCTGCACTGTGTGGGGAAGATGATCTCCTCCATGCCTCGAAGAACAGGGCTCTAACCTGCCCTGCAGGACAGGCAGTCTCTGCTGGGAAGGGCTTACAACAGAAACCAGGTGAGGAAAGAGGGTCCTTGACGTGTCCCTGAGGATCACAGCCTGACCTGGTTCAGCATCTGGCTGGCTGATGACTGGGAAATCAGCACATCAGGAGCAAAGGAATAATCAGAAAATAGCCTGCATTGAAAAGAACAGTAAAGACCAGCTCATTCCACCCCCTGCCATGGGCAGGGACACCTTCCACTAGCCAAGGTTGCTCCAAGCCCCATCCAACCTGGCCTTGGACACTTCCAGGGCTGGGGCAGCCACAGCTTTTCTGGGAAACCCGTGCCAGGGCCTCACCACCCTCACAGGGAAGAGTTTCTTCCCAATATCCCATCTAACTCTCTCAGTTTGAAGCCATTCCCCCTTGTCCTGCTGCTCCATCCCTTGTAAAAAAAATCTCTCTCCATCTTGTTGGTTCCCTTCAGGCACTGGAAGGCCACAATCAGGTCACCCTGAAGCTTCTCTTCTCCAGGCTGAACAATCTCAGTTCTCTCAGTCTTTCCTCATGGGAGAGGTGCTCCATCCCTCCAATCTCTGTTCACACTCTTTTGGGATTTCCCAAGACAAAAACTGCATCTGGGCCACAGAATCCAAGTGCTGCAGATGGGCACAAAATTTTTCTAGTTCTTCTGAACTCATTTGTACTTACTTGGGGCTTCACATACTGTAAAACTGAGTTCCCTCATTTTATGTTGCTTGAAAAAGTAATTCACTTTCTCTAAAAAAAAGCACATGGGCAGCTTTGTTTTGCAATAAGAAGAGAAAGGCAGAGAAAGATTATGAGCCTCGCTCAAGACTGTACAGGAAAACCACCAAAATAATAAAAAGACCTTTTTAAATTTTACCTCTGATATTTCAGAACCAATTCCTGAACGCCTCTGGAGGATTTGTGAATGAAGAATTTCAATATGTTCCTTCTGCCTGAATTAACATGAGACTTCATTAGACAGAAGTGAACCCGAAACCTGAAAGATTAGACCTCAAAGTGCAAAACTATTTGCCATTTCAGAAGCTCTGCTCCTTAGCAGAGCTGCTTCCTTGCAAAGCTTTTCCAGATGATACTTCACAAACAGAGCATCGCTCAGAATGTGAACAAAAGCTTTCACTAGAAGGAAAGGGGGGGGGGGTGTGAATATCCACATTATTTCATTCTGAAGAGTGGTGTTGTACAGCAATTACTTTGCATAAAATCTTTCATAATGAATTAAGAACCCCGAGTTAGTTCAGCAGCCAGGCTGACAGAGCAGGCAATCCATCACAGAAATGATTCATAAATTAAACCATCCCCAACTCAGGCCCTCACATATCACTGTGTAATAGCTCCCAAGGAGTCATTATGGGTATTCTGTCAATAATGCATAAACTTCATGACCCTTTTAACTCCCACCGCCCCTCAGATCCAAACAGTAATGGCCCATCCCTCCTTCCTCCATCCCCAGTTCCTGGGTGCTGTTTTCCCACCCCACAGAAGTCAGTGAGAGTGCTGCCATTGAGCTCCAGCAACACAAACTCTCCTTCCCCTCAACTTAATTCTTACAAACAAAGAAACTGAAACTCAGCAGTGTTGCCAAGGCTGGACCTGAATGCAGAGGACATGGAAAAACAAAGGAAATTAAAGATTAAATACCCATTTTGCTCATAGTGTCAGAGCTCTGAACAAACCAGCGCTGGCACGGCATGCATTCAGGTGGGCTGGTTCAGTCAGTTTAACTGCTACTGGCTTTGTTAATCCTCCTCAACTTTCTGCTTTCACATCACAGTTTCACGTGCAGTTTCACTGATAAGAAGTGAAAAAGCCAGGAGAGAAAGTCCCATTCAATGTGGCCAATGAGACTTGATGTTTTTTTTGAAATATCCCACCAGAGCTCCACAATTACCGGAGTGAAACAATGAACCATCAGCTAAACATCAGCACTGCCAAGGTGAAAACAGCTGGAAGGCACCTCCTCAGCCTAAGGGACACAGGAAGCACTTCAGCAGTGACCACCAGGTGCTTTTCAATTGAAGTGCTTTGTGTCAAGAAGTCAGCAAAAGCATAATTTCAAATCTGAAACATACTGGTTAGGGAATATAAAAAGTGACTGTGAAATTCTGAGTCTGATGTTTTACAGCCCTTGTTAGAAGAAAGCTGTTTTGCAGATGGTTCTTTTGGTAGAAGAAATATAATGGACAAATTCACAAATGACTGTGTTACTACTGAACCAAAGCATAACAGGTTATACCTTCATTAATTCAAGAACAGTTTTGCAGAAGGAAACTGCTCTTCCTTTTAAAAAACTTGAATAAGTTAAGCAGCCTGTTTTGCTACGTACAAGAAACCATCCTGTAACTTGTTATGAAAACACCAAAGCAACGCTTGAAATACCACAGGGATTTTGCTCAGAAGGAAGATTTATGAAAAAAAAAAAAAATACAAAAAACCTTTTTAGCATGACATATGCACAAGAGAATTTGTACTTCCTAAAAAACCTCCAGACCCAAACCCATCAGTTTGGAGGTCTACTTGAAACAACTGAAAAACTAGAACTCTGGGTTTATATTAGGATGCCCTTGCCATGCAGTTTTAGTCCCTGCAACCTGCAGCTCCGCACACCTCTGGTAGAGCAGAGCAAAGCACAGCCTGCCTCATTACTGCAGCTCCTGCAAGTCATTGCTATTCATCTTACACCTTGCAGGGTTCACTCACGGATCAGTCACATCAATTACTGCTTTATGCTACGAGGCTCTGGTATCACCTCACGGAGAGCTCTGCACATCCAGACTCCACGGCTGCCAAGGGGCAGTCGTGACTTAAACGTTATCATTTACAACAAGGAAAGCTATCATTGTGAAAATGGGTAATCAGCCGAACGATCTGGAGTTCCCTTCATTTGAAGATCTGCAGTTTGCAGTTCTAAGCAACACAGTGAAAGAGTTGGGGTGTTTTAGCAGTAAATAGTACTCATGGTTTGCTGGAATTTTCCGGGAAACATAAAGAAAGCAATTCGAATGGGGTGATGAATACAAACTGCAAGGAACCACACATTCCGGGTTTCTTTCCAGTATTACTCTTCAGGATGGTTCAGATATTTCTCTTTCAGGGATTTTATGCGTGGTAAGCAGTAAGAGTAACCAGAAATATTTTCATTGCACCAACCCTCTGGATCCACCCGGATAAATCACTTCTTAGAATAGTCACACCAAATACTTCATGTCAGTTTAAACCTCTGGATGCCTAAACCCATCCTTTACTTCACTAGTAATTACTTTTGTAGAAAAAAAAGAAATATTATCTGCTTGACAATTTAAGCCAGCACTGACACATTAATCTTTCTCTTCAGGTAATGTCTCAGACTGAGCATCACTCCCAGCAGCAAAGCCCTGGCTTGGGGAGACAAAGGCGGGTGAGACATTCCCACACTGGGGAAGGTCACAGAAACTCCTACTTGCCTTGTTTTTAAGACTTGTTAGATTTAGTACAGTTATTTTTATGTTCTTTTCCTAAAAAGGAATTCAGATAGAAGTTTATTTTCATTTTTTTCTCTATTGTTTCCATACCTGAACACCACAAGCCTTGAACTCTCCCACAGCTGCTAATCATGTCTGTGCCAAGGCTGACCCTGAAGCTCAGTCTCTTTATCACGAACACAAAAACGTTTTTCTCAGGGTATCCAACATCCTGAAAACCGTGGTTTCCACTTGCAAGAATTCTGAGAACTCTGAATTTTCCAACTCCTTCCTCTCCCACTAAAAACAAACCAGGATTTCTGTTGCCGTGCAGGTGTCAAGCAGAAGCTGCTGTTGAACCAAAATGGGTCATGCTGACACAGTGTCAGCAGTGGGTGCAGCAGGGACACATCCTCAGGTGGTGTAAACAGCACTAAGTGAACCCTAACAAGTGCAGCCAGGAGGATTTATAGGAGCTGAGTTTCCTCCCCATGTTACACAGGAATGTGATGGACAAGGACACGGTGTCGCCTTCTGCTCTCCCACACCGCAGTTCAGGTGAAATTTTGTGCTCCCTAAGACCCTGATTTTACACCTGACACACCTGCACAGGCACTGAAGTCTCTTGACTGCTGCTCTTACAGCACCAAGCTGGTGTCAGAATACATCTATAACTTTAGTGGGATAATAAGTGGTGGGAGAAGCAGCCAAGCCAGGAAGGCGTGCATGCTGCAAGGGGGGCAAGTCCTGGGGGGAGTTTTAGTTGTTCTCTGTAGGTTTTTTTAATGTACAACTACATGGACATGGAATCTGATTTGTATTTTATAGCCCCACAGCTCTACAATCCTGGCTGCTCTGTCATCTGCCACTCAGCAGGAACTGTCCAGGTTTTATGGTGGCACTGGCATCAGGTGGCCTGACACAGCAAGGCTGAACATGGAAACTGTCCCTGTGCACTGGTTTGTGTGAGGAAAAACAGCTTCATGCAGTCCATAGAATTTCAAGTGTATTTGGTGAAAAATTACATCTACAGTTACGCTGCCCACTGAACTGAGTTTGCAGGAAACTCAGACCAAAAGGTGGTTCTGTATCTGAAACCCAAGGTAACCAACTGCATCGGGATGTAACCACTTGACACACACACACCCCCTACTTGAGATCCTCAGAAGGAAGAAATAAGTCTCCCAGAACAGGAATTTTCCTTTCCCTGAGTTGTTTTTTTTGTGCCCAGATGCACAACAAACCTCACTTGATCTCTCTGTAGTGTTTGCACTGTTTCTTATTCAGATGAGAACACAAATGCAATCCACTGGCTTCTCGTCTTCGCTTCTCACGGATTGACTTTTTTATACCCTTACCTGGCCTAGTTCCATTTATTAGGAACATATAAAAAATGATTGCCTTCTATAACTCTTCTTCAACAATGCCTCCAGCCTGAAGGCTTCGTGAAGTTATAAGCAAAGATTTATATGTAATAAATTATTGAAAATGAAAAATATCTGCCTTCGACAAAAGTAGTATATCTCAGGCAACAATGACTTTTCTAGTGAAGGGGAAGATAAAAGTGTATTTAACAGGTATTCTGATACCATAAACTAGAATACAATATTTGCATGCTCAAATATATTACAGAAAAATATGTTAATTCAAATCTGACATTAAGAAATGACTTCCTGTTGTAAATTGGAATTCCAAGTGAAACAATAAGCTGCACTAGACTTATACAGCTACACAGTCCAGCTGGCAAAGAAAATTACTTATAAATTTAATAAAAAACCAAAAACCCCAAGTATATGCATATTACTGTTTAAGGAACAAAAGGAATACTAGAATGAGATTTCTTGCCTTTGTAGGTCATACCTTCTCCCAAATATCCCCTCATAATTTTCCTCCAGGAATCCTAAATCCACACCCCACTGCTCAGTTCAAATGGTCACAGCTTTCATACAGAGAAGCTACTAAGTGGATTAAAGCTTATTTTTCATGTGGAGCTTCACAGTTTACTGTGTTTGGCCAAGACTCTTCCTGGACTGAACTTGATCTAATTCATGCATGATTTTAAGGTGATTTTACGTATACAAGCACATTATTAGATAATAAAGATATGTTTAGAATCATTATCCTAGAAAACAGCTCTTGAGATTCAAACTCCAAAGATGGTCCTAAAAGCAACTATCACATGTTCTTTTTATGTTTTTATTTCAAATGAGAATAAATCCACTTTCACTGTGCTGGCAGTTGACTTTGTCTCCCCACTTTAGGATCAGATTCAAGTAGTTTTAAATGGTTTAAACTCTTTCTATATCTTAGGTCGCAGAACCTACAATGGCCATAAAACCGTCCAAACGGAATTTATACCCCCATTACACAAATAACACATCAAGCATGGAAGCCAAAATGAGAATGGCCCTTTCCCAGCAACACAACTGAAATAATATTGAAATAATACAATATAAAAAACCTCATGAGCAGGCCCTTCTAAACTGCAGTCTTAAAAACCTGTGCTAAGGTTTAATTATAAAATGCTTCAGTCTATTATGGTGACAAAAAAACTTTCTAAAATGTTGTTTTCATTCTCAGTTCATGGAAGGAAAATGACAGTGTAAGACAAAGGTTCTAAGATGGCTACAGCAGGATAATTCCACTATTTAATTCCCTTAAAAACAATAACTTAACAATCTTCTTACTGCAAAAGAGAAAGTTTCCACTTCTGTACCTGTGACAAGTAGTTTTTCCCTAACACAAGGTGAGAGTGAACCACAAGGCTTGAATTCCAAACACTGCAGGGAAGTGAAACTTGCTGTGAAAGCTGATTCTCTGCCCTCTTCCCTCTGTCAAGTCCTCAGAGAACGACAAAGAAACATTTTAAAAATGCAATGTAAATAACTAATCACCCCTTGATGAACACCAATAGGCACCTACCAGCAACTCATGTTAAATCAGGAGGGTAACAGCAGCCATGAGCCACAGCCATGCACCTGGAGCTGATTCCAGCCATCTGGGCTACATTACTGGGTTAATTTAAACAAGGAGATGGAAGTTTTGCACTGTCTGGGACATCAGCTTCATGATTCAGTCCGTTCTACAGCAAATGAGAAACACACTCATAGTTGGGAGGCTTCTTAGTAAGCTCCTGAAGGTTAGAGTAGGGAACTGGGTGGTGACCAGGCAGGAGGACTCCGAGTGTGTCCTGTACCCCCTGGTCACTCATTTAGAGAACAGGAAAGGGAAGAAAATTAAATGAAAAATACAGTGGTAGTGTGAAAATAAAAATATGTGGTTTATGTGACATGGCTGTCCTACAGCTGCAGCAGATTTGATCTGGTTACCCAGATCGATCCAGTGCCCTAAATTCCCCCAAAACAGGCAATTCCTCACTGCCCTAAAAGGTCCCATTCTGTCCTATCCCAGCACACTTGCACAGTTCTAGGAATATATCAAAAGAACCAGTTTTTAGTTCAAAGTTTAGTTTAGTTTAGTAGAAGTTTAGTTCAAGTTTAGTTTTCCCTTTCTAGCCTTCCGTACTCCTGACCAGGCTCCAGATAAAATTCGCTGCAAAACAGATTTGCAGTTTACATTTGAAAAAAAAAAGAGAAATTAAAACACAAAAACTGCCACATTTTTCCCTACAAATGTAAATTTTTTCAGAAAAGAAGTATGCTTCCCTCCTGCCAGTACTTTTGTGAGTGCTGAAATGCTGCATCTCTTTATAAATGCAGTGCTCTAGGAGATGCCCAGGAGATTGCCCCATTCCCAGGAGAGCTTTAGGTTTATCTTGATCAGTTTATTGCCTTCCTCACATTGATTTTGGACAGCATAGCAATTTCATTTTGAATCTAAAAACCCTGACAATTCTTTTTTTTTTTTTTTTTTTTCATGCTGAATTTATTACTGGCCATGAAGATCCTGATATCAGAGCTCTCCCAACAAGGATGGGTGGATTTGCTTAGCCCTGAGAAAAGCCCCATTTTAGTTTCTATTTTAGTTTCTTCCATCAGCAGGTTGGACCATAAATACATGCAGGAAGTACATCTGCAAGTAAGAAGGTGTTATCATTACACACTTATTCTGAGGATAGTGCCTGGCTTTAATATCTTCATAATCACAATTTACCATTTAGAAGCTGCCACAAGCTATTGCCAATTTATAGCAGACACCCACACTGAGCAATAATGGCTTGTACTGTGATAAAATAGATTTATTCTCAATATAAATATACTTACTGAAGCAGCTTTTCTTAAATCTTTATTTATAAGACACACCAGATAGCCTAATAAGTGGAAAGAAATATTTCTATGTATCAGTTTTCACTTCATTTCTTAGAAAGATTACAGAACATCATGGGCACAAAGATCACACCAAAGCCTACATATTCTAATTTCAGAGAAAATAAAACACTATGAAGAAAAGCATCTCCACAGAAATCCATGCCAATATCAATCTACATGCCCAGGTTTGGCTCTAAAATGCACCTCAGACTTCAAAAGGAAAGGAGTCGAGTTGATGGACCCTATGGAGATATTTATCCGATCAAAGAACTTTCAAATTACCCCCTTCCCCTTAAGATATTATTTTATAATGTACTTTAAAAAGCCCTGGCCCTTGGTATTCACCAAGCAGTACTGGATGGTGCTGAAATTAATAAATAATAGAGCCACTAGCAACACCCTATTGATTTTCTGCCGGATTTGTCTGTCTCCTCAGAATTTTAAGAACTGTTTAAACAGATATATCCATTATGTGTTGGAAGGAATTTTAAAACTCCCCAGTAGGGCTGTAGTTGATGACATATTGACAGTACCTCAGCCTGAAATAATTTTGGACACTCTGCTTACATTGTCTGCAGATACAGAGCCAAAAACACCCATTTGAAGGGCAAAGTGAAGGTCAAATGACTAAAGCACTCACAAAAGCAGCTGTATTTGAACACTATTGCTTCAACCCTTGGACATTAGTTCGTGAAGACAGAAGCAATTCCTGTTATCAACTGTACAAATAAAATTATTAAACCATCAGACTGGTTTTCCATTGTGCCCTAAGGACTGAGATTTTAACTCTGCTGCTAAAGAGCTGAGGAGTTCTTATCTTCATTTGCTAATATAAACAGAATACCTTCACTAATTCCCCAAAGCAGCTCCCAGCTCCTTCACAAAGCGTTCCTTAAGTTCCTTCCCCGTGTTCCACTTCTATTGTGGCAAAATTTAAGAGACCATTCAATGCATTGAAACTTGAAGGCTTCATATTCTCCATTTGAAATGTAGGGCACCAGAGCACTGTCACCTTGCTAAATAGAACGGGATGAGGTGGTTTCACAGCCATTTACCAAACCCTTGGAAACTAAAGGAATTTTTTTTTACATTTTAATGCACTAGTTTAATAGAAGAAGATATAAGAGTTTTGGTTCAACTTGGTCAGGAGACTAAAACAAGAACATGTTCATCAGCTGTGTAAATGCTCCTTCTTGCATTGATCCAGTTTGCTGCTCCTTTGCTTGAGCAGGAATGTTTTCCTCATAACGGTCCTGATTAAGAAGTTTGATGTGCTGACCTTGAATATCAAATTAAGCTCCACGCTGCAAGCAAAGCATCCTATCTTCTCTAGTGGCTTATAAATTCATTAGACACTTTAGACAGAGTTTTAAAATTTGCTGACACTAAATTCCTTCAAAATGGAACAGAACTGCTAAGATTTATGAGGCAAATCCGCAGCTGAGTGAAACACGCAATCTCCAAGTGATTTCCACCAGGAATCCCTTCCATCTAGGCCTTGCCTTGTTTTTCAAACAATGCCCTCTTAGATTTCAGGCTCTTAATTATCTTCTCATTTTCCAGCCAGATGATCAATACCAAAGGACAGACAGCAGTCTGGCAGCTGCTGGGACGAGGCCGAGCCAGGAAGGAGACAGCTCCAAAGACGGTATTTTCTCGGTGCCTTGTGGCTCGAGCCAGTCGTGGTGCACACCCCACACAAGCTCAAAAGGAATGACTTGAGTGAGAAGTTCACTTGCTGCTCTGTAGCGAAAATAATTTATTTCAGATGCCACGTTTTTGAAGCCGCTGGATCAGAATTTTAAATCCTTTTGCCATCCGTATTCCCCAAGGGCACGAGAAGCGAATCAAGGCTCTATTTTTTTTTTTTTTTACTTTCATGAATTCTAGACTTTGACAAGAGTTCAGAGAGAAAAAAAAACAAAACAAAAACAACCTCTGAGAATCAGGGCATCAGGCAAGCCCTATGTGCCTGGTCTTTGCTTAACATGCTTTGTTTTCATTTTGGCAGGATATGTTTTCTTTGCATTTAAAAAGGGGCATTTGGTATCAAACACCAGCCATTACCTAAAAAAGCAGCTCCACCAACAACATCAGCCCCATCTAACACACAGGATGAAAGTCACAAAAGAAAGTTAATTCAGTCATTTGTAAAGATACTTAAAGGGCATATCAGGATGTAAAGCCTGCTCACAACAGGAAGGAGGGATGAGGAGAGGGAGACATAAGGTGAAATTTATTACTGGAGTAATACTCTCACCAGACTAATTTATCCGATATAAGGAAAAGTGTGTGTCGCACACCTTCACGCTGACAAGATTTAACTAAGCAGATACACTGCAGAGAAAGGGTCAGTGTGAGGACACAGAGGCACCTAAAATACCCAGCAGCCTTCCCTAAATACTCCGCTGAAATTATTCTCTCTCATCTTCCACATGGTGTGCGACACAACAGTCTCCAGCCGTATGGCACCGAGGATGCTGATGTGCACTTCTGCTGCCATCCTGGCCAGGAACCCAGAGCAGCAGCAGCTGCCACAGGGATGTCTCTTCTTTCACATTGATCATTTTGCTAAATACTGAGGATCAGCGCAGCTGCACAGCTCACAGCTCCGGGGTGGAAGCTGCGTGGCTCATCCCAAGACTTCCTTGGAAGTCCGGTGTCAGTTTGCAAGTTAGTTTGGATAATAGGATCCGAAATCCAAGTGGCAGACAGGATGCTCAAGCAGCTGATGCAACCTGGAGCAAAAAATACTTCAGTGTGTGTGTGTGTGTGGAGTTTGATTTAGAGCCAATTCCGCCTCAAATAAATATATCAAAATGGAATACAAATACAAGTAAAAAGTTGACACACTGATAGAAACCACTTACAAATAATTGGGACCGGAATGTTTATCTGGAAAGTGACTCAAGCTGGCCTGAGGAAAGAGTGGCATCAACAGAACTTGATATTCCTGTTCAGTTGACTTCCCTGTTCTTACAGCTGTTGGAGGGGAAGCAGATATATCTAATGTCGACAGTAACTGCTGGAGCTGCAATTCCAGCCAGGATGGCAAGGTGGAAATAGGGATCATACCTTGACCTTGTAAGTAAAGAAAATAGAGAGTGTAATTACAGTCCACAAAAACCCAGCCTGCAAACAGGGAAGGACAGCAAAAGGACTCTATCCCGCATTCCAGCTGACATTTCTCAGATTTATTACAGAAATGAAGGTTTGTAAGAAGTGTCCCACAGTTAATGACATCAGAGAGGAGCGTGACCTTCACTAACCCGAGTAAAAGTGAACCTAAATAAAACAGCCAGTTAAAAGATGAGGTGAGAAATGTGATGAGACCACCAGACTCATCTTTCTGCTTCTTCTTGAACCAGAGAGTGAAAAGGAGAGGAAAGAACTTCACTCCTCCCTGAATGGGGGGAGAAACCATAACTTATGGTTTCTACCATAGCTAACCTTTCCCTGGGCAAATAAAATTGGCTTTAACATACAACAAAGTCTGTCTTTTGCATTTTGGCCACTGCACATTTTATATAGCACAAAGAGTGTTTCATTAATGCCACAAATCTGCTTTCTGAAAACTGGAAATCACGTATTGTGGTTTAGTTGCATTTAAAAACACAGCAAAACACACCATGAAAAGTTGCACCTTGTATCCAAGCACGTTGTAAAAAAAGCAACCAAGACTCTTCTCTGTGCTTTTTCAAAATATTTTGCACTTTATCTACAGCAGCATGTCTAATATTTTTGAATGAAATGTCATAGCAACCAAAAATACCATCTTCAAATGTAATTTTATCCCCGTCCCCTACCACTTTTTCTTCCCTTCTGTTTAACGTTATTGTGCTCACATTCGATCTTCCCGTTAACAACCACCTGCTTTTGTCCTAAAATAGCACCACAGCATTTTGCTTGTTTTTGCCATGAAAGGCTGGACCAGATGATCCCTGAGGTCCCTTTCCAACCTGTTATTCTGTGATTCACCTCTCCCACTGCTGCCCTTCCCAGATTTATTTATTAGACTTTATTCCCCAGTCACTGTCTAGTGCCACATCCACCTGTAGGTGTCCTGCCATGGTCTGCATGGGCATGAAGCCTCATTAAAGATTTTGAACTGAGATACAACATTTCGAACCTTTTCCTTCACCAAAAATATCCCTATTGGCATGAAGATGAACAGAATGGGTAGGGAAGGAAACTGGACTTTTTCCCCTCTTTTTTTTTTTTTTTTTTCTTTTTCATATTTTTTTATGCTGAGTTCCTGGAGGGGAAAAAAAAAAAAAAGAGAGACTTGACACAACAAGTCCAAGATCTATAAATATTTTGTGCTCTGAAATGTGTTTTAACTAAACACATATGAAAACATGAAGTTTCCATCACAACACTGAAGGTTCAGTCTATGGTTCAAATGAGCATTGCCTGCACAGGGGTCACAAAATAAAAGAATTAATGGTTTTTTTATGCCCCTCAACTCTTCATTTATTTGGATTTATGTCTGGTACTAAACCAGGAACCCAAAATCCAACAGGAAGAACTGAAGAAACTCTTAGAAAAACTAGAGATCTGTGTCCACTGCCAGATGATTTAACAGCAACAAAAAAATATTTAATGACAATAAGATCTGAAAGAACGATACAAATACTAGAACATAAGGTTTTTAAAGCAATTGCTTAACAAGTTTGTAGGGGGATTAATAAGACACATCTGCTCATGCTAGCTGGAAATCCTGTCAGTGGCCCAGGAGCTTCTTCCAGTCCTAGGTCTATATTATTTCATTAGACTCTTTTAGTATTTAATGCATTTACTACCAGTGCTGCCCTGGGAGGCAGAGAAACACGAATCTTCCCATTTTACCAGGGAAACAAGGAGGTTGAGGGCCCTGTCTGGGCTCATGGGGGAAGGAGAGCTCTGCTGCCTCAGTGAGAACATTCCACGTTGGGATCTCACGTGCCCCCAGTTCAGACTTTCCCAGGCTGCTGAATATTTCCCTGTTGAAACTCTTCCTTTCTTCTTTCACCTTCAGCAAAGTCTCAAATTCCACACCTTCCCTGGCTGCTGTTAGACATCTGCATACTGTGTGCATTCAGAAACATCCATCCCCTTCCTGAGTGTTAGAAACTCCAAGAACAGTTGGAGTCCTTTCAAGTTCTCCCAGGCCCTACAACCTCATTTCTGTTACTATTTACTTTAGCAGATACCAGCTGCTTGTTTTTCCCTTCTCCAAGTTAGCACATTTTCAACCCCCTTCCAAGCTCTGAGAGGGATGTTGTGTTCCTGTATAACATGATCCCATCAGTGCTGCTCTCACCCCACCAGCCACCTTCCCCTATGTGGTTTAATCTTCTCTGCAATGAAATAATTACCAATTCTCCCACCTTTTCCAAGATCAGTAAATCTCAGTCAGCCCTCATTAGTGTAACTCTCTTATCACAGCACACAATATGACTATCACAATTATTTCCTGAATCCTTCATACTCTTATTAACAAGTCAGAAACGGCTTCTGGATGGAAGAGTTTCAAATACTGATATGAAATTTACAGTTTAGTGTTGCCAAATCAAAATCTTTATCCACCCAAGATTATAGATGTATATAAAATATATGGTATAAATTGATTTCAAGTCTGTAAAGCTTTCAAGTCTGTAAAGCATAGGATGCTCTGTTTCTGGTTTATGGGGGTGCTAATCGAAAAGAATGTATTGCCATAAAAAAACCCACAACCCCAAAAAATAGAAATAAAAGAAAACCAGCAAGGACTATCTTGAAATACCCAGCTGTTAAAAAGAGATCATCTTTCTGTATGAATATCTGGATCTTAGGAATAAATTCTTCCCTTCACCTGAGGGTGGGGAGGTCCTGGCACAGGATGACCAGAGAAGCTGTGGCTGCCCCATCCCTGGGAGTGTCCAAGGACAGGTTGGACGGGACTTGGAGCAACCTGGGATAGTGGAAGGTGTCCCTGCCCATGGAGGGGGTGGAACAAGATGAGTTTCAAAGTCCCTTCCAACCCAAGCCATTCTAGGATTGTGAGATCTTGTGTTCATCTACAATCAAGTCTTATTCAGTTGCAATTTAAAGGCACAAGCACCACCAGTTGGGTTAAGGATGTACCACAGCATTGGCACACTTGGTCTTAAATAACTAAACAACAACATACTGAAAGGGTTTGGTTTTCAGTTCTTGTTGTTGTAGTGCTGCTGTCCTCACCTCCTTCCCTTCTCCAAAGGTACTCTCATAAGGGGTTTAATTGGTGGAACCAGAACAATGCTAAATGTGGCAGAGATTCCATTTCCAAGCACAAACCTCAGAATAACTTATATGAACAACATAAAAACACCAGGATCTGTGCTCAAATCCACTTGTTCCTGTCTCACCACAAAGTAAGACGATTTGATTAAAGGAAGCAACAGAGTAGCTTAAACTTAACTTTAATTCTAAGCTCTGAGTTAATCAGTCCCTAAAAACCACAGAAAAATCAGCTGCAAAATTACCTAGCCCTGCAGCTGCTATGGATTCATAACCACAGTCCTGTCTTGCAGCCTGACCCCAGCAGTGAGCTTCACCATCCGAGAAATTCATGTTCTGACAGTAAGGAATGTTAAAGCAAACCAGCCCCGTTCCTGGTGCCCAGGACAGGCATCCCACAGCTCCCACCTCCAACGCCCCCCAGCAGTGCTGTGACAGTGCACAAAGAGAGGGGGGTTTTAAGAGCTGGCCCAATTTCACTGCCAGGTAGACCTTACTTTGCTAGAAAGGTTAAATCCCCCATTTAGTTCAGTAGAAGTGCACAGGCTAATTTTATTTTCTTTATCAAAGAGGTCCTGCGAGGCAGCACCGTATTTCCATGATCTCCTGACTGCCCATGTCACAGATCCTGCACAGGTTAATGAGAACCATGAATCCAACATTCCTGCATAGCACAGCCCCAGCTGTCTTCAACAGTTTTGTCCATCACAGCCAGAGCTGACCCCAAAAACCCATGGAAATTTCAGCTGCAAGTTCAGTTCTGATCAGAAATAAACTTCTGTTTATCCCTAATTCATTTTAATCCACGGACTAGATTTCAAGGCGCCCAAGCACACTTTAAGAGCAACAAATATGATGCTGGCTTTCTTTCTCCTGAAGGAAAGAAAAGTCTGATAAGGAGGGGAAAAAAAATCAATTTTTGTTATGAGGCAACTTTAAGTTAATTTAACAATATTTCAGGATGACTGCACAGGGATTATCAGACTGTCAACTACACAAGTTACAATCCTTTACAGTCTCATGTTGCACTTTGGTATCTGCTCATTGTTTCTGTCTCCTAAAATTAGCTTGGAGGCCTTGCTTGCACGTGATTATTTTTTTCTCTGTTTGTCCTGATTTTAATTGAAAAATTATCCCATAAATGCTTCTAAGCAGGATCAGTGTTTCCCATAAAATCAGAAGGTGCTTTGTGGTGCAGTGGCTTTTTTAATTGTCTTTTATGACCTAAACTTCTGTTTCTAGGAATTAATTAATTCAGCCACAGAATTTTACAGTTCTCCTGGAAGAAGGAAGGTTCCTGGAAGCTCTGTGTCCTGCAGAAGATAGAAATGCCTACATGCCCCTCCTTTGTGCTGCTTCACTGCATCTCCAGTTACTCTTACCTTCAGCTCAGAGCCTGTTTTATTTAGAATGGTGAGTAATGCAGAGCTCACTCACCATATCTATCTGCCTTTCTCTCTTCTAGACTCATGTATGATGCCTTTAGGAGCTGATGCACCACAAAGAAAATGAAAGAAATGGTCTCATCTACGCAATAAAAGAGTTTATGTTTGAGGATATTCATTTCTTCTTACGTTAGTGACAAAAAGGGTAGAGAGAATAAACCTGCCAGCAATCAGCAGTGGAGAGCTGGTAGAAGAGTCTAATCTGAATCCTCAAGGGAAATTTAGCTAGACAAATTAAAGATCCCAGTTTAGATCTCAGCTGGTTAAAACAGCGTAAAAGGGCAATGAGAATCAAGTTTTGGGTTTAAAGGTGCCCAAAGCCTGCTACTATCCTTTTATGTCCAAGGTTTGGCTTTTGTTCAAAACAGGACCAGACACAATCTCTGCTCACCCCACTACATTTAAAAGCAATTTCTGCCTCATCCTGTGCTTGCCCATTTAACTGCTGATCAGATCTGATATAACTGAGCTTTAGGAACTAAGAACACTGTTGGGTTATTTGTCTGCACCAAGTCTTCAAGCTTATATGGTAAACTTTTGGTTTGCACAGAACACACAAATGGATGTGAAACCAAGGAGAGAGGGCCCACAAACACGACAGTGGGTCAGTAAAAAATTAAACTAGGTTTTAAAATGAAAGAATTCAGGTTTTAAAACCTCCTATCCTGATGAAAGAAGAGGTTTCCACCCAAGTAACTCTGGAGCAAGATGCGAGTTGTTTTACACATCAACGCCATTTTAAGCCTATTTATCATAAAATCCTCAATTTTCAGGGAGCAGCCATAAGTGCTGTTGTCCCCAAATTTTATGTCCCACAGCACAGGCTCAGTTCACTGGTATGACACCATCAAGGGCTCGAGGAGCACCCAGGAGCCAGAAGCTGGGCAGAAGGGTTGGCCACAGCCAATTGAGCTAATTGAGCATGTTTCACTTATCCTGGTACTTAAGAGCCAGAGATTCCAAGTGTGCTGGTGGAATAAAAGAACATCTGCCTGATAACATCCATTTCGTGTGAGTTACAAGTTTTAGGGAGCAATTACACAGCATTTTTGTTTCAAATCCAAATCAGATGTTTAAACCGTTCTGTGATTGCACAATTATCTTGTTTTATGAGGCAACCCAAACATCATTTAACAAGATTCGAGTACCACTGTGTATTTTCAATTTATTAACAAAAATACAGAAGCCAAGACCCCAAACACGGCAGGGAGAAGAAATGGAAAAGGATAACAAGGCAGTGGTGAAAACGACCTTGTTGGGAGAACACCACTTCCCCACCTTAATGGGAGCAGAGATGCTCCCAAGATGTCCTGCTTTGTTATTGCAGGATTATTAAATGTGCAGTAGCTGCTGATGAAGCAGAGGCACAAAGGGAAGCCAAGGCAGCTCATTCCTACCAACTTTCCCTTAACTCTCACCCGGTGAGAACATGGGGAGGGGCAGAAGAGCCCGTTCCCACAGCATAACACAAACCCAAGCACCGGGAGAAGCTGCTGCACTAAAAGCTCCCCTTGATTTTTGGTCCTATCTGGACCTGTCATTGCAAATCTGGTCAAGCTAAGCAGCAAATTATGAATGCATAGGGTTGGACTCTGTGATTCTGGATGTCTTTTCCAATCTGAACGATTTTGTGATCCGTGAATTCTTTCTCACAGAAAGTCAGAGAATTAGAGACACAAAACACCTCATCCCTTTATCTGGGTACTCAGAGCCTTCCCATGACCTCTTACAGCACTGAGGGGAGGGCTAGGAAAGGATTTCAGCAGGACTGGGTTCCCTGAGTTACTTGGGGAACTGCAGCACAGCCCAGAGTTTTCTCACTCGGACTTTATCCAAACGTGAAATTGGGAAGGAGAATAAGCCAGATGCTGCCTTGGAGAGGATAGAGGCTGAGTAGACATAAACATAATTCTGTTACTCGGGAATTAATTCTCACCAAAACATATTTCTGCCACATTGAAATTGCAGTATTTAGCTTCCAAACCCGCAAAACCCATTCCAAGAGCACTCAGTACAATTACACCCCTAAAAAAAAAAAAGCTTTGATTTATCATGTCTCATTTATAAAACCTCCTTCTACAGTTGAAAGCTAATTCAGTGTTTTTTAACAGAAGATTTCCAATGTTACTGCACTGAATTAAGCAACAACACTGACAAGTCAAGGCCAGCTCTCAGTGCTAAAGCAGTGTTGCTGAGCAGGGCCAACAAACAAGACTTTAAATGCTCCCATGAACCTTCCAGTTTTCACTCCAGGAGCACAAACACGCTCCGTGCAGGGACAACCAGTCGTGACCTTCACCTGAAGAATGAGAGAGGTTCCAGATTTCCATTTTTAAGGTGAATCTCACCATATCCCTCTAGGCTTTAGCAAGATATTTTAAGACTAGGCTTTTCCTTGGGAGGTCATACAATACATCATCTTTGCTGTGTAACTCGCACTCTCAGCAACAAACTGCTCAGGGCAGGTTTTAGTTCTCCATCCCTGCTTGGACCTGCCTTTCCTTCTCATGATTCCCAACGACTGCAAACCAAAACTCTGAAAAAACTCCACCAAATCAGTGACAGAGCAGAAGCCAGGGGCAGGGGGTAGCAGGTCTGACTGAGCACTGCACTGCAAAAACCTTGGCAGTGCAGAAGGATCATCACAAAATCTGGCCACAGTCTGCCTAATTCCTTGAGGGCACATGGTGTGAGCCAAGCAGGGCTGCAGCCTGAAAAATGTGGCAGAAATTGAGGAGTGCAGACATAAGGCATTTAGAGAACAATGACAACCTCAAACCTCATTCATAATTATAACCAAAAATAGCTGCCTCCTAATTTTTCTCCCACTAATACTTTTAGTAAAGAGCCATTACTCTATTCAGTTTTATGGAGGAAAGGAAATGTTTATGGAAGCAAAATAATTCAATCATTCATCCACATTTAAGAGATCTGAGGTCCAAGGAACACAGAAAACGGTGAAATATGTTCAGCTTTTATTTTTGTTTCACCACTGAGTAATTTTCATGAGCAGAATAATCAGGCCTCATCTCCCTTCTGCAAGGTTTAAAAGATGTATAAGCACAGAAAATAATCCAGCATCAATGTAGGGACAGACCAGAAGACTGAAAGGTCTCCCCAGAGCTTAACTTCTAACACTGATTTTCTGGACTTTTAGTAGAGGTTACATAAGTCTATATAATTTGCAAACTCATTTCCTCCTGAGTCATTTTTTATTTACCTCTTTTCCCCCTGCTGACTTACAGAACTAGCTTTGTGACTAAACAATTTTGGTAAGCCTTGCAATCAACAGGATTAAACAGTGTGTGTTGGGTGAACTACAGACAGAATTCATTTGTCAGATCCCCAGTGCCCTGACTTTAATCAGGGGTAATAAAGCCAGCAGTACTGCTAATCCAATCAGCAAGCCCAATGAAAAAATAAATTTGTTACTGGAGTTCAAAAAACTGCCCTTTCACTGTGCAAAGCAAAAGTGGAATAAAAATCTCTCCCTTTTTCTCCCTCACTCCAAAGGTCCCTAATGAACAGAAAAGGGAGGAGGCAGGGGAGTTGCATATCAAAGCCCGGTTGTCCCTTGAAATCCAACTTTAATTATTAATCCATGTGATGTGCTGAGCAAAGGCAACAGCATTTGAGGTCTCGCAAGCTTACACTGCAAAAATGGGACGTTGCAAAGCTGCATCACTCAAAACCAAGGAGGCTGCCTTTTCGAGGAACATCTCCTAACGAATTGTTGACCTGAATAAGGCATTTTTTTCCTCCTCTGCTCCGAAAAAAAAATTATTTCAAAACTTAAGCAATTTCTTTTCCCAGGAAATCGTTTTCTGCAAACAGCTGCCTCTTTAATTCCGTTTGCAGAGGGGCAAGGTGCAGCTCAGAGCACCGAGAACCACAGAAGGGTTGCAGGGACTGAGCAGGTCACGATGATTAATGGGCTCTTGCTGACTCTGCCGGCTCGGAACGACGCCAGGAGCTTCTCCAGCTCCCCTTCAGAGGGTAAGGATGGCAGCACTGCTTTGAGGCAGAGCAAAAGCTGAGGAGTGTGTGTGTGTGTTACAACTCCAGCTCCCCTGCACTGCTCCAGGGATTGCCATGGAATCACACAATGGTTTGGGTTGGAAGGGAACCTTAAAGCTCATCTCGTTCCAACCACCTGCCGTGGGCAGGGACGCCTTCCACCAGCTCAGGTTGTCACTGCTTTTGGAAAAGCCATGATAAATATTTCAGTTACCAACAGTATGTTTGTTCCAATCTCTTATTACATGAGAATTAGCATGCTGAGGACTAAAAAGTCCCCTCCAGGTGGGGACAGACCCCCAGATTTTATAAGATTCTGTGCTTTTCACAAGCACTGAAAAATCCATTGCCTTCTTAATGCACTGAAAAATCCCCTGTCTTCTCTTTGTCTCCATCTATTTTTAAAATTATATAGACTCCCAGAATTTTTAAAATTATAGACTCCAAGGCTGAGAATGGACAATCCTTCAAAAATTCATTATTTAGCCCTTAATAAAGTTTCCCTCCAAAGAAAAAGTATTTATTTGGTTTTTAAAGTACTTTTAAAAACAAGAGATCAGCTACACAGGCAGAACTTAATGAGAGCAAGGACTAAAATAATAAGCATCTTGTATGTTGAAACTTTATGCCAGATTTTTTCCGAGAGAACCACAGCACTGAAAGAGCACCACGGACCTCACCCACCTTATGCCATGTGTTCCTGCCTACATCTGACTATTATCTTTGGAAACCTAAACTAAAACAATATTCCTGTGGCTTTTGCAAGACCAGAAAGAAAATCCAGTTAATGGCAGACTCTGCCAAAGAGGGAATTCCTCTTGAATCTGCTCCTATTTCTTATGGCCACAGCACCCCAACTTTCTTCCTCTGACTGATAATACTTCTTCCCCATCAGGCCCCAATTCTCCAAGCTTTTCAAAAAGTGAAATGGGTGTCTGCCTTTCAGCATCACCTTCTGCTGGCTGTTTGTGAGGGTTCCACAGATATGGGAACTCCTTTTGTGTCCATCAGTTTTCAGAATTATAGATTTCAAGAATGTGGCTGAGAATGGACAATTCTTTAAAAATTCATTATTTAAGACTTAATAAAATTTCTCTTCAAAGAGCAAGTATTTAATTTTTTAAAAAAGTAATTTGAAAAAAAAAAATGTCCAAAGTAACATGGGTAAGAAGCAAAGCCCCATTTCACTACAGCATTAGATTGAGACTGTCCCAAGATCCATCTCGTGGACCAGATTATGAAAAGGTGCAGTAATTGTTCAAAATCACTACTGAGTGCAGAGCAATGGTAAAATGAGTTTGCATTAATGACAAGAAGGCAATGCCTTCTCGAGGGTTTTTTTTTAGAAGCTACATTCTCACCTATATCATTGTTACTTTGGCTGGATAGGTTGTTCCAGACAACAAAGCAGCTGTTGTAAAATAACCAGTGCTAATACTTTAATTATAGCCACATCATCATTAACTTGTGCTCTCTCAATCTGTTGCCTCCACCTGTTATTGTTAAGTTTATATTTATCTTATTATAATACCTGGGAAATAAATTATCTTCCTGTTATGTAGCTTTATGTTGCTCAGCAAAACAGGGGCCCAAGAATGATCAGGACTTTCCTACACTACCAAAAGAGGAGAACAAAATTTTTTAAGTTCTCTTTAAGTTTTCCCTCATGCTACTGGCATGTGATGCAATGACTGAGGAACTCCAGCCTGGAGGTTAATGCACTTTCATAAGGAGAGAAGAAAAAAAGTTCATAAACACTTCATAAAGCCCACAGGCACTGATGAAAGGCAGAATATATATCAAATATCAAACATTATTCAGGGTGGCAACCTCTTAGCAGGTAGGCACTGCCTATTTGAACAGATATTTTTTTCGTACCCATGTTGGGTTAATGAAGCAACTTCTGCTGGTTGTTCAAAGAAAAATCACCATCTCTACATTCCCTCTTATTATCAGAGCCTGCTGATCACTGAAGTGGAAGCTCTTTTGGTCCTCTGAGTCACAGCAGGAAGCCAACACACAGCCACGAGCTGATTGAAACTCAGAGATGTGGACCTGGGATCAGCTCCTGAACAGAGGTATAGTTTTAGAAACAGTGACACACTGTCTAGAGCTGAAAATAAAAAGGTTGTCACACCTGACAACCCCAACACAAGTCCCTGACACCTCACCTGTGAGCTTACCCAGAAAACCGGGGAACAGCAACAAAAGTTCCTGAAATTCTCTCCAGACAACAAAATTACTTCAAATTTTCCCCAGACAACAAAAAGACTTCAATTAATCTTTACTCTGATAGACTGTTTCAGGGCACATTTGTAAATGGCCTAGGGAACCATAATTAAGCAGTTAACTTGATGAACAGCTGCACTTTTTTGAAAGCAGTCATTAAAAGTAAGGGCAGAGTTACCTGCCTCATTGTTTAACAAGATCTATTAGAATAAAAACATGAAATAGCAACCCTGGAGGAGAAATCATTCTTCAGAAAATATTAGATGGTTACATTTGGTTTCCCCACAGAGTTTCTTCCCAGGTTCCAGATTTCTTTGGGAGGAAGGCAGCATCTCATTACTGCTCTTGCTCTTTTCAAAGAACAATGCTTGTGATTTAGCTAAAGAGAAGACATTTCAAGGAAGTTGGTGACCTCTAAATACTTTTTGGATATGAAAATTCAGAAAAGATACATATGGGTCGCAGCTTCCTGGAATTCTCAGTTAAAACAATATTGCCTGAAGTATTGAGATGTCACACAGTCACAATAGAGGTGTTATTCACAAAACATTTAATCTCAAGTGTTTTTCTAATGCTAATTTATAATGACTCAGAATTTTATTCACTTATAAAAACTATACGTGCATTAACACAAAAGCTTTTCATGCTGTCAGGGTTCAACAACAACAAAAAAATCCAACCTAGGATGCTTCAGTTTTGAAAAGAGTTGGCTGCAATACACAAAGATATATTTAGTTTCTTTACAGACAATTGGTTTATCAAGCTGCTTTAGAACAGATTAAAGAAAAGTATCTGAAGGTATAACTCGTCCTTATTAAGTATCATGAAAAATTCCATTTAATTTTGTATGGACTTGGTTAGGGGTTAATGGGAAGCCTCTACTGACTTCCACTCATGATGGTGTCAGGATGTTCCTATAGGGCACATCAAAAGGAAGTGCAAGAGAAGTATCACCATTATTATTTCTTTGAAATCTCAGTTTCCTTTGTATAACAAAGTCCACTTCAGTGGCATCCGAAGTCTCTTTTCAAATACAAGAAGAAATTAATTCAGTAAAAGAAAAATAATCAGACAAGAGGTCAACTTTCTCACTGAAGGGACAATTAGTGCCTGATCTATTCCCAAAATAACAGTGCAGAGACTTGAGAGTTTTTGGATCAAACTGAAGACAGAAGGAGTAAAGAAAGCCTGACCTGGACACACAGTGCAGATTTGTTTCAATTGATGGTGCCAACAACCTGAAGGGGGAGGAACTGTATTTTGCCTTTGGACAGGGCTGGTTTAAGGTCTCATTTATGCCCCACTGAACTTTACTCAAACCAAAGCACTTGGACTAAACACTCAAGTATTTACCCCTGTCATGCACCAGTAAAAGAAACTATTTTTTCTGGAACTGAGAAAAACAGTTTGCCCAGAGAAGTTGTGGATTCTCCCTCCCTGGAGATATTCCAGAACCATTTGGATGCAATCCTGTGCCTTGTGCTCTGGGATGAGCCTGCTGGAGCAGGGAGGTTGGACCAGATGTGGTCCCTTCCAATCTGACCCATCCTGTTATCCTGTGACTCAGCTTTGGAAGACTTTGACCAACATTTTACAGCCCAAAAGCCTTTTCTCAGTTGTCAAGCTCACATATCCTACATTTCTCAGATTATTTAGGTAGCCAGTATTTCTGAAAATCCAAGCTCCAGGAGCTACCTGTCCTTCAGGAAGTGAACAAGTTACCAGCAAAACAGACACCCCCTGATGGAAAGGGTTAAACCCCACATAAACTGGCCCATAGGAGTTATAAAAATAACTCCAGATAGGAAAATTTGGCTTAATTATTGCTATTTTCACCAAGTCATGTGCCCACAAACATTGAACAACGTGCCTCCGTTTCTCTCATACATCACAAAGTTTATATGATGGAACTCCCACATGATCAGAGATGAGGTGATAAGGGTGTTATCTAATAAACCATGAGTGCATTGATGCCTTTAACTCAGCCCTGAGAAAGAAGAGGCAGACAAAACCAATTTGGCACTCGGCCCTGCAATTTCGGTGCCTCTGCGGCACTTTGGATTAACTGAGGAGCTGCAGCAGATGAAGCTGTATTCTGTACTTTCCTCACACTGCAGCTTTTAGTGGGAACAGCAAAAAATATCCTCTAAGCTCTAACCTTGTGTGAGCACGAAAGGTTAAACAGGCAAAAATCAGGCCACATAATGAGAGACTGAACGAAGGGAAGAGAAACCTTCCTGGCCAAAGCGCTTTCTGCTTCTGGAGCAGATAACCAGGCAAAGATCACAAAATATGCCCCCAGAAGATAAAGTTTCTGCTGCCTGTTCAATGCAAAGGCTTCTGCTCGTTCAGCACAATATTCTTTTTTTTTTGTATTTGTTTCCCTTAGACCTTGGTGATCTTTCCTGCATTCAGTTGCTCGGCTCTATTTCTCATCGTGCTGTGTGTTACAAAAGCAACTATTCAGGACTTGGAGGTGCAGAAACTCCTTATCTTGAATTTTAAGGACAGATTACGGTAACCTCACCCACAGTGGAGAGTGTTTCATACAAAGTGTTTGCAGCACCGAAGTCCCTGAGAACACCAGTGCTGCAGAACACAGCACAACAGGAGCAGAGGTATCACAAAGAATCAAAATGTTTTCTTGGCACTTCGTGCTGGTCGACAAATACACCAGCACAGTACAAAATTTAATTGATACTGGAAGTCTTTGATATTTATTACTTAAGACAATTTGCATAATAAAATCCATACCTGCACCAGAAGAGTAGGGCAAGCTGCATTTGTGAAATTCTGTTTGAATTAACTATTTTTACAATATTTCTTTCTGCCTGGACTGAAAGCAATATTATGACTAAACCCAAAGGGGAGGGTAGACTTTTCTTGCTTTGGAATACGTTCAGATGCCAAACCACAGGGATTGCTTTGGCTCTAGAGAACCAAGCCTTCTAAATTTACGTTCCTGGCAGGAATTACAAAAAGTAAATCAACCTCTAAGGGGGAAAAGTAAATACGATGTCATTTCCAAGAAAACAAAATTGTGGGAAATCGTCTGTCGTGTATCAGAAAAGTGAAGATGAACGGAGTTGAGCATCCATGGGCACAGGGAGACTCACAAACCTGTCCATCTCACAGATGGGGCTGAGCTGGAGACTGCCAGCCCCGACAAGGTCAGGCTGGCAGCAGTCCCGGTGACAATGGGACCACAGTCCAGCCAAGCGTGCCACGAACAGGCTGCCAAACAAATCTCACACCCTGACCTACAAATTGTGCCCATCAGTGTTTTGCAGGTGAAAAACGGGATCACAGAAATTCTGCACTGGCTTTGACTTGTTCAGGCTCTTTTCAAGTTTGTCTACAGGTTGTTTCCTCACCTGAATCATGGGCTACCACAGCTTATTGTGCTTTAGATGAATTCCTAAAGACTCTACAGGTGCAGTGCACCTCACCTGCCCCTTAAATCCTACCAGCTCCCCAACAGATGTTCCTCTGAACGCCAACATCAACCAGGGCCCTCACCAACCCCACACAGCAAACCCAACAAAGGCTTCAGATGAGCAGAGCGAGCCAAGAGAGCCCCAGGATTCTTGGCACCCACAACAGTGACAGAAAAGCTCTGTAGGCTACCTTTTAACTAAAAACATCTATGAAGGCTTGTATTTTTTTCACTGCATTTCTTTTCGTTCCATTGGTTTTGGTTTCCAACTTCAAAAATCATTCTAAGTTAAAATTACTGCATGTATGCCATCCAAGAACTGTTTTTATTCCATATCACTGAATCTCCCAGAGATAGCATTGAATATACTTCTTATCTCCAGAGATCAACTTTTTTATTCAATCCTTATTAAGGAGGTTAACGTCAGCATTCCTTAAAATAACCTGACAAAAATTATTTTATTCAAACACTGTGCTGGGATCCCGGGATTAGCTCTATCATTTGCACTTCTCCCTCTACTCTAAGTAGGATCATACGTCACTGCACAATCACAAATTTTTTATTTCTCCAGAAGTACCATTTGTTCAATACCACATCTCATGTCTTCCCACATGCCATTAATCTGAATCACCTTTTTTTTTTTTTTATTGCTTCTTTGTATGACATAAGCAATGCTGAGAAGCAAGCAAAATTAGAGGAGCAAAGGGCAGTACAAAAAGACACAACCTGACTGTCAGCCTGTCTGAAATCAGCCCAAACATGGGATCATTCAGAGGCCTCAGCTGCAGGAACCTTGTAGAAAAGCAAGCAAGGTGCCAACATAGCACAGCAAATTGCCATTTCCATCACTTCCTACAAGATTTGTGTCCTATTAGCTCAGCTGCCAGATGCAGTGGGGCTAAATTAGCTAAAAAATAGCAACAGGTAGCATGGGGGAAATTCCAAACTAACACAGCAGAGTGGAACTGTCCCCATTCTGAATCAGTTCAAACCAACCAGAAAGAGGTGGTGGGAGGTGAAAAACAACAACACAGCAGAGCAGAAAGAACCCACCAACTCAGCCCACGCAAAGCGATCCCACAGCCACGCCAAGCCGGGTCAGGCCTCTCTCCCCCAGCTCTTCCCTGCCTGTCATCCCATAACACACGGGGAAATTCTGCAAGATTACCAGTGAGTTATAAAAACCACGATGCTTGAGCAGATTTCTGCACTTTGCAAAAGGGACTCTGTGCAAGTACCTTCTGCTGCACAGCACAGGGGATCGTAACACTCTTCCCAGCTCCCGACTGCCATTCCAGTCGTTCCGCGGAAGTCGCGCTCAGAGGAGAAAGTGCCCTCCCAAATGCCTGCCCTCTTCCCCTTCCCAAAACATGAGAGGTTCTGGATTAGCAAATCTTGGATCCATCAGCCAGTAAACCCCTCCCTGAACTGCCCCTCTCTGCCTCCTGACTGGTGGTGTCTGGGAGCTTCCCAGTGCAACGCAACCCTTTCCTGAGGGGTCTGCCCACGAGAGAGACAGAAAGTTCTTCTGTTCCCACTGCAAATATTATTCACCACCTGTCACCAAAGGCCAACAATGTCTGGTGCTGTGTAAACATGAAGATACTTTGCTGCACAGAGAATGTAGACTCACTGGCTCTTTATGGATAAATAGGTTTACCAAATATACATGCATTCCTAAAGTAACCAGGCATTGATGTAGTGAAATAAGGGCAAAACAATACCAAGCAATGATCTATACAGTTTTTACCTATCATAAACAAGAAATGAAGGCCTTTGATATACAAGAAACGCTCCTGTAGACTTCAATCCATTTTAAATGGATTTTGTTTAGAGCCACTTTCAACTCCTACTGCTTTCTTACAAACCTCAGGACTTCATTTTTAAACAAGGAACCCTTTGTATTCTGTCACACATCCACAGTAGTAAAAGCCAGATGTGAACTGCAGATTCTCATTAAAAGCATCATTGCAAAGAGGTGATGGAAGCTTAAGAGGACTTATGACCAAGCAGGGAGGTCTGAGATTCCAGTAACGGTACAAGAATAGACTTTCAGGGAATAAAGCTGCTTAATGTGGAACAGCCTTTGAACTTTCAAATATGTAGAGTGCTGAGAGCACCACTGTTTGGAACCCAGTGGTGAGAAATAAAGATAACCAGCATTTGTTAGGTTGACTTTCTTCTAAAAATGCTGGAAATAACTATGGCTCCCAGTCAAATAAATTCTGTGCTCCCAATACTAGTTCCAAAGTAAAATGACTTTAACCCAGATTACAGCTAATACCTCTCCATGCTGAAAATAACCCCAATTTTCACACATTGCCTTACTGGAAGCCTGAAGTGGGAGCAAAGGCACTCTGCTTCAAAGGAAGGGTTTCCACCAGGGACAGCATGCTTGAGACACGTTGGTGGTCCAGCAACTTGGAAGGCAGTGTCCCTACTCCCAATCTGGGATAGATGGAAGGATCCAGAGCTGATGCTTCACGTGGTCCTGTTTCCCTTTTCACAAGAATCATGCTTCCAAGGAATATTAAATCAAATGTAGGTTGAGTGGAGTAAGGGCTTTGAATACATTTGGGATTTCTGCTGTGACCATTGTGCATATTGCTGATAGGGCATTTTGGTTGGTAATTATAGGGATGCAGTCTTAGCAAGAGTAGTAAGATCCTTATGGGCACTTTCCTGGCTCAAATGCTTAAAAAACCTTCAAGACAACACTCAGAACATACACAGACAAAATTAACATTGTACATTTGGCATCCTACTAGGTAAGACTTCAAATTTTGCAACATTTAACAGACAAGGTATTTCAGCAAAATAGTCTGCTCTGTTCCTACAGGACACATGAAAACTCCGATACTCCTGTTTTCCTAAATATTCATTTTGCTTTAAATAAAGCCACATCTCCCACTTTCCTTTTATCAGAAGCATAAAGAAGATATTGCACCAGAGAGTAATTGGGCAGATTTAGGAATTCAAACTTATCTCCTCTTTCAGGAATGATATAAGTGAATTTAATCCAGAAAAACTGTATCATTAATATGTGCTTACAGGCATTTCCTTGAGCTTTCAAGTTTGTAGAACAGTATGAGTTATCATCTCAAAACCTTAAGCATCCGACAGAGAGAATGTGAGTTGCAAGGTCTGTGATGAAACAGTAAGATAAGGCGAGGAAAAAAAGTTTCATTTTCACATATGTAATTTCATTTTTCTTTAAAAAGTAAGTGCCAACTTTTCCAGCCTTCTCAGCACCACTCTGTGACTCTCCCTGTATTAATTCTACTACCCAGGGCTAAAAGAGATGAAGTCCAATTCTGGGTTTTGTGACAAACAGAAAAAGTTATCAGTGATGAAATATTTCCATCCTGTAAACAAAGTGCTAGAGAAATATCAGAACCACTGTCAGCAGCAAGGCAGAGATTTCCATTCAACCTTTAGCTTTGCTCTTGCTATCTGAAGTACTTAACATTTTCTTTCACTTCCCAGCAGGCTGCTTGAAAGGGAAAATAATTCAGCATTGTCTACACAGAGAAAAAACAAGACTGTATCTTAATACAGCAAAGAATTTGTCATTAAAATGACTGTTTCCTAAGTTTCATATACAAAAACTATCCTGAAAGTACCACTATCAGGACTGACACAGAACAAAAAAAAAAAAAAAAAATTATAGGGATTTAAGTAGTGATTCAAATCCAAGGAAGGTAGAATATACATACATTTTTAAATGAAAATCTTTGCCCTTATTTTTTGTGGGATGTTACCTAGATCACCTTTTTTAAACAAAAAGCCCAGTTTACTGGCAGCTGTGTATCAGACACTGCATCACTATTGTTGTTTGTTATCTGCAGCTTGCACAGACAAAGTATTTTAATAAACATCCCCCTCGTCTACAGCTCGCTTCATCTCCCAGTTTGCAAGTCTTTGCATAAAACTGCAACAGCTGGATTGAAAATCCTGCACGGGGATGAGACTCCTGACCCAAATGGCTGGACAAATTCCCCCTCTGAGACTTCCCCCACAACACAGACTAATTCTGCTAAAACAGAGCCACATCCTCGGGTGTGCAGAGCAAGGGAACGCTGCTGACAGAGACAAATTTCCTACAGATAGCACATGAAAGGGAAAGCTCCCGGTGCAGGGGGATGATCAGAGGGCAGAATAACAAAACACTGAGCTCATTTCACCTGAGCCACAGAAAAGGTACATTTGCTCCTGAATAGAGGCAGTGTTAGACGTGCAATCAATGCTTCTAATTAGCTGCTAATTATAGTAGCTAGGAACCAGTCATGGCATAGTCACTCAACAGCTGAGATCATAATTTTAAACAAAAGTTCCTGTAAAGAAAAAAATATTTCTGGGAAAAAAAAAAAAAAAAGGAGCATTGGCACTTTTTAGTGTCAAGCAACAGCAATTAAAAGCAATTACAAACAGAGGATTTGCTTTCCCATATAATCATATTCCCTCAAATCTGTCTGCTGGCAGTGTGAGGGGAGGGTCAGGCAGGAGACAAACACACAGAGAGCTGCACAGGTCAACTCAATTTATTTGCAAGTCTCAGTGGACTTCCAAAATAAAGACTCCTTATGAAAGGGGAATGTGTCAGCCACAAAGGTCTGATGCTAAATATGTCTTAGCTTTAGAAAAGAAGATACAAAAAATATGCAACTATGAAGCACAAAAGATTAATAGTTTTGGTCATGGCCAGGCATTTGATGAATTTTATCAAACTGACAAGGTGGGAAAAGTGAAGATCAAAACAATTGGCAGCAACAATAAAATATCAAAAGGAGAAATAAAATGTGCCCTGCTGTAGGTAACAAAGGGGAGCAAACACTTGACAGTGAGGAAAACTCTAGATTAAGATCCATCCAGTCACTGGGGTAGCTTTTCCAAAATTAATTGCTTGAGATTTGTTTTATCATCTTCATCTGCCTTTTTTCTAATTCTCATATGGTTTTGCTCAAAACAGGAGCTAGCTTCCTGTTTGCTTTTACCTAGAGTTAAAATGATAACTCTGTTTTCCCTCAGAAACTGAAATTCCAGGTATTCCAATTATTTCCTTGGGCTCTTACATATGTACCTTTGAATGGACAAGATAATTAACAAATTGGTTAGATGTTTTAAAGGGATCTCCAACTCCTTTGAGGACTAATTGCAGAGGGGAGAACAGGATTGCCATGTTTTCTGTCTGGTTATTAACTGGAGTGAAAAAAACTGTTGTATCTTCTTTTGCCTGCCAGGTACATCACCATCCTCTGAGGTTATCTGCTAACCTGCATATCATTTTTTTAAATTTTATTTTGAGTCCAAGTGTTGCAACTTCCCTTCTTCACGTCCATACAGCCTTGTGAAACCCCCAGTCTGGGTAAGTGGGATTTGCAGCCAGATCTTGGTTCTCTTTCTTCTACTGGCTCCTTCCTCTCTGAGACATCAAGCATACATTTTCCTGCCTCACCTCACTTCCAAGGTCCCCAACAGCTCTGTCCCATCAATCAAGATGTCAGACTTCATTACCCACATGATAAAAATAAAAGCAAACATCTCTCCTTGCGTATTGTCTTACATTGTCTCTCACCTTGTGGGACCAGGCAGGGACACAACTCTCCCTGAACAGAACTAAATCACTGCCCACCTTCAAAAATCTCTGGAGCAACTTTGTTACTAAAAAACTCAACAATTACGTCATGGAACCAATGAGTAGTTTAAATTCTTATTGGTTTTCTACCTTACTTTTACATTTAAGGTGCAATTCTGAGCAGTGATAAGCAAAATCCCTTTGTATTTTCACCACTCTGAGAACCTCCTCCATAACTGGACTCCACAGTAATGATGTTTAAGTGAAATACCATACACAAATTAAACAAGAAATAGATTTACTGCTTTGCATCTTTCAACAGAGGCTGATAAGCCCTGTATTTTTGTCCCCTCTTTTTTCCCCCCAAATCACCAGGAACATGCTCCTCTTTCTCCCTCTGGCCTCCACCCAACTTCTGTGATTTGGCAGTTCTGCATGTTGATATATCAAGTATTTTCCAGTGAACCATCTCAAACCCTTTCAATATCACACTGAGGGACAATGCACTTGCTTATGCTAAAAGGGTTTTATTACACTTACCAATATTTTCTAGTCTTCTAATGTTACTAACTGGGGAGAAGAGAGTATGCTGGGCAGGCAGAGTGCATTAATCTTACTGCCAGAAAGAGTAAGAGTTTTGCACTGGAAGCATCTGGTAAAAGCACACTAGAGACCTTGAAATCATGACTGGTGTTCTTACTATTTACAAGAAAAAAAAAAAAAAAGAGTAAAAATACACACTAATTTGATTTCCCAGACCCTGTTTGCCCAATAGGAACCATCTGCTTCTATTCATTGACTCCTATCCACCCTGATCCAAAGTTCATGAATCCAGCAGCAACCATCCATTCTTTGTCTGCAATGCCTCTGCATTAATCCAAAGCAGAACATGAAATAAAGAATGTTGAAATGAGCTTTAACAATCTACAAAATTCTTCCATTATGCAGTTTATGGCAAACGATTATCACTGCACTTCGGATTCCCATAATGAGTTACTTTCTTAATAACCTCCTGAGGGCATCATAGAACAGAGTCAATGGCTGAAAATTATGGGGCAAACAAGAGACAGCTCCACGTTGGTGTTTTATATTCAACAGCAACAGAGATGCAATGGAGTGGCTTGGGCTCTGCATCCCAAGATGATCTCAGTAACCTGAGTGAATGCAAGAGCAGAATTAGCAGAGCTCCTCTTGACTTCACTCAGCAATGCCTGTGTATTTTTGTCCTCTGAAAGGATATGTTTGGGACATGGAAATAACAGCAGACAGAGCTGGTGCAGAGCAACAGATTTTCACAAAGAGGAGGAGCTGTAAAAATCCTGTTTTCTGGACAGCACCCCATTACTCATTGGGGACAGCTGTAATGGAAACAAGGACTGTGTGAATCATCTGAGCTGCTCTCTAGGAACACGCTGGACCGTTCTACATAGGCCATAATAATAACATTTCTTATTCTACAGTGGACTTTTAGATTAACTGTCTTATCTGGTTTTATGATGCTGTGCTGGGTGCATTTCAGCACAGCAGTGCTTACAGGAGGTAAATCACTTCCCCAGCTCTCTACCCAGAAAGCCATAGTATATCTAGAAGGGAAAATAAATATTGATCAAACCTCTGCCATCATAATTACAGGCTCTTCAGAACGTTCCATTTGCACCAAGGAAATCTTGCCATTCCTGGGGAAGACTGTGTGCCTGCAGTGAGATCTACTGCCTCGAAAATTGAATTGGAAGAATAATTTCAACTGAAAGTCAGGTTAGTATGAGCACTGGCCAATATTAATTACAGCCCTAAATCATTTCCTTCTGCAAACGATGACCAGTGAACAGATGTAGAATTACCAAGTCAAAGCACAAACAGGAAGATGCTGCAATGTGCATAAATTCTTTCAGCATGTTTATTTTTCCTAAAGTTTTGGGCAACTTACAGATGAGACAAAATCTAGAAAACGGCTTTCTGCATGTTGGCTTGTTTTTCCCTTTTTTAAAGGATGGCAGTCACAGAAGGTAAAACCTTTGAAAAACCATAATATCATTATACATGCACAAGGTTACAAGAGTTCCTGAAACTCTTTCTGTGACTACCCTTCCTCATTCTTGTTAGGTCTGTAACAGTTGTCAAACACCTCATTACAGGATAAGCTCAGTTTTATTTCAGAAACAGAGGAACAGATAAATTAACTGACAACCCCAAGAACAAATTGGTAGTAAAAATGGGATCAGAAGCTGCTTTTTATAATCCCATGAAATACATATCTCAAAAAAGCATCATTAATGAATTTTCTCAGAAGCAACCTTTGAAAATTCATCCTAAGAGGTGAGCAATACAAAAAAAACCTAAAAATAAAAATAAGTGGGCATAAAACCTGCAAGATCTTCAGTTATTTTTGAATCTCCAGACACAAGGGAAGAGGAAAAATAACATAGGAAGAGAAAGCATTTCAAAAGCAGTTCAACAGACAAATGTTTTTATATCTTAAGGAGTTAATAATTTACAGAATGTTAGAGATAATTACTTGTTTGAGCAAGCTACCCACTGGACAAATTTTAAAGCCATCAGGGGTTTTTTATTACAGTGTATCAGCTCAATTCTGATTCAGAAAGAAATGTGTTTTACTCAGAAAATAAACTGTAGACATGATGTTCTCTTTGAAATCCAGTCCGAGCCCCCGTTCTGCTGCAAGAAACGCTCAGGGGGAGAAGCTGTGTTTCAAATTTATTAATGATTCCTCAAGTTGTTATAGAAACGCAATTGCAGCCAGGCAATGTCTGGAGACACGAGCCCCTTTCATGTTCACTTTCAGAGGAGCTGGTTGCTGAGGTTACCTAACAATGGAGGAACTTGTACATCCAATTCCCTCCTCACAAAGGCACCGCAAACCCAGGGCTCTCCACACAACAATGCTGGCTAAAGCAACCACTGGGCTTTATTTACAGTGGACAAATTTAGAAAACACTGCTATCTGCTTTCTTCAAATACCTGTTGGCCTTTGTGTCCAGAATCAGTTTTTCTAAGAAGACATCAAAAAGTTTTTGCTGGGGAAGGGGAACCCTGTAGTTGTAAAACAGGCTGCAACTCTACCAACTGCTTCTGAGCTTCCAGCATGTCCTAATCCATTTGTGCTTTCAGTAGGACAGTTGAGTGCTCAGTGAGACATTTAGGGTGAGATCTTAGGGACATACGCTCTAATACCTTCAGTCAGGACTGCAGATCCTTTCAGCAACGACTCCAGGGATGAACAGATAACCTAAGTGTGTTTTTTCAGACTTGTCAAGCATGTTCTACTTGCTGTCAGCATCAAAACCCATTGGGCTATTTCTCCTCTTCAAAAGGCACCAGAATTTGTGAGGAAAGTTGAACATGTAGGGTTATGAAGATGGTGAAGGGGCCCTGAGGGGAAGCCAAATGAGGAGCAGTTGAGGGCACTTGGACTGTTCAACCTGGAGGAGATCGAGGGAAAACCCCACAGCAGCCTAAAAAACTTCCTCATGAGCGGAAGAGGAAAGGCAGGTACTGATCTCTTCCCTTTGGTGACCAGTAACAGGACCCCAGGGAATGGCTGGAGCTGTGTCAGGGGAGGTTTAGGCTGGGTATTGGGAAAAAGTTCTTCCACCAGAGGGTTGTTGGGCACTGCACAGGCTCCCCAGGGCAGCAGGCACAGCCTCAAGGCTGCCAGAGCTCCAGGAGCATTTGGACAACACTCTCAGGGACAGAGAAGGATTGTTTGGAATGGTCCTGTGCAGGGCCAGGAGTTGGACCTCGGGGGTCACTTAAGTTGGTCATGCAAAAGAAATAGTTTCTTGTTGTTACTACAAATTGCATTTGAATATGATGCAAGTGAGCGGGGCTGAAAAGTCAAGGAAGGATGGAGGAGAAAGCAAAGAGGAAAAAAAAAAGGAAAGGTTTGTTTTCATAATTATAAACAGATCTCAGTTTCATTACAGTCAAGGAGTGCTTTTCCATCAATTCTAAGGGAGCCATGACTTCAGCCCCAGATGGTTACGAAGTGCAACCAGCTACTACATCTTTCTTTTTTTTTTTTTTTTTTAACAAAGAGAGAAATAGTAAAATGAAAAACCTTCAAGTCTGGCAAATCCCAGAACAGCAGTTGAATACAAATGAGGAGATAAATGATGAAGTGTGTTAAAGCAATTCTTCAATGGGCTGGAGAAAAATAAAAGTTTGCAATCTCACTCCACATCCCCAACATGATTTTTTGTGAAACTGGATCTAGGAAATCATGGCTGGAAGAACACTGTGCACCTCTGCAGTTAAAGGAATTGGTAAATAAGACCAGTGCTTTTATACTGGGACCAATATAAGTGCTGAGCTGGGACCCAGTGCAAGCTGTACCAGCAAGGAAGTGTTTCTGAATGTGTCTGAAAGGGTGCTGTTCAGGGGGTGTTGCTGCTTCTTCTCCTGGCCAAGCATAGTCTGAAATTTAGATTAATCTCATAAATAACTTCCTCTTGTAAACATAAACACCTGACCTAGGGACTAGAAAAGAAACTTCTCACAAGCCCTTCCCACGTACTGTGGCATTCTCCACATCTACAGCTCCAAGAACAGCCTTTTATTTCCTTACTGGTTATAGTTCAGTAAAGCTGATATAACCCAGAATGGCTTTAAAAGAAGATATCCCCTGGATAAGATCCATGGATATTTCAGCTTTGTCCAATAAGAAAAAATTGGTTTCACTCTTACATAACAATATTGATGATGAACCTGTCTTGAAAACAATTCCTTACCAGAGCATTCCAGAGCTGGACAGTGTGCCTGCAACAATTACAGTCTCATCCACACAGATGACTGATGATCTGAGAGTCCAGTGTGTCTTCCTGAACTTTATTTAAACTCATCACAGCTACATAATTGCTCTGGAGATCTCACAGAATTTCTCTCCTTCCACATCCAGACATTTATCAACAGCTTTGAACCAGCACCGAGGCTTTCAGTGCCTTTTTGCTGCTTTATGCTCCAGAAAGTGAGGGATTTTGGGAATGCAGGCCTGCCAGAGTATTAGGCAAAATAGCACTGGACCTGTTCAACCAGAAAGCTGAGCCAGTGGGAGATATCACATCTACAGGAGATACTGAGGTATAAATTAACTGGGGACCCATCCTTGTTCCACAACATACAGGCTGTGTACCTGACATAGCACTGTCACAGGAGGACTAAAAGCTCCTTCTCTTAAGGCAACAAAACCTTTTGCAAACTGATTTTCAAGCTCTCCAGTTTCAACTACACAAAGTGTTTTCAGACTGGGGCCAGTAAAGCTGCTCCTGATTTACAACGATGGAAATAGAGGAAAATTTAGCAGGAGAGTTCACAGAAAGTGAATTGGCTGAACTTGCAGGCAGAGAGACTTTCTCCATTAGACCATTACAGAAAGCATAGAATTAAGAACAAAATGATCCTCTGAACTTTTAAGCACAACTTCGTCTACAAGACAACATGAGGGGAGAAAACAGCAAGAGTTCAGCTCCAGCACTGGCTGAGTCAATTCCCACAATGTTCATCCCCCAAACTAAATGCAAAGCTGACTGCCAGAGGACAGAGATTAACATCTATTTTATAGATGCTCCCCTGCTGCATTCTCTCCCCATCCTTCCAACATTCTCTCTTCCTTTACAGTCACCACTGGCAGGTCCTTAACATTTCCATGACTGCTGCTGAGCCTGAGGATGAGAAGAAGGTCTGCAGGGCAGAGGAGTGGGTGGCTCAAATGTGGAACCACATTATGGAGGAAAGAAAGCCACCAAGCAGACAAGGAGCTCCAGATGTCACAGCCAACTCCTGTTCTTTGTGTTAGGGTGCAATATTCACGATAAAGTGGCAGCAGTGGGGCAGAAGGACAACTGAGAACCTTTAAGCATCAACTTTTCTTGTACCTCCCTCTTGTAATCCACAACAGCCTAAAACTGGCCCTGGAAAAACTGGATAAAATTATAGTCTAAAAATTTCACACAGCACACTGAGGATAAGTGTTTGAAATTCCCACTAAAGTGAAACAGATGTTGGGATGCAGCAGTGGAACGGAGAGTTGCATCACGGCACAGAAATTATTTTGAAGAATTATTTAAAAGTGCTTGGAAGACACTATACTTCTAGAATTAGGCCAACTTGTAATAAGATGAACATTTTAACATTAATACAGAACAGAGCTGAAGCCTCAACTCTCATTTCTATTGACTGCAACACACATTTCTCCTGAAAACGGGTGATGAGAGGAGATGTGTTTTCTTTCAGTGCCAGACATGCACATGGATCTGACACTGAGGAAAGTGTTTCACAATATTCCCCAGTGGCTGCAGCTATAATCCAGAAACCGATCCTTTAAGAGCATTTAGTCATAACACTGGTACTTTGCAAATAAATCAAATCAAAGTGGCCACAGCATTAGATAAGACACTGGATAATTTTGCTTAGACTGTATTTACCAGCACTGGGAAGAGCCTACTCCACTCTTACTATGATTTCTTTGACTTTTAATAGGACTGGAGTTTAGAGGGAGGGTGGCTTTTTCTATCCTTTTTTTTTTTTTTTTTTACTTCTTCTTTTTAAAAAGTGATGCTGTAATTCAAATCCTGGTAACCTTGGAAACAGCCTCTCTCCTCAAATATGTCGGTGTCAATTAAAGTAATTGGGACACTCCAGCTAATGGTGCCCAGATTTCAATATCCAGGCTAGTGCTGAAGCATTAGTCCTAAAGGACTCTCAGCTGAGAAACAGATCCTCTGAAAAAAAAAAAAAAAAGCTTGTCTTGGAAAGGTCCTGCTCTCTCTGTAAGCATTTGTCAGGAGGTCAGCTGGGAAGAGCTACCTTGAAAGAATTTCTCTGTTTGTATTCAGAATGCACAGGGAATATTTGGCAATAGTGAACTTGGACTTGGAGTTACTCTGTAAACAAGCAAAGCAGAGAAACACCATTTACTTACCTTTAAACTTCCACTAAAAAACTCTGCAGATTTACAGAATTAACCTTTTTTCTTACCCTCTGATGATATTTGTGTACATACACGTGGCACCCCCCCCCCCAAATTACATATTCATTAAGAGAATCTCTGTACATGGCAGAGTCATGAACAAACAATACTGACTTTACTAAGCACCCTAGGGAACCCTAAAAACTGGAATGAAACAGAATTCCCACCTTCTAACACGGGTGGCTGGGAAAAAGAAAATCAAGGAACTGTTAGGAATTTCTCACAGCGTCTAAAACCAGCTTGTTCCTTCTTTATTGAAACCAGAAAGACTTATTTAATAAAAAAATACTCTCTATCTTATTTTGAAAGTCACACAGACACCAATCAATCACTCAGTTCAGTGACACCCATCACAACTGCTCTGCAGAGATATATATTTACTCTCTCAAAAAAAACAAAAAGGCTTTTGCTAAAGTATATCTTCAGATCCACTCCCCCACACCCCAAAAGAAGGCATTAAAATAATAATTCTTCCACAGGGTATGCTCACTACAGGAATACTGGCAGTGCTAATTAAAAGGCATGGACATTTTAAATATATTTGTTCATTTTTGCATATTATATTATTGTAAGGCAGAAAGGGATTTTTAGTGGGTGCTTTTGGTTGTTATGCAAATGGTGAAGTGACTAAACCACATTAAACATCTGTCCCTTCCATCCCTATCCACAGCAGGGAAACAGGGGAGGAATGAAGTAGCATTTGGGAAAAAGGACCTAAACAGTGCTGGTTTGAAAATGCTATCACTGGATATTTCAGTTGTCACCTATAGCACTGGCAAAGGGAATCAAGTCCAAGCTCCAAGGAATCTTTTCCTCTATTAAAGATTTACTTAAAGGCTTTTCTAAAGCTTAAATGATCCAGACCTTCCAGGCTGGAAGGCAAAAACTCACTTAGGCTGAGGCAACTAAGTGATCCTTTGATATTAATAATGGAAAAGAAGGGGAAAAAAAAAACAGGCAGAAGAGTGCAGTAGCTGAGTCGAGACCCACACACACAACACTGCCAGCAAAGGCAGAAAAGATCACAAAAGTCACAGTCCAGAACTGTTGTTTCAGCCCCTGGGAGGTTTAAAGTTATTTATATAAGAAATCTGTAATGCAATATGGAATAACTCGATCGATGGGATTTAAAGGGAGACGCACACGAGTCTGCAGAGGAGCAGCTGCCAAACTGGACTTGGACAGCTCCACTCTAGAAGGCCATTTTTCAGCTTAAAGACTACAACGAGCAAAAGCCTGAAATATTATGCCTGTAAAACAGTTTGGAAATATGTTGTAATAGCCAGTAAAACCAGCAAAGATAATGCGAGTTTCGACTCGTTCCTTGTTATAGTTCGAATGTGGAAAACACATTCTAGACACTGAAAACCCAGACAGGAAGGTTTTCTGTAGCAATTTATTCTTATAAAGTAGGAACTTGCAGTTTCACTCTTCAGATGGGTCCAATTCTCCTTCCACTGAAGGAAGCTGAGTTTGACATTCACATCAGCAGAAGCAGAATTGGGCTATAAAGCCACAACTGCACATAAACAGCTGTCAGACAAGCACGTTGCAGAATAAACATAAACTCAGAATTAATTCAGAGTAATTATTTATACAGGCTTAAGTGAGATCAGCATTGTGGATTTTTTTAATTTGGGGAAGAGAAAGATTATCTTTGCTTTGTTACCTTATTTTACACGAATAGATGCTGAATACTGTACCTTGCTTTAAAATAATTCATATTTTAGCCTAAATATTTACATTGAATTTCATTCAGAGGCAAAGTAGTTCAACTTAGTGTGTTACTTCACTAGTTTTACATTAAAATCAAAGTAGTTACAATCTCAGCAGAGGAGATTTTAATGCTGTACTAAACCCATTCTGTTGACCCTCTATGAGAAGAGGCCCACTGCAGTGGCTGGTGCCAATCAGATCTTTCAGAAACACCAGTAGAATTAAATACACAATAAGGGCTATTGAGAACTTTCCAAGAAAAACAAGCTTGTTTAGATTTTAGATCCTTCAGTAAAATAAGCATCTTACAGAAAACATATGAGCTGAAATGCAGTTCTGATGAGACGTGGAAGAGGCACGTGCTCGTGCAGAGCAAAGATGCTCAGCAGCTCCTGCAGGTGGCAGCTGGAGATCCCTGGTCTGCAACAACCCTAAAAGCTCATCTGGAGGGGTTATGGACCACAAAGGGTTTCCTTGAATGGGATGTTTTGGGAACAGCCAAGCTGCAAGGCTTGCACAGAACCAAGGATACGTCACGTTGCATCTCTTCATTTTATTGATGAGTCTAATAGAGGTCACAGTGATCATTTCAGGTTTATTCAGCACCTGCAAGATCAGATGTCTTCTGAAGTTATAGGTGCTCTCTATCTGAAGGAAAATAAGGCAGATCTTCAGGTCCATAAACACTTGAATTTTGCTGCTCTGTTCTAAATCAGAGCAAGATCAAGACAAAACATCTCTCTCATGTTGAAAGGACTCTCAGAACAAATCTTGTTGCCCAGCCAGCCCTACACTATGGCACATCTTCTCTCCTGCTACTTACAAAGGCACTGCAGCCTCAGCCTCCTCTGTCTCTAATATTCAGCATTTTGCTCACTTCAAACCAAGTGCAGGATGATGAAAACTCATGAAACACGATGGTGCCAAAAGAAAATCTGCACCACCATTAATTGCTACATGAGCACATCAGATCTGTCACGAACGGTGACATGCCAGGCATAACAAGCATCTCTGAAGTCAAACTCCCTGTTTCTCTCTGCCATGGAATAAAGGATGCTGATGACAGATGGGCAGAGTTAAACAAGCCGACCGGCCAAAATCCTGGAGCTGCATTTCGCTGCCAAGACCAGAATCTCAGTTAGCAGCACAAACCACGAACTTTCTGGCGTCAGTCAGGAAGAACAAAAAAAAAAAAATCTATAAAAAATTAATGTTATAAATAATAAGAATAAAAATGAAACAATCATCCACTCTCCTGGCTCCTATTCCTAATTTTCTCCTCTGGCTCCAGGACTATTCCCTCTGCCTACATAGTCCCAGATCCACGTAATTACACAACTGCCACTCCAAATCGCTTCACACTCTTATCTGCTGAAGTCAAAACTCCTCCCTTCTGACTAATTTTTATCCTCTCCACCTGAACCAGCCTGGCCTTTTATTCTGCCACACTCTCTGGGCACCAGCTTGGAGACACTGGACAGAAAGATTCAGTCGTGCCCCACGTGTGTGAAGTCTCCCAGCACTTGCAGTAGAAGGCTTTCATTTCTCATTTACTTCAGAGGGACAGCCCATCACTTGCCAAAATGATACTGAAGCTTCCAAACATGCTGAGGGGTGTGTGCAGTCAGGAGGGACCCTGCCAGAGGCAGCCACCATGTACAATATGGGATTTTACCACTTTGCTCCTGCTCTCCCCAGTTCTGCTGGGGCACTTTGTTTCAAGATCACACATTTTAACCTGAAGTTGCATTGTTTCATTTAAACTTAGCAGTGGTTTCAGGAGGAGCTGCAAGTATCTAAGAATTTAAGAAGTCCTCTATTTTAGCAAGGTTAATGGTGCATCAAGTCTTCTGCTGCCTCATATCCCTCCCCTCAAAGTCAGCAGGGCTGAAAAGAGCCTAAGTCAGGGTTATTTCAGCCAAAGTCCCTTCAAGTGTTTGCAACATTCACATTTTCCTACCTTTAAATTGAAGCAGCAAGTCACAAAGTACTGCCATTTATATAAACTTGTACTTTCAGCTTACATCTCTTCTCAAGCAAATTAAGACAACTATTTACTTAGGCACAAAAAGAATGAGATCATTACAAGTGCACCACAGTCAGAAATGGCAAGAAAGTTTTCAAGCATTTCTTGATATTGGCAACTTGTAAAGACTTACTTCACTAGTCATTACTATCTGGTCAAAGTGAAAACAATCAATAATACATTCCTAGCAAAAGAAAAGCCTAACATAGCACAATATCATATTGTGTGCATTAAATCAATAGCCCTCCTCAATTTTAATGTAGTTGCTGCAATACTTGGAGGGTTTTGAAATGAGTGGGGTTTTTTTAAACCACAGAATCTTACTTCCTTCATTGTGAACAGCACGGGTTTTTAATGAGTGTTTCTCCATAGAGATGAAATTCTTTACAAGAGCTTCCAAAAGGCTTGGCAATTATTAAGGAAAAAAACCAAACCCATACTTGCATGTACTTCATAGATGGGTGAGATGAGGAAAAGTCTGGGGGCTGCCTGTCCCAGACATCAAGTGAGCCAAGGACAGACCCAAGAAGGTGAGGTTAAATGTTTGTTTTCTCTGATGTAGAGTTTAAACATGGCAAAACACCCACCACACCAAAAAGGGTGTGAGAGGCCAGAAACAATGGCAAAACCTCCTGCTGAACTGGGCAAGAGCAGGGATGGGGGTGGTGCTGCTGAAGAACATCTGTTGTTCTGTTGGTGGGAACACCCAAAAGCCATCACTTCCTTCACAAGTCCTGGTGATTCTTTAAGGCTTGGACTGAAAAGTACTCAGTCCTTCCAGGGAAACACACATTTATTCATCCCAAAGAGTGAGTGGCAGGAATAGGACAATCCTTCAAAGTGGAGGAAGGACTCAGGGAGGAACAGGCCAGAGGACACTGTGCCACTTAACATTTCCTTTGTGGATTATTGTTGCTGGAACAGCAACAAGTTCTTCCTGGCTTGGGAAAGATGCTTCACACATGCTGTCCAGAATTCCTGTATGGACTTCTCTCGTACTTCAGTCCAATAAAACACAAGATGTGGTCCACAGATTTCAATGTGCTCTGGCCCATGTCCAAGGGACCACCAAATAAAGCCACCTAGCACTGAGCCTCACAGCTCATGCTGACTCTGTGCAAGACCAAACATAAAAGGAAAGCAAGGAAAGACACTGAAAGATGACCCTGAATCACACTGGCAAAGGGACTTCAGAAAGGGGCTGGATTCTTTCTGCTGAAAGTGCTGGATAAAGGAGGGATGCTCAGTCCCTCAGCTGGGATGATGACACAGCACCACTGGAGAGCAACCTCCAGTCACTCTGTCCTCACACACGAGACCAAATTTATTTTCTTTCCCCCAAGCTGGCATACAATATAAGACATGAACCATGCTGATGTGGTTTCTGGGTGAATACAACCACCCATCCTCTGTCCTGGTGCTTCAGTGCAGCAAAGCTGTGCAAGTCATCAACTAATTTAGCCCACAGACATGAGAGTGCCATCAGGAAGAGGCTGGCACATTTGTCACGTTGTATGTTATGTGGGCAAGAGTTCTTCACCATCACTAGTTAAAAACCTCACTGGCTCCCTGTTAGCCCTGAACAAGCTTAATAATGACCACACAGGAAACCTTTGAAATGGTGACAGAAATATGGGCCTCCCAACAGAGCAAAAAATATGACCTTTTTAAAACTACCAAGTCAGGAAATTTGATACTGGAAGGGAACAAGCCCAATGAAATAAATCAGGTGATAGTTACTAAGTACCTGTGTCAAGATAAAGGGCAAACAAAACTCAAGGCATTCTATCCAGTGAATTGTACAGAGGGAATGAACTGCACTGCAGGCCAGTCAGAGGTGTTTGTGCAAGGTAACCAGGCTATAACTTACACTATGATGAACTATACTTCGAGCATATTCAGCTTCTGAATACCAACATATTTGCAGTATACTTTCCTATTTATAAATTAGAATGTGCTGTTCCTATACAGGCTTTCCACTTGATACATTGTTATGTCTGTTAAAAAGAAAAGAAAGATACTGGCATTGAATTTGCATTTTTGAAAGCTTATGTAAATGGACATTTATAAAGAGGCCTCAAGAGTAATATATCTATTAATAAGGAAAACTTGCACTGATAGAATAGCCCCCATTCAAGAAATTCTGGATAACCAAGACCAAGTCAGAGCAGATTTAACTTCACTCAGTTCTTCTCCCATGAGTTCTCTCCCAGTGCAACCTGTTCATCTTGCTTTTCTGAATGTTTAGGTACATCTGAAAATGTGGGTGCATCCCAAATAGGGGGGTCTGGATATTTCTGTGGTAGTTCAAGCTTTCTTCTTTGGATAATCTTATTTATTTTTAAGGCTAAAGCATGTGGAAAGAAGCATTCCTGGGATGGCATAACTGGACTCTGAAGTGCTGGAGCTCACCAAGTGCCAAGGTAGACTTCTACAGGAAAAAAAAAATTCTTGTAGCACGTCACCTTTTTCATTTTTAATAAGGACAGCAACCTTACATTACAAATGCTTATCTCAGAATACACAAGGATTTTGAGAAAATGAGTCAGGTGCTGACCAAACCTCACTTGGAACTGTTCTGGATGGATAACTATAATTTTCTCTGAGACTTTAGTAAGTTATGTTACCCTTCATTCACTTGTCCAAACTGCTGATTAGCTTTATCCTTCACCTCCAATAAGCTGGCCATAATCCATGATAGGAGTGATGGCAGTTCAGTTTTGAGGGGATTCTTTTATTTGCCATCCCATTTTCACACAAAATTAGACGAAACCAAAAGAAAATGTTTTCAGTGAAACTGAATTAGTTGCACAACCCCAAGATCCTGGACTATTTATTCCCAGATACAGTAGTTCATCAGCTCTAAAACTCTCAGCTTTATTATGTGCTTGTCAGAATGAATGATAATGCCAAGTGCTGGCAGGATAATGAACAACTGCCAGGAGAAATGGATCGTCACACAAAGCTCTCGCAAACACAAAGATGATGACGAGAGCAACACTCCAAGCTACACCTACAGTTTTTCTCCTTTCCCATTTTTTTCCCCCATGCTTTGTGCAATTTTCTTCTGTCTCAAGTTTACTTGGCTGGAACAAAGGTGGAACATGAAACAAATTGTGGCTAAATTCTCTGGAGATGTGAAGTACAACTCTGCTGCAATCAGTGGATAACTGCATAGTCATGCCACAGATGGATTTGCTCTCCATGCAAAGAATTCAGCAAGCACTGTGATATATTCACTTATTTCACAGTTATTAGATTTGCCCTCTGATGAACATCTATCTTATCTACCCTGTTAGCACATTCTCCCTCCTGTTGCTTCCCACACCATATAAAACTAAAGGAAGATTATTACAAGTGGAGATTGGAAATTATTTTTGCACACCACAAACAAATTCAGTTCTCGGGTCTTTCCATACAGTACCACCTTCTAGCTGATGAAAGCAAATTTTAACCACAAAGTAAAGAAAAGAGGGAAGAGAGGGTTTAACTGAACCCTCAACTTCTTTGACTGTACAAATATCCAGAAGGTATAGATTGCAGATTCCAGTTTGGAAAACATCACTCACATAAACAGCCCCTATTTGTAGCAGAAGCACAACAAGCAGACAGGGCTATTCAGCTAAACAAGCACTAAACACACTCTCAAAACTATGTTCCATAGGGTACAAAGATCCAAGATGAGAAAGACACTCGGGAGGTTTAACATCATTTGGATTTTGACTTTTTTCCACCACCCCAAATAAGCTCCATTTACAGTTTTTACGTTATTTACAGCATAAATGCAGCACAGGGATCCAGAGGCCACAGTCAGAGTAGCAAAGGGTCAGGGGGGCAAGAAAAAAGTCACACTGCAGATGCATTTTGGACTGGAATAGAGGTAAGAAGAGGAGATGGATGGAAAAGTCGAAAATCTAGCCCTAATTTCCCCCCTCATTTAGCCTTTATGTTACAAACAGGATTTCTGGTTTTCACATGGGAAAGAAGCGATGTAAGACGTCCAGCAGATCCCACTGCCTCCCCTAACTCCTGTGAGCTTTCTGAGCTCCAAAACAGGATGAGATTACAGGGAGAGAAAAACAGATTCAGGTCAGCAACCCTGAACACAAAAGCTTGTCCTTGCAGTGTGGGTAATAGTGAGAAAAGCAATTGCCCGTGAATTCTTGGCGAAGCAAAAGCAATTAGATTTTACAAAAAAAAAAAAAAAAAAAAAAAAAGGAAACAGCTAGAAATAAGTTTTCTTTAAAAGGATAGCACAGACACCATTTCCCTCGCTTCAGTACCACCATCAGAATCTCTCAAACATCTGAAAAGCAGGAGTAGCCACTTTTATTTCAGGTGGCCACGAAATAGATTTGGCCTTTTCAACTTTTGGTGTACTTAGAAAAGGTTATTACAAAGCACCTGAAGAAGAAGAAGAAAACAATTTTGGAGTAACTGGATCTCAAGTTTAAGTCAAATCTTCAGGTTTGAGAAGTAGTGAGGAGAGGGGAAAAAATATAAAGAGGGAAAAGAAGGAAGAATGATGAAGACACTCAATAAAAACAAAACAATTTCAAAGACTGACAAGGGCCAGCACCTCCAGGGACCACCTCAGCCACAGCTGCCTCTTCCTCCACAGGGGATGTGACAAAGCAGAAATGAGATGTCTGCCTAGGCAAATAAAAGCTGCACTTCCTTTAAGCAGAGCAATTCAGTGCTTCATTATTATTGGGGAAAAAAGGCTCAACTTTGAGACAGTCAAGTCAAGAATTTGCCCAACTTTCCAGGGTTTTTATGTGCCCACCAAAACTTAACTTAAATAGAGCCTGTTTTCAGAGAACAGCAAGTCTCATGGTAGGGAAACAGAAAAGGGTTTCCAGGATTGCAAATCATTACTCACCTCAAAATTTAAGAGCAAATGAATTCATTTTAGGAAGCGGCTGTGACCAACCATGCTGGCAAATGACAGCTGGAAAATTAACTGAGTAGGGATGAAAACATGCTCCATATTCCCAGAGTAACTGTTGGGGTTTGCACTGCAGTTACTGTCATCTGAGAGGTGCTGGAAAGCCTTTTTAAGTAGAGAAAATTAAGCAAGGGTAAATAAACTTGTTAGGACACATCCTTGTGTTGCTCATGACACCACAGGGTCTGTATCCATGCACGAAATAGTGCAGGTTTATGTCCCTGGAGAAAGCAGAGCAGCAAACACTTTTTCAGGTGCATCAGGATGTCATGATGAATGGCACCACTACAGCCAAGTTGGAAACTAGTCCTATAATCTGCATCAAACGTTGAATTTCAGCATCATTTAGACCAAGCTCTTGTTCCAATCTGACTTGGAGACTATTTGAATTTCCCTGTGGAGCTGTAGCTTCTAGTTTAAGTTTTACAAAACTCAAATTCGCTTTGGAATTTCAAATTTTCCATTCTAGAAAAAACGGAAACACATCAACCATAAAAAAAAGAAAATATAATTTCTACAGCCACAGAGTATGTCAATTGTGGTGGTCTATTACCAACATATCATTGTATAAAATAAAGTGAAACTTTAAGGTGCCTTTAGCACATGTTGAAGCCTCCCTTCATCCTTCCCCCTTTTCCAGGCAGGAACAGTGCTTATTTAAGACTACTACTGAAATACAAAATAATCCAATAAGTATTATTTCCTTTCTAACTTGTTTAGTTTAATCACACAACCAATGCTGGGATTAGATACTCCAAGGCTTTTATTTGTCAATTGTCTCATATTTTCGGGTGGAAACAGAATAAAACACCACATGCCTGACATATCTGAGCAAGATCCAGAGAGACAAAAAAACAAACCTCATCCTGCAACCTCCCTGGGGAAATCTTTATTCATTTTAATACTTGTTCAGTCAGCTGTCTCTGTGAATGACAAGGTTTTATCTCTAATGTGAATGGCTTCGAAGGCTACTTGCATTATCCATTCTTCAGCAGCTGCTGCTGAAACCACAGGGTTGCAAACTTATAATTAAATCCAGCTGCCACTACTGTGAGCTCAGTTATATCGAAGTGAGCAGCAATGCCTCGTGGTTGCTGGCAAGATTCTGTCTCTCCTTCTAGACAATGCAATTAACTCTTTTGCCCCTTTTAGATGAAATAAACATCAGCACTGAAAACGCTGTTAAATGACTGTAAAATCGTGTTTATACAGGAGAATTCTGTTGCGGTCCTTACACCTGAGAAAACAAATTTCTAGGGGGATGATGGCTGACAACAAATGGCTATTTCCTTAAAAGCACTGAGAGGACACCCAAGGAGACACAAGGCACAGGATGAAAGGAGTTTCCTGTAGAAACAGAGGAGGAGAGGATACACATTTAAAGATCTACTCTTAAGGCTCTGGCACAAAGCACATATCAAGATCCAGCTCGAACAAAATGCAGGGGAGGAACCAGGACAGGCACCACAGGCCTTCCTTTGATGCTTAAATAATTTCTTAAAGGTCACTATCCGTGTCTTGAACCAGACTTAGAGATACCAGACCAGAGAAGCTGTGGCTGCCCCAGCCCTGGAAGTGTCCAAGGCCAGGTTGGACAGAGCTTGGAGCAACCTGGGCTGGTGGAAGTTGTCCCTGCCCATGGCAGGGAGGTAGAACAAGATGATCTTCAAGGCCTGTTAAGACCCAAACCATTCCATGATTTTATAGTGAAATCCTGACTGAACAGATATACACACACTTTTCTAGAGGTATCCTTTTTTTTTCTTTCACAGTCAAAATCTGTTCACATTCGCGTGTCAAAGTGTTTAAGTCAACAAAAATAATCAGCTACCTAAATTTGACTTTGTCAGTCACAATTCTTGAGGTGCTGCTCAAGGCAACACCACTTCCTACCTTTTATAAGAAACATTGCAAAGACAATCCCCAAGAACACTTCATGGCAGTAACAGCAATCAGCAATGACAAGCAAGACTAATTCCACAGTCAACTCAGCTTTGTTTGATAGGATTTCTCTTGTTTGTACCTCTTTGGAAATCTTCATCAGTCCAAACATTTTTGAGGATGGGTGACAAAGCACAGCAGAAGACAGAAGTGCTTGACCTCTCGCTCCAAGCACAGGAAGGCTAAAAAAAAAAGAGCTATTTGTTGAGAGGAGAATGAGATGCATCGTGACCACCTCCAAATTCACTCTGAAAAATTCCTAAAATTCACTGGCAAAATGGTTTTTAAACACACAGTGATCTGCTGGATATTCTGCCAAATCAGTTAAAGCCCCACATTATCTAGATGCTTTTTTAATACAGGGGTTGCATTCAGAGCTACATAAACATGTCATGAGCTGGGTGTTGTCACAGCCCAGCCACGGAACCACAGGCTAAACTCATCCCCATCACCTGATTGTGATCCAGCTCAAACCCCTCTGCACTGCACTGAAGCAAGCTGCAAACCCAAATCAATTTGCCCACGGTCACAGAGAGCAGCAGGAGTCATGAAATAAAACCCAGATGTTCCTGGAGGCTCAAGGACTGCTCGCTCACCTTTTGATAGTGGGGGGGGTGAATTCATCTGCAAACATCTCTGCACACAACATTCAGCACATTTCCTGAACCAACCACAGAATAAATGCCAGCAGCCAGAAAGCAACTTTCTCCCCTATTATTTTTTACTTAGTGCTTGCTGCAAAAGGTAAACAGCTTTTTGTAGCAAAGACAATAAGGGCGAATTTGCTCTTGGGTGGTTATTCTGAGGTTCATTTACTTTTGACATCTTTCTTTGCTGTTTCCCCACTGCCTCTGCCTACCTGTCCCTCCATCCTGATGGCTGTGAAGCCCAGGCACTCAAGAGCCTTTCAGCAAGATGGGCTGATTATTACATCCTGTCATATCCAGGAGAGAGCCAGTCACGATTTTCCAATCAGTGTTTTACCACTCTCATTTTAGAATGGCAGGGCTCTTATTCCTCCTGGCTTTTTAGTGGCTACTTTGAAGGATTTTTTATCTGGAGAGGTTCATATCTTACCAGCACTGAAAGATGTTTCTACAGACAGCACTGGCAAAGAGCAGGTGGGTGTGAAGAGGGAAGCAAAGGCAGGGGGAGGCAAAGAAAAACAAATGGGAAGGTTGGAGGAAGCCCAACTTTCAGGGTTTGTGAATCCTTCCTAGGATCTTGCTCATAACTGGAATCAACCTCTGATTCAGCTGTTATCCACCACTTAGATAACATCATTTTATCTTAATCATAACCTTTTTTTCTGGAGAGATTGCAGATAGCCTGGGCCTTCTGCAGTGTTCTGTGCACTACATTTGTCTCTGTACCAAAGAACATCCAGCTCCTCTTTCTCACGGGTTTCTAATCAGCTCCAGGCCTGTGACACTCCATATTTAGGTCCAGTGATCTCCAGTCACAAACTAATACAAACACATGATGTCTAAAGTTTAATTTTCAAATCACAGTGTGTTTGAAGTTTCAGGATACCTATCAGCTGCCATCAAAGTGCAGAGTACAGGAGACAGTATCAAATAAGATGCTGACAATGAGAGGGGAAATTTGAAAAGGTCACCTTTTAGCAAGGGCAGAATTTTCAAGCCAACTGAAGCAGGACTTGAAATCCAAAGTCACCAAAAATAAGTTAAATAAGGGGTATTTTTCAAATGCACGTTGAGCAGCAGAACACTTAACACTGAATAAAAATCACCTGAAACAGCCTTGGGAGCAGTTTTAAGTGTCTGTGAAATCTTCAGTGTAGAAAAAAATCCCAGCAAAGAGATAAATATTTACTGGATTCTCAGATCAGTTCATCTAAATCGAGAGCTTCTGCTTTTGCAATACGACAAATTTATACTGAGATTTAAAACCTGGACTGCCTGTCCTTTCACTGAATTAAAACCATTTGCTTTAGATCTGGCTGAGATGAGAGTGTCTACTTCTTTAACACAACACCAAGCCATTTACTTGCTGGCCACAACCAACCTGCCACACGCCAAGTAAAGACACCTCAGCCCCGTCCTTGCTGCTTCACACATGACAAAGAGAAAGGAGGTGCCACGGTCTGCTCTTCACTTGTGATGAGATGAAAACACACCACCACACCTCGTTAGCTGTGTCTGCTGCTTAAAACACACTCGTGCTTTCAAGTTTTCGCTGCTTGGGAGGGTTTTGGACGCTCCAGCACACAGCGCTGCTGTCGCTCTGACAAGTGCTGAGGAAGTGCTTGTTACCACGGTCCCTCGTGCAGGCAGCAAGGGATGGTACAGCTCTCACACACCCAGCCCACAGGATGCTCTCAGAAGCTGTCAGGAGCTCCCTGGGGCTCCTTCACTGCCACGGGAAGCACCACAAGCACCTACACCTTCGTGTGTTTGCCGTCTGCCAGCGCTCCTCAATCGCCAGAGGAGAACGGCGGCCAAAAATTAGGTACAGGATGGATGGATTGGTTTTCCTGGGAGTTGAAAAGGAGCAGAGGAAGAACAGGAGAGCAGGTCCCACTAGGAGTAGAGAGTGATCACAAGGTTTCTTCCCACCAGAGGACAGGTACTTTGCAATCCTGGCCAGCCTAATCAGTCATCTCTGCTTCCCTTGCCATGAGAGGCTCGCTGGAATTTCACTAATGAGACTGAGTCATTTGGAGCAGAATGACTGTGCTAGCACAGGAAAAAAAACCCAAACCTGATATCTTCAAGATATTTTATGCACTAAACTAGAGCAATCTGAGCATTCATTATCTTTGCACCCTTCTCTCCACTCTCCCTATGGAGAATTTTCATGTTAAAAATGTTACCTTTGGAAAAACTGCACCTGTCCCATAACCAAAACATGGGAGGGGGGAAAAAAGGCCAGAACACCTGGAACAGTGAAGGTTCTGATATCAGCAGCCCTGCAGAAGCTCTTTAAGAACTAATCTACCCTCAGAAATACTCAAACATTATCTCATTTCGCTGGGAAACAGAGATCCATGAAAACAGAAGACATCTCCCTGAGTTCTCACTTTCCCACTTGCTATTTTAAAGGACCTCCAGAGGAGGAGAATTTGTAGCACTGGCTCAAGGGTATACACTGCCCTGTGAGGCTGGTGTAGCTCTTCAGTCTCTAAGAAGAAGATCTGCATCTCTACAAGACACCAGGATGGCAGACAGTGCATTAATCAGAAGTTTTATCAAATAAGTCTTTGCAGGAAGAAAAGGAAAATGGAAGAAAATTATTTTTGACAGTGAATGAGCAAATATCTTTATTTGCAAGAAGCAACATCAAAATTCCTGCCATTTTAATCAATGGTTTCAAAAAAAAAGAAAAATCACTTTTGTTTTAAGTAATTCTGTAGTGTAAACTCTGAACTACCTGGAATAGGAGGTGCTGACATTTTTGTTTCCCAGAATCTTTAGGTAGTTCAATATCTTAATAGCGTGTGACCAGAGCTAGGGAAGAGATTGACAGCCAGTCAATGAACTGATGAATATCTATCTCATAAGCATTTCATTTAGCTACCCATGCAGTGTGCATTTTGCCTTTATATACACATTCCAATGCCATTATCTGACACTTAATTACTTGGGTCTCAAAGCGCTTTACAAAGGAACACGCTGTCATTATCAACACTTCATGGACAAAGGAATCCAGGCATGGTGGGATAATTTGCTAAAAAGTTACTGCACTAATATCCAAGGTCAGTGGCAGGTGAAAAAGAAAGCTCTTACCAGGCAAGCACTGCACTCAGCAGACCACGCTGCACTCGAGATGTGGGCTTGGGAAGCTTTCCCTACAATCCCCTGTAATCTACATCAGGCACTGTAAAAGCATTTAAAATTCCACCTGTGTTACAGCAAACATTACAGTGTAAAATCTAAATCTAGAGACACTTGATCTGTTAAACACTGGAATGTTGTGTGCAGCTTTCTCCAAATGATTAAGCTGAGATGACAAACATCATGTCACCATAAGATGACTTTCCTGACAAGTCTGCCCTGGACATTCTTCGCCTATTTTTAAACATCTTCTGATAACATCCATCATCTCAGAGAGTTGTGGTTATTCTTTCCTAATTATGGGAGCCTCTTGCAAAAACCTTAATAATGCCGAGACTTTGTTGCAGTCACAAAATTACAAAACCTGTAATTTTTTTCAGTTATCACTCTGTCTTTAACTACTGAAACCATCAGGAGACACTTGGTAAAACCAGCAACAACTTGAGGCTTGATGAGAAAACGTTTAAGAGCCAAAGCTAACCCCTCATTTTGCACTGAGCAATTTTATGTACACGAAGAGTAAATAATACTTGTTTGTAGAATTTAGGATGTTTTCACTAGCTGTGTGTCCACGTGCAAGTCCCAGGGCTGAATTAAACAAGCTAAATGAAATTAATTTACTTTCATGTCCAGCTCAGGTGGCCAGCAGGCCTTGAACAAGATTATCAGGACAAGTAGTGAATAACAATGACACCAGCACTGCAGCAGACCTTATTCTCAGGGCTGGGTTTTACCTTCTCATTTTGTTACAAATCTTCTCTCTCTTTCCCTGGGAGAAGTGGGGATCACAACGTCCAAACAAGTTAAAAAAAAAGAAAAAAAAAAGGAGAAAATAGAACGAAATGCAGCTTGCAAGTTCACATTGTAATTGATATAAGTCTATTATTACAAGATGAATTGCAGCAGACAATGCCAGAGACAGCTCAATCTGTTACCGAATCCCTGTAATGGCTGGATGAAGAACTCGACCATTTCACCCATAAATCTTTCTTCTGAGTTTTTATTTGCTGCTTGTGTGCGTGAAATAATAAAACTGAGGAGTGACGTGTACAAGAGATGCAGTCACACATTTCTAAACACAATTACAGTAAGTTTGTTACAGGACCCCTGACCCTTTCAGCATCTAATCAGGAATGTGTCGTGCTCCAGGCTGCAAAAACACCACAGGATATCTTTGAAAAGTCATTAGCTGAGATCATGTCAATTGTGAATAATCATCTCTGCTCAGGTTGCAGTGAGGCACTGGGCTGTCATGAGTCATTCCAGGTGATCCATCACAAACTTTCTGTAGGACAGACCAGGACAAATCTTCATTTCCAGGATGCTGATCTACTTCCTAACTCAATGGCAAGCAAACCCCACCAGCAGGAAAAGCAAGATTAGAAGGTTCTTGAGATGTATGTTCCCGTTTACTTCTTACAGTAACTGAACTTCATAAAATTTTTATAATTCTTGGCCTATTGTTTGCAGATCATAGTACCCAGCAAGGAGATCATGAGAGTCACTGCAAGAGTGGAACTTTAGAATTAACTGTCAACACTGATGACAGAAACAGAAAGAAGATAAGCAAAAGGGTTGTAGAGGGGGAGATATAAAATGGGATACAGGCAGCAATTTTGCTCCAGTGAGTGCAGGTGCAGCTATGAAATGCCCACAATTCCTCTTCTGTCAGGAGACTGACAGGGGGCCACAAAACCAAAAGTGACAGAAACCAAGATTACAACCAAGAACGTCCGAGGGGCAGATTTCTGCCAGCAGTTTATGGTCTCATATCCAGTTAGAGCCTCCCTTTCCCTGTGTAAAACACCTTCCTGAACACTCCTGCCAAAGGGGCAGCTGAGGGACAGGGTTTCAAGGTACAAGGTCAGGGGTCTCAGCACCAACAACAGCCCCTGTGACAGCCTCACACCTCACAGGAGCAGCTTTTCCACTGCCATTTTATGGCACGTGTTCCAAAAACAATCTGTGGTTTTCCTGGAACTCGCCTATTCCACAGAACCCTCAAAGCAGAAGATGCTGGTAGAAGAGATTCCTTTTCCTTTAGTTCAAGTGCTGGAAGGAAAACAGTCGATTTTACAGTAAGGCTGCACAGGCAAGGCAGGGTCTAGACTTAATGATCATTTAAACCCACAGTGCATTACCATTAAGTAATGCAGCTGCATTAAATCCAAGCTACTTTCAGAGCAATATTCCAACATCAGCCAAGAAAACTAGAGGCTGTAGCTGCTAGTCCCACAGTACATTTCTTATCCAGTTTTGCTTGCACAAATATGGTACAAACCCCACGAGCATCTGACTGGAGATGCCTGCAATGGTTAAGAGGCCTTACACTCTAAATTACCTTGCTTTTGTTAGGCAGGTGAATGGTCCATAACATTCTTCCTGAAAGGAGGTTTTTTTTCCTTCAGAATTTAATTTATAAACTTACTCCTGTCAGGTTGCGATAGCAGCTGCTGTATAAACCTGAAAATGATGACGACTGGAATTCCATTCAGACCTCGGGAATCAATAGAGAGCAGACAAACGACCAAGATAAAAAAGTTCCACCCAACTGCAAAGGGCAAGGGCTGCAGGACACCTCTCATTGTTTTACAGTGTCTGCAGTCACCAGCCTGTGAAATAGAGACTGAACAATCTCAGTCCAGTCTGGAAATCTGACCTGTGCTGTCCACAGGCTGCACTCATAGAATCTGCCTGCTGGGAATGTGTTAGTGCTGTAGGTATTTCCAAGCAAAAGGAGACTCAAAAGACGAGCAAGAACAGTTCATATTTTGTTAAAACTTACATTGCATTTGGTAAAATCTTCTTAGAGAGCCTGATCTTTCTTACCTTGAAACAGCAGCTCTTCTGTAAGCCAAGAACAAAGCAACCTGCACTGGTGTCACTCTGGTTCATGTCAACTTATCTATATAAACTGGTTGTTTCTCTGGGCAGTAAAGAAATACACAATCACAGCTTACCTGAACTAACTCTGTCTGAAGGCAGCTGCTGGCACAGTGCAGTCTCGTGTCAGCAGAACATTCAGTGTAAGCAGCTCTGCACTTTATTTATTGTTACATTCCTTCTCACTTCTATTTCATGACAGACAAGCCAGGTGAAGACGTGAACATATTAGAATGTAAAAGGGAAGACCCAAAGTACTTAAAAATCTGCCTTTCTTTGAACAAAACATAGCGTGCTTCAGTTGAAAAGGAAATTATCATTTGCCTGATACAAAAGAAATCCTTTGTCCCAATCACAGCCTACTCTGAAGGAATGACTTTCTTCCTTCCCTTAAGAAGCCAAATGGATGCAGCTCTGTAATTTTGGAGAGCTTTACACAGTATGTTAAATTACAAGACAAGCCATTGTGGGTTTATAGATTGTGAGCCAGTGTATGAGACATAAAGGATCCTCACTGAGAGTGGGTGATAGTCTAAGTCGTACAGAATTCAGTCTATCATATGCTAGAATACAGTGAAATGGAAGATTAGTGAATAAATTACTCCAAGAATACTAGGAAATACTTGGTAGTGCCCTGTAAAACCAGCCTTCCTACTTTCAGAAGCACCAAAAGAAGCCCCATGAACAAGTACCTTTGGTTCACTTGCTACATTCTTTAGCCACTGCCTACCTGTTCTGACTCAGAATTTTCTTTCCCAAGTGTAAAAGCAATGCTGAGAAATTTACTAAGAGCACCACAAGGATGTGGAAGTTGAGAAGCAGTTGAAAGATATTCCACTGGACCCCATTACTGATATTCAATGATACTATCCTTTACAGACACTAATTCATCTGATATCAATCAAATTAAGTTTTCATCTTGCTTTGCTATAATTCAGTACCAAAAAAAAAAAAAAAATGCAATTCTGGAAAACAAGAAAACGACCAAATAAACACTCAGAAGTGCAGCAAAGGCACCTTTAAGTAAACATTAAAAAATATTCAAGTTTTACCAATTGCTGTCGAAAATGCATTTCCCTGAAACACCAGATGCATTTGAAACAATTTACATTTGACTCACCATACTGGCAGCGAGGCCCCTGAAATCCTGCAGGACACTGGCACACCTGGGATCCTTCTTCAGAACATTTCCCTCCATTGAAGCAAGTGCCAGCTGTGCAGAGCACTGGTGCACACAAACAGAACGAAACAGGGGATTTGAGTTGGTTTTGTGCCAAGGATCCTCCAGAACTGCCTTTGTCATAGCCCTGTTGTAACAACACCTTCCAAATAAGAAGAAAACCAGCTTTTTGTTTAAGTGGAAAAGGTTGGGCTTCAGTAGAACTTGTTGTCATGGGTATGACTACCATGTTGATATGAAGAAGTTGAATAAAAATAAGACTAGGATAATGCAGTTTGGCTTGAAGATACTTCAGAGGCAGAAGACAGTTTCTAAGGACTCAAAGTACTGCCTGAATCCAGAATAAAGGAGCAGAAGAACTGCCCCACAACAAAGCAGGGATGGTTAAGAACCACTGGTGTACTAAAAAATGTTATATATGTGAAAGGGAATGGCAATTCTTCCCTTCCTCCAACCCAGTACAGTTTTTATTTACAATAACTTGAATTCCACAGACTTGAGCCAAAGTTGCAAAGAGTATCAAACATAAAAGAGTCATTCAACCACTTTGGTGCCTTAAAGAACTCAAAGCAAGTCTTGCACTGCTCTTTCAGGAAGAAAATAATTTCATATTGCCACTGGTGCTCACATACATTAAATTCCTTTACACCAGAGATTAAAATACAGATTGTAAACACATCTTTGACTTCTTACAACTAAACAGGTGCACACTAAATATGTAGATTCAGGCTAAAGCTAACAGGAACACCTCTCAGGCTTGTTTTTATTTTTTAACTACAAAGACAATCACAAAAGCAAGATGTCTGAACGCAGCCCTCAAGTTGAAGATTAAAAAAATACGTAAGAACAGATGCTAACTTTCATACAGCAAATACAATTACTGACAAAACAGTAACAAAACTAAACACTGAGTAGGTTGCCATCTTCCACTGATGTCTTGTTAACAGTGGCTGAAGTGCTTCCTCATCATTTAAATTAAATTCCATCTTTCAGGAAAACATCCAATCATGATTAGATAGAAACAGGTTCTCATCAGATGGAGAACCACAGGGCAAAAACACAATTGCTCCAATGGCAACAACAGCAATGAAAAAGCCAAACCCAGGCAGGCTCTGCAGTGAGTGCTCCGTCCAAGAAACAAGTGCCTTACAGCAGATTTCTTTGCATAATTTGGGTAACAGCAATAAATTTGGCTGGCCTGTCAAAGCCAGGCTGGCACAAAAATGCTGCAACAACTATAATCAGAGTTTAGACTGTTAATCTGAACTGTCAGATTAAAATTGGAGCTATCTGGTACTTTTACATGACTGCTTTTGTATTTCCAAAAGGACGTTTCCTTTCCCCATCACCAGATCACCTCTTTGGAAATGGAAATCCCCGCTATAAACAGCGAGGCACAAAATCCATCTTTCTGGAAGTAGGCACCAGTAGGAAGGCTGGAGGGCTAGGGATGTGCCATCTCCCTTGGTTTGTCACACTTTTGCCACCAACTTACATTGCAAACAGCCAGGTTCGTTGTCACGCTGGGCCCAGCCAGGGCAGCACTTGTAGACAGTCTGGTGCTCCATCCTGTACACCTGCTTGTAAACCGTGTAGTACCCAGACCTTGGAGGAGAGAAAGTTTCAGAGAACAATCACAACTTCTATTCCACCCATTCACATCTCATCAGCAACTAACTCTACTCATCTGTCATATTAACCAGACATTTTTTTTTTCAAGCCTCTATCAGAAGCTCTTGTTAAAAAAGAAGCAAATACAGCAAACTGCATCCTGATAACATCCAATAGCTCTTATATGTTCTTATGTTCACGTATTTTTTTGGAAGAATTCAGGCTAGTCAAAGGTGAGTAATTTTGTTTTGCAATCAGTTTTGGGTTTAGCTGTTGGGAGAGTCAGATCTCCCATCAGTTCCAAGCATATGACAGAAACAGAAAGAAGTTTAATTTTTCAAAGTCAATGACTTGACAGCTGGACTTCACCTGAACACGAATGAGACAGGAGTATTTTCTGATAATGTAAAATTGTGATCTAAAGCCAGCCAAGAAGTTCATGACCAACCCAAAACACATTAAAAAAGTCACATTTTCTACTCAGTAAGAACAGATTTCAAGTAAAGTCTCAGCAGGGCACTTTGTCCATAACCAAGTCACACACATTTCTGACGAAGTAAGTTCACAACTTTCTGACAAAGTAAAAGAACTTGCACAAAGTTTAGTAGTGATGATAAAGACAATATATTACCTTCTCTCGTAGCTCACACACCATCTCCTCTTTGTACACCCTTGTTTCCACATCTTGACCATCCGACTGAAGGCTTGAACGCAGGGCTCTTGGTGTCCCACCAGTGCCAGCTCGAACACCGGGCACACATTGGGCCTTGAGGGGAAGAAAAAGACATATTTTATTGTTTCCAGCATAAAATTCAGACATTTAGAGAAATATGCATAAAATTATTCTATGTATAACAGTTAATAACAGCTTGAAACAGCATTTATACAGCTGTTTAAAAACACTGCAGCTCTGTGCCTTAGGAAGCAGGACGTAAACACACACTGAAATTCAGGCTCCACAGGAGTCAGTGAAAGATTTACCACAGATTCAAGGGCAGATAAGATTTATCTAAACTGCTTCTGGGGAAATTGTGTATTCTGTAAGAGCCCTCCTTTGCTATCAGTCCCCTCAGGGAAGCACATGAAATTTGTAAGGGGAAGTGTCCCTGTTCTCTGCTGATTATTCCTAAAATAACAAGACCAAAATAAAAGCGCTGCTTTGGAGGATGATATGTAATCTTCATCCTGCTACCTAGCCAGAGTTCAAAAACAGCAGGATTGCAGGAGCTATGGAGGGTCAAAGAAAAGGTTACATGTCAATAGTTTTGCAGAGATTGTCAGCCTTAACCCAATTTCTTTGTCCTGGTGTAAATGAGGAAATTCTATATGACCGAAAACAACAGCATCAAACTTTCAGGGTCTAACTACAACCACAAAAAATAGAGTTTGTCATCTTTTGAGGCAAGAGCCTGCTGTAAAAAAATGAAATTAATTCAGTCATTTTTTAGAGTAGTTTACAGATTAACACAATAATTTAATTACCAATTCCTCAAGACAGCCTGGTGAGGCTTTTCAAACTTAAGCCTCAATAACTAAAGCACAGAGGGGAACAGGGACCCTGTTTACCCACTCTGGCAACAACAACAATCAGCAGGCAAGTCTTTCCCCAAATTTCATCCCGAGACCTCCCTTCAAGCTAAAAGAGTGATCAAGTAACACACACACTGTCACTCTTCTTTCCTTTGTCAGTCGACACAGGTACAAACACGAGCCTGTGCTACAAAACCAGGGGGGGTTGTTCTAATAAGAGAGAACAGTTCCAGCCCAACAGCTGCCTGGCAGTTAGTTCTCATCAGCTACACTGGATATTGTTAATATCTCATTCAAGATTTATGGTGCTTTTTATCTCAGAGGCTCCCTATTATGTCTGAACACCACACAAAGTAGCCTTGCTAATAATAGAGCACATCTTTCATCCACAGGTCTTCAAGTAGTTTACAAATATCATTAAATTAAGCCTGTGCAGAACAGGAAAATACCATAACCATGATCAATTTTACTGCTGAGCTGAATACATGGAAGAAACCCTGCCTAGATCAAACCCACTTCACAATATTCCCTGTATTCCAAACGGGCAGGTGGTCCTGCCAAGCCCAGAGGATGGGAAATCCAGCCAGGTCTCCCAAAGGTACCCCAGCTCCCTCCCAGGGAAATGCCTGGGATATTACCTCTGGGGAAAGAAGTCCTTTGCCCAACAAGGACACTTCAGGAGAGAGACAAATGAGATTTAAAAACAGATTTTGAAGCCAAGCACCCCCTCAGGAATTCAGGTAGTCAGTGTTAAAGACATCAGAAAAAAGTCCACAACAGTATGCTCCAGTTGTCCTACCTCACCATGGAAAAACAGAGTCCATTTGTACTAGAAAACCTTGTCTGACAGAAGTTACTTTCCTGAATTAGAATGTTTTTTGCTCCCAGGCTTTAGAGAAACTGCTCATCTCCATCATATTAAACCCCTCTGCCAGTGGACATCCCCCCATGTTCTTCCTTCTCCAGTGCAGAGTCTAATTTCTATATTGCTCTGCATTTCCCGTTCCTCCCCTGCCTGCAGCTGCCAACACCTTGAAGGAAGACAGAGGACAGTCACAGCCAAGTTTCAGATTACTGTAAATTCCTCAGAAACCAGCCTTCCTCCACATTCCCATGCCACTTCCATCACTTAGCAATCCTTCCCATGTGTTCCAGCTACCCCTTCCCTCTAGAATTACCTCCCCATTTAACAGATCCAGCTTAAGTTCAGAGCCATTGTTCCCAAGCCATTCTCAGCCCAAAGTCTGCCATTTGTTTCCCATCTGAAGAAGATCTTTGTGTACCCAAAATCTTGCCTGCCTTCTTTTTTTTTTTTTTTTTGGTTCCATTGCGTCAGTTGGTCTAATAAAACCCTCTCCTTACTTAGCAACCACGTCTCACTTAGCAGGCTTTTTAAAATGACTCTCCCTCCAGTGAATAGAACATCATGTTCTGATAATTCATGCATATCTCCTTTTATTAGAATTGCCTAAAACTTCCCAGATAAAGGTACATTCATATGCATCGCCCTTCCATAAATAAAAGAGAGAAGCTGACAATGGTTGTAATGACATATTGAGCCCATCCCATAAGTTCCTGCTCATGTGATATTGCCATGTTTCCAGGAATAGCTGTATTGACTTCCAGGATACAGTTAATAGGAACAAACGGCACTCACGGAGCCAAACAAGCCAGCAGCAGAGTCATATATTTATTAAGATTTATTCAAAGTAAGCCATTCCTCCTAGATGCCCTTGGGATAATTTAAAGGCAGATATCAAAACCACTGAAACACTATAATTAAATTGCAGCAATTGCATAACATGTAATCATCTGCTGGCAAAGCTGGGAATCAAACATGCCCTCTCCAACAACTCACCTCATCCTCACAGCTCCCCCCACAGAGTCAACACAACGCTTTTTAAGCCATCTGACTTATTTGATACCTTATCTATTAACTTAAGGACAGTGACTTGAACAAGGCCCCAGCTATGGAAAGCTATTCAAAGCTTTTGTACTCTGGGATTCTGCTAATAGAGGCCACCCAAGGCCAACCTGAAGCCTCGAGTGGATGTAACGGCGTATTTAGAGGAGAACGGCTCCATTTTTACTCCCGTGCCCTCTGCATTCAGAAAACACTTCTTAATGGGAGTTTAAGTGTTAAAACAAGCAAAACACTCAAATGCATATTATGGCCTGTGATTTGATTGATACACCAGTCCCTTAAAACCTTTTTATCCTGATGCTCTCTGTTAGCCAAGGCTAACACGAAGGCTATTATTAGCTTGTCAGTCTGACTCAGGCAAGACAGAAAGCTCTCTTAATATTTGCATTAGGAGACTGCCCTTTAAACAAAGGCACCCTCCACACTTCCAGCTCGAGACTTGAGATTCTAATGAACAGATAATTAGGCCAACACGAAGCAAGAGCAGCCTGGGCTAATCGTATGGCTGTGGTGCCTGTGAACCACTGCACAACAGGAAAGTTCAGGGACAATTAAAAGCTTCTCCAGGAGGGATAGAAGTCATTCCTGTGGTTAGAATTTTAAAAGGAAAGGGAATAGCTCTACCACAGAATCATAGAATGATTGGAGTTGGAAAGGACCTTAAAGATCACCTAGTTCCAACTCCCCTGCCATGGGCAGGGACACCTTCCACTAGACCAGGTTGCCCCAAGCCCTGCCCAGCCTGGCCTTGGACACTCCCTTTTCTTGTTTCTCAGTTACAAACACACATCATATCTCTGTGACAGGGATATTTTCATTTTCTGCCTAACACAAGCCTGACACCTGGCTCTGGGAATGACAATTAAATTAAATCTCTCATTCTACCAACCCGCTTTTCTTCCAGCTCAATACAAGAAGCTCAAGTTCGGCAGATTTAACGGCAGTGAGAGAGCAAACACACATCAACATATCCCTAAAGGCTCCTTTCTACAGTGCAAACTTTAAATCAAAACCTTAATGAATAAGAAGCAAAGACTGATTTGTCTGTCTGATTTTAGGTCTTTCCACAGAGACTAAGTGAATGACACCACCTTCTACACTAAGTCAGATGGCTGTTAACATCTTCCTAAAAGTGAGCTGTTGGAGCCTATACTGCCTCAGCTGACGAATTTGCAGCCTGAACACTATTGATCTTCCCACAGAACAGTCAATAGATGAAACCTGTCATCAGAGGCAACTTGCTGGAATCCTGTATTCTCAAAACACTAATTGGTCGGCGCTTTTATGCCTTTATGCCGTTATTAAAAGTTTAGAAAAGCGTAGCCTGCTTTTCCAGATTCAGTTTGACAACATCAAATAAGAACTCTCCTTAAGGAAACTGAGATTATAGTCAGGGCTAAATTCTCCACTGTTGTGATGACAAGTGGTTTTGCTCTAGAGATACACTGATGTTGACCAGAAAACAGTTACATGTTGCTACAGTGGCTTTGGTCACAAACTTCTCAGGCCAGAAAATTGTCTGGATGCCCTCACACCTCCAACCACACGAGCAAAACATCCCCAGATCTCTAGAAAGGCAGGGCAGCACCATGAACAAACACATAGCACTGTAGAGGAGAAACAGCCAGCAATATGATGTGTGCAAACAAGATGTCAATTAAAAGTTTTCTAAATAAATATTTTCTCCATTGGAAAGGAGAAAAAAACTCCAAATTTTATTTGAACACAAAAGGGAAAGTCAAATTAGGAAAAAGGCCACAGAAATAAAAGGTCCAAAGAACAAGTTACATATATTTATTTATATAGATAAATTTTGTCTCTAGATATAATATTAATACAGAAAGCCTGGAATGACGGAAAAAGCTTTTCTCTTTTAAATTGCCAAACTCTCTGCCCTTAATCTATTTTAAGGCTGATGTCCCCACATTTCCCTGATAAAATGAATCAGCACTGCTGGAGACAATTAGGACATCCCTCTCCCTTGACCGCTAATCAATCCCTGCTCTCTCCTGATCCTGTATCAATATTTGTGATGTTTATACGCCCTCTGGGACGTGGATTGTAAGCACCCAGCTCATTTAGATCAGGTCTCGTTATCACTGCTGTTCTCTGGCTCTGTGGAGGAAGGTCCACCACAGAAGACTCCTCAGCCCAGGGGTGACTGATGCACTGCTGGGTCTTCTCTCACATCCCCCTTGACTGGAGGGAGCAGCCAAAGAACAGGAGAGTCCCTCAGCCTTTGTGCACTGCATCCAGATGAAGAGCAGATCAGTAGGAGATGATTAATTACACACTCAGCTATTATAACAACAATAAGATTTTTAGTTCTTGCCACTCTCAAAGTGCAGTGCCTGTCGTTCAGCTCCTGTTTAACCACCCTCGGCCCTCCCCCAAGACAGAATAATCCATTTGGGTTAGCAGGGAAAGCAGAAGATAAATATGCACATCCAGAGTGTTTTACTATGATTTGCCAAGTCACTTTCCCCCCCCCCCCTTTTTTTTTTTTCATTTTAAAAACAGGGAGTGATTTTTTATTTTTTTTTTTAATAGTGGCATGTAGTCTCAGTCCCCTGCAACATCCATTTTTACAGTTTCTTCTACTTCATCCAGGAGTGTCAGCATCACTGCAGGTGGCCAGGCCTGCAAAGCCTCAAGCAGCACCAACATACAGCTTTACAGACAAATTAAGAAGCCTTGTCCCAAGGATCCATCTCTAATGTAATTAGAAAACCACCAGGGACATCACATAAGAAATAGCTTGCATGTTCTCATTGTTAAGACAAAGAAAATAACTGTCCAGAATACAGACAAAACTAAGCATTTCAACATTATAGAGGAAAGCATTGAGTAGCAACATCCATCTCTAGCTGACATTTCACCTTGACTACACCCATCCCCATTGTCATTCCACTGCAAGGGGGGGTGTAATAACAAGTCACCCCAGTAAATCTGCCAGGTACAAACACCTGAGCTTCTTTTGGCAAGAAGGCACAATAGGACCTGATACTAAAATATTAAAATAAAATCACTGAAAAGGTCACACCACTTTGTCACAGGGAGAGAAAGCTCATTTTGGTGCACAGCAAGTGCCATGTTGTCTGACAATTAAATTAGTTAGAAGGTCGCGAAATCCTCAGTTTCATTTTGGCAACCAGTATCTAAGAATTGCTCACTGCTTTTCTGGTGGTTGCTGAATTTTAACAGTTTCAGGCCAAAACCTCTATTCTGAAAACTCACTTTTGAATTAAGATCTAATATATGTCAGAAAAATCCCTACCTGCCAACTTTTTAAGTGTTAAAATATTCCCTGCCTTTTATCCCTCTGTAAACCTTGGTACCACTGATGCAAATACCCATTTGATGGGGGTTTTTGTTTGCTTTGGGGTTTGTTTGTTTGCTTGTTGTTTCTTAAACATCAAGCAATTTCAGAAGAGCTCAATATTTCATGAAGTTAAGCCACATAAATATGGCAACTAACAAGTGTGCATTGGGGGATTACTGTTCAAGGGTGGTAAAAGGGGGGAAAAAAAGAACCCTCAAACATTTTGATCTTTCGGATTAGAAACTTAAAGAGGTTCTAAATAACCCACAGATTCCTGATATTATTCTACAGACAAAGAGAAGGACAGGTCTTGCCTCATGAACAATACAATTATTAGAGATAACTTTATGCAACTGTATTTTTCACCACGGGTGATGCACCTGTCAGGCAGGGAGAGCCTCAGCAATTACAAACAAAAGGGTAACCACTGAAGAGTCTTCTGAGGGATAAAATGTGTATGAAAACTCATTTCCTATATGAGAATTTTCTAACCTGAAAAGACCAGGCCCAAAACACCCAAGTGTTTCATATTTTGAGTGGATTTTTTTTTGTTATAAAACAATACAAAGCACCTTATAACTCCTGTCCAGGCACAGCCCAAGATAATTATGATTTGGGTCCATGAAAACACGATCTGGGCACGGCATTCCCTACTCAACAACATTTTGTGCCACATTCTGCTCTGACTTGAAGGGAAAGCAAGGTGTTCCTACTAAAGAACATACACAAAAAAAAAAAGAGCATCAGCACTCTAACTTAAACAACATTCCCCTTTTCACACTCAGGAGATCAAATATTCATCCACAGGTCAAAGGCACTGAAATACAGCTCCATGTGGGCTCGGCTTGTGTACACATTAAAGCACACATCATCCTACACCAAAGGCAGAAATCTCAAGTTCACCTCAGGAACAATTAATGATTAGTTTTAAACCAAGACCGGCCTGGAATCCAAAGCACAGACCCAAGACCGCACATGTTCAGTCCGTAATTTTAAAACGCTTTGATTTCGCTGTAATGAAAGGAAATTTCTTTCTCCTCAGAAATAAATTAAAAGCAATGGATTCGAGGGAGAACATAAGCAATAACAGGCTTGAATTTCAGAGGAAGGAAATCTATTAAGTGTGTTCAAAGAGAAGGTATTTAATTGGTGAATAACACAAGTCTGCAACATGGGCTGTTAACTCTCTGGGAGCCAAAGCATCGCTTCCATCACAGGAGGTTCTACTGGCAAGTCACCCAAAGATGAAGTTTTACATTACAGATGATCTCACCCCTCCTCACCAGGAGGTTTCTTCAAATTTATTAAAAAATATTCCATGTTCTCTGTCATATCTAGATCATGGCGTGCCTAGAACTAGGATAAACAAACAGCACTGGATAAAAACAACGCAGAAGAAGGAAACCCAAGCAAAAAAACAGGCAATTTTCCTAGAAATCAGAAATACTGCAAACACACAGTATATGAACATCAAAGAACTGCATAAATAACTAAATTATATCAACATTTCATAATGCAGAACAATTAAACCTCAAGAAACCTGACAAGTTCTCCCCTCTTGGACATTTTCAAAGAGTAACTTGAGAAGCCAAATCCCATTAAAACTGAAAAAGCACCTACTTTAAACACGCAGATTTAAGAATCATGCAGTGTATGTATAAGCTACTGTGATTATGGGAAGCAAATTTCTGAGCCTCTTGTAAATATATATTGTGACGTATCTGGTATAAAAACAAATATTTATAAAACTGGAAAATATTTATAGCCAAATTGAGAACTTTGATAAATACAGCAACTTCAGGCAATCACATTTTATGATCCTGTCTTACAGCTATTTCAGACTTGAGGAAAAAGCCTTGATCTCATTTTTCTCCAGAAGAGCAGGAAAATGTCATAAATCAGGAAAAGTACTATAGCAAGATGACACTCATTCATTATCTCTAAGTCTCCTGACAGCGAATATACCAGGGGAAAAAAAAGAAGGGGAAAAAAGAGCCTTTTTACCATCTGTTAAAAGACTAAATCGAAAATTAATTTTCCTTTAGGAACTGCGAAACAGAAGCTTTAAGTGCAAAGTCTTGAAAAATGGGATTCTGTGCTGACCAGCATGAGCTCTATCTGGTGGCAGCACTCTGTAGTGCACAGGCTAAACAGACTATTTTGGTTCAGGGCGATGTTTACAAAGATGAGAAACACCTCAGACTTCAACTGCATTTTAAAGGACTGGGGTGGGGGGGGGCGAGGGCAGGGATGTGGAATTGAGGGGATGAAACCACCATAAACTTTGATGCCAAAGCATTTCAGCCGTGTTCCCAGAATCACATTACCCAAAATTCAAAGGCTGCAGTAGCTGCTACTCAAGAGAAGTGAGGGTTTATTGCAGCCTTAAAGGTTCTGGGGAGGCAGAAATTGGAAGAAGTGCTTGAGGATTCAGCTGAGAACAATTGGCAGTGACTCTGGGCTGCCAGCATCCCTTTAAAGAGCTGATGAGAAAGGCTTGGTCTTAATGTAAGATGCAAACATAAATAAACCAGTGGCTTATTTTTATTATTGGGTGTTTATTTTCACTTTTTAATTTTTTTTTTTAAGTGACAAATCTCTGAAAAGAAGATAACCCTTTGAAAGAAATGGAAGGGGATTCTACTGCATTACTCATGTCAGTTCAAAAAAAAAAACCCCTAGAAATACTTTAAGCCCCTATTTAATGCTGGGAATACAAACTTTCCTCACACCTGCAAATTGGCATCACCACAGGTGAAAATACAGTGTACTGGCTAAACAGCCAATACACTGAGATAATTTCTCACCAAGAAATTACTACACAACCTACTTTTCACATCATTTAGACAGTATTATGACACAACTCCAGGCTCCCAGTTCAAGCTGTATCACCATGTACTTCATAGAAGCATTTCTTGTGTTACTTTGTTTTCTGCATTGCATTCCAACATATTCCAGTTGACGTGCAATTTGTTTCACTGCAGAAATCAAAACCCAGAGCCATCTCTTCATATGGAAATGCTTTGTACGACAGCAGCAGCTCGACCTGAAATACATTCCAGCCCTCAAAAAAAAAAAAAAAAAAAGAAAGAACTTCACCTTTCTTAATTATTCCTTAAAAGAGATCTTTATTTATGTCACTTGGAAGTAGTGTCCACAGCCACATCTGTGTGCAGTGAGACCTGGAGCAAGGATAGTCCCGGATCATTCCAGCCCAACAACTGGTACAGCTGAAGGGCCAAGTTTCCTGGAGTGCTGCAAATGCAGATAAACATCTGAATGCACGATTTGGCTTTTGGGAACATGATTTATCTGGAGGAGCACAAGAAACCCTACAGTGCCCCATAGGATTGGAGGAGCTGGAAAACAGTTACTCAGCCAGGAATCCGGTTCTGCATCCAGGTGTTCCTTGGAATGCGACCAGATTTACTTGTTTATGGACAAAGTGAAAATATGCAGCTGCAACATGTGAGCAGTAAAGAGAAACCCTAAACAAAACAGTTTTATTGCAGGACTGGGTCCTCTAAGACCGAAGCAGCCCCTTCAGGTGTCATCCTGGACCTGCAAAACCGCAGAGCGAGTCAAGGGGCTTGGAAAAGCCAGGAACAAAGCTTATCTCATGGCTTCTTCAAACAAGCCCTCGCTCATGTCACCTGGGAAGAGAGGAATCCATTCTTGAGCCCAGTCTTAACCCTGGAAGGTCATATTTATTGCACAAAGGAGGTTCCTTGCACGCACCTCATAAGCGCTCCAGCCTCTTGCTCTGTCCTATATCACTAACCACGAGCAGACATCTGTACTGCTAACACTCCTAGTGGAACATTTCTCTAAGAGAGGATTTACCACTTCTGACAGCAGCTCAAGCCCTCTCCTCTTAGCTCCTATTCCTGCAACTCTCAGTTCTTATTTCTGAACCGTCCCACAGCCACCCTGGAATTCCATGAAGCACCATGCTGAAAGTGAACCCAATGCTGGATAACCATTCATGACATCTACACTTCATTACATACCCCAATTTTGAACTACAGAGCTCGCTGTTAAAAATGTGCTTTTTATGATAAGAGACGGTTAATTCTTCATTTCGAGGCCCAAACATGCTTTCCAACGAAAATGGCGTATTTGTTCTCTGGTCCTTCCAGTGTTCTCCAAAGTTCTCATACAAGATCATCAAGGGCTAATTGTCTGGAAATGTGGTTGATGGAAATAGCTAGTCATCCTGTTATCTGTTCTACATTAAATCTCCTCAGGGGGCTTGGAAGCAGAACACCAACATCCACACAGATCCTAGCTAGGAGCGAGCACTCAAGTTAGCAGCAGAACAAAAAAAATTATGAAGAATATCCTGTATAGCCTCAGCCACATAAGATCTCAATCAAAACAACAGCATGCTATGTTCCAAGGGATACATTTGTTGTTCTTATTCCATTGACTGCAGATGACCAGTGTCAAAAGAAGAAGCCAGAATGACTAGAAAAAGGCGATTCATGGAAAGAGTCCTCTGGGACATTCCACTTTTTCTTGATGAAAGCTGGCAGGCTAAGGAGTCATGACTGAGTGTTTCTGTTTACATCAAAGGTAAAGTCCCTAAACAGCATAAAATAAGTTTGGAGTAATACTTATTCTTGCCACAGCTCAGGAAAAGCAGTAAGAATTGCAGCAATTTCAGGAATATGGCTCTTGGGAGAAGCACTCAAGGCTCTGCCACGGGTCTGTGGGTCTGGGTGGGTGTTTGTGATTGCTGCTGGCAAACAGTGCACTGCTGCTCCCCGTGACTTCAGCCCATCCTCACACAGCATCATTTCCAGAAGGGAATGTTCCCTGCATTCTTTCAGTGACACTGCCTTGAGAAAGGTAAAAGCAAACAAGAATTGTGTGGAGGCAACACACGGTTAACAGCACCTCCAGCCTCAAAAGTGCAGAATCATAGTTATTACTGATGTCAAATGCAAACAGATTAATGTAGGCCAATGCTATTCCTCCTCCTAATAGAGTAATTGCTCAGAAAGAGAGCAAGAGGTGCATCTGAAAGAAACACAGAGCACTTTTAACAAAGGAAAATGCTTTACCACAGAATGAACTTAACTTCTCTAAACACTGTGATGGATACTTTGTGCTCCAGCAAAATGGAGTAATATAAACCACCTTAAAAGCACTTCTGCTGAATAGTTATTTACATAGTATTGCATAGAAAACCAATGAGCAATAGGCTTGGAAATCTCGATTTTCTGACAGAAGAAATAGCTACGTTGAAAGCAAATACAAGTCATTGATTATGAAAGGGTGGGATGAAGTTGATGAAGCAAAAAAAAAAAAATAAACAGGAAGATAAGAGATTAGAAATTAGGGTATACACAGACATCTGAGAAGGCTGTTGTCAGGTAGCTTTGAGGGGGAAGCAGGGGACACCACATTCCTTAAAAACACAAGAAGAGCCTTGCAAAGAAAATGTACACAAAGCAGGAAACAGTTTCCAAAAACGTTCAATTTCGACGAGCACAAACTTTTAACCACAGATCCCGCGCACGCTGCTGGCGTGCCCTGGTTCAGAATCTGACCAGGAAACTACATCTCGGCGCAAATGTCACGCCGCACTTACAACAAAGGCCATTTGTTGCTCACGCCATGCAGGGAGAAACACCTCACAGAAACTTCCCCCCCGCACCCGCACACGTGTGGCCCCGGCTCCTTTGTGTGCGCTCACCGCTGCGGGAGGATGCTCCCCGCGCTCCCACCTCTCCCGCTCCCCGCCTCGCTTCTTCCCTCCCGGATTCCCGTTCGTTACTCGGATCTCCCTCCCGGATTTACGTTTTTTTACTCCGATCCCCTCCAGCTGCTCTCCCCCCGGGCAGAGCTCAGCGTGCCCCTCGCAGGGCTCGGCTCTGCTCTGGCTCGTTGAAGGGGAAGGCAGGAGCAGACCCGGGGATGCCGATGCGCTCCCCGGAGCTCCCTTCAGATGCCACATCAGAGCCGAGCCCGCCCGGGGAGCCTCTCAAGTGCCCACCCAAAGCACCCCCGCGGGTCCGCGCCCTGCGCTGAGTTGGGGCGCTCCCACCCAAACTTTCTTTGCGGCGGGGATGCCCGGGGGGCCGCAGGACCCGCCCGCGGGGACAAAGGCGGCGTGTCCCGGTTGTGCTGCCCCCTTCCCCGAGCTCCCCGAGCCCCCAGACCCCCGGCACACTCACATGCCCCGCTGCAGCGGCGGCTCCGCGGCCGCGCTCGCCAGAGCCCAGCACAGGGACAGGAACGGGCACAGCAGCGCCGGCCCCGCTCCCATCGCGCTGCCGGGGGGAAAAAAGAGGATGGAGGGGCCGCGGCAGCTCCGGCAGCACTAGCAGCAGCAGCAGCAGCAGCCCCGCCGCCCCCGGCCCCCAAATCATTTAAAGCTGCGGCGAGACGCGCCACTGATGGGGCGGCCCCGGCCCGCCCCCGACCCGCCCCCGCCGGGGCTGTCCCGGGGCTCCCGCACCGCCCCGAGCTCCGAGGGGATGGGGGATGCCTGTGCTGTGCCCTGCCCGTGTCCTCACAGCCCCCCGCTGCGATGTCCCCTCATCCCCCTGCTGTAAAGGGAGTTCCCTTCTGCTCCGCATCCCTGCCGGGGGATGCAGCGTAGCGGAGGGAATTGTTCTCACTGAGTAGGGACGTGCAGACTCACGCTCCTGCTCCCGGGGAGGACCATGGGAGGCAGCAGCGGGAAGCTGTGTCAGGGGTGGGTTAGGGTGGGTGTTGGGAAAAGATTCTTCACCGAGAGGGTGGTCGGGCACTGGAACGGGCTCCCCAGGGCAGAGCTCAGTTAAGTGTTCAGATAATGCTGTCAGGCACCTGGTGTGATTCTTGCTGTAGTCCTGGTCACGGATGGGAACTGGACCTCGATGATCCTTGTGGGTCCCTTCCAGCTCAGGATATTCTATGGGAGAGCAGGACACCCCCAGCTCTGCCTTCAGCTCTGGTTCTGTCCCTCTGCCAGAGACGTATCTTGGCTTCTCCTTTTTCCTCTGGTCCTTTGTTCTGTGCGTGATGCCCATTGCAATCACATCTGAGCACTTCAAAGAGGTAACCATGAAAATAAATGCATTTAACATCTTCAGGGAGGGATGAACTCCTGCAGCTGAGAGTTAGTGACAGCAAGAACATAAAAACAGGGGCTGAGGAGTGGGTTTTAAATCCCAGAGCTGCCTATCATCCTCTAGACCATCCATCCTCTCATCTTTATGTTCTCCACAGACCTTTACCGCTGGCAGAAGGCAACTCTTTCCCCCTTACTGGTGAGAGACGGGAGACCAACTGACCTGGAAAGGGAACTGCACATAGTAGCAATAAAAAAATGAGAAAAACACACCTTAAGCATTTTATGATCTAATGTAGGTCTCAGGGTCCATTACACCACAGTTTTCCTCTCTCAAGAGACCTGTGACTAACCAGGCACTGGGCTGTGAACAAGCAGATGGGCCCTGAGCCAACCCATGCTAAAAACTGCGATTTCTTTCCACTCCAGTGGAATGGGCTTGGACTCAGGTTGCTCCAAACCAGCTCCTGCACAGATTTGTGACAGAGAGAACTGGATGGATGCACCAGCATCCTCACAGGTCAGGACTCAGCCTCCTTTTTACAGTGCATTAATTTGTCTTCCTTTCAGTCCTGTAACAAGATCCCCCGGCTGTTCCTTTTACACACACTTTACAAGCAGTTTCCTGTATGGCTTTTATTTTCCAAGGCCTTTGCTAAAGTAGGTAAACATTTACCATTCATAACAAGAAAACTGGGTTTATATTGTTCCTTGCTTTGAAGCTTGCATTGACATGATCCCTCGAGATTTTATCAACTGATTTCTTTTTTCATGGCGAGGAAAAGACACAGCCCTTATCTGACCTTAGAGCAGATTAATTGTACCCTGAAATTTCCACTGAATGGCTGAGGCTTTCTTGTGTCTGGAGTAGTTTTAGCTCTGCAGGACCATGTGTTGAGCTAATCTCATTACCTCCTGCAGAGCACATAGTTTTCTAATCATTTTATTTCTTAAACCCCAGAAAATCTTTCTTCATAAAATAATAGACCTTCATTATGTCAAGGCTGAGTGTTCATTATGTCCTGTGATGTCATCCCAACCTGGCTTATATTCAGGATCACATCACTGCAAAACAGCAAAGGATCTTATTGCTCAGCTGTTTGTTTGGGTTTTTTTCCAGGAGAGGTAAATTAGCCTTGAAAAAATAATTTTTTCCATATTAAGGAACTCAAAAATAAACAGTTCAACATTATTTTTCGAAGCTGTGTGTGATCATTACAAATTACACACAACATTTATTACACTCAGTTGTTAAGAATAATGGAACAGCAACATGCAAATTGGGAGGCACTGAAATGCAGAGTGAAGGCCACTTAATAGATGAGACCTTTGCCTGGGGGGGCCACAAAGCAAAATAGAGCTGCAGCCAAAATCTGGAGATGGAGCTGGGTAAAATCTCCTGCAACCTGGGCAGAAAGCTTTGCAGGCCTGGCTTTGCCTGCAGTGACACTGGCACTGTCCTGAACTCCAGCATAAACCCAACCTGTGCAATGTTATAAATGTTATCTAGTGCTTTCTCCTCAGAATATGTTTCCATTGAGAATATTCTGCAAAGCTGTTGGCTTAAATGGCATCATTCCCATGAGTGGAGCTGCAGCACTGATGGAAGTTTCAAAGCCTGCTGGGATATTTGATCTGCTGTGCCCCAAGTCTGTTAAACCTTCAGAGCTGACACAGAGGTAGAAGCTGACTCCTGTATTCTAATTTTTACTGTGGTAACAATGGGCTGTGTCAGGACAAAAAGGCACTGGATACAGCACTGGTGACTTCTTTATACTCCACATCCCTGCCATGGCCAGCTGGGCACGTGCCTACTGTCAGGAAATTAATTTGCTATAAATTGTCCATCTTTGATCTGGACATCTCCAAATCACACCTTGGCCACCACCAAAAAAGTCACTGAACATGCTGACAAGAGTTTCCTTCCCTGTTGGGGAATTAAATTGCATCTTGCTCAGCTAAACCAGCTTTTGAACTGAGCACCAGTTCCCCCCTGGTGGCTTTGTGCAGGTGAGCAAGTGCTTAGGGAAAAAGCAGCTCATGCCCTCCATGTGTCACTGAAGGACTTTCTGTGGGATGGAAATTACGTGATTCTCCTCTCTTGTTGATCCGAAAATTGTCCTGTCAGGTTCCAGTGCAATCCAAATTCAGCACATTGTTTACAGCACCGTCCAGACCATGAATTCTGTAGAAGGGCTGGTATCTCTCACAACTTTCCATCCTATCCTCTCCACTTAAAAGCATATTTCCCTCCTCATTAGCATTTTAATTTTGATTTATAATTTTGTCTTCCCACAAAGATGCTGTGACAGTTGCTGTGTATCCCCAAGCATGAGTGAGTGTTGCCCACAACTTTGAGTCAGTAACACACCATCCTGTTCTATTTTCATTTTTCTGCCTAATTCTCAGCATCTCCATTTCCAGCCTTTTTAAATCGTAGCTAGTTACAGGATTTCACATTCCCTTCTGATATAAAGAAATTTTCGTGCAGAGATTGTAATTAGGAAGGCTGAGCTCTGTTCTGTTATTAGCAGGAATTGTGATTTTTGGAGTGGTGGGTTAATTGCTAATAACCATATGCAATGCTTCTGTCAAGATGTTTCCCATTACAGTAATTAACTTAGCAGCTGGGGCAACAGACATTTACCATTTGTCTTCACAGTATCCCTCATTTAGGATTGTTCCAAATCCCGATTTGGGTTCTGTTTGTTCAGTTCCCAGGTGTAAGATGAAAAGGAGGGGATGCTGAGAAGTGGAGATCTGGGAAGAACAAGTTGCAGGGATCGTACCTGTTTCAGATGCAAAGTGTCTGTCCGTGCATCCTCAGGAATTCTGAATTTTTCTTCACTACTCTTAGTCTTGGCCCATCATTTTCAGCAGCACCCACTGAGTGGAGAGCATGGCAGAGCAGCCTAAAAGAGGATGTGTTCAAAAATGTATTGATTACTCTGATGCTCCAAATAATCTGATCGTTATTAAGGATATATTAAATGAAAAGTGAAGAATTCATTATTGCTTATTCATATCCTTGACCTCAAAATCCCTATGGTACATGAAATTTTTTTTTCCTTCATGTTTTGTAGCCAACTATATAGATACAAACATTTTTTGGCAATTGCCTCCTTTCTATGTTGTCTCACTGGAGTTCACTCCTTCACAGAGCTACGCCAGAATTACACTAATATTTTTAAGCATATGGCTAACCTGAAAATTAAGAAGAAAATAAAGTTGTGCTCCAAAGCCAGGCCACATGACAGAGCAATAGCAGTTTTGTTGATTTAATTCATCCACAGAATATATTGAAGGGATTCATTTTGCTTATGAGATAATTTCAAAGACTTTTAGGACCACGACGCCTGATTTATCCTGGGTTTTAAGTTCTGGCCAGAGCAAGTTCTGTACAGTGCTACATTAAAGAAGGTTTGTAAAACCTTTCAAGATGTAAAGTAGCATTCCAAGGGCACTGGGAGCTTTCTCTGTTGCAGGCAATTGGCCTTGCTCCATTGCAAGGAGTAGGGGAACACTAATTTACAGCGAGTGAGGATCCAGCCCGCCTTGTTAATCATAATTATGGGCTTATTTTGGGAGGTGCGTTTTCCAAAGCAGTTGGGGAAGACAAGAAAATTAAGTTAAAATTATTTTCTTCCACGGGAGGTAAAAGTAGTACATAAATAAATACTTGGTGTTGCAGTAGATCTTTAAAACATATAATAGGTTTCTGGCACTGCAGCATCCCCCGATATTTTTTCCTCCAGCACATAATAGTAAGTTTCTGATAATAGTGCTCACAGACAGCTTTGATTATAACCACTTGTCAGGGAATGGATAACTAGGAAAATAACACCATTTAACTGTAAGAAACGCTGCCTGAAATACATTAACACAGTGATAATTTCTGCTAATAGCACCCTCCCAACCCCATCTATTAGCTTTGAATTGAAATTCCTGCTTCATTTCTGTCTTTCTGAGCATTCCTGCCCTCTGACCCTCCCTTCCATTACTTGGGAGCCACAGAGCCATCCACAAACTCTCCCTGCCACCAAAAGCCACCCTCCTGCATGGAGTGTAAGGACAAACTCGCTGTGCTTGAGCAAACTGGAGACTGAATGGTCCGAAAAATCTGCCCCCACAGTAGTAGAATCACAGAATTGTTAAGGCTGGAAAAAAAACTTTCAGATCATCAAGTCCAGCTGTCAGCCACCACCACCATGTTCACCACTAAACCACGTCCTCGAGTGACATCAAGAAACATCCACATGTTTCTTGAACACTTCCAGGAATGGTGACCCCACCAGTGCCCTGGGCAGGCTATTCCAATGTTTCCATGGAGAAATTTTCCCTAAAATATCAAATTTAAACCTCCCCTTTATCAAAACACAAGGGAGGGCACAGCTTGAGAATATTTCCTCTTGTCCTGTCACTGGGACTCACTTGGGAAAAGGGATTGACCCCCCTCTCTCTACAAGCTCCTTTTGGTAATTCCAGAGAGCAATAAGGTCTCCCCTCACTGCCCTCAGTCCCTCCAAAAAGGAAACAAAATGCTCAAACAAAGTATTTCTTTTTGTCAGAATTAGCAGAAAGCCATTGATATTCAAGTCAGGAGGATATTTCTGTAGGGAGCTATTACATCTGATTGGGAAAATAAAATGTTACCCACATTCACAATTACTTCTATAAAGAACACTGATCTCATTCCTGAGCTTTCCTCTTTAGCATTAGTTAACCAAAACCCTGGTAAAAACACGCTCTTGACAATATAATCCTAAAATAAGTTTTATGTTGGCAGGCAATAGCAACTGGGAGTACTTTTATCTATTTCTGGATTTGGGATAATGACACTCCAGCGAGTGGCTAATCTGGTGTGCTTGTGTACATTCAAATTAAAATCACACTTTTGGGGGTGACTCACGTCTTCTCTGACCTACACAGGTGAGAGCCAGATGTAACTCTAAATTTAATGGAGCTGTTCCAGCCTCATCTCAACACAAAGAGAAGAATTAAGGTCTAGAAACTTCAGGGCAATCCGTTACCTGGCAAAGCAGTGCATGTATTACAAGATATTTTCTAGGAGGAAATATTTTGTTTGGTTTTTAACTTTTTTTTTTTTTATTATTGGTCTTCTTTTGGCTGTGCTCTCACCCACCTGAAAAACCTGCAAACAGCTGAACAAGCAGCTCTTTCAAAAATTTAGCAGAGTATCTGTTTGCTCACGTGTTCAGAGAAATCAAATTTGGGGTGTTTGTGCTCGGAGGGTTTCAAGGCTCATCAAGTGAGGTGATACAAAGAGCCCTTTGAGACTTGGACAGACAATCAGAGGGAGACAACACAATCTGATTATCAAATATTCTTGATCTATCCAGAGGATAGGAAATTTCAAAGAGTTGTTACATTCTCTCAGAAAATTCAAACAAATAAATGCAAAAAAATATTGAAATATGTGATAAAAGAGGTCTTCTTCCCCTGATGAATTTTTTAGTTAGTTCACAGCACAGTTCAGAGAGTGCCAGGGCAACACTAAAGGGATGAACTCAATCACACAAACCAGGCAACAACAACACTGGTGTAAAACTGCAGCCTAAACCAGCCCTGATACTTCAATCATTCTAATTTATCCTCCGGGGGTAGGCAGCCCCCTCAAAATTTGGGTTTTTAGATGTTAAAACCAGTAACTCTCATCTACATCACTGAAAAACGCAGTGGCAAAAATATATCAAAGAAAAAAAAAAAAAAGTGCTCAGAAGTCGAATTCTCCTCAGGGTTTGCCAGTCCCTTTGGAATTGCTCGTGGATTGCAGATGGGAGCTGCCTTGTGAGCCCGTGTTTTCTCCTTTGTCTGATCCGGTGCTGAGCACATCACTGGCACTCAAAATACTAAAATTCAAAGGAATAAATGCTTTGTTTGTTTGCTCCCAATTAGGAGCTAATGAAATCCCGGGAATACACTCGCAGGTAATTTGTCACAGAAGAACTGGAACTCAATAGTGTGTTTCTGTGTATAACTTTCCTCTCTGTCTGTTCTGCTGACACAACTAGACCACATTTCATTCTCCCAAAGACATTAGACTTTCCTGTTTTTCCCTCTAAATTACCTGCCTGGCTACTGTCACCATTGATCTTTTAAGTCCTTGACTGAGTAATCAGTCAGAGAGCTAATTAATGTAGTGGCTTGGAGGGAAGGATGAAATGAAAAAAGGGATTTTTTTTTTTCCATATTCTTCATGTTTTTATTGCTTTTGAAAGGTGCTTTATCCATAGCATGGAAGAGAATTTGTCTGTGCTTTTTCCTCCTGACAGTTCACCCACTATAAATCTATTTACCAACTATTAACAGAAACCAGGAGAATTTAATGGGATTGATGATACTGAAATCTAAGAGAAAAAAAAAATCTAAGATTTTGCATTTGTTTTTCCCCTATTAACACTCAGGGACTGCAGTATGTCTTTGGAAAGAGTAGCAACTGCAAGACCTGACCCAGAATTTCAGATGGTTTTAGAACTAAAACAGATGTTTTAAAATTAAGATAACTTTGTCATATTTTGATAGAAAAAGAAGGGGTTTTTTTTCTCTCTTCCTTCCCGCTGAGTCCCCTCCCCACAGACAAGAATGTCTCTTGCTAAAACATGTATTCCAAAAGTGCTCTTCAGCCATGATTTAAAATAAATAAATAAATAAATATTCAGATGTTCATAACCGAGTTCTCTTAAAAGAACAAATGAACTAATTAAGAGTTAGCAGTACACAGATCCTGTTTTCCTCATCATGGGTGATGAGGAGCAAAGAGGATTCTTGTCACTACCTGTAGAAAGGTATTTAATTTCCTTTAATCTCAAGGAATCCCACACATCCTGGAACAGCTCTGTCAATGCACAGAGTCAACCTCACCCTGCCACACACACGTGGACAGGTATTTATATATTATACAGCAGGATTTAAACACTGCTGTCCACGGGGAGCTGAGGAGCTGAAAATGGTTTAATAAGCTTTTCTTTTTCTGAATTCTTGGGGGAGGCAGATTTTGGCATCAGCAGTATTTGTTGCTAAACGCAAATAAAACCGTTTGGGGGGCGGGAATTGCGCTGACCACGCTCCAGGAACCAGCGAGCCCAGGAACTGCAGCAGCAAAGTGGCAATTCAATATTTCCACACGTGCCTGCAGGGCTGTTTATCTGAGGCTTTAAGGGGTTGTGCCACCATTATATCCAACAGCAACAAGCCTGGCGTTGGAATGGAATCCCCAGCCTGTTATCAACCTGTGGAGAAAGAAAAGCGTCTGAGAAACCCGGATTGCCACGAAGAGTTACACAAAAAGTGGCTGAGAATATACACAGCAGGCAAAAAGCTGTCTTTGCTCCCAAGGAAATCAGCACTGAGGGGGTTAAGTGCTGCAAATCAAGCATGTTTTATTAATTCAAACAGCAAAACAATAAGAAATTAAGCACCTAAATATACAGAGGAGAAAGGCAACGTCAGCAGTTTAAGCTGGCGTTTCAGACTTGACCTCCAAATTAGTGCGAAAATCAAAAGTATTTCTGAAGTTTGCTGTAATGAAAGATTAATGGCAATGGCAAAAAGTTGTAAAAAGTTTATGAAGCTAAACCTTGTCCAGCTAACTCAACATTTTTGTTTTATTATTATTGACCCTTTAGGTACAAACTCCATCCTAGAAAGACTTCAGCGAAGCATTTGCACATTAGATATGCAAAATAACTTGTTCAGCCTCAAGAAAAGCTAAGGAGGATGTAATGGTCAGTTGTGTCCCAAAGGGAATTGTTTAGTTATGGGGAGCTCATTAATGAAGCCTCAGTGATGAGTCTCAGGGAAAAAAAATAATACAAATGATAGGCATAACCTCATGGAGATGGCTGGGGAAAAGGATGAAGAGGATGAGAATCTCATGCTGGAAAAACAAGGTTATTTTGAGGCTGAAGTCTGTGGACAAGGTGGATGAAATCTAAAGCCATGAGAGGCTAAAAGGAACACTTGGGGACTAATAATAACTGCTCCTACTAGGGGGTTTTCTGAGATACCACGAACAGTTTAGACTCTTCAGGAGCATAGAGAATTCAGAATGATGAAGACGTGGAGAGGGTCTATGGGGATGAACAAAACAGGCAGCCAGGAAAAGAGAAGGGATTTAATCTGTTTAGATGAGCAATAGCACTTGTTTAAAGTGGTAAAAGAAGGCTGGGGCAGAAAGAGAGGTTGTTATTTGAGTGCTCTCTTAAAGCACACTGTGAAAAGGGAGGGTGGGACAGGATAAATATCAGGGACACACAGGGATGTTGGCACAGGAAAAGACAACCCTGGCATGGGAACAGGCCAGTCCAAACCAGCCACACAGAGGTTTGAGCGGGGAGTGTCTGAAACAGCCTCCTAACACAAGCTATCAGTGTGGTGGGAATTTATAAATACATTAAAAGAACTCCGAAATGTGCTTTTCTGTGGTAACAGGGGACTGGCCTTGGGCACCAGGCAGTGCCTTTCCATCCCACATTCCTTGCTGGGTTTCAGCCCCTCAGTTATGAATTGTATCCCCACAACCAGAGTGTGCTGCAGCCTCAGGTACAACAACAACACACTGATCTCCTTCTGGTAATTCCCCTGCTCAAAGCAATGCTATACCTGAAGTAACTGTCTGAAACAGCTTTGGAGGTTGCCAATTTAACTAACTTCCAATAGCCTTTTGCTCCTTGGAGTGGTAATAATCTTTCTGATTTGTGTGCTAGAGAATCCTGGGGCTCTTTAGCCCTGTGCTAATCTTAATAATAACAAAAAAAAAAAAAAGGCAAACTAGCCCTGATATTAGGGCATGCTACGATGTTTTCTCTTAGCAAAGAAATATTTTTGTCTTTTAGGTCACAGAAAAACACCCAGAGGCTAAAAAAAGCAAAGACCAGCTGCAGTTTCCAAAGGCATATTTGCTTGCACCCATACATTGATAGCAAGGGTAACAACACCAGTGGTGCCAAGACAGTCCAGACCTGCTGTCTGACTTTATTTGCAGTGTTATTAGCGATGGGAATGATGTTTTTTTTAATATAATTTAGTTAGAATTAGAAAATAATACATGACAACTTTCTCTTCAATGCAACAGCGCCGTCCTTTGCAGCTAAATATTTACTAATCAGCCAGCCCAGCCAAGGTCAGCGCTGCAGGGCTGACAGAGGAATTAGAGTTTCCATCACATCTTTGTACACCATCAGCAAGTTCCCTCCCAAATTTTCTTTAAAGGACCTTTATCTCCAACAGTGACACACACAGGAAAAAGACCATCCATTGACCAGCAATTACAAAGTTGATTTGGTGGGGGGGGGTAAGCATCCTGTGCTACAGCATTTTCCCCACTTTTCTAATGAACTCAGGGGAGGAAAAATTCAACAGAAACATTTAATTGCATTAAATTGATATGGCAGACAACATTCACTTAACACCAATTAGCTGCATTATAGCTGATAATTTGGGCCAGGGCAATGTGCAATTGGCATTCAGAGCTCGGTGGGGACATGATATGGATAAAGGGGATGGCAGGTGGATAAAGGGGATGCCATATGGATGCAGGGGATGCCTCTGCAGCTGTGGTGCTCCTCCCCTGTCACTGAACTCTGTGGGTGTTGCACGAGGTATCAGCTCCCCAGGACATCTGCTCCTGTTATTAGAGTTCACATGGATGCACTAAAACCTACTTTGAAAAGCAGTTGCTCTTTGTATACATTACAGTGCAATTTTCAGTGAAAATGGGATTTGCTTCCTGAACTGCTGTGATATATTTTGGCTGTTGACACGTTACTCAGCTGGAATCTTTGAATTTATGGTGGGGTTTTTTTGTATTTGCTCTCTTTAAGTGTTGAGAACAGCAGTGATGTCATTCAGATATGCATTTTGTACTGATAAAACATCCTGTCCATCTTAAGGCTTGTTTTCACTTACTTAAAAGTCAGTAAATGCAGCACAGGGAACCAGAATTTAATGGCTTAGGAATTAAAAGTTTATAGGCCATTGGGTTTATTTTCTTGCTCCCAGAGCTCGTAGGTGACCTGAAAGAAGCCACGAGAAGAGCTGTAAAGTTGTAAAAGAGATAACTTCGGGCTATTTAGCTCCTAAAGTGGAGTTGCAGCACCTAATCTCATAGCAGAGGAGAAATGAATCCACAGCATCACCACGAGGAAGCCCATAAATTATCCTATAGAAAAATACAAAGGCAAAGACACGTCCTAAATCCCACCTTCCTCTGGGCATAAATACTGCCCTGTGAAAAAATAACTTTGGAATCTGCAGTCTGGGATTATCCTGATCTTTGTGTCCAGTGATCACTGATAAATTGGCAATCTTTAGAAGAGGGATCAAGGCCAAGTCACCTCTCTCTCAGCTCAGTGCCTCCTTCTGCTCCTGCACCACACCGAGGAGCCACAGCCTGCTCAGAGCTCCTCCATCCATCTGCATCCTTGCCTTGGATTCCTCTTTCTCCCAGTGTTTCTCCAGAAATCCCCAATTTCTCATCCTTATCCCTCCTTTGTCAGGTGCTTCCACAGAGGAAGGCTGGCAGAAGCACATGGAGCACAGGAGGAAAATCTTTCCTTTTTGAACTATTGTGCAAGAACAGAGGGACCTGTGTCCTTCAGAGTAATTCCTAGCGAGGATAAATCCCGTTTTCATCAGTTCTGGAGGGGTTATCTCAGGCAGCAGCCTGCACAGAGGGGTGTCAGCACGGGGCAGGCAGAGCTGCTGAGCCCAGCTAGGACAGAGACAGTTCTGGCCACGAGCTGAAACAGATTTTTAAGCATTAGGGAAGCATCACTATCAAAACCACGGCCATTACGAGCTTTAGGCTTGCAATTCTCAGCGCACTGCCAGGATTAAAGCACTCCTATTTCACCTCGATGTCTTAAGGCACCGGGGGGTTGTGCTTTAATTTCAAATTTCCCTTTAAGTTCTCCCTGCCTTGCCAAGGTGGCCTAAGGACAAATCCATTAATGCCTGTGATATGCAGGTATATTTACATTAAGGGGGGTTATGTAAGCAGGTAGAGCTCATCAATAATTAAAGGCTCTGTGGGTAAAGTGAGATGTGACCATTTTCTTCTGCCTCCTCGGGGTTTCTGTGCAAATCCCCCAGTCAATGCGCTTTTCTTATGAATAATTTCAAGGGACAGTGTTTTAAGGGATGACAGTTCCAATCCTTCCATCTGCAGAGGGCTGTGTGAGCCCCTCTCGTTCCTCACAGCAATAAGCCAGAGGAATTACCAGTGTAAAACAGGGATTAGTAAGGGAAGGATCAAGCTCTCTGGTTCTATTTTGATGGCAGTCTGTATAAGGTGTAATAAAATCAATAGTTTCTCTTGCTGAAAGGGTTTTTTTTTTCTATCTCCAGCAATGACAAGAGGATAGTGGGCAAAGAGCTCTATTAGCTGTTCTTTAAGAATCAATCACACTTAAAAGCAATAGTCAGTATGACAGCAACTGCACAATAGATGAATAATTTTTCACACAAATAGCCTGAATTTCAGAGAAGAGACATACTTTTAAAGAGATAGGAAATAAAATGTTCTCTAAAAACTGAGAAAATGCTCAGCATTTATTACTGAAGACACTGAAACAAAAATGCTCAAGGGGCAAAAGCCAAAATACTGGTTCAGGCCACCTGAACGAGAAAATGAGATAATGATCAAGATTCACTTGGTTCAGTTCTAGAAGTCACATCAGGAAGTTCAAAATTCATGAAGCTGCACTCCTAGAAGAGAGGCACCATGGCTGTGTGACCTCTGCTGGCAGCCAGGGCCTTCCCCTCATCCACAGTAAAATGAACCTCAGAGCCTCAGGGTCCGGCATGGAGCTGACACACGAGACCCAGCTGCATTAAACTTCCATATTTTTCTGGGTGCAGCATCAAGATGTGATTGGAAAACGCAAAGTCACATTAAACAGTGTGTAGTGAGCTGTGGGAATCCCTCAGAAGTGCACATGACACCAGGAAAAAACCTACAGTTATGTCAGGTAAAAGCCATATTCATGCATAAATAACGAGGGGGAAATGCAGCAATCAGCTTGTTCTGTTGTACCCCATTGAAATATCCATCTGGTCCCACTGGGGTGGAAGAGCAAACGAAGGCCAGAGCAAAGGAAGGAACTGGGCTTGGAGAATTATTCCTTGTGGACAATGGGTGAGCTTATTGTGGCTCCACAGCAAGCAGGAAAGCAGGATTGAGGTCAAAACAAACACGGTTAACATCTCCCTCCTCCTGCCTGAGGTGCAGGGGTTTGGAGATGCTGCAGTTAAGGAACACTGTCACTGACTTTGAGGAGAAAAATAGGCAATATCTGTCTGTTGGAGTTGCAGGCAGGATGACTTTGTAAATGTGGACAGCAGACTGTACTCTGTCTTTTCATGCTGTCGTGTTTCTTTGTTGATGTCTCTGTTTTAAGATCTTTTTTCCCCATGCATCACCAATTGTCTTTTGTTTTCTCACAGCAGGAGAGGCTCAGCTAATCCATATGTCATGACAAAAAATCCAGGCTCCCCTTTGATAGGAACCAAGCATGACAGCAATCTATTCAAAAGGTGTTTTGGACTATCATTTCTTCCAAGCTAATTTATTGCTGGATGGCTTTCAAAAATAATAGGTCTGCTTCCCAAGATAATGTGCTGAGATGTGACTCACGAAGTCCATGTGAGCACACAGACAGCCTAATTATGAGAAATAAACTAATAATAAACCATCAGTCTCTGGAAATCAGGATCTGTTGTGATATACAAGTCTAAACATCAGAGGACATGAATGTTTCCACCTGTTCCCTTCTGCAATGATTTTGTTTTATTGCCCTTAGATATGTAAAACAAATGTCTTCCTATTAAGGCTCAGACAGATCAGGATGATAAGAAAATAGCTGATCTTTGGACCTGGGGGGAGGGGGGGTGACAGTTTTGCTGAGCAAACTCCAGCTCCAGTATGGGGTTAAAAGGGACAAATATCAAATTGATATTTAGTCAGAATCCACAGATTGATAAATCAGAGCTGGCAAAACGAATCACCCATGCAAATAAAAATCCTTTAACACACCCCACTGACCATGTTTTTTTCCCCAATATATTTCACTTTAAGGATATATCACAGTGTAACTACATAAGGAATGTATCTTTCCTGCAGCATTTGTGGAACACTTTTAACAATTTTTAACAAATAGTTTCTGTCACTCATTTCCCCACTCCTAGGACAGATGATGGACAGGACACAGGCACATTCTGCCTGTAGAAAAGGCACATTAAGGAAGTGTAGCATGCTTAGGAAACACGAATTATTGTCACTCAGTGAATCTTCTTCTAACAAACAAAATACCCATAATCTTATCTCCTTCCAGAGAAAGGGCCTATATCCAGCTAGTGCTGAAGCTGCAAGAAAGACTTGCCACTACTTAGTCCATCCAGTTTTCAACTCCTGGCCTCCAGAGGGAATTCTCATCCTGCGAAGAGCTTTCCTGGCATGTTTACAACTTACCAAAAAACTTGTATTCTAAAAAACTTCCACCATCTTCTCCTCCCCTTCGGTGCAAACCCAACAGGACTTTTTATGATCACTGACTGCTGTGCTCACTCTGGAGTAATCAGCCACAAAACCAGCTGAACCAGTAGAAAGTTCTGTGTCTCTGTGTGTTTATCACTCTTTTGAGGCTGGCACTTTTAAGCCTGCCCTGAATCATCCTGATTTTTCAGCTGTTGGGAACACCTCTGCCTGGTGTTCCCGAGGAAAGAAATTGCTGCCTTCAAACGTTCCTGACCTTGTTCAGCACATCCCTCCCGCCGTCACTGCCTCTCTTTCGGCCACCGTGCCCAGAGATGACAAACCCAAGCTGCAGGAGTTCCCTTCCAAGAGCATTTATGATTTCTCCTAAGGACCAAGAGCTGCCCTCCAGCGCTGTGAGCTCCAGACTGCTGGGGATGCTCTGCCTTTGGTTTCACATTTCTGTGAGTTATGAGGGTGGGATTTCTCCAGGCACACTTCAGCACGCCGTGCTCACATCAACACTCACTAATCCTCGGTGAAACTTTTGACAAATGCGGTTTGTTGTGGGGATGGACAAGCAGAGCAGATAATGTGGAGCTACAGAAATCATCGTTATTCTCCAACCCTGCTTTGTCTGTAGCACAACAGATGTCCACTGAAAGGAAAAACATGTTTCTGACGCTTTTAAGATTACTGGGATTTTTTTTTCCTCCACAAACAACTCCTATAAAAGCTTTTCCTGAGAAAAATGAGTGACCAGAGGCCCCATTTGGAGCTGCCTGGTGAGCCCTCATGTACACAGATTTCCACTTTCTTCTCTTTTCAGGGGCCTGACTGAGGCCTCCAGTTTGAGCAGTTCCCAGTGATGGGTCTGCACAGGAGCAAAAAAAATCCATTTAGCAGAGATGAACAGATGCATTTTCTATTTGTGAAATAAACCCTGAACTTTAAGCGGTGAAATGCTGAGATAAAAATAACCCTGTGGGGCCACAGCAACTCTGTTACAATAAGTTTTAAACCAATTTGCCATAAATGTTGGTGTCCAAGCCCAAGTATACAAACTCAATACCTAGTAGGTATTTCTAACTGTGAGACAGTTCCTGTTGGTTTCAATTAAGCTTTGCAAAACCCCCCTCGTGTCACAAAGGAAAATAATGAGGCAACAGAAACCGAAGTGCTTCACTTCCAGGGCAGACTTTGGGCTGTGTGCATCAAATTTGCACTGGAAATAAGCAACTCCCCAGCACACTGAGAACAGCAGGTCAAGGAAAAGCAGGACAAGACTTGGAGTGGGGGAGAAGAAGGGAATTAAAATGCTTTGTAAGCCCCCAGTTTCAGCTGGGTACAAGCACTTTATTACTTGTCTGCACTGAAAGTCTATGGACTGTATAAACAGACACTATTATCATCTCACTTGGCACTCCAGAATGTTCCTCCTGCAGATCTCAAAACAATTTACAAACCTCTGGCAAAGGCTGCCTTAAAGTTCTGGGAAAGTTTTCCTGAATCTTATCAGCACTTTTTAAACAGAAAGGGCGGGGGGGGGGGGGTTGGATCAATAAAAAAAATCACAGCAAATATTTTTCCATTGTATTCACATCTAGGGGTGTCCACTGAGACAAAACCAGTTGTGAAAAAATATACAGTGAGAGGGTAAATTTTTATGGTCTAAGTAAACAACACATGGGAAGAAGCAAATTTACATTCTTAATTCACAGGGAGACAGAGGCTGCAGGTAACATGGCCAAGGTCAAGCAGATGCAGATAGGATGCTCAGAGCATGGTTATCTGGGAGCCTGCTCCAGTTCCCAAAACACAAGTCTGGTACAGCATAATGTTTTGGGTTTTTTCAAGATAGTAGAAAGCATAAAACTAACCCATGAAAGTGCAAGCTGGTGGGAATTTTACACATTGAACATGAACATACAGTTACAATTTCTTGTTTAGTGACATAATGAACATCTTTGATCTCTGTGCAGAAACTGCCACCATCTAGGGAAGGGTGTTTTTTTTCCCTATTTCTTTTTTCCCATTTCTTTTTCTCTGAAATAAAACTGTTTAATAATTAAAAAAAAAAAAAACCAAACAAACAAAAAACAAAAAAAACCACAAACAAACAAATAAAAAACCCACTAGCTTTTATTTTCCTTGAACGAGGTTACTGTCAAGTGAAGAGAGTAGAAGATTGGAAGATGAGGGTCAATACAATGTCAGTTTACTGCTTTGTGGAGGAGGATATGCTGCTGCTCCAAGTAACCAGTCTTTTCAGTCAGACTACCCTGTGCAGTGCCAGGTGCTGCCCAATGCAAATAATGAAAAGATCACAGTGAAGATCCACCCGGTGAACAGAATCTGTTCAGCTGCAGATCTGCAGGAAACAAGAGGAAAAGGAACCCAGATTTGGGGGGATGAGAACAAACGGCTTTCCACAAAGTTGTCCCGGAGCATGAAGGGTACACGGTTTGAAAGGTCCTCTCACAAAGATCCTCTCACAAAGATCCTTCAGACCAGGAGTCAGCACTTCCTTGGATACCCTCGAAAAAAACCTGCTGGTGTAGAGAACTCTGTAATCACAATAATTTTTTTTTTTCCTTCCAGAGGTTTGAATATTTGGAGCTCAACCTCCACAGTCACCTTCTGGAGAAATTTACATTTTATGGAGTCTGAAACCTAAACCAAAAGTGGTTTTACTTTCACGGGACTTGGTTTTGTCAGACGAAAAAAGGAGGCGAAGGCGGAGCCGAAGCTCAAAGCTCACCTTGCTCAGCCCAGCGTTCCCTCTCCGAGACGGACCCGGCTGTTCCCGGTCCGCCTTGCCCGGGAGATGATGCGGGAGATGCGGGAATGTCCGGGAGCGATGCGGGAATTCCCGGGATATGGCCCAGCATCAGTGACCTGGTGCCACCTGGCGGCCGGACCCTGGAAAGGCACCGGATCCCGGGAAAGCGCCCGGTCCCGCCTTTCCAGCGCCTCTGGGATGCGGATTTTGGGACAGAAGGACGTCTGAGATCCTCCTGTACCCCACAGGAACAACATACCGGGTCTCTGGGCCTGCACTGAGGTCCGAAATGTCGTTGTCTGAACACCCACCCAAACCAGAGTTCTCCGAGTTCTGCCTGAGTGACCCTCAGGATCACATTCCCAACATGTGCTGGTGCTGCTGGGAATTGTAGAGCTTATACAAAACAAGAATTTTTTTAAAAAATGCATAGTTAAAGGTGATTGAACAAGGAGAGAAGAAAAGAGAGGAAGGATGAATCTCAAACTGGCTCCCGGTTTGGGTGCCTGAATAGCAGAAAACAGAATTTCTGGATAAAAACCTGTGTCAGAGAGAAAAACCAGGTGGGTTGGAGAAGTTTCTTCTGTAGTGACCAGGGATCACAAAATCACAGAATCACAGAATCACTGAAGCTGGACAAGACATTTAAGATCATCAAGTCCAGTGTCATCCCAGCACCACCACCACGTCCACCACTAAACCGTGTCCCCAAATGCTACATTTTTTTGAACACTTCCAGGGATGGTGACTCCACCACTGCCCTGGGCAGCCTGTTCCAAGGCTTGAAGAGCTTTTCCACCAAGAAATTTTCCATAATATGCAATCTAAACCTTCCCCTGCTGTAACTTGAGGCCATTTACTCTCATCCTGTCACTTGTTACCTGGGAGAAGAGACCGACCCCCACCTGGGTTTGCAGAGAAGTTCACATGCCAGTGCCACCCATAGATTGTAATGGATAAATGCAACACAAATTGAATATTGGAAACACTCCTGAGTGGTTTGGAGAGCAACCAGCCCATCCTGGGAGTGCACATACCTGTGTAAAGCAGGACTGTGCTGACTGAGAGCCAGAGCACCTCAGCACTTTCCCACCAGGCTGTGCTTACAAGGAATATTTCTGTCTCCACACGTTCTCCTTACAAGGTGTTAAATTTGGCCAACAAATACACTGCTCCTTTTTGATGTACAACACCGCTGTACTTCAGTCAGCCTTTCTCCTCTCATTAAAAAGTAAAACAATATCTCATCTGCACAAGTCGATTTGCATACAGAGGCTTCCCTGTCACTGCCAGTGAAGTCATATTTCATTGAAAAACCCCCAAAAAAGGATCATTTACTCACTCCCAAGGACTTATTATTCAGCATCTGAGAGGGGACTAAGAACCCCAGAAGGATCTGTTGGATTTGTTTCTGCAAACACTGCCACAGATGCACTCAAGTAATTTACTTTTATGATGCTCATTGTCAGGAAAAGATGAAGTTACAGGTCATGCAGCTCTCAATCCAAATGGATATTCCTGAAAAAGCTTGGATAAGCTTCCTGATGATGAATACGAATCTGAAAGCCATAACAGTCCATAATATAGGTGGCCCTTGTCCAGAAGGCATCTGCATTCTAGAGGTAATGTAAAAAATAAGACACACCAGGGAGCATAGATAAGGAATTTTTAGTGTGTTTCCCTCCTTTAAAAGGGCTGCTAATGAGTTGGGGATCAACATCAACTCTTCTTTTTGTCTCCCCCATCATCCCCTTTTCAGCTGTGTCAGAATTATTGGCCATTGCTAGACCTGCTCTACTGATGGAAAGACACAAGCTAAAAGCTCTTCACTGTACATTTATTATGTGTGCAATCCCTTTTCCAAATTCCCTTCAACAACAGGGTCCTGATCCCAGGAGGGATCAATATGGCCCCAAAGTGAAGTCCACATAAACTTCAAGGGATAAGGAATTTATAAGATACTGGGCAGAGAAACAGTATGATCAAAGTACAACATCAAAAAAAAAAAAAAAAAATCCCAACTTTTCCAGTCTCAATCTTTAGGTGCAAAGGAAAATAACTTAAACTGGCAGGAGCACATTCCTGGTTGGTTGTTTCAGTACAAGCAGCTCATTATTTGAAGGGAGAAACTCAACCCAGCCTAAAAAAACCTGGAGATTTACACTATGATCCCCATCTGCCTTGAGATGACATCAGGTCTTTTCAGTGGGATATCCAAACCAGTCAGAAGGCCAGGGTTTGGAATATTTTAGTCATAGAATCATAGAAAAGAATCACAGAATGGTTTGGGTTGGAAGGGACCTTTAAGACCATCTTGCTCCACCCCCTGCCATGGGCAGGGACAACTTCCACTATCCCAGGCTGTTCCAAGTCCCACCTAACCTGGCCTTGAGCACTTCCAGGGATGGAGGATCCACAGCCTCTCTGGGCAGTGTGTTCCCAGAAGGAGTGCAGAAGCCATGGCTGAATTCTTCATCTCCCTGATTCAGAGAAGATTGTGACATCCATGTGCCAGGGCTGTCGCCTCTGACAGGATTTATCCCTCCACCTCAGGGGCAGAGCTTTGACAAGGCGCCCTCTTCTCACACGGGAGATGTTTGTGGGAAAAGCAGCTCAGATCACAAAAACCTGACCAGTTGTGATCGAGCACAGAGGCTCTTTCACTTTGCTGTTTTTAAAGGCAGGATCCCAGACAATGTTTCTTGTAGTCAAGGAGAATTTGAGTTCAAAGGAATTTAAATTGTGTCCCAACAAAACACCCTGGCGTGGAAACAGGACAGAAAGCTTGGATGCGTGTTCTGGAGCTGTTTTATAACCAAAGAGTTTGGGGCCCATGAAGGACTAAAAAGATTTCCAGTGATTTCAAGACTGATGGCCAGATCTCTTGGGTGAAGTTTCCTGTTATACAGGACTGCTGTACATGGGCTGAACTGCACAAAATTTCCTTTGGAAGTGAAAAAAAACCCCAAGTATGACCATTAATAAGGAAAAGAACCTGTTTTCAAGGAAAATATCCTGGATACTATAACTCCCACTCAAAAAATGGAAATTTATTTTCCATCAAAAAAAAAAACCTTCCTTTGCTTCAGACCAGGCCATGTGCCTTTGATATTTATAGAGAAATACTGGCATATTTTGTTACAAGTGATGTGTCCAAAAAGGATGGGTAATCCTGACTGATCCCAAGGCTTCATGTCTTTAGAAGATCATATAAAACCTACTTTCAAGATTTGCACTGGAACACATGAACAGAGTCCCAAAAGACAGTGGACAATGACTTGAGGGGGAAAAAAAGGACATATTCAGAAGTTTCAGTAAGCTCACTCTGCAACCTAATTATTTCCTCAAATATCATTGTGATAAATGCAGTAAAAAATTGGGATGAGCAAATCAAAGTGGAATACGAAGTTTACAACGTCACCCACCCTATGGTTACTCTAATCTATTAAAGAAGCCCCTTTTATATGTCCCAAAACAGAGACAACCTTCTTTCCTCAAAATACCCTGTGAAAGTGAAAAAGTGAGAGTCTGACTTCAAAAGCTCTTCAGCCCTGTAACAGTAGATCAAGTGTATTTTAATTAGAAAAAGATTCAGACAGCAGAATACGGGTCTGGCTCTGGACCTAAACTGCTCTAACACACAGCCTGGCTGTCATGCTGCAGCTGGGGCCTCTTACTTTTACTGTGGAAATAAAAATGAAAAAAATTCTCCACTGTAACGTTGGTACGAGTCCAAATTGACAATAAAGTTCCTGGAGCTCCTTGGGATTTACTCTAACAGGAAGTTTTATCGCCCCATATCAGCATTAGTCATGCCTTAGGTTATAAGTCAAGTCAAAACAAAGCAATCACGTATTAAATTGTGGAGGGAAAAGAAAGTAAAAGTGAAATCTTGAGTGTGCTACAGTCAATAATCTGATGTTGGCTTTAATAGAAGCAGTGTGTCACCCAGCAAACTGCCTGTAGGAATTCCAGTCTTTGTTTCATACACGTAACACACATTACAGAGTAATTCTGAGCAGTGCAGACCTTAGGTAAATATAATGCATACTTGATTTGATTAGGAATTGCACTTTTAATCCATCATTTTTAAGTGCAAGAGGTCAGGAATTATTTTATTTAACTGTAACCTTCAGATTTAGACCTCTCTGCTCTCTGAAACTGGAGAACATCTGCCCCTTAGCAGTCCTATATGAACTCAAGAGCCATGTTGCTTTGTTGCAGCAGCTTCCTCCGCTCTTTGAGGCACTGCACAGGTCAAGCAACTTAAATTTAATCACCCAGGAAGTTCACCTGAGCCACTGTAGAAAGCTCAGCATAATAAAATGTTATTTCACCAAAATTTGGCAGATTTGCTCCCGTCCTTGCTGGCATTTGAATGCTAAAATATCCAATAATGTATTTTGATTTCCAATTGTTTTGGTTATTTTACCCCTTGGAATACCACAGCTCTAGTCCAGATGTATTTTAATCTTCCTGGCTGCTCCTGCCAAATTTCTGGTTTCCATTTGCTCAGTGCTCTCATCACGAGCAATGTCTGTGTCACTTCCTCCCTACACATTCAGGCTTCTCCTTGACTCGTGCACTCTGCAAGAAGAACAGCCCAAAGGCTCTTCAGGGTTGCTATTTTTGAACACAGGACCTTCTGTGGGGCTGTTTAGAAAGGAGACTCCCTTGGAAGATAAACAAACAACGTGCTACAGATAACACGCATGTTAAAACTCATCTGCAAAGTCCCCTGTGCCAGCCCTGTAGCAGGTCAGCATAAGGGAGACTCCAAAAAGCATAAAATATGCAAAGGGAAACCTCAAAGAATCAGGTTTCCAAGTGTACCTGATGCTCCAGTGATCATGGATATCCCATCCCTGGAAGCGTCCAAGGCCAGCCTGGATGGAGCTGAGGAGTCTGGTCTGGTCCCTGCCCATGGCAGGAGGATGGGAATGAAATGATCTTTAAGGTCCCTCCCAGCTGATTGTGTGATCCTATCAACTGGATCACCAGGTTTGTGGTATCTCTTCTCTGTCCCTCTCTCCTCCTCAAGAATTGGCCTGACTTATTGTGAACACACCTTTGATCCCTACAGGTGCAAGGTTCACTGCCCCATCAACCAAATCCTCCTCTTTTCACACCAAGGGCTGGATAACTGCGAGGGAAAAGAGAGATTCTTTGAGCCCAGAGACAAGAGAAGCGAAGATGTCCCAAGGGCAGCGCACAGATGGTGAGCTCAGCCCATTCCTACACGAATTTCCATCCCCTTTTAAACCACAGGGCACCTTCTCGAGATACCACCAATTCCTGTGTCTTCTGGCATCACACACTGCAGTTCTGAACCCTCACCTGGGCACAGAGTGATCTCACATTTAAAGCAGAATGAGTGGCAAACAGAAGGAAAATGTTCCCAGTGCACCAGGCTGCTCTGTTGTGAAACAGCAAGAGACATCAAGGTAAGGCAAACCCCTGGTTTGGAGTTTCTGCCAGGATATAAATGTGCTCCAGCAAAGATCTTTGTGGCACTGAACGGTGCCAGGGTGCCAGGCAGGAGCTGGGCTGTGAGGGTGGTGACTGTGCCCTGGCAATGTGATTCCACTGCAGAGAGTGTAATCAGGAGTAAAATCCCTGATGCTGCTTAATGCCCTAATCCCGTTCACATTCCTGTTTTACTTCCACTTTTCTGTTCCTTTTGCCTCAACAAATAGTTCCAACAGAAGCCTTTTCTTTGAAAATCTTGTGGTTTATAGTTTGCTATTAAAAGGAATGGTAGGTTTTTACCTGTGATTCCAGAAAGGCAGAGTTCAGCCTTTCCCTCCTGGCTCCCTCTCCTCTACCCAGACATTTATATTTGCATGAAACTTTCAGGAATGTCATATCTGACATTGCTGCCCTCTGGGGTAATTCTGTTTGAGTCAGACAATGAATTGCGAGGTTTGAAGGAGAACAACACCCAAGCACAACACCCTGGGCTGATTTCAACACCATTCCCTAAAGAAATTAACTTTTTTTTTTCAATCAAATAAGAAAGGCAAGCACTGAGCTGGACTTGAGCTCAGTGGCTGTTCATCATCATGGCCAGAGCACAAGAATGTCTGATAATGCAGAGGAGCAGGTTCTACTCTCAGGGTTCATTATTTACTATGCAGTAACTCCACACTAAGGCCCTTGCCAGCAGCCATGGCACTTCTTTATTCACAATGTAAATGTACTCTGTAAATGCTTGCAAAACTTTATGAGTTCCTTTGCCTCCAAGCACTTGCAATCTAGGTATGGTTGATAAATCCTCCATGTGCACAGTGTCTCCTGTCCCTCCCCAGCACTTCAGGGCAACGCTCGTGTCACATCACAGGCAAAGAGCTCCTCCACACTGACTGAGCAGTGTCATTAAGGGTTTTTTTGTTAACTAATTCTAAAAGACATGAGTCCCCTTGTAAGGAGCTGTAGCAGAGATTTAATTAACTTTATTTTTTTTACCCACCAGCTGTTGCCTTCATCTCACACGCTCCCTGCCTTACTTACTGATGCTGCAGAGCACCCCCGCCCTCATCAGGGATTTCTTTATTTCTCTGGGAGGTATTTTAGGGTGTACAGCAGCAGCCTGTTTGTCCTCGATCTGCCAGAGAGTTCCCACTAGGTGGCACCGATATCCAACATTCCCCCTCCTCCCTGCGTGTGAATTCCCCTTGCTTTGCTCCAGGTCTTCTCTCCCTTTCTGCAGCATTTCCAAACTCTGAGCTCATCGGTTCTAATAACTGCAAAAACAAACAGCTCCCTGGATCTTTTTTTCCCCTCTCCTTACAGTGCTGAAGGGATCCAAGCCAAAAGCCAAGATATGCTTTTTCACAGACCAAAAGATCAATTCCCAGTGTCATTTCTACAGCTGGTTCAAGAATCTAACTGGTAGAACCATTAATTATATAATTTAGGACCATCTTCAGACAAGCCCTCAGTGCTTCTTTACTTTGTCATCCTCACTTATGTGCATAATAAACCTGATCTCTGCAAGAACATCCCTTATCCCAGACGGACTGAGGAGCTGGGAAACAGGGAAAGCTGTCAGGAAAACTGATATGGCAGTGACTGAGAGCTGCCAGCAGCCATTTACCTTCCAGTAAATAAGGGGATGGGGAAAGAGAGTCTTACACAAAGGTTTTAGTAGCAAATAAAACTAATTCTCTCAACGGGAAGTAGTCAAGAGAAATTCCTCACTAATTTTGGATATCTTTCAGGAAAAGAGATTGAGATTTTTTTTCAGACAAGCTTTTCTCAAATTCAGCTCTTTTCTCCACTCCTCTCTATATTTTTATATGTTCCCAAACAAATCTGTAAAATTCCTTTGCACTGGAACTAATTTTAGTTTGTAATGCAACAGCAAACACTTCCAAGACTAACAATTAGGACAGATAGTCGTGCTTTGGGAGAGAGGCCCGCACACGTTTTCCTGGTGAATAAGAACAGCACAAAAGCTAGAAGTCAATAACTGCAATTAAATTAAAACTACAATTTGGGGATAATCCTGTATCTGACTGGAAAAACAGCTTCTGAGTCTGGCAGGCCATGATAACATCACTATCAGAGATAGCAGTCCCCTGAAGACAAAAATGAGTGTGGATATGGCTGGTAAAGTCCAGAGTTCATTTTAAGCTCATTTAAAGTTCTTTATCTATGTTTCTTCAGATTTTCTACATAAATTCCTGAGTGTTTTGTTTTCTCTCCTCAAATTAATTCTACAAAGTAACAGTTTCCAAACTCCATTTAGAAGTTTCCACTTCACGTCCTTGAATCACAAAGATATCCCAGATACAAACATCAATGAGAAGTGCATTAGTTCATCACTCACTATCTTACAGTGCAAGGATAATGGAAACTATTATGAACATGAGATTTCTGGAAAGCCAGTTTTACAGCTGTGGGATATCAGGCCCTGGCTTTTATTCAGGTGCTGGAAAACCAAAGACTGTGAAAAAAAAAAAAAACAAACCAAAAAAAACATGGATAAGTCTGACAAGGCTGGAAAGAGCAGGGGATGGAACAATTCAAAACTCACTGACTTGTTTGCTCCTGCATCTGCCGTGGCCTCCAGTCTGGACAGCACAGTGGGAAATGCACCAGGAAAATGTAATCACTGGAGATTATCCTATGTATGAGAAAAAACACAACGTCTGTAGTCAGTGTTCCCAAGCTCAACAATTTCCTCCAACTCATAAAACACGGAATGCAACTCCTGCCTTTTGAAACTGTAAAATGGGGAAGCCCATTTCCCTCACAGTGAGGACACAGAATTCCCCAGCCCTCAACGGCATGGAAAAACCACCAGGCTCCTGAGTTCTTACACCTCCATGGTGTTCCCCCACGAGTTGGATTTTTTTTCCCTGCCATTCCCACCTCAGTGCAGCACAACCCTCCTGGCTTTGATGTGCTGCTGTTCGTGCTACAAAACTCATCCCTCTGCACGGGACAGCCTGAATTGTTGTTGTTTGTTGTTTGTTGTTTGCATTTTACCCAGTGGTTCGGAGGGATCTGTAGCATCAACAAAACACTCAGCGGCAAAACACTCACAGATCCCTGTTTTAATGTAAATAACGTGCTGTTAGATCAGTGCCCAATGGCTCAAATATCCAAATAATTGTTGGAGTATCCAGATTATCATTAGCACTCAATCAGTATTATTGTTCTTTTTTATTCCTCAGCAACGCCGAGGTTTCCAATTGCAAATTTCTCATAAGGTGGATCGTCTGCCCGTTGTTGTTTTGGGATCCTGCCCTTTCTGAGTGTTTACTCTTGTTTTTGTGGCAGCTGTCAAGTTAAGAACAAAGGAGCATGTAACAGCACGAGGAGTTGTTGGTTTTGTTTTTTTTTTTTCCTGGGGATTGCAGCAAAAGGCTGATCAAATTTCAGTGTTTCTTAAAAAGTTGCTCTGCCTCGACAGGCAAGTAATGGCTCCAGCACGGGATACACTGAGGCTCAGCTGTGGGGACTGCATGGCAGTGACATAAAGTAATGTCTGGCAATTCCAAGTGCATCCTGCATGTCACACGTAAGTAAATTTGTAGGTTTGTGGCAAATGCAGCTCCATTACTTCCTAGTCCTGCTAAAACATCTGTGCATTTTAGTGCATCTGCTCACCTGCATTAATTATTTACAAAGGATAATGTGGTGGAGCCACTATAACGACAAGACTGTTTAAATCAGGAAGCACCAGGAACAAGATACCCAAAGTCACAGTGTGGCCTCCTTAGTCATCTCCACCAGTGTCCACACTTCTCACCTCAGCATGGAATGCTATTTAAATTATTCCGTGGAGCCACATAGAATTATTTCTGGTGTTCCATCCCCATTCCTACTATGAATGCCCAGAGATTTAGAAAAATGTACCTCTATATGCGTGCATGAAGTAGAAGTCAGTCATCATCTACTGTTCCACAGCCAGAATTTAGGGCACTAGAACACAAATGTCAAAGCTCTGTTCATTTTGAGTGTCCAGTTTGGGATACATTGTTTGATTTTATTTTTCCCCCCAGCACTTTCTGTATCAAAACACAGCCCTCCTTGACTTTCCCCTCATGTCACAAACTGTGACCTCAGGCAGGGATAAATTCAATTTTCCCAGGAGCATTCACCTCTTCAAACCCAACCTTTTTATTCCTTCAGCTCCTGATCACTAATAAATGGCACTGAGAGTTAAAACAACCTTTGTATGCATTAGTAAGCCTTAACCACTGGACAGAAAGGTCATTCTTGGCTAAACATCTGCGGTTGGAATGCACTTTGTAGCTGGAGAGGTAAAAACACAGGCCTTGCCAGAACATTCCTGGCAACCAAGGGAATGGGCTGTGACTTGTGAGGGACAACCTTCACTGTGCATTTCCATCACTTTGGATCCCTGGTCTGCTGATTGGTGGGATTAAAAAAAATATGTATAAGTAAATAAAAGACCTGCTGCCTGATCCATCTAACTGCTGTGCTCACTGCATCATTCAGGAAAACCTCAAAGCTGTTCAATGGCCACCTTTTTTTTAGAAACTGTTATCCCTAGTTACGAAATAATTGTGGCATCAAGATTAGTAAAACTGACAGTGAAAAAAAAAAAAAAAAAAAGAAGGAAAGTGCAAGATAATTACACTATGAGCAGGAAAACAGGCAAAGGAGGAAAAAAAAGAAAGAAACCCCAAACGTAGTTCTGTGATGTCCAAATTACAGAGGACTGGCTTCCCACATCTTATGTTGACAGTGAGAACCCATGTCCCCCAAAAATGGGGTGTTTCCACCACCTCTCCCCTGATCAGCTTCTCAGCTGGATCTGAGTCCATGTAGCCTTTCTTTCTGTCAGGGACCTTACACGGCTGTAATTTATGAATTGCTCCCCTAATTTCTCAAAACCTAGAGGAACTCCATTTTTGCCCAACATTTCTGCTCAACCCACTCAAACCTGACTGAAGTTGGCCAGTGCTTTGGCCAACATCTCGTCCCCACAGCACAGACTGACAGTTTGATTGCACAAAGCCTCACGTGCTGGGGAAATGAAGCTAGAGGTGATAAATAGGTGTGTATAAATTGCTGCCTCGAGTTCCCTTTGCAGCCTCCAAGCAGGCTTCCCGTGGCTCCAAAAGCACTTATCCCCCATCTTTTCTGATTATATCAGCGAGGCACCCAGAGATTAGTCAAAGCAACGTTCTTCCTCTCCTAGCAACTAATTTAAGGCTTTTGAATATATTGCAGCCTCTTTTAGGTCCAAACCTTTCTATTTTGGGACTTCCAATTCAAATTTGCCTAATAGCTTTGCATAATAGTCCCTTGCTCCCAATAAATTCCTCATTTTAACTTTAATTGGTTTGCTCATGAAGAATCACAATTTACACAAGGTGAAGGGGAGATACATCACTAGCTAATACTGAATATAAGTAATATTTGATTAAATAGAATGAGATACTAATTTTTTTTTCCCCTCAGCATTTGTTAATGATGTTGCCAAATTCTACAAGTGGATAAAGTATATTTACACCATAATCAATTAAATGTGTTTGGAATAGGTATTAAAACCAATGTGAGTTCAGTGTCCTCTTAAATCTACATTTTAACATATTTTTTTTGAACATTTTTAAAGGTTAGCCAATTGTTCTCTGGTGCAAACTTATCAAAAGGCATAGGCTGGTTCTGGGGAAGGTGATGAAAGCAACAAGTGCAACCACAAGAAATTAAATCATTTGAAGAGCTGCAATAACGAAGTATAAATCACCTTCAATGATTTCAAGGTCTCAGTCTCAAAATAAGGAATTGTCTCATTTTACTCAGCTGAGCTCAGCCTGAGGTGTCTGGCAGGGGAAAAAGCACAGGACAGCTCTGAAGGAGTCTGGGAGAGAGAGGGAGGGAGGGGAGCTGGAGTTTGGGGGGGATACTAAGAAACCTTCTGGGAACACTTTGTGAAAGAAATGGATACTATAAAGCAGCATGAAAATGCCTCAACTTGAAACCCTCACCCTTTGGAACAAAAGATTTTAAATGTAACTTTGAGTACCTTAGGAAGCTTCGTAAAAGCAAGGAAAAAAATTAGGATTTTTTTTTCTTTTTTTCTTTTCCAGGTATCACTATTTCAAAGCCATTACAGTTCCTTCCTGGGTGTCTAATGCATCATTTTGAACACTTTGGTCTTCAGATGGAGAGAAAGGCATTCTGATAAATTAAAATATAAACAACAGATATTTGAAATACATTTAGTTAAATCATACCAGCTTGTGGAACTGACTATTAATTACTGGTATATGTAGAATACTTGTAGAATATTTGAATATGATTTTTTTTTTAAAGCTTCTTTGATGTTGTTTTTCCTTTAAGGCCAGAATAATGCCTATGAAGAACATAGATTAATTAGATACTTTTAGAAAATATAACTTGGGAGTATATATTTGATTGTTGGTTTGTTTTTGTTTTTGTTTTTGTTTTTTAATTATTATTACTATTCCTAATTTAGCTTGAGTCTTGGTTGGGTTTTGTTTTCTGTGCCTGAGTTGCATGGCCTGGCCTGGGCTCTGGGAGAGGGAAAGGCCAAGAGCAGTGAAGGCCATGACACAGCAACCAAAACAAACTGTGGCGAGTGGCCTACGAAAAAATAAATTATTCTGATGAGCAGGTTTAGACTGACTATTGGGGGAAACATTCTTCCCTGTGAGGGTGGGGAGGCCCTGGCACAGGTTTGCCCAGAGAAGCTGCGGCTGCCCCATCCCTGGAATTGTCCAAGGCCAGGTTGGATGGAGCTTTCAGCAATCTGGGCTAGTGGAAGGTGTCCCTGGGGGTTTGGAATGAGATAAGTCTTAAGGTTCCTTCCAACCCAGGCCATTCTATGATTTTATGAGGGGTGTAAGTGCCTCAGGTGCTCGGCTACAAGAAGGGGCTCTCTGGGGCTTTGCCTTCCCCTCACCCCTCAGCCCCAGGCCGTGCTGGCTGTGCCACACGGACCGAGTTCTGAGTGTCACCTCCGCTGTCACACCCCCCGTGTCACACCCCCCGTGTCACCCCCCCCCCGTGTCACACACACCCCATGTCACACCCCCCGTGTCACACCCACCCCATGTCACACCCCCCGTGTCGCACAGCCCCCCAGTCACACCCACCCCATGTCACACCCCCCGTGTCGCACAGCCCCCCAGTCACACCCACCCCATGTCACACCCCCCGTGTCGCACAGCCCCCTATAGAACCCCCTCCCCTCACACAGGTCCCGTTCTCGAGGCCCCCTCCACCTGCTCTGGAGGATGAGGAGATGAGGATGTGGGGATACAGGGATGTGGGGCTGGGGGGATGTGGGGCTGGGGGGATGATGTGAGGACGTGGGGCTGTGAGGATGTGGGGGTTTGGACATGTGTGGGGATGCGGCGATTTGGAGACGTGAGGTGCGGGGAGGTGAGGAGGTGGGGATGCGGGGATACGAGGACGCGTGGATGGAGGGGGCGGGCGGGGAAGCATCGCCCCGCTCCGGACGGACGCTGCGGGCACCCAATGCGCTCCGGCGCCGCCGCCCCGGAGGGAGGGCAGAGCCCCGCGCTCGGACCCAATGAGGCCGCGCCCGGAGCGGGACTTCCTTCGGGATCCCGCGGCAGGAGCCGCGGCGGAGCTGTGGGGAGGGGGGGACACGTAAGTGCGGGGCCAGGGAGGTGCCTTTGTTCCCGCATCCCGCCGTGGTGCCAGTGCCGCCCCCGCCCGGGCCGCGGGGACCGGGGCAGGGACACGGGGCATCCCCAGCATGAGCCCCGCTCCTGCCCGCGCCCGGCAGCCCGCCCGGGGCAACGCGGCGGTGCCCAGGGGCTGAGGCTGCTCGGCCGGCCCCGCCTCCCTCCCTCCGTCCCTCCTTCCTCCTCTTCCTCCTCCTCCCGGGGCCTCCGATGCCGCCGCCTCCCGCCCGCTGCTGAGCCGTGACGGGCGGGGGCCCCCGGGACCCCGCGGGGGACATGGGCAACGGGATGTGCTCCCGGAAACAGAAGCGGATTTTCCAGAGCCTGCTGCTCCTGACCGTGGTGTTCGGGTTCCTCTACGGGGCGATGCTCTACTACGAGCTGCAGGGCCAGCTCAGGAAGGCTGAGGCCACGGCGCTCAAGTACCAGCAGCATCAGGAGTCCCTCTCGGCTCAGCTACAAGGTACTTGCTCGGCAGGAGCCTCTGCTGCCCTTCCCCGAGGCTTGGGAGCACCCTCCTCCTCCTTCTCCTCCTCCTCCTCCTCCTCCTCTGGGGAGGTCTGGGCTCCAGCTGTCCCACCTCTCCCAAAGTTTTGCTCCCCGTGCGCTTCTTCCCCTTCTCTCCCTCCGCCCTGTGGGGTTGTGATATCTCACCGTGGGTGGGATCCTAACCCTGCTGAGGTTCTGCCGTGGATTCCGTGACAACTCTCATTCCCCCTCACTCCCCAACACGTTTTATAGTGACTCCTGTTCCCAGAGGACTGCACATCCCTCTGCAATTCCTGGCATGAATGGAAAAGGCAGGTGGACTGCTTGCTGCCCATCTAACAGTGCAGACCGTGTCCAGTCTGGGACTTCTGAGCGCTTCAGTGGCGCTTCCTGGGCAGCATAAACTTATATAAATTCAGGGAGGAGGAGAGGAGTATTCTAATAAAGCATTTTTGAAAGGGTAATTTAAAAGTGAAGTTCAAATAAGTTGTTTGGATAAGGCTAATCTATTACTCGTGGTATAACTTGGAATTTCTTGGCTTACAGCTGCCACATAAATACAGGTCCATGTGTATCTCGTTTTAAGGATGCACCAAATTTGTATGTCCTGTGCTTGAAGGTAAAAGATGCCCATGTCTGGCATATGCATGTCCAGAAATCATAAGCAAAGCAGCAAATATCTACATGAATCATCAGTGGTCTGGGAAGTGCAAGACCTCAGCACCCCTCTGGTTGTCAAGTGCAAGGTTATCAGGTCAGCACGGAGCCCAGAGCCAACTTTCAAAAGAGTTTAACTTCTCAAAAGGGTATAAAACAAGGATCAGAGGGATCTGTTGTAGCAGCTGTAAGAGCACATAACTTCAGGGTGATCCTCAGCCATCCTTTTCCCTGTGGAAGCACACATAAAAGCATGCTTGGAAGCACACAGTTTGTATGCAGAGAGCACAGAGCTGGGCTTATGCTGTTTGACTCTTAACAGTGATTTGTTACTTCAATATGTTCAGTCACCATCTGAGACCGTCATTACCGAGCATTTCAATTCCAGGCCGTTTCCAGGTAATACCATGGAAATATCTGCCAGAAACCTTCATTTTTAGTCATGAAAAAGGTGTAAATGTTTGGCTGGGAGATGGGTATGTGGCAGATGGCTAAAGGGCTGCTTTTGCTAGGCTGTATATTTGCCAGCAGAATTTGCAGAGGACACAGGAACATCTTGTTCTCGAGCTAAAATTTGACAAGTCGGCTTTTCCTGTTGCTTTGGCTTTACCAAAAAGTTTGTTGTGTGCAACAAACTTTATCCTGACACACGGAGGGGAGATTCTCTGGATCAGATATATTAGGTCTGGACTGATAAGTTTTAACTTTCTGTGTTTGAAACGTTATTTTGAGCAGCCATCACCTATCCAAGCATGTTGATGGAAGCAGCAGGCAATAAGTAGTTGACAAATGTGGTGGCAGAGTTGTGCTTTATAGAATTCTCTTGCTTGTTTCAGTGTATCAATCGAAAATGTTAAACATTGACCTGAATAATCTGATAACATTAATAGATTTCACAATCAATGCAATAAATTCACATGGTTCTGGGATCCAGGCCAGTGTATCAAGGCCTAGTAAGCAGGAGATTTTATCTACGCCAAGTGTGGTAGCAGTAAACCTTGTTTAAAAAAGTAATTATTAGCAAACAAGTCACTGAATGGAGGGAAAAATATAATGTAACAATAAAAATGGTCCTTTAAATTTTCCTGTGTTATGGAAGTGGCTGTTACACCTAAGAGAGGGTGAGGCTGAGAGCCCAGAGACACACTCAGTGCAGCTGCCTCATGTCCCACTGAAGTAAAGGGGTGGTATCTGCCTAAGGACTTCAGAGGATTTGGGAAATAAACTTTTACTCTTTCTGAAGTGGCCTACCCTGTGTAACCACCTGGATTTCTGCAGTAGGAGCTGGTTAGTGAGGAGAACACAGGGAATTCTGAGCCTGTGCCCAACTCACCCAGAGAGACACAAGCAGGGTATGAACTGGTGGGGTCCCACACCAATCCCTTCTCTGAACCTTTCCTATTTAACTCTTTGATGTGGAACAGCAGGAAGGAATTGTCTTCAAACAGAGACTTCGAAACAGCATAAAATGTTGACAGAAAATCCTGTTTACAGGTGCAGCACCTGACTGCACTTTGAACTGTTGAATTCAAAATGACCTGGACTTTAAATCAGCAGTGCCCCTGTTGCCAAATAGGAAACTGCTCTAAGAACATCTGAGCTACATCCGTTCTTAGAGCTTATTATTTTATGAGAACAATAAAATAAAGTAGTGCGTTACTGATGTAATACAACTTCTATTTTCCATGCAGCATAATCTATAGATCCTGGACTAGAGATAGCTTTGGGGCCTGAAGTGTGATGGAAACACTTGGGAATCTTTTAAACAGGAGCCAGTTAAAGGGCAAAGCCAAAGCATTGCCAGGAGGAAAGGAGGGTGCTGTACCAACAGTGGCTGATTTTTTGGTGCTCACAGCTCTTCTGGGTGACTAAATCAGACTTTGAACTCATTACAAGGCTTTAAACTCATTACAAGCTGAGAAGAGAAACATATCCCTGACTTCTACATCCTGAACAACCAATTCATCAGGAAGCTCTTATTGTTTTAAATATAAACTAAAAGAATGAACTTCTTAAAGTGATGTTTTTGAGGCTGTATGGTGCAGGCTGGCAGCGCTCCTGGAAGTCTGACTGGATTGAAATGCTTGGGTGACAGTGAAATATCACCTGTTAGCTGAGGTTTTGTAGGGTTTTGTTGTGATTGCTTGGTGCCTGCAAAGGCAGTTGCTTTCCTGGTTGTTCTCCTGAGCATCATGGGCAGCTCCTGAGTTTATGTGCACAGTGGCAGTTTGGGACCTGAGTGCCTTTGGTCTGCCCAAAATCTCCAGCAGGATCCTCAGCTGTATCTCAAAGTGCAGCTCCCATTACTTCCCCCTGTCACCTCTACTGTTTTTCCCAGGTTTTTAGGGTTTTTTTCATCTCTGTAGGTAATAAGAACCTTCTTTTTGGTACTTGCCAGTTCTTCATGCCCGAATGAGCTGTGCTTTCTGTTTTTGCTGGAAAAGCCAGTTGACTTAGATTTTTATCTTTTTCATTGCCTTGTTTTGCTCAAACCCAGCATGTGAAACAGGCTCAATACAGTGGAAGACAGCTCTCATCTACCACTTGGGGAACACAATAAGAAATAAGTGGTGTGGAGAAGTTGGAGTCTTAAACTCACCCCCTTTAGAAGCTCATGTTGTGGAAGGTTTTGTAGGAGAGTACAAAACTGAGGCTGCTTTTGCAACCCTCAAATGGAATACCAGGGGGCAAAATTTAGAGATGGCACGAAATTTTTTGACTGCTGGGAAAATCTGAAGTCATTGTGATCTGTAAGGTCTTTCATAGAGAAGCTGATCTTCCCAGTAAGATGATTATTTTTTAAAATCTCATTCTCCGAGCATTATGTGTTTGAAAGGTGAAGATAATCTTGCTTAGTATTTCTCCAAGTGATAAAAGCAAAACTTGGTGCTCTTTGCCTCCTGCCAAGATGTGTCAAACTAAGTCTTGAACAACTGGCTTTATAGGAAGAGGCTTCAGCTGCTAGAACAGAAACACACTGATGGCTGTGGGTGAACCTGATTGTACCTGTGACTGCTGCAGGATTGAATGTATCTACAAATGTCTTTTCAGCCCTTGCAGCTTCTGTCTTCTCTGTCCTCTCAGTATTAAGTACTATTTTAATCTGTTTAATCTGTTTTAATCCCCAAGCCTTATAACAACCTACAGTTAGTGCTTTGTACCACCTTAATTTTCCTGCTGTTCCTCTGGGAATCTGAATGCTTAATGTCTGCCTGCAAACTACAGAGATGCCAAAGCTGCTCTCAGTGAAGCACAGAGAGATGTGGATGTACTCCACTGTCACATCCCTCTTTTATAAGACACTATTTAAACTTGTACCTCAAGTTGGCAGAGCCAGGAAGAACTAACTTTTGATGGCTTATTTTTCACATGCATCTCCACAGCTCCTGTGTGGTTGTTTTTTCTGCACAATAACAGCCTGAATTCCTGCCATTCCTGCGAGTTTCAGGTTGCAGTAACGCTACAGTGCTTATTTTATTGTGTTTTGCTGCTATCTGAGATCTGGGAGATCCTTAGCAGAGGCTGGTTCTGTGTGTGCTTTAACACCAGGTGCAGGGGCTGCATGAAGTGGCAAAAGCACCATCCCAAATTCTGCTGCCTGGCTTCCTGAAATGGGACGCTTTGGTTTGTAACCTCCTCGAAGAATCTGCCTTCTGTACTTTCCATTCACGTTTTCCATGGGTATTTAATGCTCTAAATACTTAAAACACAGGATGAAACATTTGAAACTGGGTGAAATATTGGTGTGGAAGAGCTGTATGCCATCAGGTGTATTCATATATACATTTGCATGCATGAGATGTATCTTTAGAAAGATGTGTCTGTTTGGCAGCTCCACCTGAAGATTTTGGGTTCTTTGGAATTACCGAGACTGCTTCATAACCTGAATACAGAAAAGCTGCTTGAGTTCTGTTCCACCCAGTTAACTCAGGGAAGTTTGTTTCCAGGTCCACAGTGAATAAGATTCCCAGCAGCAGAATTCCATGACTGGAAAGATAAATTGAGCAAGTGCCTGTATTTGTATTTGTTTTTTCATTCCTGTAATCCGTGCCTGAGTGCCCTCAAATCACTTTCCTGGTGGACGTGACACTTCCAGGATGGATTTCTGTCAGACTGCAGTGTTCCATCAGCACCCAGGTTGGAGGCTGGGCTGTGGATCCCAGAGCACAGTCAGAGGGAATGTAAAGCAGTGTGAGGGAACAGGGTGGGTTTGTTCCCTGGGTTTGGCTGTTCCCTCTCCCCAGTTTAACACTGAGCCTGGTAACCACCAGCCTGATGCAAGACAGAGCCTGGATCCCAAAACTCTTTGTTACTGATCGTGATTTAAGCCCCTTAGGGCCTGTTAGTGGTGGATCTGTGTGGATTTGTGGACACTTCGGAGCTGGGAGAGGAGGAGAGAGGCAGGATGGGTTCTTTGTCAGTCATGTCCCATCACATATTCCTGGCTGATTGAATTCCAAAGTCTTAAAGCCAGTGTTCCAAGCACATTGTCTCACTGGGCTGGTTGTTTTCCTGGCAGGATTCAGGCTTGTCAGCCTTTGTGTCTGGGTGGGGCTAATTGTGAGTAAGGTTTCCACCCTCTCTGATAGTTGAGTACCCATTATAGCATCTCTGATGTAGTGGTGAGGGTACTGCCAGCAATTTGTGGCTGATAGAGTTCACTTTGCTCATTTTGGAATAGGAGCCTTGCATAGAAGAAGTAATTTGATCTGTCCTGCTGAAAGTCAGGTGCTGCTTTGAGGTTGGATAGTAATGAAAGCTAAATAATTCAGATTACTGAAAAAAAATGAGCTATACAGAGCAAGTAATTAGAGCAGAATCTTTTGTTGGGTGATTTTTTTTTCCTGGGATTTTTAGGACACAGGAGGATGAATTTCTAGTCGTGTTGGAGCCTGAGGTGAGCAGTTGAGGAATTCCACCTGTTTGGATGCTATTCCTTGTTTGAAGAAGGGTCTTCTGAGCTGGATGCAGTTCTGATCTTTTTCTGGTGATGGAGCTTAACCCAAACTTCTTGAGCTTTGCTACTATGTATCATTAATTAAGAAATTAAAGAGAATGCAATTTCTCCACCTCCTCATCTACATTTCCTCTCTCCCCCCAAGGTATCTGAAATTAGCCCATATCTTATTTTCCTGGGGTGACTCAGATCCCAGAGTTTGGCAGTCATTTCCAGGGCTTAATTACAGAGATGATGAGAGAAGTATGGCCTTCCTGAGCTCCTGGAGGGCAGAGCAGGGAGCTCACTCCTATCCTCATCACCATGCTCAGCAAAGCCATTTTCAGTCAAAATGATGAATCTCCATCTCAAACTCTTGGTTCTGGGTGCAGTTTGGGCATGTAAAGATTGGGTTTTTTTCTTCAAGGTCTATTTTTTTACTAGTTTCTGAATATATATTTGTATAAATCCTGACACCATGTAGTTAGAATCACCAGACCTGCATGACATTGAAAAAAAGGTCTAAAACTATTTTTGAGAGAAAGAACAGGTCCTTGTTTCCTGGAGCTGAGGGCTGAGCAGACCCAACAAACAGAGATGGTGTGAGAAGAAAACTGTTGTCCCTGCAGCTCTGCTGAATCTTTGTGTGCTTTTTCTGCTAATTTAAGTCTAAAATCACTACACAGGTTGTGTTTGAACTATTTGCATTTATCATCACTTGAAAAAAAAATAGCATGGATAGGTGTTTAGAAAACAGCACATGCAGGGTGGGATGCTGATCCCTCCTGTGGTACCAAAGGTTGGCAGAAATCTTTTGTGGAGTGCCCAGGAAACCTTTTCTAGAAAACATGATCTCCTTCCTAATGAAAGTCTGGTCTGAAGCCTATCTGTGAGGGATTAAATATTTAATCTCATTTAATACCCCCTCTCAAATGTATTTTTAGCAGCAGCTCTTGCAGTCTGCTGTTTGAACACGATAAATCCTTCCCTCTATCCCAACATATCTTAAATCTGTTGTTTCCTGGAGGTGTTATTGACTTCTAAGAAAGGCAGTGCATGAGGCAGGCTGGGGGAAAAGGATTCTATGAAACGTAGATTTTACCCCAGTTTAGAAATTAATTTTCATGTCATCCTTATAATTGCATGTCACCCTTATAAATTAATAGAGGCCACGAAATACAAGTGTGTGTTTCCGGGGTGAACTGAATTGATGTGCTGAATTTCCTCAGGGTTCCCTCATTTCCAGGACTGCAGTCAAAGCAAAACTGCAACTAGTTACTGAAACTTGGAGTTAGAACAGAACTTATGACTGCTGGAGTACTGACTGAGTTGAGAGAATTTGAACTGACAGCTCATTTTTGGTGCAGCACCTCCGAAAGCAGAGGTTTCACTTCCTTCCTTGTGCAAAGCGAGATCAGTGGTAGGTCTGTGACAAACGCTGCAAATCCCCTGGATGTGAAGATCCAGATATTAAATGTAAGCTTTTCTCTTGAAATTATTAGCACTCTGAGCGACACAGATGACTAGGGAATTAAGTCAAAGCTGTGGTTATTTTTAAGCACAACTTCCAATGCACAGGGTTAGTTTCCCAGGAGGAATTTGCAGGGACTGGCTGTAGTTAGGTAAAACCATCACTTGATCATTTGAGTAAATTGAAAAGTGTAGGAGTTTGTTTTAAAGTAAAGGTAATTCTCCTACTCCATCCAGTGCCAACTGTGGTCTGCAGCGAGCAAAATGAGAACATTCCATCTGCCTGGATGCAAAAGTGTTCCATAATTAAACCTCACACACAATCAGTTTTACATTGTCTTGGCTTCTATTTCTGTCCTCTTTGTGTAAATTCAAACCAGAAGACTTCAGGGACGTAAATTATTAAACAGCTTCAGTATTTTTTTCAATGCATTGTAATCATTTGGACTTGAAACAACCTGGTTTAGTGGAAGGAGTCCCTGCCCCTTGGCATGGTGTTGGAGCTGGATGGGCTTTAAGGTCCCTTCCAACCCAAACCATTCTGGCATTCTGTGATAAAGAAATGTTTTTTTGTGATGTTTTTTTCTTCCACTTTATTTTTCCTAATCTTTATTGTGGGAATACTTCCACTGTTCCTTAGCTGTTTGCAGTGTCACTGGGATATCCATTTAGTGCTGAACTGTCAATTGAGAGTCTCTGGAATGGATGAGGCACATCCTGGGATCCTGTGGCCAGCATGGTTTGTACCGTGCTGGGGAATCCTGATGCTTGAGCAGGAGCTGCCCAGAGCCTGATAATCTGTTCCTGATAAGATTAGGGATCTCTTTGTTTGATGCCAGATTCACTGACTTAATCAAATACTTAGGAAGCTTAGGAAGCAGGCCTTGCTGTATTAATAACATCTTCTCCCAGCATGAAGCATTAATGTCAGAGGAGGAATGAAATACCTTCTGAGATCAAAATTTCAGGTGTTGTCACCGGACTGGGGAATTTATCCTGCATCCCATATTGGAGGGATTCTTCCTTGGCTCATGGAAGTGCTTCACCCTCAGCAGAAAAGCTGCATTCACCTTTTAAATGGTTCCATTTGCAGTGACATTGTTTTTACAGCAAGTCCACATCCTACAGACCTTTGTGGTGTTACTAGAAGAGTGCCAGGGTGATTTACCCCACACTGCTGGTTCAGTTCAACTCTGCCACAGTCTGAGAGAAAACAACACTGACTGTTGCCAAGACTACTGAAATCTGCTGGTTTTAAATGAAAGGTATTACTGTAAGCTTAGAGAAAGATTGCAGAATTGTGTAAGAAACAACCTCATTGAAATTGGTAAAATTTCTTGCATCATATATATTGAAATCCCAATGTAATCTGAATTTCCAGTATGTAAGACAGGGGGGAGCTGGGGTATTTTAGACTCTGAGATCACGCTTCTGACAGACCAAACAACCAAAGTAACACAGTCACAAAATTGCTGAAAATGGAAACTAGGAAATATTTTCTCCTAAATATACAGAAATGGTTTATTTTGCTTGGTAATAGTTTTGCTGCTTAGAGGCGCAGAACAGTGATAAGAGAAATAACCAGGACTGTTAAATACTCTTGCTTTCATCACCTCCCTCAACTCCTGTGTTGCAATTAACGTTCAGCACCGGTCAAAGTGGTGTAATCTGAGACCCTACAGAGCATCCCACACCCCCCTTCTCCTTCACTTCCTTTTCTGTATGAGGAGTGCCTTAAATCAAGGGCTTGATTTAATTGGGATCAATTCAAGGACTGTTCAGTGTTTCCTTGTCGAAGGTGAAAGGTGTTTTATCAAGCTGTGATGTTACAGTTCACATTCTGGGCTCTGTGGGTTTCTGTGATTCTTTGTTCCTTTGTGTAGGTTGCATTCTATAGGTAATTTCAAGAATTAAACTGATACCTGCAGTTATTCCAGCTTTGGAATTGTGCATATTAGCCATTAGATGACAGCAGTTTCCCCCTTTTTCTATCATCACTCTATTAAACATAATGTAGAAATAAGCTTCAATTATTTGTGTAAAGATCAGTACAAAATTTAAAGCATACCCCAGGACAAATTATTTGTGCAGTTTCCCCCCCCCAGCTGGGAAACCTCTTACAAAAAAACTGCTTTTCAAAGTATTTCTTTCTTTCAGCTCCTTGCTCAGCCATCTTCTACCCAGGCTGGCAGTGTAGAAGGGGAACACCCCGCTGTAGTAACAAGCCCTTTGTAGTTTGGACTCTTTAAGTTCCTAACTGGTGGAAATAATTTATGTTTATGGGAGATAAACCATCAAACTTATAAAATCTGACTTGCAACCTACCCCACAAAAGAGAAAAAGTGAAAACATGGGAGCGGTGCCTTCCTAAAAATGATTCTTAATCAAAATCTTCATTACATGGCACATTATGGACTTTTATCACAGATAAACATGCTGAAGCAGCCAGCCAGTGAAGCAGAAGGTCAGAGGTGTGGGAAGAAGTTGGTTTTAGCCCCTTTTTTAAGACTTCCCCAGCTTTGTGCCAGTATTTCAAAGGTGAGCAGCAGAAGGCTGAGGATGTGTGACCTGGGAGGGGTGGAGAGACTCTGCAAGCTCAGGATGAAGGCAGAGCTCAGCAGAGGTCCCTAAACCCCAAACTCCTGCTTTCCCCTTCTCCTCTGCTCCTGCCTTGTTCTGGGTTTGTTGAGCAGGGTTTCCCCCCCTTAAAGCACCGGGAGGAGCTGTGGAAGGTGCACTTGCAGGCAGAGAAGCGGGATGGAAAATGTTACCCCCCCGAATCTATCTGCGGTTTAGCCAGTTTGCAAAAACCCTGTCTCCACCTCTGATTGCAGGGGAGGAGAAACCCATTATGGCTTTTCATTGCTCTCCTGAGCTGCTGTGCTACAACCACTGTTCCTTTTGCACTATAATTCAGCATTCACAACCTCCAGGGCCTAAATAAAACCAATAAAACCACTGCTGCCTTTTTTTCCCCCCCTTTTTCCAGGCCTGCTTGCTGGTGACTTTGTGAATATTCATGACATGCTTGTTTTCTTGCAGAGGATGTTGATACATTGGTTCATCTTGACTGATGCCCTTGACTTTAGAAGATAAATAGCAAAGTGGAGATAGGTGCCAAGGATTGATTAGCAATCCAGCTCCCGAGCCAACACGTAAACACTTGTAGATAAGCCTGCAGAATGCACCTTGGTGGAATTAAGAACGGGTTTTAGGGTGCAAGAGGAGCCTTCTGAGGCTGCCAAGATACAGATCTCTACTTGATGCCTGCTGCTGAAGGCTTGTGTTCACCAGTGGTTTATTCTCAGAAAGTGAGTTTCCTAGTTTTGATGGGAAAATCACTTCTTGTATTAATGCAAATGAATAATTATTTGAAAGAGTGCAAGTTGTAATTAGGGCAGTGAAAGATACTTGCATTAAACTGAGCCTAAACACGTATAATTGTACATTTTCAGGAGTTTTAATTGATACCTTTGCTGGAAACTTGGCTATTTTAGATAGTGATCCTTCAGCCTAGTGAGTGCTGAGGAAAGGGTAAATAGGGACTGATGTGGCTCATCCTTTGTGAGACACATCCCAAACTCCATGTCCAAAGCACAAGCTGAGTGAAATGTTGCTTTGCTGGCAGTGAAATTGGGGGGACTTTGTGCCAGGAGATATTGGATGTCCTAAATACAACAAACAAACAAACTCGTCAATGTAAAGCCCATTTTGGGATGTACACAAAGGACCTGTGGACAGCTTAGACAATCTGTGGGACTCATAAATTGCTGGTTGGCAGTGCCAAAGCAATACTGTATGCCCAGTTTTCAGAAGAATTTAGGAATTAGGTTCCCCATGCCTCAGCCTAAGCAGCCTGTGCAGTGCTGGCCCTCTCTCAGCCCTCCTTGTGCATCCCTGCCCTCCTTGTGACAATTCCTTTGCTGCCAGGAATTCCTCTGGCAGTGAACTTGTCCTGTCTTATTTCCTTGTCTCTCTGCAAACAAGGCAGGAGAGGATGGAAGCACGGGAAAATGTGCCTGCATGCCCAAGAAGGGAAGAGGATTTGGTAGCTTTAGGAGGAGGATTTTGGCAGCTTTCATGTAGCTCCACCTCAGCTCCATGAACAAAACACTTACCTGGTTATCACAGCCATGTCTGTGCACTCAGGACAGAGGATCAATAAAACATGCAATAAAACACGTCCCAGATGATCCAAACAGCCCTTTATCCTGTGACCTCATTTCATCTGTATTTTCCTGGTGTGTTCTGTGCCAAAGCTCCCTGGGTGTGTTGGGGTTGGGTGGTGGGGTTTGCACATGTCACTTTTTAAATGAATCCTGTACCAAATTTCTCTTTTCAGTTGTCTATGAGCACAGGTCAAGATTAGAAAAGTCGTTACAAAAGGAAAGGCTCGAACATAAGAAAGCAAAAGAAGGTAAAAACGTTCTTTTCACTTTGACATTTAACTTGATTATTAACTCCAAATGCTCTTTGTTCAGTTTTAAATGAGCTGAGTAACACATTAGCAGGACCCCCTTGGCAGAGCTGTGCTGGTCTTTTTAGTAGTACTTATTTATTTATTTTTTTTAATCAGATATTTTTAAAAGTAATCATCTTTTTAGTACTGTTTAGAGATCCCTGCAACATGACACAATATAGATAGAGAATATATTTATATCCCTGTGCACAACCCTAACATGTATGTGGAGTGTGGGCATGTGGAAATCCTGTTCTGGCATGCCAAACATTCAAAACTTGTACCAAAAACATGGGATCTCTTCCTGCATGCCATCACTGGGAAATTAGACTCTGAATCAGTACTTTTCCACATGCTTAAGGGTAAACACATGCTCACATACATTTTCCTGATTAAAACTGAGTTCCAGGGGGGTGAGTGAGGGGGAAATGTTGGCACAAACTGTATTTCTTACACTCTGCCCCCTGTGGGAGTTCAGCAGGATTCAATCCTCCAGAGTTTTCTCACTCTTTTGTTGTTTTAAATTCACCTCAATTTTCAGAGTTAAAGCCTCTGTTCATCCTAAAACTGAGGGCTCTGTTGCTAAATTAAAATGCTACTCTAGCAGAGATGAAAAGGAGTAAGGAATGATTCTCACCGTGAGGTTCTCGGTGGGTTTCTGGTGCCATCTAGTGTAGAACGGGCTTGTTGCTATCCAAGGGCGAGGCAGCGTTTTCAAATCCTAAAAAGGGGGTAAAGAAACAAACGAGGGAATGTTTTCTCATTTCCAAGAATACACATTTTGTAAATGTCCTTTTCCTTTTGAATGATGCTCATTGTGGGCCCATTCAGAGTCTTGAGCCTCCACCCCCTCCACGTCACACCAAGAGGTGAAACTTTTGAAAGAAAACATTTTATGAAACTGTGATACCTTTTAACCAAGATAAGTTCAGCATTTTGTTAAATTCTTCACTTTTTAAAGATCTTTTAAAGAAAATTGTATCTGCACAAATATTCAGCTCTTAAGAGAATTCATGTTATGCAGCAGTCAAGTTATTTAAGCACAGATTCTTATCTTCCTGTTCTTTTTTTTCATCAGTACTTTCCCTTTTTATGTTGCAGATTTTCTTGTTTATAAACTAGAAGCACAGGAAACACTAAATAAAGGAAGGGTAAGTCATCTTTTCCCAGTGCAAGTTTTTAATAGCTGAGAAAGGAAATGCTTTGCAATTATAACTGTTCAAAGGAAGAGGTCTTGCAAAATACTAATTGAAAGAGCTCTCACTTGTCCCAGTCTACTCTGCATGCATAAGTGCTCTCCAATTCCTAATTATTGGAGCTGTAGTAGGAGATACTTAATATCTCTCCAGAAAATTAATTTAGAAAATATCCTCCTGTTTATATTATGGCAGTTCAAACATAATGTTCTTATATTTAAGGGGAAAGGGGAATGAGAAGGTGTTTTTGTAGCTTAGTCCACAGGGAAAAGCACAGTGACAGCTTTCTAACACGTGGTCTTTGAACTGGGAAGTATAAAAACATCAAGAAACTTTGTTTTATATACCAAGTGCCAGAAGGAAAACTGTATCTGGCAGAGGACCCAGAGACCTGTAGGGAACTCTTCATAAAGCGAGTAAATTAGGATTTTATGGCTATTTCATGTTGAAACTGGGGAGCAGTTTGTGAGCTGAGTAATGGAAGTTAAAATATGTTGTTGCTGCAGTGAGTGCAAAGTGCGTGTGCCTGCTCTGCTCCAGAGCAAGGGGGAGGGGGAATTTGTTTCCTGGAGAGTGACATCCCTTATCTGGTGACTCCTAAATAACTGACTGAATGGGATTTAGAGGAATGTCAGCGTGGTTCTGTTTGACACGGGTGTTTGTGCTTTACAGCAAGACTCCAACAGCAGATACAGCGCTCTGAGTGTCCAGCACCAGATGCTGAAGGTGGGTACTGGGGCAGCAGGACACCAGTGTCCTGTCAGACTGGTTATGCTGGGGGGGGACACGGCCCTGCTGGGTTCTGGTTCATTCCAGAGTGTCAGGATGTGGACAGTGCTTTCCTCTCTCAACAGCACCCTTAAAAGATGATTTCCTGCAGTGTTTCCCAGTCTGGCTTTCCAGGGGGGGTAATTCAGTCTTATCAAAATGCAATTGTTGCAGGGAATGCTGAGCTTATCAGCCCTCCCATGGTTTGGCATGTGAGGATTTTCTGGGACACATTGAGCAGCTCCCAAAGTGACAGTGCAGTGTGGGCTGAGGTGACAGAGCCCTGGAACAGGACCCTGCTCATCACAGAGATCATCCTGTGTTTGAGAGGAGCTTCAGTGTGCATGCTTGGAATAATAACCTCCCTGTTATGAATGCTTCCCATTCATCTCTGCTTATTAAACAAATTGCCAAGGACAATATTAGCCAGAAATGCAGATACAGAACTGCTCCACTGTCCCAACTTGGTATTTGCAGAGTCAACACGAAGAACTGAAGAAGCAGCACGCTGACCTTGAGGAAGATCACAGAAAACAAGGAGAAGAGTTTAGCAGGACATTCAGTGTTCACAAGGAGAGGTACTTGCAGCTGCAGCAGGAGAAAGAGCAGGAGATCTCCAAGCTGAAGGGTAACTCTAACCTGTGTGTGGCGGTCCCCTTAAGTTGTGTGTTTGTTTGCCATTGAGTTTTGTGTGAGGTGAGGGAGGCCTTTTCTCTGTTCTCACTCACAGGTCACTCGTGCATCTTCTGCCTCCTGCTAAGTTACATTTTACTGATGATTGTCTGTGGCTTCTTTCTGAAATTTGTTCACATGTGCTTTGTGTTTGGATCTGGGTTAGAGAAATAGTAAGAAACTCAGCACTTAAAAGCCTGTCAAGTGTCAGAGGCTGTTTAGCCAGACTTTCATTTTTACTTCTAAGACTTGTATAAACCTGGAAAAATAGGTTTGCCTCTTTATTCTCTTTTTGTAATTGAAATGGAATCTAAGAATATTTGCCACTTCCATCAGAAATTTAATTGTGCCTCTTTATGAAGTGACTTTATATGCATTTTAGACCTCATTTTCCCCTCTGTGTATCAGCCCCTCTGAAACACCTGAATACCTGGATGACGAATTCATGTTTTACTCTTGGCATCCAGTTCCCTGTTGAAGAGATTCTTGGCAGTTTTCAGACCCTTTCAATCCTCATTACACAGTTCCACAGAACAAAAGGATGGGGCTGTCCCCACCAGGGCCCTCAGCCAGGCTCTGCCATGTGTCACTAACTCAGGAGTTGTTTTTGGAGCTGTCTGCAGCTTTGTCTGCAGGGGCTCTTGCAGGATTTTGTGTTTATGAGCCCTGCCTTGGCAGCACAGTCACACAGCGAGCTGGGCTGAGCTGGGCTGCAGCCTGCAGTGTGGGAACAACTTGCCCGGTTCTGCTCACAACATTCCACGACAATATCATGTAAAAAGTGGGAATACAAGCCCCTCTCCCTGGTCTCTGAAGCTTTTTAAGCATTCTGGTCATCTGGGCATTCCTTCCAAAGGAGTAGCCTGGTCCTACCACAGAAAATTCTCGCTCACCAGATGGGACGTGGGGAAAGAGAGAGAAGGGTTCCTTCCTCTCTGCCTTTCAAAGATTCAGGTTTCCATAAGGAATTTTGCCATCTGCAGTGCCCAGCGGGAGCAGTGATGCAGAGTTCCAGATGCAGACCGAGTGCACTGATATAAAATTTAACCAAATGTTACAACTTTCTGCTGGAAAATTGGTTTTCATAGGGCTTGGGAGAGAGACGGAACAAAACCAAACCATACCGTTATTCTAATTGATTTTCACTGTAGCAATGGTGTGGGATTTTATGGAGATTGTGTTACACTCTTAATTTTGGTGCTTAGCCTGGTGTTATAAACCTGAGCAGGTTTAAAATCTGCATTAACATTCTGTGTGTCCTTTCTTTTCACCAGAGTCCCTGTATAACCTACGGGAGGAGAACAGGCAGTTGAGGAAAGCTCACCAAGACATTCACACCCAGCTGCAGGATGTCAAGGTAGGCTTTGAATCCGAGGGGAACTTCCAACATCAGGTTGAAAAAAGGTTTCCCAAGTTTTCACAAGCCAGAATTAGGCAGTGCTGAAAACTTGTGGTTTCTGTTGTGTGGCCAAAAGGAGAGGAATGAATATGGCTGGACTGGATTTCTTGTCTTTGGCCACCTGCACTTAAGGTAAATGCTCATTAAAGAAAACAAAAAAAAACAAACAAAAAAACCAAACAAACAAACTCCAAAAAACCCAAACAAATAAAAAATCCCACAACAATTAAGAGAAGTGTTTAGTATAGAATTTACAATCGGGAATTGGATTTTGCAAGTTAAGAACTGAGTTCTGGCAAAGCTCAATGCCTAAGTATTTCCAGCTCTATCCCTTTAAAACATTCATCAGCAATCTACCCCAACTTTTAATTTCATTTTAAACTACACAAATCCTGGCCTCCACATTCCCTTCCCTGGTGTGCTCACTTCCTCTGTCTGTTTAATATGCATTCCATGTTAAATAAATAAGTGCTGTCATTCCAGCTGGGGATTTTCCTTTCAAAACGAATTGAATTCTCTTCCTGCTTCAAAACCCCTCAGCCTCCTCATAATTTACCTTTATGAACTTGATGTGAAACATGTGATGTTCTTCTTTTTGTGTAGCAACAGCATAAGAACTTGCTGTCCCAGCACAACCAGCTTGTGGTGACATTGGAAGACCACAAGAGTGCACTAGCTGCTGCTCAGGTCAGAAGGAAAGCAGCTTCTCCTGGCTCTCAGCTTCCTCAAAACTCTGTTTTTCCTGGTTCACTGCAGTGTGGTGCATGTGGCCTTTGGCATGCTGGGATTTCACTGGCACTGTGCTGCACTCACAGGGAAGTGCATGAGTTCAAGGGTTGCTCTTAAGAAGCTGCAACAATTCACAGGGCTGTCAGAAAATAAAGAAAGCTCCATTATTGCAGGCCCAGGAGTGCATGTTGTTACTCATAACCAGAGTATCTCTGCTTCCATGGCAGCTGCCAATACCTTTCTTCCTCTGCCTTCTCTGATAAAACTCCTGTTAGTTGAACATCCCACGCTCTGATGTTCACATTTATCACTTACAAAGACCTGGCTGCTGGTATAAAATCTCTTCCTGTGTGTGACTGGAATGTCTACAAGGCTTTCACAGAACCCCGGAATGGTTTGGGTGGGAAGGGACCTTAAAGATCATCTCATCCCACCCCCTGCCAGGGGCAGGGACATCTTCCACTATCCCAGGTTGCTCCAAGCCCCCTCCAACCTGGCCTTGGACACTTCCAGGGATGGGGCAGCCACAGCTTCTCTGGGCAATGGACATCAGTGCAGCAGCAGAATATGTATGGAGGAATAATATATATTTCCCTTCTAAACTCCAGGTGGAACTGAAATTAATTTAGAAAACAAAAGCAGCAGCATTATACTTCTTAAATGTCATTTTCAAGGGAACTATCCATGAAGCACAAACTGTTGCAGGCTCAGTCAGCTGTGCCAGTACAAGCTGTGTGGACCACAGGGAATCTGCAAGCAGGAGTAATGCTGGAGCAGAGGAAGACTGCTGGTGAATGATCAGAGGGAAAGGCAGTTAGGCAGCGTGAATTTACTTTTATTCCTGATTGATTTTCCTCATTTAAGCGTTTTCATGGTCCACAAAATCATTATCATCATTAAAAGCACGGGATCTTCTTTTTTTTTTTATCCCCAGCTCTCCTTGTTAAGTATGTCAATATGTGTAGATATTCAAAAAATAGGGAAAGATCAGAAAATTCCCTCTTTGGTAAATATCTGAAGAACCTTAATCTCCAGTACTAAAACATGCTGACAGCTCATTTTAAGTTCTTCTCCCACTGGCCACGTTTGCTACTTGGTATGTGTTTGCCAACATCTGAAATTCCACGGGGGCAGAGGCAGGGGCTGATTTAAGGCTCACCAAATCCAAAGGGAAGCTCCAAATACTTCTCCTGGCTTTGATTCAGTGCTTTCATTAGAAAACCTGTGCCACACAAAGCCTTTCTGTCTGCAGTCAGGATGTGGCATTTGGCCCATGGAGAACCTTTCCTTCAAGAGGAGGGTCTTGCCCACCCTTTCAGAGCAGAGGGGATTTTGCACCGTTGCAAAACCTGCTGCAGAAAGTTCCCAAGGGATTAATTCACAGCTCCAGAGGTGATTCCTCCATGTGTTCTAGACACTGAATACCAGCAGTCAATACTGCACTAAAGAGTTTGTGACCTGAATCTTTAAAGCATTGTGGTCTTTGTGCTTTTTCACAGCCAGACTGATTAATTATTTATTTTAATAAACCCTGTTTTCTGCCTTTTAAGCTGTGGCCTTGAATCAGAATGTTCAGTTTAGTGACTCAGCAGTTGAACAGAGTACTTGAGTTCTGATCTGGAAGTGCCCTGTTTAAATATCATAGAAATATGGGATGGTGTGGGTTGGAAGGGATCTTAACACTCATCTCATTCCATCCCCCTGCCATAGGACACTTTCCACCAGCCCAGGTTGCTCCAAGCCCTGGCCTTGGACACTTCCAGGGATCCAGAGGCAGCCACAGCTTTTCTGGGCAAGCTGGGCCAGGGCCTGCCCACCCTCCCAGGGAAGAATTAATTATTAATATCTACTCTAACCCAGCCCTTCTTCAGCTCAAGGCCATTCCCCTTGTCCTGTCCCTCCATGCCCTTGTGAAAAGTCCCTCTCCAGCCTTCTTGTAATCCCCCTTTAGGCCCTGGAAGGGGCTCTCAGGTCTCCCTGGATCCTTCTCTTCTCCAGGTGAACCCCCCCAGCTCTCCCAGCCTGGCTCCAGAGCAGAGGGGGCTCCAGCCCTTGGAGCATCTCCATGGCTTCCTCTGGACTCATTCCAACACATCCCAGCCTGTTCCTCTCTCTCTGCATGGTCAGCAAGTGTGTGTGTTGGGGGGGGGTAAAAAATCAAAGACCTGTGTTTTAGTCTTACATTCAGCAGCTATTACTTTTTCCTCTACAATTTCTTATTGGCCTCTCCAGCAGTTAATCAGGAAGCAGAAGTATCCCTCTGGAATGACAAGAATGACTGTGCACTCTGCTTTGCTTTTAGGCCTGTCTGTTTTAGCAGAGGCTTTTGGAGATGCTTTGGGCTGTGTCTGCCTTCAGAGCTGGGCTGTGCTGCCCCTTGCCAGCCTGGAGCACTGTGGGTGTTGTTCTGGGTGGGTGTTGTGCACCAAAGGCTTCCTGCCTGTGCTGCTCCAGCAGTGCTGGGACACCACAGAGCACACCCAGGGGGGGACCAGACAGGTTTTAACCTGAAATTTATAAAGGTTTAGTAAATGCACCTCTGATTTCAAACTGGTAGCAAACACACCCACCACCATCACAGGAGCAGTAGAGAAACCCTCTGGTGGGGCACCACCTTTTGTAAATGCTGGGCAGCTTTTATACATCCTGCCCATCCCAAAAAATCTATTCCATTGACAATCTTTCTTGTGCATCTGCTGCAGAGCCAGGAACTGGTGTCCCAACCCATCTGGATTTTCCTTAAAGCCTTTTGAAAGTACCCTGATCTTCCACGAAGTTCAACAGCAAATCAAATTACAACATTTTACCCTTGCATTTCAGGAAGACTTTAGAAATTTACATTTTCCTTCTACTTCTTTTCATTTTCCCCCCTTGCTCCTCACCAGTGGTGTGCTATGACTTTCTTTGCCTCGGTTCTGTGTGTTGGCTGTTGCCTTGTGGGACACCTGTCTAAGTGTTGAGGGTTTGGCATTTTCATGACATCTATATACTTTAAAAGTAGTGTTTCTGGAAGAGCTGCACTTCTTTCTGCCAGCAAAGGAGAAGTTGTGGTGCTCTCTATTTCCTTTGCTTCAGGCTGCCAGGAAAACTGCATTATCCCCTTCTGACACTTCTGCTTGGCATGAATAAACCAAATCTTCCTCTCTGCCCCACAGAGATGTTTCTAATACACTTTGTATGCATGTGCACTTGGGCTGAAAAGATCCTGATCAATCAGTGTTATCTAATGTGTGGAGATAAAACCTGTTTTAAAACTCCTGTCCCTTCTCCTCCCTGGAATATCCAACCTTTCCACCACATTGTCCTGCCAGCAAGTTTACAGCGAGGCAACTACTCTTTTATCGAGAAATTAATTTGGGCACACTGTAATTAACGTGTTGGCTTTAGTCCCAGGTGGAGGAATACAAACAGCTGAAGGACACCCTCAAAAAAATACCGAGTTTCCGACAGCCTGAGAGGTTGGAAGGAGGGAATGAGCAGCCTGAGGTGCGGGGACTGTCCCCCCACAGCGACCTCCCGGAGCACCAGGGGGCTGTGGCTCAGCAGCATCAGGAGGTAGGAAGCACTGACAGGCTTCAGACACCACAGAAATGGTTCTTATCCAGCAAAACCTGTGCTGAAAGTCTGTTAGAAAGTGTGGTTTTATTTGTCAGATCTTGAGTGAAGCAGCGAGGAAGGGTTTGATCTTATTGATAAAAATGCATTCATGGTGCCCTTTTCTCATGTGACAGTTTTAAGTGTATTTGTGTCAGCTGTTTTAAGAAGTTGCTAAAAGTCTTAACTTCCTGAAAAAGTGTTCTATAAAATTTTAGATGCCTCATGTGTTACAGAAAAGCTTGGGCAAGCTGTGAAGGAATTGTGGGTTATAAAGTTCCAGTGGCTCATTAAGGTCAGAGTCTTGAAAACTGGCACACCCTCCAATGTTCAAGAAGAAAACGTGAAGTTCAGAAGTTACAAAATCAGTTGTGTCTTTGTTTTACAAGAACTCTCAGATGGCAGAACCCACAGGAAGTAAAAATCACGGAATCATTCAGGTTGGAAAAGCACTTTAAGATCATCGAGTCCAGCCATTAACCCAGCGCTGCCACCACTGAATGTGTCTCTAAAATACTGAGTTTGCTTTGTAGGATTGTAAGAATTTTTGTTCCACTTCAGCAGCAGCTTGTTCCAAACATTGGCCCTCCTGACAGCAGGTTCAGTGCTCCAGGCTGGGATAAAGGATCTATATCTGTCCTTGGCTCTCTTGAAACTAAAAAAAATCCCCAATATCCTGTTCACACATAATCCTGTGTATGTTTTGCAGAATGAGAAGCTGAAAGAGAGAGGAGAACTAAATACCCAGGGACAAGCAGACAGGGCTGAGCCCTTCCATCTCCAGGAAAGGGCTAAGGAGGGCCAGCATCCCAAAGAGCTGAATATTCAGGAGCAACAAGAGGCTGGAGAGGATGTCGAGCAACGTGCTGACCAAGCCGAAGAAGAACGCAAAAAGGAACTTCAGGAGGAAGAAATGGAGCAGGCAGGTCAGCCTGAGCACTTAGGGGAGGAGCAGGATCAAGTCCCAGAAGAGCATGAATGGAAAAAGCAGGAGCAGAAAGAAGAAGAAACCAACATGTTGGGTGATCACCTCCAGTCAGAGGTATGGAGCTCTTCAGATTTGCTATTTAAATGAGGCTGCTTTTATCATTGCTGGCCCTGTATTGCACTCACCTATTTCTAGGTAAAACCAGTGTCATGTTTATAGAAAGCTTGGGATTCAGAGCACTCCCTGCTTTCTGGATAAAATTACTGTCATATTCATAGAAAATTTGGGATTCAAAGCACTTGGATGCACAGGATTCAGGCTCAACTTGAGCACGCTCGTACTGCAGTGCTGGCCAGGTCTTAATGAACATTAATTCTGCTGATAAAAAGCAGCAGATGGATAAAAAAGAGCAGCAGACTGAATCCTGTCTCCTGCTTTCAATCTGAGGCCCGTGGTGAAGGACACAGCAGGTGAGAATGGGGCTTATCTTCAGCACTGTGATGGAGAGATGTCCTGCTCTGCTAATTTGATGCATCTCAGCAAATTGGAGCGTGTTTCCTTGTCAGACAGATATGCCTTCTGCAAACACTTTGCCATCTAAATGCTCATCATCATTTGACAGGAAATTTTAACTGCCAGGTGAACATGATGGAACAGCCAGGGGAAATCAGTGCTCAGCAGCAGCCAGTCGTGCTCTGAGCAGCTCTAAATAAAACCGGCAAATCCTGGATTTGCATTCTAGATTGGATCTCCAGTGGAAAATGTATTTTACTGGCCTCACCTTAGGCTTTGTTAGGACTCTCTCTGCTGGCAGATTAATTGTGTAACTCTGGGGTGATGAGAAGCTGTTGCTGAAGAGGTGCAGTGGGTCAGAACAGCAGCAGTGGCTTAAGCTGTGAAACTGGAGTTATTTTAAGTTAGTGCTGAGTGTAAAAAATGTGCAGTGTCTCACTCAAGGCTAAAAGCAGCCCCCACTGAGATTACCAGTTAAATCAATGGAAACATTTGCTGTCTTGTCAGCCATCAAAACCTCCTTAGACTGGTGGTATATTGGGAGGGTTTATATTATTGATGTGTGAGAAAAGGAGAGGTTGGCATCCCTCAACACATGATCTCCTCTTGTTCCACAAACACCTCAACACTTCCAGTCTGTGTTAAAAAAATTCTTTAAACTTTTAAGCAAAGACAGGAAGACTTAAAATAATTTTGCTGTAATTTTGCCTATTGCGTGTACCATCTGCACAGTTTTCCCTCCGGACAGGCTTCTCCCTGCTTGTTCCTGACCACTGAAACGATGATTAATCTGTGACTAACACATTTCTTGGGACAGGTAACACCAACAAAAGCTGTGCCAAAGAGACAAAAACCAGCTTATGAGCAACAGCTGGAGCAGCAGCACCTTGGAGCCCAGAGAGCAGAGGAGGCCAAGCAGCTCCGGCAGCACCAGGAGTCGCTGCACCAGCAAAGGCTGCGAGGGCAGATCCTGAGGCAGCAGCAGCTCCAGGAGAAAGAGCTCCAGCTCCACAAACAGGCAGAACAAGGGGAAAAACTCTACAAAAACCAGCTCAGGTTAAATTCCTCCATGTGAATTTGTCGTGGTCTGTGTTGAGGTTTCGTGGTGTCAGTCCTGCTCTGCTCCCTTGCCCCTGAGGGTGGTTTCCCGGGGGGTCCTGGGAGCTAATTCCTTGAAGAGCTGGAAGTTTGCTTTCCCAAAATTCAGGCTCCTGACTTTGCTCTTTGCCTGACCCACAGCCATCAGGACTGTGAACTCCGCACAGAGATGCAGGCACAGAGTGTGTGTAGCAGGACAGGAAAGTCTTTGTTCTATCAAATGTATTTCAGAAAAGGTGATGTGAGAAAATATCAGGCAATAGAGGGTGGAATTGGAACCTGTTCTGGCAGGTGCTGGGAGAGGCAGAGGTGCAGGTGGAGGGTTTGTTTATTAAAGCAGAAACACACTTTTTTGAAACTGAAATGATGTTTGGCATGTAATGTTCTCAGCCAACAGGCTCATTATGACAACATGGACCAGGATATTGTACAAGGGGAAGAAGAGCAAGGGATTCAGGAAGAGGAAGGAGGTAAGGGAAGATTCCTGTCCCTGCCACACTCACAGGTTCTCTGTGTGCTGCCTTCCATGGGAGACTGTAATATTCATTTCATAAGCAGTTTGGATTCAAGTGAAACATAAACTTGCAATTTAAAACCAGAAGCTCAAATAACCCTGACTGAACTGACTGAGGGGAATAGAGGAATTACTAAAGATCATATTCACATTCCTGAATGGAAAAGTGTCCTTTTGATTGAGCTCCTAGGATAGGGCTTTGTGGATCTTGATTACATTCCTGGCTGTGTCTGTGGGTTTGTTTGATCTCTTTAAATTATATGGAATCATGGAATGGTTTGGGTTGGAAGGGACTAAGTGAAATCTGCTGTAACACAATAATAACCTAAGAAATTTTTCAGCTTATGAACATGACAACCAGCACCAGGATGAAGGTGAAGATGATGATCAAAATAATGCAAATGAACAGCAAGAACCAGAACATCAAGCAGAAAATCAGCAGGCTGATGAATCAGTGAGTATGAATTAAGATGCCGCGGATTGCAATCGTTACTGAAGTGAGAACCCACAGGTCTCGTCTGACATAATTGTGTGTTACAGAAATAAGATGAAGAGAGGTCTGCTAGGGAGACAGGTTTGACAGTTTAGAACAACATCTAAAATCTATTTAAAGCTGTCCTTATTGATTTGGGAGGAAATCAAAAAGAAGCTTCCTTGTTGGAAGCAAATTGCTGATTTCCACATTCCTTTGATCTGTGCTTTAGGTGGAATAAAGAATTTGGACTTAGCTGGGACTTGAACAGGTAAATTTGGCCTCAAAAAAAAACCACGTGAGTGGTCAGTCAAAAAGAGCTGAGATGGTGTTTTTGATGCTGTTGTTAGTTAAGAGGGTAAGAGCCAACTCAAGAGCCACTGAGACCAGCTGGAGTCAGTGCAGAGCTGTGAGGTCTTGAAAGAGGATGGAGATGAGCACTGAACTGAGTGCACAGAGACCTGGGTGCAGCAGAGTCAGTCCTGTGCCTTCCCCCAGACTCCATCTCACCTGCTGCTGAGGAACATCAAGGGTGTTTTCTTTACTCCCCTTCAGCAGATTAAGGTGTATAGTAAATAATTCCAGCAGACCTTTAATTTGTTAGCTGTGAAGACACAGAACTGCTCTTACTGATTGATAAGCAGAAAGAAAATGCCCCTTTTCTGGGTGGCCAAGAGGAAAGGTGAGTGTTGTTTTGTTTGATTGTAGACATGGACAAGGTCAATAGTGCAGGACAGTTTGGTACTGAAGGATCCCATCAGCTCTCTGGAGCCAGGAGCATTTAAACCCTTATCTTTGTTCACCTGGCCTTATCAGGCACTGCTAGTTGTCAGATAGCCAGTAAACAAAAGTTGTTCAACAGCCTCTGTGAAGCAGGTCATCAGATCGAGTCTGGTTTTTAGCAGACAGATGCCTGTACCTCTGCTCAGTCTCTGCTCAGTGCTGAGGTGCCTTGATCCAGGGAGCCCTGATCCTGCAGAGATTCCAGCTGGTGCAAGTGGGGATGGAGTTGGTTCTAGCACATGGAATTTGACCATGAGCTAAAAAATATGTGTTTAACATTCACTTCTGAAAATTACAGAAGGCAGCCATGGAAGATGTGAATCCTGCTGATGACCCCAACAATCAGGGGGAAGATGAATTCGAGGAAGCTGAGCAAGAGAGAGAAGAAAACCTACCAGATGAAAATGAAAAGCACAAGGAAGCCAGTGAGAAACAAGGACATCCAGGAATGGAAGAGCACTTGGTGGTCAGTAAAGGGAAAGGAGGAACCCCCAGGGCCTCTTCAGGAGGTCAAATGCTGCACATTTCAACCCTGTTCAAGCTGTAAATTCCTCCAGAGAGAAAAAATCTATATTGTTATGGCTTTGGTCTTTAATGGTGTGAATATTCCATTGTCTTCCTGCTTAGTATGGAAGGTCATGCTGTGTTCTGTGAAGGGATTTTTCTTGTAATCATCCTGCTGCTTTTCAACTGAGGGCGGTTTTAAATCACGTAACCAGGCTCTCACTCTGCTAATGAAGGAACTCAAACTTCTTATGCCACTGTTGTTGTTTTAGCTTTACATGAAGTTTTAGTTCCAGAGCAAGTCTTCTGAAGTTAGTGGAAATGCACTAGAACTGAATTTGTTCTGTGATCTTTGTGCAGATGGCAGGAAACCCCGACCAGCAGGAAGATAATGTGGATGAACAATACCAGGATGAGGGGGAAGAGGAGGTAAGAACACAGGTCTCAAGCACTTAGGTAGCAGAGCTCATCTCCATTAACATTCAACCTTGGTATCCTTTATAACTGCAGCAGGAACCCAAATCACTCTGTCAGACTTCAACAAACCTGGAAAGCCTCTGCTATTACTCTGCTGTCCCCTTCTGGATACGTTCAGGGTTTCTCATGCAATCCATCAGTCTTGCACGCCACACAGTGTTAATTGGGCAATAATTGAAAAGATTAAGCCATTCACAACACAAGAAAAAATTCCTGGAAACCTCAAGGTCACAGAAAACCTCATTAATCTCTAATCACACACTGCTGTTCTGGGCAAACTGCTTCCTTGGCCACTCACTCACTCTTTAGCTCTGACTTTGATTTATTGGTGCTCCTCCTGAGCAATCCAAGCTGTGTAAGGCCCTCCAGTTGGTGGAGTCAGGCAGGAGTCAGGCAGGAGGCCGACAGCATAACAGGATCCTCCCAAAGAAAGTCAGGTTTAATACAAAAATCATTCCTCTTTCATGTTTGCACCTAACAGGGAAAGTGGCACGTGGAGTTGAGGGAGAGTGCTGACAGAACAGAAAGAAGTGAGAGATCCAAGAGCTGAACATCTGGGAAGCAGATTCAGCATGACCTGCTCTCTCCAAGGATAGAGCTTGGAAGAGATTGTTCTTTGCTCCCGATGCCCCACTTGCTCCTTTGTGGTTTCCCAGGAGCAGTTAGCAGAAGGATCCCTCAGATTCTGGGAGAGCTTGGCCAGAGTCACCATTAAATACCTGCACTGCATGGCAGAAGTGAAATAGTTCTGGGAGTCCACGGTGGGGTGGAAGTGTCAGTAATGGCTCTTTTGGTGCATCCCAACACAACATCCTACTATGAAACACAAGGAGAAAGTAATATTAGTGTACAGTTAAAGCATGGAATGGAAGGCTAAATGTGTGGGGTGATGATGAGAGGGTCTGTGAGAATTGCAGAAGAAAGTCAGATGCTCTCAGAGGGAGTGGGTTTGCTGATTGATTGTTGAGTGTTTGTGGGATTTTTATCCTTCTTTAACCTCTCCACGCCCTCTCCTCCCTCCTTTAAAACCTTCATCCTGCAAAAGCAGTGCTGTGAAAAAGTGCACAGCTGTGCCACAGGCCACTCTCTAAAAGGAGATTAAACCACAGAGAACATCTCTGTGCTTTGTAGGTCCAGGAAGATTTGACTGAAGAGAAGAAACGAGAACTGGAACACAACGCCGAGGAGCCATACGGGGAAAACGAGGAAAATGTAAGTCCTGGGCAAACCCCCAGGTTTGGGGACACGATCAAACCCTGCCCACAACTGTGAGCACGTCACAGGGATCTTACATAATTGCTGCAGCTTGCTTTAATCATAGATAGACCCGAAATTTTCATGCTGTCCCAGCTTCCTTTTGCTTATCCTTCCACCTCCACAGCAATTCTTGCTGCCTTGGAGGCCTTGGAAAATCTTCTCCTGTTCCTGTCCATCAGCTCTCACAGCTCCAGCTCACAGTTATTTCACTGCCCTAAAATAAACTCAAAGGGAACTGGCACTGAGTATCTGTGGGTAATTTTCCCTGTTCTTTTTTTTTTCCCCCCCAATCAGGCAGATGAAAAGAATAACAGAGGGACAGACCAAGAGCAAGAAATGCAAGAAGAGAACAACCAGAAAGAAGTTCATGAAGACAATTATGAGGAGGAAGAAGAGGAAGAAGAGGAGGAAGGCAGAGCTGTTGCAGCAAAATCTCGTAGACGAGGGGAGATGTAGTCCCTGCATTTTTCTTTTTCAGGACACAAATTCCTGTTGTGTTTTGCTTTGTTTTGTTTTGTTTTGTTTTTTTTAAAGAACTTTTTTTTTTTAGGATATTTAATTTCAAAAAAAAAAAAAAAGCTTGTGTTTTACACTTTTTACTTTTCTATTAGATGCTCATATGTTTATATGAATATGGTATTTTGATACTCTAGATTAGGATTTCTTTTCTATTCCAGCTGTACATAAACAGACATCCTCAAGGTTTAATTCTCTCTAATTCTGGGCATGGTTTACAGAGGCCATTTTTGGATACACTTTCACCTTGTCCAGGTCTGACAGGGTTGTTTGGTGTAATTTCAGACACATTCAACGCTGAAGGAACATTCCTAGTGCCTAAATCCAGCTGACTTCAGTCACTCCAGCTCGTTGTCTTCCATGGCAGGATTTATCCTGACTAAGGGCTGGTTATTCCTTGTAACCTCACGAGGACAAGCACAGGCCCAGCTGTTTGCAGGACCAGGCCTTTCCTAGGTGCAGAGCAATTACAAAATATGCAAGTCCTACAAGCCTTCAGAATGCAGCCAGGTTAACAGCTGTCAATGTGGGCAGCTGTTTATTTACACTTCAATTATGCATTTATCGTAATGAGCATTCCCAGGTACCTCAGTGACATGCACTGCCTGGCAGCTCGTGCAGATTGGGGGGTGGGGGGGATGCTGGAGGAGCTGGGAGCCAATTTAGACTCGAAGCTCCATTATGCCAAATCCCAACACTACAGCTGTCACAGGGATGGAGATTTTACAGCAGCAACGATTTCGTTGTCCTTGTTAATATATAAAATATTCGACCGGAGAGCTGTAATTATGTCGTCTCAGTGCCACGTTCTGTGGAGCCTGCAGAGAGTCACTGAGCTGACATGATTGGTGCAAGATGTTGAACCAAGGCCTTGACCTTCTTTTACTTATTTATTTTTGAAAAGTCTCGTGCTGGGAGGATCAAACCCCACAGAAGTTGTTTTGCCCAGCAGAAACACCTCCAGCACTGCATGTGGAAACCTGAGGGGGAGGGGGGGGGGGGAAACACAACCCAAAAACTGTGCCTTGGTGTAGGCTCTGAACATAATCCCAGTGCATGAATCTATACAATATTTGTATTGGTACAGACACTAGTTATTTAATATATGTTAAAGGAGAATGGGAATCTGGATTTCCCAGGCTGTGCCCCATTGCTGGAAATGAGGCCCAGGGGAGCTCCCCAAAGTGGGTGTTAATATATAAAACGAAGGATTGGGGGTTTTATTCCCTTTTTTTTTTTTTTTTTATAATAATAATGATGCATAGCAATGTTTTTAGTTTAACTTTTTATATGAATGTAATTTAATTCATTTTTCTACTAACTCAATTATATTAAGTTTTATAGTTGGTTTCCATTCTTTGCAATTTTCCTATGTGTCCCCAAACCCAGTGCTTACGTTTCATAGGCAGATTTTTGTCAGCAAGTATTTTGGGTTTTCTAGTTACCATAAATAAGATTTACCTTATGTATAAAAAAGTTTACATGAGACTGTAAAATGTATAATATGTACATAATCTTCAGAATACAATTATTTTGGTAAATTGGCCTGTATTTTTAATGTCACGGTTGCAGTATTTAATTATTTGAGGCATAATAAAACTTGACTGCAGTCAATAAACTAGAACATAGTTACTGATCTTGCACAAGTGTGAGGTTTTGTGTTAGTTTTCCTAATGGTGTGTTTGTATTCCATCTTAGTAGAGCAGGTAGGGACAGGCAGGGAAAGAGCTGGAGCTGTGAGCCACCCTGGTATTTTCAGGGAAGTGGAGCATTTTTGTTAATGGATACAGCAGTGCCCCTGGAGATGTAGAAAACAGACTGTCTGCAGTGCAGAGAAAGCCACTTCCAGAGGCACCTGCAGGTACAAACTGTCCCCCAGCACAGCATCTTCACAATAAGCTGCTTCTTGCTGCTCTCCAATTGCCTCAGCAGTTTGCTGGCTGGGGGTGAGATCAAAGAGCTGCTCACAGGTCCCAGGGCACAAAGCTGGTTTGTTAAGCAGCTTTGATGATGTTCTGCTGGGTATCATCCACTTGGGCAACAGGTGGCTCCAGCAAGAGAGACAAAACCCTGCCCAGGACAAGTCAGGGCTCTCCCTGGGCTGGGCCAGCCCGTGCTCCCCACAGAGGGATGGTTCAGCAAGCACAGTAAGTGCACATCAGATGTGAACAGGCCAGGAAAGTCTTCCCAAGAGCCCGTTCTGTGCTTGATCAAGGGCCTGTTCACTGCAGGCAACAGTTACTTGACTGAAGATCAACTTCCTGAGTGAGATGTGAGGCTCAAAGCCTGTGTGGCACCTCCACAATGCACCTTGGCCACCACTCCATCAGCTGTGGGGCTTTCCCACACTCCCCAGCCAGCTTTGCTCGCTGCCAGCAGCTCAGAGATGCAGGACTCAAACCCCAGTTCCAATATTTTTGCAAATATTTGCTCAGCTGCCCTCTCTGGGCTCCCCCTGAAGTCATTCTGCCCCCTGTTCCTGACAAGGGTCACTCAGTGCCAGACCCACTGGGTGCTTGAGCTGGTGGGGAGAAGGGGGACCCACATGCCAGGCCCTCACTGCCCGAGGATCCCTGGAATTCAGGGAATGCCAAATGCTTTGCTAAATCAAGAAATTAATGAGCTTGTGTGACCTAGAAATGAAGTGGGGATGTCCCACAGCTCCAGCCCTGGCACGCAGAACGAGCAGCAGAGGGAAATGCTCTGTCTCAGTTTTCCAGCTCACAGAGTGTGACTCCCAGCATGACACTGCGGTTTAGGACTGATGAGAGTCACACACCAAGGGAGTGAAAGCTGGAATTCAAAGGGAAAAGTTACATCACTTTGGGGTTTGGCAACAAGAAGACAGCTGTGGGCACACCACGACCAGGGCTGACATCCACTCATCAAAACACTGGAGAGAGTTCAGAAAACAGGGTGAGACCGATGGGAAAACTCAGCTTATGGAAAGGAAGTTCATGCTCCAGACAGCTCAAGAAAGAAAGTTGGAATGACTTGGCTGAGAACTCACAGAGGGAGCCACTCAGTAAGACAGAAGCCTCAGCCTCTCAGTAAACACAAAACAAAACCCCTCAATGAAACTCAGGCCAGAAATACAGCGTGTTTAGTAATTAAGTTAATTAGTCACTGCAGCAATTCATTTAGAGGCTGTGATGAATTTTTGATCAGGGGACATCTTTGAAAAGTCTTTCCAGCTCAAGCCCAGCTTGGGCATCTTGAGACAATCCTGCCTGTGGTAAATTGAAAGGTCAGTCAAGAGGATGATAAGAGGCATAAATACACAAAACAATGACACTCGAGGCAAAGAATAAACCCAGTGGAATTCCTTCTGCAAGTCAGGAAATCCTCCTGATCGGATCCAGTGCTGTGGCTCCCAACTCAGTGAAATGCTGTTCCTTGCCGTGTTATCTTTAAAAGCAAACTGGCCATGGTTCAGAGCAGAGCCCACAGATGCACCGGGCACCGAGAGCAGAGGAGCTCCTGACAAGTTTTATCCTCTTTTGCCGCGGGTTTTCCCGGCAAAGGAGCCTCGGGGCACTCCCTGCTCTAAACGACCTTCACTGGGCTACTCAAGTCTGAGCACGTAAAACGTGTTTACAGAGCACACGGAGCTTCTTCCTCTGCTCCAGCCAGAAAGAAAGGAAAGAAATGTGCATTGTTACAGCCAGGATCTTTGCAGGGTGAGGGGAACAAAGAAATGTGCATTGTTACAGCCAGGATCTCTGCAGGGTGAGGGGAATGAGAAGCCCAAAGCTCTGCATCCAGAGCAAGATAAAGAGCTGCCATCAGTACATGTGACACATCATCGGCCCTCAGACAGGTTTCCCTTCCACAGTTTTTGCTGGTTCAAGTGCAGAATTATTCATGGTTTTATCATCATCATCATCACATTTAAAGGGAATGAAGAACAAAATGATTTTGTCACATCTACTAATAAAGTCTTTTAAAATGTTTTCTTTGAATTTCAGTGTATTAAAGGTATTTATCAGCTCTGTTGCAGTCAGCTGATGAGGTTGGCAGCAGCTTCACATGTTCCCACATTCTGGAATGCACCAAGGGAAGTTCAAGGTGCATTGACATCAATAACCTGCAATTGCTTGAAACACAATCATTGCCCTGTAATAAACTTTTCATTCTCAAAGCTGCTTCTACTTGCAGATCTCAAATCATTTTATGGAAGTGTTAGACCCTGTCTTAGGGAAAGGCACCAAGGGAAGGCAGCACAGCGGATTTTAACAAGGTTTTTGAGAGGAAACCTGGGAACAGTGAGCAGATTGGGCCTGAGTTTAGCCCTAGAGTCCTGCTAAGCCTTCCAATCACAGTTATCAGTATAAAACTGTATCTTCTGCATGTTTTCAACCACACAGCCAATGGTTTTACCAGTTCAAAAAAATATTTTGCGACAGAGTTTTGCCCTGGGGCTGATCTCTCACTTAGTCTCCTGACCTTCCCTTGCCTCACCTCTGATGTCACCCGTGTTTCCTCAGCTCCAAATCTACATTTCCACTGCACAAATTAATGCTCTGCCAAAGTTTCAGAGGTGGCAAAACTATCAGGACTTTTTTTTTTTTTCATCAAAAGTGCTGCATCTGTCAGCCACATCCGTGACCACAAGGGGCACAAAATGCCTCGGACACGCTCCTGGTGCCCTGGAAGCTGCAGTAACAGCCCCTTCAGGGAATGCCCATCACGGAGCTAACAGGCTGGAAGAGCTGTCACAGAGTTGCCTTTAGTGCACTTATGAGCTTAACTCAGAATTGAAGCAGATAAAAAAAGGTGAGCTTTAATGAAAGGTTAAACCTCGCAGGGAATTTTCTCCACGACCTTATGTCGAGGGAACCCAAAAAAAAAAGAGAAAAAAAGCTCTAGGTGACATTTTGGAAAAGACAGAATCCTTAATTAACGACCCAATGCTATTGTCAGAAGAAAATTGTCAGAGTTCTGTAAAAATGAGATTCTGAAATCAATTCGCAGACCTTGTGAATCCCTCTGGTGACAGAGAGAATTGGCAAGACCTGTGGTTTGTCCCTGACCTGTAGAAAGCTTGATCTTTCCCAGCAGGAGCTGCAAAGTACCTTTGTAAAGCAGTAATTGTGGTGAAAAGCCCAGGTAAGGGCTGGGTAAGATACTCCTGGCTGCAGGAGCCCCAAGCTGTTCGTGCACAGCAGATATTCCAGTGGAATATTAACAGGGATTTACAGGAATTTTCTTGTCATTTGCTGTGACAGGTGAGAAATGCAACAGCTCCCATGCCTGAAGCTGAGAGAGCTTAACAAAATGGATTATAATGGGTACCAATTGAAAAAAAGGGACATTTAGGTTAGATATTATGGAAGGAATTGTTCCCTGGGAGGGTGGGCAGGCCCTGGCACAGGTTGCCCAGAGAAACTGTGGCTGCCCCTGGATCCCTGGAAGTGTCCAAGGCCAGGTTGGACGGGGTTTGGAGCAGCTGGGTTAGTGGAAGGTGTCCCTGCCCATGGCAGGGGGTTTGGAATGAGATGAGCTTTAAGGTCCCTTCCAACCCCAGGACAAGGAAATTCAGCACCAGCCACGGTGCTGGAAAAACACCAGGAATCAGGGGATGGGGATGGGGAAGGGAGCAGGAGTGAAAGAACTGGAGAAATAACCAAAGTTACTGTGCAAGAAGAGGGATGAAGGACATGAACCCCAAGACAGCAGATTCCACTGGCTCCAGTGTCCATGGAGCATTTTGTGTTCCCTTGAAACGACACAGATGTGGGAATAGTTCCCCTCCTTGTTTTATGGCTGTGTTAGTGGATCGATCTGCTTGCAGAATTAGGGGATGTGGTGCAATAATGAAAAGTGTTGAGATGTTTCCCATCTCAAGATCAATATTTTGATGGGTTTTAAAATAAATTTGTCGAAAATGATGCTGTGATTGAAGAGAGCCTCTGCAGAAGTGTTACATTTCACAGTGACAAATCTGCAAAGCCACAAACCACGGTATTCCTGAAAAGACACTGAGATTTATTCTGGAGAAAGCATCTTGAAAATTAGGATATTGGACAAGCTGATATCTATCCTTCTTCGGTTTCAAAATAGAGAGGTTATTCAGAAAGGAGTTTCTTATTGGTGTTTTTGTGTAGAGGTTCAGAACCCCAACCAGGAGATGCATCCAAAGCCTGAACAACAAAGAGGTCCTGAGGGTTATTTTGGGGCTCTGTTACGCAGCAAAGGGACTCAGTTCAAGAGTGAGACAAGAATATGCCACAGCTTCCAGCCTGCCTCCATTTCCATATTGATTTGGACTGCACTGTAATTAGCAGCTCACAGGTTATTGTAGGTGGTGGTTCCACACTGTCAGACATTCCCTCCGGGCTTGTCCTCGCAGCAAACATCATTAAATTTGCAATTTACCTCAGTGCCTGCTGCATTCCCCATCCAAACCTTCATGTCACGTTGCTTCAGCAGCACAGAGCTCCCTAAAAGCAACACAGGGCACAGTTCTGTCCTTCCTTACCCTGTCTTATTTATTCCATTGAGGTTTCCTGCCTTTAACAGATGTTCTGGGTGTCCCCTTCATGTGAATCCTCCCCAGTGGCACTGATACCTCAGGTCTTCCCCTTACACGTTAAACTGCTTTACTGAGCCTCTTGGATTGAAGCATTTTGCAGAAAATGTCACCATTAAATTAACCCAAACTCCAAACTGGAGCTGCAGGTGTTGTAACCCACGTTGTTAGTGCAACATCTGCACTGCAGGAATTACAGTGGGTGCCACGGGGGACAAAGAGAGGCAGGAAGGGGGCACTTCCATCTTGTTGGATAGCAAAGGTTTCCCATCTCAAACTATTAAGTGGAAAAAGCAGGGGAGATTATTTGACATTCCTCTGTATCTCAGGAAACTGCTAAAGATTCAGGAATATTTCCAAGAGCCCTGGCTTTTCAGAAAGGTGCCTTTGAACCTTTTTGGTGTGAGACAGATGTGGTGTTTTTCATACCAGCTACAGCATCACAGGTGCACAGATTAAGCTTTACCACAAATTTACTCTGTTTTAAGCATCAGAGGGGGAAATAAAATAAAAATATCTTTTTTTTTTTTTTTTTTTTTTTTTTTTCCTAGGGGACAATTCCCACACCCTGCTCAGTTGGTTCATGTGAACACAGAACTATTTTCACACACTGCTAATTCTTTTGGAAATCAACATTTTCTAAGGCAAATGCAAACAAGGAAACAAAGCTTCAGAACTCCAGGAAGGCCTTGGTTTGTTTGGTTCCTTCTGGATAGGGAGGTAAAGGCCATTCCCATTTGCCCATATTCAATAACTCTGCAAGGCAAGACATACATTTAACTGTCAGAGACAGAAAATGGTAAACCTGGAGGGAATTTCCCCCATTCCTCACAAGATTTGGGCCCATTTGGGCTTCATCTCCTGCAAAGCATCGCTGCAAATGAATTGCTACATCATCCCCTTTTTACACAAACCATTTACAACGTTCTCCAAAAATGACAGATTGCTCCCTTCCTCGCTCTCACCAACAGGCAGCAAACCCACTGACAGCCCAAGTAATGCAATACCTAATAAGAGGATTAAGTAGAGAGGAATTCTGGTTAATATTGTATTAGCAATGGCTGATACCTTCCCTGCCCATTCTAACTCCCTCACAGGATAAAATGTCCACGCTTGTAAGGGAAGCTCATTGACATCTGATCAGTCAATAAATCTGTTCTTGTTTTTTAATGACCCCAAGAGCTGGTTCCACACGCTCACATCATCTTACCAACAATTTACCCTCATAAATTAATAACTGCCTTTAGGGCCTTTTAAACTCTAGGACCTGTTTTAGCTGCTTTGCAGTAATCTTCATCTAATTTAATCTAATTTCATCAAATCAAGACTTGGGGCAGAGCAGGGTTAAACCTCACCAGCCCCAACAGAGCTTTGTGGAACCAATAACAGAGAGGCAGAGACAGGAGCTCCTCCTGAGCACAACAAATCCAACACCTAAAAACAGCAGGAAAAACCTTCTCAAAGAATCTGGGAGTCAGGACACCAGATTTTTGTCCAGAGGAGGATGATTAGAGGGACAGAGCACCTCTGCTGTGAGGAAGGACTGGGAAAACTGGGATTGCTCAGCCTGGAGAAGCCAAGTCTTGGTGGGACCTAATTGTGCCCTTCCAGTACCTGAAGAAGCTACAAGAAAGGTGGAGAGAGACTATTTACAATGGCCTGGAGTGACAGGACAAGGGGGAATGGATCCAAACCAAAAAAAGGGTGGGGTTAGATGGGAGATTATGAAAAATTCTTCCCTGTGAGGGTTGTGAGGCCCTGGCACAGGTTGCCCAGAGAAGCTGCCCCTGGATGCCTGGAAGTGTCCAAGGCCAGGTTGGATGGAGCTGTGAGTTAAGCTGGTCTGGAGGAAGGTGTCCCTGCCCATGGCAGGGGGTTGGGAATGACATGATCTCTGACATGATCTTTAAGGTCTCTTCCAACCCAGGCCATTCTGTGATTTGGAATAAGTGGGTTTGAGTCCACCTGCTAAATCCTGCATGACATTTGCAATCACTTTCCCTCCTGTGCCTGAATTTTCTGCCTGTGTAAACAGGAAGGGTGGCACTTTGTTATCATACAGGGACCTGATCAATAAGAATGTATTAAAGATTCATACCCAAGTGTATTAAAGCATCCATGCCATGATAATGTCTCCCATTTAAATACTATAAAAAGCTCAGTGGGCTCTTCACTGAGCCATTAAGTGAGTGATAGGCAAATTGGAAATGTCCAAGAGAAAAGGAGCAAGAATTACACTCTGCTATGAAACACCAGGCAGCTCCCATAAAAATCAATGGGACTGCACAGCAGTAAATTGCTGGGGAGATGAGCTTTATTTCATGGCTCATAAGTGAGCATGAATCTCTAACAACCTGTCAGCCCTGACAGCTGTGCCTCGGCAAGGAACTGCCTTCTCCAGGGCTGCCTCCATCCCCTGGACCTGCTCCTGTCCCACCACACCCACGGCTGGGGAATCAGCAGGGGCAGGGATATCCCCACACGGTGTCCAATCCACTGGGAGGTGTCAGGAAACCTCGCAGGGCTCATCCCACCAAAACCTGCAGCGATGCCAGAGTGACTGAGTGAGCTGTGCCAACACCTCCCGAAATGTGGGGTTTATTTTTGGGTGTTCTGCTCCCTGCCTGAGGATCTTCTGCTCCAAGCAGACAAGTTACTCACTGACAATGTTATCACTGCACTTTAAAGGAGGCACTGCTCTGCCACTCCTTTAGCTCCGTGGAGGAACCTTTACCTCTCCTTGCATGCCAGAAACCCTTCAAGGGCCAATAAATTATCTCTTTTTGAAAAGATTCCCATCCAAATAACTTGTTTTGATGCTGGCTGGTCACTGGGGAGCACAGTGCCAGCTCCAGAGTCAACAAGAGCCAACAGGGGATCTACACAAATCAGCACTGTGTGGCCTTATCTAGAGATAAAGGTCTGTGGGAACAGTAGATAAAAATCAAATAAATTACATAAATCCCTGAGGTTCTGGAAGAAAAAGAAAAAAAACCCCACAGACCTAGATTTAACCATTGCTCCCTACTTTTTATCTGACAGTGAAAAGCACGAACTCCTAAAACTTTGAGATGACAAACCAGACTAAAAACAGAACGTATTTTCCCTCAAGCCAAGTTCTTCACCTTATCCTCTCCCCAGACTTGCCTTCAGCTCCCCCTTCAAGCTGCCAACCTCCTCACACAACCCACGCCAGGCAGGCACTTCCAGCTCTCTCTACCTAATCCTTCAACTATTTTCTTTTTTTTTTTCCCCTTGATGATTTCTTATTATCCTCCAAAAGGCTTTTGAATCTGTTTTCCCAACTCATCCAGCACAATAAATTAGCAGGAATTAAATTAGCTGTCAAAGGGCTAATAGACTTGTTCCTTCAGGGGCTAAATTAGTTATATCCAACTTTATCTGGAAGGGGGAAGGTTTAAAAATGTATTCTTCCAACAGGTTTTGGTCCTCATTAGATACACTGGAGCCTCCTTACAGCAGCCACTCAAGAGAGCACAAGAATCAGCTGCTCAGCCCAGATGGCCTTGAACTAAAGGTCAGAGAAAAGAGCATAAAAACCATGGAAATGGTTTCAAACTGTTCCTGCAGACAGTGGTTGCTGGTTGGAGTCATCTCTCTGGATATGTTTCCCTGCTTTGAAATGCTTTCTTAATGTTACTGAAAGCAATTTCATTTTACAAGGGAGATTTTTTTTTTTTTTTGCTGTTTGGCTTTGCTGGGTGTTTTAAGGGGGATTTCTGGTATCTCTCAAGAAAGGAAAAAAAAATATTTGCTTCATTGTGAAAGGATTAGGAGGTATGGACAGGTGAATTAGCTGAGATGTTGTGCAATATTAAAGCAGCACAGACTCAATGTTATACAATAAAAACTTAATAACAAAAGCCCTCAAAAACAGACTAGGAGACTGTTTTTCCTTGTATATCCTGATCCCCACTGGAAGGTGAGGGGATGAAAAAGCTATACTGGACACTATTCCAGTCAGGAAAAACTCTGGGTAAACACCTGTTGTGGAAAGGCCCTTTCTGTTTATCCACTGACACCTGAGCAAAGCTGGGGCTGTAATTACTGTGACATTTCTGCCTCAGTGCTGCTCCCAAATCCCAGCCTGGGGCTGCACTTTGGACAGACATTACCAACACACTCATTAACACAGGGGTTCCATGAACACAGGGGTTCCATGAACACAGAGGTTCCATGAACACAGAGGTTCCATGAACACAGAGGTTCCATGAACACAGACCCCTGGCATAACAGACACCGATCCTCAAACATCTGTGACACCCATCAGTCTCTGGTGCAATCTGGGCAAAGAAACCCCTTTGGGTGCAGGGTCTTACCTGGGTGAGGCTGATCCAGGGGACCTCCAGAAGGGTCTGTTCCAACCTGAACTATCCCATGAGGTGACGCCCACCAGGTCCTTCCTGTCCAAGCATCAACACCCAGCTGTGTGTCCTGATCACCACCATGAGTTCCAGCAACAAGACACACCTGGGAGGCAGGAGATCAGCCCCAGCTGCCTTTGGCAACCAGAGGGCCTCATTTGGAGTGGAAATAGTGGGGTGGAATTTGAATTTCGTCATTTTTTAGGAAAAAAAATGGTTAAACAGTGCACAACAGCAAGAGTGTGTGACAGACATGTGGGGTGCTCTGAGTGTGCTCAGCTCTGGTGTTTGTTGGGAGCTGAGTCTCTGCACAGAAACAGAATATTGTGAGCCTAAAAGAAACCCTTTAGTTGATTTTAAGAAGCACCATAATAAGGGGATTTTATCCTTTTGGAAATATTATGGAACAGAATTCTTTGAGGCCCCCAGGAAGCACTGAAGAATAATTTGCACAACCCAAAAAATTAGCCCAGAGATGAAAAAAAAGGCACTTTAAAGCAAGCCCTAAAGCCAGCTCCCTCAGGTGGGCTCTTTCAGGCATGCTGGGTACAACTCACAGAAAAACTCCAGAGCCAAGAGACTCACAATGGCTTAAGGAAGAAAGAGCAGCTGATTATTATTGTCAAAAAGTTCCGTGTTTCTCTGTGAAATCTCTGTTTCTTTTGGCTGCAGTTCATTCCACTGAATAAAAACGTTTCTCTTTTTCCTAATTCATTTGAACTTTTGGCACTTGCACTGCAGTTCATTGGCCAGCTTTTGGTGGCTGCCCTGCTCTCTGCCAGTTCTTATTGTTGGATAGTTGAGGTCACATCATTTCACCCGAGCCAATATTAATGGCTGTGGCTGCTCCCAGTGCTCACACAGACATCTATCAAATAGATAAGCCCCTAATTCTGGGAATATCTCCTCTCCCAGTCAATGGGCTTTGTTCAAACAGGATTCTACAGTGAAATGAATAGAATGAGGTTGTATAGTGAGCAGCTAAAATTAGCACTGAGGGAGCTGCAGAGCCCCACGGGTCAGGAATGAGCCACGGCCCAGCTGGGGACAGCAAACTTGCCCTTCACCTGCCTCCAGGAAAGGACAAGGGCTGAGCATATCTGGGAAACTCTTCATCTTCTCTGAAACCTGCACCTTGGCTCTGCTGCAAAGAGCACACCGTCATACAGCCCTCCAGCAAATTAGAGGATGTGTTTCCAAGTAAATTAGGAAAACAATTTGTTTCCGAGAAAGAGATGAATTACAACTTAATTAAAACAACCTAGGGAGGCTGGAGAAGGAGGGATGAATTCAGAGCAGTCCTGAGGGAGCTCCACAGTCCTTGCTGAAAGACGACATCCAGGTGTCATACATCAGCAGCACGAGAATTTCCATCAGTAATTCCCCAGGGGGGCACAGCTCTGCTCAGGTAGATGGGTTTCACAAATATATACCCTTTTTTACAACAGCATGCAGAAATCACTGCCTGCAAAGTCAGCTCGTCCTTAGAAACAAGAAGGGACAGAGGCTGAGTGGGAACACAGCAGCAGGCAGCTCCTGGGAGATGGGAAGTGGCAGCAGAGGGACCAGGATGTGCCCCCAGCACGGCAGGGAAGGCACCCCCGACCCCCAGCCCAGCAGCCCAGGGGGTGTCTGAGGCAGGTAGGAGGCAGGCAGTGCTCGTGGCAGGTGGATAAAGGCAAGGGGAGTGTTACCCTTCAGCAACCTTCAGTCTTTCCAAGAACTTGTTTACCAACTGCTTTTCAACAGCAAAGAACATTCAATAATTAATAACCTAACTTTATGGCCGGCAATAAAAAAGGAATAATAATCAGCTTTCCTTGCTCTGCACTTCTCCAGTGAGGAAAGGCTGAGGGAATTGTGTTTGTGGAAAAGAAAAGGCTTTCTTTTGGGACCTTCCAGTACCTTCCTGAAGGCTGGAGAGGGACTGTGGACAAGGGCACAGAGTGACAGGACAAGGGGGGGAATGGATTAAAACTAAAAGAGAGTGGGTTTAGATGGGATATTGGAAGAAATTCTTCCCTGTGAGGGTGGGAAGGCCCTGGCACAGGTTGCTCAGAGATGTCCCATCCCTGTAGGTGTTCAAGGTGAGGTTGGACAGGGCTTGGAGCAACCTGGGCTAGTGGAAGGTGTCCCTGTCCATGGCAGGGGGTGGAACTGGATGAGTTTTCAGGTCCCTTTGAACCGAAACCATTCTGTGACTTTGTGATCTCCTTTAAATCTCACTGCAGCCAAAGGACTCAAACATCACCAGTACATTCTTGCTGCTGGATGCACTTTAAATAAAATCAGCAAAGCTCCCCAGATATCACCTCATATTTCCCTGGGATCCCAAAGCCAGAGCATTCAAATAATGAAATAAAAAATTATGAGAGCAGAACCAGCTTCCTGATGGGAAGGAATAAATCACTGTCTATGCCTTTCTCTTGTGACTGACCCAGGGCTCAGGTCTAAACAGCAAAGCCTCTGAGTGTGTTCCCAGGAGAGACTCCACCAGCTCCTAATTACATGTGCTAGAAGTGGGTGGTAACTTTACTAGGAGCTGGTAACTGAGCTGTCTGCCCACGGGACTGGAGCAATTTCCATCTCAGTCTCACTTTCTAATGCTGGATTCTGGGAAGAGTGCCTAGTCCTCGAGTGCTTTGTGTTGTGATTTGAGCACTGCTGATTTGAATGCTCCTCAGGGTCTGATACTTTGGGAAAAGCCTGTTTTCCTTTCCCTTTTCCAGTCCCACAGCCCCACAGCAGCCAGTGTCCAGCTGCTGTTGGGCTTGGACAGGTCAGTGAGGCTGGGTCAGTAAAGGTGCTCCCTCAGGCTTTGATTCCTGTTTTAGCTCCCTGCCTTATTCCCAAAAACACGGTGTTTTCTCACATATATCCTGAGTTGAAAAGAATCTACTGAATCCTTTGTGTTTACCCTTCCAGTCCCAAACCCAACAGCGTTTTTTTAATGTAGATTACTGTGCTATATTATATCTGGATTATTTTCTAGATCTGAGGTAGAGCACCAGCCCCACTCCTCAGAAAGCTTCCCTGTTTTGTGTTCTTACCCTGCCATGCCCAGAGAACACCACGTTTTCAAAGAGCTGTTTCAAAGCTCTGCTTGCCTTTGTGTCTGTGAGAAGCACATAATTTCTCCCTGGATCTGTAAAAGCTCGTTGCTGGGGGCTGTTGAGCTGCCCCTCTCCATTCCATGCTGTGTTTGTGAAGGGGTTTGTCTCAGTGTGGTCTGGGGATGGCTTGCACTGACTGGATCTGGTTTTCAAACCCTTAGCATGTAAATACTGCTCTGCTTCCACGAATTTCAAGGATATTTCCTGAGGGTGACCATCAGGCTGACACCTCTTTGCTCCATCACCTCTTCCTGTCAGAGCTGTGGAAAATACTCTGAGCCAGACACTGTTGCACATCCAAAACCTTGTGATTCAGTCCATGCAATGTTCTGATCACCTGTTTTCACTGCTGGGCCGTGGGAGAGGCAAGGACAGTCCTAAGGGAGAGCCTGGAAGCTTTCCAAGCTGGTGATTTCTGTTGCCTGTATCCAGTGCAGATGTTACACCGAGCTGCTGGGACCTTTCTGCTGCCGAGCCATGGCCCTGCAGAGCCCCTCAGGGCTGAGCAGCCCTTCCTGCTCCTTCTGCAACCAAACCAAACTGCCCCTGCAGCCAACACACAGCAGAGAATTTATTGACTGCCTCTGGAATTAGGCAATTCTCCTAATTGTCTTCATTTTCCAGGACTCTGTCATTCTTTCCCTGCACCGCTGGTGGCACAGCTATTTCTGTGCCAGCGTGAGCTGCTTGGGGAAAAGAAAAAAAAAAAGCTAAAAATTGAACAGCAAATCAATCCCAGACAAGGACAGATACCTCTGAAAGATAATTGCATTCAGATATCCTGGGGAGCCCTTACAAATCCCTTTCCAGCTTCCAGAGCTCTTTTCCCTCTTGTGGCTTTGCTCTGAGGAACCTCTATTGAGCCACAAGACATTGTTAAACAGTGCCAGCAATGAGTAAAAGGACTTTTTTTTTTTTTTTTTCCTATGATTTACCTCCCCAGTGCTCTCCAGCCACACCAAACTCCAAAGCAGGAACCTTTTGCATTATTTCTTTTTATTTCTAAGGGTCAGAATGGTGGGGGTGGCTCTGCTTTGCCCACCTACAAAGCACATTAAAGAGCACGAGGCCATGGGTGGGTTCTTTTATTGACTTGTGGGATTTTTTTCCCTTTCCTTTGCAGCCTGGGTGTTCATCCCTGTGCCATTTCCCACAATGAACTCGGGGTCTGAACTTGGATAAGTTTTAAGTAAGTGAGGTGGGAGTCAGTAATTGTGAGTTGTTGTTTACACAGAGCTCCCAGACAAGAAAGTCACCCACTATTTTTAATACATTGAACTCATGACACTCAGTATACACATTATGTGTTATTTACACATCCATTTCCACACTTACTCGAAGCCTGTGGTATCACAAATGCACTCAAAACTGTTACATTTCTGCTTCAAAATCTCTTTGGTTAGGGAAAAAAAAAAAAGTAACTTCCCTAAGTAGGATTTATTGTCTGTTTTCAGCGAGGTGGTTGTAAGCACAGTCGTGATCCCCCAAAAATACAGTGCTAGAGTATAGTACACATTTTGTAAAAAAACCTGATTTCTGGGGGTGAACAGTCCTCTGGCAGTTTTGGGATCCCATCCAGCATTTTCAGATTTGGCAAACTGGAGAATACACTTAAAGAGAGACAAAAGAAAAACAGAAATGGAGGTAAATAACCTTGGGAAATGTTGGGAGCAAAATAGACACTGACAAAAGCAGACAGTGGATTCAAACATATCTAAAATGGATTTGTGTTGCTGGAAGTCTTGATTTGCCATTTGTTGCAGAATTTACCTGATAAAGAGCTAATTAGAAATTCTCAGGTTTCACTCTGTTGCACAAGTTTTATATCCTCAGACTCAATAAAGCACTTCAAGCATCTGTCTTCCAACACCGGCAGTGAAAGTAATACCAGAATAACACCAAATAATATCAGTATTTAATTGCCTTAAAACTGGCAGGAATGGGAGAAGAAACACAATTAGTAATTATTAAAAGTGCTTTTCTGCTTTTGTTCTCCTGGAGCCTTTGATATGCAAATAAAATACGAAATCCATCATTTTAAATTTACTTTTTGCTTCTATCTGCCTTTAGAAAGCACAAGCATCACCATCCCACTGCCAAGAGGATGCCTGGAAGACTAAAGGAGAAACAAGCTGGAAACTCAGAAAGGTTTTCACTAAACACTTTCTTTTAAACTTCTCCTGTCTTTTATTCCCTTTCCAGGATGAGATGGGGAGGGATTTATTCCATCCTAGACACGCTGTAAGGTTTGTCTTTTAAATATCAACAATGCCTTCTGTAAATGGTTTGTAGTGAGGAAAACCACACAACTAAACACAGATTTCTGGAGAGTGAGACTTAAAATAAATGATCTTCTCCTAAATTCTTTATTTTTTCATTGGAATTTCCATTTGCAGTCTCTGAGGGAGCTCTGTTAAGTCCACACTGAGTGGGGTGTTCAAGGCAGAGCATCTTCCACACAGCTCTGCCAGGAACAGGAGAGACTCCAGAAAAACCAAATGAAAGGAACTCAATTTTCTCCTGCTTTTGCTCCCATCTTTCAAGACATCCTCCTGATTCCATCTCTGCCATGTAATATGATTTAGACTCCTTGCAGAACACACGAGGGATGCAATGAGACCGAAGAGAGGTTGAGTAATAGGTAGTTTCTATTAATAAAAGGAAATTTAATTTGCCTGCCCTGCTCACTGTCTCTAAACTTGATCCATGGACTTAGTTCAGTTCCAGAGCTGCCAGTCATCTGATTAGAAAGCCTCCTAGGCAGCTTCTAAATATTTGGGGGCTTTTATCAGATTCTGGCTCACCAGCCAGAGAGCATTTGGGATAGTCGAAACCAGGGGAAAACAAAAAGATTCTTCCAGAAAGCTTGTTGCATTTGAGATCCTATTCCTTCTAAACCCTCTCACAAACATTTCTTTGTGTTTATCAGCTTTGGTTGGCTGTCAGACTTACAGTTGTCTGTATCTTTCCTGGAACTCACAGGGATTCCTCTTGAGAATGAGGGATTCGAGCGGAGTGTGTCTGAAATCTGATATTCCACTTAGTGTCATAATGTTATTTTCAGCCAGAGATAAGTGCTGAATCTGAGGGATCTTTGGCAGCTGTTTGAAGGATCTGAAGTGGTTTTTATTGACATTTAATTCTCTGCATCTGTAAAGCACAAAGTGTATGCCATCAGCATCACATCTGGGACAGAATAGACCTGTAAGCCAACACAGGGAGGGATTTTATAAACAAATTTTACATTTGTGCTGTTTTTGCCTATCCATGGACATCAAATCTCTACACTTTAAACTCTTAGCTTTCTTTTTATTGTCCAGCTGTCAATATTACAACTCTCCCCACACTTACACACAGAGCAACAGATGGATTGTAAAATACAGTTGTCATGGTCATGCTTGGTCTCTGCTTGGGTTCTGTTCCGCCCCATGGAGGTTCCTTCAGTGTGCAACAGCTTCCTTTATTTTTTTTTTTTTTTTTTGGCTCAAATCTCCCTGAACTTCACAAGACTCATTAATTATCCCCCAGGAGTAAAGGGGGCATCATCTGATCTCCTCACTGAGTATTTTCAGCTTGGCATGACATGAACTCAGACTGATAATATACTGACAGATTCTCAATACAATACTCCCCAAAAATAGCATATTTGGTAGTTTCCAAGAGGAATAGCCCCAGCTATTACCTAAGGAAGTAATAATTTTGATTTCTATGATATTGCATAAAAATAGAAATAGGACATTTTGTCTACCTTGGCAACCTTATGGCACTGAGGTCTGTCAGGGAATTGTCCACCAACCAAAGCTTTTCCACCCGAATTAATCTTCGGAGAATCCTCTTGAAGTTTTCCACCTGGTAAAGATCACCCAGGTCCTGGAATGAAAGGTTCAGCTCCTGGCAAGGGAAAAATAAGATCAATCACTCACTTTTTAAAAATTTTTTTTTCTTGCTTTCTAATAACTATTCATTAAATATTTTTAATGCCAGAATTAGTTAAAAGGTGGATCTATTTTATGATGCTGCTCTTATAACAACTGGTGGTGCCAGGTGCCAAAATTCAAACTTGTGTATCAGCCTGATATTAATATTGATAGAATCATCTTGGAATGGTTTGGGTTGGAAGGGACCTTAAAGATCATCCAGTTCCAACCCCTGCCATGGGCAGGGACACCTTCCACTAAATCAGGCTGCTCAAATCAAACCCTGTCACAACACGGGATTTTTATATTTTGGGTCACAGCCTAAATAAAATTACATTCCAGTCCTTCTTCCCTTGTAAAACCCTCCTGGTTTACAGTGTCACAGTGCCAAGCTGAGCTTTAAAAACCTGCTCCCTGCAGGGAGCAGCCCCCACATTATTATTTGGCTTATTTACAACCAGAGCCCAAAATGTTAATGAGAAAGTTTTACAGCACAGTTTTCCCAGTTCTCTTGCAGCCTCTTTTCCCATTTCTCTGTGTCAGTTACTTGTTTTCTTTTTTTCAAAGGGTGTTCTTCTCTTCTGAAAAACAGCTCCTCTTCTGAGGGCCCTGGTCAGAGAAAAAGATTTACAAGGGTGGCTGTGATGGGGAACTGGCACGGAGTTACCTGCTGAAAGATTATACATGTGGCTGGGGAGAGATCTGTAATGAAGAAATATATAAAATATTATAGGTGTGTAGGTTTCCAGGCATCTAAGATATAAATTAATGGGAAGATTTTTCTACCATTTCCAGGCCCATAATTCAACAAGCAATCTGAGGTCCTGATGATTTGGTTCGTGGTTGGTAAATGACAGTTCTTCTACGGGTCAGAATAAAATCAAGCTGTTTCTGAACGGATGTTCAAAAGGATCTGAGCTCAAAAATCCTGTTTCTATGTGCTCTGAGCTGGCCTTTAACTTTTCTGAGAAAGGGAGATGTTTGCAACTCGCACTGACAACAACTGCAATGGGGTCAGGGACTCAAAATCTCATTTGTATTAATAATGACACACCCTGAACACTTCAGTTCTTAAGGTTTACTGAAATGTCTAGAGCTATGGACATCTTCAAATTCCCAATTAAAGCAAGGACAGGGTGGAAATTTTCCACTGTTCAGTCCCAAACGTGCAAATAGTGGATTTTGAAATCCATCTTTCAATCTCTGCTCTTGAGTGTGTCAGCAGATTGTACTGGAGCCAATTCAGCCTTAAAACACAATATATGTGCCACTGTTTGCAGCACTGGATTCCCCTCTTGGTTTCTTGTTTGGCATAGGGCATTCTGAGCAACATTTAAATGCTAATGAACTTTTGAGAGAAGTAATCAACACCACATTAATACTAAATATTTTCAATTTACCGTTCTGGCAGTTGTTTCCCATTTTTGCAATGACAAAGGATAACTTTTTAGTGATTAAAAAAACCCCAAATCTGTACAATATGGGATAAAATCCTGCCCCTTTTCAAGAGAATGGCAAACTCCATGATTTCAGGTCATAACATTTCGGCATGTAGGTACTGAGTAAATAGAGTGAAGGCTCCAATGTGAATGTGACTTTTTGATGTTCACCTTCTCTCACTCGGGGACAAAGGAGCTGATTTCCTCGAACATCATGTTCCTCTATGTCACACCAGCCAAGGTACTTGAAGGAGTCAGAAGGAAGCTTAAAAAAAAAAAAGCAAAATAAAGACATGAAAGAATCAGTAAAATTCTTCAGTTTCTGACATTACATTTTCTCATATTTTTGGCCTTATTGCAGTAAAAATCCCTCCAGTTAGAGCCACGTCTAGAAGCTGGTAAACGCTGTGGGAATGCAAAATTAAGCGTAGTTTGACACAGCTCCTTCAGCTTTACTTCCACAAATTGACTGAAATATTGGAGAAACCTTTCCAGGGCTTGTTATCCCCTTGCCCATCCCCTGCAGTTTGGTGCTCAGTGCTCACAGACCAAGTCCAACCCCTTTCCCCAGCTGACACCACAGCACAGAATCTTATTTATTGGAAGATGAGAGGAAGTGAAAGGGTCAGCCCCAAAGCTGAGGGAGAGATTTCTGCCTTAGCTGTTCTTTGTCAGGGCTCTCTTCCATAAACCTGTAAAGCCAAACACTCACTGGGGGAGGCAGCCCAGGGTCACAGCTTGGCCTGATGATTCCTCTGCCTTGTGATAAACCCGCTGGAATTGGGGGGGTGTCTCTCAGGATGGAGCAGCAGGATAAGTAGGATTCACAGAACTTTTCACTGCTTGTGGTCAGACCTGAGGAACTGAGAGAGATGTTAAACCAGTAATTGGTTCTGTTCAGAGAAATGCAGATTGTTTAATAATTCCAGAAAATACTGAGTAGCCCGGGTAGGATTTGGCCACGTGGTGCTGAGGTGAAACCACTGACAATCCCCTCACCTCTCACCTGAGCACTGTTTACATACATAGAGGCTTTCACAGATGAGTCCAAACATCAGAATGAGGAATTTACATTGACAGTTTGATAGAAAAATTCAGGAGAAAATGAAGGACTGAACCTGTTCAGTGTCCCCTTCTGCCCTGTATGGCCCTGCTTTGATGGATCCAGGCTGGATGAAAAGATACCTCAGATATTTATTTTCATCCCTTTGTATATGTATTTTGATTTGTTATTTTACTAATATTATATTAGTATATTTATTTTAATCTCTTGAAAATATTTTAGGGGAATCTCAAGGATCCAGAGGAAAGCTGAACTTTGTTCAACAGAGTCTTCAAATCACAGAATCATCAAGGCTGGAAAAGACCTCCAAGATCACCAAGCCCAACCTTCAACCTGAAGTGATGTGTTTTTGTGTTTTGCTACTCCATTACCTAAGAGCACTTCCAAAAACCCATTTTATACACCCTAAATGATGCAATTCCTCCAACTGTGCTTCAGAGGGGCTGAAGAATTTGCAGACTGGCAGCTTTTCCCATGGAATCCTTGAAAAAAAATGATTTAATTGAGTAAGTGTGTGCACACAGCACTGTAATTTGACTTTCACTGTACAGGCTGGGTGAGCTCTTGCCAGAAAGTATCAGCTGTCAGTGAGTATTGTTAGAACAACTCGAGTCGGGAATGGAGATAAAAATGCAGCTTTGAAATGGTTTGGGGAGCAAGGCAAAGAGAGTTTCCTGCTGAGTGTAACAGAGAAATTAAACAGAACATCAGTTAAAAGGTGCAATTACAGGTTATTGAGGAGACATGTGCTGTTGACCTCACTATGGTTGTGTTGCCTTTTTTAAGCACCAGCAAAGCCCAGTATTCCACCTTTGCTGGCTTTGGCCCAGAAGTGTTCCCAGGCTCTGACACGGAGATCTCCTCCTCCCTTCATGCTTTGTGGTGGTTTTTAATGAGATCAAACCAGCCCAAATAAACAACAGGTGACTTCAGGGAAGCTGAGTGAGCTCAGCATTTGGGAAATTAACAGCTATTTTATGTTTCTCGAAGTCATCTCGAGGCAAACAGAGCATTTTCATGTGTGTGTGTTCCAGAGCAGCAGGGTCACACACACAGCAGCCCCAGGAAAAGGAGATTTACACTGGGTCAGTATTAAAAAAAAAAAAAACCAGCAGGAAATAAAAATAGTGCTGGGAATCCTTGTTTAGCCCTACCTTGGTATCTGTTCTGCTTCTGCTTCCTTGTGTGTTAAATGAGGTCACACCAAAGAGATGTGGAGAAGTTCTTTTATATTTAAGAAAAAGGTCTGTTATTTCTCTCAGTTTGGAAGCGATTTTTTAGGATGTATTCAAATGACTATTTATAACTGCAAGACGTTTCAAAACCTACCTTCCTCTCAGCCAGATACCTCCTCCTCTGCTGAGACAGGAATAGGCACTCCCAGTGCCTCGAAATGTGGGATAAAACATTTTAGCTCAACCATTTAACACGGTACCTATTCTGATCTCCTGGCAGAAACCCACTCACAAAACTCTGTAGCATGGTAGGAAATGAAAGTCCAGAATCAACTGGCTTCTCCAATCAGGTGGGGAGTGAGATTTCCACGGGAAAGAGGGACAGAAGGAAGCATTTTTCATCTCAAAACTGCCTGAGTTTAACAAGCACCAGCTGGACCCCGACATTCTGTCACAGGAGATTCTTCTGGAGGAGCAAGTGCCACACCGCTTTTCTCTGCCTTGCTTTGTTTTCCTTCCTGTTTTGCTGCAAAACTGATGCAAGAGAAATGGCAGTGAACGAGGCAGGATGCAATTCCAAGCAATTACAGATCACACAATACATGAAAGGAACGAAATTTCCTGCCTTGATTGTGGGGCCCTTGGGCTGGATATGAATCTCCAATGACACCTCTGGGAGCTACACACTAGATTATGTCAAGCATTAAGGGAAAAAAAAAAATTAGATTCATGATGTCTGTCCAGGCTGAGTCATTTCCTCTCACTTCGCCTGCAGTGAGGAATCGGTGGTTATCATAAATCAGAGACCTAAATTCTTATGAGAGAAGAATTAATTTCACTAATGGAAACCCTCTGTGGCAATTGTATTCCTCCAGTCTCTCTCCTTTTGGGGTGGGGGAGCAGTACCTGTGGTGTGTTTTAAGTAGAGATACTTGACTATATTTTAAGAATTCTATAAAAGAAGACTTGCCAGGAAACCTAAAATGATAATGGGGTAAAAAAAAATCCTGTGTGTGACCAACTTCTAATTTCTGAGAGTGGCCCTCAATGTAGTTCCTACCACAGCTACAGCTTTGCCACTGATATCAAAGCCAGGTACAAAATTTCAGAGCACTCCAGTCAAAATCAAACACCTAAACCCTCCACCTGGCTCAGGTATGATTTCCCCTCCCCTAACTGGAGTTGCCAGGCTGGAAATTCAGGCTTGGAAAATTTTTTTGCCTCTCTCTCAAGTCAGTGGAGATGAGTGGGAACGTCCAGATATTCATTTACTCAACCCAGCCTCGGTGCTTTTTATTTTCAGCTGGAATGACTCACCATCCACAGGATCCCACAGGCTGCCCTGAGAGCAGGCACAGCTCCAGGGCATCTAAAGTTTGATGAGGAGGATCCCACCTGAAGTGCCTACAGGATGTTTTGAAGCAGAAGGACCTCTGATCCCTTCAAACAAGCTCAGGGGAAGTTTCTGTTCCACGTAGCAGCATTGAAATATATAAACCAGCCACTCCAACTAAATAATTAAACAAAACCCCCCAAAATTGGTACTAAACAGGCCCTAAGCAGCACATTGAAGTCTGGAGCTGACTGGAGGTGAGTAAAAAGTGCTCATGACTGACCCCATGTGTTTTCTGTATTCTCCTCAGGGCAAGTCCCAGTGGGGAATTAAGGGGCTGAAATGTTTTGCTAAGTGGCAGGAACCAGGGCAGAACAGCTACTGCATTTTTCAGCACATGACTGGTGAGATATCAGGCCGTATCTTGGCAAATCATGCCCTGCCACAGAGCTCCCTGATCCAAGTCCCACTTTATCGAGACGTCACTGCCAGTCGTGAGACCATGAAATGCTTCTCCTCCCACTGACCACGTTTTTACAGACTCCAAAATGCTCTAAGTTTCCTTAATGCAGTGCAAGTGCATTTGAGCCCAGCTGACTTTGTGGGTAGAATACATTAAAAGCCCATGAAATGCTTTGAAGAGCCATAGCTGAGCTGCTTCTGAAACTACACCTGGGAAAGACATTCTGAGGGAAAAACTGAAGGAAAAATCCCTCCTGTGGATATTTTAGACATTCAGCTGCTAAGAAAGGACTGTCAGTCAAAAAACTCCTTTCTCCTGATAAAAAGGCAGCCCTGATAAACAAACATCTGAGACTCCACAGCACAGGTCCAGCTTTGCCTGGCAGAAAATGGAAAGCTCAGTGGAAGAGGAGGAGAGATAAAGAAGGTTATAACTGAACTCTTGCAGTTGGGATCTGAAAGGCTTTTAGTCCTAGTGTTTTCAGCAGTTTTGGGGTCTGGTCCAGCTTTCCACAGTCTTATTCCCAGCTGCTTTTCATGAATCAGCAGCCTCGAGCAGGCTTAGCTTTCACTGAATGGTGTTTACTTTCCCCATAGATCTGAAATGCTCTTGGTAAAAGATCTGGGAATGAGCAGTAGGGCTGTTGGTACTGACTCTTCACATATCCAGAGTCAGAATTCCTATGGTGCTCCCTACAGCTTCACATCCCACCAAATCCCAGGCCATATCTGATGGGAAGGTCCCTGCTGCCAGGAGGTTGATCTCAGTGAAGTCTGGTCAGGTTGTAAGTGCTCCAAATCCTTTCAGCCCTGCTACAGTGGAAGAGAAAAATGTGGACCATTCTAAAAGAACCAAACCAAACATGTTTTAAGATGATCTTTCAGAAAAAGGAAAAAGAAAACCAAACCTAAGAAAGGAAGAAAAGGGTGATACACCCCCATATTTGTGCTGTCCCAGTCAGTGGCACAATCCAAAGTCTATCCCCATAAATGAACTGCAGGGTTAGCTTACAAACACAAATCCTGGAGGTATTTAATAGACATCAAACTCACAATTTGGGCTCTCCTTAGTTCCAAATGCACCCAATTTACTGCTCAGGAGCAGCTTTGCTGGTATGCAAACATTTATTACGGGAACTCTCTGAACTTAGAATAGTTGAGGATGTGGACACAGTTGTTTCCATGCTCTATTACCTTTCCATTACTTTTATAGGAGTTTTATGAGACATTATACAACATTTTGAAGCAGCTCTTTTGAGCATAATTTAGTGACAAACACACCTGTAAGTTATGGCTACAATGCACCCTTGCTATTAGCTCTAGCATCAATTATCTCGCTTTATGCATCATAAAATTGCCCCCCACAAGACATAATTAACATAATTAGGTCCTATCACCGTAATTATACACACTTAGAATATTAACTAAGATTTTCCTCGTGGGTACAAACTCCACATCTCAATCCATGTGCCTTTCACACATTTTTACAACAAATCAGACTTTTCTGATGGGACAGCTTTTGCCTTTCAGCAAAAACATGGCACCAAGAAATAAAAAAAAAAAACAAAATTCCCCCGTTGGAATTCCTGCTTTTGCTGCACAACAGTATCTCCATTAGCAATACAGGCTGGCACATTTTAAAAAGACACTCAATCCTGTAACATTATCTTTGTTGTCAAAGCATGTCAAGCTGTGCAATGACTACAGGAACGGCTCTCCTTTCACCCTCCTACCTTTCAGACATGTCTCGCTGGTGCACAAAGTCCTCACATCTTGCACAGGGCTATTTGTCTACAGTCACAGCTTATCTTCCCATCTCTGCCCCTGCATGGGGAGGGAGCTCCACAGCCTCTGGAGAGGGGGAACCTGCAGGGATCCAGGCTGGGGCTGGGTGGATTCACCGTCTCCAAGGAAACGCTGTCACCTCGCAACGCAGTCACGTTAGGAGCTATTGTTACCAATCTCTTAAGTACATCAAACAAATTCCTGGGCTGGTGGAGCTGGTATCAATGAACTGTCTTTCCAGAAGGTGCCTAAAGATAGGTTGGTGATACCTGTAGCAAGATACGTGATCGTCCGGACGAATCTCTGATCTGCTCACTGCGGAGGCTTCACTTTCCTGACTCGCTTTCACAGTTTTGCCCACTCGAAGTTAATATTTTCTTTGCCTCTAAGACTTCCTGCTTCATTAATGGCTTGTTAAATGCCTTATTAATTTATCAGAGAGCTTTGGATGAAAAGAAACTACTTAAAGAGCCTCATGTTTTATGTAACGTCCATGAAAGTTCTTCATGGGCTCCTCTTCACTCTGTTGAGGGTTCTTGCCTTGTTTGAACGTGCTCAGCCATTTTAGAAACAACCTCCCAGGCTTCTTTCTTCGAGTTTGCAGCTGAGAATGAAAATAAGAGACTCTTCTCTTGGTGGGAACCAACAGGTCAGTTTTGTGTCTGTTTTTATGTTATATTTTTCTTAACACATTAAAGCTGTAGGTTTTGAGAGCCGGTCCAGTGAAGCTATTCCCTTGAAAACGTGTTTGATGTGATGTTTGTTTGGCTCACCCGGACAAAGTGCAGGTGCTGGCAGGGTGCCACTGATGGAATTGCAGCCCAGGGTTGTTCTGGGCACTGGTTAGCTCCTGCTGAAGTTTACAGATGGCTTTTAAACTCCAGCAGTTGTTACGGGAGCCAGGTTTTGGTGTAAGGTTATAATGGAGCACTCAATCACACCCTATTGATCGGCATCTCCCACACCACGGGCACAGCTCCTGCCTCACTCGAGCTCCTGGGCTCAGCACTGAAAGAAGAGGGATAAATAAGTTAAAATCAATGTGGAAAAAAGTACACAATCCGCTCTGCCTGGGGATATTCATCTGGAAATACCATATAGTCAATCCCTCGATGGTTCTGACTTCCTACCTTTCAATTTCTTCACAGAAGAATTATTCCTTATTCTCCCTTTCCCTCATATTTCCCTTTTCTCTTCTTCTTGGTTGTTACAAAGGCTGATCAATAAAAGGTTTTTCTGGGCAGAAAGGCATGTGCTTTTCCCAACAGTGACTGGAGGCTCCAAAGCATTCCCTTAGAAATTTCTGCTGGCAAACTTCGCCGTGCCAGGAGAAGTAGAGGAGAAAAATGGTTGTTAGAAAATTTCAGCTCCTGTGCAAAGGTATTTTGTGGTTCCAAATGTTGAATTGACAGATGGTTATGTGAAATTTAACAAAGTAGTCATTCCACACAGGTTGCATTAAAATTTTATGTGGTAAGAGCTGAGTTTATTACAGGGTGGGCAGAGAATGGAGTATTAGGGATTCATCAGGTCACTTGAACGTATCCTGTCTCTGCCTGCTAAGAATAAAAAAAATGAATATCTAAATCAAACAAGACTGTAATTTGGGGCCTTTCTACTTACCATTTGTCCTGCCTGCACAAAATGAAAGGAATTGGTCCCCATCACAGCCTAATGGGCTTCAGATCTTCTGTGGCAAATGCAATCCTCATAAAATCCATGAAAAATTATCTCTGTGCTATTGCAGGGAAATGACATATTTTACATGGTGGAGGCCTTTCCATTACAAACACTATTTTTCAGATCTTTACAACCTGCCCATAAAAATGTGCTTCTGACAAGAAATTCAGCAGCCTGCCCCAGCTCTGCAGGGAAGAGTTTTTCCCCACTTTATCCAATTTTGACCAGTAATTTTGTGTCTGAAACGGCTGAGCAGGGCGAATGCGGGGTGGGCATCAGTCTCAACCACGTGTCTGTCACATCTGCATTCGATCAGATGCTTTCCTGGCTGTCCTACAGGTGCATGAAATATGTATGCACTGGCCACAACAGGGCTCATTCTGAGGGCTGATTAATGGCAGAAACAATCCCAATTATTCTGACTGCTGTAGGCCACAAGAGGCCCTGTTGGTCTGGGCACCACAGAAAGCCAGGAAAGCAGAGTTTGCTCTAGAGAGTTTGGGCTTTAATTGAACAGAGCAGACAGACAAAGAGCAGGAAGAAAGGAAATAATGTTATCCCTCCTCCTTTTCTGCAGAAATAACTGAAATGCTCAGACCATGAAATCCTGGCACCGTGGTAATAGGCAGCAGAAATCGTGTTCCTGTGAGCAGGGTCAGCAGTCACAGAGCATTCACAGGGCCTGACATCACTGAGGCCAGACTAGAGGAACAGTCTGGCTTTAAAGTCTGCATTGAAACAGCTGAGTTTCTCTGAGCTGACATTTCGTTAATCATCATTAAAGAACACTTAAAAATCATTTCTGTGTGATAACATTTTTCTCATTCGGGGATGCAGCAGCTTGTAAAAATTAGTTTGTTGGTGCAACTTCATGTTCTTTACATAAAATACTTAATTTGCTAAGGTGATATCAAACCATTAACCAAAATCAGATCTAAAAACATTTCAGCAGCAGCAGCAAGTTAATTTCTCTGTTGCTCTTACCTGGTTTGACCATATCCAGCAATCCATGGTATTGGAGTCAGATGAATCAGTTAGAGGGAGAATTTCTTTGACTGTTTCTTTAGTACAATCTGCATGGACAGTCCCAGGAAGCACTGGAAAAGGAACACAGTGTTAAATGCACAGATGTTCATCTGTGCCTGGGCAGAGAAGCAGCCACAACTCACGCAAACCAAGTGGACATTTTGCTGAGTTACCCAGGCAACACATTTCTTTTTGTCCTGCCCATTCAGGATTCCACTCAACCCTTCAGCTCCCACCGGTAGGACTTGGAGAGCATTCCCAGGGAAAAGCCAAGTACAACAGGATAAAGCCTTGGAGAGAACGAGAGCAGAGTTAGTGAAACTTTTCATCAGGGTCACCAGACAAAAAGGAATCAACAACAAGCCACATAAATTATTGAAGTGAAAACTATATATGTCTGGTTTTCTGAGGTGTGACAAACCCAGGGATTCCAAGAGGGTTGGAGGGGCTGTAACCAAGCAACAAGTACTGAAATTTGGTTCTCTCTTCTGGAAAAACAACGGGCTTGCAAGTCATAGTGACAATGTCTGGCACTAAAAATGGAGCCTTTTCTTGATTTTATAGTCTTTGGCTCAAGCCATGAGAGGAGATGTTTATGGAATGGGGAAGAGAATTTTTATTTGGTTTAGGAGAGACTTATTTCAGTATCAAATCTGGATTTTCTAACCAAATGTAGGTCAGCCATTTCTGGGGGAGTTGGACTTTATCTCACACTACAGAAAGATTACATATAAGTAACGTTTGGAGATATTTTTTGTTTTAAAGTTTCTTTTCAAAAAAAACATTGGGCATAACTTCTCTTTTCTTGCATTTGGCAACTTGAAAGAGAAAGCCTAATCATAACCCAAGTATCCTATATCTCACTGAGATATATTTTCCCTTTTACCTTCAAACATTGCTTTTTATACTGAATGAATTTATTGCCTCCTGATGCACAGATGCCCATAGGAAGGTCATGCTTAACCTCATACCCTCTCAAGTAATGCCACTGAATTCAGCTGGAGCAGAATCCAACTCGTATGTGCATGTGGAAAAATCCCAAAGGTACCTGCCAGGTGTCTGCCAGACTTCTCCCAGGAGACTGAGCTGAGTGTTGCTTCCCACAAGTGATGGTTTAGAGCTCAGTGATGGTGATAGACAAAGCCCCATCCCTTTTAATGAGTCTGCTGTCAGTCCCCACTTGGCCAGGTGCCATTTCTGTCTAACCCTCAAAACTTAAAACCCCTCACCCAAAGCTGCCAAAACAAACAGGAGCAGGCATTTGCTGGAGAACTCTGCTGTGGGGTCAGTCTCATTTCCTCCCTCCACGTCCTTATTATGGATCTCATCTTTCATCTTCTCACGACTTAATTGTTAGCAATTCCCAATGGGATACAACATTCATTAAGCACTTCCTAATTTATCAAACATGGGTTTCATCAGGTAATTTTAATCATATGAAAATCATTCTGAATTCATTTTGATGTACAATTTCCTGTCGAAGCCTTGTGAGCCTCCTTTTCCCCTGTACTGTTGGAAGCAGCATCTCTGGTTATTCTCCTCTCTAACTTCCATCATTGCAGAGGCCACAATATTTCCATAATTTTTTGCATTTATTTATGAAGCTGCTGCCAACTGCTGAAGAGTTATGTTTCCTCTTTTTGTGGATAATTGATGACCTGAATTACATTGAAAAAATTGTTTCACTTCATCCGTCAAAACCTTCCCTTCCCGAAACTCAGACCTTGCAAATATGGGAATACTTGGGAGTCACCAGAGCACTTCTTTATTAAAGTGGCTTTACCAAGTTGCCATATGTCAGATATTTGAGAGAAATAAGCATAATCTCTTTAAGTATGGAACAGGAAAACTACTCCATTGCTGGGTCAAGGTGGTAAGAATGACCCAGCTCTCAATAAGCTAAGAAAGGAGGGAAAGAATAGGAAAACATGGAAAAGAAGTGCAGTTGAATGATAAACATAATTCAGTTGTTTAAAATTCAGAGATGCCTGTCCCCATTCCAATCAAAGAAGGAACTGAGAGCCCTGAACGTGTATTTACAGGCAGGACTTGTTCCTGACATCTCTGATTTTTTTTTTTTTCCATCCCTATTCTTTCCCCGACTCTTATTGCCAAAAAAAATTAGGTTCGAATGAATGCCTTGTTATTCACTGTCTGCAAGGATAATAAAGATGTTCTCTGGCTGAGAGCAGAAAGCAGGGCCTCCTGTGATCATGGGAAAAAGAAGAGAGAAGCATTATGAGAAGGATCAACTGTTTTTATTAAAGGTGCTGTGTTCATGCAGCTTTTGTCAGGAAATCCAAATAATTTGCTCCCACTTGCTTTCATTTGGAAAAAAATGGCAGCCTCGTGTTACATAAAAGAAGGAGAAAGAGCCTTGTTTCTCTCCAGTGCTTCTTTTCTAGGAAGGAGACAGACACACTGTGGCTGTCCACAATTCCTGCATGGAAAGCTGGGAACAGGCACAGCCTGCCAAGAGGAATTAAATGTAATGAAAATGTTTCTGCTCCAAGTCAGAGACTGCATTTGCTGTATCACAGCCTGGGTGTTCTGAGGGCTACAAGATATTCTCTTTGCAGCAGTGCTGGGGGCGCTGAGGGGTTCTTGGGACTGATTTCCCATCGCTTTGTCCCTCAGCTGAGGATTTGGACCTCACCAAATGGGGATTTCTGAGCAACAGGCATTGTGTATTCACAAGGCACAGCTATAAATACCTATTTTAAGTCAGGTCTCCTGACCTCAGTAGAGGAGGGATTCTGGACTCACAAGAAGACCTCGAAGTATATCCACAGGGATGATTTACCTTCCCCTTTCCACAACACTGTCTTTGCACCCACGTTCTGGCACTGCAGGACCCCAAAGGTGCTGGTGGGGCTTCCCAGAGCCCGTGTTTGTAATTCCTGGTGTGGGCAGTGCTCCATCCACATGAATTAGTCCTTCCTGCCACGGGATCACTGTCAGTCAGGGCCCAGGGAAGGTGATCCACTGGCTGCAAATGGAATGACTTCATCCAGTGCCTCGCTCTGCTTTAGCTGTTTTCATCCAAAATCCCCTCTGCAGACAAAGCTGGATTCTTCAGAGGGTCATCGCCCACCTCACACTTTTGCTTTAACAGAGATGAGGTGATAGAAGAGGCAGCTTTTCTTTCAGGGAAAAAAAAAATTAAAACCTATACTATTCAGATCCATCTTGATCTTTGGACTTCAAGAGGCCCTAAGTCCAGTGCTGGCCTGAAGGAGTCAAGAAGATGCTGTTAAACTGCCTTATGTCACTCTGTTCTCCAGTCACAGACCTAAATAAAAACATTAATCATACCATCTTTCAGGTGCTCCCCTTTGCTGCCAGCTCCATGCTGTATTCCAGCAGCTGGGAAATGAGAATTTTCCTTCCTCCTTGCCTTGCCCTGGGAGAAGAAGAGAGCCCTGCTTTCAGCAGGAAACGTGCTGATGTTGCCTCTTCAGGCAAACAAAACTTACTGAAAAGCAACAAGGTGTGAGTCCCCTGATTGAGGCAGAATATTTCTGCTGATGCCTGTTCTTTAATGTCTTCTTTCCAACCTCATTTTTTTTTTTTTGCAGTTGAGCTGTGAGACACGAGCAGCTGAGCTTCAGTGCTGCTCCTCCTCATTGTGCATGCTGCCTTGGCTGTTTTGGAGAGCTGCTGAATACAAAACGAAGCTGCAAGAGTGTGTTTGCTCCACAGGCAGCAAGGCATGAAGCACTCCTTTCTCCAGCTGTGGAGTACAGCCAGAATCTTGCTCCCAGTGTGGTTGGAGATGTGACTCAGTGTGTGTGACATTTACTATTCCATTGTGTGACAGCAGATGATTAATGCTCGCAGCAAAACACGAGCCGGTTTAAATAAACAAAATTAAATGTATTTCTATGATTATAGAAATCATGTGTTGTATCTCTGAGGGAACAATCAGCTGCTGCTCCCAAATGCTTCAGATCTGTTGGCTTGTTTTGAAATGCTTTGATTGTTCAGTGGATTTTCCTGCTGCATAAATCCATGGGCACTCTGGCCCAACGAGGCCAGTCAGGGATTTGGCCTGGAGTGTGGGACACAGCAGGCTGCTGCACATCAGCCTCAATCTTGTTTCATGGTCAGCAATTTACAGCAGCAGATTGTTCCAGCCCAGCCTCAGAGAGGCATCACGAGATATAAAAGGGCAGGACCTCAGCCCGGTGCCAAACCAGTGGGATTCTCCCAAGCCTGTCCCAAGGGCACCAGAGCAGCTGGACCTGCTGGTCACCCACCAGGAGGGGTGTCCCTTCTGTTCCAGCAATGCTGCTTCCTGAGGAATGAGTCGCTTGGGATAGAGCCCAGTGTGTGGAGCAGAGCCCAGTTCTGAGTCTGATGCGTGTTCTGAGATTGGGAACAGGAATAAATACTGATTTTATACCTCTCTACCAACTGTGTTGGGCAAAAAACGAGTCCTAACTGCTGTGTCTGAGCAGGGTTAGGGAGTGTTAGAGCAGCTGAAGGCACCAGCAGTGTTACTGCCACGACATACAAAACCACAACACTGTCACAGAGACCCCTTGGTTTATCAGACTGTCTTCAGGTGTGTGTGCTCAGTGTGAACACACCTGCAAAATTAAAAATCCCCAAGCTCTGTTGGAAAAAAAAAAAAGACCATGTACAGAAACTCTCTAAAAAATAAGCAGGGCTTTGCAGCACTGAAGGAGATGGAAATGTAAAACACCCTTTCCACTTGAAACCCCTTCTCTGTGGAGTCATCAGGATGCATTTCCTGGGGAAAGAGCAAAGACTTTGATCTGCCTTTTCCTTGAATGCTGTTCAGATTATCATGCTTGCCATGAAGGGTGCAAAATGGGCTGCCAGCTGGTTAATGGCCCTTCTGAAAAACAGCCTGCTCTGTTGCTTTTTGGAAGCCACTTGTCATGGAACTATCATAACATAATCTCTGGGCTCTCGTCCTCCATGGGAGGGAGCGTATTTTGAGCAGGTGTTATCGAGGCTAAGAGAGCCTGAATTAACTCATCTTGAAGATACTTCTCAGTGCACTGCCAATAAATCTGCTGGAGAGTTGTCCCATCTACAAAATGCATGCCAAGTGATACAGAAGCAGCAGATCAGGGATGAGTTCTGCCAGCTCCTCCCGTGGGGGCCGTGGCTCCTCTTCAGGGTGAGCTTTGCCACTGCCCCTCGTGTTAAACTCTGCTGTCCCTTGATTTCCCCGGGGCTCCCTGCCTTCATCTGTCTCCTCCTATCAGCTTTGTGAATCCCCTGGGCAGCGGTTGGAGGCACAGGAATTTGCTGCCATCGCTTTCAAGAGGCTGGAATTCATCATTTAACTGCAGGGACTGAGGGAGAGGAGCTTAGCCAAGTTGCTGACTGAGAAAGGGAGGGGGCAAACAACCTTTTTAGTCCCTTACAGGAACTCTGCACCCAGGATAAGTCCTGCAGCCTCTAAACCAAGAGGCACACAGTGGCTTCATTATTTTGTACTGCATTATCTGATGGTTTCCTGCAGCAATGGGTTAGGTTTTGCTTACTTATAAGAGTAAAATAATAACAGGATTTGTGACTCTTGCAGTATATCCACATTTAATGAGTGCATGTGCACACATACCAAATATAACTTTACAAAGTCTCCACCTTGCATGCTTATAGTCCTCACCTTTTTTTTGTAGAAACACTGGGATTAGAAACCCATTTCGTATTTTCAGGTAAGTGGCCTCAAGTAGTTTTTGCAAAGGGGGCAAAAATTGAGTTCTTACTAATCACAAAAATTCCCACCCAGTTCTTTGAACTTAGGCTTCAGGGCACAGCCTGAGAGAAACCTCTCATGGTCCAAAACTGACTGCAACGAATGGCAACCCTTTGATGATGGACTGCACAGGGATTTGGAACAGGCTCCAGGTGACTCTGACTAAATTTAGCTTCTTCTGATGACACTTTTTGCTCTGGGTGTTTTGGACACTGCAGAATTGTTGGCTTGATTTAAACATTTAAGGTTATGGAATTAGACACCTCCTAATTTCTGCTCTGCCTATCTTGATGTATCATCAGTGACGAGGAAGAGCTGGTACCATGCTCAGCTTTTGTAAGGGCTTGATCCAAAGCTGTTTTACTCCTGATTCCAAGCTCTCTGTCCCACACATTATGAATCAAAAGCTCAGTAATTAAGAGGTCACCTCCTCAGCACACTTTGTTCCATGTGTGTATACACACTGAACTTGGAATGGCACTGGAAAATAAATGCATTAAAATCACTCAAGGTTACCCTGTTCAGCTTGCACCCCATGAAACTGCAGCAGGAAACTAGTTCTGAAATACTGGGATGATTCACAAATAGCTTCTGATCAAAAAGCTGATGTGAGAGCCTCAAATAAACAGGCTTTTTGTGTCACACTGTTGGTGACCAGTGAGATTTGACATTGCCCAGACCATGATCCTTACAGGTTCCAGGGCAAGATGGATTTCTTGATGTCTTTTATTTCTTATCATGTTCTGCCATATTTTATTCACTCTGCTCAGGCAGTGCTATCACAGTTACCACCTGCAAGGATTCCAGCTTGGCTTTAAAACACAACTCTTAACAAACACCTGTAAACAGAGCAAAAATATTAAACTGGGTCTAAACTCTTTTGGATGTAGAATGCTTGAAGGAATGGCTGAAATTCTTCTTTTTCCAAGGGTAATTCCAATCCCTTAACGAGAACACTAAAGATGTGATTTAGACACAATCCAGATTTCCTCGGGATGTTTTTCCTCCCTTCCTTAAAAGCACTTCTACACAAACACAGAACTGTTTTTCTGTAGGAATTTTCCAGCAGTTTCTCCAAAAGATCTCTTTTCCATTGGGAAGATGCGTGTTTATGAGAGAAAGACAGTAAACCAACTTGTGATGAGCAGAGCACAGGTCATACCCAAACCATCATTCCTGCTGTGATTCAGTGGGGCTGAAAAGATAAAAACTCAGGCAGTGGGTTCAATTCCTGAGCTGCAGCAACAATTTCAATTCTTTCCTGGTCCTGGTAGACCTAAAATTTTACAAGCACTGTCCGTGTCTTGGATAATACATTTACCTTTCCCACCTTTCTCCATTACCTGATATCTTTCATTACCTCACAGCCTTGACTGTTGCACTGTGCCATTGTCTATAAACTCCAATTTCAACTGCATTTTTTGTACATTACTTTTGTCTACCTTTTTATTCAGTTTGCCTGCTGCCTAAACAACTGGCCCATGACTGGTTTCTAAATAATGCTGTAAAATGAACAGTATTGCTGTGGATGTGCTTTTAAGGTAGTGGGATGGAAAAAGAATGTCATTTGGGGGTCCTGGAAGAGGGGGGTGGCAGATACATGGTGTTAATGAGTTACAAAGTACCGACTGTGTGCCCTGAGAATGGTTCCTCATGTGGAACTTTGTTTTCCAGCCCTCACCCAGTGCCAGCTGGAAGCCAAAGAACCTGTGAACCAGTGAACAGAGGTCCCAGTGAGCAGCTGGAGTCTCCCTCCTGTCTGGACCCCTGTGACTGTGGCAGCTTGAGCCAAACCCCTTGGAGACCACAGAAAGTTTTACAAACTAAATTAATCTACAGTTTCTCCTCAGTTGTGCTCAGAGCTCACAAGGGAAGTCATCTTAGTTCTTGCTGGTATTATCTGAGTTACCAAGGTACTGTTTTCCTCCTCCCTGGCACTGGGTTTTGGGGGGTAATTCACCCATCTCTTTCTAATCCATGTATTTCCATTTTCCACTGCAGGGCCAAAAGCAAAGATTGCCCAATTCAAGGGACAGGAACAACTCAAGAACGAGCTTGTAAACTGCCTTGCTGCCACTTCAAGAAAACCACTGTAGGAACATTTACTGCCTCCTGCTGAGGAAGAGGGAACACCTGCCAGGGGTGTGTGCAAGGGAACAAGAATTCCCCTGGGAGCAATGAACTTCATCCAACAACCCATTATCAAAGATTCAGAGCAAAGTTTGCAACACAAAATATTTCAGGGTTTGTTCCCCCCATCCCCAAATATCAGTCCCAGGAACTTGGGTCTAACTTGTGTCTAAACTCATTAATTGTGCAACCTACACAAATTTAAGTCCCACTTGGGCTGCTCAGCTTCCCAACACTCCCCCAGGATTACTGTCAATAGGAAGGTCCTTCTTAGCTCCTTAGGATAGAGTGACATCTTGTGGTTTCTCCTTTTGTCCACCATTGACAAATAAAAATTAGCCAAGAAAGCTTTGTCCAAGTTTGGGTTTGTTTGTTTCTGGTTTAACTCCACCATCTCATTTGTTTGAGGAATATCACATTCCTGATTCTCAGACACTGAAACAACATTTGCTTTGCCACCACCAAGGCTTGTGGAAAGAGAGTGAAAATCAGTGCCTGGAACACCAACAAAAACATTCTAATTCACAGAACACAAATTCTTCTTTGAATGTAGAATCTACAAAAACTGGTGCTCAAAATCATTTGCAAGTGGGATCTTATAAGTTAAATACATTATTAGTTATGTATTTATTAGTTTAATAAGTCAATCTCCAGCAGTAGCACCACTACTAAAAGGATTCTTAGGGAAAATACTCTCTCCAACTGCAGCTCTGGAAGTCATTCCCACCTGGACTCCAGGTGTGCAAGGGATTATCCTTCTCATGCTTCAACTGCAGCTGCACCACAGAATGATCTCAGTAATCAGTGCCACACCACGGGTCACTCACCCAGCACAATCAGAGAAGTTATAGTGATTTATTTGCTGATTTTGCCTCCACCACAAAATACAATTTTTCTTTTTTTTTTTTTTTTAAGACTACACAGCTGAACTCACATGTGAGCTGCTGCTGACAAACTCCCCTTCCCCCCAAAAAAAGATCCAAACAAAAAGACAAAATTATTTTGTTAGTTTTGTATTGAAAAAGCAAAAGCATCTTTGAAAGGAATGTTCTACTAAATCTGGAGCAAAGCCCATAATGGAGTGGCATTCATGGACCTCAATAAACTGGTAGCAATACTTAGGATATTATTCCTGCTGAAAAGCACTATTGTTTGAGAGCTGTTCTCATTGTGGTCTACAACTGACATATTTGCATAAGTTGGAAGTAAATCAATTCAGTGTTGTTGAAAACCACATAATTCTCAATTTTCTAGAAACATAAAAGGGCTGTTTTGCATCTCTAAGGACCAGGAGAGCAGCAAGTGAAACCACCAGTGTTTTCCTGTTCCTGCTGGATTTCCTCTGTGCCCACTCAGGCAGTTCTCAGAGGCAGATCTGGAATGTTTAATTGCACACCATTCCAGCTGTATCCCTGCTCACTCCAACTGCTGGGGAACACTGTGCACTTGCCTGGTATCCTCTACAAACACTCCTGCCTGGCAGCTGTCCTTCCAAAATTCCACAGCTTTAGCTCAAATCCATCTCCAGTCCTTTCCTTGGTAAGGAAGCATCTACTGCTGCCACGAACTGGTGCAAAGAGAACACAGAATTGGTCAGGAAGAACTTCTGAGGGACTCAAACTAAACATTGGCTTTCTTGTGCCTTTCCAAATCAGATGAACACGACGAAAATTAGCTTGAAAAAAGTCATGGCTTAAGAATCAGGCTCCTATAAGATTAAACCCACAAGGGATGTGGGTCACTTTTACAGACAAGAGGGGATGTTCATAGAGCTGTTTAAATATGAAGCATCAGCCCTTGTATAACCCCCATCAAAACTCATTCTACCTGCAGTGACACTAGTTCTCTGTCTTGCTAAATGTAGCCCCTGCTCATGGTGAGAACTCCCTTTCTGCCCTCCCAAGCATAACATTTTCAGCTATTCAAAACTAAAATTACAATTTTTGTCTAAATTTAAACGCCAAACCTTCCCACCAAGCCTAGACTATAATACATAAGGGTTATAAGCAACAGCAACACACTAAGGAGCCCCATTTTTGAAACAATTCAAGGAGGCAGAGCCAGAAATGTGTCCAAATGCCCTTCCTCTGAGGGAGCATAACCAGCCTCCACAGAGAACATCCATCACAGACCAGATCTGCACCAGCAGGACAAAAGACTGAACAATGTGTTAGATTTTGGAAGTCCTCCTGGCACGAATAACTTTGTGAGCAGCATCTGTGCTGCTCTGAAGGGAATGAGTGGCAGAGAGGCCCGTGACTGAAGTCCAGGCTGTAAGGTTTGTTCCCACAGGATTCCAAAGACAAAACTCCTACTGACTGAGAAGAAGCCCACTTCTTATCCACAGGTTTGTGCTGATGATCTGTTTCAGAGGAGCTCCTCCCTCCTTTTCCCCTGTTCTCTCTTACCTTTCCAGTAACTCCTGTTCTTTCTGTACTTTGCCCAAGGAGGGATGAAATAATGACATGGCTCTCTGGTGACAGTGGGTACTTCTCCTCCTCTTCCAAATGGAAACACCAGCTAATTCTCCTGCTAATATTTACTTGTGCTACGTGTCATTCTCCTCTCTGGCAGTTTATTCTCAAGAAAAAGTTAAGAAATGAAAAGGATTATGTTTTTTCCTTTAGACATTTATTTATGAACAGAACATTTTTAGACACTTAAAATTAAGGTTTTTTTTTTTTTTTTGAGATAGAACATTCTAGATCCCTGAAGTGAGTGAGAGTGAAAAGCTCAGGTTGAAGTAAAACAACTACTCTGGGAGAGGAAAATATGTGCACACAAATTACTTTAGTACTCAGGTATTTTACTTCAGTCACACACAGAGCTGTTCTGCACTGACAGGGCTCAAATATTCATGCCATCAACTTTTATTGTCATCAACACTTAGGGAGGGTCAGTGGCAGTCACATGCAGGAGCATCCAGAAAAGCAACATTTGAGAATCACGGGGGAGAGTTCACACAAAATCTATCACAGTCAGAGAATAAAATCCACTCAGCTTCATTTGTTCCATTCCCCCCTGATCAGCCAGCAGAGCACACAGGCTCTTCACTGCTCTGACAGGAACAGGATGAGAGCACACTGTCCACGTGGAGCTCTCAGAAATCACCACCAAGGTTTGCCATCTGCATTATTCAGAGCTGCACATTCTGCTCCTGTCTCATTGATCAAGCCAATCTTTGGACCGTAAAAAAAAAAAAAAAAAATCACAAATAATGGGCTTGCAGTTTTCTGCTTTACAATCCACTAGAACAAGAAACAGTTGTTGACATGTACACAACTTTATTTTAAGGACACAGCAATCACAACAACAGAAACAGAACCATTATTTTAATACTGTAAGCTTCCCTCTGGGAACTGAACTTGCACACAGTTAGATCCGAAAGCGTCTGAAACAATATCTTGGGGGGGAAAAAACACAGCAAACCTTAAATATATTAACTTCAAACTTTATGTGCTTATCTCCTCTTTTTTGGTAGCTGGTGGCAGTTAAAGCTTTTCAAAGTCATGGCCACTTGTACTCATTGCTTCGGGGTGCATCACCCGTCCCATGAATAACACGGTACCTGTGGGGAGAGCGGGGAGGGAGAGGGGGATGGAGAGATGTCAGAACCAAAATTAAATTAAATTGGAGGAGTATGACATAATGAATACCAACAATAAGCTCCAGAGCACGTGGTGGATGATTTTTAGAGGAAGATGCAGCAGAGAAGTTGGTGGTCATGCAACAGCAACCGCCCCAAAGCGAGCGGGTTCTGCTCTGTTCTGATGGGAGGTTTTCTTTTCAGGGAGATTTCGGGATGCTGAGTAGGTAAAAAAGGCAGATCTCCTCCTCCAGATATATTTTTTGCCCAGTGTGTCTACTACAGCAAGGATACTCAATTTAGTTTGGTAAAAAAAAAAAACCCTTAAGAGTTGGTATCCTGCCTTGCTGGCCTCGTTTAGGATGGAGTTAATTTTCTCCTGAATAGCTGGTCCAGAGCTGTATTTTGAATTTTGCACAAGAATAAAGCACCCAGCTGGACTGGGAGCATTACTGCAATCTAAATAAATAAACAAACAGATCTAAATAAACACTGCTACCTGTGGTGGGGTCACAAACACAGACCCACAGGACAGTCTGTGAGTGCACAGGAAGGTTTCACATCCAGTCACAGCCACACCATTAAAACAAATTACAAATAGGAAACAGGAATTACTTAATCACTGCCCATTTAGTCGGTGAGGGCTGTTCTCATCCCTCACCTTCCACAGAGCACTTGGAGAGCACAACAGAATTATTCATGGCTGTAGGATCTGCCCATTATGCAAATCATTTGGTACTGGGAACGTGTTTCACTGGTCTTGCTACAGCCAAGCTCTGGGGGAACGCAGTGATTATGGATGTTCAGGGCAGTAACATTGTGTTCTCACAACAAAAATGGTGAATTTTTCTTCCCTGGGGTTTTTAATCACATCCTTGTGAATGGGTTTTTTTTGTCAGATTTCCATGTCTTATTTGGAGAAACGTTCAGGGGGGCACAGAAAAGGTGAGTCTGTCAATATTAGGTTTTTTAAAGGAGAATTAATAATTAAGGAGATGTCAAAATAATTAATGAAAATTCGTAACACAAGCCCAGTTCATTGATCAAAACATGCAATTTTTCTTTTGAATACTTGATGATGTGCTGTGAAGAATTCAAAAGTCTGCTATATTCTCACCTGTTCTTCTGTTTCTGACCAAAAAGAAAAAGGGATGGTCAACTATAACCTGGGGATACAGCACTGCCATCCTGCTGATGGCAATCATTCCTAGAGGGAAAAGAAGACAAGGCAGCTTGTTAAACAGACTCGTGGGCAGCCACTGCAGCCCCACACCCAACACCAAGGAACAGCAGGACAGTGTGAACTGAAAATGGGAGAGCCCTGCAGAGCAATTTTGGCTTTCAGAAGGACTAACAATGCAGAGTGGTGCAAGTGATGGTAAATTTTAAGATCCAGAGCCTTCAGAGGAGTTTTGAGCCCCCCTCACTGGTGGAAAGGGGGGGAGTTGCAGCAGCCAGCATTGCTGTCCTGTCTGACACAGCTCCAGCCTAAGGTGCACAGTAAAAGGTAACCCTTAATAACTGGGGAATGTGCCACAATTAAATGGGCTGATCCTGCAGCTTTTATATTGAGCTGATAAATAATGCAGAGGCTGAAAGCAAAATTAACCGAGAATCAGGCAGAATGTGACTCTTTGTTATTTTTATTTGGAGATGCGTAGGTTTCTCTAGGACATTATTATTAATTCCCAGTGTTTAATTTAATTTCACATTTTCCCTGCACTGTTCATTAAGACTCCAGCATTGCCAGTAATCTCTGCCCATATTAATGGCACAATTCAACCCAGCCCAGGGAAGCAATTCTTCCTTTCCTCAAAGACTGGCACAAGCAGAGGCAACTGGAAATCACCTGATGATCCACACTGGCAACTAATGGGACTTAATTTCAGGAAAACCGTGTGATAATCATGTCAACCAACCAACTAAACCCCAGCATTAACAGGGGCCAGCCATGGTTTTGCATTCAGCACTTCCCATCTTGCATCTCTGAGCATGAGCTTATTAAAATGCAACCGTAACAGCTCCCACCTCTGACCATCTCAATTAGCAGATAAAAATGTTGAAAGCTGAAGTTCCACAAAGAAAATATAAACTGCAGTCTGTACTCTCCTGACAATCAGAAGGAAAATAAGGAAGAGGAGGTTTTTCACAGGATGCTCAAAATCCTTTGTGAAACACAACATGTTGAAAAAAAAAAAAAGCCAACACTTCATTTCCAGAATTCTCTCTGAAAGCAGTGCCTTGCCATGCTGTGTCCCCATCCTATTTAGCTTTCCTGGCTGTGCAGCAAGTCAGCTCTAAAAAATTAATTAACACAGAATAACCAGACATTTGATTTAGTTCTGCTTTTCAGTCAGGTACCTGAGGCAGCAGCAGCTTCTGATCCTTCCTCATTAACTTCTAGAAACGCCTTGTGAAATGCCTTTGCAAGGTAAAGTTCCTTGTTATCTGGAGAGGAAAGGGAAACACATTTCAAGTGGCTCAACAGTTAGATGGAGGTGTTTAAAAAAAAAAACCCCAAACACTGCCAAAAACCCCAACACTATTATCCACCTTCTATACCAGGCAGGGGAGGATAAGAGCTTTGTTGCATTAAAATACCTTCTGCCAATACCTTTAATAGCACCATTTACCTCACTTAGATTTGTAATGCTCTCCTACACCACGGATATTAAAATAGCTCAGGACTGCCTAGAGCACCACTATCCCAGAGAGGGTAAAAAACAATCCTTGAAAATAAGATTTTAAATACAAGTATTGGAAAAAAGGATTATGACATTATCTAGCAAATACTGAGACACAGAGAATTTTATTTCTGTGTTAGGTACAACACAGACTCCTCCAGGAAAATTAGGTCTCTTCTTTCTTCTTCCATTATATTTTGAAGAAGCTGAACGTCAATATTTATTGCCAAACCCACTGTGGAACTTGGTTTTTTTTGAGTCTTATTTGTTTTCCATCCTTCTTTGTCAGTATTTTTATTTCAGTCCAAGCCTCCTTCTGCTTAAGTCAGTGAGTGTTTCATTACTTTCCTTCAGTGGCTGAAGGATCAGAGCTACTGGAACACTTAGCAGTTCTAATACTAAAACAAGTCAAAGCCACAGAAAGCAGCAGTTTGAAATGGCTCTCCCCAGCAGATCAACTTGCACTGAATTAAACCTCCTGCTTCAGCTTCAATCCCACCACCAAGAGCCCCAGATCATCCCCTTTGGGACTGGGGGTATAAAATATATAAAGGCAGATCAAAATTGTACCAGTTCTAGGTTCAGTTCCCCAGCACTTAACCCTGATGTTGTGCCCTGGAACAGTCCCAGAAATACTCTGTATTTTCACCCCCAATGCTTTGTTTTGCAGAGTGTGGTGGCACTTCTGGAACTCAAGGTACAATTCTGGTCAGAGCACTTTGCACCTCAGAAGATTGGGCTCCATCTGGTGAGCTCAGAGCCCCCAGTTCTGACAGCACAGACACTGCTGACATCAGCCATCAGGTGGAAAAGCAGGTCTACCTGTATTCAGGATCTGAGTATTAAAAAAAACCAACAGCATTTAAAGGTGACAGGAGCACAAGTGTCACTGCAGATGAGACCAACACAGTCAGTTCAGCACCCTGCACCAGCTCTGGCACTGCTGCTGCTCCAGAAGATCCAAGTCACCTCACAGATGAAAACTACAGCAAAACTTAGCTGAATAAAAAATGCCTCATACCCCAAACCAAGTTTCTAATCCCCAGAATATACAGAATGCCTTTATTCAGTGTACCATAGATATTTGTCACTGCTCTGATGCTATTTTATTCTTTTTAATCCCACCAATCTTGTGACCCCAGGGAATGGCCAGCCAAGATCTCTGCAGATAAGTTTTCCATGAGAGAAGCCCTTTCTATTTGTTTTCAATTTGTTGCCTTTCACTTCATTGGATATCTTTGTCCTTGGATGATGAAAAGAGCAATTCCACATCCCAAATTACTTTCTCTAGATTCCCCTCCTCACAGTGGCACTGCCACATCCCTCTCATTCATCTCTCCCCGAAGTGAATGAATCCATTTTCATATGAAAGCACAACATTGTCACTGGGAGTTCAGGCAGCTTCTCTCTGATGCAGCTGGTGATTGTCACATCACTGACTGCAAAACTCCGGTATCACATCTCCTCATGATTATCCATCTCTCCTGATGGCTTCACTGGAGACAAGGTGGGGCTCACCTGAGGATCTGCCATCACATCATTCTTCTCCAGCAGCCTCTTCAAATGAGCATTTTGATAAGAACCAACATGATTTGATTGTGAACACCTCAGGAATTCCCAGGGGGCTCTGGTGCCAAGGTTTAAGCTTTGTGCAGGACCCAAGCCCAGATCCCCATTAATGAGTGGGAGGGATCTGAAGCTCCCTCCTGATGTCCAGGACTCCATGAGCATCACACTTCATTTGTCACCACACTCCATCTGTCTGCAAACTCCCACTCAGCTGCCAACTGGCTGCTCTGCAAGTCTCATTTTAAAGAAATCATGAAGGTTTATTGGCTCTTCCAGCTTAGGCTGTCCCAGAAAAATTATATGGACGTCAGTCAAGGCTTCAAAGAGCCATTTACTGGACTGATGCTCATCTAACTACTTTATACTGTGAAAGTAAGTCACTGAGATCACTGCCCTGCTCACTGCCATGCAGGTCACCTTGCATTAAAAGCAGCTGCCATTTAAGACTCTATAAAACAGTGAGAAATATTATAATCATTTGAAAGAGAAGGGGAATTTCAGTCCTGAAATTAGTTCAAGGGTAAATCTTAACTGGTGTCAAAACACTCATGCAGTGACTTTATGTGCTGTGTAAATTCTAAAATGCCAAATACCAGAAAGTTGCTTCAAGATTCTTTTGGACACCTGATGGAATCAGATGTCAGTTCTTTTGATGGAAGGGTGACCTGACAGCCAAGAGGGAATGTCCTCCTACTCACTTTCTCTTGGGTTGCTCAGAATCCAGACAGTCCAGAAGGCAAAGCCGACTCCTCGGCTTCCATTTTTCAGGTTGAGTGCAAAAAGCACAAAATTCTCAAAATTGAAAAATAAGTCTGTAATCCTGCAATTTGCCTTGTATCCACTAAACCCACATGGAATTTTGCTGAACTCACCAACGTGCCTGGATCTGTTTACAGGATTAGGGCTGTTGCTGAAATTGCAGCGACTTTCCTTGACAGTAAAGCAAAAGCAACAGAACAGAATTCCTCAAAAATCTCAGATTTCATTTATGATTTATTTGTGTCCAGACATTTAAAGTTCCCTGAAGTGCCAAGTATTCCAGAGGGCTGACCCTGAGATTAATGGAAACTTCCAACTTCCCTGCTACCTGATGTACAACTCAGGTGTTTGCAAAAGCAAGCTTTGAACAATTTTTCTTCATGATTTTCATTTTCCCTTCCTCCCTCCACATTTCACATCATGTAAATTAGAAATAAGAAACATCTTCTGTATTTTAAATATTTAAAGCTCTATCTCCACAGCATCAACGGTGGGGTTTTCATTAAAGACATTAATTCAAAACCATTTTTTAAATTCTTAATTTACAAATGACCTTTGTAACCCCTGGTGGCACATCCCCTTTTCAGTGAAAAGTAGGCAAGTTACAGTGAAACTCCTGAATTCTCTCTGTACACAGCTCTGTACTCAATAAACAAGTTATCTTTAAATGGCAGAGGAGTTATTTCAGTCATGCAGAAGAAGGTATTTTGATTTTATACAGTACAATTGTCAAAAACACAGAAATGAAATCAAATCATTGGTCACATCGATTAAGACACAAGCACCTGATTCTTTCTGCCAGAAATTAGTCCCTGATACAGAGATGAATTTTACATGGAATTAAATAAGAGACAGGAGCTGCCTTTGTGGTTCCCTCTCCTCTGTGCATCTTCCATTCTCCTAAGTGCTTTTTCTCAAGTAAATAATTTTATATTTATAGACCAGAATTTATTGGAAAGCTGACTGTTCTTTGAGGTTGCAGAGAAATCGAAGGTGTTTTTCTTCAGAAGAAATGCTATTTCTTTGAAGAAGGATTTTTTTCATTTATTTCAGTTCCTTTCATTAGCTAAGTCTGGCTTTTCCCACAGCTTCACTGGAAAAGTGAAATAAGCTGCATGATACACCAGAAACAGGATTTCAGGCTTAGGAAAAATGGAAGGATGTGAACATCACAAACAGTGCTCTGGGTGTTTTTGAGGCAGGTTTGACTTATTACCTGTACTCTGAATAAGCCCCCAGGGTTGTGACTGTTCCCAGGGACAGGCAATGCAGAACAGGGAATGCCCCCATCAGCCAGGGATCTACCTGGATGGTTGGGCAGCAACACCCGGAGCAAAACAACCCCAAAAACACAGAGGGAGCAGTGCAGAGGCATAAATTCCGAGGACAAGGACAGTGGTCTCATCCTGGCTCATTTTGGGTTTCCTAAAATTCAGGTCTAGACAGACAGTGTTAATAAACTGCTCACCTGGCCCCTCCTGTTGTGTAAAGATGAATCAACTTCTCAGGCATTTTTGGGCCACTTCAACAGAGCAGCTGTGGCTGCCCCAGCCCTGGAAGTGTCCAAGGCCAGGTTGGAGGGGGCTTGGAGCAATCTGGGATAATGGGAAGGTGTCCCTGCCCATGGCAGGAATCTGGAAATAGATCAGCTTTAAGGTCCCTTCCAACCCAAACCACTCTGCATTTCTAGGAACACCTTTTAGGAGGTATTAAAAAGCATTATTATCTCATCCTCACCTGAATTTTTAAACATATTGGGTATTTCAACTCGTGAAAATGAAGTGTTGATAACATATTGCACCAGGCAGGCAACAGCTGTCACTAAACTGCTTTTATCTCAGAGCTCTCCTTCCATCCACAGGTATCTGGGGAGATGACTAATTGTACAACAGCTCAGTGCTCTTAATGCTGGGAACAAACAGCCTCCAGGGATCCAGGAAGACAGTCCCTTGGTGTGGGAATTCCATCTGCCAGGGGGGCACAGCAGCCATTCACTGTTCTCACCATACCACACTGCCTCCAATTTCCAGGGAGATCCAGGTCTGAGATACTCCCAGTGAACTCTCCCAGGTAAATAGATTTCCTCACGTGCCTTGAGAGACAAGACAAGAACCTCTTACCAGACATGGCAGTGAGGTCAGCACTGCTGCTGAACAGCTCTGTGATTCCCAGCCCTCTCCAGACTTCTTTGAGATCAATCTCCTGCTCCACTGTGAACCTGCAGGATGGAACAGAAAAATCACGAACAGCCAGATGTGAGCACTACTCACTGGTATTAAAGATTCAAATTTCTAGGTAAAACCACCAAGATAAATAATGCAAAGGAGGAGGTTCACTGCTAGTGACACCTTCCAAAATATGCCTACAAACAAATTAGTTTACTCACAGCTGGATCCTTTTTCTAACACAGAAGCAATCAAAAATATGTTAATGGTATTTACAGCCCTGACCATAAAACCTCAGTGCAAAATTATGCAGTAGTAATGGAAATGATTACTTTTTATACAAGAGGTTTACTCTAAAAACTGCATTTAATTGTACAAATACCAGAACAGAATATCAAATGAGACAAAAAAAAGCTGATTTTCATAGAGAGCTGTGGGCAAAGGAGGAGTGGAAAGTAAGAAAGATCCTCCACTTTCCCTGTGACAGTATAAGCAAAGACCAGCAGCTCTGAACAGGAACATAAAGCATTTCTGACTCAGCTTCTAATTAGTCTGGTGGCAAAATTGTAATTGGGTTTTGATTGTGAGTAAACAACAGGGAAAACAGAGAGCTGTCAGTGTGAATGCACATGTGAGTACAACCTGGCAGCATTTCAGGGGGAGCCTGCAAAGCCTTGTTCTAGGAAGGACAAAATAAGACCTGTCCTGAGAGCAAGATCTGGGGCAAAAGCTCCTTCCATTTCCAATCCCTGCTTTTCAAACAGCATAAAAGCTATGCCTGGTGTCAGTGAGACAAAAAAAAAAAAAAAAAAAAAAAAGAATCAAGATCTTTATGTGTGGCCAGAAACAGACTGGGCAGCTGGAGAAACAAAGAAATGTGTCAGAAAAATAATAATAATGGCAGAAAATACCAGATGTCTGCAGACAAACACAGGGGACTGACTACAAATGGTTGTTACGGGGGAGTTATGGGTTCTCTGTAGAATGACCAAACAAATTATTCATGATTTAGATGATGCTGACAGTGACTGGTTATAACTATGGAATAACAAAATTTGTAGTCTATAAGGTGTTGTCAGAGCTTCTCCAGCCACTGAGTCAGAGACAACCCTGCAGCCCTCAGTGATGGGACAAAGAAGTGCCAGAACCAAATAAAATCAGTGTTTCTGTGCAATTTCGTTTTTCAGGATTAAATTTCCTCAACTCCCTGGAAGAAAATGTTCTTTGCAGGAAGAAGAGCAGCCCAGAAGTCTGGGCAGAGCTGAGATGCACAACCCAGCATGTGCAAACTTGGCAGCTCAGGAAAGAGGAATCTGGACATCAAAATAGAACTGGATGAGAGTCAAGTGGATCTTCCTCACTTACAGAGTAGGAGAAAAATCCAGCACACAATCTACACTCATAATGAACTCACAAATGCCAGGAGAAGCCAAAAATCTCTGATGGGATGGATATTAGTCATTACCCACAGAAGGATTTTAGGAGTTAAGATCTGGAGATAGTTCAGGATTGATAAATCACTGGTGGCATTGCAAGTGTTCATCTCCCTTGTCCAGAACAATTCCAGGACGTGCCTGGAATAAAAATAAAGGAACTGGTTCTTGTGAATTTATTGCTTTGGCAGTTCTCAAAAGAGTCAGAAGAGACCAACAAAGATTTCAGTACTGCAGGAAGCTCCTCGTGGTGTTCTGGCATGTTCTGCACGTGGAAGCATTTGTTAAAAAAAAATAAAAATGAGGGGAAAAAAGCATTATTTTAATGGATGAGATGTAGGCAAACATGAGATGACCTGAAAATACACAACAGGATTTTAGGAAATGGAAATGTGCCCTGTGAGCTTCCTTTTCTTCCTGGAAAGCTGTGGACACCCACACAGGTCAAAACCTACCTCACAAACAGAAGGCACAGGAATGTCAAAATGCAGTTTATAAATATTTCAGTGCTGTGTGTTTTCCCTTCTGGCTTTTATTTCACCCCAGGATTAAAACTATTAATGTTGCAACACAATTTAAGGCAGGGACCAGCAACATCAAACTAGTGAGGAATGTCTGTACAGTATCTCCAGGAGTGAGTTCCTGCTTTTTTTTTTTTTTTTTGGCATAAAAAGCAGACTAAAAACATCACCTCAGTTGTTTAAATATCAGATGGTCCCTTTATGGAAATAAAACTAATTACTTCCCTTCTCCCCTCTTTTAGTTCTGACCTGTGGTAAATCCCCACTCCCAACCCACTGTTCCAAATAATATCCCCCCTCCTTTTTCTCCTGCTCTGAAAAGCAGGGAGAGTTACAGATAAATTATTAATGAGCTTTCCAATATTTCAGCTGACACCAGAACTGGCCTTTTCTGAGAAACAACAAGGCTGCTTCACACTGGGAAATTTAATTCCAGGCTGTTCAATCCCACGGAAACACCCAGGGTGAGGTATCTTCCATCATATCTGGATTTCTGTGCATTCCTTACAGTGATGTCAGCATTCAAAATCAAAGTTGACAACTCAGAACACGGACCTGACATTTCATCTCATTTCCCACATCTGCAGTACCTCCAGACTTTGGGAATGCCGAGCTACACGTGCTTATTTGCAGTGTTTGGTGCATATAAAGAACCAGATGGTCATATTTATTTTTTTTCCCCCCTCACAATCTTTTAGGTGCTCCTGATGCTAAAAATACTATGAAAAAAAAATCGATTTCAACACTTCAGTATCAGAAATCATGGAATAGTTGCAACTGGGAGCTGTAAAAACTACGAAGGGAAGTCTGAGGAACAGACACCGAAGAGAAGATTGAGAAACCAGCAAAAAAAAATTCTCTGGAGAGTTCAGCAGGGAACTGGGATATTTTAATGAAATTTAAAACTTGCACAAGCATGAGATTAAAATGATGCATTTATGTCACTGAGAGTCTTCTACAGTTCTGTATCTGAGCCTTTAGGTTCTGCAGAGAGCACTAATACACCACATCAGGCCATCTTTCTTCTATTTTACACACATTCAAGACAGGGAAAAAAAAAAAAAAAAGCTGGCTTCATGTTTTACGATGCTGTGCAAACCTTCCAAAATGCTACATTTTTGTTCTGATTTTTTTAGATGCTCAGGATTCCCAGACCCAAAAAGGATCAGGGGACACTGTCTACTCATCCAGCAGAAAAAATGACTCATCCCAAAATGCATCATTTCAAAAATTACCAAGGGTTCTGAACGAGCCAGAGCAAGAAAATTCCAGGTTCTCAGATTGGTTCTAACTGATTAAATTCTGCAGGACAAAAGGCTCCATTGCTTGACATCAATATTCTTGCTTGGAGGGCAGGCTCTGAGGATCTGGAGCACTATTTTTAACCCCAGCAGCCCCTCCAGTGCCAAGCTGCCAGCTGCTATCAATTCCAACATTTCGGCTGGAATTTCAGCTGGGCTGTCCCGAGGTGCCAGAACCAGCTTGAATGATTTAACAGCCCGAAAATAAACAAATAAGAGAAAAAAAAAAAACCAAACCAAAACAAAAACAACAAACAAACCACTAACAGCAAAAGCAACCCCAAAAGCTCCACTCAGCTGCTCTGGCCAGGTGAAGAAAGGTAAGTTGTGGGTTTTTCTCTGGCAAGATCCTTCTTTCCAGGGCTAAATATGGGCTGAGAATGGATTTCAGGGGCACAGTTTTATGCCTTTTATGTAGTTGTGTCTCAGGAACATCCAGCACTGGCCCATTCCATTCCTCATGGAAAGAGGACTTGAGATAGCAGGTTAAGAAAAAAAAGACTGAGGTTTGTTTTTTTTTTTTTTTAATTGGGTTTAGATTTTTGTTGGGGTTTTGAGTGGTTTTGGGGTTTTTTTTGTCTTTTAGAGAAAACAACCTTCAGGTAAAACCACTTATTTTAGCACTGTCTAAAGCATTTTTTTTAAGGTTTTTTAAGTGTACAAAAACCCCCAAGGTTATTATAGAGATTTGGGCAGACTGGAACACTCCTTAAGAGGAGATCTGCAAACTGTAGCACTGCTATTAGGTACCAGTTCCTCCTCTGCTCTTCAAATAATTTATGTTCCAGAGGCAGCTTTGTAAATTAGATTCATGGTCTGTTTCACTCCTATACAAAAAGTGGATTAAAATGTTGATCATTTTAGTCTGGGTTAAGCTGGAAACAATGATTTGAAAACGAAAATGAGAAAGTATAATTTAACAATTCGGTACAAATCTCTCCTTTGCTATTAAGAGGAGTAATACCCAATTTCATTTGCACACAGATAATGCAGGCAGAAATTGCAAAGTTGTGATTAACTCTGCTTTGGTTCGTCATTCAGGTCCTATTACAAATGTATAAGTTTAAAAAATGTTCACTTTTATAATTGGATAGCATCTTTCAAGATATAAAAATTTAATTTTATTCCACTGCTGCTTTCAATTTCTCAGTGGACAGAGCCTGGAGGCCACATTTCATAACATGCTTTTCTGAGTCAGAGCATCAAATATTTATGAAGTGTTTATTTAGAGCATTGACAAAATCCTGTAGATCACCTCTGAATCCCTAATGGAAATCCAACACCTTGGGAGCAGGCAATTAATCTTTGGATTTGCTGTAAGGGGACTGCAGGATTACTGTATGGAATTCCAAGCTCACAACAGTTATCTTTTATAATCTGCAAACACTGAAGGTAACTGGCACATGGTTCTACCTGGTTTGCCTCTGTATAATCACAATTTGCAAGTGTTTATCAAGCTCTTTGAGGTTGTTGGATAAGAGAGACAGCCATTACAAGCAGCCCCAGGGCAGAATAAATAAGGACATTTTATGATCACACAAACCCCAGGGCTCGAATTCAAACCTGGGAACTTGCTGACAGAGAATCCTGAAGTCTCTGCTTTTGCTTAGAAGAAAACAACCCCCCAAAATCACCTCTACAAACTTAATCATCAACATAATTGATATGTTTTCAATGCCATTGGTGTTATTTAGACACCCAAGATTCTCAACTGTGGAATTCACAGACTCTCCAGTGAATCAATGGAGTTGTGGATGGAATCAGTCCTGTTGTGGATCTCACACCCCAGGAATTCTTTGAGAGGAGGTGTCCAACTTCAGCAGCTCCTGCACAGCCTGGGAAATGTTCCAGGCATAAAAGCAAAGCTGAAGGGATGGAAGAATCCTTGGGTTTTGCCTCTAATTAATATCTAGGTCAGGTTTGCCCAGGTCTGCAGAGGAACAGCCCGTGAGAAATTCCCCTCCCCTGTGTCTTAGAGGACTTTGTGAAATCTCTGGGAGTTGAAGCTCCAAGAGAAAACAAACCCAAAAAAATCCCAGGAATGGTGTAGAGTAGGTTCAGTTTGTATAAAACCTGCAATGCAGCTCTTTGCTGCTCTTCTACTTCTTTAAAGAACAGTGGCTTAAAGAAAGGAACTCTTCCTATGGGGCAGCAGAAACAGCCCAAAAATGCTGCTGTTCCCTCACCACTCTGCCTTTAGAGCTGGAGAAGTGAATTCTGTCTCCATTTGGAATCAGGGCACGCTGACAGCACCAGTCCATCTCAACCTAATTTACCCTGGCCAGCCTTGTTTACTGTGCTCAGCTGCAGTCCAGCTTCTGGAAAGTGGTCTTGGCTTTGGAAAGGAAGCTGATGGACTGCAGGGAGCCTTAGCATGGGAAATGGGACAAACTCCAATCTCCAACTCACCTGAAAACAGCTATTTTAATGATAAAAAGGATTCACTGCAGTTTATTTTTCCTGCTGCTCTGTACCCACTTCACAGTGCCACAAAACCAGAGCAAGGTGAGGTGATTGCACTGAAACGTGTGCCCTATTGTTATATAAACACTTCCATGAAATTGTGATGAATCACCAGCAGGACCCGGTGATCCAACTGTACATTATTTGTGACATTCAGTAGTAAACAACTCTGCCTCTAAATCAGGCCCAGAGCACGAAAAATAATTAGAGGTGGATGAAGCAAGATCCCAGAAAAGATCCTAAGTGGTGGATGTGAGCAAATTGCCACTGAGCACCCACAACCTGCAAAGGAGCTGACAGAGGCTGCATCCCATCTGCTCTATTGTCTTGTTGTTCTATTGCTTCTCTCAGGAGAAAGAAAGCAGCACTTAGCAAAGAAAAAAGCCCCAAATTGACTGGAATTACTTCCAGTGCCACGGGAGCAGCTTCTCACCTTGGTAAATACACTTCCACTTTCTGCTTCTTTACAGAATTGGCCCATTCGTTAATCAGGGAGGCTTTGACCAGTGGTTCCAGGGTGACCAGTGGAACCTCCTGCCTGGACAGGACGATCATCATACTGATCTCATCTCCCTCATAGGGGATCTCCAGAACCTGGTAGATGCCACCTGCCTCGTTGGAGCCATCACTGAACTCCCCTATAACAAAAAAATAAAAAGCCATTAGAAGGATTTTCTTTTGTGTTTACCGGAGATAGGGGAAAACAGAAGCCTAACACTAAGCAGTATTTACTAAACACACTTAATAATAAACATAAAAATGACCCTGCTTATTCTGTATAAAATTTGTATTGGTTTCTCCATCACAGGATTTGAGGCTTACATTTGATTTCCTGAAGAACACAAGCTCGTGCAGTGGCACAGTTTGGAGATAACTACACTTCCATGACCCAAATTCCACTAGTTAGACAGAGGAGACTAAAATTTAAGGCAGCCAAGACTTCCATGGAAATGGGCAGAGGTTTTTATTTAGGAGAGATAATTTTTCAGTGATGAGACTGAGTGAAATGCTGCCAATGCCAGACACCACAGAACCCCCCTGGAGCTCAGTCTCAAGATAAAAATGATCCTTAGTTCTGCTGGTCAAAACCCCCCCTATTTTACCTTTCCAAGGATATTAAAACAGCTATGAGCAAATTAATTAATTTTATTGTTTAGGACAGGACAAGAAAAATATTTTTGTGATAATTAAGAATTGTGAAGAGGGTAAATATGAGGGATAAACATTCTGAAATCCACCAAACAGGTAATTTAAAATTGTTACCCAGTTATCACATGCACATTAGGGAAAGACACCAAAATCTGAGTCCCTTCACTGGGCAAAGAGCACATTAAAAATGCCAGGTGAAAGAAGAGACAACAATTCAAATTAACAATACTGCAACAAACCCATTAAGCCAAGACTTACTGGCTTTAAATTGCCAAAGGCCCAACTCACCGTAGTAAAACTCTCCCTGCTGGTACATCATTGGAATTTGCACTTCACTTTCATCATCTTTAGTGAAAGAAAAAGTTCTTGTATTTTCAGGTCTGAACTGTGACTTCCAGTTGCCCTTAAAGTAGATTGCATTGATGAGAGCCAAATGAGTGAGAGCACCAAAATCTCCCGAAGACACAAAATCTTTGATCATACCTAAAAAGAAAGCCAACTGTCAGTCTGCGTGTCAAACTGAGCATTAAATCAAAACTTGAGACAGCTTGGAAAAATGCAAGAAAATAAAAAGCTGTGCTAACGTGCAATTTCCAATTCAGATGTTTCATTAAATCTCAAATTAAACTGCCAGTGTTTTGTAAACCTAAATCACAGTGTAGGTGCATAAACCCTTCCATCAAGCACAAGTTAGTCAACTGTTTCTTCATACTACTAAATATACCCCACGAGGAAAACATATGGAAAAGGGTCACACATGGAATGTTTACACTGGGGCTATGGAACCTTTCAGCATTTTCCTCTTCAGGGCAGAACTTGTGCAAACTTTGGCTCCGCTCCAGAGAAGCTCGGAAATGGGGGCTCGGTTTAAAGTGCACCCACTGGGACCCCACCTGGGCCAGTTCTGAGGGAAGCTCTGCATTCCAGCAGTGTCCTCCTGACTCCAAAGCAAGGATTGATCATCAGAACCCCTCATGAAATCACAGCATTTGCTCCACTGACAGCAGCTCTTGAGCAGCAAGAGGGAAAAGCCAACGGAGCACCCGCTCTGTTCATGGGAGGTTCAGCAGCTGAGCGGGGAGGCTGCTTTGCTCCCTCTCCTCCATCAGCCATTTACCTCACCATACACTCTGGTACCCGCTTCAGCTCATCTCAGATGGCTTGATTTCAGCAGAATCATTTCCAGTTTGGTAAATTTGGTGCACTGACCAGCTCTGCCACCGCTCTTGAAGAATGACAGCTTTTCTTGCTCACTTCTATTTTTAACTGACATTGCAATGCAAGGTGTTAAAATAAACACATCCCTCGGTCTGATTATTACTCCTTAATCCTTGGTTTAAAAAACAGATTAATTCTGCTTTCTGGAGCACACGATCCTGACTAACTGGTGTGAAATTTGTGTATCCCAGGGCAGGATTTCTTCCGGGTTGCTGTTTGTGCTCCATTTTATCCAGAAGGTTCCAAGGAATGAGGTGTGACTGATACTGCCACACTCACTTGGAGATGGAAAAAAGAAAAAGGAAACATTAGGAAGGAAACCACTTCCAGGTTTCTGTTTCTGTTTGGTAAATCATATTCCCTTATGTTTTTACAGCCCCATCTCATTAACACTCTAATGAAATGTGAAGCATTTTTTTCTGCCCAGAGAAACCTTTGACAGTTCTGGTTTCTGCTCTGAGCCTCCCATCAGGCTCATCCTGCTGGAACAGGAAAGCTGCCTGTCCTGAACCCCTTTCCTAAGGAGAAAATGAGCTTCCTCCCCTGTCAGAGCTGGAGGCAGGAGGGGATGAGATGGAGTGGCCAGAGAGCAGCTGAGGGATTGTTACATCCCAACATGGAGCCAGGAGCACCTCCAGTCTCTGTCAGCCCTGCTTTTCCTTTTCCTGTTAAAATATCAACCCTCAGAGTGGGCCAGATGAACCAGAAGGAGCTGATGCTTTCATCCTTACAGAGGGAAAAGTAACTGCACTCCCTCACCTGGAGACTCTGCAGGTATCCAGGGAATGTCTCCTCCCTGGGATCTGACAAGCCAAGCCAGCACTGCATCAAGCAGCTCTCAGTGTGCTTATTTACAGCAGCAATTTTGGGCTTAATCCCCTGCTGCAAATTTGTGTTGTGAAACTGTTGACAGTCTTCCTAAAATCATCTACTCTCTAAATACAGGATCAATTCTTCCCATTGCAAAAAAATTCCATTACAGAGCTTGATTTTGTGCTTCAAAATTACCTTTTTATTCCCGAATATTTCTCAGTGCCTTGTCACTGTGAATTCCTCAGAGCAGGGATACTAAACACATCCAAAGCACAGCCCAGTAATTCCTTTGCAGACAAATTTTCTGCCACTGGCAATAACACTTGTCTTTTTAAAAAATATAATTTAATATCAAAATCAGTATTAAAATACCATTGAAAATACCATTAAAACATTCTCATTCAATAAATGTTAAAGGTACTTTAAGATAGTAAGACCAGAGGGGAAAAAAAAAAATATTCAAATAGATGCTACATGATCAACAATGACTAATATTACTTGTGACAGATCATTCCCACACAGGAAAAAAGTAGAAATACTAGAACTGTTTCTGTGGGAGGAGAAACTTCAGTCTCAAACAGAAGAGAGAAAAGCCAAGGCAACAATTCGACAACACTGCAGAACTCTGGAAAGAGGAACACTTCCTGCAGGAAGCGTCCAAAAGAATCCCATGGACTTACTGTTCGTGTGATTCTCCACCCACTTGTTGATCTGGGCAGCAACTGCTGCACTTTGGCTGAAATCCACATTCTCCACTTGGGCCTTGAAGTATTTTTTGACCAACTGCAGGAATTTGTCGCTGACGTGGAAGCCGTTCTGCAGGTACAGGGAGTTGGCGATATCCAGCACGTAGTGACTTTCTCCGGTGGTTGCCATGTCAGAAAGGTCCTTCAGGAAGGTAAATTCTTCACCTGAGGGAAGAAAAACAGCTTCAGGGGTTCAGCAAAGAAAGTTACTCCATGTTTTTTCTGCTGAAAATTCAGCAGGACGTTTTATGCAAAAAAAAAAAAAAAAAAAAAGTCACCTTTTTGTAAATAAACTTGTTTCTAAACCTACACACACCTTTAGATCTGAAGGAATATTTTACAAGAACATATTACTTGAAGCTTATTTTTATTACTAGCTATAATTAGCAAAATTAATGAGACATTTGAATCCCATCAGAGACAAAGCTATCAATGGAAAATCCTTTCAACACCAAAAGAGCAATTAAAGAAATTATTACTGGTCACATTTGTATGCCTTGCCACTACAAATCCTCAACAGAACTTTTGTTCCATCCTAAAAGCCAGTTGTTTCAGGAAAAATGGATTTCAAATTTTGAAACTAAGGACTTCCCACAGAGTTCTCCAGGCAGAAAGCAGGTCTAGAATTTCCCAGGATCCTGGGTGGGGCAGGACAGAATCATCTGCTTGGGTAATGAGGAATCCTGAGTGGGACAGTTTAGGGAGCTTCTACTGCTGCATCATATACCTAGAGCTGAAATTTCCAATTTAGAAAAACCAACAAAACAAACTTTAAAATCTGATTACAATGATTTATTCCAAGCAGAACTCATGGAGATGCTCTCACTGAATATCACTCAGTGAGAAGAGTGAATGGCCCTCACAACTCCTTCAGTGACAGCTGAGGGATAATTGATTAATGTTTTAGAGCCAAACTGGAGAATTAAATGTGTGCCTCCACAGACAGGCATCATCCCTGCAGTGGTTTTGTTAAACACAGCTTGGTCATCGTGCTCAGAAATTCCTCCCCAGGATCTTTGCACTGAAGAATTGAAAGTCCAGCACTTGGTATGAACAAGAAATTTCATTCAGGTTTCAAAATGGTTCCTTTGACACCAATATAAGCAATTTTGCTGAAACTGCTGCTTTCCTTTCAGGTTTCACTATTAATCCCTATATGGGATATTCCTAAAAATCTTCTTATAACCCTGGAGGCAAAGGCAAGCTTGCTCTGAAGAAAGAAAGATGAACAGTTGGCTGCAGTAGCTGAAGATTCAGGCACCCAAGCCAGATTTGTGTGTCAGCAACTCTCAGCTCCTGGAGAACCCACTCAAACATGTTCCAGCACGTCCAGATCATCAACAGGACACCAGGAAATCCAGTGATGAATAACCCATGGACATGACCAGGCCACCTGCATCCTTGCCCAGGCACTGCCACCTGTTTATTTAAAAAAGGAACCCGTGATTTAAGAGGCCTCACCATTTTTCAAGCTGTCAAACCCCAGGGAATGTCGAATCTCTTTCAAAGTGGTTCCATGGGCTCCCAGCTCCACCATTCCCATGGCCAGGGCAATGCTGAGAGGAGAGAAAAGGATGTTCTCATCTTCCCTGGTGGCTCTCAGCTGGTTGTAAATGTTCACAGAGAGCTCAGCAATGGTTTCATCGGGGAAATTGGTCTTGAAGGCTTCACTTTGCAACACAAGCAAAGACAACAGTCCAAGGAAATACATGACTTGAGATTTTAAGATCTGTAAGATAAATTTTAGAGAAAAGAAGTTAACTTCGTTAAAGTAAAATAAGATTCAACTTCAGTCTTAAATCTGTGGGGAAAAAAAACCAACTTGGTCAGAGCTCAATGCACAATGCAGTTATTTTCAAACAAAAATAATCTACTTCAGTAGGTAAATGTAAGTTCCTGAAATCTTCCAGCCCCAGATTAACAAAACACTCGTGGCCACTGCAGAAAAAGACCCCAAATAAAGCAACACCTTTCCTACTTCATGTTTGAATTCTGCTCTTGTGGTTCACAGCAAGACTCATCTGGAATCTGTCTGTGCTTCTGTATTTTTTCACCAAGGAGACCCAAAAATCCCCTGTTTCCTTCATTTGACCTTCCAGTAAGATCCAACTTATTCATCTAAGTCACTCTAAGTCCCCAAAAGGTAAAAATCTTTCAAGCAGTGTAGGAGAGCTCGCTGACACAGTGACAAAGTTACTGTACCGTGAGGTTGCTCCCTTACAAAACACCTGGCAAGCAGCCAAAACTTCTTTGAAAGAAAAAAAAAAAAAAATCAATCATTCCTTGGTTACCAAATCAAACTCCTTTTGTTAGCAAATAATGGGAAAAGTCGGGTAGCTGTGCTGGCCAGGAGTCAACACCCACTCAGAGATCTCCACAGGACAGTCACTGCACACAGCAGGCAGGAAGGTTCACCCATCTGCAGGCAGCCAGCCCAAGTGCCTCTCCTCATGCTTCCCAGCAATCCTGGGCCTGCCTTTCCACGGGGTTCTGTATCCACGGTGCAAAGCAAGCTTTATCCAACATTTATATTCTGCATTTCATCTTCAAAGGCCTGTGTGGCAGCATCTAATTCACTCACACAACACAATGATCCATAATTTAAGTGTTATTACTCGCATTTTGTAGCTGAGAAAACACAAAGAACAAGAGGGTACACACACGTGCCTTGGCAGCCACTGGGGCTGGCACTGGTTACGATTCCTCCTGTCCCCCAGCCTCGGGTTTGTTTAGTCCTGAGCTGAGAAAATTAAACTGATGAGCCAAGTGCAGGGATCACACAGAACTCAGGGAAAAGGAGAGCCTTGACTGCCCCCTGCCCCTCCTGTCCTTTCTCATGATTGTTTTCATACATGTAAGAAATATCCCCCTTTTCTCCATCTCCAATAAAATCTCCTCTGTGCTGGCATCCCTTCATCTCTCTGGGCTGCCTGATCAACCTTCCTCTGATCCTTGGCAAGGTATCAGAAGTCTCCACTGAAGGTTCCTGCTCTGTTTAAGAACAGCCCAGACAACTCATCCAAGCCTGAAGCACCAGGTTTGACACCTCCTGCTGACACATTTCACTCCCAAAGCTCCCCAGCACTTCACTGCTGCCCAACGGCAAACACTTCAGTCTGACCACCACTCCTTATTTCACAAAGACTCAGTTTTTTATAACCAAAACCATTCTCCACACACCACAAACTTCCCCAAAAACTGCTTTCCTTCATAGCAGTTTATTTTTTTAAAAAAAAAAACCTGTCCATTTAGAAAGTATTGACTTTAGGATAGGAAGGTTTCTGCTGTAGAAAATAACGGGATTTCTCTGTGATCAGGGGTATTCAAGATTCCTTTACTTTAAAAAACCCTCAACTCTCCCAATGTTACATAAGACTTCAGTCTCATCACTGGGACAGACTGATGAGCCCAGGTATTATTCTCTTATCCTAAAAGCTGCACAAGGCAAGAAAGGCTTAAAAAACCCACGTCACACAGGTCTGGAGCGGCATCAAAAACGGTGCTCGAAAAACAGATAAGCAGAAGCTCATCTTTCTTTGGCTGAGGATGAACTCAAATTTGGGGACTCTCCCATCCTGATCCACACAAACAAGTTGTGCAGCTCAGTGTGGATGCAATGACACAGAGAGCTCAGCTTTCCCCTCCGGGATCAAGAATTGTTTGAGCTCACTTTGAGACCTGGCATGGTTAAAACAGACATAAAATAATCTTCAATTTTAAAAAAGTCAAGTTCCCCAGCCTTTCAGTGCAGAGGCAGCTGCTCAGCCCTCCATCGCTGATCCCTGTCCTGTGTGCTATTGCCAGGCAGGCTTAAATAATTGCAGGGGGGGAAGTTTATACATCTTAATTAAAGTGCTTAATGTGCAGGTCAGACTGTCTGAATGCTAATAAAATGTTTGGTATTAGACAATGCTAAAAACCTGAAATTATTTACAAATCAAAGTCGTATTTCTCTGTGACCACTCTGGAAAAGCTCTTTATGCGAAATAATTAAGTTACAATACTTTTCATTATTTAGTTGGACAGAAAATGGGGTAAGTACATAGATGGAGATAAATACAATTTATACTGAAATGCACTTCACAAGACAAAGCACCAAATGTTTGTTTTTAAATACAAGCCAAATCCCACTGATGGCAACACAAGAGGGGGAGCTGTGCAGACTTCAAGATCCCAGCAAAACAAATTAAAGTCTAACAATCTTTATTTCCCCTCCCTGTCCCTTCCACATCACTTCTGTCTAGAGAGGTTTTCCAGCAGAATTGACTGAGAAGTTCCCCATCCACGTGTCCAGGGAAAAGGAAGGCAGCAGGGAAGCAGGAATGAGCACCTGGGTGTGGGCAGAGGATGTGACCAGCTCTTTGGCTGGCACTGCTCTCCAAAGATATTTGGGAAAATACAAAAATAGATAATGAGCACAATTCAAGGGAAGGTGATTTAAAGCAAACTGAAGATGGTCAGTAGGGAAAAGGCTGTAAAACACCACGGACATCTGATCCATCCCTGCCAGCCAGGGTGGAAATGGTCTTCTCCATCTCATCAAAGATGTCTGTGGTAAATTCCTCAGTTCAATTCTTCTCTCACTTCTGGTACATGAGTTCACTGTTCTGACAACGGGGAATCCAGCTCTTAATTGTCATTCCAGTCAGGGCAGTCCCTACTTCCCTGATCCTGCCTCACTTCAGACTCTATTATTTTTGGTTTTATGCCTCCTCATGCAGGGGGGCTGGATCCAACCAACAGCTGAGCACTGATGATGTGCAGCAAGTTCTCAGCATGTGTGTCCTGTAAGGGGAAGGGGCACCCTGGGCCTGACCCTGCAGCAGCCCTGAGAGCAGCTGGAAATCCACTGTGCCCCCCTGACAAACACACTGCAAGGGAAGGCAGTGGAGCTGAACGTTATGTAATGCACATCCAGTAAGTTAAAAGAGTTCCTGAGAGTATCATCAAACTTTTTACTCAGTCTTTTGTCTCCTCCTCAGACATCCCCAGTCCAGCCTGTCAGTGCTGATCTGCATCAGTGCAGTGCAGTTAAATAACACTGCAGCAGTGGCAGAGTCATCGAAGTCCCCACTGAGCAATGTTTAAAAACCAAGAGCCATCAGTTCCAAACGGTACTGTGTGCACTTTGCATTTCTCAGCTACATGCAGGAATGAAAACAAGCTGTTAAAAATACCTTCACTCCTCAATCACACAGGTGTTAAGACCAACAATATGAATTTCTCATTTGAGGGCCAGTCTCAGACAGAGTTTTATTTTATTTTATCTTGATATACGAATACCTCTTTCCTACCAGGCAATCAACAAATCAGTGCAAATATACAAACACTCTCCTTGCAAAGCAATTGTGCATCCCAATTGCTGCAGAGGTTTGTCAGACTATCAGTTTTGCTCTTGCAACTGCTCTCAGGGTAAAAAGGCAGCGGCAGAACAGCAAACCACAAGATTCCAGATGTCCTTCAGCAGGTACTGGCACTGAGGTCACAACTAGTTCAGCTCCCAGGGAACCTTTTCATCCAGAATTTCAGACAACTGCTGAAAAGTTGTCATCAGTCCTGCAAGTCAGCCCAGCACATTTCCACAAGTGGTTACGAGCAGCATTCCCGTTCTCCTGCCCTCGGCCAGCCCAGCTGTGCTCCTGGGCACAAGGAACACCCGTTTTTTGTAATGTTTGAAGAAAAACACTCGTATGATAAACACGGAGCGGCTGCTTCTCTCCAGCTCCTGCCTCTCCCGAGCAGAAGGCTGGGATGACTAAGAGGAAGCAGAACAACATCGCCCCCTCACACCCACAGCGCCTGAACTGTTCGGTTCATCACATGTGCTCTCGGGGAGATGCAGAAGGGGCCGGTGTTCTCTGAAAGACGAGATATTTTGGGAGGTATCATATCAACAAACTCCAACGGAGTTCACAGACACAAAGTACTGTGAAATTCGAAACAGCCAGAACTGGACTCAGCGTAGGAAGGTGCTAAAAATTCAATTAAGGGTTGCATTCTAGTACCTTGTACTTGTCAGACAGGTTGAAAAAAATGGGTTATAATTTCCTTGTCTTTAACACCTCTACAGACAGGGGGTTTTATAAAGAAACTCATTTATGGCTTTAAAAGCTTACAAAATAAAGCTGGGATATTTTTATTGCCTGAGTTCCTCAGTACACAGAGACTAAACTAAGATTAGTTGCCTCAAAGATCACTCCTGGCTACCTGCAAACTCAACCCCAATGGTGTGGGAAGCACAAATGAGAAAAACTGCTGATTCCTCATCAGTGTGTAGAAGAAAAGCTTGGGGAGAAAAGCAGGACTGATTACACTCTCTCCTGTAAAGAGCATCTGCAGCAACAGACAGAAGTCTGGCAGAACAATTTGATAAAGCAAGAGCTGAATGTACTCAGGGAACAAGAGCTAATGGTCAGAGGAAAAAAAAAAAAACCACCAACTCTTTATGGATTCAGGGAGGAGCTGAGTGATTCTCCTTCCCCTCAGACCCAACCAAAGCTATCATGTCTGTGACAGATAAATTCTGGAAGAAGTTTGACACTGGTGAAATTCAGCCACTGCCGCTCTGCCCCTCGGTAAATACGACAATTGCTGCAGGTACCTCTACTCTGGGTGATTTCTGGTTGGCAATCACATCAAACAACACAGTATCGGACAGGGAGGGACCACCTAACCAGTAACAAGAGTTTAGAAAATGAACACAACTGTCCCTCCACAAAGAGCCCAGAGAGCCCCAGCTGAGCACGGGGGATGCAGGAGCAGTCAGGGAGATCCTCAGCACTGCCCAGGACCAGCAGGGGTTGTCAAGGCTACCCTGAAGGATGTGCAGAGGAGGCTCCCACTGATGGCCAGGATTTGCTCCTGGACTGATTTAGGCTTGGCCTGAGGCTGCTCTGCAACAACAGGGGAATGTGGCTGCTACCACAGACCTCCAGGTTCTTACAAAGCCACCTGATCCTCTACAGAACAACATCAGAATCACATTTTCTGTCCTTTCTGCTTTGCTCAGAAATCCAACCCAGCAGATTTTTGTTTGAATGTGGGCAAAAATGCTTCTGCTGGAGCCAAAGCATTCTCACAACTGGAAGGTTGTGGTTTTACCTCCCACAGGAGGAGTGGGACACTTCATCAGCTGCTCACTTTGTTCACTGTCCTCTCCCTCCAGCACAAAACAAAGCTCAAACCTGAGCTGACTTCCCCTGAGAAATAATTTCTTTTCTATAACCAGAGGCACAGGTGTAGGGGGGACAGCAGAGCAAGGGCCAACTGCTTGGAATCAGCCATCCTGACGGGAAATCCTGCCCACACAATGCACTGGGGCATCCTTCCATGTGCAGCTCGTCCAGAGCCTGCCTGGAGGTGAGAGCAGGGAAATTAAAGTGCCAATTCTCACAGCAACAGACATGCAATTCATGAGGTGTTAGTGCTTAGAGCCAGGAGAATATACTCAAGGAAATGGGAAAATAACAAGATGTCCATAAAATGTTTTAAACTCAAGCTATGGGGGACAGTGCGAGCAGCACATGAAGGAATCTGCAAAGTCCTTTGGTTAGCAGAAGTAGTTTGGTTCCTGGACGTGGTGACAATCCTGGAAAATGATTTATTCCCCTCAATAGCAGGCAGGCACATCACTGCTCTGACACGTGCTACATTCAGCCAGCAAGTCAACTCCTTCGTATCAGGCCACGTATTTACATTTTCTGCGCCGCAAAACATGTTTATCCCTAAAAAAATGTTTATCCTCAGCTTATGTGAGCATCTGACCTCGTCAGGCAGAGATCCACAGACACCATTAGGCTTGTTGGAATCTGTTTGTTCCATACGTGTGCAGTGACATCCCCATTTCAATCTGCACAAACGTTAGTAATGAAGTTACGGCATTTTATCACCATCTGTCAATTATGGTGTCGTTGCCTTCTGGAGCAGGAAACCTTGAGGTTGATTTCATTAGAAGCAGCACAGTAACAATATAGAAAATAGCATTTAAACCTCCAGGATGCAGGGACTGAGACCAAGAGGAGTCATTTTTGGACTACACTCAAACCTTGCTGCCCAAAGCACAGCAAGTCGTGCCCCTCGTGTTTTAAATGACCCCATGGCACCAGGAGCTTCGAGAAAACCTGAACGGAAAATGGGGCCTTGAAAACTTTCATATGGACAATTTTTACCATTAAATCCCCAATGTTTTTAAACTTTCATGGAGCTTGGCACCGAGTCACTAACCTGCTGAGGCAATTATGCAAGCCAAAGTTGTCTTAATTGCGCTTCCTCAAGCATATTCCCTCAGCTCCAATTAAAAAATAAGAAGAGATGCTGAGAAGCCATGTCCAAAATACTTAAATTCGAATAGCCTGAAGCGAACATCTAAATACATGTCTCGACAATTTAAAAAAGGTGGTCTTACTTCAAAAACTACCACTGTTAAGGCCTGCAGTTGGGAGGACTTGTATGTAATTTCTCTTATTTGTTTCTTCTGTCTAGAAGGAAAAAAAAAATGCGGAAAGAGTTTGGCAGAGTGTTTTACTTGTGACAGCTCCAGTGTGCCCCACAAAGTGGAAGCTATAAATAAGGAAACACAAAACCCACAAGCTCTGTGAAGGAGAAAATTTGAAGCATTGGGGAATTTGAGGATTCTAAAGGCAGAGAATTGGGGGTGTGCACGTGACCCTTCCAAGAGAGTCGACAAAGCCTGGCTGGGGAGAAATTCTAGGCTGGAGATTGAAATATCACACTGGATCCGTTTTTAACAGATCAAAACAGAGGGTCTGCCTGTCAAATTCTACAGAAGCAACTTAATCAGGCATAGATTGGTTGGTTTAGTTCTTTTAATGCCCATTTCTGTCTCAGGGAGGGCTGGCAGCCCTGTACAACCCCTGAGGGGGGTCACCCTCATGCACATCGGTCTTGTGGTGAAGGTGGTGACCTGACTGGACATGGAAGGAGGGACAGAAGGTGAAGTTGGGTCTCAGAAGCTCTCAAGAATCAATTCTGCCAAGTTCTACTTTCGCAGTAACGTTTGTTTGGAGTGAGAAGGCCAAGGCAGTGCAACCTCTAGGGATAACACCCCAAAGGAGACAGCGCCGTTCCTTTCCCTCCCTTTAGATTTCCTTGGGGCTGGTTGGGAAAGGCAGGGTGTGATCTGATTCTGCAGCAGCCACTTTCTATGAGCAGCAGCAGCAAAGCCACACTGCAATCAGCTCTCTTCCAAACAAGAACAGCACCTTGCCCGCTCCTGCACGTACTGCACATTTCCTTACTTACAATAATTCACATTTCTGCTACTTCACTGTGAAATTCAGCCGATCAGGAAGCTCCCAGTAGCAAGTTCCCACTATAATTTAATTAAAGGGCAGTAGTTAAGTTTCACCATATGCAACTGCCAGATGCAATCAGCACAGTTTAAGTCTAAAGGCGCCGTTCCTGCATGTACTGGAGCATAGTTTTATAAGTGATGAAAGCTGTCACTTATGTCACAGATACTGCTCTAATGCAGGATGATATTACAGTTTCAGCAGAACCAAAATATATTAATAATACATTTTGTGAAAGCATTTACAGTGAGTTTGCAACACAGTGTTTCAAGTGGCACACACTTTCTTGCAACTCCACATTTCTGGATGAAGCCACTTGAGATCTGTTACATTGCTCTGTATGCTTTGCCTGGCACCGTAACAAGCTCTCACAGCCAATTTTCAACCTCCTAAAGTTGGAGGACTGGAAGACACAACTAATTAGAGAGGAACAAAACCAGAACAGGAACCCTTCCCTATCCAGGATCGTGGGAAGAGGGAATACTGCATCAAAAGTACCTTAAAATCGGGTGTCTCAGGAGGACACTTGCTGAGTGCCTTTCAAAAGCCTGACAACCAACTCAGGGAAGTTTTCAAATGTCTTTAACAAAATGCAGAGAGGAATGATAATCTTTGAACCATTCCAAAAAATCACTAAACAGAAAAAATATAAATTATGTGTTAAACAGTGTTTCAAAAGATCAAAGCAGAAGTTAATTCTTCAGCACTTTGTCCAGCTCCCTTCCCAAGGACTTCAGAGGCAAAGAGATCAGGCTGTGGTACAATTGTGTCAAGATGATGAAGAAAGTTAATTAAAATGTATCAGGATTTCAGAAAAGGAGTCTGTCACTTCATAAAACTGAAAGCAAGCCTGACATACAAAACAGCTTGTTTCACTACAAAATAAGATTGGCTTCAGCCTTGCCATCAACACTGGGCTCCATTTACATTTAGGTAACGTCCCCCTTGCCAGGGGAGTTTTTTTCCCTTCTGTTAACACTACTGAGATCGGAATTAGTTTCTCACAGTACAGTAATAAGACACGCAGATTGTTTCAGAAAAGCCCAAAAAACAATTAACCCAGGCACTAAAAGTAGATGTTATACCCCGATTAATTACCGGGAGCAATTCATCACTCCTAGGGCTGCATTTACAACGCACAGACTGCTCCTCCAACGCTGTCCTGGCACGGGGCTGGGGCCAGACAGAGCTCTGAGAGCCTGTTTGTAAAAGCAGCTGAAAGAGCTGTTTTGGTAAGAGAGCTGAGCCCGACTAGCAGATCCAAAAAGTCGAGTGAAAACAGGCTGGAAAGCTGGGGCTGCACAGGAACTTCAGGGACAAAGGGGCGAGAAAGAAGAAGTGGAGTCAGTAAACAAGTGCATTTAATCAACAGCACTAACACTGAGAGAAAAATTTAGCTCTGAGCCCCTCCACTGAAAATATTGCTTTAAGGTAATAGCATAACAACTGGTACAAAATACAGACTTCTTTAAAAAAAAAACAACAAACAACAGAACAATCTGGATGCAAAACTCAGCCAGTGGCAGGATTTTTCACTCTGGGTTTTACACAGTGGAAAACTCCAAACAAGGCATTCAATATGAATTTCTTTTTGATGGGGAGGATGCTGATGGCTCGTCTTCCCAAAGGAGTGAGAAGCATGGGAAGACCACGTGGAGAAGAAAATTAAACTTCTCTTTGCTCCTGCCCTAAGGCCAATCCCAATTCTTGCCTCTCAGGCTTCAGCATCGCTGCTATTTGCTCTGCTGCTGTTTTTCACATATTTTCAAATATTTCCATTTGTCTCTCTTATCTCCATGATTTCTTCAACTTTACAACTCCAGTTTTGTTTTGCTTTGGCTTGAGAGCAGCTCTGCAAATATCTAAAAGGAGCCAGGACATGTGCCGAATTACAGACATGACTCCAGACACCAACACAAGCACCGAACACCCTTCTATCTGGACAGGAGTTAAAACCAGCCAGTTTGGCACAGTGGATAAAACTGCTACTAAAACCCTCATGCTTTTCTCTCCACATCATCATTCCAGTCCTTCCTCGCCTCTTGTTTCAAGCTTCCACGAATTTACCAGCTTAAGAAAAAAAAAAAAAAAAAAAAAGCAAGCACCCAAGAACAAATGGAACAGTGGCAGCCTCGTAGTGTTCAAACTGGGAAAGCTGGCAGGGCATGAAAATGAGCAGCGAGCCCGGCACGTCTGTCTGAATTGTTCAGAGAGAATATCTGGAACAGCAGCAGCTTCGAGGGATAAACGGGAAAGTTAGAAACAGAAAGAGAAAGGCAGGGAGGAAAAACCACTCCCTGCTGTGCAGGCATCTTATCCCCAACAGAACACATGCAAAGGACAGAGAAATACAGGGGTTTTTTCAGTCAGAGGCAAAAAAACAGAACTCGTTTGGGGAGGGGGGGAGGGAGAGAGGAGATAAATTCTCATTTCTGTTCTGATGGTTTTGTTTGCCCTGGCCTTGGAGACCTGTAGCTATTGAAACATCACTCTTGGCTCACCAGGGATGAAACAGCTCAGTTCAGAGTCCAGGACTCAAACTGTGCCTGGAAGGTGGAATCTGGCCTTGGAGCACTTGTGCAGCTCACTCTGCAAGCCTCATTGGTTTGTGTTTATGAGAACTGACGCTGTTCCAAGTACCCACTCGATGATGAGCCATTTAAACACCACATGGAGGGAGCTGAATTTGTCTTAATCTTGCTCATTCTCCCACACAGAGGAGTTTGTATGGCATTAGACCCGATTCCAAATGCTAAAGCAATTCCCATGAACAGGAGCAATCACAGGCCACTTGTGCTGTGCTCTGTTGGCTCCCATCTACACAACCTACCCAGGGCTCCAGGAACACATCCTAAACCCTTGTTTAGAGGGTTTTTTGGTTGTTGGTTTTGGGTTTTCCATGGGTTTGGGTTTATTTTTACAATTCCAAAACTTCAATAACTTAGAGAAAGTAATCAAGTCACTTCCAGCGCCCAGAATGAAAAATGAAGGTTGTAACTTCACTGTCTCCCCTCCCAAAACCAAACTATCAGTTTTCCAGCAAGTCCCAGGTGCTTCCCTAAGGATTCCCTATGGCAAGTGGATATTAATGGTACCTTTTGTTAGAGAGGCTGTGACACTACTCCCATTTTTGGTATTACAAGCCGTGATTCACGAGCGTCTAATATTTCCCTCTGGTGGGTAATATCCACGTTCTTGGCAAAAATTAGGTTAATCTTTTTAATTGGCGTGGCTTTGTAAACTAAATAGGCCAACCTGAATCCTTGGGCTCATATATAAGATCCCAATTTTCAAGCTTTCCACGGGTTATGCCTAAATGAAGCTGTGGAATGGGCGAGGTGGGCAGCTGAAGCTCAAGGCAAAGAATCAGGCCCAGTTTGATGCCACAGCAGAAAAAAACTGTTTTAATCTGCAGTCAATATGTCCCAGCAGCAAACTCACTGGGCAACAATCATCCTGAATGACTTGCCTCACACAGACCTCCTGGAGCTGGTGCAGCTGCATGGGAAGCACTGCCCAGATCATGCCCTTTTTCCAGTCAGTCACCACAGAACAGTTGCTGCACTGGATCCAAACCCAGCCCGAGGTGGAAATGGCCAAAAGCTCATTTTTCATCACACAAAGACTCTGCTAATCCTTGGAGCAGCAAAAGAGATCAACTGTGCACCCTGTGGGCTGTGCACTTCTGGCTCTGATCACCAACTTTATCACGGGGATACGGGAGACACTCGTAAATGATGGCTGGCCTGCTTCCTGGGGGGAAAAACAGGCATGGCATAGAAATTAATGGGGAAACACTACTTACAGCATGAAATTATCAACCTAAAAATAACTTTAGGTGGGTTTCTCCTCTGTTCCAATTCATCCAAGGCAGAATGTACAGAATATACTGCCTTGAAGAGAAGAACGACCCTGAGATTTGTTGTTTTAAGCAGTGAAGTACCTACAGGTGAGAGCAGCCCCACTGCATCCAGTGTCCCACCCTGTGTGACATTAAGTGGTGTGGATCTCTGCACACTTAAAGCACAAACAGTAAGCAGCTGAGGCAGCAGCTTTTGTGCTTGTTTTCATAAAAATACGGGAAAGGCAAGAGCAGAAAACATTAAACCTTAACCAGGATACACGTCTCTTTTAGCTCCCAAAGTCCACAGTGACCAAGGCTACTATAAATGGATTAAAAAGTTCATTATTCTTTTTCTTTCCCCCAATGCTACATCAAAAAGTTTGACTTTAAACAATCCAGTCTTCATTGCATAGAGAACTGTAATATCTGTGTGCTTACTGTGGCTCCTAAATACAATAATAATGATGTCAGACCTGGCCATGCACTTGCCCAGGCAAGACTCGAATTTATGTCTCTATACAGCCAGAAATTACCAGCCTAACACTTGTTCTCCCATGATTCACGAGGTTTCAGGAATTGTTACGATGCATTAGGAGGGACAAGGAAAGGCCTAGGATGGATTAAGGAAACCCTCAGTAGAGCAAGACTTGAAAACACCCTTATCAGAGCTGTAATTACGAAGCTGAGTGGCCACAGCTCATCCCCAACCTCAAACACTCTCACACTCAGAGTTTGCATCAGGGCAAAAAAACCTTTACTGTGGCCTTATTAAACAAACATTTCCTTGCTCTCATTTTAAAGGTTCTACTAGTTTAACCTGTCTTATGGAGTCAAACCATGACACCACAAAATCAGAGCACCAGCTCCCTCAAAGTCCTCAGGTTGTTCAGATTTCCATAAGTCTTTCTGCTGAATTGTTCCTGAGAAATAAAAGCCTACTTTTGGAAGGCACCAAAGCTGTGCCTTTCAAAAACCAGCAGCGTTCCCTCTGCCTCAGTGATTTTCCTGTGGCACAGCTCACCTCTCAATTCTTCAAGGCTGGTGTTTATTTTTTAATTGGACTAACAATGATGCCAGTTGAGGTAGCCAAGTATGAAATTAATATGGATTTAAAAGCTCAAACTTTGCCAGTTTGGGGACGTTGTATTTCAGCCTCTGACTTTGCTATCAATCATGGAGGGAGAAGAAAAAAGGAATTAAAATACTATTCTGACTGTGTACACAGAGTGGATGGGACGAGGAGAGTCTGTAACTGTAGTAAGAAAACATCAGGCTGGAATTTAACAATAGAATTCTGCTGGCAAAGACAAGAAAGCTCTGGAAAAGGTTGCCTGGGGAGGTCTCTACCCATACCCACTAGATCCCTTTAAATAGAGTTTTGGTTTGAGGATTTTGGAATTCTTTGGCAAAGCCGGCAATTCAAGTTCAAATCTCCGTTCTGGGTCAGAGATGGAACCACAGAGTAGCCCCTGTTTTGTGAGATTTATGGCAGCCACACAAACCCCCATTAGGAATCCAGTTCTGCTCACTGGGCAGCTCTGCTTTTATTTAAAAGGCCTGAAAAATCAGAATTATTTCCCCTTGGTTTAAACCAGCATAACAAAAATAATTTGAGCTGCTCAGAAAATTTTGCATGTTTAGCTGCTCAATCCGTAAGTGGAAAAAAGTTAATTACACAACCCATTTAGGCATTTAATGTCCCAGGGCCAAGTCACTGAACGTCCAGCAAAGCATTAATAAACATGGCTTATCTACTTCATAAAAGTTGTGATTACCATTTTCCAATAACAGAAGTTATCAGCACTATTTCACCTCTCATATCTTAGGAAATTAAACCAAACCGGCAAAGCCTATTTGAAAATTCACAAAGCTTTTTGTGAACATGTTCTCTTGTTGTTCCCATGCACAAAGTCAAAATGCAGGGCTGGGTTTCTCCAAGTGCAGCACACCAGGGCTCAGCTGGGAACAACCAGGAGCAGCCAAGCAAACGAGCCTCTATTTTGATGCCTAAATGGGACATAAATATTCAAGTGTAAAAAAAAAAAAAAAAAAAAAAAAGAAAAACAACAACAAACACACAACCAAAGTGTGCTGCTTGTTTTCAGAATTGTTACCTCTTAAATCTCTGGGTAGAAGTGGTACACTTTGCTTTTCAGCTCCACACCACACAATAAGTATTTAAGAAGTTCCCTCTAAGGAATAAAACCCATCACAGTCCTATGTACTTACAGTCCAAGGCCCATTAAAGTCAACTGAAAGACCTGAACTCTATAACATTATGCATATATGAAATTATTATATATAATATATAAATGGGTTATTATTACTTCACTTTTGAACTGTTCCTGAAATGCCTCCACTGTTGGCTCTCACTCAATACCAACCAAATTCCTGTTCCTTGTTCTGAGGACAGACAAAACAACTGTAAATTGGTAGGAAACACTAATATTTCAATGGGGAAAATGCAAAGATTCCTAGAAAGGAAACAAAATTGGTAACTCCTCTTGCTGCTGGTTACATATACTGTAATGTATGGATGAACTTCATGAATTACGTCCTAAATTACCTCCAAATGTAAGTGTTCCAACAAAATATACATATCATCAGACTTTTATATGCTTAATTAAATAGAAAAACATGCTGGCAACTCATCCTGTAATATAGGGAGGTCTAAATAGCAACTTCCACAGCAGGTATTAATGGCTGCAATCCCTGTTTGCATTACCAGCTATAATTATGACAGGATTTTTAGAGGCATTTTTACCACATATAAAGGTTCCTGCCCCCTCTGCCAGGTCCTTCATCCAGAAACTTCCAAAACTTAAACAGGTTCATCCAGTGCATGTGCACAAGGTTAAGTCTTATGATTTTAAACCATTTTCAGATTAAAAATATTCTGATTCTTACTCAAACCCAAGAAATAGCTCAGATTCCCACAGAAACCATTCCTCTGGTGAATCCATTGCAGAATCCACTCAGGCCTTGAAATATTCCAAAACAAATGAAAAAAAAAAAATTAAGTGAAGAAGAAATAAGTGATTTCCCTAAGCATTTTCATAGCTTGCATAAAGACATCAATTACCATGGCTTGTCTTCTAAATTAATGATTCCCAGTGATGGATTATTCATGCAAGTCAGGCAGCTGAACATTATACTTTGACTCTGGGGAGAAAGTATAGCATGTCTTAATTAACTAGATTTTGTGTATGCCAGAAGATGCTCAGAAAAACTTTACTTCTCTAGTCAACCAGGTAAAATGTAAGCAAATGGAACAAGTGGTAATTGAAATATGCAAAAATCTTCAGCAGTTTTTCCATAATCCATATTTAAAGGGAACTAGCAAGAGCACGTTGCCTCAAGTGAGCTTTGTCAAATGATTCCAAATTGCCACTTTGGTGAATGAACTGACTTCAGATCTGCTCCATCTGAGCATGAAAAAAGATGGAAATTTCGTATTAATTTGCTGCTTCCTGTCTATGCACAACCTTGCAAGGCTCCAGTGATGGCACAATTTCTCGTTTCAAAAGGGTATCAAGTATTTTTTTGAGTGAAATTCAACTCAACACCACAATTTTCCATGAGTGAATGATAGGTTATTATCCCAAATATTTTCCAAATGAATGCTGTGTTCTAACAGCCTCCCTGAACAAACATAACATTTCTGTGTTGTGTAACTCTACTGGTGATGTTTTTATTTCTTTAATCAGGATGGTGCAAAATACCCCCTACAATTCAAACAATAGCTGGGATTTGCACTTATTTGCTTTCAAAGTGCTCTTCAATCGCTGTATTGAAAGATCTACAAAATAAAATGGGAAGTCTATGATAAATGTTGCAATTCATCCTTACAGTAAGTAATAGGTACAGTCTGGTACCTCTAAAAATCCATACCAAGCTGCTCTAAGATAGATGAATTACATGACCATCTAGTTACTTACAGTTTATATACATTAAGGTTGTTAAAAGCACTCATCACAGTCAGATAGACCTTCACCTTTTAATATCCAGATGCTTCACAGCCATTAATGGATTTTATTTTATGAGTAGGAAGACTGTTTTCATTTTCTATTGGAGAAACATAGGTTAAGTAGAGATTAAGTGACTTGTCCACTACCAAAGGATCTAAAAACAAGGAAGCTTTTTCCCCTTCTTCCTTTGAAACTGTCCTATCCACTGATGTTACCTTCTCTGGGCTCCTGGGATAATCCTGGAGCCTCTGAAAGCACAAATTTAATTTTGTCCCTGCTCTCTCAGTGCTTCAGCAATATTTCTGGGGATTCTCCTAAAGCCTTACACTTCCTAAGGAATTAAGTAATAACTCCAATATAGGACAGTTACACAGACAGGGATTAGGGAAGGATGGTGAAAATCAATTCAATTAGTCTCTACCAACCCTGAAATGACAAATAGTGGGAGCACATATTATCATTCCTCTGTTTCCACAGGGCTTTCACTACAGGGAAGGATGATCCCACAACAGACCCAGCTCCTTGTAACAATTCTTAGCTGCAGATTTGAATTTATGCTGCTTTCCTCTCCTTCCAAACACGAGATGCCCTCGTGCTCGTGGTGGGAAATACCTTTCCATCACTCCAAAAATCTGTTTTCATTGGGGCTGAGTGAAAGCTCATCCTCCAGCAGCTAAAGGGTATTTGGCTGTCACTTCACATGTGAGGACCTGCCATCCCTTCTGTCAAACCCACAAGAGCACTGTGTTGATATTTTATGTACATTTTCCTCCCTCACATTTGTATGTGATAAATTACCAGTGGCATTTTTTTGCTTCATGTGTATCATCCCCTCTAAAAAGATCTACTTGCAGTCAATTTGATTCTTACTCACTTTCATGGGGATCCTCTCTCTGTGTCCTGCTGCTCCATATCCCCTGTAATCAGCCATTTCTGTTTGCTTTTTTTTCCCCTGGTATTTGTTTTCCTTGGTACCTCCTCACAGATCTAATATCCTGCTTTCTTTAGAATTTCAGCACACGCACGGCAGGAAGAACAGATGGAAACTGTCAGCTACAGATGATGCCAAGGAGCTTCTGTGCAAGTGGAGACTCCAAAAACTCCAAAATCCACGTGGGCTTTTGTGCTACCATGACATTTTCTCTAAGATTGTTATCCCCTGCCTTGCTGGATTCCCAAGAGCTATTTAGAGATGGTCTTCACACACCTGAGTTCGTCAGATGAGGGGCAGGGGGAGATGTGGGAAGGAGTTACTCATCAGGCATTTTATTCTCTCTGGCTTAAAAGAAACAAACAAAAATATTCAAATGAAACCCCATCACTTCTGGCCAAGTTGGGGAGGGACACACATTTCAGAGACTGCTGTTATTTTCTGTTTGAACTGGTAGCAATAAACCTACTCCTGCCCACCCTACAAGAAAGCCCCAGCAAGTGCTTCTCACAGCTCTGCTTCCTTGCAGTGGCACTTGCAGGTGGCAGAAGTCAGGAAGGACCCTTGGAGGTGAAAGGAAGCCAAGATTTGTGAGCCCTCCCTGCAGGAGCACAGAGGGAACAGCAGAGGAAAGTGGAGCATGGAAAGGGAGGTGCTCAGGGGTAAACCTGGGCACTGAGGGAGGAGGGTAAACCAGGCCAGCAGATGAAGGGGGAAGGCCCAGTTCTGATGCAGAGCAATGAACTGAGGCAAAGGCAAAATATCCCCTCCAGACTTTCCCTACCATCAGTGGGGACAGCACATAATGCCTGGGTGTCACACTTAGGGCAGCAGGATGAGAAGGAGATCCCAGCAAGCACAGAGCAGAACAGCCCTGAATTAAAGGGTTCAGCTCTGCATCTCCCGGGGTTACATCACAACCCCTGCACGGCTGTTCCCTAAAAAGCCTGCCTTGCTCCTCTGAGGAGCTTCTCAGCCACTGCTGTCCTCCTGTTCCAGCTCCTCAACTCCAGACCTCCACTGACAGCTCCGTGGAATAGAGAGGATTAGGAGAGCAGATGTGCTGATGGATCCTGGCACTGGACTCATCACAGTCTCTGGGCACAGCACAGCACAAAAAAGCTGGTCTGCAGCACCTGCAGCCACGAAACAAGGTCTTGTTGGTCACACTAGACCATGGAGGTGTTGCAGGCACAGTAGGCATTGATCTAAAACTCTTCTATCATCTTCAACTCAAACATCAGCTTTGTCAAGTGTTATCTGAACCTTTATTTTAGAAGTGTGGAGTCAGCTTTGCTTTTTTATTTTTTTTTCCTAAATCAAAACCCCCACCTGCTGCCTGTAATGTTACTGTGAATAAACAATGTTACTGTATTGAAGAGGTTTTTATTCACCATATGCAATTGCACATGGTTTTAAAGACAAAATAGAATTACTACAGTAATAGAAGTCCATATCCAGTTTAATAAGAGACTAGTTTATTCCTCTTTAGTACTTGCAAGAATCATTAGACATCTTTCAACTCCCACTAATTACTTTGTTTTTGGCAGACATTGCTGTTTCCTCCTCCTGCTTTTTTTTGAATAAATCTGAAATTAACAAGTCAATAAAGTGACATATTTACAGTAAAAATAACTCAGCTCCCCTCTCTTCTTCCTCCCACTTCTCCTATCTCTTTGCAGATGAAAAGGTCATCGTTCACCTACAGGCTTTACACACACTCCCAGGGATTTGGGCACTTTCCCTTGGCATCAACAGGATCTCAAGCTGAAGATCTGATGTTACAGTGAGCTCTTGCTGTTGTCTCAGGGTTTGATTAATTGCTTTAAATAGTTTAGAAAGCAGAGCAAACACTTTGGAAAAAAAAAAGATATCTGAGAAAGAAAACATGAGCTGCTTCAGTGAACTCCAATTGCCATGTGAAGTACACAATCATTAAATGCTCTAGGAGCTGCTTTAATTTAAATGTGGAAGGAAAAGCACTGGAAAAGGGCACTTTTGGTGTACCAATTAAAAAAAGATGACTTAAATCTTTAAACCCAGTTTCTTCTTAACTCCAACTTACATAAGTGAGATGTATGGGGAAAACCAGGGCAGGAAACATCACTTCAGAGAGAAAGAGTTCCTAAAGTCCAGAGATCTGTAGTAGTGGCAGGGAAGGAGGCACCTCCAGTGGCTGAGTGATGGTGAGGAGCTCTGACAGCCAGTGCTTGGCACAGCACCCACGCTCTGAACGTTACCTTGACGTGCCAAGGGCGGCTAAAAAAAACCCACACATGTAAAAGGAGATGTTCAAGCTCTCCACCTTACCCCAAACTTCTACAGGAGAAGCAAGAGCTGGAATGGCATTGCTGCTCAGAATGTTCCACATGCAAAATTCAACTAGTGAGCAAATGTCTGGGCACATTATCTTATTGCAAAGGCGATGAAAGCACTCACTCTCCCGTGGGATCTGAGCAAAATTCTCAGAATTCAGTCAGAACTGCAAAAGCAAAACAAAGCTTTCAGCGTGTTGTTCAAAAAGGAAATGACAGTTCTCTTTTCTCTGATGAGGAAATCCCCCCAAACCTACTGCACATAGAGAAGCAGGGATGACAAAAATAGATGAAAACAGAAGAGCACAGGAACTGCAGCTCCTCCGAGGTCTGGGGAGACCATTCCCAGCTAACAAGTGCTTGGTTTGTTCATTGCACAAGTCCCACTGCACATATGGTGCAGCTCCAGCTTGCTTTCTGACAGAATTAGCCTTCTAGAAGCAGCAGATTGTCCATTAGGCCCATCAAGTTATCATGGGGTCAGAACTGGCAGACACACACAGCAGAGCAGAAACAGTTCACGTTATTAAGCATTTATTTATTTGGATGTAATGGTGAAAGACTGCAGGGCTCAAGTACATAAATAAGTGCAAAGACAGCCTAGAAATCGGAAGGTATTTGGTTAAAAGTAAATGCAACCACCTTATTTTAGCTTTCTCCTTCTAGACAGTAAATTACTTGTCATTATGGACAGAACAGTCTCAAGGTCTGCCAAAACATTTCCAGAGAACTACCATAATATTTGAACACTCAACGAAACCAAAAATCCTTTACAACACAGGAGGTCAAACCTTATTAACCCAGAAGCCACGCACACATTTAACTCATTAGCTGGGATGAATAAGACATCTCCTCTTTTCCCATCTCAGAGCTGCAGCTGCTTTGCAGTGACTGCACAAGCCCAGCAAAGCCGTGGATAACTCACACAGCTTTTATCACATTAGCCACGGGCTGCACTCCCCATGATCATTAGCTTTGAAGTGTATTAAACAAAGCAGAACACGACCTTAGAGCTGATCCTTTAAACAGCTCCACATAAGGACAATTCCTCATCAGAGATACTTCATTGAGGCCACCAAATGAGATGCTGTGCCCAAAACAAGCAGAGAACTCTGTTCCACTGCCCAGGCAGGGACCAACTGCTTTGAGCTGCAGAGTTCACCACACAACTCCCAGCACACAGCCCTGATTTTGGCTGGGCTCAGGGACCAACAAGAAGCAGATGCGTGCAAGTGGATGAGACTAATGCAGAAGAGAAATCAAAGCTTTTCCTTTCGAACTAATACAATGCAGCATGGCTTTGCTCATTAGCAAAATGCACAGATTATCTTATCCACGGTCGTGGTCAGCCCAACATGCCATCAGCATTTTAGAAAGGGAATCTGGGGAAGGGAAAGTGAAAAGGAGATGACACGGTGCCCTTTGAGTGAAGTCAGGAAATGGAAGATATTTCACACAGGAATTCATTTTACTTGAATTCTCACATTACTGCAGTGCTTGAGATCTTCTCCAGCACAACCTGCACTAAGGTATTTACACTATAAATACCTGCTTAATGTGATCAATGCAGTTTCCTTACATCCCTGTCATTTTGTACTGCTTTAAATACCAAGAGGAGTGGGAAGATAAATCTAAAACTTATTATTGAGTTATTATTGAGCTGGGGGTTTATTCTTTTTGTCTTGAAGTGGCTACGGCTTTCTTATCTCCAGGGCTATTTTACAAAGGAGTTGAAAGAAAATGTGTTCTTCTGTCAAGCCAATAATTCAAGATTCAGAGAGCATTTTCTTCCCTACTGCAGGAAAACGTTATTTCCCCCCATCCCCAAGTTCTGCAAACCTTTAGTCCTCCAGCTCACAAGACCATGCCCAAAAGACACAAATTAAACTCAAGAATTTTAAAGGTATTTCCAAATTTAAGTTAACTACTCTGGTCTTCCATACATCTAGGGAAAAACACAAAGTTATCACTAATTACAGACGTCTTTCCCTACCATCTGCCCACTATGCTGCATCTGAGATATGCAAGTGTACAGAAAATAGAGGAAAAACAGACATTAAACTTTAAAGCCACGTTTGCACACCAGTTTTTAACGTTATTTGGAACACACAGCTCAATTAAGATGAGGACAGCCTGCAGACTGAGTGTAGGACAGATGTACCCTGTATTAATTCCTACTCAGCCCGTGCTTTACAAAGACAGAATAATGCGTTGCCCACACAGAACACGGTTTGTTGGAGATTATTTTAAAAAGTATTCAGGCATGCCAAAAATGTGTCTTCATGGATGATGAGCAGCCCAAAAACAAATCTGAAATTCTGAGACATAAAAAAGGCCTTTAAAGAGCTAAGAGCGGGCCAGATCTTCATGTGAAGGATCCTCCCAGCACTAACACATCTTTGCGATACACAAGATTATAAACTGAATTAAGCCACACAATACAACATTTATATCTACAGAACAAATTTCAAGGGGGGCATTACAACAATGTAGAGTTCCTAGAACTCTACCAGACTCTGTATGAACATACACAACGTTCTTTTATCTGAGAGGGGGTAAGAAGAGACCCAAGCCTTAAAAACAAACCCCAAACCACCCCGGTGTGCTCCTGCAGGGAGCCAGACACTGAGCAGCTCAGAGCTGCATTTACTCCTGGCCATTCTTGGAATCAACTTGAGCCAGCAGTGCTGTAGCTAAAGAATTCCAAAGTCCAGCAGACACACAGCATATTGTGAATATGTGAAAGCAGATACAGGTGAAAAGTATTCATGAAGTTGTCACTCACGTGGACAAATCGCTCGCTTACAATGGTAGATGGGGAGACAAACTCAAAGCAAATTTAAAAACCCAAACTCAATTAGAAGATGTGAGAATACAGGATAGACAGTGTAACAAGGACAAATTTTGGAACTCATGACTATGTTTAACAGGAAACTCCACGTTGCCACAAGCCTTCACATTGTATTACATCTCAGGTTGCCCTCTGTAATTCTGTAGGATACACGTACCTCAAAAAAAACCAGAGCCATCAACCTTTCCTCCTCCCTCCCTTCCCTGGGCTACTATTCCTCATCACACTCAACTAAGCTACAGTAATTCTAAAAAATTCAATGGATGTAAAAGAAACAAAGTATGATTCTGGTCCAAGCCTCGGGGCTTAAAACAAAAAAAACCAAACAACCAAAACCCAGACAGAATCTGGAAAAGTATCACAAAATTGATGGAGGAGGATAACAACGTATTTTAAATTTTAGCAGCTGCAGGACTGCAGCTTTGTAGCTTTATTTAAAACATAGTAACTTCAGTGAAAGAACAAAATACCATTAACAGGCATTTGGCTCTATCTGTGCTACGACATCTTGGTAAACACCTCTCACCAACTCGGAATGGCAACGTTTTCCATTAGACTACACCAAAAATGAGATGAGAATTGAGGAATCAGAGCTCGAAGGTGAGTAACAGCACAAAACTCATACACACTATGCAGCTTTCAAGCAACCCTTTAACACCAAGATGTGTGGAGTATCTATCTGATATACGAGAGATGATGCACGGTCTGATTAAAACGAGCTGGTGCAGGAGGGAGAAAACGCACACAGGTTTTAAAGTGCAACAATCCAGGTGCTTTTTTTCCCCCGTTTTTCCCTCTCACTGTTCTTGCCGGAGGAGATGGGGACAGGAAACACACAGGGACACCTGCACATGATCCCTCTGTTCCCACAGCCTCCGAACTCTTCCCACCTCTCCCATCAGTGCCGCAAGAAGTTGCAGCCAACGCCTGACAAGTTCAATGCTTGAGCTGCTCATCCGCACGTTCACACTGGGGAATTCGTGTGCCTTAACATCAGGTAATACAGACCAGTAGTTTAAAAAAAAAAAAAAAAAAAAAAAAAATTAAAAATGAGTTTTAACAGTGATGCATCGCAAACGCAGATGCAAACCCAAAACCGAGCTGACGCTTTACTGCTGATTTTTACCATTAGTTTTTAACAATCGAGCTCTTTCTGCAATATAACGCAAAAGTTTAAAGCTCAAAGCTTACCAGTAACAGCGGTAGCTCGACAAATAACACTCAAGTTTGGTTGTTTTAATGGCCAAACCGCAGAACGCCCGGCGCGCACACACGGTCTGCGGCGCGCCGAGCCAGCCGGCAGGACCGGGGGTGCCACGGCCGGCAGAAGCCCCTCACAACCGGGCTCTGCAAGCCCAGCTGCGGGCAGGGAACGGCCGGGAACGGCCACCGCGACCCGCGGGACATCCCAGGGGGGTTTTCAGCGCGACTTTCCCCTCAGCACAACTCCAGCCCCAGCGCTCCCGCCGGAGCCCCTCGGGGGCGGGGGAGAAGGGAGCGCGTCCCTGCCCTGGCTGCCCGCAGCAGGTGAGCACCTGAGGGGTTTGGCTGAGGGGCTTCTGGGCTTGATTCCCGCTCCTCTTGGGTTATCCCGTGGGGAAGCAGCTCCGATCCCGACCGCCTCCCCTCCTCTCCCGCTGCAGCGGCGGGCGCAGCCCCTGCCCGTCCCTCCCTCCCTCCCTCAGGTGCTGAGGGAGCGCCGGCGACCCCCGCGCGGGCAGCGGCTCCTCCGCACCGAAACAGAGCAGGGGGAGTCTCTCTCGATTACAACAAATAAACCAGACCCGCCACGGTGCGTTTGCACACACGCAGACCCGCCAAGGGACGAGCGCACTCACCGGCACTGCCGCCGCCCTGCCCGCTGCCCGGCGGTGCGCCCACCTCTCCGCGCTCTGCCAGGCTCGGCTCTGCCGGGCTGGACTGCGCTCGCCTCCGCTCAGCTCAGCTCAGCTCAGCTCAGCTCAGCCCCGCTGTGCCCCGCTCCGCCCGCCGCCGCCCGGGGTAGTGCCTTCGCCCCGCTCCGCCCCGCGCAGCTCCCGCCCCCGCCCCGCTCGGCATTGTGGGGCTTGTGGTCGCGGAGCGCGGACTACGAGCCCCAGGGCCCCGCGCGCGGTTCCGGACAACGCCTGGTGTGTGGTAACACCGCGGGTCTTCCTCCTTCTCCTCCTCCTCCTCCTGCTCCTCCTGCTCCTCGCGGGCGCTTCCGGCGCGGCGGCGGCGGCGGTGAAGCCCCTCGGGAGCGGCGGGGCCCGGCGGGCCGGGGCAGGTGAGGAGCCGAGCCCTGCCCTGCCCTGCCCTGCCCGGCGCTGCGCGGGGCCCGCCGCGCCCTGCGGGGCTGCGAGAGGGGCTGCGAATTAAACCTTCCCCCGGCACCGCGGCCGCGCTGAGGGAGCGGCCGGGGCGGCCTGGCCGTGCGGGGAAGGTGTGCGGGGTGTCCCCTGCGCTCCCGGCCGGGCGGTGACCTCCTCCTGCCCCCGGCCCCGGCGGGCTTGTCCTTCCCTTCGCCCTCCCCGCGGCCTCGGGGGCTCCGGGGCCCTCCCCGTGCCCGGCCTGGTGCCGGTTCCCGGTTCCCTCGGCCCGGGCCCGGCAGGCGCAGGCCCGGATGTGTTTTATTTCTGTGTGTGTATTTATTTTTAGCTCGTCCTCTCGCAGCGGGCGCTGTCAGGTGGCGGCGGCGGACAGGGAGAAAGGGCACCTCGGCTCCTTCCTGCGCCGGGGGAGGAGGCTCAGGTTGGGCACAAGGAAGAAATTACTCTCGTCGAGGGTGATTAGATATGGGAAGGGGCTGCCCAGGGGGGTGGTGGAGTCACCGACCCCCGGGGGTGTTTTAAGGCGAGGCTGGACGTGGCACTCGGTGCTCTGATCAGGGTGACGAGGTGGTGTTGGGTCAGAGGTTGGACTCGATGATCTCAGAGGTCTTTTCCAACCTGTTTGGTTCTCGGATTCCTTCTCTGCAGGGTCCCTCGGGCTGTGCCCCCCTTAGGGGCTGAGCAGTCAGGGTGTCCCATCAAGGTGCTCACTGATCTGGTGAGTTTGGCTGGTTCCTCTCCTGTGTCTCTGGATGGCTCAAACCTTGGGCCAGGTCTGTGCTGTTCCTGTTATCAGAGGAACTAATTGTCCCCTGGAATTTGTTTACATGTTGGGAAGTATTTTTACGTTGGGAGCTGTGTCATACGTGGTGGTGTTTGATAAAATAGGTTTACTTTTACATTCCCAAGGAGGTGAAAGAGAAGCAGGGGTTTGTTGTTGTGATTATATATTCTAACAACCACGGCCTGGTTCAGTTATGCTGTATAACAGTTTTAGTGTTGCTGACTAGTGGAAGTGGAGCACAGGCTGTGGGTTCTCACTTAGGCACGAACTGGATGTGTTAGGGCAGACTAAATCACTTCCATTTTGAAGTCCAGCAGAGGAACACAAAGTAATTGTAAGCTTGACTTCAGGTTAGGCTTGGATTTTTTTTTTTTTTTTTTTTTTTTTTTTTTTTTTTTTTGAAGTGGATATGGTTCTATAAATAGGCACCTTGGGTTTATCACAGGTTTGTCTGATTTCTGAATTAGTCATAGAACTGTTCTAACAGTAATAAAATGCATAAGCAGTTTTGTCAGCGAGCTCAACTTGCAAGTGGCTGTTACACGTGTGTGGGGATGTTTGAGAACTGCATCTCTTCTCTGTTCCAGACACTTTAAAGGCACTTCCAGAAATTCAATCCTCTTTTCTGGTGACATTGCTCTTCAGTGAACCTGCTGGCTGTGAGAGTTAGTAGAATATGAAATCAGTGCACTAGCCTGCCTTTTTGAAATTTCTTGTTATCTTTGCTGATTTTAAAACACAGAGATTGTTACCTTAACATTTGATCTGTATGCCAATCCCAGGGCATTCACCCATACATTTTAAAAAGAAGAAAAATAATTCTGTATCTGAGGTACAAAGCCTTGAAGTTTTGTATAATATAATGTAATCTAAGTTATGCAATGGGAAATAATTGAAAATGGGCAGGTAAGGTAAGATCTGAAAAAAGAAAAGAGATGTGGGGGTTTTGTTTTGTTTTTAATTTAAGTGACCATATAGTTAAAAGAGCATATTCTGCAATTCTTCTGTAAACTTTGCAGCAGCAAAGTTGACCTAAATCTCCTCCTCCTATCCACACTGCTCTTACATTTTGATTCAAGCTCTTTGCCTCTAAATTCAGAGGCAAATTATGAATTATGCCGTTATTTCCCTTCCCCCACTCTTTCTTCCTGGACTTAAATTATTTTTTCTGGTAACTCAGGGATCTCAGGTCAGGTTAAAGGTAAAAACCTCTTGAATCCTCGCTGCAGAAAGTGGAGCAGAACTTCTTGGCAGTAGGGCTTTCTATTCTAGCTGTAGTAGAGCTGCAGTTTTTGCTAGAAGCCAACCACTGAAATAATAATTCTGGTAAATCACTGCCTCAGGCCTTGTTCCTCTGTGGTACTTTTCTAAAAAAGAATATTAATGTCTAAGCACTTCCCAGATCTGGGAAGGGAGTAGGGACAACATCAGTGCAGAATTAGATCTGCTGATGGCACAACTGAAGACTGAAATCCTGCCAGTTGATGCCAAGTATTTCTGTTGGTTTAAAACTCTTTAAAAAGTTGAAATGAGGAGAGTCTGCTCTCTTCTCCTCAAACGCTGTTGCAGAAATAGTTTCACACAAACACTTTTCTTGGATGGATACCTTGCTTGTTTTCGCCCTGGCTTATGCACAGGTGTGGATTTTGTGGATTTGTAGCTCCACTGTGATGGTTGTGCTCTTATTAAGTATCTCAGCAGTTCTGCTTGATTTTTAGGGCATGGCTGAAAGTCTGTCAGTAAATGACACACATTAGAGGAAGCAGATTGTCACCTCACACACTGATCACGGTGGTTGTACATCCTGGGAAGGGTGGGGGGTTGTGCTCTTTACCTTTTTTTGGCTCACAGGAAGTTTATCTTCATGTAGAGTGTTTGTTTTTTTTTTCTGCTGAAGTTCAGGGTTATTGGATGGGTATGGGGCAGTGGGTCTGGGAAGAATCTTTCTAGATCTGTTCCTCATCCAAAATGTGCCACATCTCTCAGTGTTGGAATGGGATAATGTTTTAGAGACATAAAGGTTAGAATGTCAGATTTGTAGTGCCATGGAAAGCATGTATTCCATGTTAGTACATCTCTGGGTGTGTGTGCTGGTGAAGATTGAGCAGGCAGGGTTGTGATCACTGGCATCTTAGCACAGTCTGCAAATCTAGATGCTCTGTAAATTCCCTGTGTCATTCTGTGCATTCTCCCCCATGCTGCTGATTGCTCCTGCATGGATTTGAGTCCCTGGGATCACTGGGACAGGAAAAGCTCGGGCTCACACACAGTGTCATGTTTGGCAGTGTCCTGCTGTCTTCTCCTCATCTGCCCTCTCAGCCCAATTAACAGGTTTGCCAGCAGAGTAACACCTTTTATGCATCTTCCAGCAATTTCCCGGGGTTTCCTGAACGGCACCACTCCACTGTGCTGTTCTATTAAATCACCTTCTCGTGGAATCTCATTCCATCTTTTTTGAGAATGTAAAAAAGCCAGTTGACAGATGAAACTGGGGTAAACTCCTCTCAAAGAAAAGGCTCTTTTGAGATTGCAGGGACCTGAAGTTAAGCTGTTAGCAGACAGTGTCCTGCAGCCTGGCGGCCTGTGCAGAGCTGCTTTTGATCACATCCCCAAAGAAATGCTGGAAGCTCCGATAATGTGCATTAAACTTTGGCTCCAGTCAGGCCGTTTTCAAGGTTGGTGAACTTGCTAATAGTTGATCCAAATAATAGAACAGAAACTTCATGAGGACTGAGCCCTTCCTCAAGGATATTTGTGTGTGCTTTAGTGCAGCTGTGACAAACTGTCTTCCTGTAGCACAGTAAATGTGGAATTCTTTATGAAGATCTTTATTCTTTCTATTTAACACCAGCAAAGGCTGAAGTGCATAAGTTACATCCAGAAGAGGTGAAGAAGCTGATCCCTGACTGCAGAGATAAATAGTGAGGCAGGGTCAGCAGTCAGGGCCTGGCATGATGGGGTGATGCTTCTAGAAAATGGGAGATTTCTGGAATAATGAACAACCAGTGTGATATATTGAATATATTTCTTTTCATACATTGGCAACAAAGCCATTTGATGTTCTCATGTATTTCTTGTGTGCATGTGTGTGTATAAATCCACCTCTCCAGTCACAACACTGGTGTCTTTTGTGTTCATATAAATCCAAAGTGCTGGTTTTTGGTGGTTTTTTTTTTTTTTTTTTGGTAAGAGTGTCAGTGTCTGGTAAAGAGGTAATAGATAATGTATAATTGTTTCTATATGAGGGTTTTAACTGTACCATGGATTAGTAACAATAGCTTATGGCTCTTCAGGAGAAAATGAGTTCTTCATGGTAGTCCACAGTGTAATAGGTTTTCATCATCATAAAAATCCATCATTTCACTTAGTATTTCCTTTTTTGTGTGTGTGGGTACTGCTAACCCATAAAAACAAAGTAATTATATCTAATGGCAATTCTGTCCTTTTTTGCCCTTCTTCCTGTGATAAAAAGTCTTTTGGGTAGAGCAGAACAATGTTCAGTGACCTGATTTAACTCTTTATAAACTTACTCTGAGAATACAGTCCTGGCTAAAACCTTCCAGTGAATCCGACTGTGAGTGCTGCCTTGTCAGGTTAGTGTCTTGCAGGAGTTTATATTTACTGAACTTCCAGAAACATGGAATTAAACAGCAAAACAAAGAGATCTCTGACCTCTCTGGCCCTCACACGCAGGGAATCCACATGGATGGTAAATGGGACAGCTTGTACCTGCAGCAGGGAGTGCAAACTTGCTCAGACAAGTTCCCACCCCCCCATGTGAGCAGACCTTGCCTGAATTTATGTAACTCTGAAACAAGTCCTTGAAAAATAGTCCACTTTTTGAGGAATGGGGAATATTCACTTGTGTTCTTCCATGTTCCTGACAGCTCTAAAATGTCTCAGGGTAGGTGAGAAAAATGGGAGAACCCTGAGCTTTGCAATTCCATCCACACAAACCCCTTTCTAAACCCCTGGGATTCCTGTCCTGGGGCTGTAGGAGTTGTTCATGTGTGTTGTGTGGAAGGGCTGGAATAAGCAGTCCATGTCAGAAGACTGATAGAAATATTTTACTGTGGTCATGTTTAATTTTTCTTCAGTGTTTTAACTGTTGTGTGACCAGTCCTTCACCCACTTTGGAGTATATTCCCAGTGCCTGTTCACAAGCTCAGATGAGACATGTATGATATTTGTAGTCATCCAAGTTCTTCTCTGTGCTGACTGTAATCAATAACAAATTTCACTTGTGTAATTACGGCTAAACTACTGTAAACCTGCCCTGGAAAAAAAAAAAAAAAAAACAACTGTTCTTTTATGGAAACAGCCTGAAGATTTTTAGCTGCTGCAGAGCATAATGAGGAATAGAAGTGGAAGAAATAATCTTGGTTTTTTTTCACTTATTCACATTCCCAGTGATGCTGATTGCTGGAGTAGCTTCTGCTGTTTCTTGTAATTTCACTTCTTTCACTTCTAACTAAAATGTCAACAAATTACACAGACAGGCAAATGCCTGATGTCTGAAACATGTTGGGAGGAAAAAACCTCCTCTAATGCATTAGATATTCCAAGCAAATCTAAGACTTAAAACTCTTAATCTCCTTTTTATTTTAATTTCTAACTTGGACTTCAGGTCTTTACACTCAATCATGTCATGTAAAATATTTTTAGAGAATCTGATGAACAGAAAATGTAGCAGGCTGGAACAAAGGTTCCTTGTGAGCTGTGGGGTGATCTTCTTCTTTTCCACATATTTTCTCTGTCTGAGCAGTGATGGCTCCACGTTGGATGAGATGAGCTGGACTGGGTGGAGAACTTCCAAAACAGAGGTTCAGTGACTGGAACAATAATTTTTCCATTGAGTGAACAGAGCTGGGGACACACCCTGAGTGGAAACATGACTTCAGCTTATATAAACCCAAAGAGGGAATATTAGGAACTCACAGGGGTGGAAAGTAGGCACAGCTTGATGCATGTGCAAAAATATGGGGTATTTATAGGTAGTTTTAATGTTAATAGTCGTGATGCATCTATATGGGGTTTGGGTTTGCAGCATTTCAAGCTTTCTCTGTAGGGGAGTTGTCAGGAACCTTATGCTGCTGCTTGTGAGTGGTGGCAAGATTATTGTAAATACATATCAAACAAAATCACTGTTTGGGGGAAAATTGATTCCATAAGAACTTGAAGAAAAAAACAAAACCACACTTCTGGTAGCACGCTACTCTTTAAAATATCCACTTAATACATCTCAGTTAGGGCTTTGAAGTCACACAGAGTGGTCATTCCATATTTCCTTGACTCGTGTCACAAGGAATTCCTGGTTTCTGGGCAGTACCAAGCTAATGTTGATCTGTGTTTTTGTTTTTTAGGACCTGCCAGTCACGAGTCTTTGTAACTCTGTGTTTGTTTTTTCTTTTCCTACACGCCCTCAGGACAATCCATCACTTTTCCAGCCCTTCAAGGATTCTTGCACGACGAGGAAAAAGAGGAAACGTTTCAGTGAATGAGGAGTTTTTTGCTTCTATAGTGTTTCCCTGGAGAAGTGGCTCTTTGAATGAGGATGACAATGGAAGAGATGAAGAATGAAGCAGAGACCACTTCTATGGTTTCCATGCCTCTCTATGCTGTCATGTACCCTGTCTTTAATGAGGTGAGCTGCAGTTTGTTGGGGAATGGAACAATCCCCTTCATTTTGGGAAACGTGGGCATGGTAACAGGTTGCTCAGTTTGATTGTGGGAGCTTTGTGTCTGCCACCATCTCCTTTCCATGCATGGTTTCACCCTTTTTCCATGGATACTGTTTCCCGCTCATCAGAGATTGCTGGTTGTCTGTGAACATTTTAATTTTACTGCTAATGGTTGTGATTTAATAGGATATTTGATTTTCTGTGAGTATCAGAGGTTGGCAAGATACTCCCTCAAGCTTCTGTCAGACTTTTGCTGCAAAATACGTCCAGTGACACCTTTGATTTATTTGAGGAGGGGGAAGTCTTTCCTTGGGGATTGAACATCTCTCAAATGACACCAGTAATTTGAAAGCCTCTGTCAGTTCCCCATTGCATGATGTGGGTAAGACAGGCCATGGGTATTTGTCTTGTTTTGTTCTGATGGCATCAGAATTCCTAACAATTCCAAACTTTCCTTGCAGCTGGAGAGAGTAAACCTGTCTGCAGCTCAGACGCTAAGAGCAGCTTTTATTAAGGTGAGAAGGATCTCGTTTTGAAGAGTGATTGTTTCAAAGGTAAACCATATATAGTAAAGGTAAAAAGGCAACTTTCTTGTGGCCTTGCCTTTGCACCTGAAGGCTCCATCCAGTCTAAAAGTGAAGTGGACAATTGCACGGGCTGGAAGTTGGAGAGGTCAGATGTTACGAGTAGAAATCTGAATGAAACACACTTGTGCATGTAGTCTTGTCCATGTAATACAACAGCTTAAATGAGGAAGCAGTCAGTGAATAAATAATATATTCAACCTAAAAATTCCAGTATTATGTGGCAGAGGTGCTCATGAGCAATAAACACACAGCAGGCTCTGGAACTGCTTTGAGTGAGTGGTAACGGGATTGTTTTGTGGATGAGGATCAGTTCAGTGCTTGTAAATGGGGAAAAAAGAGTCTTCTAACTTTTATATTCCTAAAGGGTGAAAAATTCCTTTATGCTCCTTTACTGAACTGCTGATCTTTTGAAATTCTTCAAACAAAAATAATTGCAGGCATGACAAATCTTAACATGTGAGCTGTGCAAGTCCATTATAGTTCCCTGTTTACAAGCCTCAGTCTGAAAGTGTAGCTTGACAACCTGAAGTCTCAGCTAGAGCTCATGCAAGCTAAATGTTTTTACAACTAATGGTAAGGAGCTGAGTGCAAATAATATAAAAACTAAGATATTAGTAGCAAAAAAAACCAAAACAAACCACACACTCATTCTTATTCCACACAGTGCAGGTTTTTTAGCAGCAGCACAGGTAGTGGGAACACCTCCAGTGTTAGCTGAGCTCTTAGCTTTACTTAGATATATCATCAGTCAAAAGCTGTTTTTTACTGAAAAAGCAATTCCAAAATGCTGTCTGGAGCATATGATGTGATTCATAAGAGGCACATTTGGAAAATGTCATGTGGAAGGTGGGGGAGCAGCACCTGGCTTTGAGTGAATTGAATTCCAGTGGATACAGTGTCCCTGCCTCAGAGCTCAGCGTTTATGAAAATATAACAGGATATAGAAATTCATGAAAGCCTTTCTCATTCAAATTGAAACGAGTGGAAAGGCTTACTGGAAAAGTTATTTATACCAAAATCAGGGATGTAGCCCAAAATAACGAATGTTGTAGTGGAAAAATGGTTTTCAATGTAATCTACTGGTCTAAAGCCATTGGAATTTAAAGTTTCTTGCAAACTCCTGCAGTATCTGAAGCGAGGTACATGAAAATGTTGCCTTTGTGCTTGCAACATTCAGGTATTGGCATTTTTAAGAGTAACAATTTACTTTACTGTACAGGCTGAAAAAGAAAATCCTGGCCTTACACAGGACATCATCATGAAAATCCTGGAGAAAAAAAGCGTGGATGTGAACTTCACAGAGTCCCTTCTGCGGATGGCAGCTGATGATGTAGAAGGTAATCAATCCCATGTTGGATAACTGGATTTTTAATTACACTGTTAACTAGAAATAGGCATTTCTCTGCCTTTTTTTCAGGAGAGATTATTTGTTTCTTAATACAATTTTTTTTAGCGTGGTAAAAGAGTGTTTGCACTTTTCGATTACCTCTTTAGAAGCTGAATCTTCCTGAAAATTATGCTTGAATAATAGGAGAAAAAAAAGAATAAGAATGTTAAGGACTGTATTTGTATGGGTGCATAGTTTACCTTTTACATTGCTAACAACACAGAAAAAAGCATAAGTGGAGTATAACATCCTTTTTCCCCCCACCTCTGTTTCAAATTAAAGGCAGAAGTTGCACTGTCAAAGAAGGAGAATGTAGGCTTGAAGTTATTTTAATACTGAATTTGATTACTGTGGTGTCTTCAGTGTCTCAAGTAAATTAAGATGGGCTCTTTTTGTAGTAATAAAGGGGATGTTGCCCTGTGTTTTGGTTCATGCAGAGTGTGTTCACTGCAGTTTTCTGCTCATGGCTATTTTTGTGCTGTTCACCTTCAGATATCCCATGGCACTACTGCTGCATTTTTGTGGAGTGTTTTTAGCTGTCACTGGAGACTTGAGGACACACTGATGGTGTTTCTGAATATGTTCTTTTTGGCAGAGTACATGATTGAAAGACCAGAACCCGAATTCCAAGATCTTAATGAAAAGGCACGAGCACTTAAACAGATTCTTAGTAAGATTCCTGATGAGATCAATGACAGAGTGAGGTTTCTTCAGACAATCAAGTAAGTACCATGTGATGGAATTTTCTGCAGATTCAGAGATCAAACTTTTTATTTAAGCCTGATTCTCACTCAAATGTTTGGGATATTCCTGGACCAAACTTACCTTGTTGATTCCCACCCTGAATTCCCAGGGCACTGCTCTGGCTCTTTGCATTTGCTCTTGTGGCATCACATCTGACACTTCCTCTGTAGAGACTGTTTTAAGAAATATTTGATTCCCAGAAGGGGATTAAATTCCACCATTTCAATGGGATCACTTAAGGATATTACAATTACTGTTGTTTTTTTGTTTTTTTTTTTCCAAACAGGGACATTGCAAGTGCAATAAAGGAACTTCTGGACACAGTAAATAATGTCTTCAAGAAATACCAGTACCAGAACCGGCGGGTATGTGCAGCAGCTCTTCTCTGCCAATATTTGAAATAATCTAAGAGGAAGCATTTCCTTTTGATTAAAGGATGAGTAGGAGACTTTAATTGGTCAATGACTTAACAGTGATTTACCACCAAAGTTGTTGTGTGATAGGTCTGGGCAGTTTTATGGGAAGAGAATGATATCTCTTCGTGTTTTCTAAGAAAAATGAGAATCAATATGCTGTCCCAAACATAATGTCAGCCAGTTTTCTGATCAGTGCAACCTCTCCCCAACAGTCTGTGAACTAAGACTCTGCTCCTGATGTTTTTGTTTTCTCAGGCACTCGAGCACCAAAAGAAAGAGTTTGTAAAATACTCCAAAAGTTTCAGTGATACTCTGAAAACCTATTTTAAAGATGGAAAGTAAGTATGGTTTTGTACTAACAATTTACATCATCAAAGGCTGCGTTAACAGGGGAAAATGAGACAAAGCTACCTTTTTCATCACTTGCCTAATTTTTCATACCTGTGTCCTTAGACTGTCATGGCTGCTTTAAATACTATTTCTTTTGTAATGCCTTTGAGGAAAGTGAATTTTTTTAGATGCACCATAATACAACACCCATGTGCAGTGTTAGTTTTAAATCTGAATTTGTGGAGTTCAATGTCCTGGCCCTGTGTGGTTTTTCTCAGTGTGTATACAAGGACAAAGAAATTACGAATTCTTGATTGAAAAAAGTAATTTACCTATTTGAAGTATCATTTGCAAACACTAAACATCTGTGCAGTGTTCTCTTTGATTTACATTTTTATTGGCCTTTCTTTATAGGTCCTTGTAATGCTTTGCAGTATTTGGAATTTCTCAGTTGAATCTTTTTCTCTTTGAACATTTTAGCCTTCAAACTGAGGCTTTTTCCAGGTCTTCACCTTGGCTTTTAAAGTCCACATTCCTGGATAATTCACTGTAGGGATTGTTTGGGAAGATGAGTGTATCCCCCTCAGATTTTGACAGTGCCAGAGTGTCCTGTGTGCTGCACTTCTAAAAATGAGAATTAACTTTCATGTCAGCTCTTGTCGAGCTTGGCAAAGCCCAAGAACACCCAGGAGAGGGTTCATTATTAAAGGACAGGGAAGTCTTAATCCCAGGAATACTGGGAATAATCTTTCTTCAATCAAAGCATTCTGATTTTCTTTTCTCACTGAAATTTGGGCTAAATTTGGTTATGATCCCAAAAAGAGAAATTTAGGCCTTATAACTTTTATAATTACTGGACAGAAGTGCTGTGTGTTGCAGGTATAACCTTAAAGTGTGTGAGTTATTTGCAGTATCCACTTCCAACCCTCAGTCATCTGCTCCACTTTTTCTCTTGGTTACCTAAACCCCAGAATCAAACAATTGAGATGTCAGTGATGATTGAGAGCCCAGTTCTTTTAAGTTTTCCTGCCAAATAACCACAGCCTTTGCAGGATCAGCTGTGCAGATGAGGCCGGGGTGCCAGCACTGAGCTTCAGGTAGATCACAACAGGACAGGACATCAACACACTTCCAATTTTCAAAGCCTGGGTGCCAGAAGTGCTGGATTTCTGCAATGCCATGTTTCTGAAAGCCTCTGAAGCAGTGTCTTTCTCTCTCCACAGGGCAATAAATGTGTTCATAAGTGCCAACCGACTAATTCATCAAACCAACTTGATACTCCAGACCTTCAAAACTGTGGCCTGAAAACTGTATATGTTGGGAGTTGTACTTTTCAATGGTGGATAGGGTACCTTTATATGTAAATTTTAAAGTTTTGACTGTATAAATTATCAGCCCCTCTCCAGGGGAGGGGGGGGGCCCTAATGCAAGATTTTGAATGGGATTATTGCCATCTTACACCATATTTTTGTAAAACATTGTAGCTTAATCATAATCTCACCAGGAAGATTTTGCATCACTTTTTTGCTATTATCATTCTTTTCAGAATTATAAGCCAAAAGAATTTACGCCTTAATGTGTCATTATGTAACATTCCTTATAAGAATTGTAAATATTTGGTGTTCTGTTTCTGACATTTTAACTTGAAAGCGGAAAACTGCAAGATTATGTATTTAACGATATTGGTGGCAAATATTCAATAAATAGTTTACATCTGTTAGACTGTCTTTTTGTATGTGAACAAAAGCGCATAGCTCATCTTTCTAGAACTGCAGAACATTCATTAAATAGGAAAAAAAAAAGAAAAATTCAAATTATTTGGGTGCTTAAAGCTACTGGGAGTTCAAATCAGTGTAAAATCAGGGGTTTTCCTTAAAGCTGAGATTTCTGGCTGTGAGCTAGACCAGAATACCAGAATAATTGTATTAAAATGTCTTTGACAAAGTAATAAGTAAACTCAGAAGTGAGATGTTCTTTTGTTTTTGATAGAAATTAAATCTCACTTCTTTCTTAATCTTCTCTTGGTGGTGAGTTAACAGGTTTTTTTACTCCTAGACTATTCCAAGGTTTGGAGCAGAGGATTATTTTAAATATATGCAGCTGAGTTTGCAGCAGAGGTTGAGTTTAAAATCTGAAGAGAACTGGGTTTCAAATTGGGAGGGAGGATGAGAGAAACTGGAACTCTTCCAGGTAGCACTAGTGATATCTATACTATGCATGCCACCAGGCAACTTTTATTTTTCAGGGATTGCAATCATGTGAGACCTCCACTGACAAACCTTGGCTGTGTTGATGGTTGAGAGCTGCTGATGGACAGATTCAAATTTTATCAGCGTGATTTCATGGTGATATTTCACAAGGTTAAGGAATCTCTCTCGTGCCCCTTTGAAGAGCACCTTGAGCTTATTTTGGAATAGAATAAAAGTTCTTCAGAATCTGTGGCCATAACCAGTAAGTTTAGAGAAGAACGTGAAGCAGTTCTTAAAGCTGCACAGGCTGTTGCAGGAGGATCACTCCAGGCTGAAAGAGCACAGTTGCTACAGAAATACTCCTTTTTTTTAGGTGTAAATGCTGAAGAGAAGGTCTATCCAGACTTTCCTTGCACACTGGCCTGGTGCTGTATTGCTCTTTCGGGGCAAGTGCCTTATCCAGAGTCCAACAGCTAGGCCCTCGAGTTTGGTTATCTGCTTCAATCATCAGAGAGGGGGGAAGTGCAACCTGCAGCCCTCCCAGATAGCACTGGATGTTCTGCTGCCTGTCTGGCCATGGAGTTGTTTCCTTGCTGACAGCTCTGACTGTAGTGAAATGGGACAATGTGAGGAGAGCGGTGTGTCAAAAGCAGTCCTTGGGAATGTACCTTGTGAGAGTTCTGGTTCCACACGAAGCTCTGAAGGGGACGTGGCCCTTGAAGCTTTGCTGTTCAGCCTGTTTTGTGTCCTGCCAGTGGTGTCAGTAGCAACTTGAGCTTAGTAACATGACAAAGGGATGCAGATGCAATTTATAGAGTTTAAACCTGTTATTTGTCCAAGCTTGGCCTGCTGAGATGTTGCTTCTTGGAAAGTGGTAGCAGAGCAGCAGTTTCAGCAGCTCCTGAGGAGACAGCCTGACTAAATCAGAGTAATATTTCATTTGCATCTTTGCTTTCTGTAAGTGAAAAGGTTGAGTAGTCGTCCTTGTGGGTGATGTTCACTGAAGTCACAGCTCCAGAGGGCTTCATGAAGACTTAATAATTGTCAGCTGAGAAGGAAGGGAAAGGCACCTGGAGTTTGTGATACTTCATTTGTCTTGAAAATGGTACTAGGGAGGCTGCAGCAGTGGCTGCCAGGAGACAGAGACTGGAAAACTTGGGTTATATTTTCCAAATTGGACTTAATTCCTATAATATTCTGAGATTTCTTTGTTTTCTTGGATTGAGAGGGATAGTAGCAGGTGTTGGGAATCATTAGCTGAATGATGCCATGTTTATAAGTGTCATAAAAAAAATATTAAAAAAACATTGATGACTTGGGTCCTTTTAATTGATTCCTGGTAAAATCAGAGGCTGTTTCATCAAGAAATGAACTGTTCCTGTTCATCAGATCTTCCCTAAACCGTTACTGGGTAAAAGGTACCAAATACAGGGCTGAGCTTCAGGTAGTCTGGCCAATATGTTTTGTTTGATTTATAACCTGATTGTGATTTCTTTATGTTACCCTTAAAATTAATGGAAAATTACTCATTGTAATCAATGTTTGGTAATGGGAAAACTTGAAAACTGGTGTCTTCAGGTCACACTCTTCTGTTGTGTGCAGTGAATCCATATCTAGTGGTCTTACAAACCTCTATTTTCCACTGAATATGAGCTGGGACATATGTCTGTCGAATTTTATTGTGGTTTTTGCACTTTATTATTCCAGTTACCTGAATAGCTAATAATAAGTTTCTCTTAAGGATTTCTGAGACAGCAGTTAGTGTTGCAAAATGCTCTTAGAAAATTTCTGCTGTGAATGTGGGTTATAACTGCTCTGATAATGTTACCATGCAGAAAACCGACCTAATAAACGAAATAAAACTTTGTATATTTGTTAACGAAGCCAAGAAACGTCTTAATCCCTTGTTTTGATTTCCCCCAGCCTGTGAAGGCAGTGCAGGGCAGGCTCAGACTGACTCATTTCTGGTGAGCAGCCTGGCTTGGTGCTGATGCAAAGATCTGTGCAGGAGGGTGTGAGATGTGATGTGCCAGCCCAGTGCCAGGTGTATCTGCAGGGGTGAGTATGAAACCTGAGATAGGATCAGTTCTATCTGATGCTTTCACAGGGACTCTGCTCCCTGAGATGGGTGGGGAACCAAGGGAAGGTTATCCAGGCAGACTCGCCACAAAGCTGAGCTGTAGATTGTTCCAGTCTGAAGGGGGAATCAAATAAAGGTACCAGCATGTGCAGTGCTGATAACTGGGTTTGGTGACTGTCACCTGCCTTTGGAGGAGGCACTGGCTGTTCTGCCTGGCTTTGCCATGCCCAGCCTGGCTCCTCTTCCCACAGGACCATCCAGTGCCTCCTGGGAAGGGGACTGCAGGCAGTTTGTGCTGGGAATTGTGGGATGATTCAGGGCAGTTGTTCCCTGTGTCATTTTTCACTCCACTGTTTTGCTCTTCCCCATCCCCATCTGGGCAGATGGTGCTTTTAAAAGAGACCAGTAGGGGATGTGCTTCAGGAGCAGAGGCACTGCCTGAGAGCAGAATTAGTGCTAAAAATCAGAGTTGAAAAGATGCTCCTGGGTCCTTTGGCTTTTTGTTACAGAAATTAAAAAGTACTGCATAATGTTGGCCTTAAATCTGTCCAGTCCTATTGTAAAACCAGCTCCTTTGTCCTCGTTCCTCCCCTTAGATGTCATTTTACAACAGCCTGAGAGAATAAAAAGAACCCTTCAAATATTGAAGTTTAATATGCTGCATGAATTTAATTTACGATGAAGAATTCACTAACCTTGTCCACGGCCAATTGTCCTTTTTCCCCCTCTTCTTCACTGAGTCATGGGATGAATTGTATCAGCACAGATACACAATCTCAAGGTTTTGGACCTCTAAAAAGAGAAAGGGCTGGGCAGTGCCAAAATTGCTCCTTTGAGGCCGAGCCAAAACAATTTCTCCTCATGTTTGCAACAGAAACTTGAATTTTGCAGCAGAACTCTTTGGTGGTGGTGAGCACCAAGAGGAAGGGATGTTAAATTCTTCCAGGAAGCAAGAGGAAGGGAAGATAAATCCTTCTCACCCTAGAGACAGAAATGTTCTACTTACTCAGTGTATTCAAGAAGGAAAAGTGGTTTTTAGTGCTGTAATTCTATTATTGGGGACAAGGTAAGCAAAATAGATTTTCAATTGCTGATTTCTCATGCACACTCAGATCTGCTGGATAAACAGTTGTGAATTTGCATTTGGTATCACAGTCAAAGGAGTGATTACACCTGATGGATAGAATAATTCTAGAGAATATTTTGTAGTATTTCACTAAGCTAAAAAGCTGAAAGCCCTATATCTAAATTAGACGTGTCTCTGACACTTTATTATTTCATAATTGTAACTACTAGACTTCTCACAGTAAGTAATTGCTTTTTTCCCCAAAGCTGCCTTGGTCTCCAAGGACAAGTGATGGGTGAAATAGAAGCCTGAGTGCCTGAAGTTTTAAAGTAAAGAGAATAAAGTATGAGCTACAAATATAATTCACTTAGTCTCCCTTCTTGCTGCTGGGTATCTAATCTCTGATAGAGCCACAGTGAAAGAATTTAAAAGGAGGCTGAGTTACAACCTTTAAGAAAGCACAGGAACTTTCATGGTGAGTGAATTTCCTAATTAAAATGTTAATTGGAAGGATTTTGCCTTGCTTATCGAGGGAAGTGTGGTAACCCTTTTTTCCCTGCTGTTTGTGCAGCCGTGTGATATTAATAATCCTCTGTGCTTTTCTACATCTGCTTAGTGAGTGACAAAGAGCATTTTCTGAAGTGGTTTGGAAAGGCAGATCAGGAATTCCTGTTGAGGTTGTAAACACAGTAAGGATAATAAATATTGCCCCTGAAGGCTGAGAAGAAAAACTCACAGAATCCTTTAGGCCATCAAGTCCACCCTGTGCCTGATCCCCACCTTGTCCCCCAGCCAGAGCACTGAGTGCCAGGTCCAGTCATTCCCTGGACACCTCCAGGGATGGGGAATCCACTCAATCCCACCTGGAAGTTTCCTCTGGATCCAGGCAGTCCTGCAAGTACAACTCATCTGTTGTCCTTTAGCCCCAGTATTTAGGTAGCCATCATCCTGAAGCCCCACAAAGAGCCTTGGTTGCTGCAGGGAATGAGAGAAAAAAAAAATCCCACCTATTTTTATTCAATACGAAATGAAAAGTTAAAGGGGCAAAGAAAACATAATTAGAGCTGAGTTTTACCTGCATTTTTTAGGTGGCTTATAATATAAAACCCAAAGCAAACATTTAGTTGTAAAGCCATGTGCAAGTAAATATTTTTATCCGAGTGAGAACTGAGCTGCCTTTTTTTTTTTTTTTTTTTTCCAAAAACAAACATTTGCATTACCAAGACATAAAAACTAAGTAAGGTTTTGTTTCCCTGCAGCGTAAGGAGAGACCTTTTTATCCTGGAATATCAGCAACACCAACTGCTGATGATGCCAAAGTCGGTGAAGTTCAACCTGTTGACCCTGGAGCTTTTTCTTCTGAAGGTGCAATAATGCTGCTGTAATTCCTTGTCAATATAAGGGAGCAACTTGCATTAGGAGAATAATGAGTAAGAAAAATATAGCTGAGGTGCAAAAACACCTGTTGTAATTGGGTCTCTTTGACAGAAATTAAACAGCAAGGCTGACACCCAGGAATAATTAGGGATCAAAGCTGCCATTAGGCCAATTCTTGTTTCCTGAGGTGCCAGGTGTGATGTGTGACCTTGTCCAGGGTCTCCATCTGGGAGGACATGCCCGGTGTTTTCTTGTGCTTCTTCACTGGGGAGGAAACCAAGAGCCTCCAATCTGAGCTGGGGCTGCTTTGGTTACCCCCTTCTTGAGCCAAAATGAGCAGCTCCCCCATGGTCTGCACCTTGTGTGGGCTGCAGTTGTAAATGGTAGGGAGGAATCAGGTGCAAACCTGGCTGGCTATTTGTGTCATGGTTTTTGGTACAAAATCATCCTTCATTTCTGCAGGCTGTGAATCTGTCCCTCAGTAAAGCCCTGGGGTTTGGAGGCAGCACTTGGAGGTTGAGGGCTCTTGGGTCCCTGCTCTGCCCACAGCCACAGCTTAGGGGTACAAATTCCAGCCCAGACTTTTTATTTGTTTCCAAACTCTTCCCATGTAGCCCTTGAGCCTGCTGGGAATGGATGGGGTTGGTTTGCACAAGGAACACTCCCCACTGCCATTTATTTTCACAGCAGCCCTCACTGGGCTGTGTTTGTGTTCAGATTCTAAGCTCCAATCTCGGCTCTTCTCCGAGTATTAGTCACAAACTTAGGGAACAAGGGGAAAAGTTCATCAGCAAAAATGCCTAAAGTAAATGGATTTCACCAGGGGAATGGCTCAGCTGTGAACTGCTGTTGGTTCTGTTCATCTCTAGATTGGTTGTCTCCCTGAATTGAGGACCTGGAACTAAATTTTACCAGCTGGCAGCTTTGGGGGTTGTCTGACTTCTTAAAAGCTAATTCAAAACCTGCACCTTGTGCTGCTTCTGAGCCTTGCAGACAAGACTTGTTACTCCTCTACTTCCAAAATCCATTTGGAGGAGAATGGTGTGGTAGAAATGACTGAAGAACATGGACTTCACATTTATTTTCTCGACCTCTGAAAACTGCCTGAAATGGTGAGCGTGAGTCTTGTGGGGTTTTTTTGGGTGGGGAGTCAGGGGATGATGGTTACAAGTTATTTATACCTTTAAATAATGTCTAAAGATGTTTCCAGCTGACTTCCTGAGTGTCTGGACACTCACCAGTGGAAGCTGGATAAGATTTTTGGTTGTATATATTGTATTCACTTGCTGCTCGTTGGGATGATGTTGCAGCTCTTCCCCTTGCAAAGCTGTCACTGCTTTGCTGAAATCCCCCTTTCCTGTGGAGCTCCTATGGAGCAAAACCTGTTCCATAACTCAGACTTCTGTAGCTGAATTAGCAGCAGGAACCAGAGAGATAATTTTGTATGAATTTTATCCCCTGAACTATTAGAGTTGGAAAAGCCAACCCCCAATTCTCTGTCTCTCAGTCTCTCTGATAAAAAGCTGCTTTTCTACCGACAGGTCTTAGGGAAAAAACCTAAAATTGGACAAAACAATTCATGCTGAAATCAATTTCATTTGAAATATAGAAAGACAGCGTTTGAAATTCCATAATTAAGTGTTAAAATAAGGTTTGAGATTTTCCTTACACAAAGAGTGACACTGGGAGGTTATTCCTGAGAGCTGCCATCACTGGTGTTAAAAGATTTCCACACATGGCAGAATTAGAAGCTGTTCCTGTAGGAAAGTGCTGGTGTGTAGGGAAATCTGCTCTGGTTTAATGTGAGTGGAACTTGCTGTTGGTTCTTCCCAACAATTCCTTTCTATCCTGTAGTTAATCAAGCTGTATTTTTGGTTTGCCAACCCTGTGGAACTGTTTATCCAAACGACATCAACTTTTTGCCAGTGTGTAGAACATCACTCAATAGGCAACTCCATGTTAAAAAGGAAAGTCAAATAATTTATAATTTGCAGTTTCAGAGAGGATTCAGTTTCCTTTTTTTCTCTTAGAGCTCCCCTGGTGTGAAAAATCCCTCCAGAATACAATACCCACATCAGAACCACCATCAGTGAGGGCACTTTAGAAATAAATGTACATCCTTTAATATCTTTTAACCCCCCCACTGGCAGAGGACAGGAGTGGCCTTGTCCCAAACAGGAGTGGTGTTTCCAGCTGTTCAAAATTTTACCTGACCCTCTCCAACCTGCTGGATTTCCCAGTGCCTCAGTTCCCTGTTCATTAGTTAAGGACTCCACTCCACAGGGCCCTGAGTTCAGCTCCATTTCTGCAATATTAATAAAATTTCCCAAGCATATAAAGGAAGGATTTGCAGGCAGTGATTTCTGTCACATTTTAAGAGTGAGAAACATTTTAATGTGAGCAAAGGCAAACCACTCACAGTGTGGGAACACTCCGAAAATAGGTGGTGTCCTCTAAATATTTCAGAATCGAGATAGAATAAATAAGTCAGGGTCTTTTTAGCTAAAGAGCTCTGATCGTTTTCTGCATGGATTATATTGCCAGAAGAAAATTAGAGAAGCAAGCACTGGATGAGAGTAGTCATAATTTGTAGGAAATGGTTGTGTGGGAGGTGAAAATATTTACTATTTCATTGACCTGTCCGCTGAATATTTTCTTCCTGGAGCAGGAAAATGTTCAGGTACCTAAAACTGCTCATTCCTCACTGCAGCTGCTGCAGAGGTGCTCTGGTTAAATGAGTTTTATTCATGTTATAGAGAGTTTCTGAGCTCCAGGGGTTTCTTCCTGAAGATCAAGTGTTTGAACAGCATTCTTTAGTGTCTTTTTTATTTTAAGGTACAGTAGAATCTGTAATCTTTATGAAGAACTATTTCTAGGTGGTCTCCATTTCAAATTTATCCCTGAAACACCGAATTATTTGTTGTAGTGTCATACTGAAAGTTTTCCTTTCAGAGTGGGGGCTTGTTGTGTTTTGTTCTGGAGAGGTCCTATTTGTGGTTAAATAGAGAATTGTAGAATGGTTTGGGTTGGAAGGGATCTCAAAGCTTGTTTAGTCCCACCCCCTGCCAAGGGCAGGGACACCTTCCACTCTCCCAGGTTGCTCCAACCTGGCCTTGGGCACTTCCAGGGATTCAGGGGCAGCCACAGCTTCTCTGGGCAACCTGAGCCCAATTGCACTTACAATATGCCAAGTTGTTTGGTTTTGCCAAAGCAAGGCCTAAATAGTGTGTCTATTGAAAATAAAAAATAAAACTGTGGGATTTATCCTGGGAAATCATTGCCCTGACACTCCCTTACTGTGGTGTGCACATAGGAGTTAATAGTTTTTTTTACTACAAGCACTTCTAAGCAGCCTGACCATGGTACCCTTCAAGATGAGACTTCAGGAGAGCCATGCTGGAAAAGTGGCAGATTTTTTCCCATCTGCCAGTGAATCCAGGCAGTTTGGTTACACACAGGACACCTCAGGGGGGTATTTATAGAAGAATAATCACTGGTGTGAGAGCCATGAGAAAGCATCCCGTGATTATTTTCCTGAAACAAAGCAGATTGAAGCATCCCCAACCCCTGTAGAGCCAGGGGAGTATTTTATAACTATAATGGACAGTGGTGAGTTGGGAAAGTGTCTGTGTGGTTCTGCCTCCCTCTGTTCAACGGGACTGTCGTGAGTGGAGTGGGAACCTGAGACGTGTGGTTAATGAGATCAAGGGAATTGATTAATCTTTTTGTGATGAGAGATTAAGGGTTTGGCTTGTTCAGAATCCATTCAGGGTCAGAAGAGAGATTATGAATCTCTTCTTCAATATTTGGGATAGGTAAGAAGAGAATTGTTTCAGCTGGAAGCTGATACAGTTGTATGATCGAGTTATTAGGACTGTGTGATAACCACAGCTGTGTTGGCTGCTGACAGGGGGGGTTTCCTCCTTTTGAAGGGTTCTCCTTACAGGGAAAAAGAACCTGGATGGCCTTCAGGTGGAATTGGAGTCCCTGGGAAAGGTTGTGTAACACTGAGTGGCAGAGTCGGGGCAGGAAATGAGATCAATCTATAAATACCTGAGGCTTATCTAAGCCTGAGGGAAGAGCTTTAAAGGCTCCTGAGCACTGGAAACATTTACACTGGACCCATCAAATGCCTTTGCTGCTCACTGGTTGGGGCCAGCAATTTGCTTCTTCCCTTCCTGGGCTGTAGTGTATTTTTAATTTATTTTTGGTGGGCGTGTTTGGGCTTTTCTCACTTCCCAAGGGACTAATTTGGCTGCAGGAAGCCAGAGATGGGGCTGAGGGTCCTGTTGGGGCAAACGGATGATATAAATTCATTTTTTATGTGTAGGTGGTGAAGCAAAGGGGTGTAAAATAGCAGCAATTCCCTTTTATCCTTCTACAGACTCCCTATAAATTGTGAGTTGTTTGGAAGTGACCTGAGTTAAAGCATCTCTAGTAGAAGAAAAGTCATGGTTCAGCTTGAAGACTTGTTATACATCATGATGAGAAAGTGAGTTTTGGTTTGTTTCCTTTGGGTTTCCATTTTCAGCCACCAAGGCACAACGTGAGTTTTCCTCTCCGTGCTCTCTCTGTCCCACTGGCAAAGCATTTGGGATTGTTCATCCCCTTAGAAAATCAGGGTTTATTTACATTGCATAGAGCAGAGATCCTCATTTTCACTAGTGAACCAAGTTATTCTTCAGATATATCACTTGCAGTCTAGACCATCATGATAATGCAAAATACAGCCTGGCAGGAACAGCCATAAGAGAAGAGAACCAATACAGGAATCAGCTGTGGGTTTTCCACACGAGAATTACGAAGCTGAATTTCACTTTATTTCTCATTTTTATTTCACAGAAAAATGAAGCAGCATTTAGCAGGGCAGACAGGGATGGGCCATGAAGAGATGGGATTGTGTTCCTGATGTCATTCCCCTTTCCCCCTGCCCAGAGTGAGCACACACAGAAATTGCTGCTAAAGGGTAACTGAAGAAATCGCTTCACCCCTGTGATGGAATAAACCCACCCCTGAATGCCAGGTGAAGGCTCCAGAACTACTGAGTTCTGTCTAAAGTTCCAAATGTGCCTCTTTTTTTTAATTTATTTTTTTTATTTTTTCAAATACTGATCTCATTGCACCATTATTACATGTTGTCATATCATTTTCATGGTGACATCAGCACTGGTCTTCTGTGCCTGAACACCTTTGTGCCAACTTCAGAGCTCTCTCTCTGTATTTAAACATAAATCTGGCAATACTTATAATTTTAATGCCTTATATTTAATAATTAAAACCAATAGAAATTACAATTAAAATTGAAACAAACAAGCCCCCAATTTTTTTTTTTTTTTTAAATAGCATAATAATCAAGATAATTTGGGGATCTTTAAGAACTGCTGGCATGGCTAAACTTCCAATAAAGCTGCTTTGGCTCCTTGGTAAATGCAATTTTGGATTTGTGAGCAGCAGAAGACAAACTGTAGTTGTTTTCCTGCCCTTTCTACTTGTTTTTTTGTAAACCTGGAGGTTTTTTGGCAAGTCTTTCCTAGCTGAGGGAGGTTGTGATGGCCTTCATCTATATTTTAGGGTGATAAAGGGTGTGGGGAAAAATGTAGTCAGGTGAAAGTACAGTACTGGCACAATTATAAATAAAAATATAAATTGGCCTTGAATAATTTAGGTGTGCAGTTCTCATTAGGCAGCTCCTCTTAGTACAGTTCCAGTGGGAACTGTAAGAGGAAAATACCAACTACCAAACAACAAGAAAATACCCAATTGGCATTTGAGCAAAGTGAGAGATGATTAAATTTTTGGGAAGACTTCATATTCTATTGCTCACAGCACCAGAGGTCTCAACCCCCTGGCTTTGGAGGTCCCTTCCAGTGCTGTACCTGTGCATGACCTGACTGAAATGCAAGGGTAGGAAGGGAATTTATCACTGAATCATAAGCTGATGGAAATTACAGGAGGAAAAGAAACCCTCTCATGTCATTTAGTCCATTCCCTTGGCAGCACAGAACATGAATTCAGTCTCCCTGCTTGAGCTTTTTCTAATATCCAGGATAAATTGCCCTCATCCTTGCTGCAGCCCATTCCTCACATTTATAATCATCCTACCACACTAAACAGGGTTTTTTTCCATTTCTGTTGGCTGCCTTCAGTGACTCCCACACTTTGTCACCCCCTTATTTGTCACACACCCAAGCTGTGCACGTTGAAGTCTTTCAGTCTCTCATAACAAACCACTTTCTGTCTCATTAGGGAAACCAGCCACAGCAGTGACATTAAAATATTAAAATGTAAAGACCTGCCAGGTAGGGACTGTTAATAAGATGGGCTCTCCCGCTGCAGTTGGTGCAGCTGCCTTGATAAATGTCCTGATTGGAAATTTCAGGGTTGACAACCTTTTTTTTGTTGTTGGTTTGTGTTTTTTTTTTTACCTCCTCAAGTCAAAAGCAGCGTGGCCAGGAGGATGAGGGAGGAGATTCTGCCCCTCTGCTCTGGAGCCAGGCTGGGAGAGCTGGGGGGGGTCACCTGGAGAAGAGAAGGATCCAGGGAGACCTGAGAGCCCCTTCCAGGGCCTAAAGGGGCTCCAGGAGAGCTGGAGAGGGACGTGGGACAAGGCATGGAGTGATAAGACAGAGGGGAATGGCTTCAATCTGAGAGAGGGCAGGGTTAGACTGGATATTAGGAAGGAATTCTTCCCTGTGAGGGTGGGGAGGTCCAGAGAAGCTGTGGCTGCCCCAGCCCTGGAAGAGTCCAAGGCCAGGTTGGATGGGGCTTGGAACAACTTGAGATAGTGAAAGGTGTCCCTGTCCATGGCAGGGGGTGGCACTGGATCAGCTTTAAGGTTCCTCCCAACCCAAACCATTCTGGGATTTTAGGTCAGGTCTTCCTGTGTCAGGTACAGGTTTTCTTCACTGCTGTAGTTTCCTTGTTTGAGTGATCTGCTGCTTCTCCTTAAGAGAATGCTGGGAAGGATCAAATGCCTCTCCCCTCTGAATATCCCATTATTACTGCAGGGAGCAGTTCTGGTTGCTGGAATACTTGCAGATTCAACCCTTTCCTTGGAACCTGAGGTTTGCTTTTCATCTGGCTTATTCTGAGATAAACTTAGGGGCCAGATCCCTGTGCAGTGAAACTCCCAAACCATGGCAGCTGTGCTGGGTTGTCGCTGCCAGGAGTCTGCTCCTTGGAGGAGGCTTTCCAGAGTGTCTGGATGGTTTGAAAAATGATTTCAAAGAGTGGAGTCAGTCACTGTCAAACAGCTGAACATCAAATGCTGTGCTTGTTTTAAAGCAGCTTTAGCACAGCAGTGTCTGAGTTGTCCCCATTCTGAGCTGTACCACGAAAAAATTTCTTCCATCTCAGCTCCTGCTCCTCTTTCTCCCACTTTTCTCCTCTATGAAGTTTTTAATTTGTAGCATAGCTGGATGTTATGGAAATTACTTTAACATCACCTTTTAGTCAGACGTTCCCCGAGGAGCATAACTTAGAATACAATTTAGTCAGAAATGAGTTTATGTCTTTGTAACAAACTGCAAATTACCAAGCTCATGAAACACCACTTCTCATAAATGCTTCTTACAACCTTGCAGATTCGAGTCCTCGAGCAACAGTCGGGCTTCAAACCTTCCTTATTTGTCTTTCTGCACGGACTGCAGAGCAAAAATTACAAATGCACTTGGGTTTTAAGTAGAAAAAAAATACCCTGGGAATTTCATTTGGATCCTGTCATCCTGTAGAGTAACTGTGCATTTGTGGAAGAATAAGCAGCAGTGTGTTGGTAAACATTAATACCAGTCTTTGCTGAGCGAAGCGTAACTGGTGCAGCAGCAAAATCGGGGTAATTTATGAGAAATCCCTTCAGAACTGTATTCCGAATGAAATGGCAGTGGTTTGAAGGAGCAGTTCACTCCTCTTTCCCTGTGGACATAATGAAATGGCAGTGGTTTGAAGGAGCAGTTCACTCCTCTTTCCCTGTGGATCCCAAGTAAAAAGCTGTGCTCTGGGTACTGTTTTCCCACTGGTTCTGAAGCAGAGGATCTCCCACAGCTTGGAGCCCTTGAGCGTTGATGCCACTGGACACCTCCCAGGATTAAATGTACATCATCCAGTGCATTTTCAGATTCGTGTCCTTGCTCTCTGTGGAGCCATCCAATATATGCAAAACCCTGGCAGGTCTCCAGGAACTCTCTCAAGCACGTGAGCAGTCTGGAGCTGAAACACAAGCACTGGGGACCCTGCAGGATCCAACATCTCCAGGACCAGTTCCCACTAAGTGCAGTTCAGCACGGGGACCTTCCTTAATGGGCTTGGGATCAGCCTGCAGGTGAATTTTAACATCTGTTTAAATCATGGGCCTGGTTGTGTATGGATCAATTTCTGGAATTGCTTTATAGCTGCCCGGAGCTCTTCCCTAAAAGCCGTTGTGTCAAGTGCAGCCAGTGTTATTATTTACAAACTCCTGCTGCTGGGGAGGGAGCCTTATTTACAGCTGTGTGTTCCAGAGTTGCCCAGAGAGTTTCACACAATCACAGACTGGTTTAGGTTGGAAGGCACCTAAAGATCATCTCATTTCACCCCCCTCACATGGGCAGAGACATCTCCACTAGACCAGGTTGCTCAGAGCTCCATCCACCCTGCATTTGAGCTCTTGTTTTCCACTCAAAGCTCATCTTAATTGCTATGCTAAAAGCTTTAAAGTTAGTTCTCTCTACTAATTTATCATGATTTATTATGATGGCCACTCTTGGGTATGGGGCCAGTATTTTTTTTTTCCTGTGTGTGCATCACCCATCAGAGTGAATTATGGCATCGCTTACATGGTGGCTGTGATTTCAAAAGATAAATCAGCCTGAAAAAAAAGAGAAGATGGAGTCTAGAAAATAAGCTTGGTGAAATTACAGGTAATTGAAGGTGGAATTAAAAGAAAAAGCATTATACTTTATTACCACTATAATAAATGGTTACATTTATATAATAGATGATAGATGTCATCCACTCACTTTCTGAGAAATGGGATATTTTATTAGCTAATATTCTGGCAGAGGGTGATCCAGGGAAAGTGCACAGCAAACCCTGTTTGATTTCTTTGATTACAGGTCGATTCCTCGCCTGCATTCAGCTATTGATCCCCGCCAGCTCCGTGTTCCAGGAATGCTGCAGGGAACCGGCCCCAACAGCCCAGCTCCTCTGATCCGTGGCAGTTACTGCCATCGGCTTATTGAGGGCTCTTTGCAACACACCGAGTAAATATTGGCTTAGAAACTGCCTGTTCATTTATGTGCACAACAGACCATGATATTCCCATCCAAGCCTCCTGCACCAGCCCCAGGACAATTCCATGGGAGACTGTGACGGGATCGCTTCCCAACCGGCCTTGCTGCAGAGCTCCCCTCTGGTATTCCCAGGCCTTTGGAGACCCTTGAAGAATGTAGGTCTTATATTTCAGCTTCAGCACTGAAGTTGAATAATAATTCTGATAATTATTATTCTCTGATAATTCTAATTTCTTTCTGCAATTCTAATTTCCCTCTGTCTACGAGCAAGAGGCTTTGGACACAACGGCTTTGCTGCCTCTCCTTCACCTGATTATAAACCAAACATTTCAACCCCGTGTCAAATGAGAAAAGCACAAACTGGGGGGGGTGAAATGATGAGCTGGGACACACAGCCACGTGTACTGCGAGCCACAAACCTCTCTGCAGCTCCCTACTTCTTTTGTCAAGGAATGTGAAAGCCAGGGAATGTAACGTGCTATTGACACAAAACAAATAATAGTGGGAAAGGGTGGTTGACAAGTCTTCAGAAAGCCAAGCAAAATGTGTTTAGTGGCAAATGAGGAAAATAATAAGCAAGACAGACCTTCTGCAGTGAAAGCTGTTTGTTCCTGCATCTCCTTCTGAGGCAAAAACGGGAGATAATTGGTGATTTCTCTATTATGTTCACAGGTGCTGAGGATCAGGGGCATTCAGCATCAGCTGTGCATCCAGAAGATTGCTGGCTGGTTCCCAGTGATCTGAAATCCCATTCTTCTCTTTATCTTAATGAAGCTCAGAGATGCCCCTTTATCTCTTTTAATAATGAGCTGATGTTACTGAAACTGGAGCAGGAAACTCGAAGGATCAGAGGCAGCAGGAAAGCTGTGGTTGGATCCTGGGCAATTCAGTCTTGAAGCAGGTAAGGGAAAAAGGCAAACTCACCTTTCTGAATTTCCATGAAAAGAAGGTTGAAAGTGTGTCCCTGGAAGAGATTTTGGAAAGGCCAGAGGGGTGAAAAGAAACAAGCCCTTATTTTAATGGGAAATTATCTCCCATTCATAGAACCACAGGCTGGTTTGGGTTGGAAGGGACCTTAAAGATCATCTTATTCCACCCCCTGCCATGGGCAGGGACACCTTCCACTATCCCAGGTTGCTCCAAACCCTGTCCAGCCTGGCCTTGGGCACTTCCAGGGATCCAGGGGCAGCCACAGCTTCCCTGTAGCCTAAAAGTGATGTTTTGTGGCACTCCCTGGAGAGAAATGTGGCTACTCTGCTTCTCCTCAGTTCTGGTGGAATTGCCACACCACCTGGGGTCTTCCAGCCTTTCCCACCTGAAAGGGGTTTAGTTTTGGGAAAGGGTCAGTCTTTCAAAAAAATACAAAATCTTCCTGTGCTCCAGCAAAACAGTCAGAACAGAAATAAAGAAACAAATGCCCTAATCTGAGATGCTGTAGGGTGATCTCTGAGCAAAGCCAGTGTTTAGTGGCTGCCAGTCACAAATGGGCTCGGTTATTAAACTCCCCTTTGCTGCCACCCTCCCTGTCCCCGAGGGTCCCCCGGCTCCTGCAATCTGCACGAGCTGTAATTAGTGCAGATCCCTCTCTGCCAGCTCCTTTGCCACGAGTGGCAGCCCTGGGTGTTCTCGGGCTGAAGTGACTCAGTTCATCGTTGCTCCCACTTGGTATTCACAGAGAGTGCTGTTTGTCTTCCCGACGCTGCAGCCCGTGGTCCCAACAGCATCCCGTGCATCCCAATGAGGAGCCAGGGCTGCTGCTCAGGGAACACACTGCTCTAATCACCACCCAGCACCACCCTGACCCACCCCTTGGCATCCAAACCTCGTGTTCTGAGTGGGGGCAGCCCGGATTTTTTCGTCCCGCTGGTGCAAATGAATGTTTGTAGCACGGCAGCAGTGCCACGCTCTGATTAAAAAGGGGGAAAAAAAAAAAAAAAAAGCAGCAGCCAGTGATGTAATTTGCTGTCAAAGCATCTGTGCCCACCTGTCTGAGAGCACAGTTTGGCATCTGTTCCCTCTGGACAGAGTGTTTTCAGGTTAAAGGAACAAAAGTTGCTTAAATATGTGCTTGAAGAGAATTTGGGATTCCTTTAAGCTCTGTTTATGGGGAGTTACTTTGCTGTTTCATTGATGGGGTCACAGGGCTGGAGCCAGGCTGGGAGAGCTGGGGGGGCTCACCTGGAGAGGAGGAGGCTCCAGGGAGAACTTAGAGCCCCTTCCAAGGCCTAAAGGGGCTCCAAAGGAGTTGGAGAAGGACTTTTTCTCGGGGAACAGGACAAGGGGGGAATGGCTTCCCACTGCCAGAGGGCAGGGTTAGATGGGATATTGGGAAGAAATCCTTCCCAGTGAGGGTGGGGAGGCCCTGGCACAGGTTGCCCAGAGAAGCTGTGGCTGCCCCTGGATCTTCTGGAAGTGTCCAAGGCCAGGTTGGATGGGGTTTGGAGCAGCTGGGATAGTGGAAGGTGTCCCTGCCCATGGCAGGGGGTGGAACTGGATGATTTTTAAGGTCCCTTCCAACCCAAAGCATTCCATGATTCCCAGTCAGTAACCACTGGAGAAGCTCAGAGGAGCAAGGTAAGAAATTGCTGCTTGGTGATTTGGGAATAGATCCTAAATGCCAGAGCTAATCCTGCCTCCAACAAACATCACGGGTCTGACATGAAATGTTGTGCTTTTGGTTCATTTTTCTGAAACATTGCTTCAATAAGGCTTGGAATAAAATAACACCCCTGTGAAGGAGAACAGAATCATCTGAGAAGAACTGAAAATACAAGTCTGGTAGTTTATTTAGATGAATCAGCTTCTTCCATAGAGCAAATCTGTCTCCCATCTATAAATGGATGTGATCTAGATTACAGTTTTATTTCCCTCAGATATTTAGAGCTCTCAGTGTCTAGATTTAAACCTATTTTCTTGCCCTGTGGCCTGTGTTTCTTTTACTGCTAAAGCTATTTTTGCTTTTTAGTATCTGGAACCATGGCTGTGAAGATGATAAATACATCTAGGGCAGGTACCTGTGAAACTCGTGTTTCCTGGGCTGTAAATGTACATTTTCACTTCCAGTGGTGTGTAAGCCTGTGAGATCCCCTGCCCTGGGTTTTATTTTCCCCTCTTCCACTCATTCAATTTTAAATGCTGATTTTCTTGAACTGAGCAGTGTCTGTCTTCCAGTACATCCATCTATTGACTTTGGAATGTTCAATACCACTCATGGACAGAAACAGAATTATATTATATCATATATGAATTGCATGTAGTTTATAATATAAATTATATTTATTCTTAATAAAATCAATTACGTTGTAACTATATATTTATACAATTAATAATATAATTATGATATCTATTATTAAATCATATATAATTCATAATGTCATTAATTTCTGCCCACACTGGAGCAGTGCCAGCACGTGCAGAGGGGCAGCCAAAGCTGGGTGATGTGCTCTGTTTCCACAAGCAGGTCCTGCAGGATCTGAGCTGTTCCTTCAGTTGGGATGTTTCCTGCCTGGTTTAAAAGGCAAAATTCAGCTGTGCAGCTTTACACTGCAAATTGGTTGCAATTACCAGTGAATATATTAATAAAACCACCTATTTAAATGGCTTAAAAGGGAGGGAAAAACCCTCTCATAACCTCCCACCCAGAAAAACTGATCTTGGCACAGGCTGGGAAGCAAGACATGGAGTTTAATGATGAATTCAGTGCCACTTTCACCATCCTGAGTGATCAGAGCCTGAACTGGCCACGGGTGGGCTTGGACAGCAAAGCCTTCACAGGAGCAACCACCTGGTTAACTCTGCTATGAGATGTTTGTTAGGGCAAGTAAATCTGGAATTTTACTGCTTTGCTAATCAGATCTTGCAAGAGCAATAATGAAAACTCCTTTTCTGGAAGTCCTCTGGAACTGTAACAGTCCAGTCCTAAACAATTTTCCTCACCTTTCTCTCTTTCATATGGGGGTAAACCCACATTTTCTGCCTCTGTTGTGCCTTTTACCATCATTGCAGAGTCAGCAACAGAACTTACACTTATCTATATTGGTTCCTATAATTTATATTATTTTTTTATTATTTTTCTCCATTTCTTTATTTCTAGATATTAACTTCCCCCTCCCACTCCTTGTTTAAATTACCCTAGATGAGTTGATCATAAGCCTCATCCTGCTGGTTGGTGGCCACAGAGGGGAGAGAGGGCTCTCAGGAGGCAGCCCTGGGCCATTAAAACTTGTTCTAACACATTAAAAATTTCTGGTAATGGAGTCTTCATTAATTCCTCAAATAATTTCTTCCAGCCTTATGTTCTGAAAAAGAGAGAGGAAAAAAAAAAAAAAAAAGGCTTTTAAATAGCTTTTTCTTGTGCCTAATTAGATTTTCCTTCCTGCAGTTTGAGGTCCCCAAAGCTTCCCTGTCCTTCCCTGGTGCTGGGCAATGGGAGATTCCCTTCTGGCAGTGCAAGAGCCTTCAGGGAATTGGGGGTTGTTGTCACATGCCAAAGTAACCACATACCTGTGCCTTGTCACACATTTCCTGGACCTCTCTCCAGGTCTATAAATATATATGTATGTGTATATATTTATATATGTAAATAAATTCTTAATTTTTATTTTTTTCTGAAAGAACAGCATCTAAAATTATCCCCATCTCCAATTTTACCTCCCCTGGCAGGTAATGCCTCCAAAATCCAACGTCACCAGGTCCTTTCCATCCTCCAGGTGGTACCTGAGCCCACCTGGGCAGGGAATCACAACTCTCCCCCTGCCCTGCTCCTCTCCTGACAGACTTTAATCTTGACAATAATTAGGAGAATGTCTGTTTACACCCAAGATTTACTAAATCACCTGCATCTTTCTGTGTGAGAGCAGCTGGGATGTTCTTTGTTCTTGTGGCCACCGCTCACCTCTTGTCCCCCTTTGCTGGCAGACCAGAAACATTCTTTTATTATTCCTGATTAATTTATTTTTTTCTTTTCTCTGGCTGGAAATAATCCTGTCATGTTTTTTCTGTTCCCCCCCCCCCCCCCCCTTTGCTGGCAGCCAGGGGAGAACAATATTCTTTTTCAATTTCCTGCTGCTGTGCTGGTTTCCAGGATTCCTCAGTGCTCAGGTTTGGAAAACATCCTTGTCCTCCCATTATGATCCATCTCACAGACAGCTCTTGCCCTTCTGTCCTTGCTGTTAACCACCTGCTTGACATCTTTAATAAGACTAATTAAATAATGTATTGAACATTCTGGGCCTTCTTCTTGGCATTGCTGAAATCCTTCTCTAAAGAACCAATATTTCCCCCTGATTTTCCTCTTGTCTTTGACTCTGGCAAGTTGCTTCTTGCTCTAATATACCTAGGAATATATTTTTATTTTATTGTTTTTAAATTATTTTTGTCCTTGCCTATTTGTGTGATTGTACTGTTCAGAACTTGATTCTGCTAGTTGCTCATAAAAATGATATATATTTATAAATGTATGTATGTATCAAACTTTCTGACATCAGTGCTATGTCATGACAGCTCCCATGATCAGACTTTTCCCTTTAACTTTTCCAGCCTATTTTTGAGAAAGTTTATGATTTCTTAATACATCAAATAATATCTTCCCTTTTTTCCTCTTCCTTTCCTTTCTGAGCCCCCTGCACCCTCCCAGTGTCCCTCAGTAATCAGCAGAGAGCTTAGAATGCAGATGAAAATACCAACATTCATGTAAAAGGGAAATTTAATTCCAATCAGAGCTTAGTTTTTGCTCTGCTTGAGATTGTTTTTAAGGGCAGAGCAGTCTTTGTAATTGGGTAAGTATGAAGTGTGGTGCTTCTCAAATGAGTTTCAGTAATTAAATAAGAATTTCTAAAGGGCAGCTTCATGCTGCCTCACTGCAAGGAATTTTATTTTTTTTTTTACAAAGTATACAAGAAAATTTATCTGATAGTTTTGAGCAGTTGTTGCTTAAATAAATCAGTATTGTATTTATGGCTTTAAATGATAAGAGCAAATGTGAGTTTGTGCTATGAGGTTTCTGCAGTTTCTGCTGTATAAATTGGCTGCAAACCCCAGGACAATTTCATAGGTTTGACTTGCACTGTGAAGGAATACATCTTTTAAAGTTATCTTTCAAAGTTCAAAGAAGTAGGGGGAAACTTTATTGACAAGAATTTGGAAGGTAATCGTGGAATGGTTTGGGTTGGAAGGGACCTTAAAGCTCATCCAGTGCCACGCCCTGCCAGGGGCAGGGACACCTCCCACTAGCCCAGATTGCTCCAACCTGGCCTTGGACACCTCCAGGGATGCTATTGACTATCAAAAGTGCCTGACAGTTTGAATTTATGAGTCATAATGGGGATAGCACAATTAGAAATGACCTGTTCTGATGGTGATGCCTTGACTTTGGACTGAACTGAGTCCATCAGACTTTGCTCTCTGGTGCAGCAAACACCAGCAGGAGTTTGCTGTCCTTGAGCTCAGTCCATGGACAAAAACACAGCAAAGAAACAATGACAGTGGATTTTAAATGAAAATTCTCCCATCTTGTAACTTTGATCTTACTGATGAATTCCCAAGTAAGCTGCTGCCTCCTCAGCCTCCTGAAATTCCCCTTTTCCAGGGGCTGTACCTGTGGTGCTGCCCTTCCCTTCCCCTGCTGCTGCTCCAAAGGAGTGATCCATGTGTCCTCCTGGGATCCCTAAGGTTGGGATCAGAAATCTTTTTAATGAATTGAAAAGGTGGGAGAAAAATACAAATCAATGCCGAGCGCTCTGTGATTTGCATTTCTGATTTCAGTGTTCGGAGCACATATGGCTGAGATTATTTTAATGAAGATGTAGATGGCAAGACTTTCTCTTTCAGCAGTTCCTGCTTTCCCCAGGTAATTAGCTCAAACACAGGACCTGCTGTTATCTTTGCTGAGTGGCAGTGGGCAGGAAAATTCAGCGCTCAGCTGGTTGTCATGGGGATGCTGAGGGAGGTTCAAGGTGTAGGAAAGCCTCTCCTTCTCCTTCAGCCTTTCGAGGTGCTGCTTCCTCTCAGAGTTTTAGTCCTGCTGATGCAAAGTGGCAAAGCCACGGGCTATTGTTTTCCACTGCCTTACTAAGGAAAATGGTGAGGCCACAACGATGTTGGGAAAACGGTGTTTGGTTCCATCACTCCCCTAAAAACTGAGATTTACAATAAACCACCACCTGCAATCCTTGCTGCAAGGACCAGGCAAAAATCCATGGCAGAAATCCTGGTGTCTTTACTCAGTTATTTCCAGCTAAATGAGAGGGGCTGTGTCAGAAACCTCACAAGGGTCTGACCTCCAGGGGTTTGCTGCAGATTTTTGGAACTCCCTGCAACATGTCATGCCCTGAGGAGTGCCAGACTCTTGGAAACCCCAGCAGGACATTTAGTTGGAGCACTCCTCAGTTAGGCAGGAGTCATCAGCTGGTTCATACCTTTGTCCCTGCTAGAGGAAGGTTTTGAGATGGGAGCTGTGCTGGGGCAGATCAGAACCTGCTGGTTCCTCCACTGGCTGTGTCCTGTTGGATGTAAGAAGGTAATAATAATTAAACAGGTTTGTAAGGTGTTTCTGGCCTCTGGTGGTGCCTCACAGGCAGAAACTTCTCCCTGTGATGGAAACTCTTTGAAATGTTTTGTTCTTGTTGCTTTGACCTCAGCCTTGTACAAAGAACAAGCTCGTGCCCTCGTGCCTTGCCCCATTATCCAGAATGCTGGGGCTGAGATTAATGTGAATTAAGCTCTTGGCTTTGTTTAATCAAGAGTGCTCTCAGAGGAAGGTTATTTCAGAGAAGTCCTAATAAGCACTAATAATAATATGCATTTCCTGGAAAAGAGGCTTCTCTTAATGCTCCATTAGGACTTGTCTAAATATAAAAGTCCTGCCTTAGAACATTAGGTCTGTCAGGTCTCCTGTGTACTGTGCCTGTCTTCCACTGCCACTTTTAAAAGCAGCCTTACAAAGCCACAGTTCTGTTTTAAATAATAATTTTAAAAAAGCAGGTGCAATGGTGGTGCTTTTAAAGACTAAACCAGAAGCCCAAATTTGCAGAACAGTCAGAGTTTTACACTTGTGTCCTAAAGCTGAGGCCGAGGGAGTCCAGCTGGGATGATCCAGCCAGGGAATTCCTTATCTCACATTTTCTGTCTTGTAAATAAAACTGGAAGATGAGACCTCCCTGAACCTCCCACATAAAACAAATACATCCACCACCTCTGAAACAGTTTTCTGCCAGCAATTGTGCTGTAATTCTAGCAGGTGAAATGCATTCCAGCTTTAATGGCAAATACATCTTATCTCTAAGTACTGTCAATAGAAATTATCACTGCATTAATTATAGTGCATTTAAACAAGATGAACCACCAATATTTCCCCAAACTGCATCTTGTGAAAAACCTGTTCTAATCTGTAGAGGCCAGATTGTAAATTAATGAAAACCAGAACAGGAAAAGCATATATTGGTGCATGGCGAGGTAAAGACTTGATTTTATTGGGTTTTAGCATCATGTTAGACTAAAGCAGGGAAAACTCAGTTTTACCTGGAAAAAATCCATAATGAGAGGTATGTGATGTAGCCATAGTCACTAATTCCTGTCAATTGTTTTTTCTTTGCTTTTATCATTTTTTTAAAAATTTTTTTTCACTGCTTTATTGACTCTGAAATTAATAGAGCATTTTTCCCGCTCTGCCTAAACTAATTTCTTATTTTTTGCTTCTTAATTAGAGGTTTGATTTCCCTGTCACCGTAAACTTGGGCTGATCCATTGACATCTCCCAGATCCTGGCACTGAAGATGACAACTGTTACATGCTGGGGCAGGTACTGTACATGTTATAAAGAAAACTGGGCAAATATATATTGTTGAAATGTATTGTTTGTCTCAGTTTTTTTAAGACATAAAAATCTATCAAGGTCAGATTTTTCTCTAAGCTCAGTAACTCCCTGGCTGGTTGGCAACTCAGTGCAGGCAGAATATTCAGGTCTGGCTGCACATCCCTGATTGTTGCTTTAGAAGCTGCAGCACATGGAAGAAATGCCTTTCCAGATCTCTCCCAAATTAAGGCTCCAGTTCTGCTCACCAAATCCTGTTTCAAGCCATTTGTCTGCCCATATTGTGGTGGTTACAGCACAGGGTTGCCCCACTGTCGACTTGTTATGGCTTTGTTCTCTCTGCTTTGTAGTGGAGAAAAAAGGGAACTTTAAAATTGTTCAGGATCATCAAAGGACTGAAATTATAAAAAGCACCTCTCTGCTGGGTTTGTACACCAGCATTATGAAAAAAAACGAGGAATAATTTGCAAATATTTCCTTTGTAGACTTATAAATTTAAAAAATGCAGATGTTGCTCGAGCTGAGGAGATGACTTGCACTGCAGTTGTTCGCTGTGAGATGAGGAATAAAAAGGAATAAGTTGCTTTTGTGCCTTTGTCTCTTTTCAAACTTTTGAAACAAATATCTTTGCCTTTTAGGATTGAAATTCAGGAAGGAAAACACCCAGTCCCAATACCACAGCAGTGGCATTGGCAGTGCAGGGATTGGAGAAACAGGCCTTTGGTGCCAAGGGTACCTCCAACCTCTCCCTGTGCTCTGTGTTGTGTATTTGTAGAACTCACTGGTTTTCTGTATCAAATCCCAGCTGGGAGATGGGAACACTCTGGTGCTGTTCACAAGTGCCTGCAAAAGGATCAGGGTTCATAAGTAGCCCAAACCCCCTTTGAACCTCTGAATCCATGACATTTGCAATGAACTGAGAATGATGTGCATTATTGCATTGTTTCTTATTGAGAGCTGGCTCTGAGGTCACCTCATTCAAATTGGATCAGCTAAATACTTTTTTTCTCTCTCTTTTTTCCTTGTTTTTTTTTTTTTTTTTGCCCCCCCCCCAATGCATTTTAGTCTCCAACCAGTCCATGTTCTTGGCTCGTTTGTGTAAATGGGATGAGCTGCTCTCTGAAGCACCACTGACCACAGCAGGAGAGTGGGAAGATGGTTCAGCTACAGCCCAAATACTTCCAACACAAAGAAATGAATCCCAATTAAGCTGCCAGCACATGTTCTGGAGCCACCTGAGTGCTGAGTTCTGTCTGGGCCTTCTGCACCCAGCCAGTCCTCCTGGGCTTTCTTGGTGTCCAAAGGGCCCAAGTGACTTCTACTGGAGAACATCTCACCTATGTTCCTGCACTAATTACAGTCTAATTAGAGTGATGGAGTTTGCTACAGTGTCTTCTCAATGAGCTGGGTTTTTTTCCAATTCTAGGTATGGCTTTGCTTCTTCAAATAAAGGGAATTTTTATTTGCTGTGCTGAGTAGAAAGTCAGAGTTAATCTCCAAGCAATAAAGCATTGCTGCACTATGTAAAATATTGTTGCAGACAGACTAAATTGTGTTTGTATTCTGCACAAGGAACAGGACTAAAGGCTTCTGTTTTGGGGAAGATCAGTCTATTTTTCTTCCTACCAGGCTGTTGAGAACTATCACTCTTCAGCTGGGCTCACCTGACTGACTTATTTCTTTTTCTTCCTAAAAGCACATGGTGAAATTAAAGATAAGAGCACAGTTACTGATTATTTCTGCTTCCTGTTTCTATCAGGAAAAGTTATTATTAAATTACCACTGGTGCAAAGGCAGCCATCTGTTTTCCCTGATTGTAACTTTGCCATGCCCACCTGTATCCTATATAATCCTGCTGTTGTGATCCCTTGGGGAGATATAAATTCTGCTGTCTGGTTCACTTTGTCTCTTCCCAATCGATAAATAAACAGGAATGGGAAGAATTTTAGCACTGAAATGCTTCCCTGGAAACTCCTTTTTTTTTTCTAGCTGATATTTCCCCAAGCATGGATCACTGGAAAAGCACTGACAGCTCTTCAGGTGGGAAGATCCCTGTACCCCCGTCGTGGATCCGAATATCTCTGAGGTCAGGATGTCATTGTAGCCTGTTGATAACAGATGTTGTAAGATACTCATATGATTCTGTATTTATTTGAGTCACTGGAGCCATGCTATCAGTGATATCTCTGATATGCTGCTGATGCTGGGGGAGTAATCCTGCTGGAGAAATGGGATTTGCAGCAGTTCCTGCTTTATCTCTGATTTCTCAGCAGACAGCATTTTTATGGAGGCTCTGTTCTAAATTCAGGTCAACCTATTAGAAATAATAACCGTGTTTTAAGACAGGGCAGATAAAACACTCCTGTGTAGTAGCAAGGTGTGACTAGATTAATTTGTTTGTGGCTGGTTCATTTGTGCATCTTTTATGAGGGTAATTACAACCTTCCACCTGAGGAATGGCAAGAAATCGTGTGGTGAGGCTGAGGGAGGGAAGGGGGGTCGGTGTCTGTGTCGTACCCTCAGTGCTGCATTTCAGTGCCACACACCCAGGGACAGATACAGGATGTTTATTGCCCAGCAGATCAGTGGGAATGTGACCTGGTTATCACCTGGATCCATCCCTGCCTGGGATGAGGAGGGGCTGGCTGGGGGCTGAGCAGGTGTGACAGAATCAGAATGGTTTGGGTTGGAAGGGACCTCTTAAATCTCATCTCATTTCCCCTATGCCACAGGCAGGGACACCTTCCACCAGCCCAGGTTGCTCCAAGCTCTGTCCAACCTGGCCTTGGACACTTCCAGGGATGGGGCAGCCACAGCTTCTCTGGACAACCTGTGCCAGGGCCTCCCCACCCTCCCAGGGAAGAGTTTCTTCTTTATATTTATTCTGAATCGATCCTTCTTTAGCTTAAAACCATTTCCCCTTGTCCTGTTGTCAAAAACCCTGACAAAAAGTCCCTCTCCAGCTCTCCTGGAGCCCCTTTATGCCCTGCAAGGGGCTCTCAGGTCTCCCTGGGTCCTTCTCTTCTCCAGGTGACCCCCCCAGCTCTCCCAGCCTGGCTCCAGAGCAGAGGGGCAGAACCCCCTCATCCCCTGCTGCCAACCCTGCTGGGATGAGCCCAGCACACATTTGATTTCTGGGCTTCCAGGACAGCTCATGTCCAGCTTTTCATCCACCAGAGCCCCCAACTCCTCCTCGTTAGGGCTGCTCCCAACCCCTCCACCTCCCAGCCTGCATTGACACTGGATCATTTCGAGAATCAAGGACAAATGAACTTTTATACTGAATTTGTGCACTGTGAACAAGCTTTTTTTTCCCATTATAAGCCTTTTTTCCCCAGAGGTGTGTGGGATGTGTGTGATTTACAGTGGAGGGACTGAAAAGGGGAGTTGGTGCAGATCATTGTACAGGCATCAGAATAACATTTTCTGTGTAGCCCATCGTGCATGAAAATACAATGTACACACAAAAATTAAATGTATTGCTACACATAATCTTTACTCCTCACTGGTCTGCCTTTGCATGGGTGTGTTTTAGCTATTTAAGTAACTTCCTGCCTCAGCTGGCACATTTTTTTTGGTGCTCTTTAGCAGCTCATTGCATCAGAGGAAGCAGGTAAAGCATTTCAGCCTCTCATTCCGATGCTTTTGGATGCTGAAGATTGCAAGTTCACTTTTTGCTAATAGAGTTGGCAATTACACAGGCACTGAAGGGAGACATGAGCCAAAGCTCCTGGCCTGGCTTTGAGGAGGCAGCTCTTGAGAGTGTCCCTTATTTCTGACCTAACAGGGCAGTGGGAAATGACACCCCCTGGGCTGGTCTGAGATGAGAACCTGAAATGAAACCAAAGACAGGTGGGGAGTGGCAGTGGTTGATGATGAACAGAATAGCAAAGCCCCTAAGACCCATTTCTCACATCCTTAGACAACTTTTACCAATATTTTAATGGTCTGATCTTCATAAAAAATAACTTTTTGCCCTTTTTTTCCAGTGACCGGCATTAGATCCACGCAGGACTCAAGCACCTTAAGAAGGTGAGCTTTCATAGAACACATGTATCAATTAGTTTGGTAAGAGTTTATGTGGGTTTTTTCTGTAACTTTGGCTCAAGATTGGCTGATTCATTGAAACTCAGTGTGGTTTAGTCCTGGGAGCCGTGGTATAAAAGCTGTTTGGAACAGCAGTCCTGAAAATGCCAACCTTAAGCTGTGCTTCGATCCTCCAAAGCCTCTGCAACCCAAACCAGGGGAGAAAACAACTTATGCACGAGATTTTGGTGAGAACTGGAGGTGACATGCTGTATTTCCACGTGCATTTAATACCCTGGGTGCTAGTAAATTACTGATAATTGACTGCAGAGTTGGGGGGATTATTTACGACCTGGTCCTGTCAGAGTGACAAAAAGCAGCCTTGAGGTGCTGCTGGCTCTGCTCACCTCCCCACTTCCAATCCATCCTCAAGGCTATTGCTCCTGTCTGCTGTCACAGACCTACCTCAGCATTTCCATCCCATTACCTTCAGCCAGGAGCATTCCCTTAATTCCTGCCTTGTTTAGTTCTAGACTATAAATAACACCAACGGCTCCGAAAACTGAGCCTTGCCCTGGAGGCTTCTCCAAACCTGCAGATTTCATTGGTTTGACAACCTTTACAGACTAACATCTCATAGATAATAATCCTAATGCGGGTTGGAAGCCTATAATTATGGCCCACTCTGAGCTGGGGCACAGCAGATGAGGAATAATGTGGAGCACTTCACTGGAGGAAGTGCACTGAGAGTGTTTGTCAGGCCATTTTCTCTGTCTGATTCCTATTCTGGCTTCCTCTCTCCCCAATTCCCCAGCCAGTATGATGGGAAAATAAATACAGATATTTATGCCCATTTCTGGGAATGCAGTTCTCAGCACATACAGCACCCAGGAGGGCTGTGAGGAATAAATGAGTGATCTATGGTGGGGATGTGCCAGGCAGGATGCATGTCTGTTTGACTGCTCCTGAGGAGCTAAATATTTCAGATGAGGAGGGTTTATGATGCTGTGAATGTCACTGATATGTCAAAGGGACAATAAGCTCACTGAGCTTTCAGGGGTTCATTCTTCAGCCTCCTGCTGGGGAGATGTGTGGAGGGACTGTGGGTCCTGCAGTCACACAGACCATCCCCACAAGTCAGGAACCCCAAATCAGGGCATGTAAATTCATGGAATAGCAAAATCAAAAGCAGGGTGGGCAGCAGGGGAGGGGGGATTCTGTCTCTCTGCCCCCTCAGGTGAGACCCCCCCAGCAGAGCTGCCTCCAGCACTGGGGAACAGCACAGGGAGGACCTGGAGCTGCTGGAGAGAGTGCAGAGGAGGCACCAGGATGATCAGAGGATGGAGCAGCTCTGCTGGGAGGAAATTATGGGAGAATTGGGATTGTTCCCCCTGGAGAGAAGAAGCTTTGGGGTGACCTTATTGTGTCCTGAAGGAGCTACAAGAAGGATGGAGAGAGGCTATTTCCAAGGGCCTGGAGTGGCAGGACAAGGGGGAATGGCTTCACACTGATGGAGAGGAGGGTTAAGTGGGGTATTCGCTAAAAATCCTTCCCTGTGAGGGTGTGAGGTGGCACAGGTTGCCCAGAGAAGCTGTGGCTGCCCCATCCCTGGAAGTGTCCAAGGCCAGGTTGGATGGGGCTTGGAGCAACCTGTGCTAGTGGAAGGTGTCCCTGCCTGGGGCAGGGGGTTGGAATGAGATGAACTTTAAGGTCCTTTCCATGATTCTATGAATATCCTGAGCTCAAAGGGACCCACACGGATCAACTCCTGGCCCTGCACAGGACAACCCAAGAATCCCACCGTGCACCTGACAGCACTGTCCAAACTCTCCTTGAATCCTCCCTCTCTGCTGATGTAAGAGGAGCAGGGCCAGTTTCCAGGAGCTGAGGATCTGATCCTGTAATTGGGCATCACTTCCCTGCTCCGACAGCTGCTGGTGTGGAGACAACTCACTGATGTCGTGGCTGGGATGTGCAAATGAGGACGAGCCCGTGTGTTGTGCTCGTTAGAGGAGGCACTAGAACTCTCATGTGGCCACCATCTGCCACCTTGTTTGGTGGGTTTTGATCATGACTCAGTGAACGGCTCCGCTGAAAGTCCGTGATTAATCTCCGGGATGCGATTCCCTTCCCGGGCATGGAGGGTGGCAGAATTTAGCTCGTTACAATCAAACTGTGTGAATGTGCAAAATTCTCTTCAAAAGGCATCGGGATTCAGAAGAGCAGCTCGGTACAAAAAAACGGGGAAATGAGCTGGGGCTCTTTGTGCTGCCTATTTACAAACACAAGCTCCCTGATAAAAGCTGGGAACATCTCCTGTAGATGAGAGGTGACTAAAACAGCCCCGTGGTGGTGCCTGAAGGGGCTGGTGGAAGGCACACCGAGTCTGAAGGCAGTTTTAACGGGTGGCACCGGTTTCACAAGCTGTTAGGAGGCTTTTCTTTCTAGATGGTAGAAGGAATATTCCACTGACAGGTGTTTTGAAGTATTTCCTGTACGCTGACTCGGCTCAATTTGTCTATAATGAGTAAAATAAAATTTAGGGATCATTTAAGGGTTATTAATGGCCCTGATTTATTAATTATGCAGCAAACTTTAATTTTCTCTTCCTGAAAAAGCCAGTTCAATTAGAGCCCTTGGAGCTGTTAATTGTGTGTTGGAATAGTTTTTCAAATAACAAAGCATTAAGTCTCATTACGGGTCCATTTCACTTTTTATGGAGATAATTTGACCATAACTGGTACTGACAGGGAATTTAAATAGTCTAAAGCCAGCCTGGCAACAAACAAAAATCATAATGTGTGCAGCCTACAGTCCATGAAATTGTCCTCCAGTCAGGGAGGCTGCACAGGATACTTGTCACAGAGAATGGGAAACATATTCCCACTTGTTTTTCCTGGCCATCCTTCAAATCTGCATCAGAGGTCTATGTAACAATTTGAAAATATGCAGATTTATTTACTATATTCAAAGAAATCTGTCCACAGGGCTATTGATTTATATATTCCCCTCCCTCCCCATCTCTACTCACTTTCACCAGTGACTTTCAATCCTATAAAGAAAACTGTTTACACAGAGATTTACTTTGCAGCACCCTATCCATGAATAGAAAATAAAGTTCTGAAACAAGATTTGTTTTGTTTTGTTTTTGTTCTGTAATTCTTGCATTTCTCACTGCACAGGGAAATGAATCCATCCAGCACTTGCAATATGTATTTCCTGTGGATGGAATTTATTTACAGGGTTGTGCCACTCAGTATTTGAGAAGTGGCTGGAACGATGAGGTCGTGCACAACAGAGGCAGCTCCAGTGTGGAATTTTTCAGCCCATTCTGTGTTTTAGGAGGAATGTGGAGTAAACTGTGCTCCCCATGGAAGCTGTGCAATCCCTGGGAGGTGGCTGATGGCAGGGTGGGATGCTCTGGCTGGAGCTGGATCCCTGTGATCAGGAGAGTCGGGATCTCCCAGTAAGTGAGGCAAGTGAAAGTATGGAAAATACAGGCAGAGTGCAAGGAAATCAGCCCACTTTACTTCCTGTTCCCTGATAGGACAAGTGCCAAGGAATCAGGTTTTACTTATGGCTTTAATTTTTGTTGTGGTTTGGTTTGGTTTGGTTTTAGCAAAGGGCAAAATGGAGCAAAGCTCCAAACTCCAGCTCTGAGCTGTTGAGGGAAGCCCAGGGAGCCCTCGGAGTGTCCAACCAGGCAGCTCAAGGAAAATGATCTCCCACCCCCATGAGGAGGAGGAGGAGGAGATCAATCCTCCAGGTCCAGGATTACAAGTGATGGTCCAGAGGAAGCTTCCAGACTTCTCCCTGTGTCCAGACACCTAAAGTTATTTTCCTGAGAATGTTCTTTTTGGAGTGCTGGCTCCCAGCCCCTTCTCCCTGCAGCTGTCCCAGCCTTTCTGTGCAATATCTTAGGAACAACTTTTCCCTCTTTTAGCCAGCAGAAATATGAAATATAAATAAAAAGCAGCTGTGGGTATGGGAGTTATTCTGATTTCTAAAAACAACATTTTTAAGAAGTGCTCTGGTAGAAATAAATACTATCGCTCTACAGATGTCTCAGGGGGAAGATGGGCTTTCTTCCTCTCTTTTTTTTCTTCCAGGAAAAGGATGACAACTGATATATTTATATAGAGGAGAGCCTGCCCCTTTTATTTGAAGGCTGCAAGAAATTATTCAAGCTTCAAGCAACCCTTTGCTTCGTATTTTTAGGAAGAAAAATCAGCAGATTGAAAATCTTCTTGCCTTTCACAGGAAGGATGTTGCAAAAAAAAAAAAAAAGGAAGAAAAAAGGCTGATGAGGATGAAGACATGAAGAAAAGAGACTTGTTTTCTTGAGGAGGAAACTCCTAATTTTGGAGATAAACAGTTATTTTACTTGTAAGTAACTTATACAAGGTGGGTTTATGCAGTGTTGGACCTTTACCTCTGTCAAAATTGGATAAAGAGCCAAGAAAAGAGGATATTTCAGACCAAAGTTTTTTTTGAGGATGGTGGAAGACAGGCTGTTGTGTTTTATTTTAACATTGAAATTGCCTCTAACTTGAGCCATTTGACTTTTAAACTAAGAGAAATTGCATTTTAAGTAAATTTAGGGGCTCTCCTTCTCAAGTTCGCTCTCTTCATCCTTCAGTTAGGAACTGAACCATCATGTGGTGGGCAAAGAGGAGATGGAATTTCCAAGCAATATCATCTGCATCATAAAAATGAGGTAAGATTGAATTGTGTGGCACGTGGGGTTAATTCTGTGTGGGATGAAGTATTTGTTAGAGACTGAGCAGCAGATAAAAAGAACACACTGAAACCCATTTTTAATATATTTTAAACCTAGAATCCAATTTCAGAGAATTTCCCCCCAGATTTCACTCTGTAAAGGTTAGAAATCACATCTGCATTGGGCCCAGGTTTTATTATTGTGATTGGAAAAGAGAAAATGGCTAAATAAGTGCATTTTTTTTCCAAGGAATTGCCATTTTTTCCCCTTTTCCCAACCATGGCAGCCAACATGGAGAGCTGTGAGCCCCTTCTCCCACATCCCAGCCCAAGGGGGGCCTTGGCAGAGTCCCTTCTCCAAGTTTTAGAGGAAATGTTTTAAAAAGAGAAATAGATGAAGTTGTTCCACTTTTGGTGGATTTTTTTTTTCTACAAGCACGTGGAAAGGAAACTGCCTTTTGGGTGTTCTTGTAAATATTTCACTGGAAAGTGGCCTCATGAGGGATTCTCTCCTTTGTTAGAGCCAGATTGCTCAGAATCAGTGCTTTTAGTGGAAATTGTTTTGGGGTCACATCAGCATGTCCCAGTTTCCAGTTCTGCAGTGATGGGGAGGCATTTCTTAGAGTGTGTTCATTTTTGGAGGCATTTATGGTAATGCAGAAACCTCTCCACCAGTTACTAATTTTTACATAATTAAAATTTCATTAAAAAAAAAAAAAAAGATGATTGGAAGCCTTGTTATGTAAGTTGAATTTCTGGCTCATTGCTAAACATCTTGTATTTGTATGATTAGGTCGTGCCACATATGATTTGTAAATGGAATTTACCTGATCTGAGGCCCTCCAAAAATCATGAAGAAATGGGGTTGGAGCATCCTGGGCTAGTGGAAAGTGTCCCTGCCCATGGCAGAGGGGTGGAATTAGACAATCTTTGGAGTCCCCTCCAACCCAAACCATTCTATGATTCTACTCCTCAGCTGGCAGCAATAAAACCTTTAGTCCTCATTTCTCCCTCAAGGTTCAGCTCCAGATTTACACACACACACAACTACATCAATATTTCTAAATAAATACAGAAACTGTGTGTGTATGAACAATCTACCCCCCGAATGCTTTCCAAATCTCCCAGTTCTCCAGCTCAGGAAGGAGCAGCTCGAGCCACATCTCAGTGCAGACCAGGGCAGGCAAAGAGTGTGAATTGTTGGGGATCAACGCACACGGGCTCCTCCTGTGAGCCCGACCTTGAGAGAGCCACTTGAATCCAGTTTGTTCCACTCAGGGAGGCTGGGAGGGATGTGGCTGCTGGGCAGGCACGGATTTATTTCAGCTGCCAGTTTTACAAATGATTTCCCAGGCCTTTTTTCCTCCTGGTCAGGGCACAGAGTGACTCCCAGCTGACTTGGTGGTCTCGTCGTTTCAAATGACATCTAAATATTCCAGCCACAAATGATACATTGCACCTGAATTTTTCCTGGTACAGATTGTTTTCACAAAACCAAGTGGTAATTAACACTATTAATTATCTTCAAGAGGCTGGCCCAGTTTCCCAGCACGTACTGTACTACCTGTGTTCATCTCATTTGGGGAGAATCCCACCACAGCAGGCAGGTTTGGCTTTTTAACTGAAGTGGAACTGGGTTTGGGAAAGAAAGGGAACTCTTTATTTCCCCTAAAAGATACTAAGGAGAAAAACAAAACAAAACAAAAAATATACAAACAAACAAACCCCCCAAAAAACCCCAATCAAACATGTGTTTACCCTGCACATCTGTTTAGGGATTCTGAACACTTTTTGCCTGTAATTGTATTTATTATCTGCCTGGTAGAGCAACGTTATAAAGATTGGATGAGAACAGATAACTCACAGAGGCACAATTCCATTTGGGTTCTCAGTAAACCTGGGTTTGGAAGGTGTGTTTAGGTCACGGAATGTTGGAGCCCTGGAGGAGACTGATGGCATGAGGGAGTTTGACTTTGTGCTTCTCCCTGAGAAATGCTTTTGGGAAAGGACAGTGCTGGGAAAATCTGGGTCCTCCTGGGCTGCTGGAAGATAAGGAGCCCTTCATTATATTCTCATTACTCCAGCTCTCAGCACAGAAAGACACACAAAAAAAAATAAAGGTCAGTAGCTTTTACCATCTGTGCTAAAATGAGTCGAAGGTAATAGAGAACTCCAAGATTTATTGCTTAGCCAATGATTTGAGGCTTCATGGAAGTGTAGGACTTTTAATCCGACCTCACCAGTTCCTCACTTTGTAAAGGTGTGTTCCAGATCCCCCTGAATCTGATGGAAACATCAGAGCTTCTTTCACCAGCCACTGGATCAGGCTTTATAGGTTAACTGAAAAAAAAAATGAGTCTGGAATAGTGATTTGTGGATGTGTGAAACTCCTCCTTTCCCTGTCCAGCACTGAGTGTGCCTGGTGCTTAACTGCTCATTAAATAGCAAATTTCTGATGAAACAGAACAAAGTTGGTAATGTTTTTCAAGCAAAGACGGTGCTGAAAAGGGGGTTGGAAGAATGCAGTGACTTCTGTAGCCTGTCTGTCCCAAGCACAACATTCTGCTTCCTCTGTTTTCCTCCTGAACAAGCCAAGTCCCAAGAATTTATCAGCAGTATCAGTCTCATTAAAACAGGTATTTGTTATCTGGGTGTTATCCTTGTTCAGAGACACCTTTTCCCTGTTCCACTCAAGCTGGCACTTGGCAAGGTCTGTCCAGCTGCTTAATCTGACTCATTAAAGCAGCTGACTCGTGCATTCATTAGTGTCTCTGCATCCTGATGAGGCTTTCTGATGGCTTTGCAGTTTGCTTTGCAGCTCCCGCTCCTCAGAAATCCTCCTCCCAAAACCTGGCAGTAACACCCTGAGGATGGGGAGAAGGATGTGTGGCACATATAACCATGCACGTGGAGCATTCAGGTGGGTGACAGATAATTACAGATGCCACTGTCAGCTCTTTGGAGGTCAGAATTGGGAGCTTTGCCGTGGGACACGTTCGCTTTTGGGTGAGATGGATCTCAAAGGGCAAGGAAAGAAATGAGGTGAAAGGACCTGATTGTGTTGGACACTGCAGCTGAGTCAGCAAGGCCAAATGTGCAATCTTTACATTAAATGCTTTGCAGCTGATTTAATCATCCTATGAGCTTTCAACTTTTTTTTTTTAAGCAGGTGCCTGTTTTCGTCTGGCCAAGGGGTGTTACTGCTCAGGAAGGGTTTCATCAGCAGCATCTCCCTCTCTTTCCACATCTCTCTGCTTTTCTGTGGGAGGCCAGGTGTAAATACTGGGGGATTTCAGTACACACAATTCCAGCATTTCAGAATTTCCTCAGTATTTTAGCTTTAACTCCCCAAAACTCCCCCTCATCAAGCAAAATAAAAATAAGTCTTGCACTTTCACGTTACCGTGAATTGCTCCAAATGAGATAAATGAGGGATAAAGCCACTCAAACCATGGGGACAGTGCAATCTGAAAAGCCAAACTTGCATGAAGGGTGAATATGTGTGAACATCTCCATTTCCAAACTAAATAAGCACAGTGTTTCAGTTCTAAAGGGACTTGAGCTCTCAGTGACCACTATAAGGGGAGGAAACATCCTGCTTGTTCATACAAATAAATCCCTGTCATGTCAGTCCAGGTTTTATTTTAATGTTTTGTGGCCACAGTCCTGCCCCCAGCCCGCTGATTATTGAGGTTTTTGCTGCACTGGCTGTGCCACAGACATGGGCACTGTGAGCTGATTTGTTGTCTGAGGCTTTGAACCATCACTCATTAAAGCCACTCTGCTGCCTCTTGGACCAGGGTAGCAGTAAAACTGCATCAGATCCTTTTTTGCTGCTAAATTTAATGATTCCCAGTCAAATCTTCCCTTATTTAGGTGTGTGTTTAAATTGCTTTCTTATATCCGAAATTAAGTATTAAGCCCTGGTAGCACATTAATTTTTTTTTTTTTTATTTAATGTACCTTTTAATTAACTGAACCAGAAAGCCAGTTTACATCTTGAAAATTCTAATCCTTTAAATCACTGTGAGTTTCATCTTAAATTTACAGGAATCCGTAGATAAATCCTGCCACTTTCCCAAGAGCCACATGCCTGCAATTAGAGCTGCAAGGTGAGATCCCAGAGCTGGGACAAAAAAGTTATTTTGATTTTTTTTTTTTTTTTTTTACTTTTTGCTGGCTCCTTTCCCCCTCTGCTCACGGATGGGCAGTGACGAGCAGGGCTCAGTGAGTGTTGTGTGGCTTTGATTCAATTTTATTGTTCTCTGCAGTGATAACAACCACTTGGGAATCAAATCAAATTCAGTCTTTGCCTGCTGGATTCATGGCTTGTTAAATCCACTTTCTGCTTAAATGGCTGTAGCAATTTTGATCCGTGCAGCTCAGCCACGTCCTGTGAAAACATCCCAGTGGATGGAATTCTGAGGGAGTTTATTCCTCAGGCCTCTTTCCCAAAGAAAGAAGTGCCCACGCTGCTCCAGAGAGATGCTATCAGGTGTCATAGTAACAGCCCAGTGAATATCAATTAATTCATGGACTAGTCTGGCTTCAGCAGGAGGGATTTGTGCAGATGAGAAGAAAGAATCTTGCCCGGGACAGGAGGAATCCCTGCAGCTCAGCTGTATCCATGTAAATAAATGGCTGCAGGCTCAACCTGCTCAGCCATGCAGGAGTTCACTGAACAGTTTTAATGCTCTTCTTTCAATAGAGGGTAATTTGATTATTTCTTTCAGTCCTTAATGGCAGGATAGACAATGTAATAAATTAAAACCCAGTCCAGTCTCCCCAATCGAGGAGGGGATTAACTTGCCCCTGTGTAAAAGTTGTGCCTGACACTGGGAGGGTTTTGGAAGAAGCAGCACATGCAGGGAGGGAAATCTCTCCCTTTGGATGTTCCAGGATCTCCAGCTGATTTTTAGTGTGAAGGTTTAAGTGGGGAAGAAAAATATCATCACCAGCTACAGAAGCACCATCAAGGTCCATTCCCAGGGATTTCTCCCCTGAGATGGGCTGGGTTTGCTTTTGGTGCCCAAAAAGCTGCTGGCTCTGGCTGAAGATTTCCCAGGAATGGGGCCATCCCCAAAAAAGGGCTTTTTCTCCTCCATCCAGTCCATCTGCTCTCCTGTTCTGTAGGAATTGTGTTCCCTGGGATCTTAACTCATCCATGTTTAATGGTGAACATGGTGGTGGTTTCAGGTTGACTTCATGATCTTAAAGGTCTTTTCCAGCCTCAGTGATTCCATGATTCTACTCCCTCAGATTTGTCAGACCTGGCCCAAGGTGAGGCAGAGATGGGACAGCGTGGTCCTCAGGACTAAACAAGCCTAACTGGGAGAAAAGTTTCCAAAAATCTAACCCTTTCAGCAGAACTGGAAGCAGAAAATCCGGTGTTATTCTTGGAGAAGGACGGTGCTTGATGTCTGCCTCTTTTATTTTTCTTTTCCTCTTCCCACAGCCTAATTTTCACAGTGCACCTCACCAAATGTCTCCCTGGTTTTGATGTGGAATTCACTCCTGTTTTGTAGCCTTGAAAACCGCATTTGATGAGAAGATCCCGCTCCCCAAAGAAATTCTCGATCTCGAACAAAAAAGCGAAGCAGCTCTGAGCCGGAGAAGGCGAGATAAAAAGAAAAAAGCAGCAGGAAAAGCTGGGAGAAAAACAAACCTCCTGGTGCAGAGGAAGGTGTGTATAAAGAATGCCTGAGCCAGGCAAATTGCCTTTGCTGGGTGCCATCAGTTTTCCCCCTCTTGCTCCCTCTTTTCTCAGGGGGAAACATTTTCAGCCATTCCTTGGGATCTCACCGGTCTGAACGAGGATCCTGGAGCTTGTCCTGGGCTTTTCATCAAAGGAACTGCAATCAGTGAGGTCACTTTTAGAGGTTTGTGGGTTTTTTTGTCTGGTTTGAATCATTTCTCTGCCTGCTGAGGTTTCCAGGCATTTGGATGTTCTTGGGGTGTTTTAAGACCGAGAGTGGTCAAATCCTCCTCTGGTTGACACCAAAGAGTTTGAGTCCAGTGATTTGTCAGTTATTTACCCTCTTCCAAATGTAAGGTTTTCTCTGAGATTCCTATTCTAACCCTAACAAAGAAATGCAGTTGTGAGCCCCGAGAAGAACCTGGGGTTTGCAGGGATTTGTTCTATCCCCAGGGTTTGATACTCATTAATTCAGATTAAGGAAGTGCTGACCCCCACCTTGATCTCCCACTTGTACCAGTGCTTGTACATCCCTTTGTATCATGAAGCCATATGCAAATGGCAATTAGCAGCTGAGCTGGGTGCTTGATTGGATTAGGTGGTGTCAAAACATTAATCATGGCAATCACAGCTCTTCTGCTCCTGGACTCAAAAAAAAAAGGAAACATATATATTGTATGTCCTTGGATATAAAAAAAAAAAAAAAATGCCAATATTTTGGCACTGGTTTACTCTAATTTTTTTTTTTTAATCTGAAGGGCAAGAAATCTCTGTAGACAACCTCATTTCCTATATTTTCCAGCTTAATATCTGTTATGGATGAATTTGGGGAGGGTAATTGGTGATTCAAGTGCTTGGCTAAACTGACAGAATGTTTTAAGAGGTACTTTCTCTAAAAACTCCAGCTCTAATTCTTTCTCCTTCGGGAACTTTGCTTTTCATTAAGGAGCAAGGGCAGAACTGCAGGAAGAAAACAAGGAGCTGATTTCCAACCTCAGATGCAGCTTTTGCTCAGGAAATGCTGCTCTCTGCAGTACATGGGGGTGTGTTTGTCTTCTCATTTCTACTGGAAAATATTTTGTCACTAGAAAATGGGCTTTATTCAAACCAATTTCCATATCTCACTGACATAATGTTACTATGTTGGCTCATCCTCAAGTCTAAGTCAATCTGCAAAATATCCTGTTGTGGAATAATTTGCATGTGTAATTTTCCAGAGCAAATCCTGCAAAGATTTGAGTCACAGTGAATTCAGTAGGACTGTTCAGGTTTACATATGCTTTTCAAATTAAATCTGAAGTGCAGAGTTGTTTACAAAGTCAAAACCTGGGGTTTTTTTTGCCAGCACCATGAGAAGCTCAAAATGAACAAAATCTCCTCCTACAAGAACACAGTTGCAGGGTAACATGATAATGGGTAATATCAAAAATGTGTTGATTAATTCAGAGCCAGTTCAGCACTCAGTGCCATGGATATGAGTCCCAGAATCGTGGAATGGTTTTGGGTTGGAAGGGACTTTAAGAGATCATCCAGTTCCACCTCCTGCCAAGGTCAGGGACACCTCCCACAAGACCAAATTACTCCAAATCCCATCCAACATGGCCTTGGACACTTCCAGAAATGGGGAGTCAGTGGTTTAACATGAATAAAGCAATCTGGGGAGAGTTAAGTAATGAAACCAAAGAATTGAAGAATAGAGCTTTAATTTTTTATTTCTTTTCCCAGAACTGTATCTCCCCTCTCCTGTAACTGTTCTCTCTGATAATTTTTTTTGCAGCTCTCCTGTATTTTTGCCTTAATGACTTTAGGACCTCAATTACACGCATTCCTACATGCTTGATGCTTCCTAAGTGGTGAAAAATTATCCTTGCTCTGAGCAACTCTGAGTGAGATAATTCAAATAATCAAGCAGCACAGCCAAATGAAACAAGCAGCTCTCACCCTGGGTGTGTGGGCAGGTCTGGAGGTGGCGTGGCAGAGGGTGGGAGCAGAGAGGTTTTTTGGGAGGGTCAGAGTGGGTGAAGAGGCAGAGATGGTTGTTCTGCAGGGTGACAGAAAGATGGATCTGCCGGTGCCACGGGAGCTGAGGGACTTTCCCTTTTGACTGCCCGCTGCTTGCACGGAACGTTTTCTTCTTCATATCACTTAGACTTAATTTCAAACCTGAGGAGTTTCAAGCAGAGGCCAATTTTTAAAAATTGATCTGCTGGAGCGATGCCCTTTCGTGCCTGGCAGGAGTGGAGAGCAGTTGTTGCTCACCTGCCCCAGATGGGAGCTCTGCAGGTCTGAGGTGCAAACGGGGGGCAGCTTTGCTTGGACCTGGGATTTAGCCTGGATTATTTCTGCCCTCAGGGCTTGAAATCAAATCTTTATACTCCTGAACAAAGATCTCCACCCTCCCACCAGAGGTCCAGTCTGAGGGGATGGCAACACAACTGGCCTTTAAACAGTGTCTGCAGAAAAGCTCTTTTGCTCAATTTCAGAAGTTTCTAAAACATTATTTATGGCATTCTCTTCTTTTTAAGCTTGAGCAAGCTCAAATTTAATATGGGCAGAGTGACAATGAATGTTTGTAAAAGGTCCACAAGCAATGTTTTTGGTGCAGACACAGCACTCACAACCTGGGTGAGAAATTATCGAGGCACAACTTCCCTTTCAACACCTCCTGGAAGTGACAATACCCTCACCTCAGACTCATCCAGATTAAAAGCTTCCTAGGTGTTCTATCATGTATTTCCAGTGCTTTTAATGTCACAATATTTCTCTGGTTTAGACTGGATTGCTTTCAGGCTGAAGCTGTTTTGTTCAGGGCTGTGTTCAGCTGGTGAGAGGCCAAAGAATGGGTTTGCATTCCTTGTTTTAATCTTTATTTTCCAAGGCAAACAAACCAAACAGTGGCGAGGTGTGACTCTGATTTCCAAGAAGTCACCCACGTTAATCCTTTCAAGGACTTTTGGGAACAGGTGATGTGTCAGGGATGGATAGAGCAGAGCAGTCAGTGAGAGCCATTAGCAGAAGAAAGTTAAATATTTTAAGTCAGGTTTGGTATTCCCAGTGCCTAAACCCAGCTTACTTTTCCTTAGGCTTTAGCAGAGCCCTGCCTGGGCCTCGGCTCTTCTCCCACAGGACCAGTGAGCTCCTTCCTGATTGATCTCACCAGAAGCTGTTTTGGAAAACTTGAATTAAAGATATATTTATCTCTGAGGCTTAATGTGTGTGGGCACCCATCCAAAGCCCATTAAAGTAAATGGGAGAAGTCCCATTGGTTTTATGCCTTTTCAGATGATGCCTTCAGGACAGTGCAGGTGATAAACAGCCTGATGGGTTTGGTGAGGGATCCTCAAAAGAGCTGGGGAGATGCTTTTAAAATCCCTGCCTTCAGCTCCCTGAGGTGATTGACGTTTATACTCTGGGTTGAGACATTAGCGATATCCTGTTTCTTTGTATCCTGCTTGTCCAGCCATAAATAAGATCCCCATAAAAGCAAATAAATATGCTGTGGCAGTTCTTTGAATGGAGGAAAAGGGTGTGTGGGTGTTGGTGATCCTTTTGAAGTGGCATTTCTAAAGGAAAGTTTGACTTGGGCTTCTAAGGAGCAGTGAAAAAAATTCTTATTCTTTAAATGTCACTTAAGGTCAGATTCCTACCAGCACCTTTAGTAATTTTGACTTAAAAATTGTGGATGGGGGCACAATACAATTGAAAATCCAGGCTCAGCTTTGCCATGAGAGCCACACTCTGCTTGCTACAGAGTATTTATCAATAATTAAAATAATGTACAGGCTTGGAATCGTGTGTGTGAGTGATACAACATTTGTGTGTATAGCATTTGCTGCTGAAAGCAGGGAAAGCAGACAATCACGCTTCTCAGGAGGAAAGAAACACCCTCTTAGTTGTAAAACAATTTTCACCGTGTCCTTGAGGGGGGCATTTAAAGGAATGTGTTACCTTAAGTCAAATGATACCTGGAAGAAAGCCGTAGATAGGAGTTTTAACTTTTAATATGACCTGGATTTTTTTTTTTTTTTCCTGTGGTTAGCTGTGCCATCCACTCAGTTTACTCTGGGAGGCTGATTTACACACAGCCCTGCTCCAGGTCAGAGATAACACTCCCAGAAGATGGAGCCAAGTTCCCTCTGTGAGGAAAGACACGGAGCAACGAAACTTCAGAAAAGTCAGATCTGTTTTATCGAATTTTCTCAGGCAAGAGTAGGAATTTGAAGATAAATCACTTCCCTGGGTTCGGTCATTTAATTGGTTTCAATCATCCGGAGGGGGAGAAGTGCAATAAGCTGGGTGATAATGACAAGTGCTTTAATGGCAAGCTCTGCTTTCACCTTCTTGGGATGTCCCTGGCTGGGGGACAGGGCTCTGTTCCTGATGTGGTCCTGGATCTCCAGCAGCCTCTTCATCCTTTTTGGTGCTTCTCCAGTTCTTGAAATGGAGCACTGGGGGGGTTGAGGGACAAGCACTAAAATCAGCTTTGAGATGATGGCATTTCCTGATCTGCTGTTGTCTGTCCTGTGTGTGGGATTTCCTGCTACTGACACAAATTGCAGGAGATTATTATTATTATTATTATTATTTGAGAGTGTTTTTCACGTGGTAACAACCACAAATCAATGTAGGAAATAACTCTAAAAGAAGGGGCACAGCCTCTTCTCCTGGGCAACAAGGGACAGGATGAGGGGAAATGGCCTCAAGCTGTGCCAGGGGAGGGTCAGGTTGGCCATCAGCAGGAATTTCTCCCTGGAAAGGGCTGTCAGGCACTGGAAGGGGCTGCCCAGGGAGGTGGTGGAGTCTCCATCCCTGGAGGAAATACTTTTTAGATGTGTGCAACCTGCATGGAACAGAGGGATTCATGTTTTAACAGCAGGAGTATTCGCATCTCGAAACTTAGAAAGGGATTAAGGCAGTTTTAATTATTTTTATCGTTCTAATATGATCTTAACAAGTCCAGTCAATGATTTGCACTTAGAATAAAAAGTACTCAGCATATTGGATGCTGCTTTGAACCACTGTTTCCACCCACAGCCCTTTCCAGACTCTCAGAAAAATTACCAAGGGACAAACCTGGCTTTTCTGGTGTGTTCACAGAGCAGAGGTTTATGATGCAAGTCTGGTCACTCGGGCAGGACATTTGTAGCTGTTATAATTTGTTTCCCTCGTTATTAGAAATACTTAAACAGCCAAGTTGCATTAAACAGCATCTCTGTGCCTGCTGCCAGATGTCCTGCAGGCAGGCCCTGGCACAAAACTCTCTGCTCAGGCTGCCTGTTGCTACGAGATGGTGTGAGCAGAGAACTGACTGCAGGTGGCCAGCACACTGACTGGATTTCATCTCCAAAAGTTGGGAAAATGGCAGTCAGAAGAACAGAGTAAGATGAGTAGGGGACTGACTGAAGAGAGGGGGTAAATAGGCTGCAATCAACTGAACCACTGATGGAGTGGCACAAAGCAGCTCAGCTGTACTGCTGGTGACATCAGTGGGGGTGCTCTGGAACTGCACTTGGATTTGTATTCACACACACACACAAATTGGAATCAAACAGTCGAAGGTTTCAAAATCTGAGTGTTCTCAAAACAACAGCCAAACACAAAAGTGACTTAAAAAAATCACCTCTGTGTGCTGCTCACACTGACAGCACAGGCAGGATGTGGAGCTGCTGGAGAGAGTCCAGAGGAGGCACCAGGATGATCAGAGGATGGAGCAGCTCTGCTGGGAGGAAAGGCTGGGAGAGCTGGGACTGTTCAGCCTAGAGATGAGAAGGTTTCATGGTGATCTAATTGCAGCCTGTCAGTACCTGAAGGGTACAAGAAAGATGGAGAGAGAACTATTTACAAGGGCCTGGAGCGACAGCACAAGAGGGAATGGCTTCAAACTGACAGGGAGGAGGTTTAGATGGGATATTAGGAAGAAATTCTTCCCTATGAGGGTGGAGAGGCCCTGGCACAGGTTGCCCAGAGAAGCTGTGGCTGCCCCTGGATCCCTGGAAGTGTCCAAGGCCAGGTTGGATGGGGTTTGGAGCAGCTGGGCTAGTGGAAGGTGTCCCTGCCCATGGCAAGGGGGTGGAACTCAATGATCTTTAAGGTCCCTTCCAACCCAAAGCATTCTCTGATTCAGTGATATCAATTTATTAGAGAACCAAAGATCTCACTGATACACTTAATTTTTTTTTTTTTTTTGCCTTTGAAATGAATTTTATTCAGTATTACCCTGAGAAGAAACTCCACAGGTGAACAGCCAGATTTGCCACCTTATGCTGAGCTGTGGTTTAAGTTTTTTGAGCAGTCCCCGAGCCTGTTTGTGATGGTGAGAGCATTGTAGGGGTGGGCTGAAGTTGGTCATAAATCACTGCACATGTCTGAGGTGCAGGAGGATAGATTAGGTCTTAATGCTGATGCTGTGGCTTCATTTTATTTTCCCCTCTGCCCAGGCAGGGTCGATAGTGGCCTCAGCAGCCACCAGGTTGTATTTATAGGAGGGCTCTGAGAAGGATGTGAAGCATCACCACGTCTGTCTGTCTGTCTGTCTGTCTGTCTGCTCATCTTGAGGGCACGACTTTCAGCTGGAGTTGTGCTGGGATGCAGGCAGAGGGAAAAAAAAAAAAGAAAAAGGGTGGGGGGAGAGAAAGAGGGGAAAAAAAAAAAAAAGAGAGTTTTGCTATCACATTCTTCTCACACGCTCATCAGCCTCTAATTCTTCTCTGTATCTGCCAGCAGCTTCCACCTGCTGAGGTTTGCCATAAAATGACAAGGCACGGTGTGCTGTGTGAACCTGCCAGGGACGCTGCCAGTTTTCACAGACAGCTAATTTCCTTCCCCATCACCTCTTACAGAGATCGCACTAACGGGCTGTTTGGAAGGGGAGAGCGTTATTGATCTCCCTCAACTCTGGGTTTCATCAGAACAGACCTCTGGGCACGAAGCCAACCCTCGGAACATTCGCAGCTCTTCACAGAGCGCCAAAAGGTACCGGCGCCGCGAGCTTCGGGGGGATTCTGGACGTGTTTTGTGGATGGCTAATGACACCATTACACTGCTACTTCGTGTTGTTCAAATGGAGATGATGATCCTCGGTTCCGGGCTGGGCAACTCTCCCCCTGCTCCAGCTACTTTTGTCTGACACATCATAAAAAAAAATACAATAAATTTACATTTATTCTTGCCAATGTCCTCCACCTTCAAGAAGGATTCATCAGGAAAGAATGGTATTTCCATAGCAACAAGGACATTTTTTTTTTTTCAGATGGCTGTAAAACTGGTGAATTTCCAAGGCACAAAAGCTTGTTCAGAGCCCAGAAGTACCTGGATGGAAAACAAAACAGATGGTAAATTCTCTACAGTTTTTTTTTTCAGTATCATTTCTCTCTTTTTTTTTGCCAGTTATTCTCCACTTTCCCCTATGTCCTAAATGTTTGCTTTACACTGAGTTTATGATCCATGACAGATCCAAGATGCTGCTCAGGACCAGCTGATCTGTGAGGGACAGGGCAGGTTTGAGCTGCTCTGAAAATCAGTGTTTTCCTTTAGATTCCCAGCCCTGGGAAACATTTCTTAATATTGTTATGCAGACTGATGTTTGATAAAACATGGGAAGCTGTGACGGTGGGAACTCAGCAAGCACAAAGTCCCTGCCTTGTAAATGCTGTCTAAGGATGTATCTTCCTGGAATTATAATTCAGCTGGGCCTGGCTCTGTGATGTTCAGGAGGAAGAAGGAGAAAGAAGTCTTAAGTAATTTCCTTTTTTTTTTTTTTTTTTTTTAATTTCCATTCTTCTTTCCATCACCTTTTGTTGTTTTTCACGAGGTGAAAATTGAAGGCTTGGCATAAAGGAATGACAAGGGTGTTCATGGTGTCAAGCTCTCATCTTGCTTCTCATAATTTAAATAGAAGCAAAGAATTGGGAGAACCTTCCCTGCACAACTCCAGGAAACCCAGGACTGCTGGGCCCTGACAGTTCCCTCTGGTTTTGTGTTACACCTTTGGGAATGTAAATTATGCCTGTAAGTTGATTTCTGCATTCGTTTTCTGGCCCTTAAGCTGCTTTTCAACGTGTTTGAATGCACAAACAGTGATTTGCTGCATCTAGGAAGGATACTGAGAGGGGACTGGAGGGAACTTGACGTTATTTTTTGATGGAGTTTGCCAGGATCAAATTTCCATTTGTAACCAGCACATTCTCAGTTGTAAACCCCTTTTCTTGAGCGTATCCATTGTCACTTCAATGGGCCATTTTATGACTTCCATTTGCCAAATGCCTGCAGGGGAAATAATAACTACAGTTAAACCAGCATATAGTTACAAAATGCTCTGAGCATGAGTTTGAAAATGAAATACCACGGCTCAAGTGGAAGAACTTAAAACCACACACTATTTCAAATGTTACTGTCAATGGTTATTTCTGCTGGGTCCTTACAAGTAATGCATCTTACACATATAAAAACCTTATAAAATCTGAGGTAGGTCTTCTCCTTATAATTTAAGGTTGGGATTTTAAGGATGCATTTTATTAAGCTGGGTCACTGCTCTTTGCTGCAGGATGGACCAAAAAGAGGGAGTGAAGGGACTTGGTGGTGGCTGATCCTGAGTCCTGACCACACTTCCAATGCCAAGGGAGAAATGCAGCCTGTTCTTCATCACCCAAAGGTGGATATTGGGGAGTGGGTTTGAAAAGGGAAAAATAGAAGTTATTTCTTCATTCAGTGGAGAAGAACAAATCTTCTCTTACACAAGAATGAATCCCAGGCTCCCATAGCAGAATACAGCAGAAGTTTATTAGGTTGTATTGTTTATTATTTCAGATTTAACTGATTTCCAGTCACTCTTCCCTCTCCCAGCAGTCCTCCTGCTGAGATCTTTCCTGGTCTCTGAGTAAAATCAAGCATTAAAACAAACAAGCACTTCTACTGGAATAATTTTCAGAGAGAATGCTGATCCCTCATCCCAGCTTTCCTCGTTCTCCACTCAGAGACAGTTCAAGTCCCTCGTTACTGTGGTAGAGTTTGGCACTGATGAACTGGGGAATAATAATCACATCTTCTTTCTTTATTTCTCTTCCATAAGGCAGCATTTTGGGGACTTCATTACAGCACTATATGATGGCAATCAGGAAATGGGTGCTCAGGGGAGGCAAGAAATCCCTACATTCTTCCATAATAACATTTTTTAACAATATGTCTTTAATGACAAAAATTCCTGCTGTTTTATGATGTGAAAACTGAGGGGTTTCTTAAATGATGACTTTGAATCAGATCATTTGTAGGAGATGCAAATGGGTGCCATACAGAAAAGAGACATTCCTATTTTCACTGATTACACAAGTGGTATTTTTATTAGGGTCTTCAGAAATGAATTATGGAAAGTCTTGAGAGAGGAAAGGCATTTAGAGAACTGTGTAGCAGTTTCACTGCAATATCCATGGTGTGTTTAGATTTTTCTCATTCAGACAAATAAGAAGTGCCGGGAAGGTCAGTTAAATTGATAAAAATATGGAATTGTTAATGTTCTGTGACATTACCTATGGCTGTGGTATTTCCTAATGCCAAGGACATTTAGCAGCTGATGAAAACCCAAAGTTCACAGTAATGATTAGCATTAAGTAAATTCTCCTTTCCTTTGCCTGTGTAGACCTCATGCTTTTTTTTTTGGGGGGGGGGGGGAGTGCTGAAAAAGACCACGAGGTGTGAGAGGGATGGAATAATCACATAAAGCAAGCAAGATGTAATTCCTGAAATTAAAATCTCATTAGGAATAGTCAAGTACTGTTTTTATCCATTAAGTGCTAAAAAAGAGGAGAAAACTTGAATTTCCCAATAAAAAAAATCTGTTTCTAGGACAGCTTGTTCTTTGCCCATGCAATAATCATCTGCTCATCTTAATGCAACTACCAAGGAGATGCATTTGAAATCCATATTGATTAATTCAGGCCCGCTGTGACCTGGTATCTAATTCTTTCTTTTGTCAGCTGGCTGGAACTGGAAGCAAATATCTGATCTGGAATGATTTTTACATGAATTTTTTAACAGCGAGACCTTCACTTGTATTTACCTGCAGGACCAACGTTTGAGTCTCTCACTCTGGCCTGCCAGCAGAGGTGATTCATTTCTGCTGCTTTTTTGGGGCAAAAAAAGGACTCCAGTGAAGCTCTTCTACATCAGAAGCATTTTTTCCCTTTTTTTTTTCCCCCTTTCTTTATTTTTATTCTTAATCCAGCAGTTGTTTTATATTTGCTTGTTTATTTGCTGAATTGTTTTTAGACACAAGGTGTGTCTTTTTCTTCTTTATCTGCAGTATTGCCACCAACTTCCTGATGGATGTTCCATCTTGCCTTTGCCTGGTAAGGATCTCACAAGCAGACTACAAAACTGTCACTGTAAAGACATCTTTGTTTAGAGCCAGATATCAAACATTTGCTGATTGCTGACCTAAATTCTGGTGGAGCCACGACCAAGGGTGTCATTTGAACCTGGATGTTAAAATGACACCTCTTTATGTAGTTGTGAGGCACTAAGTACATTTTTTTTTTGGTGGGATTTTACATGGAGAGAGGGCTCACTTTTGGGATTCCAGTGTTTACAATGATCACATTCAATCATGGCTCTCTGTCAATAGTTTTCTGTGAAAAGCACAGCAAGGGATGTGGTAAAAAGCTTTGGCATCTGCAGCAGAATTCGGGCAGAACTGAGATACCTCAAGTCCAAAATCATAAAGTAAAAACACAGAAAACCGTCCCTGCTGGGAGGTCAAAAATGTTTGAGTCCTCTTTGATTGAGATGATCCAGAGAAAAAGTTTCCCCCTTTTCTGGAGGGATATGGAGGATAGTATTTGACAGGTGGATATATTAACAGTTGTAGTTCTTAAAATGAGAATAAGAGAGAAATTCTTGTGCAGAATGAAAGAATTTGCACCATCATTGTTTCGGAGCAGCTCCCTGAGATGTTTTCCTCCCCCATCCTTTGTCTCTGCCCTTAAAAATCTCATCCAGAGCTCCAGACACCTCTCCAGGAGCTCTGTGCCTACAGGGAAATGAGCAGTCCTGTTATCAAATTAATGGAGGAGAGAAAGCTTTTCAAAGTTTGCATCTTGTGAACTTGGACAGAACTAATAAAAGCCATTTCTCCAGGCTTTCTGGATTCCAAAAGGCCTGCTGAAAGCAATTCAAGGATTTCACAGAACCACAGGATGGGCTGGGTTGGAATGGAGTTTGAAGATCACCTCATTCCAAACCTTCCACTGGGACAAGGGACACCTCCCACTATCCCAGGTTGCTCCAAGCCCTGTCCAACCTGGCCTTGGACACTTCCAGGGATCCAGGGGCAGCCACAGCTTCTCTGGACAAGCTGTGCCAGGGCCTGCCCACCCTCACAGGGGAGAATTCCTTCCTCATCTCCACTCTAACCCTCCTCTCCTTATTACAGAACTTGCAAAAGTTTTTTTTATAATGCAAACTTTCCCAGCAACTTGAGCACAGGAACGAGGTGAGTTCTTTTTTTAACACAGCAAAGATTTCAGGAGGCACAAATCAGTTGTGCTCCATCACCTTTTCTGACCCACCTGCAGCGAGTTCAGTGACTCCAGTCAGGTCTTGCTGCTGATCACAGTTACTCAGCAAATTAGAAATGATGGCAATATGACATGTGCTCCTAAGGGCTCATATCCCTGCCAGGCCAGAAAAAACAGGAGCTGAGCTTTTGATTTTTTGGTATTTTCAATGAGCCATCACAGTGCTTCAGCAACAAAAGGGATTTAATACAAGCAGACCAAACCATCCTTATCACATTTTGCACATACCCCACTAAAACTGCAAAGTTTTGCTAGATGGAATTATTTTAATGATGATATTAAAAGTTCTCCTCTAGAGAAGTATCTCTCCCCCCCTACAGAGGTGCTAAACAAGCAATATTTCCTCATATTTGTAAGCAATTCCAGTGAAATATCTTTAAAAGATTATATGTTGGCATTCTGGCTCTAAAATTGGACTGTGATCTTTTTTTGTGTCTTACTCTTTTGGAGATGGGAAATGGCTGAACTATTTCTCCCAGGGCTGTGGGAAATGATTTGGTATTGCTGTTAAAGCTAATCATTATTCACATATAAACTGCCCCTTTTACTGTTTCTCAGATCCAATTTTCGAAGCAAATATTGATGATGACACCGAAATAACTTGGCAAGGCTCTCCAGAAGCTCTGCAGAGCCATTTACAGGGATAAATTGCAGAACTGAGGGGCACTCAGTAACCATGTCAAGGGATTGTCAAGAGATGAAGTTCAGTGGAGGATTTCTCAACCTTTCTCAATCTTTCTAGGAAGTTTGTGCGTTGTTATTGTAACCAAATTCATCTTGGATGTGCTACGTCCTGGTTCCTGGTTTTTGTCATTCCAGAATGGGGAAGAAAACGGGATGTTCCAGCTGTGGAAAAGGAAGGACAAGGTTATTAACCATTTGAAAGGACAGAATTTCTCAGTTGAGTTGAGGTAAATGCTGCCCTGAAAAAAGCCAAGCCCTGTATTAACAGGAAGTTGTGGGAAGGCAGCGAATCTCCAAATGGCCACGTGAAAACTTGGGATCTCAGCAAAGCCAAGCAGTGCTGTGAGACTGAGGGAGAGAAGAATGGATGCCAGGTGAGTTTAGACTCACATCTGTATAACCCTGGGCATTTAAAAATGGGTCATCACAGATCAGTAACTGGGGAGGAGAAGCAAAGCAAATTCAGCTCAGCCTTCCATAAAAACCCAGCTGCCATTCTCTGTGTACCCAGGAAGGATCCATCTGTTTGGATACAGTGCTGACATGGAAATGTTTAGGCTGATGCTCCACCTCATGATGGAAAAAAGGTGTTTTTTGTGCTGAACATGATGGCAAACCCCACTCTCCAGTGGATATCCCTGTGCTCATCCTGCCACCCTGCTCTTCACCACCATTCCCTGCTGAAAACCTCCATGGAAAGGCCTTTCATATCCAGGCTCCTCTGAGGTTTGGGCACCAGACACCACTTTCAGTTATGATGGGGGAGCTTTGGTGTGAAAGGGAGGGAAGATCCTGGGCAGAGGTGGAATTTCAGAGTGCTAAAACTTCGAGTCGGTGCTTGTAACCCAACCTCGCCCTGTGATCAGTGAGGGACTCTCTGTCATCTTCTCTAGAATATCTGCACACAAACAAGAGTTATGTTTGCTCTTTGTTACACTTTGGGGAGGGAGGAAAAAAGCCATTTCTGTTTTTAAAACTTGAAAATGCTTCAATGCATGAACACCCTTCTGTGTGAGAAGCAAAGGCTGTCTGCAGACCCAGGCAGACACATCATCAGACAGAGGAAAATGCTTGTGTTTGCTTTGGCTGTGAAACAGCAACCGAATGGTTAAGTTTATTTATAATTTCTTAAGCCTTTTTAGCACATCTATAACTTAATTTGCCTTGTACAGACACAAGCAAAGGCTGCTGTTTCCCTTTTTCTGATATTTTCTTTTATTTTCTTAGGGCTTTGCCATTAAAGCCACTTTAATCTTTGTAGATAAATCTTCAGTTTTTTTAATTTTTTTTTCTCTCTGAAGACTCCAGCTGCCTTAAGTCTTTCCATTTCATCGTGTTTAAATATTTCAGACAATTTGAAGCCCTATTTATAAATGGATATCATTAAGATTAGGCTCTAATAAGTGCTAATCTTTCCCTCCAACCAGGGAGCAAAGCCTATCTTAAACCTGAATGGCTTAAGACAAGTTCATTTTTTTTTTATCCTTATAAAGTGAACAAATAAAACACTACCCAGCAGCTGCATTCAGGGGAAGCACTGAACATAATCCCTTCCATTTATTACTGAAAAGTGCTTCTCTTTTTAGGTATCAATCTCCTTTACCTTCAGGCTGCAAGTTATGGACCCACTTGAAAACTTGGTGGTGAAACCTGAGCTCACCTGATCTCGCAAAAAATTTCCCATCCTAAAAAATTTCCCATCTTAAAAGATTTCCCATCTTAAATGAGATCTGCTGTCACTAAAGGAATAATATCTGATTGGTAGCTTTGATTCCATACATGTATCTGCAGCCAAAAATATTGGAGGAAGAGGGAAAACAGAACTCTTACTTTATTGACAAAATGGAGCAAATAATTCACCCCTAATAAGTAACACAATCTCCTCTTGAGGACTAAAAATACCCTGCTTTTATTGGAAGTGTATCGGTGGCCATGGTAAGTCATCAGGTAAGTAAAATGATGTCGCTTCTATTTTTGACTGGTTATAAGAATAAGCAGTTCCAGACCAAATTAAAAGTCCATTTCCTGCAAATACTGGTTTATGAGATCTTAAAACTGGCTTTTGGTAAATGGTCATGGAAGTGGAATTTGAACTGCACGGCTATTTGTGGGAAGTGATCAAAGGCAGCTTGGGAAAAAATGAAATTATATTTCCTGATCCTTCTTCGTTTCCAGTGTTAACATAACTCACAGCTCTGCAACCTCAGAGAGCTTGAAATCTTGATCTGGAACCTCATCTTGAAAGACATTTAAGGGGTTGCAAATTAAAGAAGGAATGTGGGTTGGAACAAACCCTTCCAAGTCAGCCTTGACCAGTCAGTCACTCATTCACCTCTGTGCTCAGCTGTTCCAAAAGGACCTTTAAATCCAGAGTTTCATAAACAGTTAAAAATATTTTAATAGGGATGAAAAACCCCCCCAAAGCTCATAAATCTGCTCTCCTTGTTGTCAGGAGCAGCTGGAGAACAAAGGAAGAGAAGAGCAACAGGAAGAGCCTTAAGAAACACAGAAGGTTTATAACTTATAGCACAACTCCACCAGATGGATTTGAGTTGAATTTCAGTTGTTCTTTTCCTTATAAACTTGGCATTTCCTTCCAATAAAAAGTGACTTTGGTAGAAATTAGGCATGCACTCATTAATTTTGTGGGATCTACGTTTGTGAAAGCTGATTGCAAAAATAGGAAATTGTGTTTATGAAAATCAGATCAAAGTAAATGAATAAAAAAAATAGAACTGAACACCAGAGGAGGTATAAAATGGCTGAAAGTTAAAAAATCTAATTATAAATATGCCACCATCACTCCTGCATGACTTCATCTCCCATGTATGTAAATCTAATGGGCCAAACCTCAACAAAACAGGCTCTTGATACTCTTCCAGCTGCAGCACTTGATCCAAAGCTCACAAAGTCACTTTGAATCATTTAAGTTTTGGAAGCTGAATGCCAGTCTTTCTGCAGAAAATTATTTTACATCTAAAAACTGCATTTTTCCTAGTGGAAACTTTGTGATTAATCTGGAGTATTGTAACATAATTTATATAGAATACCACATTTCTTCTACATTCTTTAAAAATGACAGGTGTGTGCACAATGCGGTGCCTTTCAGTAAGACATTAATGTAGAATATTAAAAAACATATTCCTGTGGCTACTAAGAAAATGCTTTTCCAACAGGAAAGAACATGTTTAAAAACTACAAACCAACACTCCAAATAAGGCCCAGAACACAGAATATTTGCAGATTATGGTACACAGTGTGCAAACTCCAGCTCCTTCTCAAGATCAAAAAAAAAATCCATAAATCCATATGTGTTTCCACAGGCTCTCCAACACAAGTTGCCTGTCAGGGTAAAATCTTGCAAACTGCACTGTAACCAGGATGATGAAGGAAAATTACTGCCAGACAGATTATACAGTCAAGAAAAACGGTGTAAGTTATTTTTTGCCTCCTAGCTTGCATACATATGGGACAAATGCAAATTTGCCCAATGAAATACAGCTCAGAGTGCATACATTTCAAACAGATAATACTTTGTACTTATTAAAGCTTGGCTTGGATCACAGAGAGCTTTCCCCTGAAACGCCAGCTTTTCTTTTTATTTTTTTTTTTCTTTTTGCAAAGATTGTTTTTCCCTAAAGCAGCGTCAATTATAAACAATGGTGCAGCCACCAAAACTGGGAGGACAAGACTCGAAGCAGATGAACTGAAACAATCTGAGTGATAAAAACTTTAATCTTGCCATGCACCCCAGGTATCCTTCGAGGGGATGGTGTGGGAGTTATTGTTTATTGGCAGATACATAAATACCTGTTCTGGAAGAGCCAAGACGTGTGCACAGATCTACAACTGCACATATCTACAGGGTGGGCACAAAAAGAGCTTCTCTGAAAAATTAAACATCACAAGGAGCCCTGTGTAGCTCTGGGTCCTGAGCACTAACTAAAGGTTTGTGTGGATAATGGGATAACTGGTATGAAAAGCTGTTTGAAGCCTCCTTGCACTCAGTTGATTTAGGTTTAGCTGCTTAAAGCGTGGCACTAAATCAGCAGGGAGAGTATATTGGTTCTTCCAGAGACAAAATCGTGAATAAATAATAAGTTAGAATGAAAACAGAAGAGCCTGGACTCAAAGATAAACAGAGGTGTGGTTTGCAGTGCTTTGGGAATAAAGGTTGAAAGGGGATGGGAAGTGATTTATAAAAAGGAGGGAGAGAGTTTTTATAAGGGCAGACAGTGACAGGACAAGGGGCAATGGTTTTAAACTGAAAGAAGGCAGGTTTAGATTAGATGTCAGGAATAAATTCTTTACTCAGAGGGTGGGGAGACACAGGAATGGATTGCCCAGAGAAGCTGTGGCTGCCCCATCCCTGGAAATGTCCAAGGCCAGGCTGGATGGGGCTTGGAGCAGCCTGGGCTAGTGGAAGATGTCCCTGTCCCTGGCAGGAGCCTGGAACTAGATCAGCTTTAAGGTCTCTTACAACCCAAACCATTCTGGGATTTTATGGTTCCGTGAAATCCTTGAATTGCTTACAGGGAGGACGGGCAGTAAAATTTGAGGTCATTCCCCCTTTTCGTGCTTTCCAGGGCATCCCCTACCACTTCTGCTGCAGGGAACTCACTTCCCACAAGCAGCGGTGTGAGAGCACCAGTCATGTATTTTTGTTTCCACTGGGTAAAAAACCCTTTGCATTTGTTGTGGGGAAAAAAACATGTAAATAAAGTATGTCCTGACAACTCAGCGGGTGGAAGTGCTGTGTGTTAACTGTGTCTCAGGATCTGGGGGGGTCTCACTCCGGTGTCTCCTGGTGGTGTGGGTGATGCATCAGCAACTGAGTCTCCTGGATGCACAGGGATTTTAAGGATGAGCTTTAAGGCCACTGAATGAAAAGCTGAGCCTTGTCCAGGGTGGGAGCACCAAGGTCTGGGCTTTGCATCCCTTCCGTGATGGAGCTCTTGGACCACCATGGAGACACTGCTGGGCTGGAAATGATGGAGCAGCCCCTGGACACCTGAGGGACTGAGATCACAGGAGGCCTTCTGGGCCCGGGGTTTAATTTTTTTACATCTTATGAGGAACAGCTGAGGGACCTGGGTGTATTTAATCTGGAGAAAAGAAGGTTCAGGAGGGATCTCATTGTTTTCCACAGCCACCTGAGAGCAGGTTGTGGTCGGGTGATGGCAGATCTCTTCTGCCACGCCTGCAGTGAGAGGACCAGAGGAAAGGGCCTCAAGCTGAGGCAGGAAAGATTAACATTTTAGGTAGTAGATAAAAAATTTTTCCCTGTTGAGGCGTTCAGGCTTGGAACGGGTTGCCCAGGGAGGTGTTGGGAGTCGCCATCCCTGCGGCTGTCCATGAGGGACGGGATCTGGCGTTGGGGGGGATGTGCTTTAGGGGTCACAGTGGAGATGCTTGGTTTTAAAGCTCTCTTCCAACCCTGACAATTGCGCGACTCCACAAATTTAGCCGAAGACGTTCTCGGCCCCACAGCGCTGAGGGGCTCGCTGCTGTCCCCCAGGGCAGCCGCTCCCCCCAGCCCCGCACGGAATGGTCTCTCCCGTGTCCCCCCCTTCTCCCCCCCCGCGGGGCCGAATGGGCTGTCCCGCACTGCCCGCGCTGCCATGGGAACGGCGGCGGCCGCGGGACCGGGGGTGGGATCGTGGTTGGAACTGGGATCGGGATTAGGATTTTCCTCGCGGGGCTGAGCCCTCACAGCCGTCGGGGTGACCCTGGAGCATCCCCTAAGGGAACCCTCAGCCACGGGGCGCTGCCGCCCCCGCCCAGGGCTGAGGCAGCGCCTGGGACAGGTGAAAGTGCCCCCAAATTACCCCCAAATTACCCCCAAATTATCCCCGGGAGTGCCCTGTCCGCGCACCCAGATAGTGGGACTTGGTGTTCACCCCCCTCACTGCTCTTTATTTCTCCCCCTCACGGCTCTGTAGTTTTAGGTTACAGTTCTGGGCTCTTTCCTTCTTCCCTGCGCTTCCCACCTTTCATCGCTCTCGGAAAACTGAGCCCTCGGTAACGCAAATAAAAAAGCCCAACCCCGCTGCTCTGCTGTGGGGTTTTTACATCTTTATTTTCTGCCTGACCCTGTGCGCTCTGTGTTTCCCTAGGGCTGAGTTTTCCGTCCGGACCGACTGCTCCGCACACAGTAGAGTCTGAGAGAAGCTTTAAGGGCAAGTACTGACTCTGTTTATTCCATAAATTTATTTATTTGTTGCCCCACCTGCTGCTCCCCCTGCTCTGCTTCCTCTGGGCAGATTCTGCAGGTCACAGGGCACTTACTGTAGCTGCACAATGTGGATAAGGAGGTATTTATCTCCAGAAACACTCTTGGTAATGTGGGTTTTTTCCTTTTTTTTAGTAGACTGCTTGGAAAGACAGAAACCGTTCTCGTGGAGATTCCATTGGCGTACCTGACTGCTGGATTTAGACTGGCAGGTTAATAAGGCAATCAAAGTTTGAGTGGTGGTGGGTTTTCTGGTTTTCTTTAATATAACCTTTTTTTTTTTTTTTTTTTTTTTTTATGTGTGTGTTTTGTTTGCTTGTTTTTATTTTGGGGTTTTGTTTGTTTGTTGTTTTTTTGTTTGTTTTTTTTTTGTTTGTTTTCTTTTTTTAAACTAGCTAGTGAAATGTTAAATATTTGAAAGGACCGCAACTCTGAGGGTCTCAGTTGTTGTAGTTAACAGCAAATGGGGGGGGAGCAATGACAGCCGAATTCTTTATTACACTAAAAATTTTTCTTCAAAGGAAAGAGTTGGGTTTGAATTATTGGTAAGTGGATAGGACTCAGTGTAGCATGAAATCCGTGTTCATGGTTACAATAATTGGATGTGAGCTATTATATATACAGTAGTATCCCTTCGGATTTTATGGGTTTATTGATGTGAGAAAGCTGTTGGAATTTAGTCTGCTCTAGTTAAACTCTTGTAGTTTGAAATAAACTGCACCCATCTTGGGCTGTCTTTGAGTTATAAACCCATCCTTAAATTGATTAGGAAGAAATGTGAGCTAAGCTGAGATACAGAGTATGTGGAATTTGGGTCCATTTAGCTGTGCACGCTTTAAAGTTAAATTAAATTTCATTTAGCCAAAACATCAGTGTTTGTTTTGTTCAGTGGCACTTTATATCCATTAGCACAGAGGAACCTGCTAGAATGATGACATTTGAGTACAGGGGGTGTGTAGAAGAGCAGGCAGAAAGGATGTGGCTAATTAATGCTTGATTTATTTACCTTGATGAGTTGCTCTACTGTTTGCCTCACTGGCAAATTGTGTTACCTATTAGTGAGAGAAAAAGGATTCATTAAACAAAAAGCAGACAGAAAAAAAAAAGGAACTCCTCTCTATATTTAAATAATGAGCCTGTGGCTGAGGAGTTTGGGGTTGCCTTTGGTGGACTCCCCTGTCAGTCCTGAGTGCCCATCCCATGGCTACTTCAGGATGTTTTACAAGCTAAGGGTGCCTATTTCCCCGTGGGGTTTGTTTAATTATTTGACTGCTACAGTCTCAGTGTTGAACAGCTCTTCTTGGAAAAAATAAGATTGTGCTCTAACAGTTATTAAATAAATTCTTTTTTACTAATAAATATCCTTTGGGCTCCCTCAAACCCAGAGTGTTCCTTCCTCCTGTCCAGCTGCACCAGTCCTGCTAACACACATTTGCAAGAGGGGAACTTTCTTCTATTCAGAGTTAAAAAAAATCTTGTTTTATCTTAGAAGGTAATAAAAGAACAATTGTTTTGACCTGTAGTTAGGATTGAGTGCTTTGTGGGTTTTTTTTCTGGCACAATAAGAAACGTGTTTTGTGTTCACCTTCTGTCAGCACTGAAATGCTTGTTTGGGGTTCTGTGACACCAGTGTTTAACTATCTGCAAGATGCCATTGAGTGGTGCTTTACCTCGTGGCTGGGGGTGTTATTTGGCCACATCTTAACTATTAATGCTCATTTTCAGGGTGTTTGTGAACAGGCAGCAAAGCTCCTTGAGCTCAGTTTTACATTTGATGTGTTTGAATCCCGAACTTCTCCATATCCTTTCAGTTTGGTCCTGCTTTCACTGGGCCCTGGAGACCCAACAGCTGAAGGGCAGTTCCCTGGGAGCTTTAAATCTCTGGATTATCCAGCTTTTTTTCGCTACGCATCCCAGTAAATACTCAGTTTAGGCACTGATCTCAGCCAATACCCCAGCCCAGGTCGGATTTGGATGTTCAGTTTGGACTCTCTGCTGGATGAACTTGCTTTTTGGAAGAGTATTTTACAACATGGGAAAAAAAAATATATATTTGAAATACCACTGTCTTGAAGTCTTGAGAGTAGGGACTAACTCTGCTCTGGAAGTTCTTGTCTTCCTTTGTACCAATTTGTTCATGACAGAGGGAATTTATCTTCCCAAGTCAGTTGAGATGCTTTGACTTCATAGCCATTGGTACAATTTTCTCCTTCTTTGTGCTTTCTGAGGGTTTGGTTCATTTTTATTGTTTTATTTAATATTAAACTGCTTGCACTGAACTTTAGGGAATTGCCCAAGTGAAAGGCAAGAAAATCTTTTCCCTGGTATCATAAAAGTAATAAAAAGGTTTGGGTTTTTTTTTTTTCCCAGTTAAATTTAATTTAGGGTTGTTCTAGGATTTTATTGGTACTTCATATAAACAAGTTTTGGTCTTCATTTTTCTCGCCTATATGTGAATATTTTTGGATGTTTAATGAGTTTTTTACTGTTTTAATTTCATTTAAATTCCCATTTCAACAGGTAGATCACTGAAATTCTCTCCTTCAGAAGAAGCTATAGTGGGTATCATGAACATCAATGATTTTGTGATACTCCCAGGCTCAAAAACTGGAACCTCAGTGAGATTAAAAACAAAGTAAGTGCATTCTGTCTGATTGGGACTGAGCTGTTTTGCCATAACTTTTAATGCAACATTAAATAGAAGAGCTTATTTGTGCCCCAACAAGAAGAATCGTTTTCTACCATTTTCCCTATGCTTTTGTCCTTAATCTTTTCTTAGGCTTTAATCTACTTTCTGATTGAGTTAAAGGTTTTATAACTCTGTATATCTACTGTACAATACAAACAATACTAAAGAAGTCACTGGGATGGTTTATTTTAATATAATTAAACAACAAACCTTCCTGAGCACAGACACAGCTCTATGACTTTTGTGCTGGCCACTCTAAAGCTCATTTTAGAGTAGCCCTGTCATTCTCACACCCCTTTTCCAGAACTGTTTTCAGTCTTGATGGGAGATAGAAGAGTGACTTTTGCTGCTTTAAACTTCTTCAGGTGCCTCACTCACCTTCCTGTAATTTCTGATGAATGTGTCGCTGTTTTAACTCCTCCAGAACCATCAGAGAGTTGCAGCTGGAGAAAATGCAGTTAGAGACAGAAAACAAAGAGATGGAGAAGAAATTACAGCAACTCCAGTCAAACATGAGCAGAGAGAAAGAGGAGAGAAAGTAGGTGGGATTTCTGTGTGGAAAAATGGAATCCAGTGAGATGATCCCCCCCCACCTCCCCCAGATGGGTTCTGTCCCAGATGGGTTCTCCTGCAAAGTTTGGAATTCACAGTAATGAATTCACACTCTCTGCAGTTTCTCTTCCCAATGGTAACCTTGCTTTCCTATGGCTTTATTTTTAATTTTTATTTTTTATGTGACGTTTGATCCTTTTTTCCTCAGTTATTCCCTCTCCCTTTTCTGCTCTCTGGCTGGGTTTGCCCCCTTAATTTCAAAGCAGGAGACAGGCAGTAGTTCCTCTTGCACCATTTTAGCCTTATTTCTGCAGATTCTGAGGGGGATTCTGTTTTTCCCATTGCTTTGATCCCATTTTTGATGCACCCGTGCAGCTCTAGAGCTGCATCTTCTGCGTGATGGCAAACAAGGCTTGGGCAGGAAGCCCAATGGAACGAAGCAAATGCTGGGGTGGAAGTTTTAAATCTCTCTGTGGCTCACTCTGAATGCTGGCAAATCCCTGCAACATCTGCTGCCATTTCTTTGTGTTTGTGTCTGATGTGCTGTGTCACTGGAGATGCAAAAACCTTGATGTATTTGATGTATTTACTGCTGTTAAAGTAGATGTGAGGCAGGTTGCAGTGTGGAGGAGGTGTGTGTGTTTTGGAGAATTGATGGTCCTCTGGAGAAGTATTTTATTTTTGTGATGTTCTGTTCATAGTTAAAAACCTGAAGGAAAACCTTTATGTTGCTTACAAAGACATAATTTTTGAGTTTGTTTTTTTTTTTTTCTTGCTCTTGGTTCACAGGAAATTAAGTGCTTATCACTGGAAATCTGGACAGGCAGGACCAATGACCATCCAAGCCCCAGTTTTGTCACAAAGTAAAGAAAACTGGAAAAAGGTATTAAACTATATTTGCAAGTAAAGCTGTTTGAAACAAAACCATATTTAGAATTATTTTTATGCTGCAGAACGTGGGAATTTTAAATGCTATAAAAATAATGAAAGGTTAAGCACCTTCTGAGCAAAACTGTTTGTTTTTCCATGCCAAGTTTATGGTTCCCTTTGAGCTGGTGGAACATCAAGTTCTGTTGGGTGATCTGTTGTGTTTTTAATTGTGCAAATTATCATTACTTCTACAGGTTTAATATTGTAAGAATTAAAAAGTGGGTTTTCTTTTTAATATCCACTCAGTGGGTTATTTATTTTCCCTTGTTCCCTTTTGGATAGACAAGGGCAATTTTGCTGACACTCTTTAGAAAATATTCAGGGTAAAGGCTGACATTTGGGAATGGTAAAAGCTGGTCAAATTTGTAAGTAGCTGAAGCCTGAACCTTGAAGGGAGTGTTATCACTTCCAGCTGTAATAAGCTGGTCTTAATGTTTCATTCTTTGGTGAAATAAGTGTATTTTAATAGCTTAGGCTCCTGTCCTCGAGGCTTTGTGCATCATGGAAGGAGGTATTAGGTGTGTCTGTCAGCAAATCATGTTCACCAGTGCTGAAATCCCAGTTGTGGTAACAGAGCTCGTGTTCTTCACTTTTTCTGTGAAAAATCTATGGGGGATCCCCCAGTCCAAAGGAATTCAGCTTGGAGATGCTTCCTCTTTGCTTTAGCAGGCATGGATGTGTCTGCAGAGGCACAAATTGGCCTGAGTGGGACTTGAAAAGGAAGTTTTCTCTCGTCCTTTTTTTTTTTTGCTGGAAGCCTTGCTGTGTGTGCTGGGTTGAAATGAGAGCTGCTAATTAACACCGACCACTTGGAAGTGGCTGAAATAAAGCTGGGATGAGGCTGGAGGGAAAAGCAGACAATGACAACTTCAGACTGAGCCATCACAGCTGCTGTTTGAAGCCTTTTGAAGCAGCAGCGCTTGGGCAAGGAGGTCCTCTCAGCCAACACACTCAATTCCAATAAAATGAAAAGGTTTTCTTTAACCACCCTCCTTCCCTTTCCCCTTCTCTGAGACGAGTAACTCAAAGCTCTTGCTGCTTCAGAAGACTCCACATTTCAGTTCTGAGGGCTGAGAGGGGGCAGAAGGTTCAAAAGGGTCAAATCAAAGCCAGGGGTGAGTGAGGGGCATTGAGGATTCAGTGTGGACTCTGCAGGGAAAAGGTGAGGAGGAATGATGAAAATTATTAATTACTGGGCTGCCAAATCACGGGAGGGTCATGAGGAGAAGCAGAAGGAAAACAGGCTGAGACCTCTCCCCTCAAACATGGTGAGGTGGAGAACATTCCTGGCTGGGCAAACAAGGACAACATCATTCCAGGGCTGTCATGAGCAATACATGGAGTTTTCTCTTCATATACATGCCTGGCTACTTTCCTAGAAACAGCAACATTTTCTTTCTATGAAAGTTACCCTTTGATTCATTTTCATTTTATGTGTAGATATGTACATCATTTTATGCATAGATTTATTCTTCCATGTAGGTTTCTTCAGGAAAAGTGAAGCTGCAAATTCTCAAAGACCAGGTTCAAGGTAAAGACATTTTTCTTAACTAAATAAAGTTTCACGATTTTCTGGTTGATTATCTGTTCTTGGAGGTTGCTGAAATTAAGCCATAAAGAAATCATAGACTGGAATATTGGATTAATTTGGTTTTTTTAATTGTTTGTTGTTTTCCAGAGCCAGTGAAAGGACAATTTAAGCCTGAAATGGAAAATGCTGTAGCACATAAAAACTCTGAAGTGGAGAAGGTGGCATGCAGACTACCTGAAATTAAGAGTGTGCTGCTGGTAAGTGAATGGTTTAAAAATTCCTCTCCAGCAACACAGTATAATGTGGATATAAGTGCTTTGTGGCAGTATGGAGACAGGCATTTATTTTATATTGTTATGTGTTGTAAAATGAATTACCTTGGGTTTGGCCAGGCTAAGGTGCCAGAGTGACCATGCCGCAACTTCCAAAGAGGAGAAAACTACTTAAACATTTGAGATGAATTTGATCCTACATTAGTTAAAGATCTTCTTTTTCTGGAATTGAAATCATAGTATAAGAGTTTTTCTCATCTGTTTCCCAAAGCACCTTGGTGATACCCACACAGGCTTTATCTCTGTGGTAATTATTTATTACCCCCAAGGGAGGTTTTATGCACTGATCTCCCTGAATGCAAGGAAACAGATGAAATGATTTTGTTACCACAACTGTGACCAGCTCTTCAACTGGCAACAGCCAAAGGATTTCCTTAAGCTGCATTTTTATGAATTTGCACAGCACGTGAACGTGACTGGAGAGGATTCTCACTTAACTAAAGAACCCCACTCTGTGATTAAACTAAGACATATAATACAGGCAAACAAGGCAAAGTTGAATGGTCCAGGAATATTTTGTAGCTTTAAATACTCTGATAAGGACCAGGGCACGTGCTGAATTGTGCTTTCCAAAAGTGCTTTCCAAGCTGGCACTTGGTATGTTAAAGTGGAAATTATTGTTATCAAGTATGAGGTGAGTTATATTTAATAAACTTTGCCCTTTAGAAAGTATAAATAGGAAACCTGGCCTCCAAAGTGTGGTGTAGCTTCGTACTATTTGATTTTTGAAGTAACTTTTGTTAGAGTAGTTCAACTCTTCAATAAGAAAATAAAAGGTATCACCTCACTTAGAAAGATCCCTCCCCTTCCCCGGCCTGTGGGGTCATGCTGTGCTTTATTTCCATTGCTTTTGTGGCAAATTAAACCAGTTGGAGCTGCCAACACTCAAAACAGGTGGAACAGATACTTTATGTGTGTCTTTTGATGACTTTCCTTGCAAAACAATTCCCCGTGGATTTGAAATTCCCGGCATGGGAGACAATGGGATTTTGCTTCTTTAATATTTTTTTTTTTTCATGCCCTCTTCCCAGTTTCATTATAATGCTCCGCCAACAACGAATAAAGAGTAAATCTTCCCATCCCCAGGGGCGTGGTTTGGATTTTCCCGGGGGGCGTTTGAGGATCCCGGGAGCGGGGCTGCACTTCCAGGGATGTCCGCCAGGCGGAGCTGCGGCCCCGCGGGACGCTCCCAAACCCCGGGCTGGGATAAACCGGGATAGAAATCCTTCCTTTTAACGGCGAATTGAACCACGATTTGCTGGCCGCTGCTTTCTTTCGGGTGCTTCTTGCTTGATCCCACGAACCACGCATTCACAATCTCCGAGCCGCGCTCGGAAGGATCAGAGGGAAGTGCCAAAGGGAACAAGGAGCAGCTTTGGGAAGTGGCTCGTGTGCCTGCAGGCTCAGGGCGAGCCGTGAGGATCGTTTAATGTGCAACCAGCAGCTGCCAAGTGGCTGGGTGAATGATGGCAGAGAGCAGATGTGGTGTGAGCACCTTCCTCTTCTGTAGTGGCCGCTCTTGACTCTTTCCCGTGGCACTTTCTGCCTGTACTTTTGCAGCTTTCGTGGTAAGAACTTGTGTTCTGCTTTGGGGTTGGGTCTTTCCTTCTGATCTCTCTGTGTAGGGAAAGGTTGAACATGAAATATTTCTTCGTTTTGCTTGGTAATCGTTCAAGAGTTGGTCATCAAAACTTTCCACAGTAGTTTTTTTTTGTTCAAATGAAGGTTGCAAATCAGCAGAATCCCAGTGTAACACTTGTTATTCTCCTTTTGTAGCTCTTCTCAGTCAATCTCATCTAGTTCTTTATAGTTTGGGCTTCCCTGGAATGCTTTTCTAATGCCTGAACTGGTGTTCCAGTGGCTCCTGAGGAACATTTTCCTCTTCTTGACCTCTGCAGATGTGTTCCTGTCTGCTGTGAAGCTTCAAGGAGTAGAACTTCATCAATAAAGTGCACAGCTCATAAATTGGTTTCAATGAGAGATGGTGCATAAAATGCCTCGTTTAATCTACCCCTTTCCATGGGCTGTGGACTATCCATGGCTGTTTATCCTATCCATGGGCTGTGTGCTATCCATGGCCACTGCTCTCTGCTATTAGAAGCATTTAAAAATGTTTTTGGTTTGGTGTTTGGTTTTTTTTTTTTTTTTTTTTTTTTTTTTTTTGTGTGTGTGTGTGCTTATACAAACTTCTTAGTTTTTTCTTATTTAGCTCTTGGTAGAATGTTCCAGTTTAGTTGTGAGCAAGAGCACGTGGAACACAAGTGATCATCTTGAATTTCCACAGGGGACACTGAAAACATTGCTGGGGAGAGAATTGTCATCACCAGTGCTTTGTTAATTGTGATGCTTTAGGAACCACCCTCAGAATCAACCTGTGCAGGCCCTGGAAATGAGGACAGAGGGTCATTGTTAAATGGCTCATACAACGAGGAGGAATCTGCCAAGTCTTTCCAGGAAGCTTTGCTGCACTGGAGGAAGGGGAGGAGTGATCCCAGGGAACAAGTGCCATCAGGTGGGATTTGTTCTGTTTTAATTCCATTTTAAACACATTAAGAGCCAGTTGGGTGAGTTGGCAGGTTTTTGATTGGTGAAGGGAGATCTGTTAGAACAAGTGGTTTTTCTCATCTTTTCTCTCTGTGTCCCTTTATCAGTAACAACCTCTGAAAGTTTTGTTTTTTTTTTTAATGTCAATAATATGCAGGTTAATATTTATCCCAGTTTTTGTTCTCAGCTGTGGCATTGCCTCATGTCCCTTTCTCTGGCCTTGTTTCTCACAGGACACTTCAATGTGACCTGCAGTGCTCAAGCACAAACTCCCAGCTTTTAACTGAGGGTTTTCTGTGTTCTATCAAAGTACATTTCTTGCTTGCCTTCCACTGGCTCTTAATATTTCTTTGTCCCAATAAACTGCTGCAATCAGCTGAAGTATGCATGGAAAAATGGGGGGAAAAAAAAAATCCTCTTTTCTGATTAGATTTGTGCAAGCTGGTCTCGTTCCTCTACCCTGTGGATGGTGTTTGTTCTCTCTGTATTTTTGTACAAAATATTATTTTCCTGACCTCTTTTATTTTGGAATTATGCAAAGGCTCAGGGAGGGACAGGCTACCAATGTGTTGTTCATTGAGGAATAATGTAGGGAAATAACAAGTTTATGAGCCTGAACATCTGTATATATATATATATATATATATATTAACAATTCCAATAGAATCTGTGGGAATTTGTGAGGTCCAGACCAGTGTTACTATTCTGGAGGAACCCATGCAGGTGGAATTCAAGAAGGATGGCCTGAGCTACATGGAGAAACTCCTGCTGAAGAAATACAGAAGGTATTGAATGGGAAAACTCAGAAACACTTCATGGCATTCCCAAAAATCCCCTTGAAACTTCTAAAATATTAGATGCATTATCAAGAGTTAAGGGGAGTGTACAGAGAGTGCTTTATTTTAATAAAATAACCATCATAGCCTGACTTGATGGTTTAATAATTCAGAATTACTGCAGGGGGAGTATTTGGAGGGATTCTCTTTGCTCTCAGTTTACTGTAGAGTTTGGAGACTGATAATGATACTTGATTGTTTGATTTTTATTTTTTTTGGGGGGGGGCATTTGCTACAGGAGTGTTATAGAGAAAAGGAAGCAGAAGCATAAGATGCTTTTAGAAATGTTGCAGAGTTGTTTTGTTGCTCACTCAGTGAAATTAGGAAGAGTTGATTAATAGAGCTGGAGTGAATAGTGGGGTGAAGTTTTCTCCTTTTTTGTGGTTTTAAGGACTGTGATATTATATATATATATAAATAATGTAATTATGAATTTTTAAGATTGATTTCTTCTCCTTTTTCAGAAGTCCTGTTGATCAACTGTCTGAGAGTTGCATGAGAGATTTAAAGCCTGTGCAAACCCTGGGTGTCCATCAGGCTGGGACTGGAGGAGGAGATGATGATGATGATGATATGGATGACTTTTCAGGTGTGACAAATTTCTGTTCATTGAATCTAAATAATATCTTTTTTATTATTATTATTTATTTTGCTATGACTTCTGAACACACTTGAGAGGATTCTGCTGAAAGTAACTATACTGTCAGGAGAAATTTGTGGTACTTCAAAATAAATAAAAGTTTGCATTTTTATAAGTGTAATTCAAACAGGAAAAAAAATGAATGCATGAAATTAATTATATTTCCTAGTGGAAGAGATGAAGAGGTTTTGGGCATCTCTTTTTAAAGTGGAAGAATCCAACACCACTTCTGAAAGTGCAGAGTCAGAGTCCTCTTTGAAAATTGAGTTCCTTGATGATGTAAGTGTGTAATAAAGGACTTCCTGAATCTTCAGTCATCTGAAGTGATTTTTTTAAAAAATCTTGATATGTTAAATATTTAAAGTATTTTAATAAATAATTTTCAGTATTAAAAAAAATATGAGTTTATCTTTTCCATACAAATGTGGCAAATTTATCTTTCCAAAAGTTCCCTTTATTTTTTCCTGTTCTGTCCAGGGACCTGCACTATATAGAAATTATACACAGATGAAGTCTTCAAGCTTTTAATCACTTGAGTTACTTGGCTTTTTCTTTAAATTTTAATCTGTTTTTGAATGTGGATGTTTTTGGTTTTTGTTTAGTCTCACAGCACAGACTTGGAGGAATCATCCAACTATTTGGTGGTGGAAAGTGGGGCTGAGGGAGTGACTAAACAAGGCAAAACTGAAGCACTGGAGCAGTGTGGAAGGTATCAGAAATGCAGAGATTGTGGGCAAGAGAAAAGAAAATCATCCCATTTTGTGCTTTAGTCACATGCCTGAGAAAAGGGGGCTTTTCTTTGCAGTCAATCACATTTTATGAGTCATTAATACATTGTTTTAAAGCCACTGCAGAACATTAATTGCCTGTAATTAGAGAGGCATCACTTTGAAATGCTTTCATTTGGTTTCTCTGATCACTGCAGTGCTAACTCATGTAAGATACATTTCTTTCCATGTACCTGCCATGAATCCCAGGTGGAATTTCTCTTTTCTAAGCTCCAACCCCAAGAGAAACAGGAACTCACCTACATAATCTGTCATTACTCAGTGCTGTGCCCTTTTTAGACGTTCTCTTTTGACTAACTTGGTAATTCCAGAAAAAAATAAGAGTCCATAATTACTGATACATCTGCAATTCTCATCTTCCCAGAATGATCAGCTGTGACCTGTTTTCCTGTATTTTATTCTCCTGGATTTTCCTCCTCCCCTTTCAAAGCTGTCCAGCAGTTGCAGACCAGACCTTTGGCCAAGAGAAAGGATATGAGAAAGTCTTCTTGTTGTTCAACTCCCACAGCTCATACTCAAATGTTTTTTACCTTTTCCTCTTGACAGAAATCCTGTTTCTTCTCAGGAAATTTCTCAAGGTAAATTTGGAAAGTTATTATTTGTCCAATAAATAAATAAACATGTACAGTTTATCCTTCTCATGTAGGATGTGGGAGTCAACTATGATGGTTGTCTGAAAAATAATTAAAGTTAAATGGTCTCCCCTTCTCTGAGCTATCAGGTCCCTTGATTACAATTTGATGAGCTCTGAGAGCAGTTTTGAAATGATGGGTATCACTGACAGAAATCTTCCTTCTCTGACCTTGTAGTTGAGGGAGAAACTGCCCCAGTATAAGTTGGATACTGAAAATAAACCCCTTATGAAGCAGGTGATCTTCAAGTCAATTTATCTGTATTAAATCTAATTTATAGCAGGTCTGCTTCTGATGTATAAAAAACTTCTATAAAGACAGGTTGAGAAACTGCAGAAATGATTACCTGTTGTGCATGAAAGACCATCATTTGTGTTTAAATAATCCAATTGCATGTCAGGGATATCACTGGGAAAATTGGACAGCTTTATTTTGTGACATTCTTAAAGGATCCCACAGATCTTACTTTGTGTCCTAAAACCATGTAAAAAAAAAACCCAGTCCCTTCTTTAGTATTAAATAATAACTTAGAATTTAAGGGTAATTAATTTCTTGTTCTTGCCAATCCCAAACATTTGCTCCAGCACTTCCAGATCTGGCACTTGTTCTCTTTGTGTTTAGTTCAAGAAACTGCTCATTTAAGTCTTCAAATGTGAAAAAACCAAACAAGAGCTGACAAATGAGATGGGATTTCTATGGGCACAGGGTAAAAAATAAAATGCCTGTGTCTTGTATAAACAGAGAAATTCAGCTTGCAGAATCATTCACAGCCTGATAGGGTGGATTTCAAACCATTAGTCTGCTTTTAAAGACATTTTATGAAATTGCTCCTATTGCAGTTCTTTAGTGGAGGTTTTTACATTTGAATTTCACAAAGAAAACACAGTGGACTTGGAGATATTATAATTCATATTTATTTCCATATAATTCATGTTTACTTCCAGAGACTGTGAGGTCACTGGGCTCCTGTGAAGCACCTGAGGAGATCTCCAACCCTCCTGAACTCAAGAGCAACACCCACCCTGAGACAGAACTGCAGGAAACCAGGGCAGAGTCCCAAGAACTGGGCAGTGTCTGTGACCGTCACAGTTTGGCCTTGCCTGTAAATAAGAAATCTTCCCCAGTAAGTTGTGATGTCTGATTGCTCAGCAGATAAATGATGTTGCTTAATCTGACCATGTTCCTGAATCAGCTGAGAGATGGTGATGGTTGTGTGGTTGCCATGCAATACTTGACCACCTGACCTCGTTCTCCTCCAGGAATTCCACCGCAAAACCACGAGAGTCAAGCTTTAATGAGAGGGTTTTCTCTGCCTGTCCCATTTCACTTGTAGGGGATGGAGGTCTCTCTGCTTTCCACTTTGTATTGCCAGTTTTCTGTTAATGCTAAAAAAAGCAAAGAGCAGTCTGCTCTCAGACAGGAAAAAAAAGCTGCTGGGGAGAAGCAGCTCTTACCATGTGAATGTTGAGGTTACTTCACCTCTCTGCTGAATGACCAGAATATGTAGATAGTCTTACCTGGCTTAAATTCCTCCCATGTTCTTTGGCTGAAAGTAAAATTAAAAGTCAAAAATCCTAGCAAAGGTTGGGACTTAGATTTGGAGTCACTGTTAAACAGTGATTGCTCTCACTGATGTACACAAAAGTAAAACCAAATTAAAACTGCTTTTCATGTCCACAGTGAAAGAATAGACCCAATCTCTCACAACATGAGAAGATTTCTTAGGATTTTAAAGCCTATCTTGTACAAAAACACCATCCTTATGAATTCCAGCAGGCTGCCAAAATCATTCCAAGCCCTGTAAAACGAGCATTTTATTAACCTAAACTTGCAAGGGGGCAGCAGGTGAAGTTTCCTCTTTGCTCTGCTGTCCCTGACTCCTCTGTTTTATTCCAGTTGCAGGACGTGGCCAGGAGACCCAAATCCCTCTCCAGGCGGTACCGGGGACTCGAAGGTTTCTTTGGTGCAGGTGCAAACCCCAGACAAGGAATCCTGGGAGCCCCTTCTTCCCTGAGTGCTGCCTCCAGCCCTAGGGACAGCAGCATCCCTTTTCCAGGTACTGGCATGTGAATAAAATCCTCAAAACTGCAAATATTTATCCCTGTGGCTGTCAGAGATCCTTCTCTCCGTGTTTCCTCTTGGAAGTGATGCAGGTTTAAATCACATCAGCACACACTGGAGTTGGGGAAGGAGAAAAGAAACATCCTACCCTTGAGGTAAATTAGATAATTCAGTGCCACAGATTGATATACCTACAGATTATATAATTATTTTTATTCCCTGACAATTTGGTTCCAGGAGGTGACCGTTGCTTTTAACGTTGTGTAAGAAACAACTCTTGAGGTGGTTGGTGACCACTGTGAATTTGATCTCAACTGAAATTAAGCTTTTAGTGTGTTCTGTGTGGGTAGAAAATTTGTTGCACGGCTTCTTTGCATCACACACATTAAATGCAGCAAACGTGGGACCAGTAAATGCAGATTAACACAGTGATTTCCTCTGATACTCTTTCATTTCAGGAGATGGGCAGTGGGTTTCTGAGAGGAGCTTAAGTGAATATGCTGAGGACTCAGTGGTTCAGGGTGTCTTGGAAAGGCAGTTGAACAGACCCTCCAATGGCTTCAGGGCTCAAAGGGAAAATTCTCCTCAGAGGGGGGTGTGGAGGTCAGGTAAGGACCTGCTGAGGGTAATTTTTCTCATGTGAAATGTAGAGACACTGTCTGGGATAACTGTGTTGAATTTAAGTCATTTTTACATGTGTTTTGGTACAATGGCATTGTTTTCATCACTACTAATTCTTTTTATTGTGCTTAGTTTCTACTTCTGTTTCTACTCCACTGCTTCCCTCTTAACTTGAATATTTAGGGAATAAACTCCTCTAGCCCAGGGTTATGTATTAATGTGTGTTTGCAGTCTCTGGGACAATAGGGGTGTGATCTCGTAAAGGGTTCCTTTCCTACTGAAATCATTATTACATGAGCTGTAAGAAACAAGGAGCCAGGAAATGCCCAACTACACCTGCACTTCTTTACCTTTCTCCATTTCAACTGTCTCCATCTCAAGAAATGTACTTTACATTATTCCTCTCATCATAAGCAACAAGTTTGGCATTTGAATTGAAGTAATTCTGGGTGCAGGAATCAAAGCTGTCAGTTTTGAGTCCCAGAAAAATGTTTGAAAGTGTCTGTCTTTTATTCATGTTATTTTAAATTAAAAGAAGGGACCAAAGTTTTAAGCTTTCTGCACACATTCACAGTGTCTCCCTTCCTCCAAATATTGTGCATAATATTTAAATCATATATATTTTCTAAAAGATCCTTGTGAAGTATGAGGTGCTACTTTCCAATATACTTGTAACCTTTTTATTAACATCTGTAAATTCACAATCTCCAGCAAAATCAATGTGTGGTGACATTTTTCATCAGCTGGAGCTGTTTTGAGACATTTAATGGCAAGTTTTTGTTGCTGCTCTGGGATTTTTTTAAAAAAATTGATAACAGAGATCCTGCATTTTTTTGTCTGTATTTGTTCCTAAAACATTTCAGGTCCCGAAAAACATTCCAGCTTAGCTTCTGAAGATGGATCCTCCTCCAGCAGAGCCTTGGAGAAAATCTGTGGGAATTCTACAGATTTCCATCAGAACCTGGAGCTAAAAGACCATGACACAGTTGATATTTTTGGGTAGGTTAAACTTGCTGTGTTTTAGGGAGGTTTTAAAATGCTCAATGTGCCAAAAATCACCTCAGAACTGAAATAAAACCAGTCTCAGCTTTCTGATTGCTGCTTATTACAAATGTCAGCATGATCTGTTGTTGTTCCTTGTTGTCCTAAAACAGGCAGCTCAGATTAAGAATTAAGGGCTTTATTTTGTTGTTGAGAGTCCAGATAATAAATTTTGTGATTTCTGTTTTTTTTTAATGTGATCTTAGAACTAAAAAGTGTCATAGAGACACTCTGAGGGTAATTCCACACTATGGAAATTCAGCTGACTCAGAGATTTGTGACAAAAACTGAGGGGAAAAGTTCAGTAGAGCAGCTTGTCCAGTGTGTGTGCTGGAAAAACCTCCTCCAAAAGCTGGGGGTTTTTTTTGCCTTTTGCTTCTACACATGTGAACATTTTGCCACTGAGGCTCAAAGCAGAGTAACCTGAGGTGCTGAAAATGAGTTTGTTTCTTTTTTAAGGGCCTGGGATGAAAGGCAAGTGGATGAGGAGGAAGAAATTCTGGAGGATAAGCAACAGGTTCTTGCATTACAGTGAACATGGAAAGGACTCAATTCTCTCTCCACCTTTGTGTATCAAACCAAGAAGCAGAAGAGCTGTTTTGGGTGCTGCTCAAGATATTATTTACCAAGGATTATCTTGTGAAGTTGTCAGTAAAACTTCTTAAAAATATCCTGCTTTTGTTTTTTTATTAGTCCGAACAAACAACAGAATAAAAGAAAACTGGTCTTGTGCTTCTTTTTTTTATTTTATTTTTTTTAGAATTGTTTCATTCTTTATTTTTTTTTTTATTCAATAAAAGTTTTCTTGCCCACAGCTGGAATTTTGTGTGTCCAAATGCAGTTTTATGTTGCCAAGCTGAGAGGTGCCAAACAGGGGGGATATTAGTGGAGTGTTATGGAAGTTTTATAGTTTTGAAATTACCTAAATGGTGTCTTTTGGCAGCATCTTTAGGATGCTCAGACACAGGGGCATTCTTAGCTTTAAAGCTCTTTTTCCCTTCATCGTGTTCTGTTGGAATGTGGCTGACACTTTTGCCTTTTATTAATTTCCTCCACTCTGTTTTTGTTTTAAAAAACTGCCTCCCTCTCTCTCAGCTTTAATAAAAAATAGCAGGGACAAAGATTTCGGTCTCCTAATGTTGGGAAGTTTGCAGAGGGGTTCATCAAAAGCTTTTGTCTGATAATTCTTACCCATTCAGGGGGTAAACTGCCTAAAATTCATGGTAATTGTTGTTCACAGACATAACCATAAGTTGTAGTGGTGGCATTGCTGTCCTAAGGGGAAGACCAGAAACTGCAGTTTTGTGATGTTTATTGCTTGTTTTCTGTTGCCAACAGAACAAATCTAGTGTTGAAAGCTGGTTATTATCATAAATGTGATTTAATGTGCTTCACATGGTCTTTAAGGTCTCTTCCAACCCAAACCTTCTGTGATTTCTGCCTTGTTGCAAATTTCATGTTCAAATTATTATGTTAATTTTTCCTTTTTGTGTTTTCTTTCTTTTTTTTTCCACCTGTGCCTGTTGTAGGGGATGGCTGAGCTGTACCCACCTGCCCAGGGATTTGCACAAAAACATCACATTTTCTGTCCATTTAGAGAAAGAGGAATAAAGGAGGGGAAAAGTGAAAGACCAGTTTATTTTTTTTGAGCTTCCAAGGTGAGTCTACATTGTCTTTTTTTCTACATTGACTTTTAGTAATCTGATTTTCCAAAGCAGAAATCGTGTGAATTATCTTGGCAATCAGGTTGGATTTTGAGAGGGGATATCGCATTTGTTATATATTGAAGCATTTTAGGAATTCATGTGAACACACCTTGAATAGTCTGGCAGATCTACACTTTGTCTCTTTCTTTTTTGTTTTACCTTTTTGAATGTGAGCCTTTTCTTCCCCTCTCTGTGTTACTCTTTGATTTTACCCTTTAACAGACTTCAAGATTCTGTCATTTGCTGCCTCTCATTTATAAAAATCAAGAGTTATTTTTTCCTGCCTCATCATCCAGCTTTACATGCATCTCATTCAATTATCAGAACCACATCAAACCAATTAGTTTTAATTTATCCAGGCCATTTGCAGCAGAGACAAAGACATCTGTCTTTTTGCATTTGAAAAATGAATCCTGCAAATTACAGGCCATCAACACAAGGGCATTTCGAAATTATTTTGGTCAAGAGAAGTGTTCCATGACTTTCTATTTAATTAGGATTAATTAGGCTGTTTAATAGGCCTGTGCTTTTGGTAAGGGATGGAAACATAATAAACTGTGTTAATATTAGAGAACAGTTCATAAGCACAGGAAAGGGAAGTCCTAAAAAAAAAAAATCCCAAAACTAGTTTTCCATGTATTGGGGGATGTGAAGACCCACAAAAATAATAAAAAAACACCTCTTATTACTGATTTTTGGATTTCAAATGCTGACTTTGAAAAATGTGTGTGTTTGAAAAATGTGAACATATTTCTTAAAGCACCGTGAAGCATCTTGGAATATTCATGCTCAGGTGCATAATTTTTGTCTGGCTACTGCAGCTGGCCAAAAATGCATGTACTTTCTCCACTACTATATTTAATTTTCCTATTTACTCTATTACATCAGACTTACTATTAAATTATCAATAGAGCCATCATAGGCTGCTTAAAACACAGCTGCTATTTATACACTTAGCTGTCAGTGCTGCAAACCCAGCTTTTGTGGTCACAATTAGAACAGAAGCTGCACCACAGGAAGGGTTTTTTTATAAACCCAGAAGCTTTGGAGGCAGAAGGGTACTATGTGAACTGTCCTTTTTCATTCCAGTCACTGGGCTTTCCCAGGTAATTTTAATCTTGGCCAACCTGTTAATCAAGGTTAGATTTCTGCTCCCCAGTGTTACTGGAAGATGAGGTGGAAACGTTGGACCACAAAATCAGGTGAGAAAGGAGTGAGAGAACAGTTTTGAGCTGCAGTTATAGATACAACCCTTCCTCTGCTGCCCAACCCTCCCCATTTTTTCCTCACTGTAGGATTTTTGCATTTTTAAAGGTGACTTTGAGGGCTTGAGCCCATTTAAAAGATGACAATTTGCTTTTGTTGTGGGTTTGTTTTGTTTTTTTTTTTTTTTATTATTGGAGAAGGTCAAAACAGGAGCAGAGATAAGGACTCTGATTATTTTTTCACCACAGTGGGTAAAAAGCAGATATCCTGGCCTCCCCTTCAGCACAGATTATGCAAATGGCTTAAATTTGGATGATGGAATCTCAAGAACATCCAGGGACAGCCTATCTGTTCTTAATAAAGCCTGTGGGAGCCTTGCCAGCGAAAAAGCACATCGTGTTCCCAGCCACATTTTTGCTGTCACTGTTTCAATGACTTTGGAATCCACTTCCTAAAATGTCCTACAAAATGCAGGGACTTTGGTCACCCCTGTAAATGGCCCCCAGTGCCTGATCAGTCAATAAGAGTGTACAGGGTTTGGAAAGAGGGGCTGGCAGTGCCAGGAGCAGCTCTCCTGGCTGTGGTTTGGGAAGAGAAGAGCTCCTGGAAATAATTTCCAATACCTTTCAACTGCTGTAAACTTTCCCACGTGCAGGAGGCTGCTGATAAAGTGCCTGAGAAATACAGAGCTGAGGAAATAATCTTCAAACAAAGGTTCTGGTACAGGGAACATCCTCTGTTCCCAGTGTGAGCTGGTGATTGGCTTGACTTCTGCTGTAAAATAACCATTAAAACCTTTTTAAATGACCCAAGTTTTATAACCCCTGTTCATCTTCACTGTTTTAGGGCTATGAAAATAATTCCCCAGACATGCAAAGCTTTATGAGTGGTGAGTATTGTCATAGGAGGTCCAAAAGTTCTCACACTCTGCTGCCTGAATTCCTTGTGTTTATCTGCAGTGCTTGCAGGATCCATGTGGATGGAAATCAAATCTCCAGCTTGGCTGCAGGTAGACAAATATTTCCCATGCAGGAAGGTGGAGTGTTTGATGAGAGCTTGGTTATGAGCTGATCTTTCCTCCTGGGATGTGGTCAAGACTAAAACTGGTCATAAAAATCACCTTCAGGAGGCTCTGTTTCCCTTTTCAAACCACTTGCTGTGGAATGCTTTGAAAATTCATGGAATCCCAGAGGGGTTTGGGTTGGAAGGGATGTTAATTATCATCTTGTTCCACCCCCTGTCATTATTGTTGCTGAGTCAGCCTTAATTTTGCTAGGATTCTTTTAGGCCTGGCTGGCAAGACTTTATTTCCATGGAAAAATCTTTGAAATTAGACTCTAACTCAGATTTAAAGGGCACTGGAAATCATCCTGATGTTTTACAAACTGCTTGAAAGGGAAGATTGACTGTTCTGAGGAATTGCAAATGCTGTTCACTTCATCAAAAACCAATACAGAAATGTGATGATTACCCTTTATTTTTTTTTCTGTATTGCACTGGGAACATGAAGTATCTTTTCATAATTTAACAGACATTTATAACTTACAACACTTCAAAAGACAGTGTTTTATGCAATTCTATTCTGCAGTACAAATTAAAACTTGCTTGACTTTCTTGGATAAGCATCACCACATAACATTTCTTATGCTGCCTGAGATGACTGCTCTGAAAGTCAAAATAGCTTCCTAGGGAATATTTTGCATGTTAATCTTTCCACCTGAATTTATTTGGCAGTGTAATCCTGTGGAAGTTGATGAGTTTGCTTATATAACTTATGTGTGTAACACTTTGAATATACCAGTAAGAGTAAACTATTTTCCTTCCTCTCCCCTCGAGCATTTTATTCTGAAGCTGGAAAAGTTGGGATATTCAACTGCTGCATTAATGTCTCTTGTATTTACATTGTATTTACATTGTTCCTCTGGTGGGAAGCTGCAGCAATGAGAGCTGTGGAGCAGCAGCAGGACCAGGGTTGTGGTGCAGGGTGTGGTTTGTGCTCAGATCATCCCCCCAGACAGACTGTTTCCAACAGGGCTTTGTTTTTCACTCCCAGGACTCTGCAGGGTGTTTGTCAGGACTGCTTTGCATGGCATCTCCATTTACTGAGGCAGCTGAAGAGTGATGAGGCTTCTTCCCTGACAATTTTGTAAACAAACCAGAATGTTCAATCCTCAACAAAAGCCTCTTTTTTTGTTTTTTTGTTTTTTTTTTTTGTTCATTTAGTCAAACATCACAAAAAGACCAAACTGTGGAGGTTTATTAGGTGCAGGTTACTGGCCCAGGCAGCTGCACTCTCACCGTGTCATCACAACAAAACTTGTCTAAATACCAAAAAAATCCCACTTTTGGATTTTTTTTTTTTTTCCTGACAGAAATAGCATAAAGGAACAGGATGCATTTTATTGGCAGGATTTATTTCCTTATGGTGAGGCTAAAATTGGCCATGGGTGAATCTTCTACTGAGAGAGCTTTTCTGCTCCCAAGTGTTTTGCAGACCCTTCCTGCAGCATCACAGCTCATGATGCAGAGCAGGAGTTGTGTGGCTTTGTCCATTCATGTCAGTGACTGCTTTTAGGGTTTCAACAAGTGCTTGAAGAAGAACATGCTGAAAATGCTAAATATGCTCATTGATGCTCTTGCTATTTCTACTTCATTAGAAAAAAGAGCATGTCTCCTTTTTTGGTGGTATCTGCTCTATATTTGACTCTTCATTTTGATTCAGATTCTGTTGTCTTCTAATTTACAAATCAGCTGAACGTTTTCCTTCATGAATGACACCCAAAGCGTCACTGCATGATGTGGGCTATTTAAAGCAAAATCTGTTTGCTTCAGACACAAGGAAAATGCTCTGATGTGTCAAAATGTCAACCAAATTGTCAGCAGAACGTGGCAGCTGCTCCATTCTTGGGTCCATGTTGGAGGAAAGATAACCGAGGAATTTTGTAGCTGGTTTGATCTGTTTTGTTTAGTGAAAGTATTTGTTTTATTAGAAACTCTTTTTTTGTTAGTCTTCTTTGACTCTAAACAGCGAAACTTATACCTGAATTTCTTTTTTTTTTTTTTTCTGGATAAACTGCCTGTTTCCAAAATCTCCCGTGCAAAAATATTGTGGGTGTTGAACAGCACTGAGATCCAGCCCAGTTTCCTCCCAAATTCTTCTGTGTTTTCTTTCCATGTTTCCCAACCTCCCTTGCTCCCTTTCCTTCCAGTACTGCTGGTCAAGGTACAATATATTGCAAAATAAAGCAAATAAGCATTAGCAATGCCATCTCCTTTTCTTTTATCCCCTGTTATAGGAGGCATTTACTCCTTGCTCCTCAGACTTTTCTTGTCCTTAAATCTCTTCTTTTCCTTCCATTCCTTACCCTCTGAAACTTCAGGTGGATCTGGGGTCAGGAAACCCAAAAAAATAATTGTTTTTATGTGTGTGTGACAGCCGGGAACTAAAAGCTCCTGCAAGATTCACTGTACCAATTCCACCTTCAGGTGTGTGCATTTCCATCAGATGAGAAGGATTTCCTTGGTTTGGGTTATCAGCAAAGCAGCATCCAGGAGACAAAGCCCTGACAAAACCAGCTGGAGTACCAGGTATTTATTTAGAAGATGAGGGAAGTTGGGAAAGGAAGAATATAGAAAAAAAGCAGGGTAGGTTTAATTGTACACACATAGTGTGTGTGTGTGACTGTGAAACTCAGGGATTACTCTGCATTTTTTTTAAAGGGGAACTAGGTTTAAAATAAAAACATTACAAATTTAAAGGCAATAATGTATTTATAGATGGTTAGCCCTGTGTTCCTGTGTTTTCAGAGTGTGTGTGTGTGTAACAGCTGTGGAAATGGCCTCATAAATGCAAATGATTTGTAGCACAATTGTGGGATTATAGGGCATCAAATCAGCAGATGATTGTGGGATATATAGGTATTTAGGTTGGACTTGGTAGTCTCAGAGGTCTTTTCTGTGAGGTCTTTCTTTTCTGTGAGGTCTTTCACTGATTTTGATTCTGAGATCCTCAGTATTATGCCTTGGGGCAGATTCCCTTGTGTTTCCTCACAAACCCCAGCCAGAAGATGCCAAACAACCTCTCTCCTGCCCAAAAAGAGGCACCACATCTGCAGCTGAGTTTTTCTAGATAAAAGATCTTGTGAAATGAGAGTTTTCCTGCGGGGTCTGTTGGACTGAGCTGATCTTTGTAACTCAGCTTTGTCCTCTTCAGCATCCTCAGGCCTCGGGACAAATCAGTAAATTGAGCACCAAGGCTGCACAAAGAGCAGATGGGCTTCACCCAGCACTTCTGAGGGAATTCAAATATGGAATTGCCAGCCTGCTGCTGTGGGTTACCACTTGTATCTGAAGGGATAGCAGGGAGCAACTATTACACCCTCCTTCTTCGTGCTGCAGTGTGCAGCTGAACTGAAAGACAACTCAGTCTGACTCAGTGCAGCTTAAGAAAAAAATAAGGCACTCAGAGGAATGGCTAAACATATGTTTGGAGGGTTATCACTGTGACTTTTATGAAGATAAACAGCACCTGGAAGATTTCAGTTCCTAGGAGAAGCTAACGAGGATGTTGCTGTGGGTGACATAATTCACGTGTTATGTGTGGATTTTTCAAAAAAAAACCCTCTTAAAAATTATGTAAAAGCTTTTTAGGAAATTGAACAAGTGTACAGAGCTGATGGAATGGTTAAGTTCCATTTTATTTCTTAATTTCTTTGGCCCTCAGAAATGTGTTTCTTTTTCAACAGCGTTTTTGGTGTAAATGGATCTTCTCTCTCCATTAGTGCTTTTCTTTCGAGTCATTTTATGTAACAGGAGGCAGCAACGAAAGCCCTAAATTAAAACTTTGCTAAAGGGATCAAAGAGAATGGTGTCTGTCAGGAGATCCCCCTTGGTCCTCATGAGGGCACGTGAAGAATTCCCTTTTTTATGAATACAGCTCTGTGTGAGATAAAAGGTATGGGAGCTACATTGTTTTTAATGCAATTAAATGGTTTAGGAGAGGTTTAATAGAAACATCCACATGATGAGACAAATGACTTCTGAGATTCCTTGAAGACTGACTGGAGAATGCTCCTAAAATTCCTTAATATATTTTTTTTTTTTTTTTAAATGTGAAATCTGTCACTTGGCAGAGCTACAAGGGAACATCTGGATGCTTTTGATCAGAGATGCTCGAGGAAAATTATCCTGCAAAGCTTCAAGAATGACACAGTCTGAGAAAGAATGAAACTCCTCAGCAGAAGTTGGTAAATCTGGAGGGAAATTTGCTGTGTAGTTTCTCATTTCTCCAATAAAGCTTGAAGCTTGCATAGAACACTCAAATAAGATGATTTCAATAAAAGGGTTTTAAGAAAGCCACTGAAGCCCAAATTTATCCGAAATGAAGAAAATTAGCTACAGAATGGTTTTCTGTACCATGTGACAGAGAACTTAAAGTCACTAAATGGAAGCTAAATAATTTTCTCACTACCCAATGTTCAGCTTTATTCAAGCTTAAATAATTTCTTTTACCAGTTCTTGAGTAAATGGAAATGCTCTGAGCTAAAGGAGTGACTTATCTCACATTGCTTTTTAATTGCTGTATTATGTAACAAATCTAAAGCTATTCAATAAATAATACAGAATTTGTGTCTTTTTTCAGGGACGTGATTTCTGTGGTTTCCTGAGCAAATGCAGCAGTGGAGAGAACGTTCTTTCCCCACTGATACTGCATTTGACTATCCTGAAATCCAGTTTGCACCCAGTTTCCTGCTGGCCACCTGGGAGCAATTTTGATTTTTTTTGGCTTTTTGTTTTAATTTTGAGAGCATTCAGAGCATTCATTTGTGTGGGGAGGATGATTGCCTTGGGCTGGCTCGGGATCTTGGACCCCCCACAGCAGCTGGGGACTCACTGGGACATTTGGAGTTACTGAATCCTGAGTTTTGGTAGGAGTTTCAGTAGGATGAATGCTGCTAAAAACTCTAGTTTAGAAAGAAAATTGCCTTTCCTGCTGTGGTGGTTGTCCTGGGAAGGTCAAATTCTGACCCACTGCAGGCAAAATGAAAAGTTAAGTCACCTGATTAGTCTTTTAGACTCTAAAATGAAGCAATCCTTATCTGTTGGTATTGATAATGTTTTCTTCATTTATTAACCTACCAAATGTTTTAAAGGTTCTAACGTTTATTTTGTGGGTTTGGAAGTGGGGGGTGGTTCTCTCCTTTAAGAGGGACAGGTCTCCTGATTTCAGCTCAGATATTTACCTCCTTTTTTCCCCTCTGGGATAGCCCTGTCCAAAGTGTGCTGGGAAGGCTCTGCTTTTTCAGATCCAAACAGTTCAGCTCCTTGTGCTGGCTCCGAGCTCGGCTCAGGTGGCTGTGCGAGGGCAGAGGATGGAGGGGGCTTAGTTGGGACACCACAGACACCTCTCCTTCCTCTCTTGGCAGGATGGGTTATTATTCCACTAAATTTCTTGTTTTGTCAGGTCCTTCCTGGACACAGAACTCCTCTGTGGCACTGGGAGACAGAAATATCCTTCATTTATGTGGACATTTTTGTGCTTCTTTCAGGACTTTCTGTGTGTGGACGACTCCTGAGGGTTCCAGCTGAGGGGTGTGTGGCCTTTGCCTCCTGAAAGCTGAGATTTATGGCAATGCATCACACTAAATTCTATGTACAGCATGTTCTGGGTGTCTGACCTGATCACAAGCTCAAATTCCCTTTGTGTGACTCTGCATCTGCTTCTGTGTGTGACAGGAAGGGGGGGATGGCAGAGGGCACTTGGAGTGAGGTTTTTGGGAGTCTTTGATATTCATATTCAGACACAGCAGCTGAAGTGGTGCTGAGGTGTCTGAGCAAACTGATAGAATTCAACTCTGGAGGTGGTATTAGAGCAGAAATGTAAATTCTACACTCTAACCCTGTGCACTGTGGTTCTCCTGGGGTGTTTTTATGTCCTGGTAACACCTAAAGCAGAGGTTAAAAGCTATGCTTGGACTTTCCCGCAATGAAATCATGTTTAGGAGTGTTTACTTAATTACAATTTACATGTGAATATTCTTTAGATCAGTGCTGTGTATTTTTATAATGCATTTTGAATATTGAGACGGGAGCTGAGGCTTCGTATTGCGAAAAGAAAATGAAATAAAGGAAGGAACATGACCTGAATTAAATAAGCCTATTCTTCTCTTGAATGATAAAAAGAACAGAAACTGGTTGAAATTCTGCTCTGACACAAAAATTCATCACAGTCAGACAGTGAAACCTGAAAGCCCTGTTGCCAAAACAAACATGGAATTATGGAATATCCTGAGAGAGAAAGGAGCCACAGGGATCATCGAGTCAAACTCCTGACCCTGCAACAGGACACCCCAAAAATCCCACCTTGTGCCTGAGAGCATTGTCTGTGGAGAAGGATTGGGAGAGGACAAACCCTACAGGTGACTCCTCAGCAGCGTGACCTGCGTGGAATGAAGGCAAAGCAGGGGGAAAAGGGAGTGGAAGGTAAAGCAGCAATATTTTGGTGGTGGGTGAGCCACAGCTGGGGCCTCAGGACAGCCCTTCTACCTGATAGAAAATCAGCTGCAGCTCTTCAGATTCCGCAGTAAATGGAGAATCCTTTATCCAGGAATCCACTTGGACATTTGTCTGTGACAGTGAGAGGTCTAGATGGCAGCAATCTTTTTGGGTGAACTGTGGGTTTGGATTCTCCAAAAGCACGAGTTTGCCTGCCCTGCTATTTTGCTCAGTGTATTTTATTTTGCTTTCCGTGTGGGTGAGCGAATTGTAAAAGTGAATTATGTGGTACAGCAAACTTTGGGATGCCTGGGGCAACACTCAGGCACACTGCAGTTAAAATATTAAAAACCTGTCATATTTAAATGGCTCCTTCCCCTCTAAACTGCCAATGTTTTATACACTGGCTGATAGCAGAAATTCCTCTGCTGCTGCTGAGCTGCCTCCACTGCTGCTGCTGGTATTTGGTTTTCACTCCCCCCAGCTGCAGCCAGTTATTATTGCTTAAGGGCCTGAAAGAGATGATTACTTAAGTCAGGGAGCAATTTAAGGGAAGTGGAATGTGAGGAGCTTGCTGAGGAAGGAGGTGAGGGAGTTGGTTTTAACTCTTGCTGTGCACAGCAGAAAGGTTTCACAGGTGGTGTCGGTCTCTATCCAAAATATCTGTGCATCCTCCTCGTGTGTTCCAGCTTCTCCATGACACTTTGTCTGGGGGTGAGGTAGGAAGGAATCCTCTCTTACAGGAGTAGCCACATCATCTCTGCCTTGTTGTTTCTTTTCATTTATCAGTTGAGTTAGAAGGAGCTGTCAGCGAGTTTGAACAAACACTGAAGTGCAGGGAGTAATAAACCAGCGGTTTATGGTTGGGAACTTTGATTTTTGGTGACTATTTATGTTTATTCAGAGACTCTCAGGGAACTCCACGGAGTCTTTCTGCTGCCAGCCTGGAATGGTGGCAGTCCTGAGACTGGAATCAAGCCCTGCTTGGAGTCCTTGTGTTCTGCTCAGAGTGATGAGAGTGGCTGATCTGGGTAAATAAATGTCACCTGCACACTTCAGCAGACACAAATGTCTGGGACTGACACAGCTTGAGGTCAAGTTAATTGAGAAAATATTATCCTAAAGCAACAGGGCTGGGTTAAGTGAGTAGGAGTCAATAAAGGCAGCTCCTTGTTGTGTCATATTTAGGTTCAAGTTCAGGTATTCAGGTCTTCACTTCGGATTTTATCCAGATGTTTAACACAGGGGAGAACAAACCTTGCATGGACTTTCCCCTCTGGTTGTGGAACCATTACGGACTGATGAGTAAAGTATATTCCTTAGTCCCAGGGTGCCTCCGTTAACCCAGGATCCTGGAAAAATCTACAAAAAAATAGATCTGTCCTACCTCCAGAGTGGGGTTGTTTGCTGTTATCCCTTCTGGGAATCTCTGAGCCCCTGCAAGTTTTCCATCATGCTGAGGTTGCTCAGCACTGACATCTTTTTATTCTGAGCAGCAAAATCTGTTTGTCTGGTGGATATCTCAAACTGGTGTTGTTTTACACATTATATCTCTTTTTTAGAATCCTCCCCATGGAGGGAAGGGTGTGTTGTAGTTCTTAAATAGCAGGATTATCCTGGCTGTTGGATTATTCTGGATGCTGCACTTCCATCACAGAAAGCTCAAGTACTACCTTCTGTTCTGAACTTCCTCTCCAGGAAAATGATACTAATTTAAAAATATGCTAATTGTCATTATATTGGGAAATACAATGAAAGCTTTTTTTTTTAAGTGATTCAAGATTTTCTATCCAGTCCTTCAAAGAAAGAAGCCTTTGATGTTGTGCTGCTGTTTAACTCTTTGTTAACTGTAATACCTAAAAGTGTTGAATATAGAAGAGGAAAAAGAGGAGGCTGTACTGCCAGTTTCTGTTGAAAGGGAAAATGGAAATAGTATTTATGGTGCCAGGCTTTGAGAATCCAAGATGCTTCTGATGCTGAAGGTGTTGCCAACCATAAAAGCTGTGCCATGACTTCCCAGAGCAGTGCATTTTGAGTTGTTAAAGGAAGGGAGTCTAAAGACAGGACTATTCATTCCTTCTGCAAAAGCAGGAGCAAAGTCTTGAGTGCATTTTCAAGAGCAAACATCGATGCAACAACCCAAAATCAATGGGAGATTCTGAAGATGCTCCTTTTTGTAAATTCAGCAGCACCACGGGGAAAAAAAAGTGCTGATCCTCGGAAAGCAGGGAAAATCTCTGCCTCTGAAGGAACGTTAGCAGCCTATATTCAGCAATTATGATAACCAACTTTGCTTGGAAACTTGCTATTAGCGTGATTTTCTGCCACGAGTGCCGTGCAAATGTTTATAAATTGGGTCCTGAGAGACTGGCATGTGGTAATTCCAAAGCTTCCCGGCTGGAATTCAAACAATACACGTTGCAGACGTTACACAAGTGTGGTTATGCAGCACTTACAAAGTGATTTTTAATCAAATCCCTGCCCTGGTGCCCCATTTTAGATCTTTTCTTTTCTGTAGGTGTCACTATAGCCTAGCAGATAGAAAACACCTTCCTTAATGAAAATGTAGAGTACACAGATCAGAAACAAGCTCTAATCTGGTTTACTGTGCCATGGTTGTCATATCAACAATGAGGTCTCCCAGCAACTACCAGAATGTTTTATAGATTTATTTACTTATCCTTTTTAATAACCAACCTGATACAAGAGAAATTTTTTCCCTCTGTGCAGCAATTAAGAAAGGCTTCTGAAATCATTTACAAGTTGTCCTTGTGACAGCTGAAATGAATATTATCAATAAATTTGAAGCTGATATGGTTCATGAATGCACCAAAATGTAGCCACATTATTTTGTAAAACTTTTTGTGCTTCTACTGAACTGATTGCTCAAAGAATAATTTATCAACATATATGGAATTGATGGTGTTGCAGGGACACCTTCCACTAGCCCAGGTTGCTCCAAGCTCTGTCCGACCTGGCCTTGAACTGCTACAAACTCCAGCCTAAATATGAATTCACATCTCCAAAGGAGCAGATTGCTGGTGGTCTGGTGGGAAAGGCTCAGCTTCAGCCCTGGCTTTCCAAAAGAATCCTCCAGGTGATGTTATTTCCTCCTCAATGTTATTTCCTCCTCAGCCCGATGCTTGTGCAGCATAAAATGTGTAAAGGGTTAATGAGAGCAGGCCTGGGGTCACCCTTCCACCTCCTGCCAGAGGGTCCTGGCCCCAAGGGTTGGAGGATTGTTGGGAATTCTGCACTCTGTCCTTAGGGCCCTTTGATTCGGCAGGATTTGCCTCCCTTGGCCTGCTCTCCATGATGCTCAGTTGGCTGTCATCATCATCATCATCAGGGAGTGATGTGGTCTTGAATCCTCTCTGGAGGAAGATTGTTCTGACCTGTTTTCCCCTTCCCTGGAGAGTTGTTTTAATTGTTAAGCTCTTATCTGATACTCTGATGTTATCTGATAGTCTGGCAATCATTTAGAGCCAATCCAGCTGCTCTTGTCCAGCCCAAGAGCTGGGTTTGGGACATGCTCAGTAGATTTGGGGTCTCAAGGGTGTTAAAGGCTCTCTGCTTTATTAGAGATGTAGGATTTATCCCTCTGGATCCTGAGGGTTGGATCCTGAAAGATGCAACTTTCAGGCAAAAGGGAAGACTTAGTGAAATTCCTCACCAAGGCAACAACTAAAGATGTGGGTCGCTTGTTTCTCTTTTTTTTTTTTTTTTTTTCCCCTAGTTTTTTTTTGATGGTGATTTTGATTTAAGCTCTAGAAATCCCTACAAAGCCTTTGGGAGCTCCCCTTCGTGGGAGAACCTAATGGATCAAATTGCTGGAGATGCTGAGGGATCACACTTCCACGGGGGCTTAAATAACAGCTGGAAAACAAGTTCTGCCCTTTGGCCCCTCAAGCAGCAGGTGTGTTAAAGAAAATTTCTTGCACACAAACTGTCCTGGATTTCCACTCTGCTCAAATTGCTGTGTAATTTATACCACACCTCCTAATAAACTCTCCCTCTGCTTCCTCAGAGAATACAGCACTTGAAGTTAATTAAATAGAGGAGCTCAGAAGAAACTAGAACAGCTCTGATTGTCTGACTGGAGGAGATCATCTCAAAGAGGCTTTTGGGCACTTATTAACACACTGGGAAATTACACGTGAAGAGCCAGGGTTTGCAAAATCTAAGGGAAGATCTTTGGCCAGTTCTGGGCAGAAAATAAAAGTTGTTCAAGGATCAGAGAGAAAAAAAACCCCCACCACTGTTCAGTGAGCAATCAATAGAAATGTAACCTGTTTAATAGAAATAGATTTACTATCTCAGTTTGGGTGTAGAAGTGCAGCTTTTATTTGCATAAGACAGAGTTTTCTAAGATCATTGGACAACTTTCCTGCAGCTCTGTGTGTTCCTGTAATAAGCTGAGAGTGTGGCAGATGTTTCAACTACTTCAGGGCAGTAACACTGTGATAAATCTGAACTTTTTACTTTAAAGGAACTTACACGTTGGTTGTTTCAGACACTGGTGCTCTGGGGGGGGGCTGTATCTCTGATAGCCCAACAATAAATGAAACTGCTGCTGGTTTAATGTGCAGTTTGCCATAATTATGTTCTGGTGGGGGTTTTTTGTTTGTCCTTTTTGACTCTTTGTGTAACTTTTGTCCCTGCCTTGGCCTCTGTGTGTCAGCTCTTTGCACCTTCAGCTGCTCGTTCCCCTCCCGTGCCCCATCCTCAAGCCTCAAGGACTGTCAGAATAAACTGATTCACAAGATTTGACAATTCCATTGATTATCTCTTTTCCTCACTTCAGGAACCTGTCCAAGATTGATTCAGTCCCTGTTTTATTCCCTGTCTGCCCCTCTGGCATTTGTGGATCTCAGTTGTTGTGTTGTTTATTTGTGACATTCTCAGCCCCTGCTCAGCTTGGAGCCTCCACTCGTTGTTCCTCGTGCTGGGGTTGTTCCTCTTAAGAGATGAGTCCTAGAATATGAATGAGCATAAATCCCCAAAGAACAGGACACAATAATCTTCATAGTGGGAGAGAAGAAAAGATGTTGAAGTCTAAGTACTAATTATTAGCTTTAGGCACCTTCTGATCGTGTCAAGAAACCAAGACAAGTGGCTGAGTAATTCAGCCCAGCATCTCCTGGGATTTGTGGGATCCTTCTCCTATAAACTATAATCCTGATTTTTAATAGATGGGAATGTTTTTGAAGGACTGATAAGCAGCATTAACATTTACCAAAACGGTTCAGCTGCTTCTTTTGTGTTAAAGCTTCACCATCTGTGATTGTCCTTTTAATGACCAGTTTGTGAAGGAAACATTTTTGAGTCTGTTCTGATTGGCCAAAAGCAGTGGAGTCATTTATTGTTGGCTAAAATTTCTTCATGTTTGTTCCAAGAAGGCCCTAGACCACTGGTGGGGTAAATGCATTTATCAGGAGTATAAGAATAAATTCTGCTGTTTCAGTAGCTGGGATGGAATTACCACACTATTAATTCTTATGCTTCGAGATATAAATGGATCATTAGAGAAATCTAGGGATTTTTCTTCTTATGGTTGCCAGATCCTTTAGATTTCTTGACAACATTATTTTACTGGAAGTGTATGATATTTGTGATGTCAGCCAGTGCTGCAGACAAGGTAACAGGGCCAAGGGATTTATAGAAATGGTTTCTTTTTCTGAGTAATTTTCAGGGCTTCATCATAAAAATAAAAACTTGAAATAAAATTTTTAACCAGATTTTTTTTTTCCTTTAAATTTTGCCTTTCAGTGGCAATACTATTGATGTGGAAACCTTCTAAAGGATGGGAAGGTGTAAGAGGGAGAATGTGTAATTTTCCATCCTGCATTTCTAAGTCAAGGTTACCACACTTAATTTAGGACACAGTGAATATAATCAGATTAGTATTTTAAAAAATAATATTAAAAACATTAAGACTTAGAGCTGGGTTTTTTGTCTGCAAGAAGGTGTTCCAACTATTTCAACAGCGTTTCATAGGGTTGAAATCTCATTCTGACTCTCCCCCAAAGAACGAATCACTGTGTGATCAGAAGATGCTGTGCCTCACACTCCCATCTAGTGCCAGCTGAGGGAACTCCTGGAGAGCCTGAGGACGAGTGACCGTGCACAGATTAGGAAAAATTCCCGAAAAAGATTGATGTGGACAAGGGCTGCAGCCCTGCAGTTATGCCAGACTTTTAATCCTTTTTTGATTGTTATATCCGATTTTAAAAATAGTGTGGTTACATTTCCTTGCCTCTGTTGGCATCTAAATAAATGTAGGGAAAACAAACCAAGAGAAGAGCCTTCCTGTTTTGAAAAGGAATCTTCCAGCTCTTGTTTGATCCACCCTTGCTGTTGCAGCTCAGGTTTGCATTAAGCTTCTATCCCTCACTTCAACTGGATTATTGTGAACTGCTGTTCTGGGTTTGCTCTGCCCTTAGAAAGGTTTGGTTTTTTTTTTTCTTTTTTTTATTTATTTCCTTTCATCTGAATGCTGTTCAAAAATGCCCTGAGGAGCCATTTTTGTTGCTCAGATGGATGCTCTGAGAACGCTCTGTGTTTGTCTGGGTGTTGGACACGGAACAATCTGATCCCTCCTGGCTGCTCTGCAGGAGTTGTGAGTGACCTGCTCAGCTCCAGGAACCTTGGATGTGTTTGCCACACTTATGAGGACTCTCTCTCAGAGCCAGAGCACTTCTGGCCGCTCAAGAAAGCCCGAGATTTAGGGTTAATTTGTGCAGATCCAGGAAATCCAGTGCACCTCTGAAGTGCTGGATTTACAGCAGGGTGCAGAGCAGCTGTGCTCTCTCCTGCATCTGTCTGTGCCCAGGGAATCTCAGGCTGCAGATAAAACCAGCAGTCTCAGAGCTGAAGCTGTTTCACTGGCACAACATCCCTTAGCAAGAGGAAAGACTTTAAAGCATAAAATGGTTTTTAAGTGATTGCCTGAACTAAATACAGTCCTTTGACTGATTTTTTGTAGCTTTGTTTCTCAGTAAGGTGTAAGAGAGCTGATCTCTTAACCCCTCCACATCATTTGTTCCACTAGTTCAGTGTGGATGTGTGCAAGGAAGGGCTGGTGATCTGAACTGGAAACTGGGGTTTGTCTCCACTTTTTTTTTGACCAGAAAGCTGCAACTGAGAGAAGAATTCCAGCTCTGCTGGTTTAGATTATGAGGAAATCCTGTCTCAGAGTGGAGCAGGTCCTACCCAATTGACCTGGAACTACTCCTTGCACATTTAGCTGGGCACAACCTGTTTGATCCTATTGCTTTCAAAGGGGAAGGAATGAGCATCAGCACTTGCTGGTTCTGGTACCTTCAACACAGAAAAACCCGAATTTAACACAGATTAATGCATAATGCATTCCCAGGGCTCTGAATTGCAGCCTGGAGCCTGGCAGCCAGCTCAGCCCTGCAGGAGATGGGCACATTAAAGCTGCTGTCCAAAAGCTGGGCTGTCTCTGGTGGGCATCGTGGCTGGTTTTGGGCAGCCCAGCTGTGCAGTCCTGGCTCTGCCCCGGGGCACACAAAGGAACCATCAGCTGCTCATTTCACACCCCTCCTGTGTTACCAAGCAGTTACAACAGGATTTGGGGTACTTTGTGTTCTTACCCTGCATGCCTTTAACTGGGAATAGAAAGGACTTCTTTAAGATCAAAGATTTCTTCAGCTTCCTTACCAGCAGATGATAATTAATGGAAACCTAAATCCAACTCCACAGCTATTCCAAATCAGCTAAAAACAAAGAAACAACAAAAAGCCCCAAGATACCCTTTTTATCCATTACCATGCTCTATTTTTATCTTTAACAGTGTTGCTGATGTTCATCTTTTTCCCATTGAAAGTCATTTGGGTAATACCTGACATCCTAAATAATATCTGAGGTTTTTTATTTCAACCAAGACAGGATCTATATTTTTAAACAGTCCATGTTCCGTAATCTCTTGTAGTTGCATGAGGAATATATTTATATTTATATTTATATTATTTATATTTATATTTATATTTATTATATGTTTATTATATGTTTGGAAAATATTTTTCAGGCATATTCCAAACTTGTTTTGATGAGTGAGAGGCGATCAATATCTGATTTTTTTATAGGCACTTGCACCATTTTGAACTAGAAATTTTAACTCTCCTGTGCTGTTCTTTAAAATCTTTCACAGATCTTTTACTTAAGAAGAGTCAGCCAGATTTTCTTCTGGTTGGTTTTTTAAGCCTCATTCTATTTTTTTATCCCTACCACATGAAACATCTATTGCTGTTACAACAGACGTAGCAGCTCAGGACGATGTTCAAATCAGAGTTCCTACTCCAGAACTTCACTGAATTCAGAAGGTCTCTGGGATTATGGACAATTTTTCTTGAACACCATGGAAATAGGAGAGAAATTTCCTGCTTGGAAACTTCATTACCAGTATGGTCTTCCAGGTCTAGAACAAAACTTGTGTTTTCTGACTTGGCGTGGTTTTCCTTCCTCTCCCGTGCGGGCAACACAAGAGAGAGGTTCTGAACTGACTCAGCTTCTGCAGTGCCTGAGGATGTTCTGATATTCTGATCCTATTGCCAACTGTGTATAAATACATCTTGGCAGACACTGGAGTTTTGGGAAGACCCAGAACTGGACACCCCAGGCCTCCCAAGGGGTCCTGCACTGATTCTCTGGTGTAAACAATTTCTGTAAACTGTGATTTTTTTTCGCTTTGCTGATTTAGCTTCTGTTCTGATTATTTATGTTTATGGCATCAAGCACTGGATAATGTTTGTAAAACATTCAAATATCTCAAATCAGGCTCTTCAGGAAGAGAAATAAATTTCTTGCTGTTTTCACATGGTGTTTTAAGCTCTGCTGTGCCTAAACTAAGTCACAGAACTGCTGGGATTTCCCCCCTGCTTCTCCTCACTCCCCTTGGATAAAAGGACAGATAAAACTTTTATGCACAGACTGTGCATGTTCTTTTGTAGCACCTTGGCCAACTTTGCTTTTTCTTGGCTACAGCTCAAGCCCTTGAACTTGTGACACTCTTATCTCACTGGATCTGTTTCAAGATTAAACTGTGGAGTTCGTCAGCTTTTCAACAGGCTGGAATTTTTCTCAGAGAACATGCTTGGAAGATGATTTACCTTCTGCCCTCATAATTGTCCTCCTCAAAATGTTTGTCATCTTCGAAATAACAAATGAGCAGCTACCAAATACAGCTGAAGGGTCAAAACATTCTCAGACTGGACTTTTCTGGCCTCAACAATTTAGCAAGCACAAATAGTGCAGATTAAATGTGAAGATGGTAAACGTGGAGCTGTGCCCACAAAGCCTCTGTCCAGTGCTCTGTCAAACAACATTTTCTGGGTGAAATGCTGTGATTTTTGTGACATGGAGGTGCACCCTGGGAGTGGGTGTAAAGCTGAGCCAGGAGGTCTGAGGTTAATTCTGTTTGTTTGGGACTCCCCACCCTGTGCCAGGTGGGGTACCCTGGACATCCCTGCTCGTCCCTCCCTTCCACAGGTACCGGCACTTCCCTCCTCAGGGGGAGATTGGCCCCTGCAGGGGATTGTTGTGAGGGCTGGGAAGGCTTTCCAGATGGCTGAGCCTGGAAGACCTGCCTTGCTTAAGGAGTGTCTTTGTTAACACGGTGCCTAATTGGCCACAGGCAGAGCTCTTTTGCTTTTCACTCCCTCTACAAAAGGCTCCTGGGAAGCCTCTCTGAAGGTTCTGGGTCTTTCTTCTTTGTCAGATAGGCTTGGGCTACCTCTGTGTGTTAACAGCCCTTTTACAGGGCAGAACAAGTTTGAAGAGGAGTGAAAAATGTTTGGTTGTTTTTTTTTTTTTTTGTTTTTTTGTTTCCAGAAATGATTTGCCATCCTGACTCCAGGAGTTCTGCGGGTCAGAACTTATGTGGAGCAGTTGTTTAAACAAAGAGCTCTGAAAGGAGCACTCAGAGCACCTTGAAGATCCACTTCTCACATTTTTTAAGGTAAGGGAATCCTGTTTCTTACATTTCTTTTTAGAGAGAAGTGGCTTTTTCTGCCTGGTTCTCTGTGGTTCTCAGTGCTGCTCCTCTGAGTTGAACGTGGCTGCGACTCGTGGGCAGAACCCACAAACGTGTGTTAAGTGTTTTTTGAGCTTGGCCTTTCAACATCTTCAGGGACTTCTCCAAGAGAATCAGACTTCTCCTTCTCACTGAGCTGGGACAGAGTTTATTTGGGAATTAGGTGCTTGGGTGTTTGGCTTCTGAGGCTGCAAAAGAATCTGGTTGTAGGTGGTGATGGACTGTCTGGCAGAAGCAGCAGCTGGGGTTTATTACTTTAAGGTCACCCTGCTCTGGAGATCAGGCAGGGCTGGTTGGTTTTGGTACCTGAGGTAAAGGATGTTGGTGTAAGAGATATTCCCTTTATATGGGATACAGGTGGGCTGGATTTCAGCCTGTTCTGGGATGCTAAAAGTCAGCAGTGATTATTTGTAACTTTGTGCCAAGTTAGAACTAGAGAATTAAGGAAAAAAAGCCCTGATAAAGAGTGAACTGAGTTGTCTGTGGTAACACATGGGCTGATGGTGCAGAAGAATCCAGGTTAATGCTTTCTGCCTGCTGGGTTCCCCACTTTTAATCCAAATTGTTGAGTGCTCAGTGAATCCACTGCTGAGTTTTGCTCTCCCTTCTTCAGGCACCAAAACAGGTTAAGAAAGAAGAACATTTTGCTGGAGGTATTAGGCCTCTTCCTTGATGTGCTGTGGCTATTTTGTGCTGCTCTGGGGGTGCAGAGCAGCCATAAACCTGGATTAGTGCAGGGGAGCAGTGGGACACTTCAGCAAAGAAGCAGGATGGCTGCAGTTTGCCCTGGTATTTGTTCTCTCAGACTTGTTTTTAGCATATATTAATTGTCCAGCTTAATAAAATTATAATTCAGTGCAGTTCAGCTCTCCCAGGAGTCGTGAATATAATAAAATTGTGATTTTTTTTTTTCTCCTGAAGAGGCATAGACTGTATCCAGGGGTAAGTCTTCATCTATTTTAATTAATTATTGCTCACAGTCTTGAGGGGCCTGCCCTTAGCTGTGAGAGATGAAAATGTCAGACACTGTACCTGCATACTTTTGGCCAGACTTGAGAGAAGAAGAATAAGCATTTGCTTTGCATCTATGGAAAGGAAGAATAAGGTTGTTTGGGTTTTTTGGTTGTATATTTTTTTTTAAAGTTATATTAATTTAGAAGCAAAGAAACAGTTTGCTCTCAAAAAGTTTGAGGTCGAGCTTAAGGACTGTGAGCAGCACCTTGGCCTAAACTCTCAAGGCAGGAGGAAGAGCTTGTCTTGCAGAATTAAGCTGTCCCAAAGTCCCCCATAAAATAGTGAGCAGCTGACGTTAAACAGAGAGTAACATGGAGAGCTTTATTTCCAAACTCTTAAAATTATATATGAGCCCATTTGAAGAAGAAAATGGAGAATGCATTGCAGAGGCAAGATAAGGCTGGTGTTGCTTCTCCTCACTGCAACACAGTGGTTTATGCCATCATTTTCCCCTTCTTAGATTTTATTTGCACTCTATTTCAGCATAATGAATTAAATCTTGGGGGACATAAAAGTTTTAGAAGTGGCAAATAACCAACTTCTCTTGTTTGAAATGCAGCATAAGTTAAGTAAACTGAGCCCAAGTAGTTAATAGTTTGTTTTCCTTATAGGAATAACAATCAACTCTACTTCAGAGTTGTGCACTTTGCTTTTGTCCAAAGAACAAACAATTAACAGAGGATGGAGTTCCATAACTTTACCGACAGAGGAAAAGCACAATTCCAGTGTCTCTTGCTTGTTTTCTTTAATTGCTTTCCTCTCCAAAACTGATGGTATCTCAAATTAAACTCTTTGAGCTTTAGAATCAAGCTCTCAGTGACGAATTTGCCCCATATCAAATGTGTGTCATCTCACATATGTGCCTTTCCCCCTTTTTTTTATTGAGCTCTGGAGAAATGCTGAATCTTCGAATTTGCATAATTTAAATGCAATCCACGTGGAAAATAAGATAAAATAAGATTAATTATTTTGTTTCTTATGCTGTTTTTATTCTCCTTGACTAACCACCAAGTCAGATTTTGACGCTGGGCGCTGAGATGCACAACCCAGCAGTGGCTGCAGCTTTTAATATTCATTCTGTTTCTCTTCATATTCAAAGCATCACTTAGAGCTTGTTTATATGCATTACTGTACCTCTTTAAATTAAGGTGCAATTTAAATCAGTTCCATTAAATTGGTCCAGTAGGCTGAGCAGCCGCTCTTATTTCAGCATAAACTGAGTTTATTTCAGGTTAGTGGAAAGCAGCTAAGAACACTGTTAGCTTAAAATGTAATAATCCATTAAATTAGACGAAAATTGAAATGTCCTTACAGGAGTTTGTGCTGGAATAGACTCCCTTAAATTAGCTCGAGCATGTTGATGTGTACACAAGGAATTAATTAGAAATGAAATCAAGCACTTGTGGGGTAAATTCCAGCCAGTCAATATATCAGAGGAGTTGAAATGCAGGGAGAGGGAGTTGTCTGAGCAGTGCCAGTGGCCATGGGGTGTTTTGAGGACTAAATCTACCTCCTGAAGTCGATCCTTCAGCTCTGAGTGCTGTTGTCCTTGCACAGGGTGGTGTCCACGCCCAGGGATGCTCTGGAACTTTCCAGCTCTCTGGATTTTTCCTCCTTTTACTTGAGTAACTCTCTCACTCTCCTTCTCTCTTTGCAGGTAGAACGGGGAGAGTGGCTGGGGAGGGAGTCTGAAGTGGGATTTTTGCTTTCTTGCCCTTCCGCAGGATTTTCCAGGAGGGAAATACGCAGCTGCAAAACAGGGGGGGGAAATAACCTAAGCTTTGTATCTGGAAAGTTTATAACGTCATCTGTGCTTTGGCATAGCTCTCAGAAGCACAGAAATACTGGGCTGCTGCCCTGCTACTGCTGGTTTCTTTTACTGAGGTGCCACTTGAAAAAAAAATTGTGGTTTGAGTAATATTAGCTGGTTTATTTACTAAACTTGTGTTACTTGAAACAAATGCTAAGATGCATTTTTGGGGCCTGCCTGTAGCTTTCTTCCACCTAATTTAAGATCAAATTATTGCCTGTAGCTGAATTTCTGTAAAGATGAGGAGATGGGGGCGGAGGAAGGGAGAATTCGAGTGGGGAGCTGGGAGAGGGACCTGTTCAGATCCTCAGGGGTGTCACTGGAGCACTGGCCTCTTAAAAGCAGCAATAAATCTACCTAAAGTAGCTTTCACTGTCGTGCTCAGAGCAGATCAGATGCACCAGACCTCATTTTCATGGTGTCATGTTGGTATTAAACAAGCAGGAACTCAAGCAAATACTGAATGTTTTGTTTGCCTGGGATTGCGTTTTTTAATTTCATTTTCTCCTGGTTCTATGTCAGCAGTAGTGAGAACATCCAAACAGCTTTTTCCTAAGTGTTTTTTTGGTTTTTTTTTTTTTTTTGTTTTTTTTTTTTTTTTTTGTTTTTTTTTTTTTTTTTGTTTTTTTTTTTTTTTTTTTGTTTTTGTTTTTGTTTTTGTTTTTTTTTTTTTTGTGTGTGTGTGTTGTGAAAAATCACAAGAGGCATTTAGGCTTCAGTCACTCCCACTGCTTATGTGCTGAGTGTGATTTGCATCAGAATAGGTATTTTTCCTTTTTATCTGTAAATTCATTTACATAATATTCATCACTATGCAAGATGGGCTGGTGAAGGGATTGCTGACATGTGGAGAGAGACCTCAGGTTTTTTTAGCTTATTGTTCAGGCAACAAGTGTATAAAGGTGCAGATTGCTAATTATACAGTGTACACCTTGTCAGTCCCACAGGCTTCATCCTATATAAAAGGGGCTTTATTAAATTTATGCTTCCATGGTGTGTTATTTTGTTATCAGCAACATTGAACTATGAGAGTAAGAGACTTTTTTTTCTTTTTTTATACAAAAAGAAGCAGCATCAATTCCAAGATGCTACTGAAACAAAGTTCTGCACAGGCAAATGTGTGAACTTTGGGAATACACGTCTGGAAGCCCCATCAACACTTTGTAAAGCCCCAACTGCCTTAGAAAAATAAACATTTAAAAGAAAAGGTCCAAACACTTTGTGTATGGTTAATGGCAGGGTCTGGCAGTGTCTGAATCCAGGTGGGGTTTGGTGGGGTGAGTTAAATTAAGTGGAGCAAACAAGGAATTCTGTGAGGATCCACTGGCTTGGTCAGAAAATAATGTCATGAGAGTGGGATCCCGAGGGGGTCAGTTTGACCTGAGGTGCTCCCTGTCAGCAGGGTGTTTGCTGAGAATGCTCTGGTGGGTTTAATGTTGATAAATCAGGAGGTACAAAGCAAGCCCAGTTGCTTTGGTGCTTCATTCACCTGAAGAAAAATGATGTGTTTGGCTGGTTATGGAACTTCTGTGAACTTTGATTATATTGTAGCTGGAAAACCAAGGAGTTTTGAATTTATTTATTTATTTATTTAAGGAATGGGAGTTTGCTGCCAGATTGTCTGTCTGCCTTCTGTTTTGTTGATGGCTTTCACTTTTAATTTTAAGATGAGCACAGCTCTCAAACGTTTACAGTCCCCCAAGGAGAATATACATTGGTGTTATGTGTCTCCAGGGGCCTGTGCTGTTTAAAGGAGGCTTTATTGAGCTAAACTGTCTTTTACTGTTCAATTGTGTGCAGCTTTTGAATTTTCCTGTATTATTTTTGTGGAACCTTCAATACATTTTAAGGTATTAGACAGAATAGGTATTTTTTTTGTGTGCTCTCCCTTGTAGGCACTGATTCCTCAATGTCTCAAAATCTGAGATGAGGAAAAAGCTCAGTACCAAGTCAAAACACTTGGCTGGTGCCAAATGTATTTGCTGCCCTACTGTGGAGTCAAGGAATTTCTTGTGCCGTGGGAGGGAGGGGGTTAAACCGGCCGAAATTTGGATGTGCCTTGAAGCACATCTGGTTTATGGGAGGATTTCAGGTTCAGGTCTCTCCCTTTGTGATCCCCAGGAGAGCCACAACCTCTGCTCTCATTGCTTCCTCACCACGGGAGTTCCAAGGCAGGAATGGCACTTTCTGCTTTTGCACAGCCCGTTGTAGAAAAATGAAATAAAGAAGCAGAAAGAGCAAACTGTTCTGGGTGATCTGTCCTGGCACACATTGCCCTGCCCTGTCCAACCCAACACTAAAGGAAACCAAGCTCTCTTTATCTGGTGGAGTAAGAGCCACAATCCTGGTTGGCCTTGCCTGTGGCATTCCCGGGATTCCAGCAGGTGAGGAGCAGCAGTCGCTCCACAGTGCTCATAAATCCTTTCCTCCTTCAGGAGCAAATGAAGATCCATACAAAAGCAGTAAATGCATCATTTAAAGGCTCAAATAACATGGTTGGACTCGATGATCTTGGAGGTCTTTTCCAAGATTAATCATAGAACCACAGTCATAATTTAACATAAAGATAAAGTCATAATTACATAATTCATAACTGAGGTGGTTCTTTGCTTTGCAAGCTGAAGAGCAATTTTCAGATCTTTCTTGTCCTGCTGTGTATATATATACATATTTATTTATTTTTTTTTTAAATCAGATATGTGCTTTAAGGCTTCTGCTTGTCAAATTTTATCTTTGTTACTATTCTGGTCAAGCTGTTTGTTTTTGCAAAATAGCTGCTACCTGGTTGATTTATTAGATGTGCTGTCAGCTCAACTACTTATTCTGTTAACCAGTCATGTCTTAAATTTATTTGACAGTGTTGATGAAAGTGGGGGAATGGATGTGATTCCATCTGTTCAAGCCAACTTCTACAGGGAGAGCTGAATTGTGGCTTAGAGGATGTTTTTTTGTCCCCTTCACATGAAAATGTCATCCTCTCGTGGAGCTGAGCTTTAAGAATTTTGAGATCTCAGAGCAATCAGGTGTCAAAAAAATGTGTGGATGGTTTAATGGGGAACATGGTGGTGGGCTTGATGATCTTAAAGGTCTTTTCCCAACTTAATAATTCCATGGCTCTGTGATTCAGTGCTGGGGGGTGTGTGTATAGCTGTATCTAAACCTCCCATATCCAGTCTAAATCCGTATCTAGGTGTGTTTATAAACAGTTTTTCTGAGCAGGCAGTAAACAGAGGCAGGACTGGGAGTTACTTGATCAAAGGGAGGACTGCACCAGAGGTAGCAGATGTTCCCAGTTGTTGCCATTAAAAAAAACCTTAGTGGTGCTTTGTCAAAACAAGAAATTCAGTTTTTGCTGAGCCCTCCCAGCAGCAGTGAGGGGGAATGCACCTTCTGGTAGATGTGAACACTGGACAGGCTGCCAGAGCCACACTCTGGAAGGATTTCTGTGCCAAGAGGCTTTTGATGAACTGAAAACCCTCTAGTAGTTGCCTGGGCTGCCTTATAGCCCCCATCATTAAAACTCCTTATGAAAGCAGCAGCTGAACATGCACCAGAAAATGCTTATCAGGCTCTGCATCCTCGTGGTTTGGGCTGGAGGGAGGTGCTGATTCCCTGCACCAGCCCAGGTGAGTTCTGTCCTGAGGCTCCCCAGCAAATCAATGGAACAGGCAGTGCAATCAGTGGGATGTGAATCCCAGTCCCCAAAGGGATGTGGAGAAGCAGCTCCTGCTTTAATGTTTGCAGTCTGGTGAGGCGAGCACAGAAACATTTATTGAGCTGGTAAAGTGTGTGCTTGAGACTGGAAGGACTTGTGTCTTAAATGGTGTTTTGTAGCACGAGGATCAATAAAACCCTTCTGCTGTGGGAATCCTGGAGATGATTGTGGATCTCTGAGCTGTTCCCTGCCTGGTTTGTGTTCTCGAGTTGGTGCAAACAACTATAAAAAAAAAGACTCTCACTTAAGTAAATTTTTCATCTCATCGTGATAAATGAAACCCTTCTGAAGATATTATGGACTTAAATGCATTTAAAGGGCAAGAAGGTCTTAGCCACTATTTTGGAAGAGTGTGAGCTTGGAAATGAGGATAAGAATTGATTTAATTGATATTTATTTTGCAATTTTTATTCATTTTATAGATATATTCAATTTGTGTTGTATTTTAATTTTGTAAATATTTTTAATTCGTACATTTCTTTTTCACATTTTAACTTTGGGCTTAATTTTTTCAAGAGGCAAGGCAGGCAAGTATCACACACTTAGGTTTGTAGCTGTGTGTGCAGGTGGGAGGCAGAGCTCTGGGATGGGAATTCCAACTGGCAGTTTTGAGATGTGGCTCTTCTCAATTCTGCTGGTGGTGTCCTGTTTTGTGGAATCACTTGGGAAATTCCTACTTTCTTCTTCTTCTTCCAATTATATATATATATTTTTTTTTTTTTGGGGGGGGCTTCCTAACCTTGGTGCAGGTCTTTTTTTACATCCAGGAGGAATTGTAATATGTGTAATTATTTTTCAGTTCAATATGAGTCATTATAAATAATTGTGCAGTAGCTGAGTGTTCGTTGTACCATCCGAGCTTCCTTCACCAGCAGTGTTTGGAAGGGTTTCTCTGTGACATTTTCCTCACTGATCAGAAGGATTTAGAAATGACTGAAGCTTTCCCATACAATTTGTGCACAGTTATGCACTATTAATCCCTGCTACAAAGTGGGTGAAATATTCAGTTTATTTTTGCAGCAGTTGAATATAAATAATTTTCAGTTGTGAACAGGATTTCCTCTCGCTCTACAGGGTAGTTTTACATTGCAAAAGGTTTCTCTAGGCTTCTTATACACTTGTAATGGAAAAAATACAGAATTAATCATCCGGAAAGGATTCATGTCAAGTGCAATTAAATAATAACTACAGTTCTTCATATTTTGTCTTGTTTCTTTACAAGAGCTTAAAAGCTTCAACTTTTAAATATGCAGCCTAAGATGCCCAGTGCTAATTTTGTCGTGTGTAGGATGGACTGAGAAAACCAACAAGGATTTGGGCTGTGCAGCCTCTTTCTCATTAATGCAATTTGGGCTTCTGGAATAATTTACTGAGAGGATGTTTCGAGATCAATGTTGCAATATATTTCCATTGACAGGAAAATGCTGTTAAGGATATCACTTTATATATATATATATATATATGTATATACACACTTAAAAAATACATATGCATGAAAATAGTAAAATACATCTACTGGTTTGAATTAGTGAATATATATATTTTATATTATGGAATATGTTATATATATATACACTTAAAATACATATGCATGAAAATAGTAAAGTGTACCTACTAGTTGGAATTTGTGACATATGTAAGGATTATACAAGTGTGTTTAGGAGGGGGGTGTGTGCCTGTGTAAATATATTTTACTCCTGAAAAGCTTTAAAAAGAGTCTTCCATCTCATTCTTATTTCAGTTCCCAGCGTGCCTTTTCCACCTCACTGTTTTAGATACTAATCGTGGAATGGTTGGGGTTGGAAGGGATCTTAAAGATCATCCAGTCCCACCCCCTGCCATGGGCAGGGACACCTTCCATGATCCCAGGTTGCTCCAAGCCCTGTCCAACCTGGCCTTGGACACTTCCAGGGATGGGGAATCCACCCCTCCCTTTGGAGCTGTTTAAGACCAGGCTGATTTGTCTTGGAGTTGTCTTCTGTCCTTCCCTCCTTCTCACTCATTTCCTGTGTAGTTCTAAATCTTACCCAACCTTTAAAGTTCAGTTTACATTCCTGGGAACTCCTTCTGCCTCTTTGGGTTTGTGTCCTCCCAGAGAGCTCAGCCACTCTCCATCCCTCAGCTTTTCCCACTTTGCTTTCCTGGTTCTATTCCCTTCTTCCTCTTCTCCATTTTTATCCTCCTACCTTTTGAGCTGAGCAGCAAATATCCTTATGATATTTACAGGAGAAGCAGTATTTGGACAGTTCTTTGTTTGGTATTTCCATTGGAAATATCACAAGCAGTCATGTTTCCATGATATTTCCATTGACATTAACTCCAGGACGACTTCCTTTAATCGGGCTTAGGGGGGGAGGAAGCTTCATATTCTTCCTCAGCTTTGTATGTTTGATTTTCTCTCATTTTTTTTTTTTTAAAGTCATTTGGTAAATGAACCAGGAGGAAAAGATCACAATCAGTTGGCTTGTCTTTATTCAGATTGAAAACTAAAGCAAATGTAGCTCTGGCAGCAGTTCATATGCAGGGAGAACCTATTGAGGTGATTTCAATATTTATAGATAGAAAAGCTAAAGCTGCTGAAGGACTATATGAAGTAGGAGACATCTTCTACACTGCTTGAAAGCTAACAAATTAGATAATGTAACAAAAATTTTTAATTGTTGTCCAGCTATGAAATGCCTTTTTTGAAAGACCTGACTCATAATAACATATATATACTAAAAAATTCAACCAATGTAAGGCATGTCATGATGTTCTGCATTAGAATTCCATTAATGACAAACCAAAACACCTGAGATATTGCATTTTTACCAAGAAAAAGTGCATTAGGAGAAAGCATTAGTTTTAATCCTGAATAAAATAGATTGTGTTGGATGAGAAACGAGAGTAATTAACTTGTGCACTTCAAACAGGCAGCTGCAGTGCCTGGTTTTGGGGAGTCAGTCAAGAGATCTGGATTCTGATCTTGGCATTTTCACAGGACCACTGAATTCTTCCAAGTCAGTCATTTAATCTCTGTAGTGAGGCAAAATAACTTCTCTACTTTGCAGGAATGTTAAATGGATGATTGGAGGAGCCAGGAGTAATGTTGGCTGTGCAAATGGTGAGCTGAATGGATGCTTTAGGATGCACATTTGCATAAAACCATGCTAAAAAGAATTAGCTAAAGCCAGCCATGCACCCTGGTTTGGGCCCTGGGTAATATTTTTACCTTAATTTGCACCTGATAGAAGTTATAGGCTCAGATGGATTGGAAGGTGGGTGAAATATCACCCAGTTTAAAAGAAAAATGCATCTTATTGTAGCAGGTGCTCAGTCAAATACCAAGGAATCAGAATTTGGACCCACACAGACCATTTGGAAGTTCCTCAGGTTCTTCCCAGTGACTTTGACAGGACTTTGGATTGTTTGTTTGGAAACATTGGTGTCCTGTGCTGGGGGGAATCCACCTGACAACACAACCCTGCTTTTCCTTCCATCTTCCTGAAATGTGAATTTGATGTGGCATAGAAAAAAGTAGAATAGAAAGGAAGATTGAAATATTTTGCAGTATTGAAACGTTGACATGAGGAACAGAAGTTCCAATTTTATTTTAAAGCAGATTTTGAATTTTTCCTTGACTTTTACCCGGTATTTGTGAAGCTTCCTAAAGTCCTGAGGAGTCCAACAGTTCCTGGGAATGTACAGCCATCACAAGGAACATTGGAAGGAGGGGAGGTTGAGATTGGAGATTAGGAAGATGTTCTTCCCTGTGAGGGTGGAGAGGCCCTGGCACAGATTGCCCAGAGAAGCTGAGGCTGCTTCATCCCTGGAAGTGTCCAAGGCCAGGTTGGACGGGGCTTGGAGCAACCTGGGCTGGTTGAAGGTGTCCCTGCCATGGCAGGGGGTGGGACTGGATGTTCTTTCCAACCCAAACTATCCTTGTGATTTTCTATGGACCAGCAGCACTGTTCTTCCAGAACATAGGAAAATGATTTTAGATAATGAGAAGATAAGGGATCTTTTTGAATCCTGGATAATAAGCAGCAGTGAAAGCTTTGGCTGAAGATCCTCCTCACTCTGGGATGCTTCAGCCTCTTCAGCAGACTCACTCTGCATCTTTTAATGCAAAACATGGTGTCTTTACATTAACATTCTGCAGTGTTCTTATATGTCTTTTAATCAATTTTTTAATGAGGAGATAATTACGTTCTATACGTTTCATCTGACAGATCTGACTGGAGTTGGTTCACAGTTCCAAAAATTCCTTAGGATCCTGCATGCAACCCACAGACCTTCTTTGCTGAGGGAAATCAGCCATATTTTTAGATTATTTTGTGTTTGATTTTTTTTTTCTTCTTCTCATTAATTCAGCCACCCTTAATGATGAAATAACCACCAGTATTTGCTCTTTGAGATGTTTTGCAGTGACTTACTTGCTTTGCTGTTGACTTGTATTTTGGATGTTGCCATCAACCAGTGTGTTGAACGAGAAAACGTTGTTTTTTTTGGGGAAAACAATGGTGAGAAACTAAAAATCCTTTGAGTCAGTTTTCAGGTGGTGTGTCCTGAGCACTGTGTTGGCAGCTGATGAGATTCAGAATCAGAACAAGCCTGTGGAAGCCATGAGTGGAAGGGATGATGGTTATTCCTCAGGAACACAAATGTCAGCAGCAGGAGGGCTGTTTTAAAACACTCCACCTCTCTTGACAAAGTTGTGACAGCCATGCCAGGTTTGTGAAACCTGTGAGCTCCCAGGACAGCTTAATTAAAGATGGAGATTCGTTTCTGAGAGGAGGAAAATGTAGTGACAGGTCCAGCTGGAAATGGGAGGTGTGGATGAGCCGAACGTAAAGCTTGGACAAAATTTACTCTTTTATTTTTCTTAACTTTTGTGGACCTTGGTTGATCACTTCCCCACCTTGTACTCCCAAACATGTCTGCACCCAGGAGAGACTTTCCTGGGGTGGCTCTCTGATTTCTGTTGGAATCATCTGCAGGTGGGGTTGTTACAGTCCAATCCTTCCCCTGGGATTACCTCCAGTAAAGCTGAAGAGATCAAGGTCATCCAAAGAGCTCCTGCTCTCCCTCGTCCTCAGATGGAAGGTATTTTGTAAACTACTGCCATAAATCTTAAACTTCTGACTGGAAGGGTGCCCAGCCCAAATCTTGGAGTGATCAGATTAGTTTACATAAGATTTTCTCTTCACCTCAAAGGAAGTGCTGGAAGCTATCACCGAGGCATTTGTTTAATCAAAGCAGGGTTTTCAATTAAACCAATTTGGTTGTCAGAAAATGAAGAAACGACAAAAATAAAATCACAGGAGATGTAATTTAAGAAGGAGAAGAGAAAATAATCATCTAGCCATGCACTGTAACAGGATTTCCTTATCAACCCCTCTCCAGATGCAGTCACTGTCATTTAGGCCATGCCAGTGACTGGTCCCATGCCAACCTAATACAAGTTGGTTCCACTTGTCACCCTTTCAATTTCCCAGCTGGACTCAGTTTTAAAGGGCATATTAACATTATCAAAGGGATCTTTAAGATGTCTCTCGGTTTTCTTCTAAATCTGCTTTGTTTCTAAAGCATATTAGTGGAAAAAAATAATCAAACGCTGGAAAGGGAAAAAAAAAAAAAGAAATATTATTACCTTTGGGTGGTATCAGATGTTATGCTCTCAAATTAAATGTATTCTCTTCTCTTTTCCAAATGTGAAATATCTTCTCCAACACATGGCTGTAGAAATCACTTCCTTTAAGAGCTGGAGAATCCCTTTTGCAGTCAGAAATTCAAGTGATACACATCCCTGGTTATTAAACCTATTACCTGAAAATGTCATTGCTTATTAACTTTAGAAGACTGAGGTTTTTTTTTTTTAATTCAAAATTGCAAATATTCCCAAAGTCAATGTTCAAAATTATGCAGACACTCTTTTAGAGTGGAAAGTGATGAGAATAATTGAAAAGCAGTGGCTGTCTGCATGCTCTTAAGAAAAGACACTAAGGCTATATAAATACCAAAATAAGAGGAGATATTCTCCACTTTTTCATTTATTCTCTCTCTTATAAATTCTGTCTAAAAAGAATTTTTTTAGGCTTTTTTTGTCTAACCTTTCTGAGTTGCAGTGATGAAGAGGCCTTGGTGATGATGTGGTTCTGTTAAGGCAATAGATTTGCTCTTGTTTCTTTAGTTCTTACTGAGGAATTAATGAAAATTAATGGATGAAAGAGTTTTAAATGACACAGAAATTGCTGAAAACCTGGATTGGATTCCTATAATTACTCAGGGTTCTATATTTTAGTCCATTCTGTATTGGAGTTGATGTTTTAGGTGCAATTCTTGCATCTTTCCTCCCTTTTTTGTCATTTTGCTTTTGTTTTTCTCTTTTCCCCTCAGTATCTGAATGACCAATTCCCATCCTTTATAAAATAACCTCTTTTAACAATTTTATAGGCTCCTGGTCTAGCTGACATAAATCCTTCCACCTGCCTAGAGTGGTGAGAAGTTTTTGGAAAGGGAAGAGATTCCTGACCTCTTTACCTGATGCAGGAAGTGTGACTGCTGAATTTCCAGCCAAAAACTCCCCCTCTCATCATTTTCCTTCAGCCATTCACTTCTTCCTCTTCCCTGGGCATAAATCCCTAATTTTAATTTTTTTTTTTTTTTTCCTGAAAGCAGAACTGTTCTTGGCAAGAAAAAAAAAGAAAATCACTGCCTTCTTTATTTTAACCTTTCCTGTCGCTTCCCAGATTATTTAATGGTGTGAAACTTTATTTCATCTGTCTATCCATGTATAAAATCATCTAGCTAAAGGATGCTACTTTTTGCCTCTGTTATATCATTGTTTTTTCCCATTAAGTACTTTGAAATCAGTAGAGTTTTGCCAATAAAATACCAGGGCTAGTGAATTATTAAGTGGTGTTATTTAATCTTACGTGGTTAAACCTAAAGAAATTCCTAGAAAATGGATAGAAAATGCTCTGATTATATCTACAGGATTATCTGTAGCTGATAAAGACTGTTCAGCTTCAATTATTATTACTTTTAAAAGCATTTTTTTACATATTTCAGTTTTCATCTCTGAAAAGTAAGAGAAATGTAAAACTAAGATGCCACAAGTCAACTAAAGCTTAACAGAAGTCTTTGATTAAAAAAAAAAACAAAAAAACCACAGTTGTTGGGTATTAAATTTGCAGGTGCAAATTCTATTCCCATCAAAGATGACACTTCAGCTTAATTACTTTTAATTTATGGAGCATTTCTGGGTGGCACTGCTTCAGTGGGCATGTATTTGCTGAGCAATACTACCTCTTAATGTCCCTCTGGATGGATTTGCATCATCACACACAGCTTTTCCCACCCCAAAAATAAAGGAGTTCTCTTGTTTTTGGAGCAACTGCCTCAATCTGCCCCAGAAAGAAAAATCAGTGTTCTCATTATCACATTTGAGCAACGCACTGTGAGATGTGCCAGGAGTTTTCCCAGCCTCAGGTTCATATTGCCTTGATTGCATTTGAATACTCCTCGTTCTCCTGAGAGCTTGGATTAGTTTTATGATGATTCCCACCTCTTGCACCTCCAAAAGGTGCAGTTCAGGGGAAGGAGGAGGAGGTTTGGACACCCAGTATTTACCATTAGAGAGCTCCTGTTTTTTAAGCTGCTCACAAACCACCGTGCTGGGAGCACTTTCCCTCAGCTCAGCAGTGCATTCCATAAATTTCCTGGAATCTCTTGCCAAAGGAACCACCAGTCCTCTGTATCAGCAGCAGAATCTAATTTTGGCTGAAGCTTTCATGTCACTCATCCCCATCAACCGTGCTCAGCTCAGGAGCTTCCCCCTGTGTTCCACAGCCACGTGGGACCCCTCTTGGTCCCTCCTGAGGATTCAGAAGGATTTGAGGAGATGATAATTTGATAATATGAAACTGCACTGAGATATATTAGAGATTGCAGAGCAGGAGAGCCTTTGAGGGCTGTGTGGAGGGCAAAAGGAGACTCTTGTGTGCTGGTTTGAGACATCAGGGCTGCTCTGGTTGGTGGATGAGATGAGATCTGGAGCAGGGCATGGTATAATCTGAGCACCTGGCTGGAGAAATGAGATATGTTAGGGGTCATGGCAGGATTTTGAAGCCTCTTGCAGTGATTTTGTGTTGAGGGTCAAAGTGAAGTGGGCTGATCTCTCTCTCTGTGCATTTTTATGTGGATGCTGGATGAGGGATTTTTTTTGTTGCTGTGAATTTGATGTTTATGCTTCCATTTGCATTTGTCTCATGGCAGAGACAGCAGCAGGTGAAAAGTCAGGGAGTGGATGGAAGAGAGAACTGGCTGCCTGGAGCTGGCTGGGCTTGTCAGGGGCGAGGGAAGGTCACTTTTCTACCCCTCTGTTGAGTTGTTTGAATGTGAGGATGGTGTGTTTGGCTCAGAATAGACCATGACCCACAGTCAGCAGATACAGGAGATGATTTTGTGTTCCACATCTGGTCTTCTTCCCTCTCTCTGTCTTCATCCTCATTGCCAACAGGCCTCAAACCACTGCACTCTGTGTTGGTCCCAGGTGCAGTATCCAGGTAATGCTGAGAACTGGGGAGATCAAAGGAAAGGATGTTTAGAAAACATCAGAGAATTTATTTTTATATATATTTATATATTTATATGTATATATAAATGTTGCAGAATATATATATTTATATTCTGCAACATATACATATTTATATGTTACACAAGATAAATATTTAAATTTGACCAGTGTCCTGTGTTTCTGTAAAAAAATCAATTTGCCTAAAAAGTCAGGTAAGACTCATCAGAGGCTGAGGTTTTGGAGAGGAGAGAGCAGCAAGGAACTGGGAAAAAGCACTGGGAGCTTGTCTTTGAGGAACTGCAGGTATACCTGGTGGAATGGGTGGATGGTACCAAATTCAGGGCAGTAGATGCTGAATCTGAGTTAATGGAGCATTTGAAGCATTTTTAGTTGAGGTGTGTTGAGCTCTCTCAGATCCTCATATTAATGTTGAAATAAAAATAAAAATTTTAGGCTTTTTTTAATCGATTCAGCATTTTTCTTGAGTGAAAGAGTGGATTGAAGCAACTCTGATCTCAAACCAGAGAATACCTGGAGCATTTACAGCCTAAAGCGTGGGTGGGGAAAGCATATAGAAAAGCATCTGTCAGCTGGGAGAAAAGACATTTAAAGAGGCAGCACTTGTGTCCTCTGGGCCAAAGTTCACCACGAGGATTCCCTTCCGTGCTCCCAGTTCATAGCAGTGATAAGATGTGGTTGTCAGTCTGGATTTTCCCCTTCTTTTGGTCTCTTAATTTCTCAGATATTCAGTTCACCAGTTCCAGAAGTCAAAACTGCAGCTGTGAGGCCCAAAGGCCCCTGAGTTCAGTCGCTCAGGGGGCTGTTGCAGTTCAGAATGCTTTGCTTTTATCCTTCTACTGGTAATTTTAAAGTAGTGGATTTGCTCCTGGCCAGGAACAAACTGCTTTTTGGGTTGTTGAATAGCAGCTTCTTATCTCCAGATTCGCAGATGGGATTGTGGATGTCCCACTTGTGCTGGTTAGCATTGAATAGGAAGTTTTTTGTAAATGATTCTTGGCAGGAGCACTCATTACATTTCTATTGAGATTTATCTCCACAGCTGAGTTTGCCTCTGTACCATGCAATTAAATGGATGACCATCCTATGCAGAAGGAAATGCTTCTATTAAAGATGAAAAGAACTCAGAGTGAAGCCAGCAACACACAGCACTAGGTTTTTAAGCCAGCTTTGCTTCAGTTTTCAGAAGAAATGGGGGAAAAAAAAAAAAAAAGAAGCATGTGTTAGGTATTCCTGGTCTCTGAGATACCACACACATCATTTTCCTCTAGCACGTGCTCATAAATGGATTACATTGTTAAATCAGCCTTTTGGGCTGGAAAAATACTCTGAAAGGGGAAAAAAAAAAAAATAAATCTCATTTTCCACCATTAGGTAATGAGAACGTGCCTGTTGCCTTGCTGAGAGCTGTAAATATTTCCTGCCATGTTCATTATTGCCTTTCTAATGGCAGGACTCCCAAAGCTGACTAGACACTGCATTTTGTTTTACCAGAAATTATTCAGAGAGGTACTCTATGGACTGGAGAGCCCTGTTATATCTGACAAACTAATCATAACATGTCTGTGAATCTGTATTTTCTTAAACTGTTCTGCAGAAACAAGCCCGAATATTATTTAAGCTCTGATTCTACAGTAATTTTTTTTACTAAGCAGACAACTGAAAAATAAGAAATTTGCCTCAGGAGAATGTTTTCACGATCCTGGAGGACTCGCTGTGGCCTTTCCTGGGTTTTGTGGAGCACGAGGAAGTTTTCAGGCTGCTCTGGAGCTCCGAATTTGTGGGTTTTTTTATTTTTTTTTTTCTGGTCCAAAAATCTGTGCTCGTCAGAAAACCTGAACTCGGCTGTTATTTGCCAATAGGTGGCACGAGTGCATTGCTGAGGTTTGCAGGTACAAACTGCAGATCAGCTGCTCACACTGAACTCCGTGGAAAGGCAGCAGAAAGGGCCCTGTGTCTCGTGTGAGCAGTCGCTGGTTCCCACTTGGGGACAATCTGCAGGCTGAGGGGATGCTGCTGCCAGGGATGAACCAAGCGTTTTTGTCACAGAATTGAGGAAAAAACCCTAGCAAAGTTAGTGCATAATAGTTCTGTGAGACAGGAATGGAGTTACTGTGGAGCTATGGGAAAAGGGAATGACCCAAAATCAACCCCCACGACTGCAGGAGCGTCACACACACACAAACCCAAGGCTTTCCTTATCAATTAATATTCCTTTTTTTTTTTTTAATAGTTAGTCTAAAACAAAAACAACAAAATCACCCAAAACCTGCTCAGTGCTACTGAAAAAGTAATCAAGTTTATTTTAAATTCTGGAACGGTTGAAAAAATAAATCCCTCCTGAGTGTAGGTGTGAGGGGTTGAGTAAGAGGAGCTGCATGATAGAAAAGTGGTAGTTTGGGAGGGGAAAGTGAAAGTGATGTGGTGATTTATATGGATCTGCAGCTGTTGGAATCCTTCCTGGGATTTATATGGAACTGCAGCTGTTGGAATCCTTCCTGAGTGAGCTGCAGGCTTTAATCGGTTTGATGCCTCTCCCATCCTCTTCTGGTGGCCCTGAGCAAACCCCACCATGGAGATCCAGCCCTTCAGGGTCCCCTTCTGCCCTGAGCATCAGTGCACCACTGACCTGGAAGCACTTATTTCCTTTTGTCATGTGGATTCTGGGTTTGTAGAATTAAGGAAACTCTCATAACTAACATTAGCAGAATGAAATATTTCCCTTTTCTGCTTTTTTTTTTTTCCCCCCATAACTTTCTCCAGTGTTTACTGGCTGTGATTTATCTAAATTGTGGAGCTTTCTTATTATGATTTATGGGTTGAAGAGCAGTTTCCAGGCTACAAAAATCCTCATTTGAAATTCTTCCCTGTGTTCTGCGAGCGGTCAATGAGACGATGAGAACTCTCCATGTGCCTTTGAAGCCTGGGAATTGATTGGTGGGGGGAGAATGTGAGCAAAGGGTTTGGGAAGTGTCCATGGAACGATTTTGATCCTTGCCTGGATGTTCCATTTCTTCCCAGACCAGGTAATCATCCTGGATTTGTTGATTTGCAGTGTGTGAGCAGGATAGGGGGAATTCTGGGAGCTGGAACAGCTCTTATCCCACTTTTTGGCATATTTGTGGACTGACAACCTTCAGAATGGCAGCACCCACTCTTCTAAATGCAGCTGTTTGCTTTTTCCTTGTTGGAATATGAATATCAGAATAGGATCCAACTTATCATGGGAGTTTCTTACAATATACCTTAGAGGACAGAGAGTTAGAAAATATTTTAGATTTGTTTTGTATTTTTATTCTAATCACGCTTTTTTTGAGGCAACAAGGTCTAGACTTCTGCAGCTTTGCATGAAGATGTTCCTGTCCATTCTCTTTACTCAGAATTACTATTAAGGAGTAACTACTAATTACTCAGCCCATTACTCCCAGGAATGTGAATTGCCACCGTTCATCTCAGTGGGATGCTGATTTTTGAGGCTAAGAACAGAGTTTAATTTTTTTTTCTATTTTCTGTCACTTTATCACGAGGATTTTTCCCAGATGGCTTAGAAAAAGCAAATGTTCCTGAAGTTTTTAAGCAAAAAGTAATTAAAAATTGTAATAAACATAAGCTTGTTAGGGATCACTGTTCTGGGCTTGGGGTCAGTATTTAGCATTAAAGACTTGCAGCTTTTGATCTTCTACCCCTAAAAATTTGGCAGCAGGAGAGAGATAACAAAGAACTGGATGGGTCTGCAGAGCAAGGGGTTTTCTCTAAGGTACGATCCAAAATGAATCATGGGATGGTTTGGATTGGAAGAAACCTTAAAGATCATCTCATTCCTCCTCCATGGGACATCTTCCATAGCTGAGGTTGCTCCAAGCCTTGTCTGACCTGACCATACTAAAATCCCAGAATCTGAAATGGTTTCTTAACCTTCTTTATTGGGCAAAAAAATTGTATCACTTGAGTTCAACAAGTCCCTTAAAATGTGTCCTGACATGTCCTGTCTTTTGTGATAACAGTTTACATGGAGCCAAAATGGAATGTCTTTGGAGAACTATTTACGTTGACGGTAAATAGTTTGACTCCCTCCTTTAACCAGAATCCTTTGGTTTTCGTTGTGTCTGATGCACAAAAGTTAAATGTGGATCATAAATTGGTTCCCGTGGCTAAAGAGTGGAATAATTCAGTTTTATTTCAGTCCCCTGTCTCAGATAACAGCTTCTCATTAGCAGTGAGCAGAGCAGTGGTGCCTCGTGCTGGGGTGGGAGGGAGGGTGTTGGGCTGAGCTCCTGCAGGGTGGGGAGATGGGAAAGCAGAAGGCTTTGTGCTGCCTCCCAGGAGGTCCTGCTCCACTGGGATGTGGGTGATACAGGGAATTCGTGGGCAAAACTTGGACTTTCTCAGCTGCTTGGTGTTGACTGATCTTGGAGGGCTTCCTTCATAGCTGCCTGGATGGCCTGTGCAAGGGCCCTTCTGCCTCCAGGAGGGGATTCAGACCTCAGTGTTGACCACGCTCGGGGTTCTTTTGTTATTTGGGTGATCTGGCCTTTTGTTACATGGAGTGGACGGGAAGAAATTGGGGACCTCCTGTGTCCCACCTAGGAAGCACCTGGACTGTAAATCCAGGCCATGGTGAGCTGGTGCTTTGAGATCAGTCAGTGATGTCACTAAACATAATTTACGTGATTTTTTTTTTTTTCCAGCCTTTCCATCAACTTTTCTCTCTTTATTGGTAAGAAGTTCATGTCACTTCATAACACAGGGAATAGAAACCAAAGATATGAAATGTTCTTTCTTTTAATGACACTGACACTTTGTGCTGACACATTTTCTGGGCCTCTTGCAATTCTTTTTCCCAGTTCCATGTGAGCTTGATCCCACCTGCTGCTGCTGCTGATGTTGAGGTGACTTCAGCACCTAAGTTATGACCTGTCTCCAGGTTGTTATCACCTGGATCCCTTGCCAGTGGATCACAACCATTTGAGCACTGGAAAAGCACCGGCACAAGCTCCGTGCTGGAGGCTTGGCCTGGAGACGCTCCCAGAAAAATCAGCACCTGGGAGACACAACCTGACACTCCCAATCCTTCTGTGACAGCCACATCCCTCAGGAAGGGACAGTGTGAGTTATCCCAGCACTTGCCACAGGGCACAGGCAGATCCTCACCCTGGCACTGGGCATCCCCAGGGATCAGAGTGGAACGGGAGGGACGTGGTCCCTGCACCACGACAGTGGCACGGCGTGACCTGCCAAGCAGGGACTTCATTTGTCTGGACTGAGCCTCCTGCTGCAAATTTCTGGGCTGTTCAGCTTGTTGTGCTACCTGTCAGTCCGTGAACAGATGCACAGCCTTCAGGCTCGTGGAGCCTGCCAGCAACCGGCGTCCTGCTGGGAGCTGTGGGAGGAATGGCAGGAGGGAAGCAGAGGCAGCCTAAAAATAGCAGCAGAACACATGGAAAACACAGGGAAGCAGGAAAGGGGAACCTGGAGCTGGGCCTGTTTTCAGCCAGCAGGGGGATGGTGGGGGGAAAAAGCTGTAGGGCATGGACTGGAGCACTTGGTTGGCAGCAGGATGCTGAGTCCCCAGGAGAACCAGATGTTTGGATTTCCCCAAAGCTGGAAGGAGGTGGAGATGTGTGAAAATAAACTTGGCTAAGCCGGTGTGTTTCTGTTCAGAACTAACCGGGTCTAATTTACCATTTGGGTAAAACCAGAGGGATAGAAAAGTATATTTTTCTTATTTTTCTTGGTACTGTGAGTTTAAGTTTAATAGTTCTCTATCTTAAAAGTTCCCAAGGGTTCAGTTCAGTTGCCTGGCCAAAAACCACGTGTTTTTGTGAATGATTGTGTGGGGCTGATGATAAATCTTTTTCCTCTGATCCCTCAGCAGGAACCTGACCTGTGGGACAGCTGAGTGACAACACAGGTGGGAGTGTCAGCAACCAACCTGAGCCCTGGCATTCCATAAGGAAATATTGGATAGAAAGTTGGAAGACTGAGAGGATCCTTCCTATGTGCTTGGCAGGTTTAGTAACCAAATGGGTGAGGTTTTTTTTTTGGGGACATGGCTGGAGCTCATGGCTGCTCTGAACTTTAATTCTTTGTCAAGGATGACTTCATAAAAAAAAAAAAAAGATATAATATTGAGATTAGAATTGACAAGACACGAGAAAAGAGAAATCAATATTATTATAAGCACCAGAACATTTTAATTTTGGCATTTCAAGGAATAATGGGAATTGTTGATCAGAAACACCATCTGCCAAGGCAGAGTCTCCCTCAGCAAATTGAGCAGTGGGAAATTGTGCTTTATATTTGTTTCTGTTTCTGGAAGAAACCAGCAAATTATTCATTTGTAAAAATTATTCTAAAAGTAATTCCCACTCCTTTTTACTTCCCTGTGTTTAGGAAAGGACTGGAGCAAATTTATATTCCAGAACTGGGGGAGAATCCTGTTTCCTGTGAGGCAGAGTGGAAGTGGGGATGGAAATCCAGCTCTGAGCCAGAGTGACATTGGGATAAATTCCCAAAATCCCCCCTGGCTGACTGATTGCCAGGGGTGCCACCCTTTGGGAGAGACAAACTCTTTAGGAAAACATCACTGCCCGTGCTCAGAGTTATCCTTGGCCTGCAGCATTCTCCATTTGGGAATTTTGATCAGGAATTGATGAAAATTTATGGGGAAAAGCTCCTAAAAAGGTCTATAATGTCAAGAGTGGGAACCTGTGTGCTGACAGTGTCGTTCTGAAGTTTCAACACTTGTTTTCCCAATTTTTATGGTGGGAGTTGGGTCTTCCTAGAGCTTCAAAGAGCAATTTGGGGCTGATCTTACTAAGAAGATAATTTATTTAAAAAAAAATAAAAGAAATAAAAAAAGTTATTAATGCTCCTTCCTGCAGCTTTTTCGAAGATCATAGAATTGGATTTGATTAAAAATATCTCCCCGTGTGCTTGGAGGGGGGGTGGGGGGATGAAATATAGACTCTCTAGTATTTTCAAGGCCAATTAATTTTTTAATTAACAGAAGTACACTTGAAAATCTAAAACATTCATTTGTGGGAATTGGGCTGTTTCCAGTTATTGCTGGGTTCCTTTGGCAAGTCATATTTTTTTAAAGTAGAAAATGAAATTCTCCTGCAGAATGATGAATTGTTTCACTTCCATGCAAGCCTTTAACCTTTTCATTTAATTCTTTTTTTTTTTCATTTGCATTTTGTTGTGTTTAGATTGGTGCCATATCTACAGTTCTGATTAAAACAAGAAATTAATTTGAAATAAGGTTTCACTGTGGTTTTTCAAGTGCTTGCTTCAAAATAACTTATAATTTCCCTCAGTTTCTTAAGCATTTTTTCCTAAATGGCTGCTGGTTCGACTCCTGCAAAATAATCAGGCCCAATCTCAGTAACAGGAATGTGCTCATTGTGAGAAGTTGAAATTATATAAAAGTATTTAGTGATGTTTCAGTTCCTTTGTAAATGGAAATAATAATGAAAATGTGTTGCAATTTGCATTTGTTCATTTTTTTTTCCTAGAGTTTGCTTTATACAGATTGTTACTGGTGTAGAAAAAAAAATGCTCTAACTTATGCTACCAAAATTAATGTCAAAACTAATTGACCTTCATAGGCAGATAATTTTATGCTTCTTTGAACATGGGCTGTGGGATCACCCCATGGATATTACATTGACTGCACTTTTCAGAAATGACTCTTTTTCTTTTTTTTTTTTTTTTGCTATGAAAACTCTCACAGTGACTTCAGAGAATACAGAGGAGAATAATGGAAGTCTGAAAATCTCCAGGTTGGTTTTTTTTTTTGGGTAGTCACTGAGCAGCAGGAAACACCTCCTGGTGCAATGACAAAAATGGGGAAGCTCCCACTTGAAATGGGTGCTGTAAAAAGTAAAGTTGTGTTTAATCTGGAGCAGGGTTTAGTTCTTTTCAGAGGGATTTTGGTCAGTGTTGAATAGCTCATGTGTTTTCCCCTATTTGGCTTCTTTTGTCTTTCTCTGTGTAAATATGTAAAACAAGTCATTTACACTTAAAAAGGGAAAAGAAAAAAGAAAAATGAATGACCACTAAGATAAAAAGTAAACTCCTAAAATCAGGAAAAATTTAACATGTTATTAATAACTCTTTAATTTATGAATTCCTCTGGAAAGATCTCAGTGACATCCCTTCTTTCTTTCTCAGTGCCATATTTATCACATCATCTTTATGGTTTGTCGTTAGGGATTCATTGTGGTTTCTGCTGTACATCAGCTTATTCAGGAGTTCATAATTCAGCCCTCTTAATTTGTAGCCTGGCAATTAAATTGTCCCTCTGCATGCAAATTGTCCTGGGGTTTTTTAGTGCCTTCAATTTAATGGAGCCTTTTTTTTAAGCACTGGTGGTGAAAAAACCCACAGAGGGTCAGATCTGAAAATCCCCAGCTCTGACAAAACACTGACAACTTCAAGCACTGGAATTAAAAATTATGCCCTAAGCCCCCAGCTGGGACACTGCTTATCTCGGGAAATGCCTCTTTTTATTGCCAGATAGTTCCTTTGCTCCAAAAATGTGTGGGATTGGGTGTCTCCCTGCAGGGGTGCCCAGGTCTCTGAAGGGCTGGATCTGAGCAGGAGGTGTCTGCATGGACAGGCCAATGGAGGAGAACCTTTTTGAGTGATAATAGTACAATACTTCCATAAAACTGTAAAAAAAAAAAATAAAATATTGTAAAATTATAATAAAAATATTTCTGTTCTGTTAAAGGGAAGATGTGGTTTGAATCTCCTTGTCCAGCCAGAGGAATAGGAACTTCTACCTTGATGTTATAGAAAGGTATTTAATTTTTTAAGGGCATTAAAGGGCTACACCTGATGCTGGTGCAGAGGTAGGGAAGTTCCCCACATACCTGGTGGTGGAACTGCTGTGTGTGGGAGGGGACAGATCAGGAGGAGATGGGCAAGCAGAGGGTCAAGGTTTTCACAGTTGCCTGCAATACACTGTGGGGTTTTTTTTTAGCCCTTAATATTTATAAATAATCTAAATTTACATTTTGAATATGATTGCCAAGTGGCACCTGTGCAGCCAGGAGCCTGGGTAAACTTTCTGTCACCTCTTGCCATGCAAAAGGTTCAGAGCACAAAGAGGAACATTGCATATCTCTGCCTGCCAAACGTCTCCTTGGCAGGCTGTGCCTTGCACAATCCTGATTTGTTTCCATTTAATTAATGAACACTTTCCCTGCTTTGTGATTATTGTCCTTGCCTGAAGTTGTTCCCATTATAGAGATGAATAAATAGTTCTTGACATTATTTTCTACCTGCTCTGTAATTTGTTACACCATCAGGGACCTGTAGCTTGTCCTTGCTTTTAGTCCCTATTAATTCTATTCCTTCATTTTTGTCTTTTATATGATTTCTGTTTTGTCCTTCACAGTTAAAAAAACCAAACAAACAACAACTTATCACTGGTGTTCTTTTGTTGCTAATACAAATATCTTTCACCTGCTTTTTTATTTGTCAGGGAACACATTTCCTTGGTGGAGTTGAGGTGTCTTCTCCTTTTCCAGGAGCTGTTTGTGCCCCAAAACACCTGAAAGGAAGAGCATAAATTATCACAGATATTTTATGAGTAGAGGAAAGGAATTCTCCCATTTTTCTGTGCATTTTATACCTGTTTGCACCTCTATTCTGTTTATTTGAATGTTTTTTATTGAAGTTAGGCTGTAAGGCCTTTGGCAAGGGAGGTCCTGGGTATGATGTGAGCTTCAACCTCAGTGTGTAATTTAAGGATCATGGAATGGTTTGGGTTGGAAGGGACCTTAAAGATCATCCAGTTCCATCCCCCTGCCATGGACAGGGACACCTTCCACTTGATTCTTAAGCATAAGGAATAAGGAAGAGGGCAGGGGATGTGGGTGTTGGCTGGAGCCCATCCCTGGGTGAGAGGCTGCCAACAACCAGCAGAGCTGGGCTGTGTTTGCCATTTGGAAATTATCAATAAATGACTGCTACAGTCAATAGATAAATTATTCACAGAGAAAACAGCAGGTTCTAATCATCTCCAAATTAATGCCTTCCTGGCATTTGATGTAGTAACACAAATAATTGCCTTGGCAGATGCTGTGCTGTCCCGTGGATTTCACACGGACCAGGCTGCCCTGGAATTGCTCTTGGCCATGAGATAACACAAATGAGGCACCTTTTTGGTGCTTTAAGCTGTGTGGCACCATAATTGACTTGCATGAGAGACAGCTCTGTGCCTGCAGCATTATTCCAAGGGTGAGCTATCCCAGGGTTCCCTCTCCAGTTACGTTGTCCTGAGTAAATTGTCAGCGTGGCCTTCCCAGCCGTGCTCGGTGTGTGTCACCAGTGATGGATAAGCACAACAATCCCTGCTCTGGAGTGCAGTGAGAGTTCAGGACTTGTTTCCATGTCCCTTTGAAAACTGTGGAGATGCTGCTGAAGTGGGTGAATTGGTTGAAATAAGAAAAAAAACAACCCCAAACAAACTCCCAGCAGGATCTTTCTTTCACACTTGATTGGAATGTTTGAATATGGATACGTTGGTGTGTTTGTTCTTCTTTATTCTCTGCACATAATTCATCCTGCTGTAATCTGAATATATTATTTTGCACTAGCAGGGACAGCAGAAGGAAAACTTGTTCGCAGGAGTGTAGTTGGATTTCCTGGCTAATGTGACAAATCCAGTGCCAAGGGACTGGCAGGGAGCAGGCTCGGGGACATTTAAAGCCTCAGTGAGACAAAAAGGGGTCATGTTAAATAAATTGGTGTACTGTGAATGTTTTCTCTGCTGGACTGGTTACAGTTTCACTAATACTGAGATAATGCAAAAAACTAATGGGAAGAGAAGTGTTTGGGATTTATCTGAATTTAGAACAACTTTTGTGTGAACATCTTTAAACCTTCTGACTGAACTGAGGTTTGGTTTTCGAATCTGCAGATGATACTTTTTCTTGTAACAGTTTTAAAGAAAAAATAGCCACTGAGGCCTGAATTTTCCATTTTGAGCCCTGTGTCCTTTTGGGAACAGGTTTGTTGGTCCTATCGTGTACTAACAGATTGCAGAGCTGCAGTGGCAGCTTGAAGTGTAGTTTATCTTTTTGAACAAAAATGTCTTTAGAAGAGCGGGACTGGCTGATCTCCTCTCTGGATACAGCAGTTTTTTCAGTGCAAACAATTTCTCTTCACTTGAATATTAATGTTTTTCAACTGAAAGTGAGGGAATTTAGGTGAGATATATGGAAAAATTGTTCCCTGTGAGGGTGGGGAGGCCCTGGCACAGATTGCCCAGAGAAGCTGTGGCTGCCCCATCCCTGGAAGTGTCCAAGGCCAGGTTGGATGGGGCTTGGAGCAACCTAGGCTAGTGGAAGGTGTCCCTGCCCATGGCATTGTATCATATTATTTTCTTTTTCTATTTTTTTTAAATTTTTTTTTATGCCTGTAATTTCTTCTTTCTTTCCTTTAAAAAAAGAGAGAGAGAGAAGCACCAAAGTGTTCCTTATAAAGTTTGGAATTTTGGAGTGAGTTGACTGCTTGTCTTGTGAAAAAAATATTGGCATTTCAATCATCACAGGTCTTGGAAGCAAACAAAATACAGGCAGAAGTGTGTTCTGGAGATATTGCCTTTCTTCTAAGATTTGTTTAGTTATGCACTGGGAAATATTGACTGAGATCAGGAATAATATTTATTAACATTAGTTATAAAGAGTTATAATCACCTGGTACCTTGGGTTTCAATCCTCCTGTGCCATGGCATGGATTCAGTGAGGCTCTTTCATCCCAGGGTAAGTTTGACCTGTAACCCAGTGGAAGGAAAAGTCCCCTGTATGGGATTGTTTACCTCTGAAATTCTTGCCTTGGAAAACTGCCTCTTGATCAGAACCTAAACTTAGAAATGACCAATAACCTTCAGACATAACAAAATAATCTTTCCACCCTTGTGGAACTGATTGTTAAATCCAGTTAAATCCTCTGACTGACTGATCCCACTGATGTCTAGAACCAAGCAGAGCCCTACAGTCGCTCTTATCGGTGAATAATTCACGTCCTGTGAGTGAAAAAACCCAACAAAACTAAACCAAGACGTGCAAATATCTGTCTTCAGAGTTTAACAACTCATCTTTTGGATAAGACTGTTATAAAGTCATTTGCAGGAAGAAGCTCATACATAAAAATGAATGTTGCCATGCAACAAGTGCTAAAGAAAGAACCACAAGATTTAAGCCTTAATTAATTTCCCATAGCAGCTGGGAATGTTCAGGAATAAGGAAATTTAGGAGCAGCAGTGTTAATTAAGCCTCATTTGCCAGCAATCTCTGGCCTATAACTGATAACTTTGTCTGATGTGATATAAAACCCAGCTGATGGTTTTTGTGATCGTAGCAATATTGTGATATTTAGCATTTAGGCAGAGAATCCTCTGCTTCTCTGATTTGGTAAAACTAATTTGTCAGGCTGTGGGGCCTTAGGCAGAGATGGGCATTGCAGAGAAACCAAAGAGATTTTGAGACACAGTTAAACTCTTACCTTTTCTTTTTGTGATTGAGCTCCCTGCAGATAAAACTCGGTACATCAGTTGGATGGAAGGAAAGCAGAACAGAGCCCCGTGGTGGAACTCTCAAACGTTGTGGTGAGTTGATGACCATAAAAATCTGGAAGTATAAACATGAATACTTTTCATGAGCTATACATTCTCAGCTTCTTCAGCTCCCCCAGTGAGAAGCTCCAGCATTCATGAGCTGTGTGGTCCCACTGTTCCCCCACAAAACTGATTTAATGTGTGTAAGCCGAGGCTCTGGGTATTTGTGGTGTACAGTAGGAAACATTCCTGTAATTAGATCACACCTTCCTGTGGCATGTTTTTCTTCTCCCAGAAGGAATTAATCTTTGCCTCAGAGAAGGTAAATGATGAAGGAGAGCCGAGTTCTCTCCGAGCTGCTGAAACCATGGCTCGTTTTCGAGTCTTTTCCAGGTGATCCATGGAAAAGATGAACAGAAAGGTCAGCGAGTTCTGCTCTGGCTGCAATGCAAAGGGCAGGTTTCTAGTCTAGCAGGTGCTGAAGCAAGTGGAAACATCCCATTCCAGAAGGTGACACAATTATGGATTAGGCAGAATTAGAGAATGCTGGGTCCATTTCCCCATTTCTCTCTAACGTCCCACCCCAAGTGCCTTTGCTTGTTGTCACAAAAACTCCCTGCTTTCAGGAGACTGGTGAGAGCACCTCTGAATTCTGATAGCACTGGACAGGGCTGAGTCACTGCTGCTTTTTGACCTTCACTAGAAGTTTAAGCCCTGGAAAGTCTGTACCTTCAGAGGACTTTTATCTTTGCTGTCACCAAACTTGATGGGTGCTGGCTGAAAAGGGACAGCAACTCTGCCTTATCTTACACAGTAGAAAACAATATTGGCCCTGATACCCCCCCAGTTTCACTCCTATCTTTTCCAGTATCAGGTTTACCCGTGGTATTTACACTCCCAAAATGTGTCATGTGCTGCTGTGGTGACTGGGACTCAGGGAGGTTGGAACAGGAATCTCCAGGGGTACAACCCCCCTGGATGTGATTCAAAACATGCAGTTCAGAGATCAACAGATAACCTGAAATAAAATTACAGATCAGTGTGGCAGAGGCTCATTCTAATATGTTTGTACTCATTTCCTCCCCCATTGGCTGTGCTATCTCCCTTATATATTGGAGAGCTGATTGTCTGGAGGTAGCTCAGCAGCTCTGAGACTTTTTATCACCTCCTCTAAAAGTGGAGTCAATTACAACTCCAGATTAAAATAGTGATGCACTTCAGGGAGTAAAAATGATATCCTGTGATGTGTTTTTCTGAAATTGCTGGTAGGGCCTGGCTGAGTCATAACTCAAAACTTAATGAAAAGAATAGAAAGGCTTTGGAGTCGATCTCGTCGTGGGGAGGGGGAGGATGCAGCTTCCTCCTGGGCTGGGAACAGCTCTGGCATGGGCAGGGCCTAAAACTGGGAACAAGGACAAAGAGGATTGAATGGAGATCAATCATAGAGATTCAGCCTGTATATTAAACAAAAATGATGGGGGAAATATGAGAAGAGCTATACATCTTACATTACGTGTTAATGACCTTCAAATATGTAGAAGGTTGTTCCAGAGAGGAGGGGAATCTTCTGGGTTTCATTTCAGGGTAGACTGGGCAAGAGGCACTGAACTTTAACTGCTGTTGAGACATTTCAGACTGATGCTAGGAAGACTTAGTGGCCAAAGAATGAACTTGGAGCAATAGTTTTAGTGGGGAATGTGATGCTCCTGTTTCATTTTCAATTTGCTGTGTGTCCTTTTGGGTGGCTCTGGGACATACTAAGTGGCCATGCTACTAATAAATACTTCAACTATTTCCCAAACCCCTCTGTGTTTACAGGTGGATGTGCTGAAATCTCTTTATGTCCCACCACAAGCAGATTAAGAAAGGAAATCCTTAATATCAGGTGATATGTGAAAGGAGAGGGCAAAGCTTTTGATTGGGGTGTTTGCAAAATACAGGTTTCTGAATGTTTTGTTTTAAAATTTGGGTTTCTTCAAACTTTTCTGCAAAGTTCTTGATCAAATCTCGCCATTCCTCTATGTACATAAGAAAGACATCTGTGCCTGTTTAAATATAAAAAGGTTTGTGTGCTTTTTTCCTCCATCTGAATCTTGGATTTATTCCTTAAGTGTTTTTTTTTTTCTTCAGGAGCGATTCCAGTTCAATCCACATCCAAGTTACATGGTAAATAAGAGAGATTAGTGGCCATATCTTCACATAAAGACAAAAAAGTTTTTACTTGGAAAGAAGGTCAGAGATTGTTGAAGGCAAAACTGAACTGTTAACGCTCCTGACTTTAGTAAGGGGAGCACAGTGTGGGATGAGCTGGAAAAGTAAAGGATCAATGCAAAATGCAGCTTCACAGCCCTTAAAGTGCAATCTGAGGTCAGAGGTTGGACCTGGAACTCACATTTGAAAGTCTGTTCCAGTGACAAGTTACATAATGTGATTTATTCTGAGTGTGAGTTCATTTTTAGATGTTGCCAGATTATTCAGATTTCACTGGGTGTGACAGTCTGAACTCAGATTGCCTTCCCTTGATCCATCTGACTCAGGGGGAAGACACAAAAATTGGATTCCACATTTTGAGAGCTGAGCTCCATTCTGATGGAATTAGAATTAGTGGAGAAATAGTGCCTAAAGACCCCAATCAGGAATAATGAGGGTGAAGCAGCTTTGAGAGATTATAGATTTAAGTAGTTAGCAGTGTATCTTCTGTGTTTTATATTTTAGATAAGTAAGATTATATTAAGTGCATATATCAAAGTTGCACTTAAGGCAAAATGCAAAGCAAGAGAAACTAAAAAGAACACAAAATAGATTGGTTATGAATTTTCTTTGTGGTAAACAGGGTCCCAACTACATCAGGAGAAATATATTTATTCAGGGTTGTATGATTTCTTTAAATCTAAATTAAAAAGTGTTGCCCTGGATTGTTAGTTTCTGATGTTTCCATTATTATGAGTTCATCATAAAGGAGGGGTCCTCTTCTTTTGAATAAAAATTTTAGAAAATACGTGATGTTTTCAGAATGTGATTAAGAACAGAATTAATTATGGTCATAGGAAAACAGAAATTAATTTAGTAAATACTAAGCCAAATTTTTTGGCAGTTCTATCCCAATTTTGGTGAAGGGAGATTGGAGTAGGTCAAGGCATGAGATGGGAATCGGAGCAGGATGAAAGGACAGAGCTGAACAAGGAGATCTGAACTAGACACTGGCTGGTATGTGGAGATGAGGTAAGGAATTTCGAAGGAGAGGAGAGGATTGGCTTAGCCACACTCAGATCCAAATTGTTTCATGTAACATGACAGGGATGTGCCCATTTTGAGCTAATTCCCTGCTGTGCCAGAGTCCTAAGTCAGTTCTGACAGAGGGGATCTTCTGGGCAGAGTGCACTGATTGAGTATTGAACTCCTGGGGCTGTTCCCTGGTTTTCAGACCTGGCAGTTTTTTTGAAGTGATCCTGCTTCCTTTTTTGTTTATCTACTTTTTTTTTTTTTTTTCCCCCAGGAAATAATGCAGATCAGGTTTTGGCATTTGGCTTCCAGCAGTATTTCAGTGTCATGAATATTCCAGTGGGAATTCCACCAGGATCATATATGGTACAGGGGAATGAGCTGGCAGGTTCTCAAGGTAATCAAGCAGCAATGCAGGTTTTTCCTCCTAAACTCTTGACTGGTGTGGATCTGAGAAAGGGGACTGTTATCTCTGCAGTTTATCAAAGGAGCTTTGCTGAGCTCATCACCAGACAGACAGTGGCCTCTGCCTGTGCCACAGCAGGTGCAGGGCAGGAGATAAGACTGAATGGGCCACAGAGCTTTGGGTTCATCCTGGGGTTGGTTTTGCTCCCAAAAAATTCAGCCAGAGCTTTGCCACTGATGTGGAAGAAAGAAAAGGTCCTTCCATTCACCATGGGCTCAGCACAAGGTGTTACCATCCCCTGTTGATCTCGGGGTTGCATCTGCTCAGTGCACCTTTGGAGAAGGATCAGGATTTGAGCTTCTTTGTGGGAGATGAAGAGGTGGGATGCAGTTGTTCTCAGCAGATTTTAGCAGTCTGCCTTTTAAATGTCCCCTGCATGACAACACTCAGTCCTGGCTTTCCTCTGTTATTACATTTTGCTTTCATTGCAGTGAAAAGAACTCAGATCAGCCCAGGACTTTGTGGTCCTTGCCTTGAATCCAACTCCAGCCCAATTTCTGTCTTGTACTTTAGCTGCCTGCTCCCCTTTTAGGCACCTGATTGCCTTGTGGTTGCAGGGTCTCACATCTCGTTGCCTTTTAGAGCTGAGTTCTGACTTCCAAAGGGCTCTGCTAAAATAGGAAGAGCAAGAGCAGCTCTCCCTGCACTGGAGTACATAGAATGTCTGAGGATAATTTTACTGATTTATTCTCTCTGCACTCTCTTCTTGGCAAAACTTGACACTTAGGTTTGATGTGTGGCAGCAGGATGAACTTTTAGTACATGGCAGGGATCTTCTCTGTTCCGTTTGGTGTTGGTTAAAATAAAACCTTGCTGCCATTTGCTGTGAAAAGTTTCAAATCTTCGTAGTCAGAATTCATTTGCTGAACTTTTGTGCTCTATCACACCTCTGACAGAGACAAAAAGGTTGATTTCTGCCTTGCAATTCTCTGGGAGTATTTTTTTAGCTTTGATTTGAATATTTGTTTATCAACACAGCACCTTGCACCATTTTTTTTTCCCCTTCTGTTAGTTGAATTATTACTTCTGAATCAATGAATTACTGTTTGTGCTTCTCAAAGTTCAGGAAAATTGAGTTCCTGAGGATTTTGAAAGTGCTTAAGACAGTGTTAAGATCATTCAAGCATCACTTTAACATTGTTGGTGGAAATAAGAGCTTTGTGACCTGTCCAGCTCAGCACACTGGGAACACCTGAGCTGCTCTTTACGTGCCTGGTTTCTTCTGGGGAATATATTAAAAAAAATATGGAGCAAAATGTGCATTTTTGTCACTGAGATCCATAAATGGGCACTGCCTGATCAATTAATTCAGGGAAATCCCGTGGCCTGTGCTCTACTGGAGGCTCAGTGATCACAGTTGTTGTTCTTACCTTGTGTCCTGGGCATGGCTGATGTCTCTGAGAGCACAAGCAAGAGAAAAATAGGGATGAACAACTCCAGCATACAAGATCTTGCTGTTTTCTCCCCAAAAATAATTCATCTCATTCCATCTGAAGAATCTCTGAATGATGTCACAGGGAACACAAAGTCTCTTCCATATGATCCAGCTGCTGCTTTTTATTTTCCATAGAATGAATAAACTGTGCCCATGAGTTTCATTTAACATTATCATTTCTTTCCTCTCTGAAAAGCTTTTGATAAGTAGCTTAATACAAAAACACTGTGGAGTTAGGAGGTTCTTGCTTTAAAATTATTTTGAATAGAAGCTCCTGTCCCAAAGGAAAGAATTTATAAACCCCGATAATCTCACTTTAGTCTGATGTTTAATTAATTTTTATTCCAGTTGCTCAATTTCAGGCAATCTGAAGTGTTTTGCAGGAAGAAATGGAAAATGGGAACATTGTGAATTCTGTTAAAATGGGGAAAAAAAAAAGGCACGGGAACAAGCCTCATAGGAGAGCACTGCCTCCATTCAGAGCAAAATCTTTTTATTCAAGTTTCTTTTCATGAAAACCATTCAGCTTCTTGTGGTTTTGTTATTCTGGTAGATGGACAGTTGGAATGTTTTGCAGGACTGCTGGACCTCACAGAGCAAATTAACACAGTCAGTGCACCGAGGCTGCAGTGAGCTGGAACCTGAATTTTATCATTAGTGAATGACATTATTCACCGAATTTGCCTCAACCAGAGGAGCAGAGGGCAAAAGAAAACCAGAAAAACAACCAATTTCCATCTGAGCACTTCACTTGGCCCCGGATATTTCTTCTGCAATTCCAAAACAGCGAGAAATTCCTGCAGTAAATATTTCCAAGTGACTGAGAGCCATCCTGGGATTGCTGTGGGAGGTAACCTGAGGGTAAACTGCATTTGTCCCTGTTCCTGCAGCTTTATGTGTGACAGTGTCTGAGATTATGAGCTCCAGTGATGAGGATAAAAAGCAGATGCTCTTTGGCTGATGCCTGCTTTTAATCTTTGGGGAAAGACGTTAAGTTTAGGACGTGTGGTGAAAATAATGAATTTTTCTGTGTTGAACACATCTCAGCAAAAATCTCTGGTTATAATTTGTTTTTGAGCAATGGCAACGAGACAACCCTTCATTTGTCTTGCCTGTTTCTGTGCTGCTCTGAGCTCTGGTGGCCTGGGGAGAGTTCCATGTCAGAACAAACTGGTGAAAAAGGCTGCAGTAACCACTGAAGACTTAAAGAAATGGAGTTTTTACTGTCATTTTCCTGACCTTCTGAAAAGATTATGATAAACCCATTGATGAACACCACCAAACACCTACCCCAATATCAGAAAAATGTGCTTTTAAACCTACCAAAGTTAAGAATTCTTCCTGTGTGCAGAAAGGACTTGACACTGCTGGTTCCTCTTCTGTGGAAAAGCTGTGGAGCCCAATATGGAGTGATTTTTTTTTTTTTTTTTTTTTTTTTTTTTTTTTTTTTCCCAGAGAAGCTGTGGCTGCCATATCCCTGGAAATATCCAAGACCAGGTTGGAGCAACCTGGGATAATGGAAGGTGTTCCTGCCTCTGGCAAGGAGGAGAATGAGATCATCTGTAAAGCCCCTTCCAACCCCATCCATTCCATGATGAAGTCTTTCAGAGCAGAGTGATTTATTCCTGGAAACTCCAAATTGGAGAGTTTGTTCTTGTGTTAGTGAGTACAAGAACCGGAGTGGTGTGAATGAGGAATTCCAGTTACTCAGACCTGAGCTTGACTTTACCAGGGGAAAAACCCCCAAGGAAAACCACTCAATCCAAACCCTTTAGAGTCCTTCATCATAAAACCTTTTAGTGGGAAGAGTGTTTAAAGCACAACCCCTGGCAGTGTGTCCTGTCAGCGTGTCAACAGCATGGCTGTTGTGTGGGAAGGGATTGTACAAATGGGCTGATGGATTGTTGGCATGGGAGTGACAAAACCATAATTAGGGATGCAGTAAATGGCACGGCTGAGGTTGTGTTTGGCAGAACTCTGAGCTGTGGATGAGCACATACAGGTGGGACCCAGCAATCCATCAGGAAGACGTGTTTCCTAATCCCCAATGCCAGGAGGCCTGGCACTGTGCAGCTGGTACAGTGAGAGAGAGCAGGGAACGAGGCATGGACGTGGATTTGATGGATGAACCAGCTGGTGGATGAGGAATTGGCTGGAAGGACACACTCAGGGCTGTGGTCAGTGCGTTGATGGCCAAGTGGTGAGTGGTGTTTTGGGATCAGTGTTGGGAGCAGCACTGCTGGTCATCCTTGTCAGGGACATGGACAGTGGGACCGAGGGCACCCTCAGTTTGTTGGTCACACCAAGCTGTGTGGAATGGCTCATGTGCTGGAGGAGTGGGATGTCATCCAGAGGGACCTGGACAGGCTAGAGAGGGGGAGCTGTGGGAACCTGGTAAAGATCAGCAAGGTAAATGCAAGGTCCAGTCCCTGGATTGGGGCAATCCCGAGCACAGGTACAGGCTGGGTGGGGAACGGATCAAAAGCGGCCCTGAAGATGATTTTGGGGTGTCCAAGGCCAGGTTGGATGGGACTTGGAGTAACCTGGACTAGTGGAAGGTGTCCATTAGTCCATGGCAGGAGGTTGGAATGGGATGGTCTGTAAGGACCCTTCCAACCCCAACCAGTCTGTGGTTGTGTGTGAGCTCACACTTTGCAGAGTGAACAATTAACAATGTTTGTGAATTATGGAGGGATCACAAACACATCACCATCACTGAGGAGACCAGAGGGGTTCAGTCTGGGCAGATAAAAGAAATTATGTAGTAGTACAAAACTCCTTAGATGATTTTAGCCAAGGGCCTCAGGCAACTAAACCAGCCAGGAACTGAGCTCTCCACAAGCATTTAAACAGCAACTGTTCATGTGGACAAACAAGCAATTATTTGGTGTTGAAAGAGGAGAAGAAAAATGAATATAAAATCTGCTGGGAAGGAGGATAAAACTGGAGTTCAGTTTCCTGATCAGCCAAGAACTTGCTAAGCACAGTTCCAAAGTTCAGAGAGAAAAAAGAGGAAAAAAACCCCCACCAAGATTTTTTATTTTCCCTCTATTTATATATTTGATTGTTTTGTGGCACAGTACAAGCAGTGGTCTGCACATATTGAATATTGTGGGTTTGAGAAAGAAAAACTCTGTACCTAATTCCCTGTAGAGACCCTGCAATGTTAAGAAAGCCTGGAACAAGCCTGGAACTGCTGTATTCTGGGTTCCACATGCACTGGGTGGGTAGGCAGGGCAGACACGTGAATTAAGGCATCACTGGATGAATTACTCAATAATTTACATAGTACAGAACCACAGGGCACATACCTGACTGAGGCATTTCCTAAATATAAAACACAGGCTCCATCTCTTGGATAAATAATTTTGAATACTTAAGACACTTCAATTATATTAATCTAATTGGGTTTTAATTTCCTATCGCTTGGGTAGAAATGAAATTTTAAAAATACTGCTGCAATCTTAACATTTAGAACAAACATGAATTTTGTTTTCTCTTTTTTTCCAATCAGCTGCTTCTGATTCCTTTTGGTCTGCAGTGCCAGATTGCTGTGAAATCAAAATTCCTCAGCAAGAAGATGCTCTGAGAGTTCCAATATTAGATTATCAAGTTAAGTAGTTTCAGAATATTACATGTGTTGGGGATGGGTGTGTCTCTGTTCCTGTCTAGACTACAACTTCTAAATACCTGTAGAGATTTGGATCTTTAAATGGAAACTTAATTTTGAGTTTTGCAGCTCCAAGTTTTTTTTTATTTATTAAAATTTACTTAAGCATCTTGTGGAAATTTCAAATCCAATTCCTATTAAGAAGAAAATTGAAAAATCAAGATAAGTTCCTATTTATATTGAAAGGTCTTAAAAGGTCTGGTTTTCGTGGGTTAACCGATGTTTTATTTATATATTTTTATATATTTATGTTTATTTATTTATTTATATTTATTTATTGTGATTTCTTTCTGCAAGGTGAGTAAATGATGTTGGGATCTGGGTTAACCACAGGGCTGTAGGAGGATGAAATCCTTCCCCAACTGGTGATGGAGCATCCAGGGCTGTTTGTGTGGGATTGGTGTTGTATGGGAGCTGTTGGGCTGGTTCTTATCTTGTGGGTTTTTTTTCAATTTCATCTAAATAAGAAAAGTACATATTTGGTTTCCATATGTAGAAGAGATTTTAAAGCTTTTTTCCTCCTATTTATTAAAACTTTTTTTAAGTGATGCAGTAAGATTTCCAGTTGCCAAAATAAAAAAAAAAAAAACACAACCTTGTGAGGTGTATTTCAAAGAAAAAAATATTACAATCTATAAACTTCCAGACTCCGAATTTCTACATGAAATGGCAAGTTCATTTTGTGTTTTAAACTTGTGTTTTTAGCTGTATGGAGCCTTTCTCTGTCCAACTGCTGCTTTTTTGCAGTGTCACCAAAACAGGGTAGAGATGTGCTGGCTTGAGTGTTAAATAATTCCATTCTCAGGGATATTTATTTCAGTGGTAATGCTTTTAAGAAGGTGCAATTAAAAGTCAATCAACAGTATTCTGTGCCTGTACTGCTGACTCTCAGAAATGCAGGCAAACACAAATACCTGGCACGTTTGTCTTTGTTAACACGTTGAGCCTCTTCAGCTGGAACAGCGAGCCCATAAATGCATTTTCCAGGTGTTTCAGGGTCTGGCAAAACAGCAGAAAGTTTGCTGTTAAACACCTTATTTTCTGAGCTATCAGAGCCAAGGTGTGGGTGTTCATTGGGGTTTTTCTACCTGATTTTCTGTTCCTGGAAGATCCTGTCCTGATCAAGATCGGTGTCTTGGGGAAGGCAGAGATGATTTGTTGTGTGTTAAATCACTCTAAACAGCAGACAGGAAAGGTGTTTTAAGTAAGAACAAAAATCATGAGAGATAATTGTGGATAACACATCAATTACTTCTCTTATCTTGACCATTTCTCTTCCATGATAAAAACTCTTTCTGAGAGAAGGGAATTTAGCGGGTATTTCCCATGAAAATTGTTATGTGTTGCTCTGTCAGGGCTGATTTACTGATGACAGCCAGTTTATTCTGATTTGCTTCTCCAGTCAACCATCTTGAAAAAATATTTTGTGCAGTTGACAGATTCAATTATTTTTATTTAAAAAAAATTGGAGTTCTCGTGTCAAAAATGTAACAAGAAATTACAGCATATCAACTCCCTGCCTGTAAAACTGAAGTTTGACTTCAAATCCATCATTTTCTTGACCTAAAATTTATCAATTCAAATTCTTTAAAAGGAATATTAAACTATTTGTAAGTCTGTGGCTTCCCCCCCCCAGGTTTCTGGCAGATTTTATGTACTCAGTTTTTATCTTAATATTTGTGGCATTCCAGTGTTTGTGGGTTGGTATTTCACATTCCTCTTTTGTGTGGATTGCTGTTGTGCTCCTCAGTGTTAAAAGACAATCAGTAATTTATTGTTAACAAGGTAAAATTTATGATCAGAAATGTGCCTGGCTTTTTTTTTATTTGGAAGTGTGTGGGAATTCTCGAGGGAATCAGAAGTGCTGAGATCCAGACTGAGTGGTTGGTGTTCCATTGTCTGTGAGGGCTTAAATATGTTTCTCAGGAATTATCAGCACAGGAGGATTGTTCCTAAATTTTTGTGTACCTGTAAATTTGCCTAATAAAAGGAGGCAGAGTGGTCACTAAAATAAGAGGGAATATCTAAACTGAGAGGACACAAGGAACTTGTGGAAGTGTTTTCCCTGTGTTGTGTCCTTGGAGTGATTCCTTGTGGTCATTGCTGTGATTGTGCTGGAAAACAACTCCATACTGAGATGTTTATCCTCAAAGTTAATCCTAATAGTTAATTGTTGAAGTTGTCCTAATAACTTTGTGATTAATTTAAATTTAATTTAAATAAAGCTGCACCTGCCTTTAAAAATCCCCCAATGGTCTTGGGTGCTGATGGTGCTCCCTCAGCCTCCACCTGCCACCAGTGGCATTGCAAAATGAGACTTTAGAGCCACATTTGCAGCCTCTGAGCCTCCATTCAGTGACAACAAATCCACTTGAAACAGCAGTTTCTGCCCCTGCAGAACTGAGGATTCTCCCACGTGTTATCCCGTTCATTTTCCTGCCACAAAAACAACAGGGAAGCCTTAAAAATCCAGCTGAAGCACAGTGGAAAAGCTGAAAAACCACCATTTTTTTTTATTTTGGCTGGTTTTCCATGTAGAATTTCCAAGATGAGAAGCAAACCAAAGGGCCACCTGGTGGGAAAGGAGAATGATGATCCAACGACCCTAAGTGGGAATAAGTGCAAGGAAAAAGAGGGTGAGGAAGACAAAGCGAGTTTTAAAAGTATTTTATTTTTGAGAAATACAGTTTGTTTTAGGAAAACTTCGGTGTGTGCATTGGAACTGAAATCCCTCTGTTGTTGTGCTTTTGTGCCCTGGGAAGGTGTAATTGGTCTTTCACAGCCATCTGCTGGTTTTGAACCCCAGTGCTGGTCAGAGCAGTTCCCCTGATTTCCATTGCTTTGCCTGGGAAATTCTGTGGCACAAAACAGAGAGGAAAAATAAAAACAACTGGGGAAGAGGAATCCCTAGAAAATAATAAGTGATTAAAGAAGGCAAATCTTATCCTTGTGAGTAGGAGGTGTTATCAGGCACAGACATGGTTATGTTCCTCTCTAGAAATCTCAGCAGAGGATGCTCTGATGTCCCATCTGCCTTGCGTGCTGGGACTTTCCACTGCCACTTCCAGGATGAACAGGGATTTTACCTGGGGAGAGAGATTTTACCCAGTTTTCAGTAACCCAGACAGGATCTAGAGGTGGAGTTTGCAGCTCTTGCTTATCTTAATAAGAAACAAATAATAAATTGAAAGTGTGAGTGTTTTCTGGTGGTGCTGAGCTACAGCTGAATGCAGACACACAGCAGAGAGGGTTTTTTCCCTACATCTTACCTCAAGTTTATTTTTCACCATCTTATCTTTGAAAGCCTGAAGAAATCTGGACTTAGAATATTTTCTTTTTGTGGCAGTCTTTTTAGGAAGATAAAAGTATTCCTTTTTTGACATGGAGGACAACATAAGGGATTTCCTTTTTAACTCTATTTTATCAAAAATATTGACTGTCTTGCTTTTTTTTTTTTATTTCCTCGTGTGCAGCAGGGTTTGCAGATGTGTAAGTCTCTGAGGGAAACAGAATTATTTGTACGTGAGAGCAGAAGAATTTGTTAAACATTTGCTGGGTTTATTTTTATTTTTTTTTTATTTTTTTGGTGGAAACAAAGCCTGCTGTGTGGGTTGCTTTCACAACAATCTCTTCTCCAGCGTTCCCAATATATAATTAAGGACCACAGCATGTTCTCAAACTTTTTTAGGCTATTGATAATTCTAAGCTCAAACATCTCCTGGAGTGTGTTTGGATTAGCAGGGTGCCACAAAAATGCTGGGATTGAACTGGATGGTGGGAAATTTGTAAGGGAAGAAGTGCTGGAATTGGTGGTGCCCTCTGAAAATGGTCTTTAATACTTTGAAATTATGTTATAATAAAATATCAAGGAGAAAGGGGGGAAAAAAAAAGTTTTCCCCTTTGTATACTTTCCATTCCCCAGAATTAAGTGTATGAAATTTTACCTAATAAGAAAAAGCAAGCTTTTAAATTAAGAGCCAAGTTTTTTGCCTGGTTTCAGCTTGCAGTAAAATGTCCTACTCATCCCTGAGGTGTTATGGGTCACTTGCACAGCTCAGAAAAGTGTGGTACCTAATTAAACACGTCACTTTGTGTGCTGTAATTGTCCCTAATTGCCATGGAGGGGCCAGGGAATGGGACAGATTTGTCCCAGAATTGCAGGATGGGTCAGGCTGGAAGGGTCACTGGGGCTCCCTCCCTGCTCAAACAGGGTCATCCCAGAGCAGATGGCACAGGATTGTGTCCAGTTGGGCCTGGAGTATCTGGTCCCCTCCCAGGTTTATCTGAACAACTCCAGCTTGGGAGATAAGGGGGGGTTCCTGCTGTTTCCCTGGGTTATCTCTGTGTTATGTAACAGTCAAACTGATAAAGGGGAAAAAAAGGTGTTTTTTAAATAGTGCCTTTTAGTAAATCATAAAAAACCATAGCATAGCATTGTTACTGATGAGATGTTCTGTTCTGCTTTTAAAATGTGACTTGAAATTCAGGTGCACTCTGGTTTGTGTTAGAGGTATGGAATACACTGTTTTAATTCTCTGTGCTCAAAAGGTAGGAGCATTACTAAAGACAGTAGTGTTTTGGAAGAAAATCAGTCCTTTAGCATCAGTTTGTAGAGTTCTTTTGGGCTGACAGGTAGCACTTAAAAATGTTTTCTGCATTTTTTTTTTCTCAGTTGTCACCTGACAAGAGTGCAATAAAAAATCAGAATTACATTCAGATTCTAAAGCAACTGAAACTAAATATTATGAAAGACAAAAAAGTGATCAACAGACAAAACAAAGCCTATTTAGTAAAAGACATCTAAAATCTGTCAAAAATAACAGAACACCTCCTGTTGATGTTAAGCAAATGTAGGTCGTGGTTTCAGCTGTTGTTTTGTAGAGCACAGATGCAGTTGGGTTGTTTTGTTTCGTTTTTTTTTTTTTTTTTTTTTTTGAGAAGAAACGAAGTGGCAATTCCACTTCAGTGGGAAGAAACAACAGACATGTGTAGGATCTCTCTTTTCATGCAGAATAACATGTTTTTGGGAAATGTACCACTAGTGTAGATGGGAAGAGACTCAGGAACACTGTCAGTCTGATCAGCTGCGGTGATTTCGTTGTTGGTTTTTATGAAATGCACTTTATGAGCTCCTTCATGCTTCAGAGAGATGTAAAGCACAACATATTTGCAGCTTCAGTCTTCTAATTGACTCTGATATTTTTTTTTCCCCTCTGAGTGTTCATTAAAGGGAGATGATTTTGCAGTCGATACCTTATGATTTGTTATAATGCAAATAACATTTAGCACATCCTGGAGACTGTCTGAAGAATTCCCACAAGCTCCCCGGCAAATGTCATCTGACTCCTGAATTGAGTGAGGCACTGCCTTCCTTTTTGCTTTCCTGCAATTTGTCATGCTTCATACTTGGCTAAATCTGCCAATTTTCATTGTCCTCACCGACAACAGCTGTCACCCAGCCACTTGTGTCTGCAGAACTCTTGGTGGCAGCATCCTCCACGTTACAGGGCTGGAATGCAGCCCCAGCACTTGCAGGTGGGCAGCCCTGAGACTTCTGGCTGGGTCATGCTCAGAAACAGCACCAAGGAATCCCGGGATTGTCCTGGAAGGGAAGGACACTGCTGGGTGACCCAGAGTGGCCAACGGGTCAGTGGTGTCGTGGTTATTATCCCTAAACTGTTTTGCAAGACTTGTGTTGGCCCTGATGGAATTAAACCTATAGGAGAAGCCTCCAGGTGGGAATCCAACCACTGAAAGGCTGCAGGGCAGGTAAAGAACTTCCTTCTCTTGTTGGCTACAGAGCTGAGAAGATCCTTTGCTTTTGGGTGGTCTCCTTTATTGTGGGCTCACGGCTGCAAATTCAAAGTGCTTCTGAATTCTTCCCCGATTTAATGGACAATTTAGATGTAAATGATGGACAATTCTCACTTTTGAGAGCGGAGTTTGGAATAATTTTCACTCTGCCATGAGAGAAGTTCCACTTTTACAGTTAACCAGTCTTTAGGGGAGGTTATTTTGTAGCTTTTCTTCATTTTTTGCTAATTTTGGGGAAATCAGGGAATTCCTTTAGAATTGCAACCTCTCCCTGAGTTTGCACCTGGTATATTAGATACAAATACACTGAAATTCAGTACCAGTTATCCAAGCCCACAGTTTATCCTTGTAAAGAGTTGGATAAGTTATTGCCATCTTCCTGGTCTGCTGGTAGGTGGGGTAACTCCACAGAAGGTTCTGGTTTCTCAAGGCTTTCTCATTCAGAATTTTCAAAATAATTCCAAAGGTTGATGATTCTGGTAATTAATTTTATCTGACACAAGAATGTTTTACTTAGTAATTAAGAGGGGTAGTTCCAGTCTGAGGCATATTTCAAATAATTATTTATTATTGCTGTTTACAGTCATTTTATCAATTGGATAATTTTCACTTGAATACTTAAATTCTAAGTAAAAGGGATGAATCCAGAAGACACTGAAAAATCATTTGTGCATGTTTTGGAATGAAAAAAGATTTCTAAAATTTATGATATTTAATACTGCAAGTAAGAAAACAGAGGCCCATGAAATGTATTAAATTAAAAACACCCCCAACACTGAGGATTAACTTAAAATAATGTTTACTGAGATGGATAAAATCATGTTTATTATTTGAGATTGATAAAACTGTGTTTATTATTTGAAAGGGGTAAATAAGTAACTGCTGGTTTGGCCTGCTTGAGCTTCAATATTCAGCTTTAAAGAGGAGGAGGATGGTTCAAGTGCTGCATTGGATATTTGGGATGCTGTAGCTGGTTGTGTAGGACCGTAGATTGCTGGGTTTATGATTCCGGATGTTCTGGTCCCCCATGGCTGGTTGGGATCACTCGTGAAAGGGTTTTGTCTCTGCCCATCGGGATGGCACAATGCACTGAGCTTGTGTTCAGGGATTTAAAAACAAACAAACAAAAAAACCCAAACAGTAAACTGAGTGCAGTCAGCATCAGTGAACCCCCCATCAGCCCTGGAGCTACGAGCTCAGTGTGCTGGGAGTGCTGCAGGGGAGGGTTGGAGCTGCTCTGGTTTGGGATGAGGAGTTTACAGCTGATGGGCTCGAGGTGCTCTGGGCTGCAGCTGCAATTCCACCCTCAGGCAATGGAGCTTGTTGTTCAACTTTCTTTTCTACTGAAAGCTGTTGGGAGGATGTCTCTTTGCTGGTGTAGCTGTGGAGGGTGGAATGGTCACCTGAAGGGGTCAGGCATGGTCCTTCCTGCAAAGGGTTGGCCTTGTCCAGCAGTGTTTACTGAATTATGATTGTCACTGGGGAGGGAAGGTAATTTTTCTCAGATTGGTTGGTGCAGAAGTTTCCACAATAGGCAGCCTGTTAGGTTTTACAGGTTTTACAGTTATCAATATGGAAGTTTTCTACTAATTTTGGGTCCAGTCTCTAACCTGGCAATGCTGTTATAGAGTAGTTTAGCAGTGGGTCTTACTTTGATTAGGTCTCAGCAACAGAACAGATCGACAGCCTGGTTTAATAGAAGGTGGCCCTGCCCATTGCAAGGGGGCTGGAATTAGAGGATTTTTAGTAACCCTTCCAAACCAAACCATTCCATGATTCTATAATTCTATGATTACTATCTCTCTACTAATATCTTGCAGTGCTTTCTGGCTGGGGTATCTGTAGGACACCCCTTCCTCACCCTCACAGACATGTCCCCATTTCTGTGGCTGCCCCCTGAGGTAACTTTTAGCTGATTTCCTGATTTCCTTTGCTCAGAGGTTCTGCACAAGCTGCTGCCTCGTGGCTTTTTTGCTTTGCTTTCAGGCAGGTTTGGAGCTCTGCTGTTGAGACCTGTTACAAGCACCTGAGACAGCAAATTCAGCAGTGCCCAGGTGCTCCCACCCACCCTGAGCGGGTTGTAGCAGTCATTTCCTGAAGTGATCAGAGACATGCACCTGGCAATAAACTCAGCTGTCTTGTAGCTGATTTTTGAGTAAAGGAGAACTCACCATCACTGGAAATGGTCTTTGTTATTTGTTTTCTTGTTCACCAATGCAGCCTCACAGTGTTTTATCTATAAACAGTGTGTGTTATCTGCAGATAGAGTGGCTTTTTCTCACTCAGAAAAATACCATTTGCTGGTGCTACGGCAGATTTGGCTTTCGTTTCTTGATACTTCCAGTTTATCAGACAAAACTGAGGATTTGCTTGCACAATCCAGTGGATCACATGAAGGCCAAACTCAAAGTTAACCAAAATCACCAGGTAGCCTATGTGGCCCTCCCTTGCTGCTGTTAAAGGCAGAGGTGATTCCTTCCTCTCCTCAAGGCCTGAGGTAAGAAGTTCCTGTCACCTTGGGATCTGTGTCCTGCTGAGCATCCCAAAGTATTCTAATCTCTGTATTTAGCTCTTCTTTCATATGCATGTCTGCAAGAGCTTTGCACAGATGGGTAACAGTTTTTATCCACGTTTCTCAGTGGTTTAGTGTGGTTACATCAGGAGGAGTAATTATTTCTATCAGCAAGATTGTGACAGCCACCACATATTATGGAAATTTCCTTCATTGAAACTTTAACTTCCCCCCCCCCCCTTTTGTTTGATTCTTACAGCAACACAAAGAATAGTTTAGAAATATAAATTGCAATCTGTAGGAGAAATACAAGCAGCCTGGCTGTGAAGCCGAATCCCGTTGGAGCACTGGGAATAAAGCCACCTACAAAGGAAAATGAGCAGAGAGAACATCACAGCTTGAGCAGTTGTCACTTGTCAGGAGAGGGGAACCTGAGCTGAGCCACCACTGACCCACCACCCTGGGGAAGACTCAGTTTGACAGTGATGGTTTGTGGCTGCCAGGGTTGGGAAGACTCACGAGGTGGCTCATCAACAGCGACAATTCCTTCATTACCCAGCACATGGTGTGTGGTTTCCACTGCTTAACTGCATCTGGCTGAGCCACTGCAACTCCTGTGGGATGGGGGTAACCATTTGTGCTCAGGGCTAATGCACTTCAGCTCCCAGGAAAGACCCTGAACAATCTTTCCTAACCCCGGGAGTTTGACTTGTAAAACATCTGTGCTTGGCTGCCAAACAACAGCCCTGGCTGCTTCTGGGGAATGGAAATGGGATATTGATACAGCTGGAATGTTGGCAACAAAATCTGGGTGAAGCTCCAGTTGTTTGAATGCATAAATTCAGGGCAAAGGTCTTTTAATGCCTCATCCTTTCTCACTGATCACAGCTACAAATATTACACTGTCAGGTATTGGAATGTGATCCCTTTCTGGCTTTGCAATAACGTGTGATAACTGCTTTCAGAAAGTATCACTAATATTTCATATTTCTATATCTAGTAATATTAGACTATTCCAGTTTTTTTGTTACTTGAACCTCATAAAAGCATTGTAAGGATATTAATTCGAGTTTTACCAGACTGACACACAAAGTACATGGGAAGAACCGGACTCAAAAATGAACTTGTGTTCATTTTTGAGTCTGGTTCTTCCCATGTGCTTTGTTAACCCAAAGCTTTCATATTGACTAACCCTCAGAACTCATGTCAGCATCTCTCTCACCTCTGCATTGTGAAGTCTAAAAGTTATATAAGAGTTTTTTTATGAAGATTAGATCAGTGTAAACCTGCAGCACTGTGGGATAGAAAAATGTGTGTGTTCATCTTGCAGTATTGCTGCAGTGCAGAAATATTAGTCCAAGACACCCCAGAAATGAGTGTAGATCACCTTAAATGCAATTGAAAACCTTACAGTTAAAACCAAAGCATATTTTAGATTGGAAAAGGGAAATGTAACCTTCTGACACTTGAAACTGGGATAATTATCTTTTATTAGTATATAATTGTAGTGCATGAGCGGAGAGATATTACCTGGAACTAATTACTGGTTAAAACCAGGTGTGATTTGTGGAATGCTTTTATATCTGCAAATTTAAAATAATTGGCTTATCTATGAAAATACACATTTGCCTATGGAGTGTAATAGAACTGAAATGTTTCATTCTTAATTTTACTAAGTACTACTTAAACATTATTTAAAGATTGTTGGGTATTTTTTTGCCAGATCCTGAGTGCACCATCAAATCCTTGATGTGGAACAGGCTGAAAGGGTGGCCTCTGTGTTTGTGTCCAGGTAAGGTGTAACAAGAAGGTTTCAAATTAATGAATTCCTTGCTTCTTTTGATCCTCCTGGGGCCATTTAGGCAGTGAGATACAGATGGTGAGGAGCATCTCGACTACATTTCATGTTCCCACCACTCTCTTTGAGAACTCTCTAATGCCAAGATGGAAGGGGTGAATTTTCCCCTCCCCAGACACAGAGTGGACATTTCAACTCTGGTAACTGGTGGAGAATTTCACAGTAAAGGACAATTCATGTGGTGCTGTCCCGAGCAAATCCCAGCTGCTGCTATTTCTGGTGGAATTGGTTCATCCTGCCTGTTTTTTTGTGGTGGTTTTAGGGATGGTTCTGTAAGTGAGAAAGGGGAGAAAATTTACTGTGAGAGGAAGAAAAATTGTCTGATAGCAGCTTGTGGAGTTGGGGGTCATGATAAGGGGCGTTTGGGACCACTGGCCACTAGAACATACATGTTATGTGTGATCATCATGTACCCCAAGAAGTAAGACCAGAGATTCAGGGTTTCCAGAGAGAGGCAGTGATTTTTTAATTAGAATGGCTGCAGGATTGAAAAAAGGATGAGCTTTTGAGCTTCCTGTTCTTTGAGCTGGTCCTAAAAGGTGATTTATTCTTTTCCATCAACATCATTTTTTCTAGAAACACAATGTGTCTTCAAATGTGGTATCACTGCTTTCCCTACCAGAACATTTTATTCCAGCAAGTCATTAAGCCCAATAAACTGGGAGCAGAGGGATATTTAGGCAGAAAGGACTGGTAAGTCAATAAGAGGTGTAACATTTATTGTTCTACTGATTTAATGCAAAAAGCTTAGTTCTGGAGCATATCCTGGGCAGAACTTGGAGTGTCTCACATCACACAGTTTGTATTTAAGGAGCTGGCAGGACTATGATGCTGCTGTTCAGAAAGTAGAAAACTACCACTGTGCAGAAGTGGAAAATACCTGCTCTTGTGCTGATGGAGCTGTCAGGGGACTCCGGCGGGAGAAAATAGCTCTGAGCTTGGAATCAGGCAAGTTCTGCTGACATCAGCTGGAGGGGAAACCGTTGTGAATTCAGGCTCAGAAATTTCTCAGAAAATCACAGGGGGTTGTGGGAGAGGTGTGTTTTCAGGTGAGCATTTAATATTTCATACCCTGGCTTTTAGTACTGGTGTCACCACCAATAAAAGGATCCCGAAAGTTGTGCTGGGGAATTCTGCTTGTGTCTGCTTTCTTATGTGAACCTATTGAACAGTTAATCATTTCTTGTAGAATTGCTTGCCTTTGACAGCTGCCCTTCCACCAGAACGAGCTTCAGCTGCTTAGGACTGAGAGGTTCAGACCTGACAAAAAGCAATGATATAGACTTGAATCTCTTTTGGGTAAGGAATTGAATATAGATGTTCTTGTGCCTCTGACTGACCTAACTACTGAGCAGTCAAATAAATGGAAGTGATATTTGCTCCTCCAGCTTTTTTTTTTTTTTTTTTTTTTTTCCTCGTTTTTGCTAGCTGAGGAAAAAAAAAATCTTATTTTATTGGGAGTTGTGAGGTGGTTTTGCTAGGAACCTTGAAGTATAAAGTAAGGAAATTCTGGTGCTTGGTTTTTGTTTGATCTTTTCAAATTATTTATTTATTTATTTATTTTTAAATCCTATGTCCCTTCATGAATTTATCCAAGCGGCACCAAGAATTCAGTATATTTAAAAACCCGCCCTTTGAAATATTAGTATCGTTAAAAGTCAACTTTAAAATTAAGGCAACTTCTTCTGAAAAACTTACCCTGGGACAAGTGTCAGGAAAAATTAAGCTTTGCAGACAAAGTGTGCTGAGATGCACAGTCATTTTGGGAGGCACTTTTCTTTGGTAGCACAGAAAATGCAGACACAGAGATAGCAGTTGATTGCTTTTCACTGGGGAATAAAGTTTAGCTTTTAATATTCCTTGGTAGTTGCTGGCTTCATTAAAGATTTTTAGTGAGCAAATGCAGCCAGCAGTGCTTTGATTCAGCTAAGTGGGAGTTATTAAAACAGTTGTCCTGAAGTTTTTGTGCAAAACAAAAGATGTAAATAATTGAGGTTTTATATATGTTAGGAGTAGTAAGTGTAGGAAAATACTGTGTCTTAATACTAGGCTTAACAAGGGAAGGCAATAAATCATTTCTGATTACTGGTCTTGACAATTATAGGTTTCCTCATTCTAATCTTTCAAATTGAATCCTGAGCTGAGACTTCTTTGTAAGCGAGATTTGCTTTTCTTCTTCTTCCGTTCAGTGGGATGTGGCACTGCAGAAATCCGTGTGTGTCCAATCCCTTCCCTGCCTTTTGGATCAAGATCAACATTTTTTGCTGAAAAAGATGGAGGACTTTCCACAGCCATCTGGAATATGGCTGTCATATGGCTGCTTCAGATCTTCCAGGGGAAAAACATGGACCAAATGGATTCCCAGCACGGCCAGTCTACCAAGTTAAATGTTGATTACTTTTGTGAGTCTGTTCCGTTTAAAATCTGCCATTCAGCTTCATGTATTTAAAAAAGGAGGATTGCTGGAAAGTTAAATCTTTGAGGATGGTGTAGGAAGACCTGAGGTAGGTTTGCTGGAAGATGCATTTTCTCCCATCACTTTAGGAAAGCTGCAGGTACACGGAGCTAAATAAGGAATGGTAAGTAATTTTCCTGAAAATTAGTCTTTTGTTATTGTCTGGCCCTTGAGGTTGGTGCATAAAGAATGGAGGAGAGCTCGAGATCTCTGTTTTGCTCCTTCCAGTGTGTGCCCCACAATGCTCTCTTTGCTGATGGAATGTATTGGTAGGAGGGATGAAAGTGTTCAGTAATTGAGCATATCAGGAAATTGTGTGGCTAAAAATTAGGATACACAGCCAAAATCATAGAATCATGGAATGGTTTGGGTTGGAAGGAACCTTAAACACCATTTCCTTCTACCCCCCTGCCATGGGCAGGGACACCTTCCACTAGCCCAGGTTATTCCAAGCCCTCTCCAATCTGGCCTTGGACACTTCCAGAGATGGGGCAGCCACAGCTTCTCTGGGCAACCTGTGCCAGGTCTCACTGCCCTCACAGGGAAGAATTTATTCCCGACATCCAATCTAAAATTACTCTGCGTCATTTGAAGCCATTCCCCCCTGTCCAGGCACTCCAAGCCATTTTAAAAACTACCCCTCTTTCTTGTGGCTCCTTCAGGTACTGGGAGGCCACAATCAGGTCACTCCAAAGCTTCTCCAGGCTGAACAATCCCAGCTCTCTCAGCCTCTCCTCACAGCAGAGCTGCTCCTCTCGGTGTCTCCTCTGGACTCTCTCCAGCAGCTCCACATCCTTCCTGTGCTGGTGATCCCAGAGCTGGAGTCAGCTCTGCAGGTGGGATCTCACCTGAGCAGGGCAGAGGGGCAGAATCACCTCCCTCAAATATCATCTGGTCTCGCGATTTTGCTTCTTGTCCACCTCTGTGTTGTCACTTCAGCAGAGTGCACTGACTAAAAAAGAACGGAGAAAGCCCCAAACCCTTCAGGCAGTGCTGAGGAACAGTATTTCTGCTTTCTTAGGGCTTCTCTGAGGGCTGCAGATTATGTGCTTATGCCCAGGGGTTTACATAAAAGCGTGCTTTGGTTTAGGGGTCTGCAATATGATACCTTTATATTTCTCTAAGTTGTTTACTGTTAAATTGGCAGAAAGTCTGGCCCAGGAGTAGGAGAATTATGACAACAAACAAAAGCCCTGTTTTTGCAACCCTGGCCCCTGTAGGCCAACACTTGCTGACATAAGTAGTCATTGCAATGAAATAATTTTTTTTTTTTGGTCTTTTTTAAGTGATTTTAGTTCCAGCAAGAACAGCAAAGCAGCAGCAGTTAGGTGAGAGCTTTCTCCCTGCAGTGACAATGGGCACATGCTCAATCTGTCCTGGTCCTGAGCAGCTCCACTCGGACCATGAGCTGGTTCCACATGAGCTGTTGTGTGACCATCAGAGTGGTAACGGCTTCTGGTTTTAATTAGGCTTTTTAAACGGCTGGGTTGTTCCCTGCACCTGCTCTCTTTGACCAGCTGTGGGTTTAGACAGCCCATTGTCAGTCTGTTCTCCCAAAACGGGGGCCTTTTACTTAGCCATGACTGCTGCTTTGTGACCGGATGGTGGTTTGGTGTTATGAGAACTCATCTGCCATCACTGTTGCAGTGAGCTCAGGAAAATGAGTCTGGGAAGCCCATCCCAGATGTACTGGAGTTCCCTGGAGCTGGACTTTGTGTGTGACAACCCGATCTGTGTTTGCTACAGTCCCACAGCCTTGGAGCAGATGAGCTTTGAAGGTCCCTTCCAACCCAAACTATTCTTTGATTCCACCCCACATTTTCCTTTAAAAGATGATTCTTTCTGGGGTAATGCAGTGGCCAAGCTCTGTTGTGTTGTTGAGGGGGATGAATTTTGGGTGCTTGGTCCCCGTTCCTTCCACTGGCAGGAGATGGAAGCACTGGAGAGGAGCTCACCAGGCGCCCGAGGGAAGAGCTGAGAGCTCCTGGCTGATGATCCCTCTGATGATTCCTCTGGCCAGCCCCCAGAATGGCACTGATGAGCTCTGCAGGAGCTGTCTCCAGCCCTCCCCAGATGTGGAGATGGGTTCTTGTGTCCGGCCTTGAGGGAAGGAAAAAGTGAAGAGTGGAAAATTAAAATGTCATGCGGGGTAATTGGTCCTGAACTAGGTTTAATTTGATTTTTTTGCTTTTTAATTAAGAGTTTAAGGTAGAACAAGAGGAAGAAGGTAAGCAAATAACAATGCCTCATGACTTGGAGGTGATTTAGGGAATATACTATACAAACTGTGAAATTATAGGTAGAATACAGATTAATCTATTTATTTTGTGCAGTAGATTGAACCTATCTGTGGTGTAGTGGCTTAATATATATTAAAAACAGAGGTTTGGAAGATTTGTTTTATTGATCTCACCTAATTTATGTTTTTAGATCAGAGATGGGATCGAGTTTCTGGGGAAAAATGATAATGAGAAGGTTTTTATGAAGGGATTTCAAGAATCTTGAGATAGGAGGGAGAAGCTAGGAACCATCACTTATGCTGTGTTAGGGTAATCAGAAATATTTCAGTGAAGGTTTTGCAAAGCTTTTCAAAAATCTCTTTCCTTTTCATATTTAAGAGAACTATTATGCACATGTTCAGCTCTGACTGTGTTCACACAACGGGCTTTAATGCAGCTCAGAAAAGTGCTGGAAGAATTTGCAGCAACATTTCTGAAGTATTTTGGCACTGATGTGGTGCAAGTCCCCAGCCACAAACCAATACACCAGTAAAATATATATATACACCAATAAACCCTGTATAATCAGTTGAATTATTTGCTGTTTTCCTTCTAAACTAGTGTGATTAAATATCTCTCAACAAGCTAATTTAAATGTAGGAGATAAACCCTATAGCATGGGTGGGTAAAGACAGTGGAAAGATGTAGGAAATAGGTTGTGAAAAATCAGTGTAAAAACTGGTGGTAAAAAAATTGAGGGCAATGAAATTTTGTAGGACCATGGTAGTGGTTTTCCCACCACGAGAAATCTTGAGGCAAAACTGTACTGAAAGAAAATTCTCAAGGTAACTGTTGTCTGGAGTCAGAGACTCTTTCCTCTTAGCCTGAAAACACACAAAACTTCCTGCATGTGGAAAGGAAAGCATCTTACTGACAAACTTTTTGTGGCTGAGCAGCTGGAGTTTTCCCAGGTTATCCTGGTCCCTGTGCACAGTCTCAGGAAGGTGGAACAATTTGTAGCTCCTGTCTGTACCTGTGCAGCTCCAGGCAAAGTGCCTCTGGTGCTCCCCTGGGGCAGAGCTGCTCCATGTGCTGCCCAAATGGCCCATAAATTATTTGCTCACCTACTTTGAATATTTACAACTTCAGCAAACAGCCCTTGCATAAAACTGATGGCACTGAATCAGTTCATATAACCCAATAGTTTCATCCTGTGATTGTCTCAACGTTTTGCCCTCAAATTGTCTCAACTATAATTAAGAAGTTGTCTTAGTGGGGGAAAATGACAAATAAAATCCTTGCAGAAATGTCTGTGACATTCTCCTTAAAAGGCTCATCAGAGCAAAATTCAAGGAATTAAAAATAGGTTTAGGGGGAGGGTTCTCTTAATTTTTTTTTTTTTAATCAGGGCCAGTTATGTGCTAGGACTTGCAAATCCAAAACCAAATCAAGCAAATCACAGGAGTAAGAAAGTGCAATGTAAAATTGCTGTCAGCACAAAATACAAGTGAGTCACATCAATCTCTAGGACTCCTTAAAAAAATTGTAACGAGAAAATAATAATCAACTAAGGTATGATATTCATATTGCCCCAGATACATTGGGTTTTTGTTTCCAATGGTATTTAGTGCTGATTAGAATAGCACAGATAGAACTTGATGTAATAACTGGATCCATTCCGTTTAGTGCCTTGCAATCTTGCATTTAGCAGAGCAGTTTCCCCACAAATGGTATTTTAGCTCTGGCTGTTTCACATTTTAATTGAAGTCTAAATTTTCTAACAAAGCTGCCCTTATAGAAAGTTCACTGAAGTGCATTTCCAGGTTGTGAATTGCAGTTTTCTGGGGGTGCCAGCTCAATGGAGAATGATTAAATTAATGTAAAAAATCTCTGGTTTATTACTGCGAAGAGAAGGATTCACAAACAAAGCAGACTTCATAACCTGGCTTAAATAATATGGTAATTTCATGGGAAAAGGAGATTCTTCCAGACTGATTTGTTGTCCTTTTAGGTAGAAGTGGATAAAGAAGGAGATCTGGAACTGAAGTACAAGTTGACATGACTGACCTTTGTAGCAGAGGATACAGTGGATTTAGGATCTCTGAGCTGTCAACTACATCATGGAATCTTTAGAAGGTGACCAGTTATTTATCCAGATTCATCCTAAAGACTTCATCTTCCACTGGTGAGTATTTTATTGAGATCAGAATTCCTTTCCTGGTATGTCCAAGTGTGTTTCATTTATGACTAAGTTTGTTTGATAGTTAATAGAAAACTCAGTCCACACAGGTGTCTCCTTAATAGTTCAGATACTTGATTTAAGAATTCTGGTGACATACAAATTAAAAGTATCCTGGGTCTGGAGGGAGACAAGCTGCTCTTTGCTTTTGATGCTTTGGCTTCATGTCTGCTCTTTTCTATATTTTCTGCTCACTGTTACACTTTAAATGAGCATAAAGTTGTATATCTCAGCCCCAAATTTCCTCAGCTAGATTTGGTTGCCTGCTCAACACCACATCATTTCTGCTGATCTTCTTCAAGAGAAAAGGAAACAGCATTTGATATTGCATTTGAACTCAGACTTTAAAACAGAGCTCAGGAGACTCTTATCTGGGTAAAGAGCTGAAATAATCAGAGAGCAAAAAAGGATTTACTCTTGTTGCCTGTTATTCTTTCCCTCTTTTCTTCTATCTCTGCTTAAGTTGGCATCATTATTGTGGAAGAGAAGTTTCTATAATCTCCATTTTTCTCGTGGGGAGAGCACAGTGGGAGCTTTCAAGAATTTGGAATGCGTTATTGCAAGGGATGAGGCAAAACATGGGATGCTGGCACAGAGGCACAGATATTGTAACCACATCTCTGCAGGTTGCAGTGGGTTGTTCTACAAACACCTGAGTGGTGCTGTAAGTGCTTGACAGGGAAAATGGGGATGGCTTTATTACAACCTGACCCGTGTAACATGTCAGCTGTATAGTGCTGGTGTATGGCCTTGTGCACCCCAATTTCTGATGGAAATAAATTCTAAAATTTCCTCCTGAAATAGTTAAAGATATTTTGGTGACCTCTTATGGCGTGTTGAAGACACCCTAGAACTTGCCTGTCTGAGATTAGAAGTGGTTTGGGTGTAAAAGAACCTTTGAGGGAAGAAAGTCCCAAGTTCTGGACTAAGCAACATTGAAACCCAGTGACTTAAATTATATTTTAGGTCAAAAGTCTATTATTCTAGTGTGTGGCTTTTAGTTATATACTGAGTCTTGCATGCAAGCTGCATCCACATCCATCTGTGCAGCAGTTGCTGTGGAGTGTCCTGTGTTGCTCCTGTGCCCACATTGGCCTTTTGCAGTAAATCTTCTCTTTTGCAGGTTAATGTAACTACAGACTTTTAAACACAGTAATTTCATTATTACCATTAGGCTAATGAACCATAACTTCAAATCATACTTTTTGCAAATGAGAACTTTCCCTGCCGGTGGCACTCACCTCTCCTTCCTCACCAAAGCAATTACACTGGGTTGTGCTTCATCTGGAGATCCACACAATTAATTCCAAAGGCAGCTGCAAAAGTCATTGTCTTGTGCCAGAGCAATCCATAAAGTGCAGCTCCACTGTATATATTAACATTGCTCTTTTCTGCAGCAGTACCAGCTCTCTCAGCCTCTTTCCTTTGGGTTTCTCTGCTTAAAGCTTCTCAAAGTTGTAAAGCATAGAGAAGTGCTCACTAATTGGGTGTATGGGAAATGGAGAAGAAAACTCATGAAAATTGAGGGCTTATTTGTGGATGTTCAGAGAGAAAACAAACCTTTGTAGCTGGAGTTCACTGAATATTGTTTTGATTTATATGTGGCTTGTACCCACATACAAAGGACAGTCTGGGTAATATCTATGGAAATTTAATGGGATTTGGGAAGAAGACTCTTATCCCTTATGATTAGAACTTTTCTAGAAAGATTTTGCTGGTTATCCCCCTCTACAGATAACTTGGGGTTTGTTGGAAAAAGGGCTGTTTCCTGCAGCCCATGATCAGCCCAGTTGTCCTGGCCTTGGTTTCTCTGTTGATCAGTTTTACTATGTGATCAAAAGTCCCTTAGTCTTACCTTGAAGAGCATTGAAGTCCATGAGATCTTGGACCAGGACCTTCTTAAAAACAAATGGTTCAAGAAATACTTCTCAGTGGAGCCAATCCTGTAGTGTTGTGCTCTGTTCTCTCTTTTCACCATCTACCATCGCTCTAAAGGATGGAAATATATTCACCCCGTGTATCTGTGCACAGCTCCAGAGATTTTAAGAGTATCTCGTCTAACAAAAATTTATGAGAGAGAAAACTCCTTTTGTTTGCACTGTTTAAGGCCAGAAGAGAGTCTGTAGCCTGACCTTCTGTAAATGTCAAACCTCCTGAATTGTTCTTTGCTTCTCACAGAAAACAGTCAGTCATCCCTGTGACTGCCAGAACTGTTACGACTTCTGATGGATTGTTCCCACAGTTCATTTGCTTATTTGTATTCACTTCCAGGCTAATTTGCCATCCTCAGCCTCCATCTAATTTTCCTATTGGATGACAAAATTGTGTTGTTAATGCTTTGTTCTCAAAATTCGTTCAGTGTTCTCTGCTGGTGCCATTGTACAGACAGTGGGATCATAGTGAGTCACAGAGCCACAGAATGGTTTGGGTTGGAAAGGACCTTAAAGCTCATCTTGTTCCACCCCCTGCCATGGGCAGGGACACTTTCCACTAGCCCAGGTTGCTCAGAGCCCCATCCAACCTGGTCTTGGACACTTCCAGAGCTGAGGCAACCACAGCTTCTCTGGGCAACCTGTGCCAGGGTTTCCCCACCCTCACAGGGAAGAATTTCTTCCTAATATCCAATCTAACCCTCTCTCTGTCGTTGTGGGGCCATTCCCCCTGTCCTGTCACTCCATGCCCTTGTGAAAAGTCCCTCTCCAGCCTTCTTGTGGCTCCCTTCAGCCCTGGAAGGCTCTAAAAGGGTAGATATTCCCATACTGCAACCTTTTAAGAACCTTGAAAACGAGTACCCACAATTGACGTGTGCTAAACAACTGCATTATTGTGACAAACGCAATTGGCGATCGTTCAGGCCAGAACATAAAAAGCTGGACTCAGTTAATCCTTCAAATGGCAAGTAGATTGAAAAACGTGCCGTTTGATTCTGCGCCGTGTCTTTCAGTTTACCCAGCGCCGTAAACGCCACGGCCCCCGCCGAGGACACAGCGTGTGCTGCACCCCCTGTGCCACCCAGCCCCTTCCCAGAGCTGCAGAGGTGCTGGAATCTTCTGTGCTGGAATCTTCTGTGGCTCTGAAAGCGGGGCACGCTCTGCTGAAAGATGGAGGAGCAGAGAGAACGACGCTGAAAACGCCCGCGGGTGGATTGTTCCCTCCGAGGGCACCCGCGAAATCCTCGGGAATGTTCACCCAGCCAGGCTGCACCGCTGATTTAACCATCCACGAGCCGTCATTAGGTAACACAAGCTGACAGGCAGTACGTTTCTATAAGCTCACTGCACATCTCAGATGCCTTTTGAGATAATTAGGCTTTCAGGCTCTTCTCTCCTTCTGCTCTGGGCCCGTAGATTCAGAATCGATCTGACTTCCAGCAGTTCCTTACCTCTGCCAGGTGCAATTATATTTCCATTCTCTGTAAACAGAACAAAATCCCAAACTATCTATTGTTTCTTTCCCCTTTTTTTTTTTTTTTTTTTGGTGTCAGAATCAGACTGGTTTATGTGGCAACAAAAAAATCTTGAAAGCCACTGCATGAATCTTTGATATCCAAGGGGTATAACAGGAAAGGAAATTAAATACAACTGGAGTTATGCATTTCCCAGGCCTTCAACATAAAGATGTGTTTCCAAGGAGGAATACTGCTGGCATACAATCCAACTCATGCATTTATTATTATTTTTATATAGAGAGAACCCTTCATTGGGAGCATTGGATAGTGCTTTATAGCAAGGGTGAATTACAAGCTGTGAAGAGTGGCTTGACTGCTGCATTACAGGAGCTGGAATTTAGGGAAGGCATTAAAAACAGGGAAAAGGGCCAGCAGTGTAGCAGCTCAGCTATGGGTAAATCCTATCCTGGTAGGGTCAGGCTGGGATCTGTGCTGGCAATATTCCACTTGGGGTGGAAGATCTGGGAGAGGAACAAGAATTTGAAACATTCCCTGAAGTTACAGCACTTTGCTCCACTCCTGCTTCCAAATCCACACATTCCCTCCACACTTTCCTCACTTGGGCCTCAGGTGGCTGAAAGCAGAGGATCTCCATGACTCCAAAGCACTTGCAGGCTGTGGCTCTCTGGGACCCAATCTTGGCACAGCAGGAATGAGGGGTAAGTCAGTGGTGATGGGGAATTGTCTTTGCAAACTCTGGAAAGGTAGAGTGAGACACAGGTAGATTTTTTGAAAAAAGCTAACAAAAAAACCCCAAACAACCTGGGGTTTTTAAAAAGACTTCAGAAGGGAAGGGTTAGGAAATTTTGAGAATGTTTGTATTGGCCTCTTCACCAGATAAAGAAAACATGACTGTCCTTACTGATTTAAGACCACTCTGGCTGAAAACTGTGACAGAACATTTTGTCTTCCCGAAATCTTACAAAGGGACCAAGAATTATTTTCACTTCTTAAATTACTTAAAGACCAAATATGTTGGAGGTTTAATTAGGGTTGTCTTTTTTTTTTTTGGTTGAAATGAACCAATTTCCAGTCTCTAGAGACAAAACCCAGTCATACTGAAAATTCAAAAAAATGTGGATTCACAATAACAAGTTCTAGATGAACTTGTTCCTTTTTAGGGTGCTGGGTATGGTGTTATCGCTGTTCCAGATCTTTGGCTTTTTCAGTACCAAGAAGAGAAAATGTCCTATATTTTTCTCTGCCTTTTTTCTTATATAATTATTTCTGCTGTGAAGACTAAGAATTAATGTAACTAATAGAAAAACCAGACAGCAAGTAAAGCTTTGCTTTTCTAGTTAAGTGGATTTTCATAGGGCACAAACTTTGAAAGCAAATAGTTTATTTTCCTAAGAAAATTTGAATAGCTAACAAGCATAAAAGAGTATTTAGATGATTATTTGGGAGTTGTATTTATCAGAAAGAGGTTTCCCACTTAATATTTGGACAGGCAGGGAAAGCAGAGCAAAGGTCTGAACAAGGGTTCAGGAAAATAGAGGCCCCAGCAATGTTTGCAACACAAATGCTGGAAGGGACAATCTGTTTTACTTATGCTTTTGAGCACACTTTAAATGTAATTTTAGTGCACAATAAAAATGAATGTTGTGTTTTCCCAGTGCATCTGCTGAGCTGGAGTTTCCATACCAGATGGCTTTATATTATGTTAAAACTCCACGTACAGTACGCTGGTGCTCACTGGAGCTGCTGAAAGTGACCTTGCATATATTTTTTTTTTTTTCTGCATGGGCACAAAACATGACATTTATTAATTCTGACATGCAAAAATGTTGAAATGTTGCTCTTTCCAGCTTGTTGTTGTATTCTGTTTTACCTAGGTTTCAGGGGTTTTTTTCTGGTTAGAGACGTTGTGGGGTTCCTAATCCTGAGATTGATTCACAAGCTCTGCCCGAATCGCACGTAAATCTTGCTCAATATCCACGATGTTTATGTTCCTAAATACTGGGCATAAATCACAAGCAGGCCTCTCTCTCAGTTCTGAGCTGTTGAGTTTGCAGCTGGCAGATGTTCATGCTTTGTGTCTCATTCATCCCTGAGCCTCCTCTGCCCTCACAGTGTGTCATTGCATCGCTCTGACCTCGGGCATGGCCACGCTGACATTAAACCAGAGCTCGTGGCTGGGAGTCAGCTGCTGTCCCTGGAGCTCTGGGGGCTTCCCCTCAGCTTGTATTTCTTTCTAAAATTAGACCGTGAGTAAAGCCTGGGCTCCACCTTGCAAGTGAAACCCCGATGAAAACTGAAATGTCACCGTGTCACTGGTGTTCTGGGTGGTTTGTGCTGCTTCCTCCATGAAAAGCTCATGGCAGCTGTGATTGGGCTAATTATATATTTAATTTCACCATCCTGCCCTCGGAAATTTGGCCCTTCCTTAAGAGCTGGGTGAAATTGTAACCAGGAGAACCTGCCAAGGGCAGGGGATGCCTCTGAGCACATGGGAATGTGGAGCTGGATGTTTTTGCAGCTCTGCTGGCTGCCAGGTGCTGATAACAATTCATTTTACCTGACCTTTGGGCAGTAAATACACAGTGTAGAAAAGAAATGCTTTTCTAGCTGGCTTCTCTTGGATTCTTCTGTTACTGGGACCATATTCCCCACCTTACAGGTCATGCAGACTTGGTGATTGTGTTAATTTGCATTTAATTGGCCTGAGTGTTTATTAATCTGAATTTTTTTATGGTTTCCATCCTCTTTTTATCTCAGTTATCAATAACTGTTGGTGTGTGATTGCTCTCAGCGTTTCTGAAAGGTGGAAGAAATGTTTAATTACTTTACTCTTTATTGAGGCTGGAGACATAAAAGAACCTCACTTGCCACCAAGTACCCAGGAATCCACTGGGGATGGAACACCCAAAATCTGGGATCGTTTCCCAACCACTGAATCAGCTATTTTCCTTCTTGCAGCAAGCTATTATTTCTTATGTGAATATAATAGATATATATATATAAACAATGTCCATTTTAATATTATTTATTTTGTGTATATTTTGTTTACGTGGTGTGACCCAAAACTTTTTATTTTTCAAGTGTTTTCCGCTCTCAAGTCAGTTTGCTCACAAATATTTGATAACATTAGAGCTACTGAAATTATTCTCTTAGCTTAAAAATAGGTATATTTTAGAAAAATAATGTCAAAAAAATTGAGGAACACCTCTCTGCAGTGACTCATTAAATGTTGTTTTGATTCTCTGCACAGCAGATTTCATAAAAAATTTGGACCGTGATGTTTAGTTTCCTAAATATCCTTTTATGTGTTAAAATGCTTAAAAACACTGAAAGATGCACGTGGCAGTTTTCTTTGTAAAGAAATAAAAACCCCTTCACCTTCCTCAGGCCACTTGTTAAATCCCAGATGGAAGGGGAAGAATCCCACTGGCAGGCACTGTAGAAATTCTTTAGGTTTAACACCCCTGTAAAAAGTCAGTATATGGACATTTTTTTTCTGGACTAATTAAAAATTTTGTTGTATGCATTTTCTCCCCTTTCCACTGCATGCATAAATTTAATAAAAAAAAAATAATATTTGTACAGCATTCTTGTCCAGCAAAAGGCTGCTGAATAACAAACACGAACCTTTTTTGACTTCAAAAACAACCAAAGAAACCGCAATTGGTTAAACAGCAGCAGGGACTGTGCTCAATTTTGGGCTGGACTCGTTGTTTTTTAAGAAGACTACTGAGTGTAAGTACACTTTTGTAGCAATAATGGCAAAAAGAGAGACAAAATAAGGGGAAGAATGGTTTTGCTGGGTTGTAGCTCCATCCACAAATACATCAAAAACTCCCCAGCAGTAACTCAGCCCTAATCCCTATCCTGGCAGGGAGCTACAAAGGAGGTGTTTTATTTTATTACTATTAACAGAGATCACTGAGGGTGAGGGAGGCCCCCCTTTATGTATTTTTAGGAACCCCAGGCCTTTCCATTCACCTTGTTCAAAGGCTCTTCTCTGTGAAGCTTCTCGTGGTGTCCCTTGCCAGAGGAATGTGTGTAAATGTTTTAATACTCAAGAACGTGTTTTGGTTTTTGTTTTTGTTTTTTTTTTTTTTTTTTCTCTGAGGCTCAAATTCACAGCTATTTGTGTTACTGGGAAAGCTGGTTAAAAGTGTACAATTTTGGAATCAGAGATGATTGATTTATTTTCGATGGTGCTCTCAGTTTTGGAAGTTGAAAGCACTTGCAGAATTTTAACTTCTGTTTTCCTGGTGTTTCACAAACCCATTTTAAAACCTAGAAACACATAGAATGATTCGGGTTGGAAGGGACCTTGAATGAGCTTCTTGTGGAGGTAATAATCTCTATATCCAGAAGATTCCCTTTAAATACTCTTACGAGATCTAGTGCTGATCCAGAACCAGCTTAGTTTATTCAAATAATTTTTTTTCTTGTGTGACACAGATTCCACTCGGTGTTTTTGTCTTCTTTGCATGTTTTGAAGCTACTGAATTATTATCTGTTCACCATCCTTTGCCCAGCATTTATGAAAGATTTTTTTATTTTTTTTTAATCACTGAATAATGACAAAATATACAGTGCAGGGAATGACATGTAATGCAGAGGCTGAGAGTTTCCATGCATGGCTGGCAAACATGAAAAGCCATCTTATCACCCCTGTGTTCCTATTAATATTGATGCCCTGACACGGCGTTGCAGCAATTGGAATAAATGGCTCAGATAAGGAGAGCAAACAGCAAATGTTCCCGGGGAAGTTACTCCGAGCTGACACTCCGAGCAGCAGTGGCAAAGTCAAGCAAGGAGACTTTGCAGTGGTTGTTTTACTGAATAACTAAAATTTTATTGACTGATGTTCCACATGGTGGAGCATTAAGCAGTCCCCCACACCCTAATTCCTTTCCCGATGGCAGCGGGAATGACCTGCAATTCCCATCAAATTATGTTTCTTTGTGTCTTTTGGAATTGATGCTGCTTTTTGATGTTTCCTCCGGAGTTAAGGATTTTATTTAGTGAAGTTTAGGAAAGTTCTTTTAATGTCTTTTGAGAGACACAACTTTTCTCGAGGCTTGCCTCTATTTCACTCCTTGGAAATGCATATTTTCTATATAACACTTCATATTGATTATAAAAGGAGTCCTGCCTCTCTGTAGACTTTTTTTTTTTTTTTTTTTTTTTTTTTTACCACAGAACAGACATTGGAAAGTCTTGATTCATTTCCCCAAACCACAAATGAGCTGAAAGATGACAATCTGCTGGGTCATTTCACTGCACCAGCACTTTGAGAAGAAAACTGCTGATGTTAGGGCTCAGAACTTGTCTTTTAAGGGAGTGTTTTTCAGGTTCTTTTATGATTCTTATGCCAGAGTAGCATTATACAGATCCAGACTGGTACTCAAGTGCACACAGGTCAGTGCAGAGAGAATTTTATGTTTTGAAGTTCAGCTTGGTCTCTAGAAAGTCTGGAAGTGGCAGGAAAAGCAAGGATAAAATGTTTGTGTCCTGAGCCAGTGATGGTTTTCCTGCTACTGGTTTAGTTTAAATGGAAATGCTTGATTATGCAACCAGCTGTAAATGGTTAAATGCCCTGCTCTGATAATCCATATGAGAACACTGTAGGAAAATGTGAAAAACTGGGAGTGAGGGCTGTGGATTGGGCAGCGCTGGTGACAGATGCTCACGCTGCTCTCAGATGTGGGGAGGTGCAGTCCTGTTCAGGGTCATCCACACTCAGGGCCACTTATAACCACTCCAGGGAGCTGCATTTAACTGGATTTTCTCCTCCTTATGTATTTCCTAAAGCAATCATCTGAACATCTTCAGGATGAAACTTGCTAAGTTTGGCCTAACAAAGTCGAAATTCTTGGTTATGATGTTGGTAGAAGTTTGCAAAAATGAGGAGAAGCTGCCTTTGCTTCTACCTGGCACTAATTCTTTTCTCACCTCTCAGAATTCCTACAGAATATCTCAAACCCTGGGTCTGTAAGAAAAAAGTGGCAGAGCCACATTTCACCTCCCAGATGTCCCAATAAATGAGCTGCAGGGAAATGATTATGAAAATCTGTGTTCTGATGTCAACCTGGGGCCGTGTAGAATATCAGCCTGCTGAGCTACTCCTTCCTTTGTGGAACTCTGCCTCTTCTTTGGGCTCCTGGATTTGTATCCATGCTTTCATCCCCCAGAATGTTTGGAAATGTAGTGCTTTATGCTCGTTTTTACATCCTTGATTGCCGTAGAAATGACATCTGTCACTGGAACAGACACACTGAGGGAGCCAGATGTGCTCAGATGCTCAATCAAAGGAGTCCTAATCCTGTTCAAATTGTCAGTGTTCCCAGCTTCTGAGTGGCCATTCTGCTTACTGAGATTGTGGCATTGTCAGGGACATTTTCAAGAAGCAGCCTGTACCCTTGAAGACAGAATTGCCTTCAGATGTTCTCAGATCACCACACGTGACTTCAAATGGCCAAAATTGTGGTGCAGTTGGTCCCCTGCAAACACCTTGGCCTTAACACATCCTCCCTGAGTACTTGCCAAAGAGATTTTTCCATGCACAGTACATCCAAAGAAATATTGGTGAACTGCATGTGCACTGTGAAAAGTAGGTGCAGTCCCAGTGAAAGCTGGAAAACTTTTGATGACTTAGTGGATGAATTCCATGTTTTGAAGTGCTTGAAGCAGAGAGAGAGAGATTCTACAGCAGGTCTTTCATCTTCCCTGTGCTGGTTGATCTTTGTAATGTCATGAGATGACAAGAGAAAATATGGCCTTATAAAGATTTTCTTATTCCTTGTTTGTAACTTGTATTAATTTCCTTTTGGGACATTATTATGTGCTAATGACATAATATAATGATATAATATAATAATACCCTGTAATTTTGGTAGTTTCATTTAAAGGAGGGATTTAGAAGACCAGAGCAAGATGGCCTTGTGAATAATAATGATAACTTGTGATATGTGTTGAAAGCACTGAGCTCCTTAGGCAAGAAAGAGGATATTTTGACCCCTAAAAAAACATTGCAGGTGTATGTGTTTGAATTTGAAAAGACCAACATTTGCATATGCAAATTCCCTCACTGTATTTTCACATTAGGTTGGATGAGCCATTCAGGGCTCTCTGTGCAACAATTGTCCTTTCTGTGTAGAAATGAGCTGGGGGTGGCTGTTTCACCCCCTTTTTAATGTTAGTTTTATGAAGCTCTGCCTGACTGGGCTTACTCTGTGTTTTGAAGGTAAGAGAGACAAATTTCCACAGCTGAGCATTTGCAGAGTTAGGTGCACATTAGAAACTTTGAAATCTCCAAGCAGCAGTGTACTGTGTTTTTATTTAAATCCACAGATCATAGTGGAGTTCTTCAACTTCAGGCTTTTCATTGGACATGAAATTGCAAAATCCACGTTTCTGTCATTCTTATGCAATAGTGCTATTGAAAAATACAGACCTGAGACTGTAAATAGTTAGAACAAATCTGCCAAGGGTTCATCATTTAATGTGAAGTGCAAAATCTAATAGAACAACGTGAAAATGCATGTTTTGAAAGTGGGGAAGTTGTGCTTTGTCTAGTTCTGCCTGCCTGTTCCTGGTGCCTCTTTTCCTCCTCTGCCTGGGGAAATTACCCATTTCTGTGGTCAGAATTTATAGATGATGATTTGGGCTCGAAGATTGACTTTTGGTCTTCTCTTAGAAGTTTAGCTTGGATTTTTTTAATGGTTGTATCCTTAAGGTGTAAATATGTAAATCCCAACTGTCTCCCTGAGTGAAGGATAATGAAGTTCATGGCATCCTTTTCCCTGACCTGTGAAAAATTCCCAAACTTTTTCATGCCCAAAATTCATAAATGCATCAGATTTCAATCATGGAATGCTAGAAGTTTTGAAATTTAGAATTCTGGGCAAGCCAAGCATTTTGGTCTGGGTACTGTAGAAAAAAAAATACAGGAATAGGAAAATAAGCTCCTGCAGTTGCACCAGGGTTCTGCAGATTTCAGATGAAAATCAGTAACTGGGCAGAGTTGTGGTGGGTTCCTCATGGAGATCCTGTAAGTCACAATTGTCAGCACACAGGGGACAGAAACACCTTTCTTACCTTCCTGCAGGTGTTGAAATCCCCCTTTTCCTCAGGGAATTGGGTGGTCTCAGCTGTGTAACAGCTTTGCTCAGCTCCTCTCCTGACAAGATTAACTCTCTCCAGAAAGCTGTAGGTCACTCCTGGAGGGAGAGATGTTAGGTGTGAGAGAGAACAAGGGAGCTATTAATCTCATTTGGGTTTTGTGCCAGAAAGAAATACAGAAAGGAAAAAAAAAAAAAAAGCCTAAATTACTTGCTTAATATTAGAGCAATCACTTGGGATGATTTGGTTCTGGAGCTTTCACTGTCATTAGGTGAAGTCATTAAATAGTCATGGGAGCTTTTCTCCCCCTCTCTTGGGTTCAGACATTATCCAGCAGGAGAGAAATTTCTTTTCTGCCTTTGGAAATGAGAGTGATCAGGCAAATGATCCACAAAAGAAGCAATTATCAGCTGGCTGAACATCAGGGCTCAGGTGCAGCAGAAAGAACCTGGGTTTGGTGTCTGAACAGTGGCTGCTGGAGGAGGTACCAGAATGGGAATGTGATGCCAGCTCCTCTAGTGCAACTTAAGGCCTTTTCCTCTTGTCCTGCCACGTGTTACCTGGGAGAAAAAAAAAAAAAAAAAAATGTAAAGCTTGGGCCAGTGGGAACCAGGAAGGCCTGGTTTATACAACCCTTGGGAATCAGACCAGGCAGATTTATATGATGCAAACAGAAATGTCCCAGGTTCAGTTTTTTCGACATATATTTGGCCATCCTGGCAGGAAAAGTGAATTTGAGCTGCAGCAACTTGGACCTATGGATATTTGGAAAACCAAGTCATGAGGAGTAGGAACTCTGTGATGGTAAAAGAATAAATTTTAGTGTCCAAGTGTGAAGAAGGGAATCATCACAGAAAGATCCTTTTGACAGATTCTCTTCTCATTTGCATCAGTTCTGGATTAGAGTAATATTTTTTCCAGGAAAGGAAATAGAGCTTGTTACCTTCACTATGTCAAAGTGTTCAGAGTACAGACTGGGATAATGAAAAGTACTAATTTTTTTTTTTAATATATATATATATATGTACAGTGTTTATTTGGTATTGTGTGCTATCATATCACTTTCTGGGATTAACAAGTATGATTGTTATTATATGTGTCTGAAAATAAAAATTCATTAAATTGTTGTGTATGGAGCTCACAGGCACAGGACCTTCATTTATTGCTGGCTAATTAACTACAACCCAATAAAGGCACTAATGGTGCCTTTTCTGCTGTGTGTGGCATTAACCTCTCTGTGCCCTTGCTTTTGTTTGTCCATTTAGCCACTCAGTAGCATTGTCTGGAGAGGACAATTCTGATACAGAGGAAGCAGCCCTTCCAATTGGAAAAGGGGAGGACAGAGGAAGGAAAATAAGTGGAAAGACTCTTTTTCCTGGGTTTTACTGCGAGTCAAAGCTGAAGGAGATCTGGAGTGGCTCCACTCACACCTGCTCTGATGGTCCTACCCTGTTAACTCCCATCTGCTGACAGTCCATGTTTCCTGCTCCATTTAAGGATTTTCTACATCTCGTTTTCATCCTTTTATGAAGAGGAGAGATTTTGTGACATACCTGTTGCTGGAAGTATTCAAGAGCAGGTAAGATGCAGAAGGATGTAAAATAAAGGATGTAAAATGCAGTGGAAGGTGCAGGAAGAATGAGTTCAGTTAACCTCCTGATTTCATGATTGAGTCATTCCACCCCATTTGATGTGAACTGACTCCTGTAGGTGCTTGTCAATCATTTCCTAAGCAAAGGCTCCAAAGAGAGCATTGGGGATTAAGTTAAGCTTTAGCCAAGGATCCCTGATGAGTTTTAAGGCTTATTTTTTTTCTCCCTCAAATGTGGAAAGGAAGAGAGAAAGCAGAGACCAGTATTTTCATATGCAGCTACTTTCTTAATGAATTATTGTCTGTTGCTCTTTTGTTTTTCTAAAACCTAAATTGCATTTGTAACCATGCATAATTATGATACAATGAACTGCAAAATACAAAGGGTTAATGGAAAAAAAATGCACATCCTTTTAGGTATATCCACTCCTAGTGTAAGTTGTTAGTAAGTTGTGTAAATTGTTAGTAATTTGACTTAAAAAATCAGCAAGTGTTTCGTTTGCAGGGTTGCCCATTTACACAAGCAGCATCTTTTTAATTAGTCATTTTCTTTGTGCAAGAGGGAAATGTAGCTCAGAGTCCTCATGGTGGATTTTGATACACTTATTTATTCCTGGCACAAAGGCAATATCTGATCTGGACAATCAGACTGGTCCCACAGAGGCTCCTTCTGTTCCTGGATTAACTTGCTGACTTCAGTGGAATCTCCATAATAGGTGCTGGATTTCCTCACTTATGAACCTCTTCCAAATTCTAGTACACTTTTACCTTTTAGAGAAAGTAATCAATTAAACAAACAAGGCACATTTACTGGGAAAATTGAGTATCTTGTTAGTTCAGTGCACAGACATTGAGAACTTCATCCCAAATACCAATTCACAGGTGGAGTTACATGGGAAGAAGGTGAACAGCCCATTTTATCCCTTATTCCTCATAGAGAATTGTACATCTCCACCATGTCTCGTCCGTCAGAGAATTTGTCCTTCACACAGAAGACAAAACATTTGTATCCCAGAAATGCATCACTTCAATGTTTTAATAAGGAGGAGGAGGAAATGTTTTACCTCTCCTGGAATGACCATGTCAAATAAGGCAATGCTGTCTCAGCAGGGTTTATATTGCCCTTAAAATACTGTTAATTCTGTGTCCAGAGTGCATTCTCACTTCTATACAAATTTGAAATTTCTTTCTACAGCAGGGACTTGGACAACAAGAAAAGGGAAAGGTTTTCTTGACAGGGAACTTGAAGGGAAACTTTTTTTAATAACATTGATGACAATGTAAGAGACAAGGATGAAAGAACAAGAGCAAACACTTTACCTTGAAACAACAAAACCTAAACGTGTGATTGAAGTGACCATGAATTGCCATCATTAGTATATTGCTGACACGATCCTGATCCCAAAATTCCTTTAAAAAAATCTTTCAGCATTTGAGTGATTGTGGTGCTAATAATAGGATGATGCTGCAATTTCGTTGTCAGGGTTGTTCTTGGGCTTGACATTGTCTTTATCAATCGGTTAATGAAAATAATGCTTATGTAAGGTATTATGAATTCCTGGTTCAGAGCCAGAGATGGTGGCAATGATATTCTGTAGCTGGGCATGTTACAGGACAGTTCTGTTTAGTTTCTTTGCTAAGTGAGCAGTGAAGAGAGAAAGATTTGGGTAGTGGAATGTTATTCCCAACCCCACAACTGTTCTGAAGCAAGCAGTGACTCTGCTCATAAGTTTTTTTTTCAGAGCTGAAATATCACCAAAACAAAGAAATGAGGTTAGGAAGTTCAGTATTTGATATCAGTTCATTGAATTTTTCAAAATGGAGGTCCCTTTTTAATATATTTAAAATATAAACATGTCTTGGTCTTGGCAGTTGTGCCCGTGCTTGCAAACCCTTGTGAGTGAAGCAAAGGTTGCTAAATTCCTAATCTGTGTTAGTGCTGCTGTGTTATTTTTTTTCTCAGTGTAACTGCATGTTAAATGCCCTCATGAGCACTTTTTCCTCATCTTCATCGAGCTGATCCATCCCTAGAAGTGCCCAAGGCCAGGTTGGATGGAGCTTTGAGCAGCCTGGTCTGGTGGAAGGTGTCCCTGCCCATGGCAGGTGTTGGAACCAGATTGTCTTTAAGGTCCCTTCCAACCCAAACCAGCCTAGCAAAATTCTGCTCCTTAGTTCTGTAGGATCTGGAAGGATTAGAAGACACAAGTACTTCTGGTGCTGCACTATTTGTCCCTGCCAGATGCTTCCTGAAGTCTTCTTGGGGGAGAGTGCAGCTCAGTTCGACTGCTCTGCAGGCAGACTGTAAACTGCCAATCCAGGTCATTGCAAACACAAAATAAACCAGCTGCCAATAAAACTGAAATATAATTCTCTATTCCCAGTACAGGCAAGCAGAGAAACAAATCCAAGATATTCACACTGACAGCTGACATTCCCTCCTCAGTTTATGGTGCTCTGTTCTTCCACTCACTGAACAGCCTCAGGTGTTGCAAGGACAAAGGGATCATGTGGAGGCAGCCTAAGAAAGTTTCAGATTCTGTGACACTCACATTGTAAAGGACCTTGCTTTGCGACTAAGCTCCTGGTTTGGAGCTGCTCTGTTTGCAGGATGAGACACTGCCAGAGGTGACTGAGGGCAGCAGAATTAGAACCTGGGTTTATTTTGAAGAGGTTTGCAGTGTCATTTGGCAGAAATACCATTCTGAGCTCCATTAATGTCTGTAAGAGGTGTAAAAGGATGTAAAAAGATCAGGTAGGTGTTTGGCTTCCCAAAAATGACTCTGATGCCCACGTGCTGGGAGCTGCCTTCCTTTCTAGTCATGTTATCACCAGACAAAAATATAAATGCACAGGCGGTTCTGAAAAGATAATAAAAGGATTGGCCCTAATTGAAAGGATTTGGTGTGTCCACAGGCATTCTTTAATTTGGCAGTGCCACAGATTACATCACTTGATGGTGGTGGAATGGAAGGAGTTTCCACAGCCCCAGTAAATGGGTTCTTAGATGTTTCTCATGATGAGAATCTCCTGATCGTAACAAATCAGAGGCTTTGGTTTATTGTGATGATATTCAGCTGTCGCAGGAGGTGACGTGATTTCCTCACTGGGGTAATTTCAGGTTTATAATCTCGTTTATAATAGGAAATACATTTTATTTATGGGTATAGCTTATGGTTTTTTGGTTTTATGAGATAAAAACTTCATCTTTCACTGCCTCTCCTATTTTCATTGACCTGAATCTCAGCCTGACTCTAATTATAAGTACTGCATGTGGGGAGTAACTCTTTACAATAACAATTGGTCTCACTTACAAAAACCAAATCTGTATCTAATTTTCAGTATAATACTCATCTGAAAAGAACTAAAGACCTGTTCTGACAGATTGCTGACAACAACAAAAAATCTGATGATGTGCCATGGCCATGACATGCCATGGACTTCACTGGAGTCAGCTCTAGTTGCATTAAGCTGAGAGAAGACCCCAAAATATTTTGAGCAGAATTCATTGTCCCTTAGACAGTTTTAAGTAATTTTCTTTGCCAAGTTTCTCTCACAGCTGGATTAAGATAAAGTTTAACAGTTTTCTTGCCTGCTCTCCCTCAGATCAGTCACGAGCCTGTGGGGGAAGAACAGGGCTTGGAGCAGAGCCTGTGTCTGTTCAAACCGGGCACGGCTCATGGGGAGCCTTTTTTGGTTAAAACTCTGTTCAGACACCATGGCAAAGGCTTTGGGAAACAGTGTGAAGGTAAACAGTTATAGTCTTACAGGGGTTACACCACAGAAATCCCAGAGCTTGGAAAGGGACGTCATGTAACCAACTCCGGTCAAAATTTGGTAGAATTTTGGTCTAAAATATCCCGGTGTTACTTGCAGAAAATAAGAATATGAGGCAGCTCTGGAGAAAGGAAAAAAGAAGCTAAAATTTTTATTTTTTATTTCTCTAGGAAAATATCATTTTTATTGTGATTTAGGGAGGTAAACACCCATTCTCCATTTGCCTTTCCGTCTCCAGAGGCATCACATGATGTTCCAGGGGCTGAAAAAGAAAAGCATCATTAACAAGTGAATCCTCACGAAGAGTGAGCTGAAAAGCTGTGTTGTTCTGCCTTTTCCACTCTCCCTCCTCCAGCAGTGGATCCAGATTGCACTGGGGAGAAGGGAAGGATTTGGGTTGGCAGCAACTCGCTTTTGGATGAGATAATTCATAGGCTGCAAAAGTTCAAATCCAATACTGGGAGTACAATTTATTCGCAATAGAAATTTCGTCCCTGAGTTCAGAGGGACCAGAACATTACCATAAAGAATTCCATGCGTTGCTGTTAACATTGATATAATTTCCACACGTGGTTTATTGCAATCAACAAACTCTATTGTTGCCAACGAAGCTCAGGAGATGCAGCTTATCTGAAATCCCACACTTATCTCGTGTGTCACACGAGGCCTTTTTGTAAGTTTGCTATGGTGATCTATCTATGTTTAAATAAAAAAGAGGGGGAAAAAATAATAATAAAAAAAGCCATATAAAACAGTGAGCAGAACACCAGTCTAGGGAATGAGATGTCTGGTTTCTCTTCCGAACTCTGCCAGTGTGACCTTGCACAGCCCCTTCTCCGTGTTTCAGCCTCCACCACTATAAAATGTGAGTAATGAGGTTATAAATGTATCATTTTTATTGAGTAATGATGTTGCACGGTTCTGTTTTGTCCTTTATTTCTGTTTGCTGTGTAGTTTAATATTTGCCAGTAAAAAAGCGTGCAAGCAGCTAATTACATTCCAGAGTCCTCAATCCTCAGTTCGCTGCAGTTTACGTGTTTATTTGGTTCTGTACAAAGGTGTTATTAATCATTTGGAAACTGCTACAGCCAACTGAGCAGAGAAAGCCAAGTGTGCAGTGGTTTTGCAGGCTCCAGGTGCGAGGGAATCAGGTTGGAAGCGTTAGGAAGTTTTCTGCAACTCACTCATCCTCTAAAACCCAACTTCCACCCCACAGCCTTCCTCCCTTATACAAACCCGGGCAGTAAAAATAATCTTTTTTCTTTTTAAGCAGCTTGCAGATCACCGCAAAATCATTTATTATGGTTTAATCTTACTGTATGCAAATTATTGCTCCTGTTCACTTATTTCTGTTTGATTTAATCCTGATCTGTCCATTCTCCCCACTCTAAACAAAAGTCACCACTTAGAAGGTTTCCAGTGCACAAATTCTACAGGTGGTTTGCTTTTTGCCTTTGAAGTGACACCTTTGAAGTTGAAAACAAGTGACAGTGAAGAGCCCCTATGTCTGTGAAATTGTAGCTGCTAATTTAGAATAAATCTCCTGATCATAGTGTCGTGGTAAAATTGTGCAGGTTTCTGCCCCTCTGGTGTAATTTTTCTGTGTATTTCTTTGAAATTCCAGCAGAAAGGAAAAACAGGAAGAAACTTTTGGACTTGGAGACCTGCAGAAATCCAGACAATAGATTTGTTTGATGCTGAGTACGTTATTTTTATGTGAAAACAAGGTCTGCTGTGCCCACTGTAGTAATTTTTCACGTGTGTTCCCCTCCTTGGAAATTTAAAGTGTCCGAGTGTGGTTCAGAATGATTTTGTGGTGCAGTATTTAATAAAAAAGGGGCTGCCTTTTTTCCCCATCACAAACTTTCCTAGCAAACTTATCATCAAAGCATTTGTGATAGTAAATTTGGCTACACTTGTTGTGTTTCAAATCACAAAATTATTTTGAAATATGTAAAAAATCATTAATTGAAGTTTCATGTTAAATTGCTTTAATGGTATTTTTGAGACTGGCAGTATATGCCCCTGAAAATTGTGCTTCATCTTCTCTGGTTCTTCTATTCATTGTTAGAGACCTGTGGAGCTTAATAGAAATACACTTTATGTCAAATTTATTGTTAGCAAGGAACTTTTTTTTTTTTTTTAATCTCTGAACACCCTGTTAAAAAAAAAGTCATATTTTTTAATAGGAAATAAATATAAGGATTGTGTTTATCAACCAAAAGAGCTCAGGGCTTCTGTTTAAATTGCTGTGCAGGCTTTTTGAAATGATGCTGGATATTTAAAATTTACTGGTGGACAGATAGTTTGAGAGGAGCAGGGTCTTACTGGGATGGTCTCACACATCCCTCTCTGAAAGCTCCAAACCTGGGACTGCTGTCAATGGATATCTCCTAGAAAACACTGGAGAAACTCTGCTGAGCTTCTCTCAGCTTATTTTATGACAAAGATATTTCTAAATCAGTAAATTCTTAGCTTTAAACTGCTTCCTCTCATCTATTTTAGTCATCTTTTTTAACTAAAAGCATTTGATTTCCATCATTTAATCACAGCTTGCCTCAGGCAAGCCGAGTGTCTTCCCCTGAATGGCCATTTGTTTCTGCTTTTCTAAAGAGCACCTTAATAAGGAAGGTGGGGAGTTTTAAAGATGTTAAAAGATGCCTTTCTGAGGGCTCCTACAGCATGAAATTCCTTCAGTTGTGTAAATGGGAATGTTCAGTTTTGGAGGCTTTTCTACTGATGTGTTCATCACAGGCAGTGGGGCTGCCGGGCATTGGGAGCTGACGATGCCACCAGCTCTGCACTGGTGGGCAAAGATACAAAAAGGGGCAACATTTCAGGGTCAAATCCAACCTTTATTGGGTTAATAGACTCATATCCAGGTGGCTGAGATCCAGTATCTTTTTTTTGTCTGGTTTATCAGTTCATCTAATATACAATTGCCCCTGCAGTGCCCCTTTTTTTGTGTGTGTGTTGAACTCAAGGGCATCAGTTTATCTGCACTTTTTAATGTGGATCTTTGCTTTTATGGTGTTTCTCACAGGTTTTCAGAGTAGTGATTAAGGTGGAATGGAGAGATTAAAAAAGGTAAAAGCCCTGATTACATGTACCCCCACAAACAAACCCTAACCAACCACTATTATTTTTATTACAGTAGGACATCAAAAATCCAACTGAAACAGAAGATTTATTGTGCTAAGAACTTCCCAGATAGCTACAGATAATTGTTGCCTCAGAGGAATTAGATGCAGCAGGCAAAAAGAAATGTCATTTTCTCAAAGTTGCACATTGCAGGCTGGTGGGAAGATGAGAGTTACCATGAAGTCCAAAACACTGAATCAATAATTCTCAAGATTGAATATATTTACTTCTAGGAAAACAAAGTTTACTGCAGTGTGGTTTAATATCATAATTTTTGCTTATTCTCTGCTTTTGTAATGACATGGTGGTCTCACTTTTTAGAGATTTTGACTTTAGTTAAATTAAATTTTAATTACCTTGGTTACCTTACAATGCCTCAGGTATTTTAAGGAGAAACTCTATTAGGCTTTCACAGTCAGGCAGGCGTGTATTTTACAGAAAAAAGCACGAGCCAAAAAAAAAAAAATCTGGATATGGTTTTATGTAGAAAAATATTAAGAATTATTGTGGTGCATAAAAGGAAAAATCAGAGCTCAAAGCAGATTTTAGTCCTGGATTGTTAAAGCAAGTGAGTCCTTTGAGCAACCTGGTCTGTGAAAGGTGTTCCTGCCCATGGCAGGGGTTTGGAACCAGATGATCTTTATGGTCCCTTCCAACCCAAACCATTCTGTGATTCTATGATTTTTTTTATCACCTGGTATCCTCCCTGTCGAGGAATGACCAATGTGACCAATGTTGGGTGGGACAAGGGTGAGACGTGGCCAAAGCTCAGGTGAGAAACCCACTGGAATGGCCAACCTTGGAAAAAAAAGCTGTTCAGAAGGCTGAAAATTTTCCATTTTCACCAGGAATTAGAAATGTTCCTGAGGAAAAAAAAAAAAAGGGGGGAGGATATGATGAAGGGAACTTTAACCATATTGAGAAACCATTTCTAGTTGCTCCCAAGATGTTCTGGATTCAACTCATGATCTTAATGATGAAGGACACCACATCCCATCCGCAAACTTCTGAGCCACACAGTTCTCCTGAGAGGCTGTTTCAGTGGCTTGGTGGATGTTTCTGTGTGCTGCATACAAAATAGATTTTACAATTAAAAGGGTTTGTTTTCTTTTTTTCCCCCATTCATCATTTAAATCAAATTACCAGGCACTTGAACGTTGAATAATTTATATTCTCCAAAAAGATGTTAGGATATTAAATAGCAGGAATAATGTTAGGTTGTTATAGAGAACTATATTTTTGGTAATGCCTCAAACTCTCAATTCTTATTAAATGATGGTTGCCATCTTTGGCTTGATTGTTGGGTTATTTCTAGAGGGTTTTTCTGTTTGTTTCTATATTTTTTTTTTTTTTTTTAGTGTATACTGGGCAAATCATTCCACTTCAGGCGTTCCCCAGTTAGTTCATCCAATCACTTCTGTAAAAGAAAGTTCTTTTCAAACCCCATGTGCCCACATCTCCTCTGCATTTGGGGACAAATGCACAACTCTTCTGCTGGGTCGGTATTTCCCTCCTGGCAAAGGGCTGCACGTTTCCTCAGTGCCTGGCTGGGTGATGTATTAGCAAGTTTATATAAAATGGATGCACTTCTTCTGCTGAAGAGTTTTCAGAGAGATACAGGGACAAGTGGAGAAAACTTCATTTCATGGGGGTTATTCATTGACAGGCTTCAAGTTGGGAAAAACAGTGAAAAAGTTACGGTTGAGGTTTGCCCCTGAATTTCAGCAGGAGGATTTCAGGACACCCCCCCCTCCTCCCAGGCTGTTTCCAGGCTGTGTCAATGTGCATGGAATGGGACTTTGCCCCTTGGGAGAGTTGCATTTACAGGTGGAATTGTGTAGACAGAGTTGCTGCAATCCAGAAAGAAAATGGGATAGGAAATTTCATCGTGATCAGGCGAGTTAATGCTCTGTTTGAGGGAAGAACTAAAACCCCAGTGCAGGGGACATAAATAACCCTTCCTTGCTCCAGAACCAGTGAGATGAAGAAAAGGGAGCGCTTGGAGGACAATAACAAGGATATTATGATGGGGAACACGACATTTAAGTGCCAGTGCAATGGGCAATTCTATCAGCCCTCAGGAAGACAAGTGTTGCTGAAACATGACGATTTACTGAAGGAATTTCCTGCACTCTTGTTGCCATATTTTGTTCCTGAAGTGCCACAGCAAAATCTGTCCTGGCTTTTGGCACAAAAATAAAGAGAAAAAAATGTGAAGCAGGAGCAGGGTGCCAGTGCCTGGAGTCTGTTGCCTTCCCAGATGAGGAGGGGGAAGATGTAGCTTGGTTGTCTCTGCAGAATATGAAGAATTTTTCCACAGAAGATGGCAGGTCCAAATTGACAAAGGAATTTATGGTCAGGTTTGGATCATCTCACTTAAAAAAATTTGGAAGGGGTAATAGGAGGTTTATGTGTAAGGGGGAAAATAACTTCCCTCTTGTGGAAGGTAGATGGAGTAGGATAGTTTTAAGATGGAGGGAAGTGGAAGAGAGGAGATAATCAAGGTGAAGAAATATCATTACTTGAGTTGTAGTGGTGACTTCTAGGTGGAAATTCTGACTTCTGGTTTCACATGGTAAAAATACATACAAACCAAATTTTAAAATGGTTTAATATGGACCCCAACTCTACCTGTTCTGTTTTATAGCAAAATTGTATTGGTGGGTGCTGGTTGTGAGGGATGGCATCTGTTCTACTGCCTGGAACAGCTTTGGGAAGCTGGGGATTTCAGTCCATATTAAAAAGTGACCACAGAAATCAGCTGTTTCTTATCTCAATCAGTGCCCTGTAGTCCTAAAGCAGCAGAAAACAGCACTGAAATAAATAGTAAATCAATTAATAATCCAGCTAAAGTGCAGTTTCTATTTACAGTTATATTGGATGGTTTGTCTGTGTCGAGGGACACCAGGTGACATCCATCCAGAGTTCAGTGAGTCACCTACCTACACACCCTGTACTGGAGGGAATAAAAGTTATGATGCAAATTAAGCACTTCCAGGGAGGATAATTGCTTGAGTTCATAAGTGGAGACAGTCTGAGTGTCCTTTTTACAGGATACAGGGAACTCCAGCAGTTGGGAGATGAGGATTTCTGTGTCTTCTACCAAAGCACTCCTAAAGCTGCCGTGAAGATTTGTGTTAAACCTGGATTTTTAGGCTGGAAAGGGAAAACTGCACCATTCCAGCTCCAAAATGTTTTGTCTTCCCTCACCACTCCCCCCGAATTTTGTCTGAATTTGATCAATAAAGGCAGAACATAGAATTTTCTATGTAAATGCAATAAGTAAGGGGGATGTGAAGCCTTTCCTGGCTGCAAGGGAGAGGAACATCTCATCTAAACTGTAGCTGAGACTTAAAATCCTTTGGGAAAACAACCTGTGATTTATCAATCCTTATGGAAATCACACCAAATCTTTGCAAGTTTATAGAACACTGAGTTAACTCAGGTGATAGTGTCTGCTTCTACTGGTTTCCCTAAAGATTCTGGTTGTAATTTTTCCATTGAAATGGAATCTTATAAAAAAATAGCTATTTTTTGGTGCCAAAATATTATAGAAAATAGCTTAGTTTTGGCAACCTCCAGGCAAACCAGTTGTAATCTAATATGAGAGACACTTTCATGGGTGTCCATATCCTCTGAGGTGGTGTTAGAGTAGTTAATATTAGTAATAATCACCACAGGTTATGGCTTTAGCCACTGCTGATTAATACTCCAAGGATGGGACTTAAAGCAAAGCTGAAATACTTCGTGCCCAGTATCTGTAAACTGATCCAGCTTTATCCATCTCAGTAACTGGATGAAGTTACAATCACTTTTAGTGCTGCATCCAGTCTTTTATGTGCTTTTAAATTACTAGGTGGCTGCCAGCTGGGAAGGAAGAGCTCAGTGAAGAAGAGGAGATGGTCACAAAGAGGGACCTTGTGGTGATGACAGCAGAGAAATATTTACCTGAGCACGGCACAGTGATCCAAGGCTGAACCCCAGCACCTTCACTGCTTCACAGTGAGTCACTTCACCTCTCTACAGGGGTTTTAAAATAAAATCCAGCTAATTACCTGCATTAAAGAGAAGTTGGGAGACTCATTAATTAATATTTGCCAAGCACTTCAAAAGTGTAAAGTGCAGCAATGACTGCTGAGTGTTGTTAATACTTTTTGGGAGCAGATGCAGCATGAGCAGTGCTTGTGGTGGGATTTTTGGGGGTGCCCTGTGCAGGGCCAGGAGTTGCACTTGGATGATCCTAGTGAGTCTCTTCCACCTCAGGAAATTCTATTTTTCTGTGTAGATACCTCTGTAAGTTGGTGTGAGGGACTCTTGGCCATTTCAGACTCTTCTGATTTCACTGGTGGCCTCAGGAACCTCGAAAGCAACAAAACACTCCCAAAAGCTGCCTTGGCTGCTTGCCCCTGTTGTGCACATTCCCAGTCACAGGGGTGGTGTGATCCAAACTAAGTCCTTCATGGAAGTTGCCTAGAAATAAGTGTTTCCATTTATGTGGAGCAAACTTTCATGGAATGGACTCGATCCATGTGGCAGAAGTTTGCACGGAGCTCACCATCATCCTGTGCCAACTCCTTGGCAGTAATGACCCAGAAAGATGGAACAAACAGTGCATTAATTGACTAATTAACTCTGAGAATATGAAGAAAGCCTCTCCTCCCCGCTCTGAGCATTGGGAGGAGGAGAGGCCCCTGATTGCAGACCATTTACAGCGTGTCCAGAACCACCTTTGGTGTTTGTTTTTCCTCACCGATCGTGTTCCGGCACCTCCAGGGTCGAGGTAGATTTTTCCATCCCACTTCCTCCTGTCCTCTCCATGACCACTACCTGTCTCTATTCATTTATTTCTGTCATCTGGTGTTATATGCCAGCAGGTTGCTTCTTCAAAAATTGCAGACAAAATAAGGCAGATGTGTCAAATGCAAAGATATTAAGAGAGCAGTTTCCATGGCAATTGTAACCACGGTCTAAGAGATTCATTCCTGGGGTTGGAGTCGTGTTGTAGCAGCTTTTGAATGGAAATGACCAGGTGCAGATTTCTGTAATTTCCACTGCTTTTTATGTAATTCATTCCATTTCCATAACACAGCTACTAAAAGGTATCTCATGAAGACAGGCTAAAGGAAAGCAGTTAAGTGCTTTACTTATTTTGTATATGTAATTGTATGTAATATTACTCAAACACATAATATAGTATAGATGTATACATAGGCAGAATATAATGCACAAATATATGTATATATATTATTTATATATTGCACAATATATGGAATACATGGCAGATTACCTAGAAAAGTGCTAGTTAAGAACTGAGGGCTGCAGGGTGTCACTTGGAAGAAGAAAACAATATACAAGTTTTCCTGGCATATTTTTATGTTCATTTGCACTTCAAACTCCTCCTGCAGCCTCTTCACTGCAGCAAAGTCTGGGAGTGGATGAGTTGTTAATTCAAATTAAACTGCTTTTATGAACTTCTTGTTCATTTGTATTAATTGCTTGTACTGACCTGACCTAACCTGCTTAGGTGGAACTGCAGAAATTAAAGATGCTTCCATTTTTGCAGGCACGAAGTGCACAGTGAGTTTGTTGCTTAAATGCACCCACATGCACTTTCTACATAAAAATGAATAAAAATCACTGGTTTTGTGGCCCAGCTATAATAGATGTGCTTTGGGAACCCATCACAGAGTACCAGCTTGGGAGGGGACCTCAAGGATCATCTGGTCCAGCCTTTCTTGGCCAAAGTTTGGTCTAGAAAAGGGGGCCCAGCACCTTGTCCAGCTGAATCTTGGAAGTGCCCAACGTTGGGGAATTCACCACTGTCCTGGGGTGATTGTGCCAGTGGCTGATTGTTCTTGATGTGAATACTTTACCTCTTTTTTGTCTAATGGAAATCTCCCCAGGAATAATTTTTCCCCATTACCCCTCGTCTTTTCCAAGTGACTCCTTGGAAAAAGGGAGTCTCCACCTGCTTTGTAGCCACACTTTAAATACTGGAACAGAAAGGTCTCTCTGAGGTTTCTTTCTGTCAGGATTTGGGTTGTGCTTCAGAGTGGGACAGACTGGAATGGTTTTCCCTTGAGTGTCTGATGGATTCAGGTGTATTCCCAGTATTTACTTGTCCCAGGTGTGCTGGGAAGCAAACAGAATTCGAGGTGTGGTTTGTTCAGGTTGCCAGTTATTACCTTGGCTCATTAGGGAACTGTGCAGCAATAACTCATGCACTGTTCATTCTCATCCTTCCTCACCTTCATACATTTATTTGAGGTATCCATTATTGCTTTTGAATTTGATTGTGCTGGTTGCTCTGACAGCATTTCAGGAAGAGGTTCAGCTCCTGAGAATGTTTGGGATGAGGAGGAGGTGGAAGAACAAGCCAAAGGCACAAAAAGACCCTCAATATATATTATGTAAACAACTAAAATGAGCTCAGTTCTTTATCTCTGCTTTCCCATAATCCTCCTTTCTGGACTTTTTTGGTCAGCGTGAACATAAACACTGAGAATGTGGTCATGCAGATTTTATTTCAAGTAATAATATCACTCAACATGACCAGAAGCTTTGGAAAATTTGCCAGAGTCACCTAGAACATAAAGAACTGATGGAAGCTGTCACATGTGTTATAAATATCTCAGTTACATAAACTAAAACCAACTAAGAACACTCTAAAGGTACTCAAAGTGGGCAGGAGAGGGAGCACATGTTGCAGCAAAGCCCAACATCCTTTAGAAATCTGTATTTTCATATCTGGAGCTGGAATGGGTCCTGTTTGTAACAGGCACAAGTGTCCATGTGTTACTACATTAATTGAGATTCTGATCAATCCCATAATGACTTTGAGAGAATAAAGATTGAGGGGCTTCTGTAAATAGGCTAGAACTAAATAATGGATATTTTGTATTTTACTGTTGTGTTCTCTCTGTGTTTTGGATCTGTATCCAGTCCAAAAATGAAAAGGAGAGTGGAAAAAAACACTTGGCTTGTTTCATCAGATATCTCAAAAACCACTTTTTGCAGCATTTAAGGAGCAGAACTGTTATTGCTACCTTCCTCTTTAACCACATTCTGTGTGATATTAGCTATTTTCTCACAGAATCAGCCTGCAGAGCCCCATGAATAGAGGCATGAAACAGTTTTATTTTATACTGAAGCAAGTTTTTCGTCATTTTGGCTTCTGAGTGACTGTGGCAGCTTCATCCCTTGTGGGATCAAAACCCAGAAAAGCAAATACAATAAGGCTGATAATAATATTTATGACTCCCAGATTTAGAGCTGCTCTCTCCTTTTCTGTAAAGCAGGGGAATTTTCCCTGGAGATTCGCTTGTTTAGCCCCTTGGGAATGGTTAAGGTTTCTAAAAGGTTTATAAAGCTCTCAAATAAATATTTGTAAAAGAACGACTAATGCTGGGAGAGAGCAGTGTTGAAAAGCTGGTGATATGGCAACTTAACTGAATACACAGTAATTATAGATCTTATTTGCAAGACTTTCATTCCCACAGATGGTTCCTTTTGCAAGGGAAGGAATAAAAAAAGACAACACTTTCTTTTCTTTTCTTTTTTTTTTTTTTTTTTCTTCTCAAATAAATTAGGTACAGCAGAGTTTTTTAGTTTAGTGTCTGTTGAAACCCCTTGTAGTCTGTCAGTAAAACAAAATTAATTGTGAATGAGGAGAGAGATGAGGTGCAAATAGATTTGGGGAGGAACTGGTAGGGGCTTCAGTAACCAAAGCTCACAGATATTATAAATGCCTGTCATAGAATTACAAATGTGAGTCACAGAGTGGTTTGGGTTGGAGTTTGCACTTGGGTAACAACTCTTGGCTGCTCTGTCCAGCTGATAACACCCACTCTGGAATTTGGGGACCCAGTAGGGTCACCTCCAGAGCCTGGTGAGCCCTGCAGAGCAAACACTGTCACTGCGCTTGGTCCTGGCTCCTTCCAGACCTTCAGCAATGCAGATTCCTGGCCAGGCTCTGGGTTCTAAATCACAGACAAAGCATCAGGGGGTGTCCCCTCCTTCAGAGCCTGGAATGGTTTCCAGAGTTTGGCGTGTTTGGGAGGCAGTGCCTTGGAAGGAAGGGGAGGGAGCTGTGCTGTGTTGCATAATTGATGCATTGGATGTGTCAGGTGCATGCTAATGGCAGGGCTGCTCTTTCCCATCTACTCTGGTCACTGGTGATTAGCCAGAGCACACACTTCAAAACTGCAGCAATCCAAGCCTGGGAGCTCTTTTTTTATTATTTTTTTTTTCCCCCTTCAGCCAGCAATATAGGAAACCCACAAGTAGATGGCATTCTACCTCTATTTTTAAATTAAGAAACAACTGCTTAGTCTGTTCCTTTGCCTTGTTGTGTTATATTGTTTGCCTGAACAAAGAAATGTGTGTTGATTTAATTTAACAGTTACAGCCACGGATTTTAGAAATATAATGATAAATATAAGCATTGTAGCAAAATTGATTAAATGCAAAATAAGTTTCCTTTTATACTGACGAACTCTGTGGTAAAATATCTGACAGGAAATGGCCAAGTAATGAAATGCAAATTTTCTCGAAACCTTCATGTTTTTTGGTTGTGTGTGGAACAAATCACAAAGTAGTTCCTGCTTATTCACCAGTAAAAGGAGTGGACTGTTGGCCAAACTGTGTAATTAATATTTCCAGCTCAATTGGCCCACAAGGCTTGATTTATAGCTTAATGACAAAATATATTTGTACACAGATAGAAAAAGATGTATTGCTTCTTTAAAACCCTTTCTTCCACACAAACAGCACAGTGGTCAACTGTAAAGATGTTTCCCAGTCCCCTGAACAGTGAAGCACTTGTTATTTTTTTCCTCAGAAAAGCTTCCATTCAAGGAGTTAGCAATGGAGAACCACTAAAGGCTAAAGGTTGCTGGGCTTTATTTAAACTTTGAAAGGAAAAAGTCATTTAGGTATTGAACTGTATTTTACACCAGATAAATGTCTCATGAACCTTCCAGGACCTCCTGTTCCTGGCCAAGAAACAAGTCAAAACCTATTTTATAAGAGAGCATTTATTGGCTTCCTCCTCATTTTCAGAGAAGAAAGGAGGAAAAAACCACTGTGTTGTAATACCCTTAATACTTCTCTACACATGCTGTTAATGCCATGCTCTCTGGGATGCCTTGAAACAGAAACTTGAGATTAAATGGTTCAAAGCTGTCCCAATTCACTCTTACCAGGCCAAAAAGGTTTTGGTGTGATGGGTCAGGGTATCCAGGGGCGTTGCTGGTTGATGTTGGTTGCAATGATCGGCTAAATCTGGCAGAGAACATTTTCATCCTCCAACCCACCCAGTTCATCCACCCAACCCACTTTTTTTGGCCTTGCAGTGATGGTGTTTCAATTTTTAACAACCATTATCATCTAGGAGAGCAAATCTAAAGTCAGCAAACCAGGTAAGTGTTAACGTTATGGGTTGCATCCTTTTCATTTTGTCCTTATGATTCAAATTTTTATTTACACTTAAAACAAACAATTCAGAAGCTTTAGACATAAATCTCTATACAGTGTGCAAAAATATTTGCTGTAAATATTGGACATTTGCTTATGATTTTAAACATACAGGAAAATGTATGAATTTTACATTTTCATGTGAAATCATAGACTATCCAGAGTTAGAAGGGACCCACAAGGATCATAGAAATCCAACATAGTGTAAAGTTTCCATTTAATTTTCCTCCATAGGCATGTCCAAGGTTGTTTTTATAGGTTTTATTTGCATTTCATTAATGTCTAGGATTCCTACAGGTTAGATATTGGAGTCATAAACATGATGTGGACATAATGACAGCCTTCAGCTCAGAGAATTTGCTGTCTTTTGTCTCTGAAAAGCAAGAGAGTAACAAAATTAGCATTATAATCAGTCCCCAAACCATATTCAGTGAGAATTTTGAAGCTCGCTCAGCTCCTGCCTGCTGGAGGAAGAGGTGCTTCAGAAATTATGCTAAATTAAGGTATTCCCCTTAACTGGCTTGGCCTTATTTCCCCTGTCCTGAGCAAACAGGTTGTGTCAGCTCAGATCCTGCCCCTCCCCTCCTCAGTTCCAGCTGGATTCCCTGTGCTCATCACAGGGAAGGGCACAGTAAATAAAGACACTGATCCAACTTACCCCGTTATTCCCGGTAGAATCTTGGGTCAACACCAATTTTCTCTTCAGGCTTTAAACGTGGCCTAAAGTATCTGACTTTCCTCTGGGGCTCTGAACTGATTAGCCCATCCATGACAGATTGAAATGTATGGACTTTTAGGGGAATTTTTTTTTTTCCCGTGGGATCGTGCCTTTCATGGAGTTACTGCTGTAATGATAAAAAAATAACTGTTAAAAAATAACCTAACTCTTTAAAAGGGAAAGAAAAAAAAAAAAGGAAGAAAAAAGTGAAATGCTGATTTTTCACATCAAGTTTTCTTCAATATTCTTTCCTTTTTGGGCAGATTTGTTTGCCAGAAAAACAACTGCATTTCTTGCCTGAGGGTTCTCCAAGATGCTGCCCTCACCTAAAGTGTGGTTTTGCATAGGGGTTAAAAAAGCAGTTTAGGCTTAATGAATAATGTTGAGGTGTTAAAAGACAAGGTCCCTGAATGAGAAACAAAAAAAGTATTTCATCTACAGTCCCAGAGTCTCATTGAAATCAGATTAAAGTTATCTCTCAGGGAAACGTTGTCCAAACTGCACCAAGGTTTGCAACCCTGAACATCTCTGAATTTGGGAAAATGCAGATATATTACTGTCATTAATCCATTTTTTTATATAATTAGGACCTTTTTAAGAGCTTCATCACCTACAGTACCCCTGAAGATCCAGTTTTTTGGAGAATGAGAGTTTTATCCTGACTGGAACACAGCACTGTTGGGGTCCACTGGCCAAAGCTTCAGCAGGTATAAAATGGGGCAACTCTTCCCCAGAGGATGAAATTTGTGTCAGTCTGGAAGATCTACAACTTTCATTGCAGGGAAATAAATACATAAATCATCAAAAGCAACTTAATTAAATTAGTTAATAATGCAAAGGGATTATAAAGTGCTATATAATTAGTAAACAAAACGATATGTTGAAGGTCAGCCTTAAAGAGCTGACGGTGGCTATAAGCAAATTATATACGAAAATAAATAGTTATTGTTTTTAAAAAAACCCAAACCATGTAGCAATTCTTCTAGGATAAATATGATAAAATATTCCATAGCTATCACAATCATGATAAATTTTGGATTAAGGAGTGCCTCTGGTTGGTGAGTGTCAGCATTCTGGCAGTGCTGCAAAGAGCGGCCAATTTATTTGAAACTTGTAAATCCTTAGTAGATTATTCCATATTAGCAGTTGGAAACTCCAGGCAGAGAAATGGTGAGAGCAATTTTATTAAAATAACACTCTTGTTAGATTGCTTCAGCAAATCAAGAAGATCATCAAGATAAATGAAGAAATTAATTAAAAAAGCACAAAGGCTTTATCCCCAGAGATTGGAGCTGTTGTACAAAGAAGTGATGGCACTTCAATAAAAAACCACCACAAGTTGAAGGATTCAGTGGAGTTTATTGTGAAATATTCCCCTTTCTTCAAATCCTTTCCAGGGGTTATGTGTCGTGTGATTCTAATCTCTTCTTACTCAAGTATCATCAATTACTGTAAAATTTATACAGCACTTGCCTTCATTGATATTTGAGACTGAAAAAAAAGCAGTGTATTTAATGAAAGGAAGATTGGAGCAGCTCAGATCACCTTGCACAATAAGGGCAGAAAAAACCCCCAATCTTAGCAATAATGGCTGCACCAATATTAATAGAGGTTGCTATTATATTTGGATACTTTTTCCACATTAGAGCAACAGGTGCAATTTGTGAGCTCTGATAAAAAAATAAATGAATCAAATAATCCTGGTTTGTGCGCTAAGCCCCGCCAGCCAGCCTGGATCACCCTAATTCCTTTTCCTAGATGTGTCTGGGAGGATTTTGCCACAAATATGTGTGTTGCTCCAGAAATGGGACCACAATATTTATCTATGTTTGCCTATCTGTCATTCAATTTATCTTAGCCAGTGTGCTGGCTGAAGGGGAAAAAAAAGGTTTTTACTAAGCCCAAAAATCATTTATAATTAGAGTGTACAGAGAAAATGTAAGTGAAAAACTAATCAACAACAACAAAAAGATAGATCTAGAAAGTATTCTTTTTACCATCTGGAACTGGCGAGAATTTCCAAAAGCATTATAAACACTTGACAATGTAAATGTAATTGGTTTTTTGGGGGAATTTTGCTCACTCCATTTTTGTCCACAAATTCACGGGGATGATAACCTGTAACCAGAGCTGGGGGTGCTGCAGGCACTTCGTTTCCAACTCAGAATTTGTGACATAAATTTTGGAATTATTGCCATATTGCTGCAGTTTCATGCTGTGAATAGAAATGACTATTCCTGTTGGAAAGGCTTCCATTTAAGCTAAGTGGCTTTTTTTTTTTTTTTTTTTTTTTAATAAAGTAAGGCTCTTTAATTCGCTCCAGGTCTGAGGGTAATCTTCCCTAAATTTGCTGTATAAACCTAGTTCATATGCAGAACACAGGAATGCTTCTTGGAGAAACTACTATTGGATAACACTTATGAAAGAAATATTACTGTATGTTAAAAATACTTCCATTAACGCAGCAATCTGAGTGAGTTTCATGATTTTGGGGGGGCAGCGCTCATGTCAATCCCCAAAAGTTTGGGAAAATTAAGTGAGGGTAAGAAAAAAGACAATTTAATAGACGTTTTCATATCCCATTAGATTATTTCCTGCCTTTTTTTTTTCCTGATTTTATCCATGTCCCATTTTATAATTTTTCTTTTAATAAAATATACTTTCAACCATAATAATATTTCCCCCCTGTGAGACAGGTGTCATATTTCCTGGCAGTTAAATATTTACAGGTTTTAGGATATACCCAGATGAGGTTGATACTCAAATGTTTCACTTGGCTTGTACTGGTGATATAAAATGTTTTTTGTTAAAAGTTTAATTATGAACTAGCAATAAAATAACACTGTAAAAGATGAGATCAAGCTGAGTTCAAAGCTCTATTGGGCTGTCAAACACTTAATGCATTTGCCCTATAGCCAAGCTGTTTTTTGTACAAATTGAAAACACAACTTGGTCCTTGATCTATCTAATGAAATTTCCTCTGAAAGGTGCTTTGTTGTTGGTGTTTTTTTTGGTCCAGGCTATTTTCCTGCTTGTATTTTAAGCTTATAAACTGCACTGTACTCTCCCTGTTGCTACTTGAGCTGTTGTCACTTTGTAAAATCCTCCTTAATAGCACTTGTTCTTTTTTTCCACTTGACAGGTGGCCTTCCCTTCCCTGGGCCCTCCACGTGCCTGGAATGCCGATGGACAGGCTGGGATTTACCTGGAACACACAGGTAGAGGCAGGAGGGGGAAAATCCAACTCCTTGTTGCCACTGCTGTTGATATCAAAGGCTGCAAAGGTCTCACAAAGCTGCACTGAGGTGATGCCTCAAGCCTTGACCCTTCGTTTAGGATCTCTCAGCAGAGATTTGGGCTCGTGCTCTTATTCAGGGCAGACATTTTATCACATTTTGTGTTTCTGTACCAGAAAGGCAGAACTTTCTGAGATGAAGATGCCCCGAGTTTTATCTGCAGCTCTTCTGGGTTTGTTATTCAAAAGCATCTCTGGCTTAGATATCTGAGTGTCAATGGAAGTCAGTGGAACTCAGATAAATGGATTTTAGGGACAGGGTTATAAGCATTTGCTATGAATTTCGTGCTGCTCTCCACAGAATCTTAATTACTAACTTTATTTTGAGATATAATAATTACCTTTGAAAGATAAGAGTCTTGATAACAGTGAGCTGGAGCTGCAGAGGTGAAAATCTTAGTATTTATTCTTTAGTCACTTCTCTCTGTCTCTGGAAACCTCTGTCACTCTCTTTGGCTGGCATTCCTCTAATTTAATAGACTGTGCTTGTCAAGGTTGGATATCAAACACTGCAGACAATCAGGTAAGTCCTTGTCATCTGTCAAATAATGGGGTCTTAGGTGCACTGAGAAAAAGTTGGCAAAGTAGGATATGCTACATTCTGAAGTTTAAACTGGAGCTCTGTTTACTCCTAATACAAAAAGAGCATTAAGAGCTTGATAGTCTATTTGAAATTCCTTTGAAAATGTATCCCAGACTGGATCTTTTTTTACTGCTTGTCTCTTGTGAGCCTCTTTTGAGAAAAAGCCATTCTTTTAGATCCACACTGCCATAAAACCAAGGAACTGTCAGAGCCCTGCTGATCCAATTACAACTTTAAAACTTTTAAGCTTTTGATTTATAGTAAGCTCATTCCAGTTAAATACAGAGGAATATTTCCCCTAATCTCCACATTGTTTACCAATGTATTTCACAGTGTATTTTATGTATTTTTCCCCTTACTTATGGAAAATTAAAATAATCACAGAATCCCGGACTGGTTTGCATTGGAAGGGACCTTTAAAATCACCCAATTCCACACCTTGCCATGGGCAGGGACACCTTCCACTGGCCCAGGGTGCTCCAAGCCCTGTCCAGCCTGGCCTTGGACACTTCCAGGGATGGGGCAGCCACAGCTTCTCTGGGTAAATATCCTCCCAATATCCCATCTAACCCTGCCCTCTGTCACTTTGAATCCATTCCCTCTTGTCCAGAGTCCCTCTCCATCTCTCCTAGAGCCCCTTGAGGCACTGGAAGGTGCTGTTTGTTGGGGTTTGCTTTTCTTTTGTGATGTAAAACCATCAATAAAATGCTGGTAAGGACGGTGCAGGGCTGTGCAGTGCAGCAGACCAGCTTTGCAGTAGGTGATGTTTTTCCTTAGGTTTTATTTATTTATAGTGCAACTTTTAGACACAATATTTGAGGCAGTTTGGAGTTGTGCTGCTGTAACTGAGCTGTGTCATTAATCTCTCTTTTTAGGCTGTCTAGGGTTGTTTGGGCTCTTCAGTTGTGCATTCAGAGCTTTCTTGCTAAGATGTACATGAGGAGACTGCTAGGAATTTTGGTTATTCCTGGTTTTTTATTTTCCAACACTCCTCAGCCCACCAGGAACTACAAAACCATGGAGTGTGAAGAGTTTGTGAAATTATTTCTGATCAAGTCTGCTGGACATAGTTGTGTGTGGGGGGTTAATTCAGCTGCAGGGAGGCTGCATTTCAGAAGCAAGGAAGTTTTGTTCAAAAAAAAGGAGATATTTTGACTATTTCAACTCCCAAATAACAAACATAACACATTTGTCAGTTACCTCATAAAAGTAATTAGTATTTAATTTGATAATGTTCCCTCTAAACCCTTGAATTCATAAATCTATTTGCTTCTCATTTACTAATAATTAAGTTTTAGAATGGAACACTGAAGGAAAATGTTTCCAGCCTTTCTCTGTTGAAGATCTTGGTCCATAATCCCTGCAAAGTTATGTGTTCCTAACTAATTAACTTCAACAGCCAGGACACAATAACAGGTTTGCCTTCCCTGTTTGTAATTAATTTCCAGTGAGATGCCATTTTCCAATCCTGAAGTATTTTTTCTGCTTAACAATTATGATGATTGTTTCCAGTTTTTTAAAAGATGTCCTGTGAGGACTCCGTGCTGGAAAGAGTTCTGCATGTGAATGAATTGCCTTGAGATTGATTTAGTACAAAGCAAATTAAATCAATGGCACTACTTGTGTGAGTTTCTTCACTTTCTACTTGTAGCTTTTCACCTGCTCAAGGCTGCATTTCACTTGATGGCTCAAGAGTTGCCTTTTTCCATAAAATCAAACTGTGGCAGTTGGTTGATCCATGAAAGCTCCTACAGACAATGCACAGTTAGGAATGCACAGCTCTTGATTCCCAAATTTAGGAGACTCAAAGCCTGTAAAATAATAATAAAATATTTCTAGTAATAAAATTTGGCTAAAATAAGAAGGCAGATTTCTTAATTCTCAACTATTTTTCAGGTTCAGGTTGGGTATCAGTAAATGGTCCTTGTTACCTCTCAAATACACTGTGTTTAATTCTGTATGCAAGGTTTATGTCCTTCTCCTTCCTTGTTATTGAAAAGCTCTTGCTGAGCATTCTTTATAAGCATGAAATACTACATAGATTTTAGCATTCGTATAGTTTATTTCTTAAAATGAATTTTGAGTTGGCAAAGAATGACTGAGCAGTGGAGGAGCATCCATAGATCATATACCTGCTGGATAAATGCTTCAGGTATAAATGTCAGCACGGGATTTTGTTTAAAATCTAATGTTCTTTAAGAGCATCTGCTCAATTTCTCTTTAAGAATGTTACTGTTCTCCAAAAAAGCATTCAGAAAAACATCATTTGCTGTAAATTAATTTAGTGGATGAATCCCATGGGATGATGATGTTACCTGACACATAAAGAGTGTCAGAGCCTCACCTGACTGATAAAGCTCAGTCAGAGGTGTCTGCAGTGACAATTCCCCTGAGCACTGAGGAGACCCTGGATGAAAGATTGTGCCCATCATTTTGGGGCTTGCAGAGGAGTTTGCTGAACAATCATCTCTGCATCTCCAGAGCGATCCTCGAGCGCAGCAGAAATGTTTACACGGCTGATTGTTTGTATTGATACTCGTCAATGGTTATTTTCATAACTCAGACACATCACAGAGGGAACACATCCAAGCCTGCTCTCTTGTGGGAGTAGTCACGTTGGCACATTTCAGGCACAGCTCCCACAAAGCCCAGGGGATTGTGGATGAAGTCACGTTCGGAACAAAATGACAGAAGTTCTTCGTGTTGTAAGAAATTCTGCTGGTTTGATGTTGGGATTCCTTCCAGTGTTTGTAGGTGCAGGAATGTGCATTGCCCAGGTGTGTGATGGGTGCAGATCAGTTTGACAGCTCTTTAATCTCCTCAATCTTCAAGAAATGTGACTGTTGAGAAACCCTGCAAGTCCATTTCTCTGGGGAGTATCTTCATTTCTCTTAACAGATCTCTTCCACCTTTGGCTCAAACAGTAAAACAGAGAGATCATTCTCTTTTTCCTGACTTCATCACTGTCTCCTCATCCTGCTTCTTCTGGCTGTACAACTTTTTCACTGATGTTGCCTGTGCACTTCACGTTGTGGTCTCACTGCCTTTATTTTTTTTCAGTGCAATTCTCTCATCTTACACAAAATCCTTTCGTAAACGTGATCTGTTCCAGCTGATTTTGTTATCGCCATTACTGCTATTGATATTTGTATCCTATTTTGTTACCTTCTACTGACTTGTCCCCTCTTTTGACTGGTTTGACAACCACTTCTCTTTGCTCTCCCACAGAAGTGATTTTGGTGCAAACCCCCATTCCTCTGAAGGCCCTGCCATCTGGAAGAGCCTTTGCCTCAGTGGACTTGCTGTATCTTTTAAAATCTCATTGGAAAGCAATTTTTTTTTTTTTTTTTTTTTTGTCTGAGCCACTTAATACTATATTTGATCGCTTCCATTATGAGCTTTTTAATTTGGTGATTATATTATTCTAATCTTTTAGAATAGTATTTGGGAGAAAAATGTCTTGTGTTATAATGCCCTGTTATATTATACACTTCCTTGACTGAAATAGAAATCACATTAGAATTTATTGAGCACTTTTTTTTTTTTTAATTTCTTACACCTTCTTTTTGAGTAAGTTTTACCCATTAATAAAAAATAAAAGTAAAATTGATTTTTCAACAATTTTTGAAGATGTTTAGGACAGCAAAGTTGGAGGACTGGGTTGAGGACACCTTCTACTAGACTGGGTTGCTCCAAGTGCCATCCAACCTGACCTTGAACACTTCCAGGGATGGGGCATCCACAGCTTCTTGGGGCATCCAAGAGTGCCCAGCTGGAGGGGTTGATGTTGATTGGTTTTTAATCAAGGGAAACCTTTGCAAATACCTAAGTCTGGCAGAAGAGGGATTGGTCCTCACAAACCTGGCTGAATGGCAGGAGCAGAGCAACGTTTCTGGTGGAAATTCCATGTACAAGTACCCAGCTCAAGAGCAACAGGGGATTGGGGATGGGAGGGGGGACGTCAAACACGACTGTCTCTTCTAAGAGTTGTCTCCCTGAAAGCTGAAGGGCAGCACAAAATTATCTCTCCTCAGAGACTCATCCATTAATGATGTTAATGACTGTGGGTTGTGTTCAATTTGATTGTTATCCTCAGGAATGACTGATTGGAGCCGAGCTGCACATGGACACTGTTAGCAAAATGTCCCTGAAGTTTGGCTGTCCCTAAAACATTCCAGCAGGACAGTCTGATGGCTCCTGCTGTGCTCTGGATGCTGCACACATCCCTGTTATGCATCATGCAGGCTCTGAGCTGACATGTGTGCAGGGAATATGGGATTGTTGTGAAGGGAAAGCAGTTTACAAATCTACACTTCGTGGCTTTGCTGTCTCTCTCCAAAGCTGGCTTTGCTTGAGCTCCAGATGTGATGCCTTATGAATTGTGGAATTTGGGCTACTGGCACCCTCAAACCTTTCAAAGGACCACAGAGACTCCCACCACAGGAGAACCTGTGCCTGTAAAGGAAGGAGATGCTTTGTTTAAGTGTCAGTTTAGGTGCCACAGTTCCTCTGGCACATCTGTCTGGGCCTGGCAGGTATGGAAAAAGACCCAAAGGACTCTGCTGCTCCTCTGGAATGGTGGAATGAAGCTAAGAAGGAAAAATTCATCACCTTCACAGCCCTGGGAGTTTGTAGGTAGGTAACCAAGTTGCTTTCTTTCCTGGGATTCTCTGCTCACCCCATTATTAGTGGTTAAATCTTGGAAGCGCTGCCTTGCCACATTGGACTCAGGTATTGTAATTACCCATTTATGTGAAATCTCAATTTCAGGGGGAGAAAAATGCCTAGATTCTGGTTTTGCACAATGGGACACTTGAGGCAGAAGGCTTGGGTTCACCTTAATTTCCATATCCAAACTTCCCTGAAGCTTCAGGCCTGGGCTAGGGACCCATTATCGTAATGCATTATGTTAATGCTATAGATGAAATTCCAATTCAATCTTCCTCATAAGAAAGCCTTTGACATGATGTATTAACCATCAGATTAGAGGTAGACTGACTAATTATCATTTAATGCAATTGAATGCCAGGGTTTGTCATTTGCCAGGGCTGGCTGGGTGGGGAATATAAATCTGTTAGTGCGGGTATCGTTATGAACTTGGGATAGAAGGGAGATTAAAATTCCCCGAATACAATATTTATTCACAGTCATTATTCACAGACTGACATACCCCAGTGCCATAAAAATGCCAGCACCTACCTTTCCATTCATCTGTAGTTTTAGGAGAAAGATTAATTATGATCCCAATCGTAGTTTAGATGGACCTGCTGTTATTCTTTGTTGCTCCTCCATGGGCAAACATCTCTGTATGGATTCTGTACCCTGGAAGAATCCTGATGGTGGGTGGCACTTCCCTATTATAAGGGCATCAAAATGATGAAGGAATAAACCCTCTGAGTCATTAAATCTAAATCCACCCAGTCACAGGGCAGTTCAGCCCAAACTCCTCAGTCCCCTCTTCTCTTTCAGATGGGTCTCTGGCCACCCTCATTTTTAGTGCTGATCCTCATCTGGGTTGATTCAATCAGTAATTTCCAGCCTGGCAATTAATCAGGTGTTTTGCTGAAGTCCGGATAGATTAGATTGATCTTGTTTTCCCTTCCAAGAAACTAGTTCTCTTAGAGGGGAAAAAAAAAGGAAAAAAAAAAAGAAAAAAAAAAAGGAAGAAAAACCCAGTAGATCAGTATCACTAATCTTTCCTTAGAAACCTGGGCTCCACTGGATACTGATTTGTTATTTCCTTTCTAATTCTAATTTTCACCCACCCCTTAAGAGCGTTTTAGGTGTTACAGGCACCAGAGCTGCAAGAATAGGTACATGACTGCACTCACCACTTATTTCTCAATTTAAAAATAATGTTTCTTATCGCTCTCTAGTCACTTGGGAGAGTCATTTGATGTCCCTTAATTTAAAAAAAAAAAGAAATCACAAGATCAATTACTTTCATACTTTGGGATGATGAGGATTCTCAAATATTTTGCTTCATCTCAGCATTGGTCACTTCAGTGACGTTGCTCTCCCCCTCCCTGGAAATGTTACTTTTGCTCCAGGTTGAGTACTACTGTTATAAAAATTAATGTATGTTTGACTATATTTAGATTATGTTTTATCTTAATGCCAAATGCCCCACTTTGTCTTTTCCTGTTTTCCTTCTATTCACATGATGAAATCTCCTCGTGCTGTTTGTTTTCATTTTCATTGTAAAACCACCTTGAATTTGTCATGTTTTGGTTTTTAGCTTCTGCTGTTCAGCTTTTTTATTGATTTGAGTTGTTTTTTTTTTTTCATTCTCTCTGAGCTTTTTCTCAGTACCTTTCCTGAGGTGATTGTTTCTCTAATTAAATGAGAAGTTGGTGTCAAGTCTGTGTCTGAACAGTTGAAATTTTCCATAATGATCTTGTTCTCCAAGGTATTTATATCCAAACAAATTCAAATAATGTCTGTTGATACATAAATATGACCACAGGATCTTTTGGAAAAATTAAACTATCCCAACAGGAATTATTTTTAAATTACTACTCAAACTATCCCAACAGGAATTATTTTTAAATTACTACTCAAACTATCCCAACGGGAATTATTTTTAAATTACTGCTCAAAATCATTTCAAACCACTGTTTTACCTGTAGTATCATCTCCTATCTCCTGAGAAGTCCTCACATTGTTTATGTCCAATGTTATCCACTGCAGGTTTAAATTCTACTTTTTTTTTTTTTTTTCTGAACTACTTTTACGTACTTTTATTTAGTAAGGATTTATTTGTGCACTTCTAAGGTTTTATTTTCTTCTGACCCTGCCTTCCCTTCCCATCATCTCACTGATTCCAGATTGTATCAGCACGAGGTGAAAAGTGAAATGTGTTTGGGTTTTGCTTGTAGTAAATTGTAGCCTCTGAAATGTGTCACTGTTAAACTGTACAAAGGGATATTATGTAGGCAGACTTTATCTCCATATCAAACATGTTCCTTTATGAAGTGATGTGACCTGCCAGTGATGTGTCACAGGTTTTTCCACAGCTGGTTTAACTGCCCATTGTAACAAAAATAGAGAACACAGTGGAAAAAAACCCCAATAAACCCCGCAACAAAATAGTCTCAAAAGGTGGTTTAATATCTGAGGGTGCCTGTCTTGGAACATTGAAGGGATCCCAGTTTTTCAGCAATGGAAAATTAAACAAAGGGCTTAGATGTTGTCATCTAAGCCAGTTGATGGCACAGTTAGGAGCCATTGGTTTCATGGATGGAATGTGCAATCTGCAATTAATATTATACAGAAATTTTAAACCATTGCAGTTTTAGCTTTGTGGGAGATTCAGACACAAATAATTCATGGGTGAATTGGTGTTTTCCTTAGATCTGTGTGTATGAACCTCTCTGATGCTGCTCTGTGTGAAATTCATATTGAACTGGTCAACATTTCGTACAGAGGTGATATTTTTAGGATAATAATCCCTGGAAGTGTTCAGTGCCAGGTTGGATGGGGCTCTGAGCAACCTGGTCTGGTGGAAGGTGTCCCTGCCTGTGGCAGGGGGTGAAATGAGATGGTCTTGAAGGTCCCTTCCAACCCAAACCATTCCATGGTCCCATGATAAGACTTTGGGATGTAAAATGTGTATGTTTAGCACCGTGAAGATCTTCACAGGCACAATTTCCTTTTGGAAGGGAGATGAACATTTCAAACCCAGCTCCAAGCACTTTAATAAAACACTCAATATTTGAGCAAATGCCTTATGAATTTGAGGCAGTTCTAAAGAATGATACAGGAAGACCCTTAATAACAAATTAGAAAAATTTTAAATTTATGAGGGGCTAAATTTTTGACCGGTAAAGCAGAGAGGAAGGAAGGTTTCAGATTACAAGGGCTGGTCTTCAGCTCCTAATAAGGCATTTTTTTCTCCTTTTTCCTTTGCCCCTTGAGAGCTGCACCTCACTCTGAGTGAACTCAGGGGCTCCTTGCTGGTTTGGCAGCTGTCTGCAAATCCTGTGTGCTGGAGGGCACGGGGCAGCTTCAGACAAACACTTGGGACTGTTTTCCAAATGGTATAATAATAATAAAAAAAAGACTTAACTAAATATGTTTGCCATGGCTCAGCAGAGACCCTTCTAGACCCCAATAACCTTCTCTGTCACCAGAGGAGTTACTGAAGTAGAGCAGCAAGAATATGAAATACGGTGATGTGGGGATATGAAAGGATGTGCTTTTTGCCTGGTTAAGGGAGAAAAGGCTCTGAAAAAAAAGGACTTTCAGGGCATAAGAATTGGAGCTGTGAATTACAAGATCTCTCTGGTGTGATCCTCTGATCCATTCCTTCAGCAAACAAAATTACTGCGGGAAATAAAACTTTATTCCCACAGAAACAAAAGGCATATGACACAATAAAATCGATTTTATTGTTATTTATTTTGTTGTAATAGTTGACTTGTTGGAAACTGGCATTTTCTGGTTAGTGTCTATTCACTTTCTCCAGCATAATGAAATTCCCACTGTCATGAGCAACAGGACTGCCTTTTAATTGGGCGTAATTACATGGTTTCTTTTATATTCCACAGTGACAGTAACAGCTCTACATGGACTGGTTCGTGTGGTTAAGTTATTACCACATAATTTTTAATGCAACTGTCCTTGCTGCCTCCAGTGTTGGTTGACTTTTGAGCACCAAAGGTTTAAAAAGTAAGTAAAAACCTATACAGCTCATAATTTTCAGGCATGGTCACAAATATTTAAAAATATCTATTGTTCTGTAATTAAACCAGTTTGTGTCTAAATGCAAGAACTGAAATATCCCCCACAAAAGTGTTCTGAAAAGTAACAGTCTCTGAGTAATTAACACGCCAGAGAAGAAACACAAATTTTGCTGGGAAGGAAAAAACAAACAAACAAACCTGATTTTTCTTTATGGCAAAACCTTGCAAACACTTTTCAGTGAGGTCTGTTTTTAGCAAATATCTATATTTCTGGGCATCTGCCTCTAATTTCACATGCTGAAATACCACCCAGTGGATTGTGTCCTGTCAAAAGGAAAAGGAAAGGCAAAATTATCACCGTTCTCCGGCCCCCAGAGGGGCTTATATTTGTCTGAGCCTTCCTCCGACAATTAAAACATCTGGTGATTAGAGTGGCTGCAATCTTTCAGGTTAGAAGGCTTTAGTGTTTATTAAGAGGTTGCCTTCTGTGCTGCAAGATGGTTGTCAGCGTGGGGCCGGGCTGGGATTGCCACAAACATCCCAGCCAGGGCCGTGTTTTCCGCTCCTTCCCCGTTTTAACCCGGAGGAAGGAATTGGATGTGCAAGAGCTTGGGGTCTTCGTCACGCTCTGCTGGTCACACATCTCCCCTGCGACTCGAGCAGAGAAGGGAGTGACGTTTTTCGTGGTGGTGCAGCCCAGATCACCTCAGATCAGGATTGTCCCCCTTTAATGGAACTCGATGCGAGGGCTGGGAGCTGCGCCAGGCGCGGGAGGGGATGGGGAGGGGGGAGGACGAGGGTTTCAGGAATAGGAAGGAGATGGCAGGTTGCATGATGTAATCCCTTCCTCACATCGTCTTTGACACGGTGGAAAAATTGGGTGTGTGAGCTCAAGGTGCCCTCAGGCGTCTTGACTCGCCGGTGGTGCTTACTCAGCACGTCCCCGGCCTTGGCGCCGGTGCAGAATCACATTTGTTCACAGATGAACCGCTCGGGAGGAGCTGATCCAAATACCCAGGCACAAAAGGCACCTGGGTGCCTTGCTGCCTTCCAAAGTTGAGCAGGCTCACTGGGCTCCCCAGAATGTTTTGTTTTCAGCAGTCCGGCATTTTACTTTGGGGAAATCACCTCGGCTCTAAAACTTGCTGCTTGATGTTGTCTGACTTGTCTAAGCTGGACTTTGGAGAGCAGAGAGTTGGGAATTTAGGGTTGGCTCCCTCCCTGTCCACGATGTCTTCTCACAAAGCTTGGTAATCTATCCGAAGTCAATAAATTGCTCAGAATGGCATCTTTCTATCAAAAAAAAAAAAAAAACCCTCCAACACTCTTCCACTCCTTGAAGTTATCTTTGTAATAAAAATATCCACTGCTTGGTGAGAGGATGGGCAAAGCAATAGGGTCCCTGCTGTGCGTGAAGTGGTTTAGAAATGAAAGCAGTACATTCACAGATATGTTACTGCTTTTCAACTTAATAGCTGTAAATTTGATTTATCGTAGAATATCTGAATTTGTGGTTGTACAATCGGGTGGGATTCCAAGATACGCTGAAAAATTTATTTTTAAGGTTAGGACTGATATTTTTCAAAGCTGGCTTTTTCTTTTTATATCTAAAGTGTTTTGAAACCTGATCACACTGTTGACAACTTCATCGCTGTGGAATTGTTACAAGATGTCTCTTTATACGAGATTTAAAAAATACATGATGGTTGTATTTTCTATATTATGCTGTTAAAAGCAGAGCTTTGTCACTTCAGGTTTCAGGAGATCCAAAACAAGTCAACATCCTAAAAATTGTTGAAAATTGTCCTTCCACATTTATTTCCCAAGGAAATAAATATCCTTATGTTAAATTATATTCTTTGGGTTCCTCTTACTAAAGTAATATTATTTTTTGATGGCTGTTCATGACCTGAAAATGCTACATCTGGGGCACTGACCTAAAAATAATAGATACTAAAATACACCAGCATAGAGTATTAGTGGTCTTTGTTGTTCTTCCAGGCTGTTTTTCCAGGATTTATGCAGGACTCCCCCCATACCTCCCAGCCCTCTGGTTGCTTCATCTCCCAGTTCTGCATGCCCTGTTCTGTATTTCCATTTCTCCCTCTCTGTTCCCACTCACAAAGTCAGCCCAAGTACTGGATAATGTTAAGCACCTGATCAGCATTCAGGAGACTCCCACAGCACTCACCTAGGGATTCAATTCCAGGCCAGGAGTCACTGACAATACATTTTCTACAGTCTCCTTTCTTGCTGCTCCCTTTGTTTCCATTGGCGGCTTCGAACTTCGCACGTTTCTGTTCTTTGAATATTATTCCCAGCACCTCTCCAGCTCTTGCCATGCATAATGCCATTCTCCACATCCCTGGTTTTTAGCATAAAGAGTGTTTCTCGTGTCACAGTTAGCTCAGGAGTGAGTAAACTGCTTTTGTGGGGGGCTGGAGAAGGGGTGTCAAGTTGAACCAGCTGAAATCAAAGGCAAGAACGAGACGTTTCAAGGTAGGGTACTGAAAATACATGTAGCCTTTGCAATAAAGGATTGAAACAGCTCACAGAAGGCTGAGATACTTTTGCTCAATCATCCACACTAGGGGAGAAGAGATTTCCAGGGAATGATGTTTTTATTTGGCTGAATTCACTGTGCTATTTGGATTTTTCCAGTGGGCCTTGGGAAGGTAAATATCTTTCTGCCTCTCCTGAGGCCAGAATCCTGAGATGTAGCTTTAGGCTTCTAAAAACTGAGTCTCTCTTCCTAATAGTTGTCCGTGGATTTTTCTCTTGAGTATCTGTCACAGTTTTCTGAAATTGCCTCAATTTTACTTCTCCTTGGCTTCCATTTAGATGTCAGCCCTGGAAGCGTGGCTTGGTGAGCAGCGAGGTGCCAGGAGGGCTGACAAGGAGCTGGATCCTGCCTGGAGGCACAGTGTGACAGCAAAAGAGCCTGGTCAGGGAGCAGGCAAATCTGGGAGTCTGCCAAATTCCTCCCAGCTGCTGAACTGCATCCTAAAGACCAGAGCAGACACAGGTAATTCTGCAGCTTTTAATGACCAAACTGAGTGGGGAACTGAGCTGCCTTCACATACCCAGTGACTTCTATGATTTTTGATTTTTGTTTAATATCAGCAATAACAAAGTCCCTTTTCCCATTTTCCTCCGTGGAATTAATAGGACTGTGGAATTTTTCTTGCTAGACTGTAGTTTTTATGCCTGGTATCTGCCTGGATAAATAGGTGATTAAAAATAATCTATACTCAATGACAGGCAAATAAATCTTTATGGAAACAACTTCCAGTAGGGAGATTGCTGCCTGGTGGGAAGTTCAGAATTGCCAGTTCCATTCTGAGTCTTGTCTTTGTGCCCAGTGCCTGAATGCACCTGACTCACCTCGAGCACTTCATTTGTTAATGAATTAAGAGTCCTGTTCTTTGGGTGCACTGTGAGGTGTCTGAACACATTGATTCCTGGTGGGACCTTCTCAGAATAATTTCAGAAAATTCTCTCCTACTAAATTCCTGAAAATTCTGCAAATTTGAAGAATGGAAGTTTAGGGTTTAAGGGTTTATGTTTGCAGGACTTGCAAACTCTGAGCAAGGATTGATGTGTGAACAGAAACATTAACAGATTTGCTTCTGTGTATCTGGCCATTGAATGTTTAAATAGCTGGCAGAAGTATTTATTCTTTTATTTTAAGTGGTATGTTCCAGCCTTAACCTTTACTGTTCATTTTTCTTCAAAAGTATAAAAAGATTTATTGCTGTAATATCTCTTGCTGAGCAGATCAGGAGACTCAGTACATTACAATAAAGAAGAAATGATTTCAAGGAACTTTGTCACAGGAAGTTTCCTGTCTTTCCTGTTGGCCTGATGTTTACAAAGCTTAGGAATGTGGAGACTTTACTGATGTCATCAGCTCATATATTAATGAGTTAGGGGGTCTGTGTTATCAGGCACAACATGAAAGGGGGGAAAAAAATCCACATTTTATGTTCTCCAAATCTAATTGGGAATACCTGTAGATGCTGGGATAAATTCTGCTGGGATATTTCCACTGTAATACTGCTGAATCAAATTTATTCTGGCTTTTTTGTTGAGGTTTAGGGAACGAGTATGAACCACCAGTTTCCCTAAGACCCAATGATAAACAAAGCACATTATTTTTTTGCCACTCTGGCACATGGACTAGATCAGAAAATGCAGGCACATTCCTCTCTTCTGGACAGTATTCCCATGTAGGGATTGGGACATCAGACAAGTGTTGCCCAGACTGCTGAGGTTCATGTGAAACACGGGGACCCACCTGACTCCTGGAACTGCTGGAAATAAAGGGGCGTAGCTGCAGAAAATCTTGTCCTGCCTGTTCTGCCAGGTCCTGGAAAACTTAGATTTGTAACTCTTTATGGAGAAAGCTGGACAATCTGTCCTCATTTCCCCCCCCACATCCATGCTGGTACTTCCTCTAGGACTTCTCTCCAACCAGCGTTCTTGCAACCTCCTCATTTTTTGCTCGTCTATCTTTTTTTTTTTAATCACCTTTGTTGTCTTCATTTCTCCTCTTCATCTTGACCAGGCCCAAACTCCTCCCCTCCAGTGCTGCAGAACCCACAGCTGACCCTCTGTTTGACCCCAGTGCTGTTCCCAGAGTCAGGTAGCCCCAGATGATTCTTCCCAGGGCTCTTGAGCCTCTTGCTCTTGGCTATTGCTGACCACTTTGGCCCTTTCTCTTCTTCTCATCTTAATTGTAAGGCAGAGTTTCCCACTCCTGGGAATGAAAGCTTAAGATCATGGCTTGTCCTTTGACAGTGGAGATGGATAATGGGCACTTCAGTGCATTTTTTTCAATGCAAAAACAGCTGAGCTAACTGTTCCCATAAAAGCCCAATTGATTGCTGTAGGCATTATATTCACTCTGACAATGATAAAATGATTGCTTTAGTATCTGGCTGCATAACCCACTTACAGCATGTGCACCAGTATTATGAGAATGTTTCAGTTGTGAAAATCATTGAGATGTAAATGTCATGATTATAATTTATCTTCATTAAAAATTCCATCGGCAGAGGGGGAAATTAATACATGTGCTGTATGGAGTCCCAGCCACTAAAATGTAATATGTTACACTGAAAATAGGGACTTAGGAATGTAACTACATCAGAAAATAACTCACATTCTGGTGATGTGACAGGTGGTTATCTCAAGGGCACTGCCAGAGATGTTTTACTGGCTCTCAGCTCTGATGGGGAGTGGTGGAAGGTTTCATCTCCCTCTGACAGCAATCTTAGCACCCCCTCCCCCCTCCCGCCAACAGGGACACTCAGCCAAACAGAAGGGATCTGTCACCATTGGGTTTTAGTGATCAGAAATTATTGTATCACCTCAAACTGCCATCAGCTTCCAGCACAAAAGCCAGCTTGGAATTTTATTAATATCACTGGAAAGACTTCCATTAAATTCAGTGATCTCATGTTATTTCTCCCATAGTTCATTCGTGGTTCTTTTACATTTCACATTTTCATTGTTTTAGTTACTTGCTGATTTATTTGCTGACTGAAAACTTTTGTTTTGAGTTCAACATACATCAGCTCAATCAGGTGTTACATTTCTATCACAGATCCAGAATTGCCTGACTAACTATCTATTGGAAATTATGTTTTTTCCTTTTACCACAGAGGACTTTAATCTATTACCTTCTTAGACATAAAGTTTTGGGGTGTTCCTTTCCTTTACTCATTGACTGTGTGGTGTTGATTTTTTTTAATATTATTTTTTGTTATCTAGTCCAACTAAAAATTGTGATTTCTGTTCCGTTTCTGTTTTAAATAAAATAAATTGTGTTTGTTTGGTTTGAGATCAAATATTTTAATTGGATAGCAGTGGGTGGCCACTGAGCATTTGTAGACTGATGTTGATTAAGTTTAATATGCTCTATTGCTCTCAGATTTTTCTTTAATTTCATCTTTTGATGGCGTGTCAGCTCCTTGCCGGTGCTTCTCCTGTGGATGAAATGCTTCATCTCAGTGATTTTCTTTTCTGCCAGATTGAAAAGAAAACAAAATATTCATTGTTCATGTTACACTTTCTATAATTGGCAAATCTCTCTGTAAATACAAACTAATTGCTGAGTTTATGTTTATTATTTTATTTGCTTTTGTGTCTTGAGGAGTTCTGGTTGTCCCAGGATGACCTTTTTTTTGGCTGATCCATTTGTAATATCTTTGCCAGTGCTCAGCAATGTCTTGTTGCCAAAGCTCTGTGATAAAAGATGTTTTGTGATTTGAGAAGTTCCTATTAATTGCCAAATTCTCGATGTTAAGGAATTGAAAGGAGTAATTTTTCCCATTAGATATCCCATATTTTGCCTGTCAGGTATGGTTTGCTCCTCTCTGCCTTCTTTAAAGTACAGTGGTGAGGAATGTCTTGGAACAGGAGAGGGAGCCCTCAGCCTGGATATGAGGGAGGAAAAGGGCTGGATGGGAAGGGATCTTCCCTCTGCCCTGGAAAACAGAGGGAAGAGGGGTTATTTTTACCTGCCATTCCATGTTTTATCCATAGTTACCATAGTTCAGTCACAATTACAAGTATCTGAAAGGAGGGAGAGTGACTGATGTTGAAAATGAAATAAAAAAAAATGAAATAAAAACAACAACAGGGAGAGGATGAGGTTTCAGATTAAATTACTCTACATGTCACAGTCCAGCAGAAAAATGGAATTGTTCCCGAAGGGGAATGATGAGGACAAAACACCTTTGGAATGAATGTTATAGAGAGCCTTGTTCTTTCAAGTTTTAATCAACAGGACTTTCTCCTGTTTGTGCTGTCAGGGATGCAGATTTCACATTTACCGGGGAATCATTTTACATGACTGGTCTTGTTGGAGCTGTTACCTCCTCTTCCCTGCATCCATCTGCTCAGGGATACAGGTACACGAGCCTTTCTCGCAGGCAGGCAAACAAAATCTGTGGGATTTGTGGCAGAAACTGGCAGGAATTTTCTGACTTGAAAGCTCAGCAGAGAGAAAAGTCACACAGAAAGGCTTTGGCTGCTCCGTCAGGGCTTCTGAGCAAACATTTGTGTGAGGCACTTTGTCTTCCTTCAGTTCTTTTATTCAAACATTTTTCTTGGTCGTTTGGCTTGAACTGGTTGTGGCTGAGTTCTTTCACTATTAAATTATTTAACTTTTCCTAAAGACTGGGGAGGTTTTGCAGGTTTCCATTAAAAAATAGGAAAAAAAATACAGAAAATAACCACAACAAAGCGCTTCCACCGTATTCCAAGGAGCAATTTTTGTTCAAAGTTCAATTTTTGCTGCCTTTTTTTTTTTTTTTTTTTTTTTTTTTTTTAATGTGCTGAAAGTTGAATTTTGCCCTGAAGAGTTCTCTTTTAGAAGCAGGACAGGTACTCTGTAAGCTTATAGGATCTGTCATCTTGAGTGCAAACAAAACAAACAGCAAAATAAACTACTACTGTCTTCCCAGAAGGCTTTTTATGTGTTTTCCTAACAGCACATACAGGGAAAACCCACAATACTGTGGAACAGTGGCTCAGCTTGGCCAACTCTTAGTTGATTAGTAATTAGGATAAATTAAAAAATGCTTTGAAGAAGAAATAATTTACTGTCCTCTCAAGGTGTAGCTTTTGGCAATGATCAGGCCATAGCTGTTGTTCCAATGAAAATCAAGTTTTTTGAATTTTGGGCCAATAAATATACTGTGATGCTGACACTATACGTGGAAAAAAAAAAAATTGTCTAGTTTTGAGGCCTTAATCTCACTTGCAGGTGATTTGTGGGATTAAAAAGAATTCCAATATTAAAATTGATCAAGTAGCATTTTGTACTGTGGCTTATGGTGAATATATATTAATTTGGTTTATGCAAGTATCCTGTAATAAGGGAAAAAATTCCCTGATGCCCTTATGAATTTAAAAGTGCCAAATAAACAGAAAACAGGCTAAATGAGTAAAGGACCCCAGAGCTTTTCCCTGTGTTCTGTGACAGGACATATTTTTAATGCATATGAAAATTATTTTTAATATCTAAAAGAACTACATGTATATTTATTTTTAGTTTATCATACTTCAGACCACTATACTAATTATTAACCTGGCATGGTTAAGGTTTTGGGTTTTATGTCACACAAAAAAATAGTAGATGAGTACTATGACAATAAAAACAAGGTTTTAAAGTCTATTGGAAGGATAATATAGATATTAATATTTGGTGTTTTGTTTTTTATTTTTAATTTGCACCCATGTAGAGCAGAAGGAAACCCACCAAAATCAGGTGAGTTCCACAGCTGGAAACTGGTAAATATTCCTTCACTGTAGTGAAAGTCTTTCCAAAATGCGACCTTTTGGGCAGAATTCTAAAACACTGAAACATTCTGTAGGAAATCTTGTGAATGGAATGGGTAGCAGAGATGTTGTCCAGGGGGCAGGTGAGGCAATGGTCATGTACCAATTTTCGTGGTGGCAAAGGTTTCCAAAATATTACCGTGTTTTGGGCGTGCACAAGGGTCAGTTCTTTGTTGCTCTGTCAGCCTGGGGCTCACATTTACACCTAAAAACTGTGGGAAAAGCGGCTGTCAAGGAAAGCAAGACGAGAACATAAACCTAAGCTGCCGCTTCAGAAAATAAGGAAGTCAATAGAAAATGTTTTGGAGTGACTCCTAATGATCTGCTTGATCTTTACAGAGACGTCCCCGAGGTGCCGCTTTTGCGCGGACTCAAAAATACAACCTCGCTTTTCAGAACGTTGCTCCGTTTGTTGGTGTGTTTTCCTAAGGAATGAACAGTTCCTTTTCTGACGTTCAGAGTGCTGAAGTACTGTTTGTAACTTAGTATAAATGCATATTATTAAAGCTTTACCAGCATATGGCAGCAAGTAATAACATCTGTGCCTCTCAGCCTTGTTCTTTCCCGACGTACTGGAGGCACGTTTTCCTCTCAGGGCTGTGTCAGAACCACGTAAAAGTCTGTTTGAAAGGAAAACCAGCCAAGAATATGAAGTTTGTTTTTTTGGGGGGAAAAGTTGTTTTTTATTCAGTTGTTTGGTTGGTTGGATTCCCCACCTGGCCTCTGAGTTTTGGAGAAGGTTTAAAAGATCTGTAGACCACAGACCCAGCTCACAAAAAAGGGGCGTTTGGCACCCCCTGATGTCATGAAGAGAATTGTGTTAAGAGCAGGTGAGGTGTCAGGTGTCCTTCTCAAACAAAAGAGCATAAAGAACTCCTCAAGTAAGACCCCATTAAAATGCACTCAAAGAGCTTTTGGTCTTTGTTGGGAACAGGCTAATTTTCCACTAAAGTGAAATAATAAGAAATCCCAAATCTCTCTGATTTGCAGATGGATTGTTATGCATATGTAAAATAATGCATTTTTTAAAGCAGTTGCTACAAAGTGGAGCCTTTTATGCTCTTTTTTTTTTTTTTCTTCTGTGGAATGGGCTACCTGCTTGTGCCACTTATTATGACATCTTGATTGGAGTTCCCATTAATCTGCAATATAAATTTCAATTCTACGTGTGCCTGTATTGGATTAAGGCTTAATCACTCTTTAAAGGGAATGATCCAAACTGAACCCTTGTATAAATGTGCTCAGTTCCTTAGGACAGTAGTCAAAATTAACCCCATTTTTTTGGCTACATTTTGTCTACTTTCTGTAAAACCTCTCTCTTTTGTACTCAGTTATCTGGTATATTCTCCTAGAAACAAAAAGAAAATGAATTGCTTATAAAGTTTTAACCTTTCTCAGTGGAAGTTTAAGCACTCACAGTACAACCTATAATTGGCTTTTTTATCATCATTTTTTAGTCATAAACCCAGGGGTTGTCCTTGAGGTAGGAAAAGATGTAGATTTTAGAAATGGTGGAGAGTTTAGGAAAGCAAATTATCTTGGAGCTCATTTCTCAAAAGATGCTTTGAAGAAGAAATAATTTACTTTCCAAAATATAGCTTTTGGCAGTGATCAGACCATAGCTGTTGCTTTTATGAATTTTGGGTTAATAACATACTGTGATGCTGACACTCTATGTGGAAAAGAATGTTTTGATCAGTTTTGAGGCTTTAATCTTTTTTTCAGGTAATTTGTGGGATTAGAAAGAATTCCAATATTCAAATTGATTGAGTAGCATTTTGTGCTGTGGCTTATGGTGAATAATAATTTATTTTATCCAAGTATCCTATAATAAGGGAAAAATTTCCCTGATGCCCTTATGTATTGAAAAATGGCAAATAAACAGAAACCAGGCTAAATGAGTAAAAGATCCAAGAGCTTTTCCATGCATACTGTGTCAGGACATATTTTTTAATGCATATGAAAATTATTTTTAATATCTAAAAGAACTAAGTTAATTGGCTTGTAGTTTTATTTGAACAAGCACATTTAAAGCTATCATACTTCTGGCCACTATGATAATTACTGTAACATTGATTTTTCAAACCTTTCTCTGATTGGGAACTACTTAGAGTTTTGTATTAATATTAAGAACATAATCACGTTGGAACCCGTGGTCTGGATTAATATTGGGAAGTGTTTGCATGGTAAATATCAGAACTGTCTGTGGGTTTGAGGCAGGTGGAGAACTGGGAGACAGAAAATTGATGTCTTCCTCAGAAAAGGAAAGTACAGGAACCACAATTTCCAGAGCAATTGGCTTTATTTTACTTCTCAGAGATGATAAGAGCCAACAGATATTTTTTAAATAGAGATCCATGTCAGACCAGTCTGATTTCTCTATATAACAGAAGGCTTTGTGGGTGGAGTACAGGCTTTGTTGTGTGTCTTTTGGTGCAGTTAATATTAGAGATTAAAAACATGCTGAATAATCATTGATAAGGAAACCAAACTAGAGAAATATAAATGGATGGGAATAAAGATTGGTCCTACCCAGCCATAAACACACCACAGGGGTGCCTGGGCAGAGTTACCTCCCTTTGCAGATGGGAAACACCACCCAAAGCTCAGCTCTGTCACACCCTGCAGTAAAGAAATGTAAATAGTAAAGAAACAAATGTTTAGTTTGCATGGTTTGGACCGTGTAAACAAAATATCAGACACCTGTGTTAAAATGGGTGCAAGAGGGGGCCAACAGAATGCCCTCAGAATGTAATAATCTTGTGACAGATTATAAAGAAGCAGCTTTACATGAGCACAGACAGATTTGGGGTTGAACTTCTGTGTGTGGGACAAAGCAAGGTCCAATAGTGTCCAATTTTGAGCACTTGAAGAGAGATGAATCCATTAGGAAGTGTAGCATGGAGAAAGAATGAGCATCAGGTTCTAGGAAATGATTTTATATTTTAAATTTTGGTTGTTTGTTTCCAGTCAAAGGCTGAAGGGAGGCAGAGTGAGGCTTCTCAAGTGTGTAGAACGGTCCTGCAGAAAAGGGGAGAACACAAAATTATTTAGATAGATGGGATGTAGCGGGTTTAAGTTGCAGACAGAAAGACTGAGATCAAACTTGGAGAAAAAGGGCAGTAAGACAACGCACCAGACTGCTCAGGGTGCTTGTAAAGTCATCCCCAGAAGGTCAGATGGTGGTGGATGGGCAGCTAGTGTCTGTCACTGCAAATGAAGTTAAACTGCTCCTTCCTTTGGGCATGGGGAACAGACTGGGTGACCTCTGAGTGCCTTCCCTCCTTGAGTTCTGTGATTATATGGAAAATGTGTCTAAGACCTTAAAATAACCCCCCCTGAATGCTTATTAACATGACAGTGGTTGTTAACATTAACTAGACTTAATCAGGGCTACTGTCCCTTCCTGCAGGACGAGAATGAAACGACACAAGCTGTGCCAGCAGCGCTTCCCCTGTTTACAAACAGGAGAGAGATGATCTTGTCATCTACAGGGATTGTGATTCTGAAAGAAAATGAAGTGTTTAATGAAAACTAGACGTCAAACTGACATTTAATTTTAAATTAAAACCCCTCCAAAACATAGCATAACGTACTTTTGGGTAATAAACAGGAGTAGTGAAGTTTGAGTGCTGGGTTTTTCGGCTCAGATGGTGATTGAACAGGGCAAGTGATTGATGGTAACTGGGGGGGGGTGGTGCTTCAGTCGTGTCTTATATGTTAATCATAGAATCCCAGAATAGTTTGAGTTGGAAAAGACCTTAAAGATTATCTCATTCCATCCCCTGCCACGGGCAGGGACAACTTCCACCAGCCCAGGTTGCTCCAACCTGGCCTTGGACACTTCCAGGGATCCAGGGGCAGCCACAGCTTCTCTGAGCAACCTGTGCCAGGGCCTGCCCACCTTCCCAGGGAAGAAATCCTTCCCAACATCCCATCTAACTCTGCCCTTTGACAGCAGAACACAACAACAGCAGCAGCAGCAGCTTGAAATTCGCATCAGGGCACCTTCAAATGTGACTCCATGGAACTATCCATACCTTTTTGTTTATGCCTCTAATTTATTTATTTATTTATTAATTTTGATTTCCCCCCCCCCATGTTTTAAAAAAAATAATACCCTAGTTGTGAGCAAAGCCCAGATTTGCTGTGCAGGGGGCTGTGCCTTTAAGAACGTGCAAAGCAAATGGGCTAAAGCAGATTGGGGAGTTCGTGTTGTCTCCATCAGCATCTTGATTTTTCATAGATTTTTTTTTTTTTAAACCAGGAAGGATTTGCCAGACACCATCCATGGCAGGGAGAAGAGGATAAGTCTCTGTAGTGAGCCCATTGTCTGGGTATCAGTGCGATTGTTAAAGGCTTGACACAATATATGAGAATTAAGGAATTTTGAAATACCAGAGCACTTCTGGTCTTTATTCAAACAGCAAATCCACTCAAAGTAAAGCATCTGTCTGCAGACAATCTTGATAGAACTCTCTTTCAACCTCTCCAAGCAATAGCTTTTTAAAAAAAATCTTCTTTAAATTTACACCTGTGAATACTCAGGAAAGGAATTCTTAAAGAAAGTCTGTTTTTTTTTTCCTCTCATAGGCAATATTAGGCAGGTTTTTTATGTGATAAATTTTTAGTATCACGAAAATGATCTTGTTTTGACTTCGTCAAGTGACATTCTAAAACAATGGATCCTATCCCTGGGAAAACATTTGGATTTGATAAAAAATAAACTTTCTGTTAAATATTTGAATCAGCCCCTCAAACTCCATGACAGAAATCCCATTCTCATTAATTTCAGAAGTTTAAAATGAATTTTTACTATAATAATATGATATAATAATAATGACCCCTTTATCTCACATTGGAAAATATTCTTATCCACATTAGAATTTCTGAAAAATATATAATGTTTTAATTTTCGTTTTTTCATGGTGCTACAGCAATAAACCAAACTGAATCTAGAGATAAACTGCACTTGGTCTTTTCTCCCTCCTACATTTGTCTTTTCCCAAAATGTAGTGAACCCCCAAATATCCTAAAGACAGCATGAAACTCAGAGTCAGTTTTCCTCTCTCTATCTCAGTATTTGTTTTTTAGCTTGATAAAAATAGTTGTGTTCTTTGTAAAGCACTTTGAGTCTGGTATGGAAAAATGCTACAGAAAAAGCTCATTTTTTTCTCATTTAGCCTTTACAGACAGATTACAATAGTTGTATTTTATTACAATGTAAGCATCATATAAATATGATAATGATGTTTTCCTCAGTAGGTATAATCTTTTCTTTTCCATATGTGCTAAATATGAACATGTTTTCTTGGAATTTTCCATACTTTAGGAATTCTTGTGCTTAACCTGTAAACCAGCAACAAGGAACTATAAGTTCCTCAAATCGTATTTCTTTTAGACAGACAATAGGTATTATTTTTTCTCAAGTTATAGTTGAGAAAATGAAGGAAACTGTGACACAGCACATCCTTTCTGTTTGGAGAAAATGAACGATAACACAATACCAAAATTTCATGCCAAAAACGTTGAGATGTGTCCCTGAATCCACTTAGTGTGAGATGTTGAGTCTTGCTTTATACCTTTCCATGGTGTAAAGGGGCCTTAACACAGCTGAAAGCAGGGCTTTGATCTCAATAAGCTCATCCTTCCCTAATAAGAACTTGTTCCTTATATAATTCCGAAGAATTAACAGTGCAGCAGCAAAGAGGAACCCACACATATTTTCTGAGAGTCAGAAGGAACCAATTTTTCATCACAAAGTGCTCATATTGTGCAAAAGCGTGGAAAGGTAAATGTTTCAATGAGGTGTCACAGGAGAAGCCTCCCTGAGCCCACATAATCCAAAAAAGGTCTTCAGGGGGGCTAAGAGGGAAAGTTATATTAGAAATGATGGAAGGAGAACAATGATGTCCTGATGATTTAGACCAAAATGCTAAGGAGAGTCTTTTGAGAGATTCTGGTGGTGATTCACAATTTAAAAGCCCAGTGCTGCCCAAAACACAAGAAAAATGGAAAAAAAAAAAAAAAAAAAAAAGAGAGAAAAAAAATGCTGGATGATTGTAGGCTAGGATTAGTGAAATGGCAGGTGATGAGTCCCCACCCTGTCATCCAGTTCATCAGAGAACAGAGTGAACCTCTGCAATCTGTAATAATCACAAACAAACAGCGCCTGTGGTGTTTGTGCTGCAAAAATTGCCAAGTCCCTGAAAGAACAACAAAAGAATCCAGGAAAGTTAACGCAGTGAGAAAGTTGTTATTGCTGCCTAAGTGACACTGAGTAAATAAAATTAAATTAAAGCTGTGAGCAAATGTTGCTGCCCTTGAGATCAGGATAATTTTGTGGCACATCATATCAAGGAATAAATGTCAGTGCTGACAGTGGAAATGCATCAAGACCCCAAAATTCCCTTTCAGGACTCACTGGAATTACAAAATTCTTCTGATTTTAGTGTCTGGGCCCTTATGAAAGAAAGTTCTTTTTCTTGTTCCTGCCAGTAATGGGATGTGTGGGTTTTGTGAAGTCATGTCCTCTTCCTCCCATGTAATTCAAACCACCATTCAGGGCAGGGAATCACTCCTGGGCTGTTTCTGCCTGGGCATTTACAAAATGCTTGGGAAAATAATAGGTTTGTGTCATGTCATGATAATAACCACTTACAGACTATTCTCATAAGCTGAAATCCTAAACAAGCACTATAGGATTTGGCCTAATTACCCAATTCTCATTCTCCTGTAGTCAGCAAGACCTTTTTCTCTGACTCTGTGGTTGTGGAATGCAAGGATTTCCCTGTGCAGATAAAATGTATCTGATTTTGCTTTTATATTCAACTGGCGATTGAATTGATTTTTTCCCCCCCTACTAAAAATAGATTCTACTAAAAATAGATCAAAGTTTCAGGAAAATTATGAATTCCATCCTCCAAGGTTTGTATTTTAGTGACTTTGCATAGATGAAATGCTGAAATCACTGATTTCACCCTTAATGCACAAAATGGCTTTTTTTTTTTTATTATGTTGATATTACATAAAAAGTTCAATAGAGTGATGACATTGAATTCAGATGCACTGCAGAAACACGTTCTAATTTTTACCCATTCTAAACCCAATTTTATCCAGTGTTTGATGCATTCTCTTTGGTTGGTACCTGAATGACTATATTTCATTAAAAGTGTGTTGTGCCTTGTCTTCATAGCAATTCACAGGGATGGTCACCAGTATCATGTCCAAAAGTAATTCTAATTGAGTTTGGAAGTAGTTGATAAATTTTATTTATTCGAACAACATTGGATTTATTTGCAGAGACTTTGAATATAGATCAAAAATAAGGTAGTTTTAAGTCAGTATAAATCAAAACATGGTCTGAAATGTTAATGCAATACCTATGTCACTGGTAGCAATTCTAGCAAAAATCCCTTTAGCTATCAAATGAAAAAAAAAAATGTCCTTGAGTAGATTTCTGGGTGATACACATAAATTTGATGCAAGGTAGAAGTCCCTCTATACATCAAAATCATGCAGGTCGTTATAAAGTTGGAATAAAAGTTTGGGGTTTGAGTTGTACACACTCAGTGGATCAGTCAGTTGTTTTTAGGAAAACAGATTTAACTGCTGTGCATTTCAACAAATTATAATCTTGCTATTTTATGAGATAATGGGAAAAGAAATCCATTGGGAGCATAAGGATGTGGTGTTCAGAAAAGTTATTAAGGAAATTAGTAATTAAGGAAAATTCCTGTTGGAGCCATAAGTAAGGTATGTTTATTTTCCATGACATTTTGTATCTTGGCCACTTTGGGTTTGGATTTGGTGCTTTGCAAGAGAAAGATAGTGATAAAATTGGAAAAAAATAAATAAAAAAGGAGGAGAAAAAAGCAATTAAAACTAATAGTAACTTTGTAGAAGGCTATTTCCAAGCTGCATTTCAAGACTCGGTAACTGTCTTTTCAAAGAACATTCAGAGGAAGGATATCCATGGAATGATTTCTGCTAATTCTTGTACTCTCTGTTATCTGAGATGGTTTTATTATTTTTTTCAGTTTTTTTTTTTTTTTTTTTTTTTTTTTGTAAACTGTGTTTAGGAGCATTACATGGGTTTTTAGCTTATTTCATCAGGAAGAGTTACATTTCTTTAGTAATTTCTCTCTTACCAGGAATGAATTTGGATTCTTGTACTTTTTCTCTATGAAATCTTTTGATCTCTCTTGGATTACAGGTTTGTAATCCAAGTTACAAACTCTCCAGTTTGTCCAGACAGAAAAGATTAAATTGGCACGTTAAAAATATCATCATTAGGCACCAATTGCAGGACAATTTCTAGGAACACATTCACCTATTAAATTTAGCACCAAAAACCCCACAAATCCTGTTTATTCCAGATTTTAAAAATGTTGGACTTTGGAGAGTTGTGCTGTGACAAGGGACAGGTCATTGGAAATCCCATTGCTCTGAAGTCATAGACATGTCTGGATAAAAACTCATCCTTGAGGTTCTTTTTTTCTCCTAACAAAGAGTCCAGGATTATTTATTCCTGGTTCTCTAAAAGAATCAGTAGCTGGACTCGTGCACAGAGCTTGGCTTTACTGCAGTTGTTTCTCCAGCTATACAACAGAAAAACAAATACCTACCATATGGGGATGCAGGGAGGTTAATTCATTAATATTTATGTAGCACTTTTAGACATTTTTATAGAAGGGGCTATAAAAATGCTTATACAGATGAGGCTATAAAAATGGGAAATTGTATTCCTGCGACTTATAAATTTTTTGGCAGTAATGGCACACACTCTCTTTCCAGGATTGGTTCTGTTCTTTTATGCAAGGCCTTCATTTCCAGTGGGATAATTTTAATCTAGTTTTAGTCACCTAAAATTTAGGTGTGTAGTCTGAGCCAGTAATTGGTATTCCTGCTGAAGGAGAGAATTCCACAAATCTGAGCTTTGGTGCATAATTTTTAGATTCTGAACATTTCTTGAGATGAATCTCCTCTCTTTAGTAGAAGTGTCCAGTAACTATCACAGCTTCCCTGCTGGGGGTTTACAGCTTGCTGATGTTCTTGGAATGGAACTTATCCAACAGTTTGGCATCGTCTCCTCCAGATGTTTCTGGTTGGCTGTGGAGGATTTTCTCCTCTTTTTTTTATTTAGCTTTTAAGGCAGTTCTAATTCCCAGAAACACATCTAGAAATGCCTCTGTTATGTAGAAAATGTAGACTATGCGTTATTTCACATAGTTCCTGAATAGAATACACGAATCTATGGCTGTTTATTCTTTTATATTTTGAAAAACTGTTGTGCTTGTTGCCACTTCAGAATACAGGTTGGAACTTACCCGAGCAGAAATGGAAGGACACATTTTCTTCCATCAAACCTGAGGAAATTTTAGTACAAGTCTGAGTGTATTAACAACAGTAAAGTCCTTGATTTTCACACTCATCAGTGAAACACTTAAATGAAGCCTTTGGTAACTAAAAACCTGGTTCTAAATCTCGGAATCGGGAGACAGAGGGTGAATTCTGCCCATGGCCTGGATGAAAAGTGTTTTCAACAGTTTGCACTTGGCAGTACTGAAGAATTTGATAAAATACAGCGAGTTCCAAGAGAATTTTGCTTCTTTTTTCTCACAAAGCAACTCATGCAGAACTTCAGATTATCACTGGGTAGAATAGAAGAGGTGATAGGAGTCATAACCAACCCGAAAGAAAAACCAACACTTTCTTTTAATCTGGCATTATAAAATTGACTGGTATCTACCTCATAAATGAGGTGCATGCTTTTATATTTTATTACAGCAGGTTCATAAGATGAATCCCCTCAAGTGTGAGGCAGAACTGGTTTAAACTGAAGAACTGTTCCGTAAGCAATTCGGAGACATAATAAACAATGATTTACTTCTCGGAGCATTCCATTTTCCAGTACGATAATGACATAACTGTAATGAACCATATCTTCTTGTTATGAAAAAGAATCAGCCACAGTTGTTGCACAGACCTCCTGTGTATCTTGTCTGACAGCACTTGCTTTATTTTTTTTTTTTTTCTTCCTCCAGCTGCACGGATTTGCTTGTAGGGAAATGGCAAAGCTTATCTCCAGCCTCAGTGTTGTAATGTGATAAACATGTTTTCCTTTATGCACAGTAGACATAAATGCATTCCTGCTCTTGGTTTATTCCAAAAGAAATTCTAGCTCTGTAGTAATCCTGTATCCTTTAGAAGTCAATAAGCCTTTTCCATAAAATAAGCCAACTATCCATCTGTTCTGGTGCATTCTGAACCACTGCTAGGTGAGCACAACCTGCATGGGGTGTAAGTCACATTCCCAGGTGAATCATGATTGATCATAACAGGGATTTCCACACATTAACGCTTTTTGGGGTAATATTGTGTATATGATGAATGCTATCTGTTTGTAAGGGCTGTAAAATTAAAGAGAAGGACAAAAAGAAAAGGAGAGTAAGGAGATGTATTTCTTTTGATATCCCTGAGACTCTGACACAGAATTTGACATTAGCACTGATTTCAGGTAACTCTTATGAATGCACTGTAACTGCAGCAACAAAATGGTCTTTTTAAGTTCTATTTCTTACCTTTTTCAAGCAGTTTTCCTCCATAACGAGTTTATGAATGTGTCTGTATTTTAGTAGCTTGAATAGGTGAAAAGAGGAATTTTACTTCTGATTTCCAAACGCAGAACCTCAGTCAGGCAAACAACTAATTGCTCTGTTTTCAGTATGAACAGAAAAGCTGTTTTCAGTGGCAGCCAACTCAGGGAAATAACTCAGGTACAAAAGCAGCTGACCTTGGCCTGAGGTGGGGAGAGAACAGAACTCAGCAGAACAGCAGTGACATTCTACCTGTGTTGGTGACATCTGGAAATAAGGAGGGTGCAGAGGGGTAAATCAAAGTGCCAAGAGGAGTTTGTATGCAAGAAGCTTCTAAAAATAGAAAGAATGGTATGGCCTAAAGTCGTCACGGGCTGAAGGTGATGCCTTTTAGCTCAAGATGGGATTTGGGAAATCCTGGAAGATGTGGGCTGGGTGAGAAATGTCCTTTAAAAGGAGCAGACCCACTGGTTTTCCACCCAAACCAGTTGTTATCTCAGTGAGGGCAGCCAGGCTATTCCTGGAGTAAAGCTGGGGAATGGTCAGAATCAGTCCCAGAAATACAAAACATCAGTCCCAAGGCACGGGATGGGTGGTGACAAAGTGGTGGCTGGTCAATGAGACCCTTTTTTTTTTTTTTACATATAAAAGTGATCAAAAAAAAGGATTGGCAGTGACACAAACATGCCCACCTGGGAGCTGGCAGTGATGTTTTGTAGCTGATTCGTGCCCACAGCCTGATATCACACTGGGTTTGTAAATGTAATCAAAGACACACTCGAGATTATTCCCAGGCTCAAGCTGAGGGGGAGGGAGCATTTGCTGAAGAGAAAACCAAAAGAAACCCAGAAAATTCCTGTATATCATCCAAACAAGGCCTTCAGTTTGCCTTGCTATTTTAACATAGGGCAAATTTTTCATCCTGGAACTTTTAATTTCTAGGAAAGGAATTTCTCTCTGTCATAAAGTTTTGACCTTTAATTAACTTTCTGTAAAGGGCTGATGCCTTAGATACCAGATAGAAAGGCTGTGTAAGCATATAATGGCTAAGGGCATACCTGCCATCTGATGTAATCTTTACATCGATGCCAAAAAAGATTTATGTTCTTATGAATAAATATGATTTGGTTACTATATGAAAAATGATTTCTAATGGGAGCAAAGTTGAAAACTATAACTCACTTATGCAGCTGTTATTCACCTAATGAAAGTCCTGCAGAAAATCTATTTCTGGGTTATTCAAAAAGTTCATTAAAGTGTCCAAAATGTGATAGTATTTTCTATTAGAAAACGCAATAACCTGCCCAAATTATTTAGATTTCTATATAAAGGGGCTAATTTAGTTTTATTCTCGTGGAGAAGTTATGCTCCTTCAGTTCAAAAATAATAAATAAACAGGAGTGGGTCCAACACTTGAAATTATACTGGAGTCAGGAGAAAATATAAATTAACCAATTCTAAAAAGAGGATCAGTGAATCAGCAAAAACTGGTGAGACAATATAGGGAGAAAATTATTTTCCTTAAACTGAATTCAAGATAACAGACCAATTTAAGAGATTGAAATACCATATAGATGTTGGGCCAAGACACACTTTAAGATGTGACCTTCTCTAAAATTCTGAAAATATTTCCCTCAGTCTTCTGGGAAGGGTGGATTTTCTAAAGCACGAAATGTGAATCAAGATTTGAGCTGAATCCAGACCTTCCTAAAATTAAAAGGTGGTGTTTTCTCTTAGGTAAAAATATGTGATCAGGACAAAGGATAATTGGCCACTAAACAATGTTTATATCATGTAGGTAAGAATATTGAAATTCCCACATTTCTCTGGTTTTTCCTGTTCTTTACTGGAGTAGCACAATGCAAATTAGGGCAGACCTGTCTGGGTTTAAGGTAATTTTTTGATTGAATTAATGACTTTTTGTGATCAGATTCATAAATCTGGTGTCAGTTGGGTGTTGTTTGGGTGAAAAAAACAACTTCTGAGTACCGTCACAACATATTTTCAGAACATACATTTCAAATATGTAATGAGGGCTTTGTTCTGGATATTTGATTCTAAATGTTGAGAATAACCCACCTTGTGTTCTTTATTTCTGATAGCATGGATTTAACACTTTGAAAAAATTTAATATCTGAGTGTTATTAAATACTTTTAACAAATTGATTCATTCAGCTGATGGGCCAAGAATTATTTAACGTTCAATGAACAAATATTGAAAGTGAATCCATTTAGATGGTCAAGTTTGATCATCTAATTGTAATTTTATCATCGATCACGATTGATTGTGGTCAATTCATGAGCTGAGAGCGAAGTGAAATCCTAATCAAACATATTATGCCCGTAGATTTTTTTTTTTTGTTTGTCACATGCCACAAATAAGAATTCTTCATTTTCTCTAAAATTGAAACATGCATTGCTGGAAAATAATGAGCACATTAGCTATGTACTGACGAGAGACCAGTGCTCTGCAGTGACAGAAGTGGAGTCTCTCATTACTGATTGCAACTATTCACATGTCTTAATGCAGGCACCAACAAAGGTTGCCAAGAGTACTTGAATCAGTCTTTTATATCGATAAATACGGCAAAAGAGACTCTTGCATATGAAAATGTTCACCAGGTGGCACAGCAGCTTTGCTTATATTAACAGAAAACTTCGGGAGTAGTTGGTGGCTAATTTAACCTCTCTGGTCCTCAGAAAGTGAAACTTAGTTACACTCTGAAATTTGCTTTCAGACTTGGTGAAAACTTTTAACATTCCAGTGTTGTGGTTTTTTTATTTGTTTGGTTTTGTTTTGTTTGGTTTGGTTTTGGTTTTTTGTTTAGTTTTTTTTTTTTTTTAATATTATTTCTTTGTTCCCTTCTCTGTTGCATTATTCTCAACAGCGGTGTATTTTTTGACATTTTCTAACTTCAAGTTCAGAAGAGGGTCTGCACTCAAGCTCTGAGACGAACAATTGTCTTGAAGTTTAGTCCTTGGTATTCCTGAAATATTGAGTCATCTTTTCCTTTGTTTCTTCAGTAATCATTCCTGTTCCTTGCACAGATATTTCTCCATTTCTATATCCACACATAAACCCACCCTTATGTACATGAATGTATAGACAGACCTGTAGAACTACATTTAAAGTAACTAAACTTGGTTTCTGACCAGTTTTTTGGGGAAAAGCCATCCTTGCAGTGGCATTATGGCACCATTATTAGAGATAGTTAGCAGTTCTTAGCAACTGTTGAAACCACCTGGCCCATTTTGGTGACACTCTTTCAGATGAGAAGGATCTTCATTATTGTGGCAGTTCAAAGCTGACAGGCTGGGACTTGGCTTTGCTTCCCAGAGAAAATCCAAACTAAGAACCTTGCGACTCTAGTGACATAATTTACTCCTTGTTGCTGCCCTAGTATATGCAGGTGTTTATATTATTCAAGGTATACACAAGCCAGTGTTTTATTGCAGAGAATTCAGCAGCAAAATTAAAGGGGAAGATAAAAGAATACTTAGTGGAGTGTTGTTTTGGAATCCGTTATGTTTGAAAGGCTGGGTGTAGCTCTGGAAGGTTCTAAAGATTATGGAGTCATTGGAAATCCCTAAAGAATTCCATCATGTTAAATTATATTTATTAGCCAGGTGAGGAAGGAGGAAGCAACCATTAGTAATCTCTCTTCTCTGTTGGATTAATTAATGTTTCTCTTGTGCTGCCAGGTATCAAAAAGCAGAGTGCCCAAGTAATGCATGGTCACACATAGGTGTGTTTTTATATGTATAATCATATTATTAAAAAAGGAATAACTGGAATTCATGCAGTGACCCTGATTTGTCCCAGATTTTGTGGCATTTGGCGCAGATTGGAGCAGCAAATACCAAAAAGTGGGTGCCTGGGACAGCTGATGTTTTTTGATCCATTTTTGCAGGATGACTGGAATTTCAGCACGATTTCTTTGAGCCCTGAGTCCACAGGCTCAGGTAAAGTGGTGATGAGTGTTATATTGCTCCATTTTCTCAAGCATAGACTTCTCAAAATGACTGCAAGGGATGATTATAAATATCCAGATTACAGATGGCTGGAATTAGTCAGTTCCCAGAAGACTGGAATCATTTAGTTTGGTTTCATATTCATCAGTGCTTCATATGTAAAGTTCAGTGTTATAATCTCTGGAAATGCAGTGTCTGGAAAGTTTAATTTTAAGTTTTCACCTGGAAATGAGCATCTGCAACTTCTTTTGAGTTCTATCAACTTCTCAGTTAGAGTTTCTGTCCTATTCATTGCTTCTGTGACTTCAGTGTTAATTTTGCCTTATATCTTATGACTATTTGGTTCTGATTAATTTTCTCAAGTTGCTGAGCCAGTTCCTCCTTTTCCAGCTGCGATGGAGAATCCGTAACAGGTAATTCTGCAGCATGACCTACTTTCAATTTTTAGCCACAGAAGCAGCAGAGAAGGATTAAAAATGTCAGCAACAAGGGTAGCATTTGTTTGGGTGGATTTAAAAATGCAATTTTTACTAGCACAGGACCTCTGCTCCATAAGAGCTTTCAGGACATGTCCTGTGTGTCACCTAGGACAGCCCAAAAATACATCCACTGCCTTCTGCATCACTTGGAGGCCTCCTCTGGGTTCCATTTCCCTTATACCTTTATTCCTCTAAATATTTAAGAACTAATCTGGAATTGTATGTAAATTATGAATATGTGTCGAGAAAATTTAACTGCAAACAGGAATCCTACACTTTTAACTAAAGAGAAATAATATCTTTGTTCTCCATCCATTTTAAGCAAACCACCCTTCCCTCAACCAGTTGCACTGTTATATTAATTATTCTCCAATGTATCTTGAACTAAAAGGTTGACACATAAATGAGTTTTAGGACATATGTCAAGAACCTTTATCTTAAAGAGTGTCAAAAATAAGAAAGAATAAATAGGATTTGAGAGAAGAGGAGAGAGAGAAGAGAAAGGGAAAGAAGGGAAGAGGAGAGAAGATAAGAGAGAAGAGATGCTATTTACCTCCTTGAAGCAGCAATGTTATCAAGGACAGTTTCAGTCCTCACTTTCCCCCAGTTATATTCTCAAATATAATGGGGAATGGTGGCAGTGGAAATAGTTCAGATGGCTCAAGTGTGCTGAGCTGGCTTTTTGAAGTGATGAATTGCTCACAGCTCTAAACAACTGAGCACGGGCTTAGAGCCAGCAAACATTGGAAATTTGAAATGGAGAGCACACAGTGTGTTCCAGAGGAGGGAAAGGAGGAAACCTTTCCAGTGGAAAACTTGTTCAACACCTGTTTACTGCAGAGTGTTTTGTAAATCTGCCTGGAATGCCAAGGACTGGCCATTCCAATAAATAAGATGCTGAGCAAATGAACCGTTCAGCTCATCAGTTCAGACACTTCTCTGCTCCTTTTTAGGCACTAAAAAAATGCTGGTGGAGATAATTGTGTAATTAACTAAAATTGTTTTCCATAAGATCTAAAAGGAAAATATGGTTGGCTTCCTACCTGTTCCTTCCAAACAACTCTGCAGGTCTTATTAAACCCTTTCTCATTTAAATGCAAATATGATGTAATATTAGATGCAGACAGGATTTGCTCTTGAATGATGAGTATCCCTTTTTCTAACCTGTGTAATGAGCTCCAGAACATGAGAACTTTCAGGCTTTAGTCAGCCTTCAAAAATCATCCAAATGCACAAACCACTTCTCTTCCTCAACATTATTCCATACCAGTGTTTTATGAGATTTATTTTGTCTTGGCTTCATTTTTTCATCACTTAGGCATGGAGGATGTTCTTCACTTCTCAAAAAGAAAACAGTCAATTTATTGAGCTGACATTATTCTATTGGAAATCTAAGTCTGAATACTTAATAGCTCTAAGGTAAGGCTGACACTGATTTCTCAATCAGACTTACTGCACTCAGATTGTATCAGTGCTAAAATAAGTGACTGGCTTCTAATCATCTCAGATGACTGGTAATAATTCCCTACATTTATGATTTTGTACTATAAAATTGATCTATAAATACAGGTTACAGCAGCACATTATCCTGACATTCCTATGTTTAACTTTCAGATTCCAACCATTCTGTTTGTGGTTTCTATAATGCCTTTATGTTAATACAGAGCTTTTAGTGTTTATGTTGATCCTTCCTTTTCTTTGAAAAGAAAACAAAGGGATGAAGCAGAAAGAATACAGTGCACAAATAAAGTGGGGTTTTTTTGTGATACAAAACTGATACCTCTTACTCTCAAAAGCAACCCATCTGTTGTGATAATGAATGTAATGGGAAAGAGTTTTAATTATGACTGGCATAACCATCAGCCAGAGAGTGGCTGTCAGAGCTGACTAAAATGAGGATATAAAAAATCTGGCACCCCACATAAACAGGGCTGTTTAGGTATTACAGCTTGTTAATTACCTCTTTATTAAATCCAGTCCTTTTTCATCACTGTAAAAAATATTTCAAAGAATAACACTGTCGTTATAGAGGTGATGGTGTAAGAAGGACTGAAGTGTCTGGAAGGATGTTTCACATTTACATGCATTTGACACTTATCCATGTGAAGAAAATCTATTATCTTCTTAGAAATTGTATTTATCAGCTAATCTTTGTGTTATATTATGAAGTTTTATGTATGTCTTTATCACACATACATTTTTTCACATGTATCTCAAAACCCCATCCATCATGTTTAGTGCTTTAATCAGACAAATTGATTGATCTCCAGCCAAATATGATCCCAGATATTGTTAAATGCACTGAGTACACAAAAAAAAGTCACAGGTAAGAAGAAAACTGTTATCACTAACTTCATTTTTAGGTATTTTTCATTTAGCCACTTTAATTACAATGTGTTGTTTCTGCCTGTACCTGTAGATTTTTATCTACATATGTATATGCATAAAAGATGGAAAACAATATATGCATAATAATCCCATTGAAAGGACTATATCACGTGCTAATTGGACAAAGAGCATTTTGATAAATCTTGATTTCCCAGGATATTTCGATTTTCTTTAGTGCAAAATTTAATAAAGCAGCAAATCATCTGAATGAGCTTAAACAAACCTATTATACATGATATTGTACAGACACTAAACTGGGAGGATTTAATTTCTTTTTCTTTCAGGACTGGCCTCCCAGAACGCCCCAAATCCTGAACATCTCACTGGGAGCAGGACAAAGAACATCTGAAAAAATAATGGCATTGACTTTAAGAAGTGACCACTTAAAAGATGAGTTGAAGTCACAATGTAAGTCACAGTGCAATGGCCAATCTTCACTTTTTTTTTTGTTTTCAAATGTGTTTTCATTTACACCCAGAATCCACAAAAAAATTACAGTCAGAGCCTCATCCAGTTTATAGTGAGTAAGGATATATCTCTCTTGTTAAGGCTGCACCAGTAAAATCAGGAATGCAAATATTCCAGGTGCTTAAAATGTATGAGGAGATCACACAGAATTTGTAATGAAGCCATTGTGAGTTTGTCCTGTGAACCTTAAACTGCAGCAGGAATTTATAATTATGATGACTGCCTTTTCAGCTGAACAGCTGAGAATATTCTGCATTTATTAACTTGCTTTAGCCCAAAGTGGACAAGAAGAAAGCACTTTTCTCTGGGAAAAACTCATTTTGCCTCACTGAAAAATGAAGAAGTAGCCTGATACATAAAGTATATTTTCAAGATACCATCTTGAACAGAAAACACAGATAATTAAATGATCACAAACTGCAGTGCAATTAGAAGACTTTGATGAAAGATGTGATTTAAGTAATACAAGTTTTAATGGCAAAAAGAGCAGTTTTCCACTCAAATGCATATTAATCATCACAGTGTGTGAGCTTTGTCGGCTGCTGATAAACTGATTACTTCTTTCTTTCTTCGGTTCGCTCTGAATAAACATCTATTCCCAAATGCCACCCATAGCACTGAGTGGAAAGAATGAGCCCTTCTAGGGCCTGATAAAATGGCATCCTGTGCTCAGCAGGGAGAACAGCACCAGCAAAAGTAGTTTCTAGTGGCAAAGAGTTGAATAAATTTTGGAGGCGGCACAGAAAGCTGAGAAATTCAGGATCATTTCAACCAGAATTCAGTGGTTGATTCTGAGTGCAGACTTTCAAAATTCCTCCTTTCCCCCCAGTATATAAATATCCAGTATTTATTTATTTATTTATTTGCTTTTGAAATGTGCTAATCAAAAAAGGGGTTTTTGCTGTTCCTGGTGTTTCAGCACAAGCTGGAAAGTCTCAGGGCAGGTTGATTTTTGCAAGGAGGAGCATCCTCACCAGGGCTGGGGCTCAGGAGCTGGGGGGATAGTTGTGTGTGAGTACACTGAAGTGCTCTGAGCAGAAAAGCTGGTCTGAAAGCACCAAGTTGGAACACAATCAGCACAGACCTGATTTGTAGACCCTTCCTCCCAAATCCTGACTGTTTGGCTGCTGGGCCTTTGCTTTTAGACAAAGCACTGAGGTTCCATTCTGTCCAACCCCATCATGTGTCCATGAGGCGAATTTCAAAGTCATCTGCAGACAATTCTCTAAAAATGGTATTTTTTTCCCCTCTACACACTTTTATACATTTTCTGAAATTGGATTTTCCTTCTCATTTTCTTCCTAGCTGTTCAAAGGCCCGTTTTGAATTAACACCTCAGTCACTAGTATATGTTTGAAAGTAAATGTTCCATAGAAATGTGAAAAAAAAAAGTTTATTGACCTCCCATAACAAGTGAATTGTCCTGGATCTGGGGGTTATACCATGGCCATTACACTATATTAGAGAACAGCCTTAGCTGTGGGGAAAAGGCACAGACATCATCTGCAGCCTCATACGAGGAACAGAATTGAACACAATGAGAACATAGAGAAACTGGTAAAAATTATGCTGCTGGATGGCTCAGTGAAACTAAATGTTGCGTGACGTGTTTTTTTGTTTTTGCAGTGCTTCGGCATTCAAATTAATTAAGGAATCTTCCAGAACGAGGTGCAGTGTTGCTTTGGAAATATATTGCTTTATACAAGCTGTAATGGGCAATTTAGGACACTTCTGTAAAATCAGCCTGCAACTTGTACTAATTAAGAGTTGCTATGCTATAAACGAATTTTTAAAGTTCCTCATTTCTAAAAGCCATTTTTGAAGCATAGAACCATTAATGCCTTTGCAGGCAGCTATGGCAGCACATTGCAGTTGGTTATCAAAGGTTAAAAAGAAAGAGATGATGAAATTTCACACTGATTTTCTTTTTCAATTCACAGTGGAGAAAATCTCTCTTGTTTTAGTCTGACCATCAGGAGAAAAAGCATTAAAGTCACCAAACATCCAGTTATTGTGAGATTCAGCTGAAGATCGGACTCCAAACTTTAAGGTGGGGTGATTTCTAAGAATTAGAGATTATATGCACATACAAATGTCTTATATCAACTGAACATCAGCTGCTGGGTTCTCATGGCATCTTTGTCCCCATCTGAGGCAAAGCACGTGTAGGGGAAAATGTAACGCCCAAAAGTGCTGCAGTTTGGGGTCTGGATCCACAGATGGCTTTTTACCTCAGGCAATTGTAATGGCTCAGGAAAGACAGGCTTGTCCCATAAAAAATCACGAGGGAAAGAGATATTAATAAGCATTTCAACATGGCTTATTCAAGCGTTCCTAAGTGACTCCCCAAAAATATTGTGTAAGGAAGCAGAAAAGGAAAGGCCACTTGGTCTGAAATATGCCCAGAGGAATCTGTGTGAGCATGAAAGATTTGCACTGTGTTGGAATTAAGGGAATTTATGACTTACTCTTTCAAATGCTGCCTTTTTTTTTTTTTTTTTTTTTTTCCCTGAGATGTGGGTAAAATATTTAACAGCACATTCCTGATAGTAACTCTGGGGTGGTTTTTTTGCAGTCAGGACATTAAGGACAGATTAGAAACTCTCAAGGGCAGTGTAGTGGCCAGCACTGAACCTGGAGTTCCTTTTGGTTTTCAAACTACCATTATATTTACAAAAAATTCTGAATTGACTGAATGAATGAGGAGTTTTAGAGAACACTGTTAGTTTTTTATTGACAGAAAGGGGCTTTCACTTGACATTAAGATGCTTTTAATAAACTTCTCACTGGGAATAGTGTTGGATGCTCTGTGCATGACCCTTTCCTGGAGCTCTCAGCCAAGAAGGGTGAACTCCTCATTCAAACTGTTGAAAATATGAACATTAACTCACTGTGGGGTTTCTTCTTACTCAGTTTTTTGTAAAGGTTAAGCTGGGAATCGCCACACTTGAGTGACAGAGATCTTACAGAAAATTTATCTCACCAGACCTTTAAAAGGCAGATATCTACATCTAAACTGGTCATCATGAGCTCTTTTAACTGACTGATAGAGAAGCTCATCAATGTTAAATTGACTGCCCTCAGGATGGTTATTTTCCTACCATGAGGCAGAGCTGGAGTGGCTGTTTTAGATGTAGCACCTACAGCAGGGACACCTGAGCAGAGTCCCACCTTCAGCCTCACTGAACATCAGCCCCTGCTTTATGAAGTTTTGATTTTGTGTTTTAGTCTGATTTTTTTATACTGTTTTTATTTACTGTTTAAATAATTATTTGCTAAAATATTGTCCTCATCCATTCATGATAATTGCAGTAGAATTATGGTTCTATGCAATCCTGTATTTCTTTTTTACTGCTCAGGACCTGCTACCTGAAAGACATATAACTAATTCTTCTTCCACTGGAAGATCATTAGCATGAAAAAAGACAGGGACAAGGAGACCTACCATGACATCAGAGCTATGGAAGGAGAATTTAGCTTTTGCCTTGTTTCTGAGTATTTTCAAGCACATTTGTATTTCCAGAATGAGGAAAGTAGGAGCTTTCTTCTCAGCATTCCTAAAGTCAGACTCTTCGTGTGTGTGACACCCTTCCCTGTTTCCTCTTTGACTGATGACGATAAATCTCATTCAGAAGAACAGGTAAGGAGGGCTACAGAATTTTGGAATGCTTTACATTAACACTGGTGGTTGCAATCATGCATCAAGTAATTCTCAGCTCAAGCAAAGGTCCTCATTTTTGCTCTTGTGAGAAATGACATCACAAAATACAGACCTCTCGGTGTTCCTGAGTGAAGGCATTGCTTCAGTCACTTCTTTCCTCTCCACTAATAGATTAAGATGGGAGAGCTCTGCTGGTCCCTTCTCAGCCCAACAGCTCTTTGGGATCTCTTCTGCTTAATCTCCTCTTGGTGAATATTTATTTCAGGGCTTTCTGAAGCAAATTGGTTGTGCCTGTTTCAAGGGAGCTCTGGGTCCTGCTGTTGCAGCTCATGTTTGAGCAGTGAAAGGAGCTTCTCTTTGTCACTCACACTCTCATCCTGGGTGGAATAAACAGGGAAATGGGAAAGGTCTGGGACTTTGTGAACTTGGTACACTGAGAGCAGTGGCAGTGGAGTTATCCAGCAAGCACAAGGCTCCCTGTGCCTCTGCATTGTAATTGCCACTTGATCACCAGTTACTGAGGTTGTGACTGTGAGATCTGGGGGAGTTTCCTGCAGATCATCCCAAACTCCCTCACACTGATGTGTAATGCTCCACAAAGCCATGAAATGGTGTTTCTCAAAACTGATGTGCAAGCATGAAGGAGTTAAGGCAAGAAGCATTTTAAGAATTGTTCACTTGCAATCGATGTCATACAGAAAACCCTTAAGAGGATGCCCTTTTTATCATAAAAGGTTTGACTTCCCATGGATTTCTTGGGCAACATTTAAGAGACCATCAATAGCAGAGAATCAGAGAATCACATAAACTCTTTATAAGTTCTCTTCTTAGAGAAGAGAATTCACTGTTGTTTGAATTCCACAGCCATTACTCCCATAACTGCAAATCTTATTTTTCAGTGGTTAGGCCCCCCCTCCATGCAACTCTTTTGAAAAGAAAACTCAACCCACAGAATTTATCAGGGCACCACAGACTTGTTGTTTTCCTGATGAACTGGAATTACAAATCTTCAGGGGTAGAGAGTGAGAACAAAATGTCTTGAAAGCAGAGGCCGTGTGGGTGACACTGAAAGCAGTTTGTGTGAGAATATGCACCGTGTTGGGTTGGATCATCCCAGAATTAAAGAACAAATGCATGAAGAAAAACTATGCTGTAGTGTACAGTCATGCTGTATTTAATGGTACCTATAAAAAAGACTAAAATATTCAATTTTTTTTTATCCACGTTGCTACTCACCATCTTACCCATTTGTCCCTTTGCTCAGTAATCAGTGCCTGGTGTCATTTATCTTCATTTACTTAAGCTGGCTGAACAATGCAGCATTGCTCATCCTAATCTTTTTGGCAATCTCTGTTTGACGTTGTTCATCATTGTCTGCCTTTCATCATGTCACCATTTTGAGCTGACATTGTTTATCTTTGCTCACCACGCATTTATCTGGCGATTGTTGTCTAAAATCGTTAGTCTTGGGTCACTCCTGCCCACTTGGCAATCACTGGCTGACAGGGTTCACTTCTGAGGGGTCAGTTGTCATCGTTCAGGGCTTGAAGGAATGGGAAAAACTTCCTTGAATGCTTCAGAAATTTAAATTGGAAGTCCAGACTCACTAAAGGGCTCATTTACCATTGTTTTATCAAAAAAGAGAAAAGCTGAGGCCCTGGGTATGGTTGGAGGTTTCAAGCAGCTAATTAATTTGCTAATTGAGGACTGTGAAAAAACAAAATCAAACCAAACAAGCCCTTAATTTTAAACAAAACACAGTTGAAACATAGAGATGTGGTTTTTTTTCTTCTCTGTGGACTTTCAATGTTTTATGTACTTTTCATGCTGAGATTGCATCTCTGAGTGGGATCCTATTTTAAAATAATTGAAAAAAATCAAGTTTGTTCCTCAAAAATCTACAGTCTAGAATATCCAGAATTTACTTTATTTACTTTTAGAAAAGATTTTGAGGACTTTACTGTTACTTTTTTTGTTGTTTTATATTTCTTTGGCAACTGTTTTCAGTTTTCTACCTCAGAGATTGAATATTGTCGATGCCTTGGAAAAAGCCTTGACTTAGGAATGTTCAAACAGGTTTTTGTATCTTTAAAGTAGTTTGAGTTCTTTGTATTTGTTGCAGTGATAGCTGTTGGTGGATGAGAAAGACCTGGAGCCCAATTTGTTTGAGAACTGTCCTTGTTTAATTACACAAGAAGCAAAAATTATACAGAAATGATCATATGGAGTTGAAACAAATTGCCTATGGAAGTGAAACACACCTGCTGCCAGCCTTCTTTGGAAATGGTTCTGAGTCCAAATCCAAGCCCTGAAATATTTAACTACAACCAAAAAGGTGCTGAATGTGGGTAAATCCACTGTTTGAAGGTTGAGCTGTGTCTTGGCAAGGCGACAATTACACCCGTAGTTAAAAATCTGAGCGTCTCTTCTGCTCTTTGAATATGGAGAATCGAAATTTCCTGGTCGGCATCCAGTTCCCTCTTCTCAGGATTGTCAGGGAAGTGCTAAATGAAGTGGCTCCAAAATCTTGGAGCTGTAAATTGTGTCTTGTCTCTGCAGAACAAAGACTGGCTGACCTCCATCTCTGTGAGGTTGTTCTGAAGATGAAGTTGATGACAAGCCACAAAGCCTGAGCTGAGCCATGTTAACAACTCTGTGCAGCTTTAAACCATGACAAATTGTGTCAACTGCTTCATCTGAGCTGCACTCTGAAGTAAAATGAGTTTTCTTACATTTGATGTGGAATAAAGCAGAGCCCAGAGTCATCTCTTGTTGATTTTATGTGCGTTATCCTTTTAAAAGGTGACAAGTGACAATTTGGGCTTTATTATTATTTGCTTGAGTGTTGTTATTTAACACAAAATAATATGGGTCATGGCTTGAACTGTCTGTACGATTTTTGCCATAATTTTTGTCTCTAGTATCCCAGAAATATAGGTCAAAATTTGCCTCTTCAGAAAGAAAAGGACTTTTCTGGGAGGGTTTTTGTATCCTTTACACTGGCTGCACACTTTGTATTTTGCACATGTCATCCTAAATATAAATAAGCAGACTTGGAAGAACTAAAAATAATGACCAGACTTGATTATGTTTCGAATCACTGAATCACCCAGGATCACAGAATATCCTGAGCTGGAAGAGACCCACAAATGTCAGATGCCATTTCACATCTGCAGTCAGATACAGTTCATGTTGTTGATTTGTTCTGTAACTGGCTCTGAACAGTTGGCAGACAACTGAGAATGCTTCAGACACCAAAACTTTGTTTTTCTCAAAAGAAAAAAAAAACAAAACAAAACAATAATTGTAAAGATCTGCACATAAAAATGTGTCCAAGTCTTTTTAACCAACCCCTAATTTAATTCAAGAGAAGAAGGTTTTTATTGAACATAAGAATGCACCTTTCCTTTCTAATATAAATGTTTCTGATTGAAATCAGGGTTATTTGGTTATACTCCTGTTTATGTTTGAACAGGCAATACAGTGATTTTGGAGACTGAATCCAAATTCATGCAGATGATGAAAAATTAATCACTTTGTTTCATATATATTCATTTTTAAGGTAGGAATCTTATCTCTTGAGCAGCCCCTGACTGCTTTGCTACAAGCCCCTGAGTGATGCAGACATTCATTCTGCCTCTGCTGGTTCAACATTAGCTAAAACACTGTTTTAATTCCAGAAATAACTGGAGATACCATTTTAATTACAGTATTTATACATAATATTAAATATATTCTCATGTTCTTGCAGGCAGCAAGTGTATAGAAGATGTAAGAGCAAAGAAATTATTTAAATGTCAGAAAATGATCAATAAGTTGAACACAATTTCAGAGAATATCTTTGGAGAACATTAATCAGTAAGTTAGTCTTTGTGACAGATGCAGTCATATGAGATAAGGAAAAAAAAAAAGGTTGATATTTTATGTCCTTTACACTATAAAGTGCACTAAAGGTTATTGAATCACAAATACCTCAATGTCCACAAAGCACAGTGTCAGGAACTCTGGGCTCAGCACAGAATAAACTTTATCCTTTCATAATCTGATTCAGTTCCCACCTCATTTTAAAAACTTCTTCTCTCCAGCAGAGATTGAGTTCGTGGTTGTGAATGGCTCAAGATGGTCCAGAGCGCAGAAACGAGGTTGTCTGGATTCCCTGATCCTAAAAACCTTTACAGGTGAGAATGTTTGGAGGAGAGACACCCACAGGAGTGTTAATGCTGCGTGAACGTGGCCAGCTGAGTGGTCAAAGGGATCTGGTTCTCTAAAGAAGCCGATGTTTTGCTCATCAGTTTCTCTTGACACAGGCAATGCAAAGATTAGTCGGGTTTGGGTGGCACAAACCCACAAGAAAGACAGAGAGGGACTTTTTAGAAGAGCATGGAGTGACAGGACAAGGGGAAATGGAGTCAAACTGACAGAGGGTGGGTTTAGATTAGATATCAGGCAAAAATGCTTTACTGCAGGAGGTTGGGGAGGCCCTGGCACAGATTGCCCAGAGAAGCTGTGGCTGCCCCATCCCTGGAAGTGTCCAAGGCCAGATTGGAGCAACCTGGGCTAGTGGAAGGTGTCCCTGCCCAGGGCAGGAGGATCTTTAAGATCCTTTCCAACCCAAACCATTCTGGGATTCCTCCTCTTTGCCTAATCTCCTTTGTAGTAAAAATCATCTGGTGGGACTTGGTGGTCTCCAGGGAAATCAGGTGGAGCTCCTAAAATAATTCATCTTCCTGCCTCATGCTTAATATTTGTGATGATTTCAATGCCTGCACCCCCAACAACGTTTGCTGCTGTTCTCTCATCCTTTTGACGCAGTGAGCTCCTCACAAGGCTTTGTTTTGTACCAGAGTCACTCCAGGTAACGCTGCTGTCCCTGGATCCCCCCAACACTTTGATCTGTCACTGGAGGTAAGGCCACAGTGTGGTTGGTACCACAATAATGATATTCACAGTCTCTCCAGGCAAAGTAGGCCATCATGCTAGTTTTGCTTTTATGTCACATCAGCTGTTTCCCTTCACTAGTACCCTTCACATTTCCCGGGATAAACATCTTCAAGTGTGAGCAGTAGCAACTGTTGGAAAGAATTCCTTTCTTCACTCAGAGGAAGTTCACTTCCATTTTGTCAGAGTGGAAGTTGCTGACGTACACATTAGGCCATTTCTTTTTAAAAAGTGCCATGATATACTGATTTTGGATGTGCTGAGAGGCCCTGCATTCTCCCTTACAGTGAATCCCACGATACTGACTGGGAAATAGTGTAAAAAGTATTGGGGGGAAAAATATATGGGATAAACAAAGGGATAACACAAACCATTCTTGTTCATTGCTTCAAGATTTTGTGACCAGGAGATATTTCTTTCACAAGCAATGGAGATTCTTCACACCTGCTCTAGTGGAAGGTGTCCCTGCTCATGGGAGGGGGTTTGGAACGAGGTGGTCTTTAAGGTCCCCTTTCGACCTAAACCATTCCATGATTTCACAGTTCTAAGAGTGGCATCTTGTAATAAAACTTATTATTTTTATTTTGACTGAATCCATAAAATAGTGTTGACACAAGTATGTTACTGAAGTGAGCAGAAGTGAAATAAGTTTGGGTTTTCCCCTACTGTCTATAAAGTCTGTCTTTGATCCCAAACCTCTTAGAGTCAGTGACGGCTTTCATCTTCCTTTGGTTTCCCTTGAATTACACCCAGTTAAAGAAACCTTTAGGTTATGTTAAAAAAATTAAAATGCCCATTTGTCAAGAGCTTAGATAATAGAATCATAGAATCAACTGGGCTGGAAAAGACCTCTGAGATCATCAAGTCCAACCCTTGATCCAACACTGTCTGATGGCAGAGAAACAATTTTATCAGTATATAAAGAAATCAGGCCAGTTTGCCTCAGAATTTCTACCAAGACTGTATAATTTATTTTTTTTTCTTTCCTTTTTTTATTTTTTTTCCCTCTTTTTCTTACTACAACAGCCTCTGCATGACTATGGAATGTCGTTGCCATAGTGAACGTTGTCTGTTATCAGGGGGCTGACAATCAGGAGTTATGAAACTAAATGATGTGCTGTTCATATCATTCAGCAAAACAATTATTAGTTGGGAAACATGACGGGATGTGCTGGGATTCTGACTGTGAAATGAAAATAACTCTGCCCTTTTGTTTTAAACTAAAAATGCTGTTGTGTTGTAACTGTATTTATATATATATAATGAAAAAAAACCCAGATTTTTAAATGTTTCTTTTAGAATATTCTCAGATTCCTTTCCTAACCGTGTTCCTGCTGTCACACAGCTCTTGTTAAGGTGTGTAAGTGATGGTCTAATTAGCAGACAGCACTAGGCCACTTATGTCAATTGACATTTATTAGCTGAGGGAAGGCAGGAGAGACACAGGAGGCTTCCATCCCTCTGGGGACTCAGCCAGCCATGGTCCATCTCTTATCTAGGCACAATAGGGAAAACCAAGTGAAAAGGAGGAATTAGATGTGGTGCTTAATTTTGAATCCCTTCACTGAAACGTTCCAACTACCTCTCTGGGTATAATATTGAAGCCTAGGAGTGATTTTTTTTTTTTCCCTCCATAAAAAGATTGATGTTGGAGGACTGAAGAGAAAGAAGCTGTGCCTTAAAAAAACTCATCTTGTGAAGGGGAGACGTTCCAGGATCTCAGCATCTTTTCTGGAAAGGGAAAATCTCATAATTTTCATGCAGCATTGTGACTTCCAGTGCCTTTCCATTAAATAATAACTGCTGTATGTAGGAAGGGTTATAGCTATTTCAGTAAAGAAAACTAATTCCAGGCTCACTCCTCATCCTGTATGATTATTCAGTACATAAAAGAAGTCAGCATGTATGGTCTGCATCAGTATGAGTCACTTAGGCAGAAGGAACACAAAGAATGCAGGGGAAAAACAGAAAAAGGAGTTATTTCTTTCTGCCTTCCTTCAAAATAATAAACCTTCAGCCCTCACAGCTTTTGAAGTTCATATTTTCATGATGGTGCTGCAGCTACTTCTCCTTGATATTCATTACCCAGAGCCCATGATTACAAATGTTAGTAGGGCTCCATTCTCTTCATGAGTGACTTGATTAGCTGTTACTTTTTTAGCAAAGTGGAAATATTAACCTCTGATGTTGACAGATCTTAGGCCCCAGTTTGACTATGCATACAGTGAAATTTCCTTTGCCTGTGTTTGATCAGTTCACATTAGTGCCTTGAAACAATCAATATCACACTGTGTTTAAAATTATCTTTTAAGGGACACAAAGTATTCAGGTGGAAAAAAAAAAAAATCTCAAGAGACCAGCATGAAACTAATAAGATTTACTAATAGCTTTTGCTTTCGTAATTTGCAAGGAAACCAAAGCGTGGACTCTGAATAGCTGGATTCTTAATTGGATATTGATCTAAACAAATATTCTCTGTCTAAGTGCCTGTTAAAATCAGTTACTGCTATTTGTTGGGACACATTATATTTATCCTTATTCCTGTAGAAGTGGTGTTGCTGTTCAAAGTTACATAAAGATGCATTAGCAGTACACTTTTAATAGACCTATTAAATCCACTTTGCCTTGATTTACTCAGTATTTGAGTGTAGGCTGAGTATTGTATACAGCTGCAGAAAGAGGAGTAGTGAAAATAATGTAATTATCACCATTTATGCTACTATTTATTTTGTTAATTTGTATGGAACTGCAGTTTATGGAGCACTTGTGTTATATCCACTTTTAAACATTCCTTGTAAGTGGCTTAATACTATTTACCCTCCACTTTCGCTGAAAGATCCTGCTTTCAAAATGGCATTTTCCAGGTTTGATTTTGATTCCTTGCTTTCTCGTTTGTCCTTGTTCTAGGGAGACAACCCAGCATTATTCCAGAAGTTATATATCATTCTTCTTCCAGAGTCTCTTTAATTTAAATTGGTGTACTCATACAGGCAGAGCTGTGAAATGCTGACAGAACATACAGTGACCTTTTTCTCCTCCTTTGCCAAGTTTATTAACAAATATAGAAATAAATAGACAAAAAACCCCACAAACAAATCAAACCCCAAAACCTGTAGAATTAAATATATTATTTCTTAAATAGATTAATAGAATATGATGATAAACACAGTTATTTGTGGATTTGGCTTTGGATCTCTGTGGTATCAATCAAGCTGGCATCTTTCAAATCAAATCCATCTAAAAATTTGGATTTTTTTGTGATTAATTCTTATTCTGACTTGTTCACACTTGATTTTATTTTTGTCTGAAAATGGATAGAATAGAAACATGATATTTGGGAGGTAAAAAAGCATAGGACTACAGTAGGTGCAGTTGTATCTCTTTTAAACAGCCTTTTACAGGGTAACCAAGTCCTTGAGGTCACACCATTATAAATCCTTAGAAGCATAAACTGTCTTTGTACTAAAATAAAAATAATAAAAAAAGAAAGCATTAAAGCTGATAGCTTGATTTTACTCGACAACAAAATTAAACTAATTAATAGCAATTGTAGCAGTTCAGGGAAACTGAGAAGTGGCTGCACCTTGAGCCTCGAGCTGTGGAATTGTTAACCCCAAATTAATTTGGCAATAACATATTTGGCAACTAGGATTGAAAAATTGCCCCAAGAAAGCAAAAGTTATGATTAAACTTGCAGATATTCAAAGTCTTCTCTCTGCCCTTCTCAAATACATTTTTTCACTTTACATTTTTGAAGCCACTTAATTCTTAATAAATCTTTTACTTTTCCATGAAATGTGTGAAATCTGCCAGTGGGTTTGAGAGCAACTGGGGTTTCGAGAGAGTCTGTGCAGAATGAGTGGATAAATCAGCTCCCATAATCAAGGGTAATAAAAAAGGGGAATATTCTGACTGTCCTGTATAATCCACAGCACTGGGCCTGGCATGAGGTTCTTCAGCCTCTGCAAATGCTAAAGGCAGAGAAGCACAAAATCTGCCCTGAATAAGAGGAATAAAACTGTTGGACTTAGCTTGGGAAATGAGTTCACCACGCCAGGAGACTGCTGAGGGAATTTCTAGATAACCCTTTGGGGGCTGAAGCTCCTGGTGTGGAAGGGGGGCTTGGAACGAGGGGGATCTTCAAAACAATTGTTTTAATTGCTGATGTTCTGGTTGCAGAAAGAATTTTCAGTAACATGCTGATGTCTCTCAGCAATATAACCTGAGATAGGTCCAGTCCTGTCTCCATCTGTATCTCCAGCCATAACCAGGGAGGTTTAAAACTAGGAATGTGTTCCCATCTTCCACTCTGGGACAGGCTTTGTGTCCCACCTCATCCCAGTTTATCAACAGGCAAGATCTGATGGATCTTCATGGCAACGTTCAAACCAGTGAAGTTGCTGTAAAAAAAACCTAAGTCATTTCATGTTTTACTTGGCTTTAAAAAATCTTAGTGATTTTACATTGTACATGGATTTTAGAACAAATATATTGACATATATGGGGAGAGGACAGAGCTACCTTAAGAGTTTGTTATATTTTTTGTGGTTGTTTTGGGTTTTTTTTTCTGCAATATATTATTCTGTTTGTGACTAAGATGAAGAAATACCTTTGTCTCTGTTCCAGAAATGCTATTTGGTGGGTATTTTTTATATGATATTTATATTTAGCCTAAAATAATGAAACTTGCACAGACTGTACAGACTTCAGAACTATGCCTATAAATGTCTTATTTATTTGTCCTCTGAACAAATGTTTTCATAAAAAAAACCCCAGGAACCTGTAAATAACAGCAACATAAAAATACTGAAATTAGACTGACAAGTCTGGAGAAGATCAGAAAAGATAATTCATTCTGTCTCTGTTGTAAGGCAGGTTTCACAGCCTGCTTTGATATCTCCTACATATCTAACCTCTTCTTAAAGACCTGGAGCACTGGCAACTCCCCAGTCTGCTCCATTGCTCAATTATCTTTACATAATTATTGGGTTTTTTTTTTTTTTTTTTTTTTTTTTTTTTTTTTTTTGTGTGTGTGTGTGGTTTTTTTTGTTTGTTTGTGTGTGGTTGGTGTTTTTTTTGTTTGGTTTTTTTTTTGCTTCTATCCATTTTTTGAAGAAACTTTCTGAATTTTTACTGTCCCTTTTACTATTTTTAAAATAATTTTATCTATTTTGTTTACCATTCATTTTAATGATTATCACATATCCTTTGCTATTTTAAAATATTTAAAAATATGCCCATACTTTTTACTGTTATGCACATATCTTTCTATTGTTTATTACGTCATCTGCCTTTGGTCTTCTCCAGCCAGTGACTAAAACTGGTGATCCTTTCTCTATAAATCACAAAAGCTCATTTTAATAACAACTTTTTAGTCACTACCTCGATTGTATAATTATAGGATTAATTATTCTCTGAGTTCTGCAGGTTTCTCACAGGTTTGTCAGATCCCATCTCAGATTTTTTGCAATCACCTTGATTTTTGGTAACTCTGCTGTCTCCACACTGGATTTTAAATGCAGGCATTTGAATTATTACAGCAACCCATGCACAATCTCCACATAATTTTGTATTAAACTTTCTCAAACTTATTAATATTTGAGGGTGCTGAGGCACAGGGTGCCCAGAGAAGCTGTGGCTGCCCCATCCCTGGAAGTGTCCAAGGCCAGGTTGGAGCAACCTGGGCTGGTGGAAGTTGTCCCTGCCCGTGGCAGGGGGTGGGAAAAGATGGTCTTTAAGGTCCCTTTCAACACAAACCATTCTATGATTCTTTGATAAAATATGATATTCAGCCACAGAGGGTATTTCTGTTTCACTGAAATAGGACTATTTAGAGAGCTAAACAAAGTTAGTTGGGGATTTTTTATTCTACTACAATGTGGTTTGTTTGAACTACTTTGTTTCCCCTGTTCACAGAGCACGAATATTTGCCAGTTGTTGATAATTCCTTTGCTTCTGGGGCAGCCTGGGGACTCTGGTGCTCAGGGAACCCCGTCTGTGTTTCTTTTTCCCCAGGTAGTTGCTGGGCAGGAGGGAGGGGCTGACCTTGGAGAGCAGATGCTCTGGTCTGGGGTGGTCAGAAGGTTCCTCCTCCAGCCAGTTCTACAAATCCACAGAAAACAGAATTCACTTGTTGTAATGTAGAATGAAGTCTAAACAGGAGAAGGAAAATATAATGAAACCACATTTCATGAGTTTCCCAATTTAAATGGTTGTAAGAAAGGAAACATCTCTCCTTTCATAAATGAGACTTCCCTAGAACTTGGAAGGAGAGAATCTGGGATACCAAAGAAAGGAAGGGAACAAAAGTATTCTGGAGTTCTGGGTCCATCTACTGGTAAAATTACTCTTTTGATATTTTATATATTTTACTGTAGAAAACTTATTTATTTAAGAATAGAGTTTTTTATTTATTTAATGATAATGATAATAATATGCTATTTTACTATTACAATTATACATGCAGGCATTTTAGAGAGAAGTAGTAAAACTCAGGTAAGATGAAAGTTTAAAATAATGATTTGCTCATTTTTGCATTCAATTCTTTTAAATTCTGCCTCTTTGCTGTTCTGAGTCATTATTTGATTGAATGTCTCTGTCAGATATAAAGAATTTTACACAAACAACCTCAGGTCACACTGGCATTATTTAAATGTCCCTGGTCAAGGCATCACAATTGATTGTTATGACTAATTTTGATTTCATCATTGAAACTGTCATAATAACTCAACATACAAAACCTTGAAGTCTGCATCGTTTCCAGTTAAAAGACAAATAAAAAATTAGCAAGATCTTGTAACTTTGGAGGAGGATTAGTTTTTAAAAGTCAGCTTGAAGTACTACACAGAGGAAAGCTGAGCAGGACTCAGAGTCTTTGCAGAGTTGGATCAGGGATCCCAAGGGATTTCCAGGCTTTTATTTAATAATGAAAAATGTTTCTCAAGTCTTCCCTGTGTTTTCCAAACATACACCAGTGCATCTGTGCATGCTTTGATGATCTTCATGATTGGCTGATCTCAAGTACTTGAATGTGTAAGCACAAACAAATGGAAAATAGAACAGAAACACCCCCTCTATCTATCTTTGTAAATATATATTCACTGTAGGAAGTGAAAGGCTTAAAGGAAGTTATGATGACATATGAATATAGGATGACAAGTTTAGGCTGTGCCCTTCTAAGGAAAGGAAATTCTCACAAAATTTAATGTGCTTTTTGATCTTCAGTAACTTATGGGACCATGCCTGGAGATAACCACAGCCAAATTGTGTTAAACCATGTCTTCCACTACTCAGCAGGTTTTAGGATTCCCTGTCATCAGGAGGATGTGCAAGAAGGATGTTTAACAGTTTATCTTGAATTTAATAGATTGTCTACCATGGGCATTTAAGAACAGAGGCATGCACAGAATATATCTGTTAAAAATTCTGGGCAAAACAAGGAAGAATCTCTATGAAAAAAGAAAAATAGATGACATTTTCATATATATCTTACAAATTAAGTAATAGCTGTAAGTTATATCTCTGGAAAATTGCTAATCTGGTGACAAATTAAATATATTAGTAATTAAAATTGCTGTCAGATGAACTTAAGAGATAGAACTTGGGAATAATCAGGTGTGACCAACCTGTACACATTCACTGGTGAGTTGTTACTGTTATATTTCATTAGGTTTCTGCTGCTTTAGTTGGTATAAATCAAGCCTGCTGATGATGATTTAGTTTAACACTACCCCTTAATTGGGCTGAGAGATTTAAGTCATGAATGTTTGTTAAAGTACTTGGATTCTTAAAGTTAGATTGATGAGACTAGAATTTTCAGACAGTCTTAGAACTCAAATGGCTTTTATATCAATGAAAAATCATTGTGGTGTTTGAAATATATCTGCATAAATACCTTTGAGTCATCCTTTTGAGTCACCAGGGTGGTCTGAGTCTTGCTGTTAGTTTTGATATACCAGAAATTATTATTATTATTATTATTATTATTACTATTTTAAATGAAGTGTCTGAAAAAAAAATCTTTCCACGCTTTTCATTTTTTTTCATCCTGTTACAGCCATTTTATTTATTTGAAGAGGCTGTAACTACAAATTAACATTTCCAGGCTAAGTCACCTCTTCTGGATCTCACTGGAGTTCTGGATCTCACTCTTTATCATACCCTGTCCTGAGCTGATTGACTTACCAGTGAAGAGTTTAATGTTATTTCAGAAGACAACGATGTATTTTCCTCCTGAGCCCAAATTTTTGGATGGTGGAATTGGTGGATGGTGCATTCTGGGGAAGTACCACTTGCTCTGTGCTGATGAACTTGCCCAGAGAAATTCAGGCTGGTCTCTGTGAGCTGGGGAAGAGTTTTGATCTGATCAATAAGGTTTTTCAAATGTCCAAATTAATCTTTTTGGGATAAGAAGAGGAAAAGTGTTGTCAACACTATATAACCAATAATTTATGGAAGAGCTGCTCCTTCTAGTTTTTATTTTACAGGTTACAGTTCCCTCCAGTCCCCTAATAAAGAAAGTATGCACAGATTTGTAGAGCAGTAAAACTCGAAAATCCTCTGGCTCCTGTTCTGCCCAAAACCAGACTGACCCTGGCTGGCCCACAGATACTGAGACACAATGCTGATGATTATTCTTGTTATATTTATTAAATGAGGCTCATCTCTTTCTCAAGAAAGTGAAGAACATGAACTTAGATTAAAAAGGAGTAGCTGAACACGCTCCTAAATCAAAAGCACTTTCTGGAGTAATAAGCAGCAGCCAGGATTGTGTCTGTAGCATCTGCTCCCAAATGTCATTTAGGGAAGTTCAACCTGATCCATTCCCATCCCTGTGCTCTGCAGTGACTCCATGCAGGCCTGAGAAGTGTAATTTCTGGTGCCAAGTGAAGTGAGCAGGATTCTTGTATTGTCAGAAAAATGTCACATTAGGCAAGTGTGGGTATTTCTGGAAAATCCCTCTCTCTTTCTCCTGTCGTGTTTGGTGAACCCTGGGAAAAGTGATTGATGACTACAATATAACTGTGTAGATTCAATAGTACCACCATGTACATCCTAGATGTCTACAGAATTCCTGCCAAATCAGCTTGTTTCTCGTCTTCTTGCTCAATATTCCTTTTTTTTTCCCCCCATATTTTTTGTGAGTTATCTGAATTACTTCTCTTTCTAGGTTCAAAACATATTCAGCTTTATTATCCCACATTCCTCTCCTGATTTTGTAGATAGACAAACACAGATAAATGTAGCTGTTTCCTTAGTCTTCTACATTCAGGTATCTTTCTAACTATCACAACCAGCAAGGCTGAGTTCAGTTTAATCTGTCTTTCAGGTCTCCTAAACCTGGTGGAGGAATTTGATCACATCTTCATTTATTGCAGGAGGCAACTGGGCAGTCTCATGTGCAAAAACCTGATGGCATCATCTGTGGGAATTGTCTGCTCTCTGAGGTAATTATGTTTGCTCTGATTTTCTTCTTTTCAGTCATGTTTATTTTAGGATTAGCTGAAAAAAAACCCCTGAACTTGTTTTTTTTTTATTTGCTCAGGATACTCAACTTCTCTTGAACACAACCAAATCAGATCATGCATTGTCATCTGAAAAGCAAACACTGAACATACCTTTTAATTGGATTGTCCATCCTGGTTAGCAGGAGATAAACTCTTATCTAAAATAATCAAAGGTATTTAATGCAAGTTTTTAAAGATTTTTTTTGTGCCCGAAGTTCAGAACTGGCTTATACATCAGTCTTTTTGGTACCTTGGTTTAGAGCACATAAATAATTTGCATCAACTCTTAACATTAGTGTGTTGAAGAGGAATTGGAAGCTTTCTATGATGATAAGTGTGTTTTGAAAGAAGAATTAAAAAACCAAACTTCTAAAATTCTTCTTTCTGTAAATGATCAACACTAACTCATATGAAGAATTAGAAGGTGTTTTCAACCAAAGAATGAATTGATACTGCCATGAGGTTTTGCTGTGTTTATGCTCATTATTGTTCACCTTTTTTATTCCGTATTTTCAGCTTATTTGTTATTGGGGTAACCTGTGATTATTAAAATTCTTCTCCAGCTATTTAAAGCTTAGATGCATCACTGAAATATGCCTCCATTTGGTAGAAAGGCTTTGTTGCATATCCTGACTTTATTACCTATTATAGCAGTATTAGAATGGGGAAGACTTGATTGTATCATTTCCCAAAAAATTGCAAACTAAATATTCATGTCGTTGAGAGCTGTCTATGGGAAGTCTTGCCATATTAAATGTGCTTTTTGGTTTAATTCCTTCTAGTGTAACATTAAAATTCATGAACATCTATGTAAACAGAAAGTTTCTTTTCATCATTCATTAAAAATAACAAAATGCATCCAAACAGCTGAAAATCTAATATCACATTAAGTTTCTTAATGCATATATACATATATTTACAGATACATTCCATGGGTGCCTCTGGTTAGGATCTGTACGGAAATATGTTTGCTCTCATTAAGTGCAGAGCTCAGCTGAATGCTGAAATGCAGCGAAATAAAATGCACAGTAAAGACAAATGAGAGGATAAATTAATTAATGAAGTGGGTTTGACAGTTTAATTAATGAACAGTTTTTCTTTACTTGAGCTAAGCCTTCCATGCTGATTTCTTACCCTTGATAAGAGTCACACAGTACAATTTATTCTGGATCCAAACTGGTTTTACCCAGTACACGAGTTTGCCAAACACCTAATGGTGTTGACAGAATTCCTGCAAATTACTCCTCCCACTTTTGTTTTGGGAGCCCACAAAACAAAGGCATGGGGGTTAAAACACCTCCCCTGTTCTGACAGCAGGAGTCTGGAGGGTTTTTTTCTCTCCAAGGATTTGTAGGGAGTAGATTTTGTCTCTATAAATGATATTTTTGACCCTTGAAGCCTCTGTTTTTAAGGGCTTGTTGGGTTGGAGTTACTTAACCAACTGAGGGGGTCAAAGTTAATGAACATCCATAAACCTTGTCTGGGTCTCTCCAGACAAGGAAAAAGGAAGGCTTTCCCTCAGGAAGGAGTGAGGCTTGAGGAGAACTGAGGGGCAAAGATCTAAATATGTTTGACTTCCTGAGGGAAGCTTTGAATTTTATCTTCCATGTGCTGTAATGTATTCCTGCTCTGACAGGAAGCCATGGAGTAGGAGTTATTTTGGAAAACTATGGCACTGACTAGATGGAAAGAGGAGCATGAGGAAAGAAAAGGTTCTTCATTTCTCTTATGGCCAAGAGAAAGTATCAAGTCATCTTTAATAATTATCAACAGCAGTTAGTGTGGGAAGAAATGGTCTGATCAACTGAGTAGGAGTTTTATGTGACTTTAGGGGAACATGAAGTAGTGCTGAGTGCTTTTTGAAAATACCATTCCCAAGGAGTCAAGGTTTGCCTCTTCAGAATGAGTAAATAGTTGTATTTATCTTCTATCTCTGCTAGTAAAACACTCTCTTCCCTGAAATGCAATCCAGTTATAGTGCCAATTTTCCCTGAATCCGGGCCAGAATTTTAATTTATAAATAAAAATAACGAGCTGTAACTGGTATTTAGGGCTCCTCTAAGGAAACATTTCATAGTTCAGTGTGGCAGAAATCTGTTATATGAATTCTTTCAATTTTCCACACCCCAGAATGACTCTTCTCTACTGATTTCAGGAGAGTTTTTGGTCATCCCGTGCTTTTTGTCTCATCGAGCTAAGCCCTTTTTGTTCAGAATCCCTCTCTGGTTTACTTGTGCCTACAAATCCAAAAGCTGCTTCTTTTGAAGGGCTTCAACAGGCAGCTGATGTGACTGTATTGGAAGGAAATCAAGCATTCCAGATCCCCGACTCTCGCAGTGGAGTCAGAGCCTTCCACACCACGGCGCAGTTACGAGGGCGCTGCAGATTAGAGAGGCACAACATCCTTGTTAACAGGAGTGGAACACGAAATCCACTGTGTGCAGCCATTGTGCTAATAAAATGCATTACTTGGCTTTTTAAATCCCCAATCCAGGAATTCAATTAGTTTCTGGGGAATCCAATTCTGAAATGCAAGAACTTTGCCCGTCTGCCGCGGCCGGGTGAAGCCGCAGCATCTCTTGCCGCGGTGGGATGAGAGTTGTGGACAAACAGGGCGTGAAAATCTCGGCTTAACATGGTGTCTGTAATTCCTAAAGCAGGAGTGGGGCCTTATTTAAGGACACAGTGTGAAAGAAGAATTCCAGGCCTGTGCATTGCCTGTAAGCACTTCAGCTCCCACCCTGCAGAACTCCATCCTCCATTCATTTCATGTAAAGGCTCTTTTCATGAAATTTTACTCATCTAAATGCATGTGTTCATCAGGGATATCCTTTTTTTTTTACACCATATCTTTTCATTTTCACATAATAGCTGATCTTTTGTTTTCAACCCATTGCTTATTCACCTGCACAAAACAGACAAAGCACAGTGTCTTCTTCACCTCGAAGATACCCATGGACTTATGAAATTTGTTAAATCAAGACTAAAAATAGCAAAGTTCAACCCCACTCTATTTTATGATTTTATCAGAATCAACTCTAATCTTTATTAATTTTGTTAAGGATGAAAGTTATGACTATATTATGAAGAAAAATGCTTATTACCTCTAAAAATTCTAATGGTTAGAACCTGTGAGAAAATAAGATTGAGTCAGAGGAGGAAGAAAGAAGGAAAGAGAGAAAGTGAGAAGGAAGGGAAAGAAAATTTGTTTTAGCAGATGAGAAGTAAAATATTTTAGACATTTAAATAAACACTGCTCTCTTAAAATACTTTTAAGCTTTTCTATTGAATATATAAAACCTCTCAAGCAACAGTTTTAGTTTCAACATGGGAAGATGGAAGGATAGACAAAAAGCTCCCTCGTGCTTTATTAGCTGCCTGTTCTTCTTAGCACGGGAATCAATGAAACATAATCCTCATAAAATAAATTTAATATTTCACCAGTAAAAAGTGATTCTGAGTTTTTTTTTCTCGTGATTGACCTTAGTAATTCCCAAATTTGGGAGGCACTTGTGGTGCCTCTGAGCTATCAAACTTTCATACTTGTGAAAGAAATACAGGAATCACCTTTCACTGTGGAGAAATCTTTTTGCTGTGCCCAAACCCTGTGATTCCTGGTTTCACTATGGTTTTACCCCGTGAAAAAAACAATGAGAGCATTAAATAGCTGAAGTAAAATTCAGAGTCCTTTGTGGAGCGAGGGTTGTGTCAGAGCTGTGTGCTGGAATTTGGAAAGGAATATTGTTTAGGGACACTACTGGAGCAATATTGCCTTCTGCTGATAATAACTTACATTTATTCAGGAGGTTTCTTGCCTGATTACTTTCTGTTTCAGTGGCCAACATTCCATGCTACTCTGTCTCACAAGGACAAGGGTCTCCTGGGAATATCTGGGCACGATCCCAGACGGTGATATTTGATTTATGATGCTCTTGTAGTAACATCATGCTCCAAGCCAGCATTTGGCAGATAACAATGACACTGAGTGTACAGGTTACTGTGATCTCAGAGCACAGGATACCACAAAGATCAGTGCACAGGCAGAATGACATCTTTGTTTTCTGGTTGCTGCTGGTTGACTGAATCTTCTGGGGGTTCATGCATCAGCCACTGGACCGTGCCCTGACAGCTCAAGAAGGCAGGAGGACAAGGATTGTGGCAAAGGTGAAGGTATGATTCTATGAACTTACTACATCTGTAGCACTGTTGAACTGGAGAAAGCCTTAAAAACTAGACTTGAATGCATATAAAATAAAGCTTAAATTATTAGTGAGATAATTAAAAGGAATGTGAAAACAGTGATGGATCTTATGAGCATTCCCATATATGTTGTTTGTTATATTAATCTTTGGATAAAGACATTATATTTTAAAAAGAAAGGGTAACATGAGTTCACATCTGAAGTTTGTCAATATGTTCTAGAAGAACTGACTTCTAGAAGAGGCTGGAGGATTTAACTTTTATTTTCCTAAGACTTTGGGGTGGAGTGAAGTAAGGTGGAACTTAAATTAGGCACTGAAACAATGTGCTACAACAACACTTAAAACTTCTTCTAGAAATCTTACAAAAAGTCAAAAATAAGAAAACAACATTAACAACAAAAAATGTACTTTCATAAATTTGAAGCAATAAGATTTTCACTCTTCAGCAGCCACTGCCATGGATGCTTCTAAGAGATATTATATTTTTGCTAATTCCCTGGGTTAGGAGCAAAGACTGTGGGGTTCTCCTTCCTCAAATACACTTTCCATCTAACTACTACAGCTGGGTTGCTGCTCTGAACTTCTAAAGCCTCACTTTATAATTATAGCTCCAAATCTGTTTCTTTAAATCCACATGGTGTGTTAGAGACTTGATTAAAAAACCCTTAAAAATTAGAGGAGCAAAATTTGCTTAAAGTCCAGTTGAAAGAGCTGATCCCAGTTGTTTTAAGTCTTCAGCTAAAGCTCTGTTCAAGTCACTTTTAGTATTGAAATGAGAAAGAAATGGAATGAATTAGAAGGAAAATGAATTTAATTTCATTTTGGTTGAAGGAAACCTTTCCAAGCTAAAAGCGCAGTGTCTTTAGGGCAAATCAGGTTAAAACAGGTCTTCTGTTGAAGCACAGTTAGCATTAATCATTTGCAACTTTCTCTTGGAGTGGTCAAGAATCATTTTCTCTGGATTACGTGATTAAAGAGATCAAAGAGTTCATTATTGCTTTAAATAAACGCTTGCGAGTTCCATCGTTCTGTATGCGAAGGGAACAGGTCTCCAGTTTTCTTCCACCATCCCAAGACTTCTCCAAAAGGTGCCCTGTGCACTTCAATTAGTGAGGGATCAAAGTCTGCATTCTCTGGGAGCAAAGGAAAGGCCAAAGGAGCCTCTTTGCTCTCAGTTATTGCAGTAGTGATTTAGTGAAATTATTGGGGTTATTCTGCCCTGCCTGGGACAGAACTGGGGCCACGACCACGTGGAAGTTCTTGACCCTCCAGGGATGCACTTTTGCCTTTCCAGCAAATCCACTTGTGACCTACAGAAATGGGACTTTTGCCCTTGCAGATGTGACTGCCAAACTGTTGGTTTTGTTACCCTTTCAGCTGGATAAAACTTCTCAGCATGGTGTTCTCCATGGCCATTTCTCTTGGATCACAAGGGGTTATTCCAAGCTGTGGCAGGAAAAAGAAATGGAAATAATTTCATGGCTTACATTTTCACTTTTTTTCCTCCTTAAATGACAATAAAAGCAAGAAGAAATAGTTCTTTGTCAGATTTCCCACATTACATGCAACATATTAGGGGATATTTTGATGTCTGACTCATGTTCAGAGGATGCAGATTCATAAGCCTTTTACACTGGTTTTTCTTTTTTACAGAGTTTATGTGACATTTCTTCACTTTTCTTTCTGATAATATTTATGGGACTCTGTGAGCCCTTATTTTGAACACATGCAGGAAACTGGTGAGTTGATGAGATGTGTTTTTTTTTTTTAAGAAATAAGCCTGACTATTCTTGATTTCATGGATTTTATCACACTGGCTGCCACAATCTGAGCTTTGCAATCCTAAAACAGTCAGATAAAATAATCAGGAGAGAAAAGCAGCCGTCTCCAAAACCTGAACCCGAGATCAAATCTGACTTTTTACAGAAGTACATGACAGAGATGAAATGAATATTGTTCCAATCCATTACAAAAATGAAAAGTCGAATGTGAATGGAGTGAAAAGATTTTTTTAAATACAGATGGAGAATAATACTTAAAAAGCATTTGAATGATTTTGAAATCTGCAGACCAGATTTTAAAAGTATTTATGACTTAATGTTTTATTAAAACACTTAATGATACAATAATGTACCTCTTAGTCCTGCAGAGAAGAAAGGGTTGATTTCTCAAAATGAACTCCTTCTTTTTGCAGTTTTAGAAATAAATAATTGATACGTTTCTCTAGTTGCTCATGAAAATTCTTCTATTTTTTTCTCCAAATATGCATAAATTCTAAACTTTCAGCATTTTTACCTGTCAGAGTTATTGGAATATTAAAAGTACTGCAAAGTTTATGAATTTCTAATCACGCTGTTCTCAAGGTCATTGTACAGATCCACATACGTACAAACCTTTGGCTGTAGAGATATTTTTAGTTAAGATAGGGAATAACAGGAGCCTTTTTGGCTCTAGAGGTATTTTTAATTAAGAAAAAGAGAATAAAAGAAAGTGTGCATGGCCACGGGAGATAGGATTTTCTATATTTGGTTGAATATAGCAAAGTTTACCAAAACTTAGACAACTGTGAGTTAATTTCCCATGAAGAAAGATGATTCGGGTTCCACCTAAGTTGAAATGTTCAGAGATTTCACCACCATTTTTCATACTCCAAAGCACTTGATCTAAATAGAAGGATTTTTAAAAAACCTCCTGCAGTGCAATGCACATATTTGCTTTTCCTGCAGGTTGGTTGAGGCGCTGATTCCATATCTTAATCAGCTTTCCCCTCCTACAATGATGACCTTTTTTGAAGATTGTGGTGCTCATCCTTCAAGGAACTCTGGGCAGTTCAAAGAGGTCCATTTTCAAAGAATTCAAACTGAAAGCAGAGATGAAATGGTGATTTGCACTGCCAGAGATTATATAAAACCTCTGTGGCATGTGTGTGAAAATCTATCTTTTGTTCCCTGAAATGTTCCTGTTTGATCCCTCCCTCACATCTCCAGGGTTACCTCAGCATTTTTAATAGAAAGGTTGGAAAATGCAATTGTGAGCAAGAGCTGAAGGGAAGAAAGAAAGCCCAAATCCTGACTAAATTATACCAAATTCTCCTTGCCTACAGTATGGGCAAAATAATTAAAGTCTTCTAGTTCAACTAAATTTGCCCTTTTTTTTTTTTCTTTTGCCAATGCAAAACCTGCATAAATTGGTCCAAGACAAGAATTTCTTCTTCTCACTCTCCCTTCCCCCAGTATTTATGCTACAAAAGTCTCCCTTTTATCTGGTGTAAATTCATCCCAAATTGATCTGTCAATCATTTCTGAACGGGTGAGGAAGGAGATGCTCAGTGTGAAAAAGGTGTTAAATGGAAAAAGATGTTAAATGTGTGTAATTAGAAGTTGAAAGAGGAATCTGGTCACAGGAACCTCAGTCGAGATGCTGCAAAAGGGTTGTTTTGGGGAAGTTTATCCATGGTGCAGTTTGGAGAACAGAGTTAGGGACTAGTGTAGTTCCCAGTTAAACAAAAGGAACATTATGTGAATATATCCCAAGATTATGTACTTTATGCAAGCTTGATTGCATATTTTAATTGCACTATAATCATTAAATATATCTTCTTAGTATAATTCTATTTTTTTAATTAAATCCAAATTCTTGATGTTAGACAAGAATTCTGATGTCACATTTACAGTTCATTAGAGTCATAATTAAAATGTGCAGCCAGACCGAATAACTAGAGAATATTTAATTTGAAAAAGGATTTTATTTCATTGCTTCTGTAACAAGCCAGTCTGGGTTTCTACAAATGAATTGTGGATGTAGCAACTACAAAAGTTCATTAAACAGGAGGATTTAGTTCCTCTTCTAACATGTCCATGGATGTGATACATAATACATTTTAAAAATCCCTGTGGTGTGAATGTTACAGGTTTGTCTCCTCCTCAGTCTCACAGGTTTTTTAAACAACAGAACGAAGGAAACAGTGAGGTATCAATGTTATATCAAAACTGTATAAATGTTAAATAAGGTCTTATCTGTGTTTAACTACTTGCTCTAATTCAGGTCAGGAAACAAGAGAGAACTCAGCCCTAACTTGTGTGACTTTTTATCCTAAGCCAAACAAATATCCTGCCCAAGTACTTCTCAAAAAGCAAAAATGAGTAAATAACACCAGCCAAGAGGTGTTTGGGAAGGCTGGTGAGGAGTACATGTCTTGCATAGCAGAAATTCTCTAGAGGAGATGTGTGTGATGAAAATTCAATACGCTAAATCTGTAGACTGGATTAAATCTGTAGACTGGATTTCTATTCTCTTATCAAGGACAGGATTGATAAGGAAGAGTGAGGACATGATTTTTTTTTGGGACTGCTTTGCTTCCCTTTTGTGCCCCCATGAAGAACTGCAGTCCTGATCACTGTGAATCACAAGGTGAGTTCTTTCTTCAGTAACCAAGGAACTGATGGAGGTCAGGAGAGCATTTCCCCAGGGATATTTTTATCCACAGTTTTGTCACTCTTATTCCAGTTATATTTTATGGGAGCCTTGTGTTTTTCTCTGCACCTTTTCTTTGGCCACTATTAAAAAGGGGTTCAGTTGCTAAATGAATCCTGGTAACAAAAATAATTACAGTTGTCTTCCATCTGGGTGACAGAAAACATGGAGATATCCTGCTCTATCAGAACTGATGATGAAGGAGATGTTTATATATATTAATGTACCACCAGACCACAAAAAACTATTTGTCTCCTTCAGACATGATATATGGATTTCAACATGTGACTTTTTCACTGATGCCAATAAAATACTGTCACTAATATCATCCCTGCTTTTGAAATTTTATGTTTCTCTACAAGCACTACGAATATAATGACTAATTAAAAAGTGAATATGTATGATAAATATGTTCTTTTCAGATATTTTTCTATACACTTGAATTAAAAGTTAAGTAGTTTTCAACATATAGGATGTATGTTGAAAAGAGGTTGTTTTAGTAATGAGATCATTTCATTGGAACCCAAGATTTGAACGTAAATTCCCTCTTCTCAAATACAACTAACAATTTGCCAGATGTGTAAGTTCTGTTTCATTATTAATAGAATTTTTAAGTGGTAAAGGCATAAAATGATTATATTTAAACATTTCACTGGAGTAAAAGGAATGTAAATCTGCCCATTAAAACAAAGTTTCTGTGCGTAGTTTCTATGGTGTAACATTGTATTTGACTCCACAGAGACAAAAACCCTCCAGCCCATCTTTTTCCTAAAACATGATGTCTTTTAAATCTTTTATTTCTTAGTTCCAACTAAAAGTCATCAATTCCTTCTAGACTCACTTAAATTTCTCATATAAAATTCTTTTTTTTTCCAAGACAGATGACGTTTTGAACTTTCCATTTGTAGAAAATTGATTGGGTTTTATTATAATTTTTTTATTATTTTTTTTTTTTAATATATATATATTTTTTTAAAATTGGAGTGAAAACGAGGAATTCAGATTTTTTTTTTATGAAACTTAAGTGTGAGAGCTCTACTTCTAGTTTGTCTGCTTCAGAACTTTGGAACTCTTTGAGTCACTGTACCCTCTGCCACCAATATTTGCAGTCCTAGTGAATGTTTCACTGCAGGCTCTGCTAAGGAGATACAGCAAATATCTAATATTCAATACACTCATTAAATGAATGACCTTTCTCATTTGTCACTGGGAACTCATAAATATTTAGTTTCCTTTCTGTATTGCCTGATAATTTGAAATAAATCATGTAGAGTCACAAGCTTTACCTTTATGTCAACTAATGAGAGAGCACTTACAGGAGAAAATTAGTAGTAATAACAACAACATTACTACTAGTATTATTCCTGCTAATAATACTAATACTAACAATTCTAGGGATACTACTACTACTATATTTTATATGATTTAAATAATCAGTTTATAGTAAGACTGTGTGAATTTAAGCTTCAGCTATTCTCCAGGACAAAATATCAGGTGAATCTGATGAAATACCACAGCATTTTTCAGAGTAACAGGTAGATAAAACCATCTGTCATATGAATATGATGCTATGCACACAGAATTTCTGTGATAACTGTGGTAATAATTCAGTTTTCTCATTCGTCTGGCAGGAGTTTTGCAAAATATACATCTATTTAAAAGAGTATTTTCAATCACAGAATGATTTTTTTTTTAGATTACCCTTATTCATACTAATAATCTTACAACTTGTTACAACTGTTCTCGTGTTTAACTGAATTAATTGTACAGGGATTGTCTTTTTAAATTTAGTTGAATTTTCCTCTTCTTGAAGCTAAGAATAAATTGCAGTGACCCAGGTGGTTCAAATTTTCCTTTTAATGAGTTTTAGACCCTGACTTATAGTTAATATTTGTTTCTATTCTTCTAATAAGGCAAAAAAAATAAGTATAAATACGATTCTAAGTATAAATACCATTTAATATCCTGTATTACAGTTTCAGCTGGTTTTTTTTTCCAGTGTGAAGTAATTATAGTGCTCTAATAAGATCTCTGAGCTGAAAGTGTGTCTGAAAGCAGGACTTTCACAAAGACTCACCTGCTTCCTTGCCATTAATTTTGGTGACAACTGTGCTGTTGCTTCACAACCAGAGTCCTTTGGTCACAGCTGTGATCTGAGAGGGTCGTAGATTGAAAAAGGATCATAGATTGAAAAGGGATCAAAACCCCTTTTTGACCCCTGTTTAACACAGTGCATGTTGTGTTTCGTGAATTTGTTGTTTGTTATTTTTAAAAGCACAAACATTCTAAAATTAGTCCAACCACAAGCAGGAGAGCAGAGGACAAGAAGCTGTTCTTACTTCCTGCAGGTGTTTGAATTAAGAACCCAAGTGCCCATTTCCCACAGAGACAAAAATCAGTGTCTGGATGAAAGCACTGAAGGGCAGTTCTTTAAAAAAAATATAAACAAGGTAACTTCTGATCTTTTTTAGAGATGGTAGGAAGCCACACAGTTACTGTGCTGGCAATTGTGTGGATACAGCAGCTTTCTAAAGGTGAGAAATATCTGGATCACATATTGATCTGCTCATGCTTTCAGACTTTTTGCTTAGTTCTGTGCAAAAGTTTGCACTGGAAAAAAAAATAAAGGAGGAGAAAAAGGCAAACTTTTGGCTTCTCTCATGCAAATGTGCAGGTTTGGTCTGCTGTGGCTTGAAAAACAGGAGTCAAATAATTAATTTGAAATTTTTATTTGTATATAGTTGGGCCAAAGGTAGATGATCATGTTCAGCAAGGAGTACAAGTGAGGACATACATGAAGAGAAGATGATTCCATGTAAATGATATGGTGAGTTGTGTTTATTCTCTGCTGTGAGGTGAGAAGTCACAGTCCTTCAGATTAGTTACCTGAACTTTCAGGGACACACCCACAATTTTTTTTTTGCCTCTAAAGCACAGAAAATTAATACCACCAGTATTTCAACAATGAATAAAACTAAGATATTTTTTATAATTAAATAAAATTAGAGTCTTTCTGGGATGTCCAAGACGTGAACTGTATGGGATCTGTGACTGCTGATGGTTTTCAGAGCCATTGGTCTGCATCAAGCCCAGCATGACCATGAGATTGTTTCAGTCCTTTTCTTTGCTCCGAGAATATCATCAATCCCACTGTGCAGCACTTCTTTCTGACTCTAATGTGTGAATCCAAGGGAAATTGTGTCTTTTCCTGGAGAGGCAAAGCTCACTTGTGATGCTGAGAACTTCCCAGGATGGGAAAGTCCATTTGTGCCCCACTCTCCTTGAAGAACCAACCTGCTTAAAATCTGAGATGTTAAATGGCTGAATTATAATTTCTGGCAGAAGAACGCGCTGTTGGCTTAGATTTGCTGCTCAGACCTTGTGGTGATGATTGGCCTGTTAGATTTTAAACTAAAATATCACCTTGGGCAGACTGGTGTCCTTTCACAATTACAGACAGACTTGGTGAAAGAAGGTTATTTCTGGACAAACTGGTGTTCCTGTGGGAATTAGACTGCCTATGATGTTCCTGTGGGAATTCACCTTTGCATTAGATGGTTTTTGGTCTTCAAAGACAAAAAATAAGGATTTTATGTCTCCAGAGTAAAAGCTGGGCATTCAAAAACCAGATTTTGTACAGGTATAAAGAAGGGAGTAAGACAGCACAGGTGAGCTCTATCCAGGGGTCCCATTTTTCTGACAGTAGGAAAATGAGTGAGCTAAAAGGGTAATATCTGTGGAGGTGGGAAAAATCCACAGGACTTTGCACTTTCCATTTTCTTCTTGCTGCTTTTGCTGACTCTGTCAAATGCTGCATCTTAATATCACTTAATTTTTTCAATAATATCAAAAGTGTTATGGAAAAAGTAAATGTTCTCCTCTTCTAGAATGACAGACCTGAAAAGTACAATTTTGTTTCTTCTGTGATATATCTTTTGAATACAACTTGGAATTGCACTACTGCAAATGAAAATATAATTTACTGATCAAATGTTGATTTAGCGAAAGGAAAAATGAGTGCTGCTTGACTAAGATGGACCTGATGAGAGGTGGTGAATCTGTCATTGCATCCTTCAGGAGAAAACTAGACTCTGTTTTATTTAGAAGGGATTGATCAGCAGTGTTTTTCAAGCCTGTGGTATTTATATTAGTTTACCAGCACAACGGGGTTGTTTAGGAGCTCTGCCTCAGTAAAAGCAATATCCTAATTATTGCCAAATCACTGCAATTGCCTGGTGCCACTTGTGCCATTGTATTCTCATCAGGCCTGACCTCACACTCTGCAAGGTCTCCCCAAATGTTGACTGAATTGGTCATTTATTGATCATCCCTTCGTGCTAATGCAGTGCAACATTTCACATGCAATTGAGATGCTTATTAATTCAGGGCAAGGTGGCAGATTGATTCCCACAGGAACCTGCTGGGACAGGCATTGCATTACCAGGAACAAGGATACTGGGGAGGGGAAAAAACCAGAGGGAAAGGTATTGAGCATATTTATAGTCTTAGAGTCTTCTGAACACCATCAGTCCTTTAATAGTATTTAAAGAAACTTATAAATGTCACGTAGAGGAGTTTCAGGTAAATCCCGAATAATAAAAACCCATAAAAAAATAGATAAATAATAGACTAAATCCTGAATAATTAAAAAAAAAATAAATAGTTAAATAATAGACTAAATCTTTATAGAGTGTGAAGTTAATAGATAATATTGAGTGATAAAAGCCCACTTCTCTGAGCAGTCACAGAAAACGACTTTCTAAGCTTTCTTTTCCTCGACATAGCAAAAATATAACCCCCACCCAGCTCTTTTCAGGGCAACAATGTTAAACAAAGACAAAAAAAAGTTTAGTATGCAGTGCACAGAGACTCAGATAAATTGCCTTCTGCTTTATTTGGAAAATGGTCTTGAAATGCTGCTCGAACCGAATTGTTTTACTATCTGTTTTTCAAACATCTGCTTTAATTGAGCTCTGGGGATACGGGGACTCGAGTTGTAATTTACTGTGTCGTTAAGTAGAAAGGAATTTAAAATCTTAGATATCTGCTATGTTTGGTTGTTTTGAAATAAATTATCTATTGCTTCTGCAGGCAGGTTCTCAAATATCGACTCACAAACACACACATATCATATTATATGTATTTTCAAAAGAATTTGCTGCAGACCAGAGTGGTTTCCACTCTTTCCATAGTTAGTAATTTATGCAGAGGTCTCAGCAGTTTATTAGGAGCAAACTATGAAAGGCACTGCATGGAAAAGTGTGGGTTCCCAAACTTAGAAAAGCCTGTGCAGAGCTACTTCGTTGGTGGGATTTAATGGTAATAATTTATATTATATTTATATTAATTTTACAGCTGCATCTGAAAGAATTACCAGTGACAGTTTTCCTTCCTGTTGGTTGGTGGGGTTTTTTTTTGTTTTTTTTTTTTTTTTTTAAATTACTAATTCTACTGTTAAAATTGTCAACTATTAACAATCATTTACTTTTAAAATTACTAATAAAATTACTGAAAACATCTGGGTTTTCATTAACATTTTAATTTAATAGAAACATGGATTCAGGAATTGCTACAGAAGAAAAAAAATTGACTTAATATTCAATTTGCACCAAAGACCACTAATTCAGCTCCACAACCACCAGCCCTTAAGATTATTCAGTTGACTTTAATTATTTTTCTTAACCAGATTGAAAAGACATTAAGTGTGAAATAAAAAACAAAATAGCAGATATTCATGAATTTTTACATATTAAATCCACTTCTACGTTATTTAAATGATTCATTAATTTAATCTCTCTTTTTAATTCATTGTATTCACATTTAAGAAGCTTCCAGAGATCTTGTGGCTTGATGTTTCAGAAATCACAGGAATAATTGGGTTTAAGGCAACAAATGGTTTAGTGGCCATGGTGGGATTTAGATGAAGGTTGGATTTGATGACCTTGGAATTCTTTCCCTCCCTTTCTGGTTTCTGTGATTCTGTGATATATTTTCATTTGGTGAACAAAGAGGGGGAAATTTGAACTTGATTTTATGGCAATTTTCCTTCCCACACAATTTAAATAACCACATCCACTGAAAGGGAAGATCCAGCACATCTAGTGCTGTAATTCCTTGGAATTATTTGCAGGCAACAGGCTGCACAAGTGGCCTGTTATAAAACAAAAGCCAATTAATTAATTAGTTAGACTTTGTGCTTGCACTTTTAAAACCATAATTCACCTCCTCAGTCACCTTTAAAAGACCAGGTTAGAGGTGTGTTAGTCTGGAACTAGAGTTAATCTCGAGGCCTGAATGCCATTAAAATCAAGTGCTTAAAGGAATATTTAACTGTGTTGGGGTCACTGGTGCTCATGGATTGCATTAGTGTTCCAAGGACCTGAATTCTGATCAATTAAACACCATCAGCACAGGAAAAAAAAGGGGAGTTTTTAAATTAAAAGGTCAATTTAAGCGTTGCCAGAGCTGCTGGTGAAGTCACACTTCTGAGTGCCCCCTGAGGGAGATGTTTTGGCAGTGGTGGGACTCAAATATAAAGAAGTTCCATGGCTGCTTTTGCACGAGAATTACAAAGGAATTAACTGCCACACTTTTGTCTTGAATAGGCATTAATTTATATGATTAATGTATTTACTTTCATTAACATATTTTACTCATTGTAACAATGTAACAAAGTAACAGAAAGGCTTTTATTTATGAATTTACTAGAACATACTAGAAATGACCATTCTTATGCATAATTATATCCACTGCACTTTCCAGGAGCCTGGAACAGCTCCTACAAGGAGCAGGAAGGAGAAGGATCACTTTGACCTGAAATCTCTTTCACCTGAAAAAAAAAATAGCTTTATTCTGCTGTTTTGTAGTGTTCTGCAAATCAGGGGTTTATTGCAAGTGAAACAACAGCCACACATCTGGTAGGAGAAAGGATATGAAAGTATTAGGGATCTGTCCATATATACAAATGTTGATGAATAAAGCAAATAATTAACCAGTGGCTTATTGTTATTTATTAATTCTTTGTAACAGTTACAAACTGCTTGGTTGACGTGTTTTTCTTTATTTGTAAATCACTCCTGAGTGCCCAGGGAGGTGTGTAAATGTTGGATTTATGGAGCTCTGCAGCTCCAGCTGCAGCTGCTCTTGTCCCTGGCAGCTCCATGTGGCCTGTGGGACTCTGGTTTTCCATCAGGAGCTATTCCTCCTCAGTCCAGTTGGGAAACAGGTATTATATTATGGGGAAATTCAATTTCTGGGTACAGCTCTCACTGAGGTAAATACTGATGGTGTGGAGTAATGGTAAAAGAAAATAAAGAAATGATAAATTCTCACACCACTCTGAGTGAAATGTGAATTGAAATAACTTTAACATCAGTTCTTTTGAACATTATAAGTCAAATCTATAGTGTTTGTCCTCTGGTATCAGCACAACTATATGAAGGATATATTTTTTCAAGACGTTATCTTTTTATTAAACAATAATTCTGTTCTCTTTCAGCTCTGCCTCATTCGGGATCTCCAGAGATAAGACTGATCAGTACAGAGATTTTCTGACAGTGGCCTCTCCCAGTGATGGAGGAAATGCTGGTGCAAAGTATTCTGCTGTGAGAGCAGGTGAAAATACTGATCTCAGGTAAGTGCCAAAAAAATGCAGGGTCTGTTGAACTGGGAGAAGGGACGCCCACAGGGCACACAGCTGCTCCCGTCTGATTCCCGTGGAAATATCTGCTGGTTATGCAAGTGCCTGGGGTGAAAAGGCTTACAGCTCTTTGACACACACTCCTCTTCCATAACTCACTTCACTGCTGGAGCAGCTGTCCCCAAAAATCCAGGTTGTCACCAGACTACAGAGCTTTTTGTGAAAATTGCCCTGCGTGTCCAGGCACCCCCTGACACGGCCTGATGGTGGTCACAGTAATCTCCTTTCTCTCCCTCATTTTCTATTTGTCAGTCCAGACCCACTGACTGAAGACAGGAATTTGGGTTTTGAAAGCCACAGAGCGATTTTCATGGCCTGGCTGAAATATCAGAGGGTTGTATCACAGAATGTTCTGAGTTGGAAAGGACCACAAGGGTCACAGAGCCCACACAGGGATCAAACCCTCATCACCCAACCCTTGGTGTCGTGGTTTGCCCTTGTACAAATGCTCATAAAAAATTTTTAGGGTTTGCAATTTGTGCCAGCTTGATGTGTGCTGCAAAAGCAATATATTTTTAGTTATTTATGTTGCATAAAGGAAACAATATTGCAGGGAACAGTTCCTGTCTTCTGATTTTACATGGATTTAATACTAACTTTGTGCTTTTGCTTTGAAAGAGAAATCACAAAAATATCTCCCAAGTCAAGAAAAAGGCAAAAAGTTTATTGCTCAAATTTATTTTAGTGTTTAATGCTCGGATTTTGTCCTGACCTTTCTCCCACAGACCCCATTTGATTTCCTTCTCCACAGTGCTCATCCCACAATGTGTCTATTAATATTAAACGTGTACTTTTGGGCACTCAGGCAGCCTCAGCAGGTTTTATGGTTATGACCAAAGAAATTAAACTGTTGTTTATCCACCCTTTACAGATTATTTGCTGTTTGGTTTTTGTTTTTTTTTTTTTAATATAAGGTTCAAGTTATACCTTACATTTCCTTCTTCATTTCCCAAGCCTTAAGGGTATATGAACATCATAAAGTCAGAACCCAGACATATATGCTTTGAAAGTAATTTTCTATCTTTTCCCCACACCCAATCTCTATTTAAATTTCCTTTTAGATACAGTTAAATCCATGAAATAAAAAAATTGCTTCTAAAAACACTTAAAATGAGTTGTGGCTGGTAGTAAATTTGGACACTTCTCACAAAATCCCCAAACTCCAACAAATTTCTCATTTACCTCTAAGCTGGTCTCAGTGAAGAAACATGAGAAACATGAGAAACAGTTTTCTACTGGAAGAAAACTTCAAACAGAACCCAAATGTTTTGTTTGAGGGTTTATTTGTTTGCCTTTTTTTTACTTTTTCTAGAATGTTTTGATTGAGTATCTATTTGGGGGCCAAGTACAAATTTAATTACACTGTTTTACTACCAAAAATCCACTGGGGCAGATTCATGAACCAATTACCTCAATTGCCCTGTGGCTCCTTTTAGATTTAGTAAATACTTTCATTTTTTATCTACTGCTTGTGCTGTAATGAAGCAGATGGATTTCAGTGCTCTGAACCAGTGGTTAATTTTCAGTTGGTTTTTTTTCTTTTTTTTCCTTTTAGTCTCAGTAAACTAAGCAGGGAGAGCTATTAGCTGGTTGTAGAAACTACCAGCACATCTGTCAAATTAAATGGATATTTGGGCATTTCAAATGCCCAGTTAGGAGTTTCCAGGCTGTGCATGAGCCACCAAATTAAGTCAAGATTGGTAACAGTTGCTAATCATCAGTGTTTGTTATGACTCCTGTATTTTTAGCTATTTTTTTCATATTTATTAATCTTTAGGCAAATTATTTTCTCAGTTGAAGTGGAAGACAACAACAGCAACACAAGAAAAAGAAACTTTAGGTGTAGTTGTCATCATTTAGTGTAATTCCTTCAGATGGTAGAAATACTTTGGGTATTTGAGTTTCAAGGGATAAGGCAGCAAACTCAAACATCCCTGATGGCATCCTGAAGGTGAGGCTGGAATTTCTCAGAATTAAGATTTAGCTACTTCTTTAAATGCAACAAAATATGGTGAGAGATTAATTAAAAAGTAACAAGAACAATTGTTGGAGATGCACGTGGAAAAAGAGTTTATGTTCAATATGAATTAATACACTAAACACAATTACAACCATTTTAGAATTGTCACTACCAGAGTAGTTTTCTTTTCAAAACTATGTTTGTTTAGTTAAATTTTAAAAAAAAGATAAATAAATTTTGGTTCAAAACCACTTCAGTTCCAGAATAGCTGTTAAGTATGAGTATGGTAGGGTGTCCTTTATTACACACTGAATTCTCTTTAATTGTTTTTAGTCTGAATGAAAAAACAGAAATGGCAGACAATAAAAGGATAACCTTTTCCTGTAAGCCTGACATGGGATAATTTGCAATCTCCATTCCCCACTGCACTGCTGGAATGATCAGGCTTTGTTTGTTTGAATTTAGTATTTATGATTATAAATTATCTAGTCATAGCTGAAGGCATTTGCATAAGAAAATTATCTTCCATCAAGTAGGATTTTACTGCATGTGTTCTAATACTGTAACAGCCTGTTAGCACTGAAATAATTAAAGGGATACTGTAAACTCTAATTTAGTCTAAAAGTAACACACACAAAAAAAAAGAAAAAAAAAAGCTGTTATGGAACTTATGATTATTCCTAAATATTCTCATAAACTGAAGGGGGAAACATTTAAGGGAATTTAAAACTAAAAAAGCTAAACCAGAAAAAAGTAACTAATGCATCACTAAACCCAGGAAAATTATGGAATCATGGAATTGTGAAAGCTGGAAAAAACTTTTAAGATTAAGTCCAACTGTCAGCCCCCATCAGCATGTTCAGCACTAACCCATGTGCCCAGTGGGGGACATCTGCACGTCTTTAAATCCCCCAGGGATGGTGATTCCACAAGCACCACATGAGGGAATGGGATTGGCTAAATTCAGTGCCCTTTACCTGTAATTGCTTATAAAGGTGCCCCAAAGTATTTTCCTGAATCAAGTAAGTCCTAATCCCTACTTTTTTTTTTTTTTTTTTTTTTTTTTTTTTCCCACTGGATGCCCTACTGAGAGTGGAAATTCCACTTTATAAAGCTGGGAAATGTTTACTTTTTATCTCAATATATTTTTAAAGCCTTTCCCAAACCTCTCTTGAGCTAATAAAGCTCACTAGCTGGGGGTAAAAAACAAACAAACAAAAAATCATTTTATTCCTTTTTCTTCTTGGTTGTTTATTTTTGTCTTGTAGGAAGGGAAAATATCTTAATCTTATTGATGTGGTATGTGTCTGGAAAGAAGATAATCTTTGAGCTTTGCCCCTCCACACCTCTCTTGAAAAAATCTTTAATCCTTACACGAGTCCCAGTGCCCTGGTACCTATCAAAGAGACTTCATATCAAGTCAGAGTCCTCCAGCATCAGTCATTAAAGGAAATTTAGCACAGAAAGGCTGTGCCAAGAGTCAAATTGTTGTGCAGTTGCTGTGGTTTGTTAGTGTAAATGAAACACAAAATCACAGAAGGTTTGGGTCAGAAGGGACCTTAAAGATCATCTCATTCCACCCCCTGCCGTGGCCAGGGACACCTTCCACCAGCCCAGGTTGCTCCAAGCCCCATCCAACCTGGCCTTGGACACTTCCAGGGATGGAGCAGCCAAAGCTTTCCTGGGAAACCTGGGCCAGGGCCTCCCCACCCTTCTAGTAAAGAACTTCATCCAAAATCCAATCTAAACCTTCCTTAGCTCATCTTAAGGCCATTTCCCTTGTCCTGTCATTTTTTGCCCTTGTGAAAAGCCCCTCTCCAGCCTTGTAAGCCCCTTTAGGAACTTATATTTATTCCTATTATTGATAATTATATCAGAGCAGCATTAATCCATCCACATGTCTCAGAGCTGGAATCACCAAGGCTCTACCTGCTTTCAAGAGATCTCCTGCCCAGGAGTTGAGTGAACAAGAGAGTAGGAAATGCAGCTGCAGCTACTTCAGTCTGCCTGGCACTGCTGTGATGACTGTGCTGGGACTGAGTTTGCCCTGAGGTTTGGAGTCTGTAAAGCAGTTTTTGGCTATAAAATAGCCCTTCACTTCTTACCTGTGCTCATACATTTCTGACTTGGATGTGCAATAGATAATACCCACCTCTGTTTCCAGTGCAGTGAATGAGGAGATGGTAAGTGAGAAGCTCCTCAGGCTATGTGAGGGCAGAGATTTTTAGCTCTTGAAATAAGACCTGGGACTTCACAGAAATTATATTGTTTTCTTCCTTTTCTGTCTTCACCAGCTTCTTTTGAGTTTTCAAAATGGTCACTGTGAGTTATCATGTGTGGCAGGTAAACGCTACTGGTGCCTTGCTCTTCTCAGATTGATGATGCCATAAGTCATAATAAATCATTAATAAGTCATAATGCCATAATTTCCATAAATTGTGTTCTTTTGGCTGTAGAAAGAGTGTGGACTGCAATGCTGGCAGCGATCACTGCAGCAAATGCCTCTGCCTTATGTAAAGGCAGCTGAAAGAAATAAAAAGGATAGAAACAGGTTAGTTGTGTGATAATTAAACAAGAATTTACTCCAAAGCAGTCGTTTTTGTGATCAATATACTTGCTTATAAAGGGCAAACACACAAGCATTCTCTTATTTTATTAATTAGGCAAAAGCAAACTTGTCTCTCCCTCTGTGCTGATGGAGTGAATTAAGTGTTATGAACAGGGAAGAAAAGTGGTGTAATATATGGGAAAGTAACTGATAGGAAAGGGAGATGAAATATTCTATTCAAGATGTTACAATCCCCTCTCATTTTATTCCTACTGTGCAAATGCATCAGAGGTGCATACTAATAGCAGTGAATATAAATTCCTGTGCTGGCTCTGGGTGATTATCTGAGCAGCCTTTCGCAGCAATTGTCCTGAGATTCCCATCCCAATCAGCTCCGTGCATTGTGGGGAAAGCTCAGCTTAATATTTTCATTTATGTCTTCAGATTTGCTTTAAGTAGGAGGAACTTGCCTTAAAAATGATCTCGAAACCAGGTAATGATTGCTCTGAAGGTTGCACAGATGGTTATTGATCAAGGTAGGAACGTGGGGATCATTCAGGCATTCCCATCTCAGGTGTTTGGGCTTTTTAACACTCAGACTAAATTTTCTGATGATGTTCCTTACTAAAGAGGTAAAACCACAGAAGTATCTTTTCCTGGGTTTGGTTTGTTTGTTACTTTCTTTTTTTTTTTTTTTTTTTATAATGTCTATTTCTAAGACAATTAATCAGAGTGTGGTTAATTAAGAATGAATGAAGAACTTCTAAATTTTACATTATGTCTCTTTCTAGGATGTTTTATTCTAACAGTACTATGAAAGAATCACAGAAAGGTTTGGGTTGTGAGGGACCTTAAAGATCATCTCATTCCACCCCCCTGCATGGGCAGGAATACCCTCTACTAGACCAGGTTGCTCCAAGCCCCATCTATCTACTTTCCAAGTTCTGGATTTTACAAGGGTTGGATTAAAAGCTCAAATTGCTTTAAAAGTTGCTCAGAGGTGGCAAATATATGTCAGTGTTTTTTTATCATTCAGCTGTGATTTCACTACCAAAAAGATGCACAGCATTTGGGTGCTCACATTCATTGGCATTGGAAAGGCTCTTTATTAAATGCAAAATTAAAAAAGAACCAAAGAGAAGAAGAAACCTTTCAAAGTCCCAGACAATACATTTTATTGATTGCCTAATCTAAACAATCATTCCCATATACTTATCCTAATCTCCCTATTTCTGACTTCACTGGGGACATAACGATGCTGCAGTGGTGTTTTCTCTGGATCCATACATTCCAAATAAGTTTCTTTGAACACTTCAGGTTTTGCAGGCTTTTAAAATTTCACCTTCAACTTTCCCTTTCACTAACGAACACTAACTCTCCACTGAACAGAATTCTTTAAGTATTTTACTTTCATCATAAGACCCAGTCACCATTTCTTTTGCAACTTTAAAGTTATTATTTCCAATAATTCTTCTCCTCTCCACTTTTACCTTCATCCACTCACATCAGAGGTCGCTCCCTCGACCTCTTCATCATTTTGTGGTGTGTGTATTCTCCAGGCTTCTTTCTGTCATTTGATCATTGATCACTTTTTCCCCCTCTCTTTACAATAGATGTGCCAATACCAATTAATCTTGAACTGCTTGTTATTTTGTGACCTTTAAAAAGGCCACGTCCCATGATTTATTTGCTGCTGCTGTGTGTGTTTGGATATTGTTTTGCTGTGGTAGAATCATGGGCTTTTCTCTGCTTTGGTAATTCATTTCCCTTTCTCTAAATGAAAACCCATCAAGACATATTGACATTCTCACTCCAGTGGAGACTGGTAAATGTTATCTGGAGAACTGTTCTGTTTGATTTCCTAATTTTAATTGCTTGAGGCAATTCCTGCAGCACTTAAATTAATTATAGTGAAGGAGACTTCTAGAGCCTGCAGAGGGAATGTGGCTGTGCTGGGGAGAGCAGCAGGATCTGGGATGGAGACGTGGATGGAGTGGGAGGAGGCAGGTGTCACATGATGGTGATGGCAGCAGAGCACTGAAGAATTTTGGAGAGGTGGAAGACAAGGAACAGAGAAGGAGGAGCTTGTGGATATCTTCATCAGAACTCTATTTTTAAAAGGTAAGGGGCCATTGGCTCTTTTTTTTCCTATTTTTTTTTTGTTCCATCTGGTTTTTAATGGTTTTCACTATTACTATAACATTCAAAATGTAATAGTTTTATAACATTTCTTCTTCATTTTTTTTTAATAGATGAAGTAATTCTAATATTTCAAAAGTAAATGGCATTTCTTAGGTTATTTTTTTAAGAAAAGGGTCGTTATCTCCTCTCCTGGGTAAGTACAGCTATTCATGTTTTTATGTTAATGTGTTTCTCCAGAATGTAATAATCATGTCCTTCCTCTGTATAATTCAAATAGACTTCACAGGAGACATCTTTTCCTGCAGGGGCTGAAGAGGGCAAATATTAATATAAATTTAACTATTGGCAACTACTGCTGTTTGACCCTCTCATAAGTTCTTGTCTGTCCTTTGCGTGAGATCTGAGTCCATATTTTTGACTGACTTGCAAAAAATTAAAACTAAATATCAGCCCACCTGAGTATGGCTTGGACAGCCAGAGTTTTCATTTGTTTCAGACCTCATATACTTATCTTAGTATATGGCACCTTGTTCTAAGGATCACTTTCACAATTTATTTCTGTAAATCACTGGAATCAAACCATTTATTACACAGTAAGGAAAGTACCACGGGCCAAGGGTTGAAGTCCTGTCTCAAAGGAGGAATTCTAATTGAAAATAAAATCACTTATTTGTGGCTATAACGTCGATCCAGATCCATCCCAGATGAGATATTCAAGGCATGCTGAACCTGACATGGAATTTTTTTCAATACCCAGCCACAAGATTTTGCTGCTCACACTGGAGAAAACATCTGCTAAGGTTGTTTTACTTGCTGGGATTTAGCCCTGATCAAAGTGTTGCAGGTTCAGCCCGGTGTGTCACTGACTGACAGACAAGTGTCACCTGAGGAACATGAAATGCATCCAGGCTGATGAAATCCTTGCCTCGTGGTCATGCCTGTGGAGAGCTTTATTTCTGGGGTTAAAGGCATCACAACTGTTTTGAACTGAGCTAAGGATAGCAGTAATTTAACATATCCTTGCAGGCTTCTACCCAAAAAGGGTGGGGATGAAAAATATTGGTTCCTATTTTTCTTCTCTTGACTCCGAAAGCTAAAAATCTTAAGCCAATGTTCACAAGTTTAAAAAGTGTGTGCTAAGCCCAATTTATAAATATTCACCCTTCTCTCTTCCAATGTCTAAATGGGAAAATTGCAGCTGCCTTTGCTACCTGGCCAGGTAAGGATGGAATTATCCCTGTGTTTCTCTTCTTCAAGTCTCTAAACAACCAGGCAAAATCTGCTGGCTTTGTGGAAAACCTTGGCCTGGAATAACGGGGGAAGCAGATAAAACTGTGACTATTGCTTTGTGCAAAAATGTTTAGTGTTATTGTGGTCGTATGTTGATGGGCATTAAGTGATTTTTTTTTGCCTTTTAATATACAGCAGGTATGTCAAAACTCAGCTCAGGGGTTGTAAACCAGCAATAAGAGTTCACCTGCACATTCCTGACCTCAGACAGGGTAAAACAACGTGGCCTGAAGGTGTTGGCTTTAAATTAAACTGAATTACATCACACTCACTGTGAGCTGAGCACACACATGGAGCAAGTGAACTAATTGAACAGTGTAATTCAGTGAGACACATAATTGCTCTGTGGGACTGGCTCTTCCAGCTTTTTATAAAGAAGAGAGGAGGAAAAGGTGAAGAAAAGCACATGTTCAGTGTTTGTCCCATCTAATGGACTGCAAGGACTTAGGCAGGAGAGTAAAGTAAGAAATTTCCTGCTTTACTGAGAAAACAGAGGCTTGCACTTGCTTTCACATCCTCTCTGACTCTCTGAGGCCATTTAGACCTCCAAGTCTGCAGACCAGATTTCCAAGACAGAAAAATTCTATTGACACAATCCTAGAAAGTGTTAATCCACAAAGTGATTGTAGATTAATTCCAGTTATGTTAAGGACCACTTGTAATATTCACATTCTATGGCACTTAGGAGGACTAGTCAGAATTAAGTGCTGAACATGCAGAGTGCAGGATAAATCCTTGTATCATAAAGCATAAGCAAGAAATTCTTAAAAAAAAAAATAATATATCATCTCCCTACCCAGATTTACAGCCCTGCCATTATTCCCAGGAGTAATTGTCATTAAGTGTCCATATCCACCTTGGAAAGAAATGAAGAAACCTCTCTAACAGCCACAACAGGCATTTGGAACGTGCAACTCGATTATTTTCCTGAGGTAAAATTGACTTCCACAAAACCATACTTGGTCTGCCAACCCAGGATAGCTGACAGGGAAGACTCTGGATTTTGCTGAATACTGGAATGTTTGTGGAAGAAAATATATTAAAGCTAGAAGAAAATTTTCAAAGTTCCTCACAGACCCATAATTACTTGTTCAACAAAAAGCTGGATCCTCTGATGAGGAGGGATTTTTCTCCCAGCTCATAAATGGAGGGTGAATTATGAGAACTGTAACTAAAATGAACTTCACTTTCAAATAAATAAAAGTAACAGGTCCTATTCTACAGCCTGTGAGGGAAAGGCTTAGTCCTGTGTGTTTCCCTGCATTAACAAATTTTGGGAAAGGAAACAACCCTGGCATATTTTCACAATTCAATTACCTTTAAGAATTTCTGGGAATCAATTTTACATTGAGACTATCTTTGGCTTCCTTGGCTGTGCCAGTTTTTTTCCAAGTCATGCCATAGCAGCTGGACCTTTGTAATTTGTAATTTTAATTTTATTTACAGATTTGACAATTCCAGGAGGAAGACAAAACCCCTTAAACTTGTCTGTAAGGTTATTTGGGAACAAAATCATAGTAGCTACCTTCCCAGAGGAGACCTCTGAGAATCAATTTTGTAAAACATGCTCATCTTGTTAAAAGAGCCTGTAAACATTGTGTTTTGAATTGTGATGGTTTGCCAAGAGGTAAAGAAATTGAGACTGCTAAAGGAAGCTCCTAATGCAGGTGTATGAAGGAAGCAAAACGTTTTAAATAATTACATTTATTCCCAGTGACAATGCAAAAGGCTTTCCATCTAAAGATAAAATTGAAAATATGGAATAGGTAGTAATCATGAGGGCTTGTTTAGTACCAATTCCCTCTGTTCTTATTTCTGGTTTTCACATTCCACAGTTGGAAATTGGGTGTTTTCTGTCCTTGCCTGGCCCTCCTGGATGGATTTACTGGAGCTCCAAGTGCTGCTGGAGTGGGAGCGTCCCTGTGGGCCAAAGGGGGATCTCAGTGCAGAGCAGGAACTCCTCTTTCCTTTCCATCCATTGAAACTGGAGGCAGTTTTATCCCACCTGGAGTGCAAGGCAAGGCCTCCAGAGGTGCTCACGTTGTCCAGGACCATCACAAATTTCTCCTCAAGCAGGTTGTGGAAGAAAACCACAACATATGTGCTCCTTCTTGAGATGACACAGATGTCAAACAGAGCACAGTTGTGCTCCTGGTTCAGGAGAGGCAGCAAAGTTGTGCCATCACCTCTTTGTCACCTCAGAAAATAATGAATTTAAGGCCTCTGCAAGGACAGGAGCCCATTTCAGCTCTGGGTTTCTCTCTCCTGAGTTAACATTCCTCTCCCTCTCTCATTCATCTCTGACAAGCCCAATGCTTAGAAGTCAAAAGACTTATGCACCTCTGCAAGAAGGTGTGATTTCTAGATCAATACTGTCCTTCTAATACAGCAGCACAATCCATCCTGCACTGTTGGGTTATCATGAATCAGAAATGCAGCCTGAGCCCTTTGTTACTTTTGGCAATTCATCCTGCATTTTCAGGTCATTTCTTCTTTAGGTGTTTCACTCCTTTAAAATTCTTACATTCCCAGCCCTTCAATGCTAAAGTTAAAACTTCCAAACTGTTACTGTCATTCTTAAAGCAGAAGAGTTGCCACCTTTCTAAAAACACTGGTGCGAGAAAGACAACTTGGTAGTTCTCTAGTGTTTGACATTTTATGTGCAACAAATATTGACTCCAACATTCCCTTGACAGAGCACAAAAATTCATTTTGTGAGTTGTATTGACAGCCTAAGTAGATTCTTTCTTTTCCCTTGAATAGGCTTCTCTAATTTATTAACTCAGCCTTGAGGGTTTTGAATATTTACCTCTAAAACTGAGATCTATTTACAGCACAACAAGCATTTTGATAGGCAAGAGACATGGGATGAAGGTTACCATGCAATCAAACTTATTGTAAAACTTCAGAGAACACTCAAATGATAAGTAGATGTCCTTGTACAACAGGCCCTACATCATAAAATGGATAAATCAGCTTCAGGCAGACTCTAAAGTAACATATTCCCAAGTTTGTGACTTTCATTTACCTCAATTTTCAATCCCCAGTCCAAGTTCACCTTGTGATGTTGAGGTAAAGAAAAGGAAATTCAAAAATTCAATTCAGTTAATTTTATCTGCTGAGAAAAGAACTCTGGTTTAACTAAAATAAACCCCACCATTTTGTACCAGAAAACTCACCAGTTCTGCAAACACACACCACGCCTTTAATTTTGATGGCAAACAGAGAAGATAAATCTCCAGGAAAATTATTAAATGAATAATAATTTGATTAAAACCTCTTCTGTTTACCACCTTTAACAGCTCACCTGGAATATATTAGCTCTTCCTATGTATCAAGTTTTCCAAAAGCGAAAACTTAAGTTTTATAACTGATAACCCAAATTACAGAGGACTGACTCTATCTTAGCTCCTTTGGATCTCATGCCCTAACCAGACCAAGAGAAGCTTTTTCTTTACTTGTGGAGTCATCCATATGTGCCTGGATAAACGAAGATGAAAATTGGATGCCTTTTTTGAAGGCTAAATCAAGAAACTTCCAAAGTCTTCTGTTCCTTCTACAGATCCATCAGCATTTTCATGAGCCAACTGTGTTTCTCTTCAAGCTGCAGTTGGTTCAATCAAACAGGAGAAATCTGTTCAGATTCTTTGTAGCTGGGAGGAACTGAGGGAACAGCCACTCTTCCTTAAAATCTCCTTGGTGATCTGCAGCTGTGGCAGCCAGGGGAGCTAATTAAACCCAATCCATAGTTTTCCAGGCTTGGGTTAGGTGTTTGTCTTCTAACCTGCTGCTTGCTGTGAAAATATCTGTTTTATCACTTCAGTCTGCTCTGCAATAGAAGTGCAGCTTTTGGTGTATCCCTTGGCAACCCTATTCTTGTGACCCCACAACTCCTCTGATCGAGTCTCTGAGTTTACGCTGCAGGTTCCAAGTTGGGTGGCCCTGGAGAGCTTCCCTGGGAAGAAATCTGCTCTCCCATCACCTTTCCTTCACCTCTCCAGTTTATTCTCTTGTCTCAGGCTTCCTTCAACCTGAACTTTTAACTCTCTGAAGCAGAAATGCTGTTGCAAAGATACAGTGAACAGCGAGATCCTTCGCTAACTAAAGGCCGACCTTCCAACTGGCTGTGCTTCCCAACCTTTTCCCGAGGGGGCAATCCCCTTCTGCTCCATTTAAACTCATCTGGCAGAAGGAGTTTGGTTCCTCCAGAGCTGGAGAATGAGAATTTGCTCAGCTGAAAGTTCATGTCCTGAGGGCAGGAACTGCAGGTAGCAGTGGAGTGCAGTGTTCCCTGGCTGCAGTGAGGAATTGCTGCCAGCAATTCCAGCCTGGTCTCTTCTCTCTCACCTCGAGGGGCTGGGGTTGCTACTACCATAATCCTGAGTACAGTCAGAGTCTAGAATGAAGTTCACACGTTCCTAATGATCAGAATAATAAAAGAAGTGAAGCCCGTAGAGTGTCTGAGGTGAAATAATCTGAGCCCTGCAGTGTCCTTTGACTGAGGGAAGCAAAGTCAAAGAAATCCCATGCCAGAAGCTCCAGTTAAGAGATACCTTCTACTCCATGCTGTTAAATATATCTGTGGATCATGAAAATTAAAAAATACTCCTTTTTTAAAAATTATTTTTTATTTTAAAATTACTCTGAAGTAAATGCCTTTTACATTAGAGGTGGCTATAAATACACTGTCTCGCACAGTACCTCGTGTATTCACAGTTGTGAGGGAGTTTAATGTTTGCTAAACAAGTTTCCAGAAACCAAAACAAGTAGTTGAGCATCAGTGAAGGAATAAAAGCCTCTTGTGCCAAAGGCAGACGAGAAGTAACCAGTCTTAGAGAGATCAGGAAAAGCACCGTACACATGTTTAGATCCGTAAAAGTCCAGTGCTGAAATCCTGCCACAATCACCCGGGATAATCCAGGGATAAATCCAGGGAAACAGATATTCCAGCCCACACGGGAGGATCAGAAAGAGCTGATAGTTTACAAACAAATGCTATGTGGGTGTGGGAGATCAATTCCAAATATTCATCAGTACAATCAAACGATCTGCACCAAAATCTGAATAGCACTGTGAAAGGACAAGGTCAGCAAGATCAAGATTGGAATTTGCTACTTTTCCTCTGGAACAGAAGAAGTAAGAGAACATTCCTGTGATTCCAGGAAAAATTAATCTTTTATTTTAAGTTTCTCAATCCCAGGTTGCTAGGAAACATTTGCAGTATAACTAAGGGGGAATGAAATACATTCCAGAGTTATACAATATCCCAGTGTTAAGTGAGGAGCACAGTAGCTTAAAAGCCATCATTAGTGTCAAGAGCTGAAAATACTGCAACATTCTCCATTCGTTTTAAATTTTAGTGACTTTCATCTGGAATTTGACTTTTGTTTCCTTGGAAAACCAGAGAGCCTTTGGCTGAAAAAGCTCAGTGATAGCTGCATAATATCATTGGATGATCAAGGACTTTGTTTTCAGAGTTTAAAAGGTGATGTCTGTGGAAAGCAGCCTTAATTTTTACTCTATAACAGCATATTCATTGGTAATGCTAATGGTAAATATTACTAAAGGTTAATTTTGATGTTGTGAGTCAAACAGGAAGAGAAATAACACACTAGATGAGGCTATATGTGTGTGTATATATATATATTTATCCACTCAAAAAAGTCATGAGTTAATTAACCCTTAGATTTCTAGCACTGAATATATGTTAAAGGGAAGATAAAGGTAGGGGTTCATCTGCAATACAAGAAGCAGTGGATTAGGAGGTGGAAATGCTTGGATTTTAAATGGCACTAAACTAACTGTGGGCAACTGAACTGGGCCTTCAAATACTCCTGGATTATGGTGAAAGTTTAAATATTTAGTTCCTCTAGACATCCACATCCAGCTCTGAATCTGTCAAATGAATCCCTCCCCAGTCTAAAAGATGGTAAATGCCATCACATTTAAATCACTTTACAGCAACAGAAATAACCACACAAAGATTAGCAAATCTACTTCGGTTAAAAATAGCAGAAAGTCAAAGAAAAAAGGTTTCCTGCCAGTCTTTCTCCTTAGTTTTCAACTCTATCCAAGCAAAACCATTTTGCAATATCAGTTTGTTCTCCTTTGTATAAGATAATCAGACATTGAGGTTTTATTGTGCTGTGAGTATTTTTTCTCATTTCCCTTAAAGAGATTATTTAATTTTTCTTCCTTCTCTCCACAGTGAAAACCTATAAAAGAGAAGAATATCCCTCTTTTCCTGTTTTCAGCTTCACCCTGGTATGGACATTTTACTTATTTGTGTGGACTGGGTCACACAGAAGGTATGAATAGTCCAGTATTTTATCTCTAATGGTGGCCAATAATTGGTGCCAAGGAAATAAATAAGGAAAAAAAACCCCAGTAACAGAATATGCACTTGTTATATTCTTAGTTTACAGCCACCTCTTTATTGCCTGTCTATTTTGAAACATTTAATTGGCAATGCTTGGCCATGGTGAAAAATGTCATCTTTGAGAAACCTCAGCTGGACACTTTGTGCACTCCCATTTGGGTTCAGAAAGCCCAACATCTGCCTGACCTTCAGCATTTCTGCAGATGTGGCTTTATTAAAATAACACCAGCTTTTTACCAGCCTAGTCAAAAGATAAATATTTCTAAGGGGAAGGTGAACTCATAAGAAAAAAGTAGCACTTGTCATAAGTAAAATATATGTAGTTTTGTCTTACAGGCTTATCAATCTGTTTCTTGTAGAATCCAGGAGAAACCTGAGACATCTTTCCCGGTTTACTGTTTAAATAAATTTGGACTCACTTGGTACTATTATTGTGGTAAAAAGTTCACTTTTAGAGTTCACAAAATGCCTTCAGATCATCTGCATCTGATCCTTCATGACATCATTTGCAAAGCAGATATCCTGTATCGGTAGTATTTGATACTCCAACCGGCCAATAGCCTGTCCTCCAAAATCTCAGGACTATTTTTATCCCAGGCTAGACAAAAACTTCCTTTTTTTTTTTTTTTAGCTAACAGTTCAGATACAGTTAAGGTTTTGAAAGAGAATTCCCTGACGCTTCCAGCACTCGGATGAGTGGCAGCAGACTTGAGAGCTGATGATGACTTTGAATCTGGGAGATAAAGCAGCTCCTGACATAATTTCGTGACCACCCCACAGGGATGTGAAGCAAATGCAAACAGCAAACGAAGCCCACACTGCATTCTGAGCGCTGATGGTTGATTTATTGCTTTTCCCCATAAGAATGACACTTTCTCTCCTTAGGCTGAGGGTTTAAGGTGAAGTCCAGGCTCCTTATCAACTTGTCATTTGCTGGTGATGTTTCTACTAAGTCAAGCAAACATCAGATTTTCTACATCTTAGTAGGGAAGTGCAACCTGGAAAACTTAAAAACTGAAACCAGAGGACCCTCCAGAAGCCAAAGATTTGCAGTTTGAGAGGTAAGAAAACTCGAAGTAGAGATTCAGGGTCCTCTTTAACTTGGCTGCCATCTCTGTATGAACTGCTGAATTCCCGCAGCAGAGGAACAAGGAATTAGAGGCTCTAAGGATGTGTTTTACACTGTATAGATCCAGAAAACTGCTCTGTCCTGGAAACCCCTGTGATTTGTTTCTTGTGATTTCCCACATCTTTTAATTTGCTTCAGAAAAGTACATTTTATGTCAATGTTTAACCTTTTTCAGCTGAAACGAAGGTTAATTCAGCCAAAGGAAACATTTAGTTGAGAGAATTCTTTTAATTTACCTAGACCTCAGTAGATGACTGGGAATCTGAACAGCTCTTTCTTGAAGGTTTTATTTTTTTTTTTTTTTCCCCTCAGAAAAGTACTTTTCAAGGACTCACAGAGAGTTGCAAAATACCTAAAATATCTCTAAACTCAGTTTATTCCACATCTGTGTAGAATATGGGAAAACTGAGATATGTCTAAAAATCTTACTCTACAGAGGAAAAAAATAGGGGGAAACCCTTGCTTGATGTTAAAGTTTCTTTGCAAGAACCTCATTTGTCGGGTTTCAAGTGACTTCTGAGGCTTTTGAGATTAAAAGGTAAAATCTCCCTCCCACCCTCCTGAACTTTTGAACACTTTGGAAATAGGTGGCACATACAGAATTTTGATAACACCTGACTCCAACACTGCAAACTGAGAGCAGAAAAAATGAATTTTTAGAGCAATGAGACGGTTTATCTTTATTATTTCTGCCTCAAGCCACACTTTGCCATACCTTATTAAAAGCCCAACTTAAAACCCAAAATTATTGATCTTTCAAGCACTGGTACAAAAATGCGATGGCCTTTTGTGGCAATAGAAAATTCCAACTTGTGGCAGTTTCAGTAAAAACACTGAAGAGATGCAGCAAACAAGAATCTTTGGGGTGATGTTTTTATTTGGAGAGAAGCACCTATATGCCAAAATATTTTACTCCCTGCTCTGATAACCAGGGGTTAAAGGACAGTGAAGGACATTTCACCTGATCCTGCCTGAAATCAGAAGGGACTTTTCTTTCCCTTAAATATGACACTACAGATGTGCTGCAGGAAAATAGCCCAGAGCACCAGAATTAAGGGAAGTGCCCTGAAACCTCAGAAAATGTTGGAGCAGTTGAATAGTAGCAGGGAAGGGACACAGCCCTAAAATCAAGCGATGTTTAAAGAAATAACTGGGTACAAAGGAGGGGAAGAAACTACACAGATCTAGCAAAGGGTATCTTGGGAAGCAAGTGATAAAAATAGGATGCTACAAAGCAGTAGGATGAGGTGACTGTAATTATTAAAGAGAAGTTGAGAAGATATTCCCAGAGGTTGTCCAAACCAGAAATTGTACAGATTTAGGGTTGGGGCTCTAGTAGATTTGGCACTAAAGCATATTCTTATGGTTTTGCAAAGAGTTTAAGGAATCTGCTGTAGTTGTTGAACACTCCTGAGCTGAGAGGCTGGTTCCTTTCCCAGCTCTGTTCTAGCATTTTGTTGTCATGACCAAGGCTGCAAAAACCTTTCCTTGACCCCCTCGTGTTCCATAAACAGCCTAACGAGTTAAATCTCACCCATTTCAACTCGGTGAAAAACAAATTGCTTTTTGATTGAGGGCCTGGAAATTATACAACCTAATTTATGCACACCAAGTGTTTTACAGCAAATGATACCTCCAGCTTGTCCGAGATGTCACACTTGAATTACTGTGCTTAAAACGCTGCGTGGCTTTGTTGGGAAAGGTCAAACGTGTGGGTGGCAGAACACGTAGTCCTGATTAACTCAGTAGCTGAAATGTTAGTGCAGGTACTAACTAACATCACAGATTTGACTGGTAACATCTTCTGCGTGATTTGTTCACTTAAGGGGAGTAATTGGAAACGGCAGAGAGTACAAAAGGGGACTGGTTGTTATTCAAGCTCTTTTGTGCCTCTTTTTTTTTTTTTTTTTTCTTATAGGCTGGGTTGTTTATCTCGCTTGGGTTAGGAAAGAGGTTTCTGATTGATTTGAGCAGGTTTGGGAAATATTTAGTGGTTTCTGTTTGCTTGGTTGGTTGGTTTCGTACTTTAATGTTTCAGTCTTCGTGGTTTCCTTCCTTGAAGTCTCTTTATGCATTTTACAAAGCCCTAAATCTTGATCCTCCAGTTTGTTTGTTGTTTGAAAATGGAGGTTGGTCATCATGGAGGAGCCCCCATTTCCAGGCTGATCACAGCAGGTGCAGCTTCTCTGACAATATTCAGATTAATCATAATGTGATAAGTGAAAGAAAATATATCCTTGCACAGACTGATCTCAACAGTGTCACCTGAATACTCCAAAATTCTTTTGATACCAATATGAAATTTCCTATGGAGAGGTTCCTTGATGTCCAGGATTAAAAGCTACTGTCTAGTATTGAGTACTACAGTATTTCCATTGTATTTAAAGAGGAGAGAAACTTTATTGCATTTGTTGAAGAAATTATCAGATAATTAATCACTTTGATTTTTTTTTTGCTTCTTTTTATTCAGTTTAGATAGCCCACAAGGTAAAAAACATTGCAATATATAATTAACCCTCTCTATTTTTTATTTACCATACATCCCTTATTTCTGTTCCTGGTTAGCATATCATGCATAAATGTAGGCTTAAATTTGAACCTCAGAAAACATGAATTCAGTTTTCCTTACAAAAGATTATTAATCTACTTTTATTAGCTGCCTAGTTGCAAATAGATCCTAGTTTTTGATGAATTTCTGATGAGGCAGGAATATTGTTATGTTGCTTTCCCTGTCTAGAACCTATCCCTGGATAAGGATATGATGTTGAAAACTAATGATGTGTAGTATATTTATTATTAGTTCAAGCCAAATTTTAAAAGAGCAGGTAGTTCAAAGTGCACCTGGATTTAAATAAGACATTCTCTAACTGCTAGAATATTAAAGTCATTCTGCTGTTGGGTTGTAGAGTTAAACTCTGTGGAGCCAGGAATTAAGTGATTATTATAGCAGTTGGCTTGCATGAATATTGGCCATAAAGATTTACAAATTACAATATGGAAGAGTTTTAAACTTTAACATCTTACATTACTTTCATCACATTCAATAAAATGTTATATTCTTCCATGAGATTTCATCAGTGTGCAAAACTCCATTCTCTCCATCTTCTGCACATGTCTGGTGAAGTGCAGATGTTTTAAATCATCCTGCTGAGGAGGTTTCCTCATATCTCCTTTGTTCTCTTCATCAGATTTCCCAATTCCCAGAAAAAAAATCCTGGAAAACTGTTTAGCAATGAATGTTTTAGGAATAAAAAGTGCATGGAAGGGAATCACAACTTTCTCTGGTTCAAACCAGGCCATTTAATTATACAAACTAAACTGGATCAGAGTAAATATAATACAAATATTATGTTTCAAGCCACACTCAGACTAGTGCTAATATTCATGTTTTGGATAATATCAAAAAAGGAATTTAGACTTTGATGATCCTTGTGAGTCCCTCCCAACTCAGAATATTCTGTTATTCTATGGTACTAAAAAATATAGTTACCAAAGTGTACAAGAGATTAATTAAAAAAAAAAAAAAAGAAATTGTGTAACCAAATAGGCTTTCATTTTTACCATTCCTTTTTTTTTGTTAGAATTCCTCTGTTACAGGAGAAACTTTTCAAATTCTTCCCGAAGTCCTTTCATCTTGCACATTTATGGAATTTATGGAATTTATTTTCATTTTTCAATTAAAAAAAAAATCCTCCGAGGTTTAAATGTATTAAGGTATAAAAAAGATCAAACTGATCTTAAAGATTACCAGGTTTGACTGGTAGTTATCAAGGCAAGAAACACTGAGTTTTATGGGACAAAACTAAATTCCCAGAAGGCAAACACGGGCTTAGAATCCAGAATTACCTTTAAGGAGGGTCTATAACTCACAATCACATGTTAAATGGATGTATTGGGGTCAATAGAGGAATGATGTGGCATGACTGGCAATAGGAGTTAATTTAATTGAGATGACAGCTGTCCTCTAGCTGGCATCCCTTGAATAAATTATTGGATTTGATTAGTTTTTCTCAGGCTGCAAGATGAGATGAAGCTTAATATTCGTTCTGAGAACTCCCAATTTATTTGAACTTTCCTGACGACTCCTCTGTCCCAGCTGCAAATCCTTCCAAGTCAATTTGGACACGTTTATTTAACCCCCCCCCCAAAAAAAAAAAAAAAAAAAATCTGCCTTTCTGCTCCATCTTCAGCTTTCCAAACAAGGAATTATTGGTTTAGGTCATGGGGCTGTCTGCAATATTCATGTCTTTGGTGGTGTCTTTTCAGCTGTGGGTGGTAACGTGAATTGGCACTGTTTAAACTTGCAAGGTTATTTGGAATGTACTCTTTTATTAAGGCATATTTTAGCAGAGGGGATATTTTTTTTTTGCTTCTTCCAGATATCCCTGAGCAAGGTGGAAATCGAATGATGTGAATTTATCAGAGCAGATGAAAATTATTGTTTACCTGCTGGAGAGGTGAAAAGAGCCTGGGCTGACACTCGGCATCATTAGCTGGGAAGAATTCTCACAAAAGTCAGGAGGAGTTTTGAATAAACACAGACAGCAGGGCAATGTCCTTGGAGGTTATTTCTGTTGCAGATGAATCTTCCTCTTCTGCATTACCACCTGTGCCCTCCCTTGTCTGACAAATTAAAAAGCAGCATCCCAGATATTTCAATAAAAACCACAGAGTGCTGCCAATATTTTAAAGGACAAGGCAGTGCCACAGATTATTGAAATTCAGAGTGATGAATAACAACTATAAAACATTTCAGTCTCTGATCCTATTGAACAGCGTGATCCATCCCCTTAAAATCAAATCAATAAATGCAAACCAAAGTATATTTAAAACAATAACAGAGCTGTAACATGCTTATTGGAGGAAGGATCAAAGAGCAAATAATATCTCTGGACGTTCACCCATTGCTGTGATACTAAAAAGTACTTGAGTTGAGCAAGAATGGACAGAAAGTATCATGAACAAAACTTTATCCAGTAGATAATTTGCTGTTGGTTTGCTGAAAGACACCACCAATCCTGACTTCTTTATACAGTTCTGTTGACAGCTTTTATCATATTCCCATGAAGGATTGAGTGGTGTTGACTAAAAGGATTCAGGCATATTTCCATATTATTATGCTGGATGTATATTAGTAGTTTGACATGATAGTTTATAAAAAACCCACTTCCATATACAGAATTTGCCTCATTCCCCTGCAACACTGTTAGAATCTGTTTTATGTGTGCAACTGCCTTTTATTTTGGGAGATAAAACCCTTTTGTTTTCAATCAGATGAATCCTTTCTAAATGCACTATTGGCATCTTCTGTCAGCTGTCATCTGCTTCATAATTAATAATCCAGATGTTAACACAGCATTATCTAAAGAACATCAGTTTATTCTTTGATGCTCCAGATGAAACTTATGACTTCTTGACTGCCCTTTCTCATCTTCAAAAGGCAACATGTTTTCTCCCAGTGCCTGATGTAACACTGCTGATGTGTGATGGGTGTTTATTGACTTCCTAATCACTAAAGTTTCACCCTTTTTTGTCACACTTCGTTTCCATCTCTTGGCATGTATCCCTCTCTTCTTAGTCAGATGGAGGATTAGCTCAGAGACAGTGGGGTCTCCCTCTTCCTACCTCCACAGGGTAAAATAGTTCCCAAACTCCCTTTTAGAGTCATCTCCAACATCTGCCATCTGTCTTCCCTGAATTATCTTTGTTCTGCCCCCTTGCCCCAGAGTTTCAGCCTTTTCTTGGCTCAGCAGACACTTCCACCCACTCTGAGATGGATCTGGAGATCCCTCTCAAAACCTCTGATCCTTTAGTGAGTAAGAAGGCACCATTTAAATGATTTTCAATTTTTCAGATGTGTCTCACAGTGGAAAACACTTTCTGTGTTGCTGAACTGAAGCTGAAAAGCAGAATTTACACTGAACAGCAGGAAACAGGGTTAGAAAAGACCTTCAGATACATCTTGTGTGTTGTTTTGCCTTTAAAATGTCATCCCTCGTACGTTCTTCTCCACGTTCCTCATCTTTTCTTGTTCCAGGCATATGTTCCAGGGCATATGGATCTGTCTTTCCTGGAGAATCCTATCTGGTAATTTCCTGTTGACATTTGTTTTCTTGGAACAAACAACCCGAGAATTGTCAAATTTCCTGCTCTGTGGTGACTTCACCACGAAGTTGCCACCTTCCCCTTCTGCAGAGCAAGACATGAAGATGAACATCCCTTTTCATTCTCAGCTGGACCCCAAATTCTGAATGCTTTGGCTATATTTCAAAGTGATTTGAGTATTTTTTCATTATATACCATCCCACATCAAGACTGGTCAGTTCTTGTGACATTGTGTTAGTCAGTTTTGTGTTAAAAAAGAAGAATTCTAATTAACAAAACATTTTTTTAAGTGTAACTGGGTGTTTTTAAGTGTAATTGGGGTGGGTTTTTTGCTATCCTTTGTCATAGGAAAGATAGAAATCAAGTGAGCTGCAAAGCAGAGTCATCTGATTGTGCACAGTGAACATCATTGTGTACACAACAGAATATTATATTAGTTATTAAATATGTGTATTAGTAAAATAACTGTACTAATAGTAGCCACTGGGAATTGCATCCCTGGTTTTGCTTTATTGATTGGAAAAAATGACTTTTCTATTTCGTCATAACATCATTTTCACATCTGCTTTCTTGCAGTAAGTGGTAGGTGCTTGATTTCAACAAATTTAAAAAAAGAAAACCCGTGATTCTTATTTTCATGGTGCAGATACCCATCCAGCCAAAGGGAATTCAAGTGCAGCAATTTTTCACGGATTGCCAAACTACCATTGGCTGCTACCACGTTATTTGAATTTCACTACAACCCATGAATATTGATAATAAAAGTCAAAGTGCTCCCAAACTCTTCCTTGGGTGCTTGGGATACAAATTTCCTGCGCCCTCAGGAGCACGTGGGTTTGATGTAAATGCTAAAAATCTTCTTTGATTATTCTCAGAATAGGAGCTGGAAGGATTTTCTAATTAGGAAATGTGTCACACTTTGGAATTCTTTGATTAGAATTCCTCGTTTGGCACCGCACAAGGTGGTGGCTTCTGGCTCACAGAGGAGGAGGATGCTTTGCTGTAAAAAGGTGCTGGGGAGGTGTCAGAAGAGGTTGCTTTTCTGGAGATGAATATGCAAATGGGGAGTTCGAACCCAAAAGAGATGTTGTGCCTTGGGAATAGTTCCTTTGTTGTTTTCTTCCCTCTTTTCTTTCGGGGAGAGGGTTGTTAGGAGGCTTGGAATAGCAATTATTATGGTAAGTGTATAAAATATTCTGAGTAGCTTCTGTTGAAATAAAGGACGTTTTCTTGAGATTATAAACTGGTGAACAAGCTGCAGCTTAATGAAAAAGGATAATTAAAAGTTGCATCAAATGTTTGCAGGTTTTTTTTTACCTTTTTTTCTTCTGTTTCAGGACTTTTTTTCTTATTTTTTAAAGGAATCCAAAGTCCCCACTTTATAAAAGCAGTCCTGAATAATTTATATAATGAACTGATGGGAACAAAAAAGGAATTTATAACTCAGTGATATTTCCCTGCTTATTTTGCAAGAGGAGGAGAAGAGTTATGTGACAAATTAACTGTAAAAAGGAGAGCTAAAATGCTTTATAGTGAGTAATAAGTAAATCACAATGGGGTTCAATATAAAATGTGTTTCATGAGAAGTATTAATAGGAGCACAATTTGATTACCTAGAAAATCTATTGTTGTTTAGCATTTAGTGCACATTTGCAGGTAAAATCTGATTTTAGCAGACATTTGCTAAGGTATTTGGAATACTCTACCTCCTGCAGGAGACATGAAAATCTTGGCTGGAAGGCTGATGTGGAACCCTTAGTTAAAAACATAATTTCTTCCAGTAATTGTCTTATAACTTCTGTTTAAGTTTAGGAGCTTTTTTTTTTTTTTTTATGCTTATTTTTGCCCCACATGTATTCAAATGCACCAATTCCCTTTCTGCCAAAAACAAAAAAAAAAAAGAAAAATCAACTTCAAACCACTTAAGTGACTCTTAAAAAACCGAGGAGTTCAGGCAGCAGCTCTCAAAATGAGCCCCAGCGTTCCAGATCTGCCTCCTGGTGAGATTTTCCCTGACATGTGCCCTTGCTGGCAAACATTTTGCTTTCAATTTTATCTCCCTGCCCACTGTACACCTCTTGCTTTATCCTATTTGTTGCACAACGTTTACTAGAGATAGATATAGTGCAAGAATACATTGCATTTCCTTCTGATGACACAGTTCAGGACTGACCTTCACTTCTCCTGTAATCTCATTTCAGATGTTCCTTGGGCAGAATTTAGTGAATTGTGCTGAATTACACTGAGCTGGGGAGGCCTGGAGATAACAACAAACTAAATGTGTAAGTTCATCCTGCTCTCTTGCAATCTATTTACTCCTTTTAGCATCAGAGGAATATAAGGGGAGGCTGCAGTGTGGCCTGTGTAGGTTTTGTTGTCTTTATACCTAAAAATGTGTAATAATAACATGGTAAAGTTTAATTCCAGACCAGCTCCTGTGTATTAAGCTGTGATCAGAGCACACTTACTGCTGAAAATGTGGTTGTAAGGGAGAAGCTTTACAAACTGCTTGGAAGGGATTTTAATACTTCAACCTGCTTATGGCAGGACTTTCTTCAGAGAGGACAGACAAGACCTTGGGATAAATCTCATCCCTGTTTTACTCAAGGAGATGTTTCTGAGCTCCTATCAGACTCAAAGTCATGTTTTCAGGTGGAACTTCAGCTGGCATCTGCTGTACAGAAGTATAGGGTCAAACCACCATCATTAAATCCCATATCTCTGATAATATTGTCAAATAAAGACTGCAGGGCTTGACCCCGTTTGTAATTTCACCAGGAGAGATTTCTTGCAATTCTGTTCTCACAGTGGGAAATGTTGTGATTTAATGTGGTCAGAACTTTGGACTCACCCCCAAAAAAGGGGATATTTATTAACTAATGAGTCAGTTAGTGAATGTGGTACCTCCAGCCTGGGGAAAAGGAGGCTCTGGGGGGACTTTCTCACTCTCTACAACTCCCTGACAGAAGGGTGAAAGGAGGTGGGGATCAGGGAACAAGAGACAGGAGAAGAGGAAATGTCTTCAAGCTGTGCCAGGGGAGGTTCAGGCTGGAACTCAGGAGGAATTTCCTCATGGAAAGGCTGGTGAGGCACTGGAATGGGTTTCCCAGAGTAGTGATGGAGTCCCCATCTCTGGAGATGTTCAAGGAATGACTGGCTGTGGCACTCGGTGCCCTGGGCTGGGTGATGCTCAGGGAAAGGTTGGACTCCATGATCTTGGAGGTCTTTTCCAACCTTAATGATCCTGCAGTTCTCCAATCCATGCTGGAGAACACCTCCAGTACAGATCCATTTAACATCTGAGTGGTGAAGTGTCTGCACTCTCAGTGTTGCCTCTTAGAAAGAAAGATGTGCAAAAATATGTGGTATATACGTGAACTTAAACATTTTTACAGCTCAATTACATTGCATCTCACATTAAAAGGGAAAAACCAGAGAATAAAAAGACTCAGAGGTTTATTTGGTGCTGATTTTAATGAGATAAAATAGTCTATAACTAAAAACTAACAGGCTGTTTGATGTGCTAGCTGGAAAATTTGTCCAGATCCCAACAAGTTTTGCAGGATCTGGCTGCAAATTAAATTTATTTAGGTACCAGCTCAAACAGTTCTTACCATGTTATCTGGATCCTTCTAGCATAAGATTTCCTAAGTCTAAATTTACCATCAAACTGATTTCATTATTAGTTAAATAGCAGAGAAACACAAATCTTTTCCATGAAAGTAATTTTTGAATTAATTGAATCATTTGCAACCCTTCCATGTGTCAAAGTTAATCAGAGAGGTCCAATTTGCTGCCAGACAAAGGACTATTTGTGGAAGGCTTTCTATGAAACCCTGTTTTTCTGACAATTTGCACCTTTGCATGCCACAATCTTCTGCTTAGACTGCAAAAGTAATTATCCCCTTCAGGTTGCCTTTATATTAAATATTGAATTTGTTCGTTAATAAGAGGTATAATTCAGTTCTGTGTGATTGGTAAATCCATCCTGATGATGTGAGTTATGCCAAACCTCTCGATTTTTTTTTTTTTGTATTCTCCTCTGGAGGCAGCTCACAAAATTGAGAAAACATGCAGCTGGTTTATTTGAACTCCCCTCTCCTTTGTCATTAAATAACGACATTGCTTAAGAAGCTGTTCGTGAATCCATAAAATTAGCATTATTGAGCACAAATACCATGTCTTATAAATCAGGAATTATTAACAAGCTCTTTGCTGGTTCAGAGATGAGTTTCTCAGTGAAGGCCCTGATTGCAGCAGGCAGAGAGTGCAAGGTCCTTAAAATTACAGATGCTCGAATCGTAGAGACTTTCCCAGTTGGCATATTCAAAAGCACCAGTGTTTTAAATTCTGGACCTTAAAAAGTTTTTAAAAACCCTTAAATGTAACTTTTACACCCTCACTGCTAATGAGAGTCTGGAGATTTCTAAGTTTTTGTTGCACAAAATGGTGTGGAAAGTGTCTGTTGGCTTCCCTGGGAGGAAGATTGTTCCTCTGGAGTGTGGGAAAGAATGTAAATCCTTTTTTAATCTGATCTCACAACCTGGACTGGACATGTTTTCCTCCCATAGGAGGGTTTTTAGTGGATCATTTACAGCTCTTCAGTAGAGGATCCTTCCCTGTCCTTACTGTTTCAGTTATCCCACTTGGTAAATTAACATAGCCATTTTAGGGAGACTATTTCAGATTTCTCAAATCAACACCTTATAAAGTAATTATTACCTCTGTTTCTGATTATACTTCTGCTATATCAGCACAAGTTAATTCCAGCTGGAAATAGCAAAGGATAAAGATGGAGAAAAAGATTTACTGCTGTGGAACTGCAAGTTGAAGTGTGTTTAAATTTGAATCTAATTGTCCATAATTTTGAGGGAATCAGGTTCTAAGACATACACGAAGTGCATTAGTGACAATTTTATTTCTATTTGCATCAGTTTATTAGTGAAAATTTCATGAAGTTTCTGACCCTGTATCCTCAGACGATGTGACCCAGTGCATCTATATTGTTTTAGTGGAGTTTTAATGGCTGAATGTCTCTTTAACTCTTTTCAGGAATTCTAAATTGAGATTAAGGAAGTATTTTGTTGTTTATGCAGCTACTGAATGATTCCAGTTGTCATTCGATTGGGGAAAACAAAACAAAACAAAAGAATAAAAACTTGGGCACAAATTTTATTTTATTGGATTGTGCTGCAACCTCAAGCACTCAATAAAAAGGCAATGGGTATATTATAGCACTTCATCTCCCATTTAATGTTGTAGTGCCAACAGTTTTGTGCAGAATTAAGTTCTAAAGTCACATCAGGATAGAAGAGCCCAAATCTCAGCACATTCAGCTGGTTGGCAAAGTCAAAAAGAGACAGAACTGTGTTTTCTGCAGCATTTCCACAGCCTGGGAAATTAATTTCTGAGGGAGTCTTGAAACTGAAATATTCTTGTGTACATGACTTTTTTGAAATGAAAGATGAATCACCTGCAATTTGAATTCAGGCAAATTTGCATGGATAGGACATGCACAATCAGAGCTCTTGCCTTGTCCCATGACCTGCAGCACCACCTGCCCCCACCCCTGCACAAACCCACCACAGAATGGGGGAGAATGTGGGCTTTTCAAACTGCACATTCTGCTTAATTCTCTTTTCAGAGCCTTTGGGGTGCCTGGGTTATGTTTTTTAGCTTCACTCTTCTGCAAGAGAGAATTGAGTTGCTGTGACCACTAATAAAAAACTGGAAAAATAACACATGAATAACCTTTGCAGAGGTCTGCCCCTGAATGAGATGCCAGATTCGAGATGGGCATGTTTAATACAGGAGCAGTTCTAGGCAGGATTACTGAGTCTCATTTTAACTCAAGGAAGTTGGTTAAAAAAAGAGGGATTTTGTTTATCTTCCAGTTTAATCAGCTGGGCTGGTTTCTCTTCATTTTCTCCATTAATCAGTCTGATTTCTTCATGGCCAACTCGAAGTGCAGAGGGTTTTAGTGTTGGTAAACAAAGTAATGAATGAAACAAATAAAAGAAACCCTGGGCTGCTGAGCTGGGTTATTTCAATATCCCCTTGGATAAGCCTCCTGATTCATTAACAGAGCCTTTGTTGAATCACTAGACCTTTTAAATTCAGTGCAGGGGCTCATCTCTGTTCATTTGGAAGGAATCGTGTTTGATTTAGTTATTTCACATGGTAATGTATGTCACTTGGTAATTTTCCTTAGCTTTCACAGATTACATATTACTTTGCATTTACATTTGATTTGCTGGCACATATCCACATTCAGGAGTCTGTGGATTAAGTATAAATCGAGTGTGCTGCTTGCCAGCCCAATTCCAATGAATTAATGGCTAAATGTGAACCACAGCACCCTGGGAAGGTTACAGAATACAGGTAAGACTGAGAGGCAGAAATTTTCACTGCATGGGGTTTTTCCACAGTTTTTGCCCCGGAGGTCACCAAGGTAAGTTGGGACGTAAAGTCAAATTTCAGGTGAGCTGGGACATGGATGCAGTCAAATTTCCCGAAGCTCCTAAGCAGATTTGACCATGCCTGCCCTGCAATCCAGAAGCAGCACTTCAAGTCAGCTCTAATACAATTCAAGCATGTAGTGGTACAACAGTGACATCGTGTAGCTTCAGCTCAGGCTGACTGCAAACCCGTGGTGGGTGCCAGGAAAATATCTGGCTAAATAGCCTGGAGGGAAACCAGTGCCTTCTGCCTCCTCTCAGGAGATGAGTTAGTTTAAAACTGCTTCTGTCTGTAGGTTTTGCTCTCCAGGGAACCATTCCAAGAGCATTAGACTTGTGCTTAGGTGTTTTTTAGCCTATAGGCAAGGATTCAGCTGGAATTAATTGGCCATGGTGAGCTGCAGCCAGGGAGGATCAAAGCTTGTTGATGGTAAAGTATTAATGCAGTGGTTGTACCTCCAGTTGTTCCCTGTTAGTGCAGCAGCAGTGTGGGTTTGTAAGGAACTAATCCCTTGTAGGAAATAAATGTGCTGCCTTAATGCCAGCATTTGAAATGGTAGGGGATGGATGGATATTTGCTGGAGCAGGAAAACAGGTGCACTGTGTGATATTTAGGGTATTTTTCCCTTTGAGAAAATGAGTTCTGCTGAATATTGGTGAGCAGAGAAGAAAATATAAGAAAAAGGAAAAGAACAAACTCCAAGCAGGACTGCTGACATCCTTTATGTGGTTGTTTATAGCAGACCCAGCATTTCCCACAGTCCCAAGGACTTGTGCTGCAGAACAGTCTCAGTGGGGGGAGGTTCACAGAGCTCTACTTGCCCAAGGGCTCCTTTAATGTTAGGAAAAGACCATGTTCACATCATGTTTGATTTGCAGTGCCAGAGACTCTGTCTAACCTGCAGAGCAGTTGCATTCTAAGATGTACTACATGGTCTTAAAAGACTGTGTTTTGTTTCTTCTGCAGAGCTCTGTGTTTTGGGTTCCTTCTCCAAAAAATTGCTCCTGGGCTTATTCTGACATGAGTTATCCCCCAGACTTGTGGGCACTGCCCCAGGACCCTGCAGGTTAGGAGTAGCTGGCAGGGCAGTGAATCCCTTTGGAGTTGTCACCTTAGCACTCCTCTTGGCACCCACATCATCTGCACCACGTTATTCAGATTTCTGCTTCTCCTGTCACATTGTTTGGGTGTTGTCTGAGTGATACTAAAACTGCAACACACGAGCAGCTGCTGCACAGCCCTTCCACACATGGATCTTTCTGCCAGATTGAGTTTAAAATATCAATCTATAACTCAGTGATAGCCTTTCTAGGGGATATCCACAGCTTGCAGAACTCATTTAGGATGTTTTCTTCCAAAGCTGCCATGTTTATAGAACTGAGAGAAAAACATCTTCACACAATCATGCCAGACAACTCAGCTCCTTTTTGTATTAATTCCTTCAGTGTTTATTAGTTGGATATCATCTCTGCTTCACAACTCATTCTCTTCTTTCTTTCTATTCATTTTTTTTTCCTAATTTAAAATGAGGCAGTGTTAGCATTCCTAGCTGAAGGTTTTGATCCTTGGGTTTTTATGACACGTTGTTCTGAACCTGCAAGTGATGAGCTCCAGTCTCTATAGAAATATCACTGTAAGTTATTAAGGTCTGCACTTTTTGTATGTTATGCCTGGAAGGACTTTATAAGACACACAGCACACTCACATTAACACTTCTAAAGGTTATCTGAATGCACAGTGAGGAGTAACTTCAGCTTCACCCTTTGCTTCAGTGAAAATTCTGTGACTTTTTGCAAAAAATATCTGCTTTTCTGACATGCTTTTTGCCTCAGCTGCAAAACTGTTCATCCATTTCACTCACACGGGCTTCTTGTCATCTGGATTTGTTGTTGGAAGAAAATAAGCTGATCGACAGCAAGTGCCTCCTCCTGCAATGTGGTTGTGTCCCCTTTGCTTGGCAGAAGGGTAACTTTTTAAAATAGTTCAGTAATTTAGCCTCCTTTTCCATCAGGATGGGATAAAAAGGAAAGGAGATGCTCAGAGCTGGTCCATGCCCATGAGAGTCAATGAAAAAACTCTGTGAAGATTTAGGTTCAGTCCAGCACTGAGCAAGAAATTCGTCACACAGATGTTTTGTAGGTCAACAAAGGACTCTTGCTACACTTTGAGACTTCAGGTATGTGTGGTATCAAAGAAACTAAAGCAGAAAGTTATCTTCAGCTTGATATTTCCATCTCACTTCCCAGACTACTTACAATTAACAGCTTTTTTCCTCCTTTTTTTTGTTGAAGTGATTCTCAAGTAAGGTCAAGCCAGAGGAAGATGGATACAAACGGGCTCTTTAATTGCAAACAACCTCATAGCTTTTGCATAAATGACCTTGGAACGTTTGAATGTATCATTTGCAAGAATAAGACAAATGGCTTTGCACTTAAGGTGTCACTCACAGAGCCACCACTCACAGGAGGAGCGAGTTGGAGCATGAACTGCCCGAGTGAGTGAACCAGCCACGCTCCCCTTTGCCCCGAGGGAAAACTGCCCACGCTGACCCCGGGGCACCGTGGAGACAGAAGCATTAATTTGGGCAATTACTGCTCCCTGACTGATGAGCCATAAGCTCCAGAGATATATTATAGAACAGCTTCACAGCAAATGTTCCCGTTTCCAGGCTGTCTCCTGCCACCCTGTTGCATTTGCTGTTGGCAGATCAGGGGTGGGTTCAGGGCTTTGAAAGCTAAATTGGCTCCATCACGAGAAGGACACACAGTGCAGAGGGTTCCTGTCTCTGCAAACCTGCAGTAAGGTCAGTCCTTCTCCAGAGGACTGGGAATATCTGAGGAGGAGACCTTCAGGGTGCATCCGTCCTACAGAGAAGATGGTGAGTCATGTCACCTCTTTCTCACTTTTTTTTGTTTTGTTTTTTTTTTATTACTCACTTAGCTTGGATTCTTGTCACGATACTTTTCCTTTGTTTCTTTTTGCTGCCCTTTCTTGCCTTTTTTCTTTTTTTTTTTTTTTTTAGGCTAGACCGTATTTCATTCTCATGTCTCTTATTTTCAGGTTACTGAAATAAAAAGAATGTTCAAGTCTCAAAAACACGATCGTGAAAAGTTACAGAATATATACACTTTCAAAAATTTTCTAGGAATAACTACTCACTGTTTGCCACCCTATGTACTTATTTGCGGTTCAAAGATGTCAAATTTCTGCTTTTTCTGAGCTGTTCAAAAATTGTCCTCGACTTGAAACTTGGATTAGGCATTTTCAATATATTCGGAAATAAGAAGGGGAAAAAAGGTGAAACAAACACAGAGTTACTCAGTGCCAACATTATAACCAAATAGGTCGTTCTTTTAGACTTTTTTACAGCTGCCCTTCTGCTTATTTTGGGCAGCATCACATCAATCCCTGAGGCTTCTGCCAAGAATCTCAAGTCTTATTTAAGTTTAATGTATGTTATCATTTAAGGTTAGCTTAGAGTGCATCTTGCATAATTATAAGCCAAATACTTTTATTTTGCCCTTTTTTTAATCGTTATTTAGAGATACTTCAGGCCATGTAGCCTGTCCTTGTGAAGATGTAGCAGCCACCAAAGCAATGACTAAAACCACTGTACTTTGCATAACGCCAGCAGTCAAAAACCTTAAAAGCTCAATAATACAAAACATTAATGGCTGGCCTTTTTTCATGCATCCCAGCTCCTTTAGCAGATGTAATATTATTAGCTTCTTCAGTTCACAGTAAATTAGATATGCAATAAGTAGGGGTAAGAGACAGATTTACCGAATGTGAAAACGGCCCAGAAAAGATCATTCACCACAGCAATCAGGGATGGCTGGAACTCGGGGCGGGCGAAGCGTTTTGTAAACTGAACTATGGTTTTGTTTTCTGTTTTTCTAGAAGTTAATTCAGTCAAAGGGCTTTATTCCTGAGTGCTGGGGTCATTTCCAAACATGTGTGTGGAATCACGTCAGTGGCAGGGCCTGTGACAGATCGCGACCCGCGGCCGAGGGAGTTTTCCTGATTTTCCAAGTGGTGGGAATCATCAAGGATTTTTCACTGGAGCAGCTGAGACCCAAGTGGTTCAGCATGGCAAGGCCTGGTCTCCACCACAGTTCCAGCTGGCTGGGGACCATTAAATGAGTTCTGTGGCCACATAGCCCTGGGCGATGCCAGGTTGTGGTTTTGTGCCCCTGGTTGGGCAGACACGGCTGATCCCGTTGATCCCTGATTTTTTTGATGCTTTGGGTTTGCTAACTGAGCTCCACTCAGTTAAACTTGGATTCCTAAAAGTGGCATTTGGTCTGCAAAACTGTTAATGAGTGGGGGGATGGTGATGACAACCTCTACTGAACACCCCTGCTTTAGTTACGGAGCCGCATCTGCTTTGCAAGTTTTAATTAAATCTCGCAAAATTCCTGAAATGTCTTCATGTGATATCCTTTACCATAAAGGAAAACCCTGAGGTGATGCCAGCGAGTTAGTTTTCAATCAGGGACAGAATCCAGTCTTTTCTATTTCTCAGTCCTGCATCATATTTATTAAATCTCTTCCTGAAATGTAACAGAAATTGAGTGCTGGATTCTCACCCGACAGGAAAACCAGCCAGTCTCAGGAGCTATTAGGGAGTCTGAAGTCAGAGGGACTTGCAGTATCAGAGTAGATGGTTCTGACTCCTTTCTTAAAATCCTTTGTTACAGTTTATATGGATTGACTGGCTAAACTCAGTGCTACTTAAACCAAAACCGGGGAGTTGTAACCCCGAGGTTTCTTCTTTTGCCTCTTTTCATTTTGCAAACAAATTGAAGGAGCGGTGTGACTGTATAATGGCGTGATAAATCACTCAATTTACAGTTGGCAGAATAAAATTAGCATTGCCATTACTTCATAATAGGGCATGGCTATGACTATGGAATTGATTTCAGAGCAAGGCTGATCCATTACAATTTTGTTAATATTGAATTTTAAATAGGATGATGAATTGCTAATCAATGCAGTTAAAGAAGCAACTTAGGGGAAAAAAATACTGTTTACTTTCTAAATTGTATGTCATTTACTGTGTCATTTTGTTGGTTTCCATGTTGGGAACTTCATATACATAATACCACAATTACACTGTGGACATTTGTGCAATTCAAGAAGAGTCTTTGCCAGGCTGGAGGCGAAGTTTTTAACTCATTTATGTTCATTATAAACTTCCACCATTTTTGGTGCACTAAGGGCTTGCTCTGGAAAGATGGACCAATGATGTTGTGCTGTTTCATAACCTAAATGAACTATTCTAGTAACAAGTGGAAGGAAATTTTGTTCAGTTCCTTCTTTGTGCAAAATGCCATTTGTTTTTCTTGGTTGTGTATACTTCTTATTCTAACCTGTAGATGGAGTTCAGATTTATGAGTTTATCTTAAACCTGAAGAAGGTTTTAGTCAGAGAAATTTGCCTTGTTTTCTTACTTCCAACTTCAATCTCTTCTGGTGGAGAGGCCTTGACACCTGAGACACCTCCGCTGTGTCTCATCTCAGAGATAGGTTTAATTGACCAGATAAAGCTGATGGATGCACATTCTTTGCCAGGAAATCTCTGTGATGGTGGAAATAGAGAAAATATAAACTGGACTCAGCCTGTTCATGGGCTGGGAACTGAGATTTCTTATCCCATGTATAAATCACTGGGAATCTTCCTCCCAAACCTGTACTACTTAGAAGAGAAATGGAAATTCAGTAGCACAATGATGGTTCATTATGGTGACCAGCACAGGATCATAGAATCAGTAAGATCAGTAAAATCAATAGGGTTTTGGAAAAGACCTCCAAGATCATAAAGTCCAACCTTGGACTGAATATCACCATGCCCACCAAACCACGTTGCCAAGTGCCATGTATACTCATTTTTTGAACACTTCCAGGGATGGTGATTCCCTCTCTTCCCTGGGCAGCCTGTTCCTGTGCTTAATCACTGCATCAGTGAAGTAATTTTCCCTGATATCCAACTCGAACGTCCCCTGGCACATCCCCAAACCATTTCCCCTTGTCCTTTCCTTTGCTTTATAGAAAAAAAAAGAACAGAAGGGACCTCCTATTAGAGTGAGGAGTTTCAATTAAAACCTGGATACTTGGAAAATGCTGCTTCCCACCTTTCTTTATCTTAAGCTGTTGTTTTCACAGCTCCTCTAATCAAAGACCAAGCACAAATGACACCGAAATGGCAGCTTGCAGAATTCCTGGAGAATCGAAATGAAATCAATCGCTGCATCAAACTGAACTCATTAAGGCGTAACTTCAGGAAGTACATTCAATCTTTCTCTTCACCTACAAGATCCTCTTTAATATGGACAGGATAATAATTATTAATCATGTCTCCAGTGAATTCCCACAAAGGAAAAGTGCTCCACAGTGAACAGAATATGTTCAGTCTCTTGGAAGGAACGCTGAATAGGACTAAACAAGCTTTTTGCTCACGCTGTGCACCTTCATTAATATAAGTGGGAGTCCCAGAGATGTTCTCTGAGAACTGTTGGAGTGCTCTCTTGGGAAATACCAGCACTCCTCAGAGGAGGGATGTGAAAATCCTATTCCTTGGGCAATTTTCCACAACCGCTGGGTTATTCCACAAGCATTCATCTGAAATCACTTGAAGCATTCAACCCATGTGAAAGTAGACATGCCACCATCCTTTGTCAAGTGTTCTTGGACTGCATCCAGCACACAGGCTTCCAAAACAAGGTACTGCTCAGCCTGAATAGGGAAGACAGCATTTGGCTTCGGCATCCTGGAAATATATTTGTCATCCCCATCTGCAATGACGTGGGAAAACTCTCCTGCTGCAAAGAACAACAGCCACTTCTCTGTGGAGAACCCCGGCATTTGAACAGTTTGGTGGCTTTTCAACCATTTTGTGCAAAGGTTTTCCCTTTCCCTCCCCCAGTTTCACAGCATTTTTTCACTGAAGTGTGTCCTTTATTTCTGAAGCACTCAGGTACGTAAACCTAAACCAGTATTTCCCGTCACTGAAATATTTAAAAAAAACCCTAAAAGCATTGTTTTCTCTGTCCTGAAAATTGCTGTCTTTTGCATCATATTTCCTACCACCACAACCCCTCCACTTGTATAAACATCTGTAGGTTTTAATGATCTCCTTAATGCACCAAATTAGTTTTACAGATCCTTAAAATGATCAGGTATCAGTTTCTGCAGGCTATCAGTTCCTGCCATTGCTTGTTTGAATAACTAACATTAGGATCACTCAGAATCACAGTCAGTGAATTTTAAATGTGTATAAATCTAAACATAGGAAGCCTATTTATAAAATACTCTTAGGAGCAGTGTAGTAGATTGTAGGAAAAGAAAGCTCCCATCCTGCTTCTGGATGCTCACAGAGCTGAAATCTGGGTTCAGGCATTGAGGGGATCCACAGAAGTCGCTACCAGGGAAATTCTCATTTGCTTTTTTAAATGTGTTTTTATAAATGAAGTTTTTTTCTGACCTTTAAGGTAGTGAAAATATCCAGATTCCCAGGTTTAACTCAGAAAAGAAGAAGTGTCTGAGTGTCCCTTTGCATGACAAGCTCCAATTAGTCCCTGCAAATGACAGTGGGGGGATATTGTCCCAGAACCGGTGGGACAATTCTCCAGTAAGGATTTGCCAATCCTTGCTGAGTTACTTTGCTGCTCAGTCTCAGGATGTGACTTACTTTGTCTTCTTAGGGTAAAATCAGGCAAAGCTCCTGGTAATGTTTACGAAGGTCAGAGGTTTGAGTATTTTCTGTCATGTGAATGTTGGTAATATTCTGGTTTGGGATAAAAAAATTGCAAATATCTGAGAATCTCACAAGTTTTCGGAGTTGTGCTCAACTGGGAGGGAATTAATTTTATCCTGTGACATTTTCTTTTTGCTGGAAACATATCTGTGGAGTGTGAGGATTTTTTTTTCTGCAGTTAAACCTGGACAGACACATAGACAGGCAGATACATTGCCATATATTCCCATTTTCCAGGTGTCTAACAAAGATCCATCCAGTACCTTTAATGAGATAACTTGAGAACAGTAAATCAACTGGCCTTTAAACCTCCAAAGATGACCAGGCAACATTTTTAAAGGGATAAGTTATTTCTTTGCTGTCAGGAAGGGGTGGACCAAAGCTTGAGGAGCAGTGCATCAAATAACTCATTCTTGGCATATAGAATGTCAGGATTAATAGACACAACATTTTCTGTGACTGGAAACTGTAAATAGAGAAATAAATACTTTTTGTGTAGTTGGAATTTATTCATTTGTCATTGTTTCTGCTTCTCCTCCATGACCTGTAGAAGTACAAAATCTCTGTGTAACCAATTAAATCAGGACTGTGCTAACAAATCTATCCCTTTGGGTTGCTCTCCAGGAGAGGTTTCTTCTTTATTAAACACACACTAAATTACTGCAGGAAAGCCAAGCATAAATTTCAGCAAGATGAAAGCAGGAAAATATCAGGAGAGATATTTCTTTAAGATTTTAGCTCGAGCTTAAGAAATTCTGCTCTCCCAGGCTGCCCAAGCCACACTTGGTGCCACGGGTGTCACGTTCTGTGCTTCTCACCACAGCAAATCCTCACTCTCAGCATCACGGGGATTAGACTATTAAAGGAGTTCTTTAGTAGCAGATTCAGGAATTATACAGCCTAGGACTTTGGGTCATCCTAATTCTGCAAAGACTCGCCAGTGAAATTCTTTGATTCACCTTCGTCACCCAGGGTAAGAGATGAGTGGGTTTTGCGTTGTCTTCTCTGTGCTCTCTGCTCAGGTTTTGATGAGCACTTGGAATGGCTTCAAACTGAAAGTGAGGCACTGGCACAGGTTGCCCAGAAAATCTTTGGCTTCCCCATACCTGGAATTGTCCAAGGCTGGGTCGGACAGGGATTGGAGCAACCTGTGATAGCAGAAGGTGTTGGGGGTTGCAATGAGATGGTCTTTGAAGTCCCTTCCAACCCAGGCCATTCTATGATTCTGTAATTTTATAATTCCGTGTTTGGGAAGGAAAGGGTAGGCAGGATAGGACTTGCTGTCCCCAGAAATTGGTAGTTTTGCCTTTTTCCACTGTTTTTTTTCTACAGTTGTAACCTGCACAGCGAGGCCAGGCTGCTCTCTGGCATGGTGCAGAGGAGGAATTGGCTGAAGATCCCTGCACAGAATACACCCAGGAGTGCATTTCAAGTTCACTGTTGTTATGCAACATGGAGTGGGAGAACCTGCTGAGGCAAGAGAATTTATTAACCTTTACTCCCTAAGCCTCGAGGTGCAGATCTGCAGGATGATCCCGTTTCAGTGGTATTTTGGGACTTGTTTCATTGCTTCTGCACCTGAAGTGGAAGAGGATAGAGAAGTGGGAGATTTTGGTAGGATAACAGTCAGGATTTCTAACCTCCTTCTGAGAATCAGAAAGTTATTTTAGGGATGTTTTCTTACAAAGCACAGATATAGAAAATGGCCTGTTCACTTTTGTTAAATATTTCATCAGTAAAAACTGGTGCCTACATGAAGCAAGAAGAAGTTTATTGATAGGGACACCTTTTATTCCAGTTTGAGGAAATAATTCTTTCATTTGCTAAGTGTTTTTTATGCTAGTAAAGATGTCCAGTTACCAAACTGCAGTGAATTATACCCAGGATTTTATAAACTTTGTTGCCTTTGTAGCCTTTGTCAAATGAGAAACTCAGTATGTGTTGTGCCACTCAATATTTTTTTTCCATTGATTGCAGTAGTATTTCAGATGAGTCTCCAGGGAAAGAGAGTAACATCCTTTTGTGCAGAAAGTCATCAAAACCGGGCAGCTTATGATCTTTATCAGCAAAATTATTTGCATTTCTTTTGCTATGGTATCAGAGAGAGGGACAGAGAATGAAACAAAACAACAAAAAAAAGAGTAGGGCTGTTTGGCAGAGGTTCTAAAGCAAAGCCTGAAGTGTATTTATGGTTATAATTTTGCACAGATCACTTGGTGCTCCAACACCATGATGCTGATCACAACATAAATCACACTTTAATTTTAACCTTTGCAATTCATCAATAGTTTCAATATCAAATATAATTCAGCACTGACACTATTGGTTTACAGGTAAGTGGACTAAGAATGGGGGAGACTCAGTAATGGATTAGTTGGCCTGTCAGCAGAGGCAGAAAGATTCATGTTGTCTTCTCTATGTTTCTATCACATGCACAAAGCTATAAATAATGGCAACAGCTAATCAGACACAAGAAAGATATATGCTGTCATTGAAAATCAGTTATTTCTACCATCTAAGCTTTAAAAATTTAGCCACTGAAAAGGAATCCATTTAATAAAAGAGCATTCTGCTGCTTGTTTTGCAAGCCATATATATTTAAAGGGTTTTCCTTTTTAAAGATTTAAAAGAATTATTTTCTTTGGTCATGGTATAGTAGTTCTGCTTCTGAAGAAGTGCTTATGCAGCTCCAGGGAATTAGCAATGTTTTTGGGAAAAGAACATCTTATTTGCCCAAACTTTTTTTTTTTCTTTCTTTTTGAATGTGGTAAAACTGGAATTTGGCTTATTTTTCTGCTAAATGTAAAAACACAAAACTTTTCTGCTATGAGTTTTCTTAGTCCAAACTTCTTCACTCAGGTATTGGAATTTTGAAATATGTCTAACCTTCAAGTTTCCAACACCTCCCCTCCACTCTTACCTCAGGAATTCAATGGGATGAACAGGGGACTAAATCTGCTTCGTGATGGGGTTGGTGTTGGTGGAACGTGGGCCTGTAGAGGCTGATGAATCCCTGCCTTCACAGGTAATAAAAATGTAACTGGATGTGACCACAGGTGACCTGATTTAACCTGGAAGTCAGCCCTGCCCTAGGGGAGAGAGTGAATCAGAGGGCCTGCAGAGATCTCTTCTCATCTAAATTATTCTATTTGGTGATCTGTGGTTCTTGGTAAGAAATTTCATATTATCTCTTATTTTTAACTCTCCATTTATCCTAAACCTGTGTGGTTTTTTAATTACCTCCAACAGAAGCACAAATGCCCTTGAAGGCTCTACCTGGGATGAGAAGTCCTAAATACTCAGAGTTTAATTCTTCCTTGTCCTCATTCATTTTGTTGAATGAATTGTTCCCATCCTATTAAATTTTTATATAGAACTACTAATTCAGTGTTGATAATAATAATAGTAATAATCTCCCTTGTGCTAAACCTCATACACAGAATATTGACACAGACATTCTATTAAGTTTATGGCTTGTGGTGTAATGTCAATATGAATGAAAAACACTGTGAGAAATGGCTCTGCAGTGATGTGTCTGTGAGTGAGCCTTCCTCCCTCTCCTTCCTCTTCCCAGGGCTTACAGGGATCCCTGGGAAATGCTAAAACTCTTCAGTGACACACTGACACACAACCTTCAAAACAGTTTAAGGTCTTTAAGGGAAGTGGTTGGAAATCTGCCAGTGCTGGGCTTGTCTGCCCTGATGAGATTACGGAGCATGAGGACTGTGAAAGGCACTGAGAGTTTGGGTTTTCCTAACCAAATACAAATGCACCAAATATTTCTGTTTTCCATGATTTATGTAGATAATTTATTACCTCCAAGGAAATATTGAGATGACTTTTACTCTCTAGGAGTGTCCTGATCTCTATGAAAAGTTTGCATTTGCTGTTTGGTGTTGTTTTTTATTTATTTATTTATTTTTAGGGAGTAATTGATATGTTTGTGTGGGTTTGGGTTTGGTTTTTCTTTACTACATTTCAACATGTGTTTAATTGGTGGGACTGCTCTAAAGAATTTCAATGTTATCTTTTAGGAAAATCAGTGTCCTTAAAAAATGCTCAGGTATGTGAGTAGTACATTATAATTCTAAGGTAATATATGGGCTGAAGAAAGTGAAAGGAATCCTTTGAAGATCTCCTAGTCTTGTAGGAGGACACCACATGCAATTGATCATAAATCAGGTCTTGTCATTTAATCCAAATGCTGCTCCTTCCTTCTTTTCCTTCCTTTCTTTCCCTTCCTCCTTCCATCTTTCCTTCCTTTCTCCCTCCCTCCCCCCCTTTATAAAATCCTAGACAAATTAAAGTAAAATTAATCCAGATCTAAACCTCCATAAACGTAGCCCCCCCCCCCCCCCAAAAAAAAAATCGTGTAAATTGAAAATCAGAGTCTCCTATAGAAGGTTTTTACATAAGATTTTGGGGGCTGAGCTCAGAGTAATAGAAAAAACACATGGTATCAACATGGTTTTTGCATTTCCCAATGGTTTGTGTCACATCATGGAATTAGCCTGGATGTTTCCCATTTTTTTCTCCTGAGGAATTTTGTCTGAGGAGTTCTGTGGGATATCTCTAATGTGAGGTGACATAGGCAAAGTGTGTCACAGTGCCATTGGCTCTGATTATAACATCAAGATAGTAAAGTGGAGCAAAAAGAAGAAGCCTTAATTCAGATCATGATTTCAGATGAAAAGTTCTACCATCAAATAGGGCTTTAAATGTGAAAATACAAAAAAAGCAGCAATGATGGATAGAAGGATCCTCAACCACAGGGTTTTTTCCATATACAGAATGTACCCCCCAGATTGTGGTGGCACCTGGAGGGGAGGTGAAATCACAGGTACAGATCAGAGCCTTGAGGAGGATGAACTGGTGATAGGACAGTGTTTGGGCATGTAAAGGCTGCTGCCTCCTTGTCTTTACAGCAGAAAATGTAACCAAAATTGACTTTTAGAAGGGGCCTAAGCCCTGATTTTGAACCTTTGGTGCTCTCTGGATAAATTACTGCTTATGAAAGGCTTCATTACCTCCTGGAGGCCTGACCATAAGGAGAAGGAGGTAAAGGAGAAGTGCTTTTCATCATTTCTTTGAGAAACACGGCACACTCACAGCACAGAGCAGGGATTGTCCATCGCTTTTCTCTGACACGTTATGATAAAAAGAAAAGGCATTAGAGAGTCAGGTAAAGAGACTAATCTTGTTGAAACATTACATTCAGGCTAAGAGCCTGTGTTAGAGGAATGCCATGCTTTATGCTCTGGGAAGCAGTTTAGTCCGTGACTCGTATGCAAGAGTTGGGAAATTTGAGTGCAGAATCCCCTGCAATGCCCTGTGTAGGTGGTTTGAGCTGTAGGGAATCAGGGATAATCCCCTGGTTAGGGCTCACAGTGCTTAGTGTGATAGATCTTGGGTGGGACTTGCCGGTAAAACACAAATAAAATTACATTTCAGTGCCAGAAATTCAGTGTTGAGCGCTCTCTCTCACCTAAAAAGAGATCAAAATTATCCCCAGGATTCATTTTGAATATTCATGGTTTGGTGGAGGTACTGAAGTGTGAGATGCCTGCAGAGCTGGGACAGCTTTCAGTTCTATCATGAGGTGTTTTGTCCTTAAAAAAAATCTTCACAAAAGGTAGGAAGAAAGTTGATTGTTCTGGAATGACTCCAGTGCCAGCCACTTCATATTGTTCAGCAGCAAAGATTACCAACTCCTACAGCTCTCTCCTTTTAAAAAGTTGCTGAATTCATCTCTGCTCTCAAAGACCAGACCATAAATACCAGTGCCTTAGATAGTGTCGATGCATCATTTCTCCTGACGTGTCCTACAGCATCCACAGGTTTGGCTGGAAATGGTTTGGATGGCAATTTCAGGCTCTCAGCTCCGAAGCAGAGGTGTAGATCTTGTCAAGGCATTGAAAAGAGGGAGAAAGAAGTTGCTGAATGCACGAGAAAAGGATGGTTTATACGTTCTATTACTTCTCCTTGACTTCCAATTGTAGTTTTTTTAATTGCTTCTCTTTGTTCTTTGAACCACCATTGTTATCTGGAACTGGGGTGGTTTTTTTTGCTTCATCTTGATATCAGCCCTCAAGAGCACAGAATTCATTTCTCCTTTCCCATCCATGAGCCACAATTTACCATTTACTGATCCTGTATGTGTCTCTCCACAAACCCCACCCTAAAAAAGTGTCATTGCACCTTCAATGACATCAGATTTTTAACCTTTAATCAGGAAAATACTGAGAGCTGTCAATATTCTTCAGCCCGCTTTAGTCACTGATAGCTGTTGAAAGAACACATTGTTAAATGCAAATGGAAAAGTCTTGCTGCCATGTTCCCTAGGAAGTTATCAGCAATCACTACCCAAGCTTGTAAAACATTAAATCACTTGTGAAAGGTGGGAGATTAATAAGAGGTGCTTTAATCTTCTCTTCACTTATTGCAGCGCAAACAACACGATGTGCAACGGGGAAAGAAGGGAGGAAACCAAACCTTTTTCCCCTTGAGCTAAATCCATCACTGCCTGAAGAGAAACTTCAGCAGAGTCACTGATGGTTCAGAAGGGCCCTGACAGATTAAATCAGTCCCAGGGCACATGTGGAACCACGTGGAACTCCTGGAAACCAGCTTCCAAATCAGTGCCAGCAGTTTTCACGAGTTCCCACCGCAATCGCCCCAAAGCTCAGTCCCTGCAGCAATCCAGGGTGGTCCAGAGCAGGACACACCGTGTGCTGGGGCAGCTGAAGAGCTTACACACCAGTATTGACACAATATTTCACCTCCTGCTCCATTTGAAATGTGTCTGAGTCAGGTCTTGAATCAACACACTCAAAGCTCTGCTTGGGCTAGGAAAGAGTGGGGGTTTTAACTTCTCCAGGTAGCCAATTTCTCATATTCTATTTATACTTTATATAAGGCTTCTGGCTGTTCAAAATCCATTGGGGCAATCCAGTTGGTCATTCTAGTCTCTGGTATTGGGAATTTTTAACTGTCAGCAGAGCAGGAGCCTTTCCCAGGCCCTAAAAAGCAGCAAAACTTCTTTCTGTACTTCTCTCCCATCTGCCATCTTCAGTTTTCTGTCTTCCCAGATCTCCCCACAGCAGACAATCACTGCCATTAAGACAAAGCACTTTCTTTCCCGAGGTGGGAGAGCTTGTACAGAGAGAAAAAAAAAAAAAGGAGAAAGGGAAAAACAATAGGATATTTCTCTGCAAAGGGCACCTGTCTTTTACAGAGGATAGAGTGTTGCCAGATGAGCTTAGCAACATTATTAATCAATCTGTGCAGACATCTCTCTTATTTTTTCCCTTTGTAGGAAAAATCTTTAGAAGAAAACAATCCAGGCAGAGGCAGAGATATAAAACTGCAGCAGTAGCAGTTGAGGGGGCTACTTTTCTCCTTGATAAGTTGGCCCTGCTCTCTCCAGTAGAAATCCTTTAGGGAAAATATACTTTAAGTTGATACCAAAATACAGGCTTTGAGAGTTTGTGGGTTTATTTGTTGTTTCACTAAAGTTGATTATTTCTTTGAGGCGCTCCACTCCCCATTGTAATAATAATTATAATAATAATAATAATAATCCTATTTAATTGTTTGGTTGTGTCAGCACCCTCGATTGAAAAGCATCACCTTTACTGCAGGTGCCCACAAGTGGCAGTGAAAGACTCAGGGAAGTTTCTGTGCTAATAATTTATTCCTTGCAGAGGTTTTCACTCAGCTGCTGGGAATTGTAGAGAAGTGCATATCAGTATATCAAAGCATTCTACAAACCCTGTAAAGCAGGGAGCTGACTCTTTACTGATGCTTATTTTAGAGCGACAGAAAAACCCAGTGATTCACCCAGATTCCCCTGACAAAGGCTGTCCTTCCCCCCTTCCCCTGCACCTCACTGTGGCTCCTCTGCATGTCCTCAGAAGGCATCTGGCTGCCAAGTTCTGAAAAATGAATAGAAAATGCTTCCACCACTGTGGGATTTTTTGCCTTTCTTTGTGCTGCATCGATGAAATCTCCCACTGCTGCCAGGGGATTAGGAGGGATGGATGCAGGATGCCCAGGCAAAGCCCACCCTTGACGGAGGCAGATGCAGGATTTGATGTCTTACAACTCCTTGCAAAGGTACTTGGAATGTCTGAATGAGCCCAATGAAAACTCAGAGTGAAAACTAAAGACAATACTGAAGTTTTCTTCAGAAAACAAAGAAACAAACAAAACACAACTCATTTTAGAACAAAACTAAGTAACTATTCCAGAGAGACAACGACTTTTCCATAAAAGAGTCTTCCACAGTCTTATTTTCTGCATCTCTAAAACAGAAAATATGTCATTGAAAGAAAGACAGTGTCACTTAACTCAAAAGAACATAAGTAAATAAAATGCTTATTGTCCAGGCAATAAGTAAAACATCACAGAAGTACATTGAAACTACTGAGTGAGGTTGTTAAGAAACATTTGTCCACTGCAAAGATTGTTAATTTCTACTGGCACTGCTATTGAAATGTTCCAGGGATGCCAGTAAAAAAAACCAATTTTTGTGTTCTTTTTATTTCAATACAGTTTATAATTTTTACCAATATCCTCATGAACTCTTTATTCCTTGTTTGTAGGGGTTTTTTTGACTGTATCACACTGGAAAGTGAGAGTGACAGGTAATAATTGTATAGGAAGGGCCTTCTTGACATTATTATCATTGAGAGCATGAATACTAAAGGGAGTATAATAATGAAGTATAATATTAAAGTGAAATTCTTTCTTCTCCTTGTGCTTATCAGTATTAGCAGCTCTTTCACCGTGGCTCCTTAAATTCTGTTTGCATATAATCTACAGATGGGCAGTAAGCCTTATTTTCAGACTGTGTAAGGGAGAAGATAGGATCAGACACTCACAAATTTCCATAGAAACCCATCTTTACATGTCAAATTTTCCTCTCCCTTGCTCAGCTGCTGGAGAATGAAACTGGTCTGGAAAATATCTGTGTTCCTTCTGGTCCTGCTGCCATCAGAAATCCTTGGCCAGTCCTGTTTGCCCCTGCCCTTGGTCACCAGAGAGCAAAGACTTTCAGAAAAGAAAAAGCAAAATCAATAGGAATTTTATCTGATTTTCACTCAGATTCGTTGCCTACCCATCCTTCCTTCCAGTCAGTTAAATTAATGGTTGGGAACCTGAACTGAAGGAAAACCAAACAAGTTTTGTACTGGAAAAGCTCCGAGGCAAAGGGCAGAAAAAGGGAGGGTGCATAGAAAAAAAGGAGAGTTCAGAATATTGGATTAAATCCAGGGATTTGTGGCTGACAGTGGATAAATGCACAGCATTTCTGTCAAGGGGCAGGAAAAAAATAGAAAGAATAACAAGCAGAAATAAAATACAGGAGAGCAGGAGGGAGGGCAGCAATGCAGAATGGATTCTGAGAGACAGCAGGTAACAAATTAAATATAAGTGAAATGTGAGGCTATTAGGGGAAAATGCCACAGCTATTTTGGAGTGCATTCCTCACAAGGGGAGGAAAGGGATAATGCACATTCCCATATCCTGCCTGTGATTATAACCAGACTATTGTGTGCACTGGGGGAGAACCACCAGGAATTAACTGTGCTGAGACGCTGCAGGTGGCCTGGGAAGAGGTGCCCGGACATTCCCTGCTAACAGGGTCCTTGGAAAGTCACTGAGGGTTTTCCAGTGATCTATGATGCTCAGAAGAGAATGAAAAGGATGCAGGTAAGGATGCCAGGGAGAGTTTGGAGAGGGAAGATTCATTTAGCAGCTGGACAGGACTATAACAACAGTAGTTGGTGTGTCATGGCAGTGATTGACTCTTAAATTTGAGGGCTGAGGAACAACTGCTCTCCTTGCTGAGTAAGAGTTGTGTGCTCAAAACAATCATCAGAAACTTAAGAAGCAGCTGAACATCAGTTCAAATAGGTGATATTTTCTGCACTGCCCTGAATTTTCTCTCCTCCTCCACAGTTCTCTCCATTTCCCAGCACTGTTTTTGTATCCAGTGAAGATATGGAAGCAAGTTTGTGTTAATCAGGAATCTAATTGGTTTCATTTTTGGTCTGAATTCTGTCCTCCTTTGCAAGATTTCAAGGTAGGGAAGTGGAAAATAATTGTAGGGTTTTTGATAAGTCCTTGGTGTGCCTCAGAGATGATTCAGTTTGTCAGACAGGCCCACTCCAAAAAATCTGCAGTTTATGACACTTCAGATTATTTTCCAGTGTAATTAATATTTTCACCTCAAATACTTTGAAAACATTTCATAATTAATGAGTGTCAACAAGAGTTAATTGATGAAGAGACCAGCAAGTCGGTGTCTTAAACTGTTCTTTAAAAAGCTGAACACTTGGTATTGTATTCTGTAACAAACATGCTCAAAGCTTTCTTGCTGTCCTTTGGCACTTGGAAAAAGGAATTTCAAATCCTCTTAAACATCTGAATTTAAAAACAAACTGATGCCCAAACTCTTCCTTCATTTTCTGTTTCAACTTCCCATGTTCCTTGAGATTGACCTCTTTTCCCTTTGCCCCTTCTCTCTTTGACATCATTCCACAAATTCAAAGAGCAGGAGTTGGATGAAACAAAAAAATTAAGGAAGAAAATCTTGTAAAATGTGAGGGGTTCTAAATCTTCCAGTCATATTGGAAGTCACCTTCTAGGCAAGCTACAATAATTTTTTAATTAAGATTTGTAGTTTTGAAAGACATCCCACTGATAGGATCAGTTAGTCACTCCAGTTGGTTCAGATATCTCAATATATTTCTGGTTTCAAGTTTATAATTATGCTGGAAAATGCAATAACATTCTGTTGCATGATAGATTATACTTTTATGTGTTGAAAATTCAATATGCTTGAATAGCACTCATTTTTTACAGTCCTTTGGAAAGGAAGAGGGTGATGAAGCCCACAAACCCCTGCTTTCCTCAGCCTTCTTAATTCTGAGCACTCGAGGCAAAATAGCTTCAAAATTACCTTGTAGATACTTTCTAAAATCCTCTCTCCCATTTGTTTTCCACTCAGATCATACTTTTATTGCTGTGAAATAAATAAATACATTCATATTATGCATATAACTCTACCACTTCCTTTGAAGTGTTTCTTACAGGCAGAAAGGCTTTGATAAGGCAATGTCTAAATGTTTACAGATTTTCACAAGAGCTAATCTGTGATGTTATCATATCATTTTCTCATACTGTTGGTTTTGTTTGGGCTTTTTGTTTGTTTGTTTCATTTGGTTTGTTTAATAAATACTAATTCATAGAATCACAGACTTGTTTGGGTTGGAAGGGACTTTAAAAATCATCCAGTTCCCCCCCCTGCCATGGGCAGGGACACCTCCCACTGGACCAGGTTGCTCAGAACCCCATCCAATTCTTGTTATTTTATTTGGTATTTGAGAGAAATAGCATTTCTTAACAGAGTTAATTAATTTACTCTTCATTCCAAAGAGCAGTAATATAATAAATTATTAGAACAGATTTGGGTGCACAAATGGACAGAGAAGAAAACTTTTTATATCTTTTTATATCCTCTGAGCAGTTCCTAATTCCACTGTTTATCCACTTGGAGGCTCAGTCCACCAGCCCTTCGAATTATTAAATATTCCAGCCAGGTTGGACGGGGTTTGGAGCAACCTGGTCTAGTGGGAGGTGTCCCTGCCCATGGCAGGGGGTTGGAATGAGATGAGCTTTAAGATCCCTTCCAACCCAAACCATTCTGGGGTTCTCTGAATTATTTTCCAGCAGCTCTTCCCCCCCTGGCAGCCCTGCATGATCCACGTGTGAAATGGGGGCCGTACCCCCCAGAAAGGCACAGCAGAGCTGTTGTGGCTGCTGTGAGGACGAGATAAGGACAGCAAAATCCAAGCAGGGGAGTTCACATCAGGCTGCAAAATCTCCTGCAAAAGTAGAATAGTTCTGCCTGAACCCAGCTCCAGATTGCTGCCACCACCGTCTGGGCAGCTTAAAGCAGAGTTGATTATCTCCCCATGACACTGCAGTAGCTTTGCTCTGCTATTTTTTTTATCTTTTCCTCCAGGATTTCCATTGGTTTTGATAGGAGTTAAATCAGCTTTTTGCTGTTTCCCTTTGTATCCTGACTCTTTTAAGAGGTGAGTCAGGATCAGGGGGTTGGTCCTGGTGGAGCTTTGCTCCCCCCTGGCTTCATCCACATCCTTCCCTCAACTTCTGCTTCACAGCTGAGCTCCTCTTAGACACTCCACTTTAAATAAAAATAAATAATAGCCCCTAAGCCTTCCCTTTTGGAAGAAACTCCTCATTAATATTTGTTCATATTCAGGAGATGTTTCCTTTCTAAAGACAGTTGACATTTAAAATTCAATCAATTATAATCTCCCCTCGAATTTTGTGCTAACAGAATCAAGCACAAGCAGTGCACAATGGTTAAATTATAAAACAATTAGGAATAATAGCTCCTTTAGGTCATAATGTTGTTAAACAAAATTAAGCTTTGCATTAATTGTTTCAGATGTTTCAAACTGACAACTATTTCAAGTCAGACTTCAGCAGGTTTTGAGCTCAGATTTTGCACGTTAGGAATAGGTTGTTTCACGTATGAAGAACAATTGGTTTCTCGTCTCTGGGTATTTTATCCATGTGATTCACTTGATTCTTTTTTGCACTTTTAAGGAAGAAATATTTTGACTGAATATGTTAGGAAAGACCAAGAATAATGTGGAAATCCACAATAATAAAATAATGTGAAATGAAGTGAGAATTGCTTAATTTTTTTTAGAAACAAATTAACTAAAATTTAATTACAGTAGAAAATTATTTAAAAAATAAAAAACTCTCAATGCTTTATTGTTAAATTTTGAAAATGAGCATGGATTTGTGACTAGGCAGGGAACTGTTACAGGTTACTGTTCATATCTGAACTAGGAGTCCTCTGTGACAGAAACTTTGAGTAAAGCTGGGATTTCTTTCTTTCTTTCAATAGCCAGTACACACAAACAGCCAGGGTGTTTTATTAAATGCTTCATCTTTAAAAATCAGTAGTTACACAGTGAAACCATCTTGACTGTTTTCCCTGGCTATCTACTGGGAGCAAAGAAATAAGAGAAGAATATAAGAACAATAAATTGAGTGAGTCCTGTAGTTAAAGGTTTTGTAAACTTACTTTACGGGTTGTAAGAGCTCCAGAGAGACTGTTACAACCTGAGTCAAGGCAAGACAGTTTTTACTGGAAATCATATGTTTTTCTTATCACAGAAAAGTATATTCCTCCTACAAAAACATTTATTCTTTTACAAAAATGTTCTGACTTTTCCCCCCAAACATAAATAAACTTTCTGACTTGTTGAATTTTTTTTTTTTTTTAATTACAAATTAAATGCAACATTTAGTGTTTTCCCCCTCTCCCTGGCAAATCTCAGTTTTACCAGTTTACCAGAAGAGTTAACTAGAAGAGTTTTTCCCTCCCTTTTTAGTGCTTTATGTTTTGGGCTTCTTTTAGAGCTGATCTGCTTGAGTTGGAGTAGAATAACCGAGCTCTCTCACTACTTGAACTCAGGACATTTATGTCATGATAAGGAAGATAAAAATTAACTAAATAATAATAATAATAATAATAATAATAATAATGGCAATAACCCTAAAATATTTTAGCAGCCCCTTACACTGTAGGGATGTTTAAGCAGCACTGAATATAATCCCAATGAGGCTGCGAAGTCCTCCTGGAGCTCCTGGAACGTGTCTTAATGATACTGGATGAATGTCTGTGCCTTCAAAATTTTTTACAGCAAATTTCATTCCAATTTTAAAAGAATTTCCTGTCCCTCTGCCAGTCTGGATGATGTGGCTCTGTGCAGACCCCTCCCAGCCAGCTCTGACTTGTGGTGGCACCTTCTGACAGAGCCATCACATTATAATGAGCTTCAAGTCTCACCAGGTTAAAATCTTGCACACCCCCATCCCTGGGAGATGTTAAAAGCCTCTTGAACCCTCTCTTTGTGACCTTGGAGGAATTACCTCCTGTCTCTGTGCATCCCAAATTTCTGTGGTGACTGGGGAACCTTTCAGAGGGGAGTTTTAACGAGTGCTAACATGTTTTATGGGTGCTATCACTGTGACAGCCTCTCCAGGGCTGTGACGATTTGTTGTCTCCTCAGGCTCTACCACAGCAGGTGGCACCTGTAGGAGAGCTCTTCAAAAGGCAAACGGCTTAATGAAGGAAAGGGGCGGGGGAGAGAAGAAAGTTTGCATAATTAAACCATTACACCGAGGGAGAACAATCAGCTAATCTCGGTGATAAGCAGGGTTTGGGTTTAAGCCAAATTGTAGCCCAAAAAAAGCTTTAGTTTGCTGGTAGGTCCTGTCTTCTGTCAGTAGAGGGGAGGTAAGTCTAACCTTCATTTTTTTTTAATGTTCTTTTGCAGTCCTGCCCAGGGCTAGGAGCCACAGAGGATGCTCAACACCTCCAGCTCCTGAGCAGTGACTGGGAAAGCAGCTCCTGATTGCAAAACCTCCCTTCTCCCTCCCCTTTAGTGCCTCCCTAAGAGTAACACTGGGTTTGAGGTGGAGACTGAAGTTGAAAGAGTTCTTTTACAAGGGAAAAATGTATTAAAAAAAATGTAAGATGGCCGTGGGGTCCCCATTCTCCAGCTTTTCCTCTTTCCTCTTGAAACAACCTGACTAGCTGATGTTTCTTGCCTATTTTTCCTAGATCTGAGGTTCCTGTTAATAAATACAAATTTACATATGACTCTGAATAAATCTTGAGCATTTCTTCTTAGACACTCAGTCAGAGACTCTTACCCTTTTTAGGATAAGGGGACGATTGTCTTCCCTGTAATAAATCACATGCAGGCTCCAGGCAGGCACTGAAATATGTAAGGCATTGGTCATGTCTTGTCCAATTTGTGTTCAAATTTAGAGACAAAAGCTACCTGGGCAGAGCATGTTTTGGGCCAGGCTTTAGATGGACTTTTTAAAGCTTTGCTGGAAGCAGGATTTAACAGAGCACAGATTTCACATAAAGTATTGATCTCACATCTCCCTAACTCGGAGTTTTACTCTCTTTAATCAACCTAAACCCCATGTAGTTATTTTTCTTCTCTGATTTGACAAGCAGGCTCACATTAAGGTAGAAGGGTTATTAATACTGTGAGATGAGCTCAATGGTACTGCAAGGCATTAGAGAGAAAGATGGCCAGAAAAATAAAAAGGTGATATTATGGGAACTGCAAGCACAGTTTATTGTGCTGCCTGCTGAAAAGAAAATCCAGGGAGCAGCTGAAATTGTTCACAGTGTATATTATTATCAAAAAACAAATCTCACGCGCTTTTTGAGTTCAGCTGTTGCACCAAAGAGGTGATAAAGTGAAATATGAAGGGCCTCAGAGCCATCAGCCTCCTGCCCCAAGCACACAATGCCTGGCTTTCACCAAAGTAAGTGGCACAATGTATTAATGGTGTTTAGCCAACCAAAAGAATCAGTGGACTTTCACTCAGGTTCTCCAGTCACTTTTATGTGAGCAGTGAAATAGGGTTTTCAAAAGTTGGAAAGAGATGTATCTTGGCAATCCCTGGGAATGGCTTCTCTGCTGAGCTCTGCTGTGATTTATATGAATTGGTATCAGTCTGGCTTGGCTGGGAAATTAAATACTTCGAGTCCCAAGATGTTCAGGTAACTTTTATTCTTAATTTTCTTTTGATAGGTGTAGTGAGTACATTTAAAAGTGGAACAGTCGTTCGAATTTTTTACAGAAAGTATAACTATAGATTTTTCTCTCCTTTAGTCCTGAGTGCTTTTTTTTTTTTTTTCCCCTTTTCATGTAATAAAAGCTGACTACTTCCTTTCTCCATCAAACATGCTGTATATCTGCCTTTCAGAGGAATTTCAGAGGAATTGTGCTGTGCCTGTTTAGGAAAATGTGTAGAAAATGGCCATCTGCAGTCCTGCTTTTCCCCTTGTGAGTATTCCAAGATTCTTGTAAAAAGGAAAAAATTTAACAGATATTTATTTAATAACAGATTGTAGTAAGATTTATCATGCCTGGATGTGTGTGGGTTTGAGGTTTTTAGTTGTGGGGGTTTTTTGGTTTTTTTTTTTTTGGTACTGTGGTTGGTTTGATGGTTGTGGGGTTTTTTTGGTAGGGAGGGAATTCATTGAACAAACTGGCACTATTGAAAACTAATAAATTCTCTGCAAGGATAAAATGCTGCATTTTTTTAATAGTCTAATCATGTCCAAATCCACCACTACACATTTCTCAGAGCAGGGAAAAATAGCGAAAATTGTATCTCTGTACCATATTGCAGAGACCTAGTGCTGTGTTGTGGGATTTTGTTCAACAGCAGGATTTGATTTAGAAGCTGGAAATGCTCTAAAAGTGAGAAAGCAGAATTTTGTGTTGGTGGGAGATATATCAGGGTGTTTTTACCATTAGCTTGTCTCTGACTCTCATTGGCATATCCATAACTTTTGTGACTATATGAGAAAGAAGCAGTAAAACTGCATCTTTTTGGCCCTGGGATAATCTGAGACAAAACAATTAGAGAGGAACATTCTGCAAATATTTTGGGCAGCTCTTGTTCTAGTGCAAGTATTGTGAAGCAATTATTACAATGTCCCACCACTGCATGTGATGGACTCTGACATTCTGAGGTATTCCAGTTTTTTTCATCCAGGAGTGGGTAGAAACACCTTCCAAAGGCCTTGGGGGAATGATTCTCTTTCTTGGAAGAGCAGCCATCAAGTTCAGGTTTTATCTTTCATTTATACTTTAAATAGTGGATGCAGTTCAAAGGTTTTCTGTGTAGGTTCTCCTGTGGCATTTTCAAAGCCAGATATGATTTTAAACAGTTTGGGGGGTTTTATTTTTGAATCAAACTCTGTGCATGAGTCAGAAAAGATGGGGAAGAACAACCTTTAACTAAATTTAACCAAAAGCTAGACTTTAATCCCGTTGCTAATTTGCATGATAAGGCTCAAAGGAAGTGTAAGAAGTCAGAGAGTTTGTCCTCTTGGTCCAAGGCAGGATCTGCTTTCCTGACATATTTCTGAGGAGTTTTTATGGAATCTCAGTCCCTAAATCCTTCCATTGGGATCTCTGTGCATGTTACAGAGGAGAGCCTGGCTCCTCAAGCCCCTCCCTCACACGAAGTGCAGCCAAGAGCTGTCATGATTAGCACAGCAGGAACCCCACAGCTCCACAAACATCTTATTAATCCAGAGCTCATCTTTCTGAGCTGTGCCAGACCCTCAGAAATGTAGGATTCATTACAATATTCCGAATACAAACTTCAGAATGTGTTTTCTGCCAGTCAGCATTATATCCTTGAGCCAAGAAGGAAAAGTGATCTGACCAGACACGAGTCTGGTGGCTTTGCATCTGAAGGTAGGAAGTATTTCTACCTTTTAACTGCTTGCCAAAGGTAAAGACTATCCCTGATAAAATGATAAAAAAAAAAATTTTGGGACAAGCCTGAGAAATTTCCAGCTCTTTGGAAAATGATTTTTGAGCAGAAAGTATTTTTTTTTTTTATTTAAAAAAAAATCCCTTCCTTTGCTACCTCTGCCACCCTGCACCAAACACAAACAACAGGAGAGTGGCACTGATGAGTTGCTGTGAAACTTGAATAACTCCGAGATGGAATAAAACTCCTCACAGGGTGCTTCATCTTCTGGTGCTCTGCCTCGAGATGCAGGCTGGGAAGAAATGTTCTCTTTGAAGCCTTGGTGGAAATGGCAGGTTTCAAATAACCTGGAATCACCTGAAATGCCACGATCTAACACATGTTGGCAAAGCAAAGGGCAGACACCTCCCAGGATGAACAAACAGGTCTAACCCAGGAAGGGACGGGGTCTGCAGGACGAGCTTTGGTGACAGTGCTCTGTTATGAGAAAGTTTTAGGAAGGGTTTAATTTTTGATAGTTTCAGCCATATCCTCAGCAGGGATATTTATAAAATAAATTAGTTTCCAGCAATAAGTTAACAAATACAGACTACTGCCACTCAAGCCAAAGAACTCATCTGCTGTCATTCATTGTTTTTCTACAAACACTACAGAAACATATTTATTGTTTTTTTAAGGAACAGTTAGTAAAACATAGATTTATTTTTAGTAGAACAAGAAACAGTTACAGTTTGGGAGGTTTAGTCTATGTATTTATTTATCTATCTATCTATTTATTTATTTATTTTAAAATTCCCTGTTTTCTGAACCTGTTACATTACATACAGTGACTCACTGTCTCATGGGCTTCATACAGGACAAATTTAAATAACTATGGATGCTGCACCTGATGATTTAAATTAGGAAACACTTTAGCAGTCCTCTACTCAAGAGTGATAGAAAGCATTGGATGAAAAAGAGGGGAAAACACCTGAGTGGGGACAGAGCAGCTTGCACAGAGCTAAGGAAGTTGAAGTCAGGGTGAATTTGTGGCTCAAGTTCCATGGTATGTAGTTTTGTGTTATTCACCAGCTGGTCAGAGAATCCCAGAATGGTTTGGGTTGGAAGGGACCTTGAAGATCCCATTTTTCCAGCTCCCCTGAGGTGGGCAGGGAAAGCTTCCACTAGACCAAGTTCTTCAAAGCTTGACCCTAGTCATCAGTACAGAAATATTTGCACTCATTTTTACAGTCCTGCAAGAGTTTTGCAATAGATAACTGAAAAAATGACTGACAGGGGGTATTTTTTATCAATCTGAAATACAATGGGAGCTTTCCATGTGGCAGAAGCAACCAGCACCCTCCAGGGCCATGGGTGCAGCATGAGACTGGAGTTTATCTAATGGCTCATGACTGATACTTTCTCCAAGCGGTTTTGGTGTCCTTGGAAGGTTTAATGGCAGAAATTGTGCTTTTTGTGGGCTACAGGGAGATCACAGCGCTGGGCAACCTAAATAATTGTGTGTGTCAGGCTCACATCTCACCCCCTCATAATCCAGGGCTGTTTGGACACCGAGGAAGAATACAATTTATAACAATCCATCAGCCCTGTTTCTGCAAACCGTTGTGGATCAGGCTCACACTCTTTGCTTGCTCAATTTGCTTGGCTCCAGGCTGGAGTGAGGAGCCTCTTACAACCCCCCTGGAACAGTGTCTGGTAAATAGCATAATTTGTTACATGGCAGAGAGGGGAAAGGGAGGTTTGTGGTGGAGAGTTCTATCAATAAGTGCTTCAGTTTCAATCACAGGTGCATTGCTTTTTTATTTCTTCACATAAAGTGATAATGAAGAATGATGACCTCATGTCTAGACCTAAGCTTTTAACTTTGTTGCAGCTCTGGGGGCTTTAATGTTTTTCAAAAAGCAATCAATCAAGTGCCAAAACCTCTCTGGCTAATTACCTCTGAGACTTTCTAAACTCTCCATTCTTTCCTCCTAGAAATGTAGTATTTATAAATTGCTTTGCTGAAGCACAAACTGGGTTATGGCCTGTTCTCCTCTCCACCTTGTTTTGCTTCTGCTCTGTACTTAATGGAAGGGCTGATGTTGGGAATCTCAGCTTTGGACAGTTTTTCTTTCTCTCTCATCATTGTTTCCTCCTTAACACTACTGGGAAAAAAGCATATTTATCTCATGATATAAGAATATCTATTGTTAGTATCTTGGGAAGGGGAACCTGAGAAATGTAACTGAGAAATTCGGTCACCCAAAGAGTTGGTGTGGCCCAGAGCGGGTGAGATGAATTTCAACAGTGGTTTATTTGACTAAATCTGAGATTTCTTTGAATTTTAAATTAACCCAGAGGTGTTTCAAACAGGAAAATATGTAATCAAGATTTTAAAAATGAGAGAAAGAAAAGAAAAAAGCTGGAATGGACTTCTGGAACTCTAGCAGTTCAACTTTCTGCTTCAAGTAGGGCAAAGCTCAGAGCTACATCAGGGAGATGAAGGATTTGTTTGGGCAACCATTCCAAGCTCAGTCCTGTCACACTGAAGAGCTTTTTTCATCAGTCTCTGTCTACCTGCTCAATATCCATTTGCCACTGGATACCATAGACCACCAGTGCAAAGATCTCAGCAAGAGCCCAAGTGAGCTAAAAGTGAGTTACACAAGATGCTGTTTTACATCTTTATGTTTTGGTCCAGATATTTGAATATATTGATTTTTTTTTTTCCTAGTGTTTTCAAGAACATTTTCATCAAAGAGAGAATATTTGCAAATGTTCCAACACCCAGTGGCTGGAGCTAGGTGATCTTTAAGGTCCCTTCCAACCCAAACCGTTCTGTGATTCTATATAATGTTTATATTTTGACCAAAATGAAAATATAATAATAATAATAATAATTAATAATAAAAAAAATTATGTAAATATATAGGGCTAAGCTTCACTCAGTTGATTTTGGGAGTTAGTAGCTTTTCTGTAAACATTATCTGTAGTGGAACAGATGAAATGACAAACCTAACATTTCAGCTTGAAGTGTTGCTCACACTGGGGAAGTCTGACCAGAAGCACCAGTTGTGAGAAACCATCAGACAAGAATATGATTGTGGTCCAAGAGAGAACACTGCTAAAAAGCTTTCACTGCACAGAAAGAGTCTACCAAGGCAGAAATAAAACCAAGATCAAAGCATGTGAGGTGAGGATCAGCAGCAAACCCCAACAAGTAAGGAAACCCTCAAAGCACGTGGGATTGTACAAGAGAGCATCGAATATCAAAGTATAATTTCCATATTATTGCTAAGAAAAAGCCTCCAAAACCCAGTGAAATAACTCTGGATTCAAAAGCCAAAAAGCAAAAATGTCTGTGTTATTTTAAGCCACTTCTGTGTCATTTTAAGCCCCTAAATAATCACCCCCTACAGCCACGGACGAAGAGCATGGGGAAGGCAATGAATATGTGAACAGTTTATTGAGAGTTTTTATATAAATCTTTTGTGTGATGCAAGGGAAGAGTCTCCACAGGAGGTTTCATGTGACATCAGAGAACGTGAAGAATTTCTGGTGGCTCCATTTCAAACCCCAGCACGGTGAACCTGCAGGACTCTCAGTTCTCTGCCAAACAGAAACAGATTTTGAAATGTCAGGATATTTATGGAAGGGAGCAATACATACATTTTTATACAGAGAGGAGCTGTTTCTCTCTGTTTGAATTTGAAGTATTCAGCTGTAACCATTGGGCTGTACAATTGCATCTACCTTGGTTTTTAACCACAAAGGTATTTCCTTCGAGCTGAATTTTTGTATAACCCTGCAAAGACTGAACATTAAACAGATCACAGGATAATTCAGATTGAAAGGGACACAAAGAGGATATTCAGTCCAAATTCTTGCCTAGAATAATTAGTGTGCACATTTTCTTGTCAGTCTACACATAAGTGAGAAAATTCAGATATTTTTGCTTTATGTTTTTTCTGAACTCAACATTGTCCTGCACAAGCACTTCTGAAATAACAACTGGTGAAAAAAAAACACCACTGAGCTGTTCTATTAATACATTTAATATATGTAATAGTTTTTGTGACAGTGAGACTTAAAATGATGAAGGGCTTGAAGTTGATCATTAATTTAAATACAGTGAAGTAAACATGCAGTTTGTAATCAGATGAAGGATTTTTTTCTCCAAATAAACTGAAGTATAACTCTAATGTTCTTAGAACATCAACAAAATCAGGGAATGATTGCAACTGGCATTTATAACAAGCACTAGTTATGGTTGATGTATGAGATAATTATAATGCTTTGCAGGAAAATCTAATAAATCCCAGAACAGTTACTCTGTAAAACCTATTTTTATGGAAATTAGGGTATGAATATCACATCTATTACAGCAAGAGGGCTTTACAGGCAGCTCTGACAGCCTCAATCTAAGGCAGTGTCCACTCCTGAAAGGTGATTGTTTCTGAAGTTCTGCACATAGAAAATATCTGGTGTTCCATTTTCTGAAAGGGAGGTTTAATATTAAAATATGAAAATCTTTATCATTTGCTTGATGAACTTTTAAAGAGTCATCCCTGTTTTGATACAGAGGTTCAGAGTCTGGACAATTCATGGTGGGTGTAGTTTTTGGGAATCAAGAATGCACCAGGAGTACTAGTTCTGATTTATCCAGAATTTTATTATTTATAATATTTGGTCTGATTTATGGTTGTTTTAGAGTTAGAATAAGCAACAACTTTTATTTTTATTCTAAGTTATATCAGAAAATCCCCCCCCCCTTTTTTTTTTTTTTTAAAGAGATTACTAAACTGGAGTTACTTTTGATTTCCACAGCCCAAGGATGGAAACCTTGTCCTCAGTCATCCATTTAGGGTTCTTTAGCTTTCATGGATATGAAAAGCAAAAGACAAGATATCCTCTAGAGGGCTGACAGATGATTGTGAGAATAACCTGTCATTCCTAATCTTGGTTTTAAAGTGTTTCTTGAATGCTTCAGGTCCTTTATTTTTTTTTTTTTTTTTTTTGCCTGGGAATGCTCTTCAAGTTTTCATCTCTGAGAGATGATGGAAAGTTATTAATATGACTTTATGCTTGTCTGAGCTCCCCAAGGACAAGCTTTCAGTATTAGATATCCAAGATAGGCATCTCTAATCCATTTTGCATCAAACTAGGGCTGCATTTGCACATTTGCAAGGGTTAGAACCAGTGGCTTGATGCAGATGCCTAATTTCAAGTGCTGCAGCAAATGGTTCTGGAAAACATCCCAGTGCCTCAAAAAGTCACCTAAACATCTGCTTGACCTTGGACATCAGGTTGCTCTGAAAGCCACAGAACCAGGAGATTGCTCAGGGGCTTCCTGGAGTCAGAGGGGATTTAGAAACTTAGAAGCAGGTCCTGTGAATTAAGTGGATCTCAGTCCTGAGAACTGTCAATAAGCTGATATTTTAGCTTTAGTTATAATTTTTATCACCAAAATCTTTGGACTTCTAAAGTAAAGATGGGTAAAAAATACCCTTCAAGAGAGAATGCTGGCAGACAGAACAATTCTGAGTAGATGTGCCCCTGGAAACAACATTCACCTTCAGCTTCAATTAATATTTCTGCTTGATCCCAGTTGCTCAACTTGCAATATATTTTCTTCTTCAAGTTTTTTTGGTTTTTTTTCCATTCAGTCATCTCACTCCAAACATTTCTTGCCCAGCTGACTCAGATGTCCTATTCCCCTGATGTGTGCCAACACTTTTGTCCCGACGAAGAAAGAAATGGAATAATTAAAAATAATGTGGAATTTTAATAAATCTTTGCGTAAGATCCTCGGGTTTTTTTGACTTGGAGAAGCTGACACACTGTCTTCACTCGGGTCTTGAAGGCATTAATTCCCTTTGAGTCATTCTCTAAGCCTTTTGTTAGAGTTCCTCTTCTGTACCTGCTTTTTTGAGAGAAGCCATTTCCCTATGGAATAAGAAATTTCCAAATGAGAAGTGATAGGAATCTTTGACGAGCCAAGTGACTACCACATGAAAAGAAGATAATGGGATATATTTTATCTGGATTGAGAAGCATCTGCCAAGCACATCTCAGAGGAGCTGTCTGTTAAGAAGAGTTTAGAATAGATTGTTTACCCCATTAAATATCAGCAGAAACTCTGCTTTTGCATTGATTTCCTCTATCTATATTCTCAGCTGGGAAAGCACAAAAGGATTTCAGAAAGAAACAAGAAAATATTACAGAGTCATGTAGGAACTGGAGGAAAAATCAGACCTGTGTTTTATTGCATCAAATTCTGTGCTGTCCTGTGTTTTTACTCTCCTGGTAATTTTCCCTACACAGTGTCTGTAATTAAAGAGAAGGATTAGGGTCTGGATACAGAACCTGTTACTGCTGGCAATTGTTTTCTCAATAAGATTGAAATCCAGCCCATGGATATAGTTTTATCCAAGAAGGGAAATAAAGACCAGGCTGCATTTCAGTTTGGGGGGGATTTTTATTTCTTTGGTTTGGGCTTGTTGAGGTGTTTTTTTTTTATTAATAATGTAGATCTCCAGTTTCTCAAAAAATATGAACATTTATTAAGGAGACAGATCAATTAAATTAGTCACGTGCTCAACCATGCTGATAAACTGAGATCTTAGTTGATAGTAGGGAGAAGAAATCAAGGCTGGGGCATTCCAAAGAGCAATATCGTGGAGTTAACAAAACATCTGCATAGAAAATCCCGTTGAGAACCTGGCAAAAGAAACTGTATTTCTTCCATTTTAATTTCTTCATTAGATTTTTTTAACGTGTTTCAATTCAAAGGGTTTAACTGTTTTTTTTTTTTTTCTTCAAGAACCTTTCTAAAAGTTCACAGAACCACTACAGAATTAAAGCAGTTTGGTGGGTGCTATAGAATACATTATCTCAAAGATAATATTTTAGCATGAAGAGCTTTTAAAACTTAATCAGCTCGCCAGCACGCATTCCTAATTGATCTCTTCCTCCAGGACTGCTCCATTTTCTTGACCTTTTAATAACTGATGGCTTTAGAGAAAAGACTGTTCACAGTGCTTCTTAAAAGTCAGCAGAAGATCTGAGGTATCTCTGCAATGTCTAAAAAAGACAAACCTAAAGTAAGTCGTGGCCTTGTGAAGTTCTGATTTCCTTGTTCTTCCCAGGTGTTGCAGCAACTCTGCCATGGCCAGAAGCTGGAGATGGGGATCAGCTGAATTCTTCTGTGCTTGAAGAAGCTCCCTTGGGAGGTGTCAGTCACCTGCTGCTCCCTCTATATGTGAGTCTGGCTTATTTACTTTAAATATTCTATAGATAAAATCCTGTCTGTGCCTATTCTGAGTTCAGGTATCTCTGGGTGCTGAAGAGCTGCAGGAACAAATCAGTGGTAAAGTCATTTTCCTCATCAACAACATCACATGCCACTGATAATTCACAGCAGCATCAACAGCAGTTTTTTACTGAGGGTGGGCAGGCCCTGGCACAGGTTGCCCAGAGAAGCTGTGGCTGCCCCTGGATCCTTGGAAGTGTCCAAGGCCAGGTTGGAAGGGGCTTGGAGCAACCTAGGCTAGTGGAAGATGTCCCTGCCCATGGCAGGGGGTGGGACTGGATGATTTTTAAAGTCTCTTTCAAGCCAAGCCATTCTGTGATTGTAAGTGCCACCTAACCAGGAGAAAACCTACCTGTGCTATCACATAATCCATGTATTCCCAATGAAGATTTTGGGTTGCTCTGGCAGCAGCCACACTCAATGAGTTTATTTTGCTGTTGAAATACATTCACAACACTGCAGTCATTTCTTTTGACCACACAGCCTTTCACAAAGCAACAGGGCATGTGAGTTCTGTGCTCCAAGGGCAGTTGGGATGGAGTGTTTGGCACCTCCTCTGGAGATGGAGCTGAATAAAACACCTGAGAGGGGACAGTTTTGTCAGCCCAAGTGAAGCAGCAGCTTTGGAGTGCTGAGAACTTCACGAGGAGGTTTTAATGTTCTTGCTTTGATTGCACCAAAGGGATGAGCCCTTTGGAAACTGCTGAATATCCTAAGTCAATAAACACAGATCATTATTAAATTCATTGGTGCAAACACCTTACAGATGTAACTTTTGTACACTTGAAACCCCGAAAGAAATGCTGTTCCACTTCTGTCCTTGGTGTAGAGTCATCTGGAATGGGTTTGGATTAGGAGATGTGATTCAAATTCAGATCCATGATGCAGAGCAAAACTCTGATATCTTAGGGATGCACTAAAGCTTTGGGGATTTGTGCTAGTGAGGCAAAAAGGAGACCCCCTCCATCCAAAAAACTTGCCTACTCAGGTGGTAAGTGGTTTGTCCATGAAACTCCCACAGAAATTCTTCTCATATCTGACTCCTTCAGGCCCTTTTATTCTCCAAAGTCTCTGACAGTTGATATCTTAAGAAAGAGGAAGATTCATCAATTATGAAAAAAACACAACAAACCAACCCTGTTAACTTGTTGAAGAGCCTTCAAAAATGAAGTTTAGTAACTCCACAAGTTTTAAAAGCCAAATTTTTCCAAACCCCTGTGCATACAAGGCCTTAGGCATTAAAGCAATGGCAATGGTTCCACCAAAGCAGGGTTGTGTTCTCCGTACATCAAATAGCATCGCTAATTATTTCAGTTGAAAAGTACTTCCTTTTGATGAGATTTCTCAGAACAAAAGTTTTCTTAAGTATAATAATTTGTATACATAATACATCTTAGGAGGAATGTCAGATCACAAAGTGATGGAGGCAACTGGAGCTTCATCAGCTCATTATGCAGGAACAGAGAGTGGGAGATGCCGAGAAATGAAAAGGAATGGGAAATCACCCCGGAACAGTGGCCTAGATTTCACCCTATACAATCCACAATCACTTCCTAGGACATCTGGGCATTGTTTGGTGTCCACTTTGATGCTCTTCCCTCTTTAAAGACACGAAATCTTGTCTTGCTTCCATTGAAGTCCAGGGCAAAGCTTCTGCTTGTTCCGTAGGAGAACAGAGCTGATGATTCCCTCTCCCCCACGGGAAACACCCTGGGATTGTTTGCCACATTGGCAGTTCAAAAGCATTGTTCAGAGCACAGACTGCTCAGAATTTGTGAAGTGAAAAGTTTTTGAGGGTTGAATCATTAATTATATAACTGAGGAAACTGTCTATGGAAAGCTAATTTTGAATGACTAAAGCATTTTAATTCTTTTTTTTCTTCTTTTTTTTTTTTTTTTTTTTTTTTTTGGAGGTGGCCAAATGTTCATGGGTTTGTCTGAATTTTTGGCTCTGCTCTCCCTTCTGATCTGACTGACCACTGGTCTGGTAAAGATTTGCAGCATTTTTTCCTGTCACAAAGAAAATACTATGTCCTCTCAAATTTACATGTTGGTAACAAAGAAATGCTTATAAATATTTCAGGTTTGTCATTACATTCTCTTGTAATATTTTGTGGAAAACTGTGCTTTCAAATCCAGGCTTTCTTCCTTTGACTATTTAAATTCAAATAGCTGTGTGTTTAATCCCTTTCCTCTAAAATATCTGTACATTTGGCTATTGAAATTCAAAGAGCTGTGTGTATAATCCTTCTCCTCTAAAATTTCTGTACACCACAATCAGAGTGGAGTTGTGAGGAGAACAGTGATTTGATTAGTTTTTACTGATTTAGGTACAAGTTGTGTTATACATCAGACCATTGAAGAGATAAAAACATGGAATTTCACCTAGAGTTTCCAACTGCACTGAAGTTGTAGCTGTTACTCTCATCCACTTTGTTTTTTTTTTTATTCAGAAGTTTCACGTTTGTTTAATATTTATACTTGATCAATCTGTAACATCATAAACCATAACACACTTTAATGTGTAGACATGAGCTGTCTCTCTCCCTTCAAACACCCTGCCTATAAACTTTCATGATTCAGGACCGTGAAAAATTAGAGATTAGAGAGTAAATAATTAGTGAGTATCAAAATAAATAAATTATTGCCTGTAATAAAAAAAAAATCTATTTTAGTAGAGGTAGGGTTGATTAAATTCATTTAACACAAAAGGCCAGATGCTCGAAGGATTTAATGCCGTTCACACAGAAACTACTTGAATATTGCAAGTAATAATTAGATAAAGAAACTTTCAATGTTCTGCACATCTGAAAGGTCATTAAGAGAGAAGTATTACACGGGCAATGGGCAGAAACAGTTGGCAGATCACATCCTGGCTCCTGGGGGGAATCAGCACACGAGGCTCGAGTTGCTTGGTTTGCAGCACCGCGGGGCACAAATTCACCAAATGGGCAGGACAAGTTCCTGTCTCTCTGTTGGTACCAAAGCAAACCTGGAATGTTCCAGCTGGCTGCAGAGGAACAGCTCTGAGGTGACAACACGGGAAGGAAGAAGAGGTTTGGGTTGGGTGCTGGGTGGTTTTGGTCACATTGAAGCGCTTGGGGAGAACAGGAGTCCAGCAGGGTGAGGTGGAGAGGCTCAGTCCAGTCCTCATTCCACCAGCTGATCCAACCACTGAGCAGTCAGGATCATCACCCCCAAAAGACACTCCAGTAGGAGCAGCATCCTGCAAAACTGATTACAACAAAAAGGCATTTTCAAGCATTTTACCTGTGTTTTTATTTTAAGATTTGTTTTTTCCCCATCAAATTTCATCATGGGGGGACACACATGGCAAGTACTGGGAATATTGGTGCTGGCCATGATGAAGAATCTCAGCAGAATTAGGATATTTTACCTTTCCCCCCCTTTCTATACCTTTTTACCTACTGGTCTTTGCCTCACTCTTTGTTCACTTCAACAAAACAAAGACTTTCAGAGTCCTGGGGTTTGGGGGATGACTGTGCAAATCATCCTAAAACCCTGCTGAGCTGTTTGGGGCTGGGAGATGCCTCCTGCACAGAGTGTTCCTCACTTTCAATCTCCTGTTTGTTGACAGCTGGGAAGGAGGAAAAGTAAGGGCAGCTGAAAACATCTGACACCTTGGTAGGTGGACCCTTATGCAGAAGGTAAAAGAGAAAATAGTTTCTATCCCCCCCCTTAAAACTTGAACATATTCCAGTTTTTTGATTTACTGTAAAAGGTCCAAATTCTTTCATGAAACGTTCAGGGTTTTCCCAGATATATCTTAGTTTAACAAGAGTAGAAAATTGTGCTTTCACTTGGGTTTGGTGTGAAAGAAAATGGATTTTTTGTTTTCCTTTTTAATTCAGCTCTGTTGCTTGATTTCAGTTTTTCATTTTCCCTGCTGAGATTTGTCTAATTAAAGAAATTAAAGACCCACCTTTCTTTTGATTATGATAAAAGAGTAGAATATGTGAGCAGTCAGATTATGGGAAAAAAATCATTTTGCTGACGTAAATGTGTATGATTTAGTGCAGGCTTTCTTTTTTATTTGACTTCCTTCATGGTAACTATGTAGTCAGAAAATGATATCAATTTTATTTCTAAACTGTAATTCTACATTTATAACTTTCATCTTGACTGAAAATCTACAAACATAGAAATTTCAGAAATAATCTTCTCAAAGAGACTCACTAAATGGGGAAAGGTATGAACAAGAAATGCCAATCTGCTCCCCAAGAGCTGATAACTTTTGTATTGACCTATTATGGACAGAAAATATATAAAATATGTATATATAGCTATAATAGTGGATGAACAGGAAAGATATGGAAATCTAAAGTTTTCTTTGCCTCTGATGGACACTGCAATCTGCAGTGGAGCGATTTTCAGGTGACTTTTATAATCTAATACCCCTCAGCAACCACAGATTGCCTGAACTTCTGCAAATCTTGATTCTAAATTACTTCCTGTTGTGTTTTACTCACAGAAGTTTTTTTCTAAGAACTTTTATTGGGTTCATAAATGGCCTGATTTCCCCTCCCCCCCCAGCTATCTTTATATGTTTTGTCTCTATATTCTATGTAATATTTTATATTGACTCTGATAAATCAATTTATTTTAAGTGAAGAAAAATTAGAAGCCTGTCAAATTTAGCACATTAGCAACGTGAAGGGCTTAACCAGATGAAGGGAGAATGACTATAAATTCAAACTAATAGACACACTTTTTTTCTTGTTTATTAATAAAACATCTTATTTTCTAATAGAGCATCTGGCCTTTTCCAAAGAAAAATACCAGATGAAGCAAATGATGGAGGGGAGTGAGTGTGATCCTTGTCACTTAACCACACACAGCAGGTGCTCAGGCTGTGTTGTGATATTCCAGTTTTAACACCTACCAGCACATTTTGTCAGGTGGTTTGCTGGGTATATTTGGGGTATTTCCCTCATTTTTTCGCCTTCTCCTCCCGGTTGGAAATATGTTTCTGGTAGGAACAGCTTGTAAGGAAAAAAAAGAGCAGCCTAAGAGATCTTTAAAAAGCCAGTGGGTCCTTTGTGACAGATGTCAGACATATCCATGGGGGCCTAAAGAGCAAATCTGTTGTCTGATAGCAGGAACGAGCCAAGGCTTAGCAGATTACCTGCAATACCTTTATTTCTATTTCCTCTATCTTATGGCAGTTTTGTTTTCACAGTGCAGGGCTGGATGTAACTCTTGAAGGGGGAGAAAAAACAAAATTCAATTCCCCCCACTTGCTGCTGCCAGCTCGTCACCAGCAGCAGTTGTTAATGTGAGTGCCGTGTTCCTGTGACACTGGGTTAAATTTATTGTAATGGACTCAGAAATATTTTACTGAACAGAACTTTAAAAATGTAATTGCCTGGCAGAAAGCAAATTTAATCATGAGCAGCAGCAGCAGCAGCTCAAGAACCCTTTGCAGTTTCAAACAGAGAAACTAGAGAGGAGAGAGTGTCAATTTGATCTTTATTACGATAAGGGTTTATAACAGAACCAGCACTCCCTGAATTAGCAGCTTCTCCAAAGCATTCAGTACCTGGCTGAAATAAAAGTAGATTCTGCAAAGGACTTTGAAATAAAGTGTTGAAATGTCTTTTCAGCAGCAGAAAGGAGATATTTGAATGCACTGTTCCCTTTGTACCCCCAGCAAATACGGTGCCTGTGCTTGTGAGACAGGGAAGTAGATTCAGCCTCTCCTTGATTTACAGAGAAATCCAGCTTTGCTCTTTCTTGCCAAAAAAACATAACCCTGTTTGCATTTCAGCATTATGTTGACTGGACTTCTTTAGTACGTGATGAAAATTATAAAACTCTTTGTGTGGGTGTCACCTCTCCGATTTTGGGAGGTGCTGCTGCCTGGATCTGCTCAGCTTTGGTGACACGAACAGGCAAAACAGCATCTCCTCATTGTCCCTTAATTGCTCAGTTAAGTCTGGGGTCACTTTGCACAATCAGAGGGGCAGAGAGCAGCCAGAATGTTCTGACAGCCCATCCCTGGAAGTGTCCAAGGCCAGGCTGGACAGGGCTTGGAGCAACCTGGGATAGTGGAAGGTGTCCCTGCCCACAGCAAGGGGTGCAACTGGATGGGCTTCAAGGTCCTTCCACCCAAACCATTCCATGTTTCTCTCATCTTGAGTTATAAAGCAACAAAAATACCTTTTCTTATCCATCTGTGCTTAAGTCCTTTTTTACACAGCTCACTGTTCAGATATTTTTGAAAGCAGCCAAAGCAAAGTATTTTTTCAATTCCCTTCATGATAATCTCAATTTTTTTTCAATTCCCAAACATGACAATCTCATTTACAAAAGGACCATTTGAATTTACAGAGAAATAAATCTTGAAAGAAGATTCATAAGACTCTGTCTGTCTTGCAAGTTCCAATGATGCCAAACTTCAATAATATATTTTGGAATAGCATGAAGTGTAGAATGAATGCTGGTTTTCTCATGCAAATTTGAAGCTGATTAGCACTGCTGTTTAAATAATATTAACAGCAACTGTTTGGGGTGAAATAAAGTGGTGTTGTTATCTGGGTTCGATGCAAAAGTTCCTTTCCTATTTTTGATGGTAGTTTTGTATAAATTCAGCCTCTTATCAGACTCCCTCATAGCAGAACACTTGGTCAGATCCTTTCCTTACTCCTGTATTATTTTTCAGTGCCGATTCTGAGAGAAGAAGCTTAAATGTAACAGAACTACAACAATGCCTGCAGAGAACAGATTGTGTATGAAAGCTGTATACATTCAAGGTAAGAATTTTATAATTATTTTCATTATAAAGAGTTTCTTTCCTGATTTTTCTGTAACTTCAAAGCACTGAGAAGCAAGAAGCAAAATGCGCATTTTATCTCTTTTTCGGAGAGAGTTCATGTAAACTTTTAAGAGAAAACATTTTTTACTAGTTAAGTACAACTGGAAAACATCTCTTTTATCATTTTTATCACCTTTTATCACCTTTATCAATTTTCTCATTAGGCACCAAACATAAGGATGAACTTGATTTCAAATTCTGACAGAAAAATGGTCGCTTACTGACAGGAATGGCTTGATGCACTCACTTTAAAACAGACATTCTAGATTATATATCCTTTTATTTCATAAAGGAAAAAATTAATCAGTGCACGAAGCAACAAAAAAAGTCTGAGCTTCACCCTTTAGCCCTGAGAAACAAATTGTTTTAAGTAGATTACTAATAATTATGAGTCATGACATGAGCCTAAGAGTTTAATATCGCTATTTAATCACATGTGGATTGGATCCACTAAGCAGCATCATGACTCAGTTTATCCCTGTTTCATTATTTATCCTGTGGGGATAATAATAACCAGAAGGAGCAGTGAAACACAATAGAGAACTTTCAAATTATTGATGCTTTTTTTTATACCTTCCAGCCAGCATTTAAATTGCACTTTTTAATGGAAAAAAAAAAAATAAATCCTCTACATTCTTCTGAGACAGAACTTGTCCATGATGCAAAACATAGCCAGTCCATATTAACCTAGATGGGTAAAATGACATAAGTGTAGCTTAGTTAAATATTTAAATTAAATATGTTTGGGAAAGCGTGAAGGCAAGAATCAGTTTTGTCTAAATGAAAAATGATAAAAAGCATTAAACTGCAAATATGTAAAATAAATGAAGATTTCCACCAGGTGAATGAGAGACTATGGGTAAGGGAGTACTGAGTAAGTAACTCATTGAGGGAAAACTTTATTAATTCAAATTTCCTAGTATTTAATTGCTTTGTTAAGTAGAATGGAAAATTAATTAAAAAACTGAAAACAGCCATGACATTTTACTCCAGTCAAAGTGAAAATGGGGGCAATGAATCAGACAATGTGGGGGGAAAAAAAGAGGAGGAAAAAGTTCAACACCAAGCAGGCTAAAATGAGGTACAAAATTAATGTTTTTCAGCCTTGTGAGTATTTCCAGAGTGCTACAGCTCATCAGAGGTCTGGCTTCTGTGCCTTCTTGGTCTCTGTCTAATGGCTTAATCACAGAAAAAAATAATCTTTCTCTTTTCTTAGTTTTCTGCTTCATTTACTGATTGTCTTCAACAAGGCAAGGTTGTGAAAAAAATTAACATGGAACTGCAAATTTGAATGTTCTGGGGAAGAACTTCAGAATTGTCAGAGGGAGAATTGAACACTTCTCCTTAAAATGAATATTCTCCCTTCACCTTAAGCCCATAAGCACTTTTGTCTGAAGTTTTAGTAGTTTTAAACAGGGGATTTGGTTTCTTCTGCTGTCTTAAAATACTTCCTGTATTTAATACAGACTGTCTAAATACAAAGTCTGCTGGATGAAAAGGTGACAGAGATACTGAAGAATGTTTGTATGACAGTTATTTCAAATATCACCAGAATTTTATGTAATATATGTGTATATATATTATAAAATACATGCTTTTTATAAATTATTTAGCTTTTATTGTGTCAAATACTGTATAACATTTAGTATAGTGTGAACTTGTAACATATATATATATATATATATATATAAAGCATTGTATATAATAATCATATTAAGAAAATGGACCATCTACATAAACAGTTACCTGTCCAGGAATATATTCCATATATTCCATATTTTGGGGAGGAATGGGAGTATTTTAATCCAATATAGACCGCACTGAAGCCAAAGCAGAATGAGACATGAACTTCACTTTATTTATGGAAGTAACTATTTCCTTTTATCTCCTGATACTTAACAGGAAATTTGGGTTATAAATACAGTTTGCAGTACATTTTTTTCTCCTTAGCACTGATTTTTGGACTCTCTTTCTGGGAATGGATTGTCCCAGCCTGAGTTTAAATCACTTTAATTAATTCTAGGAAGAAGAGAAAAGCTGTTCTGATGGGAGCCACTGATGGTCCAACCCTGCTCTCACTCCTACCCTGACAAATCAACCCATTAGAGCCAGCAGGACTATTCCACATGAGCAAATAAATTCTGACTGTGAGTAAGACTATTCCACATGAGCAAATAAAGACTTGCTGTGAGTAAGTAGGACAGAAAAGGCCCTTGGTGGCTGCACTAAGAAGCCGATTTAAAGAGTAGTTAGCGAGAGGCCAGGAGAAGTGGGCCAGAAAAATCCCATATTTCCAGACAGAAATGTGCCAGACCCTGAGCTCAAAGGTCTGGAAATACTCTCATCTCACATACACTTAAAAAAAAATAAAAATTCTGCATTTTTCATGAATCCTTAATTTATTTATAACCGAGCTCCACACCAGATTCCCTTTCCCCAAGTTTGTTTTACCAAAGATTTCTTATGCAGGTGTAGAAGGAGAAATTATAGGGGTAAATATTGAAATATCCTGGTTTTAATTACTTATTAATGTTGTTTTACCTATTTGTGTTTAATGTTGTTGTTTCAGAAGGAATAGCCAAGAGAAAAATTGATTAACTCTGCCACATGTGACCAATGAAGTAGATGGAGAAAATAATTTGGGAAAACCATGAGTTGGATCAGACCTTGGGTTTTGTTCAAAGTTACAAATTAACAAACAGGAGATGAGCAGATGTTTCACGTGGAGGCCTTGATTTCACATTTTGAGGTTTCACATTTTGAGGCCTCAAAGCTGAAGCACTGAGGGCACGTGTGGCTTTTAGGGGGGGTTGTTTTTTTTTATATCAGACTTGCTGTTGATCCCAGGTCATGTTTGTGAATAGTCAGAGAGGAAAATGCCTTCCATCAGGCAAGTGGCATTAGCCTGGTTTTCCTCTGGGAATAAGGAAAGAAACCATTCAAGCCTTAGTGGAAATGGCTGGGTATTACTCTGGTTTTTGGAGAGCTGCTTCTGTGCTGCATTAACCCCCAGCCTCACCTCCTGAGAAAAGAAAAGGACCTACTGGAGAAACAGGGCTGCTTCTTGTGGATTTTATGAGCTCTCTAGTGCTCCTCAGTGTTTTGTGCATTAAAAACCAGAAGAAATATGAATTTTGTTTATAATTGAGTGGCATGTTAGGTGTCATTAAACCATAGAGGGTATTTACTGAACTGTACCATGATATAAGATACATTTAGACTTATCAGAAACCCTCCTTTATGTCCTACCTAAAACAAAAGCACTACATCTGATAGAAACACTGCCTGGTAGAAAATAGTAACAGAAAGTGAGTTTTTCTCAAAATACTCTGAAGAGAGAGAGTCTCTTTTTTTTTTTTTTTTTAAATAAGCCTTGTTTCTTTGGAGGTGCAGTTGGGTTTCCTAAAGAGATATTAACTCCTGTTTGGTTTAATATTGAGAGATAGTTCTATAGGAAGGAATTTAATATCAAGTTTGTTCAAAGTTTGAGAGGAAAAAGATGGTAATGTAGTACATCCTTTTGGACACAGGGAAACCTTCTGGGAAAGCCTGAGAAATGAAAAAAGAATTGATCCCTTCTCTCTGTGATTAATAGGCCAGTGAGGAGATGCTGTTTTGAGCTGAGTTTCTGACCATTTGGACAATCTTTTCATTGAAGATGAACATTTAGCCACAGGCTGAAGTTTTTCCTCCACCTTTTGTGATGTTACTCTGTAGACCAGAAGTTTATTTGGAGTCAGGGATCAACTGCACTTTAATGAGGGAGATGGCTAATTCTGCTCTCATTTCTGCAATTGCATTTGCATTTGGATTTCCATTTCCTTTTGCATTTGCAAGGAAATGCAATTGCATTTCTTTCAGTGGCATGGCAGGAAAAAAATCCAGGACTGCAATCTCCGACTTTAACACTGGCAAACAATCCACGATGAATAATTCACTGTGTGAGTTTAGAGACTGTTTCTCAACATGGAATCATCATGAGGAGATTATCATTCCCCTGAATGTATTCATGATTAGGCTGAACTTTGGTGAGTTGTTTTCCTTTGTGGATTAACTGTCAGCAATTAACTGCATGCCTGGTTCTTGATATTTAGCGTTTGAGGGGTGGTAATTTGTGGTGAAAGGCTTTCACTGAAGGCTTCTTTTACTGCAGGTCTCCAAAGGGATGGGTTGGAAGACAGTGTCGAGAGGAGAAAGGTTTGTTAAAGAAATGCAGGAAGATGTTTGTTACTTTCAGAAGAAAATATTTCCCTCTTAACAAGAGCAGACCCAGACATCTCTTATGGAAAATAAGGGTTGTAATTTAAACCCGAGCGAATTCTGCTGGGAACTGCAGACATATGAGGAGTTGGGACACCTGTGATGGACAGATTCACCTCTGGCAACAAAAGGAAGTGTTATCTTGCTTGTTCTTAGGCAAAACATTTTAAATATGACATAAACTAAAAGAAATTACTGAAATCTCTGTAAATTAAGGGAGGCTGGACTTCCATAGCCCTACCTATACTATCGAAGCTATCCCTGGCTCTGAGTTTATTGAGATGGGACTCAAACCTCACACCAACATTTCCAAGAATTACTATTTTAGAATAGCAAAAGTGAAGTGCTGCTGTGACAATATTTACTTTATACCAGTGAGTTTATGTTTAAATCATCCATCTCCCTTTGCACCATCGAGTTTTCCTCAGTCCTAACAGAAATAGTTATTAGAGTCGTTACATTATGTTTTATTATCCAGTACTCACATTTTAAAATTGTATAACAAAAATAATTTGGTCTTATCTTTCACTTGGGATTTAGATGAATTCTCTTCAACCTGTGTCCAGCTGAATTCTCTCCTGATAATACAGCTTAGGTTTATCAGGTACTATTAAATAAATGTTAGCTTTTAAAAGGCTTACTGCTGTTGTCTACCTCTTTTCTACTCACTGGCTGAAGATTGCATACATTTATTTTCCTTCTTGTCTGTGCTTTCTCTGATTCTACTCAGTCATTACTTTCCTGTTGTGTGGAAAAACTCAGTAAAATTGCTGAAACTTTTCAGGAACAGAAACACCAGAGGGGAAAAAAAAAAAAGACTTTCAGTTCCTGAAGTGAAGGCTCCATTTCAGAGCAGTCGTGATCTCTGTCGTGATCTGCTCCATCATTTTCCTGCGTGGGTGGGATTTTATTGCTCCCTTTGTGTTCCTGACTCCCAGAGCATTTGATGAAGTGCTGGAGGAAGCAGAGAAGTGAGGGCACAGACCAGCCATTAAAGCTGTGCTTGTACTGTGGCCAAATCCGAGTTATTCCCTAAGAAATAAGTCCTGAGTCGAGCAGGAGGGTCAGGAATCTCCAGCCACAAAACCCCACAGGCAGAGACTTGCTTGGAAAGTCTTCCTGTGATCCATGTGGGCTGGGGAATCCAGAGGGGGAATGCTGTGTTTAATTATTCTCTTGGATATATTAACTCTTTTTAGCTCTTAGCTCACTTAAACACTTTATATTATTGTTTATAAGAGCCCAAAATCAGCGTGATGGTGCCATGGACCAGCAGGGCTTGTTTGCCTGAAGAAACTCCCAACTCCATAAATATACTTAAAACAACATATCCCTAAAATGACATAATATTATAATACAAGAATAATATATAAGCATTTATAACACCTAATTCTGTATAAAAACCTTGCATTTTTTTCCTAAATCTACTGCTTTTCAGTGGTATACTTACAACATTGTTGCATATCTATATGCACAGACAGGAAGAAAACACAGAGGATTTTTATTAAAACTGAAAAGTCAAAAGAAAAAAAGTCTGTAAGAGAAAAGCTCCCAAGAAAAAAAGATAGGCTGGAATATTTATGTATTCTTTATAGGCACTAAATAACAGAGTTATTCTGCAGAGACTGAAGGCTAAGTGGAGAAAGGTGAAATGACATGGAAGACACTTTAATTGAATGTACGTCTGTCAAAATTCTTCCTCAAATGTTGGATGAAAAATGACTGGCTAAACCTCTTAATTAATCAATTCTGGGACAAAAAAACAGCGTGTCAGGCACAATTTCGGTTTTTGTAATACTTGATGGGTTTGAGTTAATTGTAAATTTATTGCCCAAATAAACCTGAAAGGGAGACGAACTGGAAATAATCCATGTATAGGAAACAAGAGGTTGCAATTAAAAATGCACCTTTCTCTTTGTTGGCTGTGTAAAACAGCCATCGAAGCAACAACAATCCCAGAAGGAAAATATAATCCATAAAACACCTTCAGATTGTATTAGCACTGTGCAGTGGATCAAACGTTTTTTCTGGAAGTAAATTCATTGCTTTTGATGAAGTTACATCACAGACAAGTTCAGTTCAGTGTATTTAATTTCCAGAACAAGTATTGAGCTGGGGAAGGGTGTTTAAGCTCATAATTGGCACACCAATGTATGGCAGAGAAGTAAATATGCTATTAATTAGGAGCTAAATATTGACACATAGCGAGATTAAATTATATCAAAACATTCAATGTAACTTGCTTAATGCACTATTAAGTATCCAAATATTGTGTGTATGGAATTGTAATTATTTGCTTGGATTCTGTACTGATTATATGGCAAGGAAAAAATCAGATTTTTCCAAACACTTGGGGCTGACCTGTCTTTACCCTGGCAGAAGTCGATGACAAAATTATCCAGGATTTTGCTCGGTCTGGTTGATAAAACTCATCCCAGGGAAATGTCGTGTCGGTGTTCCCATGGACATGGACTTTCCACTGGGATCTGAGCTCCTGCACAAAGATGAGCCTCAATTTATTGTTAAGGGTCGCACTTCATTACAGGAGAAAACAATGTCACTGAGCCTCATCTGTTAAGGACTAAACATTTGGCTCTTGATCAAATTCTTGATCAAATTCTTGGCAATGAAAACCCCCCAAAATTCCATAAAAGTAACTTTTCATAGCACATATGGACGTTTCTCAAAACAAAAGCTTAAGAAACCCCTGAGAAAGGTGGAAAGGCGAATTTTTCCCATAGGACTCAGACCCTCACAACAAGTGATGTGAGAATTTGCAGCACCTGAGGACTTCAGTGATGCTCAAAAGTGAGAAAGCAGAAGGGAATATGAATTATTAGTTTGTGTCATTGTTTTCACAGCCTGCTTCCAGAATTCTTCCTCCTGCAGAGACATCAACCCTAACAGAATATGCTGATTTCAGTCCTTATCTCAGCTTGATGAGATTCATTAAAAGCTGAAACATATATGTATTAATTTTAAAATTATATTAAATTATTTAATACAAATAAAAATAATAAAGTTTTAATATGTGGGGATTTTTTATGGCTTTGGAGGGTCGTTTTGGCTTTTGTTTTCTTTTGTTTTGTTTTTTTTTGCTTTGTTTTGTTCATTTGTTTTTCATTGTGGTTTTTGTTGTTGTTGTTGTGGGGTTTTTTTATGTTGCTCTTTCTAGGTTTTGTTTTTGTTTGTTTTTCCTGGGAAACACTAACGAGATATTTTAAAGCATTTTTTTTGTCATGGATCTCATACTTTGGCTCTCGTTCAGGGTATATTTTGCTCCTTGTGGGTGAAAAGTTAAGCCATTAGTGTATAAACATGTATAGGTTGTTAATAACACCACATTAGTAGCTTAAGTCCATCCCGTGTAGCTGATGTAACAAAACCCCTTTTAATTTAAATACATTTTTACATTGATAACCATTATATTGGATACCAAAGTACTATGGTGCTAAAAAACTATATATATGCTATTATCACAGCCACAGGTCTGTGCAAATATGTCTTTTTAATAACTACTTTAAAATGCTTCCACTTGCAGATGATGATTATGCAGGTAAAAGAAATAATTGTGCAAGCATGCCCTGGATGAGGAAAATAATTAGGATAAATAAAATAACTTACACAACAAGGGTAGCCATAAGATTATGGCTGGTCCATTAAAGTCTATGAATATCTGCCCATTGACTTCAATTAGCTCTGAATTAGGCACTTAAACAGCAGGAAGCAAATGGAATATTCTATTTGATTATCCTGGTCAATGAGCAATGAATGCATAAAAATAACCGTCCACAGATCCCACCGGAATCGGCCTCTCTAAACTAAGCCAAAGAGCAGCAACTTTTCACAATGTTATTCTTACTTATTTTTTTCCCTGCCCAAAGCATTCTGGGTGTTTTGGGGTAAAGAAGAACTGATTTTTTTTATGTCTGTGATGAATTCAGGTGCAGTTTCAAGGCTGCAGAAGAAGAGGAGTCCACAAGAATGTTACGGAAAATTTGTTTTAAGGAGAGGTGGGGTTTTTTGGGGGGTTTTTTTGGTTGGTTTTTCTTTTTTTTTTGGTGGTTTCAAACCATTTTTCTGTGCAAAGGATGTGTTGTGTGTCCATGGAGGGAGCCAGCAGCCAGTTCAAATGGAGTGGGGGGATATAGAGACTGGAGGCAAACCCTGCAGGGAGTCACCACCTCCTCCTGCTGTGGCTCACAGAGTGACCCCAGCGCTGCCAGCGAGAGGAGATCCTCCCAGAACCAGCACAAATAATGTTTAATGGGCTCAGACAGGCAGTGCTTGGGCAATAAATTTAACAATTTACCAAATTTACTGATAGCAGGTCAGTGGTTAATGGAGGGACTCTGAAGTGTTCCAAGCGGTGCATTCCTGCCGTGAGTCTCCTCCAAGGTGGCCTCTCCTGCACATCCTTGACCAGACACTTCACTCTCCGAGTGCCACTGGTTGATTCCAAGTGTTAATTGACCCACATTCCTCCCTGCTGCTGCCCCAGAACACCATCCCCATAAAAGCAGGATCTTTCAGGCTGATGGAGAGGTTTTTCCTCTGGGCTCCATATTCTTTATTCCTCCTCAGACCAATTCTTTGCTATTTTTTTTTAACTCTTACCCTCTTCTGCAGTTGTTTTGTATTTGTCCCTAACCTGCCCAAGCAGTTGGACTTCTCTGGGTCTGAAAAATACGACTGATTGCTTTGTGCCAGCTACTTTAGGTCTCTAGCAGGAGGGAATACATTAATTGCTGCAAGCAAACCATACTTTTTTTTTGGCCTTTATTAATCCAAAGTTGATCCAAACTATAAATTTTTGGTCATGGTTTAGAGAAATATGGTTTTGGTGCCAGCTGGAAGGAGCAATATTGGAGGACCTCTCTGTTTTCCACTGCTGAATATATTGGAAGGTCCCAGAAATGGCTCCCAAGGAACATTTAGAACTAAGTAAAGTGGAAAAGAACCTTGGTTATCATTCACCAAATCAGTGTTAAATCTAATTTCACCTAAGGGAAAGTGTACAAAATGGTAATTAAATTGTAAAAGAAACATGCCTACTAAAATTGAAGACATTGTACAGCTTTTTGACACGATTGCAGGAACAAATGAGACAAGGCACCTCGCTACATCTCAAATATTAAGTACAAAACACTGAGAACTGAAAACTTTTAAATTAGATTATGCCTTAAAGGCTGCGGGATAGGAAATTACAAGATAATAAGTTTGGGGAGTTTATTATTTTTCGTTATTATTGCTAAGGAAACAAGTAAATTGGAAGGAGGAGGTCAGTACAAGGTGAGAGGGCTGCTGGGGAAGAGGAGCTGAAAAACTTTTCAGCAGCTCAGAGATGTAGGACTGGCAGAAATACCTCTGGTGGCAATGCCAAAGGCAAATAAATACAATGGGGCACTTTTGATCATCAAAACACCGGGTAAGCACTCCCTGCCCCTTCTCAAACCCACAAACAAGGCTGGCTGAGCTCAAGGAGGGGTTTTGCACCTTGCTGAGCTCAGCTGTGCTGGCCACAGCAATGAAGCTGAGGAGGAGATGCCCTAAATAGAGAATGTGTGGGTAAAGAAGTGAGATGTGAGCTCAGAAATGGGCCAGCAGGGTGAGGAACAGCCACTCACATCCCGAACAGAGTTAACACCTGCCACGTCTGAGGAATGACGGGGCAGCTGCAGTGAAGTATCATGGATGTATTCCACAATAACAATTTACATATTGATTAAAACCCATAATTTAGATTGCCTCAGGTTGGCTCTGAGCTGTTAGACTGATACCTGGCAGCCTCTTAAGTGAGGATGGGGGAAAATTACCTGTACTGTCAATAGCTGTTTACCTATATTAAAATAATTAGCAATCAGAGTGTACTCCACTGCCTTGCACACAGGGAGCCTAATTAACTTTCTCCTTCGGATTTATACATCCACTAACAAATAAATGGAAAGCCATCCCTTGTCCTCCATCATGGGACTGTGTCTGTCTGTATTTTGGAGAGGCAAATGCCAGTTCAAACAAGGACAGGCTTTTATGTCAGGGATTTGTCATTGTATCTCTTCAGTGCATCGTGGCCTCGTCCAACACGGAGCGTTATTCCACATGTTCCACTGAGTGATGCACTGCCACGGCAAAGTGTTCATCTCCATTAAAAATTTAAAAGACACCCAGCTATTTTCACCTGCTGATTCATCTGCAGCCCTTCCCAGCTCAGGCAGCCCTATCTCCCAAGCTATTACAAATTACCAGAGAGCCATCCTTCAGCTCAGATTCCAGCAGCAGAAGCTGGAGAGTAAAATTGCTTCATATGAAAGGATGAAGTCCAGGGCTCGTCCTTCCCTAGTTAATAGATCACTAAAATGAAACAGCACGACTTTGCTGTCCTCTGCAGATGACTGTCAGGGGTTTAAGTACACTGGCCACCAGATATTATTTTATTCTGAAAATAAATCAACATGGTTATGTCTCTCTGTGGCAGGAAGCTTTTGACTAATCCCTTGGCAGTTCGTGCAAAGGCATCAAATCACAAAAAAATGTTGGTTTCATCTGTCCCCCAACATGTGGTTTGTGTTGCTGCCCCTTTTCCCTCACACAGATACTGAAATTTCTCTGATGGCGTTGAATTCATACCTAAATAGCACTTAATAATGGTGCTTTTCACTGATCTCTTTATATAATGATCTTAATAATGGCCACATGCATAAAAGGAAGAGAGGGAAAAGGATGATGAGAGGAAGCTCAAGAAGATGGTGTAGTTGCTCATGATTAGACTGATGGAGAAACATTTACATATTTCATTGTTGGGTTTTAAGAGAAATGCAACTTAGCTTTTCTCTTGCAGACTTTTCTCCTGTTTTGATGTTGGGCAATTGGGTGAGGCAATAAAGGTAGCAGCTGAATTCCATGGAAACTGGTAACCTGAAGGGATCATGAGGAATTGTGGATTCCTTGACATTAAAAAAAAAAAAAAAAAAAAAAAGACCATGAACAAATATGGAAAAAGTGAAGGGTAAAAATCAAGTCTGGAAATAAAGAAGCCCACAGAAAATAAAAAAGGAAGAACTTTTATTTTCTTAATTGGGAAAGCTTATGACAAATGATGATAAATACCACTGTGAGTAATGTCTGACTGTCTTAAAACCACATAAATTGGTAAAAAATGTTTGATGGGTGACATCAAATATATTGAAGCAATACCATTTCCTTAATCAAAAAAAAAAAAAACCACCAAAACCAAAAAGAAAGCAAAACCAGTAAATTTATGTTACAGGTCTGAGCACTGAGCATTCTCATGCAGTTATAAATAGGCTGTTTAAAGAGGGGAGTTTGAGGGACACGTAATTCCAGCTGACATGAGGAACTGCTGGAGAGGGAGAGGAAACCTGTTCGTGTGCTGCTTGTTAGAGTAACAGCTTGTGACTGCTCTCAGAAAGAATTCTCCTAAAGCCTCCTTCTCCCTGAGTTACAAAGAGCACAACAGCGGATTTGTGACTCTGATGGGGAGGTTACAAATAGGAGTAAGTAAATATTAATCCACTGTCACAGCAAATTTAAGTGTCAAGAGCCCAAGAATGAGCAGGAAATAACTCCTAATGCAGATGCAATGTGGTGACTATTTTTTCAAACATGTGTTTATGCAATTATAAATTAAAAAGAAAAACAAACCTGCAGAGCATTCAAACTTGTTTTATAAAGCTTGGTCTTTAAAAAAGTAGAAATCCTGTATTTTAACTTGCTCTTGGGAGGAGATAAAGATTGTGTTCCAGGCTGTGCCAACACTGAACTGAGTAAATACTCCACGACTCCATTAGCACAATGAAAACCCAAATTAATAATTAGCTTTGGCAGGACACCAGCGTGGCTACACAGCTTGGGGTTGTCTGGGTGCACCAACCAAGTCCTGTGGGAATACACCCTCCATCCAAGTACAACAGAGAAACATTCCCAGAGACATGGAGCACCTTGTACCACTATTTAATGGATTACTGGAGCTGGAACATCCTTCAGCATCTACAGCTAATATTTGTAGGGAGATGTGTTCTTTACATTTATTTATAAGAGCAAAACACGAGTCATTATGGATTTATGGACCTCTTCTCTATTTTTTGTCTGTGTTTGGGTATTCCCCAGCCACGCTTGCAGAGGCTGCTGTAATATAAAAATTGAATCAATAGGAGCATAGTGGTATTAAGAATCGTGGACTTTTGCTTTTGATTCACATCATATTTTAACTGTAGTTGTTCTCCTATGGAAATTCTACTTCTCAATTCCATTTCCTGTTGGAAATGCTGGGAGAAGAGTGATGGGAAAGGCCAGAAAAACCCATGCTATTAATTTTAGCTCTGCATGCATTCCTAGCCATGAAAGAATTAAGCAAATATGTTTTATTAATAAATTAGTAACTGCATGTGTATTTATACCTTTTTTTTTTTTTTTTTTTAACGTCAGGAAAATGCAAAACTTATCATGATTACAAAATGTGGAATGGGGAAACAGAGGAGTTTTTTCTCAGAGGCTGGGAAAGCTGAGGTTGTGAACTGGAATCGATGTCCTTGCACTTGGTAAACTGGTTGGGATGTCTTCTCTGGGATCAGCTGTGGGATCAGGTGTGCTGGGAACTGGGAGGCTTTAAAAGGGGGATACTGGTCACAAGATGCTGGGGAGCTGATCAAGGAGATGTTCTGACGGGAAGCCAGAGGGTAAGGAAATGCTGCTGGAATACAGCAAGGGGGGGAGGGGGTGGTGCATCCACAGGACCATGAGGGAAGGCATTGGATTATTCTTATGGCTCTGAAAAGCTCCTAGAGAGTGAAAACACAGCTTCACCTGTTTCTTCAAAGCCCATGTTTTTATCTTTTCATGTTTATTACAAACCCAGCTCCAAGCATCTGCTTTCTTCCTCGGTTGCAGTTGTTTGCAGTGGGTATGGCTGAGCTGATCCTTCTGCTTTACTTTACTGTGCCACAAATTTTCAGGGAGTTGAAAACCAAAACCTGACAAACAAGTTCATAATAATGACCAGCTTGACCATATATGTGTTGTTTTTTAGATAAATTCAGCTGTTACTTGGCTGAGCTGTGAGTGGGCAGAGTTACAAGTGGGTGTAACTTTTTTTTATCAGAGTTTAACAAGCACTTGATTTTCCAGAAAATTTTCTGGGACATATCCCCCAAATTAGCAGAGGGTTAACCAGTCTCCTGAAGTGAACAGTGGGAAGCACTGGATCCTGCTGTGCTGGGAGATGCCCCAGCAGACACAGCAGGATGGAGTTTAAACTTGGGCTTTTCATGACTTGTCTGGGAGTGGGAGGAAATGTCAGCTTATTGAATTTCTACCCTGATATTAAAATAGAGAACTCCTGCCCCAAAAAAACAGGGGCTTAATATAGGAAAGTCAGGGAGTTCAGACATGTGGGAAGAAGACAAAATTACACCCTTCTGATGTAAACAATTTACAGCACACTGGGAATGGGTGGCAGGAATGTGAATAGTGCCAAGGGTGGGGCTCAGAGAAACCTGATCCACAGCACAAAGTGGTTTAGAAAAGTGATCCCAGTATTACCCCAAAGTCCTCGTTTACAAAGGACATAAGAGCAGCAATAAAATGGAAAAACATTTTCTCTCTAAGAGCATCAGCTGCATCTTGGTGTGGTGGTAATTTTCTTGGTATAACAAGGTAAGAAAGGAGTGGGTTTGGGGCTGTCCAGAGAAGGCAGAGTTCAGGAAAAAAGGGCTTGAAAAACCTCTTGAAAAAACTAAAAGGAGATAAGTTTCTTCCTCTGCTTTTTTTTCTCTATGTAAAACCCCTATAGACGAAGTTGAAATCCAGATTTCTGGTCCTGACCATGCGTGACCACTGCCCTGGTATGTCCCTTATCCCCCAGCCAGAAATAAATCACATTTGGGCTTCCCTTTAGCTGCATTAATTACCAAGTACTTGTGACCATGTATTAAAACCATTGGAGAGAGCAGAGAAAGAGATTATGTGGGTCTTTCCCAACAATATGCCTTTTTTTTTTTTTTCCCAGCTGCTTAAATCAACTTTATTGTTCTTTATCAAGGCTCCTCATGACTGTAATGACAGCGAGAGAAACAGAAGAAATAGAAAGATTAGGAATGGAAGAATCTTATAAAAACACTGGGAGAGTTGCTTGCTGATTCATGTGCCAACAATTGGTGTCTGAAATGGAGCTAATTAACATTCTCATTATGATAATTACCTTCAGCATTTCCCTTTATTTTTTTCCAGGCTCTTTCCTTAACTGTCTGTCTCTGAGATAAGGAAATTATTATCAGTGTATCAGCCCAGATACATTTCAGGGGAAGAATGGCAAGAATTAATTCTGGTCTATCTGAGAGGAGTACAATTAGGGAACTTTCATGATGAGACTAAATCTCCAGATTATTGGATCAGATATCCTCATTTCAGGCTGCTCTGAAAGCCTTAATACTCCATTCACTTTCCAAAATGCACTTAGAAATAATCACCACTGTAAGGGAGGAAGGGGAGGAAAGTACCTGTAAATGGTCTGAGACAGAGCAACCCCATCACAGAGGCTTTTTTGCAAAGTTAAATATTGGGGTTTTTGTTAATTTTATTGCTACAGTGCAATAATTTTTATAATTGATTTCAAAATCGGTGTCTTTTTTTCACCCCTCCTTTTCCTTTCTCTGCTGTTTAGGCCTGTGAGTCAACACTGTGATAGCTCTGAAGGGATGATTGTAATGGATGATATTGCCTGATTTTTGTTTTACTGGAAACTCATTTGGGCAGCATTATCCAGCCTTTGACATGTTGATGGCTTGTCATGGATTTTGTGAAGAATTCAGGGGGAATGAAGGAAAAAAAAATTAATTAATGCTTTCCACAAATAGAAATGAATGTGATTCTGACTTCCAAACTATCTTTGATTCTCCAGAATTGAAGGACTTCCCTGCCCTCTGGAGATCAGGACTGTAATTAATGAACACAGATTATTAAAGCATTGTGCTGTCTAAAACTTGGGAAGAGGAGGGAGAACAAACAAAATAGCCCCAGACAGACTTTTCACCTGTGTTAAATAATGGGAGTTCCACTTCAAAGGTGTCAGTCACAGTGTCCTTTCCCTTCCTGATGAGTTCTGGACTTACCTTTGGATAAAATGGTCATCAGACCATTCCATCTGTGGTGCTTGCAGGGCTCTCCAGGATCTTTTAAGCACAAGATGACAAATTTGCTGAAGAATTCTCTGCACAATCAAGTCAAAGCCTTCAACTGAACATGACTTTCACTCTTTGTACTTACTGAGAATTGACACCGGTCCAAGTTATTTATATCCTTAATAAAAGGAATTCCTTTTCTCTCTTTTCATTCTGTGGATTATTTATCCTCTGTCTAATAATTCATCAAAGCTGGGAACTGCCAGGGTTGATGGGAAGCAGTCTTGTTTTTGAGACTTTTTGTTGTGATGTCTTTTTTTTTTTTTTTTTAGTTAAACATTCTCAAAGAAATTTTAAATCTAATTCTTCTGGGCCTGTATCAGAGAAAACACCCAAACTCTTCTTTACCCTCTGTGTCATACCCTATATTCTTATTTTTCCTTCCTCTCATGTACAGGCCTTAACTTTCAGGGTAATTTGAATAGTTTTTTTATCTATTTTTATCAGGCTGCTCCATAGCTGAGCACTCTGACTAGGAAATCTGATTCTGGGTAAAATTATTTTATAATAAAATAATTCCTGAAATAAGCATTTTTCTGTTATTACTTGGAGTAATTGGTGGTAGCTTTGAGCAATAACAGGTGAATATTGCAAGAGATGTGGTGACTATTAGGAAAAATTTCGTTCATTAAATATTTTTTTTATTTCATGTGAAGAAAATTTATTAGTGTTAGTGGATAATTCACCCCAGCAAAGGAGCAGAACCCAAGATCCTCAGCCATGCAATTAGCTCAGGTGGGAAATATAAATATCCATTTCCTTTGGAAGAAAAAGCTTCAGTGTTTTCTGTTATTTTTCAGCCCTTCCTGAGTGTTCCAAAGCCCTTGAGACAACACCAAGAACTTCTGGTTTAGAGAATTGTATTAATCCAACCAAGGGAAGGAATTCCAGGGATGAAATGTGATTTTTTTTTTTTTTTCCCCAGGAAGGATCACATGAAATCCAGAGTGCTGATCAATCAGGAAAAATTTTGGAAGGAGCAAATACTACGTAAGTCCAAATAACAAATTTAAGGGACTCAGGCTCTGCTTGTGAATATTTCATGAACTGAAGATAAAGTTAACTTTGACAAGCTATTATTTTTCCGTTTCTGATAATAAGCATTTTCATTTTGAGTTTCATGAGATTTATTATAGTTCAGGAATTAAAAAAAAATAATAAATATTTCTGTATTAAGAATTTTAGGGGAATGAATTAATTCATAATGCATGAAGAAAGGAAAAAAAATTACTTGCCTTTGAGTTTGAAAAATAATTTCTGATTTATTTATTTTTTTAGTAAATCATTCCTCAAAATTCCCTCTCTGTGTCACTATATCCCTGTGTGGAAATTAAATTTAATAGTTGTGGTAAATACACAATTATGGTTTTGGTAAAAAGAAACATCCTAAACTTGCAGTTTTAAAGGTTCTTTTTAAATTTATCTGAATTCAGTGTTGTCTTCTAAACTGCCTGGAGTTCATAGAACAAGGCTAAAGTCTCTCTAATTTCCTAATTTCTGCAACCTGATAAATTAAACTGCCCTTCTTACCTCTGCAATTTACCAGTATTTGAATTTCAGTAGGATCAATCTCTGCTGCAAATGTTTCCTTGGAATTTGATGCCACGCTAATGATGCAACAACCCTTTTAGACATGAATTAGTTCTTCAGAAATTCCTTTTTCCTGAAGCTTAATGGTCTGGCAAGCCATGGATGGTGGTGCTCCAGCACCAACAAAATCTTCCACTGTAATTATTTTTCCTACTTTCCATAACTTTCTCCTTATCCCTAAGAGAGGGGAAAACCTTTCCCTGTGTCCTTGTTCCACGGGGTTGTTCCCAAGCCAAGGATCTTGTGGTGAATGGAGCAGAGCAAACATCACTCTTGCTGCACACGTGAAATTCGGTGCATTCCTCATTTACAAATCCCGAGGTGTGATTTTCTATTGATATTTTTTGTGCAGATAATCTTATTTTCTTCTCCCCATTCCTCAAAAAAAATTAAAAAACAAAACCCCACCAAATCTAAAAGGGAATAGTGGCTCCACCTGGCTACCAATAAGCTGGGAGGAAAGGCAGATGATCCTATTTTGAGGTGCTTGTGCCTCCACCAGCCAAGCTGTAGGTGCTGTCACCGAACAGATGACAGAGCAGTGATTTGTGTAAAGAGAGAAACACCTTCTCCAGCGCTCTTTAGGAGTGCCTTAAAACAAAAGCTATTCACTGGAGGGCAATGAAGAGTTGTTTTCATCTCAGTTTTGCTTTCTGCTCTCCTTTGATCTAACACGAAAATCATTACAGCTTGAGATAAGGCAGCAGACAAGACCCCCGAGGAGCTCTTTGTTATGTAACGCTCCATCCAATTCATTATTTTGGGACTCTCTCCCCTCGAACAGCTTTTTCTGAGGGATCAAGTCAGTCAAAGCCACGGTGGGTTTTTTTCAGCTCTGCTAAAATCTGCCGAATTACACGCTCAGTGAATTTCCACAGCTTTTGTTCGAGTCGCTGACAGCACCTGTCATTTGCCTTTTTATGTCTTAAAAGCTGCTGGTGGCAGCATAATCAAAGATGTTGAGTAAAAAATATATATCCCAGAGCAGTGGCCTGTAAAACAAGCCTGGTTATATTTTAGCAAATTCTCTGTGTGTGTGTGTCATAATCTGTAGTTTTTGGGTGTAGTGTTTTGTTGTTTGTTTTTTTGTTTTTTTGTTTTTAAACTTGTGTGTATCAACACTTTACAGCACAATCTGGTATCTGGGTGAGTTAGTAAAAGAAGTGCTGTTAAAACAGAAAATGGAAATAAATGTGGTTGGTTTTTTTTTTTTTTAATAGAAGGGGGGAAATAATTGTTTTACCAATTGAGTATTACAGCCCAAAAAAGAGTCAACCATCTCTTCCAAGTCTTTAGCAAAATTCTGATGTTCAAGGGCTTATTACTTGGATTTAAATTCTCAATAGTTATAAAAGTGTCATGATTAAAGGCCCAGTGCTTTTGCTGCAGTAGAAAATCACAGCCCTCATGGAGCTGGATTTTAATCTAGGAAATCAACATTTTTCACTTCTTCACCCTCTTCCCTATAAAGTAAAATAATCAATGTTACTTTTCATTTTTTAATCTAAAAGCTTCATTCCTTTTCTTCATTTCATTCCTAAACTTTTACTATAGTGGTGTCTCTGTGTAAAGAAACCACCAAAGAATAGAGACATCTTTGGTGCCCTAAGACCACCCCTGAAAGGAGAAATGGCTCATTCTTTTAGGGGACAGAGGATAACACTATGGTAAATATTTCATTGAGATTTACACTCCCTAAAGGTCTAAAAATAGCTTATTTTTTGGTAGAAAATGCAGTGGAGGGAGCCTTGCTGATACATGTGGGGGCACCTCGTGCATCTGTGGGGAGCACTGGGAAAGGCTGGGAAATTTTCATAGGGAATTTCTTTTAAAAGGAAATGCATCTTTGGAGGGAAAAGACTCTGTGAACGAGCAGAAAGCCTGAAGCTGATGATTTGTCCCATTCTGAGGGGCCATGAGCAGGAAATGTTGGATTTGTTAGAAACCAACAAAGCCTGTTGTTTCCTGCAGTACCACCATCAAGCCACCTCCCCGACAGGGATTGAATTGTGGGCTGCTTGGGCTGAAGTGGATGCACTCTTAAGAAATAAATCTTTGATAATATAATAGTTTCATGCAGTGCAACAAGGCCTGCAGTTTGTTGTACATCTTCTGTGAACAGCAGCCTCTGGTAATTAAATGTCATGTCCTCTGAATGTTGGGTTGTTGTTGGGTTTTTTTTCCCCCTCAGTTGTCACTGGATCGTTTGGACAGGAAAATTCTTTGTGTTTTCATAACCTAAGTAGATTTTTATGATGAGATTTTGCTGGCAGATTTATTCCTTTCATTCAAAGGATTACTTTTATTCTTCTGGCCTGATGCAATTATGAGATGAACAGGCTGAACCTCTGAAGAATTCAATGGGTTTCCTCTTTCCTAAATCAAATTCTGTAATGGGGCTCTAATTTTGTTGTGTTCTCCTTCAGGACTTAAAACGTATTCTGTGGTAATTTTTTTAATTACATTATGAGGTATTTTTAAATTGCATTTTACAAGTATTTTCTTAATTCAGCTGCATTATAAGGTGTGATTGAAGGGCAGTTCTAGTTGTCAGGACATCAGAAGAAGCTGCTGTTCTCCTAGTCCCAAAAATCAAATGTTTGAGTTAATAAACTATATGTGTTCCAAAACCAGTCTGGATTTCCACCCATCAAGGCACTGCAGGTTTTATTTATAGGCTTGCTTACTGGGTTGATTCAGGAGGAAACTGAAACCCAAACCCGCTGTTATCCAAAGAATTCCTACACTCAGCCATTTGGGAAACATAGTACTTCAGGGATGGAGAGGATAACAAACTTAATGGGGTAAAAAGTAGTGTTTTTCAGTCTTTTCCAACATGTTTTGATCCAGGGGAGAACAGGTAACTTTGCAGGAAATTCATCATTTGCATGATGTTTTTTCCTATAGGTTTTGAGAGGTTTAAAAATTCCTTTTAAAGCCTGGCTCATCAAAGCCCAGCCTGCTGGGGCTGGTGGGGGGAGAGATGCCTGCCCATCTCAGTGACAGTCTTGGAGATGTTAATTTTTGCCACTTTATGCAGTAGTTGGAATTTGTGAATCTTTTGCAGCGTTCATAAGGGATTATAGAATATTTCTAGGAAAAAAAAAAAGAGAGAGAGAGAAGGAAAAGTAGGTTAGACTTGAAAGTTGTACAATATTCACAAAGGCTGAGAAAGATGCAAGCACCTGCATATTTCTAAACTGGCAGGAGATGTGAGGTTTTTGTCCTGTTTAACAGAACTAGTTGGAAAATAACTTGGGTTACACCGAACGTGAGTAAAAATGTGGGTAAGAATAAAAAGTGCTTTCAGAAAATCAGCAGTATCTCATTAAAAACAAAGCCAATAATATCCTTTATTCATAATCTCCTTAGACCCTGTTTTTTTGTGGTTTTTTTTTTTTTTTTTTGTAGTTAGGGTTAGTTTTTAATGATTATATTTTCTGTAAGAGGTGCATGTAGAAATCTCAATAGGATAAGCTGTGCTTATAAGGACCCTTTCCAGGGCTTTGTTGTTGCTGGGTTTGCTTTCCTTGGGATAGAGGGAGGGGCAAACCCACATTTATTTTAAATTAAGAAACATAGTTTTACTCTTCTGAGCCTCACTCCTCTTATTTCATGGTAAATACTTTCAAAGATAAACAGTGGGATCTCAGCATAATTTAGGATTATCAGAAAAGCTTAAATTTAGCCTAATTCTTTTGACACAGTGAGAGATTTATCAGTGGTGATTTTGGGAAAAGTTATTGTAGGAGGGTTGAGAAATTTTGGAAAATGTAACTCATGGCATGTTAATGAATATACATTATTTCCTATGCCAAATTAATTGATCTACCTCATCACATATAGGAATATTTAATTTAAAAACAACCATATGAAAACTTTTTTTAATGTCATTGGTTTAGCAATTGCAATCAAAATGATATTGGGGGAAAACCAAAGAGACAGAAAAGCAAAGTGTGCATTAAAAAAAACCTCCTGAATTCATTCCTATACCTACATTTCTTTTCCTTAATTTTGGAGGTAGAAACCCTCTATGGAGAATACTAAATATGAATAAGATTAAAAAAAAAAAGGTGAAGCTGGTATGAAATAATTCTGGCAGTTCTGCTTGAAAAATGTCAGTCTCTCTCAACATCCCTATTTATAAGTCTTGCAAATACTGTTGAACTGGAGGTCCTCATTCCAATCTGCAAGGAGAGGACGTGCCAGAGGTGGATTTTTCCTCCCCCTAAAAGTGAGTGGAGCTGCCATGTGCTCCCTGCTGAGGGGCACACGTTTGCCAGCTCCTGCTTCTGAGGAGTGAGAAGAAACCCAAATTTGCCCTGAGATAGTTCTTACATCTTCAGAGCGGTGAATAATTGATGAGAGCCCCACTCTCAACTCACAGAGGGAGAGCAATTGTTTGAAGGGGAGGAACTCTTGGGTTTAAGACACTGTGGTCGCAGAAACGCAGGAAGAAGAAATAAATGAGCAGAAGTTCAGGGAGTCCCCCCATAAATGTTCATCTGATTCCTTGATTCTGTTACAGTGCTGAAGATCGATCAGCCCTAGCAGAGCACGTGTGGTTTAAATACAAGGGGTTGTAAACCAAGTCTGAGAGGGAGAAAGTAGAATTTCGTCCCTGCAGCATCCAGCACGAGGCTCAAGGGAAGGGGCACTCAGGTGGCCGAGAGTTTCTGGCAGTAGTTTCTTTACAAACAGAATGAAAAGCACAAATTAAATCCTTTATTCCGTGAGACACTACAGGTATTTCTTTCCACTGCTTGGTGGAAGCTTCTGATCGATAATTCCAAGTAGCTCATACTCCTCTTAATAGAGTAATCCTTCCCTGGGCACCAGCCATCAGTAAGACCACTGAAAATGTGTTGCTTTCCACCATATGCTCCCTTAATAGCAAAAAAAAAAAAAAAAAAAAAAAAAAAAAAGAGAAATATTAAATACATAATGCTTTAAAACCCAAGATCTTCACCCCTTAATTTGGCAGTTTGCAAAATGTGGCATTTGGGAGAATCTGGCAGCACAATTGTCAGAGCAGCTCTATCAACACAAGGATGGAAAACAAACTCCCTGGCAGCAGCAGGCACAGCTGTGGGTGCCCACTCCCTCCCTCTTCCTACCATGGAGAGCTTTTTTAGCCTAAACTGTTTGTGATTAGAAGGGGGAATGTGAGATTAGAACTGTCTGACAAAAAAAGAAAAGACCTTTAAGTGCAGTTAATGCCTCTGCAAAATACTTTTTTTCATAAACTTGGTAGTTGTTTTTAAAAAAAAAAAATTAAAAATCAGCAACCTGCCATCTGGAAATAACTTGTAATAATTGGGGGTGTGAGTGACAAAGGAATTGAATGTGAAAAAAAAAAAAAAAAATATTGTTTCTGCATGAAAAGTTAAACTTTGACCACTTCCACCTCATCAGGGGACTGTTCAGTGTGGACCCCACAGAGGGAGTTTAATGACTCTTAGCCCTGGGTTTCCTTGGGTGTTTTTTTTTTTTTGTACATTAAGTGTATGGAAAAGAGCAAGAAATATCATGAATGTAGAATTTATATAGAAACTTTTTAGTGTTCTTGCTAATTGTTGTCAGTTTTATTAGAGAGTCTTAATTCATGCTGAAGGCACTGGAGCACCTGAGCTTCCCAAACCATCTTTGCTGTGTTTCAGGTCTTTAAAAGAGAGACAAAATGAAAAGGAACACAACTGAAATAAGATGAGGTTGCTCATGGCTGCACAAGCAGTTTATGTGCATTCCTAGGCTAATTATAATGTTTCTTTTAATGCCATTTATTTGCATATCTTTTGGTGTATTATACAGCTTGCAAATTCTTAGCAGGCATTTGGAAACTATTATACATTATTACTTCCTTAAAATCATAACACTTAAATCAGGTCACCCAGCTGTTTAGCATCTGATAACAAGATTAGAGGGATTGATTGTACTCTCTGTAAGACTGCAAATACCTATTAATCTGGGAGTCTTTGGAAGTTAATCAAAATGATATTTTTCTTCTGAGAATGTTATAAACAGTGGAAAATACATTCATAATTTGCAACGGGTATTTTAGGCTCTAAGGTACATTATTCTTTTTGAATACTAATCTTTTCAGCCCTTGCTGTAATTATTCCAACTTCACACAGTAGATAGTTAATACTCCAAGTTTCTGCTATTTAGTATGTTGGAGCTGTCCCCGTTTTCATTAATTCCATCAATCAAACTTAACTCTCCTCCACCTCTAAGAAGTAATTATAATTATTTTTATGACCATATATATGCTAATGAAAGAACTATTTCATGACATTTTAATTAATTCTCAAAATGCTTATGGTTTCAACACTGACATTGTCTTGGAATGACTAGTGCAGAGAAAAAAGGCAAATTATAAAGTTATGGCTAATTGGAGTAAAGCAGGAAATACTGGCAAACACAGTTGGAGCCATCTTGGTTTGGTAATTCATTTGGCTTCTAATTTTCCTTTGTGTAATTATAAATGTAAATGTTTTTGATTTCAAGGCAGTGTAAACCTACGTTTTGTGGAAAACTTTGACATGTGGATATTTTTCAAAATTTTTACTTTTCTGTATCTTCTCTCTCCTTGTTCTTTTGTTTGTTTCTGAAATTTGTTGGCAAAATCTGGCTCCCACCCCCTGCCACCACGTGAAAAAACAAGGGAGCAAACTCTGAAAATGACAAAACACTTTCATGCAAATGGAAATAACATAATAAATAGAGCAAAATAGTAAATGGAAAGGACTTTGACTTCCAAAGGTGTCTTAAGCCATTTCAATGCCCAGAACAGAAATTGCTGAAGTAATTTAGGAGTACACAGAGAGTCAATAAAACCTGTGTTCGAAAATCAAATGGGATAATTTTTGAAAACAAAATGAGTGGAGGGGAAGCTTCCAAATTTTTGATTTGGCTTTAGCTTCCTGCTTTGCTTCATTTCCGAATCTCAGCCTTAAGCACACAATAAAATAAATGTTGTTTGATATCTTAGAATCCTAAATGACCATCTGGCAATATGGGAGCCATTGGGGATGGTGTTGTAGGAGGGGATTTATTGAGGACCTGGGTTTTTGGAGAACTGCAGAGAGGTGGAAGGGGAAGGCACATCCTGGTGCTTAGAAAGGCCTGAACAGAAGATAAGAGTCCCTGCCTGTGGTGGGATGTTGGAACCAGATGGTCTCTGAGGTCCATCCAACTTAAACCACTCTCTGATTCTATGAAATTAGTGCATAGGCTGCATCTTTTATAATTTTTTTGATTGACATCCCAAGTGAATTGACTGACCCAGCCCAGGAAGGATCTCAAAAGCTCCTCGTCCCTCCCTTTGATCGCACCATGCCGTGCCAAAGGACCTGCTGACTTGAGCCAGGCCTTTGACTCAGCTTAGATTTAAACTCTTCAGATCTCTTTCCTTCTCCACCCAGGCCTGAGCTCCCATTTTCTGCTCTGAATTCCTGCAGTCTCCTCTCACACATCAGTGTCTGAGGCAGCAGAGCCGTTCCTGCCCTGAGCCCGGGGGAACTTCAGAGCGCGGGGATTTGACAAATATTTGCATTATAATGGCAAACAAGGGTGAACATTAAAGACAGCAAAGATGTGCCAGCATTGGCACAGGCACTTTTCAAGGGAAGAGTCTTGCAGAACTAACAGTGTCATTTCTTTTTCTACTCATCATTAGCAATTCCTTTGTCAGCACATGTTGTGTTCATTGGCCCTTTCCTGTCAAAACGGTGTTAAGGGCGAGTGCTTTGAGTTCAGGCATTTGTGGGGCGCTGGAGTTCTTGTTCTTATGCATGAAAAGCTCTAAAAAGGGATGGTTATGTTACGGTTTGGAGGAGGGCAGGAAAAATCCAGGTGTTTCTTCCTGCAGGGCGTTGAGTAGGGGCTGAATTCTGGTGGAAAATCTGGGAGACCCTTCTGGGGTCACAAAGGTTGTGTCTGTGCTGGGCTTGGGTCCCAAATGCACAAATTTCATCCCTTCCTGCACAGGCATTGGCACGTTCAAACATCCTTGCCCCCTCACCCCTTTCAGCACTGATGACCCTCCTGCAGAAATAAAATCTTGCTGTTCCTGCTGTCTCATCTTTACATCTCGAAGAAACATCTTTACAACCTCCAGGAGAGTCACATCTGACGGGCTTGTTTGCTTTGCTCCTGCGTGTGATGTGAGGTTCCTAAGAGCTCTTTTTGGTGTCACCTCCTCTGAGGGTGACAGGCAAAAGTGCTGGAGGTTGGAGCACATCCTGGCTGATTATTTCCCTTCTATTCTGTCTAAATTAATTTCTATTTTCTCCCCCTAAAACATGATTTTTAAGTGAAAGCAGCCGTTGACTTTTTTTCCAGGGGCATTTTCTTGGGTCAGTGAAAGGGTCTAAATATGTCCTTGGAAATTCTGCACAGTTGCCTGAAGAATGAAATGAATTTCACAGTCCTGGACCTCAATCTTATAGTACGTTTGTTTGTTTGGTTTTTTTGTCAATAATTATTTCTAACCTAATGAAGCTCCTAAAGGGAAAGTTAATTTAGAAGATCTAAAGTCTGTGCCCAGATGCACACTGTTATACCATGTTCTGGAACTTTCTTTGAGGTATTCAGTACCTGTTGCTAAATTATGGAAAAACCTACCAAAATAAAGTAAATGAAAATGTATCGGTGGAATTTCCATGTGCTGGAATTTATGGTGGGGTTTTTTTGTAGGTTTTGTTTGGTTTATTTTGGTTTTTCCCTTTTTTTTTTTCTTTTTCTTTGTATGTTTTTTTTAGGGGGGAGGTTGCCGGGGTTTTTGTGGTTTGGTGTGGGATTTCTTTGGTGTCTCTATGATTGTTTTTTTGTTTTGTTTGCTTTTTTTAAAATTTGGTCACATGAAAGTATCAGGGCAATAATGAGATATATTTAATTTCTGTGCATTTAATATACTTCTTAAGTCTTCTCATGCCCTCTGTAAAAGTGATTGAGCAACTCAGTTGGAAAGCAGTTGGTTTTGAAGTAGATATATTAAAGGGGAATAAAAGAAGCAGAAATGATTTATTTTAGGTGGAGAGCTTTAGGAAGCATTGTGGGTTTTCCCATTAGGCTGTAGAGGTGTCTGGTGTTGTGTGTGACCTTCTCCACAGGACCTGCATTGAAGTTCTCTTGCACAAATGGCTCTGCTCTCCTTTCCCACCGAGGCTGCAAACACAAAACCAATTTCCTTTGACCCTGATGGCCCAAACCCACCCAGAACACCCCATAATTGTCTGAATCAGCCAGGAATTCCCCCTGGTGGCACCACAAGGAGCAGCTGAGTCAGCAGAGCAGTTCAGTCAAACTGCCCCTAAACGAAACTTTCTCAAATATAATGCCAATAATCGTTTCATCCTGCTTTGTACAGTGGCTGTTTTTTAATCCCCGCTACTGAAACCTTTTCCTTTTTATTTTCCAAGGGCAATTAATTCCCTGAAGTTCAATATTTTTCTTTTTGAAGCACTGTGGGGATAAACACTAGTTTTTCTCTAGTTCTCAATAGCTGCTGCTTTTATTAAAAGACCCAAGAAATAAATAAATAAAAAAACTTGCTGTTTTTATTGACTGATACTTGAGGTGTTTTTTATGAAGGCAGTAGAGAAAAAAATCAGCAGCAGTTTTTCAGGTGAACATTTTGTGTGGGATTTCCTTTCACCACGTGGTTTGTGTTTTAGCAGAAGACAAATCTCCAGTGTTTTGATCCAAAACTGAGTCAAACCAAATCAGAGTTTTATGATTCTGGCAATGCAGACCAGACATCCAGACCCTGGAGACTCAGATCAGTTAAGAAATTATTGGTCATATACAAAAATTGGGTATAAATAGCCCCACAAACAATCTATGTTCCTTTTTTAACAACACTGATCTAACCCCTGCTGTATTTTAAATGCATTAATTTCTGCAAAATCTGTGGTATTAAAAATGTAAATGAAAGTTTTAATGCAAGGAAACAAATTTCTTTTAATGTACTATAGGCGCTTCTGCTTCCTGAGAATTAAATTGCATGTAGATGTGATTGAGACTTTGGAAAAAAAGTGATGTTCATATACAGATAAATGATATTTAATGGCTTTGAGTGGAGGATCAGTTTACACCTTGAAGAATTATGCAAATTTCTGTCTAAATGTGATACTGCTGGGTATGATATACACCAAGTAAAACCACTTTGAAAACCTATTAGAAACCACAAAGGTTAAGCAGGTACAATAAATAACATCCAAGTGATAACAGAGTAATTGATGCCACAACTGCAGGGATATGTGCAGGGGATTATAATTAAATTGCTGAGGATTGCAATGCAGGTGGCAAGAGCTGCTGATGGACTCAGTGCTGCAGAAACTCATAAACACCCACAACTGTTTGTAACTAGAAAAAATCTGCCCCTGTAAAACTAATTGTGTGTTCAGCACTCTGGGCAGTAAATGTGTGAATAGGTTGGTGCTTTTCTGGCATATTTTGATTCCTCGGGCTGTTAAAGGGGGAGGCTCTGGAAGGTGTCTCAGGGTTTCGTTTTCTTTGAACCAGCCCTCGTGCTGTGTTTTATTGGAGATGGGGTTTAAACCTGAGTTCAGAGTCCTGTGTTCTTTCTGGTGGAAGAATTTACAGGTATTTATATCTCTACATTCCTTCTCCGCCCACCCCATCCCACGGTTTTACAGGAGCAATCCCTTGCCAGAAGTTGAAGTGAAATGAAGAAGTTCCTCTTAAATTCACTCTTAACTTCATCCCTGTGACCTGACCCTGCAGCCCCAGTTCATGAAGCAACATTTGTGCTTGAATTTTTGCCAGATTTCGTTATAAAAAATGTTCTTATTTCTGCTTGCCTCCTCCATTTCCCTATAATATTATGGGGAGAAAAACACCTTATTTTTCTTTGTGATGTTTTCTAGATAACTTCTCTTGTATTGTTTTCTGCTTTTTAATAAAGGGAAAACTGTCCCTGAAACTATTTCCAGAGAAAGAGACAGTTTATATTCAGAAGAAAAGCTTTTTAAAAATATCTTTTCTTGTCTGCTTATAAATCTTTGTCATCACTAAACTCCAGCAATCAAATAAGAACAGTTAAAACAGTTCAAGAAAAAAAAAATTGGCTCTCCAGCAACCTTGGTAGCTTTAATGATCTGGTAAAAGACCAAACAAATAGACATAACTATCATAAAAAAGCTATTACATAGCTCATCTCATTCGAATTGTTTATGGGAGAAAAATTAAAGTACTTAAACCCATCAGAGGTTTCCTTTGCTTTCAGAGTCTGTCCTTTCCCCCTGAGCTCAGTGAAGCCATTAAGGCTTTTACTCTGGGAAGGCCTTGGATAATGAAATCCAGACTGTCTCTTACTTGAGGAAAATGTGTCAGTTCACTGATTTGCTGTCTCTGTTCCAGTCCCAGCTGACAGCACTGGAGTGTCTGAGTCGTGGGGGCTCATCTGTCCATCCCCAGATATTCCTCATTGTCACCCCCAAGTCTCCTAAAGTCTGTGGGAATAAGGTAGTTTGGACTTTAGGTGGGAACAACGAAGTCTCAGTTCCTTATTTTCAATGTAAAAAAATAATCTTGGCTGATAAAAAATAAAGAAACTCTGAATTAATTTCTTTCAGCTCTACTTGTTGGAGTAAGGCTTTGCTTTGCAACCTGTGCTGCACCTTGGGAGTGTAATTAAGGTTTTTCCTCTTTTTCCCTTGTAAGTATTTTTGTACTACCCATAAACAGCAAAATACCTCTTAAAATATCTAGTTGTACCCTAATACATACAAGGATTAACCAATTTCCCTTTTCCCAGTACTTACATGTTAAGTATGTGCTCATAGGGCAGAGATAATTTTAAATGAGTAAATATTTGTGTGTTTTTTGCCTTTTTTTTTTTTTTTTTTTAGGTTTTGGCAAATGTTTAAAAGTTTGTTTCTCTTGTTAGTGTTTTGAGTGGGTTTTGTTGTTGGGATTTTTTACTTTTTTTTTTTTTTTTATTTTTTTTTAATCTAAACCTTTGGGAAGCCTCTAAAGCAAAGAAATTTGTACTCAATCTTTGTTCCTGATGCACATTTGCTGCCACAGACCAATTCTCTTCCCCAGCTTTAAGGACAGCTTTCTTTCTGCCAGAGTGATTGATTCGCCCTATAAATCAGTGCCCACATAAAATTCACAAGGAACAAGTGGTGGGTCATGTAGCAATGAACTGATGGTGAGAATTTGCTTCCTTGCTTGTGTTTCTCCCTCTCTAATTCTGGTTTTAACCATTTTCATGCCTCCCTTTAAAGACTTCATTTTAATCTCAGAGTGTGTTTGAATTTGGACTGAATGAGCCTAAGGAAGCAAAGGGGGAACAAAAGCCAGGGAATCCTTGTAGGCTGGAAGTCCCTGATGCTTTTTATTGTCCCTGGAATAAATAAAAATACTTCCTGTGTGTTGCCTGGCTGCAGCTTTTATGTAGACCTTATTGTGAAGGAAACCCTAGTTGGATGCACTAATGAAGTAATATTTGCTGCTACTGAATTTAGGGGGGGAAAAAATCACTAATTGCTACCTTGAATCTGTGAATTAAAGAGAACTCAAGGAAAATGTGAATTTCTGCTGTAAGTAAGGATATATGGCACGTAAATTGATTTAATGTGTGTTAAAAGGTAAAATAAATATATTTTTCACTTTCTAATAGAAATAGATGGGCTCAGTAACCAGGAATCAAACACACCTGCCCAAACCTGCTTGTTCAAAGACCTTGTAGATCACTAGAGCTGTGAGGGACCTGCAACCTCCTCTACACAGGTTTTGTAGGAAACACAGAATTTTTGAGAGCTGATGGCCAGAAACCTTAGTTTTGAAAGTGATAGCAACTAAAGGGTGTAAAACACAGAGAAATTGTTTCACAGAATGAAATGGAAGTGGTTTTTGATGTTCTGGTAAAAACACATTGTGGCCCTGATGGGGTTAGATATTCCTTTTTCTTAATGAATAATTGTCATAAATAGCTTTGAAATTTGGCAAAATTTGGTAGGCTCAGGTGTGGGTACCTAAAATGCTTTAAAACCAGGAACTGGGCTGTTGTGTCATGCAAGAGAGATGCATTGCTAGATTTCCACCTTGCAGTACTGATGATGATGATGATGATTCAAGGATGGTGGGTTTTGAGGGTCTCTCTCTCTTCTCTTTCTCTGTCCTGTTCCTTTGTATCTTTGTAATTCTTTCCCAGTTAACTCTAAGAAGTGAAGCAGAATGAGGAAATATTCTGGGGGAGGAGGCAGCTCTGAGGAGGAAGGAGGTGCTGAATTATTATTAGCAAAAGACCTGCAGAGAGAACTCCTGTTCGAGGACAGTCGGTGACATTCTGAACAGACCTTGCATGACAAATCACTTGAAGGCTGAGGAAAAAAAAAAAAAAAGAATCCAAAAAAATCTTTTACATCCTGCAAGGATGTCACCAACTGTCGGGGACACGCAAGTGGATTTTCCTTTTTTGTTTTTATCTTTTTTTTTTTTTTTTTAGTCTTGCCAAAAGAGCGTTTGGGAGCAGAGTTCCATTTGCCCCAGGCTCTGCACAAATGGATGATCTCTCCATGGAAGGATCTGGAACATAAATAGACAAGAGGATGTCTGATGGTTCCCAGATCACAAGTGGCAGACGACGTTTCTGCGTGGTTTGAGGGATTGGGGGTTGTCAGATTCGGGGTGAAGCGAGCAGGGTTTTCACTGGAGAGAAGCAAAAAGGTGGCAAAGGGCACAGGGAGGGTGACAGGGTGAGAGGAGAGGGGGGAAGGTATGTACTTTCTCACTTGTGGTAGGATGGATTTAGAACAAGCATGAGCAGAAATAGGGAGCTGGGAGAGATTTCCACGGAATCTGTTACCATCAGAGTGACGGGAAGCTGGGCTGGCAGCAGCAACCAGAGCTGCCTGCAAGAAGAGGAGGAGAGAGATTTGACTGAAACTCAGTGAAAGCAGAAGAGAAAGGAACAGTAATGTTGGAAAATTAGCATTTTGCTTTCTTTGATCTTTGTGACTCTACCCACAGCAACACATTTTATCGTTACATCCTTGTCTCCCCTGCAGATTTCACTGCCTTGACAAACACAATAGAAGATATTTTTTTTTCCCCCCTTGTTTATTTGTTCTAAAGAGTTTCAGCTGTAAGACTAGCTGTTTGACTTTGAGTTCAAACTTTAGGTGACTGTCATTGTTGTGGCTCTCATGGTGGGAAGATGAAAGGAGCTGAGAGGACAAAGTGCAGCAAACTAAGATGGGAAGAGTCTCCCATGGAAGTTTTCCACGCTCTCCAAATTGATTCTGAGGCTTATGGCTTTATTGCTTGATTAAGTGTAGGAAGGAGATATTATCTTTAAGTTTTCTTCAGTGATTCACTAAAATAATACCATGTATTGTATTATATAGGATACACTTGGGCACATATCCTGTAAATGCATGGAACAGGCATTATTGAAGAGGGAAACAATGGAAAAGGTTAAATGAAGAAACAGGAACAGAAAATGAATTTGAATCAGGTTTGGTTCTAGGAGGAGCTGAAGTACAAGGCCACTGAAGATTCAAACTAATCTAAAAAATAATTTTTTTCTCTCCTTCTTTAAATGAAGAAACCAAAAGACCTGATTTTGCTGAAAAATGCTTCATCTTGTGGTCTGAAATAATTTGCTCTGTTAGTCCTCAAGGTTGCTCACAATGCAAGATAATGTATTTAGGCTCAAGTTGGAATTCAGTGGTGCACTTGTTTTGTCTGAGATGAGAATTTTGTGTTAGCTGAGATTTATGTGCTTTTGGATTTATCTTTGAGTTTGTTTTTAACTTGTGCCAGATATATCTAAAGAGCCAGGTCAGCAAACTTCTGATTGCCTCACTAAACCAAAGAATTGGGTTATAAGAAGCATCATCCTTTGAATATCAATGAATAAATAGGAGAGAAATTAAAAAAAAAAAAAAGGAAAAAAAAAAGAAAAAATGGACTTGAGAGGTTTGAACTGGTGCAAACATGAAATGAAAACAAGATCAAGAAGTCCCAAAAAATGTGAACTGTGGTCCTGGACTGTGGGCAAACCTCCTGGAAGCCAAAATTCCCTTAACTCAGTCGTAGGTGAGTTATGTTCATGTGCTTAGCTGAGCATCTGGTTGGTAACTTTTCTTATCAGGGAATGCATCATTTTCTTGAATTTAAGGGAGTTTTGCAATCATTTTTTAGGGATTGGTGTTCCATCTTTTCGTGCCAGAGATGTTCAGAGTTTGCATAATATCTGACAGCAACTTTCTTATCTTCAAGACGTGGAGAAATGAGGGTTAGTGATTATGGAAGATAAATATAGGCAGTAATGATTAGTGAAAGGGCTTGATAAATGGGGTGGGGAATGGGAACAAATCCGAGACACAAAAAGGCAGAAACAAATGCTTAAATTTAGAGTTCTGTCCTCAAAAAGTCCCTGCCTGTCAAATATTGCCGCAATAAATGATGAAAACCTTGGCATTTGATATTTCCCAGCGACAGCCATGACATTGCTGAGATGTATGTTGAGAAGTCTTTGCCCACAGCAGGTTTGTGCAGCATCTGCAGCCTCTCCAGGAATCAGGCAGGGAACTTAAAGATGTTTTGGAGACCAGAACACACCGAGAGTTTGGGTTGGGCTCTGGGCCAGGGTGAAATCTTGCCTTTTTTGTGACAGAGGTGGTTTCAGTGCCAGTGGTGTCACTTGGGTACAGGCAGACAAAAGAGTTCTAGATGGTTGAACATTTATTTCAGGCCATTAAAAGTTTAAAGTCAACAATTTATGTGGGGAGCACAAAAATTGGATCTCCCCCTCTTGACATCAGTGACAGAAGTCCCGTGGATTTCCATGGAGCTGCATTTCATCCACATGCTCCTGGTGCCTTTTCCTGCTGTGCTTGAGCTGAGTTTTCAGAAAAAGCATAAATATTTCATTTTTCTCCTTAGAGCTTTTCTTTTCATAATTATTATAAAACCAAAGTGAAGACAAGTTGGCTGCTCGTGGCCTCACACCCCTACTCACCAGGCTACTCATTTTCATTCCTAATTCCTTGTATTTATTAATCTACACCCGCCTGTCATTTTTTATTTGCGTGTGTAGACTAAAAACTTTGTTTATTTGAATTATAAAATCACAAAGTTGAAGAAAATCTCTAAGATCAACAAGTCCAATCATCAGCCCAGCACTGCCAGGTCCACCACTAAACTGTGTCCCAAATCACCACATCTACAGAGCTTTTGAAAGATTCCAGGGATGGTGATTCCACCACTGCCCTGGGCAGAACACCTCAGGGAAGAGGGATTGTGCATCACCTGGCAAAAGGGATTCCATCTAGAGAAAAATCTTCTGGATGTTGAAATAGTAAAAAGAAAAAAACAAAACAAAGCACCCCCCGAAAAAAAAAACCAACCAACCAACAACAACAAAATATTTTTTTCATTAAGGCCTTTGAATTTGAAAATAACAATGAGCTAAAACAGAATGACCCATTATTGTGGTTGTTCTTTTTCTCTCGGTATTTTATGGAAGAAAAACAACGAAAAGGTCAGAAAAATTTCACGTGTCCCAAGATGATATCGGATGGATCCCGTATTTATTTTTCGAGGTACAATATTTAAATGTCAAGCCTCCCCAGGAGAAATAAATTATTCATTATAATTAGAAAATGTAATTTTTTTAAAAAAAATCATTTATTGGTGACTAAGCAGCATATTCAGTGAGAATGTTTCTTCTTTTGTACAATAACTGTGTACTTTGAGATAATGTTCTAATTACCTAATTGCAGCTATTGTATTGAACTGGAGGTTGAGATCCAAAGTGTCATGGCAACTGGCAGGAAAGCTCTGCAAGCCTCTGCTTTCTCAGTAGAGTCTCAAAAATAGCTCTTTATTGTAGCAAATAAGGAGGTAAATCTTCTTAACAAGATAAAGCTTGAACCAAGAAAGAATTTTCCCCTTTGCACTTGATGGTAAAGCATAAATTAAGCATTTCTGCTTCAATTTAATTAGCATAAGCCATCATAATAATGTAGCCATAAGTGTTTGCTTTTCCAGTCTAGAGCAAACCTCCTGTGCTCAAGAGATTTACGGTAAATCATTGAATATTAATTTCTTGGATTTTATTGAAGAACATTTTACACAGTCAGCTTAGGAGAGAGAGAACAATCATTTTCTTTCCTTTGCAGGAAAGATCTTATTTAATACTGTGATATTAACTAAAAGGAACTCCATGAAATGCTGCTCCAGTTTTATGATCTTGTTAAACTCTGGAGACTTCTGGGACTGGGAATTTCAGAAAATAGGAAGAGTATATTTTAAATATGTCTGACTCTGAATGTCTGATAGTATTATGTCTCTCTGTTCACTGAAGCTCCAGTGATCTCTCATTAACAGTTGTAATGCTAATTAGGAAGCTGCTTCTCACTTCAATTCATAGAAATATATGATTCCATTCAGGCTGAGTAATGATTGCAGAACTGCCATAAATTCAGAAGAGAGCTTGGCACGAATAAAGATCCCAGTTCAAGTCTAATAAATTTTAAAAGTTTAAAATGTAATGGATTAGAGTTTACTTGCACGCTGGTGCTCTGGTGACATAACCAAAGCAAAGGTTGTTACTGTTGTGCTAGTTCCCATAAATTATGCAGCTCATCCTCCACATTTGGGGTTTTGCTGTTTGGTTGTGATTTTTTTGTTGCTGTTTTTTTCGGTTTTTTTAGTTTGTTTGTTTTGGTTTGGTTTGTTGGGTTTTTTTGGTAGGGAGTGTGGTTGGTTGCTTTCCCCCTGAGAAATGTAAAGTTCATCTGTAGTGGACACAATTTCAGCTGACTGCTTATGCCTGTGCTTTCTGGAGAGCCCCATAATAATGTCCCATCAAACTGAAGTTTCATGAGCTTTTTTTATACTCTGTCATTAACTGATTTGGGAAACAAATATTTAGGAGGTCCATTTGCTTTCTATATGTTTGCCTGGGAAATGGGGGCAGCTGGGAGAAACCTCCTGCCAGGACCACTGGTGGTGTCCAGGAACGATTCCCTTCTGCTCCCACCACGGCCCTGATGGCACATGGGGCTGGACCTTAAGTGGTTACTGGAATTTTCTGCTTCCAAACTTCCCTTTCCCACGTATTCCACTTCCCAATGTATCTAACTTTCTTTCCACAGAGAAAAGCCTTCACAAAAATATGTCCTTTACCTGTGGGTTTGCACTGAGCAGCTGGAAAACGTGGACCTGGAAAAGAAATGCCAAAATTTAGGATCTTTCCATCCCTCCCCTAAATTCCAGCCCAAATAGCAAATTTATGGGAAAAGTTAACACTGATATTTGCTTCCTAGGAAATACAAGATGGTAAAAATATAAGTGATTGTTCCCTTAAATTCTGGAAATATCATTAATTCCACAGGCAGGAGGAGGCAGTGCCTGTTATTGTGGTAGATTTTGGTGAGGTAAGGACCAAACATTCATCCTGGTGCTACAATAGCTCACAAAATGCATATTTGCAAGGCTGCTGGTAATGGCATTTCATATCCAGCTGTCTGATGTGCTGAAACAACACTTGCATAAAGGAGCTGGAGACTTGAACCTCCATCTCCTCCATCGGGACACACAAACGTAACTCGCCCGTGGAATTTTGCGGCCGTAAACTTTTATATCTGCAAAGGGAGAGCTGGTCAGGAGGTAAATCCAACTGCAAGAGGAATGCAGAAGTGGTGACCAGCACACCACACGGCCTGGTTGACTGCACTTAATTTCCTCCGTGAGACTTGAGGCAGTGAAAGCAAATCCCAGGCTGAGAAGTCGCTGCTGCTCTCGCCGCTGGAATTCTGGAACGCCGGCTCTGCCTTTTATGAGCTCCCATATAAATCTCGACGAATCCACCATGAATAAAATGAATTGCAGCCTCCAAAGTTCTCTCATTTTGCTTTCTGTTGAACCAATACCTATCTCTAAACTTTTTTTTTTTTTCTCGTACCTAAGTGAAAATGTTTTCTCTAAACAGTTTTAAGTGCTTAAAAGAATATGTCATTTTCTACTTCCTAAACCCCTTTTCTGTCAGGAAAAGAATATAAGAGGTCCACAGAGATTAAGGATTCAATTTAAAAGTCACCAAATACTCATTTTTCTTATGAATATTTAGACCAGTGGCTTACCAGAGCTCACACCTGAATCTGTCAAATTCTGGGCTTATTTTCCTGGAGTCAAGGGCCATCAATTTCTCCTGTTTCTGTTCCTACACAGGATTTTTTTTTTTAATGCTCTGGCTGTTCCTTTACAATCCAGAAACATCCATTGCAGCTGCTCTGAGCAGGAGCAGAACCAAAGGTCTCTGAGCAGGAGCAGCAGGAAAACTGATCAGTCCCTCAGATTTCTCCATCGCTTTGGAACCCTCAAAAGCAAATGGAAATTCATGGAGAGGGAGGCCAGGATTGAGCATTTCCTTTTTTTTTTTTTTTAAATCCCCACCTTCTTTGCCAGTGGGGGTTACTGGATCCTCAGTTCCTCTGCTGTTCCCACATGTGTTGAAGGATTGCTTCGTCTCCAGCTGCTGGGAGCTCTTTTCTTCCTAACAAATGTCAAGAGCTGTTTTGCTAATTCCTCTCTTACGTGTCATCCCTCCTCATTAATTCTCCCAATGACAATGACATCTTTTCCAGAGACACTTTCCCCCCTCCCTGCCCCGAGCTGTCACCTTATTTATTTCTTCCTCTGCCTTGCCTTGAGGAACATGATAAACTTGAAGACAGTGCAGAAGGTTTCTCAGTTTGTTTAGGTTTTTTGGTAGAGTTGTGTAGGTCTGGCCAAAACAGGTATAAATCTCTCTGGTTTAATTTTTTTTCCCTTTAAATAAAGCTATTTTTTCTTAAACATACATATACCATTACAATGACTGAATAAAATAATTTTGTTAAAAGAAAATTATTTTATTTTATAGGGACCTTTCAGACTGTGCAGTCTGACCTCCAAATAGCAGAGCCAACAGTTTTGACTCAACACTGTAGAGCTACACCTGGTCTATCATGAAAATACCTGATGTTGACTTAGAGAAATCAATTAATGAAAAGCCTTTAACACCCCTATATTAACAACTAATAAATGCTGCTGTTTAGGCTGAATACCTTTAACTACCCTCCCTCCTCCAAATTGTAGAGTTTTGTAGAAATATTTCTATTAGATTTTTCCATGAGTTTATATTAGGGTGAACATTTCTTCTCTTTCTAGATCTCACCCTGTAATAATTTCTCCTGTTATGAGAATTTCTGCTGTTGCTGGTTTTAATCTTTTCTATTGCTCTGTTCCCTCTCAGAGGAAACACAGTTTTTTCTCTGGCAATGTTGCTCGCTTACTTACTCACCTTTCTTTAAATAAACATTTGCTTTTCGCTTCTTCTTTCATGAGGTGCTTCTTGTAAGAGGAATGCACACAATAAAGCAAGAAAATAAAAATTAATGCATGCTCAATCTTCTTCAAAGGTCAGGAAGGATCCAATAAAAGCTGATGGGAGCCAGGTCTGTGATTTACCTGTCTGGAAAATCCTGGCCACAGGCAATATTGTTATGTATTAAGCAGCAGTAACATGAGTCAGATCCTTTCCACCACACAGGAAGATTTTTTTTGTCAACCCAAAGACCACAGGAAAAAAAAAAAGCATTTAGTAGAAGAAAATAAACCCCAAGAAGTATCTCAAGTCTTATCTTGGAGTCTGTGACTCAGAGACAACAAAGGCTCTGAAGATGGAATGATTTGTACTAGATGGGAAATAATTCAGCTTAATGAAAATTAAAAAAAAAAAAAGAGATATGGACTTCAGAGTATTTGAATAGATACTCTTAAAAGAAATAAAATTTATGTACTACAAGGAAAGGTTCTGAGTACAATTAGGAGGAGGCAGCAGTTGGAAGAACAAATAGTGGTTAAAGCAAAATAAGAGAAAGCAGGAAAATAAATATCCAGCAGGTGTGCAAAGGTTTATCACATGTTCTTATCTTCTCCATTAGTACTAGAAATACTGCCAAATCTCCAGAAGTGTATTTAAATAATTATTCACTCAAAATGATAACTTCTAAAGTGTGAGGGTGGTGGTGAGGGTGAGATTGCAACAGTTCCATGGAATATCTCAGAGAGCCGCTGGGAACCTTCTGTTTGGATCCATCAGGTAACTGATGCGCCTCTTAATTTACATCTCAACTTCATGCCTGCAAGTTGAACATTATCTAAACTTCTCTAGTGCCTCCTCTGAAGCATTAATTCATATTTCTCACCAAGGTGCTGAGCAGGTGTTTTCCCTCTCCCATAAAATGAATAGTGTGTCAGGAAAATGTGTTTTCACACTGCATGGAGAAACAGCCTGATGCTGTAAAGTGCCATTGCAAGGGCTGGGAAGGCACCAAAAAGTCTCTCCTGGTTGTGAAAGTGGAAGGAAAATCAAACTGCTATTAAAGATCAACCCTAAAAAGGGAATTCATGATGCTTATTGTCCTAAGCAGAGATCTAAGATTCAAAACCTATTCCCCAGCAAGGTCTCCTACCCACACATGCTGTTTTCAGTAATAAATTAAGTTCTGGCTTGTGAAAAAAAAAACAACTAAACAAACAAATAGATTTTTTTCCATTTGCTTGAAAAAACTTTGCCGTGGTGGCTGTGAAAAAAATGCACATTTATAATTATAAGGGTATTACTTTACTTTGGTCCAACTAGTTTTAGTTCTTATATTCAAGGATTAATGTTTCAGTTCTTGTGATCATCTTGCAAAAAATTAAAAGAGAAGATCAGCATTTTCATCTTTCTCCCCAAAATAGAACCTGAGTCCTGTCTGACCAGCCTAGAAGAAAGGTTTTAAAGTTGAAGAGCCTTCAAGGGCATCCAAAAATTAACTTCACGTCATTAAAAATGGTTTCCCAGCTGATTCACTGTCACTGTAATTCAAAGTTAGTCCTTCCATGAAGGCTCAGCAGTAAAAGATTTCCTTCTCCAGGACTCTGAAACTTTTTGTTCTGGAGGTTTCCCAGAGACACCCCATGGAAATCTGAACTTATTCTTAAAGAAATGGAAAAATAAAACCCAACTGTAAGGCCACAAATGAACTTTAAAAAGCCAGACACACTTTTAGCAAAAAAAAAAAAAAAAAAATTCAAAAAACAAATTGCTTTTTATTTATGTTGTAAATGGTCAGCTACCTCTGTTGAGCAAGATAATTCAATCAGATTTTAGATTCTGAAGGTTTTTTTGGTGGGTTTTTTTTTTTTTTTTTTGGAAAAACAACCTTGAAATTGGGATGGTTCTTCAGCAGAGCAGTCAACGACATCATCATAACACTGTTTGAAATGTGCCCTTATCCATAGAAATTTGCCCAAAACAGCATTTTGTGGGGAAATTTCCAGAAACTCCTGCCATTTTCCAGCAGTGGGTGAATTACCCCATCCCTCAGATTCCTGAGGAAAGTTTGCACCAACCTGCAGGTTTTTTTGAGTGCAATTCTAATGCCACATTTACAAAACAAATTCAACACAATCTTCTCTTTTGGAGGAAAGGAGAGAGATTTTCCTGCCTTTTGAGCGAGTGGGGAAGGTGAGAAACAGCATATCCTTAGGAATATGAAGTGCTGAGATGTACAATTAGAAGAGGTGTCTAAAAGTTTAATTGAACAATGACATGCTGTCAGCAGCAGCTTAAATGCAATCCCATAATGACACTTGCTATAAACTATGTCAAAATGAAAAATAGGTGAGAGCTGACGTGTGGAGGGGCTGAGATTCCAGTGCTGCTGATGGATATTCCTACAGAAGCAAAACAAGTGACAGGAACGTAAACTACAGCACTGATTGCCCTGCAATTAAATGGAATTAATAAAAGTTGTAGGTAACAAAACATGGAACGGGACCTGTGAAAATAGGGACAAATTTTGACTTGGAAATCCTGCTGTAGGAGTCCAAGATTTAGGAATATCAGTTGGTTGGTCGCCTCTGGTGGCAGATTTGTGAGCTTTCTGTGAGACAAAGCAGCCAATTTTTGTTTTCCCCCCTCATTTTTCCACTCCCTGTGTCACATCCCGTGCAGGTTTATTGCTCCTTGGGAATTGTGAAGGACTTTGGTGGTGCTTTTCCTAACACAGCACAATGCAGCTCTCCCTCCCCGCTGCAGGGAGGGCTTTGATTGTCCCTGGGAATAAATTCCTGCTTTTCCTCTGGCTGTCACACTCCAGCCTCATTTTTAGTTTAATAGACCACACATTATTTTAGGAGAGCTCTCCCTGGTTTATTTTAGTGCCATCATCACAGTCAACCAAGTGCTGACTTCTCAGCTCAGCATCCCAGGATAAAAGGTATTTCTTCTCTCCCACATCCTTCACCTTGCATGAGTTTAATTTCAAACAAATCTGAACAGAGAGATATAAAAAAAAACCCACAAAAAAGTGATGAAACCCAAAATATCATCCATCTGCTTCAAATGCTTCAAGGTTTGATCGTGGGGTGTTGAATATTTCCTACTGTTTATTAATAGATAATAGCAAATGGAATTTGTTAAATAACTTCCAATAACATTATTAGGAAAAAAATTAGCATTTCTTTCATCAAATGCATTTTCTATTATTTACCAGCTCGTAGAGTTAATTTTAATAAGTGACTTTAATAATTAACTTTAATAAGTAATGCCCACAGTAAATAGTTCACCCTAAACTCTATACTGAATGCAGCAGACCCTTACTAATTCCCATTTTGCTAATCCTCACACTTTCTGACACACAGGAGCCTCTCCCTTCACCTCCCGTCTCTTTGCAAAGATTTAATATCATAATGTTTCAGTGACTCCTCAGCCTGCTGGAATCTCATTATTTATACAGCATAAATAATTAAACTAGACCCTCTTTTTAAAATTAAATGAGCCATGGATTTCTGAACTAGTTACCTTAGTTATAAATTGTGCCAGGAGCTGATCATCCCTCACTTGCAATTAAAGTGTTCACCGACCTCTGGCACTGAGGCTCCAGAATTAGGGAATTCACCCAAGCAAGGACAGACTGGCTGGGATGCAATATGGACAGTATGGACAAGTGCAGTGCTTATGATTTTTTTCCCCACTCCATTTTTTTGGAAGCCAAAAATCACTCCTTTTTGGTGACTATGTGTCCAGGTGGTTCTGCTGCTCACTCAGTAAATTCACTGTGTCACAAACTGGGGCTGTGCTCACATTCTGCACCCAGAGGTGCTTGTGGAAACCTCAGATTTATCAGGAAGAAGACACTTTTCCCCTTGCTCTTACTTCCCAGTTGTTATTCTATCATTTAACAGAGAGGCTGATTTGGAGAGCAGTTCCAACAGGTCCCTGCAATTACTATTTTTTAGGTAACTTGTTAAAAAATTATTTTTAATTGTTTAATCATTAATACCATTTCCATGCATATTTTGAAATGATAAAAAATAGCTATACACTATAAAAAAAAATACCCCTGGCCAAAGGGCAGTGCCCTCCCACCCAGGGAGGGAGTTTAGTTTTTGAAAATTGGCTTGTTTTAAACCTCATAGAGGAATATTTTTTTTTCTGAGTTACCTGAATAAATCTCTGCTTAATCCCTGGGTATGACAGAATTTCTGAACTCCAAGCTAACACCCAGCCTTTGGAAATCCTGATCAGCCACCCAGCCAGTCGGAGGGGCAGAACCAAACCATGGGCCAGGCTTGGGGAAGCTGCTTGTAGGGAACACAGCTAAACAAAAAAACACCTCCAAAATAAAAATCCCCATCCTAAAAGTGTTTAATGTCTCATCAGTACACAGGGCTGAGCTTAACAGAATATTAGAAATATGAATATGTTGTGTTTGTGCAGCAGAGCTCCAGATGAATTCAGTCTGGATGACACACCTGTAATTACAATGCCTTGGCCTCTTTAGCTGCAAATAAATGAGATTTGTTTGATGTTTTACACTGCACCACAGATAAAAGATCCCCAGCAAAACAGCCAACCTATTGCTTTGATCCCGTGTTGAAACACAGGGATGTAGATTGAGGTCTAAATCCAACTTTTCTGATGGCAGCACCACTGAAGGAGGGGTGTGTGTCTTGGTGTTTTAATTACTAAATAAAAGGAGTGAGAAGGATACTTTTTTTTTTTTTTCCTTGTCTGAAATAATTACTTTCTTGCCTCCTGGTCAGCAGAGCTCGTTTTGCTGACAAGAAACCAACAGTAAAAACACCTTCACAAAACTCAGGGCGATGTGACCCAGTGGCTGCTGCATTTGGAGGGTGGGGGAAAAAAACCCAAACTTCTCCTGTTCTTTATTTCAAATTGTTCATTGCATTCAATCAGACAACTACTGATGTGTTTAAAATTCAAGAGAACCAAAATAAAGATTGAGATTTTATTACCTGTTTGGAGGGAATTTTTGGTCCTCACAGAAGTCGCTGCACACCTGAGAAAGCAGAGAGTGAGAAAAATCGGTTTATAAGAGGTGTAGAAACTGTAGCAAATTGAAAGAGGATAAGAAAAAAAACAAAACAAAACTAAACCAAAAACAAAAACAAACAAACTCCTAAATCCTGTTATTGTTGTTGTTTTTTTTTTTTTGAATGAAAACGAGATTAGGCTGGAAAGTGCATAAATTTACACTTATTGAGAAGTGAGAAAACACACTGAAGAGCAAAAAAAAGAAATAATATCTAAGTTAAATGTAAAAAAACAATTAGAGAAGGAAGGCTTTTTATTTTCAATTACTTTCAGTACTCTTATAAGATACTAAAATACATCCAAAAATAGAATAACACAATTATTCTGGGAGATCAATGGAAACTTTCTCCATTGGGTTTTTTAATCACCTTTGCCTTCTGGATATCAAATGAAACACAAGAAATATGTCAGCAAAATAGATGTTTTTGAATTTAAAGATCCCCAGTGAAAGAGAGAAAGTTTGAAAGAAATCAACAACAGGCTTTGTAGGAATATTTTATAAATTATCTACTTCTTCTTTGCTACAAGTTACTCAGCTGTTCCATCCCTCATTTAAAGCCACATTTTTTTCAGATGTTTGGTCACTGAAAACAGAAATATTTTCTCTTTGCAGTGTTGTGCCAGCTCTTCTTTATTCCTCCTGATCCTTTATTTTAAAATAAACCTGCAAATCTCTAATTAAAAAAAGTCAAAATGCGTGATTAATTACAATTCAAGAGTATTTTGAAAGCAGGAAAGAAAATAAACAACTGTGGTAAAGTGAACAGATGGGATTACAAACTGAATTGCCATCATTAGCATTATGAGTCTGATAATTAGTTATTAGAATAATAATACATATTTAATATTAATATGAGATAACACAAGTGTTATTACAGGGACAGAGGAAGAAAATGAACTTGGAAGGTTCTAGTTAGGGATAATTGGAGTTGGACTGCCTGCCAGTGTCTGGGATTGACTTTCAAGGCTCTTGTGGAGATAATTCTGATTTTGTGAGCAGAACTCTGATTTTTTTAAAGCAGAAAGTGGCCTCAGTTATGATTACACATTGCAGAATTCAGTATGGCAGAGAGGATCAGCTGCTCCTGTAGTTCCCTTTCAGACAGTCTTCTGTATGAACAAAAGGCTTATAAAATAAAGTCTTATCTTTGCTAATACTAAAGTATTCTGTGCTTGATGCAACTTCCACTGAAACCAGTAAGAGTTTATTTATTTTGCAGTAAATAAATTAATTAATGAGGATGTTACCTATGAACACTGGTAACTTCTGCAGGCCATTTCCCCCATCCCTCTGCTGCCAAAGCTGTAGAGATGCACTAATTTCAGACCTCTGAACAGGATCCTGCCACCAAAAACCCATCCTAACTCATCAGTGCTCCCAGAAAACAGGGGTACAGCAGACCCTGAGTGGAAGTTTGAATGGATTAAACCCTGACCCTGTACAATTTCAGAAATCTTGTGTTTTCTGCCAAGCAACACATGATTTCTGGTTTATTTGATGGCACTAAATCTGGTTTTGTTGTGGGATTCAAGCTCTAAAAACTCACTGCATGTAGAAAGAAGATATTTAGAATTATGTGTCTATTGAAGACTGGCATTACTTGCTCTGAAGAAGACTATGAGCAAGTGGGAAGGCTTTTTATTAGTGAAAAAGGCATTGGTCTCCCTAATTCCTAATAAATAGAATAAAGGTGAGGGTATTTAAATGATAAATAAAAACTGAATACAGGGTAAAATAGTGTTTTCCCATTGTTATAGTTTATAGGAGTGTAAAATCAGGTATGATAGCTAGAACTGAGCAAATTGAAGTCAAATCAGGGAATTATGATGAGCTGCCAGGTTACATAAAGCAAAAACTGAGCCTAAACTTTGATATAATAGTAATTGAAAACTAAAGTCACTAATAAGATGGGTTATTTTTTCCCTCTTAACTTTGAGTGGTTTTGCTTGGATTAGAGAACTGGAGAATCTAATTGAAGCAATTGTACAGTTAGCTCCATTTAATGACTCTTATACAGTCAAATATACATTAAGAAGAAAAATGCTAAGTGCTGATCTGCTGAATATACTGTACAGGCAACATTTAATTGCAATAGGATATCATTTGGAAGGACTGCTATTTCCCTGCCTCCCCAAAATGAACCTCCCCACGAAATAATACAGAGTGTAAGCAAAACTGAAGTTCAAAGATCTAATTTCTAATTCAGGGAGGCATTAAACATATGCTTAACTTTGACCAAATGTGTAAAGCCATTAACTTCCAGGACCATAAAGAAGTGCTTAAAGTTAAATGGGTACTTAGGTTATTATTCACACAGGGTTGCCTTCTTGAATCTCACTCCCCTACCAGGATTAGCACTTTCTTTAACAGCTGGTCCCATTGATTACCAAAATAAAATCCCCCCCAAAAAACCCTGTTCCTGACCATTAAAAGGTGGCAGAACCTGATTCACATCTGTACATATGGGTTTAATGTTATATTATATTTATAATTGTGGTGGTTTTTTTTTTTTTTTGCCTGCATTAAATATGAGCAGAAAAAAACTGGGCTGTGCTGCCTGATTGTTAAAGGCAGGCAGGTAGATGAATATTTGTGCCTGTAGTGAATTGTTTATGCAAATGAGAAGCTGCCTTTAAAAATCAGGTCTTATGTTTTTGGATACTCCAAGAAAGCAGGAAGCCTGGGCAGGAATCTGATTTTTTTTTTTTTTTCAGAAGACTAAACTTAAGAGAAATCCAGGCTTAAAAGTTTCAGCCCTAAAAATTTCTCTACTGACATGAAGTGGGGAGAACACTCTTAAAACATGAATATCATACAGAAAAGATCTAGAACAGTTTCATGATGGTTAATAAATGGGCTAGTAATTGAAACCAACCCTGAAAGAATAGAGCAGAAAACATACTTGCTATTTTCACTTATTTAATTTAATTTAATTATTTAAAATTAATACTATTACTTCATATATAATTATATTATATATAATATTATAATTAATTTAATTTAATTATTTTCTCTCTAATCATCTCAAAATCAGACCTTGAATTTTGTGTTCTGCCATATTTTGATTCCCCATCCACCACAGACCAAAATCTTCCCCTTGACTTTCACTTGTTTCACACAAGCCAGGAATCAATTCCAGCTTATCAGTATCAGACAAACCATGTCTTATCAGGGGAACTGAAAAATCCAGATGAAGCAACAATTTTAGCAAGTTTTGAGACCTGTAGCTATTTTAGGTAAGTTAGACTCTATTGGCATTAAATTATTTTTGAGTACTCGGGAATTTTACTCAAAAATTCCCTCTAGAGATATTAGTTGTGGAGGGCTGCCTTCCTTGTTTTCAAAACCAAACCATGACACAATCTTCCAACTTTCCCAACACCCAAAACTCCACAGGGAAAATATGTGCCCTCTCTCACTTACAAAATAAGGATATTGCCTGGATTTCATGGATTTCATGTTTTCTGTGATTGCTTCAGTCTGTTCTTGGAGAACAGGTAAACAAACATGGAAAGAAGGAATTTAAATGTAAATTGTTATGTTGAATTTTGCATTCCTTACCTTCCCCTACTGGGATTTATTGCCCAATACTTAAGTATAACCACAAAATCTCCAACCCCAGATAAAAAGTCAGTAGAGATGTGACTGCTCTGATCCTTTCCTCTCCCTCTCCAGCTCAGCTTTAATTGCCAGCTGGCTCTCCCTCCTTGTTTTTTTCCAATGAACAAAGCGTTTAAAAATCCCAAACCAAACAAACCAAAGAGGCAGTGACAGAAAAATCAGGATCATAGCAAGAGGGATGGGAGGAACAGCTGTCCTGCTCAGCCTGAAGCTGCCACGTCCATCTGCAACCTCAACCCTCTGCACAGGGGAAAGGAACTGCGAGAAAAAACACCCTGCAGGAACAAGGGTTGGGTTTGCAGAGGAGAAACATCCCCATTTTCCAGCACAAACAACAGGTTTGGAATCTCATCACCCAGATGAGGAGGAGGCTTTCCCTGTCAGACCACCAGAGGGAATTCTTTATATATTATGGGGTGAGGGAACTTCCAGCAAGGACTGAGTCACCTCATCCTCAATCACATGCACTAATCCAACCTGAGGATTATCAAAACCAACTAGAAGACTGTATAGGAAGAAAATCCTTAAAAAGAAGTTTCTTTGAGGAGGAAAAATCCCAACTTTTCCGCCTGAAACTTTCAGCAAATTGGGCAAGTTCTGAAATCAAACCAAGATGGCACTCAAATAAATTTCCCTGTCCTTTGCCTTTCTAAACTCCTATAAAATCTGTAGCCAAGACTGCAACCTGATAGAATATACAACTTTTTTACAAGAGTAAATATATTTTGGAGTCCAGAAAAATCTGCATATTTAGCCCAGGATAATCCTCTTGGATGTTTGGCAAACCAGCCTAAATTCAAGTCTCTTACCCATTTTGGAAAGGACTTCTAGAAAGATTAATAAAAACACATTTTGCCTCAAACAAATCCTGGTATGGATTGTCTAGTTATCTGGAAATATGCCTTGCACTTGAACCCTCCTGTGAAGTATTTGGTTCTATTTATTTTCCCTGAAGTCTTTATTAGAGCCGACATTTAAGGTTTTTAACAGAATTGACTTTAACTGGAATTTATTGGCCATTCTTCCCCTGCACAAACACTTTTTAATTTAAAAGAACATGTTTTTTTACAGTGAGGTTTCAGCCTAACTATTTTTTTTTTAACTTAGTGAAAACCCCTTGAAATACAGTTGTACTTTTTACGTAAGGAAAAGTTATTCATGTCAGGAATGGCAGTAGGTCTAAATCCATAATCCTAAATAAAAGGTTAACTCTTGCAATCCATTATAGATAGAGTGGTTGTTTGGCCACTTTTGCTTTCCTAAAGCAATTTCCAGAGATATATTTACTTTGAACAAGGATTACTCCCCAAGAGATAACTTCTCTTTTACTGGAAGTTTTATTTAACTAAGAGTGAGACGTGAATATTTAGAAGGCAGCACATATTTCTGAGACACTTCTCTTGCAGGTTGTAGATGACTCACAGGAAGGAAACCTTTTGATGCCTTGCCAGAATACAAAATGCCAGGTCCTTCCATGGTGCAAATGAAAGGAGCTCCGTTTCCTCCAGCACAGATTTGGAGCTGCAGTCTGGTTTAGGTTTGCTTTTGTACTTATCTCTCACCCAACTGTCTTCATTTTGAAGAGTCTTGTTTGCAAAAAAAATAGCAGCTCAAATACCTGAAACTGGGCAGAGAAAACTTTGGAATTATGGAAATGTGGGCAGGAAAAGAGTCTGATGATGTTTGAGTCGAGTTCATGAGTGAGGTCTTTAAATAAATAGACCAGAATGTGAACGTTTGAAGGATGGTCTCGGATCTTAAACTGCTTTTCTTCAGTGAAGTTCACTTTTGAAGACTATTTTTGAAGACTATTTTGCTGGCTTGTATTGTAACACTTTTGCAATACAGATTTTATGTGATCCAGGTGCTAAAGTCATGATTTAAATATTATGACATTTATTATTAATATATACTGTCATTTGCTACCTGAAAAAGTAATGCTACCTCATGAATAAAGCATCCTGGCGAGATATCACCCAAATAATAACAAATTCCTGTGTGAAAAGAGCTTAAAAATTAGTGCTAAATAATAACATGTTATTACATGTCCTTAAAGACAGCAGTAAATTAAATATTTCCCAGCTAAAGCTTAAGAAAAATAAGTATTCCAATTGGAAGGGAAGCCACGAATCCCTTGGAATTGCTCCAGCAAGGGGTTTGCCAGTGCTTATAACAAACAAATGGGTTTTACCTGAAGGAATTGAAGATTAAATCTGATATATAACTGTGAAATAAATAATACAAGCATCTTATGGCTGCTTACAGGATAAGGTCTGAGCTGGTGTCTGGGTAGGATTAATAGCAAGGAGTTATTTCGACGATCAGTGGATAAGAATTGAAGATTATACATTCAAACTGGAAAAGTGTCATTTAGCATCCAAATTATTTTTTTTTTGTCCAGTCTTGCATTTGCCACAAAACTTCAGCCATTACAACGGGCCATGTCTGTGTTTTCACTTTAATCTGAGAGGAGGATGTGTCCACGTGTATCAGGGTATCAACCACCCATCTCTGGGATGAATCTCCTCAGCAGTGAGAAGGATGTGGAATATTCACCTTTAACAACTTGGATTTCTTCAGAAATTATTCTGCTGAGAATAAATTCCCCCAGCTCTGTTTTTATCTACATATTTTCTTATTGAGCTGCCTTTTTTTTTACCCTCTGTGACTTTTTTTTGTCTAAAAGTCATTGCTTAATTTTCTCGTGTGTCCCTCTAAAAGGGCCTCTGTTGTTCACCAGCACCTTTGCCAGGCTTATCTGAAAACTGGAATGCTTTGATTTCCTTCTTTGTCTCTTGGTTTGCAACCTGAATGTTTCCTTTTAAATCAATCCTCACGTTCTAAAGACAAAATCCTCCTCTTGTAGATGGCAACAAATGACTTGAATCTTTCCGTTGTGAGAACAAATAATCGAATTAGAATTTTCCTAGGATATTAATTCAATCTAGGAAGCATGATTAACCATCCCATTCCAAAACAAACAAACAAACAAAAACAAACAAAAAAACCCCACACAAAACCAAAAAAACCCACAAACAGACCATATTTCTAGAGGTGGATACAGACCTGAAGGTTAATGCTCAAAGAATAGAACAATGCTTTGTTTTTTAAAATTAGACTGTGAGTGATGTGGAGCGAGAACTCAATTGTCAGGAATGCACCAGAGAATAACTTTTAGTCATTCTCAGTTATTTTTGTACCTCTTGATTTCTTTAAATAAAGGATAAAAAAATTGGCACCTCTTGCATTTGTCTTTCTATATTCAGTGCTGGAGAGGGTAAAAGGGAAAGAAAGGTAATTTATGGTAGTGAGCTGTGGGCAGTTTCCATCCCAATTAAAAGGTTTTTGTCACAGAGAGATTAATTTATGAGGTATTTCGTAATTTTTGCCGAGCTTGCTGTTGACATTGTGTTGTCTGAAGCCAAGGAACTCACCTTCCAAATTCTTCAGGCTCAAAGAACCAGAAGTGTTTAAATAAAAAAACCAACACGAGCCCCTTTGTTTGTTTTGAGCCACATTTCCTGCCCATTTCCTAAAACCAGAATTAGCAGCATGGCAGGTTACTGATGCTGAGAGGCATCTAAGCTTAGATAACATGTACCTGGAGATAAATTTGGCTCTGTGTGCTGCATAATGCTGGAAGAACTGCAACATGGAGGCTGAGGAATAACTGAGGATAAAATCCTCAGGGGTGAAATACCTGATGATTCTGCGGCTGCACGGGGTGTAATAACACGGGCTGGAGATGAATTTACAGTGTGGGAAATCAGATGCCACCTGAATTCGGAGCAGGTAGGAAATAATTGTGAATGCTGAAATATTGGGGGTGTTTTAAGAATATCAAGCATCACAATTTGGTATGCAGGCAGGGTGTGTGTCAGTGCAAGAAGGCCTTATTCAGAGACAGACTATGAATATGCAGCAGCTAAACTTCACTCCTTCACCCAAGTTTGTGGCTCAGCATTTTTTCCTGTTTATTTTTACATTTTCCAAGGTGAAAAAGCAGCTGGCTCCAGTATCAGCAGACACCTTCAGAGCCTCTTACCTTAGGTTTCCCAGCAGGGTACAGATGGGGGTAGATCTTCTCCCTTCCAACAACACCAGTGCTGGGAGATTTTGGTGCCCGTGGGACATGCTGTGCATCCTTTGTGCTCCTGTTGAGTGCCTGCAGCTCTTCCCTGTGCCAGAATTCACTGCATGGGAAGCATTTCAGAGTCCCTTCTTTTGATGTTCCTGCTGGCACAGCCACCTGGACTCACCTAACCCTGCACCTCACACCAAAACAGGAGCCACCTGAAAGACCTGAGGGGTTGAATGAGGTCGTTAAACTGAGAGAGTTGGACGACTCACTTCACTTAAGACTTTAAAACTTAAGTGTGTGAATCTTTATTTAGTCACTTAAGTCAAATGTTCTCAATTTCCAAACCCATTTCAAGGGAAATTAAACATTTGGCAGTCCTAACAATTTTGTCAGTCTGCAGACAGGTATGGATTGCTTTATATCCTTACAATGTAAAAACCTTCCATTTTAATATAAACCTGGCCCAAATTTCATTCTAGGCATTGATTAAATCAGCATGAATTTAAATAAATAAACAAATTATTCTATTTAGTGAATAACAGCTACTACAGAAATAAGATATAAAACAATCCTATGCTTTGCAATAATTTGCATGAGGTCATGGCTTAAACTTACCTGATATAACAAGGATTTAGGAAAAGTTGATATTTTTTTAATTTAGCTTTTTTATTTGCTTCTTTTTCAGCAATATTTCCTCACTTTATCAAGTGTTTCAACACAGGAGAAAAGTCTGTTAGTCATTAAACAGAAAAAAAGTACTGATAACCTTGATCTCCTGGAATAAATTGTGGCCATGTGTGACATTTTGGTATTTTTATTATTGAAAGTACCTCCAAAAATACCTATTGCAGATACCAACAATTAGTGATAATGATTATGCAGTTTAAACTTCAGCATTTCTTTCTCTCTTTTTCCACACTGAATCCTCATTCCCCAGATAAGTAGCCCATTGCAGCTGCTGGGATTTTTTTATGTAAGCTATTACAGGTGATGACTCAGAGTTATCAGTTGAAATTAATTCTATTAGGAATATATTCACTGCTTTGCTCTAAAGCAGTAATTTATCACATTTGAGTATAATACACTGATAAATCTCCGAGTCCTGACAAAACACCTTCCCGAGATTTATTTCTGCACGTTCCAAACCGACCAATCTGTATTTCCCACACATTGTGGGGTTCAGAGAAATGTGCTGTGGCTGATGTGGAAGTGAAGCCTGGGAAAGCTTGCTGGATAATTAAGTGATAATAGTACTATCTCACTGTTTTATGAGGCAGTAACACAGTCCCTGAGTGAATAAACCACGGAGCCGAAAGCCTGCACCGTTTATTCCAACGAGGGAGCTGGATCATTGCCAGGAGCTTCGCTACAACAGCACCATTACATTAGCGGGCTATAAATGTTTAATTAAATCAAATTTGGTGTGGATTCCTGCACGTGGCATGGGAAATGATGTCACGGTTTGAGGGTTAGGAGAAAGTGCCAGCGGAGACGTTTGCGGGGTCGCCGCTTTTGAGGCGTTCGCTGTGGGGTGGGATCCTCCTCAACACACCTGCCTGGGGAATCAGAGGGGATTTCTGAGGAGCAGAAGGCACAGAAATGAGAAAGAACACAGATAGTGTCAGTGCAGTGGCATCCTGACGTTATCCTCAGTGCCGCTATCGCTCCTCAATTTTAGGACTGGGGGGATTAAGGCAAAGATGAAGCTCAATGAATTGTAAAGCAAGAAGCTGACATGTTGGTCCCTGGTCCAGCCTGTGATCACTATCTTGCTTTTCTCTATAAAAGACAGATAGAAAAAACCCCACACCTCAGAAATATTTGGGATGTTATCCATAAAGCCCAGTAAGATATGGGTAAACACTGACAGGGCACGGTGTGGTTCCTGAGACAAATCCCTGTGACATCCAATCCTGAAAGCTCTGCCGAGATTTTCCAGATAAAGGTACAAATTTAATTTGAATATTTGGATGCAGAGGCCTACTTGTACTATCAGCTGGATGGAGGCTACTAATTTCCTTTGTAGAAGTGACCAAACTGTCATGGTTTGGGTCAAAATCCTGCTTTTGAATGATCTAAAGAGAAAAAAGCCTGTGGGTGTGGGGTGATTGATCCCCTCACACCTCTTTGCTGTACCTCACCTGCTTGGAATGCACTTTTTTTGGCAGACTAAATAAACTGATAAAAATGCTACTCCTGCCACAGAAACCAGCTCAGACTTTCACTTCCAAAGCCAGCGACAGTAAATACTTGCAAGCCAAAAATATCAAACATCACATCGGCCAGAAGTGCTGCAGGAATTAAGGCTGTGGTACCAAACAAGGCCAGTAGCACACAATAAAAAAAGTGTCTGATACAAAAAATTAAACCAAAAAAGAAATACAGCGGGAATAAACCAAAAATGAACTGCCATTTCTGTAACTACACGTTCTGCTCCGAAGCTGTGAAACACTTGCAAGGGGAACACAAAATTAGCAATCAGCACAACTGATTAAGACAATCAGTTGGAATGTTTTAGTATAAACCCCAGCATTTTTAAACTGAAAAGTTAATGCGAGGCTACTCATTTGAGATGTTAATTAAAACCGAATTAAAAATTGAACAAGCTATTTCCTAACTAGTCCTATTAAGTACTTTTCTCATTGGAATCTGGTAAATTTAATAAAGAAATGCTGTAAACATCACTTGAATTTATATATGAACTAGGCACTTTTCAGTAAATCTGGTCTGATTTTGGTGCTAGGGAAAGTCTAATTTTATACAAGAGCATAAAATTAAGATCAAGATTTGTTCAAGGCCCCGCAGTAAAAGTGAAAATAACGTCAGGTTTCCCCATAAAGAACATTTTGTTCAATGGGCAAACAGTGCCAGGAAGGAGCCAAATGTTGTTATGGCAATATTTGCAACTGCTCATAACTCTTATTTTTATGCCTGGATTTTATTCCTTGCCCACACTGTGACACAACACACCCTGGCTGAGCACTGACCCAATATTCCCAAAATGCCAATAAGGGAATAAAAAAAAAATCAACACAAAAGCACATGGCAAAAAGCAGTTGCAGAGAGGAATCAGCAGTGACAATGACACTCTTTTAGTTCCTCACACTTATTTTCATGCAGAATATTTGCATTAAATCCCATTTCCAAAGTAGGTAATAAGAATGTGATATTAATGGCAGCTGGATGAGAAATATATTGAAACACCACCAGCTAATTCCTAACAAAATGTGGATCTTTTTAGGATTTGCTACAGACAGATTGGTGGATAGATCCAGCTGGATTTTCCCTCATTTTTGTATCCATTCTTCCTTCAAAAGGACTTTTGAGGCTAAAGGAGCTCTGAGAGCACAACCTGAGTCCCATCATCCCTTCCTGGAGCTCTCACACCCCTCCCTCGGGGCAGGACCTGCACCATGAAGGGCAAACAGAGCAGACATTCAGCACTGGAGGGGATGAGGCTGTTGTGCCATGACAAAATATCTTGGCTGGTGATCCCAGGCTGCTTCAGCAACTCAGCACTCAAAGGAATTTGTAATACAGAGCAATTTCCGAATTTACACCACTTTTCAGCTTCTGGTTCCATCACCCTCTTGGCACAGTCAACCAGCTGATCTAATGAAGGGATAAAAGAACAGTTGCTCTATTTTATAAAATGATTATATAGTTTCTCAATCTAGAAAATGAGAGATCAAAGGCCACGTTTAATTTTTTTTTAGCTTTTTGTTGTTGTTTTTCTTTTCCCCATAAAGGAACCAAATAAGTGACAAGTAAAATGGAACCTCTTGCCAGCAATCTTTCCTAGACCTCACCCTCAAAACATTTAAAGTTAAGATAGAACTGCAAAAACCAAAGTAAATATAACCACCCTCATCTTTTTATTCCACACTTCTTACCATTTCCAAATATAGGTTCAGCTTTCTCTTCTGCCCTTGTGCAGTTGAGCCTTTTCATCCTGGCCTTTTTAGTTGAGCCAATCAGTACTTTTTTTTTTTGTAGATTTTTTTTGTCCAATTTTCTGCATTTTCTCTTCTGCTTAATTGGAACCAAAATAGTCTGGATGGCTGAACTGAATGGGAGTAATTTTTGTCAATTCAGCATTCCACTGCTGCCGTGCTCCCACACTAAATGGGAGATGTTGGAGTTCAAGTAGCTCATCCCTCCAGTTTTCTCTCTCGGCCAAGAAAATCTTTTTCATTTCGCAGCTTCCCAAAAGATTTTTGCTTAGCTGCTCTTTTGAGACATATTTGCAAGCCAGAAGTTGATAGAACAAGCAAAGATGTAAATATTGTCCTGCTGGTGACCTCTGATACACTGAAATGGAAATGATTCATGCAAGAGCATCGTGTTTTGACCATTATTTGTGTCAGGGACGAGGAGCAAAAGCAATTTAAAAACAGGTGCTCTACATTTGTTTGTTTTACAATGTCTTTTCATCATTAAACTTATTTATAATCTGTATAACCTTCCCCATGCACAGAATGTAAAAGTGCAGTACAACAGACAGCTCGCACACAGCTTTAAACATATCAGCTTCACAGAACTAAAACAATCCCCTCTGTGGAAGGGGAGGGGGCTGGGGGTTGATATTCACTCTTTTTTTTAGCCTGTTAATGAAAAATAACAAAATTAAAATCACTTTGATATGTTAGGTCTGAAACTTTAAATGCCCAACAAGCTCTAAAAGTAAAGCCTCAAAACTGGGTTCCTCCCAGGCTGAGCCTTCATGCTTGAGCAGCCACAGGATGCAAATCATTCCTTGATGATTTGTATCATGGAATCAATTCTGAATCAATTTTGAATCGATCATTCCTCAGTGATTTGTACCATTGAATCAATTTTGCATCATGTGCATAAATAATTCGATTCCTCACATCATTCCTCAAGGAGGGCTTCAGGGTGCAGCTGCTGCATCCCAACTGCACCACGGCTCCTGTGCATCCTGAACATTTTGGAGTCACCAGCTCCTTTATGTGGGCCTGGCATCTCCCTGTGAGCAAACAGAGTTGAGCTGGGAGAAAAAACAGTGGAGAATGGAGGCACAGGAATAATTTTCATCAGCTTTAGCTTTAATAACAAAAATACATCCTGCTGTGTTGAAATTAAGATGATGGACAGAAGTTAAAGAGAGGGTGAGAATAATCTTAACTTGTAGCCCCTGAGATCCAGTGCAGAAATTTCAAGAGGTGATTGAAAAAAGAAACCTTAATAACCAGTCCCATTGTGCTGGTGGCAGCGAGAAGAGCTTTGTGCTCTCGAGTGGCCCTTATGCAGAAGAGTCATCCAGTGCTGCTGCATTCTGCTTTGCTGAGAGCCTTGATTCCTCCTGCAGAGCTGTGGCTTCATCCTTGGCACAGAGGCTGAACTCCTTGCAAATCACTCGAGTGGCTTTTCCAGCACAAACACAGGGGGGGATGCAGCAGAGCAAGTGCTGTAAACAAAAGCTCCACTTCAGGGGGGAGCTCAGCCAAGGCAGGGCTGCTGGAGCTGGGCATGTTTCAGGGGCTGGGTTGTGTCAAGTAGAATTTGGACCACAAATAATAATAATATCTGAAGAGATGGAGGTAGAAGATTGAGAAGAGGACTTAAAGCTGTTGTCAGGGTGCTGTCGTTTGTAGTTGCACAATATTGTCATTTGGAACTTCCAGGACCTAAAGGGGCTCCAGGAGAGCTGGGAAGGGACTGTCAGCAAGGGCATGGATTGATAAGAGAAGGGGGAACTGCTTCAAACTGACAGAGGGCAGGTTTAGGTGGGATATTGGGAAGAAATCTCCCTGTAAGGGTGGGGAGGCCCTGGCACAGGTTGCCCAGAAGAGGCTGTGGCTGCCCCTGGATCCCTGCCCATATATATATATATAAATAACAAGAAGTCAATGTTCTTTACAATTTCAGAATTTCAGTCCCTTTATACTGCAGGTGTCAAAACCAGTTGCCCAATTCTATTTTTTTTTTAAGAGCAAATATACTTCAAAATGCAGTTACTCATCCAGAATTTTGGTTTTACATAAAAAAGAAAAAAAAAATAGATGTACCCTTAAAATAGAGCAATAAAGTAAATTTCAGGTACTTCTTGTCTTGCGGATTTCAAAGTGAAGAAGTTCTGAGGAAATAGGAGTTGTGCTCCTTCCCAAAAATATTCATAGAGCCTGAATTTTTAACTCCCAGAGCATCTCTCTGATGTTACTGTAGCTATATAGGGATGTAGGTACAGGAATATCTAACAAGGAGAGATGTGTGAGGAGGATTGAGGTGGATGGCAGAGATTAAAGCCTGGGTGTCTCTGGCATTACCATACGAGATGCTCAGAACTCTGTGCAGGGCAGGTGTCAGTTCTGAGATGCCAGATGGCATTTTTGGTGTGTCAGCATCGTGAGTTGGAGTTTCAGAAGTCAAAAATTAGGGATGGGAGTCAGCCTGCAAAGTCATCTCTGCTTCAAAATAACTGCTGGGAACACTTTCTGTGACTGAGGGACCCCCAGGCCAGGAATGATGTAAGAAACCATGGCTGGTACCTTCTGCAGGTGCTGCTTTGCAAGAGGTGCTTCCCTCTGCTCCTTCCCCAGTAACAGAACTGCCACAAACGTTCAGCTGCTTCACTGGAATTGAGAAGAACAAGTTAAAAATGGATATTATTAATGCCTATTGTTGCAGTAAAGCAACCTGCTTTCGTGGATTTGTTTAGGCTGGGAATCAAATCAACAGAGGTTTTACAGAAATTTTGCTGTGTTTGACAACAAACATTTGTATTTTTGCCACTCAGGACTACTCAGGTATGAATTTCACCCATGGTTTAGTACTCAGAGCAGACTGAGCTGCAACAAACAACTACTTAAAGTCCAATGATTATTAATTCAGCACAAGGAAGAACTTTTCCCCCCTTTCCAATTAATTAAAAAGTCCACAATGATCACGTACTTTGAAACCTATATTTTGTTTATCAACAAAGAGCGGACTCAGAGAAACCTGGAGAGAGCAGGAAGGTTAATCTTGTTTCATATTCTTTTTCTATCAGTGGTGTTTTGGAAAAGCTGTGCTGGTGTCAGTCTCTCAGGTGTCTCTGTTGTAAATGTGGTGTCCTTGGAGCATGGAGGGTGAGATTCAGCTGGAGATGAGAACACAAGTACCAGCACACACTGCAGCTCAGCCCTGGGCCATTCTGCTCCCCTGCCCTTCACCCCGCACGACAAAGGAGAGAAAGATCTTAAAAACTGAGGGGAAAAAAAGCTGATTTTGTTTACATTAAAATTCAAGAACACATGGTTTGGCCTTTAATCTCCAAAAGTCACAGTGTTTGCTTGAAAGGGACAGTTCCTCACTCACAGACCAGGCCAGTTTAAAAAATTCAGCAATTACAAAGGCAAGAATGACCTTTTTTTTTCGGAGCAAGTAAGAAGGACCTGGGAAGTCTGATTGTCCAGCTCTCCCCTTTCTTTTCTCTCATCTCCTCAGTCTCTTTTTATTTCTCTCCCCAACACTATAAGCCAGTTTTCTGAAAAAAAAGATTAACAAGAACGTGTCTGGCAATGATGCTGATGACATTTTCATGTTCATCTTTGTGCATTACTGTTATCACATAGTATATTCTCAGCTTTGTCTGCAGGCTCATTTATTTCCTAATTTGTCTTTGAGAACAGAAAACCCACAAATATTAGAGCTAAAAGGAAAAAAAAAAAAAAAAGAAAGAAAAAAATAGAAAACTGGACTTAAAGATGTTATATTTGACTTGAGGGTGCTGGTAGAGAGACAAGATGAAATGTCAGATGAATAATTCCATACTTCAAAGGACAGCAAATTATTTGCAGGGGTTAGGAAGCAATGTCAGGTTCTTTTTCATACTTTGTGGGGAAAAATATCAGATTTCCTAGAAGGACATGAAGCGTTTTTTCCGTGTTCCATGAGGAACAAGGACACCAGCACAGGGGGAAGATGGGGAGTTGTTCCCATGGCCAGGAGAGGGTTTTAAAGGGAAGATAAAACCCCACCATTTTCACACCCATCACTTCCCAACCCCACACTTTGGATGTCCCAAAATGAAGGGCTCTGCTGCATCCAGGAGCAGGTGGTCACCACCTCCCAAAATAGCAGCACTCCAGTGTTGGATTTCACATCCCAAACAACGGGCTGACCGTGTTAGCAAAGGAATAAAGAGATGTGATTACACAGCCTGCATCCTCAGGACGCTTTCAGTGCGAGGCCAAGGCCTTTTATTTTCATCACTGCACCGTGGCATTTTGGAGCCTGGACCTAATGGGGAATGACTGGCAGCCTTAATGACAAAACAATATTCCAAGCTGAGCTCCTGACTCGCAATAACTGAGCACCGCTCATGGGATAGCTCTGGGAATCTCCAGTGTGAACAAAAAGAGTCCTGCAGTTTTCTCATTTAATTAAATTTAAATCTATGGGGACTGACAGTGCATGTCTCGGGCTTATGTCTTTTTTTTTTGACTCGTTCTTTGCAGCTTAATGTCACTGTAAAGTAGTTTTTAATCAACAGACAGGCTCCACTGGAGATGAAGCTGACACCTAGTTACCTTTATATCAGGATTTTTATTAATTGCAACACTAAGTACAGGGAAAATATCTAAGATGACACGGAGTAATAAAACACCTGATGGTGGCACAGAGTTCAAAAGCACTTTATCATTTTCTTTTAGGGGTGATTTGCCCTTGTGCCCTTGCCTGGAATTTTTTTCACTGGGAGGGCTCACTTTCACCTGGTTTTATTGTTGCAAACCAGGTTATTAAGGGGTATATTCTACATCAGAAAATTGGGGCATTTTAGAAAAATTCATGGCAGAACCACATCTGGGTTCTAAAATGCCTCCAGTTTGTTGGTTAAAGGGGAACTGCTTTCAGTGCTGTTTCATGGAGAAACACTCCTGAGCACTAGAACGAGTTGTAAACATAGATAGAGATACAAATATAGAAATTAAAAAAAAAAAAAACAACCCTGCACCACATGAGTCAGTATTTCTTAGAACCAGTTTCTGCTGAACTGTTCCTGACCACAAGCCACTTAGCCCTTCAGCACAGGGAATGAAATGAGTCATGTGGCATTAACACAGCATTAGTCAGGAATGGTGCTAATTGCTAAATCCAGGACCTTTTGAATTCAGCATTTCTAGGCACAGGAAGCCAGCAAGGGATTGTTTCATTTAACAGAATTCTTTTTAATGTAGGGAAACCCTTTAAAACTACCTCCCAAATACAAATGTGGTTCTATAACAAGGTTCTGAAAACCCAGTGTGCACACAGTTGTTCTTTAGAAATCCAGACAAGATGCCAAGAAGCAGCTGAGAGTTCATGTCCACTCTCTGTGCTGCCCCCTCTCCCAACTCCTATTTATTAATTAGACTATTCCTGGTCACAGAATGGTTTGGGTTGGAAGGGACCTTAAAGATCAATGGGAGTTTAAGTATTAAACAGGGCAGCAGAGATCTGGTTATAAACAAGACAAAAGGAGGGATTAACCTTTTTTTTTAATTATTATTTTCCATATCCTGGGGCTTCTTTAACTTGTAAAGGAGAGATTGAACTCCCTCTTTCCATGCCTGTGTTTTGCTCAGAGCTTTTACCCAGTAGAGACACCGTGGCTGGTTCAGGTTGTGTTGCTGAGAAACAGAAATATCCAATTTGTAGCTCCTTGTGAGTCCAACCATCCCAAACTGGCTGTGTTTGGGCAGCTCTGCACGTACCACTAAGGAGACAGGTAAGTGCCCCAGGTTAGGAAACCTGGGTGGAAAAAACATAGATTTTATGTTGACAAAAAAACCTCTACAAATGTTTTTTTTTTTTTTTCCTGGAGGAACAAACCTAACCTTGTGCTGTGGATGATTAAACAGACATCCTGCAAAGCCAACAGATGTAGGATGGACCATGACACCTCAAGGGCAGCACCAAGAATTAGAATCATAAAAGATCCTAGCATCATAGAATCATATCATAAAAGGCTTTTTCCCCCCTCCCCATTTACTTAGGAATAACAACCTCATTTTGAAGACTATGCAATTAATACTAAAAAAAAAAAAAATCAAGAATTAGATGCAATATTTAATGACTGCATTACAGAGCAGTGAATCAATTGAGGGTGGCAAGATACAGTGGAAAAAATAGTATATTATATTGTAATAAAAGGTGATGTCAAAGAGCAAAAAAACATGTGATGTGATTTAAAATCCCATGAGTAACTTTGCAAGCTAAGGAATGCTTGAATTGAGTGTTTCTATGCAAGCAGCTGCTCTTCCCATACACATTCCCTATTTTTAGCATAATACATAAATCAATGTCACAACAGAAAGAGAAAATGATGCACACTTGAAGTAAAACATGAAATTACCTCTTTATGGGCTATCTGCTTCTTAGGTGCTATTTAGAAAGCACAAAATAAAACAGAACAGCTGTTTTGGAGCTGCCTAAAACACAGGAGTGGAGGAGACAAATTTCACAGGGAATTCATCTGCACTCCCAGTTGGTTAAACCCAGGTTTAGTCTGAGCATCACCTCGTGATTGTCACCTGTCATCATCTCATGAATGGAAATCCCCACATCTTTATATTCCCCTAATTTATTGGAATCTGCATCAGAATACAAGTAATAAGTAAATAAAACTTCTTTTTTCATGACAAATTTTGCAAAAAATGCCCATCTTGTGCTAAGTCTGGGCTAATGTAACACCATCTAGACAGGCTTTTTCTGCAAATGAAGCTTTATTTCTCTGCTTTCTGTCCATTTTATCCAATAAAAGCAGCCAAGATGAGATTTTTTGCATCCTATGGATTAGTGGATTTTTATTCTACATACACCCAATTTTCTTCTACAATGCACCCAAATATCAAGGGGAAATCATTCTACAACACCAAAAAAACAGCACCAAAACCTGCTGCAGGACACCATTAATGGAATATTTTAGAACAAATTTCCTTAACACAAAGAAAACAAAAGTTACCCAAGTCTGCATTTCTACTCTAAGAGTTTTGGGAAGCATTAATGTACTGATTGTGCTGCCCATAATTCACGTCTTTTTGATGCCATTAGAAATAAATGGACTCTGTAAGGAGTTTTAGGCCTTAGGAAAATATATTGTCAGCCTTTGGAGGCTTAGAAAAGTTATTTTTTACAGAACATTATAAGATATTTAAATATGGAGAAAAATCACTTGATGAGATCTGTTTCTTTACTGTAAGAAATATATACATTTTTCCCATTATAGCAAATTCAAGGTTTTGTAACATCAATTTGAAATAAATAATAATAATAAAAAAGAAATCCAGTACCCAGGCACTAAAACCAAATGAGAACATGCTGTTATTTTCAAAATTCTTCTCGTTATAAATCGATGCCAATTAAACCTCGATATACGTGTTAATCTCAGAAACAAGGACCAATTATTTCACCACTGCTTGCTGCTGCATGTGCACATTTCTCCTCTCTGAAGTTAATTTGTAATTCTTATGAAGTTTACAGCAGTTTGGAGGGAAGGTGCAGAGGCAGCTTTGCACATTTTTGTAAATACCTTTTCCTTTTCAGGTGCAGCATCTGTTGCTAAGCTCTAACCAAGTACCTATTTTCCAGGTAATGTTTTCTCATCCGTGGCAAGGCTTAATTTGCTCTCAAGTTTCGGATGTCTCCTATTATTTAAAACATCAGGTGATTAACTCGTTAATTTGGCAGGTAACAGCTCGGCCTCCCTACCCCTTTGTGAAGGCAAAAATTGTGCATTTCTTTCTGCAAACGGCCTGATCTCACCCAAACTTCTCACGGGGAGAAGTCGGGCTGCTCCTTCTGCTCTCGAACAAATAAAGAAATCAAGCAATAGGACCTTACAACGTGATCATTAGCACTTAATGGCCTTAAAACGCATTTCCGAACGTAAAAGCCTGCTCCGTAATGAATAACAAAGGAAATGTAATGAAAGTACAAGCCAGGAAGGAGTTCCCACAGACAGTTGGTATCTACAGCAGAGATCTACTCGATTCGGGAGCTAATTGCTAATTCGATGTCTAATTGCTCAGCATCACGTTCAAATGGCTTTTCGCGAGGGCTCCTGAACGGCGCAGTTGCGCTAAATGTAATTATTCCAGATGCCATCTGGAATTATCAAGCAGACCTCCCCACCCACCTGCAAAATGTCCCGAGCAGCCCCAGGAGCTTCTCCCGAGGAAGGCCACCCCTTGGTCCCTCCCCGGTGGCATCTGGAGGGAGCAGCATCTCCCTCACACCACCCGTGACCCTCTGCTGCTCTCTCCAGTGAAAGTTTAATAAGCACTATTTTCTCTCCATTATTGTGTGTGGGACGTCATGTCCTCATAATAAATAAATAAATAAATCGCAGTGCCAGATCCAGGTTCAGGCTGGTCACTCAGTTTATATCATAAATTAGCCACTCTAAAATATTTCAAAACTCTGGGACAGCTCAGAGAGTTCGGGGGCTGTTTCAAGGAGAACTTCCTGCGAGGGGGAAACATTTTCCAGGTTCTGTGTCCGACCTTCCAAACATTTAAAAGGAGCACAGACAACGAGCACTGCAGGTAAAGCAAGGCAAGGAACATCCACAACTCGCTGAGCATCAGTGTGTTCAGATATAGCTGGTAGTCTCTGTATAGCAATTTATGCTACAGCAGCCACTGCATAGAAACAACATTTTGTATCCAATTTAAAAACATGAATGCTCTGTCCTTACCCTAGAGCTTAAAGACAATTTACAGAAGTAGGCCAGTATGAAGTATTGCCACAATAAACTGTTGTTTTACTTCCCTTTTACAGCAAAAATTAGGGGAACGCTGCAACTGTTGTCAAGCCTTAAAATATGTTTGCAATAAAATAGAAGCCATTGGCTTTCTTTAATTTCAATGGCTTTCTTCATTATTCAAAAGCCTCTTTAAATCTTTCATAGATTCAGATGTGATTTTTTTAAAAAAAAAAAAATACATAATCCTTCAGCAATTAATCTGAGTCTCTGGTTACTGAAAAATTGGGCATTGAGGGTCTCTCGTGGAAGGAGAAAGCACTTTAATTCTTCAAAACTTGCTTATTGGTTCCTATGTGTTGGCAGGAATGTGAATATATTATAAAATACTTTTCTGGTAATATCCTTCTGGAATAAATGAAGAAACGCCTTCTAATTAGTCACTGTGAATTAATTTGAAAGCCATTCTCGTGGCTGGAGATTTGATTTTAATTGGACAAGAATGGCATGTTCATGTTCAGAGGAACTTACTGTCTTTTTAATCACATAAAACTTCCTTGGTAAAGAGCGAGGATCCAGGACACGGGGAGTTAATAGAGACAAGAAGAGTTACTCTCATGGCTGTTTTCAGTGAATGAAAGGAATTAACTAAAAGTTCAATAATATGTTAATACAACAGGTCACCATCTTTCCCCCCCTCAACAAGAGAAACGCAGAGCAGCTCTAAAAAGTCCAAGTTAGACTATTTTAATTAACATGAACAGCACTTCACGACATGATTAGTCCCTCTGAAAGCAATGGAAATACCAGAGGATTAATGGAAAGGAATGAAACTGTCAACATTCAAATCCTTTGACCCTTTGAGGAGGAGCACCTTGGATTTAGGAAGCCTGGGTTTGCTGGTTTGGGCACACCATGGACACCAGATGATGGAGATGGAAAGAAATCTCTCTAGTTGGCATAAAAATAAGAGAATGCAGCTACAGATTCATCTGCTGCTTTTTGGACCATGATAAGGAATGGACAGAAAGTATTTTCAAGCCTTGTAAAGTAAAATAGTAGAGAGATTTAGGAGTCTGAGAGTGGATTCAGTCAGAACAAGCCTATAACTCCTCCAGCTTCCACCAGTCACTCTGCAGAGGGAAGGAGAGAGATGCCTCTTCATGGTCTGCAAACCCTGAGATAAATGAAATTTAGACAAACAGGCAGTTCAAGTCTACCTGTTGACAAGCATGATTTTAAAGTGATCCAGATGTGGAATAGTTGCTGATGTCTTTGTGTGAAGCACTTGAAGGAATGAGCTTTCAACAGATGGAGCAGGGAAAAAAAGTAAAGAAAAAAAAATAATAATAAAAAAACCAGTATGGGAGTTGACAGATATTTGGATTTTAGTACAGCGTTTGACACTGTCTCATGAAATCTTAATTGAAAAATTAATTCAAGTCTGCTTGGCTGGAGACAATGGTGTGTGGATTGAATATTGGCTAAAAGACAAATGAAAAAAAAATGACTACAAACAGCTGTGAAACAAGATGGTTGGAAATGTCCAGTGGGGTAACACACACTGATTGTTAGTCTGGGTTCACTTCATATCTTCAATAATGATTTAGAAAAAGGACATAATTAAGATCTTAATTAAACACACAGATTATGCTCATTCTAGGAGATTTGAAATGTCAATAAGAAGAGTGAAATAAAAAGGGACGGATAGGAAACGTGGGTGAACATTGGCCAAAAGAGATTCAGCAAGAGAGGAAAATTATTTTACTGCAAACACAAAGCCAGCAGAAAACATGGAACCAAGCAGAAGATGAGCCAGAAATTTAGGAAATGGAACAGTAGTAAGGGATAAGAGAGCTGGAGAATGTTACAGGAAGTACAAAAAGTAAAATGTAAGTTTAAAATCCAGCACTCTTTGCATCCACTGGAAACTCAGCCATGGACTTCAAAGGATTTTGGCCATGGATGGCAGTCACAGAGCAGGGATTATCTGCAACCTTGCTCTGGCCACTGCAGGCAACTCTGAGAAATGCTCTCCCAGAAAGATGTTAAATTGGAAGGGAATCAGAGAAGAGACAGAATAAAAAATTAAGGGGTTTTGTGAGAACTGAAGTGGGAAGAAAAATGAAGAGGACTGAGCAGTTATAATTTGGCCAAATAGGGAATAAAGCAGGAACACAATAACAGCTTTCAAGTGTCTGAGGACATAAGCTTGTAGAAAGGATAATAATTATTCACTCTGTTATGTGACAGTAGAATTTTAACAGGTGAAGGGAATATATTAGAAGGGATGAAAGACATTTGATGTAAATATCAGGAAATGCAGCATATTAAACTGTTGAATAATAGAAGAGATGGAAGTCCTGTGGTCTGGGATTTCTAAAAATCAGATTGAATGCCAGCTATTGAAATGCAGAGAGTAATCTTTCCTATCCCCCAGGATGCCATGAAATACATCTGCCTTAAAAAGATTCCTATCTCCTCCCAGCCCCTTCCTGTGCAAGTTCCATATGTTTTAAAGCCTGCACCAGGAGCTGCAGAAATAGCAGAGGATAAATTGTTCTTAATAATGAATAAACACTCTTCCTATCTTTTGATTGTGTAATCTTCTCTCTGCTTCCACCCCTCCCTGATTAAGATTACAGTCTTTTCTCAAATGTAGTATTCAAAGTCATTATCTTCAAACTGTTTTGCTCCACTCAGAAGCAAAAAAAAAAAAAAAAAAAAGCTTTACTGGGATGGGAAATGAGGATATTTGTAGCAGTAACCCAAAGATTTGTTGGCAGAGGACATTTTTTACCATGGTTTATCTGAGACTGGTTTTTTTTTTCCCTGCTAGAAATGCTGCCTACAGGTGGTTTAAGACTCTTTTTCAGGAGTTTTCCTCTCTGGCCACATTATTTTCTTAAGTCTTTAGATTTTAAAATTATTGACAACATTAAAGACCATTAGTAAATTGGTTTATTTGCATGGGCACACTCATTTGCACTGCAAAGAGCTCGACTAAAAAAAATATTAAGCAAAGAGAAAAATGTAAAAATGTTTATTCCATAACATGGTTCATGAAAGGGGAGGGAGCTATTTCTATTCAGCAATTCCTGACTTTTTTCCACCATCTGTATTTTTGGTTCCTAAATGTAGGAAGCAAAGACAAATTTCAGATGACAAATAAAGAAGTTGGGGTTTTTTTTTGTTTTTATTTTTTCCTTTCCATATGAAAAAGGCAATTTAAAATACAGCTAGATATTTGTAAACTTAGGAAATGCCAGCTCTTACTTGGTATAAGTGATCACAGGTTCATTCATTTTGATTTCAGCATGACTATTTACACTAGAGGAGGATCCATACCACTTATTTTTCAGTAGGTGGTAAAGTACAGGACTTCACTCACTCTAGTACCAGTTTTAATGATCAATAGAACACTTGGGCAACATTAAACCACTGCTTTTAGACTTTTCACACAACCACAATCAATGTTAAAAGACATTGAAAAATAGTTTCTGGCCATCTCTGTCTTGGTTTGATACTAATGTACAATGAAATGTGGATTAAAGAAATACCGGGGAAGCTTTGCCATGTCCAAGTGTAAATCACATCTATTTTACCCTAGACAAACATGCTTTTTACATCTGCAGTGGCATATATTTATGCTTAGAAAATCAACATATCCTGCACTACAGAAACAAGGATCTTAGGTGAGAAGCTGAATATAAAGTGTTAGCAAAGTGCTGCAAGAAAGAGCAAGGACAAGGAAGAAGAAACAGCAGGCAAGAGGAGGCATCTGCCCATGGAACACTGGGGAGACCATTATTGCAGTGACCTGTTTAATTCTGCAGCCTGATTTCCAAACTGATAATGGAAATAGGAAATGTTCAGCAAAGGGAAAGTAGGATGTCAGGAAAAGATGTTTTATAGAGAGTGAATTATAAAACTGGGTGTATATGGTTTCTCTGAGTAGGGTTTAGGAGGTGACTTTCTTGAAGTCAAGGAAGCAGTGATGTGAAAAATTATGTAATAATAAGTTATTAAACCCAGTAGCTCTTCTGATCCTTACACAGACTGTGACAGCATCACTGACAGCACTGGAGCCTTGCTATTATGTGAGTCATAGTAAGTTCATAATGGGGGGTTTCTGTGCTGGTACTTTATCCCCAGGTAAATTCAATGTGTGCTCTGATTTGCCTGCAAAAGGCATTCAAAATCAGCCCCAAATTCAGTCATAGCTACATGTACAAATTATAAATACCTAGAAATAAACAGACTAAGGCTGGTTAAAATAAAGAATCAGCTCAAAAAATTAAAGGGAAAACAATACATCATCCATAGCCTGTAGGATGTCCCGACATCCTTGAAAACCAAGATTCTGTATTTCTACACACTCCTATTATGAACTTAAAAGCATGAATATGCTTCATTCCTTGCCAGGTTTGTTCTTCTACTTGGAAAACATTTATTCTGCTTCTTGTTTACTCTGAATTTAGAATTAATGTGACTGTTCTGGTTGAGCAAAAGCAACCTTGACTTGTATTAGGCATCATTTTATCATGCCAAGGTATCTTGTGTAAAAACACAACATGAACACAGTTCTCAGAATTAGGCTAGTTAATAATTACCATTTAAACAGGTCAAGGATCAAAAGAGACAGTAAATTCTTGTGAAGTGTGTGTAGATTATATTTCCAAATTACAATACTGAAAGCCAGAGCTGTCTTAATGTGCATGGAATAAATCTAACACCCAGAGGTGAAACATCATGGCCTCAGTGAGCCTTTTGAACAGAATAATAATCAAAATAATAATGCCAGCAGTTCATTTGTGTAAAACAATGCACTGTTGCCATTAGTGAAATATTTCTTAGGTACAATAATATTTACTGAAAACTTACATAAACCCAAGCCACGTTTTCTTTATTACTGTAAAAATAAACAGAAACCCCAGCTGAGAGACTCCAGTCCAGTTTCCTGATGAGTTTCTCAACCTAAAAACCATTTCCCTGGCCAGGCTGTGCTTCCAGACCTGCTCCTACACTGCTCTCACCAACTTCCCCCAGGACCTGCTGTGGGGTCCTTCAGCTCTTTTCAGGGAGACACCACTGAAAATGAACATCCATCTGTAATTTAACATCTTAAATACACATACCTTCAATAAAACCTCCTGAGGGGATGTGCTGGTGCTGAACAGGATCGTTCTGGAGCAGGGAATGTGATGTGTGGGCAGAGGCTGAGCAGAGAAACTGCTCCAGATGTAACAGGGGAAAAAAACCACTCTGCTGGGATCAGGGTGTGTGAGTGGTCCAGAAATAACAGGTACCAATAAAGAGCTGGAAGCAGAGATTTAAAGCTGGAAAACCAGCTGGTGGCACCTGAAAAACCCACCCAAGCCCCATCACTCCCCTCCTTCCAAAGGCTCATGGTCTGTGTCAGCCACACCACCTGTTACCATCCCAGTTTCTGGTGTTACCATTACCAGCTGTTACCAGTTAATTATTACCATCAGCTCAACAAGCTAATCCTGGCCTGGCTGTGCCAACTATTTGTGCTTTAGCACTGAAAGAATCACAAAATCATGGAATCACAGAGTGGTTTGGGTTGGGAGGGATCTCGAAAGCTCATCTTCTTCCACCCCCTGCCATGGGCCAGGACACCTTCCACTAGCCCAGGTTTCTCCAAGCCTGGCCTTGGACACTTCTTGAGTGGTTCCACTCTCTCTGCAGTTTAGGACATGGCCACCCCTGGTCCTTTTCAAATGTTTGATGTTTCATTACATGGAATCAAGAGCATAATAAAGCCAGACTTAAACCAGGGATGATCATGGAAGCAGCTGGAGTCAGGCAAATGTTATTTCCAGCTGAACTTCCCTGCCTTGCTTTAAAAAGCTCAGGACATAAATGGCTCAGGCTCAAGGTTTTGTAATGCAGATGGCAAATACATGTAGGACTAAAATACAGTCAAGTGACAATGTGAGAGTGACAACACTGCAGATTTGCTGAGGACTGAAATGTGGAGTTTCTTCAACCTGAATTATTTTCCCGACATTTTCTTTTCTGCAGCAAAATTTGGGGGTTTTATATTCAATTAAAATATTCACAGAAAATACTACTGTAAAACCACAATCCCAACCGACTAGTCAACCAAAAAACCCACAACAAAACAGTTGTTTGGGTTTTTTTTCACAAAGCTGGAAAAAAAAGTAGTTCAATGCCCCAGCAGGTACCTGACCAGAGCACAGTCCTTTCTCACTGATGTAACATCACTCATACAACCAAGCAATACCATGAGAATTGAATAACTGAGTTGGATGTCTCCCTCTGTTATATTAGATTTTAATGCTTCTTTATTTCTAATAAAAGCAATGTGGAATCTAAATTCCAGTCAAATGACAAATCCATCCTGTGAATTAAAACTGCAAACAGTTATAGAAAACAATTAAATCTGCATGTGCTCCTTTTGGAGCTTGGAAAGGATTGAAAAACCAATAAAAAAACCTCCAGTCCTCTCAGTCACTACAAAAACATGCAATACCCAGGAAAGGTCTCAGCAAAGTGGGAACAGCACAGATGAGTAAACACAGCTGAGCAGAAATGTGTGTGGTTCATTCAGTTGTTTGCCAAGGCTCCCTTACTTCAGTACATTATTTACAGATAAAAAATAGCCCATCTTTGGAGTCATGTGGTGTTCCTGGCTCCTCAACCTCCCGCTTATCTCACTGGTTCACCAGCAATTGGGGGTATAAATAGTATGGGTACTTTGGTGGCCGGTTCTTGGCTCTTTTACTCAAAGGAAGACGCAGCCAGAGCGGGGTAAAAAAAAATCAGCTTTCAAAGTTAGTCTTTTCTGCTTCCTTTTCAGAGACAGAAAGCGGGAGAGGTGGAAGCGCTGATGTGATCAGACAGGCAGGTTGGAGTGAACAAACAAAAGAGCTGCTGCTTTCCGCCCTCATTTCGGTGCTAATTCGATGCCACCTCCTGACATTTCGGAGGGCAGAGGGTTCGAGCAGCACCAGCCGGGGCTGTGACAGCTCCCGGTGCTCCCCTGTCCTTTACCCTGAACTCTGGACCGGCCCCTCGGAGCCTTCTGGTCCCACAGACATCGCCTCTGGCCCCGGCCCAGAACAGCTGGAGGGTGTTCAGAGCTCCAGCCAGCCATGAGGATCCGGGAAAATGAACTGAGCTGCCCCCAGAGCCCGGGGCAGGCTGCAAGCCATGCCTGGCCCTGGGCTTTGAGCTGCTCACATAGCGTGGACTAAAGGTGTTAAGCAGGAAAGGAGGGGAGATGGGGGGAGTGTCCTCTATTTTGGGAACTCCAAACTGGGATGAACTGATTGCTGATGGCTAAAAATATCGTGTTGTCGGTCCTTTCCACGCTCTTTATTGTTGAAAATGCAAGATGTAGAAAGGAATCTTAAATCCTGGAAAGGAATGGAAGGACCCTAAAGATCATCATTTCTGACCCCTTGCCATGGGCAGGGATGACACCCAGCAGATCAGGTTGCTCAGGGCCCCATAGGCTCTAGAGAATGGATAAGCACTTAAATATATTGCAATACTTTACTATTATGTTTCACTACTGAAAAATCCCTTCTTAGACCAGAAAAGGGACATATGGGCACCTCTGTGTCCCACTGGAGGACACTGAGAGACTCTACAATGTGTACAGACATCTGGAAAGGCCATGGGATGGTTTGCACCCCTGTGGGGTCACCCCTGTGCAAAGGGGACTGGTGTAGGAATGATCAGAGCTGCAGAGGAGCAAAACACATCATCTAAAACTAATTTTTTTTTTAAAAAAAAAGATCTAAAATGGGTGCAAAAAAAAAAATCAATGTCAGCCTTAAAATTGCACAAGAACATTGGAGGGAGAATTAGCATGAGGTGATGTAAACTGAACGAGGTAAAATGAGGCATCAGTGTGGAAAGCAACTGTGTGAATTCTTTTCTCTTTAAAATGTTAGCGGGACACCAAGGTGGAATTAAAATGTTTTAAATGTCAGCTGCCTGCGTGTCCCAGATCCCACTGGGAGCTTTCCAATCATCAAAAACCCAGCCGTAATAAACGCGCTCCTGCTCGCGCTGCGCTTTGCAGCTCTTTCTCTCCGGCTGATCACGCTGGCAGGTGTCTGGTTAGAATCAGAACCGAGGGAGCACACGCTCCTGAGCTCGTTTCCAGCTCCTCCACCGGCACAGAAAGGGTGGCAGAAAGGTGAATGCTTCAAAAGGGCCTTTCTTCGTGCTGCTGTCGTGCCACGAGGTCAGCAAAGCTCGGACTCTGAGACTTACCAGCACTTCACGGTGCCTTCCCAACCTGCTTCTTGCTTGTGCTGGGAAGGTCCTGAGCTTTCAGGGCTGGGGAAGCTCCTCAGAGAGGTTGTTTGCAGCTTATCCTTGGTCACAGCTCAACCGGGCACTGCTGATATCCTGGAGCTTCCACAGTTAAAAATTCGAGTTATAACATAACACGCCTGATTGCTCAGTGCTCAGAGACAAGCTCAGAGTGATTATCCCTTCTTCTCCAGCTTCCTCAGGAATTGTGCTCAACTTTTCCCTTCTCCCTTCCCTTTTGTCTCCCAGCTGGCCCCAAGGGCTCCTGCAGCAGCCAGGGATGGGCTGTGGCACAGTGAAGTTAATTATTGGCTGACACAGCCCTGGGGTGGATGGTGCTGGTAACTTCTGATTAACACGTGGGATGCTGCAGTGGTGGTCAATTAAACCTTTGCATTCTCCCTCCTGGGATTGATCTTGTTTTGTAGATTTGCCAGCATTTGTGCTCAGGTTTTTGGACCCTGGGGAGGCCAGGCTGGTCTGTCAGGGTCCCAGAGCTCCTCATCTTCTCAACCTTGGCATAAACTTCTCTGCATTTTTTCATAGCCAGCACAGTGAGCAACAGCAGTAAATCACTGCACTTCTAAGAACCCTTAAAAATAAAATTCCCAGGCTTTCCCAGCTCTAAAACCCTTAGAAAGGCTTTTCTTCCCTTTCCCCACCTGGTTTTCTCTGGCAGGAGGAGTACGACTGTTACGCAGCAATTTTCTTTCCATGTTTCTAAAGTGGCTGATTTTAATTCGGACATATTTTCCCCTGAAAATCCTTCCAGTCAATATGGAATTACAGAAAGCAGCTTTCTGGAGGGAAAATACAGCTGGAGAAGTTTCCACTGAGAGGTGTGTGTGTGTGTGTTGGGGAGTGTGGGTGCGTGGTCTGCACAGGGAAAGCAGTTGCCTCCTGCCTGGAACCCCTATCAGTTCACTTGGTACCTGGCAGAGGGGAATACTGGTGCAAAGCTGCAGAGAAAAGAAGGAATCTGAGAGAAATGTGGAAAAGAAGAGTCTGGATACCCAGTTCCTTCTGTCTCAGGGCCATGCAAAGAGGCTGCATTAGCAGACCATTTAGTGATGGGACAAATTCGGTCTCAGTATCCACTCCAGGACATCCCAGCACTGCTTTGCATCACCTGCCTTGCTTTTATTTCCTTTGCTTCTTTATCCCTGGTTCAAGAAATGGTCTTCTCTCATTTCTTTCCCCCAAAACTAAGTAGATGGGGTGGATGAGGCCAGAAGGAAAAACAGCTCCTGAGGTGCTGAACACCACATGAGGAAGGTACAAGGACTGGCTCTGGACAGTCCAGTGGACCTTGATTTCTGTGCAGAACAAGTATTTTTTAAAAATTATTTATTTTTTTAAGTCTTGGCACTGTCACTTTTGATGGTCTGCACTTGGATGATGGGGGGGAAAGTAAATTTTTTGTTACCCCGAGAAACCCTGATGGACTGAAACAGATTGACTTGGTTTAGAAACATAGTGCAGCTAATACAGATGTTTCCTTCTTATAAATCTTAACCATAAAGAACCATCCAGGAAGGGAGAATATAAGAAGAAATTATAAAATTCACAATAAAATTTTATTATACATTTATCTGGAAAGGGGAGTAAGGTTTCTAATCACCAGTGACTGAGATTGTCAAAGGTTTTACATTAGGAGCAAAGTGGCTAAGAAACTATAAGATTATGCTTAATCAAGAAATGAGTGAAATAATATATGATAATTTTTTTATAACAGCAGAGATCTGGACATGACAAAGTAAGTCTTAAGGAATTGTGCTGTGAAAAATTGTGCTCTCTATTAAATAAACATGTTGTTTATTTAACAAAATAAACAAGTAAACTCAGTTTTACCATAATCTTAATATCTGAGAACAAGAGAAAGGAAAAGGAGGCACGGAAAAAATCCATATTTAAAAAATATTGTGAGCTCAATTTAAAAAATATTATAAATATTCTTACCAATACCAATAAAATCGGGGATACTTCCTGAATTCCTTTCAAGGGGGAAATCCACTGTTGATTTCCATCAAAAGAGGGACCATCAAGATTTCCCAACTGCTAATCTTGAGTAGAGGGTGAATGCTTTGCATGTGCTGCACACAACCTGAAACAAACCACAGTTACCTCCTTCACCTCCACATTATTCTCAAAAGGGCAAAAGTACAGTGTAAGCTGGGAAAGCTCCCAAACCCATTTTTAGAAAAAAAATGGGATATTTTAAGTGTCATTATTCATAAAGCAAATGAAAATATTCCATAGTCCCACTTATCCATCTGGGTGGGCATAACAATTTCTGAGCTCGTTGCTCCATCACCTGACAGCGGAAATTAAATGTTCAGCTTTGTTTTCTGCCAAATCCCCCTGCCATGACACCCGTGGACAGGACAACTTTGGGGCTGAACTGACTGTAAATCGATTTCTGTTCTGCTCCTTCTGAGTGTTTGCCAAGTTTTCTGTGTCGTGACTGAACCTGAATTCAAAATTAAGATTTGCAATACCAACAAACTTTTTAATTGGGCTTTATCATTTTTTTGCTGGCAGTCACTTGAAACACATGAACCATTTTTGGCTGCTTTTGAAGAATAACCAGACATGTTCACTGCAGTGTTTAGATTTATTTTTTTTAAGAGTTAAACAACCATCTCTGAATCCATTATTGTCTATATTGGTAGATTCATGAATCTTCATCTGGATGAAACTTTCTTTACTATTTTTTCAGGTAGCTGCATTTACTGGAAAATGAGCTGTGTGTATGTGTATATACATATATTCACTATTTATATATATATATATTTATATTTACTGTTACGAGCTGTATAAATATATATATTTTTACTTCCATGCTGATCATCTGCATACATGCATGTTATCACTTAAACCATTAGGGCATTACCTTGTATTTAAATAATCTTTTTGATGCTTCAAGCCATTCATTCAGATATAACAGCAATGTGTTCCACAGCAGCAGCATGGTTCCCACATTTTTTTATATTTTTTTTTTAATATATACAAGGGAAAAATATGTTTTATCTGCCTTGCAGAGCTTCAGACTCGTGGAATGTTGAAAGGAAAAATTGTCTTTGTTCTGATTTATGAGCAATCAGCAGTAATACAGATCCCCCCCTTGGGATGTTTCTGCTGAAGTGGAACCACATGGAGATTGAGCTTCCTCCCTGTGTGCCCTGATAGTCTGGTGGGTGCCATTCCAATTTGAGCTGAAGCACAAGTATTTATTGCAAGAGAGGAGTGCAGAATATTTGCTGAGTAAGCCAGGACTTTTTGCATTATGCCAGGGATTTAAAGGGACAAAAAAAAAATCATTCCCAGCAGCAAGTCTCGGGGCACTCCATATTAACCTCTCTGTATGGCAAGAATTAGATCTTTTTTCTTCTGTTTTCTCTATCTCATGAATAGTGTTTAATCCATGGCAGAAATTTACCTTTTACCCTGTAGTTTTCAAATTTCTATAATAGGCTTTGCTGATGGATTGGGTCATAAGCCTTCTAAAACTACCCCTGGATGATCTCCTTAGGTTGGTTTTTATTCTGTGAACCTTTCTGCTGGCACTCAACAGGTCTGTGGGGCAACATTTTTAACCATTCCAAAAGGGGAGGGAGGGGGATTTTCCCATCTTTTACCACTCTGTAAATGTTCTGGAGTTTAATATTCACATTTATCAGTGTTTATAACACTGGACTGGACACAGCAGGAGGTCGATAACTCGGACAGGAGGAAGTCTGGAAATGTCCAGCATATAATTATCCTCTTTCTAAAAGGACAGATTCACTTCTAAAGAGATGGACAGAAACAGGCTGTAAAGTGCTGCTTTTTTTAGTTAAAAATCTGGTGGTTTCCTCTGGGAGACTGTTTCTAGGAGAGGGAGCAACTGTGCAGCCTGTAATCTGCCACTGGAGTGTGATCCACGAGCCAGGATGGTCCCAGCTCCCCACTGGGAGCTGAGTAACCTGAGTTGTGTTTCTTGTGTTACAACAATTCCTGATCCAGTGTATTCCCACTGAGGTGCATGAAAGAAAAGGAGCCTTTCCCCTTCTTTTTAAGGTGAGCTAAAAGGGTCTTTTCTTGGGGTACTTTGAGGACAGGATGTGTTGCATCAATTGAGGAGGAAAGGACACAGAGTGGAAAAGCTCCCCAGAGCCAAGGAAAAAGCTGAAGGGTAGTTGAGGAAGAATCCTAAAATGTTTGGAAATATTAAGAAGAGAAAAAAATAGTCAAATGCTTAGTGATTTGGATGTTAAAATTCAACTAAATGTGACTCTCAGTTACTTCACATAAGTTAAAGGTTTGGGATCCTGACTTAGTTTCGTGTTGTGGGACAGTCTTATCTCTTGTGTCACAAGCCTATAAAACTGGTTTTATGGAATTACCTAGTTTTGGGAGGGATAGTATCAGGATTTAGCCTTGAACCTTAGCCAGGTTTGCTTTTCCTTCTATCTCATGTGCAGCTACCAGGTGATGGGTTCAAAGCAAACTAAAAGGAATCACTTTTCACAGCTCATGTCCCAATGCAATGGGTCTTGTCACCAGATGTTCTGGATGTTGAGTGTTCCCAAGGTTGCAAAAAGTGCCTGGATGAATTCAAGGAAGAAAAAAGCTCTGGGTGGCAACAGGAGGCAAAAACATCCCCTCTGACAGAGGCTCTGTTTTTTGCTGGTTGGGAAGTTTTACTTGCATCATTTTATGTTTTGTCTGCTCTTCTACTTTGGCTTTTGCAAACTTCCCTGGTTTTGGAGAGAGTCCAGAGGAGGCCACAGAGATGAGCAGAGGGATGGAGCACCTCTGCTATGAGGAAAGGTTGAGAGAGTTGGAATTGTTAAGCCTGGAGAAGAGAAGGCTCTGAGATCACATTGTGGCTTTTCAGTAGGAGATCACATTTATGGCTTCAAACTGAAAGAGGGGAGGTTTAGATTTATTATGGGGAAGAATTTTTTCCCTATGAGGGTGGGGAGGCCCTGGCACAGGCTGCCCAGAGAAAATGTGGCTGCCCCAGCCCTGGGAGTGTCCAAGGCCAGGGCTTGGAGCAACCTGGGCTAGTGGAAAGTGTCCCTGCCCATGGCAGGGGGTGGGACTGAGTGACCTTTAAGATCCCTTCCAACCCAAACCATTCTGTCATTCTATGAGTTGTTTGGTTTACCTTTGCTCAGACTCTGCATGGCCATTCTGGCAAATTCCTAATTTAATGGAAAATGTTATTACTTTCCTGCAGTTACCATATCCCTGCAGTTAAAACATCCCTGCAGTTAACACATCTCTTTAGTCATACAGAGTGGAAAACTAATTTTGAGACATACCACCTGTCTGAGGTGATCAGTCTTGTAGGAAAAAAAAATCTCAGTTTAGTTGTGATTTACTCAGAAACTGTGTAATGGGGAACCTGGGAAGATTAAATCTTTCAGAAGTTAGGAAGGAAAATAAATATTCAGGTATAAACGATTAAAAAGGGTAATCTGAAAGATATTTTGAATAAATTATGGGTGAGGTCAGCATGGCAGAAGCATTCATAAGATTCAAAGGGTTAGAGTAGTACACTGAGGTTCCAACTGCAAAGGGACAGGATGTCCAACATCTTCATTAAACTCCACTTACCCAAGGCATCCTCAGAGCTCTAACCTAAGCACACCCTTAATTTTTTAAATAATGCAGAGTTTTGAAAGACTGGAATGGTCTATGCAAGGGATAGAAATGCAGTAGTGAAAATAAGGTGCAGCTACGAAATTAATGGAAGCTTTGTTGGAAATTGCACTGAGTGTAACAGCAGTTCTTGGGTCAGCTCTGCAGTGTTTGCATCCTAAGCCTCTGCTGCTGCTGATTCTTTTCTAAATTATTATTTTAAATTATTTTTTATTACTTTATTTTCATTATTTTAATAATTTTACTTTTACTGCTTATTTTAATTTTGTTTGGACCTGAATTTCAGCAAACACTGCTGGTGGTTTTCAAAGTAAGAAGAAGTCCTGTGAAAAATCCTGAGTTGTATACTCAGAAGCAAAATGAGTCTGAGGGGCTTGTTGTCTTTCTGGTTTTCTAGGATTTCAGATGAATAGCAGCCATGAGTTGAGCCAGCTCTGTAGTGATGAATATTGCTTAAGGGCAACAGCACAACCTGGTGGTTTCTGGTTATTCTAATGCATCAGATCAGGTATCTGCACAGAAAACACAGAAATTTCCCTTCCCCACAAACCAGCTGGTTTTCATCAGTTCATTTGTAAGATACTGTTTTACCTGAGGTTTTCAGAATAAACAGAAAAAAACCCAGACTGTCAGGGCACTGCAAAAAGATAAAGCAGCAGATCCTTCCCAGCATCACTGATTGAGAAACCTCGAGGTGCAGTTTGTGCTGGATACATCTGAGTTTTTGTTCCAAGGTAATAGCTAGGGGTGTATAACTAAAAAAGAAAAGCTTGCAATATGCACTATGCAAAATTTTGGAAAAATAGACAAAAGGAAAGTGTGTGCAGAAAAAAAATGCAACTTTGTCCTGCTCTTTCTGTTATGATGAAGCCAAGCAAAGTATAAAATGCATTTACTCAGAATGACTATTCAGACACCAAGAACAACATTTCTTCTCTTTCCTCTGTCTCTTCAGGGTAAGTGAGGTTGGTCAGAATGTATCTTCTGATGTGGCAGTGAAATGAAATGGGTGGCAAATGTGCCCAGCCAGAATTTCCAAATAAAATTAATTACATTTTGTGTTTTGCTGGGTTCTGAAGAACAGGCTGTTATTACTGGCAATGCAGCTGGCACTGCTGTGGGTGCTGAACTGAATATCTTGCAAACTGCATATTCAGTTCCCTCACTGATCATGTGGAAGGGGACAAAAGCCACTGACTGTAACTAGAAAAGGGTTCCAGTGCAGTGCTGGGGTTGTTACTGAGATTGTGAAAGGCTTTTTCATAGAATGATAGAGTTATAGAATGGTTTGGGTTGGAAGGGACCTTAAAGCTCATCTTCCACACAGCAGGTTGCTCAGAGCCCCATCCAGCCTGGCCTTACCCATCTCCAGGGACTGGGAGTCCTTCTGAGTTATTTATCTTCAGGCTGTGTCCAAAACACAGACTACTCAGTCCTGCTTGACTTGATAGAAAGAACCTTTGATTTCTCCTGGGTGGGTTTGGACCTGAGAGCAAAGGGATTTTAAAAGACACCTACGGAAAAACTGAAGGACTGAAGTGGCTTTGGGGTAAAAGTAGCATTATATTTAGGCAGGGAATATTCCTGCAGGATTTTCCCCACAAAGAAATGCTGAGGTGTCTCTTTGCTTCATCTTTGTCCTTTAGCCCAGTTCATGGCTGAAGAATGACTCACAGTCCTGGTCCAGGAAAGCACTGAGTCCACGTGGAAGTGTGATTAATGCATTTAAACTCACTCAACTTCTATTTATTTATGGTGATCAGATATATAAAGTGTGTTGAAATTCATGAAGATTATTATTATTATTCTGCTTTGGTTTATTACAGAGGAAATAGGTTATTACATAAATAGGACAAAGTACTCTGAAGGCCAGTGACGACATTTCTGCAAAATTGTAGAAAGAGCTTTGGAAAAGTGCAGACCAGAAAAAAGGGGGGAAAAAAGGAGAAGATAAATAATAGAAATAACTGTTTTCTTTTCCTTGAGTGCCAAATCAGAGGACAAAATAGTCAAAGACCAAATGCTGTTGTCCACAACCTTTCCTATAGCCCACTAAAGCACAGGGAGGTGATGTGGTTCCTGCCTCCCACTAGAGCAGGTGTGGGAACCACGGTGAATTCTGCCACAGCTATCCACAACTGTGGACAGAAAACAAACCTCTGAGATGAAATGCCTTTGTGCCAGCTTCCCACATGTCCTGCTTCAGGGTGGAGGAACTCCAGATTATGTTCCAGCTTGCTAAGTAGGATTGGTGAGTGTGCTGATGTCAGGTCTATCTGCTTGATGTGCTTTGATAACTCTCTAATTATAACCCATCAGTTGAGACACTGATTTGTGCTTTGCTCACGAAGCAGAGGCAGTTTTGATGGCTGGATGGTGCATCTCAGGTCAGCTGGGTTGAGCTGACACGTCTCCATCAGCCCCTCCTGCCATAACTGCTGGGTGATGTCTGGGGCAGCACAGAAACTTCTGGTAGGGTCAGTCTTCCACTCTGCTGGCCCTGCTCTTTGCCAGAGTTAAGCCATATTTTCATCTTAGCAGAAAGAATTCGTTGGAAATAATTTACTATACTCCTTGGGGGCATCTTCCTGTCATGGAATCATTGAGGATGGAAAAGCCCTCCAAGACCATGAAGTCAAACCACTGACCCAGCACTGCCAACCATGTCCTCAAGGGCCACATCCTCAAATTTTTTAACACTTCCAGGCATGGTGATTCCAGTGTTCCAGCCTGTTTCTGCTCTAGACAACCCTTTCAGTGAAGAAATCTTTCCTGCTATCCAATCTGACCTCCCCTGGGGCAACATGAGGACATTTCTTCTGGTCCTGTCACTTGTTACCTGAGAGCAGAGACCTTTCAGGATGCTGTAGAGAGCAAACTCCTGACAACTGAGTGTCAAAAACCCTCTCAGAGGACAGTCACGTTCCCAGTTTTCATGGTCTCCTTTCTCCATGTAAATGGAGGGAACAGGGAGAGGGTCTGTATTGTTTTCACAGAGCCATTTGTGCCCCTGAAATAAATGTTGCATCAACACTTACAGTACATGTGGGAGGAGGAGCAACAGTTCTGTACAACAAATTCAAAGTGTTCCCATATTTGTCCACCGAATTGTGTGTTCTCATTGCTGTAAATTTTGCATTAAATTATTTAGGTCAGCTTAAATTTGGAAAGCAGCAGAATAAACACCTTTTTTTTTTTTTGCCTCATTTACATGTCTGTGATTATTGTGAGATGGTTTGCTTCCTAAATTAAAGTGATGCAAGCAGTCTGCCAGGAAAATAAGCAGCAATATTTTTTTGGTTATATTTTTGAAAAGCTGGCTGTGACACTCAGTCATTATCCCAGGAGTAGGTGGACACCTGGAAAATGAAACTTCAGAAAGCACTGGGTGTGTGGATGCTGGGGTTTGAAATGTCCTAATTTTCCTGTGAACTAAACAGCATTTTGGGTCTTTTCCTGATTGTTTAAGTATGTAGTGATGCAGATGTGGGTGCTGCACACTTTTGGAGCTGTTGGGGTGGGTGTATCAATATCCCTGATCCGGGGATTAAGGATTGCTAACAGCATGGAATGGGTGCATTGTCAGGATACAGGGTATCACATTTAAAGTCATTAATAGCTGTGTCCTGTGCCCTGACGTGATGCAATACAGCAGCTGTCCCGTGGAGAAACTCCTCAGGCATCCTGTCAAAGGTAGACATGCTAATAATTGGGATAGGACTGGCTCACTGCATCCTGATGGTGCCAGAGCCCTTCCTGCTTCCCTCTCAATGACTTGTCCTCAACCCCTGCCCTCATCCTACCTCTTGTTTTCACTGCTGGGGAAATGCCCAAAGCTCCAGACTCTATTTCTGGCTGATCCTGTCTTGTGCAAACACTTCCCTGTTCCTCAGGAGCTTCCCATAAACATTTCCACACAACTGTCACCTGCCAGTGCCTTACATTCCTTTGGTTATACACTGACAAATGTTGCCTTGTGGTTTTCAGTGGCTGTGAGTCCCATCTTTCTGCTCCCACCACACACCACTTATCTTAAATAGAAAGTTTTTTGTCCCTAAGGCTGCTCATTCTGATCTTCTTTGCCTTACATGAAGATCATGACTGAAAATCCGGTCATGGAGTGGCCCAGCACAGCTTTCCAAGTGTTCTGTATAAATCTTTGGATGTTTGCCATGTCATGTGCTGGTTATCACTGATGGGGTGTTCACTGTGAGGTCACTGTCATCTCCAGCAGATATTTTGTGTTTTACTGTGCTTGGAGAATCTCACCCAAAACCCCATATCCTGGATGTTGGAGTTACCAAAGGAAGAGTTTGAAAATCCCTCCATCTTCTTAAGGCAGGGGCTCCCTTCCCACCTGCAGCCCCACATGGCTCAGGGTAAAAGCTCTGGGCCCACAGAACAGACACCAAAGCACACACAGCCAGAGGCTGGAGCTGAGACAACAGGTTTAGATGGGATATTGGGAAGGAATTCCTGGCTGTAAGGGTGGGCAGGCCCTGGCACAGGTTGCCCAGAGAAGCTGTGGCTGTCCCTGGATCCCTGGAAGTGTCCAAGGCTGGGTTGGAGCAACCTGGGCTGGTGGAAGGTGTCCCTGCACGTGGAAGGGGTGGAACTGGCTGATTTTTAAGGTCTCTTCCAATCCAAACCATTCTGTGATTCCATGTTTTTCTGCTTGCCAACCACATGGTCTTTGGGTTTGTTTGCAGGGATGAGCTGGACATGTCTGGAGTGTTGGGATAGGGAGGTACCCATGGACACTCCAAGGGCTGCAATCACAGGTTGGGCAGCTCAGTGAGAGCAACAAGAGCCTGTTCTGAGGATCTGATGTTGTACACTCTTTCTTTTTTTCTTTTATTCTTTCTTTTTTTTTTCCCCTCCCAGTTTGGAGAAACTCTTCCTGATCCTAAAGACTGAATCCCCATTGCCCGTGCACCAGATGCTTATCCCAAATAAATTCCTCCTGCCCAGGCACCCACTGTGGAAAAACCTGTCTCAGCATTAGCTTAAAATCACTTGCATGGTGACACACTTGGATCACTGAAGCCCAAAAGGACAATGATTTGGGAAGTATAGAAAGAGCTGGATCCGTTCGATCCCATTCCCTTTGGTCAAACATAATTTCCTATCTGTTCTGGTACAATTATCTCAGCAAAAATTCATCAATTTTACCCCCTGCCCATCTTCTCTGGAAAAAGCTTCTAAGTTTCTCTGTAAAACATCAGGATTCAGCCCCTTTTCCTATTTCATGCACCAATACTTAATTTTTGTACAGGTTTTTATCGATTGCTTTCCCCGGTGTTATTTTATTTTGCTGTTTTATGGCTGCTGTTAACATTTACTAAGGAAACTATTTTTTACATTCTGCATGTGAGGACATCACTGCAGATTTTTTGGCGTCATGAATAGCCAACTAAAATTTGGGGGGGGGGGGGGAGATGTGGAATAAAAGGAGAAGAGAAAAGGCAGCATAGGAAGGTTAGAAAATTGCTTTTTCACTTTTCACATGGTGAAATCCTAAACACTGGTAAATGCCTTTTCACTGGGGAGGACAGCTCATATCTGATATAGGTATAAGTGTACTTAATCAGAAAAGCAACACCACAGGCACTTCCACCCCTTTGTGCAACATTCCAAACCTTCCATGTTTTCAGCAGCCGGGGATGGGATTTGCTTTTTCTTTTGGCGTGAACACGAAAATTAAGCTCGCTTGAATGCTCTCACTGAGCAAGCCTTAGCCATCCTGTGTTCCTCCAGGGGCACTGGGAATAGACTCACAGTCTTCTCCAAACTAAATGATCCTGTGATTCTACTTTATGGAAGCTGTGTTCCTGTGGGACTGGCACTGGAAGGCAATCCGTGTAAATCCCACTCAGCAGCACCCACCCACCTACCTGTGGGTTTGCTTCAGTGTGAGTGAGCTGCTGCTGCTTTGGCAAAAAGGAAGGCACAGGGGTTTGTGCCACGTTATTCCATCTGTGCCTTCTGAATCCATTTCCAGGCCAAAGCCTCACTACAACCTTTATTATGATTGATTATTGTGCACACGAGATTCACAGCTGTGCTGGTGGCTCCAACAAGAAGCACTGGCAGTTCCTGGGCAGGCTGCTCCCAAGTGGCTTTCCTTCCCCAGCTCAGGAGATCAGGGATATTCTTCACTATTTTCCTTTGGGTATTGCCTGTGGTGACTTCTAGAAAATGTAACCTCTGAATTCCGAGGGCTGACTTCTGTTTACTGTGGAAAATGGATGGAAATGCTTCTTTTATTCAAGATTACCACCAAAAATTCTTTATTTTTAGTGATATACTGAGAGGAAATCTACCACAATGCAGCTATAAAAGTGGAGTATTTAACACAAACCAAAAAGAATAGTGCCTTGAAGTCCTGGGTGTCTGAATGTAATTCAGACTTTCTATGATCTTGGGCACATCTTTCAATATCTCAATATCCTTGGTCTGATAACTTAAATAGAAAGTCTTTCAGGTTGTGGACTGTCTTTGTGCATTTTGCAGTGAACCTGCCTTCAGGCAAAAGGGGGAGAAGGAGCAGAGAGTTGTAACATTCCTTCAACCGCTAAAACTGCCTCTTCTCCCCGAGGTCGGCAGGGTCTGCTAACAGCCCCAGCTTCTCCAGCACTGCCCTCCCTGAAGTTTTCCTTCCCTCCTGCACCTCCTGCAGGGGAAAATATGCTTATGGATCATTTCTGGTGTTAAAATGTTCCTACATGGTAGAGGGAAAGGGACTGGGAGAAGTCGGTGCTGTTTCAGGCTTGTACAGTTCCCTCCATGCAAACAAAGGTGAGAGGAAGGAAAAATAAGGTTATGGGATGGGGTAATCATGAGCAGAATGTACTGTTATTAAACTAATACATAATAATTCTATCTCCTTTACAATGTAATGCTCTCTGATAGTTATACCTGATTAATGTTTTAGGAACACTGTTGGAATCGACACGGCCTTAATAATTTGCCCCCCGTCCTCAAAATTCACATTGATCCCAGCATTTTGGGCATCACATCACCTTTCACTTAATGTTATGTACTTAATATATAAACATACAGCAAGACCAGGGGGGGTCTCCTGTACTTCAGCACTCAGCCAGCTGTTCTGACAGGGCTGTTGTCGAGGCAGATGGCCCCGTGATGGATTACCCGGGACTCACCAATCGCGGCGTCTTCCCCAAACGTTTGCACAGATGTTTGTAATGAGGTTTGCACGATTCCACACAACACTTGCACATCCACAGAAGGAAGGGGTCTTCTGCTGGGAAGTCATTCAGCCTGAGAAGGTTGCTGCTGTGGTGGCAGAGGGCGGCCCGTGGTGCCCCAGTGGTGACAAAACAAGCACAGCCTCTTCCAGGGTCATTTGGTTTTTCCCCAACATTATATTTTCTTTCCTGAAACACAAAGGCATCAAATCTGCTGGGGATTATAGAAAATGAAGGAAAACTGGCCCTGGAATGGTTATTAGTTTTGCCCTTGTGCAGTAATAGTGTGGAAAAATAAAACATGTCCAATCATTATGGTTGGAGAAGCCCTCTAAGATCATTGAATCCATCCACTACCCCAGCACAGCCAAGGCCACCATAAATCATGTCCATAAGTGCCACATCTACATGTCTTTAAATTCCCTCCATCAACACTGTCTTCCCTCTACTTGAGCAAAGTTATTGGAAGGGGTTTTTCCAGCAGGGGGGCTGCAGTGACCTCTCAAACCTCCTCTCCTAAAAGCTTCAGACCTACCCCAGGGCACCAGTGGATCTGAGACTTTACCTGGTGCCAAACACCTCATTATCTCCACTAAAATCCATCGTTGTGACATATTCAGGTGCTGTGACCCATTTTTGGGGCCCACTGAACTTGTTTCCTCTGTAACTTCCCTCCCACAGGTCCCAGCAGGTCCTGATGTCAGGCTCAAATCTTTCATTCTTATTTTCACCACGTTGGATGAAATAGAAATCTGAAAACAGCAGTGACTTAAGATAAACCTTATCTCCTCTATGGCATTTTTCGTTAGGGATGGTGCTTCTCTTGTGGATGCAGAAACTGAAAGCCTAAAATAAAGAAAATTGGGAGGTTTGGGGAGAATTCCCACCTTTCAGATTGAAATTCTACTTTAGAGATTCAAATGAGCTCATTGATCCACCAGACTTCTTAGTTATTCGTAGAGTTTGGGTGTGAGAGAACATAATATCATGAACTTCATGAATCTGCTGTTGGTAGGTGACCATGGGAATTCAAATATCTTTATTTTAAACAATTAGAGCTTTATAACTCATAGAAAAGAAACAGGAAACAGTAATGGAAAAAAGTTATACAGTCAATTAATTAATCATCTGCAGAAACCTGAAAAACCTAACTTGTAATTTAATTAGCTCTAAAAAGCTCACACAAGATGAGCTCTTTGCTGAGGCTTCAATTTTGCCTATTTTCTTGCAAGGTAAACACCTTGCTATAATAATGTCATGCAAGACATATTTTGTACACACTAATCATATTTTATTTTCTTTATTGAACCTGATCCCCATATGAGACAAAATACTGAGTTATGTAATACCACAAGGAATTAGGAATACATGAACTTTCAAAAGAAATAATAATAATACCTTTTTCTTTTAACTGGCTATATCTTCTCACTGGCTCTGATTTCTCGAAGACATTTATAAAAGTACAGACCATAATTGTGCTAATAAAGAGGAAATTATACTGATCTATAATTAGAGTAATAAGGAAAAAGGCACAGCAGATCATAATTGAACCAATAAGGGGAAAATATAATCATGTTTAATGGCTTATATGAGTGTTAGTGTCTTCTGTATACTTAATAAATTGGTATCCATTTTCCTGGTGTGTATCTAAGACACCTTTCCTAATATTATCAAATTATCCTTCAGATCCATTTTTGGGAACTTCTGCTCATCCTGGCAGCCACTCTGTGGTGAGGCTGCTTGGAAAAATCAGAATAACAGCATAACTCTTTGTGGTCACTGTATTTGGGCATGAAAAGATGCTCTGAAAATTCAAAAGAAAAGGCAGTGATTTATTTCTTAATATTCACAGTAAAACACCATGGCTACAAGCCCCAAAGCTGAGCATCAGTAGTTCTTTGCTGCTGCTGAGCTCCCTCTTCTGTGTTGTGGTTTTTTTTTTTTAACCTGAAAATCTCACAGCTTGCAGCTTTGATGTTTTCTCCCTGTGAGTCCTTGAGCTGTTAAGTGTCCCCTTCTCAGCAATCTTACCCCTGTCTGCAGTTTCACCTTTTGCATCTCGTACAGCTCGAGTTCACTTGTTTCCCTCACAGCTTTTTCCTCCCAACGTGGTGGTTTTCTCCGAGGTCCCAGCCAAGGTCACACAGATGCTCAGCGTGAAAATCCAGCCAGGGATCAGAGAGAGCTGAACCCTCCCGAGGGATTTGAGAGCAGGAGTTTCAAACAGCCTGCCCACACCTTCACACAAGTGACATTACATATAGCTTAGCTATAATTTGCCTTTTGATTACCCTCCCAGCACTTAAAAAATAAAAATATTTCCCACTTTTACATACTATGAGCATGTAAATATTTCCCTGGACATGCCCACACTCGGTATGTGATATCCTTCACTTTGAAGGGATATTTGCAAATCTTTTCAGCCCAGTTTTCCTCACAGGAGCCCAGGTGCTCTTCCTGAGCTGTAGATGGCTTGGAAGGGCAGCACCAGCTCTGGTGAATGGGGCTCTTCATGTGCAGGTAAACCTTGAAAGCTCAGAGGACACCTCGAGAGAGAGAGAGGCTCGTGTTCTCCACTAGAAACATCTGAGACACCTATTTTCCCCCACAGCTTTATCTCTCAAGGATTTCTCAGCTCCAGTAAAGTCCTGAAGATAAATGGAGAGGGCATGGGGTGACAGGACAAGGGGGAACGGTTTCAAAGCGAGGGAGAGAAGGTTTAGATGAGATATTAGGAAGAAATTGTTGGCTGTGAGGGTGGGGAGGCTCTGGCACAGGTTGCCCAGAGAAGCTGTGGCTGCCCCTGGATCCCTGGGAGTGTCCAAGGCCAGGTTGGAACAACCTGGGCTGGTGGAAGGTGTCCCTGCCCATGGCATGGGGTGGGAATGGATGATCTTTAAGGTGCCTTCCAACCCAAACCACTCCATGATGCTGTGATAACACAGAATGTTCTTAGAATATTGATAAATAAAAAAATCTGCATATGCTTAAATAATATCCTGAAAGGCACCTAAATAATTAATTAAATAATAACAAAAATATATTTTATACTATATATTGACTACGTATTTCCAGGTATGTTTATGTATTTATATATAATAACTATTGTTCTCTAAACTTTGTAGTCTGATAAATATCAACCTTTCCTAGAGCTGACCTTGGCTTTCACTTCTTAAGACACCTGGACATCTTTTTAATCAAAATTCCTATGACAATGTGACACTGTTTTCACATATACAGTGAAAAGGCACTTTCACGTTTTGTAGTGATCTTTAAAAACCTTAAATAAAAAAAAAAATCATATAACATCATAAAGCCTCATTACATAGATGGATGGAGATGTTTAAAAGTAACAGAATAAGTATATATATATGCACACAACACACACATATATATATACACACACATATATAGTATTCCATGCACTGGTTTATACCTCCTTTGCTTTCAAGCTCCCAAAGGATAACTGGGAAAGCAACGATTCTACACAGAATTACAAAAGGCATTAAATGTATTTAATCTCTACTTTTCACCCAGGTATTTTTAGCAAGCTCAGTAATAACTAAGAGAAGTGTTTCCTCTCGCAGCAGCACACAGTTGTGAAACTTTAATGTATATGTTAATTTTTTTAATTAAAGGGGAAAAAATTATAGAAGAGGGTTTAGTTTTCTTTAAAAGTGCGACATAATGATCTAACATTGGACTGGAGGATGATAGTTGTGATGTCTAACAGCCCAACCACTCTTCCCTGAGGACATCCAGGTAACCCCAAGGCTGAACTCGTGTTTCCTGCTGCCTCAGAAACAGCCTGAGACAGTTGATTCACTCAGCCCGGGGTCACCTTGTCAGGAAGGCTCCACATTTTGCATTTGCTGAGGGTCCTGCCTGAGAGCAGGGGGTGTTTGGGTTCCTTGGGAGGGGAGCAGACAGGGGTGACGAGAGGGGAAGGCACAGCCCTGACAGCAGATGTAGGAAAACACAAAAAACACCAGAAAAATAGATAAAGCCGGATAGATAAAGCATTTTTTAGTGTTTGAGTGTCCTGCTCTTTCGCTGCTGCTCAAGGCAAATAGGTTTCAGAACGCAATGGTTAGTCATAAACATCTGAAATGCCTCATTTAAAAGCGGCCTCTAACAAGATTTAGGGCTTGTGATTCATTCCTCTGATGTCATGGAAATGAAGGAAATGTGTGTCACCTGGCCACGTCTCCAAATGGGGGAAAGAGGCATCAGAGAAAAGCAGTGAATGTGCATCAGAGAACATTGAAACCGCCTTAATTTGAAGAGCATGATTTGGTGTTTCCTGCAGGAAACTGCACTTGAAAAGTTTTAATCAGCAGGAGCTGTGGCTAGCATTAATTCTGAATTAATCTTGTTTTGTCACTAAATATTTCTATTTGCATTGCTGACACAACAATCTTGGCTAAGAATTGGGCAAGTGTCGGGCATTTCCATGCTGAAAGCTTTTGGATTTATCACAGAATCACAGAATCCTTGAAAACCCTGGGTTAGAAGGGACCTTAAAGATCCTCCAGTTCTGACCCCTTGCCATGGTGGTTTACTTTTAGACTGGGCCATATTGTCTCCAGTGAGCTTGTCCATGCAATATCCCTGATCTCTGATCCCAAAGGGAGTCTGCAAAATTACCAGGAGAAATGAACTGACCATGATTTCTTAAGCTTTCCTCTCTTAAAACACCATTTCTCGTTCTAGCTGTAAAAAAAACCCCACTTGTAGTCTCCATATTAAGGCCTATAAACTTCATACTTAACTTTTTATTTCTGCTTTATTCCTCTTGTCTGAGTTGCCAAATATTGCTTCTGTGTAATTGAAACAGAGCTGTAGTTTGATTATTAAACAGGGAAAATAATTGTGTTTGGCTGTACAGGGGGAAGTAAAGGTGCTGCATGGAAAAAACTTAAACTGTGGAAAAATTGCTCTTTTTTTTTCACAGCAGAGGTTGAGGGCAAAAGCTCCTGGGGGAGGGCAGCAGTCCCACCACCAAGGGGTGACCTTCAGGGGTGTGGGTTTGACAAGACAATCTGTAAGGAGGGGTGTACATAATTTATTTCTCTTCTCAACCCCTCTCCTCTATTCATTTGTGCCTCAAAATATTTCCACTTTGAATAACCCCCCTCCTGTGCTGTAGGACCTGACCCGTGGCTCAGCCCGGTTTGTACCTGCAGCGTGGAATTCTGGTGGGAACAGTGTTTGGGAGGCTGGGGTAAAAGGAGGGTATCAGGTGTCCTAAGCACCAGGGGTGATCTCTCCTGTTGGAATCCCAAGAAGACAGAAATCATCAGCATGTGACACCTCCTGGGCCCCGTTTTTAACCCCCCCATCAGCAGAGGACCACGCAGAGCTCTGCCACAGCCCTGGTGGCAGCGAGTCAAGAGATACAGCTGATGCTTTGCCAGTTGTGACATGTCCGGGCAGAGCACGCTCCTGTTTTATCCGCCACAGTTGCTTAAAACCAAAAATAACCACTTCTCTTAGAGCGAAAAGTTTGAGGTGGTTGGAAAAAAAAAAAAAAGAAAAAAAAAAAAAAAAAAAGCAGAGGAAGGAGAGAGCTCTAAGCAAAGACAGGCAGGACTCATTATATTCGAAATTCTGTTTATATTTCCAGCCCCTAAACCAGCCGCCCCATGCGAAGGGCACATCCCTGAGTGCCCCCAGCTCCTGCCTGGTTTCGCCCAGGGCGGGGGTCCCTCCGTGGCGTTCCCAGAGCGCTATCCCGTTATCCCGGGGGCAGATGCCGGGTGGGAAGCAGCGCCTGCCCGCAGATGGAGTTGCTGCTGCCAACTCTCGCGAGCTTTATGTCAGAAACACTTGATTACAATGTCACCACTGGCCAATTTACGGGCTTAAAGCAGCAGCCGCTCGGCTGCGTTTTCCCCTGAGGTACCCAAAGATCCCGGCTCCTAAAAACTTTGTAGCTCTAGTAATAGAAGCGGGGTAAGTGATTCGCTCTTTCCGTGTCTCTCTTGCCTGCCGGGATAATTTACAGTTGATTTGCACGGGGATTGGGATCTTTTAAAACCTTCTGCTCTGCCCATTTGTTGCTCTCTTGGGAGAACTCCCCCTGCTCTGCCAATGCAGCGTGTGTATCCAACCTCGGGATTATTCAAGGGATCCTGGGCTGAGTAAATTAAGCTGAGCTAGAAATCACTTGTTAATTCGACCATCTCTCCTGTTAAAATAGTGATTATATAGCCCTGTGTATAGATTTTTTGGTCTGGGTAAGGATTTGCAAGGGGAGGAAACAGTGATTGAAATAAACAGTGTTCCCTCGCTGAATAAGAATGCAAAAGTAGACTCTGTTTAACTTTTGCTGGAGGAAACTACTCCAGCAGCAGCTTTTTAAAATATGCAAATACATTGTAGGATATAACTATGCTGGGTTAATGCTGATGAGCTAAAGCAATTTCTGACCCTTTTACTCTCGTAGTAATAACTGAGTCGTGTTTGTTTTGCTCAGTGTGCTTTACATTGCCAAGCTTGGTTTAAAGCAGCATTAAAAACCTTATTAAATGTAATATTTGCCATGCAGTCGAGGTGTAATAATAATCCTCTGTCGTTTGCTGCTTCTTTTAATATTGGCAGAGTAGCCTGAGACAAGTCCTCTCATTCAGCAGTACAAAACTTCTGTGTTTTTCAAGCTTGATCTGTTTCTAACTTTTCCTTTGAAATCTGCAGAACTAAGTTAAAAGGTATCCAGCTGAATTTTTTGCTATTTTTTTTTCTTTCTAATATTCTTGTTTAAAACTTCTTCAGTTTCTTATCTTGAAATGCTACAGTGTTTACATCCCATCACATTCCTTTTTAACGAACAGGAAAGTGCATGGGGGAATTAATTATTACTTAGATAGTAAAAGCTTTAGAAACTTTAAAATCTCTTGCTTTTCTTAGTGTTATTTTCTTTGCATAGTGAAATATTGGAAATATCTTATTATTTCCAGCTTGTTGCTGTGGTTTGGCCCTAAACTTTCTTCACATGGTCAGTGAAGTGTCAGTGAAGCAAGAGATGTATAGAAGTAACTTCTCCCATCTCACAGTGGTATTGGGTGCTCAAATACCCAACTAGATCCCTAATATTAACATTCTTTCCAGTCACCTCAGTTGCCTTGGATGCCTCCATCCCTTCTCCATCCCTTCTCCATCCCTTCTCCATCCCTTCTCCATCCCTTCTCCATCCCTTCTCCATCCCTTCTCCATCCCTTCTCCATCCCTTCTCCATCCCTTCTCCATTCCTTCTCCATTCCTTCTCCATCCCTTCTCCATCCCTTCTCCATCCCTTCTCCATCCCTTCTCCATCCCTTCTCCATCCCTTCTCCATCCCTTCTCCATCATCATCCTTCTCCCAGCTCTGGCAGGGTTTTAGGATCCTGGGAGAAGAGTTCAGGTCTGGTTTTGCAGATAGGGCTGAGATGAGCCCTGGGGTGCTCAAAACCATTGAAGTTTTAAGAGCAGATTTACAGAGCAAACCAAGTTATTTTCCTCTCCTCTCCTTCCATGGCATCTCTTAAATCTTCCTGAGAAAGTTTCAAAATTAAACACACCGTGTTAAAAATATAATCCCAAGTGAGAGTGGAGTCTGTGTCAGTTTAGCAGGCTGGAAATATTCAGCAAACTGGTTCAGTTATGCCAAATTCTCTCAAAGACAGCGGCATTTAGGCTTGAGTGTTTTAGCAAACTAAGGGAACTATAAATACAGGATCTTGTTTGGGTCTTTGTGGGGGTTTGGGCTGGATCTCAGGAAAAGGTTCTTCCCTTTGAAAGATGGTTGGCACTGAACAGGCTCCCCAGGGTTTGGTCACGGCCCCAGGGCTGCCAGAGCTCCAGGGGTGTTTGGACAACGCTCTCAGGAACAGGGTGGGATTGTTGGGGTGTCTGTGCAGGGCAAGGGGTTGGGCTGGATGATCCTTGTGGGCCTCCTTCAACTCAGAATACTCTCTGATTCCCTAAGGCCACAGAGGGAGAGGAGCCACTAACTGGTGTGAGTGAGCCTCCTGTCCATGCCAGAGCGAGTCCTGCTCACCCAAACTCCTCAGGAATTGCTGGACCACATGAGCTGACAACTCACATCTCTAAAATTTAGCAAACAGTGGGGCACTTGCAGGTTTCTGCAAGTCAAGCTGAAGGTGGAGTGTGACACCAACTCTGATTGCCCCCATTCCCTACCTTATCTATTTTTTTTAACAGAGCAGCAAGATAAAACTGCAATAAATGTTCATCCTTTCTAAAATTTATCTATTTGCTATCTGTTTTGATGAATGATAAAAATATCCTTGAAGATTCCTCCCTGCTTCTTTGGTGCTGTCTCAAAGTGAAGAACCTCTTTGCACAAAATATTCCCTTTCCCCCCCCCTACATTTTCTTTCCAAGAACAGGCAAACAATCAGGAGGAGCTCAAATTAGGCCACAGCTGTATTTTCCATACAAATTGGCCTCGTTCCTTTTAAGGACACAAATTCTCCTCATTAACAAAGAGTGGCCCGTTTAAAGGGGCAGGACGGAGTACATGATGTACTACAGGGCAACAAGGAAAAAATAGAAGAGAGCTTTGTTGAGCATTTTCAGATATGGAAAGCACAGAAATGGATTTATGCAAATAGCCTTTGTCTGAATTTTCACTTTCAAGAGGACAGTACTGGAGTTTTATAGCATTTGAGAAGGTTGGGGTAAATCAGACTATTAGTACTTACATATGATATGCAATCAGGTTTTATTCCCTCAGCTTTTAGATAAGACTAATTATCACTTGGAAAGGTTCTCAGGAAACAATGAGTGGACAATATGTAAATTTTTAGGCACCCTTTACATGTATTCAAAGGTCCTTGATGTTTTAGCATTTCAACGTTCATTCTAAGCAGCAGAAGTTTGACTACCACTATGTAGGATTCTGATGGTTGTGAACTTGCTTAAACTCCTCTAGAGAAACAAGATCTTGAAAGACATGACTCATTTAAGACTTTAAGACTAGTTTTTAAGTCACCTGCTAACTGGAGTAATCAGAGCCTGCTTATGTGACTTTACCTTCCCTGGTCTGGCTCGTTCAGTTCTGTGCTTTTTGGCAACCAAATTTGTCTGCAGGACTGGCCAAATACAAAATGCTAAACACAGTCTTTGCAACACAACTGACAAAGGAGAATTTATGGTTAAATACTGCTGAGCTTTGTGCAGCAGCACCATCTTCTTTTCAAAGCCCCTGGGATGACCTGCACCCTTATTTAACAAATCATTTTGGCTCTGGTATTAATATATTGCAACACTAATTCTGAATTTCTTTCTCGTGTGTTTCAGGCATCATGATTTGGACAAAAGGGCCAAATCTCCCTGCCAGGTTTCTGATGTGGTTTCTTCTCCTGTGCATGTTCATCAGGAAGGTGATGCCTGAAGACAACATCGTTACAACCAAGAAAGGCAGAGTCAGAGGGACAAACCTGCAGGTCCTGGGGGGAACTGTGACAGCCTTCCTCGGAATACCTTACGGACAGCCACCCCTTGGCAGACTGAGGTTTCAAAGGCCAGAACCTCGGGAGAAGTGGTCGGACGTTTGGGACGCCACAAAACACGCCAGCTCTTGTTACCAGCACATAGACACAACTTACCCGGGATTCGCCGGATCAGAGATGTGGAATCCAAAAACCAACCTGAGTGAAGACTGCTTGTACCTGAATGTGTGGGTTCCTTCTCCCAGGCCCAAGAATGCAAGCGTCATGGTGTGGATTTACGGTGGTGGCTTCGAGTCTGGGTCCACTGCCCTGCCAGTCTACGATGGCAAATTTCTGGCCAGGGTAGAACGAGTTGTCGTGGTTTCCATGAACTACAGGGTCGCTGCATTCGGGTTTCTGGCTTTGCCAGGAAACCAGGAAGCTCCTGGAAATGCAGGTTTGTTCGACCAAAGGTTGGCCCTTCAGTGGGTGCAGGAGAACATAGCAGCCTTTGGAGGCAACCCGAAAAGCGTGACGATATTTGGGGAGAGCGCTGGCTCGGCCTCTGTCAGCTACCACATCCTTTCCCCCAAAAGCCATCCTTTGTTCACCAGGGCCATCATGCAGAGTGGATCTGCCAATGCCCCTTGGGCTGCAGTCACAGCATCTGAAGCCAGAAACAGAACAGTGGCTTTAGCTAAGCAGCTCCAGTGTCCCACCAGCAATGAGACAGAGCTGATTCTCTGCCTCCAAGACAAGGACCCGAAGGAAATACTGGAGAACGAAATTTTTGCCGTTTCGGGTGGCTCTTTTCTGCAAGTGTATTTTTGTCCAACTGTGGATGGCGATTTTCTCTTAGACATGCCAGAAAAATTGATCGAGAAAGGCCTTTTCAAACAAACACAGATCTTAGTCGGCGTTAATAAAGACGAAGGCTCAGGATTTCTAGCGTATGGAGTCCCTGGCTTCAGCAAGGATAGTGATGGCTTGGTCAATAAAACCCAGTTTGAAACAGCCTTAACTCTGGCCTTCCCAGGTGTGAGTAAACTCGCAATAGAATCCATCATCTTTCAGTACACGGATTGGGAAAACCAGCACAGGCCGGAGCACTACCGTGATGCTGCTGATGATGCCGTCGGGGACTACAACATCATCTGTCCTGCCCTGGAGTTCACCACAAAATTCGCCCAGCTGGGAAACAACGTGTTCTTTTACTTCTTTGAGCACCGATCCTCCAAGCTGCCCTGGCCAGAGTGGATGGGAGTGATGCATGGCTATGAGATTGAGTTTGTGTTTGGGCTGCCCCTGGAGAGAAAGGTGAATTACACCAAAGCCGAGGAAATCTTGAGCCGGTCCATGATGAGACACTGGGCAACTTTTGCTAAAACTGGGTAAGTTTGCTGGGGAAGTTGGTTTGATTTTTGCTTATTGTTTCACCAGTGGAAAAAGCTTGATGATTTTGGTGCTGCCTGGAATGATGAGAACAGATTTGTTGTTCAGTTATTCAGAAATCCTTTTTTAGTTCTGCTAAAAACACTGTCTTAGTAAAATAAACTGTTGATGTGCTGCTCACTGTGTTGGATAAGCTTAAGAAAACAATATTTATCCACCCCTAAAAGCAAGCACAAAACATTTTTTTTTGCCATAGCAGCAGTGGTTACAAAGGAAGGTAATGGTTTCAAGTGTTAGAAACAAAACATTTCAGACTTGGGGAAACAGAGAAGTAGGAGCAAAAAAACCCAATTTCCTTGAAGATGTAATTTGCTCAGAATATGCAGGTTTATAATATAGAGGTGTATTATGGACACATGATGAAGAGATTTCAGGACGTGCTTCCCAGAAAACCCCTCTTCCCATGTGTGCTGTGAGGATGAGCCTGGGCTTCACCAATCCTGGTGACAAATCACTCCCCATTTCCATTCGACTCATCTGCAAGGGAAATGTGTCCAAGCCTGGACAAGAAGCAAATAAGAATATTTCATGTGGATGCTTGAAATGGATTTAAATACAACCCCTCATTAGGTGCCTTCTGCTGGTGTCCAGGAGAAGTGAGGCAGCCCCTGCTCTGCTCAGCAGAGCTGTGGGCTCTGAGTGCAACACTCAGTGGGAAATGAAAACATTTCAGAGCAGTCAGAAAACCAGCCACTGCTGCAGTCATGTGTGATTCATCTCAAGGCTGCAAACCTGATGGGATGGGGAGGGATCTTGTGTTCCAGAAGCTTGGTTTGTGCTCTCTGCTGAGAAAATGATGTATATAAAACTACATGCCTTTGAGAACTCACAACCAAACACTTAATTCACACTACAAAATGCTTATTTAACCTATATTTCAAAGTCTTGCATTAATTCTGTTTCTAAGGTGAACCATTCCCTCGATTTATATATAGATTTGTAAAGGCTGAAATCAGCATTGTAACAGGATTTAATTAATTTTCTTAGTACATTAGAAACCAGGGGAGACCACTGTGCTCATTTAGTCCATACCTTGTACATAACTCAAAACACAGGTAGGACTTACACATTTCCAGTGACTGAAAACCCAGAACAAACACTGGTAGGTTGTTCTAAAGTTTAATTACATTTAGAAGGCTTAGAGTCATAAAAATAAGTTTTGTCCCTAGTCTGATTTTGCCTATTCTACTTCTACTTTTTCCAAGCACTATGTTTTGTTTGACAATTTTTAAGTTTTATTTTATGATTTTTTCCCATGTAAATATCTTTATTAAGGGTCTATTCAAATAATCCTTAATAACCCTTAATCCTTTTTTATTGTGTTTTTTTTTTGTCAAATAAACCAGGTTGCACTCTTAAGGTTTTCACTATAATAGAGTTTTTTTCAAGTCCTTAAATAATAACTATCCACCTTTAAACCTCTGATTCATCAACACCTCGTTGGAATTTTCCTTGTTGGAATTAAACATTGTTGTCTCCAAGGTGCTGTAATCAAAGGTATCATCTATCCCTTCTAGTTCAACCTGATATTCCCTGTTTACTCATCCAAGGCTTGCCTTGGTTGTGGCGTTAATCAATCAAGATTGATTGATTGATTGATTGATTATCTTAGTTTGTAGGACTATTAATTACCTTAACAACTCCTATCCCCTTTATATGTTCAGAGCTTGCAGTGTTTCTTTTACCATAGATGGTGAGGATGTTAAATCTCAGAAAACATCTGCGCTCATCAGTGCAGAGTGTTTTAATACAGGCTTTATTACTGTGAAATTTAATCTAAACTTTAATCTTCGAGCTCTTCCCGCCTCCCTCTCCACTCTGAGCCTGCTGACACCTCTCCGTGGGAATTCAGTGGGAAAGGCTGTGGTGCAGAGAGAAACATCCAGCAGGCTGCAGGCTCTGGAACTGAGCTGTGCAGTTGATTTGTCAATGCCAAAAATGCGTGTGATAGATTGCCAGGCCGAGGTGAGGTCTGGAAAAGCCTGGTGACACTTCCTGCATCGTGAAGACGCGCTGTGACAACGCGACTTTGAGGTGTCTTTTGGTCCTTGGTGGAGAGCAAAGTGAGTGAAGGCTCCTTATTACACACTCCATGCCCTGCAGGGGTTTGAAATCAGGATCTTGCACCAGAGACAGCAGAGCTTTCCATTAAACACAACTATTTCTTAGTGGAAAAAGAAAATTCAGGTCTGGATTAAATTTTGCAGAACTGTATTTACAGTTCTGTGAACTGTTACTTTACACTAAATTATATATATATATTTAATTTTCATCTACATAATTTTTATGTGTATATATATATATAAATCTCAATAACCTGTTGTGCAAACAGAGGACACTGTCCCTGTCCCTGTAGGTTGCTAAAAATAGACAACATAAGGTACGTTCAGGTTGAAGTTTGTAGAAGACAGTGCTGTCATCTAGTCTGATTATCATTCACACTATAATTAGATTACCCTACAGACTGAATTTCAGGTGGTTTCCACAGCAAACAGCAAAATAATCCCTCTCTCTGCTTCCACACAATAATCAAAAGCATCACTATTGGGATAAACAATAAAATTGTGCAATTTATGTAACAATAAAAGATAAGGATTTACCCACTGTGTGACACTTCATTCCCTGACAAGAGCACAGACACCTCAGGCTCTGTTACATATTATTCACAGTGTGGGGAAGTAATAAAAATTGCTAATAATTCTAAGATTAAGAGGTGATCCTTGTTTTCCTGGCATATTTGAGCATATGGTAAACATTTATAAAGAACTGGGGAAGCCCTGTTTTGATATAATGTTTATAGGAAACTCTGGCATGATCAAAGGGCAAACCTCTGAGGGGAAAATTCCCATTGATGTCTCCAGCAGATGAGGAGAAAATCAAGCAGAAAAAAAAAAAAAAAAAAAAAACGATGAAAATGAGAAATGTTGTACAGCACAATTTTTAGTGAGGGCGTTTGACCTAATATTCTAATGTGCAGAAGTACAAAAGCACAAGGGAGGGAAGAGGAGCCTGCAGAGGGAAGGAGATGAGGCAGAGTCAACAAAATTGGAAGAAATCATATTTTTCCTGGTGTTTTCTGGCTGGGAGGGACTGAGAGGTGGCAGAGCTGTTTCTCAGATGGGTCTTCAAGCCCAAACTTGGACTTTAGTGGTCTTTGTTTTTTATTCTCACTTGAGGAATGAAATTGGTGATAGAAAAAGTTAAAAATATGCACTTTAGGATAATTTTCTGCTTCTGTCATTGTTTAACCCCAGGCAGCAGCTAAACCCCAGAAAACTGCTCACCCACTCCCCCCACAGTGGGATGGGGGAGAGAATCTGAAGGGTAAAAGCAAGAAAACTCCTGAGAAACCCCCAAAGTCATGAAAGAAGAAAAGCAGAATTGTTAGGGAGAAAAGGAGAAGTGACTCCTTCAGAGCAACCCCAAGAGTGTACGTGAAATTCTTGATTTCTGCCTTTCTCAGTAACTAAAAGGAGACTGTCAGCCAGCTCAAGGCTTTCCCAGTCCACCCCCATCAGTAGCAGATGCAATTTTCCAAATCTCCAGACACTTGTTATTTCACATCCTTGCTAAAAATAAATATCGATGATAAGTGACCACTTTTCCTGGAAAATTGCAGGCATCAAGAATTTTTATTTTTGAATATGAATGGGGAATGGGAGATGTAGAAGATTCAGTAGGAGACAGGAGCAAATATTTGAAGGTAGATGCTGTTGTTATACTCCAATATCCTTCTTCTATGTCCCTGGGAATAGTGTCATCTTTAGGAATCTGTCATATATTTACATAGTCTGCAGCACCTGTGAGGATCCTGCTCCAGTGGTCTTCTTTGACAATCAGCCTTTGCTTTTCAGCCAGCTGGCTGGAGCTTTTTCCTCCAATGGCCTTGGACACTTCCAGGGTTGGGACATCACAGCTTCTCTGGGCAACCTGTGCCAGGGCCTCCCCACCCTCCCAAGGAAGAATTTCTTCCTCATATCCAATCTAAACCTGCTCTAAGTCAGTTTGGGGCCATTCCCCCCTGTCTTGTCCCTCCAGGCTTTTGTGAAGTCTCTCTCCATCTTTCTTAAAGTTCCCCCTTCAGGTACTGGAAGGCTGCAATCAGGTCACCCCAAAGCTTCTCTTCTCCAGGCTGAACCATCCCAATTATCACATCATATAGTATTACAGTATTATATTATATGCTATTATATCACACCATATTGTTCATTGCATCATAGATTTATCACCTCACATAGTTTGAGAAGAATGGAAAAAAAAAAGACCTGGTGGGTCTGACTGTTTAAGGAGTGAAAATGGAGTATCTTGATGAAAGGACAGACTGGGAGGGCCACAGGATTCCTGGCAGTGATGTTCAGGGTCAGCCCTTGATTTACTTCCAAAATAGACCTAAGGAATCAGATGGTCTGTTGGGATCTTGGAAGGAGGGAGAAAGTCCACAGGTAGGGATGACCTGGCTGAGCAGTGCGAGGTCAGTCTAGGGGTGGGTACTGATGTCCATGAAGGTGCAGAGAAATCAAACTACTATTAAAAAAAGCTTCCAGGAATGACAATTCCTTTTCTGTCACCTGAACATTTCTGCTGTTTCATTTCATTATAATTTTTCAAGACTGAATTTCTGATATCTAGTAGGGTTGACCATCTATCCCAGTTTTTCCTTGTGCTATTAATGTGATTTCATAAAATATTTTTTTTGGTTGCATGTATTTGATCCTTGAAAGAACAATATTTTCATCATAACCTCAAAAAAATCTCTGTTCTACCAGCAAGGGAAGAAAGAGACTTATTACTCCTGCTGCCTGAATAAATCAAGCATAATAAAAAATTTGTGTTATGAGAAAGAGCAGATTCCAAAATCAATGTACTTGATTTACACTCAGAGTTTAAATTCCTCCCTGTACCTTGACCCAGGGTCTCCTCAGCTTATTATTGTATTTAAGAATATTGGCAGTTGAATATCAATTGTTAGCCCTAAAATCATTTGATAAAATACCACATATCATCAAATTGGGCAAAGAGATGTGGTCAAATGGGATTCAGCAGGAAACCACAGTGTGATGTCATATGGATCAGGCTCAGAATGATCATGTTCCTGTGTAAATAACATTCATTTTAACAGTAATGTTAGTCTTCAGTGGCCTTCTCCTGAATTCTTTCCAGAACACTTTATCCTAAGCTACACCTGTGGTGAAAAAAATTGAAATTTCTTTTTTTGAACCCTTTTAAAGCTCATTTCTTTGCTGCACTTGTTATTCTTTAGAAAGCTTTCAAAAGTAGAGTGACGCTAACAGGTGCCATCAATCAGAAGCAGCAGAATTCTCTGCTACCTCTAGGAAGGAGAAGTTTTATTTCACATGAAAAACTGGAGGGCCCCCAAATCAGTGGGCTCTGGGTTATGATTTTGCTGTTATTTTCTTCATTAATTTTGGTAGCTGCGTTCTTTAGTGGTGAGTGATGCAAAGTGTCAGGGGGACAGACAAACTAGACGAGATGAGAACTCAAATAAGGATATAGAGGAACACACAAAGATAATATTTTTTTTTAAGGCTTTGTGAAAAATGTTTGGGATAAAAGGAAACGGGCAAGGCTTGTCTCGCTGCCGGTTTTACAACCACTGAAACAAATCTTTGCAGCTTTTTCTATAAAGTGAAGCCTTTGAAATATTTCCTGCTATGTTTTAGGGGAATTTGTGAGGCTTTGATTGTCCCACTAAAGCTCTGAAGCACTTTGTCTGGTTATTATTGCCTTTCCCTGATGTTCCTCTGGTAGACATATAATAAATTTCGGTGCTTTTGTTACCAACTTATCACAACCTGTTTATAGAAAGTAGTTTCGGAGCAATGAGAACAGAACCAACAGCCTCATATAGAGTCCAGGCAGCAGTTGAACTGGGGACCTGCACACTCTATATGGCAGGGACTGGATAGACTGGGAAAAAGTAAAAATAAAAAACTCCAACCACTTTCAATTTTCTTATACTTGGGGAAGTAGGAAGGTTTATGTACCACTAAGCCACTTCGAGGTCAGAAATTTACTGTGGGCTGTATTTCTTCCAGAGAGCCACATGGAGAGAGGAAGGTGGTTGTGCTGGAGCCCCTCTGATCCTCACAGGGTCTCCAAACACACCAGAGCCAGAGCTCAGGGGCACCAAGAGGAGACTTTTCCTGAGGCTGATGCTCCTCACACCTCACATTCATCTAGAAAAATGTCATTTTTTTATCTTAACTGGTGATTTTCCCTGATAAGGTCAAGAATCCAGAACAAAAGATTTCTGGGTGTGAGGTAAAAGAAACACAAGGAGTATAAACAAATCACGAGAAGGGTTTCTAAAAGCAAAAATAATTACATGGAAAGTCTTCCTTTCCCGTGTTAAGGAAAACTAAAGCTTTCATTTCGACCCCAAAGGGCATATTTAGTCTCACATTCATTCCCATTAGTGTAATTTCTGAGCTTTGAAAAAAAGTTGTGGAAATCACAGTAATGAACAACAAAAAAAAAAAGACCCCCCAAAAACAAGGTCAAATTTTAAGAAACTTTGTTTCTATTTCTCCACCTTCAGTTTTAGGTTCTTAAAAGTGACTCGTCATCTTTGCAGGGTCCGTATATATTGTTATATTCAGAAGCAGTAATGGAAACACCTTTTTAGCAAAGTATTTGGAAAAAGTGCATCATGGAAAAAATCAGTAACTCGAGCCCTGCTTTGGCAGGCGTCTCTCCCTTTCTGGCTGCAAGCTGAAAAGCTGTCATCGAATTTCAGAATTGAAAACAGGAATATTTGGTTCAGTCCTCTTTGCAAAATAGGCCTGGGATACAAAATTGTTTAGATTGGTTTTAATGCTGTTACAAATATTGCAATTACAAGAGGATGTCTTGTGCAGCAAATGCAATTCCGTCCACACAGATTTTATTCCCTACAGCAGATGAGTCAAGCTATTATTTTCAAACAGGAGAGGAGAACATCCATTAAGGAAATGTCCAAATATTGTAGGAGTAATTGAGTGAGACATAAAACTAAAAACCTAAAACCACAGTGCAGAGGTTTGCCTTGAAGAGAGGACCGGCAGTGCTTGATGGAGAAGGGGAAACTTTAATTTAGTTGTCGAAGGCTGAGGGATCAAAACCACCAGTGAGGATTCACAGCCCTGGGACGGAGCAAAGTGAACTCCCTGGGTCTGCAGTGGAGGCAGAGACACATCAACACCCACACACAGGTCCGAGAAAAGGAGTGGATCTCTTTGAGGTGGGGTTTTTTTGCAGAGCTGTGCTGCCTTTAGCTGACCCTGTAAAAGAAGGGAGGGAAATCTGAGGGGCTGGAGGGTGTGCAGGGAAGGGAACGGAGCTGGGGAAGGGGCTAAAATTTGGGAGTGGGAGTAAGAAGCCTGAGTGGAAATACTTCAGTGTTTGATGAAAAGCACACGAGTAAGGAAAATGGGAAAGCAAGGGAGGGAAACGCTGACTGAGGCAAGAGGTCAGTGACCAAGAAATACACAAAGAAGAGGGAAAGAGCAAAAAGAGATTGATACATGAAGGAAGAAAATATCTGAAAGACTTGTAAGCACTTCAGGGGGTGAACAAATCTGTGAACAGAGAAATGAAGGAAGGGTACACACAAACTCATTCAGACTTATGTGTAAGGCAGGTTCACTCACAAAAGCAACACCCTTCAGAGATAATCTAGGATTAGGGATTGCTTTCCCTATATCATAACTTTTACAGACACCTAAACACGTGACTGCAAAAGTCACTGTGAAATTCTAACTGATGTTCACCCACAGGTAATCCTCTTTTTGGGGCCACTCTTCTTCCACGCTGCTTTTCTGCAGCTTAGCCCTTGTTTCATCATCAGACGACAGAAACTGAAGTTTGAAAGGTCTGCAAACCCCATTTTTCCGGGTGGTTCTGGAACACACTAATCTGAAGTCCTACCGAGAAATTTCCCAGGAAGAATGGAAACCTCTCAGTACACATTTTAATTTACTCCCCAAAGCAAGAGATTGGCTTATTTCAGGGAAGTGGCAAAGGGGAGAAGGGAGGAAATGAGGAGCAGCAGAGGTTACCCAACACCATATTTTTTGAAGGTAGCTCAACATGGTGTTTAATTTTTTTTTTTTTTTCCAATCAGCTGCAAGAGAAGGCACTCGTGGGTAAATGTAGTTAGAAATTTAGTCACAGCGTTTGTGAGGTTCTGTCCCCACAAAGCTAGAAGCTGCTTTATTAGAAATCAGGCTTTTCTACTAAATGTTACACAATTCTATGTAAAATTAAAAGCTTCCATCCTCTGCTTTTCCAGACATCTCTGGTCCCCATCTGTGTTTTTTACCTTTCCTTGAGGGAATATTAAACAACTTCCTAATTTTATACAGTACAAACTCTAAAGATTGTTGCCTCAAATTTACACCAGAGGAATCTTTTTCCTACTGGAATGTCTGTTCAAATACTGTGATTTTTTTTTTTAATTTTAACTAATGAGGTTTTAAATATCTGCCTCTCACGCATCTTACTCATGGTGATCTTAGTGAGTAGCCTCCAAATGAATTTTCTGTACAACTGGAAATGCTTGGAGGTTTAACAGTTGTTTTTTTCCTGGTTGTGAAATAGTTGCACACCATAATTTCCACTGAAGCCCCCTCAATTTTGAAAGAGAACTTTAAAGAGGTTCAGATGTGCCCCCCTTTTCTTTTTGAGGGCGTGTCTTTCACAACTCTCAGTCCAAATGTTGGTAGATGTTACAATACTGGGAGAGAATTTGAATGTGTTTATCAAGGAAAATTACACGTAACTTCCACTTGTAAGTGTCAAACCTACAGTCAATTTACAAGAGCCTAGAAAAAAACTTCATCCTTATTATCATTATTTCCAAATATCTTTGGGAGGTTGGGAATGTTATACATTCTTGTTTACATCTTGCAACGTGAAGTCTCAGCAGTTCTGTTTCTGATGAAGCAATAACACATTTACACCCTCCTGAAAGCTACCCAACAGTTTCCTTTACAGGACTGCTCAATTTGGCCTGGATTACATGGTAGTGAAAGTTTGTGACTCATGCACTTCCTCCCACTCAGAGAAATAAAGCAGTGGCAGTAGTGGAAAATAAAAAGGAAAGTGCCACTATGATGAAATCCGTCAGGACACGCTGAATCCACACGATTTTGTTCAGTGCAGGGCTGTGTGGAGCATCTGCCTTGAAAGGAAATCATGATTAGGGCAATTACAATTGGAAACAAAGCTCAAACATCACATCCTGGTGTACTATCAACTGCACAGTGTGTATTGAAGATTTGGGCTCTAGAGATAAGGAGAGCATTGAACACATTTATCCAGAAATTCTTGGGTGCCTGGGATGAACTTTATTAATGGGAGAGGAAGGAAGGGATGGAACCAGCAATCATATACACATCAGCACAGTATCCATTCTCTCACAACCAACTGGGCTGACAAATTTTACCAAAGGCATTGGGAATTTAATACTTCCACAGTATTAATACTTCCACAGCAATAAAATCATTTTTCTCTCCCTTCACACCCTCTCTTTAGGTTTGTCCCAGGGAGTAATTCTGGTTAAGATACTGTGTAAGATTTTTTCCCAGGTCCTGAGGAGAAGGAAAAGAGGTCTCAGAGGATGACTAAAAGGACAAGTGCCATGTGCCTTGTGCCTTCCTCTCTACTTATTCCTTTACTTACCTTCTTTGGAAGTTACTTCCTCCTTCAAAGTCTCAATAGGGTTCAGGACCTTCTTCCATTTCCAAACAGCCCTCTTGAACCTCTACAAGCTAAGACTAAAAACTGCTGTTCCATTTGATTTCTTGCTGCAGCCAAGAGTGTTAAGAAATAACAGCTTTGAAAAGTGGTCCTTTAAAGCTAAAATTGATCCCATACGAAAGGACACGAGGATCTTACAAAGTACTTTACAGGAACATTAAAATAAAAAATAAAAAATCAAAAAGGCAGAAGTGTTCCTGCAGAATAAAGAAGGACTAAGCTGTGGTGTTGCCTCTCTCATGTCTATTCAAAAGTGATGTAAATATGAAATGTGAATATATTCACACCAGAACGTGGAGTCCTGGAGCTCTGGCTCAACTCACCCAGCTCTTTATTCCTCCTGATGGCACAGCAGGTTCCAACCCAGGAGCCAGGGATTTGAGGAACCCCAAAAGCACAGCAGGAATGCCCAGAGAGCTAAGGCAGAACATCCTGGATCTGAATTTCTCAAAAAATTACATTATTTATGACCAATATCTTAAGACCTACTATATATCTATACCAAGAATTCGTGAATAAGTACCAAGCATGATCAAGAATGATTTCAATCTTGTTGCTTCATTTCCTGCAACTGATACTGGTTGTAACAACACATAGCATGATAATTTATAGTTTAAGGCATTTAAACACTCATCTGCTGTCACCCAGCTGGAATCTGGAAGGAATATCCTGAGCTTTATTTAGCCAGAGAAGGTGTAAGAAAGCCTGGCTGCAAAGGTCCTTCTCCACTTTCTGCCAGTTAAAGTCTGTGCCAGCTGGATCCTACAGGTTTCCTCAAGGATCAGCTGAAGGAATAATATTTACCTTCGATATAACTTGCAAAGCAGGTTTTTTTTTCACTGTGGTTCAGGGGCACTTTACAGTCACTGGATTATGAACTCGTGTGTGTGAGCTGGGAGTGAGAGCTGAACATAACAGGATTTAATGAACTTCCCAGAACCAGCTGCTTAAAAATTGTATTTGAAGGATTTAAGTCTGCACCTCTCCCAAACTTGTAGTGCTCATCACAGGAGTCCTTCCATTCAGTACTGTGGGCTCAAATTTCACAAAATTAGGATTTTTGCATCCTATTAAAGAACAAGCAAATGAGAAAGGTTTAATTACTTAGATTTTCAGAAACTGGTTACTATTTTCTCACAACAATTCACTTCTAATAAATCAAATTATTTTAAATATGACCCTTTATTTATTTATTTATTTATTTTCCAAGTTCCACAGTTCTTCATAGTGTCACAGGCACTGGGACCTTGGGAACACTGATCCCAGAGGCTCCAAGGAAATTTAGTGTATGAAACAGATAATCATGGACACTTTCCAATCACCCAGTATTGCACATGCTGATAATACCCCTGTCTGAGTTGCTACCTTCCAGTGTGAGAGTTTTTAAAGTTTGGTTATTGTTGCTGTAGTAGTATTGTTATTATTATTGTTATTATTCTATAGCAATAATAATTTCAGTTGATAGATTAGATAACTGCTGTCTGTCCCATCAGTCTAAGAAGATAAAGGCCTTAAGAGAGTATTTTAAAAATAAACTCTTAAGTGTGGCGGCACATTTGTGCAGAGGATTCAATAAAAAGGATGTTTCATGATTAGCTGATATTAAGGAGTGCTCTGAAGGGCTCCTCAATTAAATTAAAACTAACAAGTTTACCTATTATGCAGTATCATGTATAAAGAGCACCAACTGGTAGCAGCAGTGACACCAAAACCAGTATAACTCCCCCTTGCTTGTTATTCCAAATGGGCCACTCATAAACTTTGGATAATGAACAGAAAAGCGCCCCTGTCATCTTTTATTTTTTGCTTTTGCATTTTTAAATATCAAACAGCCACAAAGTGTGCAATTTAATGTAAAATATTTTGGCATAACATAAAGATTTTATCCAGGGAGACCCATCGAGTCATTTTGATGGGTGGTAGAAGATTAGCTGACTTAGGAAAATGTCCTGGATAACTACCTGGATTTAAAAAAAGCTAAGAATAAGTTCATTATACTGAACCATAGATACATCAACCCAGTTGATGGTGATATTGCATCAGGTGCAATCTGCATTTTCACACAGAGAGAGCTTTTCAGATTTATAAAGGCCCCAGTCTCTGAATGGAAATTTTATACAGGAATTAGAGCTTCTGGGTTTTTTCACAGATATTTCTTCATCCTTTCCCTGGCTAACTTTTTTTTAGGAAAATTTCCAGGGAATGCTCATTTCCTTTGTTCCAGTAGGTAAGACTGCTCCTCAGGGTAAGGGCTTGGAGCCTTCAACCTCACGGCCCTCTCTGGTGTCTACTTATCAGTGAGTCATCTGAAACTAATAGCCTGGCATGAAGAAACCAGTAATAAGACAAACTGCTTGAGGGTTTGAGAAGACTCAGCCAGTAGTTAACAGTAAAACCTGCTCTTCTTTTTAATGGGACTGGGCTGGGATTATCTGTTAAGCTCCCAGTTGTGCTATCCAGGCAAAGCCTAACACAAACCACACCACTCCCCAAAATTGATATTAACCAGGCAGTTGCTGTGTTACATTGGGAAAGTGAACACAGGTATAAATATCACACGTCCTGGCCTTTAGAAATTACGTGAGACATCTGGATAAGTTTGCCTGACTAATGCCAAAAACACTTCCCTGCCCTCAGCAGAGCCTGGTGCTCCTCATCATCATTGCTGCTAATTAGAAGTGTCCTTCTGTCCGTGGGGAATAAAAGGGAAAGTAACAAAATGTTTTCTTCCAGACTGTGGGGGGAAAAAACCACCAAACAAAACCAAAACCAAAAACCAACAAAAAAAACCCCCAACCAAACAAACAAACAAAACCAACCAACCAAACAAACAAATAAAAAAGATAAGGAAAAACAAAGAAAAGGTTCATCCATTTAGTTTAGACCTTTGAGATCATCACTGTTACCCCAGCACTGCCAGTGTCCCCAAGTGCCACATCTACATGCCTTTTAAATCCCTCCAGGTGTGGTATGGACTTAGACAGACATGTCTATATGGTGTAGAAATGTGCAGAGCCATCCCTTACTCCCAGAGCTTCCTTTGGGGTGAAACATTTACAATGTGTTTCTTGTTTGAGCTGACTGTTTCCCTCATTCTTAGAGGGTTTTGTAAGGCAGCTGCAGAAATCCTGCACGAGATGATGGGGTTCCTGCTGCTGTTGCAGCTCCAAGGCCGTTCCCCCTCCCAGTTCTGTCGTGCCCATGGTAACACACCATAAAACACCATCCCATAAAAACCATCTGACTGCCAGCGCTGCCCGACAGCTACAAGGAATCACAAAAGGTAATAAAAAATGATTCACATTCACTCTCTCCTTCCTTCAAAAGAAAAGCTGGTTAAAAGAGAAAAAAAAAAAAGGGCCAAATTGAAAATGAGCATCAGCAGTTCCCACCAGGGTGAAGCCGGTACAGTCACTTTTAGGAGGGACAGGGCTCTGTTTGATTTCCAGGTGAAATCAGTCCATGAGGGAGCAATCCCTTCACCAACAGCTCCAGCCAGGCAGAGCAAACACTTGTCAGTCTGGAGGAAGGGGCTGCACCAGGGACTGGAGGTAAAAATGCCTTCCAGCTTCTGAAGCTGTGGGTGAGTTTGGGTTGGCCTAATCCAGCTGTGTTAGGCAGGTACAACAATGGGCAGGTTGGTTTTCTTGTGCTCTGGGGACATGCACAGCACATTAACCAGACCTGTTTACAAATAGAGCAGCTAAAGAGGAACGTGGTTGAAAGGCTGGGACCATCTAAGGTGGCATGTGCTACACTTGGTTTGCAACACTCATCCTGAAACAGCCGGAAAATATTTTCAGGAGAGTTAGCAGGGAAAATTTTTCTTTGTGGATTATGTCAAAATATAAGTTAGAAGTATAAAACAACAACCTCTTTCAAATGATGGAATGCACTCTATGAGTTCTCACTCTGCTATTCAGAGCTCACTCACAAAATAAAGTGAATATTTTCCAAGCACTTCATGACATGAATTTTTACCAAAAAAAAAAGTCAGTCGATGAATTACATGTTTTTGTGTATCTGTGTGATAAACCATCTGTAAAAGGAATGCTATGTGAATATTAATAAATATGCAGTGAGCTAGGATTGTATTTCAGACTATATTGATCATATTAATGAGAATGGTAATGTGTGTATGTTTATTATGATTAACAGAACTGTGTCCATGTTGAATTTTCCATTTGAATGAAATCAACTTTCTCCTTCTAAAATTGCTGAAGATTAACATTAATACAGAGAAATGATCAGTGAATAAGCTCCTGTAAAACCCTTTTCACTTCTATGTCAAATCTACTATGTTTACTATAAATTAATCTTGAAAATTAAATGCTATTGACAGTTGTGGACATAAATACTCAAAGGAGGGAGAACCTGATCTTTGCAACAACAAGTACAACCAAGCAACTTCCACTGAGCACAAGATTAAATAATGCTCATGAATTTCAATAACAGCACACATGAATTTGAAGGTAGAACACGAGAGCAGCTTTGCTGGAGACTGAGCCCACAAAGATACTCAGGTTTTCCAGTTAATGAGAAAATAAGTTTGGCTGCCCTAAAGACATATCTTAACAAAATAATTAACTGTAAATGAGCTGCTGTATCACTATCAGAGTAGAGAGAGTCCAGCTATAACTTCAGGGCATATGCAGAGGAAAAAAAAATAGCTGAAATAGTGAGACAAATTCTGTTCACATCAGAATTTAAACACAGGTGGTTTGGATTTGTTTTGGTCTTTTTTGGTTTTGTTTGGTTTTTTTCTCTATCTCTTGCATTTCTTCTCTGGGAACAATTCAAATAATTGTATTTCGTAATTGCCTTGAGATTTGCTCCTGTAAACAGGAAAAACTGTGTAAAAAAGGAACCAGCTTCCTTCTGAAATGTTGAGTGAAACTCATATTGCTGATCTAGTTGAAGATGTCCCTGCTCATTACAGGGGGTTGGGCTGAACGACCTTCAAAGGTCCCTTCAAACCCAAACCACTTGAAGATTTTCTCCAAACAAAATGAAGGTTTTCCCTGCCTAGAGCTTGTAGATATGAAGAGCGGTCCAAGAAAGATGAATTGACAAGGTAGATGCACAAGATAGAAGTTTTCCCTGAAAATTCATCATCCAAACACTGTCAGGACACACCTCCAGACCCCAATGACAGCACAGAGAGGGCAAAACTGGAATGTAGTGAAGCAGAGATGGCTGAGGAGTACCAGAAGATGAAAAAGCAGAGGTCTGAGGAATTGATAAAGATGAAAAGAAGGAGGTTTCCATGGAAATTGAACTTATTTTTGTCAGCAGAAACAAGTTCCTGTAATCTATCAGCAAAGGCTGTCCATCCAAACACAGATGGACAGAAGTTTGTGCAGTGTATTGGATTCCTGTCTGCCCACTAAGGGTTTTCTCACCACACTTTCACTTTTCTGTATGAATATTATTATACTTAGAATTTGGTGCAAAGAACGGGGAATTTTATAGCCTATTCTGGGCACTGCAGTTCTCATCATGAAGTTATTAGCAAGAAGGAATGAAAGCAATTGTGAGGGAACAATGAGGTTATAATCATAACTTGTTCTTCCCCATTCAAAATTATGCTCCTGTGATCTCCATTTTGCTCTAACTGGGAGCTGCTTTTTAACTTGGGAAATTTTCAATAATGAAGCGGAGAAGGAAATTGCTGGACATTTCTTTGAGCCATAAACTTCCTCGAAATGCAGTGGGAATGTCATAATCAGCAGGCTCATGGATTTCAAAGTGCTGTGTTCACCTGATAGTTCTTTCAATCATTTTTTATTTTTTTTTTAGTAAAATACATCTGTAGCCATTGAGCCATTGTGTAATCCCCCCACACACCTGGAAATTATAATGTGGGATGTCATGATTTATTTCATAGCATAAAAGCTCTTAAATGAATACTGACAGCACCATTAGTGTTCTGATCTTGAACCGAAGTGCAAGTCAGCTCTGCTTAAGTCATCATTCTCACGATCCACAAATAAATGGGCAGTTTAAAAAGGTGCTGGGGGTTAATCAGAGCTGAATCAGTCACGAAAAATTCATAAAGAAGGGAGCAGTTGAGGAAATGACATGCTGAAGCTCTTCCCCCAGCACAGTTTCTCTAAGCAACCAATGCCAAAGACCCCAGAACACCAAAAGCTGGTGTTAAAGCTTGGTTAATTCTGAATTAACCGGGAGGTGTTGATGCTACTTCAGCAGCTGCATCTTGTGCTTTGACTGCTCCCACCTACACCTGGTACCTCCTTCCCACTCTTGGCAAGCAGAACCCAAATGGGCTCCACACAGCCTGGACTCCTCTGTTATCTCCTTCTTTTCCTGAAAATCATGTTCTGTCTCATTTGTTCCTTAATGCAGAACTCTTGTTGTTCTACATAGTTAAACATATTTTTTTTCCCCTCATTTGGTGCTGTCCTTTTTGGAGGTGAAAAACTGGATGCCTGTCCCTAGAACTTTACGAATTCTGTTGGTTTATAAATATTTATCACAAGTATTTTAACAGCAACAGCTGTGATCCTTCAACATGCAGAGGTTGTGTTATAAAGGGTCAAGCACTCTGTACCTCTTCCCAGTTTCCAGAAGATTTCAAATTGTTCCCGTTTGACACTCTACTAACAGGGCTGAACATAATTCAAGGAGGACCAGTTCTGCTTAATGAGGGATAATTGTTTTCTCATTCAAGTTTAGACATTATTTGTAGCTTTACTTGCATGTTTTTCCCAGTTCTTTTGTCCAATCTATTTAAAAGGATCAGTAACCTTCAAATTAAATTATAAACCACTCAACCTTCCAGACTTGTGGCTTGGCTTGTTCTTGAGTATTCTATAATAATTTATATCTCCAGTGAGAATCTCCAAATTCAAGTAGTTTGCATATTGTCGTTTATCAACTTTTCCCCTTAGATGAACCCAGAACACCTAAAAAGGGGCTATAAATACATTTTTTTTCAAATGAGACTAAATCACATTTACCTTCTTTCCCCCCCTTCCGTTGCTTACAAAAGGATTTATCAGTAAATCCAAACTAACTCATTTAAACTGAAATAACTGAAATAATTTGGTTAAGTAAAACCAAATAATGCTGTATTGGTATGCTGAAGTGATTTCTCATTCCAAATGAGGTGTTTCTTTTCTCATTTAGAGCTCCTAACGGGACCCTGATTAACGGAGTAAGATGGCCAGCCTTCACCAGTACTGAACAGAAATATTTGACACTAAACACCAGCACTCCAGAGATCCTGACGAAACTCCGGGCTCAGCAGTGTCGATTCTGGAAATATTTTTTCCCCAAAGTCCTGGAAATGACAGGTAGGACGAAAACTGGGGACAAACCAAGGCCCAGGACTTTGTGATGTGGAGTTTCTCTGTCCCAAAATGCTGATGCAGCCACAATGTGAGGCATTAAAAGTGCTGCAAATCCCTGTTCTCAAGGTACCCCCCTGGAAGAGTCTTGGTGCTGCCAAGCTTTGGAAAGAAGGAAAAACAGTGCTAAAGGAGGGACTTCTGGAAGCTTTAGATGTTCTGTATAAACTTCATGTGTCTGAGGCTGTTAGATTATATTATCTATTATTTATGGGATTCTATTATTATGCAGCTAATCCACAGAGGATATTAAGTGTGTGGCTGCTGCCAGGAGGGGATTCTGGTTTCCATCTCACATGAGAGCCTTGTGTTTTATTTCTGGAGGGTCAGCCACTGATGACAAACAGACACTGCAAGATCTGCCTAAACTAAACAACTAATTTGTGCCTGTATAAAACAGGGGTTTGAGATTTCGGTACCTAGAAAAGTATAAGGGGCTATTTGAAATTCTAAGTCCAGTTGAACAGGCAGAACTCAAATTTTTAGAGGGCTGACCCCATAATTTTCACAGAGTCCAGCAAACAGACCAAGCCTCTGGGTTTTGACTTTTTTCAAAAGGAATTGATTTTATAAAGTGATTTTGCAGCTCTGGAACCACATCCTGGAGTTTGACTGGGGGAAAGTGTGGTTTCAAAAATAAGATGCACGTTTAAAATGTTAATTAGTAATTTAAAATCTTCCTGTACGGCTCGGTTTGAACGCCGGTCTTAAAAATATGTTAAGTCTTAAAAATATGTAAACTGTCACGGTGCACAGATGATTCCTTCTGAAATAATTTATTCCTTCCTCATTTGAGTCTATGACTGTATTATGGCTCAACTTTTATCCCCTCTCAATTCAACAGATGTTTTTCAATTAAATCAGGAGAAGCAAAATCAGCAGGTAAAATGAATAATTTATGAGCCTTACTCTGTGATTTTTAAAATCACGGCATTCCAAATTACAGATGGATTTTGGGGAGGTTTCAAAGACTCTGACGAGCCATTTGTGCTGAGCCAGGAGAACTGAACTGTTTTCCGTGGTTTTTTTTTTTTGAACCCGGCTGGGGATCCCTGTGGAAAAATGTGTATCCTACAAGTGGGCTGAGTGCTCTGGGGTGGAGCAGGAGGGAGCACATCCCCCAGAAACTCATTACTTTGCCATAATCAGTGATTTACAACATAAATTTAATGACAAGAAATCCATGAGAATATTCTTGGGAAAAATGAAAAGCATCATCGTGTCTGGATCCTCATGTAGAGCTGAGGCAAGAATGTTGTTGAGGTAGAACTGTTTTGTCACCTGTCTGCATCTGTCAGTCCTTGAAATATTGTAAATATAAAAACATAGTATTTCCATTATGATCCCTATTCAGTGTTACAGCATTCTGACAAAAAAAACCCCACAAAACTATAAAGTTCTGCTAAAAATCATGATATAACACTTTATATTGAAATTATTCTCTTCACTGAAGTATTATTTTGCATTTCCCCTCTCCTCTTATGCCCAAAGGACAGTGAATGCCATAAATATATGTATTTTCTCATTTTCTGAGGGTGTCTCTTTTCTATTACTCCTTCCATTGCAATATTCTTAGGAAAAGGTTGCTGTAACACAGGGGGATGTGAGACAACAGAGAAAAGGAAGTAAGGAGATTTTATGTTATCATTATTACAGGTTGAAGTAGGGTTCAGGTAGGTAGAATTCTATCAGGTAGAACACAAAGAGGACAACCAAAGCAACTTATTTTACAGAAATTGCCATGATTTCTCAGTGTCAAGCGACCAGGATGTGCTTGGGAACCACTTGTTTAGTTCCTGACCCATCCAAGCACAAGCCTTGCCACCCCTTGAGGTCTTTTCAGCTTTTAATGACCAGCTCCAAACATGTCCTGCATCTGAACAAGCCTGTTCCCATCACAGGCTGGGCAGGACAAGTTCCTTGAGGCAGTTAAAATATATGAGAGAGGAAAATATTTAGCCCCTGCCGTCTTTCTGGTTAGATAATTAACATTTCCCTCAAGCAACTAAATCAGATACACTAAAAACAAAATCATGGTTATGGGTTAGAAAAATTATTAAGGAAAGAATAAGGCTTACACAGTAACACAAGAGTAACAGCCACATGTAAAACTTGGCCTTGATGTCTCTAGAGTTCTTTGTGTGGTTTTGGAAGATTTCTCAATGCCTTCTGCTCGAGCTCCAATACATAAATCTATAATTGGGTCAGAGCTCTTAGTTTTGTACCCGACTTGGTAACAATCACTGGACAAGTAAAGTGGCCCTAAACCTCCCTCACATGAGCTCTAAATTCCAAGTAGACACAATTTCTACAGGGATTTTAACCCCATTTCGAAGGCACTGAGCACACCCTTCATCCCCTCACCCCCAGACGAGCAGGGAGCACTCAGATTTAATATTCCATTTGAGGGTGTAAGCACTGGGACAAGCCCCAGGAGTTTTGCTGGTGACTGCTTCTGCAAGAAACACACTGGAGGGACAGTAAACACTAAGTGACTTTTAAGTAGCTTTTAGAGCAATCATATGTTAATTATAAAAGCATCTATGTTAGTCTCTACCTCCTCTACACAATCTTTAATGCATCTAGAGCCCTAACTATTTATATATGCCTGCTTCCTCTTGATTATAGAAAGCTGCAGGCAGCCAAGCTTTCCATTACTGGTCCATTACTATTTTAGTGTGCCTAATACATATTTTTTCTATTTTTTTTAAAATATATTACTGCATCGTGTATCATCTAAAGAGAAATCAAAATAGGTAACATAAACACATTAAATTTTAAAACCACCCTAAAAAGGTTTTGGATGTGGAGGCAGAGAAAAGTTCAACCTCTTGGCCAGTGAGTAACAAAAATAATTGTGTTTGCTGTGATCCTCCAAGCAGTGTCTGGATTCTGCAGAGTTAAATACTCAGGGGAATCAGGATATTAAAATTTTCACTAAACAGAACATTCATCATCAGAATTAGTTTTAAATTTCCACCGAAATGTGAGCTAGTCAAAAGTCACCTCACCAGAACTACAGCACCTACTGACAGAGCAAAATTTACTCTTTGCACCTCTGGGCAATCTGATGTCTTTCTAACTCCAGGACCTTCCATCCCATGGCATTGGAAAGATAACAGCCTTTACAGTAATTCCTCTCCCAGAGAGCTCTACTGAGTTTTGGAAGAGGAAAAACAGCAAAGAAAGAAATCTGAAGTTCTTAAACACACATTTGAAAATGAATATATAGTTTGGGTAAACAAAATTCTGATGTTCAGAGAGTGGGATTTAAAGAATCAGAGGGGGTTGGAAGGGGCCTCTGGAGATCCTCCAGTCCCAAGGCAGGTTCACCTGGAGCAGGTGACACAAAAACACTGAATAGAGATACTGAAATACAGATCCCATTTGTTTTCTCCTTCCTGAACCTTTGTGAAACTCTCACCACGAGAATCTACAGCACAAACCTGTGGCATTTTATCACACTAATGAATCAAGAAGTTTTAAAGTGCCTTTAATTATGAGCTGTTGAGGATGCAGAAATTAATCCTAACTTGTCATCCCTTATTAATTCCATTGTATCATAACAGCTACGTGGCCTTTGTCCCAGTCTTTATGTGAATGCACAAAAATGCATTGAAGATTAGCACTTTACTGGCCCATCCAGAGGATGGTGTGGTGATGAATTTCCCGTTGCTGCAGTGCCACTAAAGGGCTGTGTGGAAGGACAGCAAATGCCACTGCTGAGGGATCAAAAAAACCCTCGGCCTGAGACCTGCCTTGATTCACTGCCTGGAGAATCTCCCCTTTCCCCCTTGTCAGCCTCACTGGGCTTTGCTTTGGGCTAATGGCAATTACTGCAGGGTTTGGGTTGCCTGAGTGACTGCAGGGAGCAGAATCCCCTCTGTGGGTTGGTGGTGGCCCCCCTGGCAGGGCAGCAGGGAGCAGCCACCCCGAGCTCTGAGCTGTAATTATCGGTCAGCTCCAATTCTCTCTAATCTTTCCCTTCTCTGCCTCCCAGCTGTCAGCTCGTCTAAGTCATGGGTGGTTGCCTCAGAGAGATTGATGATGTTGGTGATAATGGGATGCATTGACTTGTGACTTCAATTTGGATCTTATCACCGGGATAAAAAAAAAGGAAAAAAAAAAAAAAAAGGCAAACAAATTGGAATCCGAGTTCTTATTTCAGTGTTTTCTTTCCCTCTTTTGTCTTTGAGATTCATAATGGTGGCTACTCTGAATTTTCTGGTGCCTGCTTTCTCTGGCTGACTCACTTCTTCACCATAATCTTTAAGAAACACTGAAATGCCCCATAATTTATACCCTACAACAGTGCCTTTTAATTCAAGATGTGTCTATGGTAGAGATATTCCAGTTTCTAAAGTCTTTGGGCAGACTTCAAACACATCTACACCTGAATAATTAAAGAAGGAACTGGTCTTTTTTTAATTCATAAGTGGAGGCTTTGCCTGGATAAGTAAAACTGGATACCCAAAATCAAGAGCAAGATAAGAAACATGGCTTAGGTATTTTTCTCCAAATAATATTAACACTGTTCATACACTAAATTACCAACCCATTTGATTTAACATGGAAAATCTGGCTTTACCTGAGACCCTGCCTACACCTTTAAATTAAGAAATGTGCAAAGGGGAGTTCTTAGAGCCAGGAAAGCAAAATGTTGTGTGTGTCTTCTCCCCATAGTTCTGAGTCATGGCTTCAAAAGCAAAATGAAGTTTTATTGTTACCAGCACTTACAAATTCTCTCTGAGTTAGTGGCAATTGTAGCCTGCAGAAGAAAAAAAAAAAAATATCTGAAATTTTCTTTGATTTCTGATATAACCAAGCTTATTTATAACTCTGAACTGAGGGAGAAGAGTGTGGTTAATTTTTCAATGATTTTTTCCCCCATATTTGTTTTCTACACTTTCCCTTTTGAACCACATGAAGTTCAAAGCACAGAACTTTCCCAAGAAACAAGTACGTTGGTTTTATTTCTGGTCTCACTAAAACCAAGAAGCAATGTAAATCTCATTTCAAACTCATATTAAATTGCCATCTGGAATTCCAGACCAAAAAGGTTTGGAAATGTTGAGCTAAACTGCAGATAAGCAACCAAATTACTGGATGCTTCTCCAGACTAAATCTCTGATTCAGTTAACTCTCTTTCCCGAATATTTTCTCTACTGATGTGTAAAACACAAAAGTATTTCATTTTCACATCAGCAGCTACACTTGCAGTGCTGGCAGATCATAAAAAAGGGGGAAGGGGTGTATTTATGGAGGGAAAGGGCTGATGCTCCACTGCAGCAGAAGAACATAAAGTCAGAGGAGCATAAAGAAACCATGGAACTGTTCTCTCCTGAACACAATAACCAAGTTTTTTTGGAAGCCAGCTATGGCAACAGGGACACCCAGATAGTCAGGGCCAGAATGAATAAAACATTCAGAGGTCATCAGTGCTTTCTAAACTTTTTCTTCAAGTCTACAACTGCTACAAACTAATGAGCCACAGGGTGTGGCACAGCCTGCCTGTCTTCCCTTTAATGTCATTGTTGGATGGGCTCTTCCTGCAAGGTCACTGCATTTCCCTGGAGGGTTAAGTGCTTTTTGGGGGCTGGAGGGAGCAATCCCTGTCTGTAAACCACTCTGGGAACCTTGGGAAATGTTGTACTTTTATTACTCTTCTCATTCTCACCCTCTGCTCTGATGCTCACAACAATTCTGGCAATAAATGTAGCCTTGGGGCATGGGATTAGTCAGCAAATGCTTTACAGGTTAGAAAGAGAAGATGGTTTCATATTGACATAGTTCACATTTCACAGTTCCTGCTCCAAACCTGCGCCCTTTTTGCTTTTAACTTGGGGGTTTATTCCAGGGTAGGGTGAAATCCTGGCCATGCATTGAAATCCATCCAAACTAATGGCAATCCTGTTGTTGCCTGGAATAAAGCTGTGATTTCATTCTATCTTTACAAGCATCTATCTCATTTTACATATTGTAGTCTTCAGGGTATGGAGTTTTCACTGCAGATATATTGAAGCGAAGGAATGTTTTGAGGACTGAAAAAATAAAAAAAGTGGCTTTAAAATGATGAATCTGATGGGCAGAAGTATTATCCAAAAGCCACAAGCCCATAAATAAGTATATTTATTGCCCTGCAATGTGCCAGAGTGATATCTTTGCAGTCCTTCCTTCCTGATGTAAAGACAAAGCATCAATCACTGAATATTCAGTCATTCCAGGTTTAAGAAAAGAAGCAAAGGACCAGCCTATAACGTATTTGGAGCAGATGACATTGATAATCAAAATTATTTTTCAATTAGCATACAAAGAGATTCAAATTTAGATTAATGTAACCCATTTCATGTTTTACAGGAAATATTGATGAAGCAGAACGAGAGTGGAAAGCAGGATTCCATCGCTGGAACAATTACATGTCAGACTGGAAAAATCAATTTAATGATTACACCAGCAAGAAGGAGCTGTGCAAGCTCTAATTAATATGTTTACCCTTTCCAGTGTGTCCATAGAACTGTTCATCATGCAAATATCCAGGTAGCATTCTTACATGTCTGGCATTAAATGTGTTCTGCAGATTAAAAAAAACCAAAACAAAACAACAATGTTACAGATATAATTTTGATTCCTCAGATCTTTCATTTAGATTTTGCCTCCTATCTCAATAAACAGTGTATGGCATCTGTACCCTTTGAAGCTTCACTGGGTTAAATAGGACTGTAAAGCCTGAAGATTAATGATGTACATGTTATTATAAATATTAGCTGCTTAAATTCACACTTCAAAGAGACAATGTAATCTCTTGGAGGAAAATGGATATTTATTTTTTTTTAATAGGAATAGCAGTGGTTTACAGTGTTATCATGCAAAACACAGTTGGGTTTGATCTTTAACTGCAGCACCACCACTCTTAAACCTTGCTTCAGACATAACTGAGTTGACATAAACATAAAGGTACAACAGCTCACTCAAAATGATATTTGTTTGTTGGACAAAAAAAAGTTTTTGGGCTGCCAATAAAGTGGGAATCACTTTCTTCATGGCTAAATTTGTAGGACAAAGCCACGTTAGGAGAGGATTCAAACTGTGTATTGAAAGCCTAAACCATCAGCACGCTGAGTGCAAGTGTTGGGGTGAAACAAGGCAGAAAACCCGACACCTCTGCTTCCCCCATCCTCATTTTTCAAGGAGGGAGGAACTACAGACTCACAAATAATGAACTCACAGCTTTCCCCTGCTCAGTCACCCACTGTCTTCACCTGGTAAAAGTCTCTGCTGTGGAGATAAACTCCAATTATGACATTTTTTGTCCACTGAGTTACCTCCTACTCAAGGGGCAGCCCCATGGAACACGACAGATGAGTTTTTGCACCTACAGAACAGGTGGTGGCAGGTTCAGAGAATCACAGAACAGGCTGAGTTGGAAGGGACCCACAAGAACCCACAAGGATCGAGTCCATCCCCTGGCCCTGCACAGCAACATCCCCACAGATCACACAAAGAAAATTGGCCAAATACTTCACCAAATGGTTCATCAAGAAGCAGCCAGGAGGGGAACCTTGCCAAAAACCGCTCTTGGGGAGGGTTGGGAAGGGCATCACTGCAGGACCCAGCTCTTTGACATGCTCCTGTGAGCTCTACCTGCCATCTCCCAGACCCCTTTCTACCCACCTGAGCTGAACCTCTTAGAAGCTTCTAAAAAAAAAAAAAAAAAACAACAAACCAAACCCTTGGATAATTCCCTTTCCTGCTTCTCTGTTTCTGTGATGATGGGGCTGGAATTTTTATGCCTGAATAACACCTTAATTGGCTGCTTTTCGCTGGCCCAACTGGGAAGAATAAATGCCAAAAATTTGATGAACGTAAGTAGTATGTAAAAGCAACAAGGCATCTCATAAATAAATTATCCTGGAGCTCTCTGTAAATGCAATAACATCTCAGTGCATCTATTTTCTGTTCTGGTGATTGCAAGCTCTTGCAAAATGCCTCTTTGGATTGAGTAGAGTGAAGAGATCCAGATAATGAACAGAGAGTGTTCTCTTTCTGGCAATCAGTTTGACCACACAGGATCCCTGCACTGAGAGGATTTATTTATACAGAAAGGCCAAGTTCTGCAAGAGATGATGGCTTATCATCTGTTCAGTTATTTCCAAGAGAACACAATTATTTCCTGGCTACATTATGGGAAGCCACCTTTTAGCACAGTATTTCAAAGGCTGCAGTCAAAGCTTCACAATGAAAAAAAAAAAGCCCTGATTTTTGAACAAGCTGACCAAAACTTAAAATTACCTGGGATTAAACAGTGCATTTAATGCAGCACTACATGTTTATAGCAGAGATAAGAAGCTCATTACATATATTAGCATAGTTACTGCTATTAATAATGGCATGGAGAGCTGTGTCAGTCTACAGTGCATTGGGTATTTATTGAATATTCTTCGTGCTGGTGATGAGCTGCTGAAAATAAACACAGGAGGATGAACTTTCTGCCCATCACTGAGCAGTTCTGGCACTGCCCATTTTATTTCTGGGCTTCATAGATGTGCTGGGTGCTGATCTGCCACAATGAGCATTGACAGCACCGGCAGCACATTTAAAAGCAGCATTTGTTTCTTTTGATATCCTTTGCTTCGATATATTTCCCCCTCCATCTGTCTGATCAGCCTAATCAATGAGGGGAAAAATATCTGAGCCAATTAAAATGTAAAATAACCTTTGGAAAGGACAGGTGGAGAAGCACTTCATAAAATATTTTGCTGGGAAAGTGTCTTTTTTTTTTAATAAAAGAGAGGTTAAACCACTTTTTGAGATGTGGTTTTACTGATTTTTTTTGTGTGAGTTGTTGGCTTTGTATTTATTCACATGCTGGGAAATGATATCTCCATTTATCATCCATATGAAATCACTATATCATATATATATTCATGTCTCACACATACAAAAAAGGAAAAAAAACAGGTACTTGGATGTAAATGGTTAAGGTAACAAAGAGAAAAGAGAAAAACCTGTGTCATTTATAATATCAGAGGGATATTAGAGGGATGTCTCACCCAGACCTCACTGAAGATGTAATGTTGTTAATTATGTTTTATTTTCACTCATGAGAGCCAAAAAACACAAGTTCCTCTGTGAAAGCAGCGAAAATGTGTCAATTCTTCCTTACCATCCTTGATATCCAAAGTAAGGATTCTGAATTTGGTCACAGACTTGCTGAAAGGTTATAATAAAACAAACTGCAATGCCAACAGAAGTGTTGGCATTAAACCAGTTGTCTTCAGGTTTATAATCTACCAGCACGATGGTTACATGACAGACATCTCACACATATTTTAGAAAGGACTGAAGTCAGATATTTCCCAGCAAACCTGTTTAATAAAACCACAGCTTATTTATTTATTTATTTTACTTTATTTATTTATTTTTCATTTTAAATGTTTTGCCTGAATGAATTTGGGTTAGACAAGCTTTCAGTAAAGCTCAGAATTCTTTGAGTGAAACCCCATCTGTTCCCCTGCTGGACAGAGCTGGGATGTTGTTCATGGTACCTTGTCTAGGGCCCGTCTGCACAGCTGGACCGACCAGTGTTGATGTTTTTTCACCCTGAACAGGGGCCTTCAGCCCCTAAAAGTCACCTCTAGCACAACTAAGACTCTCCCAAGGTTTCCAGGCTTCCTCCCAACTGCAGATTTGACACTCATTTTTTTGGGAGGTTTTTGGGATGGGTGCTCAGGCTGTGCTGTCCTAAGCCTTGGCCATCGCTCCAAGTTTATCACACTGATAAAGCCAAATTTTCTGTGTAAGTGGAAGTCTGCCTTTTGGCCTTTTTTGGTCACAAGAGGTTATTTACACAGCAGAGATTAGTGCTCTATAAACACAGAGATAGACGTGCCCAGTTTAGATCTTCACGAACAGACAGCTCATCTCTGTCAGCTCCCAGCTGGAAAAGAATCTTTGCCACACAAGGAATCTAAGCTTTAGTTTTTTATAATTATTACTTTAATTAGAGTACTGGAGAGAAAACTACCTCAGTTTACGAGAAAACTGTTGGAGGGCCTCCTAATATTCCCTTCCCAACAGACCATCAGCAGGTGATTTGGCCCATTTTCGGGTGCAGATCCCACGTGGATTAATCCAAAGGTGGCATGAACAGAGGAGAGATGTATATTCGTCTCTATCAGCATGATAATGTCGTGGGGTTTTGGGCTTGATTGTGGTTTATCATTTCTACTGGCTCAGCACCAGTTCTGCAACGTCATCAGCAGCTATTTAGGGGCCACAACAAACGTCACTGTCCTTGAGTTACACCTGCAGCGTGTCCAGCTCGTGAAGAGCAGCCCGAGCTGTCACTGCCAAGTGCCAGCCTGGCCACAGAATCCTCTTGTCCTTCCTTCCCTTCCAGTTGGGGGGGAGAGGAAATTTAACAAGGGGGAAGATAAATCTCCAAAAAAAAAAATCCCAATGAAACAAGAAGGGAGGGAAAAAAAACCCCAAAATAAACACATGGGGGAAAAAATAAAAGGGGGAAAAATAGTTAAAATCTAAAGGGAGGAATTTAAAAAATAAACAAGGAAGGGATGGAAAACAATCAAACAAACAAAAAAAAAAACACACGAGTAAAAGAATGAAGGGGCAAAAAAATAGTTTAAAATGTCCTGGGGCGGAATTAAGAAAATGAACAAACAAGAAGAGGAATAAAAAAAAAAAAAGCAAAGGAAAAAAACAAAGGGGGATAATGGAAAAAAACTGAACCACTGAGGGGAGAGCAAAAAAAAGGAGATGAAAAAAACTAAAAAAAGGAGAAGAAAAGACCACCGCACAAGCCTTTCTGCCCCAGAATGAACAATTGAAGGGGTTAGTACCATACTCAGAGGTACTGACTATCCCAAGTGTCTCTGTTCCAGTAACTCCAGCCAAAAATCCTCCCACTGAACTGCCAAATAAGTTTAGGAATTTGACAGTGATTCAGAATACGGGGTGAGGAATGAGACAGTCAGGTTTGGCTCGGGCTTGGGGCTGTATGGAAAGTGCTGGTGCCAGCTGACCACTCTCTCCCTGCCTTCTCTCTTCCAGTCCATGGAATTAGGGGCATTTGCCAAAAACTCCCTGCCCTTGGCCAGCCGGGGAGCCCAAAGCCCAGCACCTGTGTAAGGGATCTGTGCAGCTGGAAACGTTCCCCAGGGCTGCTCCAGCTGGAGTACGTGCCACAAACGTGTTGATTTACTCTGGGTGGGTTGGGAACAAGAATCCATTAGGGAAAAAAAAAAGCTTCCTGGCTGAATTACAAGTATTTCTCTCTTTCTCCTCGCTCTGTTTTTGTTTAGCCTCGTTTGTGCTTTGGTTCTAGGTGGGTTTTCCATTGCTAAGTGATTGGTGTTGGATGAGGGGGGAAGAAACTTAATTTAAAAAAGAAAATCTTTTGCAAAACGGACAATTTGAACTATTTGCATACAGGAACTTTGGGATCTACAACAGGAATTTGGCAACTGTGTGCACAGTTATTAACAACCTTGATAATGACACAGATATTTAACCACCTCCACTCTGTTCTGTGAGCTGGGGGGACCAAACAGCGTGTCTCTCTAGGGGAATATGCATCCATATATCCACAGAAATATAGGATCCCAACCTGTCCAGACACATGAAGATGAAAACTTAGGTGTTCCACTTTGAAAACACAAGCCCAGTATCTTTTTGGTCTTTTCCGAACAATAAAACTCCCACAAGACTTTCTGACATAAATCAGCACCTCAGCCAAGTTAGTCATTCACAGTTAAGAGTTCAAAAGCTTTTCCTCTGATTTCAGTCGTTTCAGGAGCAAATTTGACAAACAAACATAATTAGGCATTTTGAAATGCTTGGTAAGACAAGATAATTCCTTCCTGACCCCTGCAGAAATCTCGGAGCCCGAGCACTGATTATCCTGTTTTAGCAGGGAAACCTTCCAGTGCTTTGTTGATAAAACCAGATTAGTTGCACTCATAAAAACTTTAACTCATAGACTTAATGACTGCAAAGCACTGATGTGAATCTACAATTAGTGCAGGTGTGAAGTTTTGAGAGGCTTTTAATTGGATTGCAGGTGAGATTAAATAAGGCTTCGAGGCAAGAAGTGCTGGGCTGGGGAGGGAGGGTTTTAGTCACATAATGATTTCAGTTAGTTCAGGGAGAATTAGGAGGGAAAATGAAGCTTAATTCCAGCACAAAAATCAACAATTAAAGAGTTTTCTTCCCCTCAGTTGAGGACACTTGCAGAAGGCTGGGTGTGGGGTTTGTCTTGTGGGATTTATTCAGTCTGGTCATTGCACATATATCCCTTTCTAAAAATACTGTAATTCTTTTCAGGGGTCTGGAGATAGCCAGAAAACTTTTGCTGTGTTAAATCATTGCTATGTTAAAACTGAGAATTATCCATTCCTTCCAAATCCATATATTTGCCTGGAAAAGAACAGCACTTTCTGATATTTTCAATTCTGCTTCAAGATAACCCATGGCTGCAGGAGTTAATGTTTAGAACCATCTACAAATAGTGTGGAGGGTCCCTTCAGTTTGGGAGTGCTGGGGTTAATTTCTTTAATTCATAAAGTATTTAGAAGTCCTCAGTTAGACTGAGTAGTGGTAAAAGTGTGGAGGCAGAAAGGAGTTATCACCACACCTCTCAATCTTCCAAATTAAATTCCCTCTTGCAGCATTTCTAATCACTCCAGGGCACCTCATCATCCTCTCTCTCTATTAGAGCCTGTGCAGCACCACTTCTTACAAAATACATACATTTTTACTGAGTTTTGAGCCTGGGCTTATTTCATCATCTCATATGTGAGACAATTAGGGTATTAACCCAGAAAAAGTAGCAAAAGATGTGACTGATCATTTATCAAGAGTTGTTTAGAAAGTAATTCACAGGCACCTTATTTAGCACTGAGAACCAGCTGGAATTACACATCCAAAATGATACTTCTGAAATATTAAACTTCTCTCACTCACTAATTACAGAGATACCAATTTTATAGGTACTCTTACAGTCACTAAATTACATCAGTCATTAAATAACCTTAACCGTGTCTCATTTTTCCTGACTTAAAACAAATATATTTATCTTTTTTTCCTAAAATTAGAAGTGATAACTGCAGAAAAAAAAAATTAAAGTGTTGCTTTGTTATCTTTCAATATATATTTTATCTAAACATTCATCCCCTTACATGTTTCATTTTCAGGACTACAGTGATGAGCATAGTTAGAACTTTCCCCAACTCTGCTTTTAAGAGCTTGATCCTGTAGGTCTCAATGCAGGGATAATTCTGGTTGCAGAGATTATTACTACAAACCAAATGCTCAATTTTATACAGACACATCATTGCCTCCATTCCATAAAACTTCCATATCCATCTATCTTTGGAAGTGACCCAGCACTCCCACTTTTAGACAATTGGGTGACTTTCAGTTAATTAAGGTTTTTTCATTGCCTTCAGCAGAAGCACAAGAGCTCCTTTGAGTGACATTTTCAATCTTCTCTATCCCTTAATAATCTGGCAGATATTTACTATGTAAGAAAAAAAAAAATCCACACCTCAGAACATACTTTTTTCCCTGCAGATTCCTCTTAATGATGAGCTAAATGGGAGAACAAAGCTCTGAACAAATCGTATTTATCTACTCCTCTCTGTGGAGAAAAATCCACCAGGTGCTCACTAAAGATGCCATTTACTTTTCATATTCCATATTTCTACATATTCCTAGTGAATGGAGTCTGCAAAATGCAAGCAGAAACCAAAATTATCCTGAAAAAACTGGAGGTGATTTCAGCCTGCCTGAGGGTCCTCTGCTCCCTCATCAAAAGCTCTCAACAGTTTGGTTTCATTGTACCTCAAATCTGATCCACTGGAGCAGCTCCAATCTTTATCCACACTCAAAGCACGCATTATTTAAAATAATAATAACAACAACATACCCTAAAATTCTTTTCCAGCCACTCCAGGGGCTGCTAGGCCTGGGCCTGTCCCTGTTAGTCCAGACTGCACAGCCAGGTCTCGGTCCAAGCTTAGCCTGCTCTTGGAGCCTCTACTCTGCCCCAAGAAACTGCTGGATAGGGTCTGAGCAGTGCAATTTGGCAACACCTGGGAACAAAGAAAGCAATAAGGAACAATTCAGTGGGTTTTATTTCCTATCCCTGGGCTCAAAAATGCCGGATCTGCGGCTTTAGCCGCCTCAGACTGGGCCGAGGCAACGATGGCGTCAGGTTCCCCTCAGCTTTGAGCTCAAGTCGGAAATCAGAGGGCACAAAAAAGGGTCTTAGCTACTCTTTCTACCTGGCTAAACCACATCCTGTGGTGTTTTGCCATAGCAAGATCTCACATCTAACCCGGTGTGGGAGTGAAAACAGGATTGAAGTCTTCATTTTGGCAGAGATCTTGCACTTTAAGCAATTCAGGCCTTCGGGGGACAATCGGAACCCCCTGGATGCCCTTTAGTGTTTCGCTCCATCAGTCCAGCCTCGTTCCCGGGAGGCAGGGGTGCTGTAACGTGGAAAATGAGCTCTTTTGGACAACAAAGGGAATAAAACTCAGAGCAATGGAGAGGATTCCCAGAGGCTTTAGCTCAAGGTGTTCCCACTCCAGAACAAACTGTGTAATTTCTGTTGATGCCAGAACAAGCCAAACCACCGAAAATCGCACTCTGTGTTATTTCTCTGTTTAAAGCAAGGGTCTGAATTCCTTCTATTTCCATGGATATTCCTCTTACAAACTCCTGAAAACTAGGTTATTGTTAGTGCACTCTGGCTCTGCAATGTATTCATGGCATTTGACATTCATAACTCCACATTTATAAAAGCAGATTAGTCCATTAAAAACCTTCTTAATAATGGTTCTATCAAAGCACACATTGCCTAAAGCAATACAGTTATTGGTCAATAATTCCTCTTCAGCTGCCTCCATTACTATCATTTCAGTTCAACATTTGGCTTTTTACCCTTTGATCTGCTAATTATCTTTTTGCCCTCTGATCCTCTCTACAATTCCCTGGCAATTTGATCCATTAATTACAGTGCCCATATTCCCTATTTTCTGCAGACTGTGCGTTTTTTCTGACCCTCCTCACCTTTCTTCATACAAAAAATTTCCATCTTTCTGTAGGGTGTATCTACTTTTGAATAAATGTATATATTGATAGAATATACTATAATTAAAAGTATCTTTACATTTGCTTTGCAATCCTTTGGGCTTCATGAAAGTGTCTTAATAGTTTGTCATTGACTTAAAATTTGCTGGGAATGGGCACTCTGGTAAATCCTTTGGAGTCAAATTTAATTGAACAAAAACAATTAGATTTTTCCAATATTAATAAATATAGATGATATTTAATCCTGGAGACTCTATTAAAAACACGATTTCTGCAATGTTTTGGATATATATTATAAATAAAGTATTTTCTGATATAAGGCTTTTCTCACTTTGTGAGCACATGGCTCATGAATTGCTGAATTTTCTGCAGGGCCAATTTCCTTGTCCCTTCTAAGCCAGATGTGGACTTTCAGTGCAACCCAAATATGCTCTGGAGTGGCAGAATTTTAGGAAGATAAACTCAAGCTGTTTGCTTGTGCAATGCAGAAATGATGGTGCTATGGCAGCAGGGGGGGCATTTTTGATACTGGGGAGCAAAAGTTTGGCAGTTGGAACAGAATCTCAGTGTTTGAAAACTGGGTTTTGTGAATTAACTGTGATCAGGAAATCCTGCAAGAATTCAAACCAGCCACTTCTGCTTGAAAAATGATTGATTGGACACTTCTTTTCTTGTATAAATAATCTTTACAGTTTATTTTAATAGAGAGAATTCATTTTGGTTTCTCTGGTGTAAAAGAAAAAAATTCTTGTTTTGGTGCATCCAATTCTTTTAAATCAGATTATTCTTATAAATATGGGGATTCCAAAGGCAAAATGCATCTTGCAGAACGGAGCTGTTTTCTTCCACATTCCCAAGGAAAATCTCCTAAGGAATAACATTCTTCTTGCACAATTTCAAAGCAAAAGTGTGCTTATTGAATACAGCCCTGTCTAATCATATTGACTTATTCCTCCTTTTTTTTTTTCCATTTTAGACCTACCTGATAGCATATAATTTGCCATTTTTCACATTAGTTCTTAAATAGCTCGCACTTCCTTGCATCACGAGGCACTGAACAGCTTTGCAGTGATCTGATTGTTCAATTGTCTGAATATTTCTCAACACACAAAAGAGAAGTACAAGATCAGCTTGAAATACCTTGAAATACAGGGGGCCATTTCAGCGTAACCGAAGCAAGTAATGGAGAATTTGTGAAATAAAATACAAAGGAATGAGTTGTGGTTTGCAATAAATACATGCTGGGCTCCAGGGGTGTTTCTGTTTGAATTATGGAGCTTCTCCTTCACTGTTTGGTGATCAGGGCTGGTCTGCTTGACTTCCCTTTATAGTCCCCCAGCCAGACATCTCAGCAGCTTCTGAGACACGGAGTAATTCAATGCTACAGGGAGAAGTTGGGTTTGCTGATGGATGGCAGAGCTCAGACGTGCCAAACACAACCAGAGGTGGCCAGAAGTGCTGACACCGCAGTTTTAAGTCACTCCCACCTGCTTTATGATGGAAAACTTTTTGCTGCTTCCTGTGGTGGAACTCGGTCCCATCGGATATTCCAACAAGGGATCTCCATCAACCAAATGAAACGGCCACTGAAATTCAGACCTGGATTTGTGACTAACCTGAAAAGTGCAGTAGTAAAAGAAGAAACTCATTTATCAAGAAAATCTTCAAATAGCAGAACCATTCCCTCTAATCTAACAGCTTTTCTTTTTTTGTGTGTGTATGGGTATAATACTTCTCCTTGTCAATATATAGATTATGAAAATCCTGCAAGATAAATAATATGAACACACACAATTTTTTCCTACTTCAGAATCCAGAGTTCACCTGATTGGCATACTTTTTAATCTCCAGTTTCAATCCAAATTCACATAACAAAAACATAGAACATATCAAGTTCATTCCTGGAAATGTTAAAGGCCAGGCTGGACAAGGTGCTGAGCAATCTGATCTAGTGGAAGGTGTCCCTGCCTATGGAAGGGGGATTGGAATTAGATGATCTTTAAGGACTCTTCCAATCCAAATCATTCTGTGATAACAAAACCACTTAGGTAATTTTCCTTTAAATGCCGATTAATTAGTATCTCTTACTAACAGCTAAGTAATCTCTCTATTTTCCTTTTGTATCCCTGTAGCAAATTGCATCAGGTAGGTTTCAGTTACTCATGCATTTTTTACCCTTTCCTTTCTATTTCTTATTGTTTTTCTCTCTCTTTCCCTTGTGCTGTATTTCAGTGTTATGGAACTCAAAGAAATCTGTGTGATTCCTCTGTATTGTTTTCCTTTACCATAAAAAAAAGGCAAGGTGATTTTCCATAGTGGTTGCTAACCAAGGTGTTCCCATACAGAGAATTCAGCTGCAGTTCATTCCTTAATTCTTTCTTCTTCATTTTGCCTTTGCTGCCACTCCAGTTGTTTATAACTTTTAAGGCTTCAGGCTGGGAGAGCTTTCCCCAGCTCCTTTGTTTGCCCTTTTAGCTCTGAGTAGCACTTAAAAGCCAAGATTTTAAGAAAACTTTATGATTTTATTTTCAGTCATATTTTGATTTCATTATCTAAGGGGTTTTTTTTGCTGAGATTTGCTAAGAATTTTTTCAATATTTTGCACTAGAAAGCTCGTGTAAAGTGAAGTCAGTGAAAGCCTTTCAGTCTGTGGGCTTTAAAGTGAGGCTTAATTTAACAGCCCAAATCTTTCAACAGTGGATCTATGGGTGGTTCTTTGACTCAGACACACAAAAACAGCAGAACAATTAAACAGGTATTTATAATTTAAACTGAATGTAAGTCACACACTCTTAAGAATTCCAATGCTTGTTGACTATAACCTTCCCCACAGGAAGATTTACAGAAGGGTGAGGTGCCAGCTTCACCTTTGCTGCCTCTCCTGTTTGTGCTGGGAGAGGCACAGCCTTTAAATCTGGTTTATCTCTGAAATGTTGAGCTATCTCTCCTTTCTTCTTTTCTCCCTGTGCTATTTAAGCAAGAAGCTTTATTTGAACAAGAGCTCTTTAACCTCATCATATCAATGTTTTTTCTCCTTTCAAATTTGTGATTAATTAACATAAACTCCAGGGATCTTGCTGGCCCTGCCTTGAGAGGAGCTGGCAGTTTGCCTTTTGGTGAAGACAGCTAAGGAGGAAACAGTCTCCAAACAGAGCTGGGACTGCTCAGCCTGGAGAAGAGAAGGCTGAGGGGTGGCCTTGTTAATGTGTGTAAAGCACTGGAGAGAGGGTGCAAAAGTGACACATCCAGGATCCTTCCAGTGCTCAGGGACAGGACAAGAGTCAATGGGCAAAACCTGAAACACAGGAACACCAGGAAACACATTTACTGTGAGGGTGAGCAAGTGTGGAACCCTTTGTCCCAGGAGATCATGGAGTCTACACCTCTGAAGTAATTCAACAGCTGTCTGGGCAATTCACAGAATCATAGAATATTTTGGGGTGGAAGGGACCTTAAGGATTATCTTGTTCCAACCCCACTGCCCTGGGAAGAGGTGTCACCCACCAGATCAAACTGCTTAAAGTCCCATCCAACCTGACCTTGGCAACTGGCCCTGGGTGGTCCTGCCTGAGCAGAAGGGTTGGAAAAAATGATCTCCAGAGGTTCCTTCCATTCTCAACCATCCTGAGAGAAACACGTTCATTAGTCCAGAGCCTCAACCTCAAGCACATCAGCCCTGAAATGTCAGGATGTCAAGTGCCTTTGAGGACACTCTAGAATGAATATGTGCTCTCAGAACTGTAAAAAAAAAAGGCACAAGTCATATCAGATTGGGGTCCCCACCTCCAGAGAGGTTCCTAAACTGTGTAGCACCCCAAATAGCATAAAAATTTTGATCAATTTTTTTAAGTGTCCTTCCTCACTTATGAAGCTTCCCTTCTCACCCTTCATTGCTCTCCTATTTCTGTAATAAGAAATAAACGTTTCTTTTGCAGGGCCAATTTCTTTGAACTGAAAAATAAACCTGTAACTTGGGGCATGCTTGGAAGTGTTTACAGATGCTCAGTAACCCCGTGAAGACTCTCATGTCCCTTTGAATTTAATGGAAGTTGACACCAAATTCAATGAAGTGTGAATTTCCTTCTCAATTTCGGGAGCTCTTTCTCTGGATTTATTATGCCTGTGATTTCACACAGTGTCTGTAAATAGTGTTATAATGCAGCCACCAACTCAGCCATAGGATTTCAATTTAGAGACCAAAGTCTTTTGCCATTAGCTGCCTCCAGTCCTCATCTGGGATGGATAATCTGGATTTAACACTCTTGGGGTCTGCCTTTTATTACTAATCTGTTTCATTTATTTTTGAGCGATTTCTTATTATTAGAAAGGGTGAATCCCCTGCTTTTAGGGATGCCCCTTCCCTAGAAGTGTTCAATGCCAAGTTGAGTGGATCTCTGAGCAACCTGGTTTAGTGGAACCTGTCCCTTCCCATGACAGGGTGGGGTAGAACCAGATGATTTTTAAGGTCCCTTCCAACCCAGCGATATCAGTAAGGTACTATTAGACAAGATTAACACACAAAGGTCTTACAAACCAGAGATATCTCAGCAGTTCCTGGAGGTCTATGTTAGGAGCAATGACATGGTAACAAACCTCATGGTGGGACAAGACACCCACTCCTCCAAACTTCTCCCCATCCCATGACCAGCGATGTGTGACATTGCCAAGTCCAGTCCTACAAAGTTCATCTGCCTATGGCTTCAAAATCATAGTGTTTAAATACCTCAGATATGTGTAACAGAAGGATTAAGAGTATGGATTTGTTTTTTTTTTTAATCTTGTGTGTGTGAGTAAATTGCCATCAACAGGATCACTGCAATCCTGGATCATGTGTGGGACAGGATATTTGGGCTGTGAGTTCCCTTTGCAGAGCTGGCCGGGGGAGGTTTAGCTCGTTATCCCTCTAATCCTACTGCCAGCAGGTGCCTGGAAGGAAATGGAGTCAGATATCTGATTACTGTGTGCTCTGGGGGGTGAGGACAGGAGTTATGCCGGGGCAGAGGCGAGCGGGAAATGGAAGGGAATGGTGGGAAATGGAAGGGAATAGCAGAGATGCCACCGCCCTGGGTCACGTCCCGGAGCGAAGCATCCCCTGCCCAGCCTGGCACAGTGACAGACCTGTCCCTTGGCCAGCAAAGGAGCTGGGGCCTCGCAGACAGGCAAAGGTGCCGTGCTGGCAGGCAGCAAAAACCTCCTCAGTGCTTCAGGGAGGAGAGAGAGGGGAGCAAATGGAAGGGCTGCCACCTCCTGGCCTCTGCCAGGACAGCTGAGTGTCCCTTCCCAACTGCCTGGCTGGGTTTAGTTTCAGCGAGCATCTCTGCAGCACAGCTCTATTAAAATCAACTGACTGTGCTGGCGCTTAAAGCTGCCCACAAAAATAAGTGCTTTGCTGAAAAAAGGATGGGCTTAAGCTGAAGGACTTTTCTGCAGAAAGTCCTGAGTCACTATTTTAACCGGGCTGTGCAATTTCCCGGAGTTTAATGGGAGGCACCTCCAATTCTGAGCAGTCCAATACATATCCCTGGGAAGACTGAGCTCATCCTATGCCTCACTACATCTTATTATGAAATTATAATGCCACTCCATAACCTTGCTGGAGGGAGAGTTTGGAGCTAATGCAGGAAAGCTGGTCTCCCATACTGATGAACAAGTGTTTTAAAGCAGACCGCTCTGAATATCCAGCTCAGTGCAGGCAGGACTTCTGTTGGTTTTCTAAGAGAGCTGCAGTTTATATGTTTACATATTACCAGTCCCAAAGTCTGCTCAGAATATTAGAAATTTAGTTCTTGGGGGTTTTATCTTATATGGCATTTGTCATGTTGCCCAGTCACATTGTTAACGCGTTTCAGCCCCAAAATTATATAAGATAATGGACTGTAGAGCCATATCTGGGAAATATTTTGCCTGCTTGTTTGCTTCTGACAAAAATTTCCAAAAAAAAAACCCCAAACCTTCAGATCCACTGCTAGTCAAAAAAAGCATTAAAATATAAAATTAAAGAGTCGGGGCTTTCGAAAAGCCTAATCTGGTCTGAGCTGCTCAAATCAAACTTCACCAGTGCAATAAACAGCCCAGACATTCCCTGGGAGCCTGATAAAACCTGCTGACGTGTGCAGGGAACTATGTGCTGCAGGAATATTGTAACCACTCCATCACTGCTACTGCTGCATATAAAGGCCTAGAGCCAGCCTGGAAATGTTCAGGCAAGATATTCCCAGGCTGGTTGACAATAACCACTTGTCTCATGTAAAATATCCACGTAGGCTCCACTCTCTGCTCGTCCAGGCACAGCAGTTTCTTTTCCCAAGCTGTGATATTCAGGATGTCACACTGTCTGAGTAACTTCCAAATATGTGCAAGTGGAGGGAGAAGGGAAATCTATGGAAAGCTGTAAAAATTGTTATGGGCAGTCCCTGAAGTCGCTGAAATAATTCTGTGAGAGTTATTCTCCCTGTCTTCAGCAGTCCCAACCTTTCTATTTCAGTAGCAACAAAGGTATTTTTGGAAAGCAGACTGACATAATTACAGCACACAGAAACCTGTAAGAAATGGTAGAACAGCACGAAGAAAGCCACTGGGAGTAACACACACAAAGGCAAAAAAAGAAAATAATGTTATTTGTACAAAGTTGGTGTGTAAAAAATGCAGAGAGGAGAACTTTGCTGAGTAAACTCAGTGCAGAATTGTCCTGCTGACCTGGGCTCTTTATTAGGAAGAGTTTAATGAGGACACTCAAAATGTGATCCATGTTATTTGCTCTGGAACTGCTCTTTGGGTATGTAGAACTTATGGATGACTTTAGATTTTGCTCAGAAGTTGGTTAAAATAATCTGCATTATTTTAAGGGAGGAGCAGGATGGCAGTGTTGGGTTTGGGCTTTGCAGAGGTGTTGGGAAGGTGCTCTCCAGAGCAGGTGAAGATCAGCAAATGGGCTTGTAAAATGCAGGAGCATCCTTGGAGTTTGTACAGCTCCAAATCTGATTCCATGCTTCCTCTCACTTAGACAATAGGAAAGGAGAAGAGAAAAGAGAAGGAGAGGAAGGGAGAGGGGAGGGGAAATATTTTTTTGAGAAAAGATCCCCGGTGTTGATAACTTGTGTACCTGGATAACAGAACCCTTTTTCCAGAGGGCTTGCCTTGGCATGGAGCTGAGGGACAGCTCTGCTCTCCATCACCCACTGATCCCAGTAACTTGAGCAGTTCCATGTTTTCTTAAAGCCCTTTCAAGTGGAGCTCAGTTCCCTTCACACCTAACTTCTGGAGTGGTTTCTGTTCCCTCCACGTGCTGGTGGGAAGCAGCTGCAGCATTCCTGCTCCACTCCAGCTTTCCTGGGAACCCCCCTCGGTGCCCTCCCTCCATCCCAGGATGTTTTAGCAGGGACACAGAGACACAGGAATGGCACGTCTTGAACTGCAGGAGGAAATCTGGGGGTGCTGAGATTCCTTTTGACGGCTTTTGATCTGTCACATCATCCCCACTGACACTGCCCTGCCTTGGCCTGACCCACAGAGAGGAGTGGAAGAAATAAAAGTCCAATTTAGCATTCCTGCAGGGAGGAATGCTGTGCACACAGCTGGAACACAACAGTGTTCCAGCTCAGGCCAGGCCCAGCCTCCTGGATATCAAAAGCAGAGAGAACAGTGAGTTTAACAAGTTCATTATTTGAGATGTAAGCTGGGCTTTCCAATTAATTTTCCCTTTCTCTGGTGCAAGCCCTGGCTCACTTGACCTGTGCATTCTCTGACAGGAACACCACAGATAAGCCTCTCACTGCCAATGGCCTTGGTTATCTGTGTCTGTTTAGGAATAGAAATGTGCTATCAGGATCTGAAAAAAAAAAAAAAAAATGATCTGCTTAATGTCAGGGTCTATAGCAAATTACGACATGAGAAAAGGAGAGTGTTTCTGATATGATTTTCTTTTTTAAAATAAATTATAGCAGGGGAGACAAGAAACTGTTTCCCAGAGATAAACAAGCAAATAAAATTTTGCTAGCCGTGAAGATCATAGAATAAAAATAATCATAGGATCATGAAGGCTCCTCCCTCCTGTCAGGGATTGCAGAGCCAGAAGGTCCCCCCTGAGCCTCCTTTTCTCCAGGCTGAGCCCCCCCAGCTCCCTCAGCTGCTCCTGCTGCTCCAGCCCCTTCCCAGCTCCATTCCCTTCTCTGGAGTTGCTCCAGCCCCTCTGTGTCTTTCTTGCAATGAGGGGCCCAAAACCAGACACAGGACTCGAAGTGTGACCTCACCAGTGCCCAGCACAGAGGGACAATCACTGCTCTGGTCACCATGAACAGGTAGATTAATCCCAGGGTTTTTAATTTAATTATTTGTTCTGTGTTTATCACCAGCCCAGCATTGTTCCCGTGGGCTCCAACAGGACCATGAACAGTCTGAGACCAAGAGCTGACACCTCTGGCTTTGACCTGTGCTTTGTGCAGGGTTCTTCTAAGAGGGTAAATATTTACCAAGCCAAACAAGGAGGGCTTTGCCTTCCACATGTGCATCAAATTGAACTTTTCATAAAATTTTCCAGATGGGTGGAATCTTCATCATTCACAAATTATCCATATGTTTTCTGGGCCCAATTCCCCTGAGGAATTCCTGTGCATCCTGATAGATCTGTTCCTGTCTACCTTTCATGAATTTCAATTTCTATAACATTTTTGCATTACATATAAGATAACTGTAATCTGTGAAGGGATGGTTAGATCAAGGGAAGGACGAGATTATTCTCCTTGCTTGTCAAAACAAACAGAAGTAGCATTTCTTTTGTCTGCTTGTGGACTGGCAATGGGTGATAGAAACAGAAACCCAGCAAGTATATTCATTTTTCTGTCTCTTGAAGCTAGATTTGGTTCTTGTGAAAAGTTCTCAGTGCCTTCTAGCTGGTAGAAGAGTTTGGTCTAAAATATATTAGAGTCACTTGTAACTATTAAAGGGAAAAAAAGAAAAAGCAGTGGCAGCAATAAAAATGCTGACAATAACACAGTGTCTTAGTCTTCCGAGATTTGGCAATAATCAATACACGATGCCCTCTCTAAAAATACTTTGGCTTTTGGCAGCTCTCAAAGTGTTCCTCCCCATAGGTGTAGATTAGACAAGCTGAAAAAGCCCGGGGAAACTTTGAGAAATTACTGAAAGAGCAATAAATATTTAAATCTGAGAAATTCACAGAACTCACTCCAGCTGGGCAGGAGCAGACAATATTCCAGGTCTGCAACAGCATAGAAAATCAATAGGATGGAGGCCAGGGTTGTTCCTGCTGCAAATGTAATACCGGTTGCTTTATCTTGAGGCAAGAAGCAAAGTTTATTGCAAACACTGGGGGCCTTCCTTTTCCTCAGCTGTGTGAACAAGGAGTGTCTCCACTGAACCCGAGAAAATTATCTCAGTTAGTGGAAAATCAACTCCTGTTTTTGCAGGAATGAGGTGTTGAGGATGTGTGTGCAGAACTTCGGCGAGTCTATTGAAGCACAGCACAGTGTTGGTTTTTCCCTTGATGTTTGGTACAAAGGGTCAGGGAGCATCATCAGAGCTGTCTCATGTCCTCTGTTGAGAAAAACCAGCAAATCAAACAGTGCTGGGTTTAGTGCCTCGCTAAAATGTAATCATTGTTTATAAAACAGGGTGGTTTGAAACATTTACTCTAATTTATCCACACGTTTCTCTTCATCCTTTTGAACCTCACTATAACCCTCACTTTTGGAGCACCAAATGTTTTCCTCGCAGTGTTTTTTGTATGGTTCTTAACTTCAGGTTTCAATTACCAGGAGGAGAACTGTCATCAGAACACTCCCAGTCCACATATAACCAAATCCTACACCACAGGATGGAGCACCAGTTGAAATCCAAGTCCTTAACAACTTGGGGCTCGTTTTCTTCAGAAACATTATCCCCAGATTACCATGGTTGTTCACACCTGTGATTGATTGATATGATGTCACCTTGCCACGTTTATCAGCTCATGTGAAGCGAATCCTTCAGCTCATGGGACATCAAACCTTTGCGGTCTCCCTCCCTTTAAAGAACACTTTGCTATTTTTTAAAGAGCTCCCATGTAGGTGTGAAGAGAACGCTGATTTTTGCAGGGCAGTTACAAAGTGTGGATGAGAACGAGGTGATAAAACCTCATGGAGCAAATGCAGAGTAGGAAATTCAGGCAAATGTTTCTTCTTGTGAGATTGGAATGATAGATTCCAAGAGGAGGACTGCAGGAAGAAAACATGATTATTTGATCCCATCAAATATGTCATCCTTTTTCATAGTTAGATGAAACAGCAAAAGTTTTTAATATTCAGCAAATCTCTTGATGGCTGTAGAGCCTTCATGACTAATCAAAAGTTCCTTAATGGAGCATTTGTGTACAGTTCTTTAGTGCATGGTTAGTCACAAACATGCAAAATAAGAGGGGAAAACAGGGTCTGTTGGCAATAACTGCAATCTGCTGGATGTAAATGGTCCCACTGTGTGCCAGGCTACCAACACTTTTGCTTCAGATCGTGTTGTTTTACATTTGTAGCAAGTATTTGTTTTCATCAGATAAATGTAAGTAACATAATCATGAGGCAATGAAAGCAGTAGCTTGGTATTTTCTGCCTTTTTTTTTTTTTTTTTTAAAGTGCAGCTGGTTTTTACCCTTTTTTGCTGTCTAAGAGAATCAGCTTGGGAATTCTGACTGTGAAGGATTTGCTTTTCTCCCTGACTAATGGCACTGGTGGTTAATAAAGACCTGAAAAGCTTTTATTAATGGAATATCTTTTATTGCCTGGCTTTTATTCATTTTTCACACAGATATAAAAGAGAGCAAAGAGGGAAAAAAAAAAAAACCTACATGAACACAGAAATAACCCATAAAGTCTTACAACAAGATTGTTGAGGTAATAGAGGTAACATTTTTAGACTGTAAGGAGGGAAGGCGAAGAAACATCGATCCTTTGGGAAAGAAAAGTTCCCTTTAAACCTTTCCCCACACTTCCTGTAGCACAATGAACTTTGGGCTGTAACATTATTTAGCTGCAACATAACTTATTGTGGCAGTAACTCCAGCTCTGCTGTCTCCAGGGCCACATACTTCCTAGGATACTCTATCCAATAAATATTTTGGTCGGGGTGTAGGTTATACCAAGCACGGAAGAGGTACCATGTGTGTGCTCTGCAATCACCTCTAGCTCACAGAGGTCTAAGAAAATAGTTGTTTTTTTTTTTTCTTATCCTGATATGTCACTTATTTACAGAGTTGACCTGACAACACTTGGAAATAATATAAAACCTGGAGGGTTCAACCCAGCATGTTAAAGGCAACATCATAAAATCACAGAATGGTTTGGGTTGGAAGGGACCTTAAGGATCCTCCAGTTCCAACCCCTTGCCACAAACAGGGATTATACTTGAGTTTCCCTTTTCAAACAGTGTTTTGCAGGGATTCTTCCTTATGGCTGGATCCCAGTGCTCTTAGGGGAAGTTTTGGGTGGCATCCTCGTACTTGCAGACCACCTTTCCTAAAATACTCTGGGGATTTCCAGTTAGAGTGGGTATCTAAAGTGCCTGCAGCTCATTTGGGCAAGAAAATGAGAAGGGAAAGCGATGTATTACTCCCCTGGAGGATTGTGTGTTCCTGCCTAGGTGAGTTTGTTTAACAGAAAATTAATTGGCCTGCAGTTGTGCAGACCAAAGTGAACAGGAACAGGATTTATGAGGCCAAGAAACACCAAGTGGCAAGGGCTGTGTGCAGATATTTCCTAAAAACTTGTAGAATCAGGTGTTTCCTTGTGAGCTAAAATGCAGGAGATACCATAACTCCTACTTTTAAAAGAGAGATGGGAAACACTTCCCCACCACTTCATCAGGAATGTGGTCCATAAAACTCCACAGCTCCAGTTCCTGAGGCTGCCACCTTTCCAGGGATGTTCAGAGGCTCTGGCAGGAACAGAGGCAAGCTGCCCATGGCCAGCAATTCCCTTTTTTTTAGGTCTCATTGCATTCCACTCAGTGTTCAGAACATTTCTTGCATCTTTATTATGTCATTTGTGAGAATATAATGGGAAAAAAATAACCCCTGCCCTCGAGGTGCTGTAAAATCTTCTTGTTGTCCACTTTCCAGCATTGTTTGCCCTCTCCTGTTCCTGAATTTACCCATGGAGCTGGTCCAGTATGCAACACATTTTAAAAATACATAATAAATCACAAAGGACTAAATATATACCATAAATTCCATAAATACACCCCCTTTACCCACCTCCTCTTGGAAAAAATGATGACAATGAAAAAGGTGGATAAAATAAGGCCTTGCAACAAACCCAGAGCAAGAGGGAATAAATGAGGGCATAATCTCATCCTGAATTTGAGAGTTCAACAAGAGGAACTAGCACAAGAAATAGAAAAAGAACTGGAAGGAGTAGAAGTAGGTCTCATTTAAAAGCACATTCCAGTCAAAAATACCTCCCAAGCTTCATGTCAGCCTTGTAGTTTTCCTCTAAAAAAAGAAATCAAGCAAGCAATAGTTATTTAATAACAAAGAGTGACCTATTTTGGGAGTGAAATTAATATGGAAGTGTTCTTCTGAGAATAGGAACACTTTTTATGAAGTTTTCTCCACTATTTTACGGACCAACTCCATGATGAGCATTTAATAATTCTTATTTTGACTCTCTTTGGGTATCTCGGAATCCAAACTAAATTTCTGGTGTTTGGCCTTCCTCTAGGGCTGAAACCTGCTTGATTATGTACTAAGCATTAAATTCCTATTAATAATATTTCCAGATTACATATATTATTTTTAGAAACAAAGTTTTGCGCACTCATCCCTTCAAACAAGAACTTCAGAACGTCAGAAATGTTTGGATTTGATAAAAAAATGGTGCAGCTCCAATTGAGTTAATCAGGGAGATGAAGGAGAGCTCCTGATTTAGCAAGCCCAGATTTCGAATGGTGACATCAGAGAGTCTGTCCAGTGGGGAAAAAAAACACAAACCAACTAAAAATTAAAGAATAATGACTGACTTCTAAAAAAATGGTCTTATGGAATCTTCTTAGAGATTAGTGACTGATGGGCTTTGCCATATCATTCTCTGCTATAGCAAATTATCTGTAAGCTTTGCAGGGAGATGTGCCAGCCCTAAATGTTATTCTGATACATTGCTGGAGGTCGGCTGTTTTCCAAAATAGAAGGGCAATTAATCATTATTAGCATGAAGAAGCTGCTGATGTTGTTCATTAATAATATGATTTTAATGTTAATAAAACAATCACTGTAACACTGATCTATTGAGTGCAATGTGGTGAAGATATTGTGCCTTGCATGAGCAATGAATACGATTTACCAGCTCAAGTGCACAACACAGGGTTTGGGGGTAAAAATAACATGATTAGAGAATGGCAAATGTTTTCCTGAAATGGAATTTTCAGCGTTTTCCTTTAATTTCTTTCAGAAAACAAGAGAGGCTCTGTGTTCAAAGAACAAACAAAGATTCGGCTTTTTTTTGGTAGAAGCATTAAAGGATGATTAGTGATAAGAAATATAATGCATCTGTGTTATGTCTTTACTATCCAACAACACAATATTTCTTATAACAACTTTAAAAATGTACCTAGGACTGTTTATAAGAAGATCCTGAATAAAATTACTATTTGGGGTTTTTTTTGCCTTTATCTCTGACTTTCTCCAGCAGCTCCATCCTTCTTCCTGATTAGCCTGAATACACAAACACATCTTCTCCCTGGACAACCCCTCTTTTTATCTGCAAACATTTTCCTGAACACTGATAATTTGAAAATTATTTCCATGCACATTTGTCTTAATAAAACATTGCTCAAACACCACCAGCCCACAGTCCTAAAAATCGAGTGCTGAGGCAAAGCAGTACCAGAGCAACCTGATTTAAGCACAACACTTTGCACAACGTTTGCCACTCATTTAACGCTGTTTTCAAGGGTCTTGGTTCCAGGACACTGCCCTGACTCACCATTATCACTTGTGGCATTGAATGATATTAAATGGTGGTGAAGCTTCAGTTTAAACACGGGTCTTCCATCAATGCACAGGTTCAAGAAGAGGCACAGATGGGGTTGGAAATGCTGAAGGAAGGGAGCTAGGGAGGGAAATGGCAGATACTGAACTTTCTATTAGGTAGTTCTGAGGGATTTGGTTTGTTTTGATTTTTAAACTCCCTTTTTCTCCCCTGGCATGCCTATGATTTCTTTTCAAATAATCAGAGAACCATAGAGTGGTTTAGGTTCTTAGGGACCTTAAAGATCATCCAGTTCCATTCCCTGCCATGGGCAGGGACACCTTCCACCAGCCCAGGATGCTCCAAGCCCCGTCCAACCTGGCCTTGGACACTTCCAGGGAGCCAGGGGCAGCCACAGCTTCTCTGGGCAACCTGTGCCAGGGCCTTCCCACCCTCACAGGGAAGAATTCCTTCCCAATATCCCATCTAATCCTGCCTCTGTCAGTTTGAAGCCATTCCCCCTTGTCCTGTCACTACACACTCTGGTAAATCGTCTCTCTAAATAACTATATAATAAAGATGATACAGATAAACTGCATATTCTAAAAACCCAGAGCAAAGATAAAAAAAAAAAAAAAAGTGGATGGGTTTTCTTTTAGCACTTTATCCTTTGGTAATAATGGTGGGAAATAAGATTTATCAGATAAGCTGTTGCAGGCTTATATTTGATTGCTGGGTTCCACGTGACATGGAAAGATTTGATCATTTTTTAGTAATCAGGTTTTTGGGAATTGTCTGGAAGGATTTGCAGCCTCTGGATGTGATGCTGATGAGGGCCCTGGATGCCAAAGGGCTCTGGCTTTGCATCTATTACACACACAGACAGTGTTTGGGTTCGAAATAATTTCTCTGCTTCATGCATAATCTTCTGACAGGAGAGGACTGGAAGTTCAAAAGCCTCTATTTTCTGTCACTGATTTTATTACAGGCCAGAAATTTTGTTTAACCAAAAGATTCCTTAAAGCACAGTAGAGTTGGTGCATAAAAACCCTGCCACAAATTCATCACTATTCTCCAAAGTTTTACAGCACACTTCTAAATAAAAAAGAAAATTAATTAGCTGATGGGCAAGCTCAGGAATGCCACATAAATATGTCTGTTTAAATCTCAGTGCTTGGACAGGAGTGGGTTCTGCTGCAAAATACAATAATCTGTCATTCCATGACATTTGGAGAAGAGCAGGATGGAAAGCAGCCTCTGTGCTTGTGCCAGACTTTATTTTATGTGGGCCTATTTCAGAGGTTGCTGACTATATATTAAGCAGTGTTGGCAGATAAACACTGATGTTTTATTTTCGTGGAGATTAGAGAGTGACATGCTCTAAAGTCTGGGGAAGTAGATTACTTAAACCACTATTACTTCTTGTGGGTTTTTATTAGTATTTGGATTTTCCAGAATCATCATCTTGCTGCTCTCACCCCTCTGTCAACTCTGGCAAGAACTGATACCCAGGTGACCTGGATGAATGAAATAAGTTTTGCACTTCCCAGGGAACCATTTCACTTCATCTTCATGCTTATGAAAAACTGAGGAGTTTGGGTTGTGGTTTTGGGGACATAGAATCTTTTCTGGAGTTCTTACAAGAACGTGTGGTAAAGAGGGACTCTTTTTGAGAGGGTGTAGGGACAGGACAAAGGGGAACAGCTTCAAACTAAAGGTTTAGATTAGTTATTGGGAGTAAATTTTTTACTGAGGGTGAGGGTGGGGAGGCCCTGGCACAGGTTGCCCAGAGAAGCTGTGGCTGCCCCATCCCTGGAAGCGTCCAAGGCCAGGTTGGACAGGGCTTGGAGCAACCTGGGCTGGTGGAAGGTGTCCCTGCCCATGGCAGGGGGTGAGACTGGGTGGTCTTAAAGGTCCCTAAGAACTCAAACCAGTCTGTGATTCTGTGAACACAATAAAGAGATTATTTCTTTCTGTATGGTCATGAACTCAATGAAATTGTGACATGGCTTGACTCCTACTTTTTATCAAGTCAAATATTAAAAAAAAAAAAAAAAAAAAATAGTTGTTACAAACTGCTGTTATTTGTCCTTTTAGTGGCATGTCAGATGTTATAATCCATTTATCCATAATTTTTGGAAACCTGAATACCTAGGCAAAGGCAGAGCCTCTTTGAGAAAGCTACTTTTGCAAGTAGAATCCCAGAATCTTAGAATAGTTTGGGTTGGAAGGGACCTTTAAAGGCCATCTAGTCCAACCCCCTACAATGGGCAGGGACATCTTCACCTAGAGCAGATTGCTCAGTAAAATCATCACTGCCCCTTGCTTGTGTTTCTATGATATAAAAGTACTTCCCACCTTCTCTTTGGTGGAACTGTTAACATTCTGATGGAAGCCAGCTGAGATCCAGCTTGCCACCTAATAAATAAGCAAACATTTGAAATGGTTTTTATCTGGTTTTTTTACCTGACATAAATTTCAGTGAGGAAAAAGTTAAAGCTCTAAGTCTGTGCTTGTGCCTTTGTTGTCATCACAAAACCAGTTTCTGCTCCCAGTCCCCAGAATAACCAAGGCTGTGCAGCCACCTCTGCCTGCACCAGGCCCAACATCACCCAGGTGCCTCTGGAGGTGTTTTGTTATTCTACTGGCACTTTCTCTGAGCTCAGTTAAACTGATGGTTTGTGACCATATCCCCCCTTCCATCAAAAACTTGGTATTCAAGGACTATGCTGAAGGACTTGCCTCCGAACCAAGAGAGTTATATAGAGCCAAAAAAAGAAAAATGGTAAATACAATAGCAGATGGTTTATATCAGTTTGACAGCATCGTTTTTGGCCAACACCCAAAGCCACAAACTTCTGAGCTGGGAGTTGGAGCTGTTGCTGTTTGAAGTTGGGAGCAGAGGCTCTGGAAGCTGAAATTCTCCAAAGCTGATCCACAATTATTTGGCTCTCCAGGAGCATAGAACAGTGCTCCTGGTAGGTCAGTGCCAAAATAAGGTGAAGAACAACTTAAGAAAGTAGCATTTAGTCACCTAAGGTGATGGGAATGATATTTGAAATTAAATATGCAAAATAAAAGGAGTGGACTCATCATTTAGAAATGCCCAGAGAGGCTTCATTTGCACAGTTTGTTGAGTTTTTTTTTTTTTTTGAGGAAGGACTGGTTAGAGACTTCAGCTATAACCACATTTTACAGAAATGCTTTTCACTTACTACCAAAAGGATTAAAATATTTTAAGCCCTCAGCACGTGTGAGCTGTTTGGGTTGGAAGGTTTTGAAAGCACAGCCAAGAGCTGTTAGATCATTATTATTTATTGATGGCCTGTCTGACAGAGATCTAAAAGTCTGACATTTCAGCTGGCCACAAACATGAAACCCAAACCCAGCATGTTCAAAAAGAACATAGCAAACAAAGAAAAGCCATCCCCTTTTCCTGTTATCTCTAAGAGCAAGTCTTGTAAAGGCATTAAAAGGTTCTGAATCAGACCCATGTCAGCAATTCAAATTTACTGGTAGTTATTACTGCACCACTGACAAGTAGAGCTTGGCTTTACTGCCTTTCAGCACTAGTCATGCACAGACTGAAAAGTGTCCCTCAGATTTTTCAGCTGCCACAGAAGCCCCATCTATTTCCTTCCCTGCTGAAAGACCAGGCCATCAGAAATTATTGGGGTCCTTCAGGAACTGGAGGTTTCCCCCCATCTCAGATTGTGTTCCTTTGTCCCCCCAAAGGAGGATTTTTCTCTCTTCTGCAAATATGTAATGTCCTTGTAAGACATATTTTACTGTACAGCTGAAGCAAAGCACTTCAAGGAAAAATGATGATGGAAAAAGGGATTTAATTTGATTTTCCTTGTGGAAGTCCATCAGAGGGGTCAGTCATGGCTGGTCCAGCAGAGCCAGGGAAATGAGAACCAGTCAAACTCCCCAGGCAGGAGGAACTGAGAAAGTACCTTTTAAGTTCCCTTCTGTGAGATTTTTGTCTGGGATAGCTACACATGCTCTGAAGAGAAGGGAATCTCCTCCTCTGCCAGATTTAATCTTTATCCTTGGCAAGTACATGATACCAGAGAGGTGAATTGTCCTCAGTTTAAATTCTCCCCCAGAACTCTTTTACCAGGCTAAATAGTAAAACCAGAAGACAAGAAATCCAAGGAAAATATATTCTAGGGAATTCAAGGAAAATATTTACAGGAAGAGAATGAGAGGTCTCAAATTTACAAGCAAAGTGGCTTTTTCAGTGGAAAATTAGATCTTTGTCTTCAATTCTTCATTGCTGAGCTGCCTCATGCACACCCCATCAACAATACTGTACCAAAAATTAGGTCTACACTGAAACCTCCCTGAAGATGGAGGAACCAACAGATGCTTGGACTGTCATTCTGAAGCACAATCTCCACAACCTTAAACCTCAGTGTTTACTTCTCATTAGAAAAACATCAGTTTTCTAAAGTTTTGTGATTTCAAAGTCTCCCTTTCCAGAAACCTTCTCTGCTGCTCTTTGAGTTTCCCCTACTCTTTCACCTAATTTCACTTATTTTGTAATTTTTTTTTTTTTTCTGCAAATGTCTCATGATACAAATAAGCAACAAGGCACAGGGGATTTTAAATTTTTCATATCTTCCATTCCAGGCATTGTTGTTTTGCTCCCACAGGGAAATTCTTTTTTCCCTGCAGCATTCGAGGACTTTTGTTTAGAACACTGCTAAATACAATCCCAGTTTTTAGTTTTGTTTGTTTGTTTGGGTTTTATTATTATTATTATTATTTTATTATTATTTTAAAGAGATCAGTGAGTCAGGGAGTTTCTGACATGCATCTTGAATTTATCACATATGAAGCTACCCAGGAATGGAGCAGAGTTTCACCTGCCAGGTTTGGAGCTGCACATCAGTGACATCAGTTGCCTTCCCAGGGAAGCAAAGTGATATTAAATTTGGTATTAAAATTTCTACTTGGGCACAACATCAACTGTCAGCAAGATTATCTCCAAACCTTCCTCTGAAGTCCATTCCATAAAGTGATTTGTACTTTACTCCTCTCTGGTGAGCGGTGCTCTGAGATAATCTCAATTAAGAGGAATGGCCATCAGGAGAGCAAAGATGTAAAAATAAATGAGCTTTTCCAAGCAATAAATTTTCCTTGGGTGAAGCACAAGAAACCAAACTTCTCTTCTTTGTTCTCAATCAGAGATCTCCAAAAACTCAGAGAGACAAACCAGTAAAACTAATATTTACAGCTCCACAGCATGAATGCAACATTATTGTTTTCAATTCCATCTGTAAATAAAGAACAAATTAGCACTTATTGTTTGAAATAGGAATGTGCTGGTATTGTTGACATTGCCAGAATTTATTGTCCCATACTCTGGACCTGGAGTGGGAAATGACACTTTGTAAAGGCTGTTAGAACATGTCCTACACTGCTGGAGTTGTGAATTCATTGTGTTACAGTTAATTCCACCCCTCTAAATGGCCCTTTTCTTCTTTGCTTTATCCTTCTCTTGTTATTTTTATTTTTTTTAGTTAGCCAGCAATTAGTTTTTTAATCAAGGTTCAGATACATTCTTATTACTGGTTCAGGCCTAACAATGAGCATTATAAGATTCCCAGGGAAAGTGGGTGTTTGCTTGTCTTTTTGTTCCTTCCCATTCACATTTGCCAGGTTCATATTGTGTATGCAGATTTCCATTTGGGCTGTATTCGTGTACAATCCTAAAGTTAAAAAGCCGGAATATTTTGAATTCCAGTAATCCTCAACAGCACCAAATACAATAGGCTTTCTCCTTCTACTTTAACTAATTATCTCTGTGCAGCACTCCAGGTGAATTTCAACAAGAGCACTCTAATAATGTAATTAAAAATGTATAAAGGAATTAAAAATGAATTAAAAGGGGATCCTACAAAAACTTTCGAATCTGGTACTATATTAAAGGAATAGACTTAAGCCCCTCAGTTTTAAAGGACCTGCAGCTGGGAGATTAAGAATGTTGGGATCCCACCAGGACCTAATGCAAATTAACATAAACCTCAAACTGAGCAGGAAACAATGAATCTGCACATCTCCTGGGGTCTTGTTCCCTTAAAGGCCACCTGTAACTTGTAAATAGGAATGTTGTGCCAATAAATCTTGCCACCAGTAATAACATTCCCTGTTTAACAGGCATCTGAAGGTGGTAAGAGAGAAGCTGAGTTGGGAAACCTGGTCTAGTGGGAGGTGTCCCTGCCCATGGAAGGGGTTTGGAACGAGATGAGCTTTAAGGTCCCTTCCAACCCAAAACACATTGTTATTCCATCATTCTGTGACTATCCTGAAGCTGACTTTGAGCCCTGGGGCAGGAGAGGATCCAGCTGTTGATTTTCCCTGGTTCTGGGTGGGTTTGGGTGCCAGTGTTTGTCGAGGCCCTGCTGACTCTGCTCCTCCCAGGAGGAGCTCCAGGAAGGGCAGCACCCAGCAAAGCCAGCCCTGTCCCTCCCTCCCAGCATTTCCAGCTCTCCTCCAAACAAGTTCAAGCCCAGGAATGCCCCAACCTTAAACAAAAGCACAAATCATGGAATCATCAAGGTGGGAAGAGACCTGCAGGGCCATCAAGTGCAACTTTTTCGTGCATCCCACCTTGCCCACTAAACCATATCAGCAACTGCCCCTTGTCCACTCATTTATGAACACTTCCAGGGGTGGTGACTCCACCACTGCCCTGGGGAGCCTGTTCCAAAGCTTAACCAGTCCTTCACTGAAAAAAATGCAGTTTTAGTTCTTCCTACCACATGTCCAGACTTCCAGGCAATTTTCAGGAGCACGTGGAGCCAGGGCACGTCCAGTATCCTGGGATGGCTTTGAGGAGCCAGGCAGAGCATCCCAGACTCTCCCCACCTGCCTGCACATCCTTGGCAGCAGGGTTGGATGGAGGCACAGAGGTCACTTGGACCTGGAGGCACATTCAGTGCCCGGGGAGGCCCTCAGGAGCTGCCTTGACATTGGTTGCCAAGGACTCCTGGCTGCACAGCAAAGTAAAATAATTAAATCAGGACAGGCCAACTAAATTACAGGGCTATGCACTCCCCTTCAGCGCTGTGTGTGACTGCTGTCTGAATTGAGGACAGGCAGTGACCCAACCCAGCAACCTCCCAGAAAGACCAAGTGTGCAGGCAGTGGAATTCACCGAGAAACTGCCAATCATCCCAGGCAAACATCTGTAATCAAACATCAAAGTCAAAATGCACTCCAAGTGATGTGTGTGTGGAGAACAACATGGATAATATTATTTATCACACTGGGCATCTCCATTTTTCTATTACTTCTCCCTTGAGGTATTCCAATTATTTTGCTTATTTTTTTGTTTTCAGGCTGGAAGATAACAAGAAGTTTATTCCTCCTCATGAGAATTTTAATACATGAAATATTTCTCTCTAAAAATATATTCCTGAACGTCTAATAACCCAACCACAGTGTAAACAGGAGGCCCTTAAAATATCCTTCTGAAAAATATCCTTCCTTCTGAAGCCACTCAGACTGTGATTAAAAAATAATGATGGAAACTGTAACACCGTATGGAAACACATAAACATATAAGTTAAAAGTCTTTCTTCAAGCTGCTTGTTCCAGTTTGCTTTTTTTAGTTTATAAATTGCTGGTTATGAAGATTTTCTAGGTTTGAGCTCAGGGTATCCAAGCAGGGTTTTCCCCATCTAAAGGCACTGCAAGGAAAATGCCTTCTCCACATTCCCATGAAATTGAGGCCGGTCCCAATCACCTCTGAAAAGTGGGAGGGCGGAGCTGAGGGCAGAAACCACCAAATTCAGGGCAAGTTCTTTCAAAGCAAAAGGGTGTTTTGCCACCACTTTCTTTTTTTTTTTTTTTTTCCCTCTCCTGTGGGTTTTATACAATGCAAGGTTCACAACACAAACTGAAAGCCAGGGTTTTCAGCAGGGAAAAGAGAGCATTAAGAAAACATGCCAAAACAGGCTTTGGGCAAGAATTTTAAGAGGCAAGTGCTTAAAGCCAACAGAAACTGATGGAGCTGTACAGGGCAATTAATTACCCTGGATTGTGCCTGGATCCCAAATTTATTCAGGACTCAAATGGAGTCAGACTCTGCTCTTGTTTTTTGTTTGTCCTCTCCCCCTCTAACATTTCCTGTTTGGAAGAGTCTTGTTCCAGAGCTTTCCTCTGCTTTTGGAGTTGGGATGCGCCTCATTGGGTTGGAAACACTGGGATACAATTAATCATAATCTCCTTTGAAGCAAGAGGATTAAGAAATACCCACAGATAGCAGCTCCAAAATACTTTCTGCAAGGCAGCACCTCTGCAGTGGATCCATTTCTGTGGAGTGATCCCAGTGAGGATCCTCAACAGTTTTCCCAGCCTGGATGTTGGTGATTGACCCTTCCCACACAGCTTTTCCTGCTTTTCCTTTTTAAGCTTCACGACTTATTTTATGCTTCCAGTTTGGACAGACCTCTGTGTACACAAAATAAAAATCATTTGTTAGACAGCAGGCAGGTTCTTCACCTTAGAGAAGCTACCCCAGCGACACAAGAAGAGCTATTCCTCGTGTTAAATCCTTCCTGAGGAGAAAAGTCCCACAAGTGCTGCTGGAACTCTCCCTAATCTGATCGAATGATGCTGTCTCAGCCCTGATTTTGCATTTGAGCTGGTAAAGAGAGCTCCAGATGGGAAGGCACCGCTAAATTGGCTTACTTAGAATAATGAGAGCGATAATGAGACCTTGCCTCACCTGCAGGAGAAATGCCCCACTGCAGGGATGGCAGGGAAACCAGCAGTGAGATCTTGGAGCAATCCGAGGTTATCCACACACAGACAGTGACCTTTAAAGACTTTGCCCACCGGGGAGAAGTTCTGTAGCTGAGCAAGTGGGAAAACACATGAACCTGAAGAATTATTTCCTCTGGAAATAGCTCATACATTACAGGCTAAATAGACCCACCACGTTTCAGAACATTATTCTGGCCATGTTCGCAGTTTCCAGCTAAGTTAAAAATCAGCCTGCAATGCAATAAAACAAAATGTGAGGCAGATCTCCACCAGGAAAAGGATGTTATGGTGCAGGCAAAATTGAACCTGCTTTGAAGATGATAAAACTGGCTGAAGCACAGGGTGGTTTGACAAGCTTTACATAACCTTCTGTCCAGGTGTAAGACCTGGGATAAAACTTGAAAGAGGAAAAAGGGGTTATGCACAGAGGGATTTCCTGCGAAGTCCCTGGGGGATCCCACTGCACTCACCATCTCTCTTCTGATTTGGGTGCACAAATAACAATTTTTCTGTCTTGATAAGGATTTCTGCCATGAAGCCAAGGGCAAATGTTTATTTATTAGTGGATGAGCTGAAGAGAGACAAAAGCTCCTGGGAGGGAAATCCCACCGAGCGAGGCTCTGTCTCGCCAAACTCCACTCTGACAGTGCCAACATCTGCATTGGAGCTGATCAATGGAATTAATGACTGGTGAATGGTGCAACCCTTACAATTCTTTGACCTATTTTAACTGTCTGGTTTGGGATGACTCTGCTGATCCTGAAAAATGTGCTTCTTCCTGTCAGCTCCAAAGGTGCTTGTAAGAGAACATGCTGTGATACAGCACATGCTGGAGCTTTACAGCCTTGTTACAACACTTACCAACCACAGACAGTTCAAGGTCAGGATCTTCCCAGACTGTCTGTAAGCTTTTTTTTATTTGGTTGCTTTTAATGTACACCTTCCTCACCAATGTGCATTTACATTCTGCATCTGGGTGCTACAGATCATTCTGCTCCCTTAAAAATTTGATCTGCCTAAACACTTGTGTGTGTTAAAGTGAAAATAAGTTCTGAGGGAGTTGTGCAGAATATTTGTGCAGATAAAGAGTAAAAAATCTGAAAAAGGATGTAAGTGGTGTAAGAATTGGCAGTGAAATGTTAAAGTAAGAGGTGATGTTTGGGTGTTCTAGAGCAGATGAGGAAACAAGTTCTTGCATCAGTAATTCCAAGCATAAAATATCAAAGAGGCACGTGGAGATATCTGTAAATACCTCCACAGATATATAGACTATGGAGATGTCATAAACTGATGTAGATAGAGGCTTGAGAGTGATCAGAAGTAGACATGTAAGTGGTTATTAACTGTGATTAAATCTGGGTAACATCTTTGGGCAAAGGAGCAGCAGGCGAGAGGCTGAGGCAGCAGGAGGAAGGGGAAAGGCAAAAAACAACCAGAGCTGGAAGAAATCAGACTAAAGCAGAATTTCTAGGGGGAAAAAAATCAGAATGGTTGTGATTTTTGTAATTTTTCTTGTTTTTTTCTTTTTTTTTTTCAATGTGCACATTGAATCTGAGGGTGTAATTTCTGAGTGAGTGTGGGGTGCTCTGTTTCCCTCTGATGCTGGGTTTTATATATATATATACACACACACATATATATACTCCTTACACAAATATATATATATGTGTAAGGAGCTGGTGATAGATGTGCTCCCAGCATGGAGAACCTCCTCCTTTCTCATGGAGAACTTCTTCCTTTCCCTCATGAAATTCGTGATTTCCCGTCCCAAGCCCTCTGCTTGCAGATAACTCAGATGAGTCACGATTATGCAAAGATATTGCACTTGCTGCTTGCAACTTTTATTTGTACACCAGGCATCATTTGAACTTTATTGCTGCCATTTGCCTTCTATCTCTAATACCAGACCTGCCTGCAAACCCCCCAGAATCCTTTAAAACACACAGTTCATTAGCTCTGTTTTGGAAAGCATTGTAAACACGGAAAATACGTCTCAGACAGGGGTGTCTGGAATTGATAATGAAATTATGGTGCATTCTAAGGGCAGGGGGAATCATAAAACAGATATTAATGTGGAACTTGAGCCTTTGGATCCTGCAATATTAAGAAAAATCTCAGATAAAGTGCCATTAATGGCACTAATGTTTGGCTTCCATTTTAATTTCTCTGTAGAAAACTCCAAGCAAGACTGTTTATCCCAATATTAGTGTGGTTGTTTCCCCTTCTCAGCTTTAAAAAACCGAGCAGTTTGTATTAGATTACAACCCCAGAAGAGCAGCACAGCCCTGGAGCAACACCAGGAATTAATTTCTACCCCTAGCTGCATGTTTTTCTGTAGGTCTCTACATAGTCCTGGGTATTTGGTGCATGTGCTCCTGGTTGGGATGCACGGGAGGTACACGACTAATTTAGGCCACGCTGAGTTAACAAACCAAGAGGGAATTCATTCATTACTTAAACATGTAATTTCCAAACTGCTGGTAGTTCACCTGTGCAAAATGCAGCCTTTTTTGCTTTGTCACTTTGGAGAATGAGTCTGAGACAAAATTACCTTTAATTGCATTTGCTACTAGAGAGGATTTTACTTTCTAATGTTACTGGAGAAGTGGGAAAATATTGCTAATGTGACCAAGGTGGAATTCATTTTTAGATGTGCATGAACCACATCTATAATCTATCTATATATGTATATAAGATTGCACACTCATATATCTGTTTACCTGTCCAACTATCTGTACTAATGGCTTTTGAAATCATTAAGCATTTATAATGAAATTTAACAAAGAGATGGAGTTCACAGAGATATTAAATGCCTTCCATTTGTGTAAAAGCTAGAAACTGGAGGAAAGCAATAGGAATAAACATTAGTTCACCCTTTATCAGACATCAGAGAATCCAGATGAGTGTATCCCATGGGATACTGCTGTGCTCCCAGGAAGATTCCCACTTAGGAAGGATGGTGACAGGACTCAGAACAGCTTTAGTTTACTGAGGAACTTGTTGAAGTTGAAGAATTAAGGCAACTTTAGATCTCCTCTACACACTTTATTGTGTTTGGCTACTTTCTGCCTTTAGCTGAATAATCTTCTGCAAACTGACTAAATTGATGACATTTCAGTACTAAAATGGTGTCCAAAATCTGGCTGTGGCACTTGGGAGGCTGTTGGTTGTTTTTCCATATCCTTTTGCACTGGAAAATGAGGAGTCTGTGTGGAGCAGCGTTTAATGCCCCTTTCCACATTAACACATTCATATCTAACTCACAAGGGAGCTACCACAAAAATAACTGGCTGGTCTTTATCCATGTTGTTTAGTCCCACATTCCCAAACACCTTATTCCCAAGAAGTCAGTATGTCTTATAAGATTATCAAACCATCCCAAGGTTCCTGGATTTCTGGGATGAGCAGTGAGGGCCCATGAGTCTGCTCTCCCACTAACTCAAATTTTCCTGCAGGATAAGCAATCCTGCTGAATTTGAGGAACAATTTTCACTGTGTGTGTGTGAAGTAACCCATCGTAAGGTGTGGCACAAATAAATAAATCTCACTGGGATTTTTTGGGAAAACTCCCGTTAGAAAAGCGAGTTTGGTTGTCTCAGCTCATATGCATTGATCAAAGCTCTTCTCAGTAAAGTAAATACGACGTGGTGAAGGTTGGGATCAATCTATGCCTGGAAAAGATAAATGAACAATCAGCAGGGAGAGCCCCTGTGAGCACATTTAAGTAATAAGACCCAGCAGGACATGTCATTGTTAGGGCAGACACCCTGAAGTGTCTTAATGTGATTATAATGTGGCTTCCTGGAACAAAACAATTATAACTACCTCAGATAAAACATTATTATCAATATTCTGGAGGGTTAACCGAAAGCCAAGCAATTAATTTTTTATTTTTCACCCCATACGTACAGTTTTAAAAAAGCATTTCCAAAGACACTTTGCCAAGAGCACCATTTTTTTTTTTCCTTGCTCTCTTCCTCTTCCCTGGGCTCAGAACAGACTCTGAGGTCAACACAACCCAGATTTAATTTCAAAACACACTGTTAAAAATTTATATGTAAATTCTTTTTTGCTCGGTTAGTTGGCTACCAAATTGAATGTTCCTCGTGATAGTTTAAAAGGAGATTGAATGTATTCTAAGAGATATTTACAGCTTGTTTTCAAGCTACAAACCCCCCTCATTTGAATGTATTAATTTAGTTTCCCAAGGTGCACTTGTGTCCTATTCTGTAGTGGCAGTGAGGGGGAAAATGGGAAAAGCTGTAGCATCATTTTCATTTGATGAACATTTATCTTGTGCAGAAATGTAATTTGTTAGTGGTGAGGGCACAGGGTGTGCTTCCCTTGGTACAGACACTCTTTAACCTCCATGTTAAGGACTTTGGATGGGGCCAAAGTGCAGCCTCAGCAGGTCTGCAGGTGACACCAGACTGGGAGCAGTGGCTGACACGCCACAGGGTTGTGCTGCCATCCAGCAGGACCTGGACATGCTGGGGAAACCAAGTGGAACATCATGGAGTTCATCAGGGAAGTGCAAAGTCCTGCCCCTGGGTGACACACTGGAGCAAGTCCAGCAAAGGACCATGAAGATGATCGAGAGGCTGAGTGAGCTGGGATTGCCCAAAGGTTCTTCTCAATGGTGCCCAGTGAATGGCCAAGAGTCAGCAAGCACCAGGTGAAATATGGGAAGTTAAAACCAGGTGGTCAAGCACAGGATCAGGTTGCCCAGAGAGGTTGTGGAGTCTCCATCCTTGGAGATGTTCCAAGCCCAGCCTGCTCTGCCTGCCCTTGCTCGGGCAGGGGCTGGGCTGGGTGATCTCCAGAGTTATCTCCAACCTCAGCCCCTCTGGGACTCTGATGTGACCAAGAAAATGAACCCCTGAGTGTCCTGATTTCCAGGGGAGTGGATGGAAAAATGTTCTTTGGGAAGTCTACCCTGGGGAATAGGGTTTCCCCATTTTACCTGCCTGTGTAATGACACCACACACAGCCTTTGCAACAAAGCAAAGATTTATTATTGATATTGTGACTTATTGAGTCTTCTCAGTTTCCACCAGCAGTTTGTGCAGCTCTGCCTTTTTCTCCCTTCAAGGTTCATTTGGCCTATTTAAGATCTTGTGTATTTTGCAAGACCTTTTTTTCGTGGTTGGATCTCTGTTGTTGAACATATATATCCTTAAAAGAACAACAAAGTCAAGAATTCAATATCCACAAGCTTTATTCTGGCAATTTTGTTTAAACTTTATATTAAAATCTGTCACAAAGGCTTTAAAAATGCATCTGTGAATCATTTCTAGTTGAATATTTGCTTTGTGTGTTTATATATTTAAACATCTTTTCATTATAGAAACCCAGGATGACTAAACTTGCCTGGATCATTTTTTATTAATAAATTTTTAAAGCCTACATTCCCCAAAATTGCTGGGAGCCTTAACTCCTCCATTACCACCAACAGGGACTAGCTGAGCATTCATTTTCCAAACCTGAGCAGATAAATTCAATTCTCACATGGCATTTCAGGTATAAATATCTGCACAAGGATGTTCTTGGAGTTGGCAGGCTCACAGCAGCAAAATGAAGCTGACACGAGTTCCAAATGACCAATGATTTAAAATTTGGAGGAAATAATAAGACAACTTATTTGCAGAGGCCATCCAGGCTGCTGGTGAGATTTTTCACAGCAGGTTACTTATCAACCTAATAGAAATGCTGACATGCACAACCTTAACTCCTGTATCACCCAGGCAGGCTCTCATCCAATTGATTTGTGGTTGTTTCCTTGGATGAAGACATAAAGTGAATGTGCTTTCCAAAACACCCTCAGTTCTTCTTTAGGACAAAGAGGCTGTCCCAGAGGTATCTGTGATTACATGATTCAAACAGATTTTTATGATTTTTTTTTTTTGGTGCCTTAAATGACAGGGTGACATATTTTGCACCAGCTGAACTGCAGCTCTGTGAACAATGACAGTATTTTCAGCTGATGATACCCTACCCTGATCTCTATCCAGGAAGTTAATCCCAAATTTACTCACTTTTTTTAAGTTCACACTGCAGCAGCAGCATTTTTTCTGAACTATGTCAGGTAATTATATTGCTTTGCATTTTTCAATTATCTAAATTAACATATGTTTGCAGCAATGGCTGTGTCACACTGCATTTTCTCCTCAAGTTCTTGTTTTCCAAACTATAAAAACATAGTAAGGAATAATAATTTTCTTCCTTTTTGTTCAAACTCATTGTGCTGAGAAAAAAAACCCATGTTATATTGCAGGGAGTAAAAACAGAATGAAAGAGTAAACCTAACAATAACTTTATTAAAATAAACATGTTTTTGCATGACTGAGATTGGCTCACAATGTCCATCCGGAAGGGGCTTTGAGTAACCTGGTCTAGTGGAAGGTTCCCTGCCCATGGCAGAGGAGTTGGAAATGAGTGAGCTTTAAGGACTCTTCCAACCCAAACCATTCTGTGATTCCCCGATTTTATGGATGTAAATGCAATTTTGGTGATGGTCTGCCAGTCTTTCCCTTCATTCAAGCTCTGTTTCACCTGAGGTCTGGGTGGGCAGCTCTTTTTCTATCCTGGGGGAGAGGAGTGGTAGCACTACATTATTCCAATTACCCAGGGAGGTTTTGGCTGAGGATGTGCCCCTACAGACCATTTTTAATTAGATATTGCTAAAACACAGTCTTTTAAGATCTATTTTTTGGATAGATCTTAGGAGCTCATCCACCTTTCCTAACCTGGACTGACAGACCATCCCTCTGCACTGATTTGCACCACTAATCCTACACAACCATGGCAGGATTCTTCTTCCCCACACATGGAATTGCCAGTGACCCTGCAGGGATTGCTCTTGGCAGATGCAGGCACTCACCAGCTGCTGTGGTTGGTACCAACTTTTGGGCCAAGTTTTGGCAGGAAATACATAATTTCAAGATCTGAAAAGCACCTCGAATGCCGTAGGTGGATTTAGGAATAGCCATGTAAACATGGACTTGGCAACGAGAGTCTTGTCATGAACTCACTTTCACGACAGGGATTTACTACCCAGGTACTAAAGCCCTGCCTCTGCATTTGGTGAATGCTGTCATTTTGGGTTTCCTGCATTAAATACATGATTGGAAGCCAAAAGATATTTTATAGACACTGTTACTTTCTATAGCAAAGAGATATTTTATAGTCGGTGTTACTTTCTGGAGCAAACATTTATGAGAGTCTGAAACTTGATACACAAATATTTGAACATTTTCCCACATCCGTATGGTGAATCACTTATATAAATACATTCTGCAGCCTTAGCAAGTCAGGATCCGTTTCAGTAAATCCCCCTTTTAGAAAATCTCTGTCATTCTCTAATCAGCTTTCTCTTTTTAGTTTTCATCCATATGTACATTGAGAAGTTCGGTAAATAGCCAGTTCGGGGATGTAACTAGAAAAATAGTTCCCAAAATCATTTTAAAACATTCCTAATCAAAACCCAAGCAAGGATCATAATCAATTTGTCCTGTGGATTTTTTCATTAAACTGATTTTTTTTATTATTTGTAAAACACATTCTTCTTTGCTTCCCCTTTGAAAATGTTTGAAATGAGATGCTTAGGGGCAATCAATAATTTAAGGCACAAAAAAAAAAAAAAAAAATGGTTCCACTCCTCACTTTGCTGGGAATGAGGTTGTTAATTTCTTTTTATTTTATTTTTTGGTTTGTTTCAAGTGAAGGTTGTTAAAACTGATAGGCCTGGGCTGAACAGAGCTGAGGGATGTTTCTGTTTGATGGTATCTGTGCTGAGGGGAGGAATCACGCTGCAAGTGTTTGGGGATCAAAGGCAGGGAAGGCAATCACGTAAGCTCCAAATTGGATTGCTGTGGCATATTTTATTTATGTAAACATTGCCAAAGGAATCAAATCACTGGAACTGAAATACCTGATTCAAAGGGCTACCTTGCAGAAATAACAGCACATTATAGGGTTGGCCAAGGATAAAACCCTACACCTGCTCGTAGTAGTGGCAGTGAAGGCAGGAAACAAGTAATATTCCAGGCTGAAAAGCAGTGCTGCAAAGACATAAATCATCAGTCTAGAGAAATGTAGCTCTCAATTAGAACCATCAAGTGTGATTTGCTCTGGGACAGTGCAGAGGTTTGATGTGATCCCCCTGTCAAAATAATCACAACCTACCACGGCCACTGTGCTCTCAGAGTTCCTTAATGACAAGGTGGGGAGATCCAGGCCCTCATTTCGACCTGGAGCACTTGTGGAAATGACAGCAAAGGGCAGCAGATGTGATTAAACAGATTGGCAGCTGAAGCTGGAGGAGGCTGAGTTAGCCTGCAACAACTGAACAGCACCAGGATCCTGATGGTGCCAACTTCCTTTGCAACCAGTGAGGAGTTTCTGCCACATCCTCACAGCAGTTCCACACCAAAATAGGTGGGAATCGTCACAAACAGCTTAAAATTACAAGCTGGGATTGTCTTTTTTAATGAGAACTTCAAAACCCTGCAAGAAAAGATGATTTCTTCTTGCCCTTGAGAGAAATGTTTTCCTCAGCAGTCTCTTTTTTGGTCACCTGAGGGCAGATGTGTTGGCTGAAGGGACAGACAGTGCCAGCACAGCCCTGATCTCACAATCATCTCATTCTCTCCAACATTCAATTTCAGGGTTTTTTTTTTCCCTGTTTGCTGCAGTGAAGCTGAATAACATGGATAACAACACTTAAGTATAGCAACCATCAGTGCTGCTGCTCTGTGGAAACAGCAGTAAACACAGTCTGATTTTGCTGTTATAACTTGACAATAGTCCATTTTGCCTCTTCATTGATGTCAGATTTCCTTTCGCAGCAGAGACAAACAGTTATCTCTGTCCTAGGTACAGCCAAGACACTTGGTCCACAAATTTCCAGATGCTTTCTTTGATCTCTGATGCTTTTGGGATTTAGGTCTAGAAGATTTTTGGTGATGGCCAATTCACCACTTTTACATTTTTATCAGAAAGTTGCATATGATCTAGTACTACTTGGGGCAGGGGATAAGCAGGTCTTTGCTCAGCACCCCAGATGTGTGTTCCACAAATTCAGGCTTCCCAATAATTCACTCTTATCACTCACTACATCATAAATTATCCATTAGGAGCCCTTTGCCAGTTAAAGGTCTTCAGATTCTGGTCTTGCCAGTCAATTTGTTGCAAGACTGGATGTCCTCAGCAGATTTGTTTTTTCATCAGCATGGCCTCTCTGACAATTTGGGTCCTGCCTAGATAAGATAAGGTAAGATATCTATTTCCCTTTCTATTGCTCTTGGCCCGTGGTGTAACAAATGACAGGAGAGCATGGGAAAAACAACTTCATCTGTGAGGGGATTCCTCTTTGCTGCCTTTCCCTGTCTACCAGACAAACAGGGAAAGCACTAAATACGAGCTAAAATATTTTGAGGGGAGGGCTGGGGCAATATTTCAGCATTTCAGTGGGCCAGGGGCAGGAGGAAACCTCTCCCTGTGCTGTTTAACAACAGGCAGGCGGCAGGAAAAGAGTGTCAGACAGATGAGGCCCTGGCTCTGCCCCCTCCTGACACTGCTGTAATCTGCTGAGGAGTTTTCCCCTGGAATCTAAGCACCAATTTGTTTTAAAATCTATCACTGTCACCAAGAAATTGCAAAGTAGCAGCAGTCACCATCACCACCTGACCCTGCAGTGTTCTGTTCCTGCTGCTGGTGGAGGCTGATGTCTCACACACAGAACACACATCAGCAAAAAGCAGCCTCCAGTTCAGAAATCCTTCTTTAAAATCCATTAAATATCTTCCAATTTTTACTTTTAGTTTTCTTAAACAATTAATTGTGTTTACAGAGAATTAATGAGTGGCAGGTTAAGCAGTCATTGGCCTAAATGCCAGAAAAATCTCAATTAGTTTCTCATACCCAACAAAAGACAGAAAAAATGGCATAAGAACAAGTTTCTGAGTCTGCTCTGCTTGGTTTGAAAATATTTGGGGTGAGGAACTGTATCCCCAGGTATATTTTCAATGCTTGAACTCCTGGAGCACCTCTAACTTCCCAGTGTGTTCCCAGGGGACAACAGTGCTAAAGGACAATCCAACAGAATTTTGCATATGTGAACCAGAAGGATCTGTGTAGGAATCCTTAAAAAAATAAAAAATATAATAAAAAAGGTTGGTTTGGAGGTTTTCCTGTCACAATCAAAAGCAAGGAGCACAACCATTGTTTTTGTCAACATTAAGTCCTTTTTTTTTTTTTTCCTCCAGAGATTTCTATTTTTGCAGATTCAAGTGTTTGATAGTTCCAATAATCTTTTGAGAAAAACAAGGAGGTGTTTTCCAGAGGAGACAATATCCAGGCTGACTCTGCTGTGCCAAAGGCAACAAAAACATTTGCCATTGACTTTCAAGATATCCCTTCTAGGCTGATCATAACCCTGCTAAAAACCTTCTTCCATGTGTTTCTGTTGACTCTCAAAATCCGACCTTCCTATCCCACATTCCTGATGGTCATTGATGTCTGAGAAAGGAGCTTCAAAAAAACCTTTTTAAAATTTTATCTGGGAGATTTAAATGGAAACAAAAAGCAACTGCTATGCACTACTGTAAAGTGAAATACGTGAATTTTAATGGCTCAAGAACCACCTGAAGACCTCACACTTCAGGGCATTCTTACTAGAAAATCTACTTTTATTTCACCTTTATCAATTACTCGTTCACCTTCACACCCAAATTTAACCTAATTAAATGTTTTTGATTAACTTCATAAAATTCTTCTGAATATCTGTAACTTCCCAGCACTTTCAGCATTTTTGTTGTCAACAGTAAGGCAGCCTCAAGTATTTAACCCCTCCAGGGGTAACTGGATAATCAGCAACATCAGTACATTGACTAACAATTATATTTTAATAAAAGGGGTTGCATTAATATGGTCTTTAGTGAAAACAATGTGGCCAAGGATAACATTTTTGTTCCTTGTATGTAACTTGGGAATTTACATAAAACACCACCCTGTTTTCTGGTCTCTTTTTTGAAAGCCAGCCTTGCAAAACTGTAATTACAGACCTGGGGAAGACAGAAGAGGGGTTTCTATGTTTTAAGGCAAGACCTGCAAAATTAATTGCAGACCCTAAAAGTGTTCTGTCTTTATTTCAACAATATTGATATTTAATCTAGATTATAAGGTAAAACTAGAGTGATAATCACATTCAAACAATTTGTAGTTGGCCATCCATCCATCCATCCATCCATCCATCCATCCATCCATCCATCCATCCATCCATCCATCAGTCTATCCATCATATGTTAACTCATTTTATTCTCTACTTTCCATCTGTGACCAGTGGCTAGGAGAAATAAAATTCCCAGGCATTGCCAAGCCTTTCAGGAAGGGTGGTCAGCACATCTGAAACACATTTACCATCTGGTGACTTCTCTCATGTTGAAAAAGATAACAGAGGAAGCAACTTAGAATGCCTCTATTTAATGCCTGAAATGAAGAAAAAGCTGAGTAACATAAAACCACTGAGTAACAGCACCAACCAGCTGAAACCTGCTCAATATTTGGCTATCTACAATGGCAGGTTGAAACAAGGAAAGCAAAGAGCTTTTCCAGCTAATGGCACCAACAGCAGGAGCTCCATGTGCAGCAATCTGGGACAAAAACACCAACTCTGCCTCCAGGATTTTGGGGGGTTATTGTGTTGGTGGAAAAAAAAAAAAAAAGCAGAATTCCATCTTTCTCTCTCCTGCTCAGACTTTGTTGTTTGAGGCAAGCAGGGCTGGGAGTTTTGGGATTCTATTTCCTGTATTTGGTGGCCTCAAGACCTCGAGTGTCAGGGCTTGAGAAGCAGGGAAGTGAGAACTCCCAGCGTGCTGTCACTCCTTCCCATGCCTTGTTTCCTCCTGCATTATCCACCTGGTTTCCTAAAGGCGGAAAAGAGACAAGACTTTCTCATCCTCACAATGCAATATTGCCTCTCTCATTCTGCAAAATCTTCCCTTAAACCCAGGATTTAAAGGATTTTGTAAATTAGCAGGAAGGAGGCAACTGTTTCTGTACATTTTCCCTGAAGCTGAATTTTTTAAGGATCTTTTTTTTTTTTTTTTCTCCTTTCCTGTGTGTTAAAAAGATTCCAGAAAAGTCTGGTTTAGTCCAAGCAATCTCTAATTAATGTGCAGTAGGTTAACTTCGGGTAATTCCTGATCTAACAGTGCCTGTGAACAATGCTGAGAAATTACAAACCTTTTTATTTTCCAGTAGGAAACGTGAAATAATAACCGCTCTATAAAACCCCCTCATACCCATCACTTCCCACCTCATTTGTTTAAAACGTGGTAGTTTTTATGGCTTGTCTGCACCTCTCCTGCAGGGGGAATAATAAGAGGAAATGGTGTGACTTGTCCACTGCTTTCAGCATAAAAAAACCCCTTCATGTTTCTGCTGCAACCAGCACATGCCTTTAAAAGATACGACAGCAAATTAATCAAGAGCAAACACGAGTCTCTTCTGCCTGAGGGGTCTGTGCAAAAGGGTAAATAATCAAAAGGAAGGCTACAGCTGATTTATATTTCTTTATGATGATCAAAGGCAAATGGACCCCGATTCAGCAAGGAATATAAATTCTGTGTGGAAACTCACTTTTTCTGCTGCATATAAAATTGAAAAGCCTTCTCCACTGAGCTAGATCTAGTTTAAAATCCATTAGCTAATACTGCACGCCCTAAGGTGAAAAAGAGGAGGAAAAATCCAGAGGTGGACTAGACATGGCAGAGAGTTTTTTATGCAGGCCCCGAGTTTTATGTGTCTTTCTTACTTTTAGCAGGAGATTAATAGACTTTGAGGTATCTGACTTGTTTAAATAATTGTTGTTGACACAAAGTTCCTTATATATATATATATAATCAGCTAATGAACTGTGTTTCTCTATTAAAAATAAATCAGCATCAGAAAAAAACCCAAAACAAATCCAAGAACCAACCAATTATACTTTGAAATTCAGGGTGGGTTTGGTCTTTTTTGAGTGAAGAGAGGAATCCTCAGCCCCAATGGGATTCCAGCTGGGATTCCACAGGATTTTGGGATGGTGGGATCATACTCATCCCACTGTTCACTGTGCTAGAAGTTTGGATCATGGATTAAACAGTCTGGAACAGCCAGCACAGCTCCACAGAAGCCAAAAAGTTCCTTTTTTAAGCCCTGACTGATTTTTATGATTTTTAGATTTTGGGGGCAGTGAAAAGATGCACTAAAACCCAATGATTAGGGAGAAATAAACCCAGTGAAATGAAAAGGTATATCCTCCTCCAGTGCTGGAGGTTGGTGGGTTTTAAAACCTTTATTGCCAGGAAAACAAAGCCAAAATATTTCATGAAAGTTTCTACAACTGATTCAAAAAGTAAAATAGTGTGCCCAGTCTGTCACTATTTTACACTTTCTGTACATTATTTTCTTTCTCTTCTCTTCTCTTCTCTTCTCTTCTCTTCTCTTCTCTTCTCTTCTCTTCTCTTCTCTTCTCTTCTCTTCTCTTCTCTTCTCTTCTCTTCTCTTCTCTTCTCTTCTCTTCTCTTCTCTCTCTTCTCTTCTCTTCTCTTCTCTTCTTTTTTTACAGGTTTTGAATAAAATAAATTTTAAATGCCACAAAAACTACTTGAAGGGGGATAGAAATCGCAGGAATACTTTTATTTAGCTTTTAAGCTCTTTAGTGATGGAATTGCTTTTCTGTAATTTTGTATCACCAATAATAACAGGATTATTTTGCTTTAAAAAGGGGGGGGTGTTGGAGTTATGTGAAGCAACCTGGCTGTATGTGATTTAAATCTTGAATGGTTTTAGCTATACACTGAAAATAGTGTATCTTTATAATTCCCTGGGCAATTAATGACTCTGAATAAGGTCAAAAGACTTTCGAAATTAGAGCTTCATATTCTAAGATGTAAATTTTTTTGTCATAAAACACTTTTCAACACAAGAGTTTGTCATGTCTATCCTTTTTTAGGATATCAGGAGTCACTGCACTGCCCTAATTCTGCTCCCATCTAAATAAAATAGGTCTTTTATTTGGATTGGAAAGAAATGAAGTGCTGGGTGCTCCTGAAAAACCTGATCCATAAAGTGCATGGGAATCTCCAAGAATTTATCCAAGATCAGAGAATTTGGTTTGAAACAAAGCATTTTTCCAGTGAAATCCTTCCCTCCTAGTGGAAGGTTCCCTGCCCCTGGCAGGGGTTGGAACAAGATGGTCCTTAAGGTGCCTTCTCTGTGATTCTATAACATTTATGAGAGCAAATGTATTAAATGTTTAAAATTCCTGCATGTGCAGGAAAACTCGGGAAGCCACCCAGGCTGGACTCCCATAGTTTTCAGCTCTAGGGTTCAGCTGCCACCTGCACTGTGCATATTTAATCAAGTGCACTATTGTTTAAAGTGCTTCATTTAAATTCTTCAATTAATTAAAAAAAAATAATTAATAACTCTTGTAGAATTGTTCTGTTTCTGCCAGGAATAATTAAAACCATTTAGCAGAATGAACCTGCTAATTGTGTGTGTTTGGCATTCCTAATTCACTGTAAAGCTGTATGGTCCTGTAAGAAGCAAATCACTGAAATATCAACTTTATTTAATTTTTGGGGGGATGAAATCCTGAAAACTTTGCTCACATCATCTCTGATCTTTCTGGGATTTTCTCACATTCTCCCTCTTTCTCTGCTCCTGAAGTAAAGCACCAACAAATTAAAGACCTCTTTGTGCTCAATATGTATTTTATAACGGATCAATTTCTCCACGAGATATCAATTAGTTCATCTTTTCTCTCTTTCATTTTTAATGTTTTAGGAACAATCAAAATGGGGCCAGTGATTGGGTGTGGAAAAATACAGCCCTTTAGGGAATCTGCTACTTTAGCAGATGCAAATATACATTTATATGTACATAAAGTAGGTATTTCATAGTGCTGGTCTCACTTTCAAAATACGAGATATGTTTGAATTTTCAGCAGGAGCTCTGAAATGCAGGTCTGTGACTGTTTGGGATGTGCTAAAGTTGTCAAAGGTGGCATCTGCCACTGCCTTGGAGGAGCAATATCCGCAGAACTGGTGCCCAATATCCAAGGAGACAATTTCCCATAAGACTGGAGGTGCTTTACTTGATCTTAGCCTGTGCATTCTCAAATGATTCCTGGCAAGTTTGCGACTGAGTTTTAAATAATACATGAACTATCTGAGATCTGTATGAAAACTCCTATTGATTGCCAGGACCTTGTGTCTGATCTGCATCCTGCTCCCTTCCAAAGCCCTTTCCAGAAAGGTGGGGGCCTCGTCCATGTAAAAGTTCTTGTTGCTCGAAGAACTATTTATTGGATAACTAAGATTTTTTTTTTTTTTAAATTTCTGACCTTTTAGGTCTCCTCTTCATGGGACATCTTAAAAATAGGAGATTTTATCAGGTCAATCTTTCAACAATTTACACAAAGTGAAATGGAATCCTTGAACAAAATGGTAAGAAAAACCCTAAAATGTTACTTTGCACCTAAAAAAAACCCATTTTTCCTTGGGTTTCCCTTTTTTAGTGCCTTTTTTCTGATGAAGTGAAAATTTCTGCCTTTCAGAACCTTTCAGCTTCCTCCAGGTAATTTGCCATCACATGCTGGAAAAAAAAAGGGTTTAAGGGCATCATTTAAGAAAATGTCAGGCAATCAAGAGTCATCCAGCCCATCTCTCTTCCCTAAGACCCGATCAACTGAACACCCTTCCTTGTTTATTGAGATTATTCCTGCAGTGCCCCAGACCTGCAGCCTCCTAGTTCACAAAAATCCTGTCATGCCTGAGCAGAATCCCCTTCCCTGCAATTTAATCTCAGTGCTTTTTGTCCTGCTCTCTGTGGGCACAGCAAACAGGTCTCTCCCTTCTTCTCAGGAGCGTGAAAGAACAGTAATTCAGAGTGGTTCTGCAACTTTTTTAAATGTTTTGTGTTTTTTTTTTTTCCTGCTTTAGGAAAGGGAAATGCAGATGATGAATGGGAACACTCAGTGGCAGGAGAGAAATGATTTGCACTTAGTGCTTAAAATGTGTAAGTTGTAGCGCTGTATCACCACCAAAAAACCCCTGAGATGATGTATAAAACACTGAGCCACTGTTGCTGCTTTAACCTTTGACAAACATCCCCCCCGTTATGTACTGCTTGTGAAGCACTGCAAGAAGGTTTCCTGAGCATGAAGACAACCTTTGTTTTAAAGACTGTATTAAGAATTAATGAATTTAGGAAAAAAAAAAACCCTGATTTTTTTTATTTTATTCTTGTCTGTCATCTCAAGTTGAGAATGTTATGATTTTGAGGAGCTTTATGCTGTTTATTTCTGTAATTCCAAAGTCCGTCCTCGAGGTCAAGCAAAACTTTAACCTTGATCTGATTGTTCTATGCCAGGCTTTGGATCAGGATTGGAGATGTTTAAATGGCTTCAAACTGACAGAGAGCAGGTTTAGATGGGATTTGAGGAAGGAATTCCTGCTTGTGAGTGAGGTGCAGAACCAGCTCATTCCCTTCCATCCCAAATCCCTCCCTGCCCCTGTATATTTTGAGATGCCATGAAATATGTTGGGGTGTTAATTTTTTATTTATGCAGCTCTTGTTGTTGTTGTTGATGAGAAACAGCCACCTGGTCCCACTGGGAAGCAGGCTGATGCACAGATGACAGATCCTAGAGAAAATCTTGGACAACATAAAAGTATCTTCCCATGTATTTCCAGCTACTTCTTGTTCCCAATAAGATGCTGTTACTCCCCGGGTCAAGGCTCAGGAACTCACTGAGAGGAAGTGGAATCCTTTAACATACAAAGCATGAAGCTGTCAAACAGAAAAATTCTGCTTCCAACTATTGACATGCTGGGAAAGATGAGTTTGTGGTTAATGGATTGAGGTTAGGACTCTGGGATTTAATTCTCCACACCACAGACTTGCAGTATAGTTTTAAGGGAATCGTTTATCTCCCTATGCATAAATTTTACACCTGCAGTGTAGGTGATAGTAGTGATATAGTAGTGATGGTAGCAATTCCTTATCCACACTCTCCCTGTCCCTGTTTCTGAGCATTTTTTATTCTTTGTCTGCAAACTGACACCCCCAAATATTAATCTCTGCGTGCTGTGACCAGCAACATGTAGAATTTTGTTTAAATAGAGGTTTTCCAAGAAAACACAGCAATGATGGAGGTCCATTCTCATTAAAGTCATTATGTGGAAAGGTGAATAAAGCCAAATAACACTAAAAATGACCAAAGGAAGGGAAGATTGTCAAGTATGTTCACATTAAGTGTTTAAAGATCATAGAACAACAGAATCATTAGGTTTGGAAAAGACCCCCAAAACTGAGTCCAACCTTGAACCCTTGGTACAACCTTTATTCAGGTGGTTGTAGAGAGCACACATATGACCTGCAAGATGAGTAGTTTAGGTGTCTGAGGAGACTGAAATGTCAGCTGGAAGTCCTGCTGGAACACGTGGAGGACATTGAAATCCTGAGTAGGGCAGATCTCGGATCCAACATTGTGTTTTTAAGTGCTTAAAACAAATTGGGAGGGGGGCACAGTTTAGCCAAGGCTTTCTGTAATCTACATAATAATCAAAACAATATCCTTGAAGTGCAAAATTTTAGCCCCTGTCAGCATCTTCTGCAGAAATTGAAACTTTAATAAGACAACTGAGATTCCTGTTTAGTTTTACGACGTGAATGTTTTCCCTGCCCGGTGGCCAAAGCTGACCAGACCTCTGGATCTCAGGGAAAGGTTCTTCCCCCAGAGGGTGGTTGGCACTGAACAGGCTCCCCAGGGTTTGGTCACGGCCCCAAGGCTGCCAGAGCTCCAGGAATATTTGGACAACGCTCTCAGGCACACGGTGGGAATGTTGGGGTGTCTTGTGCAGGGATAAGAGTTGAACTCCATGATCCTTGTGGGTCCCTTCCCACTCAGGATATTCCAGACACTCCAGGGAGCTGAGCCCCAGCCAGCTTGTCAAAACAGCAATATCCAGCTGGGATAAAAATAGAGGGAGAAGGGGACCATGAAAGCCCATGAAGGAACCAGCTGGGCGTGTTCCCACTGGATCAGGGAGCACTTCATGGAATGGTGTTTCTTGGGATGTTTCTCCCTGCAGGGTTGATTTGCTCATGTCCCACACATGCTCTGAGGGAGTTCCAAGCACCCCCAGCCACAGGCCATTAGCAGCTGGAATTCTGGAGGAAAGCTGGGACATCACATGATACATTCCCCCCTCCTGGTACTTTTTTTTCCCCCAAACCCCAACCTGGTATTTTCTCGAGGGCTTTAGCAGAACAGGGTCACATTATGAGGGGGAAATTTAATGCCTCAGCCTTCAAACAAGGCTGCTTTTGTGTTGGGAGATCTGCACTCAGATGCACTGCAGCTTCCCAGAGAGATGGAACCATTAATCTTGAGAGAACAACCAGGAATATTTATCTAAAAAAACAGCTTTTCTGTGGCTCAGCTTTCCTATCAATGAGGATTTTTTTTTGTTAGCTCTACGTGGTTTTTTTTCCTTTTTTTTCCTTTTTTTTTTTTTAATTTTATTTGAAAATGGGCCTCTAATACTTGCAAATTCTTAAACATTTATGGATAAACTTATGAATCTGCAAGCACTTGCAGATTTCCCATGGCAGCTTGAATCCCTATATTAAACCTCATCTGGTAACTGCAAGTGTCAAAATTATTTCTACTCTGCTGAATCAGCCTAAGCTTGTCATTGCATCCAAGAGGAGTGGAAAATTAAAGTGAATTTCATTGCTTCATAGCCTGATACATGAAAAAGCATGTAGGAATGAGCAGCACATACAAAATCATAATCTTAAATTACATTAGTTCCTGCTCTCTCGAGAGTTTCCTGTGCTACCAGGCAGGCAGAGACAATCTTCCTCAGTAATTACTATTATTTATTGATTTTCTTTAACACTTTGTGAAGGAAAGAAAAACAAAAATCAAACAACACAACAACCTGTGGGGGTATTTCCAGGTATCCAGTTGAATGTTTTCCTGAAGTTTCTAATGAGACAGAGTGAGATGTCAGAAATAAAGTGAAAGGTGGGAAATCTCCTTTCCATTCCACCACGTAATTAAGTTGTTAAAATGCCTTCAAATCTTATGTGAGTGAAAGATACTAATGTGCATTTAATTAATTCATTCAGAGATGAAATTCTTTTGGTGGGAATCACAAAGCTTGAAACAGTCAAGATATCAAATATTCCATTATTTGTGCTTCTGACATATTGTGTGTACGATAATATTTTATTCCTTCTATTATTTTATCTCCTCTTCTTATCTCTTTTTCCCGATCTCTCAGATGAATGTGGGTGAAGTAAAATACATTTTAATGTGTTGTGAAGTTTCCACAATAATCTTTCCCTCTCACCATCCCTTGGGAGCCTTTTTTTTGTTGTTAGTGGTGCTGTGTTCAAGACAAGGGATAGAAAAGGTAAAAACCCCACATTTTTCAGTGTTATTTTGGAGCCTCTTTTCCCCTCCCTGCTCCCTGGAGCCAGCTTGTACTTTGCCCTCTCTTTTCTTTTTCACTTGGCCTGATTCTCCTGCCATTTATCCCAAGTTTACACCACTGCAAGGAGGCTGGTTCTGGTGTGCTCACTCTGATTCCAGCATCTCTGCCTTATATCTATGGATATGGGAAAAGCTCTGCACTGTAGCTCTGGGCTTGATTAGATTTAAGAATATTATTTATGTCAGTCCACATTCTTCTGATGTGGGACAGATATTAGTGCCTTTTACCAAGATTGCTCTTGTAGTTTGGGAGGAAAAAAAAGTCTTCAGTAGTTCTTTTCTGTCCTTTATTGACTGGATGTTTGTACGGAAAATGGTTTGGAGAAGACCCTGATCATCCCACCTTCTCCCTTTGTGCCTCACACAACAATCTGTGCTCGTTCTCTGAGGAGCCCAGGTCTCAGAGAGACCCTGAAGGACTCAGTGAAGCATCCCAGTGGTGTTCCCTCTCCACAGCATTTCCAACAAGGAACACCTCTGAAGCCCCAAGCAGCACTGAAGCCCTTGCTTCCCTCAGATGAACCACTCAGGACCAGCTCCTGCTGGGAACGAGCTGTGGGTCGGGTTCTCCATCAAACATCCATCGTCAACTTTGTCTGGACAAAACCTCTTCACCTTCCCGCAGCCCCCACAGCGAGTTAAGCTTTAGGGAGCTCTGGTCCCGCTGAGCAATCAGAGCTTTTTAAACCAACTTTCTGAAAAATGATTGCCTTAATTTACACTCCTGAACTGCCCCTGAAGCCTCTCGTGGAGTGGTCTCATTAAGGCCTAAAGAAGACAGCGGTGACTCAGCGTGGCGCTGAGTTAGACCTTTTATTTGGGTGTGTGAATGGAGACACAAAGCTCTGGCTGAGTGAGTCACCTCTCCTGGTTTTGCTGGTCCTGGGAGTGGATGAATTGGTTCTGACAACCTGAAGACAAAATTTCCCAAGGATACCTTTGGCAGTCCTGCCACGCTCTCGATTCCCAGGACGCACCAGCTGAGATCGGAGGGAGGTTTGACTTCTAGCCAGACTCTTTACTCAAGAAAAAAAAAACAACCCACCCTGTTTTTCAAGTATTATGAAAGAAAAAGAACAGTGAAGAGACTGCATTAACATGTTTTAGAAGACCAATTCATGCTGCTTTATATCTTCTCTCATTTTAGTGCAGGCACACAGAGAACATATTTCTACCCATCTGGCTGATAGTCTCCTTCCTTTAAATTGGGCTCTTTTTTGCTTGTCTTGACTGGAAGTTGAGAAGAGGAGACTACATTTGCTTGGAAAAGTCATTTAAATATGTAAGAGTTTTATCAGCAGAAAGCCTTCATTATTGGAAAAACATGAATATGAGCTACTAAAGAGACTCGGAGAAAATGCAGGAGACAGGAGGTGAGGATTACACTGCTATCAGTGATGCTTAAAGGATGGGGAGTCGAGAGGAAATTTAAATAATGTTCTATCTTTGGCAGCAGACCTGCTGTGGAGGGAGGAAGCAAAGGTATGCAACTTAAAAGCTCTACAAACTGGTGCAGAGATGAAACCACCTTTTTTGCTCCTTAGTGTTTTATGGCTGCTTCTTTCCACTTAATTTTATAGCCTGGCAAGGCAGATAATTCCTTGGATCCTCTCTGTCACATCCAAACATTTTGATTTTGTTTAAACTCATCCTCGTATAGCTCTGCTTACTCCTGGTTTTGCCTCAGGGCTTTAGAGGTGTTTAGTTTTTATGGTTCTCCTTTTGTAATCAGAAGCCCAAGCACATCTTATATCATGATGTGTTGTGTTTGCCATATATGAATTAATTTATAGCTCTGCAAAGAGAAAGGTGAGATTTAGAGCAAAGGGATGAGCAATAGACAGTGACTTTTTGACTCCTCCCTCTGGAAGAGGCAGGATTGTTAAAACTCCAACAGTTCATTTAAAACCTGCAGCTGATTTTCTCCTTATGTAAAATAAAGCAATTATGCCTGCAGACTATGAAGGCTCTATATTCCATTATTATCAATATTTCTGTGTGCTGTGGCATTAAACTTACAAATAGCAAATGGGATTTTTTTCATAAATAATTAGCATTGCCTTATTTCGGCTACAACATCTGTTAATTCTCCTTTGCTGGTGTATTTTCTTACTTTTCGTGCCTCAGAATCAGAGAAGAGAGCAATTAAATGATGTATCATGCTTAATTTCATAACCTGGGGTAATTTCATGAAGAGTAAGAAAAAGAAAAATGAAAGTTGAACATCAGGACAGGAGGTAAAGAAGGATCATAAAAAAAAAAAAAAAAGAAGCCCCAAGGTATCTCATCACTTGGGTGTCTCGAAACTAGTCTGGAAAATCGACTTCAGTGTCTATTCTAGGAAACAACCCTGCCAGCTTGCACAGGGTGGGCTGCAAAAACCTCATCCCTTTGTTTTCCTGTTGTTTGCTGTGTTGTTCCCCGGGACATGACCATGCAGGTTCTTTCTGTTTGCAGCAGAGGTCTGGATAAGCAACATGGAAAACATGTTTTTTATAACCATTATTTCCAGCTCCCACCAAGCTCAGCTGCTGTGAAGACCCCCAAGGCAAGAGCAAGCTCAAGGGGTGGCTCAGAGCCAGCAGAGAGTGGAGAAATCCCTCCCTGTCACCATCCTGGGGAGAACATATTCCCCACAGCACTCCCTTGCCAGAGCCTGCTGACTCCCAGAATTACCAGAATTGAAAATGTTTGTAACAAAAAGCTTTGAAACCACATCTCTGTCTTGGTCATAGCAAATGGTACAACAACAGCTGCTTCCTCCCAATTAATTGCATTTAATGGTGCCCAGAATGGGATGCAGAGGCAGCTCCTTCAGATGAAGATGTCAAAACTAATGGAGTGAACCATCTCAAGGTGTGATTAATTCTTTGGCAAATATTTTTCTTTATTAGGGCGTTAATTAGATTGCTTTCTGAATTCTCGGTTAATAAAAATATTAATATTTGATATTTATCCACTGCCAGCAGACACTAATAGCTGGCATGTTAAATACAACCCTCCTAGAGCTGTGTTTTAGCTGGTTTTATTAGCTCTGAGCCGTGCTGCACTCAGGTTTTATGCTGATTTCAGCATTACACTCCATAGTAGTTATAACACCTCATATTAGTCCACCAGGGTGCCAAAAAAATCAGAGCCCAATTATGCTGGGTATGCTCTTACACAGAACTGTAGAGCCCTGAAGTGATAGTGTCTAAATTGAAGCCAGGCACACACCAACAAAAAAATAAAATAAATTTTAAAAAAAAGGAGAAAATATATGAAAGTCAACGTGTATAAATATATAAATAAAGCAGCTGCAAAGGTAGGAATCAAAATATACATAGTAAGGCTATGAGTTCAGTCATGTCCTGTGTCCTACACCAGCTCCCTGGGGAAAATTATAACACAGGTTGCATTTACAATGTACTTTCTAAACAGTGTTTGATGGTGGAGAATTGCCTGGGTGAAACAGGAACAGGTGGATAAACTCCAGAGGGACGGTGGTATCAGCTGGACATCAGGATCTAAAATGAGGTGGCGAAATTCTCCAGTTTTTAGAAGGTTAAAAACTTCTGTGTGTTGTTTAGGAATTTCAGAATTAATGTCAGCAGTTACTAAACACCAAATTACAGGTCCTGATATCAACCTCTGTATGATATACATGTTTATTTTTGTGAGAAAAGTCTACCTTGGATGGAAACTTCTGCCTGGTACTCTCCTGCTCACGTGGATCTTCTCACACAGACACCAATTTTGGGCTAATTTTCAGCTTGTGTAGTATATTTTCTTTTTCTCTTTCTTTTTGATGTGATTTAGCTGTGAATTTCCAACACAGTGCACATCATGACATTTCATCTTTCCCATTGCTAAGGATGTGGCAGATATGCAAATTCCCTAATAATTATTTTTTACAGTCCTAATTAATGCAACACCATCAGCTGTAACCGAGCGGGTTTATTTTTATCTGGAAAGAAGAGAACCTGGGGGAAGAACTTTCCCCTTACAAGGAAGGAGTGGGGATATAAATCTTTTCACAAAAAGCTTTTTTTTTTTTTTTTCTCCACAAAGGTTTGCCACCAGTTTGATCCAGAGCAAGAACAAAGGAGAAAGATGAAGCACCTGAGCAAGGTGAAAACCAGGCTCTCCCCCTTGCCTTGTTGGTGTCAGTGGATGTGTGTAAATATCCCCCAGGCAAAAAGAGGGTTCACCAGGTCTGAAAGAGAGAAAAGAGAAAAGATTTACTAATTTCAGCTCAAGCCAAGGCTGAGAAAGCGTGTGGGTTTTCCTGGGTCATCTGATGGTCCTGTGGGACATTTTAAAGTGCTGCTTTGTGAGAAACTGAAAAGCCATATATATATATATATATATATATATATTTGTACATACATCAGGTTATTGATTCTCAAAGCATTGTAGGACATTTAAAAGATGTAGCAACCACAGCAAATGCAAGCTGAATCATGGCTGGGAGTTAAATAATGCCATTATTATGTAGTTGCTTAACAAAAAGGGGCTGAGGTGAAAAAATCCACAGTGTGTGTCAGTCTGGAGCAATTAGGAGGGTGAAAGCTGATGCCTGGGCGCAGGAAGCTGCACTGAAACTAAAATCAGGTTTTGCTTGTCAGATGCCAGACAATGAAAATACTTCTGAGGACAACTGAATGATAAACATTTAGGCCAGAACAAAAAATGGGGTTGATTGATGGCTCCTACAATTAGCTCTGCTCTTACATCACTGGAAACCTTCAGGAGTTTCAGGGTGGTTTGAGAAGTTAAGGCCAGGTCTGCTCTTGTGCCAAGGGAAAGTGGAATCACTAAATTTCTGTGCAATTTGGAGTTCCTCTTTGGAAGAAAATTTTGACTGCTGTTTTGGGTTTGGATCTGAGGAAAACATAGAAAATTTTAACCAAATCAGGCTATAATAATAAAATATAAAAATTCAAGCTCTATTTCTTTCAGGAACATCCTTTACCTTTTGTTCTTTCATGACATTTGTACCAGGTTACATGAAGCAGTGCCCACCACCACGGCCCTGCCATCCTATTATCTGTTATAAAGCATGATAACCTTTGTTCTGATACAAAATTCATTAAAATGTGCAGCTTAGCATTTTTTAATGTATTTTTTTCCTATATCAAACTGTTTTCTGTCTGTGGCAATGAAACAATTCAGCACTGTTTGAGTGACTCAATTCAGCACTGAGTTAATAATATTTCAGTGTGCTGGGACAGCTGCATTACTATTAAATAATTTTTATCTTGAAATTAAAAGTAGGTGCTCCTGCTCAGGTCTTGTATTATGTCATAACACGGTGTGTTGTGTCATATTCTGCCTATTTCTGAGGTTTTAGGTAACACTCCTCGTGTCACATTTACAGCAGGTGACCCCACACAATCATTTACAGTGGTTCTGATTTTAAACTCCAATAACCTGCGGGCACTTGAGCCCTGATTTACACAGCTATTCTTTCCACACACAACCACCTCATTATTACTCTCTTAAATCACCCAGAGAAACAGGTAAATCCGGGGCCACATTTGCTGCTGGAGGAACGTTCCTTCTGCCGAGTTCCTGAACGATTCGACTTTGCCCAAAGCTGCATCCTCTTTGCAAGTGTCCATACTCTGTGATAGCCATTGCTCTTTTTTTTTTTTTTTTTTTTTTTTCCTCCCCATGCCAAGGTTATTTTGGACAGCACCTGGTTCAGAAAGTTTCAGCAGGGATCTTATAAAGCCTCCTGGGTCAGTGATGACCAGATCGCTGTGTGATTCTAACACTCCATCTCCAAAGCTGCCCCTTGATGTCTCCCCTACTTTGATTGCTTCTATTTACAAATGGTCTCCACTTTTCCCAAGTTTAAATACATTCTGCATGTCTGGATTTAATTAATTCAACCTTATTTTCAGTCAAGCTGCCTCCTGAGTCCCACACAAACCAGCAGAATCCAAAGGCAGATGAGGTTTTGTGTGTGTGTTTCCAGGCATGGGACATCATCCATCAAGCCCAGCCTGTGAGGTGGTGGATCACCATCCCTGGCAGGAATTAAGGCCTTCAGAGGCCCTTCCTGCAGGAGATTTGCAGCCCTCCTGCTAAAGGGACAAGGTTGGAGTGGTTTGATCCCTCCCACTCTTGCTCCATCATCCCTCCAAAGTGTTTCTCCCCCAGCTTTTGTCATTCTTGATTCCTCAGTCCAGACATGAGTGACATTTTCTTTAATGTCTCTGCTTGGACACGGTAGAAATTGGGATAATTGAGCCCATTTTGCAGGGTGGGGCAGGAAAAATTGCATCAGGAATAAAAGGGTTTGAGGATAATTTTCTGAGTAAAGTGTTTTGTGTTGCCAGGATAAAATAATCCCAAAGGGAGCTTATTAGGACAATCTTTCCATTTTCTAACTGTAAGAATGGCTAAAAGCTAGAGTACATTGCAGAAAATATAGATTTTCTGAGAAGTAAAGACTTTCAAATATGATTAAATAAACATCTAATAATAGTGCTTTCAGGACAGGCGACCCTGGTTTGTGAGGACTGAATAGACATGTCACATCTTTTCTTCCTTTTACTTATTCTTAAACTGTTTGGGTTTTTTTATTAGTAGTATTTTTTTTTTCCTCTTTAATACCAATTTTGACATTTAAATGAATTCCTGTGGGTCATATTTTGAAACTTTTCAATGTGATGAAAAAAATACACCTGATTTTCCCTGGCTGCACCGTTAGTTTCTCGCAGTTGACTTGCAGAACATTAGCTCAAGGGCAACTTTACAACAGGAGGAACAAAATTTTCTAAGTTTTTAACACTTTTAAAAAGTAAATCAATAGATATAGCCATTATTTTTAGATTTTCAACAGGAGCAATTAAGAACTTGCTTATGCAATAGAAAAAAAATGCAGACTTAAAAAAGCCAAACTTAACTGATGGTTTACAAAGTAATTTGGTTTAATAAACCTTTGTGAAGGAAAGAGGGTTTTGCTGTGACAGCTGTAAATGTCATTAAAATTGATGGAATTTGTCTTTTCTGGGTGACCCACATCACAGGATCATGGAATCATTAAGGCTGGAAAAGTCCTCCAAGATCATCAAGTCCAACCTTTGACCAAACCCCACCTGCCCACTAAACCATGTGGAAAAGCACCACATTTACCCATTTTTTGAACACTTCCATAATCTGAATATAGAGATTTAACGGTCAAATTCTTGGAACTGCTGTCCCACCTTATAGATGTTGAAATGCTGTTGATGCCTCCATGGTTTCTCAGGGAACTCTCACAGTTTTAGAAAGAACTTTGAAAGAATTTTTTTTGAAATATGACCAGTTTGCCTAATGCACTTGCACAGTAACTCATTGCTGATGGCTTCACCTGGGTTGTATTTCTAGGTGACTGGTTTACTGTCTTGTTTTCTTGGGCTGTGATATCACATACTGTGCCTTTTGCATTTCAAATTACATGGAAATAGAGATGTACCAATTCAGAGGATTTTGAGCTCGTTACTCTTCTCCCTGCATGTTTCAGTTGCTGACCTCTGGATAACAGAGAGAAAAAACAGGCTGACAAATACTTTTTTCTTAGCTTAAGTGAAGTGAAAGGTTTGTCCTTTCCACATTTTTCAGGAAAATGATCCCTCTGAATATCAGATGCCAGTTGCTGCCTCACAGTCCAGTGTGTGGGTGTGAGTGGGGATGGCACACAAAGCCAGGCAGGCAGTACACCAGAGATGTTCAAAAGAGGCAGGATGTGCCGGGAATTGCATCTTCAGCATTTGTCCAATACTCTTTTCCAAGTTAAAAAAAGTTATTTTCCCTTTATGAAACCATATGGTAACTGCTCAATCTCCGTTCTCTTTACAAAAATCAGAGGATTTGCATCATCATCTACTACCTCATTCAGTTTAAAAACATTGCTCCTCTCTGCTTAACAGCCCACATATTTTTCAGGGGCAACAAAATTAAACATATATTCCTTCTTTTTTATCTCCAGAGATAACAAAAAACCAGCATTTTTTTTTCCCCTCGCACATACAATCATTGCTTTTCTGTTGATCACAACTTGTTTCTCCTAAAAAGACAAAAAAATTGCCTATAGCTGTCCCAAAAATACAGAGACACCTCAATTCATATTGCCAATATAATACTTTTCCAGTTTCAGTAGGTTTTTTTAATCAGAAAAAGAAGAATGAAAAAAATTTTGGGAGAAAAAAAATCCCAAGCTAATAATTTTAAAGTATTACTAAGTGAAATGCATTCACCTCTTAAAATATTTAATATTAAACAATCTCAAAGCTTTTAGAAGCCCAGAACAAGTGGAGGTTTTCATTTCACAAGAAAGCCATCAGTTTTACTTTTTAGTTCAAAAAGGTTTAAAATGCTTTTGTTAAAGCAAATCCAAAATGATTTGCCTCGATTTTTCAGAACTGGTAGCTAAATAAAAAATCAGCTCATACTATTCTGAGGTTATTTGAGGATTTCTTTGTGTTACTGCTACATTTCCAGTTTCATTCTCCTGGTTTGAGTAGCAGTTAATTATTTGCTCAGAAATCGAAGTAGACCTCAGCAACATGAAAGTAATAAAGAAATTCAATGGATTGCATTCACTCAACAGGGTAAAAATTTCTGAAGCCTGAAAAGTTCCTGCCCTGGAGAGTGAAAGGCCACTAATAACCCATTGTCCTTGAGAGTCCTGAAAATAAAAAGGGGAAAAAAAATCTGCTTTCTTTGCTGGGAAATGCTGTTTCAGTTCCTCTCTCCTGTATATATTGAAGCAGGCACATGTGAAAAACAAAACCCAGCACAAGTGCTCCTTAACAAGATCTGGGAAGGAGAAAGCACAGATCCTTCATTATGATCCTGATGTGATAAACCTCTAGTCCAGCTCCTCTTCGAGGGGCTTGTGAGTGGTACTTGAATTGCAATAAAAGTGAGGATTCAGTGCTGTGGTTGGAGTTTAAAAGGGAAAGAAAGAGCTGGTTTCGGTTTTCTCACCTCCCAGTCAAGGTTTACATCCTTTTTCTGTTAATATTGCAATATTTAGCTAAACCCAAAAACTAAAGTCGTGGGAGAAGTTTGATTTTTTTTCCCCCCATAAATCAGTGAACAAAAGATGATCCTTACTTTGTAAAAGTTTGTGATTCATTCCCCAGGAGGGCCCCGCTTTCCTTGGCACGGAGCCGAGGATGAGGGCTGGGAAACGACTTTGAATGAGCATCAGTGACATCCTGAATTTCACAAACTTACTGCACCCTCCTTGATCTGCTGCCTTTTGTCATCTGGGGTCCCATCTTGAAGCCCTTAGTAAGGGAAAATTCTCTCTGACTTCAAAGCTAAGCAAAGCCTTTATGAATAAATCACCTGAGGTTTTGGTGTCACTGATCACACAACCAAACTTCCCAGGCAATGTGGATTCTTCTCTGATAGGAGGGTGTTACCAACCTTTTCTCCTTGGCTTCACTAATTCCAAGCCCTGCTCCTGTTTGCTGTGTCTTTCCTAATTCCCTTTATCACTTGTCCTGCTTGGCTTTTCCACATTAAGCTTACAGCAACTGGTTTAATCTCTATATTTAAATATTTAAACTGTTTGTCCTAACCAGGATTTCCCTCTTATTATAAAAAAATTACAATTGCATTGGAAGCTAAATAGGAAATAAATTAATTTAAGGGGTATTTTGCCTCTACTGAAGCAGCTTCAACAAATGCAGCACGTTGCTGTTAGTGACACAAATGGGTTTTATTGTTTGAAGTGGGAGGGAGATTCTCGTGGGTGTAATCGAGGGACTGTGAGCACAGGCAGTTTTCCCATTCAAAGCAGCTGAGGAAAGTTGTCCTCAATTTTTAAGTAACATGAAATACTCTTAGTGCCTGGTGGAAATAACAAAGGGGATAATCAGATGTTGGGGTGTGGAAATGGATAGAAAAGTCCAATAAGCTTTTATGAAAGCTATGCTGAGATTTCTTCAGATGTATTAATAGCAAAAGAAAATCACTTCATTATAAGTGTTATCATTGCAGGAACTATCACACATCCCTCTTGAGCTGTTACATTACAATTATTTGAAGGCAAAAGCAAAGAGCTGCAAATTAACAAACTTCAATTATTGTTTTTAAACTTCCAGACTTTTTCTTTTCTTCTCGGAGATTTTAGAGAAGCGGAGAGATGATCTCTGTGCTCTAAAATCAAAGCTGCTCTGATTTTAAACATTTAGACAATGCAAGTAATATACAGACTTTTTTTAAATGTTTCACCCATCCACAGTAACTTTATCAGATTATTGTTTTCTCTCAATTCATTGTAACTTCTCCCAAAAGCTTCATCCGTATTTCACTGGAGCTGTAAGTCTGAGGATGGATTTTTGTGTACCTGGCCTTGAGATGAAGAGCCTGACATCCAAGTTCAGCACCTGACCGTGCCACAGCCTATTTTAGGTGAGCTTAAACAAATCTCCCCTCCCCTCAGCTCTGTGTTTGTGACCCTGGTGATAATTTTTCTCCCCCATTGTTTTATCTATTTCTTTCAGTGCGTGGATTGACAGTCAGGATATGTCCCATTAAGAACCAGAGCACCCAGCACAGGAGATCCTAAATTGCCATTCACTCTTTCCAAAGCAGCAATTCGAGGAGATTCAGCATTAGATTAATAAATGTAATGTGTCTCAAAATGAGGGAAATAATTTCCACCGTAAGCATCTTTATTTTCCTCGGGAAACTTTACAGGGACATTCAGAGTAGCTGATGAGCAATAGAAGCAGTGCTAAAAGACCAATAAAATACATTAAAGTCAACATAGACAGATGCCAGCAGGTCACCTTAGATGGTTTTGCTTAAATTAAAGAGAAATACGAAACAATTTACAGCTGGGCCTTCTGCAAGATGATTCTTTAGAAAACTGATCCGTAATCTCACAGGCTACCCTTTTCTTTGCCTCGGTATTGCACAACTCACAACATCCATCTACCTCCCAAGCTTTTTAAGATCAGCAGCTACACAAATCAGTAGCTAGATAAGATCACAGTGCACTTGCTCATTTAAAAAAAAAAAAAAATGCCCAAAAGTTGGCAAATTCGAGGTTCTGGGGCAGCGCTGGAGTCGAGGACAGGCTGCACAAGGACTGAGATGCTTTTCCGAGGTGCAACACCCTTGCCCAGCAATGTGTGAGAACTCAGTGTATCAAAAAATTACTCCGTTCCAGTTCCCAGAAAAATATAAAATCAACTCTAACAGAGGCAATTTCCACTGTGAAATGGGAGTGAGGACATGTAAACAGTGATAGAAGCGCAGGCTTCGCTTGCTCTGCAGTGAGATTCCTGAGGGCTTAAACTTGACCTTTCCTGTTTAAACAGATACTGTCTTGCCCATATTTATAAATATATTTATGGCATATATATTCATACTGTTTATGTACTCCCAGAGAATGATCTTCCAGTCTCAGAGACAGATCAGCTGTCAGTGTTATCATCCTTTTTCGCAGCCAAAAAAAAACCAAAAAACAAAAACCAGCTGTCAGAGTACAGAAGTTAACATTTTAAAAGATTAATGCCTTTTCTTTAAAAACTAATTGCTAATTAAAACCAAGATATTTCGGCTGCCCGGTGTAAACTTTAAATGCTCTTAATTCCTGGGTGTGAGAGTGATGGACTTCTCACCTTCAGCCCTGCCTCCCCAAAAATTTGCACGAGATGTTGCTTCCTGCTGACACGTTCTCAGCTAAAGTCCTAATCTTAACTTTTGCTGAACAGCCTCCTGCAGCCTTCAATTACCACTGCAGAACCTGGAAATTGGATCTGTGACGGCTCTCCTGACGAGGAGAGCATGATGTGATTTTTATTGTACGCAGCCAGCCCCGGAGTGCCAGGTTACCCTGGAACCAGCTTTCATACTTATTTTTAATTATAACTTTGCAGTAAGGAGCAGGGATCGATAAAACAGCCTCTTTTGTCTGAGATCTGCAGGGGGACAATGACCATCATTCCTCCAGGGAGCATTTCACCACTAAAAAAAAAAAAAAAGGGGGAAAAAAAAGCTGGAAACCTGCGAGTTCTCCTTGCAAAGAGGGCAGAATGGATTTTGTTCCTGCTCAGCAAATTCACCTCATTTTTTAGGTAACACAAGGCTTATCCTCATCTTTTATTTTCTTTCATGAGCAGAATGTTTTAAGGAGCCTCTTCAAAGCAGCTCCTCTTGTGTTTGCTTGAGGTGTGTCTGTGGCTTGATCTGTACCTGCATTTGCCACTTGTCACATTAATTCAGAGGAAGCCCCTCCATTACCCTCCTCTGAGTTCCTTTTTCCATCCAAATGGACATTTTCCATGTTATATTGTCAGTGTTTTGTGGATTCATCCAGCTATAGGCTCTGGAAGAAGGTGGGCAGCTGAGTCATAAGGTAGAGGGATGGTGGGAGATCCTCCTTCCCCAGCATCTCCAGGGTGGATGTTGATGATGTTGATACCAATCTGTAGACAAAATCCCTTTTTTTTCTAAGGCAATTCTTAAATGGTTTCCTGCATTGAAATCTTTTAAAAATCTGGGGAAGGTGGGACTCACATGGGTCACACTTCACACCTGAAATAGGACGCACTCTTGGAAAATTAGTCCTGGCTATTATTTTTTTTCTTCTTTCACTTCTTTTTTCTTCTTTTCCTTCTTCTTCTTCTTCTTTTCTTCTTCCTCTTCTTCGTCTTCTTCTTCTTCTTCTCTGCCTTCTCCTTCTCCTCCTTCTCCTTCTTTCTTCATCTCCTTCTTCTAGTTACATATAAATTACCCCTGATTTGTATTTTAAGGAACTGAATATTACTAGACTATACCTGAGAGTCAGTTTTCCCTCACCTTTCTGGCTGAAACCAAAACTCTGCATGGATTTCAGTCTCCTTTTCACTTGTGTGCTCTTTGGATGCCCCAAAAGAGCTTTTGCAATTCCTGACGTATTAAGCAAAAGACACCGTTTACCTGAGAAATATTTAATAAAAATATGCCTTACTTAATTATAAAGTTACCAAACTTGAAGCATGAATTTTAAAAGGTTTCAAATATTAATGTTGTATCTTAATGTTGTAACTTTTCTATCAATATTTTAAGGATTTCTTTAAGGATTCCCAGGCATGCTTTTCTAAATCCATCTTGTTCTAAATACAGGATATGCCTTGCATTAAAAAAGTAGACTTTTCTTCTCCAAACTAAACTCCTGACTTTCAGCTTGTCAGGATTTTCACCTGCCCTTCTGGAGCAGGAAATTTTAAATTCAAAAGGCTCTGTGCCCCCCCAGGCACAAGTGAAAGAGCCTAAATAGGCAGTGATTCTTTAGTTTATGCCAGGAGCTATGCTTGTTGTCACCCCTGAAGTGACAGCTGTACATCAGCCAGTCTCTGTTTCAGAGATTTAACTCAAAACTCTCTTTTGCCTCCCTTAAACTGATTTTTGGAAAATCAATGTTATTAAAAAAAAAAAAAAACAAAACCAAACTCTGATTAGATTAGTCCAGGAATGGGATGCCCTAAAGAGCAGATCCTTTGTCAGTAAACCAGCAGACATTTCCAGAAAAAACTATTTCAGATTTATTTTGCCATCAGTCTGCACTAAAAACCTGTACTAAAGACTAAGGCATAATTTTAATTTTAAAAAAAGAGCAACCCACACTTAAACTTTCAAACCAGTGAGTAATTGGAGGAAAAATCTTTATTAAGATTGCTAAAAAGAGACATATTTTCCAAAGAAAATAGAATTACTGTTACAATACCCAAGATTTGGAGATTTTTCTTTTTTTTTTTTTTTCAAGGTGAAAATCGTCACATTTGAAGGGTTTTTTTCCTTAGACCAACATAATACTGGAAAACGCAGCTCAACAATACAAAGATGAAAAAAATCTGATTTTATTTTCTGGGATAAGCAGGGTGTTATTCTTTTCCTTTTTCCTTTTCCAGATAAGAAGGGACTAAAAAATTGATCCAAATGGAATTTTTTTAATAGTTCACGTAGCACTACATCAACATTACCTTTTCCAAAGATTAATAAATCAAGGTCTCAAGGGCTACCTAAAATAAAAGCAGGCAAACAAACAAGCAAAACGTCTGTTGGATAAGCCTATTTCCCAGAAAATATCATGAACACGTGAAATCTGATACACTACAAGCAAAATAAAAATTCATAATTTATTCATGGCTTCATCAATAGTTCCAAGAGACTCCCAGCACAGACAGATTTTTTATGCCACATTAATATTTTATTGGGTTTTATGGAAGGGGGAAAAAAAAAACTGAACAGAGAAGATAAAACGGTACAAATAAGATTTAAAAGACAAAGGAATAAGAGGGAGTTAATGAATTAGAATTAAGAGTTAATTAATTAGAATTAAGAGCAAATTTAATTAGAATTAATAGGATTGAAGAGAAATGAGAGGGAAATGGTCAAAATGTGCTGGGCAGGTCTGGGTGTCCCTCACACCAGGGACTTCACTCAGAGCCCACAAGGCTTCATCCTCCTCTTCAGTGGCTAAAAAACTCATCAGATGGTGCCCTGACAAATTTGTATTGAGAGAAGGGACCTGGAAAAATTAAAAGTCAAAGAAAAAAAAAATAAAATGCTGCATCTGAACCTGGTTAAGCTTTTTTTCAAGGGAATATCAAGTGAGCCCACGGAACCCTGAAGATTGTCTGGCCCCGAGGCTTTCCCTCTCCCTGCTCCATTTCAAAATGGTTTTCTTGATAAAAACTGGGACTTTTCCCTCAAGTTCATTCCCATTCACGGATTTCAAGGACCTCTTTGTCAATAAGGCCATGCATGTCCTGCACTCACCACCTTCCAGCTGCTGCAGTTTTAGCTCAGCTGGTGAGAGGTGTAGCCAAAGCAGCAAGGATTTTCAGAACTAGAAGATATACTTACTCCTTGAAATACCCCATCTCCTTCTAGCTAGGAATTAGCTTTTTTTTCCCCCTTTCTTCTTCTACTTTTTAATAATTTTTAAAATTTTTTTTTCTTATTATTTTTTGGCAGTAATGGCACAGCTGAGGAATGATGGATTATTGTTACTTCTTACTTGTGTTGGAAAGTCCATACCATGGCCAAAAGCCATTGGATAAAATAGTAATTTATTCTAAGTGGCAGAAAGTGAATTGTTAAGATGAAAAGAAAATGAGGACATAAAATTAAAGTGCTTTGTCCAATGTCCCACAGCTGTGCCACTGTCCAAAATTCCACAACAGGCCAGGAAGCTGAGGTAAAATTGGAGATGCAGTGGAGACATCAAAGAAACTCCTGAGAAATGGAGCTCTGACAGACTGATTTTCAGCTTTAGCCCTGATTTCCAGAGGCTGGAGTTGCTCCTGATTTATAGTTACAGAAGGAACAGCCCCCTGGCTTGTGCCAGGGGAGGGACAGGTTGGATAGTGGGGAAAATTTCCTCCTGGAAAGGGCTGTCCAGCCCTGGCACAGCTGCCCAGGGCAGGGGTGGATCCCCATCCCTGGAGGGATTTAAAAGCCAAGTGGATGCAGCACTCGAGGACAAGGCTTAGTGGTGGCCTTGGCAGTGCTGGGGATGGTTGGACTTGCTGATATTCCAGGTTTTTTCCAGCCTAAACCATCCTATGGTTGATTTTGTCTCTCTACCAAAGCCCTTTCAGTGTGAACAGAAATAAGGCACCACCAAAGTTCTGTTTGTGTTTAATCTTGTTTTAGTCTGTCAGGCTGTTGATCCAAGCTTACACTGAGGCAACTGTTGGCACAAGTTCTCCCACAGTTAAATCATTATAAACATTTGCCATAAATTATTTAAAAGTTTTCATTTCCATTAACATAAATCTATCAGCAATATTCTAAAAGGTTTCATATTTTTTAACGAAATGTTCAAGACTTCAACTAAATTAATATCTAAAAGTGCAAAAAATTGCAAATGATACCTGTTTCTCCATAATTTTACTGCAGAATCACAAGATAAACAGGAATCAAGAACAACTAAGAAAACATAATTTATTTTAAATAACCTGGAGATTGTGTCCCACAGTGATAACAATTCAATTATAAAAGCATCTTGTTAATCTAATAACACAGTAACATACACAATATCTTTCCTATGGAAAAAACCATTTCATTCTGAAAGCAAAATTTAAAAAAATCATTAATTGTTTATCATCAATTTTTTGGTAATAATTGTCAGCATTTATTATTTGAAGAACAAATAATAAATTTTAATTTTTTTTCTCATTACCTCTGGGAAGGCAAGTTTAGCATCATAAAAAAACACGGGGAGTTCACAACTCTTGTTTTGCCACTAAATGTGGGAAATGTGCTGTATTTCCCCTTAGAAATGTGAGTTTGGGGTTATTTTGGTTTGGTTTGTAGCCCCTGGTAGTCAACTCTAATTTAACAGCACTGGACTTTGAATCCCAGATTTTTAATATCACAAGGAGAAAAGGTAGCCAGTCTTTTTTTTCTGATAATGGATAAAAACATGGATTCATTCCTGGACTGGACATGGATTCAGCCACGTGATGCCAAATTGTGACCTCTCAACTGAAGGAGCATTTGAAATTCTGGAGTGGAGAGAAGGAAAAGGTCCCTTATTCCATTAGAGATGGATGTTCCTTCTGAAAGTTATTATTTCTGTTATTTCTATACCACTCTAAAGCCGTGTAGGATTCATCCAGGCCGAGGGAGACATGGATAACTGCATTAATTTGGAAAAAAAAAAGGGGTTTCTCTTTCCTATCACTGGATCTTACCACTAAATACTGTTATTACTGTTTAAGTGTCTCATCCCTTAAAGTGTTCAGAGCAAGGCTGGAGCAACGTGGTCCAGTGGAAGGGGGTTGGAATGAGATGGGCTTTAAGGTCTCTTCCGATCCAAACCATCTTGGGATTCCCTGAATGTGACATCCCAGCTGATTCACCTCTTCAGAAAAGGCACCAAGAGAAACAGAGCTCGATTTCCTTGGGTTCTATGAGCTATCAGGACCAGCTCATATATTGCTGCACCTCTTTACTAATGACAACAGCAGCTTTTTTCCTCTGTAGGGAGTTTCTAAACAAGTTTTCAGCTTCCCAGTCAAAGCTTTGCAGTTGAATTACTCCTGGAGCACTAGGAAAAAAAAAAAAAAAGAAAAAAGAAAAAAATAAGAGCAGTCATTTGCTGGAATCATGAGCAGCTAATTTGCTGAGTTTAGTGGCAGGAAGCCTGAAGATAATCAATCCAGTTCTTCTCCACATATATGAATGCAAGACAGCTGAGGAGGGTAAATTGCTCTGCTCAAAACAAGATGAAAAATCTTATCAGGTGAAACTGTAGATAAATCTTCACTGACAGAACGCTTTGTTCAGAGTGTCTCCAGGTTCCTGGGAGACTTTCTGAGTGCCTCACGTAGTCAGAACCCAGGCACAACTGGATAATTACTCTGATTTAGGGGATGTTTATGCTTTTATCTAGAATAGCAGTTACATTTGCAGCACAGCCTTCCAGCTTGCTGCAGTTTTTCCTCCTCCAAGTTCAAGCAGTAATTTGGACATAACTAAGTTCCCATGGAAGTGTTTAACTACTGCAAAGTTCCTGGCTCTTTATTGAATCTTTGTTTCCCTCTGCGTGCAAATTGTGGGGTTTTAACACTGTCCAGTTCCTGCTTGCATTAAATGTATTACAGCATCATAAAAATATAGTGTAATATAATACAGATTTTGGTCTTCTTTGCTGCTAAAACCCTCTCTTTTCTGTGCCATCCAGCCATATCCAAACCAGATTGCTCAGATGCATCAGTCAGCAGAGGCAGTTTTACCCAGCACACAGCTCAGCTCATTTGAAGCTCTGAGACAGTATAAATGTGAGCTGAGCTGGGCAATATAAAACTGCCTAAAATCCTTCTGAGGCTCTATAACTCCATAATTCTCCTCAGGTTCACTGAACACTCATTTCCCTCTCTCTTTCTCCTTCTTTTTGGTGGCTTCAACTGACACAGCCAAAACTCATTGCCTGGAAGTGAAAAGGAGAATTCTCTGCCGTGTATTTTAAAGCTGGGCTGCAGTTGGAGGACTGCACTTCACCAGACCTGCTGTAAAACCCCCTGCTTGACTTCTGAGCAGTGAAATATGGACAGGCTTCAGGGAGGAAAACAAACCAAAGAGGAATCACTTCCCCACTGCTGATATTTAGGGCTGTACTGGGCCTGTAAAGTGAAATCCTGAGCAGGGAACTGATCCGTAACATCCCTCAAAAGGCCAAAGAGTTATAACTCTCCGAGGTTTGGGGAAAGAAAAAAAAGGAAGATTTGGTGCAGTTTGTACCCTCTCTGCTGTTAATAGGTTGCTGCTTAATGAGATTTCCTCACAGTTGTCCAGAAACTCTTTGGGAAGACAGAAATGCTCCATATTTTGTTCTCGTCAAGTTCAGGCTTTCTATTCTGCTATGAATAGCAAGTCTTATGAAAATAAATAGACAAAACAACAAACAATGTCCTTTCTAGAGTTAAGTCAAGTCCCCTAAAATCCCTTGGTCAGGCTTTAGGCACCTACAAAGCAATGGCTTAATTTTTCCCAGATTTTTCCGGGGTGGCAGTTCCATGTTTGCACACGAAGCCAGGTCACCTTCCAGGAGCACCAAAGTGTGAGGGGAGATCCTGAATTCAGGAACCTGAGTTTGAACAATTTCACATGTGTTGACACTTCTTACTTTTCTCACTTGTTCAAGGGTGTGCACTTTTAGAAATAAAGCCTGAAGCAAGCTTTGATTCCAAAGTTTCAAACAAGCTCTTTGAAACAGAAAAAAACACATATGCACTTTCTTTTTCAAGTGCATATGTGAGGTCACAGGATTAAAGCAGACTCATATTAAAATATTGTGCCCCACTGGCCTCTGTGCAGAAAAACAGAAGGGAAAAGGATTATTATTCCATCTTATTGCACAAACACACCTTCTCATGGCACCTGTAATGCCTGTGAGCATCCAAAGTGAAGAGGAAAAAACCAGCATACCAATGCTGTGCTCTCTAATTAGAGAATTGTGAATAATGCTGGTAATCAGAGCAGCGCCATGAAAGGGTAAGAAAATTGGGTCCCCATAATAAAAAATGTCTCCTTTGGGGTCACATTTAGTTTTTATGGACTGACAAAGGAATCAGTCTCAATAATATAGTGGTAACTGACTGTTCCTCTGATCCTGGAATGTCTTCTCCACTCACATACATATTTCTGGCTTGTTAGGGTGGCAGCCTGACAGTACAAAGGGCTGGGATGGATGTCTGTGCATTGTAAGCACAACTTTCAGCTGCTCTGAGTCAGGATTTCATAATCAGGTGGCAGGAATAAGTGACTGGTTCTGTTCTGCGTCTCCCCCCAAAATAATCAAAGAAAAGTCTGAAGCAGCTCTGGATGCAGGGAGGCTCTGCAAAGCTCTTCTGAGGGTTTAGAATGCACCACTGGAAATACCTGCTGGGGTTTTGGTTTTTTTTTGCCTGGCGTTCCTCAAAATCTGATCGAAAGTTGAAGGTGATCAAATTTCCACGGGGGAAGAAAACTCGAACTTCCGCCATTATCTCCTTTTCTGCTTCCTTACAAACCCAGACTGGAGAGCATCCAAATTTCTCCTCGCAACTGCCTCTGGAAATGAAAAGGCAGCCTGAATAGAGGAGGAGATGAGCTGCTTTAAATGCTTTTTCATAGTCCTCACTGCTATGAAAGCTTCATTAAAAGCTGCAGCTTGCTTGTTTTCCAACTCTTCCGAAGTAATAAGCATATAATTGTGCTGAGAACTTGGGAGGAGCCAATCCCTGCCAGCCATGACGGCAGCCTTTCATTTCAAGGTCCTTCTGCGTTTTTCTAGGGGATCAGTCATTCACATCTGAAGAGAATTTAGGAGAAATATCCTGGGTTTTTTTTGAAAGAGGACACTGAAGATTTGCAGTGTTGATGTGTCTGTGAGGGTGTGTTGTGAGGCATAACAATTATTTTGCTATTTTTTGGGGGGGCCTTCTCAACCTACATTCAGAGTATATCAGGCACAGTGCTGGCTGCAAACGTGGCAGGAGCCCTTTTACATTTGTTTTGATTTGCTGAGGTAGAGAAACACGAGAAATGAGGAAGAAAATTTGGGAGACTCAAATTTTTTTGCAGCTTATTCTGAAAAAATTCAGCTCCAGTGCTGAGATCCACTCGTGCTCTGGCTGATTACATGGGATTCCTTCTAATATGTGCTGTGGAACAAAACCAACCTTGCCTGCAGATGATAATAACTGCTCTTTTTTTGGAGCAGCTGGAAGGGATCTTGGGAGCAGGGATGGATGCATTTCATAACACTGAGGGTGACAACAAAATTCAAAGCTCTTAAATCACCCTCTACAACCACAGTTCTTCAGTAGTGAAAATCCTTTGGATTCATCAGATTCAATCCAATATTTACTTATGAAATTCCTCTTTCAGAATCCTGGGCAGGATGCAAGAAAACAGAGACTTGATTGAGGCTGAATATTTTCTGCTTTTCTGCTCAAATCACAGCCCCAAATGTTTACAACACAAACACAGCGTACAAGAAACCCAAGATTTTAGAAAAATCTCACCTAAAAAAGTAAGGCTAATTCTTGGGGTGAACTTCTATGAGCTAAATAAGCTTAATGGGAACACTGACAAAGATATTTAGGAAGCCAGATGTGGATTCTGTTAAAGTGAGGGTGCATTTCTGCACAATATATTTGCTGTGGAATATGTTTCTGTCCGTGCCTCCTTGTCCTCTTTCATCTTGCAGCATTAATTATCTGATCATGGTAAAGATCAAGGTTTCCAAACAGTCATTTTGAATTTGTTCTGTCTGGTTCCCAGTTCACTTCTGGGATCCCAATGAAAATTCCCTTCTAGTTTATCATGAAACAGAACGGATTCATATCTCATAAAACACAAGCCTATGAATTTTAAAGGGTTGGTTTTTTTTTCCATAGAATCTTGATAGCAGCAGTTTCCAAGCTTTCCCCAAGTTCACATCAGTAATCAGAAAAAAAAAAAATGTATTTACATTTGGTAATTTGTTTTCACCAATCAAGAAAATAAATGGGTATTTCAGTATAATAAAACTTATAGTGAGACCAAACTTATCTCCTGCTCCTGCTGAGCCAGTGGAAATTTCCTGGCATGTAAAATAAATTTGGATAAAACTGGTGGAAAGCCATTGCTTTCCTTCATTTTTCTGCTTTTTTGAATCAACACAGAGATTACCACAGAAAAACCTACTTTGGGATTTTATTCTCTGGTTGAGGAGCTCTTCTGATAGAAAGGAAAGAATATTCACAGCAAGTTAGACAACTTTTACAGCACAGGTTTTGCCCTAAATCACAGAAAAAGGTCCACAGAAGCCAAATCTCATTACAGAAATGACAATGGAGGGTGATCCTACAAGGAAATAATGAATTAATTCCACCCCCTCCTTTTTTTTTTTTTTTTCTTCATAAACTCCTAATTTTCAAGCAATAAATGCCCCACAAGGTATAAGAACTTGAAGTAAATCCCAAATTTCTGACTCTACTCCACCAATCCTGTCCAGCCAAGGAAGCCAACACAGCTGGATAAGGAGTTTGGAAATGGACTCCTGAACACAGATGTGGCTCTTTTCCCTTTTTAATTTCAAAATCCAGAGAGCAAATGAGTGGAATGTTTGCCTTGTTGTCTGTGAGCCACAATATATGAGTTTTCATCAAAAACATCAAATATTTTCAGGTAGAGTAATCTCCAGACGCTCCCAGAAGCAATTAGCACTGCCAGGGTTTGTAAATGCTTTCTGCCCGTGCTTGTTTGTCAGGGGAACTGTGCAAATATTATTTGCAGGGGTTGTGGTAAAGCTGTGATTGCTCATTCCAGAGTCATGGAACCGACTGGGGGCTCGTGGAGTGGTTTGAAGGCAGGACATTTTTGCTGTTTAGCAACGCTGAGGGGTGAATTTGGGAAATGTCTCACTTCACGCTGAAGGGGAGAAGAGGGGAGAAGCCACCACAGCTCTGAGGGGCTGAGGTGCTTTTCTTCCCCTTCCCAGATAAAATTCCATGAAGAAAAGCCTTGAAACATGGCCCGTGGCCATTTATTTCCTCCCTTCCCTCACGGCTGACCTGTGCAGAGGGACAGGGCTGGATGTCAGAAATAACAACAAAAAAGTTTAAAAAAAAGCAGCTGTGGAATTTCACTTTCCAGCTCTGCTTTGCTGGTTGCATTCCTCCAAAGACCTTCCCCAAAAACTCTGTGTTTGCAATTAGGGCTAGCTTGGAGCTCAGCTGTTGGGATTGCCTTTGGATATTTCTGGGGCCCCAGAGCTGGAGTTCTGAAGCCCGTGGACAAGCTCTCAGGAATTCAGCACGTGCTGTGCAAGGGTGACCAGTGGCTTTCCCTCCCTTAGAGAAGTAACCCCTAAAAATTCCATCACTGGTGAAGCATTTTCATACACAAAAAAAAAAAAATCAAAACCAATTCAAAATACAGGATCCATTACCACAAGCTTCTCAACTTCTTATTTTTATTACTTGGGGGTTTTTTATTTTTAATTTTCCATTAAGGGCAGCGATTTGCAAGCTGGGGGTTTTTTTTGCCTCTTGTAACTGAGAAGGATCAGATGCTGCAGAACAAGCACTTAGGCTTTATCCTTAAATATTTATCAGTACAAGAAGCATCTCACCACAGTGTTCTGGCTCCGTGTCACACTCGATTCACTCGTGTGGGCACAACCTGTGGGCAGCTTTTACACCTGAGAGACAAATCAGAGCCTAGGGGCACTAATGCCAACCAGCCCTGGCTGATGATATGCACAGCCTTCTAAAAAGGCTTCCTGGCACATTTCTGCCTCATGCTTTGCATTTTTACTCTGCCTCACGCCTCTCCAGCTTGCAGTGCAGGAATTCAATGTGGCTACTTGTCACGTCAGGTGTTTGAGATGCTTATTTGATTTATGTGTATTTTTATGTTTCCGAGCCCTGTGAGCGGAAGGGTTTTTCATTCCATTTGTTGCCTTGCAAACTTATATGAATTAGGCAATTATATAAGTTACTATTTTGACCAGAGGGAGCAAGAAACCTGATAGGATAGAGCAGCACAGAAAAGCAAAAGCAGTGTCCTCAGGCAGAGCTAAGGTCTTAACCCTTTGAATGCTCTCATAACCCTCCCTGCAATGACAGTGGCATCCACTGTTATGATATAAAATACACTGGAAAAAGAGATTGTAGTGCTTCAAATCCTTCTGCCTCACACTTGTCAGTCATTTTCAGGGTTATTGAAAGACAAAAAGTAATTATCCTGTCCAGTATTTTTTTCCTGTGTTCTGGGCGTTGTAGGAGACCTCGCTCAGCGCAGAAGGCAGAGCCAAAATCTGGCTTTAAGAAGATGAAATCCCTGTCTGTAGGCAAAGCAAAGCCATGAGATACCTCCATCCATGAGCCTTTCACATGCAGCTCCTCAAAACCCTTGAATAAATGGAGTTGATGAAGGTGAGCCAGAGGCAATTCAGCCACCAGCTCCTCCTGAGCCAAGCAAGGAGAGGATCAGAGGATGAGCTCCCTCGTTAGCACTGAGCTCCTCTGAGCTCAGAACCAGCTGCCAGGGTGGTAATGAGCAGATCCATGACTGTGAGGCACTTCCTGAGCAGCCACCTCGTCCACAGGTCCAGCTTCCAGATGGTGTGTCCCAGCCTGAGGACCTGAAAGCAGGAGGTCCCTGGAGATGAGGGAAAATCAGCCAGTCCCAGGAGCTGTCAGGAAGAGAGAGTGTCCCCAGGGGATGACTGGCAGCTCAGAAGAGCAGGCCAGGCACTATAAATGTAAAAATGGAGACAAACAGAGCAGGGAAACCAGCTCATAATTATCCTCTTGTGAAATATTTGTGCTGGGGTTCCAATCAGCCAGGAGAGGAGCAAACTGGCATTTGGATTCAGACCTCCAGGTTGGGGGACAGAGCTGTGCCAAGGTTTAAGGAAGATGTCTTATGAAGAACATGAAAAAGGAAAAGAGCATCTCCTTGGCACACCTGCAGGTCATGCACATCCTCCTCTTCATGCCTTCCAGCAGTGCCTTTCAAAGGTGATCAAACGATAAAACACCCTGAGTTGGAAGGGACCCAAAAGTGTCAGAGTCCAGCTACTGACACTGCAGAGGACACCCCAAAAACCACACCATGTGCCTGAGAGCGTTGTCCAGATGTTTCTTTATCTCTGTCAGGCTTGATGCTGTGATCATTTCCCTGAGGATCCAGTTCCAGTGCCCAACCACCCTCTGGGGAAAGAAATTCTCCTCATGGAAGCAAAAAGGACTTGCTCATGGGCATGTGGGTACATGAAAATGCTTCATCAGTGGCTGAATTTCTATGGAGCCACTTTAGCAACCTGCTAAAGGAACTAAAACAGAGTCTGAAGTAAATCAAGCTGGGATTTAAAGATTTTGTGATGGCAGAGGTCATTGCACAGAGGCTGGTGATGGTTATAAAAACCAGGGATGGAACTGTGTCCAAAGCACCAGAGGAAAGAGCAAAACAAGGTTTAAAGGAATGACATCTTTAATTGTTATAGAAGGTGGAGGCCAAATGATAAGAATGTAATATGAGAGGACAATAAACAGAATTAGAAGCATAAAGTAATGGGCAAAAATTTGGCCAAATCCTTCCCCTTCTTAAGTTTGTATTGAATTTTATTACACCTATTTCCTGCAGCTGTGCAACTTCTATCTGTGCTTTCTGATACTTCAGCTTGGGTAGGAAGCATGCTGGTTTTCACTGGTCCATTTGAGACTTCCCCATCAAAACCAGTCCTTTAGAAGACAGTGCCTTTGGACATGTGAATCCCTTCTCTGGGGAGAGCAGGAGACACCGAGCTCACAACTTCCTCAGGGAGAGGACAGCACATGGAACACGCTAACAGGGATTGCAAAGCCAGTTTTAATGCAATGACAGGATATTTTTAGTATCAAAGCTATTTGTTGTCCTTTGCAAACGACGAGTTTTTGATCGGATTGATGGGGACACTTGGAAAGAGTTGTTGGTATTTTTATGTGCTTTTAGAGAACTGAAAAAGCAGTTTATGGATTAGTTTGAAATGGAGAACTTATGGCATATGAGCTCAGCTGTTCATTGTCTCCATGCACTCAGTTATAATGCCCACTGTGAGTCCTGTTTTATAATTTCACTAATACATCACAGCTGTTTGCTTTCCCTCGGTTTTCAGTGCTAATTTTGAACCATTATTGGATTATTGCAAAAATCTGAGCACCTGAACCCCACTGTGTGCAAAGGGAAGTTATACCTCTCTGAAAACTTTTAACACTGAGTGGAAAACCTACAATGAATCTTCAGCATTTAGTACTCCTAAAAGTCTGATAAAAAAGTGTGTCAATGGCAACTGGATCATCTAATCCATATATTAGGTAAAAAACATCTGTGCATGTTTTTCAACAAGAAGCAAAAAGTTTTTACCCCTAGTTTCTAATTTCTCAGTTAAAGCTGTACAGGGGATTGAGGGGAGGAGGCTCTTGTGGCTGGGATTTAGGTGCTGTAAATTGGAAATCAGCTTTTTTTATGATGAGGCATAAGAATAAAAAGCAGGTTTGTAGGGGCAGAAGAACAAGTCCTTGCAAATTGTTGTGTCAGCTGGGTAGAAATCCTCCTAGAAACTCTGCACAGCTGCTGGATGATCTTTTTGGGGAGGTGAAAAGGAAAGGAATAGGGAGTTAATTGCCCCAGCTGAGAGTATTTTACAATAGTTGCCAGTATAACAATGGGCAGAAAAATAGACTGATCAGGGAACAAAAATCACCTTGTGGTGACCCAGCTGGGGCAACTGACAGCTCCAGGTAGCTGAAGATTTGTGGAGCTGTGCAGCGATTTGAATATCAAAAGCTGTAATTTCCCTTGAAAAGGAATGACAGTTTCCCCGACTGAGCCCACTTGATTTTGATTTTCACTGGTAAGACTCTTCAGCCCTTGGTCTTTTGTATTAACTTTTCACGGGTGTGGGTTTATTCCCTAATTAGAGCAGTTATTTTGGGGAAAAAAAAAAAAAAGAAAAAAAGGCAAAGCTGTTCCTCCATTTCTTCGTGGCAGGCTTAGAGCTTTGGCTGCTTGTTGTCTTATTCCTTACTGACTTTAAAAAATCATGTTTTGTTGCATGATGACAGTTCAGTAAACGCTTCTGTGCAAGCTCAGGAGAAGGTGAACGTGTTAAAATATGATTTAAGCAGAACTTTCATCAGTACCAGAATGATGATGTCTTTGGGACATGGGAAGGATGAGCACATGAGGGATGTCTCAGATCATGGAAGGCCTTGAAACAAAATCATAGAATCACACAATGGTTTGGGTTGGAAGGGATCTTAAAGCCCATCTCATTCCAACCCCTACCATGGGCAGGGATACCTTCTACCAGCCCAGGTTCCTCCAAGCCCTGTCCAACCTGGCTCAGAATATTTCCAGGGATGGGGCATCTTTGAGCAGCCTCTGCCAGTGTTTTACCACCCTCATCTTCCTTAAGTTTGGTCAGAATCCACCCTCTTTTAGTCTACAATCATTACCCCATGTCCTATCACAACAGGCCTTACAAACCACTTGTGTAGAAGTTTAGAGGATGCTTCAGAGTTTTAAAAAATGGTAACTGAAATTAAATAAGAATGGGTCATTTCTAATAGGGAATCCTTTCTGGGACTTTGCCTGCACTGAGCTGGATGTGAAAGGGGGACACAATTATCCAACCTCCCATCCCCTGAGGGATTATTAATCATCCCCTGAGGGATGGGAGGACTCAGTGCCCTGAGTGTGTTTGATCACATCTAGGAGGTGATGTGTGCATGTGCACCAGCAGCTGGTGGTCTTAACCTTCTAGAACATCCTAATTAGCCATCCCTTTTCCTGTTGTCTTGGGCAAATAAATTGCTATCATCATTTGCAGAGATTACGGGGAAAAAAACCCTGCAAATAGAACATCTGCTTTTGATTAAACACATGCAGAGATATTTCAGCAGATACCCATTAATCAAATTTAAACTTTGCTTTACCTCTCTTTTAGTCAGCCAAGCAATTGTTATAAAAATCCACTTTTTTTCTTCTACATCTCAATGGTTACAAATTTACAGGGGGACAGGGTGGTCGGAGAAGGACCTGAAAACACTGAAAACCTATTTTCCCCCTATATGTCCCTCACTTGGAGCATTCACTTTTGGTTTAATTTTCAGTATGGGTGAGCAGCTATTTAAGATAACACAGCCAGGCCTGAGAGCCTCTAAACCCAAGCCTTCCAGAGGTTCATCACTGCCAGCATTATTAATCTCAACTGCTGAGGAAAGAATGATTTGCTGCCTGCAGAGCCAACAGTAAAGCTGATTTGGGAGCCTTGGGAAGAGTCGCACGAGGGAAGAGCTGAAGGAACATTTTCTGTCTCCAGCTCTTCTGGGTTTTGCCAGAATTAGCCTAAGAATCAAAGCTGACAATGCCTCAAATATCAAAGTGGTAGAATGACCTAAAATGTGGGGTCAAAATGTGCTAATTAGGTAACAATTAATGTCGGGTGACCTCTAGTGGTGCTTTCCCACAACTTACCCTCAAACAGTTAACTGGAATCCCTGGAAGGAACTTATTTAAGAGCCCTCCCCCACCAACAGGAGAATAAGTCTGTAACCCAATGGGGTTTGTTTTTCCAAGAAAAATTCTGATAACTTGATAAAGAAAATCAAAACGCTCTTTGAACACACCTTTTTGCTAAAAATCCTTTATTGTCACACCAGGTAGAGCAGCCAGCTGGAACCCAGCCCACCACACAAGACTCCAGTGCATCAGTGAGGAGGACTGTGCCTGCGCAGCAACAGGAAAAGATGATTTTTCCAGCTGCAGACACACTGTTACTGACTTTAACCTCACCTGCAAGGGCAATAATATCTGTGGTGATATCCATCTCCCTTGATGTTCCCACCTGCAGCAGCCACAGCCAGGTGGGGCTGCAGTCAGGGCTGTGCAGGCTGCAAGTTGAAGACCAGAAGACAAAAACTGTGCAAAGCAAAAAGTCGGGGATTTGCCACCTGCAGACGAGATATTTGGCTCCAACACTTATTTGGGGGTTTTGATATAAAACTGTCTTTTATTACCCTGACATCTGAGAACACTCCAGCTCTCAGTGGGTCAGCTGTGAGTGCTTTGCAGGGATTGCATTTGCCATATTCCATATCCCAGGGGAAGGCATGACAATTATTAGTTAAGTGGCCACCACATCCACAGAGATCTGTGCAAATACCAGTGGCTCTGTTTCTTTTCTTAGTCCCTGTCTCAGCATTCCCACACACCTGGGACTCTTCCATTGACAGGCATGCAATCAGATATTCCAAAAACATACCCAGTACCCAGGGATGTGCCAGAGAATCACCTGGAGGTGACCTCTACTGATGAGAAGTGATTACTTATGATTGCAAAAAAAAAAAAAAACCACAACAAACCACCTTGTGAACTGGTTTATAAATGGGACAGAATGAGCCCAGGTGTCCAGACTAACAGGGTCAGGTCTCAGTCTCCAAGTGAGATGCTCATCTGCATATTAACAACTGCACATCTCAAAGTGGTGTTGGGAGAGGCTGTAGCCAGAAAGACTGTTCTTGGAGCTATCCTTGACCTCCCCTGGAGATCTGGAGTTTAGCCTGGTGAAAAGAGGGTTCAGGGAAGACCTTACTGCTCTCTAAAAGTGCCTGAAAGGAGGCTGTAGCCAAGGTGAGGGTCGGCCTCTTCTCCCATGTAAGAAGAGATAGGACAAGGGGAAATGGCCTCAAGTTACACCAGGGAAGGTTCAGGTGGATATTAGGAAAAGAATTAGTCACTGAAAAAGTGGTTAAACATTGGAACAGGCTCCCCAGGGAAGTGATGGAGTCACCATCCCTGGAAGAGTTCAAAAACCAGGTAGACAAGGCACTTCTCAATACGGTTTAGTGGCCATCGTGATATTTGGTCAAAGGTTGGACTTGAAGTCCTTTCCAGTTTTAAGGATTCTATGGGATTCCTTGGAATTGCCTTGCAGGCCAGCAGCTTCCCTGCAGCCAAACCTGCTCCCCAAAGAGAGATAAATAGATATTAAATCACAGGAAGGTCGAAGTATTTGCTCAAGATAATCCTGTGCAACGACAGAGATGATGGGAATGATCCGATGTGGCGGCATCCAAGTGCAAGTTCCAGTTAAATGAGGTAAAGCTTGGGGTGTTTTTTTTAAATATTGCTGAACACCAGCCAGGTAATAAATTAATCCCCTTCACTTTTCCTAGATTCTTACCTTGGGTTGGATTCTGAAGCACATCCTGTGCAGAAACACTGCGTGTTTGTTCTGTGTGAGTGAGGGGGCAGTAAAACACGTCTCGAGGGGACCGAGGGCTTCGAAACCAGCATCCAAGTAATCACAGACTGTAAGGATTTACTGGCTTCACAATTACAATCCCACAACCCCGTGAAAAGCCACGGTAAAATATACGAGTTAGCTCCGGTGTGCAGAGTTGGAAGGCTTTAAATTTGCGCAGGTACCGGCGCCGGCTTCCAAACACGTAAATAAAAACTCAAACGCCTTCCTCAAAGTGCAGCAGGGCCCTGGGGTGACACGGGGCCTGTCCTTTAGATGTTAATTTTTATGAATGGTCTTGAGTTACTGTGGCACAGGGAAAAGTCACTTTTTATTTGCATTCTCCTTATGCAGCAGCTTTTGATCAAGATTCTCGATCAAATCGCAGCTGACGGACGGTTTCCTTCACTGGAAAAGATTGAAGTCCAAAGACACTGTTAGGATATATGACATCATTATTTTGCCTAATGGAAAAACATTCATTTTGCAAGCAGTCCTAAATTATGGCTGCCTTAAAGGCAAATGCTTCAGTATATTAAGGATTTGAAGATTGGGTGATTAGCAGAGTAACTCTTGAGTTGGGAGGGCAAGCAAAGCTTGTGTTGGTCCATTACTTAACTCAGCACTGAACAACTTGCAAGTATTTAATCCTGTCTTTTTTTTTTTTTTTTTTTTTCCATTCATGCACTTCCTGCTCATTTTATGGGCTGAATATATTTGTTTCTTCCTTAATTAAAATTCTTGTACCCCTTTAATTTATCACAGAATCATAGAATATGCTGAGTTGGAAGGGACCCATCAGGATCATCGAGTTCAAGTCCTGGCCCTGCACAAAACACCCCAAGAATTCCACCATTCATTTCACAAATTCATTTATGTTTTTCATAAATGAATTTATGTTCTTCATTTATCCTATTCATTTTATTTATGTTATTCATATTTTTATATTATTTATTTCATAATATATCAATTTCATAATATATCTATCATGAATGATAGATATACCCAGTAGAACTCTATGGGCAATGCAGAAAGTTTTAATAAATATCAAAAAACTGGTATTTTTAATCTACTCAAGGTGAAAGTATTTCTATAATTAAATCTACCTCTGTAAGGTGAAAGGTGCAGTAACTTATTTTAAAAATATATTCATTAATTTTCAGTTAATGCTTAATAATAGCCCTATTTGATTTTAATATCACCATTGCTCTTATTTAATTCATTTGGCCCCAGGACAAAATTGTGATCCTTTCAAAACATGCAAGAGACAAAAAATGTCTCTGTAGCTTTATGACAACATAAAAGTAAATAATTTGATCTCTTCCTCTAGAATCTTGCTGCTCTGAAAAGACTTTTAAATCTATTTTACTTGCAGTCAGTGGTTAACTTTGGTGTGACATGGGAGTTTGCAATTAATTTATTTTGTGGTGACCTGTTCCTTCATTGCTCTCTGCTCCAGACTGGGAGAAAGATGGTTAAACACAGGAGCTGATGGAAACTCCTGAAATGAAATTTCATTTTCAGATCAAGGCAGGGCTGCTCCAAGAGACAGATTTGTCTCTAAAAGGAGAATGAGGTGCCATTTGGAGTCACTGACTGCAGGCAGAAACAGGCACGAGGAGCTTGGGCAAGGCTTTAGCTGGAAAAAAACACAAACCACAGAATCCCAGAATGGTTTGGGTTGGAAGGGACCTTAAAGATCATCTCATCCCACTCCCTGCCATGGGCAGGGACACCTTCCACCAACCTGGCCTTGGACACTTCCAGGGATTCAGGGGCAGCCACAGCTTCTGTGTGCCAGCTTGGGTGATGTAGAGGCAAGAAGGAAATCCAGCAACACACTGAGGGGCTGAAAAGCTGTTCTCACTCATAAATGTGTTTATTTTCTATTTTTACAGGAAGTGCATAGTCTGAATGTCTTGTTTTCACCTGGGTTATGATTTAAGCATGCAATGGTATCAGCTGAGTGCCAGGTTTGTTTTGGGATCCAGGGTGATATCTTTCCATTAAAGAAAGTGCAGCTTTGGAGCTGCTCCTTCACTGCTTTTCTCATTCTGCTTTCTGGGGTTTGTTGGGTTTTTTTTAATTAATCAGAAAAATAGCAGTGAAAGGTGGATTTAAAAGAAATAAGTTCTTAGATAAGAAGCCATATATGACAGACTTTCCAGATAAATGAAAAGAGAGAAAGATTTCAAAACCTTCTTATTATGAATAGCGTTTTATGCAACTGCTGTCAGAAATGCAGCTGTGCAAAGGAATTTTTACTTACCAGTAAACCTGCAGTTTAAAGATTTATGCTGCAGTTGCAACGCTCAGAGTCTCAGGCTTTCCACAAGGCAGTGAGATGGATTCTGAAGTCCTTATAAAGCCTCTGTAGAACATCATGTCCTATCACCAATTCCTGAATCTAAGTTGCATCTCAGAAACCAGCAAGAAACTCTGCATTTTTGGCACGTTTTCAATGACCGTCCTTGTTGTTATGGTAATTCTGCGAAAAAGACTCTCAGAAATCAATTTGTTGTTTGCATATAATTCCCCAAACTGAGAAAGAAGCTGCTGGATGTTGGGTGGGTGAAGGAGCTGCCACTAGAGAAGCTGCTGAGCTCAGAACTTCAGCCTGTAAAATGTGCCAGCATTCAAAAAATCGCTGAGCTTGGTCACACCACATCCACAGGGTGGGAGGGAGTGAAGGTGCTAAAGGCGTGGCTTGGATGATCTCAAAGGTTGTTTCACAGCCTTTCTCTCAGAAACTGGGGTGCACAAATCCCAGGAAGAGCAGAACCACTGGAGGTTCTTGGTGGCTTCACGTGTAAGATGGTAAATTAGATAAATTAGGCAAAACTTGGGGCTAGGTGGGAAAGCAGCACGATAATGCCAGTGGGAACAGTCAAAGTTGAATTTACCAAGCCAAAACCTGTGCTGTAGGAAAAGTGGGAGGAACATTTACACTTGTTAAAGTGTATAATTGTGCTGAACACAGGCAAAGAAACCACTGAAAAGCAAAAGCAGGAGTTGGAAGAGTGGGGATGACTGTACATGTGGAAGTCAGAGCATGTGCTGCATTCAGTGTGCCCATTAAAATCCCCAAACCACGGGATTTACTTCTAAACCTGGCAGAGGGAATAGAGTTTTCCAAACTGTGCTTGTCCAAAGCCTGGCAGCAACACAGGAATCCGAATTTTAAAAACACACTAATTCTGACTGAACTCACACATTCGTGCCTGTTGAAGTAGGAGAGATTACCCTGGGGGGAGCCAGTTACCTGCAGGATTTCCAAGATGAATGGATTGAATCCTGCAGAGAATAAATAGTATTTTCTGGTTTTTGGATGACATACTAATACCTGGGAGGAATTCAGAAGAGTATTTACAAAACCTTGAGGAAATTCCACCATGTTATAAAGCTATGCTTTATATTGAACAAAAATAAGATTGCAGGCATGGGAGTTTTCTTTTTCTTCGCCTCCCTAAAACCAAGTTCCTTGCCTAAGTTTTTTGGATAAAGGCCTTAAAATGGAAAATAAAAACTGTGGAGCATGCATAAGTACCTTGATGTTATACAAATTCTGTTGGTTTTATCCATGTTAAATGTTTCTTCTGAAAGTTCCAAATTATCATTGCTATTTAGGTTGATGTCTTTTCTGATACAGGAGACATAAAATTTTTGGAGGAAAACAAGAGAAAAATCCTATAGCTCTAACCTGGCATCCTTTCATTTGAGGTCGTTCAGGATAAGTTTATAGCATAATTTACTAAAGCAAAAAGGTCTGTTGCTTCCTAAGACTGTAGGGGAAAAAAAATTCCCAGTCATTTGCCTTTCAGAATGTTATCAAAGTCCAAATCTACATCTACATTTTAAAAAGGCTTGCAGTCCCATTTAGGAACTCAACTCCATGAACATCTCTTAAAAATACTCTTGATGCAGATAGTAAATCGTTGGTAAAAGAGAGGGGTGACTACATATTTTGGAGGCACTTATGGGGATCAATCTTATTAGTGCTGTTTTACTGTTGTAAAATTCCTTGTGGACCATCAGAAACACGTGTCTGTCGCATCCTTCCTTCCAGTCATCAACAAAGTCAGCCTGGAGACAGAGAAGAAAACATGTTTATTTTGGAGAAGAGGGAATTTCTGTGTGGTTTTGAAGCCATTCAAGCTTCACTGAGCAGCATTACCTGGGCAGGAGATGCTGTTTTCCAGGAGGGACTTCTAGTAGTGGCACCAAGGAGCTTGTGAACTCCTTTAATGGCAAAATTATATAACTAGTACAAAAAGGAGAGAAATAAAAAAGGATGGCAAGCAGCTGCTCTTGGTGGCAAAATCTGATCAAGGCATCTGAGCCCCCTGCAGCCCTCAGGAACAGCGAGAGGCGTTTCCTCCAGTGCCTTCAGACTGCACCTCTTGTGTGTGGTCACCTGGACTTGCAGAGGTGTTTCTTAGGGAGAACTTCCCTCCAAATCTCCTGCCAGGCCCTCCTGGGGGACACAGTGACCCCAGGGGCACTTGGGTGTGCTTCTGCCTTGGCCCCATCCAAGACCTGCTGGAGAGAGTCCCTCTGGTCGTGTCCATTCGCTCCCCAGACTCAAAGGAAACAACGGGGTCCTGGGTATTTTAGTACAACCTCCTGTCCTGTGCTCAGTAACAGGGAGCAAAAGAAAACATCATTGTCCTCAGCTAATTGCTTCTTTGTGGCAGACTACACTTCGAAGACAATTTAGTCTCAAGTGCATCTCAGCAGAGAATAGCCCCATATTATCACTGATTTTTTAACCCCCCCCCATTTCCAGCCACGCCAGACAGATGAATTCCATATGACAGAACCTCCACACGTGAAAGTGGAAAGTGAAATCGGTTTGGTCGGGGTCTTGGTTTGGTTTTGTTTTGTTTTTTTTTTAAAGTACTGTTTTAATGAGGTGTTTAGTTTAGCACATTTGGCTCCTCCAAATTACCTCAAGGGGATTCATATGTTAACGAACTCCACAGCTGTTGTTTGTGAAACCAGCCTCGCACAAGCAGAGCATGTTGTGCAAAGATTTAAATGCTCTGTTGGAGAGGTCACTGCATTCCTTTGTCTGCTCTCGGTTCTTCATAATGAGCCTGCCACTTCATTTTAAGCACTAAGTTCATTTTTCTTGCAGCATCGAAGAGCTGCAGGTCGGTTTGATTTGGGATCGAACGCCTGGGTCGAAGAAGGGAAGCTGCAATCCAGGGATGACCTGATTTTATGCGACTGATGAAACATTTGAGGGTGGGGAAGACTGGTGATGAAGTTTCAGGCTTTCAGGAGGTGGCCTGAAGAGGCTGAGTTGAGCAGAGAGAACGTTTGCAATGATAATTGTTTTATAAACATGCCCTGATATGCTTCAAAAGCTTTGATACTGAATTTCTTAAATTAGGCTGGCTTTGCTCCTGGCAAGCAATAAACTGTTTTCATTTTAGATGTCACTTTACATTTAAGGAAATTAATAACTGGGAAAGGAAAAAAAAAATCCTCTTTGCTAAGTGAGGGCAAAGAATCTGTTTCTTTTATTTCGATTCAAGTATCAATTAAAATTAGCAGAACTCCTGGATTTTTAAGGGCCAGTGTGACAGAATTTATATCCTAGAAGAAGAATCCCAGTTCTCACCATCTCATGGGAAGCAGGATGTGTTTGTTGGTCGTGCTCTGTTGTTCCTGGAACCCGCCTGGTCACAATGTGATGTTGGAAAACCCCATGGGCAGCTGGTTGTCCAGAAGATATGGCCCAGGGATTGCTGTTGCACAACCTACCCACCCACAGCAAATTCCATGTCATTCTTGCTCACACATCATTTCATCACCTCTATATTTGTGTTTGGTTTCCCTCATGGGTTTTATCATGGAAAATAAGCTCCATGACTAATCATTACCATCAAAGCAACCTCTGCTGGTTGGTGGAAACGGAGCTCTCGGCAGCAGGATTTTATTTTGATATATTCAGGCTTTATTCCCTCCCTTGAAGGCATCAGCATTTCAGCATAAGGGATGATATCTTGCCTAGAATTTAGGTAGAATGTAAAATAGATGTCCAGCTGGAGCACTGCCAATTCTGAGTGCTCCATATTGGCTGAGATCAGTGGTTCTTGTCAAAGCAAATGCAAATGTGGAGTGACTTTCTTGCACACAAAGCAAGAATTTCATCTAAGCCTCCGTGACACGGTTCTGAAAACATAATTAAGCTCAGATGTGAGAATAAAACCTTGGCCTTGCTGAAGACAGAGAGGTTACCAATTAGTGTAAAGTGCGTTTTTTGGTGAAACAAGTTTTCAGAAAGATTTGGTGTTGCTAGAAGAGTCCTTCTAAAAAGAGAACAACCCATGTCAGGGGGAAATGCAATAACTTTTTACCAAAGTCCTTGTATTGCTATTTTGCAGATGGGAAACTGAGGCTCAGTGTCCCTGAGACCTGGTTCTCCCAAGTTATTTAGCTTGGGAAGAACATGGGATCAGTGCAAGCCCAGAGCACAGTCAGTTTTTAAGACTATGGGACACTGACATCAGAGAGGGATTTTTGGGATGGCAGTTAATGTCACCCACAGGGTCTGCTCAGCAAATGATCATCTGTCCCCAAGGAAGTGGGTGGAAATCAGCCCTTCCCTGAACACAGGCTGCTGGAAGCCATCCATGCAGAAGTTTTTCACTCAAGTAGAGGAGCTGAATGCAAACTGATAAACTGGATTCCTAATGTTATATTCAAATGTTCTTTGAATGGGGATAGGTGGGAAATGGTGGGGTTTTTGCTTGATTTTTGTGGCTAACTCTGGGTAATGGAAGCACACTGAATGCAGCCTGCAGGCCGTTCTTTGGGCACGATGAATATTCAGTTCAAAAATATTTGTGATATGGTGAATAGGAGGCTGTTTCCTTGCTCAGCATGGAACTGGAATGACTGCCAGTCAGGAATGAAGTCACCTTCCATTTCAGGCTCTTTCAGCAAAGAAGGATGAGATTTCCTGTGGATCTGGATTTGTCACGTATGTTCCCAAGGAAATTATTGAGAAAGCCAACATTTCTGGAAGGTGGAGGGCTTGGAAGTACATTTACACCCTCTTCACCATCGTTCAGCCCAGCTGCTTGTGTTCAGTTGATGAGAAACCTTCTCCTCCAGAGCACAGCTCTTGTCCCAGTGTGGCTCTCTTGTCTCCTAGGACATGACAGGCTTTTCCACAGGGAGCTGGGATTGGGTCAGCAGAAAGCACTAATGATTTCAGGAACTCCAAACATTTCACCTTGTTCGTTCATAGATTCTCCAAAATATATTAACAGAGATTAGAGGTTCAGGAGGGGATGGATGGATGGATGGATGGATGGCAAATACTTGGGGTTTACCAATACTCCTAAAAGTAGAAACCCCTAACCATGAGAGAAGGATTTCCTTTCAATATCTAAACAGCAAAATCAGATGTTACTTTAATGAGTAATTTCTAGATAGTTCTAAGATACTTTTAACAACAAAGCAAGCAAAAAGCTGGTGACATCTGAAGGCACTGCAAGTCCTGTAGAAAGGAACTTTGTCAAGTCCTTAAGGAACACATTTAGTGCAGTCACCTCACTTGTGGCCATTTCACAGAGCAGCAACACGCACAGACATGTCCCATTTACGTGAAGCAGCCCTGACTTTCTGAAATGGTTGTTAGACCCTTGTCAGACCCCTTTAAATACTCCCTGACACGTCCCCACTTACGCAGTGCCATTTCTGATAAAAGCCCAACTCTTTTCCTGTATCAAAATGCACTTATTGTGCAGTAATTCAATGACATAGCTCTTCCTTTTTATGAGCTCTGAAAATATCTCATTAAGAGTTTCACAAATTGCCACAATAACTTCTGCTGACGCGCTCGTTCGTTCTCATCCCGGAATAAATCCGGTCGACAACTTGAACGGAACAAAGCGGGGATTTCCCGGGCAGTGATCGAGCACCGAGCCGCCCTCAAAAACACCTTGATGTCATCTCCAGCTTGAAGGTTTGATGGAGGCAAGGTGGGAGATGCCGCTTCAGACGAGCTGGGGTGGGAGCTGAGCCTCCTGCAAGGAGAAAACTGCGGGGATGTTTTTCCTCCCCTCTCGGATCTACGGTTTCAGCACTCTTCGCCATCTGGTGAAACACTTCAGAGAAGAAAACAGTTTTGCAATGTCTAATTTTGCCATGTTTTTGGAACATTATTGTAATGATCTTTGTGTCATTTGAGTATGATTACTTGTCCTCCAAGGCTTTTCCTGTTTACACTTAAATAGTACTGGAGCGTGGCCAGATACGCTCAAAATGAAATGCTACAAAATACTACATTTTTATCATAAAGGCTTAAAAGCAACGTTTACAATTAGGGGACACAGCCTGTGCTTTGCATTCTGGTAGGGTTGTGGTTTTGATCTCTTTGTTGTTGTTGTTGTTGTTTTGATCTTATTGTAGTGGTAGATAAATAAAATTAATTAAGCAAGCATAATTAGCAGTTAAATTTTACAAAATCCCGAAGAAATGGAGGACCTCATTCAAAGTGGCGGTAAATGGTGTAAATAATTAAGTCAAATTGTTTTCATTTTCATGCTGCATATTGTTTCCTTCAGCATGTAACGGCACAAGGCAAAGTGTATGCAGTGCTAGAGCTACACAAATAATAGATAAATTTATTCATAACCGCTGTGTGGATTGTAATTAGAAGTTCACTGCAGCAGTGTCTATAGCAGGGGTCTGTTCCTCTTCTTTAGTTCCTGTAAATATTTGCCTGAGTAAATTTTTGCTTTGAAGAATGTAGGCAGAAGGAGAATATGAGAGAGAAGTGTTGCAAAATCATCTCTGCTCCTTGGTTTGAGTGGCATCCAGGGGCCCAGGAACATCCACTCCAAGGTCTGTGTCCTCAGCATGGACCAGGAAAGTGTGGTCCTCAGCCTGCAGCAGGGCTATGGGTTGGGTGTGAGAGGAGTTTTTCCCTCTTTTCACTGCTGAATGCCCTGAACAGAGCTTTTCCAACCAGCAGATACAAATTACCTGGCAGAGCCTGCCAATAAAGCCACTGAACCTCAGGGCTCCAGCAGTGATGAACATGGAGCCTGGCAAATGCAGTGACTGTGCAGGGTAAATACAGCGTGGAAAACAAGTGGAGAATGGGATTGTTTTGGTTCAGGGGTGGAGAACTTTTCCTCAGTGAGCTCATTCCAGTGCAGAGCTGTGACAATCCAGGGAGGATGGAAGCACAGGAGATCCTCTGGGGTCGGCTCTTGCCATGGCACAGCTTTTTGAACACCTGGTAGCGACCCTGAAAAGCACATTTGGTGAAAAGGCCACAGCAGCAGCTCCTGGGCTGAAACCTGTTTGTGTAGATACCTCTCAGCTTATTTTGGGCATAGTACAAATTTATTACAGTGATAGCTTTGAAAATTCAGGGACACAGAGAAGAGGGTGAAACCCAGTGTGTAACTCTGCCACTCAGCGTGTTCTCAGTGCATCCACACTGAATGAAATCAGGGACAGCTTTAGGATTACCTGCACTCCCTCAGGTTTGGGGGACCTTATTCTGCCCTGATGAGTCCTCCCAGATCCTATTAGTGTTATTAAGCCCTAACAGGAGTGGCAAGAGGCTGTAGCACTGCCAGCAGCTCTTACCAGCAGGTAACAGGCACCTCCATCATCTGAGCACCAGGCATTGCAAACCAAGCTCTGGATGGGGGTCAAAAAGACAGACTCCTCGGGGCTTCTAATTCTTCCCGTGTTCTTCCAGCCCGAGGGCGAGCTGCAAAACAACAGTGGAGCTCTCCTTCACCTCTCTGCAGCGGAGAACAGCTTCTGCATAGCACTACTGGCCTCTGCTGCCAGCACGGCAGAGGAGGAGAGGAGCGAGGTTTGCCACATCCCTGCTGCTCCGGAGGGCCTCCTGATCCCCCGAGTGAGAGCTGGAGGAAAACCAATCTTTCATCTTTACCTTATTTCCATGCTTACAAATAAAGGTCAAGGCTCCTGCGCTGTAGCCGGCGCCGAACGAGCTTTGAACAAGCAGCCTGAAATGCGATTGTAATTAGTTTCCTTTCAATCTTGATGTGAACAGTGATCTTAAAATGCCAGGACTGTAGCAGTGCATACGATTAACAAGCACACAGAAAGGCAGTCTATGGAAAAATATGGAGAGAAAGGAACAAAATGCAAATGTTGCACTGCTTTAAATTTTATTATCCTCCCAGCTCTTCATAAAGTACCGTAGACACCATTTGATTATATTTTTAGTCTGGGGAATTAATTTTTAACTAGGGAACTCGTTTCTGACTTATGATTACTCTTCTCCTCAGTGGCCTGTAGGTCTGATCTAAAAAAATCACAGTTTTAATTGAGCTAATGATGCCCAGAACTCAAAATAATCTCACTTCTGTGTGTGTCCTGACATGTAATATGTGCTACAGCTGCAGGCAACGTGGGCATCTTTTCATACCAACCATTTCCTCAGGAGGCTGAGGGTGTAAGTCCTGGCCAGGGGTAAGTCTGTGTCCTGGGGTTGTCACTGCCTGGGAGGCTCCTTGGAGGTGGCTGATGTCTGTGCAACCAGTGGAGGGGAAGGAAGAACAAGAGAACCAGTGACATTTTGTGGTCACTTCTCTGCTTTCACCTTGGTTGTCTTGAGGGCATGGCTGTAACTTGCAGAAGAGCCCAGGGGACGGTGAAGGTGAGCTCTGAGCAGGGTGATCCAGCCATGTCTGCTGGCAACCCCTGGTTCAGCTCCCACCTGCACCCAGGGCTGGGTGGGAACTGCTCCCAGAGAGGCAGAAATTCCCTTACCCAGCAGGGCTGCTCCTCCCCTTGGAGCAAAAGAAACGGGAAAGGGAGAGAAAAAGAAGAAATTACACGGAGAGTATTTTGCTTGTGGAACTGCCGTTTTTTCTACCTGGGAAAACAGTATTTTTTTTCCCAACTGCCAAGAAAATTCACTTTTTCAAAATACAGGTCTTTAAAAAAAAAAAAAAATCAGGGAAAGAATAGAACTAGAGGGCTGTGGTACAGCCACAGGGGAGATAAAAAAGAGAAGACTCCACAGAGGAGGAACATGGTTTAACACTCTGCAGGTGGCCACGGCTCTCACACCTTCAGGCTGGCTCGTCCTGCAGCATCCTGACCCAGACATGCAGCAGAGTCTCAACCCTGACACTGCTGTCTGAGCCAAAACTGCTCACCAACACCCACCCAAACATTATTTATTCTCTTCTCCAAACGATTTGGGCTTAGATACCCCTGTTTTAGAGCAGCATGATAACTGGATACACCCGAGAGTCCCTTACTCAGAGTATGTGGTACCCAACATCTCAAGGGCACAGCTCTGCTTGGTTGTCTAATCGCACTATTCTGGGCTCTCACTCTCCACGCTGGAACCCACTTCAAAGGGAATGCTGAAATTCCAATTGTTTCTTGTCCAAAAGTTTCCATTTTGTGATGAAAGATGTGACCTTTCTTTTTGGATTGATTAGTAAACATGAGGTAAAAAGCAGGAGCACACCAGTGTTAACTTGATACCGCCACAGGCTCTGTGCATCAAATATTTTTGCTTTACTCTGAGCCTCCTGTTAATGAGAAAAATATTCAAATCAAAGAAATGTGTTTCCTTCGATTCTCTTCAGAGTGTAATTTGGAGCTTCAGAATAGCATGCTCAATTATGTCTGTTTTATTCCTAAATTAGAGGAAAAAAAGCTTCAGAATATTATTGAGTAAACCTCTTAGCAACTGTTAAGCAACATCCAGTATTAATTGTTTAATCACTCTTTTATTATTTTTCATCAGATAAGAAGAGAACAGCAAGGATTTCTTTCCACCTTGACACACCAGACTCCAAAACCAGCACAGGGCACGATGCCTTTGCCTGGGCAGAGGTGCAGAAACCTTTCCTTAAAAGCTGCTAGAGGGCTTGGTGTCACCAGGAGCAAGAAGCAGCATTTTTTTCCATGTTCTGGCACTTCAGTAAATGGCTGGTAAAGGCTCACAGCCAGACTGAGCAGCAGGGATGTGCCAGTGCTGCAGAGCCAGGAGCCCGTGGGGGCTTCTCAGCGTGGACACGGGATCTTTGGGTATTGGACTTTTTTGGGTTTGCTTCACTGAGAGCTGTCACTTACCTTTTGGATAATGATTTATTCATCTCAGCTCCCCTTGGCTGCTGGGCAAGCCTCCCACCCTGCCATCACACTGCATTTTGGGGAGCCTTGTCCTGATGGGGCTTCCCCTCCCGGGGCTCCCTCTGCGCGTCCCTGTGGAGCCACAACCCACGCTCGGCTCGTGGACACGGCAGCAGGAACTGCTGAGTGCTGATGCAAGATCCAGCCATCCCCACATCTCCAGCAGATTGCCCGAGGCAAGGAGGCTCCTGAGGTTTCCTGGGGAGAGTGAACAGCATCAGCACAAAGCGCAGCGATAGCGGCGGCTCCCGGGGCAAGCGTGGGCAGGGGATTCACCGGGTGTTTGGGGGCATGAAAAGAGCCCTGCTTCCCAAGCTCCCCACGAGCCAGGCTGAGTTCATTCCTCAGATATAACACCTGCCAAAACCTTTGGCTGAGGTGGCACAGACCAAAGGAAACTCACTGTTAGTGGTCCTTTTTTCTTCTTCTTCTTCTTCAGCGCAGGTTGAATTATCCATGTTGAATTTTCACAAGTTGTGTTATCCATAGGTTGGGTATTAGGAAAAGATGGGGTGGTTGGCACTGAACAGGCTCCCCAGGGCAGTGGTCACAGCCCCAAGCCTCACAGAGCTCAAGAAGCATTTGGACAATGTTCTCAGGAACAGGATGGGATTTTTGGGGTGATGCTGGGCAGGGCAGGGAGTTGGACTGGACAATCCTTGTGGGTCCCTTCCAATTCAGGATATTCCATCTTATGAATTGCTGCCTTAATACAATCTTATATTTTGACATTTATAGCTTTCTTTTCAGACTCCTGCAATGTCTTGTCTGTCTTCTTGTTCTTTTCTTTAGGGTTGTGCCTAACACTACATATCCACCCTGGTGGGATCCAGGGAATCACTGGGAAGCTTGGTCCATGTCTCTGCCTCCGTCACCATAAGGAGGAGAGGCTTCAAATCCACTTGCAAATTTGTTCATACTTCAGCAGCAATTCAGGCCTTATGCCCTTGAACTACCTTCACTAGCAGCCCTAAAGCCCTCCTTGATACCTGGAATGAGGTTCTCTCATCCTAATTTCTGCCAGGACAAATTGTGCCAAAACACACCATGGTTCTGGAGATGTCCAGGACCTGCCCCATGGGTTGGAAATGGTCATCTAGGTCAGGACTGATATTTATAAAAATCCTTGTGTGACAAGGCCTGCACCTCAGCTGCCTGGCTTCTGCTTGATTTCTTGCCTTCATGAGCATGTGCTTATTTCCTAAACTTTTTCAGAAGTATTACCAGAAAATTGTTCCTCCAAGAGCAATAACGAAGCCTCAATATTTTTAAGTCAGTCAAAACAACTTTGCCACGCTACAAAATACAGGTGCCTTCAGGGATAAGCTTCTTGCTACCTAAAATAGTCCTTCTCTAAACATAAATACAGAGGCCAAACACTTTCCTGTGCAGTTCACAATTTGGCTCATTTAAAAGCTGTTTACAGCAATTCCATCAACTGTCAGTTGACAGCCCTTCTGTACCGAGTATGTGATTAATCCCTCATGTGAAAGCCACGAGTTGTGTCAAAATAAATGACAACCAACTGGTCCCACTGCTCCCAGAAGGGAAGGGAGTGCCGAGAAAGAGGAGCAACAACCACCAACAGGACCAGCACCAGGTACACAACAAGGAACTTCCAGATTTACATAGGAGGCTGTTCCTCGGTGAGCTCACATCCATCTGTCAGCTCCATTTGGGACCACGCTCCCTGATTCGAGCTGATAGCCAGGATCTGAGTCAAATAAGTGGATATTTGTGCTAAATGTTGTCTGTCACATCATGTTACTCCACTTTGGGTTCACCCCCCGTACGTCCACGATGCGGTGCAACGGCAGGATGCAGCTCCCATGATTTAATGGGACATGACAGAAAACATTGCTGCAGCTTTTGGAATAAACACCTGCTTTTAGTGCTTATTTCATCTGCTGGAAGCAATTTTTAAAACATGTAACCTGGGTCCTGCCAAAGCACATTGAACTTTGCTGTCTGTGCATCTTTCCAAAATAACTGCTTTGTTCAGTTTCCTTTATTTCAGAATAGGAAAAGAAATAAAGAACCATGTTCTGGCTTTTTGGGGTGGCTTCTGGGGCTGGCTTTTTGTTTTGGGTTTTTTTTGTTTGTTTGTTGGTTGGTTTCTGGTTTGTTTGGTTTTTTTTGGGGGGGAGGGGGGTGTTTGGGATTTTTTTGTAGTTTTCCTTTTCAATAAAAGGTAAAAATTAACTCACAAAAATTGTGAGAAACAATATTAATCTAAAATATGGCCAGAGACACATATGGAAAAAGTTCTTATCATGGAAGGAAAAACACAGGATCTATTAACAAGCAAAGAACATATTTACCCACAGGTAAAAATAATAACAGGAACAAAGTTTAAAAGACTTGTTTTTTCCTTCAAAAACTTCAACAGAATGTTACAAGTGAAAGCTGGGTAAAAATCATCTCTCCTTGGAGAAATATGGACACAGAAAAGGCAAACATTTAACTGTTGATTTTGTACTTGCAGATGTGGGTTTTGTGAATGGGAACATTTGCAATAAGGAAAGCCAAGGTTTGGGTGACCCCTTGTAGAATTTTGGTTCATTATCCTTGACCCGACTGACAGAAATATTAGCAGTGGGAAATAAAACTGCTGGTTTAGTTATTTAAAAAATGAAGTCATTTATTCATATTGAATATATTTTCTCCTTCCAAAAGTCCTTCCATCTGTGGGTGAATGCGTGAGAGCTAATTAAATTGGCAGCCAGAGCTCTGTTCTTCTCATTTGGAGGACCTTCATCTCAAGCTAGAAGGGTTTCATCCTCCAGGACCTCGTTACAGAAGAGGGAATGGGACTGAAAATGCAAGTGAACTTCAGCTAATCATGTCATAGAGTTCAAAACAGGGATGGATCTCATAAAAAAATAAAATAAAATAATTAAATGTGGATCACCACAATCTGTCTTCAAAAGGAATAAAACTGGTCTCCTGAACACAAAGAGGTGGTTTCTGCAAGCTGGAGCTGGCAAGAGGCGTTTGGCAAGTCCTTTGTGTACCTGGAAAATCCTGGTGGAAAGCCTACAATTGTCACTGGGTACCTGTCAGGCTTCCACCACCTGTCCTTCTCACCCTTGCCCAGATGCCACCTTGATACACGGCATGCAAGCCTGAGGCTGAATTCCAAAGAGGCATCACAGATCTTGTCCTCTGTTAGGACGAGAGGAAACAGCCTCAAGTTGTGCCAGGGGAGGTTCATCTTGGATATTGGGAAAAATTTCTTCACAGAAAGGGTTCTCTATGCCTGGCACAGGTTGCTCAGGGGAATAGTGAAATAACCATTCCTGGAGGGATTTAAGAGATGTGTGGATGTGACACCTTGGGGACATGGGTTCAGTGGTGGGCTTGGCAATGCTGTGGGAATGGCTGGGCTTGATGATCTTAAGGGTCTTGGACAAGCTAAACTATGGGATTTGATGTCCTTACGGGTCTTTGCCAAACTAAATGATTCTGTAATTCCATGATTCCGTAATTCCATGATTCCATAAAATGCAGGTTGGGGCTGTGGCCAGCGAGGAGGAGAGGGCCTTCAGCACTGCAGGGAGGAGGGGAACAGGCTGATGATTGTACAAACTCTGTCCTCCACAGGGACTGAGCTGCTGTGTCAGTGCTGTGGTGGCCCTGGGGACCCCTGGGGTCCCCTCTGCCCGTGGGCAGCCCTGGCAGGCAGTGGGACCCTGGTGCTCCTCATCACTGAGGGGAGTTACATGGGGCTGCATTTTTTTTTCCTAATGCAAAGCACCTTTTGACCTTCAGTAAAAATTAAACACCCAGAGGGATTGGGCAAAGCAGATTTTAATTTCTAATAGGAGCGAGGACACTGTTGCCTGTATTTTTACAAAGGCCCCGAAGAGCTCCCTTGCTATGTGAGCAAGTTGGCAATGTATTTTAATGTATTTATTTGATTATGCATTCATTCTTTCATTCATTCATCTATTCAGTCATTCATTCAGACACTTGTTCATTCATCCCTGTCCCTTTGCAGGAAGAGAACATAAGCCAGCAGTGGATACTTCACTGTCCTGATTTACAGCGACGCCTCTGAGTTTGTATCAATAAATCTCTTTGGCCCTCCTCAATCCAGCATTATCCCTCATTAGTGCCTGGGATTTAAAAAAAGGATTAAAAATAATATCAGATTATAGATAGATGCATAGATATGTGTATTGGTTGCAGGGTTTTGATTAAAGAGCTGGGTTGCTGGTGGGTTTTTTCCCTTTATTTAGGTTCTCTCATATTCACAGCTCTCAGACCTTGCAATTATTTTCACAAACAATCCCTGACTTTTTATTAACTGGCCCAATAAATTTGCTATCAGTGCTGGACAATAAGGTCCCCACTGCCCTCCCACTGCCTGCCCAGTGTCTGTTGATGTCAAGGGCAGCTCCACTAAACCTGACTCTCATGTTTACCTTCCTTGCCTCTGTGGGATCTTTAGGTATTTTTGCCTCTGGGAAATATTTATTTAAAATAACCCTACTCCAGCTGTGACTGTAAGGGTTGTTTTTAGAATTGCCTCCCCATCACTGTTTGTCTCAGCCCAAATATGCACATTTTATCTGCTTCTGAGTATGCCTTAAACATGGGAATATATTCTCTGAAGAGGAATAAAATGAAGGGGAGCTACTGCTCGAGTTGGGATTACTCACACTCTAAGAGCTCCTGGAACAATTTTTCTCCCATATCTCTGAAATACCCTTAATTAATCTTGCAGACAACTTGCAACATAATTGTGTCCCTAAACTGTTAACCTTGAAAAATATTTGACAGTGTACTAACATCTCCAAAACTTGTTATCATAGGGAATATAATAAATCCATAAATATCCTGGTTTCTCTCAAAAGGCCCAGAACAATTCTTTGTTGTCAGTCTTTTTTTTTTTTTTCCCCCTTAGTTTTATTTTTGACCTGGTGGCAGGAGATGCAGAAGGGAAAGAGGGCATGTTAGGAAAAAAAAAAAAAAGGTAATTTGGAAGAAAAGGTAGTTATCTATTATGCATAACTTAGTGGTTTTTATACAAAGGAGATGTCCCTTGCATTTCTTTCTCATTTGCATGTCTTCAGGGCACCAGAGGACAGAGACACTGGATGGCACAATCTGCCATCTGCAATCGGGTCAGAACTGGTCCCTGGTGAGCAGAAAAGACAACACTGCAGCCCTCGTAGAGCAGAGCCTGGACATGCAACTGCAACTTAAATAAACAACTCCTGTTTCAAAGGAATTATGATGTCACACAGGCTGACAATGTGCTGAAATGGCTGAGAAACCCAGAAGTTTAAAATGCGTGCCTTGCTGTGACACCGGTGACCTTATTAAAGCCATGGAAATCCCCCATAACAGGACAACTTTAATTACAGTTATTACCATTTCTCCTGTTGGTTGGTCCCCACAAGCTCTGTTATATTTAACAGTCTGGCATCGAGTGCTGTTGATAACAGTGACGATCCTTTCCCGGGCCTGTCTGCTGTTCTTACTCTGCTGCCATTGGAAATCATCAGGAAAAAAAATAATCATAAGCTTAAAAAAGCTAAAGCAGACAGGCTGTTTCAGATTATTTCAGTATGTGTGTTGCTGCAACAGCCGAATGTTCCTGTTAAGACCATAGTCTGATTTTCCCCCTGAAAATCAGGTTATAAACAAAAGGATTAGCAATAGGCAAACCTGGGCAGAGAATTTAGATCTGGGTTCAAATATGCACTGGAAATTATGGAAACCCTTTGGTTTGAGGCCTTCTCTGTTTAAAGAAGAGGGGTTTTTTTTCTAAATATATGTATCCTTGATGTATTTTTGTATCAGGGATTAACTATGTGGCTTAGTAGAAAACAGAAAAGGAGATCGTTATTTTACAATTCAATTTAGAGGAATCTGGAGGTTGGGATCAGAAGGGAAAGCAAGAACAGCAGCATTTCTTATAATTTCCCCATTAGAATATACTCATTTCCATACTGCTGCTCCATCCTCTCCTGTGTGTTTATAGGTGTTATTCTCATATTGGATCAGGAAGCCCAAAAAGCTTGAAAAGAGTGAGTCTGTTTTTCACCAAAGGAACACTTTGTCCCTTCCTTCAGGCACACCTTCAGCTTGTGTTTGCTAATCTTCATATAAAATGGTAAAACTGTGCTGTTAAACTGACATTATTACAGGTTTGTCATCCTTTGAAGTGTATTCCAAGGCCCTGGCACAGGTTGCCCAGAGAAGCTGTGGCTGCCCCTGGATCCCTGGAAGTGTCCAAGGCCAGGTTGGAGCAACTTGGGCTATGGAAGATGTCCCTGCCCATGGGACTGGATGGGCTTTGAGGTCCCTTCCAACCCAAACCAGTCTATGATTCTGTGGATTTGGCCATCCCAGAGATGCTTTACAATCTGTGTTTTGCTTTATGGTGAAGCTTCAAGACAGGGCACAACTTCCACCCCCTGGAGCTCGGCAGGGCCAGCTGTGCTCAGGGTGGCTCAGGAAAACAGGGCCACTGCAGGGACATGGACCTGCACCTTCAAAGCTTGGACACAACCCCTTCTGCAGCATCTTCCAGTTGTGGCTTTTCCTCCCACATGCAATTCCCTCCTCCTGAATCCCCTTTAATGCAGGTTTTCAAACCAGCAAACAGCCAAAACTTCAAAATGGCCTAAACTTTTAAACTATCCAAAGTGTTAAAACATTTACTGGGAAAATATCAGGGCTGTTGTGTGTACACTGAGCATTTCCTCACCCGTGGTATTACATTTTGAAGTGCTGGATTTCCTCTTTGAGGGAAAGGTTTATTTGATTCACTCCTTTTCACATACTCTCAAAAGGAGCTTTTTTTTTTACTTCTCACTAAACAGAGTCACTAAACTTAGCAGGTGACTGAAATAAGTAAATGAAAGCTTTTCAAATATTTTAATTAACATTGCCAGACCACATTTGATCCGGCCATACTTCTGAGATTATAATCTGAATAATCACCAAACATCCAAAAGCCCAAAAAAAGGATGTTATTGAAAACCTTGTAGAAAGGCAGACATTTATACAATAAGTGCAATTATGATTTAGTACCCTACTGCTTGATACTATCACCTACCCTCTGATAACTGTGGCATCCAGTTGGGATATCCAGTGTTATCTTTTCCAGATATTATCACTTTGAGTGAAAACAAAATCAGGTGAAGGCATCTATTCTCCTCTTGACAGCCAGTTATCTAACCCTACCTGTTTCTTCTAGATATTTTCAAATCCACTTTTCAAGCACGAGATCTGTTTCCAAAGATTAGCAACCCCCTTTACAACCTGTTATTGGGGCTTTTTTTTTTTTTTAAACTTATTTCAACCAGCCTGTTCTAAAAATAGGAATTTCAGCAGCAAAATAGCAATTATATCGATATATTTCTGGCAGGAGTGTCTTTAGCCCAGGGATCTGTTAGTTTGCTGTCCCAGCCCCTTTGTCAGAGGTTTATTTATTTGCACAGTGTTCTGTTTGTCCTACATGTGGCACAGCTGCCTATTGAAGCCCCAGAGCAAAGGCTTTGGGGATTTCCCAACAATAAAGTTGAAATCTCTTTCCTGGTTAGTATTCAGCAACACTGGAACATTTAGCAGACATTTTTTCCCTTCTCCCAGCTTTCAATAGGCTGCATTTATCAGCATGGAGTAGCAATCATCATGTATTTGCTCGTGTATTTATATAAGTCAGCTGTATGATTCCTCATTATTTGCAATTCTTCCTTTAAAACCCCTTTGCTTTCTTTGTCTTCAGACAGGAAATTCTGGGTATACACGATGTGTGCATGTGGAAAGTGCTTTTTGGTGTACAATAAACATAGGAGTGTTATCACAGGTATTTCACTGATAGCTGAGTGAATTTATGTAACCCCTTATTTCATCCCCCAGATTTATTTGATGTTGGCATTATGGTATTAGATAAGTTATCTTTCTAAAAAAAAAAAAAAAAAGGATTGCTGTTTGTATCTCTGCACTTAAAATGACAGTTTCCTGCTGCAAGATGAATTCTAATGCTACTGGATTCTTGAGAAAATAATACATTCTGAAAACCTCTGAGTGGATCTAAGATCATCAAGCTGGGAATGGACAGAATGGCCTTTCTAAAACTGTGAGGAAGGACCATTCTTATTCAAAATGAGCAGGACCACCAGGATCTACTTCGAGTGGCCAAAGGAATTCGACTCCAGAGCCAACAGAGTTCCTGTATTTTGTCACAACTGAGCATTTCCCACCCTGTGAAAGTGTTCCTCTAGCAACATTTTCCTAGGGTAAAACGTGGAAAAACCACACTATCCTTGAGAAAGGCCTTGAGAATTTAATTCTGACAAGTCACAATTCGATTTATTTAGTGCTGCTTTTCTCGACCAGTTGATTGCAACTCCAAAGGGTTGTGAAAGGCAATTAGAAGACACAAGGCACTTAAAATCTTATTATCTCCTAAAATAAAATAAAATGTCTAAATCCTCCTTCCACTTGTACCATAATCCCCCAAGGTCACACCTGCAACCTTCTAAAACACACACACAACTACACCACAGGATTTAGAATTATGGTCACAGGGTTCATTTCACTGTCAAGAGAAGAGGGTATTAAACACATTATGCATTAAATAAAGGCCCACATGACCGGAAAAAGCAAAAAAATACTGATTTGGTCATTCAATAAATGTGCAAATTATGCATCTATTTATCTTCCCTCCTTATCTGATTGATTTGTCTCATCAAGTAATTAAATACGGTGCTTCCATAGTTTCATATCAAGCTACAAATTCATTTTTTTTTAATAATATCCAGTTCAGAAAAGCACTTTGGCACCTATCTGGACACCACTGTCTCTAACTGAATGGGCATTAACTGTCCCAGCTGAGTTTCTGGAATAAAATCCATTGATCTGTGTCAGTCAGGATCTTGAAAACTGAAGGCCTGAGGTTTAAAAACCCAGCCTGCTAATATAGTCTGCCATAATGCTAATATGCATTAAAATAAGCTGGAAGCCTTCCCTGGAAGTGAGTTCAGGCTCTGACAACCCCAACTCCAGCCTAAAATTCATCTGAGTAAACCTCAAAATAAACCTAAATATTTCCCTGGGCAAGACGAAAACACTGAGAAGATTATTATGATATTATTGTTGTTATTTTCATCTATCATTATTATTGTTGTTGTTATTATTATTACTATTACATAATCCTTTCTCTCTATCCAGTGGAATATCCCTCCTGGGGCTGCAGTTTGGGCTTTCTGTTTTACAGACCAAACAACAAATGCAGTGAAATTTGGATGAGCTGGGGAAAGCTCAGGAAAATGATTCAGAGTTGAATGGATTCATTCAGGATGTTTTCCCTGTTTTCTGGTACCTATGGAATTCGTGGAGCCCAGCTGAGCTATAATTATAAGACAACACTGAGTGATCTAAAAGTCCCCAAGGCAAAACACCCCGAGGAGGGGAAGGATCCTCACGGGGTGGCACGTGGGGCCACAAGCAGGATAAACGGGATTAGAGGGGAAATGGAGTTGAATATTAAGAACAAATTATTCCCAGCAGCAGGATGAGATGAACTAAAACAGCCTCCCAAAGGAAGGAATGGAAACGGTGCCATTCGAAGCCTCTAATGTCAAATTTGGCAAAGTGTTGGAAACACAGGGTGGAGAACAATTTCACATCTGCAGGGAGATGTGAGGACATCCTAAAAAAAAAAAATCTCCCTGATTCCCTGAACTTTCCAACTGCCTGGGAAGTTATTTGCAAGGAACATGGATAAGGTCCCCCAAATCCTGCACTGAGATATCTACTTATGCACATGGCAGATCACTGTGGTTGTGTAGACTTAATTAAAACACTAGAATTAAATTTAAAAAATCTTTTTTTCCTTTTTTTTTTTCTTTTTAGATGTAGGAAATTCCCATAAACCAAGTGAGGTTATGAAAAAATAAGAGTATATTTGTTTAATGTTTTTCAAGAAATGCTTCTCCGTAGAGGCCAGTGGGGTAATTAAAACTACTTAATCTGATCCCTGGGGATCTTTCCATGCATATTTCCTATCCCAAGGCAGTTTGAAGCATAAAGTTGTTCAAAGCAAATCTGGCAAGAGGAAAACTGGAATGGTTTTCCTGATCAGATCCCAGTGGGATAGGCTGAGTGTGACTCCAGCTGTGTCAGCCCCGTGGCATTAAGGAAAACAGGGATGAGAAAGAGCAGGTTTGGAATTGCAAGGGTTAGCAGGGAGGAGGCATCTCACACTCTGGTGAGACATCCAGGGCTTAAGGAATAGGAGAATTAAGTCTGGCCTTTATTAAATCCCCAGTCCTGGTTTTTAATATGATCAGCCTGTTTCCTCGATTCCCTAAATCTTAGTCGGCCCCGTCACATCCCATTTCTGCGCTCGTACAGAAACACGAGGCACAGCTAAAGCTTTGCAGTCCTCTTCCTCCTGCCACTGCTGACAACTGAGATAATATTTCTTAGTGCTTCTAACAATGCAACTCTCTCTCCAATTCACTGGTTTTAGGCTGACTTCATTAGTGCCTTCCCAAAGCAGCATTTTTCTTACTGAATTCAATAATTACGTCGCCGTTGTAACAGCAGGTTTGCGAGCCTTGAGACTGGGCTGTGTGGGGACGAGGCTTCAAAAGCCTCGGGGTGGTGGAGTCACCATCCTTGGAGGTGTTTAAGAGGAGATTGGATGTGGCTCTCAGTGCCATGGTCTAGTAGGCAAGGGGGTGTTGGGTCAAAGGTTGGACTTGATGATCTCAGAGGTCTTTCCCAACCGAGTTGATTCTGTGATTTTGTGGCTGGTGGCCATCTCACCACCTCAACCTCCACGTCCAGAGGGGAGAAACGAAATGCCTGCAACTCTTCTGCATGAACCAGGCACCAGCCTCTGTAGGAGCCTGGCTTGGTGCCCCAGGGAGATGAACTTTAACTTGGTCTCCTTCCCAAAGAGATGCCCTTTTAACCTTCCAGATGGACCAGCTACAAAGAGTCCCCAAAGACAGCACAGAGGGAAGAGCAGGTGTGACTCTGTGAATGTCCAGACTCATCAAGAGTCTCAAATTCAAGTAAGATTGAGAGAAACCAAAGGCAGCAGAGACAAAAAACTAAAGAGTGACAATATGAATCTTGCAAAAGAGGTGCCCCTCACCAGCAGGTACAGCCAACAGAAGCCTTGACGCTTCTCCTGCTCAAGTCAAAACTCCCACAGTGAGCCCGGGGCAATACTTCACTCCCAGTAAATTGTGTTACCTTTGTTCAGATTCGATCTGAGGAAGTTTGGAATGTCTGAAGACCAAATCCACAGAGGTGTTTGTTTATATGGGTGAATAATAAATGCTAAATGATGTAAATTATGCTTATACCACCAATCCTTTCCAGACACAACGAATTGGTGAGATCTGGTACCAGCTCGTACCAGACTTGCTGATGTCAGCATTGGCAACGTCTCATCCTTGAGCTGGAGGACATCCCATGAGAAAAGAGCTCCTCAGCTGGGGCAGAAGGATTAGGAGAAGTTATGGAGCAAAGAGAGAGTCGAAAAAAGCCTTGAAAATGGCTGGAGCTTTGCTGCAGTGCTGTACACAAAGGAAAGCAAACACACATGGCTTCGTTACACAGCTCACTGCACTCACCCACGGATATGCAATCCCTATTCCCTGGCCACACTCACTATCTCATCAGTGACTTCTGTCCAGGAAAGCCAATAAAATAAGGATGTGTGTTGCCAAGGTGAAGTTTTAAGACTTGCAATTTTAAATTTTCTATTAGGGATAAGGTAAGATTTATAGATGATATACTGATTTATAAATATGTTCAGACAGTAAGTATTTTTGGCCTTAGGCTGGAATCAGAAAGCTCAGTTTAAAGAAAGGTTTTTAAAGGTTTTGTGGTACATAAAATAAATCCAACTTATACTTTCAAAGATCCATCTGGCTGTATAAAAGATGATGACACTGACAGTGGGAAAAAAAATTTTTACTTATATCTACAATGCTCCATTATTTCCTCATTAACTGGAGTTTTAAAGGGAACAATATTAGTGCCTCCAGAGGACAAGCTATATAAACAAGAGCTACAAATTTATCTGTGCATTAAAATGAATGCTATGGTAACAGGTTTGATTGCTTTGGCTGCAATTTCAAAACCTAAAGGGGTGTATTATCCTGAGATAATCTCACCCTGGGGTCCTCATATATATTATATCTCATACCTCTAATCCTGGGAAACAGTGCCTGGATAATAACATCACCCCTGCCTTTGTTATAGCACAACCCAAACATGCCTCTTCCAGCTTCAGATAACGCATTAGTTAAGTGATTTTATTTTGATCACTCTGAACCATTAGTTTACGTCCGGAGAGCGTGTAAAGATTGATTTCCTTGGACAGCAGGAAGAATTTTCCCAGCAAGAGCCCAGTGCACGTGGTGGAGCGGGGACACTGCCATCCTTGGAGGTGTCCAGGGCTTGGAGAGGCAGAGCTGTGGCAGAGCCATCTGCTGCTGCAAAGCTGTGCAGTCTTGCAGGCCAGTTTTGTGCCAGGGAGGGTTATCAGTGCCTCGGGTACCTCACACATTGGACTCCAAGACCTTCACAAGGGGGACCTCAGCAGCTCACAGAACCAGAGAATATCCTGAGCTGGAAGGGACACGCAGGGATCATCAAGTCCAGCTCGTGGCTCTGCACAGGACCACACCAAAAATCCTACCAAGTGTCTGAGAGCATTGTGCAAATGCTTCTTGAAGGCTGAGTTGCAAACCACCCAACACAGAAACTCCTCCTGGTGTTCCAAGTCTTGCCGAGGTCCCTCCAAACCCACCATGGCACAGGCACAGCTTCAGGCTGCTCAGGCTGCACTGCTTTTCCAACCATCTGGGAGCAGCCCAAGTGGAGATGGTCTTCCAGCAGGCTGGGGAGTGTTTTTAGTTTTAATCCTTCTTTTAAAATCCCATGGATGTAGATGTACTGGAGAGATTAGGATGACTTTGTCCTGTGTCAATAATTTTCAGGCCCTCACAGCAATCCCACTGAAAACCCCACTGAAATCTGACCTGCATGTGCTGAGGGATGCTCTGTGCTTTGGCTGGGAGGTGTCTGTGGTGCACCATTGTTTGGACATGGCACTGCTCACCAGGAGGATGAGGAGGCAGGATCCAGCTCTTTGCACTGCAGATGAGGCAGGGCCTGAAAGGTTCACATCCCACCTCCCACAAAACCAAAATCTTGGAAGATGAAGGCATTTTCCATTCTCCAGGCCTGAGCCTTTCAGCAGCCAAACCTCCCTTGGAAGGATCTCACATCTTACAAAAGCTGAAGGAAATCAGCATCTCAGCACATTCACCTCATGACACGAATTAGTCAATGAAGCAGCAACAGCCATTTTTCCTGCCTTTTTTTTTTTTTTTTTTTTTTTCACTCAGCCACAGCTGTCCTCACACTGGTTATTGCAAACACTATAATTCCCTATTAGTCATTTTCCTGGATGAGCTGCAACACACTGGCACTGGGGAGTGATTTACAGGTGGAGATGGTGAGACCTTATTAAAAGAAAATGCTTTTCAACGTCTACAACAAATCCTCAGGGTAAGCAAAGACCCCCCAAGGTCCCAGTCAGCTGCTGAATGGCTTTTATATACAGTTCCCAGGATAAATTGCTTCTGAGCATGCCTTCACTTGTCACTTCTGTTGAGATACTTTTGAATGTCATAAACTCCTACATCTTAAAGCCAGGTGTTGAAAGAATCCCTATTATTATCACTACATTGTCAGCGACAATAACAACAGTTAATAAGTGATGATGGGGACATAAATGTCTGGTTCCTGTGTACAGCTTGTCATTTGCAGTCAAATCTAACACTGCCAGAGGAGTCTTTGGAGTGAATGCTGGAAAAAATGGATGTCTTCTGGGAACGGGCTCCGTTAAAAAGGCATCCATGTTTAATTCCACTTAATCATTTCTAACTTAAATGTGCTCATAAAAAAATAAATCTGAGCACGTACCCGTGTGCATTAAAGACTTTTTAACTTAAAAGGCCTGTCCCAGCCTTCAGCATGGTGAGAATGGAGGCTTGGACACGTTGGTTTGGGGCAGTGCTACCAAAGTCTCCCTCAGGGGGGGAATCAGCAGCTTTGACTCACAATTCAGAGTGAAAAAAAAAAAAAAAAAAGGAGGTGGCTGGTATACTTGTTGCCTCTGCTCTGAACACAATATCACAGAATCAACTAGGTTGGAAAAGACCTCTGAGACCATGGATATCACATTATTCCAGTGCCTTGTTGCATTGTGGCTTATTTGCTCTCTGTTTTGTACAGGTTAAAATCAGGGACTCGCAGATATTTGCCCCGGAAAATTGTGGGTTTTTGAGCTCCTCATGCAAAAAAAAAAAAAAAAAAAAAGGTTAAAAATGGGCATGAAAAGGAATTGCTTATTACACCTGGGTGAGACACGTCCTTGCACTTTGGTTCATCTGTGTTCCTGGGCTTTCCAGGTCTTTTAAACACCTTTTGCAGGAAATCCCTTTCCCTTATGCACACTGTGTATATTTTGCCTCTTACAACATATTAAACAGCCCATGTAAGAAAAGTAGATGAATTATTGATTCTGTACAGGAGAGAACAGGGGGGAACAGAGAGAATATTCCATGATGGGATAAAACAACCACAGGTTTCAGGAGGTGCCTGGGTAAGCAGCTCTCTAAGAAACCCTGTGGTTTGTGGCTCAGCACACGTTGAGTTGATCTCAGGTACTTTCCTGCTCACTGTGGTTACCTCAACCAGGTTTTGAGCCTAAGCTGATACAAAAGCTTCTACAAATTATTTAAGTGGAGAAGTTCAGCTCTATCTTTAAATGGGAACTGCAATCCTTTCCTTGTTGTCTCCAAAGGACAGGGAGGTCCAGGCTTCCCTGCTTCATTTTGATCTCTTTGAAGGACTCATTGGCTGAATTTTCAGCTTCTTCTTTTTCTTTTTTTTTTTTTTTTTTTCCCCATAAATTATTCCTTTTGGCTGGGAAGGGAGCCACAGTTTTTCCATATTAGTCTGTATTTTCCCAGCTCAGCTAATTTTGCATAAACATAAGCTCATTCCTACACGACTGGAGGGCTTTGTACCTAAACCTTGCCTCCAACTGACCACAGGTAGATCATCAAGCCAGGCACCAAGTCAAGGAAAGCAGCAATTCTGTCCATTTGAAAAAAAAAAAAAAAAAAGTAAGATATGGATCTTCCTCTTCCAAAATGTACCTTTTTCTACCTTTTGAGAGTTTCTTTTCTTTTTTTGTGGACGAGGGTCAAAGCCCATTTTGTCCAGCAGTGCAGCCTTTGTGCTTTGTTTTGTGTCAACTTCATGTAACCAGTTCTTTTCCTTTGACTGAAGTGGAACATCAAACTGAAAATCACTCCTTTATCTATTAAAGTGTGAGTCAGGCAAAAAAAAGAAAAAAACTTTTACACTTTTTAGGAAATAATTGGGCAAGGCTGTAACAGGACCTCCTGAGAAAATCATGGTAACGGGCTGTCCTGGCCTGCAGACCAGAGAGAGGAAGATTGTTTCATGAAAGCTTTTAAACAGCTGTATCTGCAGCCTTCAGGTGAGCAAATTTCGTGTGGGCAGCAAGGAATAAATCAAGCACTTACATAATTTTTTTTTTTTTAGTCTGTATTGTTCCTGTCCCGAGCTCCACGATTTTTAAACATCATTTGGAGCGTCTCAAAACTTGAAGTTATTTTTGTCCTCGAAGAAGGAGCTCCGACATAAATAGTTGTTGCTAATGTATTATAAACTAGGATTATCTTAATTAGGGGCTTCACAAGAAAGTAATGACTATTTAAGCCCTGAAAACAAGCTAATTATTTTGTATCACATTGTTGCTACCGCTGTCTTCAGTTCTTCTTAAGGTGACTGTTCAAAAAGATGTATGGCAGACATGCTAATTAACAGATTTCTTGTCATCGTGTTACCCGTTTTTTACAATATATTAAAATTCCTCTTTTATGTAACATCTCACATATATATACATTTCTGCTCAGGTTGTTTGACAGCCTGACTCACTGCTTTTTTAAGCTTACAACACCATCAAAGTTGCTGGGAGAGCTGCACAAGATCCAACAGTCATTTTTTTCCCCAAGGCCCTGCTGAAAAAGCCAATATTTTTTTTATTTATGCCACGCAAGTTTTGTAAATTCCTTCTATTTAACTTCATCACAATCCACTTGAAACTGCTAAATAAATCCAAATTAATAAGTAAAATTTGAGAACCTAAGCTCCCAAGAGGCAAGACCCCTTCAACAGCATCTAAACCCCTCTGGAGCATCTCTTCCCAATATCCTTTTCCTGCCATTCCATCCCTGCACAGTGTTGTTGGAGCTTCTGTTGAATACCATGAGTCAGGAGTGGAAAGCCCATAATTTTTCATGTTTCATATAATGCAAGGAAATGTAATTTATGGCAGCTTTTCTGCTCCTAATGTGTTTGAAAGCATGTGGAACATCCAGCATTTAATTCTTACCTCTGCTTTCCCCTTTGCTGTGCATAATAGTGGCCTTTCCTTTAAAATCACCTTTTGCATTTCAGTTCCTCTCTTCTCACCCCTCGTGTTCAACATTCCCTCACTGCTGCAGCCTCCCATTGTCTGCACACCCCGTTCCTTCAAACACCTTCACGTGCACAAGGTGCATCACATCCACATTCCCAGATCTCACTGGTGTATTTGCAATTAATGACTCAATTTATCCTGACACACCAACCCTCACAAAGTGACGACAAATGAGTCCTGATTAGAGAGCTGATTTCCATAAAAGAGAGCTGGAATTGAAGCAGATGAATTCTCAGCTCGGCTTTTAACTGGCACTGGCTCTGGTTCATCCTAAATTTCCCCTGGTGTTTGTTAGCCAATGGAAATCCCTACAGCCCTGCCTTGGAAAGAAAAACAATGAAACTGATAAATGGAGAGATACATAACACAAAGGTATATAATTTCAGTAAACACAAATATCTCTATTTTAGACTGAGGAATGCAAGCACACGTATCCTGCTGCAAACCAAAGGGCTGACAGCAAATGACTGCACTATTATTAAGCATCCAGGCAGTTTCTGCTGCTAGGTATTGTCAAATCCCAATTATTAAGCTTCATTAGAGAGCTGGTGCCTTTAAAAGGATCCCAGTGAATGCCCTAGATGAAGGCCCTTCACTGAGGACTCAGAGTGTTCCAGCTCCGCAGCATCCCCGCTCCGGCTTTTTTCCATCTTGAATTTCCCATGGTGTCATCTTATCTAATCATTGCCTGGTAATGCTGGCTCCATAAGAAATCTTCCACAGAAAATGAGAGTTCATACATCTGTCTCCTGCTGAAAATGCTCATGAATAATGGCACCAGCCAGCACGAAAGCAACGAGCAGCTCCAGCTCTGTGTGAAAGGCAGGAGGCTCTGAAGGGACGGAAATTCCATTTTTATTTTAATTTTGTATCAGGAGCATCCTCAGGACCAAGTTGTCCAAAGCACTTGAAGGAATATTAAGGGGAGGGGGAGCAGGGAGGGGGCACAGTGAATTATATTTTTCTTCTCAGAGCAATATTTACACAGCAGTTACACCTTCTGTGACAGGGTGGGAACAGTGACAACACTTTTTGTTTTGTTTTTTTTTTGCACCCCTGAAGTAAATCTCTGCTGGTGGAAGCCCCTGTGCAGCCCTTGGTGAAGTTCACCCCACGTCTGTGTGCTCCACACACCCATTACACTCCCATTTTCCTCTGACATTCCCATCAACTGAATGTCATTGTCACTTATTGCTGTCATGGCTGGATGGTTGTTAATTTTATGTTCAGCATTTTGATGGTCAAGCAGATCCCAGCCTTCATTTCTACCAGGTATCGTCATCAGCTTCCTCCTAAAGCCATCTCAGCCCACTGGGCAGCCCTGGCAGACCATGGGCTGTGGACCCTCCTGAGGTGCTTCTGCCTGATGAAACAATTAATTTTTTTGAAGTCTCTTATTGACATTGTGATCCCAAGAGCATAGCATGAGTTAAATATTTGCTTATTATAATTGCACATTTCACATGCTGGAAGCAATTTCTGCTATTTTATTGCTGGGGTGATATTCTGCACCGTGGAGCTCTCTTTAATAAGGAATCAAATTCAATCAGACTTGAGAACTATTCATGTGAATGACTACCATTACTTGGTATCATCTGTAATGCAATAAACTGAGTGTTTGATATAATGCTGTTATATTAGGGATATGCATAACCCATTTGTTATCCATCATTTGAATCACAGAAACGCTGGGATCAAAATTAATTACATTTTAGGGTATGTCTGAATTACAGATAATAAAAAAAAAAAATCAGTTTAAATGGGGTCTTTGGAGAAAAAAAAAAAACACAACAAAACAAAACAAAAATATAGATGTGATGCTGTGATCTCTTTTGTAAAATAGCTTTTCTTAAGGAGCTGTGCATGTCTCCACACAAGTTTCCTCACTGCCTGAATGTTTTCCATGGCAATTCTGGCTACAGGATGTGGCCTTTCAAAGAAATATTGCATGGTATGAAAAATATCACATCAGCTTTCAGAAGGGAAAACTGAAAAGAACTTAGAAAAATAAAGGCATTTCCAAGTCAAATATTTTATAAGAAGTGGTACCCATGGGAGCTTTCTTCATAAATACATAAAAGCAGCTTTTGGGGAATGCCCATAATTGCTGCATTACATATTCTTGCACTTGGCAAACTGACGCCTGTATTTGAAAAATAAATCAATTTGGGCTTTTCCAAGCGACAGGGAATATGTTTGTGTTGGGTCACAGCGATGACTGATGCACCTCAGTAACTTTGGGATCTTTGATAAGTTCACTGAGAATGGCCTTTGTCTCCAAGCACAGCTACACCCCAAATGGGACACGAGGCAGTTGCACAGGACGTGGATCTGCCACTGAGCTGCATCTTCCTGAGGTGTATTTATAGATCTGTAAGGTGTGAGGGATCACAAGGTGAGCCAGGAGGTGGAAGTGGAGCTGGAAGCTCAGCCCTTAAGGGAACATGCAGTGAGCACGTCCCAGTCTTATGGGAGGGGAAGGGAAAGAAAACAAAGGAGCCACAGGGATAGAGGTCAAGTCCTGTGGCCCCAGAAGAGGAGCAGGTATAGCCTGGGCAGCGCTGAAAGAGCTCCTGAATAAAGGGCAGGGAGCACATCACGCACAGAACAGGAGTCACTTCAAAGGAAACTCTCTCTTCTCATCATGACAAAGGGTTTCATGTGTGCAGCTGGAGCAGATCTCCAAAGAGGAGCTGTGGGAGCTGATGGACAGGGCCTGGATCCTGGGCAGGGGGTCACCTCCAGCAGCAGGTCCGGCTGCTCCTGCCCTGCTCCCTCCTCCCACCTCCCCCTGCTCCCCTCTCCACACTCCAAACGGGAGCATTCTTGGTGTCTGCTCCTGACAAAGCCCCCTTGGAGTGCCCTAATTCCACACAGGGAACGTTCAGCTCATGAAAAGAAGGGTTAGGGTTGGATCAACCGCAACACTCAGAAGCTACGACTCACATTAGTCATATACGGGCAGTATTTTGGGGTTTGGGAGCTTTGAAATATCTTTGAAATATCCACTGGATTTACCAAATGGTTTCTAACCTGTCCTGAGTACTCAACGTTTTCTCCCATTAATCCTGCACATCTAAGTCCTGTGGCTCCCTTTAAACTGGTTTTCAGAGAGAATTTATTGATCTCGTCACTGTTTCTTCACTGAGTTACTTAAGCAAATTCAAAACAGAAAGAAGAAAATAGTTTCCTGCTTGTATCGGCATCCTGGAAGAGTCTAAAATCCAGTGGAATAATTCTGTTATTTTGTTTGTAATAATTCTGTCCCCCCTTCTTCTAAATCTTCACAGTTTTGGTAATTGCCTTCCACGTGGGAGTGGTCAATCCTAGTGCAGCTGCCAGGACTCTCTGATCACATGCAAGATCCAGGTTTCCTATGAAATCTTCCAAAAATTACAGTCAGGGTCACCCATTAGAGAGAATTCTGGGAATGGTGAGAAGAAATTTTAAAAGCCACTGAAAAAAACCCACATAATCCTGGGTGTGTTTGCTTACAGTTCTGGTTTATACATATATTGTGGACTTTCAAACTCATTTATTGGCTTTAGTGACACGAATAACCAAGGGCATGATTTATAATGATTTGTCATCTGGTATTAGATTATGAAAAGTTTAATTAATTTTTCATTAGCCATAGTTAATGATGGGCTTGTTAAGCATCTTGAGGTGAAGCCAAGAGCTATTAGCTGTATTAAGGACCAGTTTCAAGAAAATTACTCCTTTTATAACCCCCAAAATGAGTTATAATGTTATTTTCCCCTTTCAGAAAAGTGTTATAAGCTATATAGATATACTAATATCTATATAGAAGACAGGCCTTGAGGAAAACTGATCATGTAATAATAATTATTGATCACTTTTCACACCAACTGAAATTTGATCAAACTTCTGGAGGATTATTCTGAAAAAGACGTCTTGTGAAATTAATTCTTGTACTTAAAAATCAACATATTGGTTTACCACATAACAAAGGACTGAAGTAGAATGGGTGATTATTTGGAGGAACTTCTCTGCTGCCACTCGACTTCTGCCTGTTGTCTCAACTGTCTGGCTTCTTAAAAGAGAAATTAGGGTTTGAACTGAAAATTTAATTGAAAATACCATTTAATTGAAAAATTCGTTTGTCTGTCCTGCTCTGTGACCCCTGCTGGGTGGGAAGGCTGAGCCTGACAGTGGCTGTTCTGTTTTGATCCATGACTCAGAGAACTTGCAGAACAATAAGAGAGATGTTTGAGTAATTAACATGAAAAAAGGTGGGGGGAAGAGAAAAAACTGTCATTATTTTTCCAGCAAACCTTCTCCTGATTTTCAGATAGGGGGGAATACATTAAAAAAATAAAATTAAAACTTCAAAAATAAGTGTCTAAACATAGAGTGCTGCAAGATGAATAGTCTTACAGCCTATTTTGAACAGGTGGGAGGACCAGGCCTATTGAAATCCCTGAGAAACGTGCTCGGTAACTCCAAACCCCGTGGGTTGGAACAGGAGTTTGGAAGCCTCGATTTTTAGCCTCAGTTTTAGCAAACCTACATTTGGTAAATTTGCTGTAAACAGCTGCATGAGATTATTGGTGCACAGCTGTGGATTCCCCAGCCCTGGAAGTGTCCAAGGCCAGGTTGGACGGGGCTTGGAGCAACCTGGGCAAGTGGAAGCTGTCCCTGCCCAGGGATGTGGAATTTGATGAGCTTTAAGGTCCCTTCCAACCCAAATCATTCTGTGATACAAAGCAGATACGCAGCAATATTTGGATGCACAAAGATCTTCCCATTTCTCTGGATTTCTCTGTGTGGGAATGAACCTAAACAAGCTCTTCCAGCTCGGAGCAGCCCACGGCAGGTGTGCCCAGCACACAGCGTGTCCCTGTCCGAGTTCATCCTGGAAAGGCAGCATTTCCCTGAGAGCAAGAACAGGCACTTTAAAAGCATAAAGACAAGTGTAAGACCCTCTAAATGTCTCGCCTGAGGCAATCTGTTTCCTTTCACAGGGCTGTTCCCGAAACGGGTCTGTGAGGACTGTTCTCAGCACTTCCCCGGCAGCGATGAGGGCACAGTTCTCACCCCAGATCCCTGCAGAGATCCCAGAAACACCGAGGGCTGCCGTGTCTCCCACATGTCCCAGCCTCTCTGCCCTTCCCATGGGATCTCCCACCTGTCCCAGCCTCTCTGCCCTTCCCATGGGATCAGGCAGCCATCCACCCCGACCTCTGCCAACCCCACCACGAGCTCTTCCCAATGAACAGCGCAGATCCTACACCTCTCCAGCAGTGATGTCACCACATCCCACCCCAGAACTAAGGTCAGGAGCCCCACATGAGTCCCTGCTGATGCACTGCAGAGGTAGAACACGAGTTTGCAGGACCCTGGAGCACCAGGTGTGGTGTCCCATCTGTGGCAAGGCATCCCTGAAATGATTAATGATGATTAAATACATTTGTCCATCTTTGATTTTTTTGACCTAATAAAATCAATGTATATATATTTGGTCAATACAAACATGTAGTCAATCTAAATTAAAAGGCACAAAGCATGTGAGTGGAAAATAAGTAGTTTGCTTCTCACAGCTCTTCAGTGCAGTTACCTTCACATCCAGGTGGCTGAAGAGGATGATTGGAGGGGGCGGAAGTTGAGGTGCACCAGTTACCACAACCCTGAACTGTCTCACCAGCTCTTTGCTTGATGTTACAGCCTTAATAACCCTCCCTTAACTCAGGACTCTGGCAGGATTTGAGATGCTGATAGAACTATGCAATATTAGAGCGAAGTCTTGGTGACTTGTTTTATGGAAATTATAGGCTTTTATTCCTCCTGTTAGCAATAGAGGTGTCTGTCTGTCATTTGTTAATCAGTCTTTACTGGATAGTGGTAACAGAAAGAAAGGAATTGCAGATTTCAAAGCTAAGAGAAATAGGGGAAATGGGTAGATGGAGGCTCCTGGGTCTACACTGTGCCCTCCTGGACCTGGGAAAGGGAATGTAGGGCACATCACCTCTGCAAGAGCAACAGATCTTCACCCTCGTGCATCCTCTCAGGTCACTTTCTCCAAATCTCCTCGTACCTCTGCACCCACAGCTTACATGACCCAGTGAGAAGTCTTTGTGGTGCAGGGAAGTAAATTCCAACGACTCTGAAAAATCAGGGATCTGGCTGCTCGAAAGGCAAATTGCTGAGGTTCTGGGGAAAAGCAATTCCAGGTGGTTCTAACGAAGTGATGTTCTGTCCAACAACACTGGGCAGAAGCTGTGCCTGTGTGTCCACTCAGGGAGCATAAGGATGCTACACCACAGCTTAGGACTTACTCAGCTGCACAGATGTCGGGCACAAACCAGTACAATATCCTCAGGGAGGGGGGGAAAGCATGTTATGACCTATAAACCACATAAAAGAGCAAAACTCGGAGACAATTCCACACGAAGATGGAGAAAATGTGCACTGCTAAGCTCCCAGCCTAATGTGCTGTCTGTATATTCCCAACCAGAGGACTAAATTTAGCATCCCCGCCAAAATGAGAGGGGAGAGACTGGAAACATGTCCCTCAGTGTTGATGCTGGCACTGTCCCTCTCACACGACCCATTAGCTGTTCTGCCCAGGGCTCGTGCCGAGGACAGACCACGGCGTTCCGTGTCCAGCACTTCCCAGAACGTGTCAGGCGCTGAAGGATGGGAGGAAAAACCCCAGCAGCAACACTAACACTGATGGGGGAATTTGTCATGGTGACACTGATGGTTCTGAGAGTCCTGCATGGTAATGATTGGTTTACAATAAAAATTACTGCAAATGCTGGATCAGAAAAAGGATGGTTCAGTCAATCAAATCGCTGTCAGCTGCAAATTAGGCTGCCCATCCCTAGGCAATGGAGAACATAATTGGCTTTGTCCATCGCTGGGTTTATTTTTATCTGTTCTGTTAAAGTCAGGCTCTTTCTCACTCGCACTGGCACAAACAGAGAAAAAAGGGTTTGGTGCAGAAAGGCTCTTTTGCTCCTTACACCTGCAATAAATGGGGCAAGTCACCCTTGAATTTCTAAAATTAGCCAAGGATTCTTTGAGGGACTGCTTTCTGCCAGAGTGAGGTTACCTTCCTGGGAGAAAGCCAGAAAAAGGAATATTTTAGCATATGGACTTCAGGAGCCTTAGACTGAACCACCTCCACCCCAAGTGGCCGACGCTCCAGTTCAATCCCCAGGGATTACACAAGAGGGGCTGGGGGAGGTGGAAACCTCCTCTAATCCTGTAAGAACCACAGCAGCTTTAAAACCCGCCAGAATTTGCTGCAGACAGGATGGAAATGCTCACATCCAGCACCTCCCTTGCCGGGGACCGATCATCCCGACACCGGCAAAGCGGCAGCAGCGTCGCTGCCGAACATGGGAATGTAAGGTGAGGTTCTGACTGAAATAACCACCACCAGGCTGCACTGGGAGCACAGGGGAAACTCAGAGCCATTGCTATCCCCAAAGTGTCGGGGGATATTGCTTTTGCTGCAGGGAACACCTGTGCTGCAGGCTGGAAGAGGAAGGATCTCCATCCCTGGCACGACTTACAATCGTCAGACAGTCAAGACTCTCCAGTTCTTCCAACTCCTTTAGCTGTCTATAAGCTCCAAATATCCCTACCTGTTTCCCTCCCTGTGCATAAATTTTAAGACCATGCCGTTCCCTGGGTGGCAGAGCTTTCTTAACACATTTCCTTGACACTGCAGGGTACAGTGAGACTCCAGAAAGGAGAAAATCCAGTGAAAAAAATAAATATAGCTGACTAAGTAGGAGGGGGAACAATGTCTGTCATCTTAACCTGTCTGTCATGTTAACCCAGAGAATTTGCTGCTCTACTTCCTTGGCTCTGCCTTTATCCCCCCTTAACTTTAGGGCGTTTGAGCATCACCTGGGTACCTGGGGAATCCAGTTCTGTAATAAAGACTTGGCTAAGAGATAGGGGCTTGGAGGGGAAGGTTTAACAAACCTTCATGTTGCACCAAGTGCAAAAGAACTAAGAGTAACTACTCACAGGATTATATTCATCAGCAAAGGTCAGTAATTCAGAGTGAGAACAAACTCTATAAGGCACCAATGGCCATAAAGAATGAATAATTATTTACTGCCTGCCTACTGCTGTAGGTTTATGTCCCAGTTTTGCCATCCTTTCCTTGCTGCATTTGTGCATGGAGGGCAGAAATTATGGCCCTGTCTCAGCATTGCACAACCAGGGGCTGCTGCAACTTGAAGTGTGAAGCAAAGGATGGGAAAAAAAGCTTAGAAGACGCATAAAATAATGATCAAGACTTATGAAGAGCTAGTGAAAGATAATTATTACTGTTATTGTAATTATTTTTATTGTTGTCGGTATTGATGGTGGTGCTGATTCTCATCATTATTATTATTAGGTAAGTGAAAATCATAGAAAGCAAGAGGTTTGCTTCCAAGACCCCTATTTGCCCCATTTCATCGTGGGATGTCACTAACCTGGTGCCCCAATTTCGTCTGAAAACAGTAGAAATAATTCTGGTGCACCAAAAAAATCCTCCCATCTAACCCCAGCAAACACAGCATCCTGTGCTGGGGGATCCTCCTGGGAGCTCTGGGGCTCAGGATGCTGCAGATGGGCTCGGGGTGGGTTTGTGCCATGGACTTTCACGTGACACTGCCTTTAGGTTGTCAGCAAAAGTCCCGCAGATTAGTGTCCCCTGAAATCTCCCTAAGCAGCTTTAACGTCCTAAAATGTGCTTTATGTGGATCACCAGGAAGACTGCACGAGACAAAACATTAATTATCGGTTAGGAAAACGGAATTTCCTTTCAGAATTCTGAGGAACAGGCACTCCCAACACTTGGGATGCGTTGTGGAGAGAACTTCACTCGTTTTTTTTTTAAAAGTCTGTGAAGAAAATTCAAAACGTGACCCCGCTCTAAAGTGCAAAATGAAAATCAGAAGCAAAAAGGCTTTTACCTTTCTGTGTAATTGAATCCAGCTGGCCTCCTTCTACCCTGCCTTGCAGTCATTTACAGATATGCAAATGGGGGGGGGGGAGGAATTGTGCCTTTTCCATCTGCATTGCACACCAGAAAATCAGGCAATGCCTGTGTTTTCCCAGGTGTTCCAGCAGTTTGGCCGTTCTGCTGGATTTTTTTCATGTTCTAACCCAGTTTAACAGCACAATATGTTTTAGTCATATATTTAAAACAAAGGAATCAGTCCCTACCTGGACAATACTGGTGATGTCCCTTTGACAACCTGAAAACTTTAACATCTGCAGGGTAGTTTTGGCAACCCCTGTCAGCACCAGGAGCAGCAGTGGGAGATATCTTGCAGGAAAAATCAGATTTTTGGGGATGCTGCAGAGCGAGGAGAGATGGGAGTGAAGCCAGTTTGGTGATTTCCCACTTCCCAGTGCCCAGTGCTGGCCCTGGTAGGACCCGTGGGCTGCACGGCAGGTCAGGAGCATCCTGACTGTGGCAGTGATGCAGTTCAGCGCTAAAACAACCCTGGCAGGGAGTTACAAAGGGCCTCACCCACCTTGTTCACTCAGGTTGGAGAATTTAGTTCAAGTTGGAGGGACTCTTCAATAGCATTTGCATAAGGCTGGCCCCAAAAGGCTCCAGCAGGCAGGGATGCTCCCCAAACAGCAGCTGCTTGAATGGCAAAAGAGAAGACTGCACTTCAAACAGTGCAATTTTACAACTTAATAATGCTGTCTTTAAAAAATTGAATAAGGGAGAAAAAAGATTTTGCACTAAACCCACATGAAGTCCCTAAGCAGCTGCTGGAACAGGTACCTGTTTTAGCAGATGGGGTACACCCCTGAAACCACTTAGGTGGTTTCTTGGGATCTTTTGTGGGGAAACACCAAATGCTGGGTCTGCCTTTACAGCTTCTTTAGAAAAATAATGAAAACTGCCTGTTAAAAATAGTAACCTTTGGGAGAAGAATATTGAGAAAAGAGATGAATTTATTAAAAACTGAGGTGGAGTTGCGGGTATGAAGAGGAATAATCACAAGTAGATTCACACACGTTAGTCACTGGTTGGAAGCTTCGCCGTGGAAAGTTTTTGCTTCTACAGTACCTTGCATGGAGGGAATCCTTGGCACTCCCATGGTGTAAATTATTATTATTATTAATCCTTATGTTAGACTATTTCCACAATCAGGGTAACCTCTGTGGGAAAGGCCAGAATCTTGCTGGGTGGTGACAGCAACTGCTGTAAACTTATTTTCATTGGTTTTTTTTTTTTTTTGGTTTTTTTTTTTGTCTCAAAGGGTTAACACAGTAAAATATAATTAGCCTCCAATTTTCCCGGGTCAGTTGTATATTTAGCTTGAAATCTCTACGTCCCTTTGGCTGCACCCTTTGCAGTGGCACCACATCACTTCAGTCTTCCACTTTCCCCCTCGCTGTCTCTCAGCAAGGAAGGAAGGACAAATCAGACAGCACCAGCTTGGAAATATGTTCAGAGTTTAACAGCTTGATTGCTGCTGACCACCCAGAGGACAGGTGTGACACATATTTATGGGCTTGATTTTAAACCAATATCCCTTCATTTCATTTATGAGTCCATTACATGTTTTATTTTGACAGTTCCACCGTGGTGTTCCCGCAGTCTCCTGGCCGTAAACTGCTCACAGTGGGATGTGGAGCTTATTATTTGGTGTGTAGGCACTGAGCACCCCACAAGCTGATGAACTATGTACAATTTATTCATTGGATTTTAAGCCTAGTTAAATCAACAGCTAAAAGGAAGCCTTGCTCACACTCCCTGGAACTGCAAACATTTAATACTGTAGAAGTGGGTAGGAAATGTTTAGTATTGTTATGGGTTTTACATTATATTACACTAATACTTAGGATTTTATCTATAGTCAAGAATCCCTATTCTCAGAGCTCTTTGTAACTCTACTTATATTGAGATTTTGCCTAAAATTCTGGTTTCTGGAAGGTGACTACCCTAGAAAATGGTGTTTCTTTCTTTCCAGCCAACTGGAGATGGAAGGATGGTACAGAGAGATTGAAAATGAATAGAAAATAAAAACACAAGAACCCTGAAAAATTGAAGATATGCAGAATCATCCGAGGATGTAGCTTTGCAGGCACATGGCTGTTTGTGTATCCATATATCCATATATATATATATAATTTCAAGATGATGATTTCAGCCCAAAGAGTTCAGAGCCTGGATATAAAATGCTTGGCATATGACTTAGCCATGCATGTACTGCTGGCCTAGAAACCTTCAGTTCTTTCATGTTGCATTTTTTATGGCATTATTTCTATTTGGATCTTGTTCCAAATGTGGTTTTTTTCAATGAATTTTCCTACTGTCTTTAATGACTATATATATATATATATATATATATAAAGGAGTATAGTATATGATTCCAAGTAATTTGTCCCTCAATATGAACAGCCACAGGAATGTAGGGTTTGGGGGATTCTCAGGGGATCACCTTCTCCAGCTGTGAGCCACAGGAATTGTCCTCTGCCATTCCTGCCACAGAATCTCTCCTGCCTTTTTAAAGGCCTCTTATGCCAGAGGCTCTATCCTCTCTGTCACAAACATCTTCCTAATACTTGACAATCTTTCTAGTTACAAATTAAAACCAAGTTCTTGTTCTCTCTCTGATGCTATTTATAGAGAACAAAGTATTCCCTTCATTTTTCAACATATTTTTCTATAATTCAAAAGGATTACCATCTCCCCTCTACTCTTCCATTCAGAACAATCCTAATTTACTCTTTCCTGACAGGTCTTACTTTCTAGACCTCTGATCCTCCTCGCACACGTAATGACTATCTGGATGTAGTTATCAAAAATGGCAATTCCCACAGCTCCCTGGAAAAGAAATTTGGTGTTATATAAAATGGCAAAACCCTTCAGTATCTGAAAAATGAAAAGCAGCCATTTTCCTCTTGAACAAAATTATATCAGACAAGGAAACAGGGAACTACTTCAAGTAGAGTAGCCACACTACCTGATTTCTGGTGGCAGTTTCCATTGCCCAAGTGGGAATGATCCCTGCCTGGTGGGAAAGACGGAGAGCAAGACTCTTCCAGAGGTCAGCTGGGAGCTGAAGGCTGGGGAAGACACACTCAGGTACTTCAGCTCATTCTGTCTCTCACTATTTAGTAATTTTAGCATAATAAAAATTATATTTTAAGTGCATGCTGATGTGTTAATGCACTAGAAAGCCAAGTGTTACGGTATGAGATGTTGAGGAGATCCACGAGTTCAAGACCCAAACCTCTTTCGCCGTTTTTACAGATGTACATTAGTCCACAACTTCCATTAGAGGGAAGTGGAATCAAGGTGAGTCAGCTCATCTTGAGCTTCACTGCTGAGCCCATTTCAGGTGAAAGATCCCCTCCTGTTCACCACTGGGGGCTACTGTAAGACTTGTGTCAGTGGCAGCAAGAGGAAAGGAGGGCAAGACTCATGAGAGGAGAGAAAGCATCATTGTCACCACCTCCTTCAGCTCTGTTGGAATCCTTTCTCTAAGAGATTAAAATGATTGTCCATCTCTTTGCCTCTGAGCTGAATGAGGAGGTCTGTCTCTGCCTTAAGTGTCCTCAAAGAAGAATCAGTAAAATCATAGAATTGCCTGGGTTGGGAGGGACCTTAAAGCTCATCCCAGTCCACTCCCTGCCATGGGACACCTTCCACTATTCCAGGTCACTCCAAACCCCGTCCAACCTGGCCTTGGACACTTCCAGGGATCCAGGGGCAGCCACAGCTTCTCTGGGCAACCTGTGCCAGGGCCTGCCCACCCTCACAGGGAACAATTTATTCTCAGTATCAAAACTCACTTTGTGCCAGTTTGAAGCCATCACCCCTTGTCCTGTCCCTCCATCCCTTGTCTCTCTCCATCTTTTCTGCTGGCCCCCCTCAGGTCCTGGGAGGCCACAATTAGGTCACCCTGAAACTTCTCTTCTTTGGGCTGAACAATCCCAGTTCTCTCAGCCTTTCCTCACAGCAGAGCTGCTCCATCCCTCTGACCATCTTGGTGCCTCCTCCGAACCCTGCAAGGGGTGGTGCTGACAGGGAGCTTAGGAAAGGGAGAAGAGGAGGACCTGGAGAAGTAACAGCAGTAAAGAGAAAATTCTGGCACCACCGGACTGAGCGGAAGTGTCACCACTGACATCACTAAAAGCAGCATCCAGACTGATCTGAAAAGCAATTTCAAATATGAGCTTCTCTTTCCAAACGAGCAGTAAGTGCTTTCCTTCACACAGAAGTCAGCACAGCAATAGTGCTTTCTATTACATTTTAAATTGATTGGCTTTATGGCCCAGTCCCGGGGAGTTGCCATGGCATGATCTCGTCTGGCTCATGTTTCTAATTCTGGCCACTCTAAATCCAGATGCCCTGGAAATCCATGGCACATACTGGAGGGTAATCTCCATTTTACTGTGCACAGGCAAAATATGGGAATTAGGGTGTATGGAAGATTAGCACACAAGGTGAAAAGAAAACCAAAGGGGAAATTGCAACAGCAAATGTTTAGATGTAGAGTGTGTGGGTGTAAAAATAAACCACAATGATTATTCCACAAGTGTTTCAGCTAAGAGAATTCCAGCCCTGTTTTTTGCATTAAGATTTTTCTGATGGGAACCAAGCAATTGCCATCTGAAGGTCTGTGATAGAGAGATTCAGAAAACACAGTTCAAAGTCCATGCTCTTCCTTTGTGTGCTTCGTGTTCATCCTTGTTTAGGACATCAAAACCTGCAGTTGTGCTACCAGGTGAAAAGAAGTCTCTGTACTGAATAAAAAAGCTTAAAAAAGGTGCAGTAGGTTGTGATGAAGGAGGAAAGGAGGTTGTAGACACATGGAGATTGGAGATTGGACCCTTCTCCCAGGTAACAAGCAATAGAACAAGAAGAAACAGCATCAAGTTGTGCCAAGGGAGGTTTGGATAGCATGGAAAATGTCTTCCCTGAAAAGGTTGTCAAGCACTGGAAGGGGCTGTTCAGGGGAGTGGTGGAATCACCATCCCAGGAGCTGTTCAAAAAAGGTATCAGTGTTAGGGACATGGTTTAGTGGTGAACCTGGCAGTTGGACTGGATGGTCTCAGAGGTCTTTTCCAGCCTAAATAATTCCATTATTCCAGGATGGAGCATGCAGAACTGCCCGTGTGAAGAGCTGAAGAAGCCCCTCTCAGTGCTGCAGGATGGGTCACAACTCCAGTTTGGTGGGAGGAGATCACTCTGAGAGCATCACTCTACCTTTGATCCCCACCTGAAATTCCAGCTGCTGTCAGGGGAGGCTGTGCATGCCCAGCCACTGCTGTACAGCATCCCAAAAAAGGCCAAAGAGGAGCTCGTATATAAGAGGAGTGTGGAGATTTTTGACACTTGGTATAATAAATATCAGCACATTTAGAAACAAATTGTGGGCTTACGTGGCTGAGGTGGGAAAAAAGCTTTAGCTGAGTCTGATTTACTAGGAGAAAATATCCAAAGCTGTTGAAACATTAGATAAAAAACTGATCTTGAAATGTCAGGAATCAGTGAGGATAACAGAACTGTCAATTTTGTCCTATTAAAACACCCTTTTATTTTGCCTCCTTTTCTCTTTTATTTCTAATAACAGCCCATTAAAACTGCTGCACTCAGAATTTGCTGGTATTTGCTGTTCTATTTTAATACTATCTATTAGTTCTTCCCTCCTTTCCTTTTAATATTTACACATATCATCAAATACTGGGCAAAATTTCTCTGCTTAAAAAAAAAATAAAAAATTCCCATGAGTGGAAACCAATTACACATAACTTGTTACTGAGGGCATGGCTGGGCTTTCTGTACAGCTCCAGAGTCCCACGGAGTTTAAAGTAGCTGAGGACACTTTTATATTAGAAATAGTCCACGCTAATATAATTGGGTGCATTGTTATTTCTTAACTTCATCTAAAAATAGCACATCGAAATCAGCTGGACTGGGAAAAAATCGGCAGCTATTCCATAGGTTAATAAATAACTGATAATGAAGTGACTGAGAAAAATTGTGGCCAGGAGCATGGGTTTGACATAAGAAGATTCTCCAGCCAGAAGGATTCCAGCTGGAAAAGCACAGTTTAAAAGTCTCACATTTCCTCCATGTCATGTGTATTCACCAGTGCTTATGCAGTCCAAATAATCTGTGCCTGTGCTTATGTGTGGTGTGTCAGATACTGGGAAGGGATGGAGAAAAGGAGCAGTCAGAAACACCTGAAGGCACCTCAGGGGCACCTGAGCCTTGGCCTGAGCTCTCACAGTCCAAACACGACCCTCCAGCAACCAGTGAAACCTCTGCATTGACTTGAGGGAGACAGGACAACCCCCTGCATCCAATTTGGGCCCCCTGGAAGGGAGGCTGAACAGCAAGAGAGGTCATGGTTCCTAAAACACCACTGGGATGATATGATATAGATTTAACAGAAGTATTTTCTTCCAAGGAAGAACTGTAGGTAAATTCCATCTGATGATTTTATTTCTCTGTCTGTGTCTGATAAATGAATTAAGGAATGGAGAGGGGAAAAGTGAAGCTCATAAGCTGCTTCACTAACTGCTACTCAGAGAAGACTCTCTATTCTGATTTTCCTCTATCAACGTACTCAAAAATGCTAAAATTTCTTCATGAATAATTTATAATATACAAACCCAAGACTGTTTGAGAGATTCCCCAAAAAAAAAGTGGCGGGAGGGGAACCCCGATATTGAATACATTTATCTGAAGACACCAGACAAATAGAAACCTCTGGGAGACAAGTAAAGGGGTCACCAGACCAGTGAAGGAATTTTAAGCTCAGCTTTGAGCCCAGCCCAGATGGATGGCACGATGAAGTGTCTGCCTCGTGCAGCCTCTGCAGCTGGGAGTGTTTCTGCCCAGGACCGCTCCCTGTGTGCTGGAGAGTTCCAGCCCTGTATTTCCCACAGCCCAGAGCTCTGGCCTTCCCTCCTAATTCCAGGATTTCCACGTTACCCTGCAGGGGCCCCCAAAGGCAGGATGCCCCCTGGGAAGCTCTGTCTGAGCCGTGGGCTGTGCCCTGCACCTCGGCAGGGGCACAGGGGCATCTCTCCCCGGAGCACGGACTGGGCAGCTCTGCCAACCCAGCGCATGTGGGTTTTGCGTCACGGATTAATCACATCCCAGCCCTGCTCGTGCCTCGCTGCTCCCCCTCCCACACTTGGGTTCCCACATGTTCTCCTGCCCCAATAATTGGCAGCTGGAGGCGACTCCCCTCCCCAGGGAGCTGGGGGTGAGTGCCCAGCAGGAGCTTTTAGGCAGGGATGCAGCTGGAGCCCAGGCTGTGTCCAAACCCTTTCCTCACTCGAATCCAGAACCTCTAAACTATTCCCTAGCTCCGACAAAACAGAGAGAGCTGGGAAGCAGCTCCCATCTATAATAATTACAAGAGAGTTTCCCTTGCCCTTGCACTATTTATTGCTTTTGCCCTTGCTATAGATTGCTGGAGACACAGAGACTATTAAAGCTCGGAATATTTCTTTCTGGACAGGCAGAGAAAGCTTTGGAAGAAAACTCCCTCTTTCTCTCCACCATTGCCACTTGTGTTGGAGAGGGAAGGGGCTGGTTCACACTGCAGGCTGAGTGGAGCATTGAATGCCTGCTGTGCAGTGACTGCAGTGAGGGGAACGTTCGCCTCCAGTGGAAAGGGAACGCTGTGAGGATATCTCAGAAAGGTACAATGGCAGTTCAAGTATCCTTTTCTAAGTTGTGTCTCTTTCTCCCTTATTTTCACAAGGCTGTCAGGGGGGAAAGGTGCATTTGAGTCATTGCAACTGAGGCTGGGAAGAGGCAGCCGAAGGGCACCTGCCAGCTCCCACCCTGCTGAGATGCATCTCCACCGACTCCACAGCTCCAGGATGGGGTTTTGCAAGGAAATAGCTCGCTTGCCAATAATAATAATTATCATTAATAACCGAGTGACGTCCTAATCTTGGTTACATCAGCTGTAGCCTTCGCTGGAGCTGCTGCCAGTCTCCCTCACACCAGTCGTGTTCTCAGCAGGGTGTGTGGAGCAGGGACAGAAGGGCCGTGAGCTGCTGTGGCTGGAGGGAGATGCAGGGCATGGCCCGCGGTGACTTCTGTCTCCTGGCTGGGGGGACAAGAGGACACGGCCTGGACAAACCCTGTGAGAGCCTTCTCTGCGGCCAGCGGAGACTTCTCACCCCTCTGGGAAACTGCGGGGACGGAAAGGATGGAGCGGGAGGTGCGGGGTGATTCCTCTCCTCCCCTGGGGCATCCCGCAGGGCTGCCCCGTGCCACAGCCGGCCGGGGGTGAGGGCAGGGGCGGCACAGGGGTGTCCATGGGCAGGGGGTCGGCCCTGCCTGAGGGCAGGGGACCCGGCGGGGTGTCTGTCCCTCCCCGCAGAGCCCCGCAGCGCTCGCTGATCTGCATTCCAGGGGCATCCCCCTATTCCCAGCCCCCTCTCTCCCTCCCCTCTTCCAGCCCCTCTGCACAACCCGAAGGCAGGAGCCCCTGGCAAGGATAACGAGCGATATTCAGTGGCATTTGGGAAAGTTGCAAGGTCGGGGCTCCCCGCCCTGTACTCCAGCCCTGCCCCACGACCAGCACCCATGGGGAAGGGGATCTGCCCCCCAAAACACAGCGGGGTGCGGCGGGGGAGCTCTCAGAGGTCGTTTTTCTGAGTTGCTGCAAAACCGCTGTGCGAGCTTGTTACAAGAACAAACTGTTGTGATTTCCCCTCTCGCCCTTTCTCTCCGCCTCCCCCCGCCCCCCATCCCTGAAGGGGGGTGTCAGTGCACGGCGTCTGCCGGTCCCCCATGTCGCTCCCGCGTCAGAAAATGAATGATGCAGCAATTTAATTAGGAGGGAGCGGTGCGTCCATATTGCACCGGTGCAGGAGAGCTCGGGAGCCGGGGGAAAATGGTTCGTGTCCGCGGGCGCGGACGCTGCGCCCCTGCCCGCGCAGAGCGGCCCCGGGGCGGCGGGACCCCCCGGGCCCCCCGGGACCTCCTGCCCGCACCTGCAGCTTTGCCCCTCAACTTTTTGCTACCGAGCCGCTGTTCCAGTTAAGTCTCCTCCCGGCCGGGTCACCCCGCGGTGCGGGAGGGGAATTCGGGTTCAAGGCGACAGCCGAGAATGGCGAGGGATGCTGGATGCCCCGGGAGTTCCGCGGCTCCCGCCGTGCGCGGAGATGCGCGCAGATGTGTGCGCGGGGATGGGCGGGGATGCGTGTGCGTGTGCAGGGGTGTGCGCGGGTGCGGAGAGCGGGGACGCGCGGAGCATCGCGGGGGTCACCTCTTACCCTGCCCGCAGCCCTTCCCTCCCGCCTGGATGGGACCCAGGGGGGACCCGCCGCCCCCCCGGCCGTGACCCCCATCCACCTCCCGGCGCATCTCACCCACCAACTTTCGCCCGCGGGCGAACCCGCGCCAAGCTCCCTCCGCGCCCCGCGCAGCCCCGTTACCTGCCGGCGGCTCCCGGGCCGGGCGGGCACCGCTCCATCCTCCGCGGGCGCGGCCCCTCCGCCCCCGCGCACACCCCGAGCCGGGCGGGAGGATGCGGGAGGTGCCGGGTCTCTCCCCCGAGGGGTTTGGCTTTGCGGGAAGCGGCTGGATCGTGGCGAGGCTGCGGGGCGGGAGTGGCCCCGGGACAGAGGGAAAGGCAGCGGGACCGGGAGGAGGAGGATGCGCTGGCGGCCGGGAAAGCGGGGCGGCCGGACCGGGACCCCTGGGCTGCTCCCCGCTGCAGCCCTCCGCTGGCACTCGCAGTCAGAGCAGCTTTGATTTCCTCCAGACTTAGGCTTTTTTTCCTTTTTTTTTTTTTTTTTTTTTTTTTTAGAAGGGGGGGTGTGCAAATTCTGCCCCATCCCAGCGGCTTTTTCCTTTTTCCTCTCTGATTCTTCTTAGGCTTTTTCCTCCCCCATCTGCTCGTTTCCCACTTCCCTTCCTCTCCGCCAACCAGCCCCCTCCTTCTCTCTTTAAAAAAAAAAAAAAAAAAAAAAAAAGGCAAGGCAAAAAAAAAAAAACACCAAAAAAACTGTATAGTCAGGGCTTCCCAAATGCGCGCCCCCGACCTGGAGCCAAGCGCGCCCCCTTCATTTGTTCCCCTTCTTGAAGCTCATTTTCATGACGTGGAAAAGCCTGATCCAGGGCAACAACAGCACCACACACACACACACACACGCACACACACACACCCGCCCCGCACACACCGCACACACCGCACACACACACCCGCACACGGGGAGGGAGCGCAGCCCGCGCTCCGCCGCGCCCCAGCCTCCCGCTCCGCGCAGCCCGGAGAAGGCGGCGGCGGCGGCGGCGCTGGAGCCTGCAGCAGCCCCTCTCCTCCCTCCTCCATTGAGTGTGCCAAACAGCAGCTCTGCATCCTAAAGAAGATCATTGAGGGGCTCATTGCATTCCCAGCACGTTTCAGGCTTGCTTCTTTTTTTTTTTTTTTTTTTTTTTTTTTTTCCCTGCCTTTTTTTTTTTTTTTCCCATTTGCCTCAGCTTCAGCAGGAGTAGAGAGACAGGGAGAGAGAGCCACAGAGAGGGAGAGGCAGAGAGAAACCAGCAATCTTTAAACTCGAGCTTTTTTTTTTTTCCCCTTCCCCTCTTTTGCTTTTTTTGCTATTGTAAAGATGTGCTAAAATCTCTCCTGCAAACCGGTAAGTACAACCTTTCTGGATCCTTTTGTTTCCGCCTAGGGTCAAAGACACCCCCCTCTTCCAAAAAGAAGATATAATAATCCTCTTTATTTATTTTTTTATTTTTTATTACAGCCCTTGCAGAAGAGAAAGAACTTAATATTTTGCAAAGGAGACAGAGAGACTGATACTGCAATATAGCTCTCATCTCTCTCCCTTCTCCCCAATTAGATGCTGGTTTTAATTGCAGAGGGTATTTTCTCTTTTCGTGCTTTCAACCATCTCCTCTTTCCCACAGGGGAGGGTTTCATTTGCAAGTTGATCCTAAGGATTTCTGTTCCTCTGGCATTTCTCTCCCCTAAATGCATCCTTCTGCTCTTAAGTTTGTGGATGGGGGGCAAATTTTTCTAGTTCTTACACGAGGAAGGCAAAAAGGACCTTTTCTATTGAGAGATTAAGACTAAAAGCGACGATCGCTCCGAATGGTTCTAATGGGCATTTCAGGGATTCAAGGAAGGCTGCATCACCGCCGTTATTATTACCATCCTTAGCGTTCCTCTGTGCCCATACATTTAAAATATCTGGTGGAAGGAAGGGTGAAACCATATGTTGAAGGAGCTGCATCTCATTAGTGCAGCATTATTTTCGTCTGATTGGAGAAGAATGGTGTCTTCATTCGGGAACGTATATAGTAGGATAGCAAATTTATCGGCTGGTAAGTGTCAAGGTTTTTTTTTTTTTTTTCTCTTCCACTTTCAGCTTTTTAACCGGGTCTCCTGCTTGGTCCTGGGGGCACAAAATGCCCTAATCCAAGGCAGGCTGAGCGTTTCAATCCTAGGTGCCTCTTTAGCTGTCACTTCCCTTTAGATCTGCTGATCGCATGGGCATGTGCTTTAGAAAGATTAATCATCTCTAAATGCTTTAATCAGCTAAAATGACTAATATGTGGTGTGTATTTATCTGATAATATACCAGTTGCATTAATTCACCGGCGCATTTGCGAGGGGAAGCTTCCCTTTCGCATCAGGGAGGGCTGTTAACCATTTACTCCGGTGAAGATGCTGTGGGGATTTCTGAGGGGGAACCGTTCTGCCAGGGACATCAGCAAACCCTGCACACTCCTCGCAACTTACGTGTGGAATACACTGAGCCGGGAGGGAGAGGGGTTCGAGGGCTGAGGCTCAGTAACTTTGGGAGTTTGCATGGCTGCAGGATGGAGTGCGACACCGGAGAAATCTGCCCACCGGGTGTTTCACCCCCTCGCAGCCGATGCGGGCTGTGATGGCCACAAAGCACCCGAGTGTGAGATCTGTGGAGTTGCAAACGCTGGTCCTACGATGGGAATCGTGTAGAGATGCAACACGTCCATCCCGTGTGTGCTCGTGTTGCTGTGTGGGGCTGCATGTGCTGTCCTCTTTATAGGTGGCATTTACCACGGGGAGGGGGAGAAGGGAGGCTGCTATCGCGTGATGGAACCGTCTACCATCTCTTAAGTAGAAATCAGGGCAAGGCTCGCCCATCCCACACCCCTGGAGTTGGTTGTGAACGTCTGCCCAACAATTGCTGAACTTTCCAAGAGCCTAACACGAGTCTGGCAGGTAGGGGCTTGAGTAGAAGGAGCGGGGCAGGGCAGAAACACTGAAATCTGCATTTTTCTTCCCGTTGCAGTTTTGTAAACACCAAGAAATGATGAAACCTTCCACGGCAGAGACGCTTCATAAAGGAAGGATGTTGTGGATAATTCTTCTAAGCACAATTGCCCTAGCATGGACTACACCTATTCCCTTGATAGAGGACTCGGAGGAACTGGATGAGCCCTGCTTTGATCCATGTTACTGTGAAGTGAAGGAGAGCCTTTTCCATATACATTGTGACAACAAAGGATTTATAAATATTAGTCAGATAACAGAGTCATGGTCGAGACCTTTTAAACTTTATCTGCAGAGGAATTCCATGAGGAAATTGTACACCAACAGTTTTCTTCACTTGAACAATGCTGTGTCTATTAACCTTGGGAACAACGCACTGCAGGACATTCAGACGGGGGCTTTTAATGGGCTCCGAGTTCTGAAGAGGTTGTATTTGCACGAAAACAAATTGGACATTTTCAGGAACGACACTTTCCTGGGTTTGGAAAGTCTGGAATATCTGCAGGCAGATTACAATGTCATTAAACGGATTGAAAGCGGGGCATTTCGAAACCTAAGTAAATTGAGGGTCCTTATCCTAAACGACAATCTCATCCCCATGCTTCCCACCAATTTATTTAAGTCTGTGTCCTTAACCCACTTGGACTTGCGCGGGAACCGGCTGAAAGTCCTTTCCTACCGTGGGATGTTGGACCATATTGGCAGGAGCCTGATGGAGATCCAGCTGGAGGAGAACCCGTGGAACTGTACGTGTGAGATCGTGCAGCTGAAGAGCTGGTTGGAGCGCATCCCCTACACTGCTCTGGTGGGGGACATCACCTGCGAGACCCCCTTCCACTTCCACGGGAAGGACCTGAGGGAAATCAAGAGAAGCAAGCTGTGCCCCATGCTGTCCGACTCCGAGGTGGAAGCCAGCCTGGGCATCCCTCAGCTGTCGTCCAGCAAGGAGAACGCGTGGCCTACGAAGCCTTCCTCCATGCTGTCCTCCTTCCATTTCACCGCCTCCTCTGTTGAGTACAAAACCTCCAACAAGCAGCCCAAGCCCACCAAGCAGCCCAGGGCGCCCCGGCCTCCCCCGACCCCCCGTGGCCTGTACCCCGGGCCCAACCAACCCCCCGTGGCTGCCTACCAGACCCGGCCCCCCATCCCCATCATCTGCCCCACCGGCTGCTCTTGCAGTTTGCACATCAACGACCTGGGCCTGACGGTCAACTGCAAGGAGCGAGGGTTCCACAACATCTCCGAGCTCCTGCCCAGGCCCTTGAACGCCAAGAAGCTGTACCTGAGCGGGAATTTGATCCAGAAAATCTACCGCTCCGATTTCTGGAATTTTTCCTCCTTGGATCTCTTACACCTGGGGAACAACCGGATCTCCTACGTGCAGGACGGGGCGTTCATCAACCTGCCCAACCTCAAGAGCCTGTACCTGAACGGGAACGACATCGAGCGGCTCACCCCGGGCATGTTCCGGGGCCTGCAGAGTTTGCATTACCTGTACTTCGAGTACAACCTGATCAGGGAAATCCAGCCGGCGGCCTTCAGCCTCATGCCCAACCTGAAGCTCCTCTTCCTCAACGACAACCTGCTCCGCACGCTGCCCACCGACGCCTTCGCCGGCACCTCCCTGGCGCGCCTCAACCTGCGCAACAACCACTTCCTGGCGCTGCCGGTGGCCGGGGTGCTGGAGCACCTGCACGCCATCGTGCAGATCGACCTGAAGCTCAACCCCTGGGACTGCACCTGCGAGCTGGTGCCGCTCAAGCAGTGGCTGGAGGCGCTCAGCTCGGTCAGCGTGGTGGGCGAGGTGCTGTGCGCCAGCCCCGAGCCGCTGGCCCGCCGCGACCTGCGCTCCCTGGAGCTGGCCGCGCTGTGCCCCGCCGCCCTGCGCCCCGCCGCCGCCGCCGCCTCGCCCCCCGCCGCCCCTCCGCCGCCCGCGGCCACCGGCGCGGCCGCCTACGAGCTGCCCCCGGCCGCGGCCGCCGCCGCCGTGCCGCTGTCCGTGCTCATCCTCAGCCTGCTCGTCCTCTTCTTCTCCGCCGTGCTGGTGGCCGCCGGGCTCTTCGCCTTCGTGCTGCGGCGCCGCCGGAGGAAGCTGCCGTTCCGCGGCCCGCGGGCGGAGGCGGCGGACCTGGGCGCGGTGCCGCTGCGCTGCCCGAGGCTCTTCCCCGAGGGCGGCGGCGGCGGCGGCGGCGGCGGCGGTGGCGGGGGGGGCACCGGCGAGCGGTCCCCGGAGAAGGCGCCCCCGGCGGGCCACGTCTACGACTACATCCCGCACCCGGTGACCCAGATGTGCAACAACCCCATCTACAAGCCGCGGGAGGAGGAGGAGGCGGCGGGCGGCGGCGGCGGCGGTGGAGGTGGAGGGGAGTCGGCCGAGCTGCTGCGGGGCGGCGGCGAGCGCGGCTTCGCCCACCCCGCCGCCCCCGCCGCCGCGCCGGAGCCCGGCAGCAGCTACCGCACCTTGCTGGAGAAGGAGCAGGAGTGGAGCCTGGCCGTGTCCAGCTCGCAGCTCAACACCATCGTGGCCGTGCACCCCCAGCACCCCGCGGGCGGAGGGCTGGCGGCGGGCGCGCTCGGGGCGGCGGCGGCGGGGGGAGCCCCGCGGGACCGCGACCGCCCGCCGCCCTGCGCCGTGGGCTTCGTGGACTGCCTGTACGGCACCGTGCCCAAGCTGAAGGAACTGCACGTCCACCCCCCCGGCATGCAATACCCGGACCTGCAGCAGGACGCCAGGCTGAAGGAGACGCTCCTCTTCGCGGCCGGCAAGGGCTTCCCGGACCACCAAACCCCCACAAGCGAATACCTCGAGTTAAGGGCCAAACTCCAAACCAAGCCGGATTACCTCGAAGTCCTGGAGAAGACCACGTACCGGTTCTGACCGCCGCCCCGCCGCCCGCCCGGCCCCGCCGCCCGCGGGCAGAGGATACAGCTGTGCGCTCTGCCCCGCCAGATGTGCGCGCTGCGGGGCAGGGCCCTTCTCAGATCAGTAATCGACGAAGTGCCTTCGCAGACTTTTGCCAGCAGATGTTAATCAATCATTATTTTTTATACTGAAACTGAGACTTTGACTGTGCCATGTCATAAAGGTATATTATTATTATTATTATATTATTATTATGGGGGATCTTTGTATTGATCCTGATTAAGTAAATTCTATGTGTGTGTCTCTCTCTCTTTTTTCTTTTTCTTTATCCTTTCTCTTTTATTTTCTTTATTCTTGTCCTTTGTTTTGTTTGTTGGCTTTTTTAATTATTTTTTTTTTAATTTTTTTTCCGTTGCGAGTAAACTTCCTTGATATTTTCCCTTGGAGAGGAGGGGGAGGGAAGATGGCATTTTGTGGCTTGCTTTCTTCTTGCCCACCATGGCACAGATTCTGTACATTTATTTAAAAGAAAACAAAAATGCAAAGAAGCAAACGAGCGCAGTTTGCTGCATGCCTGGAAACTGCAAGAGGGGAAGGGAGGGGAGGGTCTTGCTCGAATGTCTCACTCTTGTCTCTCTCCCTCCCTCGCACGCACACTCACCCTCACCCTCCCCATCACCCCGGCCCCTCCGCGCAGGGCGGCAGCGGGGCCCGGGGGAATCCCGTGGGCTGGGGGGAACTCCCCCCCTTCCTCCCCGGAGCCGAGCAGCCCAAAGGATGTCACCACGTGGCGCACACACCTAGGGGATGCTCAGTGACACTTCATCATGACGCCATGGTTTTTTGGAGGACATCCGCACTTTCCTAATAAAAGCAACACGCAAATATACAGAAAAAGGGGAAAAAAAAAAAAAAGGAAAAAAAAAAAAAAAAGAAGAAGCTACTGGGCACCTCTCACTAACAGCTTTGTAGGAAGCACTTTTAATGTTTTCTCTCATGCACACATACACGCACACACACACACACACACAAAGGTACAACAATGTGCATATATTTATTCTGTAATTTCAAGTGAATATAAATTGTAAAGGTAATGTTTAATCATTGTACAGTGATGCGTCTGGTATAGCTTTCCTAATAAAACGTTTTGAAAAACAATGCATATATATATATATATATATATATACAACCCCAAATATATATATATATATAGGAATACAAAGCTTGAACCTGAAACTTCAGCTTCCCCCACGGAGATTTCCTTCCCTCCCATAACCTTGAACGCTGTATTATTAATAACAGTTCGATGCACTGTGATGTTAACAGAGAAAAAAAAAAAAACAACCCTGTACAGCGTCTCTTGCCAAGATACCACCCGAGACTGTCACAAATCCGATTTGCGATCTGTATCCCTGCTGTGCTGTGCTGTGCTGATAGTTAAAAATACCGGGAAAACTGGGAGCGCATCCCACCGGAGCGCTGGCTCCCGGCCTGCTGGAGGCACCGAGGCTTCGCTGGGGTGTCCCCGCATTCCGTGCGGGGCTGAGCGGTCAAAACGCATAGGAAGGGGGGGACGAATTAAACCGCCAATTCCAGTTTGGAATGGGGCTGCGCGATCCCGAAAAGCAGCATCCCTCCCCGCTCCCGCCGCAAGCGGAGCGAGACCAAAGACGATCGGACTCCCCTGGCCCCGGGGGCAGGTCCCGGGTGGTATCTTGCCGCCGTCGGTGTGTTTGTCCCCGTTGTCCCCACCTTGTGTCGCCGTCGGTGCGCGTCCCCGCGCGGCCGCCAGGTGGCACCGCCGCTCCAGCGCTGGGGCGGCCGCGGGAGCGCGCACGGACCCTGCTCCCGGGGCCGCCCCTGGAGCCGCTCCTGCATCCCCGGCCCCTCTCCTGCCATCCCCCCCCTCCACCCCATTGAATGTACCCCCGGGCGCCTTATTCCGGGGCGGGGCACAGCCCGTAGCTCCTGAAGTTCTTCAAATAGCGATTTTTATACAGAAGTCTCCAACCCGTCCGTAAATATGATTTGCCTGAGCAGCGGTCAGGGTGATGTATCCGGGTGTCTGGAGGTTATTCCCCCGCTGAGCTCCAAAGGTGCTGCCCGGAGCGCTCCTGCCGCTGTCCCGGAGGGACAGGGATTTGTCACCTCCCCCCCTCCACTCCAAGGTCACTCTCCCGACCATCCGCCCTCCTCCCTCTGGGGAACAGCTCGGTTTCACCCCGCACAATGCGTTTTAGCAGAGATAAACCCATAAATACTTGTTTTTCCCCCCCAGTGTCGCTATTTACAGCTCCAGCCAGGATGCTCCTGGTAGGCTTTTTGGGTCCATCTGTCTTGGAGAGTCATGGTAGTAGCTGTGGGAGTCTGGAGACAGAGGGACAGCTCCAAACGTCTGTAAACCCAGCATCACCTCCATTACATCAGTAAAAAATGTTACCCATCCGAATTTCTTCTGTTGAGTTGATACTGTGTTCTATCACTGCTGCCTTCAGCTCTAATCTCTTGGGGTTGGTTCATTTGATCTCTTTGTTGCTTTTTTTTTTTTTTTTTTTTTTTTTTTTTTTTTTGTAATGGATGATAGAAGAGCATGCACGTCCTAAAAGTATGAACCATGCAAGTGCAAAGGCCAGATCCTCCTCATCATAATTGTAATAATCACATCGATGAGCCTACATGCAAGTAGCACGTGGAGCTGTATAAATCAGGTTAAAGTACAACCCCCAGTGAGAGTGGTGCTGTAAACATTTGGCAATGTCACCAAACCCCCAAGTGTTCATACTTGTATCCAAACAGAGTAAAGCCGGTTGCAAATAATGTTTATATTTTAATTAAACTGCAGAAAGGCAAGAGAATTTCAACGTAACTATAGGCAGTAATCTCGCCCGCGGACGGTGAGCAGATCTATTTATTCAGTGGAAAAATAAATTTGTTCTATGAGAATGGAATTTTGTATTAAAAGAGATAATTTTTGGCTTATGTTGAGTTATTTTTCTTTCCTTGCGTAGGAAACTTCCTTTTCCTTGTGTGCTGAGATGATTTGGGGACGAATTGCTCTGGAAGTGTTGACAGTATTTTAAAGGGACGATTCGCTTTGGGATTGCTGACAGTATTTAAGTGTGATGTCTAAAGGGTGTTTTGATGACTTTTATTTTGCTGTTTCATTGTGCTGAGCTGAGGGCTGAGGGGGTGGCAGCAGTGCTTCCCACTGCAGGAAACTAAAATGGATCCATCGCCTCTGATCTGTGATAGGTGACTCTTCACGTGCTTCAGCCTGGGTTACACCCAATTATTAGGGAGTATTAATGCTAATTATATCATTATCAGCAGGATTCTTGGTAGCAGTCATGATGCTGGGAAGGAATCAAATAAAGTCAAAGTGATCTGCGGTTACATTAGAGCTGTTTGATGGGATACTATTTCAAATAAATATTTTTTTAGCTTATTTCACTGTTGTAAAAGTACCTGGTGTTGGCCTGAGCAGTTCAGCCTCTGGGGGTGCTGGTAGCAAAGTTTTCAGCATGTGTTTGGTCTGTTCACTCATTGACTATATTGAAATTCTTCCTACAGGTGGAAAAGAACAGCAAGGCCGGGTAAGTTCCCAATAAATAACAGCTGCACACAGGGAAATAGAAAGGATGGTGCTCAATTATTGGTGCTCTTTTATATTTCCTGGATCTTGTCATTGATGTCACTGTCACACTGTGCCCTGGGTTAAAAGATTTGCTTGGAAATTGCTTCATGGATCTCTTGAGTGTATCAACAGTGAGGGAAAGATGTTCATTGTTACGGTGTGAATAATAATCTGAATTTTGGGAAGCAATCCAGTGCCTGTTGCAGGAAGATAGGACCTGAACTGCTCTGGTGAGATGAGTATTGAGAGTGAGAACCTCATTTGTTGTGACAGTCAGTGAATTTGAGTTAAGCTGTGGTAGCTCAAGATTTTGTCTGAGACCTTTTCAGGCAAACCCACTTTTGAGTGTGGCTGATTTGGTTTTGAGCTGGAAATGCGTGGTTTTGTTCGACTGATGTTCTTCTCTGTGAACTTTTCCAGCAGCAGGAGAGAAAGGTCTCTACAAAGTGTCAGTCTGCAGTGCTCTACATTTCTGGAGAACTCAGGTGTGCCAGCGGCACTTCATGAGCTCTGTGCTGCTTCCACTTGGTTCAAGTAGATACTTCAGACGAATGAGGCCTGATGATTTGGGTTCAGGTGGAACAGAAACGCTCACATGAAAAAAAAAAATTGTGTAGAATTTGGCTGTAAGTGTGGGAGTTCATTGCTCAGCTACATCACTCAACCACAGGGTACGACTCCTGGCAGAGCTCCAGCCACTTAGGTGGGAACTTGTTCCAGGATTGCACTTCTTCCAGAGGCATTTGCTTTTACAATGTGGATTTATGTACACTTGGAAATCAGGCTGCTGTGCACGGCATATTCCTATTTTCCGAGTTTTCCAAGGCTTGATTCTAAATCTGGCTTCCTTATAGCTGGGTTTCACAGTGAGTTTATGGATGGATGGATTTATGAATGGGTGATACATTACAACACAGTTGTTCTCCATGGAAGAAATGTAAATCCACACAATATGGAGCTTCACGACAGCTTTTTGCACAAAAATTGCTGGTTTTTAATGCTGTTGTGAGTGGAAATGCATCTCCTTTTTCCAGTTCTTGAAATATTGCTGTTTTGATTGGGCAAGTGTAGCTGTGCCCCAAATTCAAACCTGTGTGAGCTCGTGGAAAAATTGGAATGTGCCTGAAACAAACCCTTGAGTGGGTATGGACTAGAGGCCAAATTTTGCTCCCTTGGAGCCGCTGTGGAAACACCACATTATGCTCAGTTTTAGTCAACAGACTTGAATGAAGAGTAAAAGGTGATCTCAGAAAATTACAACACATATTAAGTGGATTCAAGTATGTTGAGACAAGTGCTCCCTGTAACTATTTCAGAATAAAGTGAGTCATGGCACAGAGAAAACGGGTTTGTATCAATTCAGTAATTTTTCTGATTGACCTCACTCACAAATTAATGCTTTTGATTTTAAAATAAGCACATTTGCATCAAGACAAATTAGTTTAGACCTAATGTTATCAGTAACCAACTAGCCAAGAAGATTATTAATGTTAAAATTGCAAATAATTTGAAAACACTTTATTAGTATTATATTTTTCTTTGAAAGCAAGAATAGTAACTATTCCAACCCAGGCCATTCTATGATTCTGTGATTAACAGGTGCTGACAACTTTTGTTTCATAGAATTATTCTTAAAATGTTTTTTGCTTATAGTTCCCCAGTTGTAAAATTAGGTAATTCTCATTTTTGTTGAGGTTGTTTGGGGCAGTTTGGGGTGTTCCTGAGGAAAGCATTTGCTTTGCTACACACGGGGTTCCCCCAGGAGGTGAAACTTGGAGGTGATCTTCGATGACTGGGACTGTGTTTGGAAACAATCCCCTGTGGTGGCATTTTTGGTTAAATTGGTCATGTTGTGTTTTTCAGAACGGTGTCAGATGGATCATTTTTGGGGGAAAACTGACAGGGAAAGGCTCAAAGGAGCAGAGCCACTGGCGTTGCTGTAGGAATGCTCTGTCCCACACTCACGCTGGGCAGTCCCTGCAGGGTGGATGTTGCATCAACCATTATGTTTTTTGAATGTTAAGGATGTTCATCTGAAGTGTGTGGGGTTATTTTTAGGCATCACGAAGATGTACATGATATATCCAGCTGTTGGGTGCCTGGAAAAGAATAGATACAAATAGAGGGCATAGCACAACATAAAATATGAATAACTCGCTGAATCTTTAATGTCCATTTACTTTTTCCTAACGTCTTTATTTCTCTACCAGAATTTTCTAAGTCTCTCCGAGATATCCTGTATATCCTATGAGTCCTGAAGAGATATTTTAGGATAGCCAAGGGTTGAATCTCTCAGTATCTGGGAATTCAAGCAAATGCCACCTGTTTTGAGGAGGAATATCCTGCCCATGGCACGAGGCACAGCAATCTGGCACCTTGTTGTAGCGTGGTGCCAGTGAGGGAGGTTCTCTGCAGCAAGGAGATTTTCCAGGAGGGCCTGAATGATTCCAAACAGGAGCTCCTGAACTGTGATAAATTACTGTTGGAATGGAAAAGACCTGAGATGTGCTGGTGCTTCTGATGGCAATGCCATCTCTGCCATCCCTGCTGCTGGTGGTGGCACCTGGCACCATTGCCAAGGGGGGGACTCCTGTCACAGAAACCCTAAAAAAAAACAACCAAGCAGCCAAAAAAAAAAAAAAAAAAAAAAAAAACAGAGGAAATTTTTGGGAGTCTTTATCCTGCAGGGACCATCTCATCTGAAGATAATGACTCTCCAGATGTTCCAGTGGCATTAATATACTGTTATGGGATTTTTATTGGGTTTTTTTCTTGCTTTCCTCAGCTTTGCTTTGCTTTGCTTTTCCAGAGACGGTACCTGGTTTAGGTGTTAAAGAACTGCAGGAATGTGTTTGTTGATATTTTATCAGACCAAAATTGTTTAAAACTAAGTCTGTCACAGCAGACTGTCCTAAACTGGGATGAGTTTTCTAGAAAGCTACAAAAAACTTTGGTTTTGTACTCTCCAAGTTATTATATGTGTGTAAATATATATATATAATGTCCATTATCTGGATAACCCTTTAACCAAAGTCTGTCAGTGAGCTTTGGTTTTGCAAATCAAAGTTAATTAATGTGGGGGCTCTTTTTGGTCATTTGTTTGTTGCTTTGTTTTGTTTTCTGTGATTGTTTGATTTTATTCTGAGTATGACTGGAGGGAGGCAAACATTGTGCAGTGTGGAAATTCTCACGGAACTATACTTTTTAATAGGGCTTCTAAATGTAATTATTTTTCTTTTCTTTGGAGAATGAAGGAGTTATGCTCAAAAGAGTACAGGCATTGCCGCTCGGCTTAGAGGTGACATGTGTTCTCTCTGCTGTGTCCTGAGAGTGCCCAGGACAGTCTTGACTTAAAGGGAGGTGTAAGAAATTCCCACTAGTGAGATTCCAGGGTTGGATTTGTCCAGCTAATCTGCTCCACCCTGAGAAATCCAGTCCCTGGGGTGCTGCACCACTGGAGGGACTGGTCCAGTGTGCACAAGGAGCACTTAGAAAAATCATGTTGTAGCATTTTGCTGAAAAAAGGAGCTTTTAAAAAGCTGGGCATTTAAAATTTTGTCTCTGTTTTCTTCAGAAAGCTAATCCAGAGTTCCTCTGGTGCTGTTAAACTGCCCTGCAAGGGCACATCTGATCAGCTGTCCTCAAAGCACTGCTAAAATAAGTGTGTAGCTAATGCATTTTTCTTAATTAGAGAGCAATTTCGTGTGGCATCACTTCTGTTATGTTTTCTTGCAGTGATCCAAAACCCCTGGCTGCTTTGGAAAGTGGATAGTGTTGGCAAGCAAAGAGATATGGCAAGTAAAGGGTTTTTTTTAGATCCAGTTTATGTGAGTGTTTTCTTCAAAGGAAGGGCAAGTCACAGCTATGGGCTCCTCATCCTGCAGCCCTGAGGAGGAGTAAAGGCACTGGTTAAGGCAAAGAGTCCTCATTTAATCTGTGGTTAATTGTCCCCTTCAGTTTTAAACCAATAAAGTAAGGATTGCGGATGTATCAAATTTATATCTATAAATATAAATAGATATATTCCTCCTGTGAGCACTGAGGGGCTGTGACACTACAGCCTGGAATGCTGATGGAGGGGATGACAATGGCATTGCTGGGAGGTGGGTTGAGCTGTGACAAGTGGGAACTGTGCCCAGGCTGACAGTGCCAACAGCACCTGAACGCCAAGTGCCTCTCGCTGGGGTGGAGACAGTCAATGACAACAGCAAAACCTTACTGAAAACCCTTTAGAGCAGTGAACAAACGTCTCATAAACCCCTATTTTCCCTGCCTTTGGCCCACGTTCTCAACCAGCCTCCAGGTCTTAGGCATTCTCAGCCCTGACCCCCCCTGCATGCTCAGAAATTCCTTCGGCCGACCACAAGTTCTGCCCCCTCTGTTGGCACATTGCCTGGAGTGGGGACCAACTGAAAACGAGGTTCTCTCTGTTGGGTTTTTTTTTCTGTAGAGTGATGTATTTACACCTCAAGACTTCCCTCTGCACCGACTGGATTGCCCACCTGTAGCAGCCTCCCCAGGTTGGTGACACGGGCCTCGTGCTCTGCCAGCCCCTCCAAGCCAACCAAAGCCTGCTAAAGCCTTCAGAGCACAAATCCCCCGAGGCAGATGGATCCCAAACAGCCACACTTCAGGGACAGAGCGGAGATGCTCCTAAAATGAGTTGCTGACAGCTCAGAGAAGGAGTAATTGCATCCTGTGCCGTTGCTTCTTATGGAATAGGGACTTGTATGTTGTGGAAATGCTGACACTGGGTTTGTACAGTTTATACACATATCCTCTGTGTGTATCTAAGTCTGTATCTATGCTGTTAAAGTGTAGAATTGGATGGCTGGAAAGTTCTGGGGGAGGGTTCAGGAGCATGGCTTGCTTTGGACTGTTATTAAAATACGGGCATTTTGGTAACGAAGCTAAAAATAGCCACTTTATGACCTACATTCCTGATGTAGGTCAGTGGAGGCACTTCTCAGACATCTTAGCATTTTGGACACTTAATCTTAGCAGCATATTGCATCTCCTAGAATAGGTTAGTAGAGGCAAGGCAGGAGGAATTGCTGCATCTCGAGTCGTTCCGAAAGGTTGCCAAGTTTCTCGGGAACCAGAGCGGCAGAATAATGAGGATTATATTTAATTTGGGATGGAGAGGCAACCGTGGGGTGTTCAGCAGAGGCAGCTGGGATCATCTTGGCTCTGTGGGGGAGGGAGAATTTATAACTCTAGCTAGCTAAAAAGCAAGCTGTGTGTGCATTTGTGTGTATATATATATATATTTATATATATGTATATACAAATCTGTGTATGTGTATATAACACCGTGTGTGTATATATGTATGTATGTATATGCTTAAAAATGTATAAAATGTGTATCTATAGATATGTATACATTTATATGAATTTATATTTCTCTATATAAATAGTCATGCCACTATGGGAACTCACAGTTCAACGATGTGTCCTCTTTCCTTAAAACACAACAAAAAGCTGCTTCCATTAATATCACATTGGCACAAGTGTCTTAAGTTTTCTTTTCTCTTTAGAAAGAGAGTGGTGCTTGTTGCTGAGCACAAGCCTGGAAGGGTTTAACTCTTCCAGAGGACTCAGAGTAAATCATTATCTGCTCCACAGCTGTTCTACATTTGTGACATAAAGTGGTGGCCAAAATGACTCAGGGCTGGTTTCATAGTGGGTTGTTGACTGTTTGGAAGCCTCTGTTATGCTCATGGAGTTCTGATGGCGGAATGTCTGCACTGATAATTATTCTGGTTGCTGTTAATGCCCAGCTAATGCTAATGGCTTGAAGAGAGGAAAAAAAATGAATTTTCTGCTCTAAAGTAAGTTATCTGAAGTCTGATTACGTTGACTCAGTGATGTATGGATTTCCATTTAGGGGCAGGATGTTGGGCTGTAAATCAAGAATCTTAGCTCAGTGAACATCTAGTTTGGGATGTCTTTTATGTTATAATTGATTTTAAATCATTTCAATTCATCATCAGAACAAGCTATACCTTAATTCATGATAAGCTCAAAGGCTCTCTCAGCTGGAAACCCGTTCATGTCAGGGTGAATTTTGCACTTGTCTTCGGTGGGGTTGAATCAGGTCGGAGAGTTTCATTCAGCGCTGGCATAAAAACAATCTTGTAGCTGTGCAACTATTAATTCAAATTGTAATTTTGTAATAAAAGCAGCCTAAAAGTGACTCAATAGTTATGTGTTCTGTGGCTACAGCACCTTTCTATCGATGTGGTGTGCTGGCATTGGGTTTGATTTTGTGTTGCTGATCGTTACCCTGAGTTTTGCCCCCGACTGGAGCTGGAAGCAGCTCAAGCCCCTGGAATAACACGCCATAATTCTGCAGCTGAAGGGAAAAGCTGCAAAGTAATGATCCCTGTCAGCATTCCTTAAGCTGCCTGCCTGGAATGGTGGCTGATTGCTGAATTGCCACATGTGTTGTGCTGGGATAAATGTAGGTCACGGTAACGTGGATTTGTCAGGAGGATTTTGGCTCCTGAGCGGCAAAGCCCATTCCCAGCTCCCTCTGCACAGCGAGCTCGGGGTTGGTGCTGCTGCACAGAAATGCCCCTGTGCCTCCACCAGTGACCAGGCCAGGGCTGTCATGGTCATTAGGGTAGCGTGGATCTGTCATGCTACCAGTCTGCCATCGTCTGCAAACTGTGATGTGATTAGAAAAGAAAAGAGGGAGAATGGATTATTCCTTTCTGAGCCCTCTGCTTCCTTTAAGGCAGAAGACAAACAAACACAAGATATCACAGAAATCAAAACAAATACCCAGTGGCTCCAAACATATGACATTGAGGGAAATATTTCTTCTAAGCTTCTTGATTGTGCTTTGCCTTATTATTTTGTCTGGAGGAAATAAGCACCTTACAGGAAAGTGCTTCCCAATCTCTTTTGCATAAATGTTACAGTGAAACTCCCTGTGATATATAGCTGCCTGTTCAAGAAAATAGGTCATTTCCATACAAATGTCATATTTCTATGCAGAAAATATGCTGAATTCATATAGTATCTTCCAGCCAAAGCAATCCTTTTGCTGGTTTTGTGATTTCAGCATATTTGCCTGAGTGAGGGCGACCAGAAGAGGAGCAGAAAAAATGATTATTTTTTAATTAACTCGTGCAGGCCTAATGTCAGGCTAAGCACTTGAATGCAGTGTCTCTGGGGCACACACAGGAATATCATCCTCAAATGGCTAATTTCTCCTTTTAGCAAGAAGCACCAGGATTTGAGCAGAGTGGATCACAAAGCTCAGAGAGTCACTGCTTTGCTTGAGCGTCCAGAGACTTTGGGAAATAAGTTTGTCTGATGTCACTTCTTCAAGAAGATGCCTAGATGTCTGTGTGCTCAGGGGAACAGCCATTCACACAGGAAACCCACAAACTGAAGCCAGGAAAGGAGTGGTGAGGTTTGCAAATCTCCTTCTGCTCTGTGGCAATCTCTTCCTCGCAGGACGAATTTAATCTTTGGTGAGCCTGGCCTTGCTCTGCTGCTCTAAAAGAAACAATAAACCAGCCCTGCCTTCTGTAAAGTTGAATTTTGCTGTGGCTCTTTGTGGTGAAGTGGATTTTAGGATCAGATGTACAAACCAAGATGATGCTACAGATAGACAGCCAAAGAAATGAGATGCCCTAAAGCCCTGTAGGTGCCTAAGGCTCTGCTGGTGTAAATGGTTGCAGCTCCACTGCCCTCAGCACAGCAGTCACCCCCTCTGATGAGGTGACTCAAAGAGGTTTGGTACCTGCTGGTGTTCCTCTGGAAGGCTTTCTAAGCAGCCACCAGTATTTCTTTAAATAAGTTTCAAAACTAAGATGATTCAGCCCAATTTCTCAGCTCCTATGAGCTGTCACCAGCCCAGCACGGTTCTTGGGCTGCTTCCCCCTGGGTGTGGCATTGTCATCCTTTCCACCCAGGTGGGGGTTTTTCTATCCCCTGGGGATGCAGAGAGCTGAAGTCATTGCTGTGTGATGACCTTTGGGCTGTTAATTCACAAGGACAAGGGTTTTTCAGGCTCCTGTTCAAGTCCTGCACAAGCTTCTACACCCACCCAAAACCTGCTCCTGTCCTCGTGTGCTGAAAAGAAATCCCTGAGGAAATCTCCCTGTACTAAATCCTGCTTAAACTAGAGGTATTTTCACCATAATAACAATGATAATGCTTTATATAATGCATTTTATTAATAGATAATCAGGCACTGACCACGAAGGTCTTGTCTGGAGTGTGAGAGACACCCACAAATTTTCCCTCCTCTTCCCTCTGTAAATCATGATGGTACAGACTCATCCTACTTTAATCAGATGCAATTTGTTCCCCAGGTAGAATTTGGGAGAGGAAAGTGATCTTAAGGGGTTTGTGTCTTAAGGGGAGCAAAACATTTCCCAGGGAGAGGTCTATGCCACCCCCTAATCCTGCCTGGAGCTTTGGGTGATTGTGTTGGATCTGAACATTTAAATATTTCAAATTAATTAGAATTTAGCTGGAATTAAGCTCTCATGTTCCCAATTTCCCATCTCCACAGAGAAGACAGTGAGAGTTTCTTATCTCATAAAAATATTATGAGTATAATGTGTTATTAAACGTCCAGATACTCCATTTAATGGAACTTTGCATCTATACAAAAGAAGGGGAAAATTATGTTGTTGGTATTTCTTTCTGTAGGAAGGGATTTTAGGGTGAAGTAAAAACTAAAAAATCAAGAAGGTAAATTATTCATATCAAAATAATTATTAATCTACCGAAATACTGTGCTATGATTATAAATCATAGACAAATCTAGATATCTATGTGGCATTATTTAAGGTTTGAACAGTTCAGTAGTGATTTAAAAGCTGAAGATTTGTAATCTTCAAAAATTTTCTGTGGAAAAAGCTGGAAAATTGGAAACCAAAATCCTCAACCTGATTTTTTTAAGATTTTTTGGTAGCTGAAAAAGATGTGACTCCTTGAATGTTACTTCAAACAAAAGTTTTTAAAAATTGTTTTCATCCTAAGAAAAAACCCTACATTGTTCATCTTGAGAAAATTCCTTTTTGAAGCTTAGGGAAGCTTTCTGAAAATAATATCAATTTAGAAGGAAATACTTTTTTTGTCAAGCCTTTATGTTTATAGAAATTGAGCAATTTTTTCCTTTTTATCAGAAAAAATGTCTTAACTTTTATGTGCTTTGATTTCTATCAATTTTGTCTGTAGGGGAAAAAAAGAATCTTTAATCTTGCTGGTACTTTGGGAGAAAAAAAAACACTCAGGCACACAAAGGTTTTGTTTTTTTGGACTAAAAAAATTTTGTCTACCTGTATCAGGTTTTTTTCTAAAAGAAATTACGTGTTCTCTCACTTCAGTAATTGACTATTTTAAGGAAAAAAATTAAAGAATTTATTCCTGAAAGTGTTCAAAGCTAGGTTGGACAGGGCTTGGAGCAACCTGGGATAGTGAAAAATGTCCCTGTCCATGGCAGGGGGTGGAACTGGATTGGTCTTTAAGGTCCCTTCCAACCCAAACCACTCTGGGATTCTCTGATATTCAGGATGAATAAAAGAATGAAGTACTGAAGAAAAGAATAACTCAAGTATTGGTGGCAAAGGGCCTAAAATTAAAAAACCGGGCTTCCCATGCCAGAAATGTGGGTGTAACCAACAGGGCCCTGTGAATGAATAATCCTTTTGAATCAAAATCAAAGGATTTACTCACTTTTTTATTATATCATTACAAGCGCAAACTACGACTGAGTTCATAATCTTTGTTGCTGCCACTTTGTCATTACTAAAAGTGATAGTTCTGGGCAAAAGGAAGGGTGGGAATAGGAGAACTTGGGGAAAACAGCAGCTACTTTGCTTTTCCGGTGATGCCTGGCACTAAAACTGAAAGTTCTGCTTTGTGTATCCAATTTAATGAAGTAACAGTAAAACTGAATGATTACTGATGAAAAGAAGAGGAAAAAGGTCCAAATGTTTGTCTTCAGTTGGCCCTGTAGCATTCAGCTGTGTATGGGCAGCTCCTTGACTGTGGGACAGGTTAACACCAGGAATAAGATGTTTTTTCTGGAGTCAGACTCCTTAACACATCCCTTTATTTATTTATTTATTTATTTATTTATTTATTTTATTATCCACAAGGAAATGTCACCACAACTGCAGGAAAATAGTCTCAATGACCTACTTTATATATTTATTTATTTATTTATAGCTTTTGTGCCACAACTATAATCCAGAAAAACATAATGGTCCTTGAAGGAGGGCACACACAAACAGGTTTTCATCTGTTTATTTGTTCCTGAAACAAAACGTGCACAGGGGCTGGGAGTCTGTGCTGCATGGGACAGGTAGGACAGGATAATATTCCTGGATCAAGGAGCACTTCTGGCAATGTCACAGGCTTAGGGTGCTCAAATTAGCCTGGCAAAGACAAAGCCCGTGCTGAGCACACCTGCAGCTGTGGGTAAACGAGAGAAGAAGGAGCATTGTTGAGCTGTTAAAGCCTTGGATTTCTGTCTCACCTTCATTACTGGCTGATTTTCAGTACCTATAATTAATGTGCTTGCAGTGGGTGGCTCTCTTTACATTCTCCTGTTTCTTTTCACAGCTTAATCAGGGCATGGGAAAAACTTGGAATTAGGATTTTCTGCGATGGGTTTTCCAAGTTTCCCGGTGCCGTGGTGAGCTGGGTGGAGAGAGCCCAGGCAGGGGAAGGCACTGGAGATTCACAGATATTTGATCCTGGAGCCTTCCAAATGAAAAACTTGTTGTGTTTTGGGCTGGTTTCCAATTCTTAATGGTTGGAAGGGATCTTAAAGACCCTCTTTTTCCACTCCCCTGCCATGGGCAGGGACACCTTCCACTAGCCCAGGTTGCTCCAAGTCCCATCCAACCTGGCCTTGGGCACTTCCAGGGCTGGGGCAGCCACAGCTTCTCAGGGCAACCTGTGCCAGGGCCTGCCCACCCTCACAGGGCAGGATTTCTTCTGTATATCCAGAAAGTGCAAGATCAGCCCTTGATTTTTCCATAGGTTCAGGTCAGTGGGATTTAAAGCAGAATTTACCTACCATATTTTTCTGAAATCAGGTAATATTTTAGTCCTGGTTTGAGGGTGAAAGTTGATCCCTGTGGTTTCTACAGCTCAGAAACCCAATAGGACTCTTGGCTGTGCTATTTTCCCCATGGAGAGAGAGAGTTTCATCCTGCAGTGGTTGGTATCCCACAGACTTCCATACACAAGTGCACCCTAACAGTAAATCTGCATCTTGCTTAGTGCTCCTGGTTGGGTTTAGTGAAGCAGTGAGGGAATGCAGAGATCAGCCTCTGAACCTGGTGAAAAATTGCCCTGGATGGAGACAGTGTGCTCATATTTAGCAGTGGATGAGATACATCCACATTTACAGCGGATCAATTGGCTTGGATTACCTGGAGCCGCTCCTGAGTAGCTTTAATGGAGTGAAGACCAGATATTATTTCATCTAGACAGAGCTCTTAGAATTTATTGTAACAGAAGCATCAAAACAAATTTACTGTGGTGTTTTACCTTAAGTGCTGCCTTAGCAACAGCGAGGAGGAGGCATTTTCTGCGAAGAACCTGCAAACCCCGGTGCCCAGCCCTTGCTGCAGCTCCTTCCCTCCCTGCCAGCAGTCTCAGCATCCTCAGCAGAAGCCACCTCAGCCCACTGTCGTGTTTATTATGGCACTACATATTTCACATTAAGTGTTATTTACTGTAACTCTGCCCAGGAACGAGGAGCAGCGTTCCTGGGAGCCGTCCTTCGCATCCCTGATGTCAAAGCCGGGCGTGGATCGCATTTACGACCCAAAACACATGCCGTGGAGATTCATAAATTATACAAGGAGCAGCACAAAGTAATGAGGGACGTGTCATCTTCGGTTTCTCACTGCAGAGGCAGCAGTGTGGCATGGAAGATTTATTTACTATTCCAGCCACTGGCTTGCTCGCAGTCAATAGCTCTTCGCTTTAAGGCCGCAAATGGGAATAAAGATGTTTTGCAAGGAGGGAGACAATGGCACAGCAGAGCAGCTTGGCCAGGCTGGGGTGGGTTACTTGAATTTTGGAGACCTCAGTTTACATCAGCCAGATGGAAAAAACCCTGTGGTTTTTGCATGTCTCATTCTCCTTACCTATGGGATGGTGCTAACACCTGTTAAATCAGAGCATGGAAAGCATAATGTGAAAGCTGGGAATCAGTCACATTTTTTTCTAAAGGGGACACACTGGTCTCCAAGAGCCAGAGACAGAAATACTGTGGGACCAGAAGTGGGGAGCAGGGAGGAGGAACCCTAGCAGGGACTGATGACACTGAGGCCGTGATGGCTCTACAGAAATGCAGGGAAATGTCCACCAGTAAAGATGGTGAAGAAAAGTAAGTGGGTTTCTGCTCAAACCAGTGTGCTGCCAGCTGGAGGGAGAAACTAAACAGGGGGGAATGGTTTGGATCTAAATTTTTTAACCTGTTTTGAGGTGCCTGCATTGTGTTCAGGTGCAGTGAAAAACCCCTGATCTCCAGCCTAAAATGAAATCAAGGTGAAAATTCCCTCCCACCTCTTGTGCAATTTGCATTTGGGCCACTGTGCCTGCATTATGAGCTTTTATTTTTTTTTTTTTGCACCCTGTGGGATAAATATGGGCAGCCAGTGTGTCCTTTGGGTGCCAAAGGGCAGGGCTCAGCCACCTGCAGTGCCAAGGCAGGGGGACAGGGCTGGCAGGGATCAGCAGCACTGCACACAGGGATGTTGCACCGTGGCCTGGAGGTGCTGCCACAAAGGATCTGCTTGGTCCCAGTGTCATGGGAGCCGCGTGTTCGTCTTGACCGGAGCAAACAAATTACGTCCCTGGCAGTCAAGGCAGATCCGTGTCTGCAGGGAATCCTGATAAAACTGCATGCAACGTGCATGTTTGGAGGCTAAACTTAGTCCTCAGTTCCTGGGGATGTCAGCTAGCATCATCAGTAAACACTGAGTGAAATTAGGCTGGAAGGGATTATGGATAATGTGGGTTATTTTGAATATTTTTCGAGCAAATCTGAACTGAAAAATTGCAGAATCATCCCTAACAAGAGGAACAAAAATGTAAACCATTGCTTTCTCTTATGTTTATTTTAAGAAACAATAACCAGTTAATGGGAGGGTTACAAGCAGAGTGTAATTCTTCCCATTGCTTTTCCAGGGCATGGCTCCTCCCACGATTTTGTGTGGGCACATCCCTGTGGACACCCAGAGCCCAGCAAAGCCATGACTGCTGCAGAGCAATTCAGAGCAGCACGATGCAAGAAGGATCCCTTCAATGAAATAAGTTTCTTTACAGCCACTAAAGCAGTTTGCAACACTCAGAAAAAGCACTGAAATGATTTCCTGGTGGACTCGCTTCCCATTTTATCACGTCATGCCAGATTGTGCATGTTACTGATGAAAAGCAAAAGACTCACAAAAGTTATGGAGGCAAAAAAACCCCCAAACCTCAAAATTCCGAGCTGCCTTTTAAAAGCTTGCAGTCTTAAAAGTCAGGTTTCAGTTGGTTTTGTCCCTTTTGTAATAGTATTTAGTATTATTTGGTAGAATTTCCCAGCTGCAGGGTTGGAAAAATCTCAGTAGAGGACGTGGCTTTGTGTGGGATCAGAAATTCCAGTGAGGGAATGAAAAGGACTGATTCTGCATCAATCATGGAGGTTATATTTTAGCAGCAAGAATAGAAAATATGCTGTATTTCAAGGCACGTGTTCAACAGAAAAATGCATAATCATACACAAAATAGGGAAGAAAAAAAAACCACCTTAGTTTGGGCAAAATTCCCACATTTTTTAATGCTTTTATCTGAGTTTAAGTTATAATTTGAGGAACTTGACTGACTTGAAATTCCAGAATATTAATGCTTTCAAGAAAATAATATTAATGTAAAACCTATAGAGTCCTTTTGTACTGTTTGGCTGCTCAATAACTGTGTACAAGTTGTTGGCTGCCCCAAGTTTGTGCATTATTAATAAAAGTAGTAGCTCTGCATCTTCCTAGTTCTAATTATTTCTCTAAATATCTCCAGGAAACAGAAGCATAAACTAGCAAGCATTTAAAAACCCTGGGTAAGCATCTTTTGGAGAATATGCCTATAAAATGAGTCATGCTTGTGTTTACAGTTTTAAATTGGTTTTCAAATCATAAAAATAAGCACAAGATTACAAAGTGGCCAAATCAAGGCCGTTACAGTGAGGTCACAGTTGTGAGTCAGGATTTGCTCCATGAGAATCTTTGCCAGTTTATTGCTGGATAACTCCTGTTTAGTGATGGACTTTTGAAACTAAATTGGAAATCTACGTAAAGACCACGTGGTATTTTGGGAAAAGGAACCACACACAAACCTTAGACCGTTTCAGCAGCAGTTTTTAATCAAATAACAAGTCAGACACCTCTCAAATTCACTCATTGTAATCTCATTTCTATGTGCATGGCTATTATCATACATAAAACATACATATTGTAATGATTTTGCAGATGTCCTCAGGACTTCAGAACATCTCTGGGTCTTGAGCTCTCCTCTCCAGAAAGGTCAAAATCTGTTAAAAATATCCTCTGGTTCGTGGTAACCACAGAGAGACAAATTCTGCTCATTGGCTTCTGATAAGATCTGTCAGTGTTTCATGAAGTCCCTGACCAGGGATTTTGTCTAACTAAAAAAGAAAAACTATATAGGGCTGATTATGTCCTATATTATTGCCTTCAGGACCACACTGTGGATTTTCTATTTTCCTGGAAGAGAATTCTTTATGTAGTTTCACTACCATAAGTAGGTAAATAATTAATTGATTGTTAAATGTCATAATAAGAAAGGAAAGCCAACTTATTTTCTTTTTTAAGACGGATCAATTTTTTCAGTTCCTGGAACGTTTCTCTACACTGGATCACATCTTTTATGACATAGTTGTGATACAGTCAATAGAAAGTCGATAACAGTTATTCCATTTTCATTTACAGAGATGTAGCTGAAACCCCACCATAACAAGCTGAATCACTTTGATGTTAATTTTCATAAAATGTGACTTTGATGCCAAGCACTGAACTGTCAGGAGAAAATTCCCAATGTACAGGCTTGGATAACACACAAGCATTTTTTACATCACCACATCTACAACCTTGTATTGTTGCTTAACGTTTTCTCTCAGAAATAAACACATGTTCAAGTGTAAACCAGAAATAGAGATGAGTTGGAAGGAAATCTAACCCTCCACTTGAAAATCAGACTGAGGAAACACCCCAAAAGCTCCCCTTTTCATGCAAGATAAACGTGCATAGAACATGGCAGCCAAAAAAAAAAAAAAACAAACCTCAGATTTTTAATTAAAAGGTGGTTTTAACACAAACTTAGAACATGACAGGGCTCTAGCCTTGAAATTGGGCATGTGGGTTTCAGTGCACTTGTTGGAAGTATCTTGGGTTTAATTATATGTTTAAAAAGCATGTTCTGTATTTAAGTACCAACAGTCATTTACTTGAGAACCCTCTGAATTTTGTGTAAGTGCCACACAAGCACAAAAGTGAATGTAAATGAGACTTTAAAGCACAAACATCAAACATGTCATTCAGGAAAGCATTCCAGTTGTGGAAAATTTGTGCATGGATTGAGACAGGGGTCTCTGTGAGGCTTTTTCAGCTGCAGTGGCAGCTTTTTGGGTCCACAAAAACACACCAAGAAGCACCGAGCCCAAAATTTCCACAGTCCCCAGGTCACAAGTTCAAGCTGACGAAGAATCTGGACAGGGAACTGTAAAATGTCAAGACAGGCATCGAGAGTCTCCAAAAATGGAATCTCCAGTGTCTCAGTCAGGGTTGGCTGTGTAGGGAGGACACACAGCTGAGTTTAAACAACAACAGACTGATTTTCCAAGACTCGAGTTGCAAACATTTCAGTGTATTTCTTCTTTTTCCTTTTTGATCAGAAGATGAAATATAGATTTGTTTTGAAGAAAAAGCAAGAACTTAATCATTTTTGATCTGAAACTATTTTTATTTTTTTTTTTTTACTAATATGAGACCCAACTCTTTGCACTTCATAAATTATTTTTCTATTTCTGGCAGGGGCAAACATCCCTAATAGATATCCAAGAGTTTTGGTAATTAAAGAAGTCGATCTCCAGCACTGTTCTCTACTAAACCACATATCATTTTCCGAGCAGTACAAGTGCATACCTGAAAAATGGAACCAGCTCATCATTTACAGCAAGAGCTGACCAAGCAGGGACTTATTAAATCAACAGAAATAACTCTCAGACCTGAGGCAAGAGACTGTGCTTATCTGTTTGCATCTGCTCTTTGGCTTTCTTTTTCAAATGCTTAAAAAGCTAACTGAGGAGCAGACTTGATGTTCCTCCAAGCCTCTGAGCAAAGCTTAGTCACTCATCCTGCCTCCAAGAGCAGCTCCTCCAGGGGCAGAGCCGGGCTCTGGTTGCAAACCACACGCACAGGCAGCAGGGTGAGAAACTCTTCCTTCTCCAGGAATTGCTGTGATGCCCCAAGAGCTTCTGGTGGCCAGAAGATGTAGGTCCTGTGACAACCACCATCCCTGAGGAGGTTCTGCTGTATTCCACAGCAACCATTCCTCACCAAGGAGCTTTAAACCCAATTTAAAGACAATCCAATTTAAATTTAAAGGCAGAAAAGCAGGTGAAGGAAGACCTCCAGGATAACAGTCCCATCCCACCCCACATGGATGACCGGGACTGCTTAGGTCAGACCACACAAACTTCAAGAGAAAGGTGAAATAATAATTTCAAATATCTGCAGGGGTTTTGTTGTTGTTGTTGTTGTTGTTGTTGTTTTGTGGGTTTTTTTGTTTGTTTGTTTGTTGGGTTTTTTTTTTTTTTTTGGTGTTAGTTTTGCTTTGAACAGGTCTGAGTCCTCCTGCTGCTGCATGTCTTTCAGGTCAACCAGCAACAGCAAAAGGTTTGGGACTGTGAACTCCAAACTGTCCACTTTCTGCTTCCAGGGAAAAATGATGGGAGAAAACACTCAAAGTTCATTTCACTTATTGACAGAAATAACCTAAACAAAGCACCTGAGGCCACTCAGTGCTGGATTTAGCCTGGATAAAAAAGCAAACCCCACAGAGAGATTAGCACTGCATAAACTGGAACTGTCATGGAATCATGGAATGGTTGGGAGGGACACTAAAGATCATCCAGTGCCACCCCCTGCCATGGACAGGAACACCTTCCACCAGCCCAGGTTGTTCCAACTTGGCCTTCGACACTTCCAGGGATCCAGGGGCAGCCACAGCTTCTCTGGGCAACCTGTGCCAGGGCCTGCCCACCCTCACAGGGAAGGATTTCTTCCTAAAATCGTGAGTTTGGCCAAGGAAAAAGGGAACACCCATATAAGAAAAGTGGGAGTTGCTGAGGAAAAGGTTTGTCACTCTCACCTGGCTGTCACATCACACAAGAAATACAAGAGGTAGTTTTATCCCATGACCCCAGCGATTCTCCAGCTCAGCTGTTGGTACATGACAGATAAATTAAATTATTTAAATCAATCAGGCACTCTCTCCCTTCTCTCTGACAGTACATCTAGCCAGCTTTGACTTTACTCTTAGAGTAGGATTTATTTTAGAAAATTAGAAAAAAAGAATCTGTGTTAGTCTTCAGACAGGAAAAATTACACGTTAAGAACCAACAGTTCATCGTCTAAAAATAATTTGCAATTGCATAATGCTTTCCACTTTCACAGCAATATTCATGTTAATGAGGCTTGTTAACACTTTTTTTTTTTGGAATGTGAATTTAGTTTAGGATTTGTCAAAAAGTTGTTCTGGTTCTTTGTCTATGTGACTAGTTGGTCCTGATCAGATTCCTTCTGTCCAAGTTCCTGCAAAGTCCTCGTCATTTGGAGGCAGGTGATGCCTTTTGGGAGGCTAAAGGTGGAAACAACACCTGAATTGTCTCTGCATTTCCAAACCAACCTTCCCAAGGCAGGGCTCAGGCAGCTGGTCCCTGTGCTGTGCTTTCTGCCAAACCTCAGCCTGCTGGGCTTCTTTGTTTCATTAAAGTACCTTTTGGACAAAGAACTGAATATTCAGGTTTTAAGATGTTTCTCATTTCCCTTTGTGTTGATTTGGTTGTGCAGTTCTCCCCCAGCAGTCCCAGCACTTTGGAAGGGATGATGTCAGGACAGGCTACAAGCCCTTTTTCTGTTTTTTCCAAGGGCCACGCACCTCGTGGGGTTTCAGCTGAGCAAACCAGCAGCAAATTCCATGTGCTGATTTTGCCTCACCCCCAGGAAGCCAATTTTATAGTGAAAGGAAGAAAGGGATGAGAAAGCAGAAACTAAAGAGAAAGAACAGATCCATCAACGCCACCAGCCCAGGGCCAGGTCACTCCAGTGCAGAGCAAGAGCTGAGCCTGCTGGTGTAACACAAAAAAGCAAATCTGGGGACAAGGCTGAGCCCTCCTTGTGTGAGGGGCAGGGAGGGTGACAGGCAGGAGGTTTGTGACATCTGTCACTTGGTGCAGAGTCACAGCAGGACGTTTCTGACACAGCAGAGAATAAGCTGTAGCAATAAGGCCACAGAAAAGCAGGGACAGCAGCTCTGGAAATCAAGAAGCTTCGTGCAGCATCAGGAGCACCAGGGATGAGCAAGGGCACCGTGGACAAGTGGCAGCACAGGTGACAGGCACCATTTACCTGGCATGTAAAAAGCACAGGTGACCAGAGTGCCCAAGAAATAATCTCATTTGAGATTAGATTGCCACCCTCTGGAGGCTGCAGTTTCTGGTTCCTGGCTTGCAATCCTGGGCAAAAGTGAATGGAATGCTTTTTTTCCTCCCAATAGTCTTTTCAAACACCACCTCAGCAAATAGTCAAATGAAATATTAAATATTTCCTTGTCCTTTCTCCTGTTTCTTGTCTAAGCAATACACATTAGAGGTGAAAGATATAGTTGTCTTCATATTTTTTCCTTGTCTGTTTGTTTTTTTTTTTTTTTTCACAAGCTGTACAGCACAAGTCTTTTTATTTTACACTCATTGCTTACTTCTCTTTATTTCATGCCTTCCCGTATTCCCCAGGGGTCTGGAAAACATCTCTAAATCTTTCTTCCCGTTGCATCTGACAGCAAAAAATGTGGGTGTGCTTAAACCTCTGGGGGTGCTGGACATGCACCTGCCTCTTTTTGGGTGAGCAAATGGATGGTACCCGCTTAGATGAATTCTCTAAACTCACAATCTTGGCTTGATAACAACAAAAGTCCCCAGATTGCATTGTGTCTTCTGCTTTGTGGCAGCTGCAGGTCATCAGCAAACTGCAGCCCACCTGGTTCCCAGCCAATATAAAACCCACCCACAGGGCAGGATCTAACTTTCCTCCTGACTCAGAGGTGACCAGGCTGGAGCTCCTGGAATGAGGTACTAAAGGTTCCCAAGGGTGTTCCCACCTGTGTCCCTTGTTGCTGTGGGACCTAGGTGCTGATGGACCACTTTGAGTTCACTTATTAACATTTTTTATGTATTTGTGATCCTAATTAGAACTTGGGTAGTAATTCAATCCCACTTGGCTAAATTATGATTTTTTTTCTCATTTAAAGCTGTCCTGTATCTGCAGTAGAGGTACCAAATCTCTCCCATCTATTTAGAATGATGTGAAACTTTTGCCTTCTGGCTTTTTTTTTTTTTTTTTTCCATGTCTTTAGGATTTGCCTTCAACCCTATTTGTTTCACTCTTTCCTTCATACAATCTGCCTTTTATATGTGCTTGAATTTGGCAACTGGGAATTTCAAGTTCAGAGGCCAGGAATTAACAGATTGCAATCTTTGTCTGACCCACTCTAACATATTCCCTCACTGAAGAAAGACAGGGAGCTTTGAAGGTGTTTGTGTTCAACTTCCTGAGACGCTGCTAAGAGGTAAAGGCATAAAATCAATGTATTTCTGTGTCTCCAACATGAATTGGCAGAACCAGTGGCTGTAGCTTCCCTTAAAAATCGCAGGGACTAAATAAACCAGCCTATGGTTTGCTCTCAGAGAAATTTAATTTTAAATACTGCCATTTTTATCTCCCATCTATCCGTGGACTTGAAGAGGAGGAGGAGGATGGTGTTGTGTTTGGCTTTTCTTTTTTCATGCACAAAGGAGTGAATTTGCTGTCTTATTCTGAATAACACATAAAACCCAGTGAAAGAATTTTATTTTTTTTTTCAAAGGAGGGCTGGAATAATTTTGTCCTGAACCAAGGCAGAATTTTGTTTTTTCATGATTGTTCCCAGTGAGGCCCAAAGCAGGACATGGCCCCACAGAAAGCATCACACTCATGGAGCAAGTACAGTGTCTTTATTCCCATAAATTAGTACTTTTTATCTCCTTTATGTTTTTTTCTGGCATTGAAGTTGGGAAGAGGGATTTCTGTTCTCGGTTTGGTTCAAGGATTAGGTCTCACTGGCTTGATATCAGTTTTAATGTGAATTGAATGAATTAAAATTTGGTCAATATCTGCTTTTGATAAAGTTATAAATAGGCTAATTTAAGTGGTGATTTACTCCTTTTTTTATTAGGATTTATTTAATTTTTAAAGTCACTGTAATCTAAAGGGCTTCTATGATATTTTGGCAGTTCTGCTGCAAACAAAGAGCAGTTCATAGGAAAAAAAAATATATATATAGTCATAGTTTTCCTGAAAAATAACCCTTAAGGAATTCAGGCAGCATTGCAGGCCCATTTTACAGAAATGTCTTTTCCCTTATTAGCATATTTCATTGACAGCAGTGTCATATCCAGCATAACAACAGCCTTTTTAAGTCATGGCACAGCTGAAATAAAGGATACTGTAATATTGCCCACTTTCTAAAGGGATCTTGGTTCATATGCTCAAGTTTAATTTATCTGATGGCAGCAGGAATGTCTCCACAACAAGGTTAACATCAGGAGTGAGGCTGCTCCTTCTGTGGAGGAGCATTTTCTGTGAGTGTAAGTTGTTCATAATTTAATAAACTAACAATTTGTTAATGTGGGATTAATAACAATTCAATAAGTAATTATAAATCATATTGAACCACGTTTCTAAGGAAGTATCCATAAAGAAGCAGCATTAGCTGTGGGGATAACTGAGTTCCCACAGAGCTGCTGCTCTTGCTTTGGAAATTTTAAGGTATTTCTTAAGGTGCTTCTTGTATGCTGGCTGTTAGGAGAGTAATTGTCAACTCATCTTAAAAAGGGACAGTAAAAATAGCAGGGTTTCTTTTGGGTTGGTTTCCTTTGTTTGTTTATGGGGTTTGTTTGTTTTTAATTTAAAAAACCTCCCAGCTGTTGTGTTTAGAGAGAACACCTTGAAACCAGAACGGTAAAAATCTGTAAGGATTTGTGAGAGATGCCTGTATAAAACAGGAGCATTATTTAACATTTCAGGATATTAATCCTTTGTCATAGCAATGCAATCATTACCACTTGGGTGCAAGGCACAGTTTAAAGGTCACTAAACAAGACAAGTGTCATGGAAGGGACTCTGATAATTGTTGGCACATGTAGTTGTTCCATATCTATGCTCTGGAAAATAAATGTTTAATTTTAAGATTAAATATGAGAAGACAAACCCAGTTACATATGAAGATTTCATGCTTCAATTGTTACTGAAATTTTTTCTCTGTGAACTCTTTTCTGTGGTAATCCTTTCTGTTTGAGGCCATTCCCAGTGGAACTGGATGACCATTAAGGACTTTTCCAACCCATTCTATGATTCTGTGATAATTCTGTGACAATCCAGAGCAGCAGGTGATGGAACCAGAAGGGTTTTTAAGGTGTATAATTCCTTCTGTGGCATTCAGGTTAAGTTTCAAAGCTCCTGGGCAATGTGTTAGGTGGAACTCAGGACTGCTGAGTATTATTTCCTCATTGTAAGGAACAAGCCTGAAGATGCCTTTCAAAGATGTTTATTTTCACATATTGTACTTTGACACTTGAAGTCTGAATATCCCCTGGTGGAGTAACATAATTGTCATATTAAAAATGCTGACAAATTTTGAAATGATAGGAGAAAATGTGACCAGAGTATGGTATTTTCAACACTGGTGGGCTCGTGTTTGGGTCCATTTCTGAGCTGGCTGGAGTTGTCCCTGGCCAACAAGAGAACAGTTCCTGGTCTCTTCTCACAGAAGATGCTTCTGCAGCTTCCCACCACAAACACCCTGCTATGAAAACACACTGCAAACCTGTGAATGTGTTCTGATATGCCAATGCAAAGCAAGTGCATTCCCACACTTCTAACTCAAAAGAGCCAATTTATCCATGTTTAACTCTGTTTTATAAGGTTAAACGTTCCCAACCAAATGCTAAATGCAGTAGGAGCTGCCAATGGGTATTGATCTGGATGCTGGAGATTAGTTTTAATTAGTTTTGTTGCTGGTGCAGAGTTCAGTGTTAATGGTGCCCCCTTGGCACACACACCTTGCTCTGCTCTGCCTCACCAAAAAAAAAAAAAAGGTTTAATTCTGGGAAAGCCATGAGTTTTACAGCAGTTTAAGGCTTGGAATCTGTATAAATGTGCTCCCACATTTAAGTTGTGATTTCACCATCAACCAGTGCAGCTCCTGTGACTTTTTTGTTTTCCCTGAACTGCAGCCCCTGTGAGATCCCAAGGGCTTATCCAAGTGATCTGTTCTTCCACTCTGGAAATCAATAATTTACTCTGTTATCTCTGTCTTGCCTTTCCCACGTGTCCTGAGCATGTTATCAGACCTCATTAGGGGTTTTGTCAGGTGTGTTTTTCACAAATCAACAACCTCCTTTGTAAAACAGGATGTAGTTGTGTTTGTTCTAAAGGCATAAAGAAAATATGGAAGGTGGGGAAGGGGTTTTTTGTTGCTTTTCCATTACAGAAATTTCAGTAACCTGTAAGAAACTCCATAGTTAATCTCGGGAGAAAATTGTTCTGTGTGTAAAGTGGTTTTCAGGGATTAAAACACATTTCTCCGTGACTGCCAACCAGTGTAATAATGTTGTAATCTGTGCTGTGTGAATTATCCTGTATGGGAGATTTATCACACATAGTCCTTAAGGAGCGTTTTATTTAAACACTGGGATTAGGAGACATGATTTAAAACCTGAATAATTTACCCATGTTGCTAATTTAATAAATTAGCAATGCAATTTATAGAATTCTCAAAGCTATTGCTTGTGTGTTCCTTTTTCCTATTTCTCTGGGGCTGGATGGGCAAGAAGCTCAGTGGGCTGGAGCTCCCCCTGATTGTCCTAGGGGACAGTTCTAGTCCATGTTTGTACTGGGATTTTAGCATCAGGATACTCCTGATCAAGGATCAGGCAGACTATGTGGGTGTAGCCAAACTGTGTGCAAAAAAAAAAAAAATTCCCTCTAACCATAAAAACCTGCACTGGTACATCAGGAAGTCCTCGTGTTCCAGGGCTGTGATTTAGAGCACGTGTTTTGCTCACAGTTCCATTTCGAGTGAGTAATTCCATTTACACACAGGGACTGAAGCGAAAAGCCTGGAGGTGAAAATGGCAGAAAAATAAAAAATAATTGCTTATACAAAGCAAGCACTCCTGTGCTTTAATAAAACTGCCCTTACAGGCTAATATTGTGCCTTTTTTTTTTTCCTGTTTCTGTCCCGAGTTGGAGTTTCCCAGAGCAAAAAGTACAAGTGTAGATATTGCAGATAATGCAAACAGGCAAGTCTGGGGCTGTGTGTGCATCTCATCCTGAGGTAACATTTCATGTCTATGTTTGGAAAGAGGACTATGAAGTGTAAGCAGTGTTCCCAAATACACAAAATAACCTTCAGTGTAAGTGACTCTGTAAGTAAAATATTTTATTTTGAACACTGAATCCTTCCATCTCGTTTAGGTTTCAAAAAAATAAATAAATTACCAAACCTACCAAGCCAGTGGCCATGAGAGAGGGGAAGTGTCAGGATGAACATGGTTATTAAACCAGCCCAGCAATGATTACCTGTCACAGGGCCAGGCCAGCTGGATTACCAAGGCTTCCAGTTTAATTAATTAGGGGTCACTTTTTGCTCTTATTAGTATTGTTTTCTTGCTTAGAGTCCTCTGTAATGATTGATTTGCAATTACAGAGGGCACAGAAGATGGACTTGGTATTCAGTAGTGCATGACTGATTAAACAGGTGTATGGAGGGGGAATAACAAACCCAGTCCAGTGGAGCTGTGCTCTGGAATTTTCTCTGTATTTTCCATAGGCCTTTGATTAAATTCATAAAAGTGGCTGCATTTTGGTCTTTAGAGAAAAAAAAAATTGCAAAGATTTACCAAAGCCCTTAATTATCCAGATAGTTATAAAGTCTGTGACCTTCCCTTATCACTTGTCACACTTGAGCCCCCAAAGAGTCAGAGTTCTGATTGAAACAAAGCCCTAATCCTGGAGGCCTGAAAGATTCCTATGGTTTCATTGGAATTACAGCCTTCTCTCCACCCCAACAGCAGGTTTCAGTAGTTTGACAGACAGGCAAGAAAATGCTGGAATCATTAAAACTGGGCAGAAATACGTCAATGATAATGTAATTTAAGAAGCCTCTCTAGTGTTGTGACTTTTTAACTTTCATGGAAAAGGTAAATGAGCAGATTAAAACTGCAGCAAAGCCAAACTCCCCTGGCTTTTTTGCCTGTGCAGTTTCTGTGTGTTTATTTGTTTAGGGACCTCTTCAAGCATTAAAAAAAAATTATAATGATATTCAGTAATGAAATTATGTAGCACTTAATATTTATATTATGTTCTAACAACCATATATTATATAACTATGTATTAGTAGCTACATATATCACCTGAAGTTATAAAGACCCTTAAAATTTATGGATCTGTGCTTATGTAAAGTTGTGCTACTCTCCTTATACGAAAAATGTCGGTTAAATGTCAAAAATATCACATAAATATGGTTGTAAAAATCAGTTTCTAATTAAAACTGCATCAAATGAGTAGATAAAAGCCTATTGCTTTGAAATTGTTTATGATGTTCATAAACATCAAGGTATTTTGGTGTCTCTAAGTAAGCAATTTTCTCTGCTTTCAGGGAAGGACTGAGTTCCTGCAGATCCCTGTAAGCTCTTGGTTTTAATGAAGCTGAAAATAACCTTCAAATCTGAGGATCAGCTTCGTTGCAGTTGCTCTCTGCTTTAAATCTGGTTTAACTCACAATTGCATTCTATTTATGATTGTTTCATTTAAGAAGTGATGGCTGAGGGGAAACTCAAACTGCTTCCAAGTTTGATATATTTGCCAGTTGGAAAGACTCAGAATCTGGTAGGAATGAAAGAGGGAAATGAGCATTATTAAGTTAAAAAGTAATGAATTGTATTGTTTTAATTGTTTCCATCAATTATTGGAGGCCCTTACCCAGGATATTTGGTGTTGCTTGGGAAATGCAAAGAGGGTCACCATTTTGGTGTACTTGGCTCTCTGGGGGGATATTTTGTTGTATCACCAAGAAAAAACATCACCAAAATCCCAGAACTGTTGTCACACGAGAGAAAAGGAGGTGGTGTGGGCACACACCTGGCTGTGGAATGGTCCCCAGCATCCATCAGGAGGGAGGGTGCCTGAGGAAGCCTTTTTGCCACCACAAGGGACCACAGGTGAAGTCACAACCTAAAACTTTGCTGGTCAAGCAAGTCTGGAGTCTTGTTCTCCTTTAGAGCAGCAATAGCTCAGCAGAGCCAAAGGAAAGAGAGTGAATCCATGAATCCAGTGCCTTGAAGGGATTTCTTCCTTGGTTTAGCTCTCAGCAGGAGTTGGAATGCACTGCTCAGATTCCCCCACCCTTTCCCCAGGCCTTCCCATAGAACCAAGAGTTGAAATCAGGTTTAGCTTAAGTACGCAAAGCTCTCATAATCCTTATCTGGAAGAGGAATTGTTTGTCTGGAATGAATGGGAAAGGCAAAAGGTGCAAAATTAAATTAACACAAGAAACATTATTAATGAAATTGACTTTTACTGTGTGTTTTGCTAATAGATGTAAAGAGGAATATTGATCCCTGGCTTGTTCTGTTTGTACAGACATATACAGTCATCTGTGTATCTATTTGCAACACCAACTTCACATTCATTAAAAGCTCAGCAGTTTCTTTGTGCAGAGTTTGCCACAGGAGATGTGGTGGCCATCAAATGGGATTTGAACCACTCTAAAGATCACTTTGTCACTTAAATCTGTGCTCACCTAGCCCTGGTTTACACACAGCCATAATCTGCCTTTCCCTGAGGTGTCTGGCCTGGCAAGACCCAAGAGCAGGTCTTGTTCATTTTCCCTGGCACTGATTTGCAAAATCTGATGGAGTGGAGTACTTTTGTGTTTCTGTCCACCCACAGAAAGTTTCCACCTGCCCTGTTACTGTGAGTGGATTCAGGAGTCTGCCTGGCATGTGGGGTGGGAAGCTTTAGTGAGAAAGGGGAGTGCAAATGTACCCCTGTTCTGGAACCCAAACCTGTTATGCAGTTTACATACTAAGATATCCACTGAGGTTTTATTACTCAAAGCTCTGTGGTGCTGAGGAATTCTCCCCAACTTCTGATTTTTTTTTTTTTTTTTTTTTGGTGTTGGTGTGCGATTGAAAACCAGTTGATAAACACTAATAGATGAGTCTTCACTTTGTACTGATAAACAAAATAAATAACATACCAGTAAATTGTTATGTCCTAATGTACTGGTGTGTGCAGAGTTCAGATGCTGATTCAGTGACATCCTTGTAGCTCGTGAAATGATGGGCAAGGTCTCTTTGCCAGCTGTCTCTTTCCAAGATGTATCTGCTGGCTGTCATTTACTTCCATACTTTTTTTGGCTGTCTCTTTTCAAAACACTTTCCATGGCACCCAATTCTCCATAATGGTGAGAGAAGACTCTTTTACCTGCATGGAGAGTTCTTTAGGTTTGATCCAAGGTCTCTGAAGAGTTGTGCTCAGAGGAACCTGGTGTTGCTCTGCCTGTTCCCCCTCGTAGTGACTTGCTGGGAGAGGCACCCTGAGCATGGGTGGGTTAAAGTCAGCTGAGGTGCCAATCCAGACAACTAACTACTCTCATTTTCTGCTTGTTGCTTTTTCCGACTCTGTATTCCCAGAGAAAGTATTTTCTGCAGTTTGGGAATGTAAACCATCAGGTCTCATTGCTCTGTTCACAAATAGCTCTTGCTTTGAACAGGGGAACATTTGCTAAGGCTTGTAAGCACTCACTTGTGCTAATGCTGTACAAAACCCATTGAAAACCCTACATATCCAGGATATATTCAACACATTCTGGATGTTTTGGAGAAAGAAATCAATGAAAGAACATGATTTTTTTTTCTAATCTCACTGGAACTAATTTTGTTAGTGAATAACCCCCAAATAAACACCATTTGTCATTATTAACTCAGCTTGGTAAAGTAAAAATCCACTTGCTACTTTGAAGGAGCACTTCAGTGTTTTGCTGAAATAGCTGCACAACAGGAACTAGAGGTGGACATGGAATCCCAGGATGGTTTGGGTTGGAAGAGACCTTAAAGCTCATCCAATTCCAACACCCTTCCATGGGCAAGGACACCTTCCACTAGCCCAGGTTGCTCCAACCTGACCTTGGACACTTCCAGGGATGGAACAGCCACAGTTTCTCTGGGCAAACTGTGCCAGGGCCTCCCCACCCTCACAGGGAAGAATTTTTTCTTAATATTCTGTCTAAATTTACTCTCATTTTGAAGCCATTCCCCCTGGTCCTGTCACTACATCCCTTAAAGATACTTCTGTTACTGATTCATGGGGATCTCTAACTCTTTCAGCTGTCCCTCCTGTGTTTGTGGTACCTATTTGTCCTCCCCCACAGCAGGGAGGGGTCACAGAGAGGAAGTTTTGGGCTAAGAAAGAAGGAATATTAGAGCACACCTAAGCCCAGGACAAAAACTGCTGCTCCTCAGCCTCCTCCTCTGGCAGAATGGATTTCCTGGCTCTGCTGGGGGGACACTCAGGGACTCAACAGGACCTGAGCCCTCCTGGTTCTTGTTTAGATCCAGCTGGAGTTGAGAAAACTGTAGTTCCCTGACCTAAACACACAAATTCCACACACCCCCACTGCTATTCCTGGGGCCTTCTGAGCCTTCTACCTGCTCTGTGTTTGGAGTGTGTTTTTGTTTTTTTCTTTTTCTTTTTTAATTTTCTTTGCAAATTTGATAGTTGTGGGGGAATTTGACTTGAGGAACTAATTATGCACTGTCAGGAGATAATTACTAGAGAAGGAGACGTGGAGGGGGATTTGGGCCGGTGAAACACCGTGAAGCTCGTTTTTGATTTCAGGACCAAAATCCGAATTAGCTCACATTTGTCTCACTGTAAACAAGCTCTATTGTAGAAATAATCCCATTTATTTTCTATCCCTACTAAATATTCCTCTTATAAACTGCCTCTTCTTAATAATTAGTATGTTGGGGTTTGAAGATGGTTCTCGGCTGATGGCTCTTTGTAGGCTCATTAAGTTAAACTAACAGTGAACAGAATGGAGTTGGGCTGAGTTCAAATTACTCAACTTCTGTTTCTTGTTGATTTGAACTGAATTTTCTCTTTTAGGACCAGAAGCACATCTATTGCAACAATTGCCAACATCTCTAAGGGTTTTGTTACTAACAATAACAACAGAAGGGAAAAACAAAACAAAACATTAGAAAGGAAATGAAAAAGAAGCAAGACACTCATTTCCATAGACTAGACATGAAATTATTACCTTGCAGGATTAATGGAAATATAGATTAGATGTAAAATCTGTGGTGAAGGGTGATGAAAGCACCTTTCAAGTTCTCCTGCTCTCTTGATGTGCACATCTATTACCCAGAAATAGTGCTGCAATATGTGCTGCCTTGCCTGCAGATCCATCACATCTGCTCACTTATACTATCTGTTTATTGGGGGAACCTTTCTTTTAATGGAAAATGTTCTCATAAAGGAGAATAAAGCCAGGAAAGAGAAAATAGAACTGAAGGGAAGTGTCAGGATTGAAATGTTTGCTGTTTGCTCTCTTCGAGAAGTTTCAAGTTCTACCTGTGACAGATTTTGAGCTATCCCAGAACAGAGGTTGTTATTAGATTTTAGGTCATCCTGCTTGTTCTTTTAACTTATATGGAGTTCAAACTTTCTTCCTGTGTTTGGAAAATACCACTGGAGCCTCCTTTGGTGTTTAGTTGTAGTTCAAGTAACGAGACAAACTGCAGCAAGAATCCAGTCAGAGTAATTCCACCACTGATGCAAAAATAAATAATACTACGATGTTATGTGCATGTTTAATTTATAATTCTGAAAATAAGGTAGAGATCCTGCAGACAGGGTTTTTTGGAGTATTTTCTCTAATCAAGCAGGTGTAAATATAGCATCTGAATTTGTGCATTTTTACCTGTTTTCTGGTGCAACAAACCATCTTCTAGATACTTGAGCAGTCCAATTTCTCTGGTTTATCCTCCCATTGCTGAAAATTATCATTATTCACTTTTTTTTTTTTTTTTGCTTGTTCAGGGCTCTGACAAAACTTCCTTTAAAGCAAGCAACCCTTGGGACTCCAAACTTCCCTCCTCTTTTTCTGATTTCATAGTTACTTTGTCCTCTACTGGAGGTCCCTGTCCTTCTAACAAAGGCAGCAGGAGGAAAATGGGACTGTGTTTCACTTTCCACGTTTCACTGACCCTGGGAGAAGGTCAGGACAGGCAGCTGGAAGGGGTAAGGCAGGGAAACACTCAACTCCATCGATCCAAAACCTTCAGCTTCACTCCCTGCTCTCTTTGGAGTCCCTGTCAGATATTTCCTAGCAGGGCATGGACATCAGAAATCTCAGCTCAGACATCTCCACCCTGCAGGAGATGCTGAGGGAGGTTATTTTGCAGTCTGTTAGTGGGACAGCTACAGGAGATGCCAAAAAAGTAACATTCTTGTTCTCTAGAGGCGAAGTGGTGGCAGTATTGGAAAATTAATTGTAAAGGAAAGAAACCCTTAGGAAACTTTATATATTCTACCTGTAAAACTCCTTTTTCTTTTTCACCAAACTAGTCATATCTCCCAGGAAAACTTCCAAGCCTCTACTTTTTTTATTTTTTTTTTATAAATTTGTGAAATTTAGAGGTGCTTTTAAGAAATAGAGCTGTGATTCAGCTGATTATTGCTGCCATAAATACCAAGGGCCTTGGGTGGCTGCTGTTCACGTGGGTGACAGCTCGATGGACTCCTTTGGCAAGGCCTAAAATAATGCAGCTATTACTGTACTCACTGCTGTTGGCAAACAAAGCACTAAAACATTTTGTGATTTTATTTCCTGCCCCAAAACTTACTGGTTATTGTCTTTTCAGGGAAAATGTTTGCAATTTGCTTGTAGTGACAGTATTTTTTCTTCTCATACATGGAAAAAGCTGTCAGATTGCTTGAGCTGACTTTTGTATTTCCACTTCCCACTGCTGTTGTTTCCTCTCTTATGGTTTCATGGCATAGATGATGATGATTATTATTTAAAGTCCTTATTCAGGATATTTCAAGGATTAACTTTGAGTTGTGTATCTACTTTTCAGAGAAGCTAAGAAGGCAAAACTGTACAATAAAAGATTAGCACACGTTAGAGAAGTTTATATATCAATAAATTTTATGGGACAATAAAGGGAAAACTTTGATCTCCTGGGAGACTGGGCTAAGAAAAAAGGAATATAAGAGGAAGTGATATGAGCAGAACCAACTGAAGCTACTGTGACACATACTTAACCTTTATAAATTTAGATATAATTTTCATTCTTCATTCCTAGGAAAAAAAGGTTTCTGGCCAGAAAAATCTGTTCTTAGGGTTATATTAGAAGAGCGGTGAACAATCTTTCCTCTTAACTTTGGTGGGCCTTAGCTAGAGAGATCAATGTGCTGACAGATGTCAGTGGGTAAATTGGAGACCAGAGGAGCAGAAAGAGCAGTTACAGGTCCAGAGAATGTGTTATTTAAACTGCAGGAGAAGACAGGAAAGACTTAAGAGGGTCTGACAGTGCTACAATGTCAAATAACCTCCCTCCTTCCAAATGAACATGGAGAAAAGAAAAGGCTTCAACTCTTTTCTGTTAGAAAAGGGAAATCCCCTATCACAAGGTTTAGGATAATGAATAATAAAGTCTGTCAGTAGCAGAGCTTAAAATCATGTGAACTCTTCCAAACTATATCAGGACTTGAGGAAAAATGTGCATTTTTTGAGAGATGGAAAGAAATATTATTAGAGTTATGAAAAAGTAGAATATCAGCTTCAGCTGCCTCTTCTGCTTCACTGGCACCATGACCTGCAAGGCTCATCCACTTTGTCTCCCTCAATCACTGAAGACCATTTTAAGTCAAATTAGTTCCTCTGGATCTCAGTTTGAGGAGAAATCCTTGAATCTCCTGGAAATTTTGATTCTGAGGTGACCTTGCTTGCTTAAATCCATGTCAAGGAGCTCTTTCCAAACCCCATTCTCTGACATGGAGTTATTTAACACACTGTTTTATTTATTAATATCCCCCAGCTCTAAACATGTGGGAGCAACGTGCCCTGGCAGGGTTGAACTTCAGAGAGTCCCTCCAACTAAATTTACTCCATGTTCCTCTAAATCTAAAACTTACAGCTTGGCCTTTTCCTTTTGGCATGAAGATGAAATTCCCCACTGGCTGCTCTTGAACCAGCTGAAGCCAGGAATGAATGCTGAACTGTCCTGGGGTTTTTTGCATTATTAAGAAAACTTTTTCCTTTTTTTTTTTTTTTTTTTTTTTTTTTTTTTGGCATTTTGGACACTTGGAAATTACTTTTCCTGTGAAATCAGGCTCTGCACCTGTCATGGTCTGGGCATGTTTTGACCATTGGCTCCAGTTGAGAGGTGCTCTGATTTTGTTGAGGACAGCAATTACGCTGTGTGGAGCAGGTATAGATTCATTTGGAGAATGAGGCAGGATTGATGGGAATTATCCAGAGGTGGAAGGCTAATGCATTAACCTACATCAGCTCCTCTAACCCCAGGATACCTTGTCTGAGTGTTTCTGCTCAGCTGTAGCAGGAAAGTGAAAGTCATTTTGATCTTGCTGTCAGGAGATCTTAGATAAATAGGATGTAATTCTCAGAGGATATTTTAAGGATAATTTGTATGAATAAAGCCAGTGGAGAGGTCTCATCTGATGTTGCTTGGGTATCTAATGGGTTTTGGGTACATCCCTTTATTATCCTCGCATTTATCTATAGAGTAAAATACTTGAAATATTTCTTTCTTAGCTTGACTTTATTTAAGTGCTGGTGTAAAGCAGTAATTAGCAATTATTTATTCATGCTTTATTAAAGTGCTCCTATTCCCCACTGTTGTAGTCAGTTAATATGAAGAGTTTCTCAGGAATTGTTGGGAAGTTAATGTTCAGACATGGATCTTCCCCTGCCCCATCTGCATCTGTGTTTGCATGGACGATGTGAGAGTGTTTGAAAAGATTTGCAGTGTCTTCTAAATGAAATTCTCTCTTTATATCACCTTGATATAACAACATATAGCAAATAAACACTCTGTGTCCTCACTCCTGTGGCTGAAACTTTCACCAGGTTATTTAAGGTACCTGAGCATCTTTCTCTTCACTCTCTGATTCTCCAGTCCAGTGGAGTTGGGTGTTCCAAGGGCTGAGCAGCAGCTCTGGCAGGTGGGAACATTCCAGTCACGTCTGTGCCCAGCACAGGGATCTGTGGTGGGAGCCTGAGCTGCAGGAGGAGGGGAGCTGGGTCTGGGCAGGTCTGAGCTGGAGCTTTGCTCCCGTGGTTTCACTGCAATGAATCCCTTCTGCACTCGGAGCCAGGGAGAGGAAAAAACCCTCACCTGCTCACAGAGCTGCCACTGCATCCCTGGCTGTCTCAGGACACGCTGACAGAGCCTTGATTTTGAGAGTCCTATATAATTACTGCAATTAACCTAGAAATAGCAAGTATTTTATATTTTTTGCTGCAATTCCCTGGATTATTCCCAGGGTTGATGTTGGTTTTCCCTTACACTTTACATCCAATGAGGAAAAATGAAGACAGTTTTTCAGAACTGTTAATTTAAGAAGGGCTCACTTATGTTCTCTATCTAAAACAAATCAGGTACAAGTGAAAAGGGGCAACAGTGACTTTTAAAATGCAAAGTGTGTGCATAAAGCTTTCCTTCCAAGCATTTATTTTCCAGTTCTAAGGCAATATCTGTTCCTCTGAACAGTCCCCCAGCCTGCTTTAGATAAGGTCTGATCTAATGATAATGTATCTGTGCTTTTTCATTTACAATTCCAGGAGTAAGCAAGGAACAGCCTGTCTGTATACGTCTAAATGACTTTACAGCCCTTGGTAACTTTGATATTACTGTAAAGAAAATATCAAGGCTGCTTGAATTTTGGAGTGGATGTTCTATTTGGCAGCCTGCCAGTCAAGGCAGGAGTGAAATTGCTGACAGGACAGGAAGGAATGTCTGATCCCTCTGCTGTCAGCCCAATCCCATGGGATTTGGGCACTGTGAGTAGAAAATAATTTAACACTGAGAGGAATATTGCCACCTTTCCTGTGTATTATGTATGAACTGAAATGTAGTGAAAAACTTCCTTCTGTTTGGAGGGGTACCATAGCAAAAACCACTGTGATAAATTACCCACCTTGTACAGACATTCCTGCTCTTAAATTTTCTTGAAAAATATGAGCTAAAAAAAATTGTATTTATATCATCATATATATATACATATCTCATATATAGCTATTCTTTGCTATTAACTGAAGAAGCACTTGTGCAGCTGAAGGCACGTTGTAATAATAATTTATTCTACTACTAAACCTTTCAAACAGGAAGGCCATTTGCATGCAAAACACAATGAACCCTGTAAATGAAAAGTGAACATCAATTTTTTATGTAACTCGTTGTCATTTCAGTTCTCCATCCATTAAGCAGAGGAACTTCTGGATGTTGCTTTAATGCTGTTCTTTTGCAAGGAGGCATTTGCAGAGCCAGAACCTTTACTAGTGAACACAGGATCTGTCTGGGGGTAAAGTCAGGCTTTATGGCATGAGAAATTGCTTTTTATGGATACTTTGGCTCAGTCCTGGAGCAACATCAACGTGCTCGATCTGTGCTCATCACTGAGCAGTTCTAAACGTGATCTGCACTGTCTTTACTTTTCAAATTTTAGCTGCCATTTCCAAAACATTATTGACACAGGGAAACCAAAGAGAGGATGAAAGTGTTGTGCAGAGTGTTGTAAAGAAATAAAAGAGCCTGGAAAACTTACTGTTTGTCTTGGAAGAAATAATTGTGGCACATTAGTTCATTTAATTGCTCCGGTAATTTAGGTGACTTGTGTATCTTAGCTGTAATTACAGTGGCACTAAAGCTGCAAATCCTATAGAAAAATAAGTAAATAGTGCTTTATAAAGCAGCTGTTTAAGCAATTAAGGTGTATCTTTCATTGGAGAGCAGTAGGATTTAAGCAGGGCAGCTTTCTGACCAGTGCTGTGGTGTAGGATTTGCTGTGGTGATTCCCAGTACAAAACTGCAAAGGGATTGTTGTCAGGAAGAGGATGCACAGCAGAGAAAGGTGTTTTTGTCCTTTGATGGGAAGCATAAATTCCCCTGAATTAAGAAATATATTCAGTTATTTGAGGAATGTAGTTAATTGTTGAATGTGCATTTTCTGTGTAACCACCAGCACACCAAAACGGGGCGGAACGTAATAAATTGGTTTTCCTTTCAGGTGTGATGCAGTTCAATCTCCTTGGAATATTTTATGCAAGCTCATTCCTACCTTCCATTCCTTAGGGTGAAGCTGTAAAAGATTTTACAGTATTCCAATGATGGGTTTTTAAACTTGCACACAGGAGCTGATACCTTTGGCTTCTTCTGAGACTCAAAATGTGAGCTGTGCCTTTGCTGGATCCAGCTGGGTGTGTTTTACCCAAACTCCAGCAATCACAACCAGAGAGGAACAAGGTGAGTGGCAATCATGGTTTTGTGCCCACAGAGGGGCTGCCCTGGGACTGGGATCACTGGAAAGGAGCCCATTCTAACTTTGCTTTGACTGAACCAAACTCCTGCATCTTTCCCCCTCTGTGCCATTTGGATTTGAATGTGCTACACCCAGGCTAAAATTGAGCTTTGATGGCAAACACACTTCAAGGAGCAAAACTGGCCTTGGTGCTCTCAGCCCTAATTGCCCATCATTACCCAACAAATGAGAAAATGCAGCAATGTAATCAGATCTGGAGTCAGACTGGGAAATGTCTGTGCTTTGCACATTTGCCACCATCAGATATTGTATTTCTGTTAAAAGGAAAGGGAAATAATTGCCTAAATGTAGGTCTGTGCTGGCTAAGGACTGGGGTGGAGAAAGCTGTAAAACAAGATAACTGGGAACAGAAAAAAAAGTGGAACCATCACTTCTATTCCAGTTAAAGCTTCGGGTCTAGGAGAGCAGAGCTATTTATATGGAATATATCTAATGGATTAGAGTCTCCTTTTCAAACCCCCTGAGCTTTATCTCACAGCGACACACCTTTGGATGGGCCTGTTAAAGCATTAAAAATGCGGATTCAGGGTTATCATGTTGCTCCCAGTCTTACCCAATTTGCCAGGGTATTGTTCACTCCATTTAATAAAGATTGGAAGTGCTCCCTGACATCAGTCCTTGGTGCCTGGTGTCTCCTTGCAAGTCCAGAGAGCTGCCCTGTGGAAAGGAGGGATGATAAATTCTGTGCACCGGGATGTGTCACACCTTGGGGACACTTTGCATTAAACATTCTTTATGGTATTTCCCCTGGGATTTTATCCACTTTTCTCTTTGTAGTTCCCCTCTAGGTTCATACCTACTGTTTTTAGTGTCACTCCTTAATTGAAGAATAAATAGATGAAGGTGCTTAAAATAATTTCTTGAGCTGAAATTTTGATGGTGTCACTTCTTCTGAAGTTCCCTGCAGGGATTTCCCTCCACATGGTTTGTGCCTGAGCAGGACATCTCCCCAGTCAAGCACTCCTAAAGGCAGATTAAATAAGTGTGTAACTATTGCTGTTCAAGATGTCCCTCCCATGAAGCACCAACCTCTTCCTTTACTGGGATCTTCCTACCCATCCTTTGAAATTCAGTATTCTCTCAGGTCTTCTTCTCTTTTACTAGAAAGCCAGAATTACAGAAGTTTTGTAGAGACCCAAAACAAATGAATTGAAAATGTAAAAGACTAAGGAAGCTGACTTTTGAACAGAAAAATTTATTTTAAAAGCAGCTCATTCCTGAGTTCACCCCTTTTCCATTGAGCATTTATCTCACTGTAATTGCAATAATTACCCAGGTGCTGATATTGATTTGGCAATACCTCCATTTTTTGCCTCAGCCAGAAGAGCTTAAATTATGCAGTAAAGAGGCCACCACTTGTATTGCTTCAGCCTGGTACAATTACAGATACCAGACAACCATTATACTTTAAATCAGGTGCACTCAATTTTTTTTTCCAGCAAAAGGAGACTAAAAATTCCTTATATCCATGAGTCACCATTGTCTGACAGTATCCAATTGCCCTTTGCCTTATTAATATTCCCCATTTTAATGGCATTGCTTAACCCCCCTTCATCAGATTTTTGAGGCATTTACATCTGTCTCACACATTTCTGTGCCACAATATTATTTTCTCTTTCTTATTTATCACCTCTGTAGCTCTACCTGAACATTTGTGGTATTCTATCGATATTATCACACCAGTTTTTTTTGGGGGTGGCTCTTTAGTTATTTTTTTGCCTTTGGGATTGTGTTCCATTCTCTTTGGACGCCTGCCATCAGCTCCACTTCTTCCAAATCAGAGAAATGTTTCATTTAACAAGGTGCTTATTTTATACTAATTTAGGTCCAGCAGTCTGTAACGTGTATCCCTCAACCACTGCTTTTATCATCTTTAATATTCCTTCACAATAAATTAGGACTGTTATGTGAAGTTTTATATTGCTATAGTAACAACTTTGTTTGCTTTAATTTCCCAATTTATTTATTCATTTTAGTACTATTTTTTGTTAATTACATGTCTCCTAAAGTGCATTATCAACTGAAACGAAATTCTTTATTCAGCTCCAGTAAAATTTAGAGACAGCCCAAGGTCATTCTGGTACTCAAGCTATGCCTTCCCTGGAGCAAAGTTTTCCTGGAGTGAGTGATGCATTGGTAAATTTAAAGAGTTAGTAAAAGATTCCTTCCTTATCCATACTTCCTTAACAATGCAGTTCAATATTAACTGTAAGGATAACTACTTGCCAAGGCTCTGCAGATCTTTTGTTGTAATTTAGGAATTTAAGAAGGATTTTGATCCAAGTAGTTTTCTACCCGAGATTGAGTCACCAAGGTATTTTCTTTCCTATTTCATTAAATTAAAGAGTTTCAAATCAAGGCTTTTGCAGTGGTGTTTAAAGGAGATTGGTTGAGAGAGCATCTTAGCCTGGAAATAAGTTGGCTACAAGTGCTGGGAGTTTGTCATGTGGGGAGTGTGAACTCACCTCAAGGACAAGGTTAAAAAGCCAATTGATATTGGGCCTGGTGGTGACAATGACACTAAAGAACCTCAAATGAGGTTCTTTACACAAATCTTCTGGTTAATGAGTGATGGTGTTAAAGACTCCAGGTGTAGAGGGAAAGGAAAAAATGGAAAGAATGAGGGAGGGGGGAAGAGAATAGAAAATAAAATAAAAAGAATATAAAACCTGTACCTGCTGATTTTTGCAGCCACTTTTAAAAATTATCAGCTGCTGTACCTTGATGAGGTTTTCTGTGGGGTTTGCTGTCCCCATGACGTGACAGAACACCAGCCCAGCAAATTCTGAGCGCATTTGTATTTTTTGATGCCTCTGTGTCTGAACTCAGGACTCAAGGAAGGACAAGCGGAGCCTGCAGAGGAAAACCCAGCGGGCTGAAGAGCAGGATCACACCTTATCTGGACATCTGCAAGAGGGGAAATGAGTGACAGCCTTCTAGTGAGATCTTCAGGGAGCAGAAAGCAGAGTCAGTCAGTGCACACAGATCTACACAAGAGGAGAGATGAGATTTCTCTGTGGAGGGTGCAGGTCCAGCTCTCTGGGCACTGCTGGTTGGAGGTGGGATGCACAACATCTGCACACATCTGGCAGCTCTGCTGGCCCCCAAGGCTTTGGGCAAGGTCTGGCACTCTTTGGTGTTTTCCTTCTGACTCTCCTTCTTTCCTTCTTGACTTGGGATTACAGGTGAATGGAAAAATATCATGAAAAAAACCCCACGAAACAAATCTTGCAGCTGTTGTGTTTAGAGGGAAAACCCTGGAGTCAGTATGATGAGAATCTGTAAGGATTTGTGAGTAGTGCCTGTTTGTGTTAGTTAACAGTTTAGGATTTGAATCCTTCATCGATAAAAATATCATCCCTGGGTGCAAGTTTAGAGGTCACTGTGTAGTTGGGATTACTTGGAGGTGCCTGTGGCAATGGAGATCACATGTCTTTGAACTTTGGAATGCTCTGGAATGATAGAAGAGCTGATCAATTCTTCCTGCAGGACTGACCCTTACCCAGACCAGCCCTCCTGGTGAGTGGTTACTAAATTATCCCATAGAAATGGAGGTGTAAGGTGGTTGTTATTAATCTTTTTCAGTTATTATTACAAATATCTATTAAATATTCACCATTTCTTTAACTAAAAGCTCCTGAGCTTTTTAAGCCTTTCGTTTTCTTCCAATAGAAATCTATTATTTTTACTGGAAAGAAATGCAAAGCTGAATAATACCCTGCAATATAATATCTAAATAGGCAAAAAGCTGGCAAGGAATCAGTGAATAAATAATAATGATGGTGGCTTTGCTTTGTTTCCTGCTCAGTAGCAGCAAGAAGCACAGGAGTGGCTGGAGGACCATCTGCATCAAGGACAGGGAAAGTCATGGAAAAAGGCACCAGACAAGCTCTGACAGCAAATGCAAAGGGTCAAACCACTGATTTCATTAAGCAGCCACATTCAGAATTATCATTTCCTCCTTCCAAAAGCTGGGACACAATCTGTCATTTCAGCTTTTGCTCAGTAAAAATATGAAAAGAAAAAAAAAATAAAATGGTTTGGAATGATGTATAATGAAGTTAGGACTTAATAAGGTGTATTTTGAGTGTTGTTTAGTAACTGGATTTTTTTTATTGCTTTTAGATTATTTTCAGCATTGCAGTTATGTAATTTCACCTTAAAATAATTGGTAGCTTTTTAGAAATATTATTATTATTTTAATTATTAATGTAGATGATAACCTTATTTAAAAACAGTAACTAAAATTTCTGGTCTTCCTGGCTGCAAAAAATTTGCTTCTGTAACTCAGAAATTTTGAGTCCTCAATTTTATGTGTTTCTACTTAAAAAGCATTAGAAAATACATCAGATACTGGTTTGGATCTGCCTGATGGATGAGTCAAGAATCTTTGGAGCTGGCAGACTTTTGGGCTTCCTGGTGGCCTGTGCACATGTGCCTTCAAACTGGCACAAATAGGGTAGTTGTAGAAATATTTGTTTTATGTTAGTGATCATTTTGACAGCCTAAATACAGACTGGGGTGATTCAGGCTTTTAAATCCAAGAGTCTCATTTATCTACAGCTGAATTATTAGAAGGTATGTGCTGTAGCTGAGCACATCACATGTGAATTTATCCATTTCTAGAAGGTAAAAAATTAATAACGTGCCTTCGCAAGTTTAAGAGAGTTTTTCCTCTTTTATGAAAAATCAGAAGGAGGAGGATTATCTTTTTATAGAGGTTTAAAACCTGAAATATGTTTGTTTGTTTGTTTGTTTTTCCTGAAACAAATTTTTCAGTTTTTCACCAATTTAGGTTTCATGTGAGGTAATACCCATTTTTTTTTTTTTTTTATTCACAGTTCAGCAAACTGTGAATTCAGGTATTTGAGGAGGAAGAGGAGGATGTACTAATGAATTACACTTCTCTCTGTTTTTTGAGTTTATTTTGGTGTGGGTTTTTTTCAACTTTGCTCTTAGAGGTGTTTCTATCAAATTTTGCCTCAAGAGCGGCTTTCTCTGCTCTGCATTTTGCCCAAAGCACAATTTTTTATTGATTTTTATCCTAAAATTGATACTGTCAGCCACAAATGACAGGTTCAAATCACTTGCTTGCAGAGCACTTTGCATTTTGGAATCTCCCCAGTGCTCTCCCATTACAGCTTAAACAAATCAAAAAGCAGGCAAGAGATTTTGGTCACGTAAATGTATCAACCACATTTTTGATATCTACACCTACTGATGTATGAATGGCCAAAGAAAAAGTGGGTTTTTTTCAGGTAATCTTGGAATGTTTCAGCTGAAAAGGTAGATAATGAATACTGGCAATACATAAGTTTGGCTCTATTAAGACCTCCCATTTGCTATCTCAGAGAGCAGCAGTTATTAATCTTCAGACATAATCAAGTGATTTATATTCATGATTATTGTTCAGATCATCATGACACTTGTTCTTTCTACATCAGAGGCCTCCTCACTTTCAGCTTCTTGTGTTCAGCAGTCATTAAAATAAGAATGAGAGGGTTTGGGGTTTTTTTAGAAGCATTTTATAATATTTTTCCCTCTGATTTCAGGTCTTACCCACCGAACCATCACAAACCTGAGCAACATGTACTGCACTGGCTGCACTAAGACTTTGAGCTGTATTTCAGGGGTTCACAGCAAGTATTTTCCTCATTTGCACTAAGAACTGCAAAATTTCCTCCTTTGATACACCATATATTCCACTGGAATTCTTGCCTTTGTAATCATGGTAGTAATTAGTGCTGGTGTCCAGCTCAACCTGATAAAAATTCACAAATAACACTGGGATTCAATTCTAAAGTATGTTTATTACCTCTGCCATACTTCATGTCATTTGAATGGAGGCAAAAGTCCATCACTTAAATAAGTATTTACATACAAAAAGATCATTTCTATACAATGTCTAATTGCATTTCTTTTAGAAGAGCTACACAACCTTTGAAAATGAACTTCAAATATGTTCTGCTTCCCCACTGCAGTGAAATTACTCAGTTGACATTATTTCTGTGTCTGGTTGGTAAACAAAATCAAAATATTTTGGCTGCCAGTTGCTATAATAAAATGAAACCTAATTTTGTCTGAGGCAAAGCTCAGAGCTTTGAATTGTGGGGTGTTTGGGGAAAATGACTGGATGAATCCAAATTCATTCTCTCCAGAGTCTCTGTTTGCAAAGCTCTTGTGAGGCTTCTCAGTTCTTTGTCTTGTCCAGTTTGGTGTCTTGAGGAGACTCCAGGACTCTGAAAACTGCTCAGTTTTGTGACTGGAAAAAACAAACCTGCCCAGAGCTGCCCTGGGGAGTCCCAGTTTGCTGAACTGGGATCTCAGAGTGGTCTCAGCTATGCAAACATGGCATGTGGGGAGTGTGTTCCCACTGGATCTGTGATTGATGTCCTTCCATAATATAATAATATTAATATTCCTGGATTAACTGATAATCCACAAGCAGATTATTACAGGAATTAAAGGCTGCAACTTAACTGTAAGTTATATTAAATATTTGATACCTAAAAAAGCAACGAATCTCATGAAAGTATAGAAAAATTCTAAGCTCTTTCTTTTTCCTAATGTAGTCCTTTAGCTGAAAACCTAATTATTTACTGACTGAATGAATACAACCAGGGAGCTGGCTCTGACCAGCTAACAAGTTTGTCAAGTTGTATGTGATTTAATTAAAAAATGGACCTGTTACAAGAGAAGAGATAAACGTCTCCTTTCAAATGACTGCGTTTTAGCTGTGCCTAATCTCCTGCCTTGTTTTCCCACACTATTCTCTCCAGTCTAGCCTGTGCTCCTGGGCTTCCAGCAATTCTTCTTGCCAGCTGTCAGGAATGAATCAGCTCTTAATTCCTGGAAGCCTGAGCAGGACGCAGTGGAGTCCACGCTGCTCCAGCTCGTGATTTAATGGAGCTCTTGGTTGTCTTTGCAGCCTCTGGGTGTCCCTGCCTGAAGAGCCTTCCCCATTCCTCCTCCTTGGAGTTCAATAGCCCACCTTTTGCCCTGAAAGCCCTGTTGGTGATGTCCTTTTGTAGACTAATGAAAACACCCTCAGGAGAGGGGATCGTGCTGGTTGAACTCCCCTTGCGAGGCCTTTTTGTTTTCCTGCTTTTTGTGCTCTTGAGTGGCCCAGGGAACAGTTCACCAGGTGATGGATAACAGAAGGTTGTAGAGCCGTGAATTCAGGAAAGCACTTAAGCAAATTGTTTTATTGATGGCAGGGAGGTTGCAGGCAGGGGTAAATGAAACGTGTGGACAGGTGCTGGGCTGGACCGAGCGCTTTCCCGGAACACTGAAATGAAATATATCCCTCAGAAAGCAGATTTACGTCAAACAATCCCCTCAGGCCTCCCTCACCATTACCATCTTCTCATAACCCACACGAAGCTGTTATTTTTGCCTCACTGTACTCTCATAAAGCAGCATATTTAGCCCTTTCGAGCAGAGTTCCCAGGGTTTGCTCGGACACGCTGGGACATTCGTGTTGTTACAATAAAAAAGGAGAGGGTGGGGTGGCTCAATAAAAGGCAGCATTTCAAAAGCAGTCTGGTGGCATTGATCTGTGCAGAGATGGATGGCTGCAGGAGAGCCCCAGTGCTCTTTGTGGGCCATTGATTTCCTTTCTCTTGAAGTGCTGACTGAGGAAAAGGGGACCATCCCCTCTGTGCTCCAGGAGGAAACATCTCATTCCTGCACTTCCAGCTCAGAGGGGAGGCTGTGGAAGAGGAACAAAAAAAAAAAAAAATAAAAATACAAGTGGCACTTCTCAGCCATTCCTTTATTATTGAAAAAATAACTTGTAATCACTTAATAGCACGAAGTGAAAGCTTTCCCTTGGAAAACAAAGATTTAATGTTAAGGTCATACATATCTGTGGTGAGAAAAACACAAAACTCAGTGAAGTGTGAAGGTTTCATGTTTAGATTATGATGGAAGCCTCTTCCCTATAAACTCTCTTCCATGTCAATCTTTCATCTTTTTCTTCTGCCCTTGACATTTATTGTTAGTATCCCATGAAATCTGCTTATATTATTATTAAAAATAATATTTTAAGATTAATTCAAATTTTAATGCTCATAAATTCGGTTCTCTCCTGCAACTGTTGAAATAGCTCTTTTCCTGATTTGGGAATGATTAATGACTTCTTGTGGTACTTAAAGCACATATGAGAGACAAACCACTTGAAGGTTCTGTGGAGGTTCTATAACGAAGATATGGAGAAAGGAGACAATAGAAACCAGTAATTATGCATTTTATGGCTGATTTTTCTCTCTGCAGAACCTGATGCTTTCTATGGAACCAAAATATTATTAATTAACCAGCCATTCCTGCAATAATCTCAGTGACTGCTCGGTCCAAAGTGTGTGCAATCTGCCTGTAATTATGTTGTACCTGCCATTGGCTGAGGGGTTTGCAAACAGGGCAGAGAACTGATAACACAGAACATAAAACATCAATTTTCATGTTGAGCTTTACAGCCAAGAGCAGCAGATGAAGGAACCAGAAGGGCTTTAAGGTATGTCGCTCGTTTTGTTGCATCTGAGATCCTGGAGAGCTTTCCCTCATTGCTGAGCGCACGTCACAAGACAGGATTTGTAGTTATAAATTATAAAGCTTTATTTCCCAAGTATTGGGTCTTGGGGGAAAGGCCATGAGAAGGAAAGAACTTAAATGCAGTGATTCAGCTAGGGGGGGAGGCCTTGGTGATAAGAACTTGAATGAGATCCTAGTTTTCAGAAAAATGATCTGTACTTCTTTTTAGGACTGCTGGTTGATGTCATGTGAGGGGTGACGGCAAAAAAAGGCTTTTGAGATGAGGATACTTGTAGGGTGATGAGTTAAACTTTGAGGAAATGGCAGGCAGGAGACTAAAATGACTTAAGCTGTTATTTCACACAAGAAAAGTTTGTTCTGAAGTATCTTTCATTGCTTTGGGTGATCACTGAAACACGTAGGAATGCTCTGCTGTGCCAGCACAGAGCACGTGTATTCCCACACTTCCTTGATTGGACTAAAAAGAGCCGATTTCTCTGCATTTAAGGTTGTTTTAGAAGGTTAAATATTCTTAACAAATGTTAAATGTAGTAGTAGCTGCCAATGGATATCAATCTGGATGCTGGAGATTAGTTTTAATTAGTTTTATTGCTGGTGCACGGTTCAGTGTTAATGTTACCAGGGTGTCCTTTGACTGGGGCTGAGCAACTGGTTCCACTCTGTCCAACAAAAAACACCCTCCAAATTCTGGGAAAATCATAAGTTTTACAGCAGTTTAGGGCACTGACTCCATCAACACACCCTCCCACATTTGTGATTTCAGCAGCAACCACAGTACCATGGGCTTGTACACGTGATCTGTTCTTCCACTGTGTAAATAATTTACCCTGTTACCTCTGTCTTGCCTTTCCCACTTGTCATGGACATGCTATCAGAGTTTATTAGAGGCCTTATCAAGTACATTTTTAATAAATCAGCTTCCTCCTTTGTAAAATAAGCTGTGTTTGTGCAAAAGCAGGAAAGGAAGATTTTTTAAAGAAAAAAAAAAAAAAGGAAGAAGATTTTCTTTGTTCTCAGTCTCGGGAATTTTAGTAAGAGGTAGGAAACTCCATAGTCAATCTCAGGGGGAAATTGTTCTCTGTGTGTAAAATGTTTTTCAGGGAGCAAAATACATTTCTCAGTGACTGGTCACACTGGTGTAAAAAAGCCATAATGTGTGCTGTGTGAATTGTCCTGACTTGGAGATTTATTGGAGTGCTTCATTTAAGCCTCAGGACTAGTTTACATGTTTTAAAACCCGAATCACTTCAAAATTTTGCAAGTTTAATGACTCAGCAATGCAATTTGTAGGGTTTTCAAAGGTGTTGCTTTGTGTTTTCCTTTCACCAACGTTTTTTCTCCGGGTGTAGATGGGCAAGAGGCAGCTCAGCGGGCTGGAGATCAGCCTGATCGTCCTCTTCTCCATAGCAACAGCCATAACCTGTGTCCTCATCGGGCTGCTGGCAACAGGACAGTCTGGAGTCAAAGATCCAGGTAAGGACTCCCCACGGATGCTGCAGGGCCAGGGGAAAACTCCCTGAGTGGGAGCTGCCTGCCTCGGTGTCGCCGCTCTGTGCTTGCCATCATCCAAAGGTGGATCGTGGTCGGTCCTTCCTGCGGGTAATTTGAGTGAAAATATCAGTTATGAACGTAATAAATAGCGTGACTCAGAATTTATAGTCATGAAAAATGTTTTACCTCTGCCCCCCGTGGCTGGACTTTCTTTATGAGAGTAGAACTCGTATAGTTTCAACATTTTTGAGTATGAAATAAGATAACTATGAAAAAAAAAAAAAAAGAAAAGGAATCAGAGAGATACGTTATAACCCCAAAACCCACCAGCATTTCTTGCTGATATATTGGTATATCAGAACCCTCTTATGTTACAGGGCTGTGATTTAGAGCACCTGCTTTACTTGCAGTTCCATTTCGAGTGAGTAATTCCATTTACACACAGGGACTGAAGTAAAAAGCTTGGAGGGGAAAATGGCAGAAAAATAAAAAATAATTGCTTATACAAAGCAAGCATTTCTGTGCTTTAATAAAACTGCCCTTACAGGCCAATATCTGCATATTTTTTTGCTGTTTCTGTCATGAGTAGGAGTTTCCCTGGGCAAAAAGTACAAGTGCAGATATTGCAGAGGATGCAAACAGGCAAGTCTGGGGATGTGTGTGCATGTCAGCCCCAGGCCACACTTCTGCACTTCATGGTCCTCGTTCCAGACACAAACACTGTTCCCAAATACTGTTATAACAACTATAATATAAAATAAATAAATATATACAAATAAATATAAATATAAATAAATATATAAATATAAAGAAATATATAAATATAAATAAATTAAATAACATTCAGTGCCCCCTTTTGTCAGCTAAAGCTGCCCAGAGGTCACCTTAAATTCAATCTGACAAACCTAATGGAAATCTAATGGAGCTTTAAGGTGTTTTCACCTCTAATTCAAGCTCCCGTGGAAAACAGGAGGGAAGGAGCACCATGAGAGCACCACTGGGACATTTAGGAAAGAGAAAATTCCCTCTCATTTTAATTTGGCCCCTATTTTTTTACAAGGAGCAATGTATGTAGACCCACAGAAAAAATGGGATTAATGCACACCTTAAGAAATAAAGTAACAATGTTGTCCCGTCTGAAATAGTTGCATGCAATTTTTCAAAGGCAAAAATAAATCACTTAAGCAATAATTTTTAGTCATTGTAATCTATTTTAGAGGTTCAAGATGGAGCCAGCAGGAGAAGTTAGTGAGTTAAGAGGTATTCAAGTTATTCCTGCAGTTTGGGGATGCTGGTAAATAACCCATTGTTTTGTTTCCCAAACAGATTTTTACCCCCAGTGTCCGAATATACAAACAGAGCAGAGGATTGACTGCATCCCGGATCAACTGGCAACAGAGGTCTGAAAATATTCTAGAAAATACTACAAAATAGACTTTCACCCATAAAACCTCATGCTTATTTAACCAAAATGGTCTCCCCAGCAGTTAGGGTTTGGGATGGGTGGGAAACAAAATTAGCCAGACATCAAGCAGTTAAAAAAAAGTCACTCTTTATTTTAACAACTTTGCCTGAACAGCTTCATTTTGTGTGATGGTCATAAACTAGCATTTGTGATAGTTCAAAAATAGCAGGTGAAGATGGGCTTTGCTCAAATGTGCAAGACTTGGGAAATGTGAGGCACGTGGTGACAGTGTCTTTTCAGGAGCACTTTGGATCTTGGTGTCCTCCTCTCTTGGTTGGGCGTCTCCCATCTGGGAGTGCAGAGTATGGAAATGATACTTTGGCTTAAAAAGCTCTAAATTAAAATTCCCAGTAAAAAGTATCATCTCAGGCTGGATGAGGCTTGGAGCCACTTGGTCTACTGAAAGGTTTCCCTGACTACGAGATGAGTTTTAAGGTCCCTTCCAACCCAACACCATTCCATGATTCTATGATGACAATTACTTTTCAGTGCTCTCACATTCAGAACCTTTCTGAAATAGTCTTGAAAGAGTATTGAAATTATAATAATTATTATTTTTCATTCTTATTATGCATATTCTCATCTTCTGATGGGAGCTGGTGGATGCCTGGAATCTTCTTTTGGCTGGGGGCAGGGGCAGCTTAGGATCAAAAAAAAAAAAACAAAACAACCAGTGTGATATGGGATATTTCTGTCAATCACAGAGGCATAAAAAAATATTAACCAGCTGTCTCAATCTGTAAAGAAATTCCCAGTCTAATTCCAGATATGACAGTTGTAAAGCTCCTGTCGTGCCATGGGGTTTGTTATGATCTGTAAGTCCTGTGGGGGACAGGTTAGGAAAGGTTCAAACCACAGCCTGTCCCTCTGCTCTTGCTGTTCCCTCCCTGCCCCAGGAACATGCAGAGCACTGTGGAAGTCGTGCAGATCACTTTAATCTTTAATTATTACCTTTGAACCAGTCACCCCACGTTAAGTTCTGCACTCATCATACAGGCAGGGGAGACAGCTCTGGTTGCTGCTGTAACAAAGAATTAAAAACAATCAAATTACAGATCCCAGCAGAAAGGTAGGACAGGTGCACACTGGAGCACTGCTCTAGAATTAGAGGTAAAATAAATGATTCCTGAACCTGTTCTTTCCTTAGTGAGGGAAGACCAGGCAGCAGGTTTCATGGATAATTTCAGAGAGAAACGTCACCTTTAACCCACGCCCTGGAGAAAGTTCTCAGGTTTCCCTGGCAGGGCTGTAAAACTACAGGTGCCTGCTTAGAATAACATCACTCTTCTCTAGTGGTTTGCACAAATGGCTTTTACAATAAGCAGCAGCTGGGAAAACCACGATTTGCTTAAGCTCATGTAGAAGGTTCTTGGCTGCCTTGATTCCCTTCTTCATAGAAGATGTTCAAGAGGAAACCAGAAAATGAGTAGGATTGCAGAGGACAGAAACAAATAGAAGCAAAAACGAGAGAACAGAAGGAAAACAGAAAAGGAAAAAGAAAGGGAGAAATTAATTTATTAGCTAATCACAGGGTTGGTAAAAGAAAGCACGTCTTTATTAACTATTCAGTGCCATGGAAAATTTTCATGAAGTTTGATTAGACACACAGAACACACCAGTAAAATATGAATTCCAGTGAGCAGAGCTTGGGTATTGTTGATTTTTTTTTTTTGTCTGTTTTCTGGTTTTGTTCTTCCAAAATACCAAAAGGTCTGTTTGGGTGCACATAAAGCACAGACAAGCTCTTGGTGCTCAGTTAATCCTTGGTGCTCAGTTCGTGCTGTTCCTCAGTGTAAACTGCTTCCTCATATCCAGGATTATTCTTTATGAAGCTTTGACTTTGGCTTTCTTGGGTGTTGGCATCTCTTGTGCTGGTTTTATGGCTCAGAGGCTGGGATCACATCTTTATTTATACTCAGTGATAGCTTTTATAACAACCTCCCCAGTATCTTTGGTGAACTCTGCTCCTTTCCCTGTGCCAGGCGTAGCCAATCTTGAACTTTTTCTGTATTTGCCTCCGCGTGCCCAAAGCTCACTAAGCCACAGAAATACAGAGCTACAGCTCACAGATCTAGGATAAGATCTGGCTGGAAAAATATCCCTGGACTGCAAAGTAACTGCTGAAAACAGTCAAGAAATATTCATGAGAAGTAACTGGGGAAAAAGAAAAGGATGCTCAGGAAGTTGGGAAGGTGGATGCTTGAACTACCAGGCTTTAGGAAAATCTGTTGTTCCAGTTATTTTGTGTTGCATGGGATAGTCATTGGTCTAGGAAGGGATAAGGGGATGGAGGTACAACTCTGTTCTTATGAACTTAGGATATTCCCCTATATATGAATTAAAGGTTGGACCCAATCTCAGAGGTCTTTCCCAGCCTAGCTGATTCTGTGATTCTATATGAAGGAAATGAAATAAATGAACTAAGAGATCAAAGCTGTGATCTCTGCATTCTTAGAGGGCATTGGTGTTTCTCCTTTGCAATAGTTAAGAAAATGGGCAATAGGGAGTACTCATGGTGGGATCTGGGAAGGAGGAAAGTGAGCGTGGCTTTATCACAGCCTTGCAAATTGCATCGATTTTTGGATCAGTGTGGGGGAAAATGAGTCACTACATTTCTCCTCCAACCGTGTTTTTCACCTGAAACCTAAAGAAAATGAGAGCAAACATGTTTTCTGATGTGATGGATCCATGACAAACACTCATCTGTTTGGTGAATCTGGGTTTGTCTCAGGCGGTTTTGAAGCAATTTTTGTGCTCTGAGCAATCGAACAGATGCACTGAGACTTCCCAAGCCAGGGGCTCTGTGAGCTCCCTCTGTGTTTCCTTCAGCACTTCCCTGATTTCTGAGCTGGAAGTGCCTTATCTTTGCTCTGTTCAGTGGCTGAGAAAATAATTTGACCTGCACTGACCAGGCTGGGCTCGCAAACCCCAAACCAAGTGGCAGCAAGGCCACCAGCAATGAAGATTTTGGACCATGTCCACCTTTTTAAACTGCAGGATATTTTAAATAAGCCCTGCACAAACACCAAAAACATTTGAGCACAGTCAGATGAAGGCAGAAACAGCTTTTGTTGGGACAGGTGGAAGGTCTCAAGGCTGTTCATGTTGGATTTGGATACCTGAGATCACTTAAGGGCGCCGCCCTTTGCCCTCAGTGAATCTTGAATTTCTATTTGTTTTACCACCGCCCTTTGCTCTATGTAATGAATGGGGAGCTTAAGGTGAGAAAATGGGTGGAAGCTTTGTGATATATCCCCCAAATCTTATCTTCAACCATAAAATTCACGCACACAGCACGTGAACAAGTTCATTTCTAACAGCAAAGGAATTCCATCTTCCTGGACTGCTGAATGGAAGCGTGAACTTTGGTGTCACTACACTGAGACAGAGCCTTGAAACAATAGGTTTATTTGGGTTTTTTGAGGATAAAACCATTGATTTATCTCAATTTGAGGTTCTGCAGAAGCCATCTGAGCATTTCTGATATTGAAAAATTACATTTAAATGTACACATTACGTGTTCAATTATGCGTATATAGATGTTTAATCAGGCGTTTACCAGATGTTAAGCCAAGTATAAATTTTACCTTCTCTCCAAGATGTGACTTTTGGTCTGACTATACTGCATCTGTCACAGCTCAAATGTTTGTTCAATAATTATTTTTAAATGTTCATTTTGCCTGGGGATCTTGTGGTTTTAAGAGAGGAGGCATGTCTGATAAGCAAGTTTACTCTGAATCATGAAAGAATCCTACTTGGTGTGTTCTGTGCCACTGAGTTCCCTCAGCAGAGTTTCAAAGAAGGAGCTGATCCCATTGCAGATATTATTAAGATTTCTGGTGTTTGGGATAAAATGTGTTTGTTGTTTGTTTTTTTTTTTTTTAATGGGTTTAGTATGGATTTATTTGTGTAGCACCAGCTCATTTGTGCCCCTCATGTCCTTTCCTCAGAGGACCTGCTCTCTCCGTGGCTGCTGCTGGAGGCCCCAGAGTGACACCAACGTGCCCTGGTGTTTCTTCTCCCCAAAACACGGCTACAAAGTCGAGGGGTCAAAAAAATCCACCAAGGCAGGTGAGCTGTGGGCCAGGTTCCCCCCCACCCCTGCACGTGCTGATGGCCAGAACAACACAACAACTTCTGCTTTCCTCCCAAGGGTTTGAGGCTACACTGAAGAGGTTGCCATCACCTACTCTCTTCGGGAATGACATCCAAACCGTTCTGCTCACTGGGGAGTATCAGACACCAAACCGCTTCCATTTCAAGGTTAATCTTTTTTTCTCTGCTGCTTCAAGGCTCGTGTTCTCTGCAAGGTGTGAGGCTGGAGGGCTGGGTGGATCCCTCTGAGGCACCCTCATGATTCCCACTGAAATCCCTGGCTCCTTTCTTTGTCCTCTCTGCTCAGTGCATCAGGTTTAGCACAGTGGGATTTCTGCATGAAAAATTAGAGACCTTTGGGAAGCTGAGGTTTTATGTTACCTACCATTTGTCCTCATTGCAGGAAAAATTTGGGATTGAACATATTTTACTTGCTTTTTATTTGTGGCCTGGCCATAGCTCTCAATCATTCTGACAGACAGCATTAGCTTTTCCAATGGTTCCTGTTTTCTATGGGAAGCTCAGCAGTCCATGCCATGAATATGGGATGTCAATGGGTTCTGGGCTTGAGCAGCTTCTTCTGTGGGAGACTTCATCTTATGGTGGGTTCCTGCTGATGCAGGGAGACAGACTCAAGCACTGTGAGGAAAATGAAACAGTGAAAGCAGAAAAGGAGATTGGGATAAAGGTGGAAGAGCCCCGAGTCAGAACTATATGTCCATGCTGAAAAATATTTGAATTGGGGATTAATTTATGAAAACTTCTGTTTAAATATGTGCAGATCACTGATCCTAAAACAAAAAGGTTTGAAGTTCCTCACGAGCACGTGAAACCATTCACTGGATCTGCAGCCTCCAACCTGAAGTACGAAGTGACGCTTAAGCAGAACCCCTTTGGCCTCGTGGTGACCAGAGCGAGAAATGGCAAAGTGCTGTGAGTAACTGTGGTGCTTTTCGGGGTGCCAGGGGTGCCACTGGTGTTCTCTGAGAGCTGGTGATGCCACACAAAGCATATTCTTCTCTTCTTTTTGACTGATGGATATCCTGTCAGGACTCCTGAGAGGCCTTTGGAAGCAAAGTCCGTGCTGTGGGGAGCTCTGTCTGAAAGGTTTCGGGTCTGGCGCTCTCTTCACTTCCCTCCAACGAGGGGAAATCTCTACAGCTACTTGTCTCATCAATTTAGGGAATTTTTATTACCTGAAAGACTCCTTGCACGTGTAAATCATGTGGGAAAACTCCTGATTGCACCTTTTATCTCCTTTGTTGCAATCATGCTGAACCCCTGAACCACCAAAGCCAGGCTGCCCTTTAGACCTGAGATATCCACAATAGCTCTGTGAGCCACTGCTCAGCTGGTCATACAAGGCTGGAAATAAGATATTTGATGGACTTGTACATTGAATTATTTCATCCCATTTGCATTCTATAAATAAATAAATAAATAACCCAAGCCAGTGGCCAGGAGAGAGGGGAAGTGTCAGGATGAACATGGTTATTAAACCAGCCCAGCAATGATTACCTGTCACAGGGCCAGGCCAGCTGGATTACCAAGGCTTCGAGTTTAATTAATTAGAGGTCACTCTTTACTCTTATTAGTATTGTTTTCTTGCTTAGAATCCTCTGTAATGATTGATTTGCAATTATAGAGGACACAGAAGATGGACTTGGTATTCAGTAGTGCATGACTGATTAAACAGGTGTATGGAGGAGGAATAACAAACCCAGTCCAGTGGAACTGTGTTGAAACAGTGCTCTGGAACATTATCTAAGTTTTCCTTCGGCTTTTGTTTAATTTCATAAGAGTTTTGGTCTCTAGAGAAAAAAAGATAATGATGCTGGACTCTGAGTATCTAAAGGAAGCTGATGTTGTCATGGGATAAGGCAGCCCCTCAGATATAAATCCTTGATAAATTTGTTTGCACATGGGAGGCCTCTTTGAAAAAGTAAAGTGGGAACCAATGTGACATTAGATTTCATTACCAAAATCCTGATTGTCCAGAGATTTATAAAATCTGTGAGCTTCTATCATAATTTGTCACACTCGAGGCCCCAAGAGAATCAGAGTCCTGACAGACCCTGTTGCTATCACTGATTGCAAGAAAACCTGAAAGATCTGGAGGGAGACCCGAGCCTGCCATCCAGGCCCAACTAAACCAACAAAATAGTTATTTTAGCAATCCTTGCTGAAATGCTTTTCTTGCTTATTGATTATTTTTATGTTGTTTCACCAGGTTTGACACCACCATAGGCCCCCTGGTGTACGCTGACCAGTTCTTACAGCTCTCAATCAAACTGCCCAGCAGCAACATTTACGGGGTGGGGGAGCACGTGCACAAGCAGTACCGGCACGATGTCAACTGGAAAACCTGGCCCATGTTCAGCAGGGATATCGGCCCCTCTGGAGTAAGTCTGGTTGTGTTTCACCTCGTTCTTGGCAGAATGAAAATTTCTGGGGCAGCCATTTCTCAGTAATCGTGAGACTCTTTGTTGCCATTGCCTCAATTTCAGGAAGCAACAACCTGTTATGCTTTAATTTAGGGGAGAACTTGTGTTTCACTGAAATAGGAGCTGTCCTAACAGAAATTAGAGGGTGAGCTGACTGTATGTAGGTAATTAATAATTTGGAATTTGTACCCTTTACCATGAGACTCCTTCTCATTATTTTCTCTGGTTTGAAGACAGTTCTCATCTCCTTTGAGTGTAGACTCATTAAGTTTAACTAACAGTGAACAGAATCAAGTTAGGCTGAGTTCAAAACACTCAGGTTCTGTTTCTTAATTAGACCTGAGTTTTCTTTTACAGGAGAAGAAGCACATCTATTGCAGAAATTGCCAACATCACTAAGGGGTTTTGTTGCTAATAATAACAACAGGAAAAAAAAACAAATAAACCACAAAGCAAACAACACACTAGAAAGGAAATAAAAAAGAAGCAAGACACTCTTATTTCCATAGATTACACATAAAATTATTACCTTGTAGGATTGACAGAAATACAGATCTGTGGTCAGAGGTGATGAAAGCACCTTTCAAGTTCTCCTGCTCTCTTGATGTGCACATCTATTACCCAGAAATAGTGCTGCAATATGTGCTGCCTTGCCTGCAGATCCATCACATCTGCTCACTTATACTATCTGTTTATTGGGGGAACCTTTCTTTTAATGGAAAATGTTCTCATAAAGGAGAATAAAGCCAGGAAAGAGAAAATAGAACTGTTGGGAAGTCTCAGGGTTGAAACGTTTGCTGTTTGCTCTCTTTTGAGAAGTTTCAAGTTCTACCTGTGACAGATTTTGAACTATCCCAGTACAGAGGTTGTTATTAAATTTTTAGTCATCTTACCTGTTCTTTTTATCATTTTAGGAAATGCATAACTTATATGGAGTTCAAACTTTCTTCCTGTGTTTGGAAGACACCACTGGAGCCTCCTTTGGTGTTTTCTTAATGAATAGCAATGCCATGGGTAAGAAATCTTTGTAAAAATTAAAAGTTTGAACATTGGATTTCTTCTGATTCTCTTCTCTGTAAGATGTAAAGAAATGGAAATCTGGACATTTAAAAGAGCTATCTGACTACATTTACACTTATTTGAAAGTTGAGTTGATGGCTCTGGGTTTTTTGGGTATTTTTGGTTTTTTCACTTCAGTAAATTTTCTAATCTGGAAAATTAGAAGGTTAATGTAGAATGAGATGGTCTTCAGACTCGGTTCTGTGCACTCTTGTCTGGCAGAGTTTGTGGTGCAGCCTGCTCCAGCAGTGACCTACAGAACCATCGGTGGGATCCTGGATTTCTACATCTTCCTGGGGGACACTCCAGAGCAAGTAGTCCAGGAGTACCTGCAGGTATCTTTACCTACAGAGGGTGTGCATTGAACAGATTATTTAAAGTGCTTTTAAAAGGGATTTATTTCGGTTTTGTTGTCTCTTTGTATGACATTGTGTGTTGACCCTATAACTGAAGACATAACTCAGTATACATCTAACTAAGAATAGCTGTTAATATGTCAGTAATGTGAGTTCCTCCTGTTACAAGGACAAATCCCTGTGCCTAAGGCAATTTTATAGGATAGGCAGTGTGCTTACAAGCATGCCATGATTTTATGATCGTAAAATATCACCGGTATCTTTTGTACTTCTCAAGATCTGCTGAGATTTCAGTGACATTTTAAGGAATGGTCCTTGTCCCCAGATATTTTCCTTTATTAAAATAAATTACAGAAAAACAGAAAAAAATATTGCATTTGGGAGTGAAGGCTCGTTCAGTGTGTACCATTCAAGAACATTTGAGGAATATGGATTCAGGGAAACGGGCACTGATGGGATATCTTCTCTCACCTTGCAGTTTGTGGGATTGCCAACATTTCCCTCCTACTGGAGCCTGGGCTTCCAGCTGAGCCGCTGGAATTACGGCTCCCTGGAGGAGGTGGTGAAGGTGGTGGAGAGGAACAGGGCCATTGGACTCCCTTATGTGAGTATGGGGTAAAAGGGGGCAGGGGGGAGGACCCACAGAGCTGTTCAACAACTCAGTTTGAATTAGGAAATTTCTGGGGTCAAATGTTTTTGTGCATTTTAACAGTAGACCCATTATCAGAAAGTGTGACTTGAGCACTTCATTATAATACTTTTATGCATCCAACTGGATCCACTTTTCTTCTCATGTTACCTAATCCATGAAATAATTTTTTATTGTCCTATGGAGCCATGTATTATTCTTAATGGACAGTCAAAGGTAAAGTACAATTACCTTTTAAAATTAGATTTTAGATGACATTAAACGGATGTCTTAATAGAATAAAAATATCCTAATGTTAAGCTAAGAGTTGAGGAAGGAATGTTTGGATTTAAGGGAACAGCTCTTGAAGTCAGCCAACTGCAGGGACACAGCCACATGTCCAGGGTTTATTTGAAAGGGTGCCAACATATGCATTCATTTAAATTCTGTTAATTTAAATGCAGCTCTTTTTAGGCACTAAAGATGTGTCAGAACCATTAATTGGGGCTGTGAGTCCAAGGTGAGATGTTGCTTCCAAGTGGTCCTGACAGCAAACTCTCTGCCAGACTGCAATTAAGTCCCAACAGTAAATTCACTATAAAACAAGCAGGAATTGTCAGAAGGAATTATTTTGGACTAACATAAAAATCTTTCTGTGTCACTCCGTGTGTAAAAGATGAGTTCCCTCCTCTTTCAGGATGTCCAGTTCACAGACATTGACTACATGGAAGGAAAGAAAGATTTCACTTACGACAAAGAGAAGTTTAGAGATCTCCCTCAGTTTGCAGAGTATATGCACAAGTATGGACAAAAATACATCATCATATTGGTGAGCATTTAATGACCTCTTTGCCCCCTTTAAACACTAATATTATAACTATTTATCATTATACCTTGTTATTCTTTGGTAACTATTGCATTTCTTGCCTATAATGATTAATGGGGTGTGTGCTCGTTTCTTCTTTTATTCCTGTTTTCTGATTTTTTATTTTTTTTTTTAGGATCCTGCCATTAGCACACAAAACCTGGTGAATGGAAGTGCCTATGGAAGCTACGTCAGGGGAACAGAGAAGAAAGTCTGGGTTAATGAATCCGATGGAGTAACAGCCTTAGTGGGGGAGGTAATTGTGGGTTTCTGCATTTGAACTCCGTCTGCTGTCACTGTTGTGCTTTAATTTAGAGCTGGGGTCTCCTTTAAAACTCACATTTCTAAGTTGCTTCTTTCAGTAATATTACTGCCAGTGAGAGCACTCAGGATATGAAAATTCTCAACTTTTTTTTTTTTTTTTTTTTTTTTTTTAAATTTTTCACATTAAAAAGGCAGGTTTTGACATTCGAATTTTTTTTGGGTGAAAACAAATTACTTTTTTTTACATTTTTAAATTTTAATTTTTATTTTTTTCAATAGAAATAAAACTATAATACTATTAAATTTACATCACAATTAAATTTACATTACAATTAAATTTGCATTACAATTGAATTTACATTACAATTAAAATTATATTTTTTCACATTACCCTAATTTTTTTTTTATGTTGAAAGGTAGTTTGAAGACTCCTATTTATTTTCAGTAATAACTGAAGAGACAGCTCCCATAGTACCCTTTTAATTTATAATTTTATCTTATACTGAGAAACTTTTCAGCTGTGCATTTCTCCTTTCATGACTGGCAAGAAGAATTACTGACAACTCCAAATCTAAGAAATTCATTCTCTCTCTCCCTTCTTCAAGGTCCAGTCTGACATGGGCAGTTCTATGATTCTATGAGGTCTTTTTAATATAATTTAGTTTATATCATATAATAATATTTATAATATCATAATTTTAATGAATTATTTCCCCTTTAATATTTGCAGGTGTGGCCTGGGGAAACTGTGTTCCCAGATTTCACCAACCCAGACTGCACGAGCTGGTGGGTGGAAGAATGCAAATTGTTTTATGACACGGTGCCATACGATGGAATCTGGATTGTAAGTAACTCAGAATTGCCATTTTAATTTATCCTTTTCAAAACAGTCAAGGGTGGATGAATATTGAATTCAATTTGCCTTGAATGGGAAAGGTTTACTCTTAGGCACCTGAAATCTGGGCAGGATGTGTCTGTCTCCTGGTGTTGAATTTGAATTTTAAATTTGAATTTGAGTCGTGAGTTTTGGCATTTAAATGCTGGGGTTTGGATGTTCAGTGACACTTAAATGCTTCAGTTGATGAACCTCCTTGCTCAGTTCTGAACAGATCCTGAATACAGAACATGTTCCATATTAACTACGGGTCTATGCCCCAAGTAGCTCATAGAATTCCCAGTGTTCCATCTGCAGTTGCTATTCCAGAGAAGGCTTTGGAAAAATCAGGCTTCCTAGACAAGTTCTCCCACAAAAAGACTAAAATACAGCCTGGCACAGTGGATTTTAGGTACAGCTCATGGAAATCAGATGAGATTAAGAACCCTTTTGACTGGTCAGATTAGTTTTAAGTTTATTTTAAGGAATAATCTGTAATAAAGCTTCTAAAATTGGGCTCCTGAAGGAAAATTATACTTAAACTACTCAATCCCTGTCTCAGCACCAATTCAAAATCAACCAGTTTGGCAAACTCCAGTCCCTCAGCTGCCCTGAGGGTGGTGGGGTGGCCCTGGGTGGGCACCAAAGTTGCTCCATCATGGACCTTCTCAGCTGGAAAAAAAAAATATAGGGAATAAAAAACACAACAAAAGGCTTGTGGATCAAATTAGGCACAGGGAGGGATAGGTCAGTAATCCAGGGAGAGGTGGTGGAGTCCCCATCCCTGACAAGGCAGGTTGGACTCTGTGGTCTCAGAGGTCTTTTCCAACCCTAATAACTCTGGGATTCTCTGGTTCTGTGATTCCCATTACGGGCAAAACAGTCTCGATTTGGGGAAAAAAAATTATTTCATTTCTTACTGATCAGATCAGAGCAGGTGATGAGAAATAAAACCAGATCTTAAAACCTCTATTTCCTTAAAGGAAAAGAGACTACAATGGAAGAAGTACAATTGATGACTTCTTTTTTTTTTAGGAAAATAGGCTTATGGAAATTTTATTACATCCTGCATCTTTCCTTTTCAGGATATGAATGAAGTATCCAACTTCATTAAAGGCTCAAAACGTGGCTGTGAACAGAATGACTTAAACTACCCTCCTTACACTCCCAGTAAGTCCATCTACTTTAATTAGAAAGCAAAATACATATATATAAATATATGAAATAAATTACAAATTATTGTGAAATTATCTTCAAGGATGCAAAGTGATTTTACTGTAGTTCTTATGGGAGGGGTTTGAACATTCCTATGGACAGAAAATCCATGTCTAATTTAAGTGTAGTTTGTACAACTGCATTTTTTCTTTTGTGAAATTATTACTGAATATTGTCACTGCCTTATTGATGTTTGATAATGTAAAGATCTTCTGAAACTATCAGTGGCTTTTTATATGTATCCAGAATTAAAATAGAGTTCATAGCTTGCATTTAGTAGTAAATTTAAGTAACCTTTGCCAACGTGATGTCAGATGATGATTCAGAAACTTAAGAGCAAAGTTCTCAGTTATTCCTTGCAAGGGACAGAGCTCAAGAGTGGGAAAAAGATGGATCAAAGCAACAGCCAAGAGCAGCACTCTTGTTTTGTAGTAGTTCTGCTGCCTTAGTGAAAAAATTAAAGAGAAAAAAGGGGCTTTTGAACGTCATGACTGTGCATTAAAGAAAAGATTGGAAATATTGATAATAAAAACACACCTTACAAATGATGTTTGTGTTCTTTTCTTTGAGGAATTCTCGAGAGGCTGATGTTTTCCAAGACGCTGTGCATGGATGCAGTGCACAAATGGGGGAAGCACTATGATGTCCACAGTCTTTATGGATATTCCATGGGCATATCCACACAGAAGTAAGGAATGCATCCTAAAACCTTCACAAAAAGGTTTCAGGACAGTACATGACCTGCACTCCCCAAAACTCCAAAGGATTTGACTACTGAAGGAACACAATTCCTGGGAAAAATTGTATTATATTTAAGCCAGATCAGATAAGGCAAAACCTACTGACTCGAGTTGGGGGGAAAAGTTATGAGTTGGTTGTCAGAGCTGTGTAAAAAGATTATTTCAAATTAACATCCTGAACTTTGCTAAAATGCACCTTGTTAACTGTAAAGGAGCCCACATCCCTGGGATGAATAATTAGTGTAAATCAGTGCAAATCTGCTTTATGTGGAACTATGAATGTCTGAGTTGTCTTTGCATAATTCCAGTCTCATTTCCTTTCAAGAGCCATCGAGAGAGTGTTTCCTGGAAAGAGGAGCTTCATTCTTTCAAGGTCTACTTTTGTGGGATCAGGAAAGCAAGCAGGACATTGGCTGGGAGATAATGCAGCAACGTGGGATCACTTAAGATGGGCAATACCTGGAATGCTGGAGTTCAACCTCTTCGGATATCCCTATGTATGACATCACTTTGTGCCATCCTTTCCAAACCAGGGGACAAGCAGCAACTCCAGCTCTGTGATAACACATTATCTGATCAAGCACTATCTAGATAACATCCATATTTGCAGCTCCAAATTAACCCTCTTTGGAAATCTGGTTTCAGCTTTTTTAATTTTCCCAATTATTGATTTTTGGTTTAGGCCATTATTTTGATTACTGTGTGTCTAAGGTGAGATAAATGTGAGCAACAAATTTACTATCTTATATCTCTCAAGCTACCTGTTATTTCCAGTAATTCTTAAACATTAGTGAGAAATGTGAAACACTTAATGGTTTTCTCATCATTTCAAATTAAATAGTGACATCCATTTATGAGAGAAATAGCCAAATTCCTTCCAATGGTTTAAATTTGCATGACTTTGGAGATTTTTGTCCTTAATGTCCTACATATTAGCACCAAACAAGAAGGTAAAGATTTGGAAGAAATAGAATGCAGCATTACCTTGTCAGTTTAATTTTTTTGGACAAAATAGCTGAATTTGGAAGAAAAAAGGCAACACAAATGTACATCCAACACATTCTGCTTTTGTTTAAAGATTGGAGCAGACATTTGTGGCTTCTTTGACGACACCACAGAAGAACTTTGCCGGCGCTGGATGCAAGTGGGGGCATTTTACCCCTTTTCCAGGAACCACAATGCTGAGGGGTTCATAGTAAGTTGTGCTTTTCCTTAAAAATTGCCTTGTGTTACACAACCACATTTCCTTTAACATCATTTTAAATCATTGCTGTCACTGGCCAGCTTGAGAACAGCAGAACCTGAAGCTTTCTCACATCTGAGAGGTACAGCTTCATGAAGGTTGATTGAGGATACACTTATTTGTCAACATTGTCATCATAGTTCTGATTGTTAAGGGCTGTGTGACTTTTGGGAGCCCCTTGGCACGGGCCTGCCTGCCAGGATAAAACCTGGACTAACCCTGAAGTGCCCTCCTTGCAGATGGGGAAGGAGGGATGTGCAGGGGGAGCCCAGAGGGGCAGGACCTCAGGCCAAACCACCAGAAAGGCAAACCCAGTGCGGTGCAATTTACCTGCACGGTTAAATTCCAGCCTCTCTGAAAAACAGCAGCCGCTTCTCACACATTCCACAGAAGGTTTTCTACGTGCTGGAAATAACAAGTTGCTGTTTGTTTTCAGTCTCAAGACCCGGCTGTGTTTGGAGCTGACTCGGTGCTGGTGAGAAGCTCCAAGCACTACCTGAACATTCGCTACACGCTGCTGCCCTACCTGTACACCCTCTTTTACAAAGCCCACACTCAGGGAGACACGGTTGTACGACCACTTCTGCATGAGTAAGTTTGCTCATCAGCCCGTGGGACAGTTTTTTAACAAAATCTAGACATGTTTGGTGCCGTGAGAGGCTTTTAACGCTCGTGTACCCTGTGAAAATGGACACTGGGAGATCTGTAGATGGCTTCCCAAGTGGTGAAATTCCGCTTTGGAGTCATAAGAAGGCAGTTTTTATATGACACTCTTTAGTCATGGTTCTAGTCAGTCGATACCCTGAAACCTTGGGATTGCTGCTGATGGTATAGATCACAAAAAAAAAAAAAACAAAAACAGTTACTTCTTTATTCTTCCCATGTGTCCAGGTTCTACTCAGATGAAGCAACGTGGGACATCAGCAGGCAGTTCCTGTGGGGTCCTGGGCTGCTGATTTCCCCTGCACTTGATCCGGTAGGTTTGGCTGTTTTGGGATCCACCTTGTAAGCACGTGACAAGGCACAGGGACAGGTTGAGTTGCCACTTTTCCCCCTTCATTTATTGAGAAAGCCCCCAGCATGCTTTTATCCCTTCTGAAATGGAAAACCTTGCACTTAAACCCCACTCCTATATTCCAGTCCTCTGGGGAGTCCAAGGCATCCGGTGTGATGTTCCACTTTGCCTCAACTTCAGATCATCTCTGAATTTCCATCTCTGAATTTCCTTTGGAATCAGTTTCTCCTGCTGCATTTCAGCCTGTCTGTTGTGGCACAACAAGAAAACAAAAAGATCATGACTTGTTCTGTGGCAGGATGTTGTAGATAATGATTGTTCATCCCAGCAACACGATTGCCAGGGAGTAACACAAATCATTTGTTAAACACATAAAGGGAAAGCAAGGATCTGAAAGGTGCCAGACCTGAAAAATGTGGATATAAAGAAGACATAGAGATACTTGTGGATATGATCTGGTTCACTGGGTTAGGAGCATTGTGACTTTGGGTGGCTTGCAATGAACTGCCACTTTGTAGAGCAGTGATTTAATTGTCTCCCAGTGGCTTTGCAAAAGCTGTGTTTGGATTGCTCTCCTCCTTTCTGGGTATCACCCTAAAAACCAGGAATGTCCAAGTATCAATGATTTTTCTCCCAGTGAACTGTAGTTTTATCAGAATATAGAGTTTATTTGATGAAGCTGCCTTGAAATATGAGTGTTGTTTCTTTGTTCACCTTCCAGGGAGTGAATGTCACCCGCATCTACCTCCCTGATGCGCCATGGTATGGGTTTGAGACGGTAAGGAAATGCAGAGGGCACTGTGGGGGTATTTCCTGAATGGCAATGGGATTAAATTGGATTGGCAGCCCTGCTGTGGTGGCAGAGACCTAAAGCAAAGCCTGTGGGAAGGAGATGGTGAGATGAGGGATGAAGGGTGGTGGGGTGACCTCATGAATCAACACCTCAAGAAAGAGCTCAGATATAGGATATTAGATGATAATAATATGCACTGTTTGATCTTTATGTGCCTGTTAGCCCAGAGATATTTACAGAACCCCAGCTCTTTCTAAAGGGGAGAATTTTGGTGAAACTCAGGACTTAAGAAAGCACTCCCAGCAGTGAGTGACACCACATTACCTGTTCTCTTTTCCATCTCTGTCAAAAAGGGCGAACCGGTGGGTTTGAGGAAAATGTGGTACAGTTTGAGTACACCAGCGGACAGAATCGGAGTCCATTTGAGAGGAGGATACATTTTCCCCATCCAAAAACCAGGCAACACGACAGTTGCAAGGTATTCCTCAAAACTTGAACGTGCTTTGATGGTTTGTTTTTATTTTTCCAAGACTGGGCTGAATGACTTTCAGGTTACAAATAAGTAGCAGCTCGTTGTATTTAGCATTTTCACCCCGAAATCTGGGAATAATGTGAGCCACACCTTACTTCCACACCTGTTGATTGTTACAGGTTCAGTTTGCATGGCATTTTGTATCAATGTTTTGAGGTTGCTTAGATATTTGTTGTACATGTAAGTCTCTCTTTCCACAGCCGCAAGAATCCAATGGGACTTATAATTGCCCTGAATAGTGATAATCGTGCTGCTGGGGACTTGTTCTGGGATGATGGGGAATCTACAGGTGAGCAGTTCTCAATGGTGGAATGAATACAATTAACAAAGCTTAAAAAAGCACAAGTTTCAATGTTCCTGCTGGTTTCCTGGAGGAAAAAAGGGTTGCTCTTATGTCAATGGTTTTTCATCATTTTTAAGTAGAAAACTGTAAATATTAATAGTGTAAGGTAAAAGTCACCTCTGAATTCCACACAAGTAAAAAAAAAAAAAAAGGCACAAACCTCTAATTTGAGGTTAAACCTCTAGTCTGAGGTTTTAGCTTCCAGTAAAGTCCTTGCTTTTGGAATCCATGCACATGTAAGGAAAGCAGAGCTCATTCCAGAGCATTGGAAACACAAGAGTGAAGTCAGAGTAATATTACATTTTACTAAAAAGAATTAAAGCTGCAATATTAGCTGCATGTTTCATTTATAATTCTGGAAATTAGACTGTGCACACAGTGATTCATGGAATTATTTGGTATCCAAGGTGTCTGATCTCGAGGTGTTCAGGGGATGACAGAGATTTTCCCAGGTGATTTAACCAAACCACTCTCCATCTGTGGGTGATACCTGAATTGGGGCATTCTCCCCTCTGTCTTCTGACACAAATAACCTTCCTCCAATATTTAGCCACAGTCCTTGGGTTCTGCTTGTGCAAGCCCTGGAGCCCTGACTCAACTTCCCTGGAAACAGGCAGCTCCTGGGGTTCCATCCCCTTTTCCCAATTGCACAACTCCCTCGTCCTCCACGTTGCACCTTCCACCTTTTTCTCGTTAACCGAACCGGTCATATCTCCCAGGAAAACTTCCTTTTTGAAGTGTTGTGGAATTCAGAGGTGCTTTTAAGAAATAGAGCTGTGATTCAGCTGATTGTTGCTGCCACAATTGCCAAGGGCCTTGGGTGGCTGCTGTGCTCGTGGGTGACAACTGGATGGACTCCTTTGGCAAACGGTTTACAATTTACTTGTGAGGACAGTATTTAATTTTTTTTTATTATTTTTTTAAATTTTTTTTTATAAAGTGGAAAAAACTGCCAGATTGACTCAACTGTTGTATTTCTTTTTCCTGCTCTCGAGTTATTTCCTCTCTCGTGGTTCCATGGTGTTTATTAATAGCATCACCTTGTTATGAATAATCCTTATTTAGGGTGTGTTAAAGGGTTAGTTTTCACCCAAACAGCTGTATTTAAGAGAAGATAAGAAGGAATGCCAGTAAAATAAAAATCAGTCCATTTTCAAAAAGCTGATTTCAACGAATTTCTGAAAAATTTGGCAAAAGTGGATTTTCTGGGAGGCTGGCCCGGGGAAAAAAAGAAAAAGAGAAATTTCAGTTCCTCAAGAAACACGAGTAAATATTTGAGTTGCTTAATGCAGCTTCTGAATACAGTAATGATATTAATTAACAATTTATTGGTCTCTGGCAGTGGTACAGTCCTGGTTTTAATTCTGTTCTTATCTACACTGAGAGTGTAATTTCTTTCTTTACCTTTTAGGCACCATTGAGAATAAAAACTACCTTTTCTATGAATTTACATGTTCCGATGTAAGTATTTTATTTTCAATGATCTTATTTTCAAGTTTTGATTTCTATCCAGTGTCTTCCAAGAGCATTCTCTTCCCCCTCCTTATTTTCCTCTGAGAAACAAAATATTCGACAAAGTCAAAGAGGAATCATGTTCAAAATACTGTAATTTAACAGGGATGAAATCTGTTGTCTTTTTTTCCTGCTAGTTAATGTAAGTAAGTAAAGAACAATTTCTTTTCACATAATAAACTCAGCATGATGTTTCTTGAGAGAGAAAATTATGAAGCATCAGTGGCAGATAAAACCGAGCCAAAAAGGAGGTGCATGTAGTGGTTTTGATTCTAAAAATAGTGGAAATTAAAAAAAATAGATTTTTTTTTTTTAATACAGCTGAAGGACTCCAAAGAGTGAGGAAAACCCAAACTTTGTCTGAAGCCCCGGAAACTCCATAATGATTAAGTTTTATTGTGTTAATTGTTTAAGCTGAAACTGCCTGGGCAGGGTTCCTTTACACCAGGGTGGAGTCCTGAGAGTGTTTCTATTCAATATTGACAGGAGTTATCACATAACAAGGATTGCAAGCAACATGTAACATATTATTTGTACAATAATAATAATAATGATAATATCTGCCAGAGGAATTCATTCCTTTGCCATGATGGAATATCATGAGACAAGTGAGTGAATTCAGAGGAACATGAGTGGAAGAACATGGCTTAGTAATCTCTTTTTTTTTTTTTTTTTTAGTCATAAATAATCAAAGAATCATTTGTAGATAAGAAACCTCAGTTGCTGTTGGGGTTTGAAACCAAATTATTGCTTGACTGTCATGACACTGGATTAAAAATTAACCTCAAGTGTCACATGGAGAGCACTAAGGAAGTTCTACCCTGGCACATGTGACAGACTCTTAATCTAATAATAATTAATGAAATTGAGTAGGAAATGGTATTTTTATATCAGGAAAAGTGAATAAGAACCTTTGCTTGTTAAAACCCAGCGAGATCACAGTCCAGTGATGTTTACCTGCCCTGTCACAGACACACCCCAGCCTTTTTTATTGCCCAAAAAAGGCAAAAACAAAGGAAGCTGAAACACATTTGTGAAGCACATTACACACAAGGGAGAAATGCATTATTGTGGTTACAGCAAGCAGAGCAATAATTATTATGTTAGGAAAATTAGATCAGCTTACTTTGTGCTACAGTATGAAAATCTGATCAGAAAGAAATAGTTAAATCAAGAGGACTTTTGGCAGATTTTTTTTTTATAAGAAAGTGTCCACTATTTTTCAGAATTCTCTGTTCATGAATGTTGTATTCAACAACTACAATGATCCAAACAACTTGAAATTTGAAGAAATCAAGATATATGGAGTGACCCGGGAAATAACAGTAGTCACTGTGTATCACAACGACACTGTGCAGGATGACCCACTTAACATCACCTATGATTCTGTGAACCAGGTAAAACAATATCAGGAGTACGGAAAATAAACATATTTCAAAGTGCATCAGTTTTGGTTTATGTATTGCAAAGGACAGTCCTCAGTGCTAATGCTGTTTCAACAAAATACAACTTGAATTTTAATGCAGAATGAAAGTAAAATTGCATTCAACTCTGCTGAGTAAAAGTGCATCCAAGTTGTGCTCTCAGACCCTCAGTGCAGCAAGCAGTTTATTATTATTTATTATTATTTATATTAACTCATGGATTTATTCCTGTTTGCTTCCAAGGAAGCTGTGGGATTAACTCAATTTTTTTTTCAGATTCCTAATTTTTCTGATTTTTGCCTGCCAGAATATTGGTTGTGTATGTTTGCAAAAGTGAGACTGGATCAAATATTACAGGACAGGGGGTTTTGTGAGTTGTCAAGTCGCAAAGTGAATTTATCCTTGAGCACCAGCACCTCTGCTGACTGAAGGAAAGGTGTTTGGGATGTGACATTTAATAACTGTTTATCGTTTAATATTTACAGGCTGCTCTTATAACAGGACTTCAGCTTGAACTGGGAAAATCTTACACATTAAAATGGCAGCAGAGCCAAAGTTTCAGTGAAAGGTTTGATTGTTATCCTGATCTTGATCCAACAAGGGAAAAATGTGAACAACGTGGCTGTGCCTGGGAAGTAAGTAATTATTTCTCTAAACCAGCGAGACAGAAAGATTTCCAGAGTCAGAGCTTTTTCTTTGGGCTTGTTATGGAATGAAAAGCACTTTAGCAGATTTGTCAGCTTTACATGAAATGGGGGCACAGACCTCAGCTGGCCTGTACCTGCTGGGTTTTGTTCTCCTCACTGGTTGGCAGCTGGGTAAACTCTCCCAAAGTACATTAGATATTGAGGAAAAATATGGTATTTTTTGAAACATGGAAAGAAATTGTATCAGAGTCAAGGAAAAGGATAATAATGCCCTCAGCTGACTCTTCTGCTTCACTGGCACCGTGGCCTGAAAGGCTCATCCCCTTTGTCTCACCTTCACAGGCACTGAGGGACATTTGAAATCAAATCAGTTCCTCTGGATCTCAGTTTGAGGGGAAATCCTTGAATCTCCTGGAAATTTTGATTCTGATGTGACCTTACTTGTTTATATCCATGTCAAGGAGCTCTTTCCAAACCCCAGTCTCCAACATGGAGTTGTTTAATGCATTGTTTTATTTATTAATATCCCACAGCTCTAAACCTGGCAAGGTTGAACTTCAGAGGGTCCCTCCAACCAAATTACTCCAAGCCCCTCTAAATCCAGAAATGCACATCTTGGGTTTATCCCCCCCAAAATGATGACCAAATTTCTCTGCTGGTGCTCCTGAACCAGCAACAACTGAAGGGGCTGAGGAACTCTCCTGGTTTTATTGTACTAATAAAAGGGGTTTTTTGGTTTGTGGTTTGGTTTTTTTTTATTTATTTTGGATGTTTAGAAATGTTAGGAGATGTTAGATAAGTAGGGTGCAATTTTCAGTGAATGTTTTAAGGATAATTTGTATGAATAAAGCCAATGGAAAGATCTCTGATGTTGCCTGAATATTTTGGGAACAACCCCTCAAAGGCAGTGGGAGACCAGAGAGCAACAGGATTGAAAGGGAGGAAGCTTTAGGAATTTCAACAGGCCAAGATTAAACCATGTTGTGGGATTGAACTGAAGATCACAGAGACAGGGAAATTAAATCCACCAAGGCTTCAGTTTCCTGACTGAACTATTTGCACAACCTTCACTGTATTGTTTTATTACATTTGATTTAGTGTGGAGATCAATGGATTTTGCATTATTTCTTTATTGTTGGTAGTTGCATTAAGCTTTCCCTCAAATCCTACATTTGGCAGATGTATGATAAAACCAGGATTCTGCGCTGTAACTATATAAAAAAAAAAAATCTGTCTCCCTAACCTGTAACTTTCTATTTGCATCAGATAACATCAAACCCAGATGTTCCTCCCTGCTACTACATCTCTGCCAACCCTTACTACCTGGAGAACCTCCACTTCTCCCCCTCAGGGGTTGTGGCTGACCTGACTTTGGACAGTGCCAGGATCAGAGCCAACGAGGCTGCCACTGCTCCAATCAGCACCCTGCGCCTGGAGATCAAATATCACCACGACAACATGCTGCAGTTCAAGGTGACCCCACCCCACAACTCCCAGGAGTGTCAAATATTGTTAAAAAAATAACCTTGCTTATGGAGATGATGACAGCTGTTATAGTCAGGTTAATGTTACACAGGCAGCAGCACCTTTGCCTAAATTTCTTTCTCCTTCTAAGCAATTATTTGCTGTTGCTCTTTGCTTGCATCTTTTTTTCCTTGTCCTGGAATTCTGTGCTCAGTTTTACAACGAAATGAATCAAAGCTATAATGTCAGTGTGCGTGTGAAATGTCAACCAGAAACTTTGAACCCGAAAGTATTTTGTTAATATACAGGTAAATTTATCTGTAAGTGTTACCAGGACTCTACAACTTGTTTTTACATCCATCATTCTACGTCTGTTCTAAACTTTTCGATACACTATTGATTAACTGTCATTTATTGCCATGCATTAAGCAATACTGAACTAAGTGTGATGCCATAAAATGATCAGACATCAAAAACTAACTTATTTCAACTCTCAGAATACAGCAATCGTTAAAAGGACTCCCTAAAAGTTGAGAAAAAGATTAATTACAAAGATATTTACCAGACACAGAAAGTATATGCCGATATTTTCAATATAAATACATACTTTAAATTCATGCAGATAATTAGACAAGCCATTCTTGATCTAAAATAAATCCTTAAGGGATTTTTTTTTTCCCCAAAACAAAATCCTGTGAAATAATAGTGAAGAAAATGTATTGAAAGAAAATAGTCAGCAAGGGTTAGAAAATCACAGCGAGTGTTTTAAAATTCATGTCAGATTTCTCTCACTGTTATAGGCAAGATTTCAAATAACTTGCTTATTGGAATAAATTGATTTCTCCTTCACAGATCTATGATCATCAAAACCCACGCTATGAGGTTCCAGTCCCACTAAATCTCCCCAGCCCCTCAGCAAACTCGAGCCAGAACCGACTTTATGAAGTAGCCCTTCAGATACAACCCTTTGGAATAGAAATTCGGCGCAACAGCACGGGCACAGTCATGTGAGCCACTGGCACTTTGTTATTTTATTTTATTTCACCTGTGGTTTTTGAGCTCTTTTCAAGCCAAACTCTTCTCTTGTGCTGGAGTGAGGGATGCTGACAATTCCAGTGGGTGTTCCTACACTCCCTAAAATATTCCTTAGGTGACCACAGCACTGATCATTAAGGATGGGCCATTTGGTTCAGTTTTGGGGAATGGTTAGGAAAAAAAACTACATAGAAGGAAGTAATGTCTCAGCTAAGTTGTAGATGGGTTTTGATACATGGCAGGAGCTTCATTTCTTTCTTTGATTAATTCAGAGCTAGAAAACAGAGAGCAATGGTGTTAGCAGTTGTGTGTTATGGTTTTTATTTAAAAAAACCCAGTTATTTCCATTTTGAAAGTTCTCAAAACTTAATTAGAAGCTGGATTCCTTTTTGCCAACCAGAGTAATATTTCTACCTGCAGTTCAAGCTCCTGGAACGATGTAATTCTTTGGCAGAGCACCACGAGGTTACATTTTTATTTCTAACTCCAAAGATGCTGATTTACAAACAATTGTGACCTGTGAATGCAATTTCAGTGTGATCTGCACAAAAAGTTCAGTGACCTGTAAAAAGCACCTGATTTTCTCTATTCCACGTGGCACCAGTGCTCAGTCTGGGAGGAAAATACTGTCCTGAAACACATTTTGTCACTAAATTGCCAAATTACAGTGTAATTTGATGGCCATGATGCCTGTGCATAATATATCTCTCTCTGAGAGAGAGACTTTTTGTCTCTAAACTGTTTGTCAATTCTTAGACACCCCCGTTTCATGTGCTTTAAGTTTTATTGATAACCGCAACAGTTTTATTCCCTTTTTACTGAAGAGTGAGGTTTTCAGAGGCAGAGAGCAGCCTAAAAAAAAAAAAAAAAAAAAAAAAAAAAAAGTGTGAGCTGGCTCAACAGAGCACTGAGACCGCTCCACTCTTCTCATTTTAGCTGGAATTCAGCCCTGCCCACCTTCACCTTCAGCGACATGTTCATCCAGATTTCCACCCGCTTGGCCTCCCAGTACATCTACGGGTTTGGGGAGGCGGAAAAGGTCACCTTCCGACACGATGTGAACTGGCACACCTGGGGAATGTTCACCAGGGATCAGCCCCCTCGTGTAAGTACCAGAAAACACAACCTTTGGGCTGCTAGGTCAGATGCTCAGAGGTGTTCAGTAGGCTCATAATCTGGATGGTCTCAGTGGGAAAGGTCTGCTGTAGGAATGTTCCTCGTGGTCTGCAAGACCGGTGTGTGAGCTGGTGTTAGAAGGTGACAAGTGGCTTGGAAATAATGGCACATTCCTCCTTTTTTATTATTCTGAAAGTTAGGCACGAGTCAGGGCGACTCCTGCTATTTGGGGATTAATTTAGTACCTGTAGGGGTAAATCAGCAATCTTTTGTCTGTGTGTTTACTGCTGTTATTTCCTACAAGATCCCACACTTGCAATTTTTACCGGGAATGAGTGATGGAACTGGTGGTCAATTATAGCTCTAATTCCCAGGTCAGGTTTGAACACATTTTTGAGAAAATGAAAGGTAGCAGAATGTCAGCAGCCTCTGCTGAGCACATAAACCCCTGGTCCTGTTTGAAAAGGGAAAGTTTTGTCCTGAGGAAGGACCTTCTCATTAGTGAGTTTTAAGGGCAGTAACACCTTTGCTTTCCTTCCTGCCTGGGTAGTCTGAACAAGCCTGACTGGAATTGTGAAGCTGGGAAGTAAGTATGTTTTATAGGTGTGTAGAGCTTAGCTATATAATTTTGGAGTTTATTTGTTATATCTTTGGCAGTTGCACCTCATCTTTTGTTAACTGCATTACTAAATGTAAATAAGCAAATGTTTGTGATGTTTCCCTGGTAGAACGTGGTTTCTTTTATTTGCAGTACAAGCTGAATTCCTATGGTTTCCATCCATTTTATATGGCTCTTGAAGAGGATGGCAATGCCCACGGGGTTCTCTTGCTTAACAGCAATGCAATGGGTAAGAAAACCTTCACTTTATTTTGCAGAATCATGGAATGGGTTGGGTTGGAAGGGACCTTAAGGCTCATTTCATTCCAACCCCCCTGCCATGGGAAGGGATGCCTTCCATTATCCCGGGTTGCTCCAAGTCCAAACTATCCTGGCCTTGGACACTTCCAGGGATACAGGGACAGCCACAGGGACATTCTTCTTTCTCTGAGGAGTCTGTGCCAGGGCCTCAGCAGCCTCACAGGGAAGGATTTCTTCCCAATATCCAATCTAAAGGGACTCTCTGTCAGTTAAGGATCATTGCCCCTCGTCCCATCACTCCAGGCCCTCCTAAACAGACTCCTTCAGTCTTCCTCGATGTGTTTTATTTTTATGGTCAGTGCTTTGCAGCAGTGGCAAATCCAGGTGCCCTGTTCTCATTTTCCTCCCCTCCATTCCCCAGATGTGACTTTGCAGCCAGCCCCTGCCTTGACCTACAGGACAACTGGAGGGATTCTCGACTTCTACATGTTCTTGGGCCCCACTCCGGAGATGGTTGTCCAGCAGTACACTGCAGTAAGATCCCTGTTCTCATACAGACTGGGTTTGGGTTGCCTGGTTTGTCCTGTCTTCACCTGCTCACCACAAATACTCTCCCTCCCCTCCAGCTGATTGGACGGCCGGTCATGCCAGCCTACTGGTCTTTGGGCTTCCATTTGTGCCGCTACGGGTACAGGAACGACACAGAGGTCTCCCAGCTGGTGGACGATATGAAGGCAGCTGACATTCCCCATGTAAGCTGGGGACAATTCACATCTGAGCTGGTTCCTGCAATTTTGGCTTCACGGCGTTAACTAATGCCATTTAAACACTAAATAAATCAGTGATCAACCAGAAAGAAATCATTGTGGTAGAGGAGAGCAGATTTTGTGCCACAGCTGAATATCTCTGCAGACCCTGAGCCATGTTAGATGTAGGCCTTGGGCTGCTTTATTTTCTTTATCGTTCCTAGCAAAGCAGCATGAAGGAACACAGATGAACAAGGAAAGCAAATGGGGAAAAAAAGGAAGCAGCTTTCCACGGTGCTCTGTGTCAAGGCAGCTGTGATTTGGCACAGGTTGCTGGGAAGGTTGGAATAGGACATAGACCTAAAAAATTATAAATTGAATATGACTCCATTTGAACTGCAATTAATATCAATGTTTCGATACAGAATAACTATTTCCACTGTTTTCTTATACACATGGAAGCACACGTGCAGTTTCCGTGTGCATGCATATATAGACAAATACAGGAATTTATTTCTTTATCATGTATCAATTTCTACCTTCAGCAGTGAAAGGCTTATTTTGAATTGGACTTGCTGATGAGTTGTGTAATATTCATTTAACAGCTTCAGCCTAAAGTTACCACTGCTTCCAGTTTTACAGATCAAGTATTCAGTGTTTTACTTACTTTGGCAGATTTTCAATATTTGGGAAAAAAAAAAAAAAAAAGAGAGAGAGAAATTAATTTAAATTAATTGGTTAGTTGGGTTTTTTTCTGTGTCTGTGTTTTTGTTTGATTTTTTGTTTTGGGGTTTTGTGGGTTTTGTTTGTGTTTTTTGTTTGTTTGTTTTATTTTTGCTTTTTTTTTTTTCTTGAACTGCAGGATGTCCAATATGCAGATATTGACTACATGGAGAGGCAACTGGACTTCACCCTTAGCCCACGCTTTGCTGGATTACCAGCTCTGGTTAACAGAATCAGAGCAGACGGAATGAGATTCATCATCATCCTGGTCAGTTTGGAATAGTGCTCCTAAATTTCAATATAGCACTGCAGAATGCATTCAACAGCTTTATAAACTTGGGGCTTGAGTGTAAAAGTGTTTTTAATTGTAGGATCCAGCCATTTCTGGAAATGAAACCAATTATCCTGCCTTCGACAGAGGTGTGGCGAATGATGTCTTCATAAAACGGCCTAATTCCAATGAAATTATATATTCCAAGGTACTGTTCAGGGAAGAACAGTTCTTTCTGTCTGTTCCTGGTGCTCAGATTTTATTCAGTGTGGTTTGACTGTTTGAAATATTCCTTGTTCTATCAGGTCTGGCCGTTTCTTCCTAATGTAGATGTTGATGAGTCCCTTCCCGAGGAAACCCAGATACAGGTAATGGTTGATAAGTTTTGATCTGGGACTCAAATTAGACTTTAATTAATACAAATAACAGCAAACTAGTCGGTTAATCTCATGGAAGGAATAACTGTCAGAAACTGGCCAGCCTTCCTAATGGCCAAAAAAAAATTAGTGAACAAATAATTACTTTTTGTCCTTCTTATTTTATTTTTTTTATAAAATTCCAACCATTTTAACAGTAGGATGCTTTTAATCTTGTGTCTGTCTTGCTTTCCTTCTATTTTTCCAGCGTTATGGAGCACATGCCGCTTTCCCAGATTTCTTGAGCCCTTCCACAGCCGAGTGGTGGAAGAGAGAAATCCTGGAGGTCTACAACAATCCCAGCAACCCCCAGAAAAGCATCAAGTTCGATGGCCTGTGGACTGTAAGTGCAGAAAGATTTCTGGATTGTTTTTCTCTGCCACACATTAGTGGAGACGGACCCAATTCCCAGTATCTGCTGCTGCAGCTCAGATGTTTTTGGTGTTAAATTCCTGTTAAATAGACTTTGGACTTGATGATCTTGGAGGCCTTTTCCATTGATGATTCTATGATAAGTAAAATAAAAACATAGGGACACCTTCCACTAGCCCAGGTTGCTCCAATCCAGCCTTGGACACTTCCAGAGATCCAGGGGCAGCCACAGCTTCTCTGGGCACCCTGTGCCAGGGCCTGCCCACCCTCCCAGGGAACAATTCCTTCCCAATATCCCATCTGACCCTGCCCTTCTTCAGATCAAGGCCATTCCCCTTGTCCTCTCACTCCATGCCCCTGTGCAAAGTCCCTCTCCAGCCTCCCTGTAATCCCCCTTTATGGAACATGAAAAATCGGACCGATCGTGCAGCTGCACGTGTGGAATTCTCCTGAGGAATTCTGCAGTGCTACTTGTTTGCAATTCAGGCTGTAATGGGTTCTGTAGCTTGAAGCCAGTACAGTGGGCATTGTTTTGTTTCTTTTTTAGGACATGAATGAACCAGCAGCTTTCTCGAATGCTGCTCTTGATGGCTGCAGAAACGACCTCCTGAACAACCCACCCTACATGCCTCGTAAGTCTGAGCCCTCCTTAAAGCAGTTCTGTTACCACGTAATTTCTTACCTGTCAGATGGGCTGCAAAACCCCAAATAAAGATGGGAATATAAACCCATGGCCCTTTATTTCTGAGGTTCTGGGCGGCTGTTTCAGTGGGAGCAGCGACAGCGTGGCACTTCCTCAAAATAAAGTTATTTTCAGCTCCTCGCCTGAATATGGATTTTGATACCTATTTAATATCTAAGTGCTTTGCTCGAGGCACGGCACAGAATGTAGCTCTGTGTTTTGCAGTTTTCTCAGATGAATAATGCAATTAATTAAAAATTTAGAAAATATCCGTGTGTCTCCTCTAATTACCATTTATCTGTGCAGTCAAATGCTTGAAATGCTTTGCTTTCTTAGCTTGGCTTCACTGAAGAACTGGTGTAAAGTAGTACTAATTAGGAATTATTTATTAATGGTTTATTAGCATACTCTTGTTGCTTACTGTTGTATTCCATTTTTATGAATAATTTCTCAAGACTTTTCAGGAAATTAATAGTCAGATGCAGACCACACCCCCACAAAAACCATTTTTCTGTTTATATGGGTGTTATGACAATGTTTACAAAGGTTTGGAATATTTTCTGATATAATCTGTTTACTCTCTGAGCCTCTTCAGTAAGAACATCTGTAATGAACTATTAAAACATTTACAGACCCAAATGCCTACATAGGAATATTGGAAATATTCCATTTCGGAAATGCTATTTTTATAACTAAAAATGAATAAATAAATAAGTGCCTGATAGAGATTGAAAGCCTAAAAGATTACGAAAATTAAGGAAAAAAAATTGCGTGCTTATTATTAATGAATCAAAAATCTTTTTTCTTCCTTTTTCACAAGATTTGGGAAACAGGTCAGAGGGATTAACCTTCAAAACTCCATGCATGGAAGGTGTACAACATCTCCCAGATGGGACCCCAGTCAGACACTTTGACGTCCACAGCCTTTATGGGTGGTCACAAGCCAAACCCACCTTGGAGTAAGTGGACTTTGCACATTTCCTGCTGCCCCCAAAATGTCTTACAAATGAATGTTCTGTGTCAACATTTTTATGGCCAAAACTTGTATGGTTTTTATTTAGGATGCCCAAGAAAGGTTTGTGTAACAATATCTTTGATTCTCCGGTGGGAAGTTGATTTTATTCCAGTCACGTCACAGGGACATCCCAAGTGATGCAGGAAGGGTTGGGGGAAGCAGGAGGAGGGGAGGTGGGTCTGGGCAGGTCTGAGCTGGAGTTTTGCTTCCATGATTTCACTGCAATAAAAGGGAAAAAAAAACAAAACACCCCCACCTCACAGAGCCGCAACCACATCCCTGGCTGTCTCAGGACAAGCAGGCAAAGACTTTATTTTGAGTTTAGCAGCTTTAAAATCACTGACCCTGAGCAGACACAATTTACAGGGTACATTTTAAAGACAGTTCACCCAAGTCTGCTACTAAAGAAACTTATTTCTCACCTGGCTGGGGAGAGGAATTCTTGGTGTATCCTTTCTGAGGGCTTCATCCATATCAGTGATCTGCTGGGCAAGCTGCACTGCTGACCTGCATTACAAAATAAGGTGGCCCCAGTGCTGTTGCTCAAATACTTTAATTTGGATGTAATTACTCTCCATCAAGTGTTTTCTTGCCCCAACACATTCCAAGGAGGTGTCTGTTCTGAGGGCTCCCCAGGGGGGTGCTCTGCATTGCAAATGAGGAGACCCCAAAATTCGGGTGTTCATTGCCAGGGCAGAGCACAGAGCAGGGTTTGGATCAGCTGTGGGGAAAAGCAATTGCTCAATGATGGACTCACATAATTGCTATAACTAAAATATAATGTACTTATTGTTTCTAGTTTTTGCTGTGATTCCCTGGTTTATTCCTAGGGTTGATGTTGGTTTTCCCTTACACTTTACATCCAGTGAGGAAAAATGAAGACAGTTTTTCAGAACTGTTAATTTAAGAAGGGCTCACTTATGTTCTCTATCTAAAACAAATCAGGTACAAGTGAAAAGGGGCAACAGTGACTTTTAAAATGCAAAGTGTGTGCATAAAGCTTTCCTTCCAAGCATTTATTTTCCAGTTCTAAGGCAAATGCCATTATCTGTTCCCCTGAACAGTCCCCCAGCCTGCTTTAGATAAAGTCTGCTCTGATGATAATGTATCTGTGCTGTTTCATTTACAATTCCAGGAGTAAGCAAGGAACAGCCTTTCTGTATAAGTCTAAACGACCTTAAAGCCCTTGGTAACTCTGATATTACCATAAAGAAAGAAAATATCAAGGCTGCCGGAATTTGTGACTGAGTGGATGTTCTATTTGGCAGCCTGCCAGTCGAGGCAGGAGTGAAATTGCTGACAGGACAGGAAGGAATGTCTGATCCCTCTGCTGTCAGCCCAGTCCCACGGGATTTGGGCATTGCAAGGGTGTGGAGGGTTGAGTCCTGGCGGGGCTCCAGGTGCCCACCAAAGCTGCTCCATCACTGCTCTCCTCGGCTGGACAGAGGAGAGAAAGCACAAGGAAGGGCTCGTGGATTGTGACAAAGACAGGGAGAGGTCACTCACCAGTTACTGTCACAGGCAAAACAACTGATTGTGGAAATCAGTTTAATTTACAACCAATCCAATCAGAGAGTGTTTGTTTAAAACCAATTCCCCCCATCCTCACTTCTTCCCAGGCACAATTCATTCCTTATTTTCTCCACCTTCTCACCACAAGAGGTGGAGGAGGACAAGGAACAAGGATTGAAGTCAGTTCATCACACATTGTCCCTGCTGCTCTTTCCTCCTCAGCAGAAGGACTCTTCCTTCTCTTCCCCTGCTCCAGAGTGTGCTCCTCTCTCTCTGGGCCCACAGGATCCTGCCAGGGCCCTGCTCCAGTGCAGGCATCCCATGGGAACACAACCTCCTTTGGGCATACTCTGGTGTGGGGTCCTCCCTGGGCTGAGGGTGGATCTCTGCTCCCCCATGGAGCAAAACCCTGCTGTGCCAACTCGAAGGAGCAGGCAACAGTTTGACAGTAAAAGGAACATTCCCAGCATTGCTGTGTTTAAAGTATGGACGGAAATGGAGGGAAATATTTCCTTCTCTTTTGAGAAGCACCTTAAGAGGAATCACTGCAATAAATTACACAGCTCATACAGGTGTTCTCATACTGGAAATTTATTGAAAATGTTATCTGCAAAATATATACCTAGGTACATACATATATATGTATTTCAATCCCCACTTTATTTTGTGGTAGTAACTGAAGTGAGTCCTTGTGAAACTGGAGAAATCTTGCAATAATAATTTATTATAATGCTTAAGTATCAAAAAAAAGATTTCTTTCACACAAGCCTCATAAAACACTGTAACTTTAAAGTGAACATTTTTTTTTATGTAAGTTGGTGTCATTCTTGTTCTCTATCCATTAGGCAGAGAAACTTTTGGATGTTACCTCAATGCTGTTTTTTTGTAATGAGGTTTTTGCAGAGCCAGAGCCCTCACTGGTGAACACAGGAACTGTTTGGGGGTAAATTCAGTATCTGTGACATGAATAATTACGTTTCATGGATAGAGCTTTGGCTCAGTCCTGGAGCAGAGAGCTGCTCCAGGACACTCAGGTCGTGCCCACCCTTGAGCAGTTTGACTTGTGACATTCACTGTCTTTACTTTGGAACTTTTAGCTGCCATTTCCAAAGCATTGTTGTCACAAGGAAACCCAGCAGGGGCTGGAAATGTTGGAAAGTATGCTACATAGAATGAAAAATCCTAGGAAAATTCATTGTTTGTCCTGGAAGAAAGGTGGCACATTAGTTCATTTAATTGCTCCAGTAATTTAAGAGACTTGTGTATCTTTGCTGTAATTGGAGTGTCACTAAAGCTGCAAATCCTATAGAAAAATAAGTAAATAATGCCTTATGAAGCAGCTGTTTAGGCAATTAGGGTGGTGGTTCCACTGGAGAGCAGTGGATTTAATCAGGGTAACTCTCTGACTGGTATTGTTGTTTAGCAGAAAACAACTGGTTTGTCATGTTTGCTTCTAAACCAATCCATGTTGGACATTTCACATTGACACCTTGTCACCTTGGTGTTTCTGAAGTGACAACAAATCCCTGGCTCCTTGTTTTCTGTTCCAATACCTTTTTGTCAACTAAACTTAGAGTGAGAGGTCCAATATTCTCGGCACCTTTATTTTCTCTCTTATGATCCTTCTGCTATGATTCTTGCTAAATTATTTTCAACTGTAGCTGCAAGTTCTCAGGTACTTGAAGTAAGGAATGATGTGCCCTGCAGCACATTGTGGAGCCCTTGGAAAATGTGCAAGTTGGGCCACATTCATATTTTCCCACGTGGGAGTTGGCCTGGGATGGAAAATTGTATTTTAAGCCCATCTTTTCTACCGGTTCTCTTTGTGTGAACCAGAGTGATTTTATGTAATAAAGCTCATGCAATATTTGCCATCTAACTCATTTCTTTGTCTCTTTTGAATGGCAGTGCTCTGCATGAGGCCACCCGGGAGCGTGGGATCGTGATCACCCGTTCCACCTACCCCAGCAGCGGGAGGTGGGCAGGGCACTGGCTGGGGGACAACGCGGCCGCGTGGGATCAGCTCGGCAAATCCATCATTGGTGAGGGGCAGGGGAAACCTCTGTGCTCGTGGGGTCACTGAGTCAGAAGGGTTTGGGTTGGGAGGGACCTCAGTCTTCTTGTTCCATGGGCAGAGACACCTTCCACCAGACCAGCCCCATCCACCCTGGCCTTGCTTCTCCTTCACCTCCTTGCTTTTAGTATTCGTGTGATTTTGGCTGAAAAACCACTTTAGCTGAGGTCTCAGAATTTGTGTTCTATTCCTTTTTTATTCTTCCTTTTTAATTCTTCTGTTCCTTTCCTTCTTCCTTCCTTCCTTCTGCCACAGGTGCTGGGAAGTCTTTTATACCCACCACTTTCGTGAACTGTGTCCTGCCACTCATTTTTTTTTCTGTTTCCTCCTCACCAACCACCTCCCATCTCCTTCTGTAGCAGAAAAACGTGACATGTCAGAGGAATCACAGGGGCTGTATTTGTTTTTCTCTCTGCTCATTCATCATTACAATATGTACTATCTATGCAACCACTGGAAAAAAAAACCCCAGCCAGTAATGTTGCTTTATTTTTCTTTTCAGGGATGATGGATTTCAGCCTCTTTGGAATGTCTTATGTAAGCTAACAAGTCATTAACTTATATTCAATTATCCTGATGCTGTACATGACATTACAGGATTCCAATCAGATCATTTTAAATATTTCAGACAGGAGCTGATATCTGTGGCTTCTTCTACGACGCGGAGTATGAGATGTGCCTTCGCTGGATGCAGCTGGGTGCATTTTATCCATATTCCAGGAATCACAACCAGAAAGGAACCAGGGTGAGATGCAACTCTTTAAAGGGTATTAACAGCACCACACATGCAAAGAGCTGCCAGAACAATGCACGATACTTTCTTTCCTGTAAACCTTCTCCTTACCTGGGAGGTTTTGTGCCCACAGAGGGGCTGCCCTGGGACTGGGATCACTGGAAAGGAGCCCATTCTAACTTTGCTTTGACTGAACCAAACTCCTGCATCTTTCCCCCTCTGTGCCATTTGGATTTGAATGTGCTACACCCAGGCTAAAATTGAGCTTTGATGGCAAACACACTTCAAGGAGCAAAACTGGCCTTGGTGCTCTCAGCCCTAATTGCCCATCATTACCCAACAAATGAGAAAATGCAGCAATGTAATCAGATCTGGAGTCAGACTGGGAAATGTCTGTGCTTTGCACATTTGCCACCATCAGATATTGTATTTCTGTTAAAAGGAAAGGGAAATAATTGCCTAAATGTAGGTCTGTGCTGGCTAAAGACTAGGGTGGAGAAAGCTGTAAAACAAGATAACTGGGAAAAGAAAAAAAGTGGAACCAGCACTTCTATTCCAGTTAAAGCTTCGGGTCTAGGAGAGCAGAGCTATTTATATGGAATATATCTAATGGATTAGAGTCTCCTTTTCAAACCCCCTGAGCTTTATCTCACAGCGACACAACTTTGGATAGGCCTGTTAAAGCCTTAAAAATGCAGATTCAGGGTTATCATGTTGCTCCCAGTCTTACCCAATTTGCCAGGGTATTGTTCACTCCATTTAATAAAGATTGGAAGTGCTCCCTGACATCAGTCCTTGGTGCTTGGTGTCTCCTTGCAAGTCCAGAGAGCTGCCCTGTGGAAAAGAGGGACGATAAATTCTGTGCACCGGGATGTGTCACACCTTGGGGACACTTTGCATTAAACATTCTTTATGGTATTTCCCCCAGCTTCCCTCTTAGGGCTGACAGTGATTCACACAGTTTTTAGTGTCACTTGCTCCATATTTAAATAAAAAATAAATGAAAGTGATTGTGTTTGTTGGAGAAATATCCTTGGATTTATCTTGCTATGTTGATATTTTTCTTTTTTTTTAAAAGCTTTTCCCACCAGAAAATCCAGCTTCACTCACAACGGTCTCTTCTCTTCCAGAGGCAAGATCCTGTTTCCTGGAATGCAACATTTGTGGAGATTTCCAAGAATGTGCTGAATATCAGATACACCCTGTTGCCTTATCTCTACACACTAATGCATGATGCCCATGCCAGTGGCAGCACTGTGATCCGGCCTCTATTCCACGAGTAAGTGCAGCTCCTCTGCTCCCCTTATCAGGAATTCCCATCAAAACTTCCCTAGTTAAGATTCTCCCTCCCCCCCCCAAGTTTTAATTTCAACATTTTTCCCTTAAAAAAAAAAAAAAAAAGTCTTGCAGGAACACCAAGTTCTTTGCATGGGATGACCTAAATTTCTCCAAAGTAAACTGTCTAAGACAATAGTGGCATAAATTAAAAAGTGCTTCCTCATCTGTCCGTGATTATTATTGCAAATACCAGCCAGGCACAACAGACCTTCAGAGTTTTATTGTCTAAATACACCAAAAAGCAAAAGCAATGAAATGGAAAAAAAAAAAAAAAAAAAGTAGAGGTAAAAAAGCAAGGCTAACTTGCATTTCTCTAATGAGTCTCACATTAGGATCTTTATGTGTTCCTGGCAACCATTAATCGATCTATGAATTATTAATACTAAAATAAAGGTGAGGAAACGGCAGAGAGTAGGAAGGGTAGGTCCAATTACTGACAAAAATGCCTTGAAGGAGGAACACTCTGGAAAAGTTCACCTCTCAATGTCTAATCGTGACAGGTTTGTGAAAGACAAAAACACCTGGGACGTGTACGAGCAGTTCCTCTGGGGACCTGCCCTGCTCATCAGCCCCGTGTTGCGACAGGTGGGTTTTATCTGAAGCACTTATGAAAAACCAAAAAAAACCCAAAGCTTCACTTTTTTGACTCAAGGTGCCTAAAACGTGTGTGTTTCATTCCAGAATGCTGTAACAGTGAGGGCTTACTTGCCCAGTGCCCGCTGGTACGATTACTACACGGTAAGTCACTTAAAAATTGTATTTTATGTCTTCTTCCCAGTGGAGGGGAGGTGCGAACACTCTCTTGCTTAGTTTGCATTTAGCATAAGTTCTTAGAAATATAAAATCTACTTAGCCGATTAAAAATAAATCCTTGATTCCTGCATAATACTGTATAATAACTTGCCTGGAGTTTGGGTAAGTTAAAAAGTGAAATAATGCCTTTAATTTAGAGTCCAATTGACTTTTTTAACCCTCAAATTATACATAGAATGTCTTTGTAATGGAATGCTGGACTGTAGAAAGACAAAGCAGGTTTAGCTGCATCATCTTTCCTGGAAAACAATAAAAGATTTGGTCTTAGGAAGGGCAGGGGGCAGGGATCAAACTTCATTAGTCACAGGTTTGGATTTCACCTGACTGGCCCCTTTGGTTGAGCTGCTGCACCTCCAGCCAAGTCTCACAGAGCCAAAATTTCAGAGTTCCTCTGAAAAGCATTAGTAGTTACTCCTGCAGTAACAACTACTGAGTAATCTGTCTAGAAAAACATTATAATTTTATTCTTAAAAAAAAAAAAAAAAAAACCAACAACCAACCACCTGTAAAACTTCTTAAATTTTTTTTCGTCCATAGGATGAAAATGTCGTCCTTACGGGACAATACAGAGTTTTCCCAGCTCCTTTGGATCACATCAACCTGCACATCCGAGGTGGGCACATCCTTCCTTGGCAAGAACCCGCCAGGACAACTTTTTTCAGGTGAGATTAACCGAAAATTTTCACATTTGTTTGTTGGGTTTTTTTGTTTTGTTTTGTTTTGTTTTTTCCTTTTTGCTTTTCTTCTTTGAAATTTGACCGTAAGGGCGAGGGAAGATGGTTATGGGAGGTGAGTTGGGTGATGTACAGTTGTTCCTTTAAAAATGGTAACATCAGAGAAATGTGAAAGGTGATCTGCTGAGGGAACTGAGGGGAAAATGATTGTGTTTTCCACAGCCGGAGAAATGCGCTGGGACTCACGGTGGCATTGGATGACCGTCTGTTTGCAAAAGGACACCTTTATTGGGATGATGGGGTTCTGATTGGTAAGCCTGGTGCTTCTTGCCTTCATAAAACCATTTTTTTCTTGTTGGGAGAATGGGCAAACGCTGCAACAGGTTGCCCAGAGAGGCTGTGGAGCCTCCACTCTTGGAGATACTCAAAGCCCAGATTAAAACAGACAGAACAAAACCCAAGGGTGGGGAGTGGGGAGACAAGAAATGAGCTCTGCAGACGTGGGGGGTGTTTGAGGAGGGGTTTTAGGAGCAGGTGGAAACAATGGGCTCTGGGCAAAGCCATCACATATCTGGAGAAGATACCTGAACCTGCCTTCAGAGACAAAACTGAAGTTAAACCATTATAGAAACATGACTTTTCCTGATTTAATCCCCATAATGCTACGATTTACAGAATTAATATGTTGTGTAAATGAAATTGTGCCCTGGGCCTAAGGCAGCACAAAGACTCATCTTCAAACCTATGGGAGCCATAACCACAGATTATGTGGGAGCTTGAACTAATTTCCTCAACAACACTGCATTTCAGATAAGGGATATTTAAACATCATTTATCCTTTCCATCCAGAGAGCATCATCACCCCTGTAATAACAATAAAATGTCACCCAAAATTACTGCAGGGAATGAAGAAAATGGGGCTGTTTTGCATAATGGTGTGGAGGGAAGCTTGTAGGATGCTGTTGGTGCATCTTGAGGGGTTTCACACACACAACATTCCTGTCAGCACTGGAATCCAGAAATGATGGCCATGCTTGTGGAAGCCTGATGATAAAAGGAATTCACATGGATTACAAGGTGCATCTCAGCAGGTGCCTGTGATCTGTTTTCAGTAGTGAGGAGAGGCAGGAACCTCATTCCAGTGACTCTCAGCACCGCTCTGAGTGCATTTAAGGCTGAATAATAGGGGTGGTAAAATATACAACAACAATTTCAAAGATGTATCAGCCTTTATCATGGTCATGTGTCACGTGGAATTGGACAGGGAATAGAGGTGGGTGTGGGAAATGAGTCCTCAGTGAGAAAGAAACATCTTTTTCCTTCTGGTCTAAACACCCCTGATCTTCCTAATGCTGTTTCATTGCTTTTATAATATATATATATCTATATATCTATATATATATATATATCTTACCTCTAAAATGTTCTTTTGGCCTCATTTAAACAGCACACATTAAATACTGAAAGCATTTGATGTCTAATATATCTTCTGGAAATGCACAACTTCTCTTTACTTACACACAGACACGTATCATATATTTTTGTGTGATGTATGGACACAATTCTTCAACTGAAATTTTGATACTGTGTTAAATAAGGAAGATAGAAAATACATTTTATTTTATTCTTTCTTTCTAACAGATGCATATGAAAAGGGTGAATATCTGCTGACATCATTCACTGCTAATCACGTAAGTCACACCAGCTCATATTTTTTGAACAATCACTTTAGGTGATTATTATTGTATTTTAACTATATGGGTATTTTAATTTGGATCTTTATAGTGTCTATATATCCCCCCACCATTAAATTGTGCTCACAATTGAATAAACTACAAGTGATATGATTAAACTGTGCTGAGAATGAATTTAGGAGTGATTCTGAAGTTATAAATTACAGTGTTTTGTTAAGTAGGTTGTACATCTATGGCATTGTCAGATTTCAATTTTTATCATGTGAATAACTAGAATAAAATTAGACTTTAATTACATGGACTTTTGGTTTAAAAGAAATGCTCTTTCTATTGTTGCAGAAAACACACTTTCTTATTTCATTACTTATCCAGGGTGTCAGAATGTCTTCTAATTTTATCCACACTGTTCTTTCTTCTCATTTAATTCTGTCTTTGTCAAATAAAAGGGTGTTAATCGCTAAGGAAGAGAAGTTTGTTTTGCTAATACTCAGTATTTGCAGTTGTAAGAAGATTTTAAAGTAAATGCACCTTTCCCTTTTTTTTTTTTTTTTTTAACAAAAACTTGGTAAGGAAAAGCTTAATTAAAAAGGTCTTGAATCAACCAACAATGAAAAACACAGTAAAAGTAATTCCCTCTAAGCCTGGAGCAGCTCTGCCAGCAGCTGGGAGTGCAGGAGGGGGTTAGTCCTGCAGCACTTGCTGCCCATGGCAGGGGTTAAAAACTTCACATCAATCAGCTGAGTGGAAATTAAAGACACAGACCTTGGACACTTCCAGGGATGGAGCAGCCACAGCCTCTCAGGGCTTGTGCCAGTCTAATCTCTGATATTTGGGTTTTTTTTTTCCTTTTCTTTGCAGACTGTTCTAGATATCAGGGTTCTGCATGGTGGCTACACCGACCCAAATAACTTACAGTTTACTAAGATCAAGGTCCTGGGGGTGCCCAGCAGTGTCAGCCAGGTGACGGTGTCACAGAATGGTGGGACAATCCCATCACCTCATAACTCGACCTACACCAGCACCAAGCAGGTGAGATGATGTTTGCAGGGTAATGCCACCTTCACATTTGGGCTCTTATGCCTTTGGAGATTCAGCTGGAATACCAGAATTGAATACATTTCAGCAAGATACATAAGATGATGATTGTATAATACAATTTAATATATGGGAAATAATGTGTGTGGTAGAGCCTTTAAGCACAGAAATTCCTGATGGTGGAAAAGTGGTGGATTTTAGTCTCTGCTCGTTTTCCACTCTTCCTAATACCTTTCTATTTGCAACCTGTGAGATCTGAGGGAAGGAAAAGCATCTCCAGGTATTTTCAGAGGCTCTACATGACCCTGTTATTGTCAGTCTTGTCTGACAACAGTTCCCTTTCCCAGCCCTGTCTGCCTCCTACTATTTCTTGTTCTGCCAGGTCTCATTTCAGCTGTAAAAAGTCCTACACCATAAATGGCAAATCCCACTTCTTCTAAAGTTACTGACAAACCTTCCACCAGCTTCAGAGCCCTGGGGTTTCCATCTCCATGGGTTGTGCCTGTCCAGGGCATCACCTTCCCTTGCCTTCCCAGACAATAAAATCAAACACTTCCAAAGGCATCTGAAATCAATCTGTTCAACTATTGCTGTTTGAGATGCCACTCCCATGAAGCATCTTCCATGTATGAGCAGAACTGCTGAGATGTTCAGTCTTTCTGGTTTTCTGACAGAGGGAGAGTTACTGGGATTTTCCTACCCTTCCTTTGAAATTCAGCATTCTGTTAAGACTTAGTTCTTCCTCCTTTTCACTGGAAAACCAAAACTATAGAAATTTTGAACAGAACCAACCCAAAACAAAAAACAACAACAACAAAAAAAAGAGAGTTAAAAATGTAAAAGAGAATGGGAGTGTTTTGTTCTGCTGCTGATTTTTGGATGGAAAAAAATTTCATATTCACGGCTGAATTACAGCACGTTCCAAGTTTTGCTGCCTTTCAAAAATTCCTTTATTTCAAAAATAAAAGGAACCTCAGTTCTAAAAGAGCCTCTGAATGAAGGAAGGGATCAGAGCACCACAGTCAGGCTCCCAATTCTGTGCTGGTTAAATTCTCTTTATAGTGACAGAAACTCAAAAGTAATGGAAGAGGAATAAATTGTAGTTTAAAATGAGAAGCCAGTATCTCTGTGGAACACAGGAAACACTGTGGATGTCCAGGGCAAAGTTACTAATTGTCCATTTTGTCTGTTTTATTCCCAGCTCCTGACAATCACTGGGCTTCAGCTGAGATTAGGCCAAAACTACACCCTGCAGTGGAGCTGAAATGCCTGTGAAACAACATCGACCACAACACTGCCTTTTCTCCTGTTTTAAAAATCTCTTTCAATTTTTCCACTGTCAAAGTGCCTTTTTTTTTTTTTTCCATCTATAATACTTTTTACTACAAAACCACACCAGTACAGTCAGCTCATGCTCAGGTTTTCTGTGTATGAAGCAGTCACGTGTTGTTGAAGGCTGAGCACAGTGTCTCCTCCCCTGTAAGAAAAAAAAATCTGTATTTTAAATACTGTGGCTCTGCAGAGTAACTTCATCTTTCAAAACTGAGAACTGGGGGTAAAACTCTGTGTTTTCTCACGGAGTAGAATTGTGGCTGATTTCCTGAATCCCAGATTTCGTAAAAAGCACACAGCTGATGTTACCTCTGCATGGATTTGAGGCCCTAACTGTGCCTATATTTATTTTTAATTGTAATTATACCTACAGAAGTCATTATTATGGAGAAGTATTTAAGACCAGATAAAGCAAATGTTTTTAGATGAGTGATTTAGCATGAAGCAATGTTTCGACTTGTTGATCTATAATATACTAAGATATTTCCAAAAGACACTTGAAGTTGGGGGGTTTTATATGATTTTTAGCCAGATGTTTCGGTTTCTTGGTGTTTTGACCTGAAGCTGTAAAATTAAACCTGAAGTTTCAAGGTTAACTAATTAATGTTTATCTCTGAGTGTTTATTTCACTGAAGGAAACGTTGTTGTATGTTTACTATAATAATAATAATTCATGTTAAAGACTCTTTGCATCCCAAGAGTGCAGATGATCTAATGAGGCTGGCAAAGCACGTTTACAATTAAACTAGATGAGTATAAACTGCTGTCAGAGGTCACAGTAACCTCTGATGGCTGTGACATTCATTTAAATGATTCCTTTTTGCCCCAAAATTTTTGGCAAAACAGCTCAGTAGCCAAGATCTCACAAGTGGATGCCTAAAACTTTGGCTTTCCTTTTCCTTCTTATTTCTTTACTATCAGGACTAGAGGACCTCTCTGCATTCAGTAGTTTATCTTTGTATTTTATGTGGTTCTGTAGTTTGGATTCCTGTATCAGAAGGTGACAGAAACCACAGCTTCCAGCAACTGCTTCTTTACAGCTACAAAAATAGATGGTTTCATAAATATTGCTGGGTTTTATGGACTAAAAAGGGTCACTCCAGAGGGTTCCCAAATCATGAATTTACTCTGAAGGCCTCCTCTTGGGCACAACTTGTAGGACTGAGTGATTGGGGTGGAGCAGATATTGTTGTGTCAAAGAGACGCTGATGGCCCCGAAATTACAATTCCACTGATATAAAAGATAAAACCACGTCACACTGGGCTGTGCTTGTTTTAATGAAGCTGCCACACTTGTGCAGTTAATTGTTTTTTTTCCCTTGGAGCCTGGAAGTAGCAGCTGGATGGAAACATCTGGCAACACGGCGGGAGGGTGGGCTGTGACAAGCCAGTGGTGTTGTCACCACTGGGGATGGCACAGGGAGGGGGAAAGGCTTCAAATGTCCTCACTGACCCAGACAAGGAGCTCACCTCCACCTCCCCTTCAGGATGAGGAGCCTCTCCCCTTCCCCTCTTCCTCTTTTCCCTTTTCCCCCTTTTTTCCCCCTTCCCCTTTTCCCTTTCCTTTCTCCCTTCCCCCTTTTTCCCTTTTTTCAACCTTTCCCATTTCTTCCCCTTTCCCCTTCCTTTTCCCCTTCCTTTTCCCCTTCCTTTTCCCCTTCCTTTTCCCCTTCCTTTTCCCCTTCCTTTTCCCCTTCCTTTTCCCCTTCCTTTTCCCCTTCCTTTTCCCCTTCCTTTTCCCCTTCCTTTTCCCCTTCCTTTTCCCCTTCCTTTTCCCCTTCCTTTTCCCCTTCCTTTTCCCCTTCCTTTTCCCCTTCCTTTTCCCCTTCCTTTTTCCCTTTCCCCCTTCCTTTTTCCCCTTCTCTTTCCCATCATCCCCTTTCCCTTCCCAAATCTTCCCTTCGAATCCCTCCCCTTCAAAACCCTTTTGTGGTTCTCTTTAGCTAAACCAGGACATTTCTGATAAGTAATGAAGAGCATGGAAGTTCCTTTTTCCACTTCCAGAAAACACTAATCTCACATGTTCCTGAGGAGTAAGTCAAGCTTGATGATGTTTTCACTGATATTAGTAAACCAAATATTTTGCAACAGGAGTTTTTGAATTCTGATTGTTTGCAGCTGAAATGTTAAATTTTAATCCAATGCCAACACACTTCAAATTAGCCTACGTGGAAAGTTGTTTAACTACACATTTGGCATATGCTATAAATATATAATTCATAAGTGCATGTACAAGTGTACACACACACTCTAGATACTATTTACCTTATTAATATTTTAAATTCTGCTATGTGAAAGAAGGGGTTTTTCTTTATTATATGATTGCTCTCCCATTCAGAGTCATTTCAGTTGAATGTTTTTAATGCATATGAGGCATTATGGACATTATAATAATTATGGAATGGGCATTTTAGAAATGCTCTCTGACCAGTGGGTCCCTTTTTAATAATCTCATGAGCCCTTTCAGGTGGATATAGTGCACCATTTCCTCCCCTGATATAAATCCTATATTCAGGGTCAGGCCATAAAGCAGCTGATCCTGAGATATCCCAGCTCTTCTTAAAAATGGAAGCGATTTGCATTGAGCAGAAAAGGCAAATTCAAGCAGGGTGTCCAAAAAGCATCTGTTAAAAACATTATTTGCCATTAACTGACTCTTGAAAATACCACTGGGGTGGTGCAGAGCAGATCTGATCTAGAGAATCACAGAATGGCTTGGGTTGGGAGGGATCTTAAAGGTCACCTCATTCCATGCCCTGCCATGGGAAGGGACACCTTCCACTAGATCTGGGTGCTCCAAGCCCCACACAACCTGGTTTTAATATTTGGATAGAAATCTAGGAACGAGGAGTAAAATCTGATGATTTGAATCCAAAAGAGTTGCTGCCCAAAAGCAGGATCTCCTCTCTCCCCTCTGTTGTCTCCTATTGATCCACACAATTCCTCTCACCATCCTCACACTTTCCCCTCACATTAAATAATGACAGAAAACAGAGTTTCCTGCTCTGCATATCCAAGCTCTCAATTAATCAGTGCTATCCAACATTCCTGATCCATTTTCTGGAGATGCTTGGGAAGGGCATTTTGTTTTTATTTTTCATCCAGGCAGCTCCTGCTTCTTCTACAAGTTTCCATCCGATTCCTTTCATGAAATCCCTCTCCCAGTTGAACTCTCCCCCCTCAGCTGCTCCTTTGCTCATTTTCCCTGCCAGATTTCCCTCCTTTCAGTGCTCTGTGCTGCAACCAGACTGGAGAAAATGCTTTTACAGGCTCTGCCTATCTTTGAGCAAATGCCTTTACAGGCTCTAATATTCCATCTCCAGCTTTAGACGCCGAAATATTTTCATGCCACCTCTGCAAGCTGCAATTTTGAATGGATCTAATCGGTTCTGCCCTCTACCTTTTATAACTAGAAGCCTTTTGGAATGAAAATTGAGATATCCCATCCTTCAATCCCTTCCCCTAGATCCTTTCAAGCAATAAAAACAAAGTTTGCCTGACTTTGAGAACTTCCCCACGGCAGAAAAGCCTCTTCCAAGAGTTTTTAATTGAAGCTAAGCATCTATTTAGGTTACAAAGGCCTATATTTAACTTGAATGGAATAATTCCTTTTCTTGTATTTAACCTTTGATCAGCTGCCTACCTTTAAACTCTGGGATAACGACCCCCTTCTTGTTATCCTTGTCCCACTTCTCCCGCAGCTCTTGCGTAACAGCACCTCAGAAATCAAAACAGAGCTGCCTTTGGTGAAATAACTTTTATTTCTTTGCACAGGGATGGCTTCAGCCACTTTGTTCTTTTGTTTTTGGTTTTGTTTTTTTTTAAGGCAGAGATCTGGGACACAACAGTTTTGCACAGTTTTAAATTAATTAAGTGGAGGAAAATATATGGATAAGAGCTGAACCTAATATTGATATTCCAGATTATGTCTGAAAAGTCAACTTGCTTTTGTTGGATTCACCTCCCTCTTCCACTCCCCCATTGCCATCAGAGATGGACAATAAATTCAGCCCCTTGGCCAGAGGCTGGGCAGGGCATTTCGTTATTTTTCATCCAGGAAAGTGGCACTCAGTGCTCTGGACTGGGTGATGGGTCTGAGGTTGGACTTGATGATCTCAGAGGTCTTTTCCAACCTTAAGGATTCTGCATCACTCTCATCTCACTTTGGATGTGGGTATCAACCCTAAACTGCCCATGTCTAGGATTTTGCAACAGATTCTTAAGAAGTTTTAGAGATTACATTTCAAATATATGTATGTGCAAAATACAGCATCAAAGTCTCCCAAATTACTCACATCACCCAAAAGAACTTGTGGTTACACAAACCATAATAATTAAAAATAAACTCCAAAAATTAGCATGTTGTTAAAAATTGTGGCATGGTCTAAATTTTCCTAATTAAAAAAAAAATCAGCAATATATAATTTAGAATGTTCTAAACTATTAATTACCTTGTTGCAAGTGCTTGCACTAAACAATCTGTTGCTTCAGGACAGATGCAGGTGACAATCTTCCTCATTAATATTTGTTTCCAACTGAATTCAGAAAACAGAGGTGAATTTCTGCAGTGCACAGACAAGTAAACACTTATCAATCCCCTTTTCCCCAAATAGTTCCAAATTCTCCAGATTTAAGTGATTTATAATTCCTTTGGCGTTTTCAGACTTGGTGAACATACAAAGGTGTTGTTTTTATTTTTCTTTTTTCTTTGGAAATATCCTTTCATCACCCATCCCACCCTACCTCTTTCACTATCATAACCCAAATGGAAAGTGAATATTTTCTTACCTAGTGACACACAGAAATAAATAAGAAGCTGATTCTAAAATTGCTCATGAACCCTCCACATTGTGAGTGGTCTGACAAAACCAAAGAGTGGCACATAAGGATAAAGGTCCCTTGGAAGGATGGAATGACAGGAGTCCTTCTCTTTTCCTTTATTTTATTTTCCTCTATTTTGCTTTATTTCCTGTGCATCTCTTCCTCACTGCAACACAAACACACAGAGGTTTACTTTAAAATTTCCAAACTTCGAAGCAGGAAGTTGGAGTGGAAATTCTGCTGCTGGAATAACTCAGTGGTGTGGTTCATTCCAAGAGCTATTTCTCCCTAAATCAACCTAATTTTTTCCATCCCCTGAGCAGCAAGTTCACAAGGAAACCATGCCATGAACGAACACAACTGAGAGCTGGTGTCAGGGTGAGGGTATTTTCCAGCAAGGAATTCTGAGCTGGTTCTTCTTTCAGGGCTCCTGAGGCTGCTCAGCTTCTTTGAAGCCTCTCTTCACCTCAGCATGTTCTGCATGGCCACACCGAGAGAATAAAGCAAAAAGATTTTAATGAAATAATTTAGAATTAAAACTCCTTTTCAAACTAAAGGACATTACCAAGATGACCACAAAGAAGGATCATCTTCTTGAAACCAGAAATACACGACCAATAATACTTGAGAGGGTAAGGGAGGAGAGATTTGGGAGGGTCTGGGACTGTAAAGTTCAGTTAGATCCTTTTTTTTTTTTAGAATCTTTATGCTGGTCCTGTGGTGCATCAAAAACTCAAAAGGCTGTAAGTTCACTGGGGCAACACCCCTGTGCTCAGGAAATATTTCATGGTGTGCTTTCCAATGTGAATGAGATCCACTGACATTTCTCAGGCGTGGGTGACATTTGAGCCAGAAAAAAAACCTGCCTGTACAACTGAGGGCTGTAAAACCCCACGAGGGTGTGTGAGGAAAGGTGATTTGCAGGTATGAAAACACCCAGAGGTAAAATATTTTGCCTGCCCCAGTGATTTTTTTTTTTGATTTTTTTTTTTTTTACACCTGCAGATGAGCTTGGAAACATGATTTAGCCAGGCTTATTTTAAACAGAACTTATGTGCAAAAGGGACCCAGGCTATGAATCCCTGTATGTTCTATCAGGGAGCTTGAGGAATATCTTTTAGATTTTTATTATTTATTCTCTAAGGTTAAAAATAGGCTGTTTAAGGCTTTTTTTTTCCCCAGTTCTGTGAATGCCCAGGAACAGGACAGAACAAGCATGTGAATCACAGACTTACAGAGTCACAGAACCACAGAAGGATTTGGGTTGATGATCTTAAACATCATCAGTTCCAGCCCCTTGCCATGAGCAGGATAAGGGAAATCTAGTTTATGTTGGCATCCCATGATTTTCATCCTCTGCCCATGGATAACTAACTACCCCCAAAATAAACCCCAGCACACGGACACTCAGCACTTTACAACAATTTACAGGGTTGGATATTATATTTGTGCAAGAAAACAAACATTTGCACAGTTCAAGCTAATGAGACAATGGAACTCTCAGTGCATCCTATTTTGCTTTGATGGTTCCATTAAAAAACTAATTTGCAAATGATTTTAAATTATTATGAATATATAAACAAACACTATGTTGAGTTATGCTGAGAATTACAACAAGTTTTTGATAATTCTTCCCATATTTTTATGGTTTCAAGACTTTCAGAAAACGAGTGTTGCCATCAGGCTGTCACTGGCAGTGACCAGAGTCTTTATGAGCCCCTTCCAACTCCAGCAATTCCATGATTTAAATACTCAGTACCTAGAAATGAGAACCATTCATTAATATCTTATGAGAATAATTTTGGGTCAGGCTTTTTTTGCCTCTCATAACGTATTTTAATGCTCTTCTTATTGAATCTTCCATTAGAGCTCTGGAGAGATAATTCTTTTTTTCCTTCTGTTCAATATTTCCTTGCAAGGGAAGAACAAAAGCTGGAATTCTCTACCTACTGCTAGATAATTCCTAAGAGATTCCTGTATTTATTACTACTAGAGCCTACATAGGGAATATACTTTCCACCACACCATAAAGCATATTTATGAGAGTACAAACATATATATATGGGTCAGAATGAAATGATTTCCTTCCTTAAATAAAGGGGGAGCAAAACCAAAAGCAGCTTTTTTTTTTTTTTTTTTAAATAATGATTGTGCATCGAAAATGTCAAACTTTTAAAGTTATGTATTTCCAACAGTCAAAGTTTCTTTATGTACTGGGTAATGAATCAGCACATTCTTTCTGCTGTTGTTCTTGTGGAGAAACAACACCCTGGAGAGGAAACATTTCCAGCTGCTGGAGGTGTGGCTTTCACACTCATCTGCACATTCACCTACAGAGAATGTGTTTGTCATGAGAAATATTTACATATGCAGACATGCACTTCCATATCCTGCAGAACTGATTCTACTTTTCTCTGTATTTTTTTTATTTTCCTTTTCTTTTTCTCTTTTATTTTTATGCTAAAATATAAAAATATATAAAATATAACATATTGTAACTTTTTTTCCTGTATCTATAAAGAATATTATTTTTATACAATGGCAACTCTGCAAAAAAGTTACCATGTTCAGAGATTATTTGTTTTTAGAGATATATGAAATTCATTTACACATAAAGATTCCAGCTGCCTGTTCAGCTGTGTAGGTGGATTCATAGATGAGGTTTCCCTTTGGTTTCCTGAGATAATTTTAAATACTCATTATATAAAACAAATATCAATATTAATATTATTTATAAACTAAAAATGTAAATCTAATAATAAAATAAATCTATCACTGCACCTGTGGATGGACACATGAGGCTTTCCTTTTGTTTCTTGAGATAATTTTAAATACTTATTATATAAAATAACATATCAATATAAATTTTATTTATAAACTAAAAATGTAAATCTAATAATAAAATAAATCTATCACTACACCTGTAGATGGACATATGAGGTTTTCCTTCTGTTTCGTGAGTAAATTTTAAATACTCATTATATAAAATAACATATCAATATAAATTTTATTTATAAACTACAAATTAAATCTAATAATAAAATAAATCTGTCAGGACACCTTTTCAGTACACCTGTGGATGAATAAAGAGGTTTTCCTTTGTTTTCCTGATATAATTTTAAATAATCATGCAAATCAGTATAAAAAATAACATATAAACAATATTTATAAATTAAAATTATCAATCTAACAATAAAAAAAATCTAAGTCAGTACATCTGCAGGTTCCAGACTTAAAATACTACATTCTTAATATTTTGGTACTTATCTTCAATAATGGTGACAAAATAAATACTTAATTTCCTACAGCCTGATATATTGTAATTTTTAAAAATATTTTTGAGGTTTTTAAATATAAAAAAATTAAATAATAAAATCTTTCAGTTGGTTTCACTGTCCTGTAAAAATAAAAAGCAGCAGCTGTGCACTTATTGCAAAATGGGTACGAGAACATCATCCCCCTGCTTGGGTGCTCACCTGAGGAATCTTCTGCACCTGAAAATATGGTTCTGCTGCAGCAAATCCACAGCAATTTTCCAACCTGCTGCAGCCAAACAGCAGCAGAAGATGGTGAAGAAATGCTGCTTTAATCCCTCAGCCCCTTTGCTGCAGATTCCTATTCTTATTTACTTTAAAGGCACCTTATAAACCTTTAACGTGGACAGGACCCGTGGTTGGGAGGTTGGACTTTCAGGGACAATTAAGGGTTTTATTGGCATCCTCCTGGAAGAGCACAGGCACGGCAAAATATGGAATTGTAGCCTTGTTGAGGTTGGAAAAGACCTTTAAGATCATCAGGTCCAAGCCCCACCAACATGTTCACCCCTAACCTGTGTTCTCAAGTGCCACATCCACGTGTTTTTAACACTTCCAGGGATGGTGACTCCACTCCTTCCCTGAGCAGCCCATTCCAACACTTTACAACCCTTTCCAGGATGAATTTTTCCCTCATTTCCAACCAAAACCTCCCCTGGTGCAACTTGAGACCCGTTCCTCTCATCCTGTCACTTGTTCTGTGGGAGAGGAGGCTGATTCCCACCTGGCTCCCCCCTCCTGTCAGGGATTGCAGAGCCAGAAGGTCCCCCCTGAGCCTCCTTTTCTCCAGGCTGAGCTCCCTCAGCCTCTCCTGCTGCTCCAGCCCCTTCCCAGCTCCGTTGTTCCTTTCTGGATTTGTTCCACCCCAAGATGTGAGATGAGGAGGTTCAGCCCAGGTAGGGCCTCCTAAAATCCTGAAGGCATCCCATATCCCTAAATCTGGAGTGATCTCTATATTCCTATAGCTCCTGAGCAGCTGGGAGGGATGTGTAGGAAAGCACATCCCTGAGGCCACAAGGAGAGCTGCAGATAGGAGGGAGAAAGAAAGTTTGCATGCAGTACTGTGACAAGTATGAAAACTAGGGAAACTTTTCCTTTTTATTTATCTTTTTTTTAAAAAAAAAAATCTAAGACACATATTTTAACAACAAGGGGGAAAAAAAAAACAAACCCAACATTATTGTTGAAACCAGAGAACTTCAACTTCCCACTCTTCTTTATTGTTGTCAGCTTCAGAAGTTTCCAAAGCCTAACAATACCACTTCAAAAGCACTTAGTTTAAATGTACACCAGATAATGAAAGAACATCTTTTAAGAATATTTCCAGAGACATAAAAACCCCCAGCAAGCTGACACCGCTGGCACTTTGACAAACAACGCACCCAAAAAAAAAAATACCCGGCCAGAGAAATAAAGCTGGTGCTGAGAGTGACACTTTCCCTCCCTCTAATTGACACCTGGGGAAACAAAAAGCACGGAGAGAAGCACATTATGATGTTACTCCGGTGAATAGAGGCTGTCAGGGAATGCAGCATGTTTGTTTGTTGGTTTGTTTGTTGGGAATCAGCTGCATTTTGATCTCAGGCAGGGGAGGGAGAGGAGCTGGGAAGCAGAAGGGATCTGCCTGCAAGGGCTGGCAGCACGATGTGCTGGGAGAAACAACCCAGGTGTGTTTGAAGGCCCATCAGGAAGCAGCCAAAAGGGAGCTGGAAAGGCAGCAATTTAAATATTTTCAGTGCTCTCAGGCTTCTTTCTTGTTTAAGAGCTTAGCAGGGCCGTCTGTATTACAGATCAGTGGGAAATTACTTCAAGGTGGGAAGTTGGGCTGGGGGGGTGTGAGAAGTTGGAGCATCACTCAGAGACTCGAATGACTGGATTCAGGACAGTGGAATTCAGCTAAACCACCTCCAGGAGTTGTGTTTGGAGAAAAATCCAAAAATCTGGCTTTTTTCTAAGTGTTCAAGGGCACGTTGGATGGAGCTCAGAGCAACCTGGGCTGGTGGAAGGTGTCCCTGCCCGTGGCAGGGGGTGGAATGAGCTGAGCTTTAAGGTCCCTTCCAACCCAAACCACTCCATGATTCTAAGACTGGTTTTATCAGTAATAAATCCTACTGCTTTTCCCTTAAAAATGGGGATTTTTCTTTTTCTCAGCATTGCGAAATTAGCAATTATTTGACTGATATGTTTTCTATAGCCCTCTATGCATATAAATAATTTATAAAACTTTACATAAATTCCACTATTATAGACACCAACATTTTTTTGTCTTGTGTAAATGGTGCAAAACCTGAAAATATTGGTTATTTTATTAACCCCTTTCTAATGAGTTTTCTAGGCAACCATGAAACAGCCTTAGGTTTTATCCACTACACTAGAAATTTTCGCTGAAACCATCACAGATTAAAAGAAATTCATTTTGTCACAAGAACTGTGAGAAACTTTAAAGGAAAAGGCCACAGGATGTTATATTTTCCATCCAAAAATGATGTACGGAGCAGTCAAGTTTGCCATGTGTGTCATTTGGAATAATAATCACTCAATTAATAAATCATTAAAAATTGAATACCGAGTTTTGGGGCATTTCCTCAGCAGTGCTGCATTTTATTTCACTTTGCAGAGAATTGTGTTTGGTCTAGTGCAGAAAGAGTATCATCAAATATTAATAGTTTTTCTCCTATTCATAGTCACAATAGGGGAGGTGTTTGACTGTTTTCCATCACTCTAACAAAATGTTCTGAAAGGAAAGAATTATGAATTGTCTTAGATGATGAAAAAACAGCCAAAAACTAAAAGTGCCACTTCTCAAAAGCACAAAAGAGAGAATTCCACTTGACTGATGAAGAAATTTTAGGGCTCTCCAGGTACAAATGCAACTTGTCAATCTTTATATATTTTTTTTTTTAAATACCAGAACACTTCAGACATTCTTTTACCTTCTCCACACACTTCAAAACCCACTTGAACTTCAGTGGGAGGCATTTAACAGTAATGAAAGCTAAGCTGAGTTTGGAGTACGGTGTTTTTAAAAGCCACCCACAGAAGTTCATGTAGATCTTGAATAAATTAGTTGAATAAAAACCTGTCTTTCAAAAGGGAGATGGGCAGGGCCTGCAATACACCAAGAACTTGTTTGCCTTGATTGCAAATTCAAAATTCTGCTCTTGTAGCAGAAATCATGGTTGACTTTGGGAAGGTGAACACATCAGGTACAGACTCATTTCACTTGCAAAGACTCATCACAACACGGATAGGAAGGAACTCAACCTCCAGATTCACCTCAAATTCTGGGGATAACTGTGCCACCCCTGGATCTCATGGCCTCCCTCCTTTTCCAGTTGGATGAATGCAAAAACCACCAGAACAAAGTTTTTAAACAGATCTCAGAAATGTGGATTTCCTTTTTGAAATGCTTTTAAAGAAAAGCCGACTACAGACAAAAAAAAAAATGAAGACATTCCTTCTATAATATTTTAGATCAAACTCATGATTTAGTAAGTACAACTATTGCTGCCATTACACTTCCAAAAAAATAATAATAATAAAAAAATAAGGAGATGGTTAGAACTAAACCCTGAAGAATTATTGCCCACAAAGCCGGGGTGTAACACGCTTGAAGCTCTCGCCAACTACGAAAGCCATAAAGTTTGACAAAGATAATACAACAAACATAATGGCTTGCTTTGCATCTTAAATAGATAATGAAGCAACCAGAGGCAATATATCCAGCAGTTAGTGCTCTCAGGACTCCATAAATAACAGGCTAGTGCAGTATAATTTAGGAGGATAATAAAACTAACAGATGACCAAATTATGGCGTTTTTACTCACGCTGTTGGTTCCACTGGGGGATGTTCTCCCAGGGAAGCTGGGGGGGGGGCTACTCACAGTGGTAGGACAGCAACAAACTTTGGAATGTTGGAGCCAAATATAAGCTAAAATGCTGTTTTGGGAATGGGGAGATGGTCTTTAGGAACAAGGCACCACGTGGTCCCAGAGCAGGACAGTTTTTGCAGATCCCACAGGAGCTTTCCTATCCCTTCCACAGCTCCAACCCACAGGAGAAGGCTCCAGCCACTCCTCCCTGTCCTGACTCCACATCAGCCCCTTCAACTTGAAATATTCTGTGATTCTATTCTATGAGTCTATTCAAGAAACTCAAGTAACTCACCTCATTTTAGATGTTCACACAACTTTAGGCTGAATAAAACACCCCAGGTACTCCAGCTGCAAGAAATTAGCCAGAATTAGAGCATATTCATTTATCCTGTTTCAGGATGAGATGGTAGATCAAGCTGAAGAAGAAGGGTTGCCCAGAAGGAGTTGCAGATGCCTGAATTATTTCCAGTGTTCAAAGACAGGGCTTAGAGCAACCTGTTCTAGTGGAGGGTGTCCCTGCCCATGATGGGACTCAATCTTTAAGGTCCCTTCCAACCCAAACCATTCCAGGATTCAATTTGGAGAGGAGAAGACCTCTCATAACATGCTGAACAACAAGCTGAATATAAACAATCAGCTGAAATTCAACAATCTTGTACCTAAACACTCCCTTTCTACTCTCACCAAGAAAATCCTCTTGGCATAATTTAATTCCACCTGAGAGGACATCACACCCCAGCAGAAGCAGGACACTCAGAGAACACCGTGTCACAGCTGATGACATTACCTGAGTCACTTTTGATGGGATTAATGTTGTTTCAGTGAAGCTGAGGAGAATTTCTCTGCACGAGACAGAACAGCAACAGAACAACAGGTCTGGAGGGTGAAGGAGGCTCTTCCAGGCTGGATAATTATGAGATGTAATTATACTTCGAGTTTCTCAGGGAAAAGAGCAAGGCTTGGTAAACATGTTAGCACGTTCTTGCTGGTAGGAAAAAAAACAAACAAAAAACCACAAACAAATAAACAACCAAGACATTTCAAGGAAATTAAAAAACCTAAGGCTGCAGGTTTTGCAGCGAGAGCCTGAAACGCTGAATCCTGGGATTTGATGGGTCATTAAAATACATTATTTAGTTCATGTGACCTACAGGTGTACAAATAAAAGCAAGCAAGAGGTGACAGGATGATCATATATATTTGTGCATTTGCCTGCATGATGAGATTTAAAAATCTAGAACTAATTATTGGCTAATTTAATGTGGAGCCTTCCCCTCGTTGCTGGTGGTTTGTCTTCTCCTCATCAGTCAGAGATATCCCACCCTTCTCCAGCAGCTCTATGTATGGATTGAATCTAATCTGGACGCATTTTTCTAAGCTTTGCACAATATTCTGAATAAAATCATATTAAAACCCTCACAGGACAAAGGAATGGACATAAAGAATCCTGTTTATTCTCCTTTCCTATACTTGGGTACTAAAACATGTGATGTTAAAGAGCTCACACTGACACTGCCCAACATGGGCTGAAATGGATTTAAGTTTTCTATTAAGAACTGTGAAAAAGAAGTGGATAATAAAAGACACTTGCCAAGATTGCCAAACATAATGGATAAAGCAGCAAAATTGTTGTCACTCCTTACAAGTTGCTTCCAAATAAATTTTTGGCACATATAAAATCATCCCTAACATTAATTATCTGCTCCCCCTCTCCATTTCTATGTGCAAAAAAGAAGGACTTTTCTGAGCTCTGCTGAGGACCCCGAAAGTAAAAAAAAGGGAAGCATTTGTATGGAAATATTTTAAAACAATTCTACAATTTGGATAACGCAGTTGGATTCCAAAAAAAATTGACTCCTCAAAGCCGTTGCAAGACTTGGCTTTAACTGGCCTAAAAATTGGCCTAAAAATTCTAAAACTGGTCTAAAACTCTGCTCTTTGGAGTCACTGGTGCAACATTGTCGCTCCACCTTCTGTTTATCCAATTTAGGGCAGGTATTGAGGGGCCAGAAATGTGTGAGAAATGCAAAAAAAAAAAAAAAAAAACCAAAAACAAAAAACCCAAACAAACAGATGTGCTAAAAAAATGTGAGAATCTGCAGCTGCTTGACCTGGCACTCCTTGACTTCTGTCACTTCAAATCACTGTTTTCCTGTGTAGATGTGCATGGTTTGGGCTATTTGGATGGTTCTGGTTTTTTGCAGCATTTTTTGTACATCTTGAAAAGAATTCCAAGAAATGAAGATCTCCCAATCCAGTCAGTGGCAGATTCAGAACAAGCTTTGTGAGGTTAACAGGGAGTGATGGAAGGTACATCTAAGTGTGTGTTTTTGTCATTTGGTGTCCCCCTTAACAATAAAAACCCTGCAAGCTGTCAACGTGTCAAGGTGTGTTGACTTCACAACGAGCAAGGAAAGGCAAAAAAAACCCCAAAAACAAACCCTTATGAAATAGCACAAGAATAGAAATGCTGCAAGAGAAAAGGAAACTTTGCCTTTACTGTACATTTTTCAACATTTACTCAGATCAAGTCTCTAAAAATAAAAATGTCTGCCTTTCCCACTAAATTAGTCTCAGACAGGGAATGTTGTCAGATAAATACATTATATAAAACAAAAAAAAGGGTATTTAAAATAGAAGAAAATAAATAAACAAAAAAAAAAAAATAGAAAGCAAGCAAACATCTTGCTTTGAAAGAAGAGATTTGCTTTCATATCCATAAATACAAATGATCCTTTTATCCTGGCATATGTAGCCTTAATTAGAGCTGGATGTAAATGATTTTTCCAAAGCTACAGAGGATCTGTCAATATAGATGCAAAAGTACATCTGAATAGTCACAGAACCACTGCATGCAGCAACTCCTTCTGTAAATATTTATTATATATTTAGAATTGTTGGGGTTTTTTTAAATAAAATTAAAAATCAAAAAGCAATCGGTTCTGCACTAAGCATTGCCTGGAGACACCATTTAAAATGAGCAAATTCACTATATGGCAAGTTTTTTGCCCATAAATTTAATTTTATATCTACCAAAAAATATTTTGAAGCCTCTTTTTGACTTAGTGCAGCATGGCAGTAGAAGAGATTTTTACCATCCTGGTAGACTTGCACCCCCTTGGCACACCCATATCCTCATTATCCATGAAAATTCTTGGTTCTTTTTTGCTGCAAGAACTCGTGCATAAATTGCAGAGCCTGGCACTGACATCCCAGTGGGAATGGCAGAAGGGAAAGGGAGGAGAGACAGAAAAGGGAGGACAGACAAAGGAACCTCCAGGAAGGAAATCACCAGCAAAAGGAAAAATTTGGGCACCAAACACGCTGGAAAATGAATTTGTTGGAAGGATCAGCTGGTTTTTGTATTAATTAAAAAGTAATAGAAAATGCAATTACTTCCCACACTGGTGTTGGGAATGAAGACTATTTTTTTGGACACTGGGAAATTTTGAGGATTTTAGCTGCCTATTGAGTCAAAATAACTTCAAATATAAGGCAAATAAAAACAGTAGGAAATCCATTCACTAGGAATGAACAGAAAGATTTAGTGGTTCAGCTATACTTAGACAAGCAGGTATTAAAATATCTGCTCCATTAACAACCATAAATAGGATCTTATAAACTCCTGTGCCACTCCCTGTGTGCAGGACGGGATTTTTAGCACTGCTGACAATGGACAAAGTGCTGGTGGAAGAACAAATTTGTGGGAAAATGCAGATTCAGGTCAACAGATCTATTTATATCTGATTCACTAAGATCATTTCTCATCTGAAGGGAAAAAAAAAAAAAAAAGTTTGAGTAGACTTCAAAGTGGTGTTTTTTTGTTTCAACATTTCAAAGCAAAATTGTTTCTATTTTTTACTTCCCGTGTTTCATTTTCAAAGTATTTCTTTTTTAAAGAGTAAAACGTAAAGACATTTTCAAGATTTTTGTTTTGTTAGGGAAGCTAAAGAAAATAGTTTAGACTAACATAAAACGAGCCACGAGCTGTCTGAGGCATTTTTGGCTCAGAAAAGCAAGCATCAGTTAATCATAAAAATGTCACAACTTCACAATTCAACTGGAATAAGAAAATAGGAGAAACTCCACCCCATCACTTGGTAAGTAAAATATGGTCAAATGGTCATATCTTATTATAATGTTCGTGTGTCCCTAGTCCCCAAATTAGACTTTTAATAGAGTTCCCTTTTAGTTTGCTTAGTTTTTACAGTGTTGGTGTCAAATAACTGTTTCTGGTGTGGTTGTGCAATTCCATGTGGTACTTGTTGATTGTGCATTTCTTATGTATGTGAATTAAAATTATATATATATATTTACCATACATATTACAGACATATCTTATACACATTATATTACATAAATATATATTAATTACCCATTTTAATATCTATATTTACACACACTTCATACAACCATCTTTATAGAACAAACTGAAGCGTTGAGAGTGAATCTGCATTTTTGAAGCTTCTGCTCGCTCCTGTCTCGGTCACAGAGATGGAAATAACACAGTTTGAGAGCTGGAATGTCTTTTATTTCTTTTTCCTCTCAATATCTTTTCTCCTTTTGAGATTCTGTGACCCATTTGCTGAAGGAAGAGCTTCCCTGTTTGCTGGGAAGGAGTCTGCCTGCCTGACTCGAACAAAGCCATCAGCTTGATCACAGGAGATGCAGCTGCATCTGAACACCTGCACTTTTAAACATCTGCATTTCTAAACATCTGCATTTCTAAACATCCACCTTGGAGGTACAAAGCCCATCCCTCTGTGTTTTTAAGGCACACACCACAAGCCCAAGAATATTTGGGAAGCAGGTCGAGGGAGGTGATTCTGGCCCTCAGCTCAGGGAAAAAAAAAAAAAAAAAAAAGGAAATAAACCTGAATTTCTCAATTGTATTTACAATTTACACTGAGAAGGGGAAACAGGCCAACAGGAGAGTCCAACTTTTCCAGGCAGCACCACAAACCCTGCAGCAGATCATAATCCAAACTCCCCACCACAATCCTCACATCTTCAAGTTATTCTGATTTGATTTCTCAAGTCACTGGGACATGTTTCTTTGAGGATCTCACAGAGACCATTTGTCTTAATTGCTGTGGGACAGCTGACAAAATTGAAACCCAAAAATACAGGAAAAAAACTGGAGAGACTTGATTTTTCCAGAGGGTATGTATGTGTGCTTATACATGTGTGTATATATAAATATCACACTTAGCTCTCTCCCAAATGTTGTGAGAACTGAAATAATTATGCTGTTCACAACTTCAATTAAAAGACTCCGGTTTTGCTACTTTTCCAGAACCTTTTCTTTTTTAAATGTCGGGGGGAAAAGTGAAGCATCTGATGGAATGAACTCTTAACGGCTCAGGCAGCTCTAGAAATCCCAAAAATATATTAGAATTTGATTTGTATGTTTTCTGTAACTTCCTTCAAGACTTGTAATGAAAATCTGGACCATGTACTGCACGGTAATCATTTACTGAAGCTCCTGCTCCACTGCCCTGGCAGTAAATCCCACTTCTGCAGAACTACAAGGAATTTTTTTTCCCTTTTCAATACTCACCCAGGAAAGCCAGTTGATTTTTTTTGTTACTGCAAAACTCAACCCCTCAACTTTTAAACTTCTCTCAGAGACACACAACTCTTCCAGGAGTCTAGTTGGATTTAGGAAATGAATTTTGCTTGGACTGGCCTCAAACCCAGGCAATCCAACGTGAGGCTTAGGGGGTGCATCTGCTCTGTGGAATTATATTTTCCCCACACAGGTTATTCCTCTTGCAAAGCAAGTTGAAAGAAAGAGAAAAAAATGGACATTGTCTGAAATAAATGTCTTTATAGTTACAGTTTATTCCTACAATTAAAAAAAAAAAAAAAAAAAAGGAGATTCTTATAATGATTATGTTCTTGGAGAAAACTGCTTTCCTGAATATCGGAATCTTTATGTATCAGGGACAGCAGGAGTGATTTTATGGTAGTTTGCAGATGCATATACTTGCAAAGGAAATGATAAATGTCTCTCCAGGATTCACCTGCTTCCAGACACAGTGAGAACACACCAGTGACTGTCACCAGTGTCCAAGGAAATTGTGGCATATGCAAAGTAAATGTAGGGAGAGAGCATTTGGGAGACATTACTAATTAGGTTAAATACATTAAAAACCTGAATTTCAAAGGCCTGGAGCTCCCTGATGAGATTTTTTTTAAAGAACTGGGATTTCTATGATTCCACCTGTGCCTCCACTTTGTTCCAGCTCCTGGCACCCACATTCCCTGGGCTAAGTCCCACACCTTTAGGATCGAGGCCACAGCATTCATTTATTATCTAGTGGGGAATGGCCTCAGGTTGTACCAGGAGAGGTTCAGGCTGGCTCTTAGGAAAGGTTTTGTCAATGAAAGAGTGACAAAGCTTTGGGCACAGGCTGCCCAGGGCAATGGGGGAGTCACAGCCCTGGGAGTGTTCAAACCATGACAGGGTTTAGTTGTTACTTTGGGACTCATTTGAAGGTCAGACTTCACCATCTTGGAGGTCTTTTCCAAACTCAAGGATTCTGTGATTCGGTCCCATTTGAAATAGGAGCAGTGCAATAACTTTGGTGACATGGATGTGAGTACTCACTTTCCATACATCCCAAGGTTTCTACTCCAGGCAGAGCTCAGTGACCAGCAGGGCTCAGGGATGGTCCCCTCTGAAGCCACCTGTCCTATCACCCAGGCCATTTCTGGGGCTCAGGTATCCCCTGTGTCTCGAAGAAAAGGGTTCTGTTTTGCCCAGAGAGGTTGCAGATGCTCCATCCCTAAAAAGTGTCCAAGGCCAAGCTGGAAGAGGTTTAGAGCAACCTGGTCTAGTGGGAGGTGTCCCTGCCCATGGTGGGGTTGGAACAAGATCTTTGAGGTCCCTCCCAACCCAAACCATGGTGTGATTCTATGATTTCTCAGCTTGACCTGAAATGAGGACACGGTGCAGCCCTTGGGCTGAGGGGCTCAAAACTTGTGTCAAACAGCCCAGAGTGTCCTCATGGGGTGCCAGGACAGCTCTGGAATGTCATGCAGAGTCAGACAGAGGGGGGAAAAAATCCTGAGTTTTATTTAATTTGAACCAAACCAAGCCTTGCTGAGCAAAATCAGGCCAATTTCCAGAGCAGTGTGGGGACTAGGGCTTGGGACCAAACCAGGGAGTGAAGCTCTGACAGCCCAGCTACATCTGCAGTTTCAAACAACTCTATTTTTTCTCTTCCTCCTCTTAAATTTGCCATTTCCCTCTCGGTCCCTAACAAAGATATCTCCTCTTAAAGATGAAGGGTAAACATTGCATTTGAAAAATGTCATAAAAATCCATTTGCCATTTTTCTCCCCCCCTAAAAAAAATCCCAAACTATTTGCATAGTGAAGCCCATCCTTTCTCCTCCCCACGGGCAGGTTCTGACGCTTCAGAAACACAAAGAACAGAATACAAATCAGCTCCTACTTCCATGACATGCCATGATTTCAGCTGAGAGCAATTTACTTGAGATGTATTTCTTTGGCTGGGAATACACAGGACTAGTTCTCCTTATTGTCCTGGACATTTCACCCACTAAACCATTAGTTTCCTCTGAGAACAGAAATAAATAGCACAATTTGTTCTCACAGAAGGCTGGCTGCTTCTGAAATGTGAAGAAGCTCGTGGCAAATGGGCAGAATGTTGGGAATAAATAAGAAAAACGGGGCAGCAGAAATCGATCTTGCACCCTGACTTCTCTCATTCATTTAAATGGGAAATGGTGTTGTTTTGTTGTTTGTTTTGGTTTTTTTCTGGGGCTCCCAGGAATCAAGACACAGCAAATTTGCAATCTGAAGAAAAAATATGGGGAGCCTTCTATGCAGATTTAAAATATAAACTTGAAAGAAAAATTTGAAGACACAAACAGCCAGCAATTTAAGGAAATTATATCAGCCAGGGGAGAAGAGATGTTTGCTGTAGCCATTTAAACAATAAATTGCTTTAAAGTTGTAAGTAAACCAATGAAAACACTAAATCTTCTCCTTTTTTTTTTTTTTTTCAGGCTACATTCAGGCAGGGATTAAATAGCACATGTTGTAACCTGATTTTACAAAAAGGTTTAATCTCAGTGCCACTTCATAAGCCTCTGGAAAACTCCATCTGCCAAAAGATTCACCTTTTCCAGGTACTATTTCATGCTCTTCCCTCACCTATAGCAGTGTTCCCTCTGCACTTCAAATCTAAGTCTCTTCAGTTGCTCAAGAGAGTTAATTGAGAGTGATAAGTCATGACTTTGAGACAAGTCTCTCTTGATGCTCCTCGAATTATCAGGAAGATTCAGTGCAAGTGCAGGTGACAAACCTGCCCCAGCCACGTTTCACTGGGAATGTCCTGAGCAAAAGCAGAAACGAGATCTTACCTGTGTCTTGTGTGAATTCTTCCCAGATTTTCAGGTGACACAGTGATCTGGACAGCTTTCCCCAGAAGAATTTCCAGTGATCATCCTTAGTGGAACAGCACAAAGAGGAGTTGCCATCAACACTGCAACAACCAGAGAAAAGAGGAAGAATTAAGAAAAAAACAAAAGAAACCAACCAACCAACCACCACCAAAAAAACCCAACTTGCATTGGAAACACTGGAAAAAATTTTGAAGTATTTCCAGGTTTTTGCTGATGTCAGGAGGTGGCTCAGATGGCAACACACAGCTCTGGTGTCCAAAGGGAATGTAGTTAAACCATGACATTTACCCAAAAGGGTCTTTCAATTTATTTTTTTTCCCATCCTTTTGGGCCAGAGAGGAAAAAAAAAAAAAAGAAACTTTCACAACCAAATGTGCCCAAAGAAGGTGGTGCTTTAGAACCACTTTATTTCAGTAACAAATGTCCACGAGGCTGTTGAATAATTTCTTATTTGTTCTCTTCAACATATGCTGTGATTTCACTTCCCAAACAGCATTTTCACTCCCAAGCTGACAAGCTGATTGATTGTCCTTGTTATCTGTCATGGAGCTTCATCACTGCATTTTGAAAAGAACTTATAGGGCGAGATAAATTCAAAAGATGAGGTGGCTGAAATTAGAAACCTTCAGACTCAAAACCAAATTCCAACCCTTCAACTTTTTCTCTAACTTTAAACCACTGTTCAGGTGCTGAAGTGCCATGACCTGGATGTTGCAGAGCAGAGCAAGGCCCAAGTGACATTAAAAAGAATAAGTCTGAACTCTCAAAGCATTTCACGAGCATTTTAAATGCCTTAGCAACTTCTCCTCCTTTTTTATATTCAAGCAGAGTTTAAATTTAGGTTCTCTCAGCATCAAATAGGTGACTGGAAGTGTGGTTGAGTGCTGGTGGGAGGGAGTCCCCACCTGCCTGTGGAAATTGGAGCTGACATCTCGTGTGCACGGGGGGATTAAGGAGCAGCAGGAGTCACAGCCTCCTTCAGTTTGGATTCCCCCTGAGCAGGGACACATTTAGGACTTCAGTCCTTAAACTTTAACTGTTATTCAGGTAATTTTGCTGTGTGTGCCTGGCACGAGCTCCATCAAACCTCCTGTCTGTGGGAATGGCACCAGTGGGGCAGAAGCCAATGTGCCCCCCGAGCCTGTGCAGGGAGAGCTGAGCTATTTCTGTGACAGTGACTGTCACAGGAGGAGGAATGTCACCTCACAACTGCAGCTTCCTGAAGTGCACCGAGAGGCAGCCTGGCTTTTACAAACCTACAGGGGGAAGGAACACTGAGCATTTTCCTACCTCTGCATAGGAAGAAGTTGCCTTTGCAGAGTTTTGTAGATGATAAAAGGTCGGCACAGGATGCCCAGTGCCAGCACTGGTACCAGTATGTGGGTGATCTGCTCATCAGGTGTGAAAGCAGGGAGCAAAAAACAGCTTTGCAACAGATTATTCACTTACAGTCAGAGACCTGGACAACAGCAGCTCAAGGAAACCCTCAGACAACTCTGGGAAAAGATGGCACGAAAACGATTGAGAACATTGCTTTTTTAAAAAATTGAATAAATTTACTTTTCAAGGTGCTGCAGGCAGAAGAACACAGAGTCAAATCAGCCTAAAAAATTATTTCATTTGCCTCTCTACCAAACCTTCACACTGGTAAGAAAAGAGCAAAAGTAGCCCTGTGGTGGGATCCTGGCAGAAGACATAAGAAATGTGAGGCTGGATGAGGCTGAGCCATTTCCAACAAAGCACCTGGTGAAGGAGAAGGTTTGGGGGCGATGGCTTCAGGTTTGGTAAATTTGTGAAACCACCCACAGAAATGGCTTTAGCAGCCACATCAAATTCCCCACAGAATTAGCAGGAAAGGTTGGTCTCACACTCAGCCTGGGCTCTCTCTCTCCAAATTCAGAAGTGCTGCTGTTCTGGGAACATTTGTTTCTGTGTTAGGACCCAAATGTCACCAGAAGCATAATTAAAAATGAAACAGCTAAAATACCTCTGGCCAATGCAATAGGAAATCGGGTTGTTCAAACACAGGGCAAGAACCCCTTTAATTTAAGAGGGTTTTTCTACCAAACAACTTTAAAGCACTGAGGAGAGGACAGATCACACAAATGCAAGACAAACCAAACTTCACAACAGATTTCTCCCCACACAAATAAAATCTCTGTCCACACAGAATGTTTGAAATGTTTTACATTAATTTAGAAGGCTCAGATCTAACGAACGTGGCAGGCTCAAAAACAGGTGCCTGTAAACTTTAATCTCCTTTCTAGAGACGTGTTTTTATTAGGAGGCTGTGGTTTCCAAAGCTGGGCAGCCAGACAGGAAGAGATTTTATTCAGGACTTTTATTCAGGAATGCAGGCTGCCAAAAATAAGTTTAATTTAAATGTCAGCGAGGGAGAGGATTTCACCTGAGCAATATTCAAAGGTTAGGACAATATGTCAGTGGAGATTCTTCATTACTGCCGCTACAATGGCTTTATAAACACCCACAACAGACACTCACCCAAAGCAGCTCTAATAAATTCAATACTCTGTTAGGAGGTGCTTATGAAATGCATTAAATTCCTCTGTGAGTTATTCAGCAAGGCGAGGGAATCTGTTGTTGGAGTGGAAAGACCACGAAGTTGTTGAAAACAGCTATTTTGAAAGCTCAGCCAACACTGTGATTTCAAAATAGCTGTTTTCAAAGCCTCTTGCTATAGTGAATTTCTGTCCTGATCATTAATTTTCATGCCTGAGAGTATTCTTGCATATTTTACTCTCACTTAGCATACCTGGGAACAATGAAAGCCAAAAAAAGGAAAGGATGCTTTGCAAGTTCACCCTAAGTGATTAATACCTCTTAACTTCACTGCAACAATAGGACACGTCTGACCTACACCATGGAAAGAAATGATGAACAGACATGTAAATCTTCCTTAATTACCTCTCTTTGTAACATGGAAAAAAAAGGTGGCAACTTGAGGAGGAAGTAATCACTCAGTCAGTCACAGAGCAGTGGAAAGATCAGGTTCTTACAGCCTAAACATCGTGGATGTTTAAACACAAAGCACTAAAATTCCAAATGGCTTCTTTTTGACAGAGGCTCTTAATGAGAATGGAAAAAGAGAACGCAATCTGTCCTCACCACAAAAATTGTAATGAGGATATTCTCCCCTTTAAAACTCTTCAGTGAGGGAAAATATGTTTCTGTGCCAGGACCATGAAAGACTCAACTCATGTTTGCACATTACACAGTTCAAGAAATTCATTCGTGATCAACTGATTTGCCATTTCCCCATCCCAAAACAACTGTGCTGGACCATCTGGCCCGGCTTCCATGACTCCTGTCTCCCACGTGGCTGGTAAAAGGCACACCCAAATTCTCCAGTGGGCAAGGAGCAATTAGGAAAGAAGCAAATAAAAGCTAAGCAAGCCTGGCTAAACGAGGGGACTTTTAACTCCACCATTAAAGCAGTGAAACCAGTAGAGGAACAAGGTGTTATTTTCCCCCTGTAACACTCCAAAACCCAGAAGGCTCTTGCAAGAAGATCCCTGGAGCTCAGATCCATCTCTTCCCACACAGGCACCACTGAACTGGTTGATGCCCACCAGCACCAAAGGGACTTTTGCAGCCTCCTTGCTCCTTCCACTCTGCCCCACTAAGGACTTCCCGAGCCTCTGATGGCATTCCTGTACTTAACAACCCTTGTTAGAAATGCCTAAAGATTTTAATTCTATGTGACAAGCAGCATTTTCAATCTTCCCAGCGTTTCCATGCTAATGTACCTCAAATACACTCAGGAGAGCAGCTCCCCAGTGGGAAAGTGTCTCACTCTGCTCTTGGCTTCTCTGCTGCGCTGTTCAGCAAGGATTTAAAAGTTTGGTTTTCTATCAGAACAAGAAAACAGGCTTATTTTTTGTATTTTTTTCAAACACATCACTAACCATTGCTAGTTTTTCATAAGTGGCAGACAAAATAACCTGCATTGCCACAAGGTGATCACATCTTTAACCACACCACCATCACATAACAAGTTCTCCTTTCCACATTTAAAAACAATCATGGCACTGTGGTGTTTTACCGTGGCATTTCCTCCTTCCCTCGCTCTCCTCCCACCCCAAGCCCCACAGGAAGCAATCATTTCCATGCAAATGCCGCCTAATAGAAATATTATTTCTCCATAACCTGCCTTTTCATCAGGGAAACCAATCTGCTGGATGTGTTTGGATACGGGCGAAATGAAACCGCCGAGGTTTCCCGAGCAAAGCACCGAGCTGCAAAATTTATGGGATATTAATGGCCCTCTGCATCATTTCCATATTCATGGATCGCCTCTGACTCGGGCACACTTTGTTTTGGAGGAGCAATAACAATCTCATTTACACAGTAAGTGACAATGGGAGGGTTCAAAGACCCCACAGAGCCCACCAGCCATACACCCTCCCCTGGAGTGTCAGCTCCTAAACCACTCAGAAAACACCTTTAAACCACGATGGCAGCTGGGAGGGAGACTCTGGGTAGGAGCATTTAATTGCAAAGTGCTGCATATTCCCTGTTCTCGATGGGGAATGTGGAGGTTGTAGAGCTCAGTGACCACTTTGGGGCTAAAACATGAGAAACCGGCCCTTTCACAGAGAGCTACTTTGCACATGGACTGCTTGTCCCCTCCCCCTCAGGGGTGACAAAAATGGCAGATGTGGGTAAGAACAAACAGGAATTATTAGCAGAGGGGATTTCTGTCACCTCCATCACCCTGCAGAACTGCAAGGCTTGAGTAGGTACAGTTTGCTGAAGCAACCCACGTCCTCTGGGACCTGCTGGAGCCCAGCAGGTCTGGGCTCAGAGGTCCAGATTTGTCCTTTTTTGCCTGTGATCCCAAATGTCCCGCTGTGGGAAGGAAGAGGCTTTGCCCAGCATCACACAAAGCCTTCAACACTCCTCCTGAATGAACAGGCGTAGTAATTTCAGCCCAGCTGCCAAAAATCTGCTTGCCTTTCTAGAAAAAAAAAAAAAAATTCAACTTCCAGGGAAAATTATAATCACCCAGGAAATTTATCTGTGAGAACCTTTGAATTAACACGTGGGGTTCTGAGCTCAGCAGCTCTGATAACTCTCTCTCTCCAGAGTGTAAGACTCACTAAAAGTGAGTTGTACTCTGCAGCTTTTTTATATTTCTGCCCAAATATCTGAGCAAATTAATAAATAAATAAAAAATAAATAAATAAATAAATAAACAATGTGAACCCCTTTTATACACAACAGTGAGAGCCCTGGAAGTGTTCAAGGCCAGGCTGGAGCAACTTGGTCTATTGGAAGGTGTCCCTGCCCATGGCAGAGTGTGGGATGAGATGAGCTTTAAGGTCCCTTCCAACCCAAACCATTCTGTGATCCCTTGATTCGATGATATAAGATAAAATACAGCTCCAGAACAAGCAGCAGCCACAGAGACTTATGGCAGAGTCTGAGCATCAGGATGTGTTAACTGCAAAAGATGTGAATTGTTAAATCAGAAATTAAAGAATTAAATCCTTCACCTCTTAAGAGAATGCAGACAAGTAGAAAAAGAAAAAAACCCTCTGTCTGAAAAGTAACATTTTCTTTGAACAAGAACTGCCCACAAAAAGTTGCATAGAAATTCCTTCTTCCTATAATTTCAACGTGAAAACTGATATGAGCACCCAAATTAAGAAGTTAAAAACAGCTCATGAAATACCTCATAAAGATCTCAAAAATGTTCATATTAAATTTAGCAGGTTTTTTTTCTTTCTTTTTTTCTTTCTATCAAAGCCCTTGGTTGTACCTCACCCTAACTTGTGCATGTCTCTAATCTTCTCCGTGGGGAGGCAAACGAAACCAAACACATTATTTCTGGTTGATGAAGCACTTCAGCCTCCCTCAACAGGCTCGTGATTCCACTAATAACACAGTCCTGACAAAAACAAAGTAGGAAAAAAAAAAACACACCAATGCACAGGTGTCATTATTTGAGGAAATAAATAGAAAAAAAAAAAAGGTTTTGTGCAAATCAAATAGAAATAAAGTGAAGCAACATGCAAGTCAGCACTTTGGAACCAAACCCTCCACCCGTTTGTGCTGTCTGGGACCCACAGGTGTCTCCAGATTTTCACTCTTCCGGCCTTTACTGCTTTGTTTTGGCTTCAGCTTTGCTCATTTTGGGGTCCTGAGGCTTTTGCAGGTTTATGTGCCGAGTCAGCAAGTTGCTCCCTCGACCTGGACATGCCATTTTTCCTGCAGGTGGGGAAGCAGAGGCCCATTTTGGGAAGGGCTGGGATCACTGCTTGGTGCTGCACTTGGATTCAATCCCGTATTCGGACTGGGAAGGATCGAGCCCTGATCCATTTGTGTCTGAAACGGCTGCAAGTGTTGCTTTTATAACCTTGTGGGAATTTAAAAACATTAGCCTAATTAAAACTGTTGTTGTGTTTGTTTTGCCAGGCTCTCCCTTTTATCTGCATCATAATGATTTTGCCTCATCAGTTCAAGAAGTGTCTGTGGGTGGAAACAGTGAGTGATAGATTCATATAATGAGGCTCTAAATGACTACAAAAGACTTTACATCGCTGTGAATCATCCATCTCCAGTGCTGCATTATTCAGAAATTAATGCAACCCTATAAATGAATAATGATTTAAATGTACTTTTTAAAATTGTTAATGCTCCAGCACTTTTCCCTTCTCCACAGAATCAGAAAATTGATTACGACTATGACTAGACCTATGTTCCTAATTTAACTTATGTAATGGGGATGTAGAAAAAGCCTTGTGACAACAATGAAAATGAAAAGATTTCCAGGAGACTAGAAATGGGTTTCTAACCTTCAGAATTCCTTTGGCAAACTCAGTTGATTTCAGAGGGAATTTACACCCAATAAAGCCTCCTGAAAGGCTGGAGGGGTCTAAAGACAACTTAATTATTGCCAAAAAGATCCAAAATAGATCAGGATATATATGTAAATAACTAAGCAGAATATGAGCACAGACAATATTTTGCTTGTTATTTGGGTTTTCATGTTATGTGACTCTTTAAAAAAAAACAAACAACAAACAAAACAACAGAGGGTGAACACAACTACAGACTTTATCACAGTGGTTTCTGTGAAAGGATCTGTTGCCCAGAGAAGCTGTGGCTGCCCCTGGATCCCTGGAAGTGTCCAAGGCCAGGCTGGACAGGGCTTGGAGCAACCTGGGATAGTGGAAGGTGTCCCTGCCCGTGGCAGAGGTTGGAACTGCATGGGCTTCAAGGTCCCTTCCAACCCAAACCATTCCATATTTTCATGATTACATTCTTCTATCTGGATTTTTAATTTAGAAAACATTGGTATTTCTCTCCATTTCAGACAACACTGATAGACTGAAAACTGGGGAAAGCAGGGAGTTCACATGGAGGTAAAAAGCTGCAGAGAAAGGTGGTTTAAGTCTTCAGAAAGCAGGATAAAATCAAGTATTGTGTGACAACAATGGTTTCAGCACTTCTGAGACTCAAATATACAGGGGCTGCCCCTCCCATCCACGTCCCAGAATCATGGAATGGCCTGGCTGGAAGGGGCCTTAAAGACAATCCTGCTCATGTCCAACCTCTCAGGCACCAGCAGCCCCAAGTCCTTGTTGTCCTCAGAGGATGCTGAGGTGCTACAATACACATCAGGCTCCAAATTCTTCCCCTGTAAAGCTTATTCTATCAAAATCCCTAGAAATATCCTGCTTTTAGGAGGATGGGACCAAGATGAGAACTGGGTCTATGCATTTTTACTGAACACTACCTGAACAACATCTCAGGCACTTCTTTAGGCACATGTTTTAAAATAGATATTATGTAAATTATTAAAAGCTTTCCTGTTCAAGTCACACTGGAAATTTTTCAGAAGCAGCCCAAAGATGAGAAATTGTTCTCTTCACACTAAAGCAAGTGAAATGTAACAACTCTCTTCACCAAAAGACTGTTGAACAAGGTTTTCTCTTGTGCAATGATAAAAGTATAATGGATACGTTATTTCGTGTTTCATTGAAACCAGACACTTAAAAGAATCTTCAGCCACAGAAGATGGCTCCAATAAAGTCATTTTCCACTAGGATTGTTTTATATTCTGCAGGTCCCTATTGAATTATTGTAAATTATTGATGCTATAAAGGACATGAACTCTGCTAAGGCTCTAGTCACAGATGTCCCCTTATTAAAACCTTGCAAAAATCACTACCACTCGAGCAGCAGAATTGAGTTTGCATCAAAGCCCAGTGAAATATTGCCACCCACCTCTCAAACCGCTGCTCCTTCCAATTACTTGGGAGTTTGATAAACTTCCCACCATGTCCTTTCCTCACCACTTTGTCCTGCTGATAAAACGGAGGGCTCAACACCTTCCCCACACGGGATTTCCTGGGCTGAAAACAATAATGCCTGTCCCAATTCATCTTGGCCAGGGAAGGTTTATTGAAGGGCTGGGGGAATGATCTGATCCCTTGGGATGGGCCCACCCTGCCTGCAAGGAAAATCATCTCTGGGGGATAACCCACACCGTCAACTCTTCCGATTACAGAGAGACCTGGTCCTGTTCTGCGTCATATTTAACACTGCAAGTGAGATTTTAACAATACTCAAGCACACAAATCATCACCAAACCTGTTACTTTTCTTCTTTTTTTTTCCTTTTCTAGTTTTTTTCTCGTTCAAACTGCCAATAAATATATTTATGGCTTCGAGTCATTGCTTGCGTTGAGCCAAACAAAACTCCATGTCCAGCATTACAGGTTTCTCTTTGAAGAAGAGGGACCAAAGTTTTCCAATTTTTTTATAGATTTAAAGAGATCTTTGACTCTGTTGAGATTTTTTTCCCCTTTACAAGAAGAAAAGTCTGGATTTCAGTGATAAATATCAGCCAACTACTGAAAAAAAAGTCTCTCTTAATATTGGAGAGAAGCTTTGGTGTCTCCTCTCACAGTTGACTAAACAGTTAAACCAATACCATCAAAATCAGGGTGTCTGAATTTAATCTAATTGATTAAATTTAAATTTGTTTCCAGCTTTTTTTTTTCCATCCCCAAATGCTTATTTGTCTATTTTTTAATTATCAGCAGCAATTTCTGATTTCAGCACTCCCTTGAATGAACTCATTAATTAGGAAAAAAAAAAGCAAATTTCCACCAGTGTCTACAAACTGGGGTTTATTCCAAAACCAAAATGCAGATTAATTTCTCTTGGCATTCAGCATCAAGGAACTGAGTAAAAGAATCCTAAACCACCTCACATCTCACATGTGGTTTTGTTCTAAATAAACTCAATTCAGGGATTAAATCAGGGGATGTTCCACTTCATGCAATTAACTCTGATGAGCTGTATGTGAAACACATAAAATCTGTCTCTCCTGCATTTTCAGGATATCTGGGAATGGGGCCATGATTTGTAAAAAGTCACACAGGAAGAAACACGAACAATAAGCCCCAAATCCAACTCCTTTGGTCCCTCCTGGACAGACACACCCCTGGAATGTGACTGTCCTGATCTTCATCTCACAAAGCTGCCAGTCTGAAAATAACTTTGTGTTGCTTGTTTTGAAGAATTCCAGGTCTTAAATCCTGAGATCTGATTTCCAAAAGTGCAGGAAATGCTTTATGTGAGCCTTGTACTGTTAAACAGGGATTGCCAGGATTCATAAATTATTCTCTTTGCGATGTTTAGGACTGACAAAGGTGCCAGCTTTTCAATTTAATTAGGGGAATTCTCTGTAAGAGACGTATTTTAGTCAAGTTCTGTTCTCCCACTTTCACCTCAGGTTTCATCCTTTACATCAACCAAAGAAATCCACTGCGCTTGTTTTCTCAAAAATCTTCTCACGGAGATAAAACGAATTATTTAGTTTTACATATTTACACTTACCTTGAAAGATGCCTTCAAATCCTTCTCTGGCTGGCTGGGAGATCCACTGCCTTGCTGAGCTTCCTAAAGGAACAATTTCCCAAAACAGGGCAGTTAAAGGACTTAAATCATCATCACTCAACCTTCTCCCTTTACCTCCAGCCCCCCAAATTCTGCCCCTACATTTCATTCAAGGAAATCTGGGGAAAGGCTGTTCAAAGCAGGGGCAGGGAAGCCAGCAGGGAGGAACAAATAAATTAATTACACTGAGGTTCTAAAAGTTAAAAAATTCTATAGATCATTTCTGTTATCAATCACAGGTTTTGAAAAGAAAAATATCTTTTCACTGGAAGGATTCAGGCATTAAACTTTCATTGCTCTTTCTTTCCATTTTAATTCAAGACCCTGAGACAGAAGTCACTGGATCTTTATGCAACAGCTTGCAAGTCTTAACTATGGATTTACTGCTATTGATTTGTAATACTGTAACCAAGGAGAAATACATCAAGTTGATTAAAATTACCCATTTTTATTGAATTTCTCTGTAATGAATTTTCCTCCAGCTGAACAAAAAGCACATTAATACAATCCAAACTCTCCTGGAGTGGAGAATCAGAAACAGCAGAATGGACAAATAACTTTGAACTTAACAAGCTCTGCCTGTTCTAATCTGAGCCGTGACTGTAAAAATTGTACTCCCCAAATTATGGCAGATTTACAGGTTTGAATGGAGGTGTTGCTGTCACTGTAAAGCACATGGACAGTAAATTATGTTATTTTTAATATAATTAACTTTCTAGTTACGGTTACACCTTGAGAGTGTCTTTTAGTGAGTTATGAACATCCAGGATCTAGGATTTTTATATGTGAAAAGTGTTGCTCAAGACTAGTTCTAGAATTACCCAAAAAAAAAAAAATAATAAAAAAAATAAAAATAAAATAAAAAAATTAGGAAATACCTACAACTTTTTAACATATGAAAAAAAATATAATAAATAATAATAATAACAGAATATGTACAAAGGTTGTAAGAACACACACAAATGCTATTCCTTTCCTTGTGTGAAAGTAGGTAAATTACTTTCATTCCCAAGTATTGGGCTTACCCCTGACTTGCCTATTTCTTGGGTTTTATAAACTTTAAAGCTCTGAAGATTTTTTAAGTGCTTGGGTAGTCTGAGTTTTATAAAACCTAGTGAATGGTAAGTGACATGACATTTATAATGTGATTTATTGTATTCCCAAATGACACAGGCTTTGTTTCCACAGCTGGCAAACCCACAGAAATTTAATAAAAGGTTTTTGTCATCCCAGGTAACTGTTTATCTGGGTCATTAGTGAATTTTTAAGGGCTATACATTTTGGTGACTTCTTTTTTTTTGACGTTTATGTAATTCTTACTCTTCTATTTAAGTACAACTATTTCCCAAAGGTTTTTAAACTAATGGGTTTGCTAAAAACAAAAGCATGGTTCCCCACCCCAAATCCTTGATCTGACTCCCAAAAACTTTTAGTCATAAAAATTATCTTCCTCATGCTGTTATCCTTTTGGCACCTTTCAAGATTGTTCTATGATTGCTTCTTTTTATTCTCACAGTCCTGTGATTTATCTTGAAGAACATATTCTTTATTTCTTTTTTTTTTTTTGTCTTTATTTTATGGTATTAGGGTTTATCAAGCTCCTGACTCTGTCTCTGTGCTTTTTCCCCATCAAAATGTAGCAGTAAAAGATGCAAAGAAAAAAACTGAAGTGTTTCAATTTTCTAAAGCCAGGGGGTTAGTTAAAAGAGAAACCAGGTTTTCAACAATTTTGTCCTAATAACTATTGATCCTACCGGGGAATTTCTGCAGCAAGCAGCGTGGAACTGCCAAAATATTCAGCAGAAAGGGATTAGAGGTGTATGTAGAGATAAAATAATCTTCACATAAATCAGTTAAACAGTCAATCAAGCACAAGACACAAATCCATAGGAATCCTGGCTTCATTAGTTTCACTGCTCACAGAACTACTTGGATTTTTTTAATGGTGCTTTAATCCTGTTAGATTTCAGAGGCAAAGATTGAGCCTGAACCTATTCCTTCTTATGCATCATTAAACAACTCTGGAGTGAATTAATTACATCTGATCAACCCACTGAAGGCAATGAGGCCACGCAAGGTGCAAGTTGGGGACTGCAAAACATTTATTACTGGTGACAGGGCACCAGAAAGAGAACTCTGTGACTTTCAGATCCAAGTGTGAGCTGGAGATCTAAGCAGGAGTTAGCAGGGCTGGTTTTAGGGAAATGACTCTCTTAATCTTGCAGAGCTGCTGCATTTGAAGTGGAAGAAAAATGGAATGCAGAATGCCATGACATCATTTTCAGTTTTACAGAGCTGCTCTCGAGCCTGATACTACAATTTCACTGGGCTGCCTCAGGCTTCACCACTGACCTCAATTCCTGCAGGACTACACTCAGAGTACAAAAGAGCACATTGGGAGCACCAAATCCTTCTGGATGATGACCTATTAAGCTGCTCATGAACAGCAGAGGCCTTGGTGACATTTGCTAATCCAGAGCCTCTTCAGCCACGTCCAGTCTGGCACCACATCCCCAGCAGGAACTTGGTGCCTCTCGCTCCCAGGACCAAAACCTCAGAAACAAAACAGCAACTCCCAGGCAGTGCAAAGGGCAGAAAAGCCAGGGATGCCATGGAAAAGCCATGGAATTTTCAGGGTTGCACAGTTTTGGGGAGCTTCCCCATCCTTACCAAGAGGACAATCTCTCCAGGCTGATATAAGACCTTGCAGTGTTGAGATGGCCCTTCCCTCCAGTGGGAGCTGGACCATGCAGGAATTATGGCAGATCATCCACCTGTTTTACCCAGAAACTGCTCCTGTAGGAGCAGGGCTGGGCTCAAAGCTGGGTTTAGCCACCCAGCCACAAGATATGAACCCTAGGGGACAACTCAAGTGGAATCCCACACAGATCCATGAGGCTTTCTGCACCCACCTCTCTCTTGAAGAAAAACTTCCCTCTCCTCCTCTGAGCCAGAATCCATCAGGGCTTCTGTTCTTCACCCCAGGATTTAAGTCCCCCTGACTCCAACTCTGTACTCAAGGTGTTCTTGGAAAACTATGACTTTTTCCTGCTCAATATAGCAAATCTGGAATCCTTCCATCCCTCCAGAGGCCAGGACTAGCAAGGAGTGCCCACAGACCACACGTGGATGCTCCAACCACCTCATGGCCCTCTAAGCTGGCTCTTCTGGATTAATCTGATCCTCATTCTCCTGTCAATTCATGACAGGTGTAACTGGGGCTTTCTGCTGCCAGGATGGCAATAAACAGGTGCCACCTGTCCAGTACAACCCCTCCCCAAAGCTGCCCACACACATCAGTTAAAATGTTGAGACCTTGACACCACCACGAGCCCTGACAGACAGACCTGAAGCCTCTCACTTTGGCCAATTAAAATTAATCTTCCTCCCTGCCTCTGTTTATTTGTGAGCCCTGGGTTATTGTGCCACCAGGATTGTTTTCTCCCAGCTCTTAACCCCTTCAGATACTGGCAGATAAAAAAATTCTTATTCCTTTTCACTTCTCACTAAGCAAAACCATAAATTTGGTTCTTTCTTCTCCCTATCACCCTGTCATTTTTCAGTCAGCTTCCATTTGAATTCACATTTATTTGAATAAATAAACTGTATTTAAGTGAAATTTAGCTAATGGCCTGAACCATATTTTGCATTAACACTGTAAGTGCACACCTGCACAAAATCTACATTATGTGGCCCTAAACCAGTGACATCTCTATTTTATAATACTTTAGAGCTAACAATCCAATTCTCTTTTCTGTCAAGCTAGAGAGTGGATAAGAAAAATTATGATAAAGCAATTTTCTGGGGGTTTACTGACCTCCATTCCAGGAGATATTTCAGTGTCATTGATGTTGGCAGAGTTCACACAGCAATTTTTCTGCCCAGCTCTCCTTACCCACCCACGAGGTGGATTCAGCCCCGTGCTGTCCATGAGGATCTCCACAATTTGGGATTGCTCAGCTCCCAGATACACTCCAATATAACAATATTCTGTGCAATACAAAACATTCTGGTTTTAGCAACTCTCTATGTTATTATCCATGACCCAGTGAGAGATGGGGCACTCACAAACCACTCCTTCCATCCATCCCATCCCAATTTACACAGGAAGTCCACCTAATATTTGAATATTTACTCTGTATTTTGCCAAACCTTTTTAAAAATACTGATACTGACAACATTTTTTTTAGGAATTAGAAAACATCTATGAAAAAGGTTAATTAAAAAAAAAAAAAAGTGTTACAGAATTAACAGATCCTTTCCCTTTCTTCCTCCCCATCTTCTGTCATAAATGGAAAGAAATTCAACAAGTTGAGCTAGTTAACCACATTTAGCACAGGTACCTAAAGTAGATTTTAATGGTTTCAGTATTCCTAAAATATCTCTTATGAAGGCGTCACTACAAATCATCTTTGTTGTGATGGGTTATGAAAACCTTTGGAATTCTGCTCAGGAGGGCACTTCACATCCCATCCCCTGGCAGCAGCTCCATAAAACACTCCCAGACCTCCCAAATTCTCACGTTCAGTTTGCATTTCGAATTTTAATTTTTTGCATTTGGGCATTTCAATAATTTGGGGGAATTTATGTTAGCTTTATGCACCTCTGGAATTCTCGTGGGAAGGATTAGGATCACTCCACTGTTCAACATGTTAATCCAGAAAGAATCAGATGTTTTTGGGTGCTTTAAGACCACCCTGTGCATCCCCAGCTCCGAGCTGGAGGGGAGGTGAATTTGTTCGACTGAAAAAAAAACACCCAAACCCACCTTATTATTTCCCACACATGAGCAGTTTCTCTGTGCAGGTGGGACAGGTGGAATAAAAAAAGAGCTCTCCTCGTCTCACAGAGGTTGGAATGCAGAAATCCTGGGATTTATAAATGGCAGATCCTTTATAAACGCCGGAGTCCCAGATAAGAAAGCTGTCCTTCCAATCTGGGCTCATCAGGGGGAGTGACAGGACATCCACACTGCTTCAAGCTGCAGCTCCAATTACTCAAAGGCTTTTTCACCTCTTCAAAATGTCAGGCACTACGAACAATCCCACGGATGTCATTAGTCCTCCTCCCTTTTATAAAATTAAGGATAACACAGGCCTAGAGCTGAGATAAATCATCCATCAAACAGATTATCTCCTCAGCGTGTCCCAAAGATTGTGCCAAGAATTTTTAAACTACTGAATAATCAGTCAGTCCTTGATACTGACTGACACCAAATACTGAAAATAAAGTTATTTCTGGGACGCTGATTCCAACTGTTTGATTTAAACTTGAATTCTTAATGCAAATACAATTATAAATCAACTGGCACATGTTGACAGAGGTTTCGCTCATTGTCACATGAAGGTTAAATGTTGGCACATCTGAAACCTCAAAAATGCTAGCATTGTAAAAAAAGAAAAAAAAATCAAAAATTGTGACTTTTTAACTAGAACCAGATAAAACTACAACTGGCTGGGGGAAAAAAAAAAAACAACTAAGAAGCTGTAGCTGTCCCATCCCTGGAAGTGTCCAAGGCCAGGCTGGAGCAACCTGGGCTAGTGGAATGTGTCCCTGCCCATGGTATGGGGTGGGATGAGATGGTCTTCAAAATCAATTCCAACCCAAACCATTTGGTGATTCTATGCAACTCTGATCTTGTGTTCTTGCAACTTTTATTTAAAATATATAAAACATTACTGATTTCCCTGGAAATTCCTTGCTTCTACATTTAGATAAACATGAAGTGATCGAGAAAAACAGAAGTAAAAATACGACTGTCACATGATTTTACTGAACTGATCTTCATTGAGCGTTGCCCTGGTGTAAATTGCATCGAGTATTCAGATTTTTCCCTGAAACAGAGCAAATTGGATGTTTTTTCCTTAGGCTAGAAGTTTTATTTATGGATGAGGGTGAAAAAAAAATTAACTGATCTCCTGTGGTTACTGTGAATGTGCTCACAGGGCCTCCTCTGCCCAAAAAAAAAAAAAAAAAAAGAGCAGCATTTTTTAGTTAATCTTGTATAAAAGACCTAGAGGTACCTTGCTGTATGTCTAAAGAGGTATTTCAGTATTTTCTCGGGAAATCAATCCTTTCAAAGCAGAAATTGTGATTTTTCTGCCAAAATTAATGAATTTGCTGCTGCAGAGGTCAGGGTGTCATTTGCAGTGAGTTTTGCAGGCTGGGAAAGAAATAATTTCTCAGGACTTTTCCACACTGAACTGGAACATTGGGCCAGCATGAATATTAATAGATGTGATAGGGAGGATGGACTGGAATAGAAGGGACTGATGCCTGCAGTGAAGGAGACAGCTTGAACTGGGAAAAAAAAAAAAAAAAATACATTATTTAAGTGTTTGTTGTAACAAGAATAGTGAAACAAAGCCCGTCGAGTCCCCCGAGTGGTGTTTTTAATGTGACTCCCTCAGAAAGGTGAAGGAATTATGAATCAGCTCATTTCCCCAGCTCATTTCCAGTGTTATGCTCTCCCTCTCTCTCAGCTCAAAACAACCCCAAGAAATCCTCCAGGCCCCTTCTTGCTCCCAGATCTCATTTCCACCATCGCTCTGCTGGTCCAGCATGTGAGGGGCTGTCAGCTGTGTTATGAACTGACCCGTGCTGGAGGCTGAGGAAACCACCTCCTGCTCCAGCCTGCAAATCCATGTGCTTTAGTTACACCCTGGAATTATCCACGCCGTAAATCCCACTGGCTTCATCCTGGAATTACCTGTTGTGCGATGAAAGAGAACCCAAAAAATCCATCGAGCGAGTGCACCGTGATTTTGTAGCTGAGTCTGCAGATCATCCTCTGTAATTATTATTAAGATAAAAGCCCTAGCTAACATGATTCCCAGGCAGTGGCTACTTTAACTTGGATTTTAAACATTCCTCCATTTTAAAGTGTTTTTCAAATTTTCTGTAAATAAGGAAGTTCCCCTTTTTCCCTGGGCATCTTTTCCCAAGGTTTCACAGCTCTAATTATTGTGAGCAATATCTTCATGGTCTCCTGCTACATCGCTCAGAAAACACAACCAAAAAGAAAGAAAAAAAAAAAAAAACAACCAGATCTATTTTGAAAGTTTCTTTGAACTTCCTAAGTCGATGATTTCTTATATAACTGCAATAAAAACCTCTGGGAGAGAACCTATTATGGGGACTGTGTCAGCAATTTTAGCTCATTACAGATGGCTTGCTCCCCTTTCCACATAACTATTTAATGAATTTAAACTAAGGATTGTATAATTTCAGAGCCAAAAGCAGCCAGGGCTTTTACTGGGAGGTTTTTAATCTGAGATTACAGGCTAATTTAAGAAAGGGATTTGATAAAGCAGGTAATTTTTCAGTGCCTGACTTCGGCTCTTTCAGCAGAACCTCGGCACCAACATCATCTTCCAGCAGCAGAGCTGCCTTGTCCCACTGCCATCTGAGGAGGCATAGAGCTAAATGCTCCATGTTTCCATATTTTCAGGTGGTTGGGAGGAATTTGGACTGTTAATGACCAGGAGAACCTCCAGCAGCAGCTCTCAGATGGCAGCACATTGCCTAATTCAGGCATATTAGCTATTAGATTTCAACAACTGAGTGTACCCTTATTGCTGTTTTTAATTTCTTATCCATTTTCCAGCCAATTATCCTCACATTTTAAAAGCAGGGTTGTGGGAAGTGTTCTCTGTCCTCCTCTGTTATAAAGCAGTTGTTGGTGTTCCCTGTTAGAACAGCAGTTCCCAATAAAACTATTTATATCTTTATGGTGTGTCTATTCACTGGTAAAAGTTTAACTGTACTAAGAACTGCAAACAGGATAAAAATAAAACAAAACATTTGCCTCTCTCCATCCCTGAACAAGAAGCCCAAACTATTTCCCACAGAAATCTTCTTTCTAGGGTAACAAAAAAAAAAAAAAAAAAAAAAAAAAAGAGCTGATGAAAGAAACAGAAAGGGAGGACAGAATGAGTGCAAAAATATTGTATTGACATAATTCCTTACTCACATTACAAACCACCACAGGCTTTAGTGTCAGGAAGAGAACAATGAGGTCATTTTACAACGTGAATTACAACCTTCTGCCTTTCAGAGCAAATTTGATAACAAACAAGAGCATAAAAGACAAAGTTTTCAAGGTCTAATGTAACGTTTAGATTCTTTCTCAGCAGGACTTTTGTAGGACATTGTTTCTGCACAAAGGTTTCAGGCAAATTGCTAAAGATTTAATATTTGGTATAAAGCATAAATTCACTAATGGCTAAAGACAGGAAATCTGGTGTGCTTAGGGTGACCTTAAACTTTTACGACTTTCATTTTTTCCCCTTACAATTATGACATTTCTGGACCTGAAGGAACACACCAGAAGTTCCAGCCAGGAAGATTTTGGTTCATACCCTACACTGACATTATCTACACCCAATCAGTGATCCTTTTGCTTCTGCAGAGCCATTAAAACCAAATTCATCACCATAAACAGATTCACCTTCTTCCCATAACAGCCACATATGTAGCACGTGACATACATAACATCTGCAACATCACTGTTGGCACTTCATGTCTCAAATAATACCAGAAAGCAAATTACAGGTATGTTCCCTGATTCACAGGAATTAGAGAGAATGGATTTGATTGAGGGTGATGCTTTTCTCTTGCCCAGTTTGCAGGAAACAACCCTGAGCACTGCAGAACTGGTCGTGCAAAACACAGCAGGCTGGCAGAAATGTTTCTGTACTCCAGGTTTCCAGGGATTCCCCAGGATCAGGGAGGGCCTGTGGAGAAAACAGAGAGGAATAAGTCATCCCAGGCTCAAACACCTCTGGATAGAAATCAGAGATCAGAGCAGAGAACTCAACACACACCAGTTGCTCAGTGGTCTGCACAAGATCTGCTTCTCCACAAAGCTCCTTTCCCAGGAGCTCTTCAAGCTGTTGTACCCACAGGATCAGGAGGAAAAAAAAAAAAAAATCAGTCCTAGGTAGCCACATGCCATCTGTTCCCCAGCCTGGAAGTGAACAATCAGCACAAACCCTTCCCTGACTTCAGTTTGTCTTCTGGAGGAGGCACCACCCAGGGTAGGGCTGAGCTACAGGAGCTGGGGATGGTTCTGCCACCCCCCACTCCAGCTCTTCTATATATTGCAGAAGCTCTTGTTCCTGTTTTAATCACTTTGATTAATTCTATTTTGCATTTTGGTGGGAAGCCAGAGTGCATTCCACCATTTAAAAAAAAACTTAATAAATAATTATTGTGTTTTTCCAGCAAAAAAAATTATGAAAACTCGATGTCAAAAGGAAGAATTGCTCGATATCTACTTCCTTTCTAAGCTGGTTTTACCAGCTTAGGTTTATACAAGATATCTAAGGCAAAAGTCCTTAAAATTTGGCCACCAACCAAAAAAACCCAGCCTGCCTGTGGTGATTTTTAAGGTGGCAAAGAAACAAAGTTACTTTTTGCTGTCTGGTGTCTTCCATGTGGCCCCAAACACCACTAATTATCCACCAGGAACACACCCCTGCCATCTTCCTAACCCTAGTTCTTACTCTAACTATTGTCTTTTTGCAACTTAAGTGCTAGAACTTGCCTTCAGGTAAGGTGAGATAAAGTTATTCATGCATAATTCAAGAAAGAATCCTCTGACACCCCTAAAAGTAATTTTTTTTTAATTTCATTTCTAGGCTAAGTTATGCAACAGCATCAGAACAACGTGGCCAAATTCCAACGTTATTGCAAGCAGATAACTAAGAGTAAACAAATAAATCCGTAAACATTTACATTTCCACTCCTTACATCCTAAACGCTGCGATAACAGCCAGACAAAAAGCACAGGAGAGATTTCTTCAGCCTCAGCATTATGAGCTGCAAATATTGCTGCAGTAAGTCAACAAGCAGAGTTTTCTACTGCTAAATACTTAATTAAAACCATCCCATTCACCTAGGAGAACCTGCACTGATTTGGAGCAGAACGTCTTGTTCTGAATCAGCACTTCAGAATCCAAGCAGAAGCCCCATGTCACCAAAAGCTCAAGAACTGGGTTCCTCTGGTTTTTATTACTCCACAGTCCTTCCACACTGGAAAAATAGATCTAAAAGAGAGCACATTTATTTGCATAATAGTAGCCCTGGAAAAAGAAAGAGAAAAAGGCAAAAAAAAAAAAAAAAAGGCACCTAAGGACTATCAGGTAGAGGATGAAACAGAAAATTAAACTAACACACTTTTCTGGCAGTTTTTCAGCATTTTTGTGACCTACTTTCCAGCATTTTTTCCCAAAGCTGGTGTAACTCCATCTAGTAATCCCTAAACTAGAACTGAAAAAAACACACATGGCTTAAAATGCACAATTCCTTTTGGAAGATCCTCAAATACCAAGTAAGTCTCTATGACACTTAATATTTTTCCTAGTTAACTAGGACATCACAGGGGCTTAATCCAGCTCTGTAATCCCAGCAGCAGTGGGTGGCAGACTCATTACTAAGAAGATACTCTTAGGTCTGGCTTTTTTTCCCCTCTTTATGGTATCTTTTACACCCTTTGTTAGTCGGTACCTCAGAATTAAACCCAACAAATCTCCTTTGGATTTTATACTGAAATTAGGGCTTTACTTGGCAAACACACGATAAGACATGTCTGTACAAGAAAATTAGGGAAGGAAAATAAAGTTTAGGTAAATTTTCACTGATGAGCTTTGTAAAGGGCTTCTCCCATTCCAACTAGTTTTCTCGTGTCCCTAAAATCCCTGTTCAGACACACAGACTTGCACTGTGCTACAACATGACATAATTTCATTGATTTCACAGCAGTGATAAAATTCAGGCACATATTAGGGTGGGAGATAGATAAATTGCCTCACTCATTGAATGTTTGGTGTAATAATTAGTGCTGAAAAGATCCCAGGGAAAGCCGTGTCAGCAAGCATCTATCATTTCTCCAGGAATATGCCTATGTTGGAAATTGGGATGATATGGTGCTTAACCTGTATCTGCATCATTGCAACCATTAATCTTCTCCATGTAAAGTGGCAGCTGAGTGCCCAGTTCTAGTGTTGCTTTCTCAATATTAAAAATAAGGCTGCAAACATTGTTTCTGCACCTGGTCCTTGCCAGCCTGGGCTGAGCTGCTTCTCCACAACCTCTGCTGGGAGAACTCTTTGGTTTCTCTCTCCCTACTGTGAAATCCTGCAGTTACTTCCTCCTCCCTTGTGTCTGATTCTGCTCCTTCATCTTCATTTCTTGAGCTATTTCTGCCTCCCTCTGTCTTCTCCCACTGCAGCCTCACCTGGACTTCTGTGTTCAGTTCTGGTCTCCAAGGTTCAAGAAAGACAAGGAGCTACTGGAGAGGGTCCAGTGGAGGCCACAAAGATGATGAGGGGTCTGGAATATTTCTCTGAGGAGAGCTGGGCCTGGTTAGTCTGGAGAAGAGGAGACTGAGGGGGAACGTCATCAATCCATACAAATATCTCCAACTGGGTGTCAAGAGGATGGTGCCAAATTTTTCAGTGGTGTCCAGCAACAGGATGAAGAGCAATGGCCATAAAATAAAACACAAGAAGTTCCACCTCGACATGAAGAAGAATTTCTTTCCATGAGGGCAGCAGAGCACTGGAACAGCCGGCCAGGGAGGGTGTGGAATCTCCCTCTCTGGAGATATCCCAAATTTATCTGGGTGTGTTTCTGTGTCACCTGCTCTCTGTGACCCTGCCCTGGCAGGGGGCTTGGACTGGGTGATCTCCAGAGGTCCTGAATTACTCCAGGATTGTGATTCTCTCCAGTGCCCAGCCATGAGGATGCTGCATGATCAGCATCCCTTCCATGGCCACTTCCCTCCCATCATGAAACCAGAGCGGTGCTTGGGAAAGGGATCCTCCCACTGATGGAAATGAGGGAGATGGAAGAAAAAGAATCCTGCTGAAAAGGAATCCAAGAACATCATCTGTGTGCAAAGACTCCTGAAAATACATTAAGGGCTTCCCTTGGTACACATTCAGACACAGATTGTTGTTTACCTCTCTGAGAGACGAAGCTGATTATTCATCATCAGCATCTCATCAGTGACAGAAGTCTCAGTTTCCCCCCTCACACCATGCAAATGATATTCTGATCATATCAACATATTTTATTATTATTGTGACATCAAACCATCCTCCCCAGGTACATTGTAAACACCTTTGTTTCCTTCCACTGAAACAGCTCTCACTGGGTGGCCTCTTCACAAAATAATGAAGAATTAAGGTGTTCACAGAGATTGGTGTAAAAAAAAAAAAAACAACTCATCCATCCAAGGGCTAGAACAAAACAGCATCTCTGCACACCTGTAATAAAATCTGCATGGCTGTTTTGATAGCACTGAGTCCCTAATCAAATAAAAGGGAGCTCACCTCATTAAACAGAAGCATCCTGAGAGGCAGGGATAGAACAGACTCACCTTCCCTCCCACCCTCCCAGGCAGAACTTTACACAGTATCAAAACTCAAGTTCAGACTGTCCAATACTAAACTTAAAAGGATCTACGAGCCTAAGAAGCACCTTCAAAGTTCTGACAAAAATCAATAACTTGTGGAATTTAGCAGAGTGAGGGAATCCTTCCCATACTAATGACAAGGGGAGCTTCATACCAGAACTTGTGGCTTGGTAAAGTCCCCGACATCCCAGCTTAAACCATTCCCTGGCACTGATCCAGGGTCTGCAAGACCTGGATGAGTCTCGAGTAACAGAGTTGTGAGGATGCAAGTCTGTAACCAAGGGAGGGGTTTTAGGACAGGGGGACTCTGAAGCTTAAAAATGGTTTTGAGAAGCTCATTAGGGAGCTAAAATCCATAAATCTCTGGAGTGCAGCGAGAACAGAACTTCAGGCAGGTACTGCTGCCCCAAAGAACACACCTGCCTCTTCTGATAACCCTCAAAGCAGAGATTCCAACCGCTCCCTGTCCTGAGCTGTCTCAGCAATTAATGTAATTGAGCTTAAATTTCAAGACACTGCTCTGTATTAAATTAGCTGTGCTGTTGCATCTGCCAGGGGGATGTTTCTCTGCTCTGACAACCTCCAGTGAAGCAGCATCTTTAACCTCTGTCAGTAAAACATTCTGGAGTCTTCCCCCTACCCTGGGTTTAGAAGCTTTTCTTCCTGATATCCACTCAAAATCCTTTTTTCTGGAAAACTGTTCACCCTAATGCCTATTTTTTTATAAATCTGACAGCTGTCCTGCAACTTCCTCAAGATGTGGCAGCCCTTGGAATGTGCATTCAACACATGGAACACCTTCTGGCCACTCAAACCTGTGCACTGCTCCCTCCCACGTGAGTGTACACATGAATTCACATGCACACACACAGCCTGGAGACTAAAAACGAAAGCAATTTTGTTTATGGAGCACATCCTTGTCTTCAGTTTCATAAAAAAAATATTTCCTTTTTGCCCTGCCAGGTCAGTTGAAGAGGTCAAATATGATCAAGTCTAACGACAGTAACAATACAGTCCATGAGACTGGAGAAAGCCAAACTCATTAAATGCTCAGTTCTATCACTTATAAGCTCCACAAAATGCACAGAGAATTCCTGGGAATTTTCTATTATTTCTATTATCAACCACCTGATCTACTATAAATTTTTCCCCCCATAAAACCTGTGATTTTTTTTTTTTTAATTACAGGTTTATATCCAAATGCAAATTCGTTATTACACCACCTGTCAGCCTAATAATAAAAGCAAATAAATAAAGGTGGATCTTTTAGACTGTAGCTCTGTAAACTGTAGACTTTGAAAATGCTACCCATCTATCAAGTAATAAAAACTTCTTCCTTCTACAGCTATTTAGATTTTCTGGGAATGACAGATATTGGTAATTGAGTAAAGCTGCTAAAAAACAAAATGAGGAGTTGGTTTTGATTGATAGGAAGGACCTTTCACTGCCCAGTTATCTGAATCCTGAGTGGATATATGACAATACATCACCCAGTACCATAAATAACATCCATTAGACATTAAAACAGAACTAAGTCCTCAGTCCAGTTTTTTACTTGCTAAACCTGTTTATTCCATTCTTTGTTTCCTTCCTTAAGCAGCTTCCAGTCCAGGAAAGTTCATTATGCCCTGCCCTGTGATCACTCGGAATTTCCTTAATGGTCATTTCAACTTTTTAAACCCCACAATAAATTAGCTGTATCACTTCTCAGTTATCTGTTATTTTCCTTTTGGGATCACTGCAATTTATCCTTAGAATGCATCACACTCATTATTAATCTATTGTTGTTTTTCAGCTAATTTACTAATTAACGGTAAGGCCCATTGGTTCACAACTCCTGAGCTCACCTATGTATTTTAAAGATAGAGAAAACATCATTTTCTCTCTAGTTGTCCAGATTTTAACAATAAGGCAGTTCAGAAAATTGATTCTTTAATTTTTCTGAGAAACTTTGTGAAGGAGGTGCCTCCATGTCAGGGGATACACTTCAGTAATGCCTCCAGTTGTCATCTGTGGTTTCAATCTACTGAATCCCTTGGTGTGCCAACAGCTCAGAGCACAGGCAGAAATTTCCCAGGAAGAAATATGACTCCTACAAAATGATGCAGAGTAGATTATCTGCATCTTTAATCAATATTTTCAATGCATGTGGAGCATTGAAACATGGTGTTTACTGCATTATCCCTTGTGGGGTATAATTATATTGTATATATGTGAAAGCAATTTAATTTGTTTGCATCAAGAGATCCACTTGTGTAATATTCAAAATAATAACAATGTGCACAACGATGCAGAGAGGATTTAATTTTTTTTTTTTTGTTACCTATTCTGTACTAAATAACACATCCTCTTATTATTTTTGCACACTATCTGCATTCAGCAACTAAAATCCAAAGTGAGCTCCAGCAGAAGTGAGAGATGGTTTGATTAAACCCCACCTTACTGAGCTCTTCCTCTGGACTCTGTTCTGTTCCTCTGGAGCCTCTTCATTTCAGTGGAGTTAAATAAATCAAATGTGTGATAAATTCAGTGGATGTCTCTCCCATCCTCAGGACTGGAGCTCATCCTGACCCGAAGGGGCAGGTTTGCAGGGAGGACTGACTGCACCTGATTGCCTTGGCATTGAAATATGATTTGCTAAGTTTGTGGCTATTTTTATAGAGAGATAGAAATGTAGATATCTTATACCTTTGGTAAGGTTTGGGTCCATTTGGGGAAAGGAAATCAAACACCAGCAGGATCCACTTTTTTCACTCCTTGTCCTCATGGAAGAACTCTGTGGTTCTGAGGGTCAGATCTGCAGCAAAGAGGTGACACCAAAACATAAACTGTTAAAAAAACACAATCACAGAGCATTCTTGAGTGGGAAGGGACTCACAAAGAGCATCAATTCCAACTCCTGGCCCTGCATGGGACACCCCAAAATCCCACCACGTGCCTGAGAGGATCATCCAAACCCTCCTGCAGCTCTGGCAGCCTTGGGGCTGTGCCCACTGCCCTGGGGAACCTGTTCAGTGCCAACCACCCTCTGGGGGAAGAACCTTTCCCTGAGATCCACCCTGAGCCTGCCCTGTTGGATGCATTATATAGAATTAAAACCAATTTATCTGGTTTTTTAATGTTCTTCCTGTAGATTTTGCTATTAAAGCCCAGAGAATGAACATGTCTTGTGTTTGTTCATATCACTGTCAAATAATAAAGAATTCAGTGCCCCCAACTCCCCTCCTTTTCCCTTCTCCACACCCTCATCCCTCTCCATCAGAGCACACCGACCACGTGCCTCTCCTGCAGGACAGTCACTGCTTCCATCCCCTCTTCCCACCCCTGGAGTCAGGTACAGAAAATCAGGGAATAAAAATAGCCACTATCTTTGTGGAATTTTCATAACAGAGCTCTACCATGACTAAGTGATCGGTTTTGACGTGCGATGCAAATCTGAAGTTAAAAATATCGTTTTCCCTCAAAGTTAATTATGAATCATTAGAAAGACTGAAATAAAATCTCCTACCACGTTCATTTCAGCTTTTTTTTTCCTTTTTTTTTTCCCCCCCCGAGCAAATATGGAAAATATAAATCCCTTCAGAGGACTTTTACAAGGTAGCAGACACTTGGTAACTTTGGGGTTTATTTAAACTGAACTAGTGTCTCTGAATCATGTGATTTTGTTGCAAGCACTACAACAGCTGAAAATTACCTTAGAGATATAAATACCTTCTGCTGAAGTGTGTTAAAGTGAACAGGTACAGGAATAGACACACATTCAGGAGTGTGATTGAAATTTTGATACTTACATTGAAAAAGCACTAATCATGCAACAAACCAAAACAGAAACAGAAATTTGAGTATTTCTTCTCACAAAGTAGCCCTTGGTAAATTTAAATTTGAAGGTTTTCAACCTTGCCTTGGGCTGGAGAAACAAATTGTCAATAGTGCTGAAGCTGCAGAAATTCCATTATTTATTTTAATTTCACATCTTCTAGAATCCACATAGAGCTCTTTTTCTCTTCTTCTCACTTCTAAATCACTCCAGAAAGAATGGGGTGTTTCAACAGAACCAGAGGTTGGTTTGTTGGTGAATTTTTAAAGATAAAGCACAAGAAGGCAGAAATAGCAACATATTCTTCCCTCTCTTTTCTTAGCACTGCACCTCAACTCAGATCCCTGAGGAATCCCCCTGCCCTCAGCCACCCCCCCTAAATGCTGGAACATTTAAGTTAAATTTCGCTGTGGATGGAGAAGAGGGAATTGAGAGGACAAAGGGAAGAAAGAAAGGTGAAGAAAAGTCAAAGGTTTTGAAACTTGCAGGAAGATACCAAAGGCAGGAGAGGGAGATGGATCTGTGGCTCTGAACCCACAGCGTGACACCAGTGACCTGTGACATCCTGTGCCCCAAATATCAGACAGGCTGAGACTTGAGGAATTTAAAGTTATTAGAAACAGGTAAATAATTCATGAGCATGTCCACAGGTACAGGAGAAAGAATAAAGTAAGAGTGGCAGAGGGTCCCTCAAAGCCCAGCTGAGTCTGGGTCCTTCCCATGAGAGCACAGGTGGGATTGCTGGGCACTGACCCCAAAGGATTTCTGGCAGAGGGCAATGGGGTCATGGATGGGGCGGTTGACACACAGCTGGAAGCTCACAGAAACAAATCCACTGTATAAAGGAGGGAGTTACAGCAAGACACCACTTCTTCCCTATAATTATGGCAAAAAAAATACCACTACCTGCTTGCATTTATTCATGGCAAAAGACACCTCAGTTGCCTATATTTACATGATAAAAAGGCAGTATGTGCATGAAATGTCTACAAACCACCACCTTCACAGAGTGAAGCGGGCTGGGGGTGCTGAAACACATTTTCACTCTGCTCCCTGTGCCGTGCCAGAGCACGGGGGCTGCTCTGGAATCGGCTCCCACCCAAAATCCCCGGAGGTCGTGACTTTTGAGAGGTGAAGACATCACAGAGCCCCCTGCCCCGCTGGGCATGGCTGGTGTGGGGACTGGCAAAGGCAAGGCAGCCTCTTCCCTGCCTCCCCTTCCAGCATTAGGGAGGCACAGCAAGGCTTACAAAGCGCTGTTCCAAAAATACAACCTGTAACCCCCTCAGGTGCCGCAGTGAAGAGGAGGTGGTTGAGTGATCTCCCTCCCCGCGTACCTGCAGCAAAGCTGCTCGTTAAATATGCTCCACTAAGTGCTTGCCTCGCTCCCAGGATAAAATATCATTTTAATAACCTCAGCAATAAACAGGATACCTGCAAAACCCTCCTGGTGGGAAAAGCAGGGCGGGATGAATCGGGAAAAGCGGTGCGGGACGAAGCGGGTGCTGCGCGTTCCTCGGCACCTCCTCCAAAAAGTTGGGAATGTCCCTGAAAGAGGGACATCTCTGATCCTGCCAGGCATCCACGGGAAAGGCTGAAGGAAAATGACTCCTCTGGGGGTGATCAAACCCTCTGACAGACCCAGGGAGCTGAGAGCCCTCTGTCCTGCCTCACTCCCACTGACTGAAGGAATTAGAGGAGCTCGGATCAACTTCATCTCCTGAGATCCAAATAAAACTGTCTTTCACCTGAGTTTTCCCCTTCCCCTCATCCCACAGTCCTTAGGAAGCTGGGATTCCTCCCCCAGCAGCGCCATTCCCTCCCTAACAGCCCAAACCCTCCTGCACCTGCAGAGATCCTTTGGGGAAGTTCTCAGGACACAACACTGGGACACCTCAGATTTCATTTAATGTTTGCCTCTATTAATTTATACTTATCCCACTGGGCTCTGTTATACCACAAAATATTGTTCTTTTTGCTTACATATACGATTTTTTATCTTTTTGTGGGCTTGTTTCCCCATTTTGTTTTCACTCTACTGCAATTCCTTTGATTTTAGCAGGACAGTTGCAACTTAATGCAAAATCGGGATCAAACCTTACTTAATTTACACTGAAATGAAAATACTAGTAATTTTTTTAAGAATGTTGTACTTTTGACCAGCAGAAATAATAATATTTTTTTCTCCTAGTGCAGGCCTACAGATTGCACCAGTCAAACAGCCCAGGGACACCTTCCACCAGCCCAGGTTCTCCAACCTGGCCTTGGACACTTCCAGGGCTGGGGCAGCCACAGCTTCTCTGGGCACCCTGTGCCAGGGCCTGCCCACCCTCTGAGCAAAGAATTTATTCCCAACATCGTATCTAAATCTCTCCTCTTTTAGTCTAAAAGACAAGCTGATTTTCTTTACAGATTCAGATAAGCCATTCTGGATTTCCTTAATTTCTCAGGCAGCTTCAAGCCCAACTCAAGGATTAGTGAGATTGTCCTTTTCATCCCCACTGTCAGTTCACATTTAGTAATTTACAAGTAATAGTTTACCTTTATTTAAATGGAAATTACCTGACTCAAAATGTAGTTTCAGTGTGAGTTAAAAGCTACTGCATCTCCAGCAAAATTAAGATAACTCCATACACAGTGCTGCTGCTATTTTTTTGTTTCTTGGTATGATGGTCAAGTACATTTTTATTTAAAATAAGAAGCTCCAAACCTTAAATTCCATGCTGACCCCTGGGAATACAAGGCTGGCCTGGAACAGGAAACAGAGGTTTTTTTCACAGAAATTTCATTTTATCATGTTCTAACACCTACTTGTTCTCTGGAGTAAATTACCTGCAGAGATTGTATTAAAGAATTTCTGTATTGAAGACTAATAATGGCAATTTCATAGTGATTTCACAGTATTAAGCATGCACCACACAGGAAAACCATCACAGCAAAATCCAATTTGCTACTTTTCCCACACTGAATTTTACTTCTCTTTGGTTGGCAATTAGTGATTACAAAAGTTTAATCAAAGTGTCTCAGTTTCTTCTTTCATTTTAAATGTAGCACAGTCAGAATTAGATTTAACCAATAATTAACTAAATTGGACTTGGCTTAGTATGCAGGAAATTGAGGATAATTCATAAACATTCTCCATTAGCAACTTGTATATTCATTTAGATTTTTTTTGAGGAGTGATAACGTTTAAACAAATAATTAGAAAATACAAGTGTTTTTCAAGTCTATTAGAAGGATAAATTCTTTTACCTGCACGTAGAGAGGGCTGCACTAGGATTTTATGGGGAGCTGCTGTTCAAATAAGTGGAGGTTGACCTGAAAGAGAGAAATGTAAATGGGAAAGAATTACAAAACCTCAGCATGAAAGAATGACGCAGAACCTTTTCAAAAGAAGAAAAAGGCATCGTGGATATGGTGAGAAGGGAGAGAGAAATACCCAAAATGACATTTTTAAGGAAAATTAAAGACAGATTTGGGCCTTGCAGACTGTGGAAGAGAGAACAGTAGCACTGAAAGGAACATTTCAAATAAAGAGGATGCAGAGAAGGCTCAGCAATGATGGGCTGGTTGGGATCAGAGCTGGAAACACAGAGTCAGGAGTTCTGTCAGGAGTTCTGCTGTTCCAGCCTAATTCATCCCCATTTCCTCTTTGTTTTCTCCTCTGTCTTCAGTACATTAGTTTTTAGCTGAAGGAGTCTGAGTTGTTATTTGGAGCTGCAGTGCTCTACACCTTTGATTCATGTGCTAAAACAGCAAGTGCAGCAGATGACATCAAGAACTGTCTGTGGAAATGCTGATTTACTGTTGTGTGGCTTTGGGCTGAAAAAGATCCTGAAATAACAAATCTGCAGGGCACCAAAAAAAAAAAAAATATCCCCAGACTGGATTTCCAAAATATCAAAGCTTGGTTTACAATATAATTAATGAACTTTCATCTTAAGTATGGGGGCACATAGGATGTCTTTAAATAAAGTCAACATCCAAGCTACTGCTGTCCAAAGTCTAATAAATGAACTATGAACTAACATTTGGGCATTGTGTGAAGCCTTAAAAATAATCCATTAATCAGGATGCCTATTAGATTTTTATGGTTACCTATTTTAACATAACAAATAGGATTGTATTGCCCCTCCTCAGTGCATTAGAGTTGCAAGTTTGTATTTAAGCCCCTACACATCAAAATTCAGCAGCAGTGAGACAAAAATGAATTGTGCTGTGGCACAAAGTCACACCTCATGGTCACTTAACCATATTACCAATTCAGTCTAAGGGTAAAATTGGTTAAGATGGCATCAGACACACAGCAAATACATAAAAAAAAATAAATTACTCCATCAAATTTCATTAAATTCTAATGCAGTTTGAAATGACATAAATAGATGTGTTCAAAGGCACAGCACTTTAATGGATATTTGCAAGGTCAAGGATGGAAATAGAGGACCAGGAGCCCACAGTTTTAGTTTTGGGGCTTACTGCAGTTTTGATGTTGATATTCTCAGATTTTTATGACACTGACTATTCTTTCATTTCACATGGAAAACACTGGCAGGATTTAACGATAATGATTACCCTGAAAAGGGAATACTCAGTGAAGAAAGTTGTTATCATTATGCTTTGTTTGGTCAGTTCATGGTGTGGGAGGATCCCAAGTCAAGGCAAACCCTGAAAGAGGAGAGTCCACAGTGTGAGCCCATCTGTCCTACACAACAATAAAATGGGGCATTAAAATGTAACACTTGTTTACCTCAAAGGTGCTCAACGCAACAGCACTGAGAGTTTTGTTCCAGAAATACCCTCTTTGCCTTGGAATCACAGGCAGGGATTTTTTAATGTTTCCAGACTAAAAATAACTGCTGAAATATCAGAGCTTGGGGTAGGACATCAAATCCAAATTCCACTCCAATGGTTTGAGGGCTGTTTGCCGAGAAAGTTTAGTGGTTGATGGATGTAAGAACCCACACTGGTACTGACAGCAACACCAGCACATGAATATCTAATCTCTTGCAATTGGAATCCATAAAAAATACAGAGATAAATGCTTTTTTAGCTAACAGAGCTCATCAACTTTGAAACCTTCTTACACTGCTGCAAAAAAAAAAACACTAAAAAAATGTTTGCTAACAAGAGTTTGCACATCCAGCATCCTGTATTTGGTCACTGGAGCACAAAGTTTCTCTTGGTTTAGTTCATGTTCTACAGGAAGGTGTTTCCAGCTTAACAAAACACTATGTGTGTCCCTGAGCTCTGATTAGTTTGTGACTTTTCCAAGGTAATCTTTCCTGGTTCACAGAATCACTGAACCCTCTCCATTTTACCAGGCATTGCCTTCTCTTTTTACACCCCTGCTGTTTCCTCCACTGTATCACTTAAGCAGTGGGGAAAAAAAAAAAAAACAACAAAAACCAACAAAACAACAAGGAAAAAAAGAATCCTCATAAAATAAAATTGCCAAAAGGATATCAAAAACCCCACTACCTCCTAAATGTGGATTCCCACTCAAGTGACTTTGGGACTGCAGAATTTACGTAGCCAAAATCTGCCTCTATTACATGCATTAAAAACCAAGCTATAACCACTTGGAAAGGCTATAAATTCTGGTGTTTTTTTTTAAGTTTTGAAGTCATCAGTATTGAGTCAGAGCTTCACTGCAGAGCCAGGGACAGGGAACCAGCAAGTGCCAGGAGCAGCACGAGGTGAGACACACGGAATGTGCCCTGGCAGGGATGGGAACTCAGCCTTTGATATCAAATAAACCTGGGTTTGAGGCGTTTTTTATTTACCAGTTTCTTTGACTGGCTGCATTTTGGGGGGGGGGGGGGGGGGTAATACCTGAATGTGGGTGAGCTGACAGGGTATTTTGGGACAAAATTTCCCAAAGTTCAGAAAACTCTGTAATGCACAGCAGAGATGCAGGGAATGCCAACAATGGGATTTATCCATTACTAGACAAAAATGGCAGAAAAATTAACACTGGTAATTCACTGTATTGTAACTCACCTGTTGTTTTGCCAAAAGCCAATTGATTATTCTGTTCATGAGATGATGAGCCATGAGATGCCAAGTTAATAAATACAGGCATCATAAATGAGGAGGGCCAACACAGGCTCCTTCAAGAGGTTTCAAACAAGTGTTATTTATGATCATTGACTTCCAATGCCTATTCAAGAACAAGGAATTTTCTGGATTGGTAAAAGAAACGCAATGTTTTGTCTACATATGTGAGAGAAAAACAGAAAGATAAAGCAATTATATAATTATCAGTCTGACAATGATTCCAGGCCAAGTAATGGAATGACTGAGGCAGAGCTCATTAAGCACAGAACTAAGAAGGGTAATTAATGCCAATCAAACTCGGGTTTAAAAAGATTAGATCATTGCCCGACTAATGAGGTGCCTCTTTGTAAGAGTAGAGGTTGATTAATGAAAGGTGAAAACATAAGAAACATTTAGTTTGGGCCCTGGGTGGTTCATTTCAAAAAGTAAAGTTGGGGATGAATGTGGTAAACGATGGGATGAGCTCGATTATGTCCCAAAACTGGTAACTGTGATCAGGCAGGATGGGATGGGCCAGGGTCATGCCTGAGAGGGTCTTTTTGGGTCATCCCCACACACAAGGCAGTTTAAACCCACTCAACAATCAACCAGAGGGAGAAGGAAATCCATGTGGCACACTCCTGTAACCAAGCTGGGGAGAGGCAATTCATTAAACCACTGTAAACTGATCACTTCCAATATTTGATGAAATTCTTTGGCTCTCTCTTCCCATCTCCCTTTCCCTAAGATCCCTAGAGTTCATCTACACCTGTCCCTGTCTGAGTGATGCATCAACATGTTTATCAATCACGTCCACCTGAAGAAGCCTTTCAATTTGTTCATTTTGAAGTTGTTCATCCCTCCCTGTGGAAAACTGCACTTCATCCTCTTGAGCTGCTAAACACTGCATGCTACTTTTTGTCAAATGTCATTCAAGAACTCCTCTGTGATATTGCTGCCCTCCTCTTTTTACAATAGATCCCATTTTTTTTTTTCAACCACTTCCATTAGCATCCTCTCATTTTTCTCCAGAGGACTAGAGAAAACATCAAATAAGATCAGTTCTTAGACTGATTCTTCAGAAATTCCACATTTGAGTCTCAGAGTTCCTTGCAGTGCAAATCAAAACAAACTTAAAAGCCTCCCAGAAACTACACGGTGAACAAGATTGAAAATGTGTTATTCAGGCCAGCTGAAAGAGATAAGTTTTTGGATACTGAATAGAAAAATATACTTTAAAACTAGTGATATTTTAAACACAGTGACTAGAATTAATCATGATGCTGCAGTGATTATTCAAAGCAGAAAATATTCGAAGCCAGACAATATTTTCTGAATGGCATAAGTTAATTTTAGGCATAAAGCTAAAGCTATGGCTGCTGGATTAAATGATAATAATGATATTTTTCATGTTTTATGATCTATTTAGTGTCACAGACTACCCCAACATATACAAACTTTTAACAAGGTGTCCACACACATTCTCCTCAGCTTTCCTACCTTTATTTTCCACTATCTCTTTGTAGGGTTATCTCCAGCTCAGACTGAATGATTAATTATATATTTGCCCTCTAATATTCCTTTTGATGCCACATTAAGTGCTCTAATGATGTTAATCACATGCTGCTCCACACTCTTGGCCTTTGGGACCATCCTAAGCACACACACCACCAATCCTTTCTTCCTTTTTTTTTTTGGTCATAAAAGTTCTTTTGATAAATCTGGGTAGAACCTGGCAAATCATTTATAGGATCATTTTCAGGAAGGTTATGACTTCACTTTACTTAGAGCTGAACAGGAGCACCACCTTTGATCATTAGATCTTAGGATTTCTGCAAAACATGTACCTGTCCTGTAAAATCAGTAACATCCATAAATCAGAACCCAAAGTAGTGTGAAATTGTACATAATGTCTCACATCCATCACCATTTTTACTATCCTTGCTATTTCCTGACACAGAGCAATATTTTTTAAGAGCTAATGACTTGTTCTGGACCAGAAATCCCATTAGCATAGTTTTCTCTGGTGGGGTTATTTCTTGTGGGGTTTCCCCATTCCCTGTTGAAGAAAGTCAATGTGGCAGTGGTAAAGGTTGGACTGGATGACCTTAAAGGTTTTTTTCCCACCCAAATCATTCAGATTCTCCCAGAGTTATCCTGTTTTTCCAAAGGAGGGTCCATCCTGTGGCATGAAACACGAAAGAGAAACACAGCACAGAAAAAAAATTGGTTCAAATACTGAGAAGTTTGGCTAAAGCAAGATTTTGGCAGCTCTACACCATATTTGCTATTGAGGTGCCAAAAACTCACTCCAGACAGAGCCAGGTACTGAAGCCAACTTGCAGGCAGCAGAAAGTCAACAGCCAGAAAAAAATGAGAGAGATTTCTTTTATAAAGTTCTCGTGCTACTTCACACTTATTTTCTTCTGAACTTTTGAGGTAGGATAGAAGAGGTCACAGACACAGGTGGGCAATCCAGTGCAGGGAGAACTGCAGCAGAAGACAGAATCCTTCTCACTTTCTCTTTATTATGAAATAAAAATGGAGCAATGAATCATCCCAGCACAGACAAATCATCCAAGGCATCTTAAAACAGCCGCTTGAGTGACTGCTGCAATATCACCTGTCAGTCAATAAAAAGAGCTGCAGGGCGTGCTCACAAGCTGATAGAAATGTGCCCAAAGCCAAATGGAGTCATTAAAACACCACAATTTCAGAAGTTCCTCAGCCAAAGCAGTTTTAGCCCCTTTGGAGCAGGTGCAGTGACCTCTGTGTGAGCTGGGGGGGGATGAGGACGATGGATGGGATCAGGGCAGGGGGACAGAGGTGAGGGCAGGAATGACCAAGGATGCAGCTGCACATCACACAAAGCATCTGCAGGGGGGGCCTGGGTCACCCACAGGACACCTCACTCAGAACTTCTGCCAGGTTGACAAAAGTTTTAGGTTGGAAACAGAAAAAAGGAAAAGCCAAGAGTTATTGCCAACACTTCCCAAACTTCCCAGCTCAGAGCAGGCAGACCGTGACACAACATGCAGAGATCTTCCCACAAATGATTCCCAACTTGGAAAAAAAAACAGATTTTCAGAAAAGTCCTGGTGTTCCCATGTAACCACATTCACTTTTTTTTTTTTTTTTTTTTTTCATCCCTGCGAAGACTTCTGTGGAAATAAATCCAGCTACTACCAGGCAGAATAACCTGTGGGTGAATATAAAAGTCCAATATAACAGGAAAGCTTTTTGTTTTCAGAAACACTCCTGGCCTGTATTTGTGGCTGAAAGTACTACACTTCTCTTGATTTCACAACTGAATTCAGATAATTCAGCTATAAATCAGCTATAAATATTTTTGTGTAAAAGTATTTTTTTCAAGAAGGGAACTCCTTTGAGTCTAATCAAAGTTACTACATAATTTTTGGATCTTATTTCCCCATTTTTTCCCTCTTTATCATAATAGCTTTATCCTGTGATCCTAACCTTTTTCCACAACATGTCAGAGCCTTTATTTAGAACCACAGAATTATAAAATCATTAGGTCCAACCTTTAAGACATATTTGTATGTATTCATATATATTTGCATACAAATACAAGGCTTTAACAGGGAATTCACAAATATATAAGTTGTAAAAACTGCAATAATATCCTACAATAATAGTCATAAGAAGGGTAGGAATGTTGGATCTTGAATAATTTTTTTTTGAAACTAAATTTCTTGAACAAATCTTTTTATTCAAAACACAGAAACTAAAGAGAAGAACATCATGGCCCCCTATGTCTAACACATCATTTTTATCCCCCCAAACCACCCCCTGACCCACCAAAACCTCCTCAAACACTCCCAAATCATCCCCAAACCACCTCAAAACCCTCCCAAACACACCTCAAACTCCCCAGACCATTTCTCAAATCCCTCCAAGCACCCCCAAACCCCCAAAATTTCACCTGCAGCCCCCCAAAACATCTCAATCTCCCCAAATCCCCCCAAAACCGATTCAAATCCCCCTAAACCACCTCAAACCCCTCCAAACTCACCTCAAACCCCCCTACATCCCCCCCAAACCACCTCCAGATGCCTCAAATCCACCTCAAAACACCCCAAACCGCCTCAAATAACGGATTAAACGAGTGAGAAAAACACCCCGTTTCCAAAATGAGGTCTCTGATTTTTAAAGACCATGAATTTTGCTGTGGGGTTCCACCCAACATGGCCTTAACCCTAAAATCTGTGAAGGTTCTGCCATCTGTTTCCTGTTGCATCACACAATGAGTCAAACTTCCCCAGTCTGGGGGGGAGGGGGGGGTTTCTTTTTGGCAGATGATGCACAGAAGTGTGAAAATAAAAAAAAAGAAAAAGCCTTTCTGAATAAAATTGTCAACAATTACTGTGACTTGTGCTCTTTTCCAGGGATAAATGATATTTATAATATATGTGTTACGTGATTCGCCATCAAGTATTTATTAATGTTTTGCTGACTAAGAAAGCTTTTGACAGAGTTATCATCTGAGCCCCAGCTGAAGGCAGCACTTCAGAACAGCCCTGAAAAACTGAACACCATAAATAATTTGCAGCAAAATGAACTTTCCATCTTTCCCATCTCTAAATAAGCTGCTGACGGCAGAGCTGCCTGGGAGTCTTTCTCTGGAGCCAAGTGTGGGGCTGGAACCAGAGTCACAGGAGCTGCCAGGAGGGCATCAGGGGGTGCTGACCAACCTCTGGCTGCCTGAGCATCCCTTTCCTCCAAAATATCAGAGAACAGAGCTGAGAACTTGAATTCCTGCACGGATGGAGTTCCCTGCAGCATCTCCATGGGGATCTCGGGTCCTTCCAGGTCAGAATATCCTTTATCAGCTCTCCTGGCCATGGTTTTCCTCCTTTTCTGAACTCATGTGCAAGTGGTTCTGCTACCACAGCGACCACCCAGTTCCAAGGGGTGGTTTCATCCATGCTGAGCAGGCACCTCCATCCCAGCCCCCAGTGTTGCTTCCACCAGCCTTCCTCAATAAAATGGTACCTTTCAGTGGCACCCAAAGGTGCCCCAGCAGTCTCAGAGACCAATGAAAACAAAACAGCTGCACCCAACCTTCCAAATCACCTGTTAAACAAATCCCTTAATAATTTACAATTTTAATTGTGATTCCCTGATTTTTTCAGCCCAAACCAGGCGCTCAGCACCATCCATAGGAAGTGGGTTCTTGTTTATGAGGTGCCTGTTTGCTTTATTCTCTCTTCTGCCCTTCAGGCCTTGTTTCTCCTCTCACCCCTACTCTGTTGGAGTCTCTGTCAGTGCTGGGCAGTTTCTGGAAGTTCCAGTTATCTGGGACTACAGCCAATTTTTTCCCCATTCCTTTTTCTTCATTCCTTGTGACTATTTGCCTTTGTAATAAGGAGAATTCTCAGCACGAAGGGCAGAGTTGTTGATTAGTTTTTAGCTTTGTAATTACTCTGGAAACACAAGGGTGGCTGCCTTGCCCTGAACACTGAAAGCCTTTGATGGAGACCACTTTTAATGGTTTCAACCTCCTGGAGCCACTTCTCCTCTGCAGAGAAAGAATTTATAATCTCTTGCCTGTAATCAGACCAAGCGCAGAGCTGAGAAATGCAGTCCTGATGTGTCAGCTCTGCTTGTGTCAGTCAGAACTCATTAAGCTCACCTGTCATTTAGCACATGATCTAATCCAGCTCTCGTCATTCCACTTCCATCTCTGGAAAGAGCTTCCAGTGGCACATAATGATACCCTGAGACATTGCATTTCAGCCCTTATCAAGCTGCTTAACTGAATGTATCACCCTCAGCTCTGACTGGATCTAAATGGGCATCCACTGAAACTCAGGAGGGTTAAAGTCACCCCCCCCCCCCGGGGCAATTCGGGTCCATGGAATCTTGGAATGGCCTGGGTTGGAAGGGACCTCAAAGCCCAGCCCATCCCACCCTCTGCCATGGGCAGGGACACCACACCTTCCACCAACCCAGGATGCTCCAAGCCCCATCCAACCTGGCCTTGGACACTCTTAGGGATGGGGCAGCCACAGCTTTTTTGGGCAACTTGTGCCAGGGCCTGCCCACCCTCTGGGATTTCTTCCCAATACCCCATCCATCCCTGCCCTCTGGCAGTGGGAAGCCATTCCTTCTTGTCCTGTCCCTCCATCTCTTGTCCCACATCCCTCTCCAGCTCTCCTGGAGCCCCTTCAGGCCCTGGAAGGGGCTCTCAGGTCTCCCTGGATCCTTCTCTTCTCCAGGTGAACCCCCCCAGCTCTCCCAGCCTGGCTCCAGAGCAGAGCACAACAAACAGGCCACATTTTAGCAGGATATGTAGATATAAATGCACATCCCTCCCATCCCAAGACCTGCATGGAACAGCTTGTCCCACAGTGCAGCGATCACCAGTCAATGCCTGAATCTGGGAGCATAATTAAATCACTCCTTTAATTACAAGTGCTCTAGGATTATTTATATATGTATAAAACATCCCTTCAAAGATACTACTCGGGCACACTGTTGAAGGTTCCTTCTCCTTTCAGAAAGGCACTCATTAGTATTTAGAAACAGGTTCCTTCCACCTTTATGGTTGGCCTTAAAATTGATCAAGGGAGGACACAAAAAAATCTGAATTTTATTTTGAAGTAAAAAGGTCTTAGAAGCTCGTATACAAAAGCTATAAAAATCCCTAATTAAAACCCCAGAGACCCCAGAGATCTCTAAAAAGCACTTATCTTCTCAGAAGGTAGAGCTTTGTTCCCAGTGTATCTGTGCTCATAAACTGAAAATAGGTGAGCACACTTTGGGCTGTATAAATTAGTGTCTAATATCCCATGCAACGTGCACAGATACATCTCATTACAAAGGTATTTTTTTTCCCCCCCTATTTAAGAATCATTTCCTGGCTTGCAAAAGAGAATTTTTTAAATGTTAGCTTATTTACAAGTATAAATATTTCCTGGCTGCAAGATGCTTAGTGGTGGCAAAAGATACCAATATTTCTTCCATCTGTTTACTACACTTTTTCCTTGAAACCAAATTAGTGCACTTTCAATAAATAAAGTTACAGGTAAGAAAAGCAAAGGGAAAAAAAAAAAAGAAAAACCTGCTTTAAACAAAGGGGGAAAAAAAAAATCACAGCCTCTTATTTTTTGTGGAGATGCAAATCTCCCTCTACATCACAAGGACTTTTGAACTACATTTCTATGGAAGCTGGTGGGAAGGCAGCTTATTTCTCCTGTGTATTAAAGAGAATAATTTATCTTCCAGAAGGGAAAAAAAAAATTATGAGTGCATATGCAAATATCTTCTCCAAATAAACACATTCTATTAAAATTCCCATTTGTGAATAAGGTAAATGTTGTGTAACTTACAGTCAACAACATTTGTATAAGCAAAATGCAGAATAACATGTTCCAAATGATCATTAGTTTAATTCCATTTTGCCTTTGCTGGGATGGCAGCACAGTGAAATTAAGATATTTTCTCAAATATGTGTATTTTACCATTATTCAGTTTACTGGCACTTCAGGCTACACCAATTTCATCATCTGTTTGTTTCTTCAGAATTTTAGAGAGCAAGAATTAATGCATTTATTTATGTAAAACTTGCCAGTTTCCCTTTCACTACATTCCTTCAAAGGCCACAGATACCAGTTTAAATAGAAAGTGAAAATATGACTTAACTGAGACATTTGGGCAGCACTTTTTAGTTTGTTTGTGTGGTTTTTTGGGGTTTTTTTTGGCTTGTTAGTGTAGAAATGCTGCCTGGCAACTCATCCCCATCCTTGGAGGTTTTCAAGATTCAACCAGACAAGGTCTGACCTGACCTTGTGATGGTTTAAGGAGTGTTCAGGCAGCACAGGGGGGTGGTTGACTCCGAGGTCCCTTCCAATCAGCATTTCCACGTTTTAATTCAGATAACTGTAACGTGATTACCACCAAAAACTAAAAAAAACCCCTGAATTTCTACACTTTGTATTGTAAAGACTAGAATGGTGGGCTTTAACTGCACAATTAAAATGAAGATCCAGTCCCTCCTGACAGAATTCTGGGAATTCTGAGCGAGTTTGGGGGGTTAGATCCCATCAGCAGCCCATCAGCACCGAGCCCACCTCCCCCAAGCAGCTCCACTGAGATTCTCAGAGCCCCAGGCACGGGCTTGTCCCATTCCTAAACTGGGAAGCTGTGTGGCACACAGGCTGGCCTGCAGATGGGAGTGGGAGTTCTGGATCACAGGAGATTGTTTAGACCAGAAAATTATTAGCAGAAAACTTGTAGCAACAGCAGGTTTCCCTGGTTTTGCCTAATTTACTTTCCGAGCCGCAGACCGGCTACATTTATATTTCTGGGCTGGGGAAAAAAGGTCAAGTTTAAGATCTGTGTTGACTGTGCAATATTATTTCAGCATTCCCCTTGATAATATCTGCTGGAACTGTTTGTTCAGAGAGGAGCCATCATGAATATACAGGAGCAGATCTGAGGTGAATATGCAATCGCTGCCACTCGTGAGGCAGAATTTTAAGTGCCGGTACAGGTGAACGAGCTGCAGGTACAACCAGTCCTACACACAGGGCTTGCTAAGCCTGATGACAGTGGCTTGCAGGATTAAAAATAGGGATATTTAGGAGGTGAGGCTGGTTTGTGTCATTTCATGCAATCCTAATTAAACAGCAATCCTTGAGGCGAGTCACGATAGGTGAAAAAAGCTGAAGCTTTCCACAGGCCACTCATAATGAATTCAGAAGTCCAGAGAGTTAGAAAAGTGATGCCAAAACCAAAAAATAAACTGGATTAAATACTGCAGATCCACCCATTACTTCCCCTGTAATCACACAGGTATGAAATTGTCATTTACATACAATAATTAACCTTTAAACTATAAATTATAGAGCAGACTGAATCCTCATTCTGTGCATTACTTTTTCACATAACACCAAAAGTGACACTTTAAACGATTTAGTTTTTCACATAACACTAAAAGTAAAATTTTAGGCAATAAATAGTAGGAAAGTTCCTTTTTAACTCCTGTTTCCAGCTGGATAAAAGTTCTAATACCCTTTGGTAAGTCCTTGCTTTTGCCACCACAGGAGGCTGTAGCACTTCCATCCCTCAAGAAGTGAGACAGCACCAGGATTATTAACAGCTTTCCTTCAGCCAAATTTCCAAATTGTCACAGAACTTACTGTTATTTTGCATGAAATCTAAAGTAAGTGAGCCATGCACTTTTTAAGATGCTCAAAATCCAATTTTACACTTGTCTTAATCACTTCAAATCAGTTCATCACACGTACAAACCGCCATCTGCTCACCCATTTATCAAATTTCCAAACAGAAACTCACTTTGCTGCTTCTGTGCAGACACAGCGTGTCCTGGGTGCAAGAGATTCCCACAGAACTCCACCTTATCCAGAGGAACCAAATGCTGGGATGCACTGGGAGGTCTCAGCTCAAACCCATCACAAACAGCAGTGACGTGTCCAAGGTGGCTTCACAAACGATGGGGACAAACAAGGGTGACAGGGAATTCATATCCCACATTCTAGTGACACAACAGTCTCTATAAACCACCCCAACTTCTATTAATACAAGATTTTATTTTTTTTTCTTCTGTCATAATCATGAAATGACTGGCACTAAAATCCAGGTGAAGTTCCCTCCTCTCTTAAGTGTCAATAAACACACACTGAAATTAGAGAAGCAACATCAGGCCACATGTTCAGGGCATAAGAAAGCAACACCAGGCAAGCATTTCTGCTAAATCACCCCAAATCCATGCATTTATGACCGTCTGATTTCTAGGAATGGGAGAGTTTCAAAACCTGTATGTAGGTTTTGAAATGGTAGGAGATCACAACCTTATTCATCAGGTAGAAATTCTTAAATACCTCTTTTTGAAAAAAGATAAGCCGTGCATTGCTGTTAAAATAAATTTATTTACACACTCGTGGTCTATCTGCAGTAGAGGAAAGGAAAGCAACAGGCTGATTTAACTTCTCTAACTACTTTCTTAAGAGATATTAAGACATTAAAATGTCATTTATATTTTCATAACATCTGAATTCGAGTGTTGTCGTCAATTATAAATCCACTTACCTTTTCCAAGTGAGTTTCTGGTTCAGGATCAGGAAATTATCTCCTTCCATGGCAGAAATCTGGAACAATGATGGGAAAAAAATGGATTTCAGTATCCTGTTCACTGTAAGCATATTTAGATTACTCAAATTAGGCACTGAACAGAAAATTAAGAAAGAAAACTAAGATTTTTTTTACCAAGCACAAAGTAATAGATTAATGTACATTTGGACTGTGGTTTAAATTTTTTAATGATTTTGCCAAAAATCATTTTGCAATGATTTTTTTCATCCCATCTGATGGGATGAAACAAGTGCTTTTCCAGTTACACTTGTGAGGATTCACATCTCTGCATCCCTGCTAATCCTGTTTCCTAAAATAATACTGTGATTAAGCTTCTACTTCTTTTTTTCCATCCCCAGTTTTCTTTGGATTCCAGGTACCAAACTAAAATTATTGACTAAAATGCGATCCCACCTAAAAATGACCAGTTTATCCCTCTGTTATTATTTATCAGCGTTGCACCCCTCTCACCTCCCCTATATTTTACAGTAAATTCACCACTTTAGTGTTCCCTCCTGGCTCCTGGGAGTTTTTCCTGAGCTATTTTTCCCAGTTTAAAAACTGGGAAGTGTGAGGACAAAAATACAGCAATGATTCGAGATGCTGATGTCATTAACTGGATTAGGAGTACAGTGGTGTAACAATTCAAATAATTCTACCTTAAAGAAGGCCAAAGCTAAAAATAAACATGACCAGCTGCTGAAGGGCAAAGTTGGCTTCAATTTACCCCAAATATGGGTAAATAGCCCAGAAATCCATGAAGAATTTCCCTGAGTTCTATGATCAAACCTTTCCTATTTGCTCCTTGTGCCATAAAACCACTGTGCTAAAGAATCCACCTGCTAAGCTATATAGAAAGTGCCAAAATATATAGAAAATGTATTGAAATTAAGCAATTTAACAAAAGAAAATGATGCAGAAGGTCAGAAAACACCCAGTACAACATGGTCAGTGAGGGAACCCAGAAACCTTTGCTTTGGGGTGCTCTGGGGCTGGGCAGGGCCAGAAAAGAACATTTCTGCTTTGATTATTCTCCTTAAATCCTTTACACTTTTAGGAAACATTCTGAACACCTGTAAGTGGTTTTTTACTCTATGAAAAGCCATAACTAAGGAATTTAAAACACTTTTTTAAGGAAGCAGCAAGCTCATAATGTGACACATCTCTGCTGGCCCCCCTCCTTTTTTTTTTTTTTTTTTTTTTTTTTTTTTTTGGTGAATAGATATTTTTAGTTCAGAATTCTGTCTTTAATATCTTTGATACCTTTACAGAGGAGTGAGGGACTGACCTTTCAGAATGTGTTTTCCAGAAGGTAAAACTCAGCAAAGCTACCTGGACCTCTTCATTCTTCATTTAGCAATGAGTAATTACAGCACAGGCACGTGAACCACACAGACGTGGGGGATAAAGGCAAAGAAAGGCCCTCCAGTTACTGTAAAATGGCTCACAAAGAAAAAAGATAATTGATGGTACATCTCACATGAAAACCAGTTAATGGGCATAATGAATTTAATTTGGGAAAACCTGAATTGTAACATATTGCCACAGCTCAAAGAAGTCCCCGTGCAGATGATCTGCCACCCAGCAACAAGACTCGAAGCCAGAGATTCTCTCTTGCAGGAACCCCATTAATGCCCTGCTGAAACAAATCTGGATTTCATTCCAGCTCGGTGGGGAAGTGCTGTCTGCTCTCCTCTTTACTGCCACGCCATAAAACCCCAGGAATTAGATTTAGGAGCAGCCACCTGCTTTCACAACACACTGCCAACACCTGATACTTTTTATTATCCTTTTTTTTTTTAAGCTTATTATTGTTGCAGATACAAACTTTGGTGCTTTGTTGATCGACAAAGAGGAGGAACAGGCAAAACCTGACCTGTGTTTTTCTTCAACTCCATGACAATCCTCGTTCCATCCTCCCAAAAAAACCACTTTTCTAGTTATCAATCCTCTTACTATTCAGTCAGGGAAGAACAAAGATGCTACAAAGGGATGATGTCCCAAATTTTGATTAGCACAAGGGAGCAATGCAGAAGGATTCAGAGAGGGCTTTGAAAATTCCTGTTTATTCCATGGGCTTCTCTGCCACACTTAGTGCTGTCCCATGGATCTCTCCCTACTGCTGTCTGTGCCATTATCATTCCCAACTTCCCTACCCTCCAACAGATCAGAAGAAGCGGGTGAAAGCCATTGCAGTCGTGCTTTTGTTTAAAAACACATAAACAAGAATGTAATTATCCCCAAAAAGGAGGTTTTTAGCATGAAACAAGCTGGTAGATGAAAACCGGAAGTCAACACCTAAGATCGTGGAGCTTTTGTAGCATGATAAGAGGACTAAAATTAAATTTGCTTAGGAAACTTCCCTGAATCTGAAACACTTCTGCTATGCCTGTCATTACTATTACAAAATAATAATAATAACAGTCATCACATGTGCAAGTTGATTATATTGAGATTAGAGACATAACCTGGGAATTAAGGTTTAATAACTGAAAGCATTGGTATGTCTGATTATTTGGAAGCTTTCACCCACCCTGCAGCTCAGGGCTCCAAAGCAGAATCTCCTCCACAAGTGCCAAGACTTTTGGGGACTTTCTCTCTGCATTGTCAGAAAATTGCTGAGCAGCAAAACTCCACAAGGAAACGCTGAAGATTTTCAGGATAAGTCAAAGCTAAATAAACAGTAACCAGAGGTACCACCAGAAGTAGGACATCTTACACTTTCAAGCACTGAAAGGGCATCAGCACAGGAATATGAGAGATGGAAGTTTAAAGAATAACTATGCTTTGTTTTGGAGAGTAGCACTGGGTAAATCATGCCTTAATCCCTCTCCCCAATCCCACTTAATTACAGCTTTGTCCCAGAAAAAAATAGGTAAAAAAGAGAGTGAAGAGTGATGCAAACACAGAGTCTGAGAAGCATCTTAAAAACGAGCTGCTGAATTTCGCAGAATCACAGAATGGTTTGGTTTAGTTTGGTTTGGTTTGGAAGGGACCTAAAATATCATCGAGTTCCAACCTCCCCACCATGATTTAAGGGATTAAAATTTCCTCCCTCACAAAAGCCAGAAAGGCAATAGCAGCCCAGCCAAGCTCTGTTTGGGATGTCTTACTCCAGAAATCATTGTTCTACTCAGAGCTGTTCCTTGCCTTTGGCTGGCCCTGTTCCTCACACCCATTAATCCCCAAATATCTCAAACATTCATCTCAGCCCAGCCATTTATGCCAAATCTCTGGCCACTGCAAAGGAGCTCCCAGATGTTCATCTTTCTAGTCAGGCCCTGCAGCCAGAAAGTTCCCACCAACATCCTTCTGCCCAGGACATCCCCAGCTCGCTCCCGTGGAGCCTGTGAGGCACAAATCCTAATGGATTGTTTGATCAAGGCTAGAAAGAAATGAAGAAACGTGATCCCACCTGCTCCTACTTCATTTAACAGGGCTGGCACCTGAACTGTCTTTCACTGACCGCCTTTCACATCCCAAATGGGATCCAGGGGTAAACATTTTCTAGCAGTTGAACTTCAGGCTTTTTCCTCAGAGTCGACAGGAGTGGGAAATGAATTTACAGAGAAATGAGCCCATCTCTGGTGGGTCCCCACAGCATTCAAACTCAGTGGACCCAAACTCATTCAAAATCAAAGTCAGTGCAGCTCAGTGGACTCTCCTTTCAGGAAACATTTTATTATCTTATTATTTTGGGAAGATACAGCAAGAGGAAGAGAAATGTCAACATTATTGCCCACAGCACAGATTTCTCTACTCCTTCACCTCAAATCTGAAGCATTTGGTAACTTTTGTCAGACTGTCTGAAGGCTTCTAAGGGGAGATAAAGCTACTTTCCTATTCAAGGGAAGCAAAAAACCACTGGAACTCATTCCATGACCAGTTTCCCCCTTCTTTTAAATGAAGGGGGAATTTGTACTGAAAGAAGGCTGTAAAACGTTGACTACAAAACAACAAACAAATGGTTTGGCTTGGATGTGAAACTCTTTCAACACTTTCTACTGGAATAAAAAGCTGTGATTCTACCATGGTTACCTCCACTCTTATTCCTATTGAATTAAAATCTGGCTCAGAGTTGCAAATCCTATTTTTGCAGGCAGGCAGAATTCATGCAAACAAAACCGAAATGATAATTGAGAGAGAGTTTTTGAACAACTGCTGTGTTTGTCCCAGTCAATGCCCCTCTGTGGTTCCAATTCTGCCTGTCAAAAGGAAGGATTATTTCCCGAACTTCAGATGACGCTGAATGTGAACGCTCACATGGGCACAGACACAGAGCATCCCTCACCAGGAATTGTTACTCTTTATTACACACTATGCAGAGTCAAAATTCGATTCTAAAAATATTCCTTACTAAAGCACAGACTGGCTTGCATGAGCCACACAAAATGCTGGTAGACAGCAGCAAGGGCTGCTCCCCCCCCCCCCCAAACCATTCTCCCTCTGTGTGTGTCAGATGTAAAGACAAGCAAAGTCTCCTTTTAAACTCAGAATTGTGAATGTTATTCCACAAAATTTCATGGGAATTGACATTAATATTGTCAGTTTGCTGGTAGCATATACAGGGTGTACACTGTGGATGCTGCTGGGCCAGCTTCATCCTTCCCTCTGCAAGAACATTTCAACAGTGATGTCTAATTAGCCCACAGAATTTTACTTGTTCTAAAATTAGAGGGGAATCCATGACAGATCTAGTTTAGCTTCCTAAAATCACATCAACCAAGCTTTGTTCTACCTGTTTACTAACTTCTGTAATTTTTAAGGCTCAGGATCCAGGAACTGCTCAGTGGAGCCTCCCAGTATCCGCCATTCCAGGTCCAACTCTTTATCAGTTCAGAGGAATGTGATAAAGTAAAATAAACTGCCAAAACACCATCACTGTCTTCTTGACAGTGTCCATCCCATCTCTGTGGTGGAGAATTTAAATCAGTGAATCTGTGGTTAGCAAGTTGCCAGCAACCTCAGGAAAAATGAGAAAAGGAAATAAAAAATAAAATGTAGCTGCCCAAATGGAGTCACTCTCTGAATCTGGTCTTGTACTGCTTTCAATGTGTTTCTCTTTATGTCTGCAATGATTCATCCTGGTGGGGATGCTGCTGCCAAAAGACTGCTGGCTGCCAAATAGTTGGAGTATTATTTTATTTTGTTCCTGGTATATATATTTTTAAATCAGCTGACCATCATCTTTGTGTTTTAACTCTCCTTTCAGAACAACAGGCAGGAGAGGTGATATTTCAGTCTCTCTAAACAAAGCCCTGAATGAACCCAGAGATCTTTTTCTTTCAATAAATCTGGAGAAATCCCGATGCAATAAAAAGATGAGAGAACCAAGCACTGACCCACAAGGTTTTCTTCGCTGCCTGCAAGTCCTTTGGTGGGGCAGCTACTGCCCACAGATGGTGCCTTTGGGTGGGATCACCTGCTATTGTCATTTGTCACTCATTTTCCATCCTTGCCACATTCCCACTGTCCCTCTCCCACATATGGAAGGAAACTGAGCTTTATCCTGGGCTTACATGATGTATTTAAATGTCTTATTTAGGTAAAAAGCCACACACATCTCCCTTCAAAGGTGAATTTAGCTCACAGCATGAAGGTCAGTACTGTGAAAACGTTCTTGATAGTTAGAAGGGGAAGAAAAGGAGTTTCCAGGTGGCACAGCCAGGCTGAGCTTCTGTGGCCACAGCCACGGAGGGGAAGGATGTTGGGAGGTGCTTCTGAGGAAGGAGCTGCTGCAAGAACAAAGAGCACTAGTCCTGGCAAAAATCTCTCTGTCCTAACTGAGCTGTTACTTGCAAAGTCGTTTTTATATAATTGCAGAATATTGGAGTTTTGCTGATCATAAAAAGCAGGGTTAGTATTCCGGGCTTGCAGGATTCTGTATCCTGAGAAGGCAGTTTTTATCTCCACCAGCTTTATCAGAGATGCCAAGCCAGAGCTCCTGAAAAAGCCTAACAGGGTGTTTTCTGTGCTTTGCCTCAGTCACAGGGATGTGCAAACAGGAGGGGAAAAGGAGCCCAGCAGCACAAATTGGACTTCTGAAGTCTCAGAATACTGACAGAGCTCTGAGCTGGTTCCTAAGGTATCTACACAACTCCATCCACCTCTGAGCTGAAAGTTGGGGGATAAACCAATAAAAGCTGAAGTATTCTTGAAGGCTGATTGCAAGTCTGAGGCAGAAAGTGAGTTTCCAGGAGGCTGGGAATGTGTAAACCTCCGATATCACGCAGTGGGAAAAGTCTATATTCTTTTGAAAAAGAAAAAAAAAAAAACAAAACAAAACAAAAACACAAACAAAAAAAACCCCAGGAACTTTTCCAGCCTGAAATAAAGTTTCATTTTTCAGCTAAGAAATAAAGGCACAGTTTCACCCCAGTAAGCCTTCAGAGAGTAACCACAGAAGGAAAATGTATTTAGGCATTTTATATCTCAACAAATTGCAAACAATTAAACAGGCACCCACAAACTACAGGCACTTTGTAATTCAACGTGCTCTAAAGTCTTCGGGAGACGGGATCATTATTCAGTAAAATAATGGGCCCAGGAGTGGTAAATATGCATTCAGACAAAGAAGCAAGTTATGTTTTGAGTTATTTCTTAAGAGCAGCAGTGCTCCTGAAAGCCATCAGATCTTTCTGTGATTAGATGGAAACATCCCAGCAGGCAACCCAGAGGCATAAGAGATGTGAAATCGCAATTAAACAAAAGCAGAAAGAAAGGGAGAGATTGTGTCAAGCAGATAACACAGAGCCAAATAAAACACAGGAGCTAATGCAGCACCTTTGAAATCCAGGGAATGTGTGGTGATAAGATTCGGGCAGAAAAACCTGGGAAATCTCTCATAAAAAGTAATATCTGAGCCATTTATCTCCCAATCAAGGACGGCAAAAATCTTTTGCTCCGCTTGGAGACAAAAAGCATTAGCTGAGGTCTCTAAGAGCTGCTTAGCTGGAAACCTGACCAGCCTGAAGAGGCTGTTAAGCCAAGATTACAGTAAGCCAGGTTTCAAACTGTGTGGAATCATAGGAGGCAATCAAAGCATCTCAACAGAAAGAAACTCCACAGAGATCCTTGCGGGAACGGGGAGTTCAGAGGGAAGGAGCAGGATCTGCCCCGTGGCCATGAAAGAAACCATCGATTCCCAAACATCTGCTCCAGCTCAAACAAACATTCTGCTACCAGAGCCCAGATCCAGCTCATAACATTCCTGGTTTTTTTACTGGGAGACTGAATCCCGTGGAGTAGCAGCAGATCTGGTTGGAACCTTGATGGCAGCAGTGCCTGTGGCTCTGCTCAGCCCGGGGCCACCAAAGTCAGCTCTGGGAGGTGTTCTGTTCCTGATTTGTGTAATATTAAAACATTATCACCCACCATCATCAGTATGACAGTTTTAAAGCTGGTCCTTGCACTGGGAAAGAAATTCAGCTCTTCAGCTCACCCCTCTCACCACAGGATTCAGAGATAACTTCCCATTTACTCCAACAAAACCACAAGCAGCTCAGTATATCAGAATAATATCAGTTAATCAGAATCCAGAGGAAAATCTAGCCAGGAGAATGAAACGTGAAATCATAGAGCACAACAAATCTTTCAGGAGAAATTATAGTGCAGGAAAAATAGCAGAATGATGGTATTGAACACAAGCTTTTATTTTAAACTGTAAATAACAATGTTTGTCTTGGGATTGGTTTTCAATTACAAGCCCAGTCCGGTCGGATGGTTTGTTATGTATTTAGCCTTCAGTATAAATTGTAGGGAATTACAGGTTGGATTAAATGAAGAATTTGATAAAGCTCAGCACTGCCAGGCACTCCACCAGTCCTGAACCTCCAATAACAAAAAATCAAATTAAAAAGCTGTAGCTACACTGTGATTAACACCCAAATGTAACTTTTTGGCTCTTGGAGATAATCTTAATGCTGAAATAGTTAATTAACTTAAGCAGCAATTTAAATCAACTTAAGCTGCATTTTAAATCAGCTAGACCAAGTATTAAAATGGACAGTAAATGTAAGAACTGCTGTGAAACACTCTACAAGTGGACCATCACAGTGCACTGCATAATGGAGTCATAACTTACCACTTACAGCAAATCCTGATGCACCTACAAAGAAATTTGTGCCTCAAAGTCCTAATTTATTTTTATTATCCAGTAACAATACAGCCTTTCTCATTAATAGCAACTTTTCCTATTTTTTTTTTTAGTGGGTAATAGGGAGGACTTTGTTATTTTTACATATGCAATGAGCGCTATGAGTTTCCTCCCTGACATTTAACACAGCCTCTTTATCAGTTTAATGCCTTTTTCTACTTACACTTCCAGCAATGCTTGTTTGGCTTTTCCACCACGGGGCTCAGGATGATGTATAACACCCCACTTCAAGGGAAACACCGTAGCTTTACACAAGTGCCATGTTTTTAATTCCCTCCTTCCTACTATCTCCATTCTATGCAGAATGGGAAATTATTTATATGCACAAGATATGCTTTGTTACCTGTTCTTTCTGCCCTTGAGCCTCTCTGGAGGAATTTGAGGTGAAATATCTCCATCTCCAGGTTTTTTCTGCTGCCCTCTTCCCACAAATTCCTACCAGGTTTTGGGGTGATTGTTTCGTGTCAATGCTTCAGATTGTTGTTATTTCACCTGAGCAGCTTAATGCTGAAGTTTATTTTACCCCCACGTGTATATGGATCATATTTTGCCAATATCTATAAATGGTTATTAATTTCTTTCCTTTCCCATGCTGCTCTTTTTTTTTAATGCAGCACTTCATGCACAGCCTCCTTTACAGAAAACAACAAACAAGGAACATTCTGGAGCAAAAATTCCTGACATCAAATGATCACTCACCACTCTGAAATCTGATCTTGTGTGAAAATTGTTTCTTACCCCAGTATTAGCAGTAGTTGAGGATACCAACATCCTACTAATGCCCAAAAGTCAGCATACTGAGGTAAATAAAATGTTATTATCCCTTAACACTCACAGATATTGGTTATTTTAAAGGAATGGTGGCTCTCTAATTATATTTTTGCCAACCTGGGCATGGATTTTCTGAGGAAAAAACCCCACAAATACATATTTTTATATATATATATATATATGTTTCACGTGCACCAATTTAGAAGCACTGCAGTTTGAGCCAGTTGTGCACTGACAGAAGGATGTGCTTCCCTACTAAAAGTTCCAAGATACACTGCAAAGTGTCACTTCTGTGCCAGCCTGGCTTTAGTGTTAAGCAGCAATTAGCAGGTTTCACTGCAGAAATCAAATATTTTATGTCCCTTTTTTGGGGAAAAAAAAAATCAAAATGTGGATTTCAAATAAATCCTCAAGTCTCATGCAAATCACCTGAGTTTCATTTTTACCCCCATAGCTTGTCTTGCCTACCTGCCTCTCTCAGAACTAAACTTCCAGGAGGAAATCCATGTTTCTCCTGCTGCCTTTTGCTCCAGCTCACAGCAAGAACTCACCTACATTCTGCTCTTCTTGTATCTGAAGAAAAACCTATCAGACTCCTCACATCTTAATTGCTCAAAATTCATCTTCTCTCGCCCTTAAAAGATGTTGATAGTCTGAATCTCCTCGGATTTCAAAGAAACAGGAGTAATTTCCACTGCATTTAGTAATTTTTACATTCCCTGACCTTTACCCACTCCTGGGGAAACCAACAGAAGAAATAATCACTTGGCTGGCTTTGAAAAATGAAGGGCTCAGCTGAAGTATCAAAAAATTCCTGGAAGGGGCTGGATTTTCTGAGCGTTCAGCCACTTTTTGTCTTTCCCTGCCCACTCAGCCTCGGGTGCAGCTCCTGCTCATCTCCCCCCCTCCACAACCAGGAGGGAAATGGGGATGGAGAGCCCTGAGGGGGACCTGGAGCAGGATGAGGCAGAGGAAGGAGCCCTCACAGGACAATGAAAGCCGTGAATACAAGTGTTGGGATTGACAGCACAAGCCCCGTCACCACATCCATGGAACAAACACACCAAGGTTTGTGCTCATCACACACTCAATCTCTCCAGTCCGTCAAAATGACAGACAGCACAATCAAAATAAGAGGAATGTGTCGCATTTGAGCACTGGGTAATCACAGGGTTTGGTTTCTGAGAGCACTGAAAGGGAGAAGGGAACGACTGAGGTGGGAGCGAAGCAAGACTCAAATCCACACACGGCACCTTCACCCTAAAATGCAGGAGAAACACGAGTGTGCTGACCCAGCAGGTGGGGTATAAATCCCCAATTATCCTCGTTCATTTGCAGTGAGAATCACTGCAAACACGAAAACATTCACTAGTCCTTGGGGTTTCTCAAAGCATTCAGAGGGCAGCTAAAAAAGTTTGGGGAGAGAGATGATTTGGGTCAAAGAGTCCAATCCATCTGGCCAAAACACAAAAGAAGGGAAGGGGTGATTTTTGCTCAGCCTTCAGTGATGAGGAGCTCAGATTACTGCAATGTTCCAAGGACTACCTGCATATTTAAAGAAGGAACATTTTAGGCACTGCACCAGAGTTGCATGAAACTTAGAGCAGATATTTGCTATCAATTTTCCTTACAAGCTGAGCTCAATTCTGCCTCCTCTTAAAAGCCACACTAGCTCAGCTTTTAGTTAGGATTTTCAGAGGGTAAGAAGTACAGTGACAGTCCAAACCTTCCTTTTCCTGGAAAAAAAAAAAAAAAAAAGCCAGATGCTTTAGCTGTTGACAGTAAAAAAAAAAACCCTGAAAAATAATCCAGCACATAAAAGAAAGGATGTACTGATGGCTTTGTCCATTTGTATGCAAAATATGGCTGGAACATCTTTTTCCCTTTTTCCAGTGTCCTTAGGCTTAGTGTTTCTAAAACCCCATGTTCAATGACGAATTTAAAATGAAGAAACATGGAAAGAAAATGGATAGATAGAGGAAATCCAAACCTGCACCCAGCTGTGAGATAAGAGATTATAATAAAGAAACCCACATGCTAAGCTCTTTGGCTCTCTTCATTTGTGGCAAGAAGCAGCTGGGAAGGAAGGAAAGCAGGACTACCCTGACACTCATCCAAGGATGGATTTGCCCTGAAACCTGTGAAAGAATTAATACCAGGATAACTGATGGAGTAATAATGTCACTGGACACCAGATTCCTTATTTGGCTTGCCAGGCAGTAAGGGGGATACAGTTTTGCTACCAGGCAGGACCAGCAAGGACTGACTGTCCTTGGATGTCTTTGTTTCAACTTCAAACCCTCATGGATCAAGCTCCAAGCAGACAGATCAAAAGAGCCAAATGAGCTGTAAATTCCCTCAACTTCCCGGTGAAAGTGGGATTTTTTTCTCTGCCTGAGAAGCCCAGGGAAACTTTGCTGCTCCCCACCCTCCTCCTCCAGGCGCCCTCCTGTTCTGTCCATGGGATTAGAACTTCTGAGGAAGTCACAGCCTGAGTTCCTGAGGATTGTAATCAGTTCTAATCCTCAGACTTGCTGAGGATTTATCCCCATTGCCACTATCCTTTCTCTGCTCTCTCTTTTCTTTCCTTTAAACCTCTACAGAAAATAAACCAGTTGGAAAGCAGCTCCATTTTAGGACTACAAAGCATTTCATGCCCCTTTGACACAACGTTCTTAACGCTCACCCTGAAACTCCTGCAAACTGTTGCAAGTCCTAAGAAATGGAAAAGAAGCAAAAAAATGTATCTGAGAGACCAAATAATGTGATAGACTAATGGGTAAGAGGAGCAGCTTGCTTTTAGATACAAAAGGTCCTTGAAGCTTGAAATGAAAGCCCTACTCCACTCTGTTTATGCCCATGGGCAAGTGCTCCGATAAAGAAGTGAGATCAGTAACAACTGTAAAGTACTTCAGCTGATCACATCTGAAAGAGAAGATTCACTTAAGAATTTAGTGTAAATAAAGAGAAGAGAAGCTTGCAGTCCTCTTCTGCTCCTCACAGGGCCCCTAGAAGGATTCACTTCTGGGTTTGTTGTTGCTCTAAGGGTGCTGGCAATGAGAATGACCACAATGACACAGTGCAGGCAGGAATAATTCCCACTGCTGTTACTGGGAAAGCAAAAAAAATTAAAGGAAAAAAACAAGGCACCCAAAAGGCACAGAGGTAGGAATGGAAACCAGCAGCCTGCTTTTATCCATAGAATGGCCTGGGTTGGAAGGGACCTCAAAGCCCATCCAGTCTCATTCCCTGCCATGGGCAGGGACACTTTCCACTAGCCCAGGTTGCTCCAACCTGGCCTTGGACACTTCCAGGGCTGGGGCAGCCACAGCTTCTCTGGGCAAGCTGTGCCAGGGCCTGCCCACCCTCCCAGCAAAGAACTTCCCCCCAATATCCAACCCAAACCTGCTCTCTGGCAGTGGGAAGCCATTCCCCCTTGTCCTGTCCCTCCATCCCTTGTCAATAGTCTCTCTCCATCTTTCTTGTAGCTCCTTCAGGTACTGGGAAGCCACAGTCAGGTCACCCCAAAGTTTCTCTTCTCCAGGCTGAACAACCCCAACTCTCCCAGCCTTTCCTCCCAGCAGAGCTGCTCCATCCCCCTGATCATCTTGGTCAGCTTTGTGAGAACCACCAACCACAGTATTTTCTCAGGTGCTGAAGTTTGTGGTCTCTCAATAACCTCAAATCCCAGAATCACACAACAGCCTGAGTTGGAAGAGACCCACACTGCCTTTCTACTCTTACGTGGGTGAATGTTCCAATCCATGTGCCAGGAACATGTGTGGAAAACTGGTGGCAGTGAACACACCCAAATTCCTGCTGTCCCTCTCTGTTATCACATCTCACAAGCAAGAACATCCCAAGCATCCACTCTTCGGAGGGAATTTGACATTCCTGGCCACTCCCCTGCTGCAGACACCTCAAACACCTCATTTTAAAGACTATTTGGCAGCTGATCAGATCAAAGTTGTCACTACATCCCTATTCCTCCCTTTAATTTCTTTTTTTTTTTTCCCCCCTCTTCCCATCAAAATAGTTTTCCAATTTCTGCATAGAATATTCCCTGACATTTGTTACTGACCCTGTTGGAGGTGTGGAAGTGAGAACATCCCAGACACAGAGATAAAAAGAGAAATGCTGCTGTGAGGACACAGTTAAAAATCCCAATTCTTCTTAATGACATCCTCTCTATCTCACTCTAAAAATACTTTTCCATCATAGCATAATAAAACCATGAACACTTTTTTTGCTTGTTTGTTGTTTTCTTGTTTGTTTGTTTCGGTTTGGTTTTTTTTAATGCATTAGCCATTTTTTTTTTCAATTTCAAAATCTTATTTTGTATAGATAATAAAACTTAAGTGCTGTTACATTAAAATTTCGGGTCACATTCCCAGCCCCATACCTTCCTGTATTAGGAGGGAGGAGATAAAGTTTTAATCTTCTATTTTTAATGAAGATTAAGGAACAAGTTCTGCTTGGCTTGCCGTGGCTTACCATACATTTTAATGTATATTGATTGGTATAAATGTCTCATTTAGAGCATATTTTTGTTAGCATTAATGGGCCTTGGACAGGTAAGATTATTCCTCCTGTACCACAGCCAGTCTCTTTGGTCAGAGTTGAAGAACACATTGCTTTGTTCTGAGATGAGGAAGGAAGACAAAGAGACAAAGCCTTAAAATTACTTCTTAACCCCCTGTTGTCATCATACAAATAATACAAGAACAACACAATGTGTTTACAAAAAATTCCAGACACTTCCTGGGCTGCTGTTTCTGGTCCCTACTGCTGCCTGTTCAGATATTAAATATCCCACACGTGGAATTCTAAGCTATGTGAATATTTGATCTCTGGTGTACTCCAAATAAATAACCTAGAAACTTGTAGTAAGTTAAATCACATCTTTTTCTTGCAGGTCAATGACTAAAGCAAAAAAAATCAAAACAGCTAATCCAGATCAAACCATCTGCCTCTGGATGCCATCGCAGATATTTTGCTACTTTCTTTTTCTTCTCTTGAGCCACCATTTCTTAATTAGTGGTGTCAAATAAATACATTTCAACAATGACTTAATAAAGTTACACATCCTATCACAGATTTAACCTTCCAGTAGATTAATACTTTTGAAAACTGTGATTGATATTTCTCCAGTATTTATTGCCACGAAAGCTGAAGGTGCTCCTTGCTGACCAAGAAGTATCTTGATCTTTCATTTCAGACTGACAGGGAAACAAAAGCTGAGATATCCTACAAATTATGGGAATGCCACCTAAACCCCCTTTTTCTTTCTACAGGGGAGAAAACCCAGAAAGATTAGCCTGAACTTCTCTGGGGATTTTGCCAGTCACCAAAAACAAACAAACAAACAAACAAACAACCAAACCAAACAAAAAAAAACAACCAAAAAAAACCCCAAAACAAAACCTAAAAAACAAACCAAAGCAAAAGAAAAACAAACAAACAAACTGGGTCAAACCTTGTTTTCAAACCTACCAGAAAGATTCAAAACCACTAATGCTGCAGCAAATACATCCTGAACCATCAACTCTCTGTGCCTGTGACCACAGTGAAACCATTTGAAGGACAAATTGTCCGTTTGCAACTTGATCCATGCTTTTTGTTTCGCTTTTCGCCCATGCAATACGATTACAAATCAATTATGCCCTTTTTCTAGACCTCACTCCTTTTCAAAATGGACATCATGTGTTTAATGACCACCTCCTGAAAGGCACCTTTATGTGTTTTATAACAATAAATGCACAACAAGACCACAGGGTGTGGAAGTGCAAATGGAGGACAACCCTTTCATCCAACATTCTGGAAAGAAGAGAGAAAATCAGGGAATCTGAGATGTGGCAACACCGGAATCTTCCATGCACAGAGAAGTCAAAATTAGAGCAGTAATGAGAACAGAGGCTTTGGAAATTATTCATCTGCAATGAGAAAGATAGCAAAGAAACTTAACTGAATGTCATCATAAATAAGTTTAAGGAGGACTTTTCTTAAGTCTACGAACTTGTCACACAACTGGAGGTTTCTCTGGTTATAACAGGAGACACCTCAGCCCTTCCTCATTTCCCTGTTCAGCTGTGCAGATCCTGCCATCAAAGGCTTGAAAAATACATATTAAACTGACCACAGGCTTCAGGTTCTCATTTTCAGCCTATGATTTTTAACTGGTGTCTTTCAGATAAAAAGTAATTTGTTAAAAGAGGTGCAAAAACCTGCTGGTGATGGGTGGAGTTTGTCTGCTGAGCCATGGAAAAGCTGCAACGTTATTTTAATATATTTACTGCAAGGAGCAAAGGTGTAGAAAACTTTTGCCCCTCTGTCAACACAAAACCATTTCACAGACTGATAGTTCATGGTGTATAAGTGTGGTTGCCACCCAGAGAGCCAAAGGATGCAAAGGAAAACAAGGCTTTTGGGAAATCCAGCCTTTCAATCACAGGAAAGCATGAAGATGTTGTTGGCCCTCTCCAGGGAAACTGTGACAAATCATTCATTTTGTGGGTGGAACAAACAAATTTCTCATTTTTAATCCTTGGTGACACAAACACAAGAAATGGTCACAGGTATAAAGGACAAAGGCAAAGGTCAGCTCAGCTTTGGGGAACAGGGGTCCAGCCAAGCAAAGCCTTGGAACATGTGCCTAATTCTAAGCATAATTGACTGGAGTGGCTAAAATTGAGCACTTGCTTAAGTGCCTTCCTGGCTTCATGCCTAATGAAATATTAATCACAAATGGCAAAGAGCCACTACACCAAGAAGGTCTTATTTATCCTGAATTGAATTATCTAATAATTAAGGCCCAGGTAATCAGCCATAGGAGTAACCCTGTCAGTGTTCTCATCTGAATCAGCACATTTCGAGAGTGTTAAACCTACAGTGAAACATCCCGGGTTCTAATTAACCTTGCAAGTGATTTTATTTTGTAAAGAAGCTTGAAAGCAGCAGGAGAGGCCGCAGTGACTGCTGTGCATTCCAGCCTTGAATCCTCAAACTACCACTAACTTCTATACACCTTTTTTTCAAAAAAAAAATTGGTATTTGGTCAAGACTTTGCTTGTGCACTCTTAAAACAGTATATAAGCCAAAGTCAAGGGGTTAAATATTGATTCATTTAAATAATCAAATATTAAATATTTATTGAATAAGAGGTGAATTATTACAATGAGGAGCAACAGCAAAATCAGAATAGTATTTTTATCACAGTATCAGTTTAACAGGATGAGTGTAAATTGATCTATTATTACCTCTTTTTACAGTCCTGAAATCTAAAACACAGTAATGGCATTTTTAAAAGAAATAATTTTCCCTACATTTCCCAGAAAGAAATTAAATATATAAAAATTATCACCGAATCAAAGAGATCAGAATAGAGAAAATGCACTCAAATATTTTTTTTTAATCTTTCTTTGCTCAATATTGCAAAAATAATCTACTTCTCTAGAATCAGATTAAAATGGGGCTGGCTCCACTGAGTTCTTGGTTTACCAGAGCACAGTTAAAGGAGCCTCATGTTTTCCACGAGATTTTAATATGTCAGAAATATTTCTTAATTAGGTCTGAACATCTTGCAAATAAAATATTGCACTGCAATCGAGTCAAATCAAATTAATATTTGTCAAACACCATTTGGCATTTCCTACCAAACGGGGACAGTTTTGCTCCATGTGACTCTGGATGTGTGTACCCTCTGCCTGCCAAAGCACAGACTGAGGAGAACTTGTGCCTGTGTTGTATTTGGAATAATTTCCTCATTCATCTCAATCTGGCAGAACATTTTAGTTTAAAAAGATGAGCGTTTGGACAATGCAACCTTATTAAAATCAGCTTTCACTGCGCTGCACAAGAACTCCAGTGCTGCCTGAGGAGAGCTGCTGATGTCACCGCTTTCAAGCGCTGATCTTTTTAGAAAAGGGAACAGTTCTGGACTGGTACCTGCTTTTAATCCCATTCCCACAGGAGACATCATCTCAGGGCAGGAGCAGTTGCACTGCCAGAATGTGATGCAGGTGCCCTGGGCTCTTCTGTACAGCAAATCCAACACAATAAATCCCCCCTGCCCAGAATACAGTGAGGTGGAGCTGATGAAGCAGCTGTCGAGCCCCGAGCAGCCAAACCCAGCTCGGATGCTGGGGGTGGACTGGGCTTCCTGGGACCAGGAGCACAACACCCAAAGTGCAGGGCAGGCACTGCCCAGCTACTGGAGGGAAAAATTCCAGCTGGACTCAACAGTGATCCGTAACAGATGAGGCAAATCCAAGAGTCACCTGTCAGCATCAGGAAGAGGGGAAAAAAATTGGCACCGAAACGCTTCGCCAAATGAATCATCAGGACACGAAGGAACGGCTTTAAAGGGAAAGAAAGAATGTGCCTCCAGATCTGCAAGAGGCACAAGAATATTTAATATCTGTCACACTCTTTCTAGTGGGACAGTGACTCATTTAGATCAGGATCCTTTCATAATTCAGCTTCAAGTAAATTACAAAAGGAGCTCTCAGACAAAGAGCACATTAAAGGTGAGTTTGAAGAAGACAACGCTCTGAAGGAGCTGCTCAGCTCCCCCAGACAGTGTCAGCCCAGGGATAAATATAACTCACAATGAGCTGTAACCGAGGGGGTTTGGCAGCAGAAAGAGAGAATTCCTTGGAGTTTAGGGTCACCTGTTCCAGCCATAGCAGTGAACTCCTGCAACGGGGACTCCAAAAGCAGCAGAGACCCAGCTCAGGTAGGACAGGGATGGTCCCTGTGCTGGAGAGGCCAGGACAGCACCCACAGGAGGTCTGGGTGGAAAGGGCTCTCACAGTGCCCACTCCAATGTCACAAACTGCACTGGTCAAACACAAGAAGTCTGGGAGGAGTTTTCACTTACTGTGTTTTCTTTATCTTGTCTAAAGTCACGAGATTCCAAGCTCAGAGAAAGCTTTTAGGTCCAAGTACATCTTGGTTCAAACAACCCTAACATTGGGAACCACAAACCCACAGCATTTTGAAAATCTAGACTATTTTAAAAGTCGTGACTCAGATTTTATTTCCATTTCCAACACAGAAGTAACTTGTTACTCAAAATACTTGGATTAGAAACCCTGATGTTATTCAGGCATTGTGTTACCTGAGGAGTAACAAGAATTGCAGTGCAGACCTCCAGCTGTGGGGCAGCTACTGACCTACCTAAGATCATACCTGCCACCTTTCAGGGCTTTCAAGTATCCCCTAGAATGAAGCAGGTCATAAATAAATGGTCTGGGAAACATTTAGGGTTGCTGCAAACTCAATTGGGCATGAACGAGAAACCTTTTGGGACACCTAACAGTGCTGAGGTGGAACTCCTACTTTCACTCCAAATAACGATGCCCAGCCAAAAGAATTCTTCTCACACAAGTGGGTTAACCAAGATGGTCGGTGGAAGGGTCAAAATACCCTGGGCACTTTTTGGTGGGGATCCTGAAGAGGTTAATGAAAGAAACAGAAATGGAAATCCACCTCCAACCTGCCTTATGTTTGCTGCATTTCCACAGCATCTGTGTTGGGAGTGAACAATTCCCTGCATGTGCTGGACTGAGAGCTCTGGAGAACCTAGTTTGGATAATATTATTATTAGCAAAGGGGGAAATAGGCTTAATAATAATGTCACGTAGGTCATCAAACTGCCCTGGTTCTCCGGAATATTGGCAGAGATCCCTGACAAGAAAAGCGAACATGGATTATTTTAGGAGCTCAGTGAACTGTGGACAACTTATGGCTGTGGGAATGATGTTATTACAGGATTTAAAATATTAGTTTCTCGGAAAAAACTCGGTAAGATGGAAACACTGGATGGGCAAAGCAGCACAAGCAGTGACTTGAGTGGTGCTGCCACCCTCACACCACATCTCACCTGCCTTGGAAGATTCATCTGCTTCTCCAGGATGAATTGTATTTATTTTTTATGCATTTCTTTAGGAGTGCTGTGATTGAGACAGCAACAACCTGAATTATTTTCCCCTGGTGTTAAAACCTCCATTCCTGGCTCTGTTGGGGCACAGTGAGCAGGGAACTGTGGGTCATGTTCCCACAGCTCCATCCCAGTGCAATCTCCCCCCAGAATGGCATTTACCTGAGTGAAATGCACAATTTATGGAACTGTTCCTCCCCAGCACAGTCACTGGCTCCCTCCCTGGGTCAGCTCTGGCTTTCTGGAGCTGTTTTCCTGAGGGTTTCCACTCTCCCTCTCCCTGCCTTCAGCAGGAGCTGCTGTCCCACGTTCCCTTTACACTTCTCACGCCATCCAACACAACTCCAGATGTTCCCATTATCCATGGAAACCTCTAATCCTTTCCTGAACCCCACTAAGCTCCTGGTTTCACTGAACTCCCGTGGGAGCTGCTTCCACAGGTTAATTCTGCATTTGTGTAAATACTTATTTTCTTTAATGGTTTTAATTTTACTGCCTTTTGGTTTCCTTACAAGTCCCCTGGTTCTTGTATTAGAAAAAAGGATCAGAGCAAGTGCCAGATTTACTTTCTGTGTGTGCAATTCATTATTGGGATATCTCCATCCTGTGCCCTCTTTATGTCCCCTCTCTGCACTAAACCCTCCCAGCGTTTTAATTCTTCCTTCACACACAAGCCATTCAAGCCATTTGCCATAATTAAAACAATTAATTTCGAGGAAAATCCAGGCTGCTACACAGAGCAGCAGAAAGGAATGAGAAATAAGTTGAAAGAGTCACTGAGCATTCTCCATCTACTGGGACTTTTTTGGAAGCCTTACACTGCACACATTCCCATGCAGAAGCCCTCTGCTCTCAGGCTATCCAGCTAATAATATTTAAGTGGTTTAATACTCTGGTAAAGTGAAATTAATGTGTTTAATTTATTAAGAGTTTCTTCAGCGGCACTGCTGGGTTTAAATTCATGCTTACAAGAATTTAAATTTATTACTCCAGTGAGCACTAACTTACGAGCCTGCTTTTCCAGTGAGCAGTAACTTGGGAGGGAGAGAACTAGAAGAAAATTTTCTCTATCCACAATAAACTCTGGTACACAGGTAACATTAAAAAACATACACTTACTTACACTGATAGCTAAAGTGTTTTTTTATCTGAACTTTAGCCTATTAATATTTAACAGCACCAACATCTAATTAACATTTCAGCAGAGATGACCTTTCCAAGAAACAGGTATGTTTATAAACACACACATATATATATATTTATATTTGGTGATGATAGGATGGTATGGATGCCATATCTCCTTTTAGAAGATAATTAACTACAAGGAAAATTTTTTAGACTTGTGGTTTGTTGGGATAAGTTCCTTACCAGGTTGTAAACGACTGAGGTAGAGCATCAGTTAAATTAAAGAACACTCAATTCATTCTCTTCTTCCCTCAGAAAAGTTTGGGAGCAAACTGAAAGCAAGTTTGTGACACATGACATGGTTGCCCAGCTCTTTCAGATAAAACCCTCCTGGCTGATCAGTCTTTAGCCCTTTTCCTTGCTGGAATTCTGTCTCCCTTAATCTTTCCGTGTTCTTAAGAAGAGACTGATATTTCTGAAGTTACATTCATATTACTATTTGTTTTTTTGGCTGTTTGGAATCATATTTAGCAAGATTAGTGAAAATAAACAATGGATCATCAGAGAGGTGAGAGAAAGCACGTCCCTGCAGGTGGAAGGACACGAGGAGACAGACCATCCAAAACAGAATGTCTCACTTCCATCCGATTTATAAGGAAACAAAAAGCCAACAAATAAAACAACTGAAAACCCTGTGCAGATCTTCCTTGATAAATCTAATCAGAAGAGCTATGCTACAAAGAGTATTTCTGTTAATTAGCCTGGCAGCCAGGGGAAATCCCCCGAGGAGCACTTGGATACCTTCCTTTTATTACCCTGACAGCAAAGCGGGATGTTTAGTGTGTGAGCACAGCTAAAGGACAAGGAATTCAAGTTTATGGATCCCAGAGCCACCCACCCCTGTGCAGGGCCCTGGTGAGTGGCTTCATCAAACTGAGCTCTTCAGCAAAGCTCTGCACAGGGGTTGGCTGCACTCACATCAAACCCATCAGAAGTCCCGAAGCTCCTAAACAAAGAAGTGTTTCGGCACAAGGATGTATTAATTTGTCTTACTTTCTAACTCACAAAACAGAAAAGCCTTTGCTTTACCCTGCATTTAAATAAAAACCTGAGTGAGTTAGTTATTCTTTGGTCTGAAAACAGCTAATTACTCCACAGGAATCCGAGACAAGAAAGACTTTCTTCTCGCAAGGGCAACAAAACCACACACAGGGCCAGCCAAGAAACCTTTTAAAATGTTTAACATACAAGAAGCAGGACTGGGCTCCACAGTCGACTGATTTACACCCAGCTGCACAAGGAGCAGGGGCTCTAAACCATCCCTGCAAAGATCCAGCCCTTTTGCTGGTCAATAAGCAGTTCTTCAGGGTGTGAAGCAGTTAGAACCACACACCTCCATTCAAAGTAGGTGTCATTTTAATGAGTTTGCTTTGAAAGACATAACTGTGGGATATAAAAGCCAAAAAAAAAAAAAAATTGTTCTCCAAAAGCAACTCTGCATAATAAGATAATAATTAATAATCTGTATTATCTAAGGTGGCTGTTGCTGAAGTCAGGTAAGAAATGAAGAGTCTGTATTTTATAAAAAGGGTGAGATTTAATTGCTTGCAGAAATAATGTGTTCCTTTCCCTTTTTTTCCTGGCTGTTTTGCTTTGGGGTGTTTTTTTTTGGGGGGGTGGGAAAGAGAGGTTCTGGGGTTTTTTTGGGGTTTCGGTTTGCTTTAAGCTTTTTTGTTTGTTTCTGTTCTTAGTTGTTTGGTTTGGTTTCTTGTTTCTGTGTGTTTTGTTCTTGAGATTGTTTTGCTTGGGTCTGGGGGTTTTTGTTGGTTTTTTTGGGGGGGAATTTTTTTGGAAGGCAGGATGATTGCATTAAATGTTTTACATGATAAAAGAATAATAAATATTCCTCGTGGTATATAACCACACCTGCACTTTGTATCTACAGGTCAGGCTGTATCCCACCAAGGAAAGCAGGTTCTGTCACCCTCACCCAGGGCAGGATCAGGAACACCACCTTTGACTGGAATCCACCCTGGATTCCCACTGGGAGCTCAGCACTTTGCTAAACAGCCAACTTTTCTCCCTTTTGCTTTGATGACAGTCATTGTTTAGCTGTCCAGCCTCTCAATTCCAGCTATAATAACCTTCTGGACAAAACATTCAATACCATTGCTCTTGCCAAAAATTTAATTGTATCCAATGATGCATCAGAAACAAAAGTGTTTCCTAATGAATTTTTCCTTAACAGTGGCTTTATCTTTCCTTCTTGACTAATTTCTCAAGGTTATGGGACAGCAGATCCTTCTGCTACATCAGCACCTGCCTTTCAAGTCCCCAACATTCCCTGACTGTTCTCTCTGAGTGCAGGATCTCCTGATCTAGGCAGTAAGGAACCTCTCCCAGCTGGCTTCTGATTGGTTTTTTGGATGCTTATGGAATGTTTGAGATGATTCACATACACAGATGGACACCAAGGAAAAACACTGCAAACACAACCCAAGAGCAGAGATCTGCTCAAAGACAGCTATTTGCTTTCTTGGACAATTAAAACCATTGAAGTGTAACAACCCTGGTGGCAGCTGGATAAGCAAAGGGCCTTGGGCATCTGCCCAAATTTAACAACATCAGCATACTTAAGGTTAGAAATACACTTATCCAATTTTTTTAAGCCAATTTTCTCCCTTTTTTTTTTTCCCCCAACAAAATGAGTACAAGTATAAAGTGCTGGCCTAATTGCTGTCGTGAATGTAACTCAAAAAGATTCCTCAATTTGCCCTTACTGATACAGATAAGGGAACTGAATAAAATATCAAACTCAAATTTCTAAGGCACATAGTCATGGAATCAGAGAAGGGTTTGGGTTGTGAGAGACCTTAAAGCCCATCCAGTTCCACCCCCTTTCCCAGGATGCTCCAACCTGGCCTTGGACACTTCCAGGGCTGGGGCAGCCACAGCTTCTCTGGGCAACCTGTGCCAGGGCCTGCCCACCCTCCCAGGGAAGGATTTGATTGGGTTTGGAAATAAATCAAAGAGCAGATGATATCCTTCATCGTGAACCTCGTGTCGGGCTCCTTGAATCATGCTGAGCTTTTGAGCTGTGAGATTGACTTCACACTTGCATTTTGTGAGGTCAGACAAGAAGTAGCTGAGAACATGACCTCCCCCCACCCAGCAGTACAGACAGCACTGCTGTGACATTTAAACAGATGAAATATGTCTCTGCTGTAAGCAAGAATCTTCCATTTATCCAGCATGTGCTGTCATAACTCTCGAGTGTCAGGGGCTGATCTGGATCATTCTCCAGCTGATGACAGATGAGCAATTCCCTGCACAGCACACTCTGCACAGGCACTCAGGGCAGCTCATGCTTGGAGTGGTCCATTTTATTCATAAGCCATGAACTTTAATAAGATTAAAAAACCCAGGGGGCCTGTGGAGTGTAAAACAATGCAATAGCCCTACAACAAACCTCAAAATAATGTCATTTCTACCTTCTCCAAGATGGGTGTCAGGCCACTGAGCTGACTTTTAAGAACACTACCTTGGAGCTCTCCAGCAGGCAGGACCTCAGAATCATCCTTGTAATCCATAAATTTACACTGCCAATTGCATTCCTACCTCTTTCCCCTCTGCTCTAATATGCAACTCTATTACTTACATTTATGTTTTAAAAATAAAATAAACCTGTTCTTAGTAGTTCTAACCAGCTTATGCAATACTTCAGTAGCTTCTCTGAGAGTTCCACCTTTAGGAGGTCTCCATCAGCACAACCCTAATGCTGATTCCCAATGACAGCTATTTTCGTTTTTCAGCATAATGCTGTTGTTTTTTCAAAAAACATCAGGGTGATTTCTGGTCTCAAGAAAATGTCATTAAGAGTTGCCCTTTCCTATTCACCTCTGATGAGATCAGCATGTGCACAGGCAGAAGCCCTTGTTGCTCCTGCCCACAAATCAATATTTACTGCAGCGCAGAAGGGAAGGAGGAACAGAGAACGAAACGAGGGACTGGGAAGCAGAAGACAAAAAAAACCCTCTGTTTCTACTGACAGTTCTCCCTCCTCATCCCTATTTTTCTAGGTGCTGTTCATTAAGAGCGAGTGAACAACCACGAGTGTCTTGGTTCTGCTGGCAGAAGTTCAGCAACCCAAGCCTCTCTGTTTGATATTCAGCTCACCCACACCCTCAGTCCCTCCCCTGCTCTACAATTCGGAGCACGGGCCTGCAGCCACCTCAAACAACATTCCAGACCTCCAGCAGGGGAAGCAATTTTATCATTGTTCCAATAATTGCTTCACACTCCTGTACAGTTAGATCTCGGAGCAGGGGACCAAAAAAATAAGAGTGAGAAGGTCAACAGCGACTCCTGAGTTCCAGAAGTCAATAGTTCAAGGCAAAGGAAGGGACTCATCTGTTCTTCCTGGTTTAACTACATTCCCTGCTCCAGGTGCTGCTGATCTCAGTGGAATGATGTCAGTGAACTGGAGGTGAAGTCTTAGTCCACAAAATATCCCAAAATGAAGCCCAAAGGCTTTGGACCTGTCACTCACACCATGAACCAGGAGAGCCTGTACCTGCCTGGTTAATGGAAGCACCGACACCAACAACCCCCACCACTCTCATTCCCACTCCAGCAGCTCCAACAGAACTATTTAAAATGGCTAATGGAAGCACTGACACCAACAACCCCCACCATCCTCACTGCCACTCAGCCAGCTCCCACAGAACTATTTAAAATGAGGATAAAGCTTGTTTATTATTTATTGTGAACAGCTGTAAAACTGACTGTGAGCACAGATTACACAGCTGAATTTGCTTGAAATTGCCTTCTGAACACTTGTCATTCTCTCCTAGCACCTTTTCTTTGGGCCCTGATGGGAAATTCATGGGATTCATCCCACGCATTTATGACCCACAGATGACTCCGAGCCACGAAATCTCACAGCTGTCCTCTACAAGTGACACAGCAACTTGGGAAGTTTCTCTGTTTTCTTTTGATAAACTTTTACCAGCTACTTGAATTCTCAAATTCTTGCAAACAATTCAATACATTCACCCTGAAACAGCAAAGCTTGTTTTATTATAGGAATCCAAAAGAAATGCACAGTGCCCTCAGTTTAAAAGAGAGCTCAAACTACTCACTGTAAGATCATTTTGCTACGTTAATACTTCAGTAATTTTTCTATTCAGCCTATTTTTCATTCAGGACATTTACTAATTTTTTTTTTTTTTGTTAAAAAATAATTAACCTTTTAAGCCTTCTACTCTTTCTTCTGCATTCTGACTAATTAAAATCCCCAAACTCACTACTTACAATCTGTTTTGTTTTTTTTTTTTAAATCGTTGGTTGCCTATTTTGCATTTGTCAAACCAATTACTCAAATAAATACTGAATTCCCTTTATCTTCCACTATCATTCCGGAATCAGCCTTGCTGTCAGCACTATCAGTGCCAGGAATAATTACATTACTCCTTCAAAAAGGAACAGACAAACTAGGAAAAGCCAGACAAACCAGTACATTTGAAACCACTGTAAGACAGCTTTTAATATCCCTTTTTTGTCATAGAATTTCTGAATGGTTTGGGTTGGAAGGGACCTTAAAGATCATCCAATCTCACCCCCTGCCATGGGCAGGGACAACTTCCACTGGCCCAGGTTGCTCCAAGCCCCATCCAACCCGGCCTTGGACACTTCCAGGGATGGGGCAGCCATAGTTATATCTATATATCTATATAGATATAAAATATAGTTGTTTTTTTTAGCCCTGTCATATTCCAAAATGCAGATGATGACCAGCACAAGCAAAGAACTGGAAAGTAATTTCATGGTCCAGTCCTTGTGCTGTGGGAATCTTTCCTCACTTCGGAGTCTAACTGACTGGGTGTGAGTTTTTCCTCCCCAAAGACTGCAATCTCAGATAGAATCACAGAATCATTAAGGTTGGAAAAACCTTCAGGATCATCCAGTTCAACCATCCACGTAGCACCACCACCACCTACACCACTAAACCATGTTCCAAAGCTCCACATCCACATTCTGAGCACTACCAGGAATGGAAACTCCATCCCTGAGGAGGTCTTCCAGTGCTTCACAACCCTTTCCACGAGGGAATTTTTCCTCATTTCTATCTCCTCTGGTGCAATTTGAGGCCACTTTGCTGTGTGCACACAATGTGATGCAGGCAGAGAAGCGAACCAAGACCACAGTTCTTTTATTTACCCTGTTGTGGTTCCTGGGCAAAATCTTGTGTTTAAAGATTGCAGGCCTCCAAATTCCACCCTGTTCACCACCAGACACAAGGGTGGGCTCTGTGAACTCAACAAAATTCCATGTTCTTTCAGCACCCACCAGTGTGATTTCTGGCACTGGCACTGCCCAGCGCCCATAAGGCAAAGCACCTTAATTCAGAATTAAAAAATAACTGCAAATGACTCCTAAAGGAAGAAACAATTTATAGGGCTGCTGGAGTATTAAGTGCTAACTCATTTTCTGTATGAGGTAATCAGCTTGTCTAAAATATTTCATCCCTACCCACAGAATCTATTTTTTTTTCTTGGCTTTCCAGTGCCTGCCATGGCAGTGCTGTAATTTAATGCTGTTTCAAATCTTTGGTGACCTCAGGCTCCAGAACCAACTGAACAGCTCCCTGTCGCCTGCTTTTGATGACTCAAAAACCTTCCTAACCTTACAGGGTCAGTATTGAGGATTTACCTTAATTATCTTTTTTGCCCCTTTAATTTTACAAAATATCTTTAATAAAAATACTCCTCATTTTAGCCAGTAAATCAAACTGTGCTGCACCATAAGAGCAGGTTTGAAACATTAGGAAAAACAGCCTCTGCCTGCTCCCAGTTTCTTCACACCCGTCACAGTTTCATCCCAGTTCTCACCTTTGCACATTAACAGGGAGACTTGAAACACTTGTGTTTTCTTTTTCTGGCAGCTAAACAAACAAACCACACACATTAATTTTAATGAGCACCTCAAGGTTTTTCTATAAAAGAGCTCTCAAGAATGTTTAATAGCTGAGATAAACACTCAATTAAGGTAAGAAGGTTGTTAAGTATTACGATTCCTTAAATACTGTCCCCGTGGACATCACAATGATTATTAAAAAATGGTGCCCACAGAAGAGAGGAACAACTGACAGGGGGGAATAGATGTGAGTAAAGTGCAAGGGTTGTGTAGGGGCACCGAGGTCAAGCCAGAACTTCTCTGCAGGCACAAGAAGAGAAACTGGTGGGTTTTTGAGAAGCTCTGGCTCCTGTTGCCCCAACCACGGATCCCTCTGAACTCCTGCCAGCAGCTGCACTGGAGACCCCTCCTGTTCGCTCTCCAGCCAGAGATGAAGGCTGGCAGCTCCAGACTGCCCTCCAGGAAAGGGGAGTTTGGAGCTATTTTTAATCTGGACAGAAGTTCAGAGCGGCTGCTTTGGTGGGATCAATTATTGCTGCCAAATCCATCCACGGCTCTGGCATTAATAGCGTGGCTACACTGAGAAAATCTCACAGTCAAGGCAACACACTGAGAAAACACTGATGGATGTCAAAGATGGGTTCAATCTTCTGAGCAGATGATGCCACAGAGAAGAAGCCCTTCCTTTGTGGATGTGACTTTTAACTCTTATTTCAACTAACTCTGCACTCAGGGACTGCAGGGCAGGGAGCATCCTCTTCACTTTGCAGAGCAAGACACTGATTCAACAAAACACCCAAGTGAGCCTTTCACTTTAAAAGCATAATCAGCCTCACTGATTATGGTGAGATTCCACATAGATTGACATTTGACTATTCACAGGTACCTTATGACAAACCACCTGAGAAACCTGCAAGGAGCGAGACAGTTTTCCAAAGGGCACAACAAATGGAATCATTTCGGTTGACATCAACAATTATTATTGTGCTGTGACAGCACAATAATAATCTATGGGGTTTTTTAACTCCCTAAATCCTAATTTGATAACAGAAGTAAACTAACTGGCTTAGAAGGCAACTATGTCCATATTATACTGGTTAATATGTGTTTAGACAACTATTTTCAAGCAAGCTCTTATTAAAGCCTGTTTAAGGCAAAGGACTTCAAGGGAAGAAGAAAGATTCCTAAGCCAAAATATTCATTTCATCAGAAATTCCAAAGACAGTCCATCACTTTTAACTCTGTCTCTTTGCTTCTTTGGGTCAGCTCTCACTTTTGAGGTGGGTCTGATCTCCTACAGTGAATAAACCAGGAGTTTTAAAAAGTTGAGAACGCTCAGAAATGTCTCATTTTATGTGACGTGCAGAGATGCAAAGCAGAGGCAAAATGCCAAGGCACAAATGGAGCAAAAATAGCTAAAAATTTTTTAATCTGCAGAGCCTTTTACCTCCATTACCAGCTGAACCATCTGTTCTGCAGTTGTTCAGGTCTGCAAAAATAAGGGTGTAGAAACTGTGTTGTGTCTTTTAAAGCTATGACAATCTGCTGGGTAAAGGAGTTTCTTTCTATATGTAATAATAATAATACTCATTACCATTTTTGGGGGTTTTTTTTTTTGAATGCAACCAAAATAAACCTGCAAAACAAATTTAAGATGAAAACGAAAGGTCTGATGATTGAATACATCTTCAGAGGAAATCTGATGGTTCTTCAGCTCCTGAGTACGTGACAGAAGGAAGGTGCTGCTGACCCTGCCCTGAACATCCTCCCACATCCCTCTGCATTAATCCAACCACTGGATCCTCCCTCAGCTGCTGCCCCTCCCTCCACAGGTTTTCCTGATGGGAGAGGAAGGGCAGGGCAGTGACTGCAGCTCTTCGCTTACACCTCGAGCCTGGTTTTGCACAACCCCAACATAAATTTCCTCAACAACTTTCCAGAAGCCATTTACTCCTTCTGTGCCTCCCCAGGCTGAGATAAAGGCATGGAAAGCCAGTGTGGATGACAACCATGGAAGCACCACAGGCACAAAGATAGATCATCTCCTCTAGGACTACACAGATGAGTAAAAAAGGTCACAAGGCTGGCTAAGAACACGTTCACCCTCAAAATAATCCTTTTACCAGATCAATAGAACCACTTTGCAGGCAAAAGGGATGCTCAGAGGGGTGTCACTCCCAGCCATCAGCTGGAGCAGAGCCAGGGCAGTGCCTGGAGCAGAGCAGATGCTCCAGGTGTGGGAATGTGTTTCACCTCAACACAAGTAACTACAAGAATCAGTCCACAAAGTTGTAACCTGGGCTTTACACACACCAAATTCCTGTTGACACAGCACCCTAAATATTCAATAAAAACTTGTTAGACCGTCAAAATGAGTTAGACTTGATCTACAGAGTAAATCTGATAATGTGCTCAAATCCTTTAAAAGGGGCTTAAATATGTATCATGTCCTAAGGAATTGGCTCAGTGATCTGAAACTAAGAGATTCTGTAACATAAAATGCATCTCATTTATTTTCTTGACCCGGCCTATTTGACACAGATTAGAGCTTTAATGGCTCTGCTGAAGCTCTTGGGCTGTGGACTCCACACCTTCAGAGATGGCACAGATAGGGAGCTTTGGAAATGTTTGTCTCTGCTTTCCAACTAAAAGCCAAAGGCACATCCCTAAACCTCAGGGAGAACAGGAAAGCTTTTTGGAGCAAAAGGGTGAAGTCCAACTGGTACATGGCTGTACCCTTCTTCTTTAACATTTCTATTTCCTATTTTCCTACACCTTGTCATAAAAGGAAAAAAAAAAAAGAGAGCTGTCCACCCTTACCAGAACAAACAGCTGAGTTTTGTGTCAAACTGACAAATGGTCTAAAGTGAATGAGCAGTTTTTCTCCCAGTTCTTTCCTCTTTCAGCAACGCCCATCCTTGAGCCCACGGTCCTCACTTGGTGTGGGGACAATCAAACACTCCTGTGATAGTTTGGATAGCTGGTAAGGCAGATAAAGCACATTCCTGAGACATGATTTCATTTTGTCCACTGATTATTCAGCAAGTCTGCGAAAGGCAGTCCCTCTCCAGTTCCCAAGCTTCCCTTCCTCGGGACTTCATTTAATAACAAATAATATACATTAACAATGCATATTTTGCTTTTCTTGTGGGATGATTCTCCGTAACTCATTCATTATTTATGTTCTTTTAATATGCTGCAGACAGCTGCTATGCACACCCTGGTTTCACCACTCTAAAATCTCTTCAAAAAGAAATGCTGAAACCTTTCATTTCCCTTTAAGGGATTTGGGGTAGAATTAATAATACACATTAATAATTCAGATTTTCTTTTTGCCTGTTGGTGGATGAGCAGTTTTCACAGTGGCTGAACAGTTTTCACACAGCATTACCAATCTGCATTAATAATGCATATTTTTTCCCCCTTCTTTCTAACTGGCTGATGGGCAGGTTGCTTATGAAATAATAAGCTTTGATAATAGTTAGTTTTGCTTTGCAATGACTCAAAAGCTGGAGAGACTCACCATGTGTTGCAAATATTCACTAAAGATAGTATCCATCAATCTACTATGCTTTTGCTAAGAGGAGCACTGGAAGTATTCACCTACCAAACACTTCCTTCAAGGCTTGGCAGTGCTGTTTGAATAAATACTGGAAAAGCTCCCTCTCCTCGTGACCAGCGCTGGGAATTTCCACCCCCACCCACAGGTAGGAATACAATTTAAAATCATTTCACCTTCATGAGAGGGAAAAGGAGGGCAAAATCAAGATACACATGGAATCACCAGATCATTGAGGTTGGAAAAGAGCTCTGAGATCATCCAGTCCCCCCTGTGCCCCGTCCCCACCTTGTCCCCCAGCCCAGAGCACTCAGTGCCATGGGCAGTCAGTCATTCCTTGGACACCTCCAGGGGTGGGCACTCCCAACCTCCCTGGGCAGCCCCTGCCAAGGTCTGACCACCCTTTCCAGGGAGAAAATCCTCCTGATGTCCAACCTGACCCTGGCACAGCTTGAGGCTGTTTCCTCTTGTCCTGTTCCCTGGGAGCAGAGCCCGACACCCCCCTCCCAGCTCCCCCCTCCTGTCAGGGATTGCAGAGCCAGAAGGTCCCCCCTGAGCCTCCTTTTCTCCAGGCTGAGCCCCCCCAGCTCCCTCAGCCCCTCCTCATATGAAGAATCTTTATATATTATATATGATAGAAGAGTTAAGAGCTGCAGAGGATCCAAAGTTTATAAACAATCCCAAGAGTTCCTGTGGACACAGAGAGGCTCTTCTGCAAAGGAGGTCTAAAAATGCCTAAAAATGCCTCCTAACCTTAAAATATTTCATTTGCAATTCCACCAACAATCCCTTTCCATCCTTCATCCCTTCTGACCCCTTTTTGCTGGTTTATGTGAAACCAGTTTAGAAGTATTTCCTGCCCCTAATGGTTCCCTGGCTATTTTTTGTGCTGTGTTCTAGTGCAGCATATTGTTATAAAAGCAGGTGATAGATTTAGGTATTGATTCCCTTTAAAGATGGTTTATCAGATGGGAGAGAGATTTTTTTTTTCTTTCCCTGCCACCTCAGGGCTCAGAGCTTTTAGTCCATGGACAATTATGAGCTTGAAACCGTCCATTTAAACAAGATATCAATATATCATCCTATATTTATAAAATACAATAAGCTTAAATGCTGCTTTACTGCCTAATCTTTACAGCTGCTGGAAATGTCCAAAATACTTGAATGCATAAATACAGGAAGGACAAAGAAAGAATAAACAAGAAAGAGAAGGAAACCACAAAGGAAATAGTTTTATCTGCCTTTTTGCAGTTTAACTTGAATTTATTTTTAGTTAACGATAACAGACTCAAAAAATATCCAAGCACTGAGCAATAGCAGAAGTGTCATTTGGAAGAGAGTTAAACACACTTTTGCTATCATTAATCATGGCAAAAGTGACAGAAGAAAAATGAGCTGGCTTGGTATATCTAATATATTAATTCTCCCTGCAGATTGGCTCAATGCATGAGCAAGTAAAAGCAGGTAAACCTCTGGAAAAAGAAGGGAATGGCAGAATGAGGCTTTTTGTTAGTAAGAAATACATTTTTTCCCTCAAAGAAAGCGAAAAAAGTTTTAAAAATCCAAAGACTCTTTTCTTAAATATGGTTGAATAAGGAAAATAAAAAAATAGGTATTAACTACAGCAGCTAAAACCCATTTTCATAGTGGCTGAGCACATTTTGTTTTCTTTCTCCCCCCCCCCCCCCCCAGTTGCTACATGGCCTGCAAAGGATTGATTGATGCTTGCTGGAAATCTGGATAATTTTCTCTCTTGCAGCCACCCCAAAGCTGGGACTTTTTCACCCAAATTATTCAATTTGGTTTCTGGTTCTCGGTTACCTATTCACAAAACCAAACCTTATTTTGTTGCTTCGTATTTTTGCCAGTTTTTGGGAAAATTACAGCCTTTTAGGATGCTCCTGGTCTACTGGTGAAACCCCCACAAGGCAAGCAGAGGAAACAACAAATAAAGGAAACCTTTTCCTTAATTCAGCTGCATTTCAAAGGTGATAATTTCAGTTCTGAACTCGAGCTTCCTCTTTAATTCCTGAGCTGTTCTAGCAGCTCTGTTGCACATATGGAGCCCTTCCTAAAAATACCAAACAGAGACCTACTTGCAGAACTGGTGACTTTGTTGACACAGTGCAGAAACATTACTGTGCAACTTCAGAAACCCAAAAATAGCGAGTCAGAATCGTTACCACCGAGTTCAGAGTTGACCCAAAGGCACAGGAGAAACAAAAGCAAAGCGAGGAAGTTAAACCCCCAGCTCAGGATTGGGTTCTGCTGCTGGAAACACAAAGTTCTCAGCTGGATCAAAGTTTTTATAGATGGGGGTTTTTTTCGCTGGAACAGATCATGGAATGATGAGCTCCTGGCAAAATGAGGAGATGGATAACTTTGAACGACTCACAGCCTGTTCTGTCCCGAGTTATTCATGTCATCCATCTGCAGCTCACATCTTCCTTTCCCAGCCTATTTTTTAGCCTTCAGGTTATAAAAAGTATTTTCCCGCTGCACAAAAAGTGGGAATACGGAAAAGGGGCGTTACCAACACACGGATAATAAAAATAATGAAATCAGCAACATTATAAATAACTCAAGTTCTAGATGCATCTCCAGATCTGTGAGTCCTGTGCTCTCATCTTCTGGCACTGGGAAACAGCAGAAAATTCTGATTTATTTGGGATGGTGCCTGTTTGCTACCTGGAGTGGGAATGGGAGCAACTGCTTGGTGGGAACAAGGTGGAACCAGGAGCTTCAGGTAAAGGCAGGAGGTAAAAACTGTGCAACAGAAACAGGCACAGGAATGCACCCAGGGAAATATTTAGCAAATCCTGGGGGATTTGCTTTTTTAGCTCTCAGGAAAAGCAGATGAAGTCACGTTGGAGTCACAGAGATGTGGAAAAATAAAGAAACAACAGCAAAAATGGGCAAGATGCCCTGTGGGCTCCATCCAACTCCGGCAGCACCTACATTTTACAGCCCCAGGCATTACCAGAGACAGCTACTTTGAGGTTGATTTACAGCAAGCCTACAGCCCATCTGCTCTGGAGAGCCAAGACACTAAAGAGAATTTCAAAATTAAACAGCAAGATAAGCATTGAGCAGGGACACAGCTTTCTCTCTTAACCTGATGAATTTTATTTATTTATTTATTGCATCTCCTCTGCTTAATGGTAAATAAAAGAGAGAAAATGAGATTAAAAGAATTTTAATTCAGCTCGAGAATTATTGAAGCTATCAGGTCAGGAATTAATAGATGAAAAAACTAAGTTTTACTAAGATTAATTAATCTGTTATTGGGTGAAACCCTGCAGTGGTTCTCAGGTGAGAGAACAACGTGACCCACTGAGCTTGTAGCTGTACAAGGATTTTTTTTTTTTTTTGGGAAGCCCTGAGCTAGTGCAGAACTCCAGTGTCCTCAGGGATAGCTGATAACTACCCTGTGTCTCCAGCACATCTCTCTGAAGCATAATTTTCTTCCTGGTGGCTTGATACTGAGGGAAAACATGAATAAATCCAGAGTCAGGATTTTTTTGTTCCTGCAAATCATTGTAGTCAGGAAACGCTGACGTGATCAAGCCAAAACTTTCTGCAAGGCCGACAAGTCTGACAAATTTCTCGGACTTTTTCTGTGAAATAAAGTTTCAATTTGGGAGTTACAATAATTAAGGCAATCAGGAAGGTCAGAAGTGAACAGCAATAGTTCTCAGACAACTTAGGCAAGACATTCAGAGGACTTGAGGAGATTTATTTAATTTTCTATCTCAGCTTTTTTTCCCTGAGATTTCAATTTTTTGTCCCGATTCGAGGAGTTGTTTGAGGTTTGTTATGGAGTCTCATGCCCAGTAGGCAATAATTTCAGGGAATTCTAGGAAAATCTAATATCTAGTCAATGAAAAAGGGAGATTTACTTAGAACAAATTCCCATTGCCATGGGCTGGGGTGGGTTTTTAGAGACCAACTGCAAAGGGGAAGCTCCACCTGACTCAAAACATGTGGGTTTCCAAACTAAACATCTCTTCTGTGATTTGCATTATAATAAGTAGAAAATCTGTTTTCATTGTGTCAGAACTGTGCCAGATTGTGCAGAATCCCTTTTTTCTTGCCCCTTTTTCTCTGGAGGGCTCAGTCCTGGTTTTCTTTATTCCCTTGCAATGGAAAGGCTGCACAAAGTACACACAGAAACTGCTTTCAGGTACAGGATCCTGAAATTTGTTGAGGTCAAAGCACAAGTAAAAACTTCTGGCAGCTTCTAAGGCTCAACCTTTAATTTATTCTTCCCTTCCTCTTTCTTCTTGAATAAATAATTTCACTGAAAACACAGATGGGTCTGACACCGAAAACTTTTGTGTTTTCAAGCAGTAGAACCCAACTGATTCTAGATACCACCTTTCTGGCTAAAATACTACATATTAATCCTCTGACATAGAAAAGCTGCATAATTTTGAACCATTTCCCACTTGAATATGATTTTAAAGGCAGATGGAGCAATGCAGTTTAGCTCTGGAAATCCCCCCCTTCCTGGGTGTGAGAAGGTTGTTGTGGAGCCTGGGTAGAGGTTCCAGGTCCATCTAGTGAAGAACTGGCATAGAAAACCTGGTTTGAATTAAATTCAATTAAATTTTCATCTCTCCAGCCTAAAAACCTGTTCTTTACACCCCCAAGCTCTTATCACTGAAAGATAAATATGCAGATAGAAGCAGAACTGATTTTTTTTCTCTTATTTAAGATTATGAGGGTCAAAATATAGAGCAGAAGGTCATTTTCATGCCCTCAAACTGAGACCACGATCCCCAAAAGATGAACTTTGCCATTGGTGCTGGAAAAGAACCAGTTCCCAAAAAGGAGCTCTGCACCACAAGATGCTTAACAAGATTGGCTTCATAAACCTTCCTTCATAGTCACCAAACCACTGTAAAAATTCTGGCTTAAAAAGTCCCAAATAAATGTTAATTTAACCTTTTAGCACTTGACAAATATTTCTCTTGGGTATTTCATGTGTCCCCGTTTACTCACCAGCTATTACCCAATTTAGGGGGAAAAAAAAGCATATAAACATCTTTGCCAATTAAGAAACTTATTTGAAAAATAGCTCACTAGAAGAGGTTTTAGCCTAAGATGAGATTAGTCATGTCCCAAGTTATTTATTTCCTTGCTTAACCATAGAGGAACAATCATTTTATTGTCTTCTTTTTTTTTTTTTTAATGGTGTTTCTTTAAGGAGCCAAGAATGGAGGAAAAGCACTTTGTTTTAATAAGGTCACGATGCTTATTCAATAATTTACATACTGAAGGTTAAATCCTTATCTCTAGATGGTAAAAAGTATTTTTGTCTCACCTTGGGAGAAAGCACAAAGGAGGGTGTCCCAGAATGATAAAAAAACCCGCAGTTTTTGTGGACTTTTCAACACTTGCAATTGTTCACCCACAGCTCCCATTCCCACCCACTCCATGTGAGGGAAGGACTGCTTAAAATTAAACCTCATTTATCAATGTGCTTCTAATAGATACATCTACAGCTACAGCAATTGCCTCGATAAGTAACAATGCTGTGCCACAGCCTGAAACTGCAATCAGGACAGAACACTAATTAGAGACAAAGGGATGGATGATGACAGCGTGTTAAGATTGTTCCTCTTCAAAAACCGCTGCAACAGGAAACTAAAAGGATCATTGCACGGCCCCAGACAGATTTCAGCTCTAAACCCTGCAAGGATCTTTCCAGTCCACCACAGTTTGGCTGGCAAAACATCCTCCTTGGCTGTGGGGGCCCTCTCTGCCCTTTTTCCTAGGTCAGAAGAGACTGATGATTCTTTCTCCTGCTGCTGCTGTTTCCTTATATCCCTATTTCCACCTGCAGTAAGGAAAATCAAGTGCTGAGGTTTACCTGAGTCCCTTCTGGTCACGCAGATTTTCACACACAGAAAGGCTACACGAGAACATGAGCTGTCCATTATCTCCCATTTACACTGCACTTCTGGCTTATTTAGATTTTTTTGGAGTTTGACTTTTCAAAATCTTTCCCTCCTCAGCCCTGTTATTGACTAATACATCAAAGAGCAGAGTTCCCCTAACGATGCATCAATGCAATGCAGCACCACAAATGCCCCACCATCCTGATGAAATATTGCTCAATAACATGGGAGCAGCTGGCAAGAGCTTCCACTGAATCACATGATGCAACTTTTACTCTGTTTGCTTAATTCTGCACAGTTAAGAAGAGGGAGGAAGAAATGTTAATAGACAAGCTCACCCACGAAAAGGTATTAATTGTCTTAACGGGAATTGACAACTGTGGTATCTTAGTTTGGAAAGGCAGATGTTGCTTTTCAACTTTCCAACAGTTTCTAAAAGAAAAAAATAAAAAAAAAAATCACTGTATCATAATTGCACATCACTCTTTTTTTTTATTTACTATCACACCTGAAGATGTTCAGTGTAGCACCTCAAACAGAGCTGTAAGTGAAAAGCAAGCTCCACTCTTGCCCCTGTTATTTGGAGCTCTCATTCCAAAGGTATTCCCAGCTGGTCAAACAGTGAAAACATGGCTATACTAACCCCAAGTCACATCCCTTGGCTGCAGCTCCTTATCCTGGCTATAATAAAATCCTAGACCACCAACTACAATGAAATCACAGAGTCCTTAATGTTGGGAAAACCTCACAGATTATGAAGTCCAGCCATCAACCAGCACCATGTTCACCACCCCCAGTCCTGTTCTCCTGGCTGCTCACTGAACAACACAAAGGGTAAAACACAAGAAAAAAAGGCCTCTTGGGGGTTTCTTAGACATGAGTTTTTCCTTTCGAGACAGACTCGATTAGTTCTGTTCAGAGATTTTGCTGTGTTGAGAGAAGCAGCACAATCCTCAAGCAGCTCCTCCCTCCCTCTCCATGGACTCCTCACCCACCCATCTCCACCTGCTTTGCCAGGCCCAAGGCCTTTTGATGGTTTATTAACTCTTTGGTGCTTTTCTCAGTCTGGGGAAAATGAAACCAAAGAGATGATCTTTAAGGTCCCTTCCAACCCCAACCATTCCATGACTCTGTGATCTGGTGGGAGCTGAATGAAGTTCTGCTCAGTATCCTGTCCTGCCTTGCCTTCATCTCTTCCCCTGTCCTTGAGCTTTCTGTTTCCATGTTCCCTGTCTGCATTTACCACAGTGACACTATATGATTTAACACCACGAAGTCAGGACATAAAATATGAACTGAAAACTCTCCCTTATTTTCACATCCTGATCCCTCTGCCTGTTAAGTTTTGAAGAAAAGTTTAAATAACTGGGATTAGCCCTTAATCTCAGAGCAAAGCAGCTCTGCCTGGATGTTATATCTCATTTTGCCACTGGAAAAAAAAAAAAAAAAAAGACACTTCCACAGCCACACACTTAGCCTTGGATTATAGTTTCTCTCTGGAAGGGTAAATTGGTTACAAAAAGGTTACAAAGAAGAGAGAAGGAAGCAAAGGAATAAAAAGGCTTACAAATCAGAAAGAGCTTTGTGGTTCAGGCAGAAGAGGAGTTGGGAAAGGCTACTGAAATTTTCCAAGGAGAAATATGGCATACTCATGGAATAAGCTGAAAATGGAAACAGCCATCAAAAGGAGTGGGATGATGGACAATCTGGACAGACTGTGGATGTTACAGTGACACACTGAGTCTGAAGTGGTGATCAGTGTAAAAGAGACACCAGAGACAGCTGGAGTTGCAAAGGATATAAAGATTCCTAAGATTTGAGGGTTTAGAAGGACTTATTGAGGCACTTAAGAGGCAGAAGAGCTTCTGATGGCAAAGGAGAAACAAGAGGTTGGGCAGCATTACAGAGGATCCTTTGGAGCACCGTTCTGATGTGATCCAGATCTGGCTCCACGGGATGATGTTTATGGAAAAATACATCTGTAACACCAAGAGCTTCATGGCTGAACGAATGGAAAAGTATTTTCTGTACTTAAATGAAACTGGGATGTAGAACAGTGTAACAGGGAAGCCGAGTTCTGCAAGTGCCTTTAAAAAAGAAAAAAGAAACAGAACACAAGGGGCAACAACCTTTGCCTGTAAGAAGCTTTTGTGATTTCTGCATTTTCATGTTGTTTACTCCTATGGAAAATTATCCCCAGCCAAATTCCATAGCTGTGGTGCCCATGAATCAGAAATGTAGGTTTACTGGGGGCTGTCGAGTGCAGCACAGAAGACTTGGATTGCATTCAAAAAGCAATTTAATCATGGTGCTGGGATAAAAAGCCAAAAACATGGGATCAAAAGACAGGCACATCCAGTGAGGATGTGGAGCTAACTGGACATCTGATCTGAAAATAAAGACCTGGAATCATATTCTGGAGCTAAAGATGGTGCAGGCCAGAAGTACTTCACTGAATATCCAGGAAATCAGGAAAACAAATGCAAAAAAAACCTGCAAACCCCCTGATATTAGGGAAGACATACCTCAAACTGCACTTCAGCTTACATGGATTAGAGTTCTTTCCATTTTTAAAAAGACATTTCAGAGTTATGAATTGGAACAGTGTATTTATAAAATATTGCAAGGTGACTGCAAGCATTTCATGATCCCAGCTCAGGAAACATGGGTTGGTATTTAGTGAGATGGTATTTTCCTGCTGGTGAAGAACAATAGCTCTGGGAGAGTGCTCTGAGCAGCAATTTATTCAAGTCATATTAAATCAGACTTTGCAGTCTGACAGAATGAGGAAATGGAGGTTCTTAGAATAAAAAACATATCAAGCAGAGAAATAAAATCACAGATCTGCTTCTTTTCTTTGATCTTGTCTAGTGATAGTGCACTTGGAAGTTAATCCTGCTCATTTAGCAGTAATTTCTAGATTATCTACAAAACCCGTGGCCTTCCCATTGAAAGAGGTTGGTTTACAGAGGTTTCTTCTCAAAGACAAGTGGAGGATACCTGTTCTCCAAGCCTAAATCATTTCCACTCCATGTAGAAAATAGGGATGGAAGGAGACAACTGTGTTAAATCAGACCTTGATTAAACTGATTTTTGAGTATCTGAGGATTCCTAAAAGCTGCTGATAGAAAATTTCCAGGGCATTTCCAGAAGCAAAAAAAAAAAAAAAAAAAAAAAAGCAGTTTAAAGCTGTGTTTCATGATAAATCACAGTCATAGCTGGGCCAGCATTGCTGCACAAATAAACCCTCTACCTGAGCACCAAAAGGATGGGATTTTGCCCAGGCTAAAAATGTTTTGCAGCCAAGGTATAACTAAATCACATTTTCACCATGTTACCTAATCAGCCCTATTTTTATGTCTAAAATGCAACTTGACTCAGGGGCAGTGTTGGAACACGGTGCCCATCCACGCTAATAGAATAAATCACATTATCTGCTTCAAGTGAGCACTGAGCTCTAACTGGATTTTGTGCTACAGAAGAGCCCCAAATGTTAAGAGAGGAATCAGTATTAAAAGAGAAAAATGTTTGTGTGAACACAAATATAAAAAGCGCATCAGTTGATGAAAGACGTAGATTTACTGGTGGGGGGAAAAAAAAGGAATATTTTAATATTTTCTCTAGTCCTTCTAAGTATTTTAGTATTCAAAAGGAAAAAAGGTGGTGGGCCATCAGATGAGCCCGATTTGTACTTGAAAGGAAGCTGTAGACAGCAGAAAAATTTGAATTTCCATGGATACATTAAAATATTCTTGGATTTAGGCAAAGTCAGAGGCACTGGCAAACAGCAAAATGCTAGAGAGAAAATAAACATCAGGAAAGGGACTGGATCAGCATGTTGGAATTATCTGGTACAGGAACAAGAAAACTACTACTTTGAAGGGTAACACAGAAATTTCCATCCCCATTCTCATTCCAAAAATTTCTACACTATGCATAGAGATCAGCATGTAGAGAGAGGGATTACCAGAGACAGCTTTCCAGGGACTGAACCTCCAGCTTACTTTATTTTATTTTATTTCATTTATTAAAAGAAGGTCATGATGTATAAGAACTCAGAGCTGGATCTTCCCCTCCTGCACTTTCCTCCTGGTGTGAGGAATTTAAAAGTTGTGCCAGAGTCTGTCTCCTTCATGTTCTTCTCCTGGCAAAGATGGGATAAAACAGCCCCTGGAAATCTTATTCTGTGGTTTACACAGTGGTTTAACAGATGATAGGGCTGGGATGAATTTTGACAGAGCTCAGGATTACAGTGTCTGCATTCTGAACAGGTTATATTTTATACAAGATCCGCTGCAAATCTTCTTAAACTTTCATGTAAAAAAAAAAAAAAAAAGGCAACTTATGTGCACAAAGTACTGCTGAAACCTTGAAGTGCACTCCTTCCCAGGTTTTCTGGAATTTTAAGGTTGAATCATTGGTTTCTTTCAATTTATTGCTGCTTTCTATTTCCAGCAAGGGTTGTGGCCTTGGAACAGCCAGAGACCTTGGAGCTGATTCTCTGTGGTGAGAACATTTAATCAATTTTCCCCATCACATCTGAAATTTGGGTTCATCCCCCTGCTTAGAGATGACTTCACACTTCCAATAATACATACAAAAATAAAAAAGTAGGATGTACAAGCATGAAAAGAAACCACAAAATAAATTAGGTGAAGAACATAAGTGCTGCTTAATTTTTTTCTTTTGTATTTATGTTTGACTTTGGATTACTTTAAAGGAGAGAGCTGGAAAGAAAGATGCAGCTTTTCTTCTTCATCTCTGCTCATGTTTGTGCTTCTATTAAAAATACTATCCCTGGAAAAGCATTTAGAACAATCCTGAGGCATTTAGAACAATCACAACTGCACTGTGGTAAATTATTGGTTTTAAATGTGCAGTTAGCTAAAATAAAAAATAATAAAATATGATCTTCCTATAATACTTTTAAAAATGGCAGCATTTTGACTGATTTTCAATAAACTGGATTTTCCCAGTGTAAAGAGGTGACTCTGAGCTCACCTGCCTAGAAGACAAGACAGATCCAAGGATACAGGAAGCCTCTAAAAGAGAAGATACTCGAAGTGGCACCTAAATAGCAGGGACAAGAGAGCAGAGCTGGGGCTGGAGAGTGATAAAGGAAGTTAATAGAGGAGATGCCACTTTTTATAAGCTCTGCCTGTCCCCTAAAATGCTCTATGTAGATATGCAGACATATAAATGCTTCTTGTTTCCTTTTAAGGCTATTTTTAACACAGTTTGCACATGCTTATACAAAATAACAGCATTACAAGATCTGCTTCTACCTCAGTCCATATTTTCTTGAAATTCTTTGAGTTTTTAGCACAGATATAGTTATTTTAATGATTTGGGATAATGCACAGAGCACACAGAAAGGGAAAACACTTTTAAATCTACAGAAGGCTCCACTGTACCTATTTATTTCCTAGTAAAGGATGAGGTTTATCTGTGAATCATCCTGGAATAAGATTTACAAGTCTGTAAAGTTATCACTGAGAGAAATCTGGAAATGGGATCTTGGAGGGGACTTCACGAGATTTATGCTCTGAACATCAACAAAGAAAAAAAGGGAATGTGGGGAGTCAAATTGCCCAACAAGCCCAGATTTAAAACATGAAAGTTAGGAAGAAAAGTTTATAAAAGGATGGTGCTATGAGTGAGGAAAACAGTTCTTAATAGTTCTTCCTTGATTATAAACTACTGGAATGTAAGAGTCCCTCTTGGAATGAGGATTCTTCCAAGCAGTTCAAGCAGTGAAACCACGGATTTTTCAAGGCAGCAAACATGGACTTAGAACAGTTTGGCAGAGAAAGTAAAAATCAAGTGAAAACTCAAGATTTACTCGAAAGAAAGAGTAAAATGTAAAGATGGAAACCCTTAAATGAAGCACAGAGCCCAGATCAGAGTTCCAGCTGCATCCACAATCACCTGGGATATTTCTGGATAATAAACTACCATTCCCTGCCTAATTTCAGCACACCAGGATTTATATGTGCTCACAAGGCAATGCCTGCAGGGCAGGTGCTGATGCCTGGACAGAGTTATGTCCAGAATCCTGGGATTCCCACTATGGCTGAGTATATGGACTTAGTGTATCACAAAATGGTTGAAAACATACCCCAAAATTTATCAATAGCTACAGGTATTTGATTTGATGTTGCTGTAAAAAATACCTTTAGATTGAATTAGCTGGTGACAGGAACAGAGTCAGTGAAAGAACACAACAATCCCATAACAGGCATTAGGATTTTGCTCCAGGATCAGGCTGACTCAAATAATCAGCAAGACATGCTGGCATTTGCAGTCTCTGGGAAGAAGAGATGAGGGTAGATATGGAAGGGAAAGATCAGAGTGGTTCAGGGAGGAAAATACGACAGCCAGGAAGAGCTGGCCCAACCAAATGAAGCATCCTAAAGGAGTTAAAACAGAGCTGCTGTGGAAAAGCTGGAATATTTGGGAGATGTGGTGTACTGACATGACTCTTCTGAGGCACCAACAACACAAGTGCAGGGTCAACACTTATTTTTCATCTCCCTGTTGTCCTTTGGCTTCATACAGAAAGAGGGGTTTTGGGCATAATCTGCATGAAGGGACAGTCCCCAAGCACCCTCAGATTTAGAGAACTGGACCCTTCCAATCTCCCACTTCAAGAAGGATTTCTCTGAGACAGAAGGAGCGAGGGGGGGGGGGGGTGAAGATCAAACCCTGTCCTTCTGCAACCCTTTGAAAGAACGAAAAAAAATCCAAACTATGAATCCAAGTGCTAACTTTGTACTGGGTGACCTCCTCAGCTCCACACGTAAGCCACAGCATAACCTTGCATTAATAATGAAATCAGACAATTTTATGCCTCTTTAATAATTTATGCCAAATATATTTGGGTTTAGGAAGGACAGGATTCATTTTATCGATCACGATGCATTATCTCCAACCTGGAAACTTCTAAGCAGCTTCCATCTCCTGCGCCGTCCTAAATAATTCAGAGTGTAATTTCAGTCGGGTTATTTTGTTTGTATCTTTTCTTATTAAATTTGTATTTTTTAATCAAAAGAAAAGCTGACAGGCCTGTAGCAGAGGGTCGAGAGTCCACCTCCTATTACTCAAAAAGTCCCAAGGAAATCATCTTGCAAAGTCCCACCAGCGAGGATCCTTCTGTCTAATTCTCGGTTTTTAGAACACAGACCTCTGTACTCTGTATTTGTACAGTGTTACATGTATATTTAATAATGACTATAATAACAGCAGCAAATAACTTTGAGCTCCTGTTAAAAGGACACAGTCACAGCATAATTTCTCCAAAAGTTATTTGTTCATTTTGCCCGAAGTTTGGAACAGTTCATCCCTGTCAATTCTCAGCAGGAGAACAGCAATTTTGCTCTGGTTCGGAAGTTGAAAAGTAAATTTGAATATGCAAGAAATGGTTACTAATTTCCCCCTGCATTCACTCCAAAGGTGAATCCTTGAGCAAGGTACCTACAAACTGTGCAGAGCAGAGATTTACAGGCTTATCTGGGGAATATTTTAATATTAATGAATTTCCAGCAAGGTTAGATTTTCATTTCCCATATCTATAATTAGCGGGGGGAGAAGAAAAGGATGAGAACAAACAGATGCCATGGTGACACTGGAAAACAGGAAAGAAAAGAGACAAATGGAATAAACAGTGTCTCAGACAAGTTAATTAGGAGCACTCTGCAGTTCCCAAGCCTTTTGAATGGTCAGTTCAAGAGATAGCACTGTCACAAAGGGATTATTGTAGCATTCTGCAGATCAGTGGTCAAGGTTTGCATCAGATTTGGTGAGAAAAGTTTTGCTATGAGAAACGAAATTAAGAAGAGTATGTTTGCATCATTACAATGGGAGAAGGCACAGGGACAAATTTCAAAGTCATTCATCAATGGATGACAATTAATCACCTGGCAATAACTAATAGTCTCCTTTAGGACTTCTCAGATCATCACTTAAGTGATGCTTTGAGTGCCTCTGTGTTAAGAGAGGATTTAACCTGATGTAAATCACAAAACAATAATCCAAGGATTACTGGACTGTGTGGATGTGCAGTCAGAAGCTGCTTTATTCTCTAATTTGTGCCCACTCACTTTACTGGTGTTTTCTCTCATCTTCCCAAAAACCACTCCCAGCAATTTTGACCACTATGCCCCAGGGCATGTGATGTGGTAAAGTTTAAGGAATTCCATTAAATATATACATAATCTTTCAAGGTATATCTATCTTGTCTCTTCTCTCAGGTAACAACTGACAGGATGAGACAAAAGCACCTCAAAGTGTCACCAAGCGAGGTTTAGGTGGGACATGAGGGAAAATTTCCTCATGGAAAGGGTGTTCAGGAATTGGAACAGGTTGAGGGAAGTGGTGGAATCGAGGCAGAAATATTTGCACAACTAAAAACTTGCCACAACCCCCCCTGACTTCAGGGTTCCGATCCTTGCAGGATCACGGCCACTGCAAAGCGAGACTGTCACAGGAATCATCTGTCACCATTGCAATGCCTGATCAAGAGAGAAGAAATGGAGAGAGCAGAGACACGGAGATCTGAGCTACAAAGCCAACAGATCTGTCTTGGTGCAGATGAAAAGCAACAGATGAAAGAAATACTTGATATAAACCCGTGCTGTCGATGCAGGGCCGTTCCCGGGACAATCTGCTCCAGCGGGAGCATCGACTGATGCCCTGTGCCAGGAGCCACCTCTGGGGGGATATTCAGAGCTTTCTTTTCATCTGCACCGAGGCCTCCTTGCCCAGAGATATTTGCTGCTTCACTGAACCCACAGAGCTCCAGTTTCTCCTGATTCGAGGAACGGGAAGCCAAGCTGTGCAATCCTTTCAGAGGGAGAAGAGGGAGCCGAGCAGGGAAATGAAAGGAAAAGAAAAATGCTGGTGCATGAAGTCTGGCAGGTGGCAAGGACACAGCAGATTTCAGTAACCACTCTCCTCCAGCACAGCACAAAAGGAAATAATCGTTATATGCAATGCTGCTGCACAATAAAATACAATAAGCAGACTTGCTTTAATAAGAAAGACGCCGTGATTTGTGGTACACTGAGCTAAGCAAAGCACCCTCAGATGTAATCATCTTTTAAGATGTTATTCCTCCAGAAGAAACTATGCAATTATTTACAAAGAGTCATAAACACACCATAAAAGTCAGATTTTAAATTGCCCGTGCACATGCCATCTGTCAAAATAATTTTTACAAACCAATCAAAGTTTGGGAATGTATTTATTTGGCTGCTGATGGCGTGTGCAGGAGGGCTGGGATCAGCCTGGTGATAGTCTGCACACAGAACCCTTCAATTCTAATTTCTCACTCAGTGCCTGGCCCTCACAGACTGAAGATGAATGAAGTAATCATCTTTAAAGAGCTTAGCCATCTAAAAGGAAATAATTTAAAGGGCACAAATTAACAGTTGCAACAACAACAACAACAATTAAACTATCCTACTCTACTAATTAAAATGCTTCAAAACTCACCAAAGATTTTTAAAATGGATCATGGTGTGTCTTTCTGAAAGCCCTTGTTCTCTCAGTGCAGTTCTTACTGGTTCATTTATTAAAATCTGAGGAATCTAAAGTGAGCACAACTCTGTACAGAATGAAGAAATGAGTGTGATCTGCACTGAAGGAAAAACCTGGGCTTCATTACAGGCAATGGAAATATACTTATATATTATTTATACACTACTTGAGGCAGAAATGCAGATTATAGGGCCAAAAGGGATTAAGAAAGGGAATTCCAATCCTCACAGCCATTCCACTGTCTCTCACCCCAGCGGCACCTCCAACAAACTGCCAAATTCCATGTCCATGGACTTCCAGCACTTCTGAGACACTATTTGTTTTCCATGCCTTGCCTAAGCTACACTGAGATTTACACCCCAAAGTGTTGATAATGCACAAACAAGCAAATACAACAGCAAAAAAATGTGCAAAGGAAAGTTCCAGCAGGACCCCAGAATACCAAAACACTCTCAGTTAACATCATAAATGGGGATGGTAAAGAGATATATTGCTCCATTCCTTTATTAAAAGCTGCAGTGCAAAACAACTGCGAATCCCTTCCTCAATTTGATTTTATTCCTGCCTCAATTTTATATCCCAGCACAGGAGGCACCCACAGCCAGGCTGGCAATGCTGCTGGAAAGCTGCTACTTAGGTTTGGCCTTTAAATGCCTAAGAAAAACAACACCCCTTCAGCAGTCAAAATGTAATTAAAACCCAGAATTTCAGCCCGTTTGAAGTTCCCTCTCCAGGTGAAAAGTCAGTTTAGCAGCTCCACTGAAAAATGCTGTTTTCACTGTGAGTGTGTCAGAACAGAGCTTCAGCTCCTGTTAAAATACCCAACGCCAGGATTTTATAAGAATAAACTGCATATATTTAAAATAGGACAGGAATGGCATCAAGCAGAAGGTGAAGTTATTTCTGTGAACTGAAAAGGAAACTAATTTCCCTCATGAATTTCAATCCTAACTTCCTGTTAATTAATAGAAGCAGGTTGTTATATCCACAAACCCAACTCAGACACAGGTGACAATTTAGGGAGAACACTGAACAGTGAACAATTAGAGCCAAATTCCAGCTCATTTCAAGCCAAGGGAATATTTGTTCCCAAGCTCACACAGCAAGGTTTCCATGTGCAGAACCCAGGCATTGCATTCATATGGACAGCCTGTGCTCAGCTTCACTGACAAGAGGAAAACCAAGGAAAATGCCAAAAATATAAATATCCCTTTACTATTTTCCCATGGAAGCAGAGGACAGCACAAGGAACATTTGGAATAGGTCACTGGGAAGACACTCCTCTCCAGGAGCTGCACAGGAATTGGACTTCACTCCATCCAAAAAGAGCTCAACTTCATCATCCTGTCCCTCTCTTCTTCCTGATGTCCCACAGCTCTTGTACAAGAAGAAATCTGCCTTTCCAGGGAATCTGCCTTTCCAGGTACAATCTCCCCACTCTCCAAAGCCCAGGAGCCAGAGGAACCTTCCCATGGCAGTGGGGTGGGCATGGGAAGAGGAATTCTCCACCTGCTTGTGACTCCCCCTCTGATTCCTAGGACAGATATATTATGAAAAACATTGGATGAATGAGTTTTGTGGGATCCCAGACTGATTTATGTTGGAAGGGACCTTAAAGATTGCCTGTTTCCAACCCCCTGCCATGGGCAGGGACACCTTCCAATGGACCAGGTTGCTCCAAGCCCCATCCAACCCACTCCATCCTATGATTCTGTGATTGCAGCCCAGGTGATTCTGCATCCCATCTGCCCACACACAGCTCCTTCTGGGCAGCTTTGAAGGCACAGCCACAATCTCAGACTTTAAATTCCTCATCCTGCAGCTGTAGAATGATATTTTCCAGTCCAATTCTATTCCAGATGTAGGAGACCCAGCACCTTTTAGAGGGACAACACCCAAGATTAACAGATGGATCTCAGAGGTGCCACTTGCTCCTCTCATGCCAAAGGAAAATAAATAAATACATAATAAAAACCAAACTAAATCAATCCACAAATCCCATATATTCTTCCTGGATAGCTCATACCCAGGACTTGTTAATACAGACACTTCCTATAACCCTGTGGGTTCCCTTGCTGAATACACAGCAGGTACCACCCACAGAAAACAACTCTGTGTATATTTAATACTTGATATTTTACTTTAAATTATATTTTTATTTCAGGAATCGAGCACCGATTCCATCTGCTAAATTACGGATTAGAAATCCTGCATGGTATGACTGACCTGGGATGATTTTTTTTTTTTTTAGCAAGATATAAAACTATTCCAGAATCTCTCTCTATATATATTTTTTTTTCTTTGAATATTCACTCCATGTTTCTCTGGAGGCTTAATTAGAAATTGCACCGCATTTGATTTAAAACACATATTTTCTCCAAACCATTTGAATAAGCAATGAATAAAAGAAATGTCATCCACTTTATTAATGAAGTCATAAATCAGGGGGTTGAGTTAAGAGCTTGTATTTACTGCTCACCTTGCATTTTGAACATGGGGGAAAACTACTAAGCAGTTTCTCCCTCCTGTCGATACCCTAAATAATTCAGAGAGGAATCTCAGATTGACTTTTCATCCACGCATATCCCACCAAAAATATGTGTTTCTCTATTTTCAGTGTAGTAGTATCAAAACCATGCAGCAGTCTTGTCAAATTACCAACTTGCTTTCCCCAAGTCATTCCGTGAAACTCCGCTGTGATTTGGGGAAAGTTTTCCTCTGCCGTCTCCCTTAAAATTCCCGTTAAACTTTGGGAACTTTGGGCGCTATAACTTCCCTCTGTGACACGTTTATGATCCTCCTCCCCATAACTCTCATCTGGGGAGAGTTCAGCAGACATTTCTCGCTCCTGATGAACAGCTTTGCGGGTGAACTTTTAACTCAGGGCTTCTCGAAGCTTTCCCTTTACTGAGTTCCCCGAGCCAGTCAGACACAACAACAAGCGGAGCAGCCAGCCCTGCCTCCCTTCAGCTGCTCTCCTGACCTCCCAACCAGCACCTCCCTCGCTCACACCAGCCAAAGGTTGAAATGCTACGGTGGGCGAGGCCAAAATTCATCAGGGCTCGGGGTTTGATGCGTTTAAATGTAACGGGCGAGCCGAAATTGGGGTTGTTTTATTCTCCACCCCCACCATTGTTCCAGGAAAAAAAAAAAAAATAAAGACCCCTGCAAATAATTCAACACTGCAGTTCAGGATCATCATTTATTAATGAAGACAAAGCAGCCCAACAGCAGGACCTTGGAACTCTGTTTTACGATTATGACAGAGCTGATCTTTAATTGCACCAACTGAAGATTATCTGTCTCCTTTAGCTGATAGCAACATTTACTGCCTTCCCCCGGAAAAATCTGACAGCAACTCTGCAGACCAACATTCTGTTATAGGAAAACTCTTTTACAGCTTCTGTTCAGATTAGAGGGGGGGGTTTAGAGGACTTAAGCCTGTGTTAGTGGCACTAATAGCTGCTTAATAGCATTATAACAAAAACTACATTATTTTACACTTCAGGCTTTACCTGCTAGTTAAATTGTATTTGAGCCACTTCTGTTCTCGCTACTTAATGTTAGTTTTCATTAAATCCATGTGTGTATGTCGCCTAACAGCACACTAATTAAATCAATTTTCAAATCTCAAACACTTTGTAACACTGAAATATCATAAAATGCTCCCTATCACCTCATCTCACATTTATTATTTAGAATAACTTAGTCCCTTTTTGCACAACACATAATAATTGTGAGCTGAGCAGAACTCATACACACACTCCTGTTAAATGTATTAGCCTAAGCATATAACAATATTTTTAATTATTTCCTTGGTGGATAAATTTTAGTTTTAATTGCCAACTATTTCTCCATGATACAATGAACCAATATGCTCTTGCAGGGGAAAGGGAATTCTCTGAGGTTCCCTCAATCTTTGCAATCGAACACATTCGGCACATTTAGCTCCAAGGAGGAATCAGCTCATCATCTCCTCTGCAGCTGCAAACTCCAGCCAAGCTCCAGAGAAACCTCAACCACCCCATGTCCAAAGGAGCTCAACTCCACCAGGGTGTGGGAATAGGAAACCACTTTAAACACAAAGCACCAAAAAGTTTTTTACATAAGATGTTTCTCCTGGCTTTGTGGTCCCTACCCTGGTGCTCCTTCCTGGAGAAAGCAAACCTTCCACAGTGATGGTGTGTCATGGAATGTGAGGAACTCATCTGGGAAGTCCTTCAGGAAGTTCTTTCTTCACAGAATCACAGAATTGTTTGGGTTGGGAGGGACCTTAAAGATCATCTAATTCTAATCACCTTTTGTGGGCAGGGACAACTTCCATGAGCCCAGGTTGCTCCAACCTGGCCTTGGACACTTCCAGGGATCCAGAGGCAGCCACAGCTTCTCTGGGCAACCTGTGCCAGGGCCTGCCCACCCTCCCAGGGAACAATTTCTTCCCAATATCCCATCTAAACCTACACTATTTCAGTTTAAATCATACACTCAATGGCAGTTCTTTCTCCATCCCTTTGGACGGAGCAGTTTTCCCTCAGCCTCAAGTAGCACCTTTAAAAATGAGACCTCTTGGTTACATTCTCTGGACCCAACTGCCCCACCCACCAAGTGACACTGCTTCTCCCTGCTCCCTCCTGCAGGGACAACATCGAGGTCCCTACACCTCAAAAAAAAAACCCCTTTTATTACATTCTGGGAAACACCTTCCCCAGTTTGTTGAGATTTAAGCTGAATAAACTCCCCACCTTCGTAAGAGCCTGTTGCCTCTAATTTTGTTTTATGCTTTCATGGAAGCTCTGAGCTTACTCCTAAATGAAAGTTACTCTCCAGTGCTGTTTTGGAGAGTGCCACAACTTTATTATCAGCAAACAGCTAAATGTGGGACTGACACTGTTTGATATCTGCGTCTCTGAGGAGCACCTGAGTCTATAGACAAGAAAACTGCTGCTCAGCTCTGCTGTCAGCTTGTCCTCAAAGAGCTGTCACTTAGCACCTACATATGACTACAGAGTGTGTGCTGCCTGTAAAATGTAAAACAAAGCACTGCAGCTCTGTCTGAAACGAGAGAAGGCAAAAATAACCAAGATTCAGAACACCTCGGTAGCACAAATGCTCTATTTACCCAGGCACGCATCAAATAAGTGCTGAATAGGGCTCCTTTTAATAAAACTTTTTATTTAGCTTGCAACTGTTTTAACAAGCCCTTGGAGTCTCCCCATCCAAGTGCATATTCCTTATTTTTAGCAAAGACAATTAGTCTTATCCTTGGTTGTGACTAAGCACCTCCAGCTCCAGCCAAATTTGCACTAACACACATATCTGCATATTTTAAAGTGTCTCCAGCTTGGGAAAACATAACTTTGGGGAAAACATAATTTGGAAAGTAGGAAATCAAGCAAGAACAGCTGGGTAAGCAATATCAATATTTCTCTGAGTCACTGGCTTGTTTTATGCATATAATATCTGGAAAATGCAGGTTCATTCCAGTACATTGGAGACATCATTGGCTCCAGGTGAGCACAAACTGGCAGCTGTGAATACCTTGGAATTCTCCAGCATTTTACAGCCTGTGAACGAGCTCAGAATTCTTTTTTTTTTTTTTTTCCAAGTTTTTACCTGATCTCCTGTGACAAACATTGCCATTTTAAGATGCTGCTGCATTGCATTAAGTCTAAGCCTCGTGTCCACTGAGAAGGACAGCTTTATTTTTTGCAGTGACCACATCAAAGCTGGTAATAAGCAGGACCATTAAATGCTGATCTTTACATATCTCAGCAACAAGCTCGCCTGGTTTCCCACCTCAGAACGCTCATTTCAGCCCCCATTTTATGATACCAGTCGAAAGGTTTAGGACCCAGCATAAAAGAACAGAAATGCAGGAGACCAAAGATGAATTATACATGGGAAAAGTTAAGAGATCAGCTCGAAATATTTATGCAAGTTTTCCAAAGTGACCTTCTCAGCAAACGCAGGAACAGCCCTAAGAAATCGGAGCTAATTCTTCCCCCATTCCCTCGGGGATCCACGGGATTGAGTCCCTCCCATGAAATGTTGTGTGGGTGAAACTTCCAGGGCTCTGTGGGTTCTGAGGGTGGTGTTTTTGTTTGTTTTGGTTTGGTTTTTTTGCAGACTCTCCTCTTTTTGAAACGTTTCAGTGTGACCAAAATCGAGCAGCACATCCCAGCATTGTTACTGAGGAAATCGATGCCATCCCGTTATTTTACTTCTTGCTGTCCAACTGTGAGTTTGTTTTTCCTAAGACACTTTTTGCTGAGAACCCTTTTCTCTATTTCAAATGCGGCAGCAAATGATTTCATCAGATAAAGTGACTTTAAAGGGGAGGGAGGGAGAGAAAGGAGAGGAAAGGGGAAGAAAAGGGGAAGGAAAAAGGGAAAAAACCACTAAATGGAATTTAATTCCTGCCTTTACTCCTGCTTGCTTATTTTTGGTACAGGATGTAAATTTCTGCATCTTTACCAGCCATAAAAAGGTGATTTATGGAACCAAGGAAAGAAAAAAGAGCAGGTTCAACAATTAAAGAACTTGGGCTTGTTTAATTTATTTACTTTTCTAGCAGCTTCCACTTATACCTTCACCCTGTTATTCATATAGAGTTTTAAAAAGTACAGATTTAGCCCTACTATATAAAGTGAAACACTGTAAATAAATATTTTTCTTTAACTTTTTGTTTGTTTATGTTTTTTGGGGGAGTTTGGGATTTTTTTTTATGTTGTTCTTGCTGTTGTTTTTAAGTCTCAGTAATCAGAAGATAAATCAGCAATGAGAGAGACTCACTAACAATAGAAGAGCTCCTACTTTAGGACTCCAGTAAGAAAAATATTTTAAACCTTCTTTTGTTAACATACTTTGGGATTGTTTTGGGGTTTTTTTTCAATTAAAGACAGGTACATTCCAAACTTAGTGGGATTTGGTTTTAAGGTTTAAAACAATTAAATTGAATATTATTTGAGAAGGGAAAGGGGGTGATTTTTGGGCTTTATTTAATGTATCACTAACATACCTTCTTTTTTTAGACATGTACCCATGAATTTGGAGTCCTTCATGTGAAAGAATTACACCAAAACCTGTTTACTCAGGTAAATTAATAAATTAAGCATGTGTTATTCTGAAGGACATGAATAATTTAAGCAGGTCCTACAAAATAAGAATAAAAACCCCATTTCCACCGAAACCAAATGGTGGTACTTTAATATTTCAGCACAACAGGGGGAAAAAAAATATCTTTGAAAGGTTTTGGGAGTGAACTTGGGAAGAAAGTTAAACTTGTGTTATTGATTTAGGAGCTGGCATGTTAATCTGTTATTATTTCAAGGGAGAAATAACTCTGCATGGGAGATAATCTGCTTGTCTTCTAGTCCACATCTCCTGCAAGAATTTTCTTGCTCATGCATAGATAGTGTCTTATCTAGTCCTGACTCAAGTCAATAGTGAGTTGCTTGTTTGTTTTTTAAATAGCAGCTGCACTGGGTATCTACAGGGGATGAAGAAGTGAAAGGATTACAGTTTTGACCTGTTAAAATTGATTTATAAGACGGAATATTTTTTTCCCTCCTATTATGTCTCAGTGATAAATTGGTCTTTCAAGTTCAGGCTGTGTGAAAAACTGATTTGTCAATTGTAGCCTGGCCAAAAAAAAAGAAAAAAAAAAAGTGGAAAATTGCCCACTTCAATTAAAATGTGCAATGGTTTTTGTGGTTTGTTCTTTGCTCAGAGACATGAAAAAAATAAATATGTATTCCTGGGATCTTTAATAGTGGGAAACAACAGAATATAAAGATTGAAGGAGGCACCACCTACAAAGGGAGGGAGAAGCAGAGGACTCCAGGCATGACACACACCCAGAGAGGAGAGCTGGGCACCTTCTCACCTTCTTCCTCAGAGGGACACAAAAGGCACCAGCCATGAATCAACCCTGCTGGAACCAGTACAGACCCAATCCACTATTCCTAATCCACTAAAACATCCACGAAATGTGTGGGAAAGCAGCTGGGAACTCAGGTCCCAGTGCTTTGGTGAGTGTTCACACACACTGCAGCTGAACAGAGCTAGGGCAGCAATCTGAAGCCAAAACCAGAACTCAGATACATAATAAAATGCAGCAAAATCCAAAACTGATGCATGTAACTCAAAATATATTTAAAAAAATGCTTCAGACACCAAGACAATCTGTCCTTGGGCTGGGGTAGGCAATGACTTTCACTCCAGTGGGTGCTGGTACATCAGGCTCTCACACACAGACACTCAGGAGACAAAGCAAAACATCGAGATGAGCAGTTGGAACAGAAAAAAAAAAACATCACTGAGGAGTCTGGGGAAGAAAAATGAACAGGGATATATATAATTTATCCATTATTTTTTATGGATGAAGACATCCTTCTCAGCAGCCCTGAATGGCAAGTGACAGGCCTGACCTGCTGGATGTCACAGTGCAGGGAACAGACATCAGGGAACACATCTCTGGTATGATTCTCATCACAGGGGTGCAAGAACAGCCCAAAGATAACAGAAAAACAGCACAGCCAACTTCACAGAGCTCCAACTGAACAGAACAACCCTTTATTTTAACTGACAAACCCCCTTCATTTCAGCTAACAGCAAGGATTGTGCCTATGCAGCGTGTTAATAGGAGCTGACCGTCAGAATTGCCACCCAACCCATTCAACCCTTGCTAATCCAAGACCAGTGTCACCAGTCTGACATGTCTGCTGATGGCTCCAGTGTCCAGGGACAACTTCTGACCCCCTGAGCAGCCCACTGGGAATCACAGAATAGGCTGAGCTGGAAGGGACCCATCAGGAACATTCAGTCCAACTGCACAGACACCCCAACAATCCCACCCTGTCCCTGAGTGTCCAAACACTCCTGGAACTCAGACAGGCTGGGGGCCAGGATCGATTCCCTGTTCCAGTGCCCAACCACCCTCTGGAGGAAGAATCTTTTCCTGAGATCCAACCTGACCCTGCCCTGCCTCACCTTCATGTCATTTCCTCGAGTCCTGTCACTGGTCAGAGTGCCCTACTGCCCTCTCCCATCGCACACTCATCCAGGCTCTGCTCTCCCTGCTGGGCAGCAAAGGGCAACCCTGCTTGTTGCAGGTTTATTTACACCCTCAAACCACTTTAATTCATCCTTGCCCGACTTCTGTGCAGTTTTGAGATCAGTAACGCTGGGATTTCACTCTCTACATTCCCTTTCTTCTTCCTCTTGTGATAGATTTCATTTCAATAAATAGGAATAATCTGAAAATTGGTTCTCTCATCTTTAACAACAACAACTACTTAGAGGCGCGTTGAGAGGATTAATTTCGAAGTACTCCAAAAATGTCAAGTGCTTATTAATTATAAGTTAATTGGAGTTAGAATTACATTATGGTAAATAATAATAAATTAACATAGCTGATGGGCAAGCAGGAAGAAGCAGATTTTGAACAGCATTGTGCAAGCTCTTAAGGAGCCTTTTGAAGAGACAAAGTCTGACTGATGGCATTCAGTGAATTCCCTTCAACAGAGAATTCTTCCATATGTGGAGAATTTGAAATTGTTTCTTCTCACCTGTCAGCTTTGGTTCACCACTGGCTTTCTCTGATCTATGGCCTGGAGCAAAAGGCCTCTCTGACTTTGAGGAGAACCACGAGTTTTAGCATTCATTCATTCATCTCAGCTGAGAGCCTTTTAGAAAACTTCATGGAAGATAAAGTACACATGGAAAACACCTTTATCCTGCAGTGGCAATAACAGCAGCCTCAACATTTGTGAGGGCTCTGCATGTGTGTAATGATCCAAGTGAGTGATTGGAATTGAAAAAGGGAAGATTAAGTATTTCCTCTGCACTGAATCCCCATCTTGAACTTCACCTTTTCTTAAAGGCTCCAGGTACAAGAGTCACCCCCGTGCTCAGAACAACACCCAACTTTGTGCTGACAAATCCAGCTCTGGGTGGGATCCAGCAACTCCCTGTGCCCAGGGAGAGCCAAGTGCCAAGATCAGGCGGTGCAAACAACTCCTTCCCTCTCCAAACCCCTCCAGGTTCCTCTCCCTTCCCTCCCTGGGATGAAAGCAGAGGGTTTTGTGCCGTGTCTCTGTAATCACATCCACGCCACACAAGGGCTGCACGTGCAGCAGAGGAAATCTGAGGGATTTGCAGCTCAGCCAGGGATTCAAGAAGCCTCTCTTGCTCGGACTTAAAGCATGGGATCATTTTTTGCTGCTTGGAACCAAAACCCACTGCTCTTGGCTGTGAGGAAAGCTTTAGAAGAGCAAGTAACGAGAGGAGGAAGAGCTTCAACACCTGCTTTCCACCTGCAGGGCCAAACCTAGCTCACAGCACCCCACCATTCCCTGCTCTACATAGATGTCAGAAAAGATAATATATAAAAATATATATATTTATCATTTGGTGTAATGTAGATTGAGTTAATTTTTCTTTCTAAGTACGCTCATGGGAAATTATTTCAGACAACGGGCTACCACAGTTCTGAAGAAAATCAACTTTTTTAATCCCTTCTGGCCTTTAAAATATACTCTAGCAAGAGAGGCTTTTTTTGTGCTCTTTGATGCCAGAATTTTGTACATTAACCTTGCCAGTAGTTAAGCCTCTTAACGAAAACAAATGAAAGAAACTTCTTAAATCAGAAAGGTTATTGGCATCAATATTCTAAATCACATTTAGAGACCATATGAACTAAGTAAATATTCCAACTGAGTGAGCCAAACAACACATTTACATATAATAGCATGAGATGAAATACTGTGCTTGTATTTCAAAACTGTTGTTATTTATAAAGATATTCTGAATGAGTCCTTAAGTGACTAAAAGGAGCTTAAAATACCATTAAATAGAACATATCACTAATATTCCAGGATTTTCTCTTCCTTTCATTTCATTTGGGTCTGCAATAGAAAGAAGCCTTTCATTCTAATTCTTTCAGTTGTTGAATTAATCCCCTTGTTTATAAAGCATTACCAGCAGATTAATCCTAAGTGCCTTTCCAGGGCCAAAGGAACAGTGTTGAAGGAAAAGGGAGCAAATTCCCACTGGAGCAGTCACAGCAATCACTCCTCAGGTTTTAATGCTGGACAGGGACCCTTTCTCCAGTGTTTTGATGATTTCTGCTGTGTCTGAATCCCACCTCTACACTTACAGCCCCGTGGCCTGTGGTCAAAGCTTTAAATTAGAGTGTCTCCTGCACTGAAGAAAACAAGAAGTAATATTTCTTATTTCCTCGATAAGGATCTTCTGCTCTATTTCCTAAGCATCCTGTCCAAAACCTGTGCCAGCTTGATGTAATTCATGATCTAATCAGAGAAGCAACACCAGACAAGAGCCTGTTTCCCCTGTGACATGTATAAATCAAGATTTTTGTGAAGTATAAGCACACTGGTTTACCAAAGCAGGAGGGACACCGTGGATTAAAGCTTTACTCTTGATGCAAAATTCCCTCATCCCTGGCTGAGAAAACAAAGCCATCTCATGAGAAGTTACCAGAAGACATTTAACCTGAAAATTATAGTATCTCTTCTTAAACACACCCCTCAGGGAAGGGAAGAGGCTGCCCAGGGCAATGGTCACAACCCCAAAGCTGCCAGAGTTCCAGAAGAGTTTGGACACTCTCAGGGACGTGGTGGGGTATTTGGGGTGTCTGTGCTGGGCCAGGAGCTGGACTGGATGATCCCTGAGGATATCCTATGATTCTATGAAAACAGTGGATATATAAACCCCTTGAAAAGCATGGGGGGTAACAGGGAAGAAAACTTCCTGCCACTCCCCATCAGAAAGAGGCAGCTGCAGCCTCATTAAAGAAATGTCTGGACTTCTGCTTTCCAGGGTGGGAGGAGGGAAAAATCACTGTGCAACCGCCTTCTCAGTTCAACTCTCTCCAGTCCTGAAAAAATGCTATAACTTGTCAGTATATTCATTGATTGCCACTTCAAAAGTTGCAGCAAACCCTCTGTCGCGCTCACTATCTTCATTAGTGTAGCTGCTTAATTAGAGGCCAAACAGCAGAAGGCAGCTGAGAGTACACAGGGGTGTGCAGGTTACACAGAAACAAGGGGGAGGAGGACCCATTGATATTATGGATTTTCATTCTGAGAAGAAATTAAATTAAAAAAAATTAAAAAAAAAAAAAAAAGGAGGAAAAAAATCGGGACACGATAATCTTGAAATTATCTATTTGTCGGGAATTTAGCCCAGACTTCCCATTGAGGTATTTTATTCAAAAGAATCATAAAATCAGAGAATAATTTGGGTTGGAAGGGACCTTAAAGATTATTTAGTTCCAGCTCCATGGACAGGAACACATTGCACTATCCCAGGCTGCTCCAAACCCTGTCCAACCTGGCCTTGGACACTTCCAGGGATGGGGCAGCCACAGCTTCTCTGGGCCTCATACTAAGAATCACTTTTTATCCACTGCAGCAGAAAAACTAGCAGAGGAAAAGGCACAACTTCTTTTAAAGCTTAGAGACATGAGACAGTGGAGGACTAAAAGTCCTATTCTGGATACCTTTTTCCTATTTTTAACTGGATTTCACTAGGCTTGGGAAAACGCCCTCCATCACTGAGAAAACACCAACATCATCCGTGGAACCTAAAACACAAAACACCCAGGACCAATCTAGTTCCCAAAGCTTAAAAACAGCAACAAAAAAATCAATACCAGGCAAACAAATCCTCTCCTTAAAACAACTCTGCAATGCCCTTGAAAGACCATTAGAGTGGAGAAGAGTCCCAGTGCACAAAGTGAAGGTGCTGGGGAGACTCAGGCAGGGCGATCAGGGCTTGGCTGGTGGATGGTGATGTTCCAGAGGACTGGGATGTCTGTCAGCTGGAAGGAGGAACAGGATGGGGATGCTGTTGCACAGCTCTGGTTCAGCCTGGCACTGTTTAACATCTTTGTCAAGGGATGATGTGACATCATGGCAAGGACATGGAGTGGGCAGGACAAGGGGAAATGGATTCCAATTGAGAGAAGGTGGGTTTAGGTTGGATAGTGGGAGGAAATATTTCACTGTGAGGGTGGGCAGGCCCTGGCACAGGTTGCCCAGAGAAGCTGTGGCTGCCCCAGCCCTGGGAATGTCCAAGACCAGGTTGGAGCAACCTGGGACAGTGGAAGGTGTCCCTGCCCGTGGCAGGGGGTGGAACAAGCTGATTTTTTAAGGTCCCTCCCAACCCAACCCCCCCTGTGACTCCCTGATGTTGGCTCAGGAGACTCTGTCTCTCTCTGACCTGCAGCAAGAACCCAGAGCATTATTCCAATCAGTGTTTCCTGTCACTGGTCTCTCAAGCAAAATCACAGCCTCAGTTTGTTCTTCCTGAGCTGACAAACACTCTCAATTCCACAACTGGTGGTGGAAAAAAACCACTTTACTCATTAGTGCTTTTTGTTTAAAGTGACTAATCCCATTCATCTCTGCCATCTGTTGGAGGACTGCTCTGAACACAGAAGAATGAACACATCTCACTGGCTCATCAGGCTGAGGTTTGTTCCACTGCAGGGCTGTGCCCACCACAGGGTGATGGTGACAGCTGAGCCTGGGCAGTGACATTAATGGTAACACCAGGTTTGACAAACCCCCAAAGAGCAGTTTGTGGAATTCAGCTATAAAACAAAAATAAGCTCCCAAAACACAGCTGCAAGTTCCACCAGGAAGATAAACCACATCCCCAGGGTACCACTCCCTGTACAAACCGACCACTCAGCCAAAAATCTTTTTAAAGACAAATCAATCTGCCATTTTAAACCCCCCATTTCTCCCAAAATACCCAGAACAATGCCATCCTTGCAAGACCTCTTCAATTTTACCACTTCCGAAAAAAATAATTCTTCAATACTTATCTGCTCCCACAACCATAAACCCAAATATTCTTTGCATTTCTGCACATGTTTATGTCCTCAAACAGCCTCATGATTACCTACATAAACCACCCAGAGCTCAGTTTATAACTCTTTCTGAGTCAATGGCCACTCTTACACAAATGCTAATGGCTTGTTCCACGGATATTTCCTTGTAATATCACAGCAGCTGCATGGAATTAAAAAAAAAACCCAGAAAATTACTCCTAGTGGGGATGATATAACCATTCAGATAAAGAAAAACTGCTGAGCTGGCTTTTTTTTTTTTTTTTGGTTGTTATTTGTTTGCTGCAAATGGTTTTTACAGGAAGAGAGGAGGTTTCCTGAGGTCGTTGCATCCCAACTGCCATTTCCAAAGGCAAAATACCTCCATCCCTAGAGCCTGTCTGGATCCTACCTGGGACGAGGAGCTCGAGAGAAGGGGGATTTTTTTTTTATGAATTAAATGTATTTCACTGTGATATTTCTGAGTTAAAAATAGCTTCAGTGCTCCACTGCAGCACACACAGCTAACAGCTCTGCGTGGAGCTGCTTCCCTTCTGCTCCTGCACCACCCACCCTCTTCTTCCCTGCTGCTCTTCCCAACTGCTGCTTCATCAGGGGGCAGGACGAGGGGGAGAACAAAGCAAATGCCATGTCAGAACTCCACTCCCTGCCTCAGCATCTTCTTTCTTTTCGATCAAAGGAAAAAGTCTCGAAAATAAAATGTAAGTATCTACATCAACCGTTTCTTCATGAAATGCAAAGTTCCTCCAGTAACCAGTGGGGTACTAAAACACTGCTCAAAAAGCACGTGGATGTGGCACTTGGGGACATGGTTTAGTGGTGATCACGGTGGTTGGACTGGATCTTAAAGATCTTTTCCAGCCTTAACAATTCCATGATTCAGTGATTCCCTGCTATCTAAGGCTTTGTCTCCTCCCTCCTGTTGCAGAAGTTGCATTTCTGGGGTTCTGGGTTTGTTGTTTGGGTTTTTTTGTTGGTTTGTTTTTTTGTTTTGTTTTTTTTCTCTGACTGCAGGATTTGCTAAGCCAGAGTGGATTTACCAACTCCACTTAGACCACTCTTAAAATCAGGGATGTTCCTCTGTGGGTTCTGTAGTTCCCTTCCCCAGGAGGGTGGGCAGGCCCTGGCACAGGTTGCCCAGAGAAGCTGTGGCTGCCCCATCCTGGAAGTGTCCAAGGCCAGGTTGGAGCAACCTGGGCTAGTGGAAGGTGTCCCTGCCCATGGCAGAGGGTGGAATGAGATGATTTTTAAGCTCCCTTCCAACCCAAACCATTCCAGGACTCTCTGAGACCCTTTCAGGTCCTATGATTGTGTCCCCATCGCTGCCAAACTTTCCTTGAAATGCTACAGCAAAGACAATTCTCTCCCTTTTAATAGATTTTTATTGTTAAATTTGCATTAGGCCTATTCAATTACACTAAATTAAAATACAGATCCAAGCACTGTATCAACCAGAGACCCCCTAAAATACACAGTTGAGCAGGCAAAGGAACATATTTGCAGCTTGCTGGAACTCAGATGGAAAAGGTCTACACTGAATAACCAATAAAAGATTTTTGGTTTATTTAATTCCCAGGATGAGGCTGTTAATGCCAGACCACTGCACAATTTATTCTCTGCTCATGACATCAGCTTTGGAAATAGGGGCTGAGGTCAAAAACCAAGACACATCATCCTGGATGATATTCAAAACACAACTTGGTATTGACTGAAGTGCATTATACACCGAGAAAAACAAGAAAAGAAATGCACATTAGTATGTTTCCTCTCTGATGGTCATCTGGACTGTTTCTTCTACAGGCTCAAAATCTACCATCCTGTGGTTTCCTCTGCAATATGAAGCAACTGGTACAAGAATCTGGATTAAAATTAAAATATTTACTGATCTAATCTGCTTTGTACTTAATAATCTGCACAGCAAAACTGAAGGGCAGAACCCCTGCTGGTTGTTAGCACTGAACTCATTGTATATACCCTAATTTACAGTATCCTGGTGCTTTCCAGGCTGCACATTTGCTCTTCTCTCAGTGAAGGGAACAGAAACAGGGATACAGACGCTGATTCCTCTCCAAATCCCGTGTTTGATTAGGGAGAAGTTAAAGAAAAACTTGATTTAATGCTGCCAGTCAAGCTCAACACTTGCACTTGAAAACCAGTTCCGCTGCATTTGTGTAAAAAAGGGTGTAAAAACAAGGAACAGCAAATTTTCACAGTGACTTTCCCAAGGAGTTTGTAAATGCTACTCATGGGCACCACTAACAAGCGTGCACAGGCGCAATGAAGGATCAGGAATAAACCACCCCTCTTTAAAGCTGAATATTTCAGCAATTAAAACAAGACACCACCCCCCTCCCCTAAGGAGAAGCGACAGCGCACTGAAAATCAAGAAATTCTGCTCTGGCTTTGTTTTCTTACTGACAGAAGTCACTGCCTCACCAAGGGTGTCAGTGCCACGAGTCACAATTACTGCAACTAAAGAACCATCACAAGCTTGCCTTGTTTTTGTCACCGGGGTGACAAAAGTTGGAGGCAGGAGGAGACACTGATGGACAAATGATGTGCTTTGAACTCTCAAAAAACACCTCAGCTCCCTTCTGGTAATTTAGGATTTTCTACTTTACACTGTCACAATACCTTGGAGGAGCGTCTATTATGCTCCACCTGTACAAAGTCGTGGTGCTGCTGCACTAAATTTCTGTCAAAAAGAATGTGCAATCAGGCCTTTCAAATGCTCATGGCTTTCAACAGCCAGAATCATCTTTTAGAGGATCAAGACCAAACCACAGAATCACACCAAACAATTCCTAGGAGTTGCAATGAGCCTGGGAAAGCAAAAAGAATAAGAAAGCACACTGAGATATTTAGAATATTTAGAAATTAAATGAGGAGGTCTGGAATCCTTTGTCCATAATCGTGTAGAATAATCCAATGAAGGACAAGGGAAGTTCTTCAGGAGTGACCCAGCCTGTGCTTCACACAGTTATTTGCATCAGAATGAGAGTAAAAAAAAAAAAATCTGTCTTAGTAATGGTCCTTTTGTCTCACACAGTATTTTGAGCTTGTCCTTGTTGGTGGTCAAGGCTTGCTCTGTTGGCTGCTTTGTGCACTTCAAGTGCATGGACATCACCAACCCACTGAGGTCAGTTTTGGTAAGTCATTATAACATTAAAATCGTGTCTAAAAGTCCTTTATGAAAGCTGATATTAAAACAAGCAAATAAACAAAGCTGGGACATTCCTAACTTGGTTATAAATGCAAAAATTTTGCAATTCTATGCCAGAACTTATGAAAATATTTACATTATTAATGGCCACACTTAGAGCAGATGTGGCACTTGGGGATATGGTTTAGTGGCGGATTTGGCAGTGTCAGCTTTAGGGTTGGACTCGATCTTAAGGGTCTTTTCCAACCTAAATGAATCTCTGAATCTCTAATAATTATGTTAATGCATCCTGGCAGTCAACAATGCAAAGAAAACACATCATAAGTACCTCAAACTGGGAAAATCTGACTCCTCTGGAATAAAATACTCCTCTTGCATTTCCCAAAACATTTCACAACATGGTCAGATCCCAAAGATTTGGTTTCAAGATGAAGATAAACAACCTTCCAGTTCAATGCATTTTGTTTGCACTTTAAAAGGATGAAAAGCCACAAATATATAGGATACTTTCCTTCTTGAGCATAATTAGTGTTATCTTTTCAGCAGAAATAGATAAAAATTTCTGCATTATTCTACCAAAAAGATGAAGTGAAAATATTAACACCCACTTGAGGGATTTTTTCCTAGGCTTAAAAGTTAAGCAAAAGTTAAAAGCAAAGCAGGTGCTGAAGGCAGGAGGGAGGATTTCCTCTTCTGCTGCTCTCAGTTCGTTTCTTCATCACGACAGAAAACTTCAAAACTTTCAGCAACAGGGCATGGAGGGGGGGAAGGAAGTTTTGCAAATAGCCAATTGTCACCATGACATTGACTTTTAAATCAATCCCTACATCCAATTAATTTGCTATCTTAGATCTTGCAAATGAAACTTGGGGGAAAAAAAACAAAAGTGCAAATGGAAGGAGAGCGATTCAGGGTTTTGTTGTTACAAACATCCAAATAGTCAAGAGTCCCTCACAAAGTCAGGGAGTTCCACTGCAGGAACTTTAAAAGGAGAGTAAATCCCCATACACAGAGATTATAACAGCTTTGATGTTCCTCAAATAATCTGTATTTCTTCTTACAAGTTTAAAAGAATGTGCTTTGGAGAATAAGGCATCCTTTGACAAACAGCAATCTTCAAAAATTTTGGACTGTATATGTCTCTGTTATGGAAATTATGCTCATAATTTAATGGCTAAAACACTATTATTATTATTATTATTATTGCCAGTGCCAGATAAGTGAAAATAATATTCATAATAGAAACTCACACAGAGACAGAACTTATAAATATCCCAGTTAATTGGTCCAAGTCATCTTTTGTGACCGTTAACCTCCGATTTTTCCAATTAGTTCCAGATGGGCACAGCCTGACAATTATGGGGAGAAAACGCTCATGGAAACGTCCAAATACAAAGCAGAGATTTCCAAATGTGCTAATGCAGGGCCTTGCATGATTTACTGACATCTTCCACCCATCTGTCATTTGCAATGTTTTCCTTCTCAGGGAGGGAAAACCCGTGGAAATAAAACATCTCCACCTGCCTGCTTTGATGTGTTGTGCTCATCCATCATGTCAGGGGCTGCTGTGAACTTTCAGAAGCACGTTAAGGACACCAAGGTGTTACCAGGCCCTTCAGATTCAACCACAGGGGACTTGGCATTAAAATATTGTCTTCCCCCCCCCCCTTTTTTTTTTTCAGGTCAGTGCTCCCAAGAATTGTCACACGAAACAGGGCTAAATATACCCCCTAGAGACCATTCTGAAGGGAAAAGCAGGTTGTGCTGGCCCCTGGATGAGGCACCAGAAGCCTCCACTGGTTCGTTGTGAGAATTAAATCACATTTTCCACGACAAAGTTCCCTCCCTGCGAGTTACAACCAGCACAGACCATTGGACTGTTAAACTGGAGAGAGAGCAAGGCCCTCAGAAATTAAAAGGAAGCTTGAAAATACAGAAACAGCAGCTGACTGCTGCATCACAGCAAACAAATACTAGGAAAATACTCATAGCAGGCACATTAAAACATTACAATGTGAGGGGGAGGAGGAAGTGACAAGATTAATATTTCTTTTTTTTTTTTTTCCCAAGCTGCTTTAAGGCAGAGCTATTAATATATTTTTTATGACATAGAGTCAAACTTCATAGCTGCATTTTAAACAAATGAATTTCCTACACGGTGCCACTAATAAAGCATTAGTGTAACAAAACGTGATCCCACTTGGGGATTCTTTTCTCACTCTCGATTTTTATCTTTGTGTCTACCACAAGCTTGAATAACGAGTTCAATCATCCCAAATATCCTGTGCTAGGCAATGAACTTCCATGGATTTTCTGTAAAAGGCAATTGCTTTGTTGGGTTGAGCCCCATTTGGGTACAGAAGACAATCAAACCTGAGGAGTGATGCAAGTAAAGCCAAATCCCACCACAGAAGAGCAGCAGGAACCCAGCTGAGCACTCCAGTTAGATCCCAAAATAACTTAAAACATCTTTATTTCCAAAGTGCTGTGGATATCTTCTACTATTAATCTAAGGTCTGAAATACCTGCACTCAAATCCTCCCCTGGAGGGTCTCACATCTACGTCATTTTTTCCTCATGGAGAGAAATTGCCCTACTTTTCCATCCAGGGATGAACTGATGCTCCCTCCCCTCTGCTTTGGAAGCCAAGACACTGGACAGAGAGGAATTCAAAATGCAGCAAAGCTCACAAAAACAGCATCAAAGAACAAAGATCCACGTATTAAAGGTCATATTTAAGTTATACCTAAGTGATAGAATCATGGAGTTGTCTGGGTTGGAAGGGACATTAAGGATTATCCAGTCCCATCCCTGCCAGGGGCAGGGACACCTTCCACTAGCCCAGGTTGCTCCAACCTGGCCTTGGACACTTCCAGGGATCCAGGAGCAGCCACAGCTTCTCTGGGCAACCTGTGCCAGGGCCTGCCCACCCTCCCAGGGAACAACTGCTTCCAAATATCCCTAATGACATTCCTAATATAATATAGTTCTTTATTAAGAAACAATTTATTATTTCATTTATCCAGAGAATCTATCCAATCACATCAGACCTAGAAATTTAAGGAAATATAAACATTTACACACCTGCCTTTCAGTCACACTTTAAGGAGCTCCACTTCTCATTCACCTAAAAGCTGACCCAGGTTTTCTCCCCAAAAACTGTGAGTGCAGTAAGGACAAGCACAGCCTGGTCACTGATCTGGCCCAAGATGCTCTTCCAGCTCCATCCCAATAAAATCAGTGCAGCTCATTCAGTTCCCTCCACAAAACAAGCCCTACAGAAACACTGAATTTCCTTGCAGAAGTTCATGCTCTCTGAATGAAGTTGCAATGTCAATTTTCCAATTTTATGGTCGATTGCCTCCCAAAAATTGTGTTTTGTGGGCCTTCAGGAAGCCAATTCATGTGCATGTGAAACTTTCCTCATTCCACTAATAACACCAATATAAACCCCAAACTGAGTGGTTTTTACTCCAAACTGAGTATCTCCCCCTCTCCCCCTGCTCTCCAGTTGAACATTATTCCAAAGGATTTATTTTCACTCCAGTCCCCAGAGTTTTGACACTTTGGCTTCTTAGACCCATCAGGATTTAACCTCCTGGGTTCTGATCACTCTCCAAGAAGTTTAATTTAATGTTTCCAGATTCTGTTATCCTCCGATTATTTTTAAATCCTCCTTAATATTTGCAACATTAAATCAAGCAGCTCCTTCACGCTCCGTTTATCGACCCCCACATTTCATACCAAGGATTACATTTGACAAATAAAGTTGGTTTCAAGCTTTTTATAGGAAGTAGAGATGTTACCTTGGAAAAAGAGCAATCTTTTTATCACTCCAGTTTAATGTCAGATAACAATTCTGATGAGTAAATCAAAGTAGGTGTTTTATGCTCTACCTATAAAGTCAATTTTATGTTCTGCAGTTAATTATCAGTCTAGTGTTTGCATTTAATATCAGCATTATTTAATGTATTTAACTCTACAGGAACATTCCCATTTTAACCAACCATTGATGCATTTCTGCTTTTCACTGAATGTTTTACTGGGACTGATATTTCCCTATCAGCAGGTTGGGTTGGTTTCCTTTTCATCCCTTTCCGGGCAGATCCATCACATTCCACCTGGCTGCAAAAACCCAAGAACAAATTCCACCTGGTTGGTTGGTTTGGCTTTTGAAGCAGCATCATTTTCCCTTGTTCTCTGGCTTGCTCTCAGCTTAACAGTTCCTCATCTTTCCTCCCCTGATGAATTCCCGTGTCTGAACAAATCCCTGGGCTTTCAGTGGAGAGATTACACTCAGGTTTGGTACCTCCTGATGCCACATCCCTCAGAACAGACACCTGCATTAGCAGAACAAACCCCCTTGGAAATGTTCCTACATCCTTCTCCTGCTCCTGTCCTCTAAGGAATACGTGAGAAAAACCAGGAACAAGAAAAAGAGTGAGGTCAGCTGCTGCAGTGACTTTGTGCTATCAACTCCAAACCTGCTCTCTCGCCAATTCCTCCCTCCTTTCCCCAACTCATCCTCTTCAATCAATAAATAAAACTACACAGGCAATCCAGTGGCCCATTTCTGGCTCCTTTTCCTCAAAAATCCATTTCCTTTGTCAACTACTTTGTCGAATACTCGAGCTGAGAATGGGGCTGAGCACCAGGAAATGTCTTTGCATAAGGACAATGCCACCAGCACAAGGAAACTTTGGCTTTTTAAGAAGAAATAACCTCCAGAGTGTTTGTAAAGGGCTGATTCACCTCCAGAGACCCTCAGTGCCCAGATATCCAAATTCCAGCCACTACTCTCCAGAATTAGGTAATTACTTCCAGAACTACATTTGGCCACCTACTTATTTTCTCCCCTCATGAACTGCTTTCACTTGAAAAATCTGAGTCTTTTATCCTACAACTAATTATTTACCTAACCAAGAAGTTCCACTCCTTCCCATAATGATCAGCCATGTGGTTATTACATGCAGGTAAACTCTGTAAAGGACTTTCCATTTGGCCCCTCTCAGGGATTTATTTTGAAAAGCTTTGGCTCCACTAGAAATGCCCAATTCTGAAGACACTACTAGATGTTAGGAATTCCCAGCTTTGAAGATAATCCTCCCCCTGAGGCTCTTAGTGCTGGAGCCTTCCCAGCTCAGAGCTAGAGATGGAATGTTTAGTGTTCCTTGAGCATCCTTAACGGGCTCCTCCCTCCCCTGCTGAATACAGACCCCTCCTCTTTCCTTAAACCCAACTTCCTCCACCAAAATATCATCAATATTTGGCCAGCGGCAGATATTCCCACAATTTTGTGTCATTTTTATTTTGGATTCCCCCTTCCCATCATGATCTCCTTTCTGTTTCAAACATTGCTATTAATTCACCTTTGGAAACTCAACATTCAGTGGTGCCTTTTGATGTTTGTCTTTAGAAAGCCATACAAAATGATGTGGTTTTTTTTTTAGCAATGCCTACCTTCTCTGAAGAAATGTCACTCTATTTTTAAAGGTCTGACTCTTTCCTTTGCCAATTTGTTTATGGACAAAAAATGTAATCTCCTTTAAGCTCTCCCTTTGCTTGTATTCTGGAGCTTTACGTTTCCTACCATCTGGCCCACTAGTTATTCTCCACCCGTGCCAGATTTCTACTCCTCTTCTCTACCTGGATGATGGGTTTGAATTAAAGCTGCCATAAAATCTGTCAGTTGTAGAAAAACAAACAGAGAAAAACCCTGGAAGGTTTTTTGGGGGGATGGTTTTGTTCGTTTGTTTTCTAATTTTTTTCTAAATCATCACCTGCACTTTGTCACAAGTTAACTTCGATCCCTTTCCAAAATGGCAGATGAGCATTAAATATTCACTCACACATCTCTAACAAAACCCTGTGTTGTGGGATGGGATTTTTTTGAGGGGAGGTTCGTTGGAATTGTGCTTTTAAGAGAAGCACAGTCTTAGCCACCACCTTCCAGTGCTCTACATCTGCCATCCAATCTCCACTCGGTGCCTCTGAGGGATGGGCAGCACGAGGCCTGGACCAAAGTTAACTGACAAGGCACTGAAAATTCCTAATTCCTAAATCTTAAAAAATTCCACAAGGCAGCCTCAAATGACAGTAAAGAACTTTCTTCTTCATAACACTGAGTCAAGCAACAATATATTCTACTTTTTTTTGCTAATGTTAAGGTGTTTCTTCATGGAGACCAACTTGAAACAAGACCACGAGTTTCCTCAAAGGCTGATTGAAGTTTTGTGGCTCAAACCCTAAATTGAAGTTCCTTGATTATTTGAGCATTTTACTTAATATTCATTTCCTCAGCACGAGAATGACAATAACAGGGATTTACTAACAAAGACTGAGGTAGTTTCTTGTAGAAACCCACTACAAAATTCCTGTTCAGAGTGGGAGGAGAACTGCACTTCAGATCTGTATTTTTACACTACTTCTCTTTTTCAAACAAGCAAGTGCTTCTCCTCCTCAAACAGCCTTTGCTTTCTTATCTCCTCAACAAGCAAACACCAAAAAAAAAAAAAAAAGAGAGAAAGGAAAATAAAGTAATCAGTTTGCAGCTCAGAAATAAGTGACCTCTGTAATCAACTCTATTATAGATTTATTACAATTCTTTTCTGCTATTCTTTTTTATTTTGAAGAAACATTCTTGTTCATCTCTCAGCTCCACCTCTTTCTCTCTTCCAGAAATCCTCCATGGACAGGAGGGTCACAGCCACACTGCTGGTTTATTTCTGTGTTCAAGATTTGGCTGGAACAAATCAAAGAACCATCCCAGAGAATACAAAGTTTGTGCTCCTCCAGCAATTCCTTCTGACTAAACCCAAGTTTTCCAAACCACAGCACTCCATTCCACCCCTTCTGAGTATTTTCCACAGAAATCTCCCCCGTTGCTTTAACAGGGTTGGTGTATTAATCTGATCAATCATTAATACTCTTCCTTGGAGTGCTCCCTCTGGAAACAAGATTTGACAAATACTGAACATCTAAACACAGAAATCAGAATGAAAACAACCGAAATCCATGCTCTCTGTGCATTATCTCATAATAGAAATGCTTTTTCTCCAGGCATAAGCTGTCAGCTTTCTGAATACCATGAGTTATCAGCAGCAGACAAGGCTTGCAAAACCTTTTTCCGTGTATTTTTTTGGAAGGCTGGAAAGTTGTGCCCTGCTCTGGTCCATGGCTGAGCAGGCAAGTACCTTGTGAGATGGCTAAAGCTGCTCTGACTACCTCTATTCACTTTCCAACTTCCCTGGAAGACATTAAAAGAACCAGTTTGATCTCTTGCCAGCCTTCCAGTTCTATCAGAAAATAATTATTGTCAGAGAAAATTAAACCTTCCATGGTGAAACCCTGAAAACTTGCAAAGCTGATTAATCACGAGCTACAACTTCTGCGTGTGAGGTGACTTGTTCTTAGGCTGAAGGAATTAAAGACCTGACCTCTAACAGCATTAACATTGCTGGAAAGGACATTAGGAAATATTAAGGGTAATTAAACCAAATATTTTTTTGGCCATGTGGATGCAGCATCTCCCTGACTGTTAATTATACCGAGTTTGAATATAAATAATCTGCAGCAGATATTTCCTAACGAGAATATTCACTGGAACGACGCAAGAGGAAGTTTCTGAGAAGCCTTTTTGGTAACCCACAGTCTTCCCTTCTCCCAGATGCATCTCCAGACAATTCTGCTCTGATCCCTTTCGCTGCAGAACTCCTTTTCTTAACACTTCTAATTGTTACCTTTCCCTTCCAAAGGCGAGGTCCCTTCTACTTTTGCTTAAAGATATCCTTGTCCTTTTGAAAAAAAAGGTGGAGAGAAATCCTTAAAGACATGAAAGACAGTTCTGGCAATTAAATAACTCCCCCACCTGCAGAGCCTTCACTCTGCCCCTCCCACTCCCTCAGCCTCATTGTGCTCCCTTGGAAATTTATTCCCCAGGAAAAATTTAAAGCAAGAACCGAATAATTAGCATTGGAAATAGGCAGGAGGATTTTGGCATCCAGACTGTGGGAGCAGATTTCTCCCCACAACGTGAACAATGAAGTCACGGAACTTGTGCAGATAAATCAGCATGAAAAGTGATGTTCATTTGAAAGAGGCCTAAAACCTTCCCGAGTGGAGGAGCAGTGAGGTCCCCCAAACCAAAAGAAGCCAACTCAAAGCTTCTGAGGTGAGGTTGATTACTGCCTACTGATTAAATAGGGAAAAAAAAAAAGGCCTATGATCCATCAGGCCATGAGCAGGGATCACAAAATGGTTTGGGTTGGAAGGATCTTGGAGCTCATCTCATTCCACCCCCTGCCATGGGCAGGGACAACTTCTGCTAGACCACCTTGCTCAGAGCCCCATCCAGCCTGGCCTTGGACACTTCCAGGAATGGGAATCCTCTCTGGGAGATCTCTTCCAGTGCAATGGACTTCCAGGAAGCAGCAGACCTTGTTTTTCTGTCGTGTTTTTTTTTTTTGTTTTGGTCCTTTTTTAAAAACAAATTATGAAAGTGAAAAAAAAAAAAATCTGTTGCATTTCCACTTTGTTTCCCAAACCTTCTGCTTTTTAAATGCACAACTTGCCTCCCAAACCTGTTGCTTTCCAACTGTGGATATTGGAAAGACAGTCCCAGGACTGATGCATTGTCTTGCAAAGGGAAAGAATTCTCTCTTGCTCCATGATTTTCACATCCCACCCTCTCCTCGGAGCCAACATGGCTTTAAAAATCCTCTGCAAAGACCTGGATTTCTTTGCTTGCCTCCTGCTGCTGAGAGCAGGATTTCTGCAGTAATAGAGGCTAAGTGGCTGTGTATCCAGGATTGAGGAAGGCTCAGGAGAGAGCTCTGTGGAGCAGCACAACCCTAGAAAGCGCCTCAGAGACATTTAGGGATGGCAGCTCTTCCCACATGGAGGGATCCAGCCCTCAGCCCCACTGGAGAGCAGGAAGAGAGCAGGAAGGGGACAGAATTGCAAAGCCAATGCCTTGGAATCATGGAATGGTTTGGGTTGGGAGGGACCTTAAAGCCCATCCAGTGCCACCCCTGCCATGGGCAGGGACACCTTCCACCAGCCCAGGTTGCTCCAACCTGGCCTTGGACACTTCCAGGGATCCAGGGGCAGCCACAGCTTCTCTGGGCACCCTGTGCCAGGGCCTGCCCACCCTCCCAGCCAGGAATTCCTTCCTAATATCCCATCTAACCCTCCCCTCTGGCAGTGGGAAGCCATTCCCCCTTATCCTGGCACTCCAAACCTCGTCCCTCTCCCGATCTCTTGGAGCCCCTTGAGGTGACAGAAGCTAAAAACTGACAACAAAGGAAAAGTCTTTCCAAGATCCTTTAACTAAAAGGGATGAGTCCCATCATAAAACCAAGGAATTTTTGTTCACAGTGTTTTTAAATCTTTATTCTACCAAGGCTACAAATAAGGGGAAAAAAAACCATTTTGACATATACCACTCAAGTGTGAAAGTAACCTTTAGCTTTAATAGTTTATTCAGGAACTATCCTGGTGTTTTTAATTAGCTAATGCTTCACTAAGATCTGCAGTCCCCAAAAGAACATAATAGTTCCATAAAATGGCTCTGTTTTAATTTCTCTGGTTTTAATGTAGCATCTCCCATCCCACATCCCAACTGTAATTAGCACAGCTAATTACTGAAACTGTATGAAGCATAGTTGCAGTTGCCATAATAAGTATATTTAGTGTATTTCTAAGTACATTACTGGTATTACAGAATTTATTATGAAGACACAGTAAGGAAAACAATGTTCCAGTGCCATTGAATACTCACAGGACTGGCAGAGGGAGGGGGAGAAAAAAAAAAAAAGGTTATTCTTATGGAAATAGCAGATTTCTCCAATGAATTAGGTGATTTTCATGATCCCAAGCGCTTATGAAATTTTTGTTACATAAAAATCTGTTCACTGGGGGGAAAAAAAGGAGGGGGGGAGAGACAACACAACAAACCTCCTCAAACAACTGGTAAATCACTGCTTAAAACAACTGTCATGACAGGGGAAAAAAAATTGTATTTTACAAGCTTTAAACCACATCAACAATATTATTCACTGACAGAGAGCCCATAAAATTCAGAACCTATTAAAAAAGGAGTTTCGTATCTTTGAGATTTGATAATAAAGTCCAAAGATGTGAAATCCCTTTTTAATAGGCTTTGGAATATTAAGAGCACCATTTCCCCACAGTGAGATTATAGGCTGAATTTACAGATCCCACACGATTTCAGAACAGCTCAACCAGGCAAAACTCTGCTCACCCTGATCTGTGCCAGGGATAGAGACAGTGAACTCTCCAAATTTATCTTTCATTGACAAATGTTAATTCCTGTCGAAGATCTCTTACATAAATAGTGGGATATCAACTCTTTGCACCTGTACCATTCTCTCCTGAGAACCTGTATGAGGTCAACTGAAAAAGACACCAAAATTAAAAGTTTAGCAGGTGGTGCTACAGTACCTCAAACACCTTACCATGATGTTCACAAAGCCCAGATATCCCTGAGCTTGCTTTTGATTCAAACATGAAGCAATTTAAACACACAACCTTGGGAAGGAGCACCTGTCAAACAGCATTTCAGCCAGAACAAAAAGCAATGCCATCCTGTAAATCTACCCTTAGGATCCACACTTAGATGTAAGTCTACATCTTACTTAGATGTCAGTCTACACTTACATCTACACATGCTGGAAATAATTCCTGAGCACTCCATGATGGGCTGTTGTATTGGGTTTTAACTTGAGGGTTACAAATAAGACAACTTCATTTCATCAGAGGATGCTCACCCCGAGCTGGAGGCTTTACTATTGTCATTCAGTGGGAAGGACAAAACAGTGATTTAATTCACTGCTACCAGAACCAGATAATGTGTTTTTATCAAGGAATATTCTTGTCCAATGGCCATTACTGTAAGGTGGTTTTCACCTCACCAAGATAAATCCATTTATCAGCCCTGTGGGTGTCACAAACTTGGCCCAGCTCAGCTCTCTTCTCCTTCACCCCAGGACAGCAGAGCCCTAAATGTAAATGGTACCTCTTGTCTCACAAGTGAGTAAATCCTTCCTTTATATCCAGAATACAACAGTAAACCTGGATCAGCATCTGCACTACATTCTGTACAGTATTTCAGTTTATATTTTTGGAAGATATTTGATATGGGGAGGGTCTGTGTGTGTCTTACCACGTTATTTTGACTCTGCATCAAATCCTTACCCCACCAGCCCTTTTAAATATCCAGCTAAACCTTTGGTTTACTGGAGAATCCTTCGGGTGTATGTGTGGTTACACCAACATGGAGGAGCCTGAAAATTGTGATATTTAGGGTTAAGAAGCTAATCTTGGCAAATATTCATGTTTTCAAGGTGTCAGACATGCAAGATTTACTCATTTGCTGGTCTGGTACACCAAGGAACAGTTCCAATTGATGAGGGATTATATTACCAAGCTCATTATCAGACTTGAGATGCAAGTTGTGGAAATGTTACAGACTATAGAGAATTCTTAAAAGTATTACAAAAAAAAAAGAAATAATCCATCAACTGCAAATACATAAAAGTTCAGGGTAAAAAAAAAATAACCCAAAATGTGACTGAAAAACCAAACCATCAAATGCAGAAGTTTTCAGAATCAATCTCTTAAAGCTATTAGAAGTGGTTAATGCATCCCAAAAATCTGTTAATACCTTTGCTCCAGAGAGTTCCCAACTGAAGTTACCATTTTGCCGTGGATTTTTAACGAGGAAGCCCATCCATCCCTCCCCTCCATCTGCTCGGGGGATTCCCGTGGATTCATTCACAGCAGTTTAACCAGTGAGTTACAGTTCTGGGAGCACGAAACTTCCCCAGCCTAAAAGCAGCTCGACTGCATCAGCTTCACTCCTTGCAGAGTCAAGTGGGAGCTGTCCCTGACATGTGGCTTGTGCTGGCACAGCTGCTGAACCTGAAAATTGCTCTGACATCTGGGATCACACCACGTTGTCTGATGCCTTCGCTGGGAAAAGACCAGATCTGTGAGTGTTTTAACCCCTGCAGCAACCCAAAATTAGCACATCCACGTTTATTGTGTCATTTACCCACAAAACCAGCAAAGTTCAGCACGGCAGAGGGTGGAGATGAAAGAGAACCCTTTTGACTGTTGTGAAAATGCAGTGTTTAAGATGTATTTTCCATTATTCCATTATTCCTGAAGGCACACTGCCTTTGTATGGCAGATAAACAAGTTCCTGGGAGACCACTCGCTGATTCAGCAGAATAAACCCCTCTCCAGGAGCTGGGGAATCAAACAGCACCTTGTCTATGGGCCAGATTATCAAAGGGGTGTTTTCTCATCCCTGGAAGTGTTCAAGGTCACGTTTTATGGGGCTCTGAGCAACCTGGTCTACTGGAAGTTGTCCCTGCCCATGGCAGTGGAACTAGATGGACTTTAAGGTCCTTTCCCACTCAAACCATTCTGTGATTCTACAAAACTTATTTTGAAGTCAATCACAAAGATATAAAAGACAAAAAACCCCCACAAACAAACAAACAAAAATCAACAAAAATATTAAACCCCAAAAACCCAACTAAAAACAAACAACCCCCTCACATGCACACATGGAAACCCAACCAACCAAAACAAAAACCAGTCCATAGCTCCAGTTCTCCTTGATGCCTCTCCTACTTCAGCCAAGAAAAGCCTTCATGGAATATTTTATCAGTTTGTATGAAAACAGTGCAATGCCCTGTATCAAACACCAAGCAGGACTTGCCATGTCATCCAGCACCAAGCAAACACTGAATTTTTACTACATCCACCAACTGAACGGTCCAAGGGGGTTTTCCCAGAGCTGGTTTCCCAGATCCCATCACTTGAAGGGGTCACTGAGTCACTGACCCCCCATCATTCAGCTCCATCTGCTGGAAGGGACACCCTGTGGGGCTGCCACTCTCCTGCACCAAGTGCTGTGTCCCAGGATCTCTGCAGGGATCCACACTCTGCAAACTGCTCTTTCCACAGGTCGTGACTCCTTCCCCCTCTTTTGCCCTAAACCAACCAGTTATTTTCCCAGAAACCACCTGGAGATACCTTGTTTAGAACTTAATGCAGAAGCCTCCACCACTAAATCTTTGCTGACTGTATTTTAAGAGTCCAACAATCTTCCTTACAGAGTCTGAAATCCTGATTTTTTGATTTTTTTTTTTACCCTCAGCCTGGAGCAAAGGTTTTTACCAAAACAGAGCTTGGCCTGTCACAGGTTTTCCCTGGTGCTGGAGCCTGACCAGAGTCAGTGATGCCATCACAACTTCTGCAGCAGCATCACCTTTCCATGCAGATTGTGGCCACTTTGGGCTAAAGGTGTGATTTTCTGGTAAGAGCAACCTCTTAACCCAAGATCAAAATCCTAACTTGGACTTCTTTGCTCAAGTGTCTCAGATGGCACACGAAGAAAAAGTGAATAAAACATGTTATTCCTGCACAGTCACTGACTCGGTGCTTTTGGCATCTGCAGGAAAACTCTACCAAAGTTATTTTTGCAAGGACTTAGTAACACACTACTGGTGTTTTTTCCTCTTAAGGACTTCTTCTGAAATAGCATTCTATACTGGCAGGGCAGCTAAATCAAGATTTTCCTAAATCGTCCACACTCTGCATCGTTTTATAATTCAGAATCATAAAATCTGGTATAGAACATGTTTTCACCAAACCACAACCTCAAAGAAGATACAAACCCCAAAACTGTATTAGGGAAACACTGAAGTTCATGAAAGGCGCTGCTTTTCACAAATATTGTCTTTCAAGCATTTTTTGGTAAATTATCCACACTGGAAAAGTTTGTTGTTTGTTTGTTTTCTTTTTTTTTTTTTCATGTAAATAGTCAAAGGATGAAGAGAAACAGCAGTATAGAGGGTTTAATTCAAAATTTCCTTCCTAGTCAAATCATTCTGGATGCAGAGCACCAGAGCTGCTCAGCTCTCACAGCTCTACAGACCAATCCAACCACTGACCCAACAAAAAAGGTATAAACATATTCCTTCATTTCCTTTCAGAAATGGAAAAAAAAAAAATAAATTGGAGACAGTCCTTGGGAAACGGAGTGAGACATAATTGTCACCCTGCTCCAATTGTCAGGTGTCAGTGAAAGCCCACGTGCCAAGGTATGTTGGGCATTTCAGGGAATCATGGAATGGTTGGTGTTGGAAGGGACCTTAAAGCCCATCCAGTGCCACCCCCTGCCATGGGCAGGGACACCTTCCACCAGCCCAGGTTGTTCCAAGCCCCCTCCAACCTGGCCTGGGACACTCCCAGGGATGGGGCAGCCACAATTTCTTTGGGAAACCTGTGCCAGGGCCTCCCCACCCTCCCAGGGAACAATTCCTTCCTAATATCCAATCTAATCCTACTCTGAAGCCATTCCCCCTTGTCATTCCCTTGTAAAGTCACTTCTCCACCTTTCTTGCAGGCTCCCTTCAGGTACTTCTCACTATCTTCCTCCCTTTGAAAGCTGAGACCAGCAGCAAACTGTAGAAACACCAACATTTTTACGGAGAACAACAACTTTCCAGACTATTTTTACATTATGATAACTTACACCTTCCTGGCACATCCCAGGCTGCTTTGTTGTTTGTTTTTGGGGGTTTTTTCCCCACTATGGTTTAAAGAGTTAATCTTGTGAAACCTGCAGAGCACAGGTTTGGCACTTCTCCCCGGTGTTTTCTGGATTGAGCAGGAGCCCTGGAGAGCAGGATCTGAGCACCTGCCCCTGCTGCCCTCCCTGCAGGGAACTGCCCTCCCCCAGCTGCTGAGCATCCTCTGGAATCAGGAGATTCCCACCTGTGCACAGCATCTCCAGCCCACAGGTGCCTTCCCACCCCCCTCAGCTGCTCACCTGCCTCCAAACACAAAGCTCCCATCAGCAGGAATCACTCACAAAGCGTGAAAAAATAAAAATAAAATAAAAAAAAAAAAATCCCCACCTTATGCTGAGCCATTTGCACAGGATAAAAATGCCTCTCGTTTTTCCAGTGTTTTTTTTTTTTTTTCTGATCAGAGAAGATATACCCTGTTCCTTCTGGCATAGGAAAACCTCACCTTTTTATGATTTTTTAAAAACAAAACCCACTCTAAGCAGCTGACAGTGAAAATTTCCAAGGGGCAGCAAACACTGCCTGCCTTTAAACCCCATTATTCTTGAAAATCAGCCCTTCATTTTGGGGAAAGCAAATGCAAGCAGATTTGCCAGCTGTGTAATTCCACTGAGTTTTCATGTCCACTGTGGATTTTTTAAGTTGCTTTGGTTATGAAACCCAGACTTGAGTCTTTATGGAGCCTGCACGGGTCAAAGAGAATTTTTCCAGTGACTTCACTAGGCAGTGGATTAAGCTCCGTGTGAGATGCAAATTAACTGAGCCTGATTAACAGCAGTGCTGCACTTGAACCTGATCTTGAGCTGGTGCAGTTGTTCTTCAGTGAGAAGAGCAGCTGCTGAAGAGGGCAAAAATCAAAGAGCAATTTCCTCCACAACGCAACTCCTCAAAAAAAAAAAAAAAAAATACTGGAAGGGATCAGCCTTCCCCGAGTTCATTCAGTCTCCACTGCAACAGGCACAGGAAAGGCTGATTGAGATGATAAGCTCTGTATCAACACACCTTGGAACATTTGTTGCCCTAAAATAAACTTCTGCTTCACGGGAAATGTGAGCGTGGGCATCTCTGATTGGAAGATGTGAGATGTAAATTTCATCAACGTAATGCTGTAAAACACCTTTTCACTTCAGGAATGTGACTTAGATTTGGGAAATAATTTTAGATGCCACAGGCTTTTTTAACAATAAATGTTCCAGCCAGCCTCTGAGAAGCTGCTCATCCCACCACACTGTCAGGCTCCAATCTGGCAGAGGTCTATAAATGGACTTGTGTGCACTATGAGTAATTTCACTGACTCACAGGGGTGGCTCAGACAATATTGCTAAACAGATGCCCAGATTTGGGGGCCTCAAAATACACATGTCCCTCTGACAGCTCCGAGACACTCTGAGCCTGCTCATATTTCAAAGCCTGAGTGGATCAGAGCTGGCCTGAAAACAGGCAGTGCCAGCTTTGCCAACAGCACTGGAATGCAGGAGGAAAATGTGTGTCTGAGGCTGGGCAAGGAGCTGAGGGCACACACCTGGAATGCCAACACTGCCTGGGCAGAGCCAGCCCTGGGGACCATCACACCTCCCTTCCTGCTGGGAGAAGTGCTCTGTCACACTCCTCCCCTGACTGAGACCACCAGGGTTTGGTAAAATCCGAGATAACCACTATTCTCCCTCCTCACAGGCTCTGCTATCCCGAAGGGATCAGTTCTGTGCCCAGGATTGTCCCAGCTGCAGCTCAGCTCCAGGGCTTTGCTCCAAGCACAGCCTCATGCTCAGCTTTCCCCAGTCTCCTCCCGGGGTCAGAGCCCCTAAAACCTCTCCCTGAAGACAGGACAATTCCTTACAGAGAGGCAATTCTTGCAACAGGAACATTCCTGCCAACAGGATTCAAGGGGAAGCCATGTGTTTTCCACAGACCACCAGTGCTTGATGTGAATTACTGATGCTGATGTTGACTAAAATGCTCTTTCTGTGACCCCAGGGTTCCACCTGACCAGTGCCCTGACTCAGGGACTGGGTTTGCACTGGGACAAGCAGAGCTGTGTCTGGGGGCTGCCACAATGTCCTACCCTTGGCTCTGACCCCAGGGCTGCCTCTGATTTTCCCAGACCTGTTTTCCACACCAGTGTTCAGTTCTAAGTCCTAATGGCCTGAAGCTGAAAGAGGGAAGGTTTAGATCACATACTGGGAGGAAATTCTTCCCTGGGAGGGTGGGCAGGCCCTGGCACAGGTTGCCCAGAGAAGCTGTGGCTGTCCCAGCCCTGGAAGTGTCCAAGGCCAGGTTGGACAACCTGGGCCAGTGGAAGGTATGACTGGATGGGCTTTAAGTCCCTTCCATCCCAATCCATCTTGGGATTCTAAGTGTGCCCTGGACACCTGCTGATGTAATCCATGACATGGAGCATAAGAGTATAACCTTAATTAACATTATTACTGCATCTGTTAAAACCTCCTTCTTCACAAGGAGCTGATGTAGCAAATGGGATTCCAGAGAATCCCCTTTAACTGCTGAGTTCTTTTAACACCAGACAAGTAAAGCCCTGCACATTCAGCTGACCCACCCAGTGATAACTGCTTTTAAACAAACACCTTTCTGTGTTATTTTGAAGAGTTCACCATTTGTAGTCACGAGTCATAATTTTGGAATTGCTGAAGTTCTTCTGATTCAAGTTATTTGCAAAAGGAACCAAACAGAAATAAAGACTGAATGAAATATATCTGTGAGGGAAGCAAACTGCACAAAATAGATCTCTCCCCGTGCCTGTGGATTCAAATTTTTACTTCATTTGCTGCACTAAGAGGTTTTCTCATAATAAACAGCAAACAGCCAAGTTCACTTGGAAGGAGAATTTCAATGTATGTGTTTGCTGAAGAGTGTAATCACATCAGAGCCTGAACTACATGAAAGAGAATATTTCTCTGGGTCACAGACCATTCTGCTGCTGTGTTAGTGCACAGAAATTCAGTCTGTGAAACACCTCCCGTGGGGCTGGAACAGCAACACTCTGACCAGGACTGCAAATAACGGAGTCCATAACCCTGAGGGCATTTTGTACAAAGCTTGCAGAGATACATGAACTTCTGATAAGCACAGGAAATCCTTAGTGACCAGCAGAACCCTCATCTTTCTGGCTGTGGATGGTTAAAGTAACCATGGAATCCTCTGCTGGACTTCTTAAAAAACACAAGGAGAAGATCCCTAAGTGTTCATATTGATTTTTGTATCAGACATTCAAGTCAGAAGTTACTCCTTACAGTCCACAAAATAAGTTTGCAATGAAATATAACTGAGCTAAGTAAGATCTCACCAGTCAAGATGGTTCACTCAAACAAACCCCCAGATGACACAGCTAAAATGTCAAAGCATCACAAATCCTCCCCATCCCTGCAAGTGCTGAACAGGGTTGGAGCAAGCTGGTCTGGTAAAAAGTGTCCCTACCCATGGCAAGGGGTGGGACTGGATGGGCTTTAATGCCCCTTCCAACCCAAGCCAGTCTATGATTCCCTGATCTTCTCAACATAAGAAGCTTCAGCGTTTAAATTCCAATTTTCACCTCCTCATTAACGGCGCCGCTTCTTCCCCCTCGGAAGAGTTAAACCCCGAGCACCAGCTCTGCAAGGTTTGGAAGGGAGCACTGTGTTCTGCAGGGAGGCCAGAGAATGCACATAGTTCATTAAATAATGTGAGTAGTAATGAGGGTTTACACAAATCAAACAGTGTGTTAGGTAATTGTAATGTTGCTTTGTGGGAAACCACCTGTCAGGAAGCACTTCCAGCCGAAGACTCAATCTGCTGCCGTGCCTCCAGATGATTTCTAATTAGTGTAAACTTCAGCTGTGGCATGGAACCAACATACTAAAGAGGTATCTGGGTTTTTCTGTCTGCTTGGCTTGTTTTGGGGGTTTTGTTGTTGTTGTTTTTTTTGTGGGTTTTTTTGTTTGGTTGGTTGGTTGGGGTTTTTTGTTTTTTTTTTTGGGGGGGCGGGTTTGTTTTGTTTTGTTTGTGGTTTTTTTTGTTTTGTTTGTTTGTTTCTTTTGCTTTGTTGATTGTTTTTTTTTGGTAGATTCTTTCACTCCTCTCCTTCCAGCATTGTAAAAATGGCTTTTTTTTTTTTTTCATATGTGCCTTGGAGGAAAGCTCTTTTACCAAGAGTACTAAGAAAAATTACAGCCTTTCATAGAAACGGGGGGAGAAAAAAAGCCCAGTTCTGGGGGGAAGAAAAAAAAAAAAAGTCATAAAAAGACTCAAGTTTATCACCCAATGTAATCCTGAACTTCCAAAGGTTAAGGTTGTGCCCACCTCTGGCACAGGAAAGGACTGCATACCAATAAACATCACTTGTGTATTTGGGGGGTTGGTGTTTTTAAATATCAAACACAATCTGAATGGCTACCAAAGATAGTGATGGATGTTCTAATAACAGAGCAGCCTGAAAATTCCTATCCCCCCCCCCCTAAAAAAAACCAAGCTGTTTTAAGGAGAAAAGATGAGTAACTGAGGGTGGCCCTGGTGGCCGCAGTCACAGGAAGATCACACAGGATCACAGCCACAAACCCAGAGGAGATCAAAGCCAAGCACCGGGACACCAAACCACTCCCTTTCAAACAACAAACCAGCTGTCAGGAAGCAGCAAATCTGCATTTAAAAGGTGCAGTTTCACAGTTCAATCTTAGAGTGGTTTTATTCCTTTATTCTATACCTGCCCATAAATAGAACCCCAAAATTAAGAGAGTGTCCCCCTCTCCCTGCCCCACACTGAGTCCTTGTCCCCAGGAGCTGCCAGCACTACCAGTGACTCATTTTATAGCAACAGCATCTCCTCAGCTAATCAACAAAACTCCCCCAAATCTTGCATTGCTTCATTATTTTCTGACCTAATTGCAGGAATCTGGAATAGCCAGAATTCCTCAAATCTATTCAACACATTATTCAACAGCAACAACAAAAAAAAAGGGGCAAAAAGAGTTGAGCAGGTGGAATAACAAGGTGCAATATATCACCCCAAAGAAAATGCCTTTTGCCTATGATTTTAAAGGCCATGGAAGACACATTCAGAAAAAGGGGTGGTTTTCAACAAGGAAGCCTCAGGTCTTACAGGGTCAGGGATGTGCTGGAATCACCATCCCTGGAAGTGTTCAAAAAACAAGTGGATGTGGCCCTTGAGGACGTGGTTTAACACTGAACATGGTGGTGGTGCTGGGTTGGACTTGAAGATTTCACAGGTCTTTTCCAACTTTAATGATTTTATGGAGACTTAAAACATTTTCTCATAAAAAAAAAAAATATCCACAGAGACAATACTCCCTCAAAGCTCAGAGAAGAGATTTAAAACACTTGATAAAGTTTATTTTTTTAGCAGCTGAAAACAGCCCTAGAAATGCAAACAGAGCTGGATGAAACAGAATCCTACGTGCCCATTGACCCATGCTGGGAGCCAGCTAAGCCTGTGCTGTGTTGCTGAACATCCCCCACCACTGCTATTGCCCTCTTCAGTTCCTCTTATTAAAAATAAAATAATAATAAAGAAAGGATTAACAACCACACTCAAGGTGAACAGCTGTTCTAATGAAACCTCTGGCCACAACAGAATTGCAAAGAAGCTCGAGTCTCTCAAGAAGCCTCAATATGTCAAGTTTACTTCTCTGCCATTGCTAAAGAATGTTACCATGAATTTTGGGTTTTGAGTGTGATCAGTGGGGTGAGGAAAGTCATTTTCCTCACAAACTTTCCCATTTGATCTGGAAATCACTTAACAGAATAACAATCTGATATGGAGTTGTTGAAGTAACACTGTTCTTGGTTATAAAAAGCCCAAATTCCTAAAGTCTGTGTAATCTCCCTGCCCCTGAGCCCTTAACTAGCAGTGGGGAACTAACAGTGGCATAACAAAAGCTGTCTGAGATTCCCTTCCTCCCTGGAAAGCAATCAAGACCTGTGTTTTCCCAGAATGATTGGTTATATTCATTAACTCAAGCTGCACGGAGAGTATCTTTCACTCAATTAATCTCCAAGCTCGGGGACGGTACTTGTGAATCATCTTTGCCATTTCTCATTGCTTGGCTACCTATAATTTTGTGCTGCACTCCTGCTCCTGCTCAGAGAGGGGAGAGCAGTGATGAATGGCAGCAACTCCCATCAGGGCTATTCTGGCATCCTGGTGACAACCTGCAGTGGGGGCTTTCTAATTAAAGCTCAGGAGAGCGAAGCTTCTCTAGTAATAATAGATGTTGTGTGCTCTGGTGAGGAGTTAAATTTGCTCCAAGTTAAGTCTGGAGCAGAAGTTCCCAGCAAACAGGCTGGTAAATTATTTTAACAGGTCAGGGTGCGAGTTCCCACGTCCCCAGACATCTCAACTCTGCAAGTCCCAACTTTTTTTTTCTTTTGTATTTTTTCATGCTTTCAAACTGGAAACACATGAACAAGGAAGCTGGGGATACTTTCCTATTTTCCAAGCTGCTGCTGATCTGCTTTAGTCAAAAATTTGAATTCCCAACACAGGAACTGCCAGCTGAGGGGCAGTCCACAAGTCCCCATGAGGAACCTCTGTGTCATCCTACAACAGGCAACTTCACAAAATCTGTAATAAGAGAACTCCTTCACAAAATCTGTAACAAGAGAACTCCTTCACAAAATCTGTAATAAGAGAACTCCTTCACAAAATCTGTAATAAGAGGACTCCTTTGTGTTTATTTTCAGGCTGCTGTCTGATACCACCAACATAATTCTCGTTTTGGGGCAAAACTATTCTGAATTTGCTCGTGGCCCTTTTTATTTAAGAAACCCGGGGTTCAAAACCTCAACCACACAAAATGATTTCCAGCATGTCCAAATTTCAGGTGCAATAAGGAGTTACAGCCACCTGAATTACTTCAAGGAGGCTGCATTTGCAAGGTCAGGCAGTAGCCTTGAGTTCCTGGAACGAGCCAGTTGTGCTCAGCCTTTATATCCCATTTCCCTCCCAGCAAGGTATCATTCCTCAAATATGTCGAAGTGGGAGTAGAAACACAAATATCAGAAAAGCAGAATAGTAGAAATAAAGATGACAGTTGCTAATCTCACCAAGAAAAAGGCTTTTAAATGGGCTCTCACAATAAATTATTCCACCTACCACATAAAGTAGCACAAGCTTGACTGTAAGAAGCAGCTGATGATGAATTTTAATCATTTTCAACCTGTACAATTATTACAGAAAATGATTTACAAGCTCCAACCAATTAATCAACCCCAACAGCAGCTTGCAGTTTTCACCTGTTCAAAGGCAACACTCCTATTTTATCTGGAAAGGTCAGAACAGTTGGGGGACACACAAGGAGGTGACACCCAGAGCAGGGTTTGTGATGGAGGGGTGATGGAACCCGACCCAGAGGCACTTCTTGCTCTGTGGTACCACCTTCTTGGGCACATCCTGGGCTCCCCAGGCAGCTGCAGAAGCCCTTCCACAAATATTGATGGTGTTATGATGCCAGGATAAGGCCACAAACCCAACGGGCCAGAGGCAGAGACACAGCTCAGACACAGCTCTTGCCTCCAGGCTGCCATGGGGGGGCAATTCCTAGGTGTAAATAAGGTTTCCTCGCTGCAGGAACCAACTTTTTTTCCTCAGCAGTAGGCCAGGGGAACTCTAGAATAGTTTCTCAGATTCCCCATCACCTTGTCAAGGGAGAGGAAGAACGAGCCAAGCCACAGCTCGACGGTGACAGCAGGAAAGAGAGGTTGGAGTTTAAAAACTTCTATCAGCACCTATTTAGTTAAGGATGAAGCAGATGCAGAGCCCAGCTCCTCACCTGGCACAAACCTCTGCTGAAAACAGTGATTTATAGGAGCTGTTTCTGCCCTAGTTGCTTTTGGGGCTGTTAAGATCAGGACTGCAATTCTGCTTGGCATCAACCCACATATGTGGAAACTTTCTGCCTTACAGAAGTCAACAATCACCAGGAGCAACACATTTCTTTTGCCACAGCATTTCAGTTGCCAAAATTACACAGTAAAACACTGCTATGATGCCACGAGATGATAAGAAAATGGTATTTGGAATTATTCAACAGGCTGTGCCAGGAATTCTTTGGGATGATACTTCCCAGCGTGAAGATTAAAACCTCCTCTGGTTCTGCTAAACCCCATCTGTCTTTATCCTTTGTATTCCCCATTTCTGGTATCTAGAAAAAAAAATAACCTCTGCAGCATATCATGATCTGAAACATCTGGAATGTTTAATCTACACACAGAAATCAGGACAAGATAAAGGGAACTTTGAGATTTCCTGCTCTGAGGAAAAGTTGTCAGAGATGAAGAAACAAGGGTAAAGGGATATAAAACTTTAAAACTCCTGAGAAGTACAAGGTGATACCAGTATCAGAAGTTACTGTAATTTTTCTTTCAGACAAAATCTTGAGCAGAACTTCACCCATGGACAAATGGGAAGCAGGAGGATGCATCTTGTTCCTTATCCAGCATCTCCAAACTCTTCCCAGTGACACCACATAAATGAAACACACCCTGAACCATCCTCCCTCGGAAATGCATCTTGCTGAGGTTGGGAACGCAGATTACATCACAAGAGGACGCTTTCCAAAGAGGGATAAAGTGATAACAAGGAGTAAAATCAGATACCCACAGGCCTTTCCCACTCAGCTGCCAGCTTTGTGGAGAGAAAATGGGCAACACCCACCGGGAGAGAAGGAGAAAGGAAGGGTAGGTGAAAAACAGGGAGTGTGAGAGCACGTGAGGAACCCTCCTGAAGTTAGAGGGCAAAACTTCAGGAGAAAGGCAAACTCGTTGCTCAACTGGTTTAAAATGCAACCAAAAAACCAAAACAGCAAACCCCAGCCTTTCCTGTAACCACACAACCCAGCCTGCTCCTTTCTCCACATTAGGAAGAGGGACAAACCAGAGCTTCACAACACTAATAGCCAGGGGAGGAAGAACGAGTATTTTTAAAATCTCACTCTCAAGTTAAGATGCATTTGGATCCTGAAAATGAAATTATTCAGCAGGCCTAATTTTTTTTTTTTTTTTTTTTTTTTTTTTTTTTTTTTTTTTGTTAAAAATCTGCATACATTAAATAACAAGCTATTCTCTGTGCCAGCAGGTAGCAATTATCTAGTTAGTGCCTCCCCAAACTAAACCCACAACCTTTAAAGCAGAGCTGACACATATTGTGGTTTTTCTCTACAACATCCAGCACAGGACTGCAGGCCTTGGAAAGAAAGATGTTGTTTCCAAAGTGACAGTGAGATCTGAGCTCAGGTCAGAACCCTCATAAAACCAACACACTCTGTTTAAAGTGTCACATTTGGGAAGGAACCATGAGAAATATCCAGTAACTTGCACACAGAGAGGAGCAAATTCTGCAGCCTTTTCAGCTCTTGTGATAAAGAGCTGTGCACAGACTGCCTTCTCCTCAGCCAGCAAGGCAAACTTTAATCTGTTTATTCAAGTTTTAACTGACCTTGAATGTTTAAGTGAGGAAACACTGAAACCACGTTACCAGCACAGCCAACAGATTTAAGTCCCCACTCATATTATTGACAGGTTTCTCTCTAGCAATTGAAGAGAAATTCAGTGACAAGACTCTGTTTTTATCTCTCATCGCTTTTTTAATTTGAATTTTTGCCCTGCTGGGGATAATCGAGAGAAATAAGAGTGTGTAAAAACCATGCATAAAATATTATTTATGGAAAAAATAAAGGTCTATATTCAAATATGGAAAACAGGGGGAACAACCAATAACAAGGCATTAATTTCTCATTTTCTAGGACATAATCCTTCCCTTGCTTGCTCTGCCAATAAATGCCATTTGTCCATGACCTAATTCTTGCCTCTGTTATGGTTTGTACTTTTTTTTTTTGCCATTTTCTCATTTCCTGCTCTATTAATGTATTCAGTGGTCACGATTTAGAAGTTTGTAGGTGACTTGACTTGCCAGGCTTTTGTTTTCTTATGCCTCTTATAATGACATTTTTATAGCTTCAAACTGTGGCAGAGCACAAAAAAAAAACTCTCCACATTCAGTGCTTTCCAAAACAACTGCAAAGTCCAAGTCCCTCTGTTTTGACCATTTAGTTAATTGGATCCTAATTAAGCCAATTCATTACGAGCAGCAGATTCTCACACTCAGTTTTATGCACTGCCTTCCTCCACAAAGATCTTCTCACTCGACATTTGTTAATAAACCAAATTTCTCCAAAAGAAACCACCCAACGGCAAAACACGGATATGGGAATTGTTTCTGGAACACCATTCATCCCCCACCACTGGGAGCAAGATCTGTTTAAGCTATCAGCAGTGAGAACATTTGCAAACCCCTGGATCAGCTCTGGAGCGCTCTGTTCACATTTTGGTGGCCTCCACACCACACTGCTCTGAAGTCTTACCTTGCAGTAGATTTGCTCTCCACGACTTTCTCAGCGTCTCCCTTCGAGCTCAAACAGAGCTCAGGCTTCAGTTTTCAGTCTGCCTCACTCCTGGCTACCCAGAGTCGGGATTTAATTCAATTAACTCCTTTAGCTTCCTTCCGTGGAACAAGAAACAGCCACAGGCGTTTTCTGTCGGAATAAGGCAGAGAAAAGCACCAGTGGGTTAGATCAAACCAGCAAGTGCTGTGGCATCTTGGAGAAATATTCTGTACTCTGTGGCTGTGTAATTACAGCCAAGGGGCTCCCTGCTAATACCAATAAAACAGTTTGCACCTCTGGAAGCTGCAGGAGACAGCCCAGCATCACTTTCCCCATCGCTTGTGTTTATAAGCCTGTCTTCAGCTTTGCATTTATTTTCCTGCTTCTGAAGAATCTTGGTGAGGCTTCAGTGGACTTAGCAAGGCACCCCAGTTGTTAAAAGGGTGAAAGGAAAGGGCCTCAGTTGCACCAGGAGAGGTTTAGATCAGACATTTGGAAAAGTTGCTTCACTGAAAAGGTTGTGAAGCCCAGGAACAGGCTTGCCCATGGAAGTGGTGGAATCACCATGCCTGAAAGTGTTCAAAAAACACGTGGATATGGCACTTGAGGACATGGTGAATATGATGCTGAGTTGATGGTTGGACTTGATCTTAAATATCTTTTCCAACCTACACAATTCTATGAATCCATTCTATTGTTCAGGTGAGGTTTCCCTGAACCTGCATCCCACTCCCTATTCCCGACCTACAGCACAGCTTGGAGCCCACAACGTCTCAAGAACCAGGACATCTCCAGCCTGACCAGCAGATCTGTGGGGTTTGATGCCCACTGTGAGCATTAACAAATCAAATATTGTATACTTTGGTGACCTGATCAGCACTTAAATATCAAATTGCATGATAAGAGATACAAAGAGGCTTTAAAGACAGTTCAAGAAGAAAGCAAAGTTATGGATTTCTGTGCTTCCTGTTGAGCAGTTTCACTTCCCCCCACTCAAACTTTGGCCCCAAACCCAATACAATACATAGCAATATCTCCTTTTTTTGGTGGCAGATTTGTTTTTCATCCAGCACACACCCCGTGAGAAGATACAAAACTGACAATGTGTGGCTTGCATCGTGTCACAGCGCTGCAAATCCTTCCTGGCTCCTGTGAGGCTGTGATTTATACAGGATATTCATTCTTATCTATAGAGCATGGCTTATAAATTATACACATTTCCTAACCCACTTTGTCTTTCTTCTGCAAGGGGAAGGTCATCTCGTTCCCTTACGTCAGAGAGGGCAAAGCCACCATGGGGAGAAGACAAACCTGTGTGTACACACAGACTTAATCTCCTTCATAACCATACATCCACCTAAACCACTTTTTATTCATTCCTATTTTTTGTACTCTTGGGGGAATAACAGGGGACATGCTGAATGATGTACATAATTCCATGCCAACAAAATTACACTATTTCAGGATACATTAAGTAGCTCACCACTGTGGCATAGGAACACATTAGCAAGGCCATTACACTGCACAGATCACGGATACAACACTGAAATTAAGAAGAAAAGGGTCTGGAAAATTCTTCCAGATTGGTTAGGGTGTTTAAATAGAATTAGCAACGCTCAAAGCTGGGATATGTTGTCCTGCTTTTAGTGGGTGAAATGCAACTGGGGATGTGCTGGTCAGAAGTGGCAGCTAAGCCATAAGGAAACCATGGAAAAGCCCCTTGGACACAATCTGACGAAGGCTGGAGCACTTCCCAACTGATTTTGGTGGGTGCTGGATAAAACCCCTACAGGAATGAGCTCTGCAGGGCTTGTACTCCAACAAGAACCCAACAGACATGAAGGCAGATGCTTCCTCCTACCATTTATTTACCCAAATCATAGTCTGCCCTATGACTTTGCTGATTTTCTCTCCTCAGTGCTTTGATCCAACACACTGACCATTCCCCAAACACCTCCAAAGCCATAAAGCCTCTCCAAAACTCACTATTTCTTCCCCAACAGTCAAAAGCACAGATTGGCTAAAAAAAAATGATTTGTTTTGAGGAGAGTGCTTTGCCTTGGATTGCTCCAACCTGGATATGTCACTTAAAAAGGCATTACATAAACCTTGGCCATCTGATGCCCCACATCTGAATGCATCATTATTTCCAAAAGCAGGGGAAGGAGAGGCTGTGCCATGTGGTTAATGGGCAGCTCAACAAGGACAACTGTGGCATTACCTCGTGGATGAATCACCTCATTAAATGAGGCAAAATGCACCAGGAATTGAAGATGAAAGCCCAGAGTTTCTTTCCCCAGCCCCGAGCTTTGAAAGCACCTCACTACAGTGAAATTCTGAAGTCAGAATGTCCTGGCTCAGGTGGGGATGTTTGTAAATACTGATGCACAATTGGATTAATAAATCTATTTCTCATCCAAATTCCTGCTCGTTGTGCAGTGAGGGGTTTACTCCTCCACTTCGGGTTTGTATGATAAAGCTTAAGTAAAAAGCACTTGGTAAATTCTTGCAATTAAAACACAGTTTCATGATATTCCTTAGCACTCCCTGGAATTCCCACCACCTCACCAACAGACACTGAATTTTCCTACCAGCTGCAAGTCATCTGCTCACAATAAACCTTCATTTTCACTGACCAAGACACAAAAACCAAAGATATTTTGCAGCTTTCCTCAATACCAAACTCATTGACCAAAATCAACACAAAGTTTCCTCACAAAACTCCCTGGACTTTGGAATGAACTCTCACTTCTTCCCCTGCAAGGGAAGAGCTGTTTCTCTATCTGTGATGCTCTTTTGAATTTCCTCTTAAAATTCCTGAGGTGATTATTTTGGAAGGGCTGTGCTGTTTCAGACCGTGTTCCACAGCCACCTGTTGTGACAGCAAGAAAAAGAAACCCCACCAGTCTTTTATTACCAGGTTTCATCACATTATATTCAAATTATAAACTAAGATGGCTTATGAATATTTCCTTTTGAATTAAAATGCCAGTTTCTCATGTGAAATGGAGTTTATGATAATTCAGAGCTTATCTTCACTGCTTGATGTCTTTGTCCTTTCTTAGGTAAATAGTCTGAGCATCACGTCAGTGAGAACTGTCCTTTGACTTATTCTGGAACTTAACTAACTTGATTTTTTAAAAATAAAATCATCCCCACACAGCATTTTATTGTTGGTATCTCCTCAAATTTCCATACCAGATGGAGCAGAAATTTTAGAGGCACTGAAGCAGAAGAGAGCAAACCAAGAAAGATCCTTCATTTCAAAGCAAAATCCTTGAAAATACCCCCAAACAAACCATCCTTTCCATGATTCTTGGAGACTTTAACCCACATCTTTGACCTGCTGCCAGTTTTTGAACTCCATGCACCACATTTTCCTCTGGCAGCCTGTCCAGTGGTCACTGGGACAGCCTGTGTGTGCTCTGCTGGGTGGCACATCTCCCTCAAAACTGGACTGAGGCGCAGATTTTGAAGTTGAGGGCTCAGAATCAAAAGCCTGAGAGTCCAAACACCCTCTATAACTGAACAGAGGAACATCAGCACCCTTTTCAGCTGTTTTCACCCAACCTGCTGACCTCGTCCATGGCTCAGCTGCAGGAAATCACTTCCCTTCATTTGGGTCTGATCTCCATCTCCCTGCGAGACAGACTGTTCCTTCAGACACTTAGTTACCACTCTCTCATTACAGGGTTCCTCAGAATGACTCAACAAGGAAACAAGAAAACGCAATAAGAACTTTAATTTCCCTCCCTCTTGCATTTCTTTTTCCCCGGATCAAGAAGCAGCCGCTGTCGACTGAAATGAAAGCGCACCTTTTGTGCAAGAACAAAACCCCTCTTCTCTCCACACGAGCCTCACACATCCGCCTCTTAATCTCCAGGAGCTCAGAGAACCACGATTCCTTCTTTAATCTCTGCAGATCCCTCGCTGCTGCTGCTTTGATAAAACCATCCTTTCTCTGGGCCTGACTTGTTTCCTCCTGCACCAACGTCACACAGACACCTCGTGTCACTTCTGCTCTGCTCAGAGTACCCTCAGTCCACACCCTTTCTGAGCCACCTTTTTCTCCACTTCATGGGAGCACTTTGGAGCCCTGGTAGAAAACACAACCCTCTCCCTCTCACCCACCTCTCTCTCTCCAGCTAAACTCTTTTTTCAGCCACCAAACAGCGTTTCCCCTCTGTTGGTTTTGGCCATGCTGCTCTCCGTAAATTAAAGCCTCCCATTAACCTTTTACATATGAATAATCCTCTCAAGGCACTCTTGATTACCCAATTAACAGCATTCAAAGTCTCATCACTACCATGTGTTCTCCTGGTTACCCAAACAAAGGCCAAAGAGAAGATAATTGAAGAAAAATAACAGGAAACAGGACTGCTTCATGTTTCAGATTTCTCACCCAACACAGACACGGGTGCTGACTTAGTTTTGCCCATATGAAGCAGCATAAAAATAAGAAAAGGACAGAATTTAATGTTTTTCCCCTTTCCTGTGAGACATTTGAAGTTGTCCCTGCTCCTCCAGGTTCTCTCAGGCAGCTGACAAGCATTTAAATAACGTCTCATGAGCAAACTGAAAAGCAAGGAGGAGCAACATGTGTAGAGATTTGAGCAACTGAAACAACGAGCAGCTCCGCAGGAAAATGAATTTAATTAAAGCTACTCATGCAGGCTCTCCGAGCCTCAGAAATCTATAAATCTGGAAAATCATTTCCCTTTCAATTAAGTTTGTATTTGTCATTTTCTGAGAGATAAAAACAAGTCCCCACTGACCAGGTTTTCCAATGCTGAGAAAGTAGGAGAAATACCCAACAAAGGACTGCAAAATGTCTCACACGGGAAAAATTCGAGCCAGTGAGGATCTACAGGCTCCCCAGTCCCACCACAGCCCAGTGATTCCTTTTTAAAGCTAAAAGTACAGATATATCAAGTGGAGACGTTTCAAGACAGTGTCTGTGTTATGAGTAATACCCTGAGGAGGACTCACATCACCCAACTCCCACTTCTTATGTAATCTCTGTGATGGGAAAAAAAAAAAAAAAAAGGTTCCTTTCTGAGGATTTTTCAGAACATCTGAATTAGATGCCTGAGCTGAGCTGCACTTTCATGCCCCTTTCTCCACCTGTCTGTCTGAAGCCTGCAGAGACCCCCCCACTTCCAGCCTGGCTCCCTCCTTTCTCCTCCAGGAGGCACAGTCCAAGATATCCAAGGAGCAGAATGAGTGAAAATGCTGCTGATTACTGCAGAGGGGTTGATTTCAGAACAATCCCATTCAGCTCCTCTCTGAACGTTCACACAAGCCACAAGACCAGGCATTGACCTTCCTCCACTGCTCCACACTGGTCTGTTCCATAGGACAGGCCCAAGTCAACTTTGCCACGTCCAAATTCTGCTGATTATGAATCCCAAAGAAGCCACTCCTTCCTCTCAGGACAGGCCCAAGTTCACTTTGCCATCTCCCAATGGAGCTTTTGGTTACGAATCCCAAAGAAGTCATTTCCTTCCTCTCACCTCACTGACACGGCAACTTGTAAGGAGTTGGTTTGAACTCCTGATTTCCAGGAGTCTTTGCAGCCCAAATATTTCCCCTTCCCACCCCAGCAGTGGCAGGAGAGAGCTCAGGATGTCAGGAACAGCTGCAATTAATACCCAGTTGTTCTGTGCGTGCTCTAAAAAACTGCGCTCCTCCAGGGGGAGGAATCAAAGGCTCCCACTCTCCACTGTTCAGATCTTTCAGAGCTGTTCTGTGGTAATCACACACAGCAGAAACAGCCCTCAGCATTCACAGATGTGGCATTCACGGGATTCTGGTGGATCAGCTGTTTTTTGGTGGGTTTTGTTTGGTTTGTTTTTTGTTTTTTTTTTTTTTTTTTCTGGAAAAATGAGCTTGAATGAAATCAAAGTCACTGTGAAGGTTCTCTTTTTTTTCCCCCCAGGCAGAACTCCCACTGAGCTGGGGAAGAACTGAATCAGCCTCGCCGAGGGTTGAACATCACTGGGTTTATTTGCAAGCAGGGATCCAAGCCCAGGATTTATCTGTGCACACACACACACAAAACCCCACACTCTGCCTGACCCGGCAGTGAGTTATTCATTCAGAAGGGATACAACGTTGTCACTAAAAAAAGCTTCAAAGAGTGGAGAGGAAGAGATATTTCACCTCCTTCACCTCTCTAACAGTGGGAGGGATAAATGGGAATGATTTCTGCAAAAGTTTCAGCAAAGCACAGACAGAGCCAGCCCTCTCTGCAGGACATTTGAAACCTTTCAGAAATCTCACTTTGCCACAAGTGAGTTTCTCAAACGGGGCAGCAAGTTGGATATTTGGGTTTTCCTTCCCTCTACCACATTCTGAGGTCAGAAGAACGGGTGCAGGAGTCTACAGGGTGATGAAGTCTAAAAGATCATCAGATCTGGACAACTGTGCCTGGAAATGCTGCAGTTTTGAGAAGCAGACTGGATCTACACTGAAGTCTGGGGCAGTGGCTAATCCTTGGGCACACACAGAAGGAGTGGGAGGGAACATTTTTCCCAACTTATTAATGCAGTGAGAAAAAAAAAAAAAAGCAGCAACATTCTCCCCTCTCTTGAATTTAATGCATACAAAACAGGACCGTGAAAATAAGAGCAGAGATAGAAACTTCTCTTTAATATAAGATGGTTTTGAATCATATTTGTTCATCCTGCAATACTCCAGGGGTTTAGATTTCCTCCGATTTTCAGCTGGCACACGGAAAAATCCCCATATTGTGTCATCTGGATGGCCTTAACATCTTGCACTTCAAAGATTATAAAACCAGAGGAGATGCCATTTGCTCCTTTGGATCATTCCCTGTTTCCCTGGGATGTAAATGTCCCAAAGAGCTGCTGCCAGCTCTGCAGGAAGACCCCATGGGAGAGCAGGGCAGGTGGGATGGTGGGTACAGATACAACATCCCATTTTGTTTGCATCAGAACTCACCAAGCAAGATGAGAAGGAAGAGAAACCCGTGGCAGGTTTAACAGGAATAACAGACAGGTTACACCTGGAACAAGGACACTGAGCAGGCTTTGCTGGGCCAAGCTCAGGGACTGCCTGGGCAAGTGATTCATTGCCCTCTGTTAGAGATCTGACACACAGCCTTGAGTCATTCTATCTGCTCCAAATTCTCTACCTGAGGAGGTCTTTGTTTGCTGCAGTGACATTGCACAACCAGAATTCCCTCACTCTCATGTTCCAGGCCCTGCTCTAACAATACAACACACAAAAACCTGCACAATAACCCCCCTCTCCTCTCCGAACCTTTGCCGAGCTGGCTTAAAATAAATACTCAATTTAATCCATATTCTATAAAAGGCTGGACCTGCCACCCCTGTGGCGTTCGTTGCTAATCACAAGAAGAAGAGTTTAACAAAGATTTGCTCCTCTCTGAGTGTTTCTACACAGAGGTTTTGTGGAGACTGTTGGCTTTTTTCATTAGCAGCCCAAGATCCCTCCATGCTCCGTGTGCTACAATGGGTTCTGACAAACAATTAATCAGAACTCAGGGCTGCATCTGGCTCGTATTTCCAGCCAAGGAATGAATTGGGTTGAGAAAGCATCTGAAAGGATAATACCTCAACCTGATGACTTTGTAGTTGGGTTTTGTTTTCCTGGAAGGAATCTGCTAACATATCATGTTCGAGAGACCCAACAGACGTTGAATTGATGAGCTTTTAGGTAAACAAAACATATGGTGCTTGCTACATTCCATCTATGGGGTGATCAGTCATTTAGCAATAAAGCACAATAAAATTTGGCCAGCTCCTCAAGACAGGACAGCTGAGGAGATCAATTACAGCCTTAATTTAGACAAATTTTTCACAGCAATTCTTTTTTTTTTTTTTCCTTTGTGTTACATTATCTTTCTTGTTCCGTGAAGTTTTCATTAACTCCTGTGGAAAAGGAGACCTGGATTCTTCAAATCAAAATATGGATGTGAAATATCAGTGAGTTTAGGAAATGATGGAATAATTGAGACACTGACCAATAACAGCTCTAAGTTGTTCTGTGTGTAATTATTTTGCCAAGATTCTCTAAAAACAATACACTGAGGATTTTTACTTTACTATTTTAACTAAAGCTGCTCAGAAGAATTCCCTCTTCCCAGGTCTCCATCCTAGAGCAGAAAAGGTGGGAAACGAGTCCATTCTGGACTTAGAATTACAGAAGGGAGGTCAGGATCATTTTGTGACCAGTTTTACAACCTGGGGGATGCAGGACCAGACTGAGGAGCAGGTGAATTCTCTCAGCACAGAGATCTGGAAGAGCAGAGGGACTTGGTGAAAGCCAAAATTCGGGAATTTCTGCTGAATGAGCTCTTCCCCTGCCATTCCCCGCATGATTAATTGCCTCCCTGAATCAAGGTAGTTAAATTTATAACTGAGACACACCAAATAAGGATGATGACTTGGCAGCCATGGGGAGTCCAGGATGTATTAATAGGTCCAGAAAAATCAGAATCCACATCAAGTAATTCCCCTCTATCCCACAGTCTGTTTTCCTCAGACCTCTCCAAACTGGAGCTCTCCCCAAGGGCTCACATGAGATCCAGGCAGCATTTCCCACCCAATCTGCTTTAAAAGAACAACTTCAAAATAACAACTTAACCCCACTGTGCCACATAAAACCAGTTAATGCTTTCCTGCCTCAACCAGCTCTGCCTACACATCCCTGCTCCCATTTCCAGCCCCAAAACCAGATTTCTTAATGTCAGCTTCACTTATTACTGAGCTGTAGAACGGTGAGAAATTATTAAAAGACTTGAAAAATCAATTTAAGCATTTTAACTGGGAGATCAGGCTCCTCAGCTCCTGCAATTTGTGTAACACAAGATGCTGCTGCGGCGTCTCCATAAAGTGAATTAGAGCAAATAATTTCTTTGTTCAGCTGGAATATGCTCAGAAGATGGTTTCTGTATTATATTGCATCAAGGGGATTTAGATTCAATACTTCAGTACCAAAAGTTGGGAGCACAGGCAAAACTCTGGTAAACTGCATAAATCAAGATTTGCTCCTTGTTTTGCTGTAATAAACTTTCTTTAGAATAGTATTTCACTGAGTTTTGTTTTTTTGGTTTTTTTTTTTAAATGAAGTATTTAATTTGATTTCCCATCTGGTGTTTAGAAGGTTGGAGGTGTGGGGTTGCTATTAAATATTGTGTTTGATATACAAAAACTGCAGAGGAAAAAAACCCCGATTTTTATATATAAAAGTTGTGGGTGGTTTTTGTTTTGTTTTGATTTTTTTTGTAGTTCAAACATTGGTTCATTTCCAGTGTCTTCCATTCTGTGGAGATTATATTTTAAAAGCAGGTTCAATGCTGTGATACAGAAACCAATCTATATTTCAATATATGCAGTCTGTGAGCTCGACATAAAGGAAAAGAAACAGATGTAGGTTCAGATGAGGAAATGTGTCTATTGTGAAGTGTAAGGGACTATTTGGCACGAAAATAATTGAAGTCAATATGCAGCAAGAAAATCTGTCAGCAAATTGCAATGCTTGACTGAAGCACAGATATATTTTAAAAAAAAGAAATTCTATGGAGCCTGTACGTGGTCCACCAGTTTAAATGGATTAGGAGTGTATTAAAATTCCTCTGCTTTACTTCAGCCAAAGTGTTCACTCTGAATGCACAAGGAGAAAACTCTTATTGAATTTGAACCAGGGATTCACTAATAAAAACTTTCAGTTATTGAGCTGCTGGGCCAGGGCAGCACTGCAGAGAACTGTGCTGGGACCACTCCCTGCAGAGCCCTTTCCACGGAATTTAACTCATTCACAGCAAATAAATCCTCAAAACTGTGCCCAAAAAAGGAAGGACAAACAATTTCCAAGCCAGAAAGCTGTGCAATATCCATAATTTTCCTTAGCAATTCCATAGCACGTCCAAGGTGAGAATTCTCTCTCATGTCTAACATGAAGTCATATTTATTCTGTTTTAACCCAAGTCTTGCTCCAGTCTTTGGTTAATAGCCCCCTGCCTCCCTTCATCCCACACAGGGTCACCTCCAGCTCTAAAAAAGTTAAAACCTTAAGTTAACAGCAAACCAGGAGGCAGATGTGGAAAACCCAACCCTGCTTTGAATGTTTCTTCACCCAGATCATCCCACCCTCTTATTGTTGTTTATACTATCGCCTGAATTCCTGGAATTTTCAACAACACGACAACCCAAGTGGCCAATCCTTAAACATATGAACAGAATTAATCAGAAAACTTCCTAATGAGCAGCCCTTATTCACAGTTTGCCATGGTACCACCTTACTTCTTCCCAGTAAATACTGATGCTTCACTGAAATGTCCTGAGACTTTCTTATTATTTGATCAAATTTTCTTTCCCTTAAAAGACATCTAATCCTGTTTTCTGAAGTATTCTTACAGCAGGAGCCCCTGTGTTTGCAGTGTGTGACTCTGTAGATAGAAAACATTGATTTTGATTACCTTGTTTCTTTAGGCCTAATTCTATTTACACACAGATCAGAGGGGAACAGCTCATCCTCCAAGAACAGCTCCATCCATTCCCTGCTCCTGGAATAAATGATACATTTACCCTGCCAGGGATATGGAGGATTTTTTTTTTTTTTTTTTTTTTAGACATCCATGAGCTTGACTTAAGATTTAAACAACCCACTTAAACCCCTCTTGCTTAATAAACAAATGGGACCAAATATTGCAAAGCAAATTCGCTCCTTTCAATTCTTTCCTTGCCTTTTCCTTGGGAACAGGAGTTTGCCTTGGCTGCCTCACATGGATTGCTTTTTTTTTTTTTCTTTTTTAATGTGATATCAGTTCAACAGGAATTCTTGATCACTCCCTGCTGCTTGAGGCAATATCAAACAGGCTCACACACTTTTCTAATTAGCTTTGTTCTTATGAGTGGTGAACTTGTTCCAGGCCCATTATATACATGTTAATTGTTATCTTAACAAAGAATAATGAGTGTGCAAAATAATGGCTGGTTGACATCTATCAAAAACAGCCTTTAATCCTCACTCTGCTCTAAAAAGAATTTAAAAATCGTCTTGGAATTGTTTTGAACTATCATTCCTACGTGACATTTCTATTTAGATGTTATTATTTATGTTACCTGTGCAGTGCTGTTTTCCTCAAAATTATCCCTGTAACACCCTGCCTGAAGTTTTAAGAGGGGCAGGGAAGAGTTTTTTTCATTTCTGCAATGTTACCTTTCACTTCTTTCTAAGATAGATGTTATAAAAATAAAATCCCAGAATGGTTTGGGTTGGAAAGGACCTTAAAGACCAACTTGTTCCAACCCCTGCCATGGGCAGGGACACCTTCCACTAGCCCAGCTTGCTCCAAGTCCTGTCCAACCTGGCTCTGAACACTCCCAGGGATGTCTGTATACATATAAAAAAAGCTCAAAAGTGAACTTCAAGATGAATTGTGCTCCCATTTTTCATTCACTGAGCCACCTTTACTGTCAGCAGCCAGAGCTTCATCATTTCCATCAGCAGCACATGGAGCACATTTCCAAAAGGTCCCCAAAACACCCTTCTAGCTCTTTATAAGCTCGAGTAGCTTCCTGCACTGCAACACAGGGCATGGCCAGGTGGGGTGGGAAAAAATACAAACTCTAAAATCTACTAAAATCAAAGTTCCACATGACACCAAAATCATAGAACATTCTGAGCTGGAAGGGACCCACAAGGATCAGCGAGTCCAATTCTTAAGTGAACGGCCTCTACAGGGATCAAACCCAGCTCAGCTGCTCCTCTGAACACATTTCCACTGGTAGACACCAAGACATTCCTGGGACAGTGAGTGGAGGAATAATTATTCCAGAGCCATCCTTGCTCCCTCCCAAGGAGTCCCAGTGCAATCAACCATTAGAAAATTAGCCCAAGTTTGCAGCATTCACAGAGACAAAGCACCCAGAAATGAATTGTTCTAAATTCTGTGGGATTTTATTGTGCCCTGGAAAAGAACATGAAAAGCAGTAATCCCAAAGTCTCAATATTTGATACTCCTTTCAATAGCTGTGGTGGTAACACAGGAGAAGGGTATATTTTAAGGGAAGAAAAGAGAATTAAATCTGAAACAACACAATAGCTGAAGAGTTCAGAGCCAGCCCTGACTTACTATTAGCTCCTTGTTCTATAATTAGGCAAGCCCCAGGAAGTAGAAAAATAACAATTACATTTGCCTGAACCAATCTGAGTGAACCTGACCTGATTCAAGCCCCCCCCCCAAAAAAGGACAAATGGATTTATGATGCTCGAAATTTTCTTGGAATTAATTCTCCTTCCTGCTTCAATTCACTGCAAAGCCTTTGGTCTCAATGCATTGGATAAACTAAGCTTTTCACATTTGATAGTCACAAAAGCAACATCATACAAAAACTAATATTATGTTCATTTATCTCATATTTCTCTTTAAATGGTTGGAAAATTATCATTTACCTGCTGACTGGGCACCAATGGAAAAACTCAGTTACAGGACTGAATCAACCTAACAAGAGTGGAGACCAATGTTACCACTCCTGAGTAAATCACCACGAAATGAGGTGGATTCCTTGGCTGAAGACACCATGAATTTGTGATTTAATAAAAAACTACATCACACCTGCCCAACTGCAAATAAAGACCTAGAATATTTAATTAGCGGAATTGTTAATAAAGCCCCTTTGGTATCATTAATTCTGTATCAGAATTCAATTCCCCTAATTCACAGAACTGTTTTTCTTCAGGAAGGTCTGACAAGAAGTTTGTCATCCTCTTCCTCCAGCTCTCAATCACAGAAACTAAGGAGAGACTCTAAAATAGGCTCCAAGAACTTACATATTAAAAACAATTTAGAGTTTGAAAAATCCCAAACAACCTCATGGAAGTTCAATAAGCAAGAACAAGGAAAATAAGAGAGAAGAGTTAATTTGTATTAAGTTAATTAGAAAGTCCCTCTAAATTCACTTAAATGCTTCTGATGAAAACAGGGAGGAGACTGGGGGGCATTTTTGGTAAACATGCAGTTCTCTGCTTTACCACAGCTAATTAAACAGTATCAGGGGATGACTCTTCATGTGTAGATGCCACAAATTGTTTGAGAGTAAAAACTGCAGAGAAAAGTTTCCTCCAACTTTCCAGAAAGGTTTGGTGGCTGGAGTGGGGAGAAGAAAGGACTCAATTTGTTTTTCTCTTATAAAATGCAAGTGCCAGGTAACAGAAACCAGAAGTCCAAAATAACACTCCATTGGAGGGTTTGAGAAGTGAGGAGAAAAAATAATTAGGCTGAGGCTCTATAGGAAGAAAATATTAAACTAAAAAAGAAAGAAAACAACTAATTGAGCTTTTCAAAATTAAGGCAAGATCAAAACAAGCAAGAAGTGAAGTGCTGTGCTTTTGATTTTTTAAAGCTGTATCCCCCACTGAGCCACCTTTGCAGGGAAACATCTTCTGCATTTTATAGTCCAATTAGTGCATTAATCTTTCCTCGATTATTTATTCATATTTGAAAGAGTTTCCTTGTTGCATTTTGTAGCTTGGAACTGCACAGGAATGGGGGAGGGTGTCACTGTATATTCACAGGCATTTCAAAAGAAGATGCAGCTTTATTTCCCTTCAGGCAGATCAACCATCTTCTGAAATCAGGATTAACAGTCACATGTACAGTGGGAAAAGTAACTGGTTTAACCTTCATTATTAATAAAAAATGGGGAAGTTCCTGCTTCTTTTGGTATTTCCTTGAAAGGGATTCTTGGCTCAAGGTTCAGACTCCTGGAAATCTATGGACAACCCAGGAATGTTAAAAAAAGCATTCATTAAAGCCAGAGGCCAAGTCTGGAGAAGGTTTTAGAACATCTTCCATGGTTGAGAGGCAGTGGAAGAAGATGATAAACGATGGTGACTCCATCCCCTCCACGTGCAGCCCCTTCCATTGCCTGACTGCCCTTTCCATGGAGAAATTCCTCCTGAACACGCCAAGAGATCCGTTTGGATTAAAATTCTGATTTTCAATAAAGGCAATGACCAAGGAATGAGATATTTTGTGACAAGGAGACCAATTTGGAGCAGATTCAAGGACAGAAATAAATTCCAATAACTACATAACACAACCTTAACACTCAACCCTTGATATCATCTCAGTGAAAAAGTGCATTTTTAAGGTCAGACCACAGTAATTTTAGGAACAGGAATTTAGGAATATCTTCCTCTCTTCTCCCTGCACAACTGCTCTACATCCCTAGCACCCTTTCCACCTCATCTTCAGTATAAACAGATATTCTTGATTCCTACAGGGAACATGGATCTTATGTTTCTAATCACATAATTAGAAAAATAAACAAAACTTTAGTATTTAGTTTTACTTTATTTAGAGTTTTAGTGTTTATATTTTATACTTCGGTATTTTAGTTTTACTTTAATTCTTGACTGAAATAGTCAATAATAAACCACTTCCTCCGAGATTTTCAGCGTTTTAAGGATATTAATCCAACAAAAGGAAGACTCCACAGTGTTTAGAAATCTCACCAAAGCAGTCAAACAGGTTTTCTGCAAAAAATTAAGGAAGAATTTGTTCATGGAAAGGGTTGCTAAACACGGAAAGGGGCTGCCCAGGGAGGTTTGGAGTCCCCATCCCAGGAGGTGTCCAAGGCAGGACTGGACATGGCACTCCGTGCTCTGGGCTGGGGGACAGGGTGGGTCAGTCAAAGGTTGGACTCAATCTTGGAGGTGTTTTCCAACCCTAATGATTCTGTGAAGTCCATTAAAATCCATCCAGCAACTTGAGCCAGGCAATGCTCAGCACTGCAGCTGAGCAAACCCATCATAATTTAGGATAAATCCCTCCTCCCCTCTCCTCCTCTCTGCAGATGAATCTGAAAACAGATGGGAAAGGCAACCAAACAAACATTAACTGAATAATTTTCACGGCGTCCTCACAGTGCCAAGAAATACCAGGTGAGAAAGCTCAAGATGAATTTTGAGGCAGCTTTCAGTGAGTTCTTTGATCAACCAGCACAGGTCAGGTGTGACCAGGAGCAGGTTGGACTGGGATCCCCCCAGGAATATCCTCAGCCTCCTTCTCCACAAAGATTATTATGAATGCACATCTATTACATTAACAAAAAAATATTTGTGTTTGGCTTCAAATGAAGGGGTTTTTTACAGCTTTTTCCCAGATGGGTGATTAAAATAAACCTCTTGTGTTTAGAAATCTCACCACAACACTCAAACCAACTTTTGTGTTAAAAAAAAAAAAAAAAAAGGCATCTGATTCCTTTCTGTTCTCAGCAGCTGAGGTGATTTGTCATCTGTAAAGCATGATGATAAAACACCATGATCACACAGGTCTTCAAAACACAACTTTCAAAGAGCTCTTCAGAGTGTACTTTGATCAAAATGTTTACAAAGCAGAAGCTTTGCAAGAGGTTCATGAGCATCAATCTTGATTAGGGTTATTTACCAACACAGCAGTAGTAGGGGATGTTCCTCTGGAGCTGCACTTCTAAGCCACAGATTAAATATCTTAAGTTTTTTGCAGTGCTCTCAAAAAAAAAAAGAAAGTTTTCATTAAACTCCTAAAATAAAATGTCTGAGGCTTCTAAATTTATTCCTAAGGAAAGCCTGAAGTTATAAATATGCAGAGAAAAAAAGGCTGCTGGAAAAGCAGGTGTAACTCACGTGTGGTTTTGGGCAAAAAAATACAAGAGGAAGAATAATACCCAATGCTAAAAACATACAGAACAGCATTTAACAGAACCACAGCAAATTATGGAACCATTAAGGCTGGGAAAGACCTCCAATATCATCGAGTTCAATCTTCAACCTTCAACCCCATACCCACAAAAACATATTAAAAAGTGCCACATCTTGTTTTTTGGAACACTTGCAGGGGTGGTGGCTCCACCACTGCCCTGAGCAACCTGTCCCAGAGCTGAACCACTCTTTCAGTGAAGAAATTTTTCCTACCATCCAACCTGAGCCTCCCTTTCTGCATCTTGAGGCCAAAATATTGATTAGACCTGCGCTTCTAACTCCTCACAGCTCCGATTTCAAACGCTGCAGAATTATTAAGATTTAAAAAAAACAAACAAATAAAAAAAACACACAACAAGAAAAAACCAACCAACCAACCAAAAATAAATTCTTCCAAAAAGCCACAGCCATTTTAATTTCACTGTGATTCAGCTGGAAGACGTGAAAACACGCACAGCACAGCACAGCAACTGAGAGAAAACAAGCGGGAACACAAACAATGAGTCACAAGGAGAGAGTTGATTACAAACCCCTCGCTGTTCTTCCCAGGATGTACCTGCAAGGACCAATCTACAGCCTGACCAAAGAGAAAGGGGATTGTGCTGGAGATGATGATGATGATGATTTCCTGGCTCTGGGGGCCATTACAGGACCACTCACGTCAAGCATCAATGTTCTGCAATTCATCTGATGAAGTGCCAGGGAAAGAAGGGAGGCAGAAGTTTGTTTTCACACAGAAACACGTTCAGGAAACACCAACCAAAAGTAACACACTCTCACACATCACTTCTCCTAATTCAGAAGGCATTTCAGATTTTCTGTTCTTCCCTCACTGACCAGTGGATTTTAGCAAAATTGCACACACATAAAGCGTTTGTTGAAAACATCGACCATCTGCTCCCTATCCAGGTTGTGTTTTATGGACTTGTGTGAATTTTGGGAGAAGAACAGCAAAATAAATACTCATAATTCAGTTCTCTCTTTCTGCTTGCCTACTACAAATCTCTCTGCTCCTTCCTACCCTCACTGCAGGCTTAGGCTGGCAGGCTTCTCTGCTCAGATGTTCTGATTTAACGCAACTGCAACACCTCGCCCCTCCATCCCTCCTGGAACCTTTCCCTGCTTCTCAACAGCCCCCCAGCTCTCCTTTGTACTTCCACTAGTTATTTACTTCTAATTGCAGCACCTTTGGAATGCATTTGAGGTACACAATGCAGTAAATGCTTCATCAAGAAAATGGTGAGGAAGAAAATCAAGAGGAAAGAGAATAATGGCTCTCTGTGCTCCTGAGATGAAGGCAGGAAAGGGGGAGTAATTTTATCTATGAGCATTATGCACTAACAAAAGGAAATTGTGTCTGTGTTCCCCTGCCTGGATCCTGAAAGGATCTGTTTTCTGATAAAGAAATACAAAAATGAAAATACAAATAATGCTTCTCACACTCCACACTTGATTAGTTGGAGTAAGTTATGCTTTAACAAGTTAGAGATTTCATGTTTCCTGCTCTGTTTCCATCCCAGCTCTCATTCCATAACCCACAGCCAAAAGAGATTATGAAGGGACAAAAAAACCTCCCAGTGCCCCAAAACCACCTCTTTGCCAAGTTCAACACTGACTCCCATATATATCTCTAGGATATAAACCCATATCTCCTATATATATCTCTAGGATATATTTCCACAATGGAAGAAAAAATTCATATTATCGCAGTAAGAGAAGCAATTACACATCAACAGCAAGGTCCTTCTGTTACTTTACCTGAACAGGTGAATAGCTTAGAAATCATCAGCAGAAGAATATGAATTAATTTGATATATTTACCTTTTTTTTTTTTTTTTTTTTTTACTCTGATGCCCAAGGATAACCCAGCCTGACATGACCCACTGGGGTCCCTTCCACCCTCACCCTCTCTGTGATTTTAGATCTTTTAGAAGCCAGTTGTGCCTAATTCTTGTGACCAGAGTTTGGGATGCTGCATTTGATATATGTAACAAGACATTTTTGTCTTTCTCTGCATTCACAAACACCTATTTGGTCATAAAAGTGCCAAAGACAGGGAGAAAAATCATGTGCACCTGCCCAACCATATTTTAAGGGGGGAAAAAAAAAAATCACAGAAAAGGAACTTCTTACAAACAAACTCACACAGACATAAAAAGTTGCAGTTCTTCTTTGAACAAATTACAGTGAAACAAAGTGAACTGCAGAGTTTTGGGTCTCAAATTCTTTCCAGGGGTTTTGATTTCTGCTGGATGCAGGACTAACCCACACTCCAGCTAAGCTGCCAAAGCTTAGGCATCATGATTTGCTTTTGTCTACCTGGTCCTTTTCCAGTGAGGAATGAACTTTTCTTGTGTAAACTGAGTTCACAAGGGCAAGAGGAGGCTTGGAAAAATCTATTCATGGCTTTGCACCAATAATCCACCTTTTTTTTTCCCCTCCCCAACAACGATGCTGTTTTAACTTCATGACCTTCTTCTCCCCAGTCAGTTTAGGCTGCCATAAAGCAGCTTGGCCTTTTAACAAAGACATCATAAAGGAGCGGAAAAGAGATACTAAAAGCATAAATTTAAGAAAAAAATCATTAGTACTGAATATTTAGAGGCTAATAGGACTATTTCTTTACAACTTGAACTGATTAAAAACTTTTTAAATAACTGCCTTGGTATCACATGGAAAATTGTATCACCACTTGGAAAACTGTATCATATCTGAGCAGTGGGACTGAAAGCAGAAGGGACACTTTTACACCCATGAAAGCAAGAAAAAAAAAATACAGCTTGTATGGAAAAAAGCAGAGAAACATATTCCCCTCTTCACTACATGGGATACTAAACACCTTCCAATATCTCAAGAAGATGAATTAAGCTTCCAACAATTTAAACTGTTATATTTCACTATTTTCAGAGAAGCAGAAAGGAACTTTAAACATAAAGATCTTGTCTGCCTTATTGCCAGATTTGGGAGTTGCAGGTTGTGGTTTCTTTCCCAGAGGTCAGAACTCAAGAATCTGTCACTGAAATGCAGCTCCAAGGAGGTGAAGCTCCTGTGCAGAGCTGGAGAAAACATGGACAGACTCTAGAGGGAGTTCTAACTTTGCCAGATCTTTCCCCTTACAAATTTTGTATCAGGAGTTCAGAACAAATAAACAAATAAAATAAAATAAAATAAAAAAAGGCTAAATTTCCTTCTGGATATCTGCTTTTTCTCCCTTCTCTGTTACTGGGCAAAGTGGGAGCTGCCTGGCACAGAGATCTGCTTTCTGGTGGTACACAGAATTCAGTTTTCCTTCTTACTTGATTGTGATGGAGAGGAAATCTTATTTTTGAGTTGTTCTTGAGTGACTCAGGTGCACCTTCAGTGTCACCAGCAGGTCATGCAGGATCTCACAGACTTGTGGCACTTCATGAGGCTGAACTACACTCAGTCAGTCTTTAAATACTGAAGAAAACAAAGGCTTTGCAAAGATATTTTCCCCAGGATAAATGATCTCCTTCCTAACACAGCAATGCTGCCCGTGCACCCCTGCTGCCCGTTCACAGAGCGTGTGTTTATGTGCTCTGAGACACATCCCAGCACAAAAACAGCTGGATGAGGGAGATATCCAAGTCTGCCACGCTCCCAGGGAATCCCTGAACCAGCTTTTAGCTTTGCCTCTTGGAGCAGGGGGGGGTTTGCCTGCCAAAAACCACAGGATGGGTCAGGTTGGAAGGGCCACAGAGGGTCATCTGGTCACATCTCTGCTCCTGCAGGGTCATCCCAGAGCACAGGGGTTGTGTCCAGACAGTTCTGGAACATCTCCAGTGTGGGAGACTCCACGCCCTCTCAGGGCAATCTGTTCCAAGAAGTATTTTCTCACATTCAGGTGGAATTTCCTGGGCATTCCTGCCCGTTCCTCTTGTCCCACTGCTGGATCCCCTCGACCAGAGCCTGGTCCATGCTCTGCCCCCTCCCTGCAGACCCGGGCATGGATGAGATCCCCTCTCAGTGTGTCCTGGAGGCTGAACAGCTGTGGTACCACATCTGTCTTCAGAAAGCATTTTGAAATAAAAAAAGTACTTTCTTTACAGCTCTGACTGAAGTTTAAGAGCTCCCAAATACAGCACTGGCTGCTGGATATCAAAACAAGCAAACAAAGAAAAAAAGAATAAAATCAAAGAAGACAATATGTTTGCAATATTTTTTTTTATATTGAAGGTGAGTTTAAGCAATCCAATATTGCAGTGGTTTTTCTGCTTTGAGGCACAGCTTCGTGGCAGCTCATCTGAGCTGAAGAAATTCATAACAACTGGAATAAAGGCTGGAAATCCTTTATTACTGCATTATCCTGTTAAGCCAACATCTCCTTTCACTCTTGTTATTAATTAGTGTTTCAAAAAGAGATGAAAACTTTGCTTTTCCAGTAAAGAGAACAATTTACAGTGAGGAAAAAACCAACAAAACCCTTCCTTGGGGAAGTTTTCTACCTGTCTCAATATTTAACATTCACACAAAAGATATTTGCATTTAGATTTTTTTTCTCAGAGCATAAGGTGGCAGTTGCATGGACATAAACTATCTGTAGAGAAACTCTGATGACTTCTAAAACCTGTATATTTACTTCTACCTTCCATATGTTAACAGAGAAGAAAGGGGTACACTCAAGACAGCTCTCAGCCCTCATCTCTCACTTCCACAGGGTTTTATTTTGCTACAGTGACATCAAAATCTATAAAAAAATACATACATATAACATTTCTGAACCACAGCTGCCCCCTGGACCACTCAGTGGTTTCATTTTAAGCAGCAAAACCAGTCAAAGCTCAGACACTGGAGTAACAAGGAGGGGAGAATAAAGTAAACTGCATTTAAAGTGATTTCTCAAGGAGCCAAAAAAGAAGTGAGTGAAGACAGGTACTCCTTATTTTTAAAGTGCTCTTTCATCCTATTTCCCAAACTTGACTCTATTTCAAGTCAGTACTGCAGGAACTGGGCTGAACTTGGGAGATCTTTTGAGGCACCAGAAACGCTCCCTGCCTGTCAGCAGAACCCACAGCGAGCGCTCAAGCCTTTCCCATTCTTCTGTTCCGCTTTGTGGAGCGGCGGATAATCAGAAAAAAAGACCTTCAGTACAAGTTCCAGCAGCATTTCTGGGGTGACTTTCCCCCCTGCAGGAACATGACAGGCAGCACAGAAGTCTGCAGGAGGAATTCCAGCCCTCCCATCTTTTCGCTTTCTCCGTGTTTTCAAACCATCTCCTCGGCGTCAGGAAATTAAGTTTTCCTACAAAGCGCTCCTGTTTTTCCTCGACACTGATTGAGAACCACCTTTTCATTACAGGCTCTGTGAGTAGCAGGGTGGTAAATAAAACCCCACATTTTGCTGCTGTCAAAAAGAAGCCACGGAATAATGGACTGGTTGAAACTTTTATTCCCCAAACGCTGCCGCTCTCGGGTAAAGATTCTCACACTCAAGTGGGCCCCGTGGAGGAAACTGCCTGTTTGTGCAAATATGCCAAATGGCTACTTATGCACTTGATGGCTGGTCAGGAGCTGAAATGTTCCTTCCTAACTCCACATCACAAGCTTTTTATTGCTGCTGGCACAGACTGTGACAGCAGGGAAGAGGTTGAGGAGACTGCAGTGCTGAAAATCAGTGCTCAACAGAAGGGAAGCTGCTTGAGTAGAGGGATGTGGGATAGAGGGTTGGGCTCTTCTCCCAGGCAACAATCAACAGGATAAGAGGAAACAGCCTCAAGCTGTGCCAGGGGATGGTCAGGTTGGACACCAGCAGGAATTTCTCCATGGAAAAGGTTGTTAAACATTGGAAGGGGCTGCCCAGGGAGGTTTGGAGTCCCCACCCCTGGAGGTGTCCAAGGAAGGATGGTCGTGGCACTCTAGGCTGGGGGACAAGGTGGGGATGGGGCACAGGTTGGAATGGATGATCTTGGAGGGCTTTTCCAGCCTTCATGATTCTGGGATTCTCTAAAGGTAGTTTTCCTGCTCAGAGCCATGTTTGATAACATTCTGACAACAGCATTAGCACTTGTACCTTCATATCCTAAAATTTCACAAGATCTCTCAGCACATGTTCTGTTCAATACCTGAGCAAGCCTCTCAAACAGGGCATGACAAAACCCAAAGCTCTTAAACCAAGATCAGATTCGTGTGTGGTTTATTTTGTTTCATTTTTCATTCACTAGAACTTGGACATATCTGGGGTATAGCAGGTCAGCTCTGCTCCCTCTGAAGAGGATCACAATTGGACCCAAGCTCAAACCTGCACTGCCCTGTGCTACCAGGGCAGCTCTCTGGCTGTCCACAACTGCACTGGAACATTCTGACCTCTCACAGTGCCGAGGAAAAAGCGAGTTTTAGTTTCTAGTTGGTTTTTACAATCATTTAGGAGTAAATGAGACTTGCACTTGAATTATTCGACAGTTATAAGCCAGTGCATTTCAGTGGCCACTGATGCAATTTGTATCATTTATGATTTGTTATGAATCACTGATGGCTGTTTAATATGTCCTAAACATAACCTTGAGACAATGGGAGCTCAGAGCGTTTCCTAATTACATTCCTCGGTAGGAAGCAAATTCCACAGTTGACACATGGAAAGACCAAACTGTTCTTCCATTCAAAATAAACAACAACATTCCTATTCTTTCAGCTGTTAACTATCGAACATTCCAACTGTGTGTCACCGAAAAGCACTCCATGACTTTCTGAAGAGCGCTTGGTAGTTCCCTCCCCACTTTTAAAAGCACACAGGAGAGGTAGAGAAGTACAGAACTGCAGCTGAACTAAGAAAAACCTCAGCATCCTGAAGACACCTTTGATTATAATAACATCACAATTATTATCCAGCATCGTTAAAGTGGGGTAAATAATTCAATCAATAATTCAATGTTGGTAGATGAGAGCAGAATTATGTTTTACCACCACCTCCCAGCAACAACCTTCCTGAACCCCCACCAATTAAACAGCTCCAAACTATTTGAGCAGACACTGAACCCTTCAAGATGCACTAAACCTTTGGTGTAAAACCCATCTGGGTGTTTGTCATGCAAACCCAACCGAGCTGCTCACAAAGTTTTAATCAGTAAAGGGACAGCTGTGTGGCTCAAACACCCTAAAGGGCAAATCTCAGCAATTTACTCTGCTTGGGATGCAAGAGAGAATCAGTAGGACTTGTATGTGCATTGACAGCTGTAAATCAACAAAACTCCTCCCTCAAGCTGTGGTTCATAGGTGGCCTCTTGCAGGAGAGCAGGCAAACATCTCTAAGCCTAAGAAAGGAGCTGTAGAAGCCAGACAGATTTATAGAGCCAGCAGCCAGCTGTCAGTGGAAAAGTCGTCAGCTTACTCATCCAGGAGAAACAAAGAAAAAAAAAAAAAGAAAAAGCAAAATCCAGCACCTGTGACAAAGTTTTAGCAGCAGTGGTTCAGATTAAGGCTCACCTCCAAACCTTGCCAGCCTCTGAAATACAGACTTTTTATTCCTAGGGTGGCCTTTCATCCTATTTCCCACGCTTTACTGTTGTTCAAATCAGCATTGCAAAAGACACCTCTGCGGAACTTAAGAGGATTTGGGGGACATCAGAAATACTCTGAACAGCCGCATTTGGCTGCTAAACCCGCTAAAAGTGCAGAGGATTTTCTTCCCTGCTTTTGCACTCCATTCTGTGGCCAAGCCGAGGTAAAGGGTCAGGGGCATTCGCAGCTGAGTACCAGCCAATGAGCTGAGAAACTCAGCGTTTAACCACGGGCAACAGCAGAGATCCCAACATCTTTACAAAGCTGGAAATCCCCAGGAAAGGTGGTTGCTGAAAAAGAAAGTCTAAGCAGAAGATCATCTGCTGAGATCAAGTAGGCAGAGGGGGAGAATCCCCAGGGTCTGGAAACTCGCCTTTTAAGAGAGACAAATAAGAAAGGAATAAGGAGCTCAGAAAGTTGTTCAAAGAAGAGCAAGAGCAACTCTGAAGGGTCCCTTGCAATGTGAGATACTCCGATTTCCACCTCTTTCGTAAGATTACAGAAAACACGCAGAAGTTGAGAGGGAGGAGATGCAAACACAACACCCAAGGTAAAAGCTGTCCTCTCCAGCTCAGTCTGCCACCTCACCAGATGGACAGAGCACTCCCTTAGACTGTTCAGATTTCTCCAACAAAAAAACCCACAGAACAAGGAGAGGAAATCCAGGTTTCCATCCTGAAGGATTCACTTTCCTGACCAGTCTTATTTTCATGCAAACACAAAGAACTGACAAAAAAATCCCCCAACACAAAACCAAACAAATAAATAAACCAATGCCAAGAGGAGGGTCAAATATCAATTTTTGTGAGTTTCTGATGAAAGGAGAAGCCTCAGCCTGGACTGCCCCGAGTCCAGCCAGATAAAATGCACCATGGTGAGGAGCATCTATCTCTCCACATACTCCTGTGTTCTGTAGTTTAAAATATTAGGCAGAACACTAATGATAACTTTATCCTCCCACTGCTCACCTCTCTTGGGCAGCTCAGTATTAACACGAGGCTGTTCTTCCTAGCTCATTTAGTAAGCAAGAGCCAATTTAAATCAGCATATCCTTCAGGAGCAATCCATGTGAATAATGGCCTTGACTTGTTTTCCTACAGCAGTGGTGACTTATTTCGGCCTCCAGGGTGGTTTGGGGTTTCTAAGAGAGGCTCTGTGTTGGCTCCCCTGCCTGGGCTCAGCGTGGCAGCTCCAGCACCTCCTGCTCGGGGGGTTTTATGGGCTTGTTGTGCTCCACTTCCCCGACACTTCTCCCGGCGTGGGAGGGAGCCCAGACACTCCAGATAATGCCTTCCAACATCTTCCTACTCAGGCCTCCTCAGAGACACTTTCCCTTCATTTGTCCTTTTCAGATGAGCGTGTTGTTCTTTTTATTTTCCAGTCTGAAGGCGAGACACCTGATGAGGGGGGAGCTGAAGTGGGAACGTGCAGCAGGCTCACATGGGAGCAGCTCTGGTCCCACTTCTCCCACTCCAGCAGTTACTGATTTTTCATTTTGTCGCACTAATCCTATTGGGGATTCAAAACCGAGCACAGCAAACCCCCAAAGAGGGGGTGACTAACCCTCCCCAGCATGCCTGGTGACACCAGCAGTCCCCACCTCAGCCTACCTGTGTTCCTGGGTACACTTTCTGCCACGATGTTCCCTTGGAATGAGCAGCTTCTCCCCACTGACACTCTCCTCTCCCTCTGGGACCACCACTCCACAGCTCCCAGGATGAGGAGCACCTGGGGAGGGAATGACCCTAAACGAGCTCGTTAAGGTCTCTCAGCCTCCCCATGGGTGTGAACCAGCCCCTCCCCTTCTCCTCCCTCCTCCTGCTGTTGGGTTACAGTCATCCTGCTCTTTGCCAGCCTGTTTTCTGGACAATATTCCATTTGAATACACCAGCAGCCAAGATTAAAGACTCCTTTGAGATTGTCCCCCTTTTTGTGGAGGAAAGTCCCTCCACAAAGGAGCTGGAGAAGGACCTTGAACAAGGAGTGACAGGACAAGGAGGAATGGCTTCCCACTGCCAGAGGGAAGGGTTAGATGGAATATTGGGAAGAAATTGTTCCCTGTGAGGCTGGGGAGGCCCTGGCATAGGTTACCCAGAGAAGCTGTGGCTGCTCCTGGAAGTGTCCAAGGCCAGGTTGGACGGGACTTGGAACAACCCGGGCTAGTGGAAGGTGTCCCTGCCCATGGTGGAGGGGTTGGAATGAGATGGTCTTTAAGGTCCCTTTCAACCCATTCCATGATTGTCACAATGGCTGTGCTCCCTTGAACATCTTCTGGGTTTTATTTAAAAATAGTCAGGGGGAACCATCAATCCCAATCCAAACCTGAATTTCCCTGAACCATCACAGCTGGGAGAAGAATCACTTGTAGGACACAGAGGGGGCCAGTCAAGGGACACAGAGCTTAACAGGTGATTTGCACAGCCAGAGGAAATGAACCAAAAGTTTAATATCCCCCCCAAATCCCTTCTAGATCTCTTTTGCATCACAGCTCTTCCAGCAAAATATTTTTACGCTTCCTTAGAAATTCCTATTTTCCTCAGTTTTGCTCCAGGAATAAAACTATCAAATCCATGCAGGCACTTGCTGTTTTCCCCACTCCCATTTGGAGTTTGTTGTGGGTACCAGCCTGTGTAAGTGATATCATGGGACCTTTTCATCCCATTATCCACAGAACGTGCCAGCAGCAACCCCAACCCTTGGGACGTGCAGCGTGCCCGGAGCACATCCCATTAGCTCCGTGACTTTCTCCAAATGCGACGACCTTGGTCATTATTTAAATGGCTGCTGCTCAGATTTGCATCTTGGCCATTACATGAGCATTTAGGAGGTGCTATTTCATGTCTCCTCCTGCTGTGCTCCTGGAAGGGGTCTGTGATCCCCGGGAGCAGCCGCTGTTAATGAGGGTGGATCTCAGGGACAGCTGAAGTGACACCGACCCTGCACAGACAGCACAGGCACCCTGGGAGGAAAGCTCTGGAGCAGCGTGGGAATCGATACAAGACATGCTTTGAAAGGGAAGAAGGAATGATCTGCTCTGACCTTTTATTCTTTGCTCGTGCTGCTTCTCCCGACTCCTCTGTGCCACAGAAACGCCGGTGTGGCAGCGCTTGGGCCGTGGTCACAACCTCCCTCCCCAGCTGAACAGCCAAGAATCTTCTGCCAGGGCTCTCCAGAATGTTTTAGTCTAGCCAGCTTGGTTAGATGTGGTTTTTTTAATGCTTTCTGCTAATTCAAGTGGGTTTGACCCAACCCTTCCCACGGGGTTCCTGGGTGATGTAACATCAGTGGTGTTACAGCTGCTGGGAACAGGGAACAGACAAAATGTGTTCAGCTCTGGGGCCTCAGCATGGGAAGGGCATGGACCTGCTTGGACCGAGTCCAGAGGAGGCGATGAAGGTGATCAGAGGACTGAAAACAGGCTGAGAAATTTGTGGGTTTGATCCTGAAGCAAAAAAGGCTCCAGGGAGACCCTTCCAGTGTCTAAAGAGGCTCCAAGAGAGATGGAGAGGGACTTTGGAGAAAGGCCTGGAGTGACAGGACAAGGGGGAATGGCTCCAGATTGACAGAGGTGTGGTTAGATGGGGTATTGGGAAGGAATTGTTCCCTGGGAAGATGGGCAGGCCCTGGCACATCCTACCCAGAGAAGCTGTGGCTGCCCCAGCCCTGCAAGTGTACAAGGCCAGGTTGGACAGGGCTTGGAGCAACCTGGGCTAGTGGAAGGTGTCCCTGCCCATGGCAGGGGGTTGGAACCAGATGGTCTTTAAGATCCCTTCCCACCCAAACCATTCCATGATTCTATAAATACTGGACACCACAAGTGCCAGGGGAAGTGCACTCAGAGCACTTGGTGTCACCACAGCTAGAGCTGCCACCACAGCCACTCCAGTCATTCCAAAAGCAAGGGAGAAGCTGTGAACTGGCCCCTTGTTTACTGAAACCATCAGACATTGGATTTATTTATGGCTAAGAACTGCTGTGGTGCTCCCCAGACCATCAGCACACGGAGAGGAGGAAAGGCAGGAGACATCACATATGGAGGGAACATTCCCTTGATGCCAAACCCAAGCCTTTATCCTGCTAAAGCAGCCTTGATCTCCAGCTCAGTACATCACACAGGAGGCCTCAGGGACTGATGTTCACTGCAGGGGGCTCAGGATAAAACTCAGCTGAAAGAGAAAGGCCTCAGTTCACTTTTCCTGACATTTTTCCAGTTGCACGAGACCGGTTCAAAGCCTTCTCCCAGCTCCAGCTGCAGATATTCCCATCACCCTTGGCATCTTTCTCTCCTCTCCCAGTGCCCAGCTCAGGATGAGGGGCTGCCAGGCCAGACTTCCTCACCCCACAGTGCACAAATCCTAAATCCCAGGGAGCTGTTTTGCCCCTGAGACTGAGAAGCTGCTGCACCTTCCTCTGCCTCGATCCTTTAGCAGCTACAAAATGAAGTGCCAGTGAACGCTGAATTTTGCTTGTGTGACATCTCAGCTGGTCAGGAACATCCTGTAAAAAGCAGGGCTGGGCAGGGAGGGAGAAATAACAGGATAATTTCCTTTTCCTGCAGGCTCTGTGTAATGTTGTGACCAAGTGATTTCTGCTTTCTCGTTAGATCCCGAGCAACATGGAAAAGGGTCAGTCCCTGACATTTTCCAAGTGCAGCAGCACTGACCACTTTATCTTCAGAGGGACTTGAGGCAGATTGCTGTGCAATTTAGTTACCTTGGTAACATCAGCCAGCATGGAGACTTGCAAATAGTTATGTCACCTTGCCAATCTGCCTCTCCACCTCCCAGGAATGCAGAACAAGCACTCAGTTCCAGGGATATCACTCAAATTCATTGTACATGCATTTAAGAAAACCAGTGTTGCTTTGCTTGTGGAATTAGCTTGATTCCAGTGGGAATTCCCACAGCTCTGTGTGTGATTTTTTTATTTTTTTTTCAGTTGAGAAAAAAATTCTTCAAAGGCCTGGCTATTTATTACTTCTGTTCCTTCTGAAACCACTTTGCATAAATGATATGACAGGGCCTCAAAATAAATATTATCAAACAGTATTATCAAAACAATGTATCAAAACAATGTTATCCTTATTCTCTTAGTATTACACACTCTTATTTTTCAGTCAGGAATTACAGACTCAGGTCTATGAACAGGGTTTGAAATAATGGAAATAGTGGAAAATAATGAAATAATGGAAACTAGTGAACCTTCAATTTACTAAGAAGATAAATGCTCTTTTTGTGGATATCACAAGCTATGGATGAGGATGAAAAACAAGCCTGATAGTCATTGCTCTACAAGCAAAAGGAAGCCTGAATAAAGGCTCTTAAAAATCCATTTTTGAAAGGAAGAAAAAAAAAAAAAAGCCACTCCATTATAAATGTAACAAGGAGCCAATTAAAGGGAAGCTTGGCCTGAAATGAAGACATATATAAATTTCCTTTTTTACTTTCTAAACAGACAAAATGCCTAAAATCGTCAGTTGGTGCCTCAAATCACCCGTGTGAGAATGGAACTGGAGATTTCTTCCTAATATCTAACCTAAACCTACTCACATTTGTTGTAGTCCTGCTCCTGGGGTCCTCTCTTTTTTTTTAAAGGAATTTTTTGTCTGTCCTGGCATGACTGGATTCTCCTGTGTGTGATAAATCCCTTGTCTTGAAAGTACAGTTGGGAAAAACAAAACAAAACAATCAGGAAACTTTTTCTGAGCTTAGTTTCCTTAATTAAATCTTAACAGTAATAAGGACTAAATGAGGCTCCTGACTTTTATGTTGTTTAGCAGGGCACAGAATCCCTCTGAAGCCACTGCATGAGAATGGCAGCAGGCCATAAAAATAATATCCTCATAACTTAAATTTCACCCTCTTTTACTTTGGTACCTTCACTTTTTCTTTTACTCAAAGTTATTCTGAGAATTGTATTAGCTGAGAATTAGAACTGAGCTGATATGCCAATTATTTGGACAAGAATATGAGGGAAGAGACAGCAGAGATCTTGCCTTTTCGTTCCTTTGCCTCTCTGGGAGGGAAGGTGGCACAATCACCTCCTTTTTTCACACATAAAACATCCCTGTCCCACAGAATCATGGAATCATTAAGGTTGGGAAAGCCCTCTGAGATCAACAAGTCCGATCATTAACCCAGCACTTCCAGCCCCACCACCAAAACCACGTCCCCAAGCACCACATCTACACGTTCTTTGAACATTTCCAGGGGATTGTGATCCCACCACTGCCCTGGCAATCCTGTTCCAGTGCCTGACCACCCTTTGAGTAAAGAAATCTTTCCTCATGTCCAATCCACATGCAGATGTGGAGCTTAATGACTAATTTCTCACAGACTTAACCCAGAACGTGGTTCATCTCCTGCAGGGAGAAAAGCCACATTCTCAAGCAGCACCTTGGGAAGCTTTAGGGTTTTCCAGGAACTGTAGATTAGGGTTCACCATCAGAAGAACCCTTCAGCATCACCTGGGAGCACCAGGTTGAATGAGTAGATAAATAGCATTTCCCACTTTGGATGCTAAACCCCTTCTGGAAAGCTGGCCACAAGAGCAGGAGTGGGAGCTGGGGCTGAAGGTTTGTGTTTCTCTCCTTAAAAGGACTGGAAGCAGCTGGATGTTCATCTGGTAGCCCCATTACAATCCCAGTGAGGACAATATGATTCCCCACCTGAGTGGCTGATTGCAAGAGTCAGACTGTTGGGCACAAATGTTTATATTTATTGTACATAATATACGGTTCTGTATCCTAAATTCATGCCAGGCAGCTGTTTATTTTGGAGCAGACAGCTGTTAGTGGGATTCAGTCCCTGATTTTTTCAAATGTCACAGGAAGAAACATTGCATGTGAGCTTGCACTTGCATAAACTTCTCTCTAGAATTATTAACATTTCTGAAACCACACATGGATTTGCATCAATAATGAAGATCACTCATTACCATTTCAATGTTTTACCTGACAAAAACTACTTTAGAAAGTGCACAGAGCTTGTTTTTCACTCTTAATTTTCACATTATTGGGAGCTGTATAGTAAGTTTCAATTATAAGTTAGATTATTATTATTTCCAATAAACTATGAACTTAAAGCATTTTTACTTTTGGCCACAGCTCCTTCCTTCAACAACAACAAAAGACAGATCTGTGATTTTTATTTTTAGCCAAAGTTTTGATTTTTATTTTTAGCCAAAGTTTTAACTTTGAAATAGCGAAAATACAAGTGGTGTAAATACCAGCAGTAGAAATGAATTTCCTATTTCCATCCTACTCCCACTTCATGGGTTAATACTTCATCAGCTTCAGCACTAAAAGGTAAATCAGCAGCACAAGGAGGAGAGAAATATTAATATCTCCATTTGGGAACATTTTAAACCTGATTTCTTTCAAGTGGCATTGTTCTAAAGGGTCATTTAAATGCATATATTTACATATATAATAGATAAAGGATTTTGGCACGGATTTCCATGCCAGCTTTTAACATACAGCATTTTTGCTGCCGTGGCAAATTTTAGTTCAAACAGTGTGAAGTTGGACTGTTGGCCAAAGCTGTGGCAGCAGCTTTAGTGTGTGATGCAGTCTGATGTTCCTGCAGTCCAGCCTCTTAGCCTTGGGCATGCAGGAATAGAGATCTGATCCTGGATAAGCACTTACTAATGGGATAAGTCTGAGCTTAATTACCTGCTTGCACTTTCAATTACCTGACTGTGTGAGCATGGAATTTTATGCACCCAGAAATCACGGGAAAGGTGAAGCTGCAAAAGCAGCAGGTGAAAACACACATTGGCACACTGGTCTAGCTGATTCCTCCTTCTAGTTCCCCAAAAATCTGATAATTTCAACAACCAAAAAAAAAAAAAAAGCATTTAGTATCTCTACAAATTTTCGTGGATCCTCGGCAGTGATGTTTTACAGGATCATTTTGTGATTGAGGCAATAAAATGAGGGGCAAGCAAGTTCAGTTCAGCTTTTGGGTTTGCTCCTGACTGCTTGTGTCACATCAGGGATGTCTTTTAACCTCATGGTCCCATCTGTATGGTGGGAAAAACACAACCTGCCTCAGAGGGACTGTGAGGATACAAACAGAGCTTGGGAGAGTCTCAGGCACAGCAATGTGGCCTGGATAAATACACACTCTGAAAACAGGGTTCCATTCCCCTCCTATTTATAATTCATAGGTTGCTACTTCATTACCTGTAGCTCTGAAGGGTAATTCCTATCAGCACGAGAAGGACAGAACCATTAGTATCTTAATTCTCAAGCGTTTTATCCATGGCTTGCTCTGAGATGGTGCCGGGCTAAAAAGCCACACAAATGCAAAGCAAACAGGGAGAAAGATCCTTAGCTTTTAAGTAATTCAGCACAACTGCTTAATTCCTAGCACTCCAAAAGGCCATTTTCTTCTTAAATCCACTGCTTTTAGCTTCAAAACCTGTGAGGTAAATACCTAATAGCGTGCCTGTGCTGCGTGCTGTGTGATCACCAAGGAGCACGGGCTTTTCTGAGGGAGCTCTTAACTTCCAGACCATGCACACTGGAATTCCCACCTGGCTTCTGGACTGGTTAATCTGCTCTGATAGCCCAGGATTGCCTCGGCCTGTTCATCAACTGATTCAACTCAATAAAGCAGAGGCAGGAGTGCATTAATTAGAGCTGATGATGTGTCAGGTGAATGAATCTGTGCTGTGAAATAGGGAAGAAAATCAGGGGCACACACAGACCTGGTCACTGCCATCAACACTGGCTGAATTCCAGGGAGCCTGTTACCCATGGCCAGCCCAGGGATCCTGCTCCCCAAAGCATGGAATCATTAAGGTTGGAAAAGATATCCAAGATGAAGCTCAACCATCAACACAACACCCTCGTGTTCACCACTGAACCACGTCCCCAAGGGTCACATCCACACCCCTTCTGAGCACTTCCAGGGATGGGGATTCCACCACTGCCCTGGGCAACCTATTCCTGTTCCTGCTCACTTTTTAAGCGTAGAAATTTTCCCTAATATCCAATCCAAACTTCCCAGGGCACAACTTGAGGCCATTTCCTCCTGTCCTGTCCTTTGTTCCTTGGTAGCAGAGCCCAAACCCCCTCTGTCCCCAACCTCCTGTCAAGGAGTTTTAGGGAATGAGGAAGTCCCCCTTGAGCCTCCTTTTCTCCAGGCTGAGCCCCCTCAGCTGATCAGAGGGAAGGGCTGTGCCCAGACGTGAAAGACAAGAGGCAAACAGAGAAAAAAACCTGGGGGTTTGAGAGTTTGTGGTTTGGGTTTTTTTTGTTCAACCCAGAAGGCAAAAATAAGTAAAAATAAGCCTGGTAAAATCAGAAAAAAACACAGATGATTTTCTCAGTCAGATTTAAGCCAATGCCTACTGGTGCTGAAGAACCTTCTGAAGAACCCACAGGGAGACTCAGAGTGGTCCTTCCAGAGCAGCCTGAATTAAAATTAAAGCCTAAACATCAGCAGTGAAAAACAGTCTAACAAATACCTGAGTCCAACTGGGAGATGTAATGAGCCATCCTTTGTAACACACACAGAGCACTGCAGGAACTTGTGTTTCTGCAGCTCTGGAAGAATGTTGTGATTTAAATTTTATACCCCACTTTTTCTGGGCCTTTATTTATCTCAGAAGGAAAATAGCATCACTTTTGCCTTTGCTTCCTTTTTCATACCAAATGCGAGTCGGGTTTCTTCTTCTAATGAATTATTCTAATTAATTTCCTTTTTTTTTTTTTATTTGTTACCCTGGCTCGCTGTCATTTCTTCAGGTTTTTGCTTTGTTGAAGTAACCAAAATGGTGGAGCTGATCCAATTTCTTGCTCTTAAAATTTAATCACAGTTGTCCAGTAGAACTCACGAGGAACAAGAGAGCAACTTTTTCTTATTCCAGGCTGCAACCACACGTGTCCAAACATTCCCCACTGACGTTCCCCAGAAGGTTTTCAAGAGCTGAGAGATTTTAAATACAATATGTGAATTTTAAGAGAATTTTTACTAGAGATGGCACAGAGCCTGAAATGCTCAGGGCTGGACATTGGAAAGAAGTAAAACAAGTGGGAGGAGGAGGAAAGTGAAGCAGAGATTTGTTGTGGTGGACAAGGAAATGAGAGAGGGGAGAGCAATTCCCCTCTCGGGAAGGGAATTTGGAGAGCAGAGTAGAAGAGGCTGCAAGGTTTGCTGGAAAAAAACCTGATCAAAACAAGTGTTTCTGATTTAAACAGAGAAATGGAGATAATTTATTATTAAATTTAATAAGTATATTGTGGAAGAAGCCAGAGAAAGAGGAATGGAGACAGCTGGAGGGCTGATTTACAGTGACATTTGAGGATGAGAGAATCCTGATAAAACAGCAGTTCTGGGCATGAAAAAAGGAAAGACAGAGGGAGAAAGTGGGAAAAAAATTAGATTTGAAGGTAAAGAGCAAAAATAAAACACATCTACCTTATAAGTGAAGAGGACAAGAATCATAACCCAGAGCACCTGCTGTTCAGAGCTCTGTAATAAACTAAAGAGAAGCATCTTTGCTATTCATGACTTCTAAAGGATAATATGGAATAAGTTTGCAATATAAGTCCGAATTTAGCAACTTCCTTAAGTGCCCTGCATGTACAGCCCAAATCTCCAGTGCAGCATCCTTTTCCTCTTTTTTTTTTTTTTTTAATCCTTTCTAAGCAAAATACAAGTCTTTATTGCAGACTTTCTTCCCCTTTTTTTCCTTTCTATGGAAAACACAGAGCTATATAAGAACAACTGATATTTATCCCTATGATCACAGATTTCTGTACAAAAGATTAAGCCATGGCTTCAGTGCTCCCCAGAGTTGTGACTCCTCCCAGGCAGGGCAGCAGGGGGATCATCACAGCCAAATTTTCTCCTGTGACCCATTTAAATTCTCATTTTAAGCCCCAAATTCCAGCACTTCGACAAGGTGCCTACAAAAAAAAAAAAAAAAAAAAAAAAAAAAACTTATCATGTGATCTCTACTTTTTGAATAAAACCTATTTATTCTGTTTTCCTCTTTCAGGAGGCATCCCCTGCTTTGCCATCCAGATGCTCAGCAGATGTTTTCTGACTCTGCAGGACCTGTGGGACATCCATGGTCCTGTCCACGAACAGTGTTATCAACGTGGTAATTAAAATAATGTTTGTTCAGGTCCATCATTAACAGGAACGATGGGATGTTGCTCTGCTCCATAAATCTGGGGGCTCCAGCCAAGACTAAACAGCAGCTTAAAAAGCTGAGAAATGGGATGTCCCTTTTATAGGGGGATGGATTCCTCCATGAGCATTTATTAAAGAAATATTAATTTGGAACTTTTAAAATAAATCTTGGTGGTCTGTCAGTGAAAATACTGTTCTCTGATGTTCTATCAACCTATATTTAAGGATATAACCTTTATATTTCTACTAAGGATCAGGGTATGAGATTTTCACATCCCAATTTTCTGTTGCTGATGTTTCTCAGCATTGGTAATAAAAATATCCTTCAAGAAGATATACCCAAAAAGTAATTATGCACAGTAAAGAAGGGCTATAATTGCATTTAACAATGACAAAAAAGTGGATTTTTTAATGGATTTGTAACACCTCGGCTATTTTAGACAGTGTTCACCCTGCTAACTACAAAGACAAAGGTTGGACTTAATGATCTTTGATCTTAATGATCCTGAAAGTATTTTCCAGCCTTAATGATTCTATGGTTCTAAGTACTTGTGGTCAGCTGTGACTAAAATCTTCATTCTTCAGCCCACAAATTACAAATTAATCTCCAGGGTTTTTGCTCTGAGAGCCTCACCTTCCCTGGGCCCCAAAAAGGAGAAGAAAACTTCACCTATGTGCACATTACAGACTGAAATATCGTCCTCCAGAGAGAGAAGTTATTTCTAATATCTTCATTAATGATACAGCAGAAAAGAAAAAAATGAGTGAATGTCAGATGAAATCAGGAAATCAAGTGCAGCAAGGGGGAAAGTAGAGATATTGGAGATGTGGATGAGAATGAACCTCAAATGCTTCAAAATAAATGTATGTTTGGAAAAAAAATTGAAAAAAGCGTTAATGGGAAGGAAGAAGATGTAAATGAGGATGTGCTGGAGCGGTGACTGATGGAATATTCCTGAGTTGGGATGGCAAACACAAGGCTGTGACACCAAAAGCAGGTCAGTGCTCAACGAAATGAGCCAAAGAGTAAAAGGCTGGGCCACAGGAATGAAGTTTTCACACCCACAATGATGTTATTGGTTCTTCATGCACAGTTTATGGCACCAGTAAAAACTGAGGATAAACGTGGTTTTACTTAAAAACATTTATAGCAACACTGAGGAGCTCAAGATTCCTTTTATTAGCACAAGGTAATAAAAGATGGCATCTAATGTGTTTTTATGCACTGCATTTTTTAAGATAAGCCCCGCTCAGAGTACAAACCATTCTTTACACACTGATAAAAAAAAAAAAAAAAATCAAATTACCACAGTGGATCCAAACCATTTTACAGGGATAATTACAGCAAATGCTTGTTTGGGACTCCACGTGGTTGGTCAGCTCCTTAAGAAGGAGAGATATTAATATTAAAGTATTATAAATTGTATAATATGCTCCCACTCGAGTGCTTGTGTTCTTCAATCCTTTGAGTGATCTCAGCCTCAATATTTATTTCACATATTCTGGAGGTCCTGCAAATGACTGTGCTTTTTGTTCCATCTCAGGGAGTTGCTGGGGCTGCCCTGGCTTGGTGTTGTGCTAATATTTGATTTACAGAAGGGGGAGCATTTCAAGACACACGCAGAGCCACTTGGTGGTGGAAATTCAACACGTTCTGGGTTTGAAGTGCTGGTGATTTGTGTTATCTGGAGGGTCATCATTTTGGTTCCTCTCCAAACAAGCTGATGATTACCCAGTATAGCTGGGAAAATAAATGTTTACTGGCAGAGAACTGGATGTGTTTATTTGAAAAGCAATCCAGCAAAAAGGGTCCTTCTTCAGCTTGAGGGTTAGAGAGGAAAAAATGATAATTAAAACAAGGGCAGCATCACTGGGGTTGCTTCATGAGCAGAGAGATCAAAGTTTGGGTGAAGAGTTAAAGGAATATAAAAATTTGGTAACTTTGAGTGAAAATCAAAGTCAGACCTGGTGGACAATCCCTGTGATCTGCCAGGCTTGACAGAAGGGCCATGGAATTGCAAAGCTGAAAAGAAATGAAAATATGGAACAGAACAAGACAAATTCTGCTCCCTTGGAATTGCTCTGAAATCACATATTTTCTCATTTGCAGATATGTCTGCTTTTGCTAATTTTTCACTCAGTTTTATCACAGCGTAAATGTAACAAATAAAAATCAAATGTGTTATGGTTTATGGGTTGGAAATTTAGCTCAGAGCTCAAAAGAACCTTCCATACGGCCCCGAAAGCTGCATGATGATGATTCGAGCTCTGGTTCAATGAGCAAGGCCAAATTTAAGATAGTTTTTTTGGTGTTTTTTTTTATAAATAGATCCTAACTGAAACAATATGAAACTCACAGTGCTCATTAAAATGACAACTTCAAAGAGCAGCATTTAACTTGGAATGAAATCAGACCTTGAAGAAGGCCAAAAACTGAGAAGATGCCTCGGCAAACAATATAATCCTCCCGTCAGCCAGGCTGCTTTTCAGGCTTTGAGAGGAAAAAAAAGAAAGACTAGGGGCTCATTTTGATGCAAAATTCATGTAATCTGACAAAAATCATGCCTAGGAACGGAGCAGAAAATGAAGCATTTCTCACCTTGAAAAGAGAATACACAAAGGGAAGGCAAAGACCTTTGCAAAAGTGATGAGAGGGATGTCTGCATTGGTGGGAGCAATAAAGGGCTCAGATTTGGCTCTGAATAAATTCATCCTCAGATGACACAAAATAAAACCCAATAAATCTAATTTACATGTCTATAATACAATGGAGTTTCACCTCTGATCGAGAGGCTCAGCCTGCTTTGATTGGTGAACGAACACAGCCACTGAATTTTGATTTTGATGGGAAAAAATATTGATTTCTTTTGTTTTCGAGGAAAAGATACTTAATGAGATTTAACTTAGGCTCCTTTAATACATTTAGCTGAGGAAAGAGAGATAAATAATGTTTCTAAAGCATGGAAATGTACTGCTGGTTAAATCATAGGAAATATTCAGGTGCTTCACTTATTATCTGTCTTAATACTTATAGTTTATAACTCTAATAAAGACAAGGAATTTACAGGTCATTAAAAATAATTTTAACAAGTGTTTCCTTGTATTATTGGGGTTTTTTTCAGTGAGTATAAGAGGGATTCCCACTCTGGCAACCTGATATTTTTCAGTAGAACTTGGAATATAAGAGGATCACAGAATGGTTGGGGTTGGAAGGGACCTTAAAGACCATCTTGTTCCACCCCCTGCCATGGGCAGGGACAATAATTCCTAAAGAAACTGATTTTTTTATTCCACAGAAAAAGTCAACCAAGTTTTTCAAAGGGTGACTGGGGGGGAAGAGTTGCAAGATGAGACATCCAAAACAGAGATATTTCCAAACTGGTAGAGTGAGGGGAAAAAAAAAAAAAGTCAGGTTTTCCAATTCTAACAATTAGTAATAACCAAAAAGTCCATTAGTTTCTATTTTAATTTTGTTTCTGACAAGGAATAAAGTTTCTTGTGCATTTTGATGTCACAGGGTAATCGCCAGAAAGAATTTTAATGAAGATCCTTTTGCTACAAACCACTTCAAATGTGGAAAAAGTGGCTTCTCTAAACATCTCTTGCCATGGAGGTTCCATAATTCCAAGGCATTCTCACACTGTTTCATGCACTATTTTGGGGTATTCAAGCTCAGAATACAAAAAAAAAATATCTTTAATATTATCTGGTGACAAAACACAGTGGTGTGACAATGGACATCCACATTCAGTGCCAAAATGTGAATTTAAGGCCATTAGTTCCCTTCAGGTGTGGGCAAAAATTCCTGCTGGAACACCCCCTTGCTGGTGTCTCACCAGGCTGCTCCAAATGACCCATTAGCAATGTTTTATTGCCCATTTGCTTTTATTAACAGTTTTTAGATGGAATTTTCAATTTTCCCTCTGCCCTGCCCATTACAGGATGGAGATGGATGTACTCTGGATGCATCAGCTTCCTCACAGAGATGCTTTTGGGGCTAAAAGGACAAGAAGAGGCTGAAAGGTGTCCCTGGAAAGGGATCTTTGGTGCAAATAGGCTGATGGGGAAGGAACAGAACAAAATGTCTCTGCTTGTCAGAGGTGCTGACCAGCTCTGCAGTGGCCTGAGTGCCAAAAAAAAAGCCAAAAAAAAAGAGGAACAGAATGGAGTTGTTACATTGCTTTAAAAACAAGAAGTGTAACACCTGCCAGGAGAACCCCTGACTGACATCTTACATCCATCAGGCAGCAAAAGCTGGCTCTGAACTCCCAGAAGATGGAAGCAGGGAAAAGCCTTGCCTAAGGAGATGCCCCCCCAGAAAGGGCAGGAGAGGATGGCAATGAACTCAAAACTCCCCCAGGGCAACCCAGAGCAGCCTGAAAGATGAAACAGGGAACAAGGAACTGAGCTGAGAATGTTTTTTTTACTGTAAAAACATTGTTTAGGGCAGAAGCTTCCACTGTGTTTCAGGTCCAGCTTTGTAGATCACAGAGTTCTCAAACATAGTGGTGGGTGTAGTCCTGTTTTTTCGTTATCTCTTGGAAAATAACCATTAAGGGCATAAACATATCCTTCAGATAATTTTTAAACCTGTTGGAATTTGGAGTTTGGTGGATTTTTTTGTTTGTTTGTTTGTTTTGAGTTTTTGCTTGTTTTGGTTTGTCTTTTTTGTTGTTTTTTTTGTGGGGGGGGACAACATTTGAGCACATCCTCAGTATCCTGAGCAGTTATGACTCTCTCTAACATCTACTTTTCCTTTCTTTCTTTCTTTCCTGCTGAATGCTCTACTCACCAAGTTATTTTATTGCTTGGTATATTGAACACACAGACTCCACAGAAAACAATAACCCCTGAAAACAAGGTTTTACATCCAAAATAAATTAGCCTCATGCATTAGCTGGAACCAGTTTCCCTTCAATGAGAAATGCAGAGCTCACTTTCACTATGCATTACCCAAACAATCAAGCCCAGATTGCCCCACGAGGAACATTAATAAGTAAATTCTACAAGACACAGTAAAAATGAATCATTTTTACTTCCATCAGAATGCTGGATAATATATGATAGAGAGCTCCCCGTGGCATATGGCTAAAAATGACATTATTTAATGGTTTTTGCATCTGTACAGTTAAGACCATGTGGGATAATTGAAATTTATAACATGTTACTGCTTCTTTCACCGTTTTAAAGTGCAAGAATTGATCTGCTGGGGGAAATGCAGCTCATTCCTGCAACTTTCATTCCCAAAGAAGAGCATTGCCCAAATAGCCCCACCAGGAGAAGACAAACACAAAGTCCAGGAACCAAACCTGTTGCTACCTGTTGTACCCAGGTCACCATTATTTGTCACATTATTGATCTCTCCAGCCCTTGGTAGTTCCCACTGCAACCCCAAATTTATTTAATATGTTATTGATCATGAGAAGCTTCTCCCTGTTGTGGTCTTTTGGAATTTTTTTCTCTACAATTTTGAACATACCCTAAATAAATTCCTTTCGATCCCATGTGATTTACAGCAATCCTGGTCATTGTTTTCCATCCCCACTAACGGGCTCTGTGCTGTTCCCAGCTGGAGATGACAGGATTAGATACCCCACGAGCACAGGACAAATGGACTGCCCCCCTCAGCTGCCAGAAACTGGGTGACTTGGAAAATCAAGATGTCCCAACATCCCCCTTCCCAGTTTGATGCAGAAAAATGACTGAGTTGGAATAAAAAGAAGAGGGTTTTTTAGGGATTTTTACAAGAACACACACGAGGAAATGACAGAGAAACCTTGGAACAGCTGGACCAGCTCAAACTCATCATGGGTGTTAAAACCCACGTCCTCCATCATCACCCACAGCCTTTTCCAAAGGGAAAATTATGTCAGCAGGGATTTCTGCCTGGAAAGGGTGGTCAGGCACTGGAAGGGGCTGCCCAGGGAGGTTTGGAGTCCCCATCCCTGGAGGTGTCCAAGGCAGGACTGAACAGGGCACTCAGTGTTCAAGGTGCTGACCAGTGAAGGGTTGGACTTTGTGACCTTGGAGGTCTTGTCCAACCTCAAGGATTCTGTGAAAGGCCCACAACACCTTGCTGTTTGTGGTCCAAATATTTCCTGAAACTGAGGCAGAATCATCTTCTGCTCACTTTTTGACCCCATGCAGATTTTTAGCATACCTTCCATCCAAGACAGACACAACCCCTTATGGTGATAAACCAGTGAATACACAGCAGGTCATTAAAAATCTGAATTTCTAACTTCCATTCCTGGGGCTGAGAGGAACAATTCAAACCCTCTTATTTTAATTACTGATATTTCTGAAACAACAGCTACAGTCAAGGCCAGGCTGGATGGAGCTCTGGTCCTTTGGAAGGTGTCCCTGCCCATGGCAGGGGGTGGAACAAGATGAGCTTCAAGGTCCCTTCCAACCCAAACCATCCCATGATTCCCCCTGCCACCTTCTACAGAGAATTCTTCATCTTCTCTGTCAAACCCTTGCTTTGATCCTACACCAAGAACTCCCATAGTTTGTCCCTGCCCTTTTCAAAGCATCACCAGCGACTTGGGATGACTCTGTGGGACTGCACATGCAAATAGTTCACAAGAAAAGGACATAAAGAGCTAAAATTTGGGTTTAGGCGATTCAAAACGTGAAAGATATCTCAGCAAGTCACCATTCCTCACTGTTAATTACCATAAAACACTGATTCAGAGAAATCTAGAGAAATAAATACTATGATTATGAGCACTTTGCAGGATTCATAGCACAGCAAATCGTCACATTTGGTGTATCTCATTAATAACAGAAAAAAAAATATTGTGGCTGGGCTCAGCTATTTATTTCAAGGGCTACTCTTTATGTTTCTTAAGTGTTTAATAAATATCCTTTAAAATAATTTTAAAAAACATACATGAATTAAAAAAGAAGGGCAAAAAATGGCTCTGTCTCTGCATGAGCACAGAACCTCAGGAGTTCCTCCTCACAAAATGACATTTTAAACCTGGGAACAATTGCTGTAAAAATTGCTGGTTTTCCCCATACATAAAAGACTTAGACATCAAGGGTTGTTTTCCTTCAGAAAGGAGGAAAAAATCCTTTAAATATAATTACACTATTATTCTAAATATAATTGGAGCACAGGAATCACCACTGACAGTGGTGGCTCTGGAATTGTTAAGATGGATAAGGTAGAGCTTATAGAATGTGGCTGTTGGGAATTTGAACTTGTCTTCTTCCATTAAGTGGAGAATTTTGAGATATGTTTGAAGACAATAAGTTGTTTTTTTTTTAATTACTTATTGTATTCCTGAATGCCAGGTAATTATTCAGGAAAACAACTGAGGTGCATGAACCTTAAAATACCCTTTAATGTTACAAGGATTGTTATTAATAACAGGGATTGAGAGAACAATGCAATAAAAATATAAAGTAAGTTATTTGCCCATGCTTTATACCTTATATTTTTAATATACACACACCTGACATTGTGCTCCATATATACTAAACCCCAAATATATGTATATTTAAAGCCATATTATTTGTCGAATTGGAAGATCTGCCACCTAATCTTCCCAGCAGTGCATCAAAATGAAACAGGAGATTACATTTAAATATATCATAGTATTTAGTATTATTTTGATTTAGTGTTTGGTCAGATGAAAACACACAAACTCCAAAATATTTGGCTTCAGTCAAGTGTATGAGTGAACTCTGAACAACTTAAACAAAGGCCTGGCAAAATCAGAACAAGCATCTAAAAAAATGGCATCTGAGGAACTGAAAATTTAGGGAGTAAAAAGAGCAAGAAGAAAAGAAATCAGGAAAAGTAAGCAAGGAAGGGGATTGGAAAAAGGAGAGGGGAAGATGCATCTTCAAAGACTTGTGCAAAGGCAAGTCTAGGTTGGTCAATCCTCATTAAACCTCAAAGAATAAACACGATGGGAAAATTCACAGCCAGACTCTGGAAGGTGGAAATTCCCATCTGTGAAACCAGTTGATCCCACATCCTTATGTGATAATTAAACCTATCCATTAAAAACTGTCAGGGGCAACCTTTCCATGCGTTGCTGCGAGGATTTAACCTTAAATTTCAGAATATTCCCAGTTAGAAGTCGGATTAATTTTCAATCGCAGTTTAGTGCAATTTCATATCCTTCCTTTCTACATCTGAGCAGCTTTGTGTGAAACCATCACAACTACAAACCCAAACCCAAGGTGGGCTGTGCCTGGTGATCTCCTGGGGCTGTTAATGGCAGCATTTTCCTCGCAGTCTCCAGACGAGGAAGTGAGTTAAATTGCTTGGGTGGCCTTTGTGGAGCCAAGAACGGCTAATTAGTTATTTGTGCTCTCACAGAAACGATCTTGTGGAGGTGATAATTGCACTGGCTACGAGTTATCTTCAAGGAAGACCCTGAAAATTGACTGGGGGGTGGATTTTAAACGGCAAATATTTCGTTTGGCAACTTCCTCTGAGCTCATGGCTGTGTTAGTCACTGCTGGGATCACACTCACTGGTGTGCTGAGCTGTCACTGCACCCTGGGCAAACCCCACAGCTCATTAACAGAAAGTTCCTTGGTGCTTTAATTTCATTTTTCTTCTCCGAATTTAATTGCCTTTTAAAATCTTGAAATGGTTTCAGGTATCTGCATGGAAATATTTTCTTTAAAATCCTTTAATATTAGTTCCTTTTCTGAGCAGAAGAAGGATTGTTGAAGACAGAGGTAAAAGCTCCAGTTGACTTTGGGGAAACAAAGCATATGTTCTGTCAGAGTTACTAAGAACCAAATTTTAAAACCATTTAGCTCTTTAAGTTGTGATTTTTAGGTGGGATCTGCTTTTACTGGTGAAAAGTCACCTCTTTCAAACTCCTCCTGCATTTCTGCATTGTTCTTTGCACAGCCAAGAACGATAACCTAAGGAATTCTCTGGAATCCTTCCTCCTCCTAGCAGGAACGCAACCGAAATATTTGCAGAGAAGAAGTGAAATACAGCAATGATGCCAGAGCTACAGAAGTGTTTGGACAGCACTCTCAGGCACATGGTGGGATTCCTGGGGCTGACCTGTGCAAGGCCAGGAGCTGGACTTGATCCTTCTAATTCTCATCCAACTCAGGATATTGTGTGATAATTATATAATCAACCCTTTCCAGAAGCATCTCCTGTGCTAAATAGAACATCCCCTCTGATGTTGGGTGTAGGACATTACATATGCACATCCCACAGCAATCTGGGTTTGATAGCAAGAATATATATTTAGCTCTTATCTTGTGGAGTGACTTTTAATGACATTTAGAAGTGCTAAGGCACTTGGAGGATTAGGCTCTTTATTAGTCCCAGTGTTTCCCTGTAAGCAGTTGCTCAGATATTAAACATTCCCTCTGCCAGGGCTCATAAAACAAACACTGAGCCCACTTGATACGAGGCAAATGTTTCATGTAATTTTGTGTCAATTAGTTTATTCTTGTCACCTTTACACATTTATCTGCATAAAACCCTTCATGGTGTAGCACTTATTTACCTCATCCTCTAATTAATAAGTGCTGAGCCTTGAGAAACTGCTTCCATTTTTATTCCACCTCTGCTCTGGAGCCAGGCTGGAAGAGCTGGGGGGGTTCACCTGGAGAAGAGAAGGATCCAGGGAGACCTGAGAGCCCCTCCCAGGGCCTCAAGGGGCTCCAGAAAAGCTGGAGAGGGATGTGGGACAAGGCATGGAGGGATAGGACATAGGGAATGGCTTCCCACTGCCGGAGGGCAGAGATGGATGGGATATTTGGAAGGAATTCCTGGATGGGAGGATGGTGAGACCCTGGCACAGGTTGGCCAGAGAAGCTGTGGCTGCCCCATCCCTGGGAGTGTCCAGGGCCAGGTTGGAGCACCCTGGGCTAGTGGAAGGTGTCCCTGCCCATGGCAGGGGGTGGGACTGGATGATCTTTAAGGTCCCTTCTAACCCAAACCATTCCATGGTTCTGGGATATAAAGGGATTTTGCAGAGGGTGCCTCGCTGGCCCCTTCAGCACATGCACAGATACCCCCCCAGAGCACAGACTGAGCTGGCAAAGCTTCCACCTTCCCTACCAAGGCAAAGGCTTAAGAAGAAGGAACCTAAAGTTCTTCATCCCCTCAGGCTCAATAATAAAAAGAACCGAGCTGGTGTTTCATTGAAAAATCATTGAAAGCCCCACCAAGGGCTTCTGTTGTTGAAATGAAATGACTGAAATGACTTCCCTGAGCATTTTCCTAAAGAAAACGTTCATCTTAGCCCAAATCCCTGCAAAGCCAATAAACCCACCCAATAACACACCAGCTATCACTGAGTATGTCCAAGCCTCCAGGCACCACTTTGTCTTCACAGTCTGAAGCAGCACAGCCACGAGCCAGGGACGGGATGATTTTAATATTTGCAAGGCACTTTCTTCTCTAAAACAATTCAAGGTTGAAAAAATCGAGGCACCTTCAAGAGGACAAAGGGTTCATTGTGCTGTAATCTGAAGTTTTCTGTCCTTCCTGACAGCCCCCCCAGGACTTTCATGTGGAGAAGACATTGGTGCCCTGCTTAGGAACGAGCCAGATGAAAAAAGTGGGATAGCAGTGTCTTGTTTCAGCAGGGGGAAGGAACATCAAATGAACCTTTTCACTACTCCATTTTTCAAAACCTGATTTTATTATTGAAAGGGCTGACAAATTCCCCCCCTATCTGAGGTACCACTCGTCCCATCTGGCCAAAAAAGGCAGCTTTTAACACCGGGAAATTCAGTGCTTGTACTGAATTCTGCAGCCTAAACACTGAACCTGGAGATGTGGGAACCCGGGGTGGGGAAGCCAATTATTTCCCCTCTTGCAAGTTGATTTATATTACAATTCCAAATGTAAACACAATAATTCCAGCACTCTTCCCTCCAGAGGAAACACAGACAACAAGATAATGCAGAGAGGATTCGTTTCCTACAAGCTGCCTTTGTGTTGTTTATTGAGCTAAATAAACATGAGGGATGTGCAGCACATAATCACAGAGCATCTTTCTGTGGCAAGATAACTGAGAGTGGGGTTTTGTTCTAGTTTTAAAATAAGAATTAGAGGAATTGGTGATATGAAAAGCAGGACTAGAGCCAACTGGGAACTGTTGTTTCATTTGAGAGCACAGAGGTTTCCTCACAAGTTTTGCAGGGCAGGCTGTGACCCGGTGCATCTCAGCTTTGTTAGAGTAATATTTCTAATTTTTTAACCTAGATTAGTATTTCTAATTAGTTAGACCACTATTTCTCCATTTGGGTTTGCTTAGAATTATGGCTGATGATTTACCTTTGATTGTTATTCATGCCAGCCACTCTCTCCCTATCAACAGTTAATGTGTTTATACAATTAATTAGCCATTATTAAAGTCTCTACTGTACCCATCCTGTGTGCCCAGTAATTTCTAATTGGAAATTCATGCCTAAAGGTGGGATTTGCATGTCAGTGAAGCTCTTTCATTACCCACATCCACACAAACACCCGTGGAATTATCAGAGGGCTCAGGGAGGCCAGATATGAAGACAATCCTCTCACATTCCTGCTAGAAACTCCTGATAAAGCCCAGTACTGCTGGATCTCATGGATCCTTGGTATCCAGGCTAATAAGCAAGACTTTTCCTTCCACATCCATCTCCCTTGCCTGTGTAACACTGGGGTGGAGATACAAGATCGAGGAGGATTTGGGGCTGGAGCTTTCTCAGAGCTGAATTATGATTTTCTCGTCTTTCTGAAGGCACCAAGATGCAATTCCCAACTCAGCTCGGGAATAAAGCAAGGATTTTACAGCTTGTAGATGGATCTCTCATCCTCCACCTCCTTGTTCCGTGTCAGCACAAGTCTGGTAATATATGAAGAGATTCTGGCCCTGTTTTCAGTGGAAGCAACCAGCAATTTGCAATGAAAATAGCCCTGAGATTGACAAAACACTTCAAATCTCTCTTGAAACGCACCTTCTGCCTCAGCTGCAGAGCTCTCTAATTCAAAAAGGCTTTGTAAAGTGAAGGACACGTGTCCTCATATCAACTCAGCAAGGAAACACTTCTACTAAAAATTCCCTAAGAAGGCAAATAATACCAACATTCCTGCAATCCCTTAAAAAAAAAAAAAAAATCCAAAAAACATTTACAGGCCAAGAATCCTCCTGGAAGTCTGTAATGGCTAAATTGTGATTGATAATGTGAATTTGAGAGCAGAGCTGCCACCACAACCTCCCATAGCAACCAGAGGCATCCTGTGCAGGGTTTCCCACTTGTGCAGTGATTACAGGAACAGGGAGGAAAACATTTCAAAAAGGATTTTTTAAGAGTCTGGGATTCCAGCGGAATTCAGAGGCTGGAGGAAATAAAAGCCTCCTTCACCTTTCCGATTCAAAAATTGCTGCCCCAAAGTCCCAATACACTTAAAAACAATTAAAACCAGAAAGGGAAATTCCACCTTTCTTACTTAGGTGGTTCACTGGCAGCAAATTGCAGAGGTCAGTGGGATATTTTGGTGCCCATTAGATGGAAAATCCAACTTACTTAGCAACCACAAATCAGCACTTTCCGTATTTCCCGGGCTTCAGCAGAGCTGCAGATCTCTCCAGCCAAAACCATGATTCCAGCCAAAAAAACCCATGTTACAACATTGAGATATTTTCCCTGACACGGGTGGTGAAAGGTCATTTTTGAGGACAGAGAATAAAACAGGAATGTAGTAGGAATTTACAAGTGGCTTTTTATATCTTTTTCCTTATTATCTTCCCAGGGAAATGAGCTCACTGTAAAGTTCATGTGGGAGAAAAAGGTCACAATTCACTGTACAGAAAAGGCTACTCCTGGAACAGAATCATCAAGGAAAAACTCTCAACTGGTACAGCTGAAAATGGGATTTCGCTGTTGCTTTTCATGACATTTTTCTCCATTTTCACCACATCTCCTGCAGAAAGGCTGATAAATACTACAGCATAACTAAGAAATGATTATCCATTCTTTCCATGAGTATTCTGGTTGCCTGTTTGGGACTGAAGCGTGGCTTGACCTGTATCAGAGCACGGCAGAGACTGAGAGATGAGGTGTTTATTATTTTTTCTGCTGGCCCCCAGCTCTGGGATCAATTGCAAGGAGAAAAAAAAAAAAAACTCCCCGAAATGCCCCTTGCCCTTCTGCAGGCATGGACTGGAGTGCACATTTGCTGCCATTTCCACGTCTACCAGCACCCTGGGAGATTAAACGTGAATCCACAACTACAATTTTCTCGCTCCTGGTCTGTTCTTTTGACATTGCAAACGTTACATTTGATTTACACATAAGCTCGTGGCTCAAACCTGCTCACCTGAGCTGGCTCCCAAAGCCAGCAGAGATATCCCTGTACCAGTGTGTGACAGGGGAGACAAAGCAGAGAGACAAAAACAACCTCACTGAGATGCCATTAGGGGCAGGGGCTCACAATAATTTTAGTCCCTTACCAATTTCTTGAAGTTTAACTTCTTTTTAGCTTGAATTATTTACCAAACTTGGAATTGTTTAACAAGAAAACTCACAAGCAGTGAAGCTGTTGCAAGATCAATGTGATACAACTCCAAGCAAATGCAGCTGTGAGGAGTGACTTGCCCCTGAGGAAAATTCCTCTCCTCCATAAGTGGCCAGTGATACCCTTTGGAATGAGCCACAGGACATGGTGGGCTCACCCAAAATGTCCTTTCTACATGGTGGTTGGTTTGCATTACATTCTCATGTCACTTTTAATGACATTATATAATAATAACTGTGTTATTTCTGTACAGCAGCAGCCACTTTTGGGTGATCTGATCTATTTTCTTTAAGACTCTTCACATAATAACCACATTTCTAGGGATGTTTTCCCTCTGTGTTGTTTTAACTCTGAATCACAGCACAATAAAACTAAAGAGCTCTGAAACCTTCTTTGCTCTGTGCCTTTTATCCCCAGTGGGTAGGTCACCATAACTAAACTACTGCCTGAAACATCACAGCAGTTCATTACTACAAACAGGGGCAATATCCATCCCTCTCACCAGAAAAATAATACCTGAAAACCCTAAAATAACACTCAGCCTTTAAATTATCCCAACAATTGAAGACATGTACATAATTAAGTCAAAGGGCTCCTAAGGCTGTTACTTTGCAGTTTGATTTTGGGATACTACACAAACCCTGTGAGATGAGATGCCTGATTTTCCAGGCTGGTCCCTGATTGTGAGTCCCAGAGTGGTTTGGGTTGGAAGAGACCTTAAAGACCATCCAGTTCCACCCCTGCCATGGGCAGGGACACCTTCCACTAGCCCAGGATGCTCCAACCTGGCCTTGGACACTCCCAGGGATGGAGCAGCCACAGCTTCTCTGGGCAACCTGTGCCAGGGCCTGCCCACCCTCCCAGCCAGGAATTCCTTCCCAATATCCCATCTATCCCTGCCCTCTGGCAGTGGGAAGCCATTCCCTGTGTCCTGCCCCTCCATCCCTTGTCCCAAATTCCTCTCCAGCTCTCCTGGAGCCCCTTGAGGCCCTGGGAGGGGCTCTCAGGTCTCCCTGGATCCTTCTCTTCTCCAGGTGAACCCCCCCAGCTCTCATTCATAGTAAACATTCACTAGTTAGAGTCTCACACTTTTGGAGCAAACCAAGGTGTTATTTCCCTCCAGAGATCAGTCTGTCCCAGGAATGCCACCAAGATTTCTTTACACAGCACTCAAAGCAATCCCTGGGTCTTTGGGTGTTCCCACCACCTCACTGACACTGCAAAAACCAGCCCAGCTGAGCTTCTGCAGCTGACACTGCACATGGGAATTACTGGGATGAGATGCCCCTGATATTGTTTAGTTAACAGTGAGTTAGAAATATGTAAATACAGTGGAGCACAGGCAGGGAATGCAAATTGAGGCTCCATCTGCAAATAGTCTGGCTCCTTGCAGTCCTCTTTATCCAGGCATTGGATAAATATAAATGAACTTTCTTGCTTAAAACCAAATTGTGTTTATGTATCAAGAAAAAAAGCATAATAAACACTGACAAAGAAAATCCCCATCAAGAAGAAAGTATTGTAGCCTGGTGCTGGACTACTAATAGATTAATTTTTTGGCTGGACATTTGGTTATTTTCTATTGTTTCTATACAGCTTCCACAAAAAATGTAAAGATTCATATTATCAGAAGACAGTTGTGCATAAAATGTTAGGTCAAAGAAGGTTTGGGACTGATCAAAGTGATAAAATTGATTTGAAGTTAATTTGATGTAAAGCTGAGTCTCTACACCATGGTAAAAGGAAGGAATAATGGGACAAAAAAAGCAGTCAATAGGATGATGCATTTTTGGATGTTTGCTCTGTTCTGCCTGTGCAGAAGGGCCACTTGGAAAGAAAATTTATACTGTATTGATAGTCACCACCAATAAAATAGGCCATATTTTGATATGTGGATTGAACTACTGAGTCAACTTTAGCGATATGAAAGCAAACAGAATTTAACACCTCCTTGTATAAGCCAATTTTTGCTTGCTCTTCAACCCTTTAAAATACAAGGCTCATTTTTTATGTAGACAGTAAAGCTTTAAAAACTCCTTTTCAAAATTTCTGGATGACCTGAAGTTGCCAGGAATCACTGGAACTCAAAAAGTGATTTCCAATATCTTTTCCAAGAGGTGGCAGCTGCCCCTCCAGCAGCAGTTTGGACCTTAATATTCTCCAGGAACAATCTCATCTGCTACATTGATTCACTCCTCCTGCCATTAACTGGGAACACTTTTAAGCTGACATTTCCAATTGTTTTAGCTCTGTTTATTCAAAGGTGTTTAACACCAAGAGTATTTTCTGAACAGATCCTTTAGTACTCTCCTAAAGTGAAAAAAAAAAAAAAAAATCAACAGACATCAGAACTTCTCTTAGGAACTGAAGTGCTCAGAATTAACCTTTTGTTCGAGAAGGAACAGGTCACAGGAATGATTAGACTGGAGCCAGTTTTCCATAATAAAAGGGCAAGAGGAGGGTTTTTTTTCCTCGTTTCAGGCCCAGCTCTGCTCCCCACAGGAGCACAGCAGAGCCACCATTGCCCCCCTCTCGTAGTCATGGGCACGAAACCAGCCCAGGGGGATTTGGTCCATCCCACTCCAGCAGTTCTTTCTGTAAATGTAATCAGATTCAAGCTGTGCCAGAAGAGTCAGAGAAAAGGAAAGTGGGGGAATAGTTTTGTGGATATTCAGGTGTTCTCAGCATCTCCAGCAAGGCCAAAGAATCTGCTGTAAACACAGCCACGTTTATACCCTATAATAAAGGGTTACAAATACAGAATAAACACACAGGGCTCAGTCAGAGCTTTTGTATCATCCAGCATTTCTTCTGCTTCCCTTTCCTTCTCTAACTCTGGAGTTATTTACCTGCTTGGAGTTTTCATTCTCACCCACTTCCTTGAAACTCGGGGAAGTCTTCTGTCCATACATAGAATGGTTTGGGTTGGGAGGGACCTCAAGGACCATCTGATTCCAGCCCTTACCACGGCCAGGGACACCTTCCAATAGCCCAGGTTGCTCCAAGCCCCCTCCAACCTGGCCTTGGACACTTCCAGGGATACCTTTCAGCTTAGATGTACCTACATAGATATCTCTATTAATTTTCTCTCCATAGCAGCAGCAACACACCAGCTCTACTTAGTTACAATATCCAAGTAATACACAAATATGTTCCTGCCAGTTTTTGTATCACTATTTGCAGTTTCAAAAAAAGCCAAAAAACCCCCAAACAAACAAACAAAAAAAACCTCACCATTTTTATTGCAACTGCACTTTCTCATTGGAACCCAATTTTGTGAAACACGACATGTTAAGAAGAGTTCACTTCAGGTCCTTTTTTCTTTTTTTTTGCAGGTCACTTTTTCAGTTCATTTCACTTCATTGTGAAAACCTCACATCCAAACCTACCTATTGATTGATATAAGTGAGACTTCTCCTCGAGTCAATAATAGCCCTGAGCAAGAATCAGTGGCTCTTTGCTGTTATTTATACTTAAAGAGCTTTATTGAGCTAAACTGGTGTTCAGTTTAGCCTCTCACAGTTTATCATTTTAGAGGTTTTTTTTGTTTTAAGAATTGTCCTTCTTAACTGTTGGAATCGACTGGCAACTAAATCAGAGCAGAAAAAGCTTAACAAGTGGATGATAATCATAATTCAGTGTTTACAGCTTGAAACCTTGATCTCCCCATTGTAGCAGCAAAATTTCTTATATACTCTTAAATTAGTTTTCTGTGGCACAGCAACAGCCAATATGCAGGTAATAATAAAAGGAGTGTATTAAAGGGAACAGTGAATTTATGATCTGCCCAGCAGAAATCCATCAGCTGTGATTGGGTCCCAGGCACGGTTACAAATATCATTTCACACTAAGCTGCACAGTTTCTCACCAAATTGCCTCATAAGACAATATAATATTGAAGGAAACAAACAGAGCTAAACCACTGAATAGATTATTTGTTCATTACTTAAGAGTGTGTGTTTTGATTGCCAAAAAAAAAAAAAAAATATGAGTAAAAGCAAATATTCCCTGCTTTGTGTCACTAATTAATTCTGCGTCTTTTTTGGAATATTGTTTTAACTTTATCTCAGAATCTTTTGTTTCAGGGATTTTTTTTCCTGTTTCACTTATTCCTGGCTTTAAAAAATATAACAATCTTTTATTATTAAGGACACTATGATGAATAATCACGATCTACAATTAAAATACTCCAAAATAATAGTACAAAATACTTTCTGTGATGAACATCAGGGCACAACAGCTCCAAGGGGGATCTTCTGATTTTCACAAGCAATTCTATCTCAAATCTCAAATGGAGACCACACCCCCTCCAAAGACTCTGTTTTCCAGCTTCAAAAGGTTGACCCTCAATTTTACTGCACATTTAAAATACTCCACAGAAACCTTCACAGCGTTGTAAATAGTTCCAAGTTGTGCCCAGAACAACTCTTAAAAAGCCTGCTAGGGATTTTAAACTCCTGGTTTATATCTCAGTCTCACAGACTGCTCAATCTTAAACCCTGCCTGGGCTGGTTGGGAACAAGTGTAACAGGAAAGATGTGCAAAAAAGGTGCAAAAATCCCCAGTGGTGAAACAACTGCCCTCAGGGAAGTTCTTACCTCCTCCTGTCAGTTCATATTTAGAGATCCTGCCAGTTTAAATCCTAAAAACAAGATGATTTCTCCTGTGCCTTGTGATTTTGTGCAGTAAATCTTGATCTTCTCATTATCAAAGTGAATGTCGTATAATCCCTTTCCTAGCCTTCTAAGCTCTTGGTTTTAAAGTTATCTGGTGCTAAAAAGCTCCAAGATGTTAATTGCACGTTGTGTGTGGCAAGAATTTCACTTCACTCCAGCTGTTACCTTCCCAGCAAGCTGGATGTTCCCACCTGAAAGCACCAGCAGCTCATAAGCCTTCCTAGCACTACTAAATTATTTTGTAGGACTCTGCTCTTCCTTTTTTCTGCTTTAATTACCCAACCTGTGCCATTCCCTGCTTTCTTCTCAGGCATTTCCCATACCAAAATTCCTTAATTGCTCTTTTTGCCGTGAGGTCTTCCTAAAAGCCAGGTAAATCAAGGCATTGCCCATGAGGAATGTGCAATAACTTCCACAGGATCTCCAATTTCTATGAATTTGTGCCCCAGGGGCGCTCAAACAAGTGGGTGTTTGCACACAGAATTTAAGTTTAAATACAGAAAAAAAAAATATAGTACTTTAAGTGACCAACCCTCTGCATTTGAGATAAGAAATGCAATTATTTAGAGTGGATAAAAAGACTTATAATTTGTACAGTTCTGTTATCACAGTCTGTGCAATTCAAATGCAAAGTGGTTGACCCTTTTAAATCATACATATATGAAATTTAGAACATAACTGACGAATAAAATGAACTGTCACTTGTTTCCTTTAAGTCACAGAATAAAAGAGGTGATTTTACCATGTTATAAGGATAAAGAATTATTTTGTGTTGTCATTTGAGTGGGCTGAAAGCCTTGATCCTTCCATTCCATTCACTTTGGGGCAGCAGGATTTTTAGGAGATATATTCCCTGCCCTTGCTGTCCTAATCAAGTACTACTGGAATAAAAAAAAAAAATCCCAAAAAAACCACTGCAAGCAGAGAATGAACCTACAGTATTTTAACAAAGGAATAACTTACACTGCAGGATTTAACAACCAATATTTATTTGGTGCCAAGTCATGGAAACCTGGCAAGGTAAAAATCAGGCCATTTTTAAAAATCAAAGTGTTTGACCCAAGAGTTGTTTGTTAGAGTTTTTTTTGTTTGGTTGTTTGGTTTTTTTTTTGTTGGTTTGTTTGTTTTGGGGTTGTATGGGTTTTTTTTTTTGTTTTTTTTTTGTTTTTTTTTTTCTGGCTTAGCACAGGTTCTCCTGCTGCCCTTATTTCTCAGGGAATTTTTCCCCTTTAGTGGCAGGAGTTCTTGATTCTTACTAATGGACAAAGAATTAATTGATCTAGGAGTCAGATTAATCACTTCAAATGCTTTAGTAGGTACACACAGGCTGTAATTTCAGGTTTTGGTGATGCCCTGTACACATTTGCAGTAGAATTGTGCCTGCTGAGGGAACATTCCTGTCCCTGCCCATGGCAGGGGGTTGTAACTGGGTGATCTTTAAGGTCCCTTCCAACCCAAACCATTCTGGGATTGTGTCACAGCAGGCTGTGCAGCCTGGGAACAGTTACAGAGGCACAAAATCTCAAACTATTCTGAAGTTTAAATTATTGGAGGGTGAAGGTGAAGGATGGGGAGAAAAAAAATCTTATTTATGTCTGGTGTATGAAACTATCAGAACCTGACAGACAGCACAAAGGTCCTGCTCACCCCATCCCTGGAGGGTTGAACCTGCCTGATCCAGGCCTGTCCAGCCCCAAACGTGCCCTTTTCCTTGGGATCTTGCTCCAAGGTATCTCATCCTGGCAGGTCTGAAGGCACCACCCTTCCATCTCCACAGCAGGCACAGAAGAACCACCACATCCCCCTGGGATTTATCACTGTATTATTGGCCCTATTTATTTATTTCTTCTTAAGATTAATTCCTTGTTTCAAACAAACAACCAAAACCACATTTCGGTGTGATTTGAGTTATCTATTCCCAGTAAAAATCTATCCAAGGAACAACAGACAAAGGTGTGCCTGATTGCCAAAAAACACCACATTTCACTTTCTCTTCCCAGGGTAAGTCCCAAAGGTTCCTGCAGTGAATAATTGGCTGCACCTTGTAAAACACAGTGCAACGTGTACAGATAGTCTGTTCTGTCCACCAGGATGTGCCTGTGGAATAACAAAGACCTGAGGATTGCAGCTGGGCTCAGCACACTCCAAAATCCAGCCTTTCTGAAGAAATTGGGATTATCTTTTCAGATTCATTTGAGGTAAAAAAAAAAAAAAATTTAAAAAATTAAAGGATGAGGATACCAAGACCTGTCTGTGCTGACAACTTCAGACCTGGGACCCACTCACTCTCAGTTTAACCAGCCAATTAAGGAAAATTAAAGTTACATCACCCTTCAGTGTTCAGGTTCAAACCCAAAGGGATGAACAGCAGGACAAGGGAATTTGTACTGCCCAGGGGATTATTTAGGCACTGACAATGCATGGCCTGAAAGAACAGAGATGACCCCTCCTGATATCACACAGCAGCATTTTCTTTCCAAGCCAGAAGAGTCAGAAATTACATCCCAAACCCCCAGGGAAGGTGGGATGTTTTTTTTTCCCCCCCTGTTGTTTCACTGCAGTTACTCATGTTGTGCATCATTTCAGCTCCACTGACCCCGAGTCCTACAGCACATCCTGCCCCTTGTGAAACACTTTTAAATGGCAAATAAAGTCAACAACCCACCAAGAACACCCTCAGTCAGAGGCATCACACAGCAGAGGTCTGGGGCTCATTAGTCCAGAATATTTCACTAAATATGAGGGTTAATTTCATGTAGTTCAATTCTTTTCTAGGTTTTCAAGAGCTCTGAATTTCAATACCTTTTTTTCTTATCCTTTAGTGGTTGGATGTGCTCACCTTGTATCCAGATCTAATGTGGGGTGTTTTTTTTTTATTAGCTGATGCTCCAACAACTTCATAATCAATGTTTAAATATAAATGACATGTTGCAAATACTCCACTAATGCTGAAGAACTTCATACATTTTATGCTAAGTATAAGGCCTGCAGTTACCATTCCCTCCCTAATTTTGATTAAGTATGTATTCTCTTTTCAAACACAGTTAATATTTAGCAGATATGGAAAGAAAAAAAAAATCAGTATCTGAATGGAGCATTTAAATAGTTAAACCTTCAGAGATTTCCATTCAGTTTTTAAAGCCAGTTTAGAATTAAGACCAGTGATTTCTTGGGAAAAGCAGTGCCCAAAAAACTGGGAATTAACAGCACTGTTCAGACTACAGGTCTGGCAGCTTCCACTGCTCATTCCCTGCACTCCCAGGAAATCTTGGACACCAGCCCATGTACTGCACAGCTCTGACTTTACCACAGCTGGTTATGACCCCTCTGCACCCCAAAGTTCTGAGAGGTATCAATTTAACATAACATTCTCCTCAAGGCCATATATTCCAAGGAAAGATTGTGGTGGGAGACAGCATTTTGTTTAGCCAATATTTCCTTTCAACAGATCAAAGCAAAGCAAACCAACATCGTTCATTCATTGGTGAAATTGGGTATTTTTAAAGTTCTCTTTCACTGAGCACAGAGGTATAAGGAAAGCTACACCAATGCTTCGTGGAGAAAAGAAATAAATTAAAAAATAAAGTTTCTGATTGGCTTAAGCATAGTTACAAAGTGATGTTTATTCCTTAAATGGGCTTGCTTGGCTACCCATCATAACACAACACAGAAACAGGTCTGACCAATATAAGAAAGCATCTGGATGTCAATAATACAACCATAATAAACATAATTTTCACTTCAGAATGAGGTATTTTTCAAACAGACACTGGGATAAACACAATTTCCTTATGATTTCTTACACTGGTCCAGCTGCTGATGGACCATGAGCAGAGTGTGAGCTCCCTGCTTTGTTCTGCCCAGCTCCCCCTGTCCCCTCTCTCTCAGATGAGGCTCACAAAAAGCAGCCCTGCCTCCAGAAAGCTTTTCCATCCTCTTTTCTTTGCCCCTTCCTAAGGATTTGTGTGATTTGAATGAGATAATTGGAACATCTTTATGCTGCTCCTGCAGCCCCAGTCAAAAGAAGAAGAAGAAAAGGATGAATCCATTTCTTTTAGAGCTGGGCAATCTCAAAGCAGCAGAGTTTTTGGGGGCCTCGTGCCTTGACAGGAAAGAAATGAGCATTTTATTGGTGGAGAAAGTTCTTCAGGAATCAAATGCAGCATCTGCCTTGTCTGGCAATTCCTCACTCACTGGAGTTGTTATGGTCTTGTTTATTTAGAGGCACAAGTTGCACCATGAAATTATTTAAGACCACAGGAATTAAGTATTGGTGGGTCTGACAAGGGAAGGGGACAAATGAAATATGTTAAAAAAAAATAAAAATAAAGAGAGGGGATTAGATCTTTCAAATTCTACTTAAAAAAAAAAAAAAAGAGAACTTGGAAGACAATTTATGTGTTAAATCAGATTTCTAACATCAGTTCTCCAACAGACATACATCACAAAAGCAATAGTTTTAAAAGGCCAAAGCTTTGCAATAGCTGAAAAGCCACATAAACAAAAAAAAGTCCACCTAAAACCAACTTTAGGATGTTATTTACACCCTCTTTAACTGAAGTAGAAAAGTAGTAAATTTTTCTTCTATTTTCTATAAGCTGCATTGAATCAAAAAGCATCCTTGGGACAAGTCTTACCTCTTCTGTGACAGCAGAATGGAGAGAAGTAAGGTTTCCTTTCCTGATTGCAGCAGTTGGATGGGCTGAAGAAGAGCAGAACAGAAGGCACTTTCTCCTCTATGCAACAACAAAAAAAAACCTGAGTACTGCTTCCCTTCCTGCTTTTATAAAACCCAGCAGCTGTTTCCACCTGAGTGATTTCCCTCCTCTGACCATTTCCAGCTGCCCAGGGATGGAGTCCCTGCCTTTGCTTCCTGAAGGTGTTAATTATGGAGCCTGTGGGTTGATTGTCCCCACCTGCTCTGGGTCACCACCAGCACTGGTGGCACTGGGGGCTCTGCTGAGGGCTCATAGAGAAGCTGTGACTGCCCCTGGATCCCTGGAAGTGTCCAAGGCCACGTTGGAGCAACCTGGGCTAGTGGAAGGTGTCCCTGGGTGGCACTGGATGATCTTTAAGGTCCCTTCCAACCCAAACCTTTCCTCTGAAAACCACAAATGCAGACTGGTGTGTTCCTAAATATCCAAAACATCAAAGCACAACTCTCTTGGAGCCTCACACCCTTGGCAAAGAGCTGCTTTTCATCAGAGCCAGCAGTGCCAGTTTTCCATCCCTCACGCCACGTTCCCTGGGTAGGAGAAGCAGCGACCCACGGACAGCTTTGCTTCTCCTGCAGCTTGTGACGTAAAGGAGCACCAAACATCTGCCACTTGCAGCCCAAAGCCTGCAAAAGCCAATTGTTCCCTTTGCCACAGCCAGCACGACAGATTTCCCCCCTTAATTAAGTCCTCAGTCCTGGTTTCACATCAGAAGAGGGGGGTGTTTGTGGAGCAAAGGGATGAGCTGGCACCTCCTGTTCCACCACGCCATGGGCTGGGAGCCAGGCTGGCAACAGCCCCCCAGGATTCCCCACTTCCATGTTCAGCCTCAAAATGAGGGGGAAATAAAAGGCAGAGTTTTGTTCCCAAGTGTATCATCTCAGCAGGGTCAGCTTGTTGGAGATGACTGGAGAACGTGTGTTGGGAGAACATGTGCAGAGTGGGATCTGCTCCTTCCAAGATAAATGACAATAAACTACAAATCTGGGCTTTCAAAAAGTGCAAAGACATTTCTTTACTGGGGTTGAAAAGCAGCATCAGTGATTGACCTGATTCTGGGCTAAGTTGCCCCTTTTCTTCACAGAACAGGTTATAAAAATCACCTTGTACTGAGCTAATCTACATTTATTTGCTAAGCTATATACGTGCTGTACATATTTTAAGTGCTGCTGCTCTACAATTAATAATTACTGTTCATTCTTTCACTGTATTTCCCTTTTCTTACTATATTGTGCTGTCTGTGCTCTTCCCAAAATCATTTCTGTTTACCTAAAACTCAAAACCTGTTGCACTGACACACCCAGCTCTGTGTCACACCCCTTTTATCAATTCTTAATTGCTGCTGCCTTTGTCGTTCCATTTGTCCTGTGCTGGCTGCTCTTTTCCACGTAATTACCTCCACATCTGTACCTAACTCTTTCACTACCCATCACTTACTGTGAGCAGAAAACCAGCAAAATTGTCCTTCTTCCACAGGTTTGTTAATCTGCCACCTTCAGGGAGATTTAGGCCCATGTGGACAGATCTAAAGTTTAAAAAGAAAAAGAGGAAATACATGTGTTTTGGTTTTGTTTTTTTTTTTTTTTTTTTACTCAACTGTAGATAAACAGCAATTTTTCCACAGGGTTATTTTAGAGAGGAGTAAAATCTTGGCTCTAAACTGTCCTTTATTTCGAGAGTGAAGGTAAACAAGGAATAAGAATCATTTAGCTTTAGGTTGATTTAGATTAGATATTGGGAAGGAATCCTTCCCTGGGAGGGTGGGCAGGCCCTGGCACAGGGTGCCCAGAGAAGCTGTGGCTGCTCCATCCCTGGAAGTGTCCAAGGCCAGGTTGGAGCAATCTGGGCTGGTGGAAGATGTCCCTGCCTTTGGCAAGGGGTGGGAATAAATGACATTTAAAGGTCCCTTCTAGGAAAAACTGTCCTTTGATACTGTGATTCTATAAATCAAGTACAATCTCTCAGTCACAGCTTGAATTGGAGACTCCAGAAGGAAGCAGAGGATCAGCAGGAGCAGCTCCACCAGGGACTACTGGTGCTTTTAAAAATAGTTGTAGTCTTGAACACTGAAAGGGATTCAGGCAGAATTCACACACCTAAATCTGCAGCCAAATCCTGAAAATCTCTGCTCAGCTGCATTACCATGGAAACAAGGGAATTTCTCTGGTATCCATAAAGTTTGTGGCAAAGGGGCTTCTTGCACCTCTTGGGTGTGGATTAGGTGGCAGGGGAAAACTCCTTTCTCTGCCCAAATCCTCAAGTCCCACCTCGGGAAAAGCAAGGATGCTTTGGATTCAGCCTTAAATATCCATCCTCAGACCCCTGCTCTGGGAAACTGCGATCACAAACCACAGTGGGACTCAAAGATCCCACAGTTTAATCACATTTATTGCTCCAACTTGCCAATTCCTTTATCTGCATTTAACCTTCGCTTCCCTGGGAGCCAGAATTCTCCAGGCAGGACTTTTCCAAGGGGAGCTTCATTGTCATTCTCCATCAGTGGTGCAACAAACAAGCCCTCCCTCATCAGCATTCCCTGGGTGCCCAAAAGCAATCTGCCAGACAAGATGTGATGAAACCAGAAGGGATCAATAGCAGAAAAGTTTTCCCAAACTCCATCTGGCAAGGTTAGTGTGGATAATATTGATGGATAAAGATCTCACTCCATCACAGGTGGCAGAGGGTGCAGGAGCGTGATAGGAGAAGTTTTATAATGGTAGATTTAAAAACTTTTTAAGAACCTGTTTATTTTCCCTAAGAAAAATAACGTTTCCCTCATGCAAATAATAATTATTAAAATGTATTATGGCTATTACAAGTCTTAAGGATAAATTAAAATAATTATGAAATATCTGCTTTTTATTTAGACATAACCACTAAATAATTTTATTTGGAAATAATGATGTGTGAAAATAACTTCGGGGTTTGGGTTCTCAGAGGCAGGAATGGAACAAAGGATGGGTTGATGGGAGGAAAAGGAGGTTTTGGGGCATCAAAGACTGGAGTTGGCTCCTTCCATCCCATCCCAGAGCCCCTCAGCCAAGCTGCTGCTCCTCTGGGAAGAGGAGAAGTTCCCAGGTAGTTTATAAGTGTGTGGTATTTAAACAGCTCCTGGAATTCATTTAATTTGCTTTACAAGCTGTGAGTCTAATAGGAAATGTATATGAAGGAGTGCACAGTATAAAACCAGACATATTTGGGGCTTTAAAAATCTATATTGGGAATAAAATGTCTCAGAGACAGCTTGAACTCTTAAGGAATTCTATTACATCCTGGCATCTTCCCTTCCTTGAGGGATTTTAGATAAAAGAAATAATTTCTGGCATGTAAAGACCCAGGACCAGCCCTGCCACGTTCACATCAGCGAGAGAAGAATTAAATCATCACGGGCAGAAGAAAGTGAAGAGAAACAGCCCTGAGAAAACGATTTTCTTAATATCTTTCTTTTCACTAGTCAATAGAAGATACTCATTCTGATTGATTATCATCAGTGTGACTTGTGGGTTTAATTGTTGGGTTTTTTTGGGTTTTTTTGTTTGTTTGTTTGCTTTAAAATTTATATTTCAGTGAGAAAAGGGAGCACAAAGTAAAATAAAGGAAATATCACCATTTTTCTTCGTGTGGCACAAACCTGTGTCTCCACCCTGCTTCTAAAAATCTTAAGACTCTAAACCCCATTTACAGTTTGAAGAAATTGGATGTCGGGTTTTTTACGTCTTCGGGGCAAAAGTTGGGTACAAATTGATTATATTTCTTTATTTCTAGAAAGAAGAATGATTTCTCTGATAAGGTCATCTAGATGATTGTTTTTGTGGGGTTTTTTTTTTCCATTTAATAAATAAATCCTGTCACCTCATGATGAGGATATTTTGGGGAGAAACCTGTTTGTTTGTTTGTTTGTTTAAGTCTTCCTCTGGAAATGTCACAGTAAAATCAAATAAACAGCACAAGAGCTACAGATGGTGTGATGTGAATCTTCTAATGGTACCCTGGTCTTGGTCCTCCCCTCCCAGATCTCAGGGTAACTTCATTCTGCACATATAAATATATTTATATATATATACTTATATAAGGACTCAGGGTGTGCCAGTAGAGGTTTAGACTGGATATTAAGAAGAATTTCTTCACTGAAAGGGTGGAACAGGCATTGGAACAGGCTTCCCAGGGAAGTCACCACCCCTGGAGGGATTTAAAAGCCATGTGGATGTGGCACTTGGGGACTTGGGTTAGTGGTGGCTTTGGGTTGATGATCTTGGAGGACTTTTCTAGCCTTAATTATTCTATAACATAATATATTCATATACAGGGTGGGCAGCATTCTGGCTTCTCTTACCAAAGGGACTTCAGGAAAACATTAGTGAGTGTTGTTTATCAAGTTTAGAAGCTGAACCTTCCTGCTGTGATCTGAAAGTAACATTTCAATGCTCAAACCCCTAAAAACCCTGCGTGGGGGAGGTGTGTCATGAGCAACCCCTAACACTGCCCATCCACAGCTGTGGAGCTGAACCAGGGGGCAAAACTGCTGTGAAAATCGTGCTCTCTTCAGTTTTAAAGAGATTAAAATAACCAGCCTGCCAGAAAGCAGATCAACCCCTGCAAAAATCCCTTGCCAGTGTCCATCCCGGCTCGTTTTCCTATTTGCCTGAATGTTTTCCCACGGTGGTTTTTGTGTGAGTGGGTTTAAATCGATTCAGCAAACAGAAAGATGCTTTTTTTTTTCACTCCATAAAGCTTTGGAAGATGACAAATTTGCGAGAAGCCTCAGTGTCATCACCCCTTTGTGATAAGGCAGGGGGAAACACGTGTTTTGAAACGCTTGGGAGTCGTCCTGGATAAATCAGGAGCAGGGAGGGAAACGGTGACAGCTCTTGGGGAAAACATTCCCTGTCTGTCCCCAGTAATGATCCTGAGTGCAACTCCTCCATGCTCTAAATACTCTAAATACCTAAACACCAGCACCACGACCCTGGATCGTTAAATTCTCTTTCTTGTCTGTGTCTGACTGGTTTATAAATTTGATTTCCTGCAAATATTTTGGAGCACATTAGTTGATAGCAAAATGGGAGCGGAATTCTAATGACTTTTGGCTGCAAACGCAGCAGATGAAAACTCATTCAATCCAAGGCAAAGTGTCAACTTTAATAAAGTAATGTCATGCCATGCCTCCCCCATAGCTGGCCTATAGTGACATGAAAAATTATAATGGGGGAAATGCAGAACTTTGCAGATATAAATAACTGGAGACTCTGTTATAAAATTTCCAACTGGGGCTGTGGAAAACTGTAAACATAGATTAGGGAGCTGCAGTGCAGGATATCATTGCCACCTATTGACAACAGAACTGCCTAAAATAATCCTGTTTGCTCCTATTGAAGCGAAATTCCTCCCTCCCTGGTAGCTTTACAACAGACTGCTCCTGTTGGATTTGTAGGGGATACAGGCACTCTGGATAGCATCAGTGTCTGGATTTAAGGAATATGACACTATTTGAGGGATTTATTTTTAAAAACAAGCCCTTAGAGAGGTGGTCTAAGAGTAATTCAACACCTTGTCAAGCCAGGACTGGTGTTCGTGGACCGGAGTGTGATCCCAGCACCCAGAGGAGGCACAGAGGAGGAGGGGGACAGGGGTAAGCCCATGTAGTGATGGAGTGAAAATTATCATCTGGGCACAAGAATGATTGTGTTTCTCCTCTGGGACTCATCCCTGGTGCTCCTGGATGGATTCCTGCAGAGTCCCACTGCTGCCCCTGGCTCCTTCCCCTGCTCAGCTGGACACTACTCAGACACCTCCCAAAATTTCCCCAGAACACATATTAAAAAAATTGAACACAAATTCAAATGAGATAAAAAGCAAGCAGCATTTACAAGATACCAGATCTAAAATCTGTGTCATCCCTTAGCCAATCTTGTCATTAGGCAGATTTCAGCCAAACTCCACGGGAACAGTCTCAGTGTGACTCCCCCTTCTTTCCTGGTGTCCTTTCAGCACTTCAAACATGCAAACCTCTCCCACCTCCTCTTGTCAGGGGCCCAGTTATATTATTAGGCACATTCAGTGTGATTCATTCTTGACAGCCCACTGATTTCTGATCTAATTTGGGTCAGACAGTGCAGAGGGAGACCAGTTCCCTGCCCTGTCTTATTCAGGCCCCGAGTTCATTTGCTATTCAGTGGAAATCCAGAAACATCTCCTTCACTTGCCTCTCAAGAATTCACTCTTTGAACCTCATGCACTTAACTAGGGGAAAACAACAACTTGGAGAGCTTGGAAGAGTTTCCCTCCATAGAGCAATATTTGCTTTGGGTGTTAGAAGATATTCATTATTATTTGGGTGTTCATGAGACCACATTTTTTAGGTTAAAATGACTGTTGTTTGAGTAATCTGTGTCGTGGGAATGAATTTGAGTGTATGTGAATCACATTCTGCTTCCTGGGGAAAGGTCACATTCACTATTCAACGTCTTCTGCAGTCACATCAATTTCTTTCATGTTTTAAATGCATTCCCTGAATATAAACAATGTTTGGATATGTCAAATCAAAAGATTGCCTCTGCTGTAGAGAGGATATTCAGGTGTGGTCTCAGGATTTGTTACGCACAGCAATTCTGGCTTTCTCTTCGAGGCCACTGACCCATAAGCATTGAAGATCTTTTACTTCTGAGGTAGAAAACAACTAATACTAATTTTATTATAAAATGCCACTCTTCTTACCTTTTCCTCACCTGACTTATCCACCATAAATATCTTCTCACGACTGATTCTCTCACCCCAGCCGTGCCCTCCTTCCTGCTAGGGCTCCCTAACATGAAGTGGGTATAATTTAGGCTTTTAAATGAGTCTTTCTGATTACCCTTCCTCATTATTCCCTCAACATATTTGATTTTTTTTTTAATTTCTTTTTCTGATCCATTTTTTTCTTCATTTTGCTTTCCACTAGCTGGATTTTCCAGAGAAATGGATGCTATTTTTTTTTTTTCATTCATTTTTTGCATTCGTTTCAAAGGCAGGTCAGAAGGGACCTTAAAACTCACCTTGTTTCAAAGTTCCTGCCATGGGCAGGGCCACCTTCCAAGAGGCCAGGTTGCTCCAACACAACCTTGAACACTTCCAGGCACAGAACTGACCTCTAGCACATGGAAAATCCAGGAGGGAACAGCATCCCCAGCTGCTGGAGGAGGCAATTTGATCCAGCTCTTCCACGTGGCCATGGGTTGTTTTAAATGTTTATTTTGCTATGAGCATCAATTAACTCAAACTTTCTCTCACACACTCCCTTCCTGCACTGCTTGGATCGCTCAGACTTCCAAACTTCGGGGCGTTTTGCAACATTATTGCTCATATCCAGCGTGGGGACCGCGGAAATGAGTAATTCCATTGACATCCTCCAGCTTCAAGGCTCCGGATGGAAAGGATGGCATCGATCTCACCCAGCTCTAGGAATTACGAAGGGGATATAAAGAACCCGGTGCATCCCACACACCCAGAATGAGGTGAATTATCCTGCTTTGAATGCGGGATGACTGTTCTCAAGCTCATCCACGCTAAAGACCCCGGACAATCGCGGTGCCTCCCGCCTGCCCGCAGCTCAGTACCTCAATCACACATCATCCCCCGGGAGAAGAACGCCTCGAGCATCCCGGGATGGGGGTCATTATGCTCCAAAAGGTGCCGCTATTGTTGGGTTGTGCCGGGAGATGAGTAATCACACAAACAAGTGAGCAATTGGGAGTAATTGTCGCCGCAATCTGGGGAGGCGGATGAATTAATTCATTTAAGCTTCACGCTTTTCCCTGACCTGCGCTCAGAGAAAGACAATTGAAGCTGGAGCCGTTTTTGCAACTGGATTTGTGTGAGCTTCAAAGGCTCAGCGTCAGGTTTTCCACCTGCAGAGGGAAGAGTTTCTGCTGTCTCCTAAAAACGCCACCAAGAGCACTCAGCTTGTTTTTCTGTGTAGAGGACAATCTTAAAATGAAGTGCCTTCCCTCTTTCTGTGTCTGTTACAGCTTCAAAACTAATGATCGGCCCTTGAAGCTTTAATTGTTTTCATAAGGATGCTTTTCAGAACCCTGACATCCATCTCCCTCCCTCGATGAGTCACTGTCACATCAGTCTCGGAGCTGAGTTCCCTCACTGGGAATAAAACTCAGATGCGTCTGAAGACAACAAACAAACCAACCCCCACCCAAACCCCGAGAAAATGAAAGAGGAGCCCCTTTCCTGACTTTTTATTAAAATTCTCCCGCTCTCATAACTTGGGGAGAAAGTCTCTTATTTTCCACAGCTCGTATAAATATTAACTCCAGTTTTCAATGTGTGGTTTTTGAAGCATTAGAATCCACGTTTCCTCCCCAAATCCCACAAGGGCAGATTCTCTGAGAACACCTTTCAACACTCATCTTAATACTGGAAGAGGCAGAATGTGCTGCTTCCAATCAACCAACAAAATATAACAACTTAAAACATAACAACTGAAGGGGTTTTTTAAGCTCATCCTTGATCTGGAGGGATGAGTTCCCATCTTGCTTCTTTTAGAGAGTAGTAAAAAAACCCCAAATGTCTGTCTTTCTACTCCTCTTGCTGAACTGGTTTCAAAGCAGGTTCTGACTCGTGGTTGATAACCCAACTTCCAACCAAACCCCGGTGCTCAGCTCAGGAACCAAATCTGAGAGTGCTGTGTGCATTAAGGAGCTGGTTTGATTTGTACATGTGGATACTATAAAAATGAAGGGAATTATGGTTTATTTTCTGCCTCTTTTTCCTTTTTTTTTCATGTGGGGACATTTTCTCTGCTCATCTGCATCACCTTTGACTGTTGGCACCTCTCGGTGTGAGCATCTCAGCCCTCCTGGGGACAGTTCCCTTCCTCTTAAAAAGTAACTCAGGGTCCTGCTTTCATGAAGAGAGGATGATTTTGCCCTGTAAATCCCTTCTGCTGCTAAATCTGATGGCAATTTTTAAAACAAAACTCCCCTAATTCTCAGCTCTACCATTAAACTCACAGTGGAACTATGAGGAGAGAAAGAATCAACTCAGTGATGAAGTTCAGTGAGGGTCCTGCCATCAGTCTTCAGAAATCAATCTGTAAACCAAGTGAAGACCTGTCTGAGCTTCCTAAGAAGTCACCATAATGTTGTTCAGAACTCTATAAAAAAGACCCCCAAAATCTCTAAACCAAACAGAAACAAATTCCCCAAACAGCTCCAGCTTTTTATATGCAATTTTATCAACTGGGGCCCTGATGAAATGCTAACTAGAATGTCAGGGTTCAGGCTGGTGTGTGATTAGAGAATCTTATGATCATTGAGGTTGGAAAAGACCTCCAAGATCATCAAGACCAACTTTCAATCAGATATCACCCTCCCCACTAAACCCTATTGGGAAGTGCTACATTGAGTTGATTCACGATTGCAGATATCTGATGAAAAGAGGGGAAAAAAAAGTCTAAACACAGTAAAATCCACATTTTTACAGCTGGATATTCAGGTGAAATCATTTTTAAATAGGAACTCGGCAGGGTTTGACACTGAACCCCTTCCCTTTGTATCCAAACTCTCTGTGTTCCAGCTCTGAAAAGAGGAGCACTCCGAAGAAGGGCTTTCCTTAAAGAGCAGCACAGATGGCAGCACATGAGGGCAAAAGCAAAGTAGAGATAAAAATTAAGAGTTATACACAGTAAATCCTGAGCCTGGAGCACCCAGGAACGGGAGCTGCGACCCCACAACATCTTAATTGGGCTCCAAAGTTTTTTTTTGGTCAACAAAAATCAAAGGGAACGGTGAAGTAATTGCACCGTTTGTATATCAGCAGAAACTAATTAATTGACTTTCCTGATGGCTATAAAATGCTACAAAACTTCTCCCACCAGAACTTCAGGGCCGATAATAAGTGATGGCAGGTGCTGAAGGTGACATTGACAGCCATTTGTCTCTAGTCAGGGCAGAAATACTGCCACACACGCTGACATTATTTGATATTAGAGGTTCTGGCTTCCAAATGTCATATTTTAAATGTCATTGTATTTGTAGAAAGGAAAATATAAAATTTTAATGCTATTTTAGTCGCATACCTCTCATCGAACCTTAAAATAATGTCAATTTTTACGAACGATTTTAATGGTATGCAAAGGTAATTATCTGCAGTCTCTCAGGTTTAATAATGAACTGAGTCATTCCAGATCTTCACATCCCAATTTTATAAATGGCTATTTGCAGACTGGAGGAGAACACAGAAATCAGACATCCTAGAAACACCCAAGCCCTGCAATATTCTGTGGCAAGGAGTGGATTCATAATAAATTTACCTGTGAATTGTGAGTTGCACACACCACTCGTGAAGCCAAATTTGACCAAAACATCCATTCTGGGTGCAGAGTGAAGGAACACTTAATACATTTTTTCACACCCAATTTTAATTTCCTGGTGTCAAAACTCTTTGAGACAAGCCATTAGGGATGGTTTAGTCTTCACCTCACTCTAAGTGTTTAAAATATAACTCTGGTTCACCTCTGTGTTCCACACAGAGCTGTATTATCCATCGGGGCCATTCAAACTATCCTGAATTGGCTGTTTCTGGAGTCATTTCTGATCATTTCATATGTGAGTTTAAACAACATCCACACAAGTCATTTGTACTAAATGATGAGCGTATTAATTTTGCTTGTTAGCAAAACCCTCCTTCTAAAGCCCTGCCAGGCTCTGACTTGCAGGTCCCACAGGTTGGAGTTCAGCCCAGGGGCCAGAATTGAGCTCTGCAGCCCAAACACGGCCCCGTGTGAATGAAGAGCTGGCTGGGGTAGCGATTAGGGAACAGAATGAATGGAAATGGCTTTTTTTAAAGAAGACAATGAGCCAATTGGTGTTATTATCCTGCTCTGCCGGGATTCAGGTTGTTTGGCAGCCAGCCAGGGGGATGGGTTTAGTTCTTTTCTCTCTTTGATTGCCTTCAGACAGTCAGGCCCAATATAATAGTCTCATGATTCTCCAGCTTTTGTAAAATAAACGCCTGTTCCAGCAGAGTCACACTCTGAATATTCTCAACTGCTTGGCCAGGTGGGGGTCCCACAACATCACCTCCTTAGATCCGACCCCACTCATCAAAATATAAACATAAATCCTTAAAAAAAAATTAAAAAATCCTTCAAATCACATTTCCCGTGTTCTATATTTCCTCTGACACCTCCTTCAAGATGAGACGGATTCCATCCTCTGCTCACCCTGGTCCCAGTGCCATAAATCCCAGTAACTTCAGTGCAGCCTGGTGGGCTCAGAACTCTGCAACTCGTGAATCCTCCCCGTTCTCTGAACCCTGAGAAGACTGAAACTCTTACATCCCGTTCTTACACAACGTGTAATTGCATTTCAGGATTGATTGCCACTTAAAACCGAGCTGATTTACAAGAAAGTAGATTAATATTTGTGAAATAAGCTATCAACTTCGAATCAAACCCACATAATAGAAACATCTAATTTCTCTGCAGGTATTTCATGTCATTATGCATCTTTTTAATAACCCAAGTCAGCCCTGAACTCAATACACCATAAGTGGCTAATAAAAAGTAAGTATTAAGTGACATACAGTTTGTAGATTTGGGTGACTGAGTCACAGCCCTTATTTTATGTCCCATTCAACTTTTTTTTTTTTTTTCCTGTAAATGATCTATTTTTCCAGTATAGTTTTGTTGGTATTTCATACCACTGCAGGAAAAATCCTTACCCCATCTCCCATCTCCCTGGTCCTTTACAATGAAAGTGAAGACCCCTGGATTTGATCAGTCCTTTCCAACACCACAAACATCAGACACTGAAAGGCATTTTTGTGCCGAAGTTTTCATGGTTTTCATGCTGAAATTAAGTATGCCATCAACACTATTCTCTTTAGAGAAGGAGCATCTGAATTTTAGGTTATTTAAGATATTTACTGTGTGTGTTTTCAGTCAAACCGCCCCTGCTTTGAGAGGTGGGAAGTGTAGGTAAGTGATTATCACACCTAAATTAAATGGTAGCTCACAGCTTAAAAACTGACCTGATCCTCCTTTGCCTCTTTCTTCCCTCACTCTGCAGGATTCGATTCACAACAACAACAGCAACAAAATCAATCCCAGTCTGCCAGGACTTTATAGTGGTTTTGTAAAACAAAACTACCCCGATTATTTATTCATCATCATTGAAGGCCCCAGAACCAAAGCAAACATTTTGTAGATTCTTCCCCTAGAACAGTGATTTCCTTTCCTGAAGCCACTACAAAGACCTGCAGTAATTACCGTGGAGATGCACATTAGTGGATTGGGATGAACTTCCATTCTGCTCCCTGAGTTAATTGACTTTCAAACTAAGACATTGACCTTATTTTGGTTTGTGCCTTAGAAAAATATACCCTGTTAAAATGCAAACCAGGACTAGTCCATCTCCTGCTGTTGTGCTACATTAAACTCAGTGTAGCAGAGCCAAAACCTGTGCTGAACATGATGATGTTATCACTTAGGTTTTGGGGTTTTTCTTTTTTTTATTTTTTTTGGTGGGGGGAATTGTTTGGGTTTTTTGTTGTTGTTGGGTTTTTTTTGATGGGGGGGAGTGTTAGTCCCTAACATACAAAATGTTAAAAATGTCTTTTTTCCCCCCCCATTATTTAAATATACAGTTATTTATAATTTAGATACAATTTTATTAATGATAGATGTCATTGATCAGATTTTCTTTAAAGTACCCAAACTACATATCATCTTATATAATAATGATATGAACCATTACATGAAGAAAGGTGAATTATTATTAATATTACCCATGAAAACACTGCATGGACATCAAAACACACTGATTTACTAGATTATATGTAATTTTACCAACTTTTCCAATTTTAGGGTACAAAGAGGAATATGGGACATGCCAAAAAGCAGGGATAGGTGAGTCTTGACTGCCACAGACACGAAGTTAAATCTGCTCCACTGCTCCTGGCACATCATCCCTGACATGACACCAACACCTACACCAGCCTTAGACACACAAAGCACACCAGTCACTCTGCTGGACTTCAGGGGATGTGACAGGTGACAGTGACAAATGACAGCCCAAAGCCCCGAAAACAAGGAGCCAACAGCTCCTGCCTGTGCAGCAGGAGGTAAATCAGAGCTGCACAGGGCCAGTCTTGCATCCAACACCCCCTCACAGCATCTGCTGCTGATCCCAAACAGGACAAGGCAATGTCCTCATTTAGAAAGTCCAACCCCTTTTCCCACGGGAGCTTAAAAAAAAAACAAAACCAAACAACAAACCCCCAAACACAACAACAGCCAAAACCCCCCAAGCACGTCCATCATCTGCATGGAATTCCTGACTGGGAAAGGTCATTCCCTGCTGTGCATTTTACCATTTTAATTGCTGGTAAATTACTCTGATAATTTGCTAAACTGTATAACTCAGGATAATTTTTAGCTTCTCAAAGCTTCTTCCTCCTTGGAGCTGTCCCTCAGCCCAATAAATTTCTGTCAAGGTGGTATTTTTACCCCCTCTGCTACAAAGCTGACATTTTTCTTCGCCTTTTTTCAGCCTATTTCCTCTCATAATGCCCCAAGTGTCACAGTAAATAATGCTTTGGTCTCCTTGACACTCTTTACACTTAATTAATTATTTACTGGGAGGCTGCTCTCTCCCTGCCCAGCCTCTGCCACCACCACCCCCCACTCACCCCTGGTTTAGGATCCCTGGTTACCATTCTGAGGCTGCTTGGGGGAAAAGAAAAATGAGCTTATAAGTAGTAGTTTTAATATCTCATTTTGGTTTTTCCATCCACAAAAGGAGGGCTTTCAGTTGGTTCTCCCTCCTTGATATATCACAGAGCAGAACACACCTATAAAATGATGGTTCTCAGTCATTACTGAGTTCTGAGGACCAGATCCATCAAGAGCAAAGCAGAAACACTTCTGGAAGTTTTGGATTGTGGTGTTTGCTCTGAAGCATCCATAATTCTCATTATAATTCACTTCACCTGCCCTTTTCCTTGAGGTCTCAGGGAAGGCTGGATACCAGCTTGGAGTTATCCTCGGGTTTTGTAGCATCCTCTCCTCCTCTGAACTGCCTCAGGCAGAGATTTTCTGAGGATCCCAAGGCTCCTGAGCTCTCCTCCACCTAGGGCCCCTCCACTTCAGCAGAGGCAGCACTGCCAAAATCCCCTTAAACTGGGATAACAGGAGCCCTTCACTTGAGATAAACCCACACCAGCCCTTGTGGCCTTGGGGTTTCACTGTGCTCAGCTTGATTGTCACTTCTGGTGATTAAATTACCTGATGTTTCCCACTGCAACATTAAAAGAGCTTCTTCCTCCTAAATGGACTATAACTTAACAGATGTGCTCGTTCTGCTTCCTTCCATTCCCTGCATCCTGCCCTGCATGGCTCCAACCCAGCATATGCTCCTCAATTTCCCCCCTGGAGCAGCAACATTCCCAGCAGAAACCCGAGCAAGCACAACTTGATTTAGACATTTTTTTTTTTTTTTCCTACCTGTGGCTCACATTTCTCTCATCTCCCTTCTCAGGCAGCATTTTTGAGCTGCCATCCCTGCTTTGGTGACTTCACCTCCACCACCCTCCTTTTGAGAACCTTTTGAGGGCCACCCTAAAGGTGTGGTCAACCCACTGTGGGCTGGTGAAAACCCCACCTGAGCTCCTTGAGCCCACAGTGAGCTCCTGGCATGGCCCCTTTGCTGTCTTAAGTAACCCCATGTGTATATTAACCACACAATTAGAGGCAGAAAATGAAGTGAGTTGCTCTCCAGCCTTAAATATTTAACAGAATTATTTTAATATTGCATTAATAGGTGACTATTTTTATGAGGAGGGTGGTTTGGTTTTTTTTTCTGCTCACATAAACCCTTCTTGGAAAATTAGTCTGAACTTTCAGACTTCATGAATACACAGAAATTTGGTGTGTTGCTCTGTTAGGTCTCTTCCAAAAGCAAACATTGGAAAAGTATCCCAGGCTGCAACAGCTTGTCCAAGCCCGGACTCAGCCTCAAGCAAAACTCCTGGAAGAAATTAGGGATGTACTGCTTAAGACAGAAGGGGAGCATTCAGTTGGTATAAACTACCTGCCCCTAGGAATTCCAGTGAATTTGAAAATGTTAACAGTAATATCAGGGGAATATCCTGCTGCACACTTCAGGTTACAGGCCCAGAACAGTTTTAAAATGTAGAGCAGCTTTGCAACCATAAAGGTCTTTCATTCCCTCCTCTCAAAAAACCTGTGGCTAAAATAACTTCTCACCTTATTCCTCTTCTCTTCTCCACTATCTTCTCTTTCATCCCTTTCCAACCTTGATTAATTAAGTCTATTTAGCAAGAAGTGATTTGACTCAATAATCTCAGAGGTCTTTTCCAACCTTAATGACTCTTAGAAATGCTGTGAGTGTGGTTCTGCTGGGGGACAAGGACCAGGATGGACCACTTGACCTTTTTAGACCTTCCTGGACTCTCCATCCTGGTTTCTGACCCAAAGCAACAAGTCATTCCACCTCTATCCAAGTTCCAGCTGTGCCTTGAAGGACATGGTTGCTGGAAAGAGCTGCCCTTACCTTTTCCTGCTCCACACTGGAGGTCTTGGAGGTCTTTTCTCCATCACCTCCAGTTTAATTCTGTACAGTAACGCTGATTATCAGTGAAAAAAAGCAACTTCTCCCCCTCCCCTGTTTCTCTGGAGCGTGCACAAAACAGCTGTCTCTAAAATTCCTTGAAGTATTGTGTAATCTTGGCAGTAGCAGGGAGCACTTGGGAGCTCAGTGCATTACAAAGTCTAATAACAGGAGCAATAATAACAGAGAGGCAGCGAGAGCTCAAGGGTGCTGTGACTTTGAGCAGGCTCTGATATCACTCTGCTGCAACTCTGGGAAACCTCCCTCAGCACACACACTCAAACCTGTCTTAGTGGGCAGGGAACACAAATCAGGGCCTTTAATTCCCAGAGAGTGGGCTTGGGTTGAATGCAATAAAGATGTTTACACATTGATGACTCTTTCGTCAATTAAATCGGGATTTGCACCTTTTCACACGTCCAGGTTCTGTCCATTGGACTTTACACACATTTGGTGTGAAAGGAGTGAGCAGAGCAGCAAAAAGGAGGGCCAGAGGAACCTCTCCTTTCAGGCCAGGTGCTGATGTTGACACCTGTGGTACAGCAAGACCCAGGACTTGGTGTTTGATCATTGTAAGACATTGGGGTGACCCACTGTAATCCACTGCATGAAGAGTAGGTCCAGGCCAGCCTGGAGAAGGAGGAAGGGCTCCAATGTAATCCAGATTTTCTCTCCTGCCAGGTTCTGAACTGCCTGGAGGGAAGCCAAAGTCACTTGAAAGTTGAGAGCTGCATTTTACACTGCACTGCAAGCGCAGGTGGGATGTGACAGCAAAGGGCTGGACTCTGAACTTTGGCCAAAAGAAATCACACGTGATGAATGGCAAAAGATGAGACCAAATAGGTCATTTATCTCCATTTTGAAGCCCCAGAAATGAGTAGGATTTCAATGGGAAGCTAACCCTGAAAGATCATGCCCAGCTCCAGGAATCTCTCTCTGTAGAGAAGATTCACTGCAGGAGATCCCGTGGGACAGATAGAGGCTGACAATTTAATAAATGAAGATGGAAGCAGAACAAGTTGATGTCTTAATCAGTCCTGCTTCTGGAAACAAAGGGACTGCACAATTTCCTTCCTTATCCACCTTTTTCTCAACACCAGTTGATCCTATCTGGCCACAGAAATTACTCTTTGACCTCTCTGGCAGTTTCTTCTGTTTGCAGCGATTTGTTTCTGCTCCAGACCGTGTTCCCAGGGAGAGCAAAAACCAGCAGCACTTCACAACTCTACACAAAATTGTCAGCGACCCAAACGTGTGAATATCCCTCCCTTTAGTGAGTCTCTTCCCAAATAAACAGCTCTCAGCATGTCTGCAACCTGCAACAACCAAGTGCAGCTACAGCAAGAGCTCTGAGCAGCAGCAGCTTCTCTAATTGCTTTCCACTCCACCAGCAAGCAGCAGGTTTGCTCCCACTGGTGGGCCAGAACAATGGACAGGCAGGAATTTTAAATGTTCCCCTCCAAAATCAAGCTGGTCCTTGAATTTCTGACATTCTGCAACCGTGAATTCATTACGATTGAGGGTTCAGGAAGGCTCGTGCCAGCCTGGGAGTCAGCCCTGCTGGAAGGGGGAGGGATTCACTTTAAAGAGGATCCTGGAGCACACATCAAATTTTCATAAGTCTTTGACTTTCTTCTCTAAATGTCATCTCCTAATGACACTGGGGGAAGGTGCTGTTTCTCCTGTTAGATTCTCCCTTTAAATGCTCAAATGCTAAACTCGTGCTGTCTGATAAGCTGTCAAAGAAGTTTGCTCTCCAGAGCTTAAAATGCCAGGCAAGAACAAGCTGCTGCTTGTCCTTGTGCTCTGCTGATGTTTGGATGTGCAGCTCCTGATTTCAGCTGCCACAGGAAACATTTCCCTGACTTTGGTGTCATGTGAAAACCCAAACCAGTTATTGAGCAGAATTATTCTTTTGAAAGCTGGAGAAGTGACTCTGAAATTCATCTAAAACGGTGGCCACGTGCTCAGTGAATCCTCCTGCACCCTTCAGGCACAAAAATCTCACCTGAAGCACCATTTTGCTCACAGCAGGGCAGTGTTCAAGGACAAGGCAGAGGAGTGGAGCTGTCAGGTGCTGGATGAGGCTGTCACAGGACAATTAACTCTGGAAAAGGCCTCCAAAATCATCAAGTTCAAAATGTACACCACACTCAGCTCCTTTGTAGACAGACCAGCTTAATACACATTTAATGCCCTGACCACTCCACCAGCTGATGCATCACTTCTTTAACACAAATACAATCACAAGCCAACCTCAAATTATGAGCTTAAAATAGTGAAGTTTGCTTTGTAACGGGAAGAAAGCCAGACAGTCCCATGCACCTGATGGATGGTGACTCTGGGGACCCATCTGATTTAATACAGGAATATCTGCAGGAAGATGTTTTTTTACAGAGAGTAACAATAAAAAAAAAAACGAGTCTGTCTCTGCCAATCTAACTCACATGTCCCACCTGAAGCAGCTCTGAGCTGCAGGCATTTTCAAGGCTGTTCTTTTAGGCAAGGCTGTATAATGCAGTGAGTAAATACACTTGGCTGGGAATCACAGGGCTCCTGTGACAAGAAAACAAATCTCTTGCCAACTCATGGCCCCCCCTGGCATGTGATAGCAGCACTACTGGTGCAGGAGAACCTAAACAGAGAAAAGAGACTCGAGCAAACACTGTTTGCAGCTGCCAAGTGCCAAATGTAGGATAACTTTTCAAGGTGAAAGAATGTCCCATCTTAGTGGGAGTGGCAAGATCTTGTTTGGTTTTTTTTTTTTACTTCGAGCCCCAGAATTTAAAGCAGCACCCACTTGAGATGTGTTGTAGTGTCTGGAAGCCTTCCCCATAGAATCCTGGATGGATTTGGGTTGGAAGGGACCTTAAAGATGCAGTTCCACCTCCCTGCCAAGGGCAGGGACACCTTCCATTATCCCAGGTTGCTCCAGCCTGGCCTTGGACACTTTTTACAGCCCCACCTTATGCCAAGAGAAAACTGCAGCTCTTCTCCATGGGAAGGACACTGCACTAGATGTGCTGGATCCATACAAATTCTATCTTTCCCCACCCCAAATCTCACACACAACGAGTTTATTTTCCTTTTATAGCCTGTTGGTGGCAAAGCTCAGCCTTGGCTAAAGACTGGTCTCTCCTGGAGCAAGTGGGAAAAGAAACCTTCCCCCTTGTCCCCTGGCAAATGTCCTTTTTTTAATCTTACTGATTGCACGGGCATTTTTATTTTTGGATTGATGCACTGCACAGATGAACTCACAATTTTTTACCCCATGGACCCAATTCACCCAAGATTAGATTTACTGCAGGACTTTACAGCCATCATAAGAAGCACAGGCAGTGCCATGGTAACAGGAATCACTGGCAAAGGATACAAGGGATGCTGAGAGTCATCACTGAACACACCATTTACTTCTCAGACCATTTCATCTGTAGCTTCAGACCTACTGCATTTTCAGGCTCACTCTGTAAGCAAATACAATTTTGTGTTTTCAAGTTGAAAAGTGGAGGTGAGAGTAGAACAAAGAGCAATCCCGCCCAGATTAAGGAGATGTTTACACATAAAATTAGCATTCAGGAGCAGGAAGGGCTGCACAATCTGCTCTGCACGTTTTAGGCCAAGAAATTTCATGTGAACGTTGAGGTTTTTTTATTTTTAGTTGTAACATCGCGCTTGAAAAATTGACAGCTGAGCTCCCTTTTGGGGATTCAGCCTTTCAGTTCTGTGTACCAATTTGGTAATAAAATTAACTTACAGAGCACATTTCCTGGGCAAACACTTTCTAACAAAATACCAGCCTCGTTTTCCTGCTGTATCACTAAAATATATTTCCTTGTACCACATGAATCCCTCCTGAACGATCCACTTTGCAGTTTAGAGGTCAACCACTGTATCTAGACCATTAAAAATGGCACTTATTAGAGAGCTACCATTTATCAAACTCTGTAATTCTGATCGTTTTCTTCACAGTGTGTTGGGCGAGAATTAATTTGGTTCAATTAAAATCCCAAACTGGAATAGCTGATAAAACACTGACAGGGAAATATGAAAAACGATCCCCAGCTGCAGTTGGTTGCACAGAAAAAGCTGAATGAGGAGCTGAGTGTCTAAAAATAGGTTTAAATGGGGCTTTTTTGGATGGTATTGAATTATTGAATTGGATTCTACGAGTGCAGATGAGATAATGGATTCACCAGATTCAGCCCTAAAGGATTTACCAGAAGAACAGATAAATATAGTCAGAGACACAAGGAAAAATATTAATATCTCACCATGAGCTTTCAAGCAAAATCTTGGGTTTAAAACCAGTTTAACAGGAGACAAACTGAAAAAAAAAAAAAAAAAAAGAGATGGATATTAGTTGCTTAATTAGACAAAGCCAATGCCTAAATTTTAATGAAGTTTACAGAACTACAAGTAGTGTTAAAGAGCTCAGCAATTTCCATCAACAAGCACCTGATGGGTCTGTTAGAGGATATTGCCTTTGGCTCTAAAGCCTCCACCACAAGAGCTGTTTAACATTCCCAGGGTGTGTAAACACACTCCAAACCTTCCTGGCCAGTTTGTTTTAAAATCCTTTGGCTTTGTTTTCCAAATTCACACACTTTGGGCCGGGCTGGCAGATCAGTCAGTGCTGATAAACCTCACTGAGGGCACTTAGATTTGAGCAGCAATAAATGCAAGGCTCGGTTTTAATGACCAGTTTGCAATTATCATTGGGGGGAAACTTCCGTTATTTCTTGGCAAACTGGAAGAAATCGAAGCTTTCCTGCTCACTAACAAGTTTTATATAAACTAAAGGTTCACACATAACCCAACCTCGTGGAGCAAAGGCTGAGCAACGAGAGGAAAACTCGCACTTTTGAAGCCATAAAAACGCGTTTCAAAGCCATTAAAATTTTTCAAGCAGGATCAGGAAAGATTTATGAGGTGGTGGATCTCTTGCACAGGAACAATCTTTGCTGGGATTGAGCTTTTTTTTTTAGCAGCAGGGAGAGAAAAATGGGGTTTGTTTCTTTAGGTTAAACTGAAAACGAAGCAGATAGAAACCCCCTGTCTACTCAGAGCCTGCAAAGCTCCACTCCAAACTTCCTGAACTCATCACTTGCCTTAAAATGTCCATAATATTGCAGGCAGAAGAGGAAGGTGACAGTCATTTGCCATTCTATAGAAATATATTATTAGTTGCCTGTTTTGGGTGGTTTATTTTCAAGACCTCCATGGGAAGGAGCTGGGAAAGCCTCAGGGGCAGATGGAGTTGTGGTTGCCCACGATGAAATTCTCCACCTCACACCAGAAATGCTTCATTTACAGCCTGTTCAGCTGCAGAAACTTTAGTGGGAGTTCTAAAAGTTAACTTTAAAAAGTGACAGCTTGCCCTTTTCACTATCCCTCTGGACCTTCTACAAATAATCTCTCCCTCTGGCTTTTTTTTTTTTTTTTTTTTTTTTTTTTTTTTTTTTTTTTTTTTTAACAGGTCCATTTAGAAACATTCACCGGCTCAGCTTTATTCTTCTCCTGAACTGAATTTGTTGCAGCTTCTCTAAGTGGTTATTGCAGATAGCTATGCATCATTTCAGCAATTAATTGCTTATTAAACTCTTGGTTTGGTGTGGAAATATGTGGAAGATTTCCTGCACAGGCTGATGGTGGTGATATCAGCTGGCTGCTTACTGGGAGAAAATTGAGAGTAATGATTTCAGATTGGAGCCTACTGAGCCAGTTCTTGCACAGCCAGATATGCAGCAACCAACAGGCCTTAAAGGTCCACCAAGTGAATGTTACCCTGGGGGGTTGTGACTCTCCACAAGTTTCTACCTGCCCAAAGATACTCAAAATTATGCTTTCTGAAAAATATAACACTGTAAGTCTCTGTGGTTCATTTCAGGAGAAAAAAACCCCTGCCTTTATGAACAACAAACAAGTTTATTGTGACATTAGTCGCTCAAACTTTAATTAAGTACAGATTTAAATTAACCCAAAGTGCTTAACTTTGGAGAATTAACAATATAAATCTTCAGTCTCAGGCAGGCAATAGGATCCTGAACTGAAGGAATAGTTCTGTGAGATACAAAGCTGCAAAAAGCTTCCCAAAGGGGTATTTATAGGATAATTTCTCACCCTGCCCACAAATAGTCAGGGATGGTTGCAGATACCCTCTTTATTTCTGGATGGAACTTGTGGTGGATCTAAAGGTCATTCAGGGGTCACATATTCCCAGCCCACCTTTACCTTGGCAGCTTCTGGAACTTTTTTTTTTCCTATAAATGATGATAAATATATAAAAAATCCCCTGGATTTACATGATTATGGTGCAAAATATATCACACATCATTAAACCATAGAACCATTGGTTTGGGTTGGAAGGGACCTTAAGGATCATCCCTTTCCACCCCCTGCCATGGGCAGGAACACCTTCCACTAGCCCAGGTTGCTCCAGGGATATAATTTCCATATAATTCCTTATTGGGGCCTCCCCACTCTGAAGACTTGTTTATCCTGGTGGAATTGTAATAAAAGCCTTTTTCCTGATTTTTCCCCTCCTCTGTGACAATTCCTGCCTACCCGCCCTCGGTGATTATTCCTTGCACTCTCATAGGTGCTCCAAACATTACCTTGCAGAGCCAGATATTTAGAGGCAGCTCAGGGCTTATTTCATAGGAAACACAGCACTTTTAATTGCATATTCCTCTGAATTTCGATTAAGCTGAATAATGGGATGCCACCCATTTCAAATTCAAATCAGAGTAACTTATTCCACCAACGAGTGAACTTTGTCTTCATAATCCAACCCAGCCAAGCAAGTGTGATGTAACAGAGGGAGGGGGGAGCTGGGGGTGCTCTGACTAATGAATCTGCCATCAGAAAGGCAGCTCCATGTTTGACAGCAGGAGCACTGGATGCCTATTTTGGTTAATTGGGAGACCCTCGTGGTGACCTCAGTGAATCAGAGCCCGAGCAGCTCTGAGCACAGCCCACAGGACACGGGCAAACGAGGGGGCTGTGCCCACAGAAACACAGGGATGCACAATCCTGCTCTTGGTTAGGCTCTGAATTAAACCTTTACTGAACTAAAACCAGGCCTGAACAATTTTCACACACCACCACACTGGGATTTTCACAACACACTTGTGTTAAGCATATCCATAGAGCAGCATTAATAAAGGAAATTGTAACAAGAAGAAGTGGGATTACTTGGGATATAGAGACTGCAGATGAAACAGAGAAATAGATACAGGGCTTTTTTATCTCTGGTAATGATTTTTCCAGTTAAATTTTCCCTCACAGTTTTAGTTTTGATCGATTAGATTCAGACAAGCTGGGCCATATCATCATATTATTCAAATAGCTTCATTCCAGTTAAATTGCACTTTTACCATCAGACAAATAGGCCTCTGCATTTTTTCTTTTCTAAAATTAGGCCCAAGATCAAAAATTCAAAGAATCTCGAGTCTGGCAACATTTTCACCTATATTTTGGTTATACATGAAGCAAAACCAAAACCCAACAGCTACCTCAAGGCACCCAAGAACAACAGAAAATATGCACAAGTGTATTTTGCAAAACAAAAAAAAAAGATGTGCTCTCTCCAATCCATGCTGATTTTGCTGCTTCTTCCTGCTCTTTTTCCTTCGGTATTGCAGAGGTTTGAATATCACCAAGCAAAAAGTTTACATTTTAACCCTCTTACATATTTGACAAATCCACAAACCCAAGGAAATTCAGATTTAAGGCTGAAAATCCAGACTGACACTCCAGCCTCGCTGATACAACCCCCAAACTCCTTGCTTTTGTGCATTAAAGTCAGACCTCGTACTTTGCTAAATGCTGGGGGGGTTTTTTTGTAGTTAAATTATAGTAACAAGTGCTCCAGTTTCACTAAAACCCGGTACCTACAAGATTTGGATTACTAAACTGTAACCTAAATCCTTTCTGCTGCTGGTGTGTGCACTTGAAGATAAGTAGCAGGGTGAGTAGGCTAATAATGGCTTGGAATCTCCTATGGATAGTTCAGCACATCTCTAATTTCATTGCAACTATTTTTCTCCTTAAATGTAGATGAAAGACGAACACATCTATTTCTTGCCTGCTATTTTATCCCCCCCTTTAAGGTATTAAAAGAATTCTGTTACATAAACTCTTCTATACAGACAAGTGAAAAGGGGCAGCCACAGTAGAATATTAATTTGTGTCATATTTGCAATGGGTTTGATTGATTTTAGTGGGAATGATGCTGACCCACAATATTTAAAGGCAGGGTATTGTAGGACTTAACATTAAGTTGGCCTTACAGCTCATCTTGCTGTAGATGTGGGACTAAAACATTATTAGCACTTATTATTTGGTTGATATCATTTTAATGTCATTTCTACCACTCAGGTCTTACATGAGTCAGTCTTTAAGTGGAGAAAACTCAACCCCAGCCTTTTGTGACAGTGGAAAAACACCCACTTTGTCCTTCCCACAGATTCACACCCAGCCAAAGCCCACCAGAAAGCAAAGAGCAGAGTGAGCATAGAAGGTGTTGTTTGACCCTCTTCCTTTTGGTTTCCTCCAGCAAAATGAACAGAATCTGGAAAAGAACAGAAAAAGGCAATTAAATAGAACTTTTTTGAGTAGGTCTGAGGTGGAGGAGAGGCCAGTGAAATGGTGAAACAAGCAGTTCACACACTGTGCAGTTTCCTGGCTACAGCTTTATTGTTTGCAACCATGTCTTTGGCACAGCTTTTGCCAGGGTTTGTGAATATTCATGTCCTGCATCTTCCAGGAAAAAAAAAAACAAACATTTTTTGGTGAAAAAAAGATTGAGGATCCAGATAAAAATACTGAAGTGCATTTTTAAAGCATAATAAAAGCTTTATAAGGAGCAGGTGAAATAAGAAAAAGGCTTTCTGGGGGTCCTGGTTTGCTTTAACAAGATAGGAACTGAAAGAATTCCTGGTGAGGATTTGTTTCTGTCAACACAGAAGTTAATGAAAATTAAATCTTGCTGTACGTGATGCTGGGAACCAAATCCCCAGCTTAGTTACAGGAGTGTAAACACAAACTAGGTCCACTGTGCTGGATGATCCTGCTGTGGATTCCCATCTTGCCCTCTCTCTGTGTCCCACCCAAGGTGGATCCAGCCACCAGGGAGGAATTTGCCCCAGTTGAGGGTAACCCACCCCAGCAGCACAAAGAACTCCCAGGCTCAGAGTTTGCCTCTCCTCTGCTCTTGCTCATTAATGCTTTGCTCACAGGTAATCATTTCACAGTTGGGACTTTTCTTCTTAGATTTGAGGTATTTGGCTTCCCATAATTTTAATATGGGAGCTCCAAAGGTGTTGCTGCCTTGGCTCAGTTGACATTTACCTGTGAGAAACTGAACTGCAGCCACTGGGGATTTCTGTAGGAGGTGTTGGCATTAATTATCTGACTCTCCTGCCTTGGTGCTCCAGCAGATGTTTGGAGATGCCAACATAGTCTAAATTTTTCCCTTTGAAATCACATTTGGCAGGTCACTTATGGTTCATTGACTGGGGGAAGTTTATTGTGTGATTTTTGCTTCCTCAGCTCTTGGTATTCAGCAAAATGGCTTTATTTGCCCCATGACAGGGGAGACAAATGTTATCTGACCCTAGGTTCTTTTTTTTTTTTTCCCCACAAGTCAAACTTCTAAAGAAATTATAATAACCTTTGCTAATTAGCCGTTAACAACCTCTGTACACTTTCATTTGTGATTAGGTGGGATGAAGAAATAGGATAATTTGCTGAGACAGAGCTGTCAAAAAAAAATGTTCAATCTCCTTTTCATTTCTCACTCCTGGGCTATCAGATGAGGGAATTTACTTCTATTTCATAGAAAAATTGATCCCGAGGAGTGCTAGGATTAATAAGTTTTAAATATGCATTCCATATTTAAAAAGCAATGTAACAAGTTTGTTACTACAAGTATCGTTTCTAAGGTTATAATCTGCTACCTGAATAAGGAACAGAATTATAACTGGGAAGCAAGAGTGATTGTAAAAAGGAATATTAATAAATACATTCAGATCCAGCTAAAGGCTTGTGTCAATAATTCCTTTCACATAATAACACTCAGTGTTGATACACTGTTGTGCTGCTCATACAGATGAATATTAACACATAATTTTGTACAAATTTATGGCTCCTGAGGTAATTGCTGGCAACAAACAGAGCTGGCTCGTTTGGCCTGTGGAAAACTTCCTTTCTGGAAGATGAGCTGTGGTGTCTCTCAGTGGGTGTGACGGTGTCGCGTGGGACACTCAGGAAAGGCCTGACACCTTCCCCACTTCCTTCTGTTTTGATCATGGAATCAGAAAATGGTTTGGGTTGGAAGGGGTCTTAAAGATCATCCAGCTATGGGCAGAGACACCTTCCACTAGCCCAGGTTGCTCCAATCTGGCCTTGGACTCTTCCAGGGATGGGGCAGCCACAGCTTCTCTGGGCAATCTGTGCCAGGGCTTCCCCACGCTCACATTCTTCCCAACATCCCATCCATTGACAGTGCCCTCTGTCAATCTGGAGCCATTCCTCCTGTCCTGTCACTCCACTCCCCTGTGAACAGTCCCTCTTCATCTTTCTTGCAGACTCTCTGAAGGTTTCCCACTTCCCAGTTTTGCCTCTTGCCAACACGTAACACGGAATTCATTGCAGAGGAAACATCTGCAGTGGGGAGAAGCTGTGATTCTGTGATTTCAGCAAAACCACAGTGTCTCCTTCCTGCCAAAACCAGGCAGGTTTATACCCTCAGCACTGACAGTCTTGGTAGCTCAGCCACCATGCTGGTCTCAAACCTTCCTGCAGAACAATCCCACCACCCTTTGGAAGTCATTCTCCCTGCCAAGTCATGTTTGCGAGCAGACATCGGGGGTTTTGCTGCAAGGAGCAGCTCAGGCCTGACCACGGTGGTTCTTCAGCTCAGTATGGGAAGAGCAGAGCTTGCCCAGCTCTGGAAATGCCAAAGGAATTTACACAGAGTTTGGAAGAGGCAAGGAAAACTGGGATGTGATGACACCATCCCTTCCTTCCTGATCTGAGAACCACGGCTGAGTGAGCGTGGACGGGGAATACAGGCACTGCTTCTGGAAAGAGCCAGCCTTGGGTTCAGCTCCTGGCACCAGCAGAAAAAATGGAAAGGAGCACCTGCAAACATTCCCAGATCTGTGTTTTCAGCAGGTCATTTAATTTCCCCACAATAGGAGACAGCAAATCAGTGAAGTGAACAGAGAAAACACAAACCTGAAAATGATGTAGCATCCACCTGCAATCCAGCAGAAGCTTGTTCAGAGCTGCTTGTCCAGGCTGTGTCAACACACAGGCTGCTGTTTTTCTGGAAATAAAATGAGAATTGAAAAAAACCCAGTAAAATTGTGAGAGCTCCATGGTCTTTTCGTCCCTTTCCAAGACCAAATTCCATTGTTTGCTTGCTCCACTTTGAGAAACAAGAGATCAGAGCAGAAGTTGCTGATTTAAAAACCTTGGCTCTGTAGTGGCTGTGAAAAGGGAGTGAAAACATCTCTTCAGCTGCAGCAGATAAAGATTTCTCTTTCACCTTCAAATACTAATTAAATGGTGTCCTAATCATAGAATTGTTAAGGTTGAAAAGGACCTTTAAGATGGAGAAAAACTTTTAACAAGGGCCTGGAGTGGCAGGAGGAGGGGGAATGGTTTCAAACTGAAAGAGGAGGTTTAGATGGGATACTGGGAAGAGTTTGCTGTTTCTTTTTCATACCCAGCGTTTCTTTCCAACATCCATCAAGCTGGAAGTTTTCTGTGAGCACTTTTAAATGTGCCACGAGAGAGTTCATTTGGCTACAGGCGGTGTTTTCGTGACGGGTTTTGGTTTTTCTTCTGAGCTGATAAAAATGGAATTAGCAGGTATTAGCAACTAAATTAGTCAGCAGGCATTAATAACAAAAGAACCTGTTCAGGTCCACTGAAGCAGGTATAATTCTAGTTACAGGTAAAGTATTTTTTCAATAAGTTGTTTGTTTGCATCACTTTTCAGGTATTATTTCTTAAGAAATTTAATTCTTCTTAACCACAGCCCAGTGAGCTCGAGAGCCTTTCTGATACTGCCTGAGACTATTGTTCCTGGAGAGGAAACTTTCACCATAATTTCATTTAACTCTCAGACAATGTCTCTGTGTTCCCTGGAGAGCTTCTAATTCAACCTCCAGAACAGCATAATTTCAAATGTCTCTGGAGAAAAAGGAGTTACAGAACACCAGCTGTGGGAAATACACATTCAGGCTCATCACACATGTGTAATTAGTGCTCTGCTGAATTTCTTACAGATTTTGATAAAACAACGACTTTATACATCACAACACAGCAGCAGTGGGTTCTTCTGTAGGAACATGGACTGCTTTTCCCCAAAGCTGTGTTTTGATCTCATATTTAGGGATTTAAATGTTCTCACCAGGTAAAGGAGCGTTCCAATAATGCTCAGAATGCAAAAATACCTGGAATTCTACTCAAATTTAAGGACATAGATAATTAATTCTCCATTTGCTACATTTCCACCTTCAAACCTTCTGTATAATATAAAGTTTTTCCAAGTGAGACCATCGTAAAATCAAATGAACTGGAGGACAGCTCTAAACTGGGAATGACACATCCAGCTTTTTCCTTCAAGCTTTTAAGCATCTGTACCAACAACTAAAAGAGTTCTGAAATGGTCTGACCTTTAGATTCCATTGGAAAAAAATAACTTCTTTTCCTTTGGGAAGCTGCCTCCGTGGACTGAATCACTTCCAAGCCTCCAGGCAACTCTCAGTATCAAATACACTGTTGTTACAACTATTTCTAAGATAATTTTATGAGTGAACTACAAGAGAAATTAAGCCTGGAGTCTAAAAAGGATGGTGAAAATCGAATATATATCACGTCATACAAGTTGTTTGATGCAGACCTTCAGCTTCGAGTGATTTCTGTAATGGAAACTCAAAAGCTCAATGGGAAGGTCCAAGCCCTGAAAAAAAGTGGGTTAGGAACTCCCCCCAGAGAGATTAGGAGGGTTTCCTCTGGAATCTGCATTTCAGCCACGTCAGTCATTGGAATATTTGCCCAAGCAAGCTGAGAATGGTGATTAAAATACACAGAATGTTCATCAGTGTTTACCAGCCATACATTTATCATTAGATCAACAAAACTTAAATGTCAGACTTTAATATTTGTGTTCTTTCAGTGCAGTAACTTTGATTCGACCTCATAAAATTATATGACAATTCAGCCAATTACTACGATGGCAAATTAATATATTTATTGTCGTTACATGTAGGAACGAAAACTGGAACTTCCTTCAGTTTAATTACATTTCTGTAACTGGACACTGCACTGAGTGTAAAATGATCAGCCTATAAATTCTCTGTGCGAAACATTTTAGTTCATTTGAGCCTGGATAAGTGTTGGAGATAAAAATCTGCTATTTTACAGTCTGGTTTTGAGCTCTGTAGTTTGGAGGATGGCACTTGGTGGAAGTCAATAACCTGAGTTACCTGGCTGAGATCTGGAACACTGGTCAGGGTGATCACTTGAACCTGGAGGACAGCGGGAATAATCCCTGAATTAGAGAAAGCCATAAAAAAAGTGTGCCTTTATCAAAAAAAAAAAAAAAAAAAAAAAAAGGGGGGGGAAATAGAATACTGAGGTCATGAATAAATAAATAACTTTACTAATTCACATACACAGGACTATTTGAATTTTTCTAATATGCAGTGGCAGTATTTTAATGCTTATATTGGGCTCGGTCATGTCAGATGAGACTTGGCCAAGTTTTTCCCTACCAGAGCTGAGTTTCCACTCCTTTTAGACCAGTTGTGCACATTCTTGCTTACTCACATTTATCTATTTTTATCTACCCAATTTGCTTTTTCTCTTGTTTCCCTAGATGAAATTATCATTAAAATTAAAATATTATCAGAAACTGTCCTTATTACCCAGCCTTTTGGTGCAGGTTCTTCTCTGTGGCAACTGCCAGCCTCTACACAGATACTGTTTTGAGGAAGAGATTTTGTTCCAGGTGTTTAACCACCGATTTTTAATAAATGCAGGAGCTGCTTAATAGAGCAAAACCTGCAACATCCAATGACAATCTTGGTTGATCTCCCAGCCAGACCTCCTGAAACCTCGTTAGCTTCTCTCCCAGGAAATCTGGGAGCTGGCACCTGCTGCAGGAGCAGCTGCTCTGCCCCGTCCTACAGATGGTTTGGGGAGAGCAAATCAAATCCCCTCAGACCTTTCATGAAAACGGTGCAAAAAACCCTGAACTGCTTGAAAGGGTCTGCAGGACTGGACTTGGCTTTGTAGGGACACAGGGGCTCAAATCCAGGTGGATCCAGGAGCACCCCGACCACAGGAGCCAAGGCCACCCTGCCTGAGCTGATCTTCCATCCTGCCTTGGTGTAAAAATACCAGAAGGATAAATGGTTTATATTTGTACATCTATAGATAAAACAGCTCTAAAAATACTTTAGAGAGGGAGATAATATCTATGTAAATTATCTGTAAAAATAGTTTATGTAACCGGAGAATATCAATGTAAATTATCTATGAAAACAGTTTATATAAGGAGGTAATATCTATGTAAACTATATAAAAAAGTTTATATAAAGAGAGAATATCTATGTAAACTATATATAAAAATAGTTTATATCAAGAGAATATCAATGTAAGTCATATATAAAAATAGCTGATGTGAAGAGAAAATACATAAATTACCTAGAAAAATAGCTGATATAAAGAGAAAATATCTATGTAAAATATATATTAAAATTGTTCATATAAAGAGCAAATTTCTATCTAAATTCTCTTTATATAAACTATAATTAAAATATAGTGAGAATAATTATTCAAACTATATCTAAAATAGTTTTCATAAAGAGAGAACATCTATGTAAATTATATATAAAAGTAGTTTATATAAAAAGAGAATATCTACGTAAACTATATATAAAAGTTTATATAAAGAGCAAATTTCTATTTAAACTATCTATAAAAATAGTGTAGATAAAGAGAGAACATCTATGTAAATTTGATATAAATATATAATTTGGGAATATAAGGATGTATATAAATATATGATAAACTATATATAGCTTACATAGAGAAAACTATTCTGACTATTGAATACACACCAAATTCAAGTATCTGAAAACAGGAGACTTAAGCAGGAATGCTGATTTATGAAAGAATTTAACAGCAAAGTGCTTTAGTGGCACAGCAGCAGGTCAGGTGGATATATGGGATTCTGAAAGGCTGCTGGAAGTTAAATGGGGTTAAAAGCTTGGCAGGTTGGAGTTCTGGAGCACAGGTTGGTTAAATCACATCAGCAAGGTCTGAAAGTGTTCTGTCCACTCGAACTTCAAAAAAGAGCCCGATTCCCACAGTTCCTGTGATGTATCTACATCTCAAAAATACATAATTTACGGATTCATCCATTTAGAGATCCATTCTTGCCCACATTTTGTACACAGAAATGACTGTACCCCGTGCAATTCTGCTCAGTTTTCCAGCAGATTTCTCGTTTGAGAAGAGCTGAGGAAAATCAGTGGTTGCTGCTGGTGGCGCACAGCGAGCAGATGTTTGCCATGCACTCCTGCACATCCTGCCATGGAAACTTGGAGTTGTCAGCGGTGATTGATCATCTCTGTGCTGCTCTCCAAATGTGCCTTTGCTGCTTGTGCTGCTGCTTTTGGAAGAGTGGCCTTCAAACCTGGAAACCTTTGGCAGGTGAGATAATTCCCTGCACGATGAAGTGACTTCTTCTCCAACCAGGTCGTAAGGACCTGGAATAAAAGGACCAAGGAATTAGAGCTGCCCTTCTTTTCTCTTTCCATCTGTCCCATCCTGTCTCCAACAGGCATTTGGTTCCATCCCATAAAGACCAGTTCCTCTTGCAAAAGTTCAGACCCAACAGGGCAAACTAAGCCCCATTTATCTTATGCCCCTTGGCCATCTCCTTGTCACTCCTACTTTTTAAATCCTAGAAAAATTACACAGGGAGACACAACAAGTTTAGGAGAAAAAAAAAAAAGGTAGAAACATAACTGAAATGCGAATGCAAAATAGACACAGTTATATCACAATATAAACATGGAATCACAGAATGGTTTGGGACCTTAAAGATCAAAATCTGCTGAGGGAGAAGTCATTGCCTGTGGACAAGGGAAGGCCACGTCCTCCTCTGGTGCTGCTCAGGAGAAAAATCTGGGCAAGAGATGAAATACAGCCTTTTCTTGATTTCTGTCAGCACCAGATTACTCCTTTTTGTTGTTTTTATTTTATTTGCTACCCCCCCCCCCTTTAATTCTGTACAATTTTCTTCTCTCAGCTATTAAATTTCCAAGTTAAAATGCAGAACAGCAGATTTCCATCAGCAGCTATTTAAGCACCTCCCAGATGCCAGGATCCCACTGATACCACCAGTATTTAATTTACATTCAGCACCCTTAAGCCTCCCCAGTACCTTTGTCCTTGCCTGGGCAACTCACCACTCATTAAATCAAGGTCTCCATAACTAAATAGACACGAGCTCAGTGTGGATATGAGCTAAATTACTTGAGGAGATATAAGAAATCCAAGAAAAAGCAGATAATTGGACCTAAATCCCACAAGGATGTATTACAGCCCTCAACATTCAGCAACTTCCTGCTCTTTTTGAAATAAAAAAAAAAATTAAATTGGACTTACAAAGCTATTCCACTCTTGTATAGATTTTTGTGGTAGGAGAATTTACAGCTGTATTTAACTGAGCTTTTATGAGATCATTAAGCTGCCTGACAATTATTAGGTTGTAGGTGGTGGTTGATTTTTTAAAGTGCTTTGCATAATCACAATAAACATAAAAGAACATCCTCACCAAAGCACTGCCCTGTGTTATAAAGAGCATCTTGCTGCCCTCTGGGTGCTGGAGAGAGATTGCAAGGCACAGGCAGTATATTGTCAGCATATTTTCATAGAAAACCAGGTACATGTTCGTCCATATTTCCTGTATTTCATCCAGTTGTTTCTTGCAGGGTTAAATAGGGGCCTATTTCAAACTAAGAAATAATAAGCAATAAAAAATTCCTCTTCATCAGGAATTAGAAATCTAAGAGCTGGATGAAGCAGTGGAAGGTGTTTGTACCAAACTTCCTGTTATTCCAATGATCTGGCAATTGCAGGGATGCACTGGAGGGTTTAACACTAAACAATCTCATTACTGAAGGTCCCATAATATTTTGCCCACTTCCCTTGTTCTCCTCTTGGAAAGGAGAGGAGAATTTGGGCAATTTTGCCAAGCAAATGCTCTTCCCACTGCGGAGAAATCTTTTCCCTACAGAAAGAAATGGACCACGCTTCTTTGTACAGTGAAACTTCTGGGAAAATTCCATATGGATGTGGGTGCTCCAGCCTCTCCACCTCAGCTGGGGAAGGGGCTGGAGCAGCAGGAGGGGCTGAGGGAGCTGGGGGGGCTCAGCCTGGAGAAAAGGAGGCTCAGGGGGGGACTTGTGGCTCTGGAACTTCCTGACAGTTGGAATGGACTTCCCAGGGTAGTGGTGGAGTCACCATCCCTGGAAGTGACCAAAAAAGGTGTGGATGTGGCACTTGAGGACATGGTTGAGTGGTGGTTGATGGTTGGATTTGGTGATCTTACAGATCTTTACCAACCTTAACCACTCTGTGATTCTCTATTTTCAAACTCGTTATTGTGCTGAAATTATCCAGAATCAGATGAAATGCCTGAAGATTAGGAAAACATCATAAAAATGGACACTAGTAGAAGAAAAAGAATTCTTTGGCTCAGACTGAAGGAGCCATTGGCTAACAGAAGATTCCAGTGAGGGGAATCTGAGGAATGGCTTCATCATTAAACATCCATGGAATAAACTTCCAGCCTCCAGTAATTTCTGGGTCAGAGAATTCCTGAACAAGAAGCTGTACCTAATATTAGCAGGCAGGTGGTATTGATTACAAGAGGGGAAAAAAAAAAAAAGAGCCTTTTGATATCTTTGATGAGGTTTTTAATCCCTATGGGTTTTTCCCCTCCAGTCAAAGTACATTATTTTCGAATGTATGTGCAGAAAAAAAAAAATCAGGGTAGAAATGAAACAAAATAATTTTTATATTATTATAGTTATTGTGCCACTATTTTTAGTTTCACATCTGTCACAGTCATTCACCAGCAAGGAGAAAATGGTCTAAATGTGGCACAACCTAGATAGTGGGGAAAAGTGCCCATTTTCTGAGTTACTGGTGTCCCTAAAATAACCTCTTTCAACTATGAAATGGAATCTATTTTCCATATTGAGAAGATAATAAAAAAGTGGCTGCACAAAATTTTCAGACCTTTCCCAAAAGTTCATTTTTGTACTAAAATTAAGTATGAGATGCTACATAAGAGAAGCATTTTTTAATTATTAATTTAAAATTACCTAGAGGTGCAAAAGGAGATTTAGAACATCAGGACTTCTTCTGACTTTTAAAAAAGCTATAATAGTATTTCCTGTGACAGAAGAGGTGGCAAATTTGTGGGTTTGATTATTTAGACCCTGGTTTATGTCCCAAATTATTCTGAAGCTTAACAGTAATTATATTTGGGAATTACAACATAGTCCCCCCCTCCCACCCTGTCTGATTTGTGATATTAAAAGGAACAGTTCCGTGCAAGCAGAAACTTCTGCAGCTCATTTTTAATAATGAATGAATTGCCCTGGAGGGCAAAATGCTTCTCACACGAATTTGGGAACCCTCAGTTGTCTCCATGGTTTCCCCAGGAAGCCACTCAGAGCCTGATCTGTCTGGGCACACTCAGAGGAGGAGCTTGTGGTGCCAAGGCTTTGTTCTGGCACAGGCAAAGGAATCCTCACATAAGTCACCCATGAACCCATGAATCAACCCTTGCTTTTCCAGACCCCTCACCTGGACCATCCCAACCCACAAAGAGCAGAACAGCTCCATCTGACCTCAGAAAAGCCAAATCTTTTCTTCCAAGGTTGTCAGAATATTCCCATCCCACCGTCTGTGCCAGCTGGGGCTCCATAACTCCAGTGTGAGCTCCATGGTCCAGCTCTCTGCTTCAGGTCTGCTCAGATATTTTGGGAGGCAGCATCTCCTCTGTCTCTGAAAGAGATTCATTTAAGAGTGGGAATGTGAGACAACAGATTCACACTGAGAGATTTCCACATGACATCTCCCCCAGATGCCAGAAACCCGTTCTGGGTTGGACCATAACATTTTAATAAATCCTAAAACCCCCCTGGGTCTTCTGATCAGCCTTACAGTGAGACAGAAGAAACATTTAACACCTGGGCATGAATGCTGGATCTCAGAGTTAATTTTGTAGCAACAAACCCCCATGTTTTCCTGGTTATTACAATGTTCTCAGCCCTATAGATAAGCACATTTAAGAATTTCCTTGGAGGCAAGGAATGTATAAGAGATTTTACTCATATTTCTTTCATAATAACTTTTCTTAGTTACTTCAAGTATTTTTTTCATGGGGCATTCACAACTAGCAAATTCCCTATAATATAATTCTCATTAAGATAGAGTTTACTTTATTTATTATTTAACCAGTTGGACAGCCAGTCCAATACTGCTAAAAACCTATCTCCTAAATAAAAGATCCAGTGATAAATTGCTAGTTTGCAATCAATTTAGAGTTGAAAAAAATGTTGAAAAAAATTATATCCTTATTTAGAAGAAAAGAATAAATAGAATGTGGATTACAAGGAGACCTTGAGGATCAGATTTCATTTCATATTTTGTGACAGATTTACCAAGAATTAAACATCATCTTTAAACTTTACAGTAACTCAAAATAGTCCAAAGATAATGGCAATATAAATTCAGAAAGATACCCAACTGAACCTCGACAAAGAGGAACAGGAAAGGCCGTGCCATTTGATTTTCTAATCTTGTTCTCTGCCTTTCTGACAGTCAATACAACTCCTCCTTTTACTGATAAAGGTGCTCTTTTCCTCAAGATTCTGTTTCCTTCAGCTCTCTCTCTCCCCTGACCCAATTCTTTTATCTCAAGGAGCAGCTTTCCATCACTGTTGACTTCCCTGCTCACATATATATATATATATTTTATTTTGTGCTTCCTTACTAAATTATCTCTTCTGCTGAGTCCAGTCCTTGAGCAAGACTTGACTAAATGACTGAAACCCACAATATTCCAACACAGGCAAGGAAAAGAGTCATAAAAATCAGGGAGAACAAGCAAACCCTTCCTCTTGACATATTGGACCCGTCGTGTCTCTGCAAGCAAACAATTCACATTTCAAGACTTGAGCTGTTATCTCTAACCAAGGCTGGAGTTTGTTCCCTTGTCTATCAATCATGATTTCCACAGACACACTTGGACCTCGCAATTTGTGCTCTTTGGAGTCAAGGGCTCGTAGCAATCACTGAACAGAAACCTGCCTTCAAACAAGACTATTTCTGGAGAACACAAGGAAGTCAGGGCAAAGGGATCATAAAAACATACACACATACCTTGTTTAAAGGATATTTATCCATGGAAACCACTGAAATTTAATTTCCTGTACTCTCCAAACAGCAGCTTCCAAACTTGGTCCATCATTGGAGTTGCCAGCCCTGAGAGGTCACTTGGTAGTGCTACTTTCTATAAAATAAGGACATTTCTTTTAACATTGGCACTGCAGATCTGATCAAACAATGTCAAAAGTGAGAGAGAAAAGTCTTTGATTTTGTCACGGGCCGACAAATTTTGCTGTGCCAAAGTGCTTTTCAGAGTCCCCATTTATCAGTGTTCCCACCCAGATCCCTCTTGGTTGTAATTACATTATTAATTGCAATAAAAGGGGATGTGAACTACAGCAGACTGATCCCATAGAAATCCTTCCAACTAGGCTTTAAAGAAATTTCCCTTTTTTTTTTTTTTTTTTTTTTTTTTTGTAATTATGAAGGGATTTACCAGGAGCTGAGAAACTCTTTACCTGTTTTATTTCAAATCTGATCGGGATAAAACTTAATCCTTCAAAAATTATGCTGCAAACTGATGTGGTCTTGAATGTGGTTTATAAAGGAGCAAAACCAGAACTATAATGAAATTTCCAGTGTAACAAGTATGGAATTATATCTGATGCTTCACCAGGCTTGAGCAAAGGCAAGCATATGTTTCTCCACAACTGGAATGAGCTGCTTTCGAATCAACAGCCTTACAAGCAACATTTTGTAGAACATCATTGATTTGTACAAAATCCCTCTTCTTCATCGTGCTGGTTCAGTTTTTGCTGCTTTGGAAGCTGTCTCTGGAGATGCTTTGAGGAAGAGCTGTGGGGAGGAGGAAAATGCTTTTCCCTTTCCTTAAGAGTTTGCATTAATTCCCTTGGCTCATCCACTTGCCCCTCTTCCAGGAAATCAGTCCTTTGCTGTTGATCCCAACATGCTGCTGGTCAATGCCAGCTACTCCAAGTTCCATTAAAGGGATCCCACTGATTAACTTGGGAGACTTTGCAAGGCAGAAAAAGGGCCTTTTTTTCCCCTATAAAATTCATCACTTAAACAGAAATACTATATTACACAGCCTGAAATCCACATTTGCACAAAATTCCAAATATGAGGCTTTCCACGGGACTTTCTAAAAGGATAAAAAGACACACAAAGTGTTCCTCTGTCCAAAGCATCACAATGATTTGAATCTTACCCCTCCCACCTCAATATAAAAAGGCTTCTCAAGTGAATGATGAGAAGATGGCTGATCATTGTCTCGACTGGAGATTCCTGGATTCCATTTGTCACTCGCTGAACACTGGCAAAAAACCACTTTTGAGCCCCAGTGAACAACCTGCACAGGTATTTGAGTAACAGCTACTGGTAAACACAATCAAGTAGTTGTTTGTCTCTGAGCTGTACTTTGGTGCACAGCTCCCATCTGCCTGCAGCGTCATTGGGCACATCCAGGTGTGTTTTCCCCTTCTCCTGGCTGCCCCCATCTCCACATATATTACACACACTTATGGTTAGTGCCTGTCAAACCCAACAACCCAAATTTTCTCCCTTTTTTCCCACCACTTATCCAAGGTTATGTCTGTGATGCCCGTTTTGCTCATGGCACAGTGACCACCAGTGGGGTGGTTTGCAGACAAACCTGCATCCCACAGAGGTGATGCTCTGGCAGAGGGTTCCTCTCAGACACTCCCTGAAGAACTAACACCCAGATCTCCAGTTGGATACTCCTCTTCCTCACTTCAAACACCTCCCTTAGTTCCATTTTCCCTCCTCGTTATCCCTGTTGCACAAGGAAGTGTCACCAACCTGCTGCTCACAATATGAGGGTGATGGAATCACAGAATATCCTGAGCTGGCAGGGACCCACAAGGATCACAGACTCAGCTAGGCTGGAAAAGACCTCTGAGATCATCCAGTCCCACTCCTGGCCCTGTGATCCCACAGTGTCCCTGAGAGTGCTGCCCAAACATTCCCTGAACTCTGGGCAGTGCCTCCCATTCCCAGTGCAGAGCTCCCCATCTGCCACCAGCTGAAAGGATCAGGTAACAACAAAGTTAACCACAGTGAGATTTATCAGAAACACTTTGTGCATCCCCAGGTAAGAAATGCAGAAAGCATTACTCCTACTCGAGACACCAGAAACTCTTAAATCACAGCCTGTGCTTGGTGGAGCTACCAACATCACCTATTTTATGCCACTTCAAAGCTCCTGGGATGCAAAAAAAAAAAAAAAAAACTCACAAGTTTTTGTAAGGAACTTCTCAAGCAGCAGTTTTGGGGTTTGAGGTTGGGGGGTCGTGCAAATTATCCTCTTTTTCCAGATTGTTCTATTTCCAGCTTAGCAAAAAGATTAGTGGGTTCATTGTCACAAGTGCTCCACTCTAAGCAGAAACTTTCCAAATCCTTGACATAGTATTAATCACTTATCCAGGCTTTTCTGCTATCAGAGCAGATGTCTAAAGCACGAAATCCATGCAGGGAGCCCTCAGAAGTTTGTATTGTTTCTACTGCCTGAGGGGCAGATATTTAAATTTTCTTAATATTGAGCCAACTCAGTTCTTATCACAGTTACACAAAACCAGCACATAATTCAATAGACATTGTCTGATCTAATTAATTCCATAAAAAGGCAAATTATAATTTTTTTTTTTTTTTTTAAATCTAGACTTAACTGATAGCCAAATGGCTACAAACCACATCAGGCTGAACGAATCAGATACCATCTGGGATACAAGGCACGCTGAGTAACACAATCCGGATGCAAAGCATATTGAACAGAACAAAACACAACAGATTTATAGGCTATAATCCACACACAAAAAAAGTCTGCTAAAATAGATCAGCTCTGTCACACAACACCCCTTTCATCTACTGTCCAGGAGCACTGCAGCTCTTTGACTCATTTAGCAGATCAGTAACGTGCTTTTCCTGATTTCATGCCGTGATGATTAAGGATGAAAAAGTCCCACAGACAGTTGGCAACTGCAAGAAATAAAACAAGCTTTGCTCCATTTTTTTTGCTTTACCTGTTTGCTGCAGGATTTTAAAACCCACAGGACTGACTTAGTCAGGTACAATAATTGTGGTTTTGGTTTTTTTGGGGGGCAGGGCAGGGAAGTCTTCAGTGGTAATTTTGGGGGGTTTAGATTTTGTAAGTGTTCTGAAACAGGAGAGTAAATTCAGCTTTAATAGGCTGTTATGAGCCCACTGTCAGAAGGTGTTGCATACACACTAAAATTAGTTTCTACTGAGGCTTTTTTTTTTATGTTGAGAATGGTCCAAAGCTGTAAGTGGAGCAACAGTGAGAGGAACTGCATTAATCAAACAGCATTTGGCACAATTATTAAGCCACTTAAGGTGTTTTTTAGCTATGCTGTTCCAGCCACTGCACCATAGGCTGTCATCAGATGGAGTAAACATCTGCTGGTTGGAGGATTATGGACCGTATTTGCTAAATTTATAACTCTCAGACACCAGTGTGAGTCACCAAGACTTGCCTTTGAGCTTAAATCAAAGCTCCAACTGGCCCCAAAAATAAAAAAAGCCTCCCTAATGACTGCTGGTGGTGTCACTGTACAGCTGAGCATGACAAACAGCTCCTGCCAAACCCCCCACCAGCCAGATGCTGACCAGGGGGGCAACATCAGACATGGTACCACGTTGGATTTGCTTGTTTTGTGTCCAACAGCAGAAAAATAAAGTTTCTTCCAAGGATTTGGAGCTGAACCTGCTGATTAGGTGTCCTCAGGCATGGAGGATGGAGCCAGGTGAGGGTCAGTCTTTTCTTCCCAAGGAACAAGGGATGGGATGGGAGGAAATGGCCTCAAGTGGCCCCAAGGATTGGATATTTGGAAAAAATGTATTCAAGCCAAAGGATTATCCAGCCCTGGAACAGGGTGGAGTTCCCATCCTTGGAGGGGTTTAAAGGCTGTGTGGATGTGCACTTTTAGTGATAGCCTTGGGGCTCAACCTTGGAATTCTTTTCCAACCTAAATGATTCTGTCCATGATGCCATTGCAGCACCTCAAATTGACCCCACAGCTCACACTGACAGGACCTTCCCTGGTCCACAGAACTTGCATCACACCAATCCCAACACCACCACGGGATAAAATATCCATCACAGCCTCCACCCTTTGTGTCCCAACTTTTCCAGTGGAAAACAAACTGCAATATTTACAATAGTTTCCAAATCTGGATCATTGGAAACCTTCTGTCTCGCTGTTTAATCTCAACATTTCAGAGAACAGGAAAGTCAGAAGCCTCCAAGGTCTCATGCCTGTGTAGTTTCATTTATTTAAAAATTAATCACAGACTGAAGGAAAGAACAGTAGTTCATTCCCACAAGAACCAACTTAAATTCTGCTGCCTTCAAATTGCTTTGTTGCAATCTTTCTTTTTAATAAAATATTCACAGTGGTTTAAGTGTGACTGATGGTAGCAAGAGAGATTTTTTATTATTATTATTGTTATTATTTCATTGTTATTAAATTAAAGGGCATTGGGAAACAGAAAAGGTCTTTCTTATACAGTCATACCACAGTCTTAACTTTTAGGTGTTTGCTTAGAAAACACACTCAAGGGAAACTAAAACAAAAAAGTATAAACTCTGTGACTATTTTAATTTATTTAATAAATATATTCCCTAAACCATTAATAACAAACCCTGTAAACAGTACAGTTGTGTAACATAAGATTTACTCACTTCCTTCTGGTCCCACTTCTGCTCTCTGTTTACAGCTGGTGAATTCACTGCAAGAAGAAACATCTTTCAGCTGGTTTTTGTTTCTGTGCACAGGGACACCGGTTTTGATGGAAATCCTTCCGAGAGCTCTTCCCTGGAAATCAAAAGCCACGTGTAAAGATGCTGTTCCCGTGTTTGGGAACATTTACATCATCTATTCAGGTCTGTCTGACCCAGGGGGGGAGCTGAGGTGTAAAATAAAACTTCTTGCCAAACATGTGCACAAAAACATCTCCTGTGATATGCTTTGGGGAGGAGAGGATGGTTTTTAACATTTTTTCTTCTAATTTTCCATTTTTTTAAGACATCCTAGGGAAGAAAAAACAGAAATTCCATCATCTTCACGGAGGAGAAATAAAATCTCAGGATTTCAAATGTCCTTTCCCACTTCCTGAAGTCACAGGAATTCACTGAAATTCCCTGAAATAGCACACACAAAGCAGGAGATAATTTATATCTGACTTAGGTTATAAAAATGGTGTAATTAAGTATTAGAATTAATCGATCTATCCTAATTGCCCTTAAAACCAGAAGAGCTGAAACCAGAACTTACCGAAACTTTTCTTCTGAAGATGCCAAGTGTGTTCCATTTCATGGCCTTACTGGCCCTGTCTAATCAAACTGTGGGATCAGGAGTGGTGTAAATAATATTCCCAAATAGCCTAAAATTCTCTGTCCTACCCAAACAAAGGTGGGCACCTTTGCAACTTGAGCAACAGGTGAAAGAAAAGTCGATTATTTGTTTCTAGAAAAGCCACAAACAGATGAACTGAAGTTTGGAAGGCCAAAAGCCCCAAAAGTTTGCAAGGTCAAGAGCCCCAAAATCAGCACTAGAAGGGACTTCCCCACTCAACAGCCAGTTCAAATATAAAACACGTACATGACAAGCATTCAATCTGGAGTGAAATTAATTTCCAGAGACAATTACTAAAGGCTGATTTGAAGAACACTTTAATGTGAGAGCAACATGCTGTTTGAAGGAATTATTTATGCCAGCCAGGGTGTAAGACTGACATATTATTATTAAGCAAAAAGTTGCAGTCAAAATAAATGTCTTAAATTCTCTTGAAGTGCAAGAACAGCGTGTGCAGATCAGATGGTGCCATGAAGCCCATTTATAAATCAAAAGCAAAGAATGAATTGGGAATTATATCTTGTTCTGATGGATTGTGATCGAGCCCTGAACGTGCAAACAGAACCTGTTTCAAGCCAGAAACCTGGAATGAATTTGGATAGTTGGAACCTTGAGAATGAAATGCTCTTCTTTGTCTTTTTCCCATTGTGAGGAAATGAATTAGGCATTGGTAGGAGCAGTCTTGAGAGCTAAATAAATTCATGTTGCATCTGCTTCAACAGGAAAATGAGTGTTGCTACTTTTTTTAATGTCGATTTTTTTAAACAAAATGTTCAATTATATACTCAAAATGTTCAATTAGATACTAGGCAGAATTGTAAGACACAGCTTAAGGTGACCTCAGCCTTCCTGAGCTACTGAACTGAATAAAAATGCAGTGAGAAAAAAAAAGAAATAATTCAAACTATGTACAAATGCATTAAGAGAAGGTGTGAATGTGTAAAGTCCACAGGTGGCAGCTGCAAAATATTTCCAAACAGAAACTTCAAAGCCTGTAATAAGCAGCAATCCCCAATTTCTGCTGAGGATGCATTTTCATGCCATTATTTACCATGCCCAGTGAGTGACTTTTGGGTTATTTGCAGCTGTTGAATCCAAAGTACAATTAACTCACACTGGGCTTGAAGTGAGTCATTGTTTTAACTTCATGTCACTTTGTCAAAAAAGATGGTACTTCATTTTAAGCAGCATTATTTATCCTCCTATATGAAATATCTTCCACTTGTCTTGACTGTCCTCTTCTTTCTTGCTGACCCACCAAAGGTCATTTGATTTGACTGTTGTTGTGGATTGTGGGTCTGGGAGATCCAGGGAGCTTTAAATCCTAATACAATAGAACACCTCTAAGTTGAAATGCTATTTTTTACAGCAAAATATGAACAACTCTGGGTATTGATCAGGTATATGTGAGGTGATTGCGAGTCAGACTCAGGTCAGAAATAAGAAAAAGGTAGATTGGATATTAGGAAGGAATCCTTCCCTGGCACAGGGTGCCCAGAGAAGCTGCGGCTGCCCCAGCCCTGGAAGTGTCCAAGGTCATCTTGGAGCAAACTGGGCTGGTGGAAGGTGTCCCTGCCCATGGCAGGGGTGGGACTGGATGAGCTTTAAGGTCCCTTCCAACCCAAACCATTCTGTGATTTTATGAAAATTCTCCTTTAACTATGTTTGTTTGTTTAATATATGTATCTATAGTATATTGATATATTCCCTAGTCATTTCTGCTTAAGTAGTCAGAGGTTTTAAACAAAATTAAAATAACTACAGTGAGTGACTCCAAATATTTTCAACTTCAGACAAAAATACTGAGGGAGGTGGAAGAAACTCTGCTGAGATTTTGAATTTCATTTCTATCCCCAACACCCTCTTCTGTTTACCTGGTTGAGCGAGATCCCTTCCTCTTCCCTCATTCCAAGAGTTCCCTGTCCAGCAGCAGCCACAAGGAAAGTTTCCAGGCACTGATACAGCAAACCCAAACACATGAGAGCAAAGATTTCATCCTGCAGCAACACAGAGAAGATCAGTTGTGTCTGCATTTATTTTCTGTCTCATCCCACCCCCTTTCCCTTCTAGACTTGTCAAGACATCCTGTCACTTCTTTCCTTCCAGCTTCTTGGGATGTGACAACTGACATGTGGTAGATTATGGAAAACCCCAACACAAATGTTAACCTGCAGCAGCAGAGTATTAAAATGTCTCGAGCTCTCAAGAGTTGATTCTTTTTTTTTTGGAGAAAAATGTTCATTCTTAACTTGAAAATACATCTCAGGTCTAGAGCTGCAATATTTAGGAATAAAAAAATCACTGTTTCATGTGCATGACCCTACACAAGGAATGTCTGAAACTGTCCAACACTCATCTTGTTGATAAAATACCCTTGTTTGATTCTCTTTAACACATTTTATCTTTTGGGTCCCTTCTCCGGTTCTGTGATGTGCAAAGACATAATAAAAAACCCTCTTTGGTATCAAATTACTCAAAAAATTTGAACTAATAGTTACTTTTTGACGGTGTAAATGTTAATTATAGGCTTTTATAGACCCCAGAACTGGTCTCTGAATGGTGTAAGGAACGGGCAGGGCTTTGCTCAACGTGGTCATGGAAATAATATCACAGAAACAGCACCTTCCTCTCATGGAGAAACCCTCACATTCCCATTTCCCCAGGAAATCACTTTCCAGCCAAATCCCCAGAACATCAATATCTCCCAGGACATCATCTCAATTACACTATTTACTCTGCATATGCAAATTCAGTGTGTTTAATCACAAATATTTAGCCTATCAGGCTGTTGCTCAATTAAATATTTGAAAAAACCTAAATAGTCAGTTAAAGCTGAAACTGTAGTTTTAGTCCCTCCTAGGCTTAAGATAAAATATTTTATAATTACACACTACTGGACACTCCAGCTGTAATTTTCCTGTGCTTTCCCAGAACACCATCATGAATTTATCCATGGCTGTGCCACGAGGATTATTCCATCAGAACAAAATATCAGACTCCACCAGACCTTTTAATAGAAAAAAACCCAAAACAACCCTAACCCTTTCATACATCATTCACTGCCAGCCATGCTGATTTCCCAATGTCAGCTCAAAAAAAAACCCAAAACAAACAACAAACCAAAAAAACCAGCCTTAGCAAGAAGCCAAGAAAAAAAAAAAAAAAAAAGGAAAATAAAATAAACAAATCTATCTTCTGTTGTTGCTTTGAATATTGGCCATGCTGGCCCTAAATTTCATTTTCTCTGCCCTACTTCAGTGACTCCACTGATAGCAAAGGTCACATGAACAGGACAGGAAAACAAATAGCATTTTGTGCTGTTTTCTTGGTGTTGAAAGTTCTTCTACTGCCCGTGAAAACAAAGGAGGCCCTGATTACAATGTCTCTGCCTCAATGAAGAAGCTGTTTGGGTGCTGTTTTCAAAGGCACAAAAGCAGCTGAGGCATCCAAGTCTTCCTGGAAATTATTGGGAAGAGGGAGCTTCAAATGCATTTGTGGTTTTGTTACAGCTTTTCTCCCCTGACTTCTGGTTCTGTGGTGAAACAAGAAAAACAACCCAGATCAGAAGGGCTGAGGAACAAATAACCTTATTTAACGAGAGGCCCAAGCATTTTTCGCGTGATAAGGATTGTTCACCATCCTGCTCGTGGTTTTGGGCTGTGCTGCAACCTGAAAGGGAAACCAAAATCTTCCTACAGCATTTACTAACCAGAATAAACTCAGATAAACACGTAACTGGAGGTAAAACCAACTTCAGTAATGACAGGAAATGAAAATATGCAGAGAAATCACAGCTGAGATCCAGAGAACAAATATGTTTGCTTTGACCATCCATCTCTCTTACAATTATGTAGATGGAGGAGACAATCCACTCCTGGAGTTCAACAAGAGCTGGCTGTGAGGATTTAATGTTTTAATCTGCCCCATCCCAAATTAAGATTTCCATGCTTGAAAGTCATTTATTTATTTCCCTCCAGTTAGGAGAGCTTGCTCTTTGGTCTGAAAAGGACTTCTTTTAGGAGAATACAGAGAAAAGCTTGATTTCTAAAATCAGAATCATGGAATCATTAAGGTTGGAAAAGATCTTCAAGTCTAACCTTTGACTGAAGACCACCATGCCCACTAACAATTAACAATGCTCTTCATTCCAACATACAAATGCATGATGTGATGTTTTTAATTAATTGAAATCAGGTGAACGATGTTCAAAGTCCATGACCAGAATCAAAATTACAAGCAAGATTAAATTTCATGAAGATTTAACCTTCAATTTTAAAAAAAAGCTTTAAGGATGTTTCCCCCAAAACGACGAAAATGCACAAATGCCTCAAACGTGGTGGGAGTGAAAGAGAAAGTAAAAATTCCTGACATACCTGTGGTGGGTGATCTTTGCCTCCTGGGTCTGAAATCCCTGTAATCTTGTGCTTCATTCTGTGAAGATGCTGCAGGAAAAGGCAGCCCAAGCACCTCCACCGTGGTTTAACCTCTCTCTGTGCCAAAGGGAACCAGCACAGATGTTTCCCACAGATCCTGCTGTTGAGCCAAGGTAGATGTGAGGTCGTGCCTCTCCAACCCTTATCTGACCTCCTTTTTCCAGCAGTTCAGCTTCAAACACCAGTGTTCAGGATTTCAGGTCACTCAGGTGGTTCCAAACAAGCTGAAAGAGCATTGACACCTTTCCACATCACTGGAGCACCAGATGTCAGGTCCCAGGTCACCAATCACCCCCCATGGGACATCAGGATAAATCTGCTGCTGCAAACACTGACATCTGCTCCCTGATAGACACAGAAATAGGGGCTGGGTGGGCCCCTGGTGACAGAGCTGCTGCCAGCCTTCCATCTGGGGTGACAGCTCCGGGGTCACCTTCACCAGAAACATTTGGGGCAGATTGTGCCCTTCTTTAAAAAAAAAAAAAAAGTTCTCAGCTTAGTCAGCACACTGTGTTTAAAAGAAGAAAACATCCTTACAGTGACTGCTCTGATCACCTTCTCTCCTCCTTGCTGTCCTACAGGCACCAATCCCTCTTCCACCAACCACAAAGAACAGAAAGATAAAAACCCAGGGACCAACACGGTGCTTGCCAAGCTGCTGACCCACCCTAAGGATGAAAAGCAAGGTATTTTTTTCCTCATCAATGGCTTTGCATAAAGAACAGCAAAAAAAAGCTACAGGTCTGGTGCACTGCTCATGGTGTAACTGCAGATGAACCCCTTCCTCCTGCTCTCAGGGAATGCTGATGCCTGAATCTCAGGGAATATTTGAGCCCTGAGGCCTCCAAGAGGAAGAAGCTCGGAGGGAAGACATTGCTGAAAGGCTTCTTGGCTCAGTTCCCAAGGAGCTGATCTTCTGGAATAAAACAAATCTCAGTGAGGGGCAGCTTTTTACACGAGGAAAACACAGGGAAGAGAGCACTGCAGAAACTGAGATTATCTTCACGTTCAGAGGGAAGAAGTGCTTAAAAATGGAGTCATCAGAGGCCTCTGCATTGTACATAAACTGATCAAAGTTCTCCCGTACACTGAGCTAATCTGTCAAGCAAAGGTCCAGAGTTAATCTCTCCTGCAAAAGGGCCAGATTTCCAACTCCCCGAGACGACCATTCCAGGGCAAAGCTCTGCAGAGAGACGGCAAGCACCAAATCCCTTTGAAAACAGTTAAAAGCAAAGTCTCTTTACCTTGCTGGATGCTGCACATCAGCTCTGCTAATCCTTTACCAAAGTGAAACCTTTAGAAGCCAAATTATAAATTAGCAGAACGCGGTAATTTATTGTCTTATTATCAAAAAGTAATGGCAGGGAGGGGGGAAAAAAAAAATCAATTTGGAGAGGGCTCTTTTCTGTGGCCGACTTGCCAATTTTGCAAAACTGTAATTTCCCTTGTGGGAAATCCATTTTCTTGTGGAAATACTACTGTATGTATTGGCTGCTTTTCCATGAATTATATCCAGGCTTCTGCATAAAATACTGTCATTTTGCAGCAGCAACAGTCACAGTGGTGGATCAAATCTGATATAACCTCTTCCTCTCTAGGCTTTTAACACCACTCACCTGAGCACTTTGCTAAGTGTGCTGAAGGTTAATCATTTAAAAGAATGATGTATTACCCCTACAGAGAAAGAGTTTTTGTCCAAACCCAAGGATTTTAAAACTTCTAAATATACAATGAATAATCTGGCCTGACACACAGAAATCCTTGCATTGCCCATAAATATTATTTTCTGTACAAACTTTAAAAGCCACGATAGTTTTCTTGCTAAGCACTTCTCTTTATTTCAGGTTTGCTTTCCTTGGCAAAAGAGGAATGTGAAGTTCACTTGGAGAAAAATATATGTCCTGGGGGCCCTCTATAATGAATGACTTGGCTTCTCTCTGCAAGTGCTTGTACTATTTTGAGAAATGGATATATAGTGGGGTGGTTACCAGCAGTTCCTTTTGTTGTAATTTCTGAAATGAAGCTTCTCATGTTTCAGAGAATAATTGATTTTTTTTAAATAGCTTTCCTGTAGCTATACAACTCATTTTATTCTGGCACTTTTTCCTTTTTGTTCCTTTTTTTCCTCCTCCTCTCAGATGCTTAATTATCTTTTGCAATGGTACACAAAATCAAATTACACAGCTGCAAGGTAGGTAGTTTCCTGGTATTCATCAGCATTCAAAAAAGAAAAGGATGTTTTTATAATTTTGTCACAGACACTCCAGTCATCTTTGTTTTCCTCTGTTATCTTATTATTAAAATTCTGCTCTCAATTAGGGTGCTAAAACAATGCAAAACCTTCGTTTTACATAACAGCAAAATATTCAGCTCAGGGTTTAAACTGGGACTGCATTACCAGCCCTTTGTGTTTAGGTACTTCACAGGCCCCAGTGCTTTAACATATATATATATATATATATAATATTCCTCTGAAGCACAGGGGGCTTCAGAGTGAGGAGATGAAACCTCCAGAAATCAAACCCATAATTTTATCCCTTTCCTTCAAAGCTTCACACGGATGTTGGTGTTAAGTTGTTGTCCCCACCACTGCAATGGGCCACATCCTCAGGCTTTTACACCTCCTAATATCCAGCTGATACCAGTGAAAATAATATTCACAGCATAGAACAGCTCCCAGGATCCTTCCCTTTAAAAGAGAAGATGCAGAAGAAGCTTTGAAGAAATACAACCTGTGATTTTAGGATGCTTTGAGAAGGTGGTTATACAAAGCTGCCCGTATCTACCTCCTCTCTGCTGACTCTTCTCCCTCTCCAGGGAGTTTTTTTTACCAGCAGCTCCTGCTGGGAAGTTGGGAGGGTCTGGATTTACCCTCACAGAAGTCACCACTGGTTTGCTGTGTCGTGACTGATCTTATAGGGACCATCCAAGTGTGTCAGGATGTGCTGCTGGGGCTCCCCACACAACACAAAACCACAAGCACGCAACCAAAAAGAGCAATTCCAGAGGAAACTGAGAATTAATACAACATTTACAGGGTCAGAGAGTCTGGAAAAGAGCTCTAAGATCACTGAGCTTAACCCAGCACTGCCAAGGCCACCACTAACCCCTGTCCCAAAGTGTCCCATCCAGACAGCTTCTAAATCCCTCCAGGAACAGCGACCCCAGCACTGCCCTGGGCAGCCTGTTCCTATGCTTGACACCTGTTTCCATGAAAAAAACTCTTCCTGATATCCAATCCAAACCTCCCCTGACACAACTTGACTAATAAACAGATATTTACTCTCAGTAGTCAACACACATTTATAAACTCTCACATTTATAAAATCTCTCCTCCACTGGTTGGCCTTTAAAACAAACCACCAAAGTAGAACCAGTCCTTGGGAGCCAAATCTCAAACATGAGGATGCAAATTTACATCCAGTCATGCCACAAACCCTTCACATGGAAACAAAGTTGATGACTTAAATCCCCCCAGACTTCTGGAGGCAGATTTTTGGTAATATTTCTGACATCAGTTCTATTGTTTCCCCCTATAATGCACTGACCCAGATCTGTTGGTGTAATTTTTCAGCTTCTAATACTGATAATATTGCTTTTAGACAGTGGTTTCAGGACCCTTTTGAGATGAGTTCTTCAAAGCTGCAGCTTAATCCATTCTTTATTAGCTTCTGTAAAGTGATTACTTCTTCAGGGCTGGATGGCAGTACTTAAAGGAAATGAGCATTGCGTTCCCAGCCATCACTGCTCCACTTCCAGAGCATCTGCTGGAACTTTAACGCTTTAGGGTTGAGTGATGGGGATATAAAACAAGAGGAGACACTAAGAGAAAAGTTTCAGATGGTAAATGTGTTGCCACTGTGACATTTTTTTAACGAAATCCCAAACTGTGACAGGTGCTCAGGGACTGATGGCCCGTGACGGGCAGTGTGGAGGTCACTGGAGCCGCTGCTGCTGCTGAGATGTCATTTTATTTTTTAGTTCCCAAATGAAAAATCGCCCTCTGAATGCAGTTTATTAGAATCCTGTTGCAAGCAGGGGCTGGGGGAAGTCACATCATGGTTGCAGATTACCTTCCCTTGCTACAGCATACAGGAGGGATAGGGAAAAAAAAAAGGAATAGAACCAGATCTGCTGCATCTGTCAGGCTGTAATTAGATGGAGACACTTTCTTCTGCCCATGTGAACTCCTTCTGCTAATTCCATGAAAACTGTGCTGATTAACACAAGGCTGAGATGGTTTCAAGGAATACTTGTTCAACTAATAACTGCAGAAAACAAGTGCCACATGTTGTCATGGAGAAGGACCTGCTTCAAGGGCAAAGCAGCCTGACCACAGCTCTGTGGTTCCAGACAGCAAATCCACAACAATAAGGCAAACAAAGAAAAAAAAAGAGAAAAGACTAATTAATTTCAGAGCTGTTGAAAGCCAGAAATGTTAACAAAAAACCGAAACAACTCCTGGATGTTATTTATATCAATGTCTGTATATCAGTCCAATTGCTGCTGTATGCATTCCATGATAAATAAAGTCTTGGGAAGAAAAACAAACATTGTGATGTTTATTTAGGAGTAGAAATTGCCACCCTCAAGTAAAAGGGTGAAGGAAAACATGTATTAAAGTACAAGGCACATGGTACTGATGTAAGAAGGTTGAGACCTGATCTATCACAGCTTTAAGGGAATGACTTTCTTCCTAATCAAAGAATCATGGAATGGTTTGGGTTGGAAGGGACCCTAAAGATCATCACAATCCACCCCCTGCCATGGGCAGGGACACCTTCCACTAGCCCAGGTTGCTCCAACCTGGCCTTGGACACTTCTAGGGCTGGGGCAGCCACAGCTTCTCTGGGCAACCTGTGCCAGGGCCTCAAAACACCGAACACCAGAGACTTCCAAGAGCAGTTTTAAAGCTGCACAAACTTCTGAACCCATTTATTATGTAGTTCCCATCTCAAGGTGAAACAACAATAAATATATAAAAAATTAATTGTGTTCCCAAGCCTTTTTAAGAAAAAAAAACAAAACAACCAGAATTATATTGAATTTTTAAAGGAAAAGTCGGCGCAGGGCAATCACTGTTGCAAAACCTTCTTAATGAATCATTCCAGCCTGCCATCCTTCACAGGAGCAAGGAATATCCATGTACAGAACCAGGACATTCATTTTAATAAAAGAAAACACAAACATCCACAGGAATGCAGGGAGCTGAGTAAATACATTACAGAACAAACAAGCAAAAAAGAAAACAACAACAACAACAAAAGTAAAATCTGACCATTACAAAAGGGCAGCATTACCCAAACACGTTCCATTTCCAATCTGACCAGAAATAATTTACATTTCTGTGATACATCAATTTCACTCCAACATGCCTCAGTTTGGAATACCACCACATTTATCCCTAAAAATGTCCCAGTTCCTCTGGGTCTCTTCTGCTGAGTCCAAGGAAAAACAAGAAGAAAATTCTAATTGAAAATCCATCAAGCTTTTTTTTTTTTTTTTTTTTCCTTTGGGAGGTTTTCATGTATTTCCTCCATTTCATATCTTGGCAGTAAAGCTGAAGAAATCACTGTTTAATTTTAAACAATTCACTTGATTTTCCTAAGTGTTGGGCAGCGTTATCAGCAGGGAAAAAACAACACAGTCTCTGGGACACAGCTTGAAACCTGAAGGTCTGTGTTTTGCTCTGCCAAACACCTGGTTTTGAGTTCATCAAAACACTTCACCTCTTTCCCCCTCTTCCCATTCTTGTTTCTTATCTGCTGCATTTTGGTTTCAGGGCCCCCTCAGAGCAGGAGATATTTCTGGTTTCGTGTTTGTGCCGTGCCAGGCGCGACAGGAGCTGGTTTGGGGGCCCTGCTGGGTGTGTCCTGCTGGGTTCCTTTTGGGGACATCACTGGGAAGGGTCTTTGTCTCCTCATGCCAGGCTGGGCTGTGCCAGGTGTTGTGTCTGCTGGCTGTGCTGCATCTCAGCAGGGCAGGGATGCTGGAAACATTTGAGGTCTGGGAGATAAAGGTGGCCACACTTCAGCAGATCCCACTGCAATGGGGGCTTGGTCCATGGATAAGCCAGGAGGGGATGAGGAAAAGGAAGGGAACTGCACATTGCACACCCCTGGGGCACCCAAAAAGGCAGACAGGTGGGGAGTGGACAGATATCCCCCAAATCCACCTCCCCAAAACCCCTGACCGATGACAAGAAGGAGGAAGAGAAGGATTCTGCTCCTGCAACAACTCTCAGAAAGGATGGTGAGGTTCTACCTCAAACTGCATCCCCACCTACTTCTGTCTCACCACAGAGTTTCACAATGGAAAACACAAAAGAAACTCTGAAATGGCAGCACAAGACCCTGTCAGGACTGGAGTGATGAAGGGCTGGATGAGCTCTGGATTTATTTTCCTCTGGAAGGAAGCAGCTCTTGTCACTGCTCCAGCTCTCGCTCCCTCCAAAACATTTTGCTCCTCACCAAAGCCCTTGGGGTGCTGGACTCAATATCAATCAAACCAGACAATCCTGCAATATCCAAACCCTGCTCAAAATTGATGGAGAGGCCCAGCTTCTCTCCTGAGTATTTAATCTCAAAAACTGCAGTGCTTCGGTGCCGAGCCCTTCACCCCCACAGAGCTGGGTCACCCCTCAACCTCACTGGTTCAGCCACTTCACAGCAATTTGGATTGGAAATCTGAACATTTCCATGTTCCTGCCAGAAGAACTGGGATGTTCACAGACAGCATCCGTGCTGTGAGCAAGTCTGGTGGGAATAAAACCATCTCTAGGCAGAGGAGACTTTGTGCTAACAAAGGCAACTATTTTCTATAATAAAGAGAACACAAAAAATTGGTATTTACCTGTGACTTGCTAAAGCATGCATTTGGACAGTGCTATCAGGCTCCTGGTGGGATTCTTGGCGTTGTCCTGTGCAGGGTGAGGAGCTGGACTTTGATGACCTTTGTGGGTCCCTTCCAGTTCAAGATACTCCAAGATTCTGTGATTCTGGAAGGATGGACAAGCACAGGGTGTTTTGTTAAACTGTTCTGTTTAAACAGAAGTGCTGTTTAACACAGGTCTAACCTATTTCAGCCATCCCTGTCCCACCCAACCTCCATATCAACCCTGTGGGTTCCTTCCAACCCAGCACATTCTGTGATTTATTGGGTGTTTTCAGAGAAGGACACCAAAAGCAGGGGCAGGTGACCACAGTGCTCACATGTTCTAGAAATAGCAGGGGTTTGGTTTTTTTGGGTTTTTGTGTTTTTTTTTTTTTTTTAAATAAATGAACACAAATAAAGAATAACATTTCAGATGGGGTTCACAAGGCTGAATCCCTTTCTGTGGCAACTTTTATTTAATTCATCAGCCCTGTAACTAAAGCCAAACCCTGTTACCAGCAAATATCCATGCACAGCAAATCCAACCCCACGTCTGGGAACGGGCTCAGGCAGAAATACAGGGCTTTTATAGGATCAATGATGGTGTTTAAAAAAACCCAACACACTGATGAAAAAAAGATGGCATTATCACTGAAGTATGATATTCAATTTAAAATGGATTAGGGAGCACTCTGGGTGTAAGTGCTGCACTTTAAGTAGCAATGATAGTTCAGCTTTGGATACACACATTACATCCCATCTCTTTGTACTTCAGTGCAGCTTCTGGCATCTACACTGTTATTAAAGCTCTCATTGTAATACATTAAATACTGGAAATGCTCTTCTATAATAATCCTCCACGTGCTCTTTGCCCCTTCACGAGCGCAGATGTAACCAGAGATGGAAGGAAACAAAAAAGATGTGGTTACAGTGGGCATCTCCAAAAAATCAGTCCAAGACTTGGACCAATAAACAAGTTATTTGGCTTCTGCAAGAAGCAACACTCGTCTTGCAGAGCTTCCTGCTGGAGGGCACAGCTGCAAGCCTCAAAGCACCCCTGCAATCAGCACGGGGTGCCCACACTGCCCATGCACAAACACTGCAGTCACAAAGAAATCTGGGTGTAAAAAACATCCAGCAAATGGCTTTGCTCAAATCACAAAACCAGACACTCCAGTCACTGTTATCCAGATCATCCTAAACTCTCTAAACCATTTGAACAAGAGTGCCCATAAAAGCTGCATATTGCATATTGATTTTCCTATTCCTCTTTTATTACAGCAAGTCCCTCCTGAAGATGTACCACAGCTATTTGCTGCTTCCAGTCTAATAGTTTGTGAGGCTGTAATTTAGTTTCCCTTCCCGTAATCACATGTGTACACACATTTCCAGACACATTTCTTACATAAAATGCCATTGATCCAGAAGGTGGAGGATGGATTTTCCCAGTTCACAGTGCAGCGGGTTCTTCCACGGAGCAAATCTTATCAGTCCTGTCCAAGACAGCAATATTGGCTCCCCCACCTTCCTTCCTTCCTTCCCTCCCCACCTTCTTTCATTCAGAGATTCACAGAATGGTTGGGGTTGGAAGGGACCTTAAAGATCATCTCCTTCCACACCTTCCACCAGCCCAGGTTGCTCCAACCTGGCCTTGGACACTTCCAGGGCTGGGGCAGCCACAACTTCTCTGGGCACCCTGTGCCAGGGCCTCCCAGGGAACAATTCCTTCCTAAATTCATCATGTCCCTCGTGTCTATTTTCACACTCACTGAAGATCACATGGACATCCCAGAACTGAGTTCCTGTTGGATCTGGAACAGAGAAGCCACCCCAAGGCTGGGCTGTGTTAATTCACTGCTTTTGGTTTTCACTGTGACAAAAAAGTTGTTTTCATACAGATATTTTTATCACCTGGACATATCAATGTGACCAGGACCAGCTCACAAACCACTTCCCATTTCTTCTAATTTTAACAAGACCACCTTACCCAGACACAGTGAAATCAGATACTTCATTCATTTTCCAGATTAGTATTACAGATTATTATTATAGATATTATATTCCAGATACTATACTATATAAATGCCCTATTACTTAAAAAGAATGTACAAAACCAGAATAAACCAAGCTTTGGACCATTACCTGTGATTCTTGATTTATGTTTACTGAATATTAGAAAGTACCATCTCTCCAGGAGTTCTTCATTAAGTAAACTCAAGATATAACTGATACTTTTTTGCAGCCTCATTGTCAAAGAATAAAAAAAAAAAAAAAAGCATAAAAGTGAGGAACATAAATGGAAAATTAAATTATATGCTGACAGTAAGAGAGTCAGATTTAGTTTTACATTATCAGACCGGGCTGATAACATGAAGTACCCACATTTTAATGGCTTTTGACTGACAGTTTCCAGGTGGGAAAAACTCCAAGCAACTTAAGGAATAATTCGATGATTCACTTGACTGACTCTGCAGCCAAGACACCCCTTCACCAGAGAAAATTTTATGTTAAGTCCTAAAAAGAAAAAAAAAAAAAAAAATCACATATCATAAAGCAAAGGATCATTCTCCTCAGACATTTGTTTCAGGCATCTTTTCAGCCCCAGGGGCAAACTCATTTTTCTCCTTAGACTTTACAGGTCTAAAGCAAAGTGTCTTCCCAGAAAGCCTCAGCTGTTGGAAATTCCTGGGGATTCCTTTGAAAAGGTTTGGTGCAAGATGGTAACAGGCCACTGATTGGTTTTTAATGGTTTGGTTTAGTTTTATTTGTTTGTTTGTGGTTTTTTCCATTGTTTGGTTTTTTGTTTCAGTTTTTTTTTTTTTTTTAATAAAATAAAAAATCAGCAATCACAAGTGGTTTCTTTGATTTTTCTTTTCTTTTCTTTTCTCCCTTCAATTTTTGTAATTGGAATAAAAAATACTTTTACCTCCCACATCAAACAATTTAAACACATTTACTCATCCATTTGTTTTCTGTGGGGTTTTGTTATGTGTTTCATTATATTTAGACAACTACAGAGACTAAATCAAATTTTTACAAGGTAAGAAGGGAAGGGGATGTCAAATATGCTAAAATACAGGAAAGGGGGTATTTATTTTGCTACGTGGACTTGTTGAGAAAATAATTTCCTCACTATAAAAGCCATAAAATCACCATTAACATGGAAATCACAACTACCAGCGTTGAACATTGTCCTTGCATCAATGCAAGATATTTTCATATACAACAATCCACAACACTGACAGCTCCAATCTTTTACTGAATTTGTTCCTGACCTTGCAGATAATGCTCTTTGTTATCTGCCTCTATTTGTTCCTTGACTACAAAAACCACATTGTCCTGAAAAAAAAAAAAATTGCATTTGACCCTCTTGGAGGTGTGAATATTGAATTCAGACAAAGCTCCTTCCAGGTATTTTCCTGGAAATGATTAGGTTACATATTTCTAATTATTTATTTCTGCACTAAACTAAACAAACAAACAACAAAAAAAGTGATTTTCATCAAAAAACCCTCAGACTTTCCTCAGCAGGAAAGCATCTATTTTTTCCTAGGAAATGCTTCCCAAGAGTTGTTTTTTTAGTTTCATTATATAATTCCTTTAAAGACATCCTGCTTTCCTCAATACTCAGTCAGAGCAATGATAAAGAATGGCATGAACAGCAGCTATTTCTTTCTGCAAGTCTCTTTGCGTCTGTAGAAACCAATATCTTTCATTTCAAGGGGACTAAAAATCAGATATTAACTTTCTTAATATTTTATTAGCTTTATATTGTTATTCTAAAGAAACAGAGCTATCTCACATTTTAAAAATATTTGAAAAATTCTACTTAAAAATTTGAAGGGGGATTAATTTAGGATGTACAGAGGGTGTGGTGCTTCTTTGTATCACCTTCTGGAAGTTCAGCAAGACTGGATGACAGAAAATGATGGAACTACATTATGTAGCAGTCTACATGCTCTATGATAAGGTAAACCACCTTTTATAGCATTTATTAGAATTTAATAATGAATTAATAGAATTTAATAATTACATTTGCATTCTAAGGGAAAGAAGGGACCCTTTCTTACTAAAGGAAAGAAAATGAGTATTTAGAAGAGAGAGGAGACAAAACAAAAAGCCCTTTCTGTTGATTAAAAAAATTACATTTTCTAAAAAATCACTACTAATAAAAGACCGATTTAGTCTTTTTATTTGCCATTTCTAGTTCTGAGGTTGTGTCCCCTCAGCTTTAATTTGTGGACCAACACTCTGCACCGTGCAGGTGAAACAGAGAGTTTGTTTTCCCCTGTGAACACTCATCAGATCTCAGGGGTTGGCTGAAGATCCCATTGTTCTTTTTTTTTTAATGGTCTCTAGAGAACAAGTGATTTTTATTGCTCTTCCACAACAGCTTATTGATGTTTCCTTTGCATATTGCAGAGTGTTTCCTCATCAGCCATTACTGCTTTCACTTCCAATATTTAGTTGGACAGAGAATCAGCGAGATGGACATGGATTAAGGGAAGTATAAAACTCAACTCTCTGCATTAACCCACCGTATATTTTTAATACCCTTCATTTGCTTGCCCAGAGAGGGCAAAAAAAACACCTTATAATTTTACTGCAGATTGCACAGAGGAGCAAAATATGACCTGGAACTGGGACCCAGAAATGCTCCATGTGCCAGGCTTCATCCTGGATTACATTTGGTCTGGATGATTCTCACATCCCGAGGTTTCAGTCAGGGAATCGTGGAATGGTTTGGGTTGGAAGGGACCTTAAATCCCATCCCATCCCATCGACAGGGACACCTTCCACCAGCCCAGGCTGCTCCAAGACCTCTCCACATGCAGAGTTTGGACAGAAACACTGGGAAGTGAAGATGCACCTTTAAAATCTCACCATGAGTCAGTGCCTTTGATTTGCAATTTAACACGTGGCACAGGAAAAACAATTTTTAGTCAGAAGAAATTCCCAGCTGGAGGCACGGAGCTATTTGTGTTTGGGAAACCTATTTACTGACTAGGGCCTGAAAGCCCAATTAATTTGGGAGGAGTGGAGGACTTGCACAGACAATTGACAAAAACAGACACTGTTTCTGTCCAGTATTGTCAGATTTAAAGCTACACATTTATTTTATGTCACAATAGCAGGATTTGGTAGGAAGCAGCACTGCCACTATGACTGCCCACGCATTTCTCAGCAAGCAATTAGAAACCTGCTATTTAATATAACCCGGATTTGCTCTGGAGCTCGTTACATGGAAGTCCCAAAGCCCTGGATTTGCCTGATACTTTCAGGGTTTGGAGGGTGACACACTGCAGGAAAAGCCCTGAAGACTGTCAGCACAAAGGGATTTCATTAATTTTACCACTGGTTGGATCAGTGTTTGCAGTTGCAGCACCAATAATAACATTTGAGTGGTGTCACAGCCAGTATTTATTGCAGGTTTCCTTCTTCTTGCTCTGCAATTCTGACTGCTCAGACTGGCTTTATTTCTTCTATAAAGCCAGAGAAGAAATGCAGTCCCACACAGAGGAACTACCACTTTGCTTCCCATTGTGAAATCAGCAGCACAAGCCCTGACAGAGTTGCTTCACCCAAAATTATACAAAGCACCATTTTAAAAAAGGTGACTTTTCCCCAGCTTTTGGCACCAGAAGTATTTGTAAGGAGGGTTTAAAAGATAACAACCAAGTCTTGACCCCTCTAAGAGCTGTCCAGAGGCCCAAGATGAGTATTAGTATTGGGAAAATACATAAAAATACAAACACTCCACTAAAAAAAAAAAGAATAAAAAAAAAATCACCAATTCCCCCCCAAAATATCTGTCCTGGTCCCTGTGTTACCAATATCCTAAAAGCAGAGGATGAAAGTTTTCCCCTCTGTAATTAGTGCTGAAGAGCTGAGCTGCCAGGCAGGGATTCCAGCAGTGGAGGTGACTTTGGAGCTGTGTAGGATTGGCCTCATTCTCACTGGTGTCCATGTAGGGCTGGGAGGCAACATCTGTGCTCCCAGCAACTGCTGAGGTTCCCACTGCCAGGATAAACTCTGGCTGGATGAAATGCTTGTTCCTAAAATGATTCCAGGAGGACTCACTCCTGCTTTCCCAGCAGAAGGTGGCAAAGGGCACCACGTGCTGGCAGAGCCTGAGGCCAATCCTGCCCAGGGCTCGGGGTTTGGGTGCCTGGGGGCAATTTTGGGGGGTTTAATTGTTATTCCCCACCCACGGTCCTGCCTGCAGCTGTGTGACCCTGCCACCTGAGCACAGATCAAAGGGAAAGCAACATCAGAGCAGCTCCAAAATCCACTGTGCTCACTCAGAAAAGAGCAAAAGAGGGAGTTTGTTCTTTGAACAACAACAGCACTTCTCTCTCTTGAACTTTTTTCCTCGTGGTTCCCCCAAACAATTCTCATGCCTCGAAGGTTTGCCTGCATTTTCTGGAGAACCTGATCCATCTTGATTGTCACCAAAACAGCTTTTCAGTACCCAAAAGCTAATTTATCACTCTCTCAAATATTATCAACCCCCCAACAACTCTTAGCTTCTCAAAAAGTACTGAAGATACCACAGTTAAAGGTCTAAAAAGTCTTATATCTGATCCAATATTTGTGTTTAAAATAGATTGAAAACATGTAAGCCAGTTAAATTAGTACCTACAAATTAAAATAAGAATATCTGTAAGGTGCAAGGAATTTTTTCGGCCTGTTCCAGCTGCATCCCTGCAATTCCTGCTTCCCACAGGTGCTCCACAAATCCTTTCCCTGTTGACAGCCTCTTATTCTGACACACTCACCCCCAACCCCACCCGTCCTCCCCGGGGTGAACACAAGTTACCCTTCCCACAGATTTGATAGTTTTCAATTTCCTTAAATCCCCAATAATCTCCCTGTCTCCTTTGCTTATCACATCCCAGCACCTCCCACCTGTAGCTCAATTTCCCCGTCTCCAAAAAACGCTGATGGTGCCTCGAACGCCACCGGCTCTGCAGCCTCTTCGAGTTCCAGCTCTGCTTTTCGTGTCGTTTTTAAGCTCCCAATTTTACCTTTGGAACCATCAGCCAGAATATGTGTTTTTTACCACTCCTGGCACTTTTACCGACCATTTTTTACTTGCCTTTTTCTTTAGCTTTTTATTTCATACACAGCAAGGAGACAGAGCTGAGGGGACATGAATTGCCCTGAAGGGGTGAACCACATTACACGGAGGAAAAGATCTTTAAATGCAGACTTACAGATCTCTTAATGACTCTCATTAATCTCTTATTAATGGCTCTTATTATTAATCTCTTGTTTGGGGGGTTTAGCAGCAATAATGGCAGAATTTTAAGAGCGGTGACCGTGGAGATATACCAGGAAGGAGAAATCCAGCCAACTTCATGTCATGTTTTAACATCTGTAGGACTTAAATCAAATATAATATTTCCACACAAGCCAGCTTAGGGGTCAATCCATAGAAAAATGGGATACTGCCCGTGCCATTTTGCTTGGTCTTGTTCAGGGAGCAGCACTAGAATAAAAAAATGATGAACAAAGGCAGAAGTTTTGTTTCCAGGAAACCTTTACCAGCTGCCTCTCTCTCAAATAATGCCCTTTCCCTGGTCAGCTTTAATTAAAATCTCCAGACACAAAAGAGGGGTCAGGATTGGCTTAAGAAAGCAGAAATATTCACCTGAAAGGCACTTCAGAATGAGAAATGTATTAAAAGGTTGGACATGAAACAGATTTCTCCACTCCTTTCATTCCTCCTCATTCTCCTTAAAGTACATTATGGAAGTTTATTTTTTACAGCCTTTTTCAGGAGAGTTTTTCCACTGAAGGGTCTGACCAGGCAGACTTTACTGAGGGAAAATTCAATTATTTTCATTTTTACTGCTTTCTCAAGCTGCTCTTTATTTCTGTCTTCCTTTTTTTTTTTTTTTTTTTTAATAGAGAAAGAGTAAAATATCTCATTAAAACAATTCAGTGTTTTCAGAACTGTATTCTATTGAACTTGTTGAAATAATAAATAAATGATATAGAGAAGTGAATTTATCTTTTTTTTTTTTTTTTTTTAAATTTGCTTTTTCTGACAAACCCCTCCCTCCCCCTTACATATTTAGGGTTCTTTGGACTGGCTGTTTATTAAGAAGGGTGGGATGAGAAGGTTCAGCTTTTCTCTCCAGAACTTTCTGGCATTGGGACTTGACAACACCTTGATGCCTCCACCAAAAAGTCTCTGAGCACCGAGTTTGAGTGGCAAAGTTGCTCTGTTTTTTAGTAATTGTATAATCACCAGTATAATTTAATGTGAATTTAATGAAACCATGGGTTTAGAAAAGAAAATTAACCAATTTGAGAAGGATTACCACAACGGAGCAGCAGATGAAAGCTAAGACTGCTCTGAAAAGTAAAACCGTGCCTGATTTACATTTATATTGTGCCTTTTTTTTTTTTTTTTTTTTGGCAATTGTTTTTGTATTCCTCCTCAATTATTCCAAGGCTGTGTTTTATTACTCTAAATAAAGGGATAATAAAATATGGTTGCTACATTAGATTTTAAAATGAAAGAGGCACATGTAGAGTCTGGCAACAGAGTCTTTTTGCTTAAAGATCTGAGGAAATAAATAAGTTTTCAAGCTGGAAATAATCAGAGCATCACCAACTACTTCCATAGATTGGGATTGTGGGAAAACAACTCTGAATCCCAAGAGAGCAGAATAAAAAGTGAGGATTATTCTCAGGATACTCTCCTGGTTCCTTGGGGGAAGCCAAAGCTTTGGTGCTGCAGAAATGTGTCCAACAGCCACCAGGATCCTACTGTCCATCCCAAGGGGGAGATTTAATGGAATAATTTAATTTTTTTTAAAGACAGACACATTTTTAAAGTGTTTAACCGTGAAATATCCCTAAATAATCTCCTCTTCCTTATTAGCCCTTGCCACCAGGCAGCTCCTGCCCTGCCTTTGGGACACGCTGGATGCACAGGGAGATGCCTGAAATCGGACATTTTCTGCTGGAATGAAGCATGGAAAAGACTAAATCTGCCTCAGAGGATGTAATATCAGCTGTCTAACAGGACATCAACTCGCAGGTACCCAAATTATTGGGTCATTTGTTGAAGGCTGGACAGGGCTTGGAGCAAGCTGGGATAGTGGAAGGTGTCCCTGCCCACGGCAAGGAAGGGAATGAGATCTTTAAGGTTTCCAAACCATTCTGGGATTCTGTGAAAAATCTTGGCCAAAGCTCAGCTTATTTTTTCTGATATAATCTTATAGGAAACACAGCAAACCCCCCCTTCCTTGTGAAGTGTCACTGCAACAGAGCTCAGCCCACAGAATTTCAGGGGAATACCCAACCACAGCCCGACCCCTCGGGGTTTTTATTTCATGGGGTGGGTTTGGGTGAGGCTCATTATTTATCCTGGAGAGCCCACTGTGCCAGGGGCTGTGCAGGGAGCAGGGAAATGCCCTGGCAGCGAGGGGATCTCGAGGTATAATTGATATAATTAATGCTGCCAGAAAAACCTCACCCACTGCATTGTTCACAAATTAGCTGGAGAGCCACAACTTTTAACGACCTTTTCACTTGCGTGGGAATCATTTCTGCAGCAGCCCTTTTTTTAGTTTCTGTAATTAAAGCCATTTAAAAGTTTCAACCAGAAAGTGCACTCAAGGCACATGAACTGATAAAGGGAAATGTTGGCTTCCAGAGATCTTTATTTTTCCCCCCACCCCGTGCAGAGCTCCCACTGTGCCACAAAATTACAGAATGTCCATCTCTCAATTTGGCTCCACAACAAAGGGTTTCCACCTCCTCACTCCCTGCTTTTTTTTTTTCATGTGTTTGTTTTTAAATCTGGATGCTTTTAATGGGGGAAGAAATGAAATCTGTTGCTATGACTGTGTGCCAGAGTTAAATGGGAACAGAGAACTGGAAGAAAGTTTGGAGCACGAGGAAGCCAGACAGGGCCATTCCCCAGGTTCCAAAGCTGAAGCATTTTTATGCTCCAATGTTATTTTTTTCTTTTTTTGAGTTTTACGCTTCTCTAATTAGTTTTTGAGGCTGCAGTGCTCGTTATGCCCATTTCTACAATTAATTTGGGTATGATTGAATGGAAAGAAATAATCTTTGTATGGGAAACAAAGATCCATGCACAGGTCTACCTGTAATATTTCTTTTGCATATTGAAAGGATTAAGTTTTAAAGACACTGAAGCAAAGAAAAAGTTATTTTCAAAGTCTGATTCTTTACACACATTATGGATTAGGTGCTCTTGTATCATGACATTCATAAAGAAGTCACAGGGCCTAAATATCTTTACAGAAGTGCCCCAAAAAGCTAAATTTTGATTTTTCCGTGATGTTCTCGGTAGGCACTGACCAACCTCCAAATGATGCAGATCAACTCCAACCACAAACCATTCAGAAATATTTTTAAGCCACTTATTTAACTTAATAAACACGAAAAGCACTCACTTATATTCTAAAGGAGTTTTAGCACTTAGTGTGACAACTGAAATATAAAAATTCAAACTCAAAAAGTGTATTTCCTAGCATAAATCACTATAAAATAATAACTTCAGGACATTCTCCTCTGGCCTACCTAAAATGTACAGACAGTTATTGTTCCCAAGGAGAGCAGGAGGTGACACTGGGTTTACTTTTTGGCTTTTAAATGTGTGTTTAGGAATAATTCACACACACACACACCCCCCCCCCCGGTTTCAATATTCTGCAAGTGAAAAACTACCAGGAGGATTGCTTATAATAAAAGATGATCTTATAAATCAAGAAACACTCATATACACAGCACAAACGGGAAAACAAAATATAAAGGGGAAAAGAATGTTTCAAAAGCCAAAGGGTTCATAAAAACTGGGTTTTACTGCGTGTGTTTGACCCCTGGGTCAAGTTAAACACAGCACATAAAGGAATTTTGTGGGAAGTGCTGGTTTTTAGGAAGGTGGAATGTGAGCACCCCGTTCTGTCTGGGGCTTTGCATCTTCAGGAATTATTCTGTGCCTTAAATAACAATTAAACAGCCCCACAGATATACAGTTAAACTGCATTCATTAGCAGATTATGAGCCTATTAAACACCAACCTCTGACTGATAAATAATCAGAATAAAGAGGTGCACTTGCCTCGTGGTTATAATTAAATGACAGTGGATGGTTTATTACTGCACTCCAACTCTTGGCAGTTGTGGAAACCATTAACAGGGTAAATGGTGATATTCTTTTATCGGTTTGAGGCAATAAACTGTCATAACAAATATCAGGCAAGAGGTATTTGGCCTCACGCTCAGAATTTGGGCCATTTTACTTTTGCTTCTAAAAATTTCAGAACTAAGACTTAGTATTATTATTTGGCAGAGACAGAGCATGAACATGGAATTGTGGAAGAGTTGTGTCATTTGGAAACAGGAGTCACCACGAGCTGCTTTTGTTCTGAGGCACTGGAAAGTTGTGGAAAACTGGTGTGACTGTTCAGGACTCCACAAACTCCCAAACAGCAATTTTCCCATCCCATTAGGAACACACCAGAGCTGGGAATTTAGAAAACATTGCTTAACCTTGTTTTTTTTTTTTTTTTAATAACAAACCACCTTGATGAACTGAATTAATGTGACAACATCTGGTGAAAGCTAAAAATCAAGTCTGATTCCTAAAACTCTCCCCCATTCCTGCTGACCAAAGTGGAAACAATTAATTACCCATTTTACAATAAATTAATTGACTGTTTGGGTCTAACAAAAGATAGGGGGAAAAATAATCACAGCTCACCTGTCCTAGATACAGAAAACATAGTTTGGGGTTTTATTTAGGGGATGGGATCTGAAAAACATTCCAGGGTTTACATGCTGGGACAAAGACCACATGACTGAAACCCAAAAATGGATTTCCAGGGTTCTGCCTCAGTTTCCCAGTGTAGGGGACCCATTGCAGCTGAAATACAGGCCTCACATTAATTTTGCTCCAGTCGTGGTCTGTGGGGTTTTTGTTATGTCCAGGGAACACCTCCCTATACATCTACCTCATTACAACCTGGGTTTTGTCCTTAAACGCATGTTAAAACAACAAATGTGTCAAAAGAAAGTACCTGCAGGCAGAAATATAGATTATTCTGCCCCAAAAGCCTTAAAAAAATCTTATTTTTTTTTGATTGAGTGTTTTCTCAAGCTGAACAAAGAGCTGTCACTTCTTTTGAGTGATATCTCTGCCAATTGTGCCTTTTGATCATCCATAATATTGAGGAGCTGTGGCACTGAAGGGAGGTTAATGAGCTCCTGAGAGCTTTTAATTGCTCCCTTTCTGAGACATCATGGACTAAACTGCCTGTGCCACACCAGATTCAAATATTTTCTCTTATTCCAGAACACAATTTACGTGATTTCTCACATTTATTGTTCGAATTATCCCACCCAGTAAAGAGAGGTGGTGCAGAAAGTCCAAAAGGAACTCAAAACTTAAGAGAATCGTGGAATTATTTAGGTTGGAAAAGACCTTTAAGATCATGGAGTCATCATGCCAAGGCCACCACTAACCCATCTTCCCTTCCCCATGTCTTAAATCCCTCCAGGGATGGGGATCCACCACTGCCCTGCTCAGCCTCCTCCAGGTCTTGACAACCCTTTCCATGAAGAAATGTTTCCTAATAACTTCCTCTTATCAATAATTTCACTTTTTCAGGGTTGCCACTCCCCTTTTTTTTTTAATCAGTTCCTCTTTCACCTCCTCTAGAGACACTTTAGAGGGCAGAACCCCAGAAGTTTTGATATGAGCCATCACATCAGTCAACACCCAAGGAAAGGAAAACACAGAGCATCAATATTTATAGGTCTTGAAAGGCCACTGTCAGGTTTTATTTCTGAACTTGATGCATGTTAGAGAAAACAATAAGCAAGAGAAAACAGCAATAAAGCAAAGGAGAAGTTAAAGTGCTTTGAGAGGTTAATTCTCAAAGCAAGACAGTGGAGTGGCTGGAACAGAGAGTTAGAGTGGTGTCAAATCTCCCTGAGATTATAAAGGAGCCTGGTGGGCAGATGGATTGGGCAATCATTTGATAGGGATCAGTTTATAACAGAGATAAAACAGAAATGAAGAGAGGGAAGGAGATGTTTTACAGCAGGACAGGGAGTCAGCAGCTGCCTTCTGTGTTAATTTAATGGCAGTTGTTTTACCAGAGAGTGACCTGTTAGAACGGGCAGGATGGGAAATGAAATTAGGAAGATGCAGAAGAGATCAATGCCCTGCTCAGGGTGAGCCATTTAAAAAGGCAAACAAGATGCAAGGAAGAACAAATGGTGGAAGGGCAGATTCAGAGAGAGGGGAACCAACAGAAAAACGGGGTACAAAAGAAGCCACAGATTTTATTCCTAGAGAAACCAAACCAATAAAGCTCATCTGCAATTAATAGCAGCCTGTATTCCGGGTGTGACATTCCAAGGGATGCAGCTGCCAGTCATACAAATCACCAGCACTTGACCCCTTTAGCATCAACTGAAATCTGGGACTGTGAAATGGCCTTTAAAAACAAACAAACAAACAAACAACTAAATTTCTGAGATGATTTAAAGACAGGCCTTTCACCTGCAAGTCATAAAGCAAACTTCAGTGATAACGTGATAAGCTTCAGAGATCAATTAAGTAAACTTATGTAAAATGAGGGCAAGTTAAGTCACCTTTAATGCCAGTGACAGGAAATATCTCCCAGACTTGCAAACAAAGAGGGGTTACAAGAGCTCTATGAATATTAACAGAAATGCCCCATAGCTTTGAAATTTTCCATTTTTTTCCAAATTTCCAATTTTTCCTCCATTTCACTTGCTGTGTATTACTTAATTCCACAGCTATTCCTGCTGAACAAACTATTCGAGGGGCAAATCCCTATTGCAATTTTTTCCCTTTATAATATACACATTATTAAGCAGTAATTGATGCACTGACCATTTAGCTTATTATATTTATAAATAAGTTACCTGGCTTTCATTCCCTGGAGAAAAAATACCAAACCCACCCCTCTCCTTTCACTGCTCTTAACCCCAATGCAAAAAGTCTCTGCCACATCCCCTAAATACACACATTTCCCTGCAAGCCTCCATAATCCCTCCCCAATAACACCCCCCCCCCCAGTCTCTTGTTTCATTCTGTACATCCTTTCCATAAACTCCTGATGGTTTAAATCCCCAATCACTTTTCTCACTCAGCCATGTCTCACTTATCCCAGTAATTTCATACTTACATTAAAACATTTGTAACACCCATTCAGCAATCTTATTATAGAAGATATGCAGCTTTTCTCTCTCAGCTCTGCTTTGATTTACATCCTTACTGAAGGTATCCACCACTGAACATTGTTACTCAGTGGATAAATCACCTTGGGATTTAAGCAGCGACATCTAAATCTCCTTCCACCCTCATTACTTCACCTAATAAAACATGGACAGGAGCTTTGCAGTTTAGAGTGCAGCTGACTTGTGTCACACAGCCCCTTCCCAAACATTATTCTGTGGTTTTTTTTTAGTTTATTTCTTTTTTCTGTTGGGTGGGTGTGTTTTTTCCCCCAGCCTTTCCTGCCCAGGGCTGAAGGAACACCTACGGCGTGTCCTTGGTGCTTCCACGCAGGAACATCACACTTAACCTCAGAGAAATCCCCCAGGGGAAACCTGAAGCTGAAATTGGAGAAAGCTCCCAGGAACCTGAGAGCATTTCCCAGCTCTGCTCTTCCTCTGCATCCACTGCTCCAGGTATAAATCACACTCCAGTAGAAATTTCCACCTGCACTCCCGAAAAGCATCCGCCGAGCACGTCCTGCTTACACAACCATCTCACCCAACCAGGGGGTGTTTAGCAGATTTAATAAGCACCTGATTGGAAAACTGGCTACCTTGCAACATTAGAACAAATTCAATTAAAAATCAAAGCTTGCAAGCATGTTTTAGGACGTGATTAGTAAATAAATAGCCTTACCTAGTGCAGGGTTTCAGCTGGAAAACATCGAGAGGAGATACCTTGGGTTGCTTGTTTAATTTATTTCCACTGGAGAGACGGATCCTTTTCTCTAAAGCCCTGAAAGAGCTGCAAAGGCACCATCCAAACCTCATTCCCTGCAAATAAAAAAAGTCTAAGGCTTACCACAGTTATCCACTTATAAAAATAAAGCCCAGGCTAAGAGGAGGCCTTTTTATACCTTCCCAGGTCACTCCCCCACAGGGTCGTGGTGATGTTCAAGCCCTTTTCCCCCAGGTGAACCACAGCAGCAGGATTTTCTTGACTGCAGATTAATTCCAACCTGGGAGCCAGGCTGTTCCTCACACTGGGCAGTGATTTACACCACGAGTAACTCCACAACCTGCAGGTAACAGCAGTTTTGTAGAACTCACCTCCTGTTGGGTGCACAGGACTTCTCATCATCCCACCAATCTACTTCATATCCCTGGAGAATACATAACAAGATCTATAATGGACACCCCCTCCAAAAAAAAAAAAACAACCAACCAACAAACAGAAAGCTATTCCTGAAATTTAAATTCTGATTTCAATTTCAACTATGGGGAAGGTCAAGCAACTAATTTGGAAGTTGCAACGTGACTTGAATACAGAAATTATGGCAGGTAACCCGCCAGGAATGGCAATTCACCCATAATGAATTAGATTTTAAATTGAGTTTTAAAATAATATCAAGGCTACTGCCATCCAGTGTGTCACTGTAGGGTTAAGGCTAAAAATAAGGTTGGTTTAAAGAAATTCAGTAATTATATTCATGCCTTTAATACTCACAGTAATAATTATGCCATTATAAAAGTTATCAATTTTATCCTGCTGGATTAAAATCCTTGCTGTGCATTTGAAGGCAGTGGTGTCATGAGCACAAAAAAATTGGTTTAAGTGCAAAGCAAAGCATTTCTGGGAGCTGTCCCAGGAGGGACTCTGGTCACCCCACTTAAATTAGCTCCAAACGTGACCAAAACATTCCCATTTCTGAGAAATGACTCTCCACTCCAACATAAAACATGTGACATCTCAAATCTTTTAAAATTTGACATCTCAAATGTTTTAAAGCACAAAATGGAAATACTGGACAAGCATTTCTCTGGCCTCTCTGACCTCCCTCCAATCATCTGGACACCGAAAAATTCCCTGCTGTTCCAGCGCCGTGCCACGGCCACCATGCCCTTCCTTGCCCTCGGAACGTCTCCTGTGGGGTTTGACCTTTTGTACCAGAGCAGCAGCAGAGCTTTGGGAGGATATTTGCTGACCTGTGGGATCTTTAAATAGAGGATGTGCTGTGGAACTCAACATATATTCCCCCAGGTAGTGAAAGTATGGAGGTTATGTCACCACTCGACGCTCAAGCTGGTCCTCAATCCTTTTTTCCATGTCAGAGATCCTACAGAGTCGGGATGGCACTGCAGGAAAACTGCCCATAAAGAGTCACAAAGATGTCTAACAGTTGTTTCAACACACCATGAAAGCAGAACACTCCAAAGCAGCGCTGGAGGGTTTCAAAAGAGTGGTCAAAATGCTGGAAGTGTTTGAAGAGGGAGCTGAGCAAACATTGACTCTTCCCTGAGCCAACACTGAAATCCTGCTGGGGTTTGGAGCTGCCTGTTTAGAGCCAGGGAAATCTGTAACACACAAGACACACAGGTTTTTTGTTACTTCAGGTTCCTCATTCTGCTGCAATTCCCACCTAATTTTTGACACACTAATAAAATACAGAGACGCCAGCAGAGACTGCGCTTTCTGATTTAGAGCAGATTGAAATGGTTCAAAAGCCTTGTTTGCTTGTGGATTTTATAGAAAATTGAAGTGCTTATGGCATAAATAAACCTCAACAGATTTTGTGACTATTCTGTTGGGGTTTTGTTTCTATGCTGATCCTACAGCAAAGCAAAATGTTCTCTTACTACCTGAAACATCTCATTTTCCATGATGTGATTTAATTAATTTATTACTCTTTTTTTTTTTGGAAGTCAAAGCCTACAGAGATTTTTCCATAGTAAAGGAGTCTGATTTGAGTGGCTGGAGAGTCCATGACTGGGCTGCTCAGGGAGAAACAGGAACAAACAGGGGAAGGCAATCTCATTAATGTTGACAGAGTTGTGCTCAGCTGCAGGGACGTTCATTGTGACCAATTTCAGCACCATTATTTCTCTGACATAACCATGATTATTTTTCCCACTCTGGGAAGCTTCTACAAACACTCATGGCTGGGAAAATTCATCTGATTACGGAAACCCTGAGGTGTGAAAAACTGCTTAAACAGCTTTTGAACTTCTCTGTAGAACCACTTATTGAAGAAGAGTTCAAGTGTCAGAAGTGTAAGCTTTTAGTGCTGTAGCTGATAAAGGGAGGCAATGGCACTACTGTGTCATCACTGTCATTTATGGCACCAAACACACCATCAGGGTGCTGTATTTCGTAGGATTATGTGACTTTGCTGGGTGGTGGATGAACAACCTGCTCCAGTGGAAGGTGCCCTGCCCCTGGCAGGGGTGTGGGAATGAGCTGATCATTAAAATCCTTTCCAACCCAAACTATTCCATGACTTTTCTTAGAGCTAATTGCTCTCAGGGATTACTTACTGCAATGTTTGCTAGAGCTCCTCTGTCTGAAGATGTCACCAAACTGGCCCTCTTGATCCCACTTGTTATATTCAGTGACTTCTCAACAGCAGCTGGGAAGTGAAAAAGCGACTGGCCAAAAATAACCCAAACCAAGAACGAACCCAAAGGAAATTCCAGCAATATTTACTTTTCAAGAATGGCTCAGCTCTGTCCCTGTTTTTATTTGGTTGGTTGGCTTCCCCTCCTTAACATGACTGGAAGGAATGACTTTTCCCCTTCCTGCTGCTTTGGAAGCCTCAGTGTTCCCTTCAGCTTGGACTCATCAGGGCTCTGCCATGGATACAGGTAAGCAAATAAATGCTGACTAAGCAAGCAAAGGCACCCAGCAAACAAAGGCTGAGAATTAAATTTCTCAAGTCCTCCTTTCGTTCACCTGGTGTTAAATACTCGGGATTTTTCCCAGCACGCGCCGGGATTGCTCTTGGAAGGTTTCAGAACTCCGGTTTTATTGCTGCGTAGATGAAAAAAGATTAAACAGTCTTGAGCACTCTGTTATAAAACAACGAGCTGCAGGTATTTCCTGAGGCTGTTTCTGATGGGTTAGTTAAGAGCCATAATGCATAGATTTTGTTCTTTGTTCAAACACCATCCATCTAAGTCGTAAAAAAAAAAAAAAAAAAAAAAAGAAGGAAACTTGGCATTTCTTGCCTTCTGGTCATTGGAATTGGCTGTCAGGATACCTGAGACATTTGCTTTACTGTCATTCAGCTGCTGACACGGCAGAAAAACATTATAGTGAGGGGTTTAGCAAGGGAACACTGGCAATTGTCTAAGAAATACATCCTTTCTGCTCCTAGGGTTATGTAAGCCTTTTTATCTCTACGTATGTAAATATATGTCCCAAGACACTCTTATCCCATTAGATGAGTTGCTGATAAAATCTGTTTGAAGAGGGGATGATAGACATGATCCAGTTACTGAACTGTTTGCAGGAGGTGGGTTATTTTGGGTGACCCAACCTCTTGAAGCCCTTAATCTGCCTTCTCCCCACACACACAGTGTGTGCAAGAAGATTTTTGCCTGGGCAGCCGCTCCCTTTGCTCGAGCTTTCCTTCTGCCACTTGTGAAATGGCACTGATTGTCTTTGCAAAGTGTTTGAGTCCCAGGGCATGAAATACATAATATTCACAGTGAAATGCAAACCAAGTCCCCCTCCCTTCTCATGGCATCATTGAGTTACAACCTCGCAGTGACAGGACAAGGGGAAGTGGCTTTAAACCAAAGAGGGTGGATTTAGATGGGATACTGGGAAGAAATCCATCCCTGTGAGGATGGGGAGGCCCTGGCACAGGTTTCCCAGAGAAACTGTGGCTGCCCCATCCCTGAAGTGTCCAAGGCCAGGCTGGTTGGAGCTCTGAACAACCTGGTCTAGTGCAAGGTGTCCCTGCCAGTGGCAGGGGGTTGGAATCAGATGAACTACACAGAACTGTAAGTGCCTTCCAACCCAAACCATTCTGTGCTTCTCTATTATATTGCTGATGAAATCTCTACAGTTATTTTAAAGTATGAATTTTTTCATGCTCTACCCCAGACATGAAACTCTCGTCTGCAATGTCAGTTCATCACTTCTGGCTCTGCCTCTCTCATCCCACCCTTTATCCTACTTTAGCTTACAGAGAGAGTGATTGTTGCAGTGACATGATTGATGAGCTGCATCAGCACTCACTGGGTAATATTTAGCATATTTGAGAACATCTGTCCAGTTAATGTGGTTTGCAAGAGAGCTTTCTGTCTCCTCCAGAATGCAATGGCTCCCCAGTTAATAAAAGAGAACCAATTTTAGAAGGGTTGAAATGAACAATTAGAAGATCCAGAAAGGAATTTCTGTGTGTGGCATTAAATATAGCAAGAATTAATTTGCTGGAGTGGTTAAACTGTGCGTGACAGGATTTTACTGGGGGAAAAAAATTCATGTAATGCAAATAAAAACCTAAGCAGAAGAGTGGGAATCAAGCGTAATTTATGGGTAGGGACTGTGCTCACCACACACACTTATGTGTGCTTGCAAAAGGGGTCTCAATTAAATATACCATATAAAATTAGAGCAGCAGGGGGTTTGCTGTTAGTCACATAAAGCACGTTTAAATGAATCAAAACTCATTAAAAAGCTGTATAATTACAGTTAACTAGGAGAGAGGGAAAAAAAAAAAAGGAGAGTCTGGACAGAGTAGGATGTTAAAAACCAGGAGATACAGTGGCTGTGACTGGACAGAAAGACAAAAATAGGTCATGGGAGGAGAAAAATGAGCCCACAGAGGATGAGCATGATGGAAAATCCCTGCAGGAAGCACTAGGGAGTTTGTCATTAGTGGGAAGTGTTTCTGAACAGGAGGGTCACACGGCTGGGATTTGTCTTCAGGTGTCACTGTGTTATTCTGCTTTCACTTGGTGTTTTATTGGTCCCTCCTGGCACATAACAGGGAGGGAGAAGAGCCTGCCCAGTACCAATGGAGAGCACAGGATGTGCTCAGTGGCCTCCTGAGCTCCCTTCCCACCTCAGTTGTTTTAGGATCCTGCACATCCCAGCAGTGTCTCCTTCCCCAGCTGGTTCATCTGAGCAGAGCTGGGGGAACACCCGCCCAGGGGGGCTCAGCCACCCCTGCTGATGGGACACAGGCCACCCTGGCTCTGGGATGTGGCCATGCTTGCCCACGAAGGGAGCATGACTTCTTCAGCCTAACAACCCTTTCCAGGAAGAAACTCTTCCTGATGTCCAGGAAGAACTTCTTTGTCTGTAGGCACCTCAAAAAGGCATCAGAGATGAAAACTCCCCTGACCTCAGGAGCCTGGGTTTCTAACTGTGCCAGTTAGTTTACTGGCTGGGCTGTAGGCTTTATATTAAAAGTGCCACAGATGGTCCATGGCAGCCCAGTGTTAAATGCAGCAGAACAAAAATCATTGCTGTTTTTTTTTGCACAGGTTTCCCTCGTGCTCCTGTAGGGCTGCACGGGAGTGGCACTTCCAGCAGCTCTCAAGGTCACACTAAGCTTCCTCCCTGGCTGGCAAAGATGAATTTGAGTTCTGTTCATGCTCCAAACTCATTTTTCCCTTAGTTAACTTCATGCTTTTACTTAGCTCTGCCTTTCTGGTCCGGCAGCCAATTCCAAATTTAATAAAACTTCTCATGTAGATCTCATTTTCCTCTATTTATCTACATTACTGATTTTCTCTCCCTCTTCATCCCTTTTCACTTGGACCCAGCACCACGTCCCAGTATTATTAGTATACAATTTGAAAATCATGCCTTCAGCAAAAATACTTCTCAATAATGTGGGAAAAAAAAAAATAAAAATTCTGGAGAGAATCTTCAGGCAAACTCAGGTTTGCTCTGATCTGCGGGGCAGAATCGAACATCTCCAAAGCCACTGGATTTTCCTGGAGATTCCAACAGAAAATAGCAACTCTTGAGTTAAAAGAACCTTCTAGTTCTGCTTCAGAGGCTCTCACCCTGAAATCCAGCTCTGCCCAGCAGTATATTCCGTGGCACTGCATGTGCACACCCTGGGATGGATTTTTTGGGATCTCAGGCCTGAACTGTGAGTTCTCTGCCAGCCTGCCCATATTGCTGAGTAACCCAGGGCAATCCATGGAGTCTCCACGGAGGATGAACTCCAAGCCACGTGGCACTTAAAGGAGAGGACACAACTGAGGGAGATACACCAGCACTTACCCCGAATTTATGGAAGTGGGAGTCTATTTCTCATTACAGCTCACGGTAAATCATCCTCCTCCTGCTTTCGCTTGGAAACTGCTTCAGCTTCTGCCTTTATTTCCATCCTTTTATATCTATATAAAATCTTTCAGAAGACGCTGCACCAGTAAAAACAAAATGAGTTGCACTTTAAAAAAAAACAAAAAAAAAAAAAACAAAAAAAACCAAACAACCAACAAACAAAAAAAAACCAAACCAAAACAAAAAAACCACCACCACCACCAACAACACCACAACAGAAAAGATTTGCAAGAGACTGGAGGATCTTTGCACCATGAGACACAGACTCCCATGAGATTTTCCAAGGTAATTTTAGATTTATCTCGTTGGTTTGGACAAGTTGTTCTAAAGGTCTATTAAAAAAAAGATAATTTCCCAGTAGAGGAAGAACAATCACTCTGATCTAACAGAGTTTCTAATCACACTTCACAGTTAGCAGAGCTCATCTGAGAGGGGTTCCTTGTGAGGGAAACAGGTTATTGGGGGGCACCAGATTCCCTCCTGGTATTACAATGAATATAAAGGAAGCCACCTGCTCTGCAGGACTATCAAACTGATTTTTAACATTTTTGGACAACGTGGAAGCAGAAACCAACAGAATTAAGAAAATCGAGATGCCTTTGAATCATCAGGGTTGATTTAATTTTCTTTTACAAATAGGGAGACTTAGAGGGTGGATGTGCTCAGATAAATATCACTCGCTCCCCTTTACGTGTTGTTGACATTTCAAGAAATGTAAGAAAATTTTCTTATAAAACAACTTAAAGTGTTAAATTGATAAGGCTTTCCTGTACTGATTCTTAAATTTTATCATCATTGTAACTGGATTAATAGTAGTGATTAGTTGTGTCTTGAATCTTTGGATGGATGTAATAAATTGCTAAAATTGACACTTCTTCCCTCCCAACCACCTCTGCAAATAACAACAGGGGAAACAAAAGGGATGGAAACCAGTGTTTGAGTTTGATTATTTGCCCCCTGGCAGTGAATATCCACTGCAGCAAGTAACCTCCAGAGCAGAGCAAGTCAGGGGAGATGTTAATGCAAGACAAGGGCAGGAAGAAAATCGTACTGGAGACAAAACAAATAAAATTGTTTGGCCTATATTAGAGAGGAAGAGCTTTCAAATGGGGAGGCTGGTTATCAGCACAGGTTATCAACATCTCCTCGGCAGGGGAGGTGATATTGGATGTGATAAAATGAGAGGCTACGGGTGAAGAGCGACACAATGAGCTGTTCACTGATCCTACAGAACACTGACAAGGAGATTTCCCAATGTATCAACTTTAGAACAGAATACTTAACATTTTGAGTGCCATTTGATGACATTCATGAGATGATAATGACTCTGTGTCGGTAACGACCTAGACTGGATTTGGAGTGGTGACCTAGAGGTAAAAAACTTTAAAAGGCATTACTGTCACCTCAGCCATTGCCATCAAACTTCACTGCCACTTAAAGGTGCTTCCTTCAGACTTATGTCCACATTACTGGGATCCTGCCCTGCTCACAGTGTTTGCAGAAGAGGCCAGAATTAATCTCACTATATTAAAACTGCCTTTGACATAAAGAGGAACCGATCTCAGCCACTGATGAGGGTGTCTATTATTCCCTCCCCCTGCCCATTATCCATAACCTTGCTCCGTGCCCTGCAGAGCAGAGCTGATGGAGTGACCCCACCAGATGACACGGTTCATGATCTGCTCTCCTCGCCCCTTTTGATGCTGACGGTAGGGGAAGTGAAATAAAGAATGTGCTCTAATTAAATCTTTCCATTATTACATTAATAAAGAGGGACAGTCTCTGGCAAGAGCAAATCAAGAGCAATCTCCGGTGATCTGCTGGCTGGAATGAAGGGGAGAAAAAAGGAGATGAGGCCTCTTGCTCCAGAAGAACCTGTTTGTACCCAGTCTTCTCCCTGGGACTCAGAAATATTCCTTTGCACCATGAAAATAGAGTGGACATTTGGAGGTAAATGACTGTATGTGACACCCTCAGCCATCCTGAGAATGTGACAACCACAATCTCTTGGGTTTACTCCTTTTTTGGATGTCCTTAATCCTAATTACTCTTTCAGTTTACCCAGGGATTTCCTGGACATTTACAAACCAGTCTGATTATTGGCCTTACTGGTTTAACTGGAGCTGCTTTGGTGATGGCAGCATCTGTAACCATCTGTTCTCTCCAGTGAAAAATCTTTAAAGCCTCATGTTCACAGAGCTTTTCCTGCATTTTTGACATGGCACAGAACTGTCCAGCACAGACCTGAGCCCTTCAACCAACATACAAAGCCAAGACTAAAATACTCATCACTAAAGAATTGAATAATTGAGGATATTTATGTTTCTATATTATAGACATAAACATAAAGTTCCTTCTTTTTTTTTTTCTTTTTTCCCCTGATGATGGTAAGAAAAGCCACAAGCACATCTCAGGATGCACAAGCTGATGTGCCATGGTCTGGGAAACAAGAACTGCTGAACTTTCTGGAGTAAGAAATATTTTAAAGGAATCATTGAAAGTTATGGATTTTCTTCTAAAAGTGTTCCCCATTCCTATTATTTTTACTCAAAGAAAAAGTAGGCTTTTTTTTGGGGGGGGTGTGGAATGTAGAAGAGTCCTACTTTATTACTAAGCTAATTCAGAGTTTTAATTCTTTGACATGACAACAGAATGTTCAGGGACCTCCAGACTAAAAATACACCAATGATAATGAACTATCTTTTGTATTGACTTTTTTTTTTTTTTTAAGATGTCAACTCTCATTTTTATCTCACTTTAAAACTGTGTTGCTTGAAACAGCCTTTTTCTACATTCAACAGGGCTAAACAGCTACTAAATGAATATTAGTTTTATTAAATTAATGCAAATTTAACCTGAGTCACTCAGTAAAGAAGAAATCACTGCAAGGAGCTCTTTTCAAGTGAGCTGGACAGTGAGGGATAAAGCTGCAGGAAAGGTACACCAAAAAATTCTTGTTTGGCAATGAAAGGAAAATGTGGATTAATTAAGCTATTCCATCACAGGACAATGAGAAGACAGAAATTAAAATACTGCATCCCATTCCAGCAAGGTTCAGCTTTCAATCCATCCTCAGTGACAATTCCAAACCCACCTGGGGGTGTTCCTGTGTAACCAGCCCTGGCAAAGGGGTGGACTAGAAGATCCCCAGAGGTCCCTTCCACCCTTCACAATTCCGTGATTCTGAAAATAAAAAGTTCTGCCAGTCTTACTTGTTCCTTCCCCATCAGCCCCAGAGCAAGACACGCTTGAAGGGCAGCAATTTTTAAATCATATTGAAAAAAGAAGAGAAGAAAACCAGTCCAGAGTCCACCTTATTTAGCCCTCTGATGCACTGGAAGGAACCTGTGCAGCTGGAGAGGCTCAATCTCTAATCCACTTGGCACTCTCTGATCCCCTCCCAGATCAGCAGCTCGGTGTCAATGCCCAGGTTGGCTGCCCACAGTCCTGCAGCTGTCAGCTCTCCCCTGGCAAGGAACAGAGCTCTTCCAGAAGAACCAGAGCTCTTCCAGTCCCCTTCCTGTCCCATTTGTCACCACTGGCCATCCTGTCCTTACCCACAGAGAGCTGGAGTGAGGGGGTTCTGCAGGATGGGTGTTGGACCAAAAGCCCTTTTGCCCTTTGTCACTGCATTATTAATAATTTTCAGTGATTAACCTCTTGCCCACCCTGCAGACCACTAATTTTAGAGTAGGATTAGAAGAAGAGGTCACAACTTCTAATAAATCTCTGCTGCTGGGAAGGCTGTAGCCACAGATCTGGGTAATTTTTATGGAAAGAAAGCTCGGCTCTCAGCTCCCCCAGACACAACTCTGACACACTTGTCGGTGCTTCGCTGCTTTACACCAGCTCAGCTCTTCTCCCAGACATCAAACTTCCTGATATTACCTGGAAAATGATCTTGCTTGTATTGCTGTAAGATGAGCTGACCCTGCTGAGATGTGAACTTAAAACCACGCAAGGCCACAGAAGGCAAATGGAGCGTGAAACCCTGTGTGAGAGGGGCTGGGGGGAAAGTTCCTGCAGGATAACACTGATCCCTATCAGTCTTTTAACCTTTTTAATACTGAGCCTTGTAATCCCCTCACAAGCATCTCTCCTGTGTAAGACATCCAGCCTTTGTGTGCCAGACACTGCAGGGACACGGAGCAGACGGGAAGGGAAAAGCAGCAGGAGCTGCAGGGTGGGGAAGCAGCAGCTTTTCCTTCACATCCACCCACTGAGCAGAGGGATCCCTTGGAGGTCTGACCTCCTTGTGCTCAGTCTGTCTTCCCTAACACATCCTATTGAAGGGGAAATTGCAGCACACACCACAGAGGACGATTTCATCAACTGATTTGCTTTGATTGCTTTGCAAGGTGCCCCAGCTCGCTGAGCTTTCTCCCCAGGGTGGACACAGGGAGAGCAGAGATTGTTCTCATCACACCTTTCACACCACTGAAGTTGTGGCTGCCTGCAATATTCTCTTTAAACAATAATAGCTTGTAATATTCCCTGTGTAAAATAGGAAATGAAGGGCAAAATCAAGACAAGACTGGATGGGTTCTGAGCAACCTCGTCCAGTGTCCCTGTCCCTGACAGGGGGGTTAGAACGAGATGGTCTTTGAGGCCCCTTCCAGCCCAAACCATTCTATGAAATTATTTAATCTAAATCCCATCTTTAGCCACCAGGAAAGAACTGCTGATGACTCCTGAACCCAGGGGATGTTTTCCCTCTTGCTGCCTGTGTGAGGGTGTCCTGTTGCACTCCTGTGATGGGAAAGTCAAAGCAGCACCTGGGAATAAAGGTTTGCTACAAGAGTACTCATCAGACAGGCCAGGATAAAGGCTTACCAGAGGTTTAGGCAATCAACCTGTACCATATTTTACTATCATTGTTTTCTAAAGATGCCTTTTTTAAATAACTTTTCACGGGGAGGAAAACAGGAGCTGAGTTTGGGACAAATTTCAGAGGATCACAGAATATCCTGAGCTGCAAGGGATGCACAAGGATGATGAAAATCCAGCTCCTGGCCCTGCATGGAACAGCCTGAATAATCTCACCATGTGCTATTTCCATTGCTGGAAAACAAGGGGCACACTGAAGTTGTGTTATTTGAGGTTGAGTTGAAGATTAAGGAGTTGAAGATATTTCAATGAGCACAAAGGTGAAATTGGTCCCTCCAGCAACATCCTCACTGCTGCCCACCCAAGGTCTTGTCCTCCAATTTATCCAACCAAGACAAATCCAGTTCCATTTCCAAGCCCAAGCAGATAAACCCTTCATGGAAAACTGACTGATGCATGCAGTTCACATCTGAGAATCATTCACAAACTTCCACGAGCTGAATTCCCCAAATTCACTGCATTTTGAAAACACTGAGTTGTCCATGGAAATGACCTCCAGCGTCTCAGCAATTTGGAGTTGTTGTTTGTCATTGCTGGCACTTGGCTGTTCACCTAAATCCCAGAGCAATCTGCCTTCTGCCTCGTGGTGCTGCTCAGCACTTCCAGAGGGGAACTCAGAGATGGAAGAACCTGCAGGAAGCCACAGAACTCTGTGAAATGATTGGAGAAAAATCTCAGTCGAGACAATATTTTAGGAGATTCAGAAGAAATGGGCTGGATCTGCTAATAAGTCACGGTGAGTAACTGAAAGGAATCTTCCAATGCTCACAAAAATTAGGAAGGGAATTCTCAGCTGTTTTAAATGGGGGGTTTAGTAGCTATTTGCCTTTGGTGTCCTGCTCTGCCAGCTGACTGCTCTTCCCAGAGGAATGACCAGTCCCAGCAACAGCAAATGGCACTGGTGGCCTTTCAGCTGGAGCCCAGCATTGTTTAACATTTTTTAACATGATGGCTCAGCTGCCACCTTGGGAAGAGAAGGCACTTCTCTGTTTCTTCTTCTCTTTTCCCTCTAATTTGTTCACTCTTCCAAAGAAAACTCAAGTGCTCCAGTTTTCAGGGGCACTGAAGTGTTTCTTCCAATCCCCAGCTTATCAAACTCTGGGATTCCATGGTCTAAAATGATATGATTTAAAACTGGAAGATGATATTAGTGTTAATAATGCTCTGTTTTGTTGAAAAAAAAACCAAAACAACCCACCCTCCAAGGAACTCCCACTCAATCAAATCCAAAGCCCCATCAAGCCATAACAAGGGTAGAGAAGAGAGGAAAAGAAGAATGAAGAAATAAAATCAGTAAATATTTGGAGGACAAAGAAAAAAATTCTGCATTTTGTACTTCAGAGATCTAAACTAAATCCTAAAACCTGAAGATCTGACCTACTTCTCTTCAAGCCTTTACAAGCCACACAGTGGTTTAATTTTCTTTATCGTTGGCTATTCCAAACATGGGAAAGAGCAACATCCAGCCTGACCACTGTAATTGCAGCTTCCAGTTACTGGGGAAGAATCCCAATTACACACTTAGAAAAATTACCTCATCTCCCTTCATTACTGATTGATCTTCCCCCTCTATTATTGATGCAGCTGAGAAGGCAATCACATCACGATGGCTCAGAAGGAGCTGACACAATGGAGCTCTCAGACAGGCATTTATAAGAGTCCTGACTTGTCAGTTGTCCCATTAGAAATCTTCTTTGGCAGGGGATAAGGGGAAATGGCTACTTCTAGTTTAGCCAGGAAGTTTTAACTGTGGGCTAAAATCTGCTGGATTTAGAAATAAGGTTTGGTCATAACATTGCATGTTAGAGACTGAAACCAGAAGGTGCTTGAGTATTGGACAGACCTTGGTTTTGCTTGTTATTATAGCAGGTAATCTTTGGATTATAAAATAACCCACTTCTTTGTGAGGGTAAAACGTGCAGAGAGAATATTTGAGAGGCTTCACCTCATCCACACTCATATAAATCACTGACATTTGCCTTGTGGTTGATCAAAACAAGAAACAACGTGCAAAGCATTTCACACCCTTTTCTTCTCTAATTGTCACTTGTGCAAAGGTCACACAAATCCTGTTGGGGTCAAGGAAGGGATTTACTCCACCTGGGCACCTACAGGTGCACACAAGGAGCCACATTTGCAGTCCAGGTGCCTGAACACGACCTGTTCCCTCGGGAATTCAGGACTTTCATCTCAACCATGCATTTTCCAGGCCTTCATCTGAAATTCAAAGCACTCTGAAGATGGATGATGGCAGTAAAGTCAGACCCTTCAAACCAGCAGGCAGCTCTGGGTGACCATGTCAGACAGAAATCAGCTCTTGTGAGCAGAGGATACAGAAGCATTTTGTGTTATAGATTCTGAGTAATTTGAAGGCAGGATTAAAGCCATTATCCAAGCCACAGATCGTTAATGCAAATGCCCAAGTTAGCAGTTCTGGCCACAGCCCTGGGCACAGCCATTAGTATTCACAGCAAGGACTTCCCAAACAGAGAAGAATGCTAATAAAAAAAAAACCAGAAGAAGAAGAAGAAAAATCACTGCAGGACCGCAGCTGCTCGATATAGATCATCTCTCCATTTTAATTTGCATCATCAGCCCTCCGAGTCAAATTGACTAATACCAGGGTACCTTATCCAAGAGCCATGTGGGCCAATCAAAGATCAATTTAAAGCCTGTTGGAAGAGACTGATTCATTTAATTCACGGGCATCAGAAGCTTTAAGCTCAGCCAGCAGTGCCAAGACATGACCAAAGCATCTTTCCAGCCACGAAGACACACAGACAATGCTCAACAGATGCAGATGAACTGAAATGAGTTTTTATTAACTCACCTGGAAACATCAACCAGAAATAAATCAGCCAGAGCTCATCCTCCCTTCGGTCTCTCCCTGTGTCAGCCAGGATGGAACTTCCCTGAGCAGCTGGGGCCTCCACAGCTTTTTTTGGATAAGGTTCCCCAGATCTGTAGGTGCCTCCTCAAAAATGGACCTGCAGTTCTGGTTTATCACTCCTGTTTGTGATGTCCACACCCATCATGAAGCATCAGGGAAGACCTTTGTTGTCCTTTTTTTTTTTTGCAATAAATGTCCTTTTTTTGCAATAAATCAGATTGTATTATAACAAATTCCTGGGCAAAGGTTCTGGATCTACAGCCTTCAGAGTCAAGGAGCACTTACATTTTGACAGGCCTGTTTCTCTCTCATTCATGGTCTCCAAAAAGAACAGAGAACTGCTTCTGAAAATGCATGTGGAGATGATTTATCACACTTCAGACATGCTTTCAGCAGGTCACAGTGGAGATCTGAGAGGGGTGGAACAGCACAATAAACACCCCACTGACAGTGCCAAGTGCTTGGGTAAGGTGAGAGCACACTAAAAAAACCCATGTTTTAAGAATTAACTATATTAAAAGACACATAGACACTCATCCTCCATCTTCCTAACTCTCAGATGTCTGCAGTGACAGGGTCTGTGGAAGAGCTGCCATCCTTCTTTTTCTCCCTGGTATCTCTTTAGTTCCTCCACAGAAAGCAAACCCAACCAAACCAAGAACAAAAGTACAAGATCAAGGGGATCCATGAACTCCCAGCATGCTTTGACTGGAAATTCCAGCATAGCAAAACCAGAACACAGATGAGTTCCTGAGCCATCCCATATCCTCAGGTACCCCTTGGATAATGACTTTGACTCCCACTTTGCTGCATTTTCTGCTGAAACTTGAAAATAGACCCGTTCCTGACTTTCTTTAGGGTGTTTTTTTCTCCCAGAGGTTGCATTTTGCAAGAGTTTCATACAGACAAGAACTCAGCATAAGTGTTTTGCTAAATTTATACATTTAGATTTGAGAAGCAGGACAAATTTATTCTTTTTTTTCTCGTTGGCTTTGCCTCATTGTTAGTTTTACTTGGTGATGGCAGCAATACAATAGTGATTGGCACTCAGTGCTCTCCCTTTGCTCCCTCTGATGTCAAACTCTGTGGCAAGCTGGTCAATTTACATCTCATCTCTTTCAGAACAATGAAAACTCTTACAAATGGACTTTTAAAACCTTAAAACATCATTTTTTTTGTTTGTTTTTTTTCCCCAGCTTCATAATGCAAAAATTCCTTCCAGAGGAAAAAAATCTAATAAAAAATGGAAAACAGAACACCAAGCTACTGGAACCTCTCAGGGAATACTGAAAGATTTCCTTCCCAGTCTTCCCACATGGCACTGGTCATCTAATTTTGGATTTTTTCTTTTTTTTAATAGAACGTTATGATTTGAGCCACCTGTGTGCACAATTTAAAACTAGCAAATTTGTGCATTACCCTGGGTGTGGTGATGCAAACAAAGGTGTCTGGGGGTTCCCAAGGCAATTAAGTCATTCTTATGGATAAAAGGCATGATGTCATAGCTTATCATAAAATCCCACAATGATTTGGGTTGGAAGGGACCTAAAAAATCACCCCATTCCACCCCCTGCCATGGGCAGGGACACCTTCCACTAACCCAGGTTGCTCCAACCTGGCCTTGGACACTCCCAGGGCTGGGGCAGCCACAGTTCGTCCATCCCAAAGGAAACAAACTCGTGTTTTCCAGAATTTTCATTCTTTCCTCATGGGATCACAGCAGTAATTGTCTATTTTTCCATACCCATAATTTAATGAGTTAGATACACTGCTTTGGCTGCAAAGCTGATTTTAAAATCCCAAATAGTTAATGTCTGATAATGCAATCAATAATATAATTATATCTTTCTGGTAATGCATTTATCTGAAATTTATCTTCTTTTTCCTTTGTTTGTTTTTCCACTTCAATACCTCTTGCAAATTACTTATTATTATAATTAAGATAAAGCAGTGATTGCAAAGATGCCAGAGAACACAGTGCTTACTCTAATTCGGGCAGCCCAAATCAGATGACACGAACCAGGATGTTTGAAGAAAACAACTGAGGAGTTTCCTTGGTGCCAGGTGAGATGATGGCATTTGCAAACTGCAAAAGCTTTAAAACACCCTGAGCATCTCCCCTGGGAGGGTGGGCAGGCCCTGGCACAGGGTGCCCAGAGAAGCTGTGGCTGCCCCTGGATCCCTGGAAGTGTCCAAGGCCAGGTTGGAGCAATCTGGGCTATTGGAAGGTGTCCCTTCCCATGGCAGGGGGTGGAATTTCATGATTTTAAGGTCCCTTCCAACCAAAGCATCCCATGATTTCATGATATAGTCTGAAGAATCCTATTACAGGGTGAAAACATGACGAATTTGTTAAAATAAACTCTTTTCACCAACAAAAAAAAAGCCTCCCCTGACCCATGTGCCCATCTCAGTTCTCAGTCCTGCACGAGGGCCATCTACAGAGAGACAAGAGCTGATGCTCCTCAGGGCCCTTCAGCAGGAATTCTGCATCCTGTGCTCCTGCCACGTGCAAAAATATGTGGGCAAACTGATGTAAACAACCAGCAAAATCTTAAATTACCCTGTTCAGGAGGCAAGTGTTTGCAGGGCAATGCATTTCAATTGAGTGACTATCTTTGGTTTGTCCACACCTTATCACATTCAGGTATCTGATTATACTGGGCACAATTCACATTTAGATTTTTGTCAGATATCCAGACCTCTTTACATATAAATATATATATATATTGTGATTGAACAGAACAGCCTAAGTGCCTAAATTGCACTTCTCTTGTTTCAGTCCTGTGAGGGAACACAAATATAATCATTTAAAGCATGTCAGGACATACAGAAACAGATTTTCTCAAGGTGGTGAGCAAAATGCTGTTAATAATGAATGTGAGATATAACAGTCCCTACAAAGAAACTTCTACATCAGTTCTCCTGCTCCTTTTACCCTCTGACTTCTCGTTTGGCCAAGACTCCAACCTGTTCCCTCCAGTTCCCTGAGCTGAGGGTGGGTTTCCAAAAAAAAAACAAAAAAACAAGTGAGTCTTACCTTCATTTTGTGTCCCACTTGTTGATAGAGTGAGCATTTTAATCTTGGATTTATAGGAAAGCCAGGCTTAAGAATGGTCCAGGTGGGAGAAGGCTCTTGAGCAAATAAAGAGCTCTTTTTGACCTGAAAAGAGGGAAATAAAAAAAGGCAAGAACTGTGCAGTGATGGGCCAGATTTGACTGCTCTGCTTTTGGTAGGGTTTGTTTTGTGAAACCTTTATTTATACAGCAGATGTCTAGACGTTTAAAAACAAATCCACAGCAAACTGAGCCAAAATTGGCTGATATTCTACACCCCGAGAAAGTAAAATATTACCCACCAAAACAAACAAGACAAGCATTTTACGAAATGGAGCAGAGCAGTTGCCTCTAATGCAGGGGATCAAGGATTAAATTTCCTGGCTTGCAATACACAGGAGGGTCAGAAAAGATGTTTATAATGGCACTTTCCTGCTTAAAAATCCATGAAAACAAGCGATTGGTCTGTCAGGTTCAAGCTCTACTCTGCTCTGTTACTTTCCAGTTTGACCTCTTAATCCCATCCATCTCCAACACAGAGTTAACATCTTCCTAAATCCACTGAACTTCTCCTCCAAATACTCTGAAATCACTCAGAATTTTCCCTTTGAGGACAAATCGGAACTAAAGGCTTGTATTATAAAAATATAGGTGGTTTTATGGAATATATATGTTCTAAATACAAATTAATCTTTATGTAAATAATTCAGTTTGAGATCCCCACACTCCCAGTAAATAAGATGAATTACCTTCCTATTAATATTCGGGGGGGGGGAGAAAGGGAGGTTTGTAATACTGACAGTAAACATAACCAACAGTCTAAACCCCATTAATTTCCAAAATGCACTTAATTAATTAATTAAATTACTGCACACAGGTTTCAGTACCATGACCAAACTCTCAGCACTAGAGGGACTTGGGTGCAGAACTCAGGGAGGTGGGACAAGGTGCTCCACCCACCCAGATCTGTCCTTTATTTTGGCTTTTTTTTTTGGCTTTGCTCAGTCCCCAAAGCTAAATTGCAGTGGTGTTTTGGGGAAAGGAAAGGTTCTGTTGACTTCACTTCATGATGAGAGATATTTCTCTTCAAGCACAAAGTTTCTGAGCTGGTTTGGTTTAACTGAGCCCCACTCCTGGACCAGGAGGACACCCTTGTATAAACAATGATGAATGCAAAGAAACCCCACTGAAAAGATAAAAATTCTGGAAATGAAAACTCCCCAAGGTTGTTTGTTTTTTTTTTTTTTCAGATTGGGAGCCATCAGAAAAAAAATTGTCAAGTAGCAAAAGTCCCAAATTTGAAATCCAAAAGTAAATATTGCCCTACTTCCATTTTTAAATATTTATCTCAATTATTACTTGCTGAAAAAAGAATGAAAGCCCTGATAAGTACCACGAGGAGCAGAGGGGTCTGAAACCTAATCATTAGTGAGTTGTAAGCAGATAATGTTAATTGTATCTACCCTTTGTGCATTTTAATTACCTTGCACCGTTTTTCCCTGATGATGGTAAGCTCATTAACATGTGCCATGCTTTCTAATAATCCTCATTATTTATTGATGCTGTATTTATGCTCCTAAATACGTTAAGGCTTTTGAAGCAGTTTAGAATATTTGCAAAGTCTAATATATCCAGGCCAGGAAAGTCCTTAAGCATTTCCCTGCCATTATCATCAAAGTTGGAGAAGAGCTCCAAGATCTTGGAGTCCAACCTTTGACCAAACACCCCCAGGGGCCACTAAACCATATCCAAGTGCCACAATTCCTCATTTTCTGAACACTTCTGTGGATGGAAACTCCACCCCTGCCCTGGGCAGCCCCTTCCAATGCTTAACCAACCTTTCAGTGAAGAAATGTTTCCTCCAATCCAACTTGAACCTCTCCTGGCTCAACTTGAAAAGGGATTATAATGCATTTAAAAAGACCAAGCCCCCCAGATTATTGATCCAGGTATCAGAATTCTATATTAGACTCTGCTAAAAGAAGTAAAACCAGCCACCTTGGCTGCATTTAGGTGTGCAATAAATAAACAAAGAGACAAACTCAGACACAAATATTGTTTGATTACAATTATTACATCCTGGGCAGTTGTATTATTGGAGTTATAAAATTAGAACCACCTCAAATGTTTATTTAGCATAAATTTCGTGCTGTAGACTCTGAAGATGAAGAACCTCTACTCACCAACTGAGAGCCTTTCTTAAATTAGTGTTGGTGAATGATGATTCAGGAATTTTTGGTGGTCAGCACTTCAAGTGTTTGAAGGAACCACAGAGGAACAGTTACCTTTTGGGAGGATGATGAAAGCCCAAATCTGAAGGTCATGTCCAATTTCCTGCTCACTGAGAGGTTTCCTTTTGGTTTGGACATCTAACATGTCATGAAGTCACAGCTTCCCTGTCCTCTTCTTTACAGCAACAAAAGATGGACTAAAAGTAGTGCCTGCTGATAAGGAAGTCAAGCAGAAACGTGTTGGATGTTTGGAACAACCCAAACCCTCCAGTAATGATGATTATTGCTAGAAATGTGACTTCCAACAGCCTGAAACAGCCACACACTTTGGCAAAGAGCCTTTCCAAAACAAAACTGCTGGTTCACAATTTGGTTTTTCAGGACCAGACTCTGAAAAATTTTGGTTAAAAGCTTCTCCTCTTTCTCCCTGCTAGGACTCACTGATTTTGAGGGGAGAAACTGTGGCTTGTAATATCATTATAAATCATGCATCAGTCAGTGCTCAGCCACTGCACCGAGACAGAAGCAGAGCTTGCTAATTATGTGCCACAAACAAAGATTAGAATGAACGTTATCATTAACGATTCCTTTATGTTTGATGAACTAATAAATAATTTCTTCCTCAACCACTATAAAACCATTTGGCATAAAGACCCTTGATGAGCTCACAGGTCCCTCCAGGTGAGTTTTTATTATGTATTTTTAATCATCTCTGGGACACAGTGTACCTTTCACAACTCAGGTACCTCTTTGCTCTTTCTTCTCTTGCCAGTGACGCTGTGCACAAAGAATTTCAGCTGGCAACCTGTTTATTTGCATTTTTTTGGTCAAGCTTAGGGCACTTTTACCACCCAGAGAGAACCAGCCCACACTGCTCAGCCCCTTTGTCACCAGATACCTCCCTGCTGGGTTCTGTCCCCTCTCTCCTGCAGGGCTGGAGATGCTCCAGAGATGTGCAAGTGAACCAACCAGGTTGACAGAGGACACCAGGGGCAGAAGATGGTCCATGTTCTTTGTCTTGTTTGACAAGGGCAGGGGTGGAGTCACCATCCCTTGGGATAATTAAAAGCCACGTGCATGTGGCACTTGGGGACGTGGGTTAGTGGCGGCCTTGGCAGTGCTGGGGATGTTTGGACTCGATCTTATGGGTCATTTCCAAAATCAGTGATTCCACCTCCCTGCAGCAGCACCTTCCCTGGGATTCCTCCCAGTTCCAGAGGTCCATGTTGGCAGGAGCCAGGGAGCAGAGCCCCACCCAAGCTGTGTGTGGGGCAGAAGGTGCCTCTGCTGCTCATCTCCCCAACACCCCAACCCAGCACCACTCTGGCCCAAAGCTGCCCCTCAGAGCCCAGGATTTGCTCCCAGGAGGCCACATCACTGCTCACAGCGATTTTACCCACAGCTCAAAGGAAGAGAGGGAAGTTTCCTTCCCATTCCACTTGCCTTTCATCTCAAATAGGAGCCAGTGCAGCAAATCCCCTGTAGGAGAGCAGGATCTGCTCCCATTCAGATGCTTTTGCTCCCTGCTAGAGCAGAGAGAGCGCAGCGAAAGCACCAAGTGCTGCAAGAAATCAATTCCATCCTCTGTGTACAAGGAGAATGGGAAATACAAATAGGAATGTTCCCCAGCTATTATAAAAACAGAGTTGTGGGTTTTTTTTCTATGAGGAGCATCAGCTTATCTGTCTTATTTCCACAAAGCCTGTTGGAGTTCTGCATGTAGCAGCAGCCACAACTTGTTCCTTCAAAAAAAAAAACAACCAAAAAAACCCAAAACACCCTGGTGAGATGCAGCAGCTTAAACAGAAATATTACAAATAAATTCATCCTGCAGCTCCAGAGCCACTTCTCCCGTGTGTTAGGAGGAGCCATCAGAGTCTGAGAGCGTTCCAGAGGCCAGGGCTGGGGAGGCTGAGCAGAAAATCCGGGATGATGGGAGCGATGATTGTGTTTATCTGCACCTGTGGAGCGGGTGCAGATCCTGCCATGCACCAGGAAACAGGAATGCAAAGCACTGCCTAACCTGTGGATATTTAAATTGGCTTTATCCCCAGAGCTTTATGTCTGTTAAGAGGCATCTTAACAGCAGCTCCTTTGCTGCATCACTGGCATCATGCACAGGTATCCTGCTTTAGTACAGTTTTTTAATGCTGCTGATGGCTCCTGTCAAGCTAAATCCATGCTCCAGGCCTGAAATCAGGCAAAAAAATTATAATTAAGAGAGCTGTGACTCTGAACTCACCCGCTCTAGAGAAGCTTGTCCAGTATAATGGGATTAAACATCCACCACTTGTGTTTCTGGGAGTTCCACCTTCAGCTTGTGACGCTTTCTCAGGAGGGATTTTGGGTTTAATGACATCACATTCGTTAAATCAAGAGCAATCTGAGCATTGCCTTCCTCTGTGTCAGTGGACAGCCAAACAAATGGCATTATTCAGCCTGGGAGGAAGAGGGAAGACAGGAAGATCCTTGAGGCTGAGTCATAATTCAGCAATTTTAGATCTAATAAACCACCGTGGGCTTAATAGAAATCCCTTTGAAGGCACTGACAGGCCATTGGCCTTCCTGGACTTTGGATGAGCTGCCCAGTGATGATGATGATGATGATGATGATGATGACATCACCATTAGATTGATGACAGCCCATTGACCTGACTGGATTTTTGGATCTTTGACCAACAGCTGCAGCAACTCTTTCACTGGCAATCAGTCCCACCAAAATTCTATTGCCATTTTCCCAGAAGTACCAATTCTTTTTGGGCATTTGAACCCCAGAATTAAACACCCACAGGTAACAGCAACTCCCAGTGCAAAGCAGTGCCCACACATTTTGTCTGTGGGTCTGTACCTCGTTCCTTGCCTTCCAATAATTCAGTGGGGCCACTCTCACCTTGAGCTCATGAACCTGCAGAGCTTGGAGATACTTTTTTATCACAGATTCCTTGCCAGGGTTGGGGTCTTGAGTTAGGAAAGGTCACATGTCCCACTGTCCAGTTTCCTTCCTTATGGAGAAAGCAGATTCAAATCTCTAACTGGGAACCAAATGTTAAAACTGAAAAAAAAAAAAAATAAATGTATGAAATACCATCAGCTGACCCATAAATACAGAAACCACACTATCAGAGGATGGAAATGTAGCCATTAGGAAAGGAGAATGATGCTGCATGAAGATGTTATTTTAGAAATGCCCTGAAGTAAATGATTTGTCTTGCAGTCAAGAAAAAAAGAATTCATAGCAGATTACAGTTAAATTCACCAGCACTTAAAAGCAAAGCCCCAAACCCATTAAAATCTCGACCCAGAACTCACAGAATGTGCTCCCCTTCATTTTTTCTCTCTCCACCACTTTTCTCCCTCCTTCATGGTGTTGTTTTATGTCTGCTGGCTTTGTGTAGAGCAGGACCTGTTGGCCCAAAAGAAGTTAAAATAAAAGAGATCAGAATGTGTAACTGGCCAATGACAGAGATATGAACATGGATGATCTTGTGCATATAGATATATATACACATACATGTATTTTATATATATATACACCCAGAAACACCAGTGGAGGCTGATCCTAAGAGCAAAGTGTCTCTCACCTTTTCCCTCCACAAGACAGGCCCTGACTCCTCTTGGAAGCTGCATTTCAATCCCAAGCATTCCAAAAATCCGCATTTCCCCCGCCATTCTGCAGCCCTGTCGAGCTTTTTTGCCTCACAACCGGTGGTGATTTACTGGGGGAAAAAAAAAAAAAAAAAAAAAAAAAAAAAAAAAAAAAAAAAAAAAAAAAAAGCAAGTTTTACACTTGAACAGCAGGTACTTTCACAGTCAGCCTTCAAATCCATTAGTGCCCATCTCAGGGACTAGAGACTTCTTTATGTTGGTTTAGTGCCCTCAGCCTGGCTGATTATTTCTCCCTCTCACTCAGGGACTGAAAGTGAAAAGATATATACTTGTGAAGATTAAAATCTCCTTTACAAATTGAGTGTATTAGGCATCTGTGCTACTTGGCAGACTTGGGCATCAATCCCAACATAAAACAGTGTTAACAGCTCCACAAGCTTTTTCTCTCCCATAACTTCCTGCACTCTGGGTGAATCACAGGGGGGAAAAATGGGACTGGCCTTTCAGACAGCGAGTTAAGCAGCTCTTAAATCAGACAAGCATGATGCCCAGGTGAGGTAATTTACCTTTTTTATGCCATTTTTAAGCAACAAAACCTCTTTTGCTCTTCCAGGAGCGCGTCTGAATCTGGACATTATGGATCTCATCATCGTTTCTGTCATGCCACCGTAATACTTTGGATATTTATTTACACTTCTTTCATACTTGTGCCATGCTGGCTCATTACCATCTCAGGAGGCTGAACTACGATCCCTGCAGCAGAGCTGACATTTATGATGGGGTGGAGTGGAGTGACTCACACTGCAAATGAAGTCTGCTGGAGGAAACCTCTAACTGGGCTAAAATATGTTGGGGGTTGGATTCTCACACTTTATTAGCAACCACTGATCTCCTTTTACAGCTGCAGCACCACAAATTGGCCCATTTCTTGTAGCTCAAGCCTAACGAATGACTCTAAAGTGGAGCACATATATATATATATATAAATATAAATATATACACTGTGATCATATATATTGATATGTGCTCAAAGGGAAAACTGAATTTCCTACTCACTGAGAACTGAGTCAGCTGGAAAATAACTAAATAAATTAGTAAAATAACATCATCTTGGCTGTGTCTTTAGCTTCATGGTTTTGGGGGGGTTTTTCCCAGATTGAGTGCTCAGAAACCCTCTTTGCTCTGCTTGGCATTGTTCTGTGGGTTTTCTTTTTCGACACGTGCTACAAAATAATTAAAAATTAAAGTGCTGCTGTTGCATTTTCTGCAGCTTAAATTAGTCCCTTTCAGCTGTGCCTCTAAACAAGACAACTGCCTGCAAACTGTCAGAGATCATCAAGCCTGACTCGTGATTCTCTGAAGGACAAAACAAATAAGTAGAAACAACTTTATCAATAGGAAAGCAGTTTTGCTTATCACTTTTCCCTATTTTAATGAGCAGGAAAGCAACATGGATAAATTTGATCTTGAAAGTAATAAACACTCAGATAAACCCAAAATTCAGATATTGATACTCGTTGCTTTGGAGAGTCTTCCCAGCTGATCTCGGGTGGATTTGGGTGGATTTTGGGAGCCATCAGGAGAAGGACAGGACCCTCCAATGACACATGGGCACTTTGAGTTACTGTCACCAAGCCTCTGACCTCTCCCACAACAGAAAGGAGAGGAAAAAGCAGGAAAAGTGGAGTTTCCCTTCCCCTGATGACTTTCAAAGGATTTTCAGGACACAACGAGCTTGACTTTCTTTTAATGCCATATCATTTCTTCTTTAAAGACCTGATTTTTAAATGCCTTTAAATGCCTTTAAAATGTTGGTGAGAATCCCTGAGGCTCCACTGAAGTCAGGGGGGGCTCTGCCAATTCCACAAGAGGATCCAGAGCCTCTTTAGGAGGAAAATGCCATGAAATCATCAGAGTTTACCAGCTAAAAGTTCTGTGGGGGAAATTACAGCAACATCATGGCTGTGAATTATTAATAAACAATATTCAATGGAATCATTCACCCAAACAACTCATGTATATATTATGAAATATTTTCTGTGCCAAGGTTTAAATAAAACATACTGTGATTAAACAGAGTTTAATTAATAGGTGTAATTACCTAATGGAAAGCAAGTACTTCCCATTATTAGTTAGTACCCGCAGTAGAACAACTCCATTGTGAACATCCACTGGGTGCTGAGGAGCCACAGAGCCAAATTGTTTACTGAAACACTGATAATCACTGAATTTACCTACCTATAGTGATTACTGTAATTACAAACTTCAGTTTAAAAGGTCCCTATTCCACTAAAAAATGAGAGTCAGGTACAATCTGTGATATGGGAATAGAGGTATTGGTGACTAAAGAGTTGTACAAATAAATTCTTGAAAAAGCCCAGATACTTTGGAAAGTGGTTCAGGTTAAAACCAGGTATAAACTTGCATGATTTGAATCATGGAATGGTTTGGGTTGGAAGGACCTTAAAGCCCATCCAGTCCCACCCCCTGCCATGGGCAGGGACACTTCCCACCAGCCCAGGTTGCTCCAACCTGGCCTTGGACACTTCCAGGGCTGGGGCAGCCACAGCTTCTCTGGTCACCCTGTGCCAGGGCCTCACAGGGAAGAATTTAATCTGCAAATCTCTTCTAAACCCGATCTCTTTCAGTTTAAAACCATTTCCTTTGGTCTTGTGATGTGCCATGATCACACTATGCTGCTACAGAGCTCAGCATCACTACATGCACGTTTGATAATATGTCTGAGTACCAACCCAAATATTCTTCTAATCCTCTAATCAGCAGGATTTTAAATGTTGAAAATACAAAATACGCAAAAAACACCCCCAAACCTCACCCAAGAAATGATCTTTATGCGTGGAGACAGAAAAACATCTTCCACTCACTTTTACCACGAAAGGCAGGAACTACACACCATTAGGGTTTCCTTCTTTATATCCATGCCTCTGTGAGAGCTCCAGCTCTGTGGGATTTAACATATGACAGCCTTTGTTTAGAGTTTACATCAGTACAGAAGATTTTCCAGCACTGTGGAGAAAATGGAGAGATTAGCCCTGCCATGCTCCACTTTTGTTCCAGACATATTTGGAGTGCACAGGGGAGGGGGAAGAGCTCTAAGGCACCGCCAGGAAGGCTTAGCCCCATTTCACACCACTTAATCACAGATTACAAATAGCAGGGGACAAGAAACCAACTCTTTTCCCAGTCCTAAACACTGTGGGGTTTGTTTCTAAGCCTGGTTGTTGGGTTTTTTTATCTTAGGAGGAAATAGCTAATTTAATATGCCTATTAAGACAAAGGGATGAGTTCTATCCTGGTTTTAATTGGGTTATATCAAACCTAGATGGGAGGAATGTGTTTGGGAGGATTTTACTACACAGCATCTAATTTAATTTACCATTTCCATTCTGCTTGTTATTAAATTCCCCACAATTGAATAGCTAAATTAATTAATACTTAAACAACTGTATATACAAAAGTAAAATGTCCATGAAGTTGGAGAGGAAACAGCAGGGATGTGAACTTCACTAACCACTGAATTCTTGTAGTATTTGCTCCTTTCTAATTACAAGAGTTCAGAAACACAACATATGGACTCTCTAGTGCTGCACATTTTGCTGCAGTGACTTGTACTGAAAGTGGAGTGTAAATCCTCACAGCCAGTCATGGAATCCTGGAATGGTTTGGGACACCTTCCACCAGCCCAGGTTGCTCCAGCCTGGCCTTGGACAATTCCAGGGATGGGGCAGCCACAGCTTCCCTGGACAGCAGTCCCTCCAACCATCTCCCACCACCTCTCAGAAAGGTGTTAAACCACTTAACAATTATTGTAAAACTACTTGAAATCCTCTGCTAATGCTGCACATCCAGATGCATAAAGGTTGAGCAATACACGGTGAAAAATAAATCCTGATTTTTTTTTTCTTTTTTAATACAGGTGGAATTGGGTTTGAACACGGGCAATGAAATTCCATTCTTTGAACCCTGAAGCTCCTGGCACTCAGTTAAATGCACAATGTTAAAAAGAAGGCATTTGAGCAATTCTGTTATAGGGAGAGAGGTTCAGAACTTGGTTACACGTCAAGGTAAGATTTTGCTGCCTCACAAAAGATCCATTCACCAGAAAAAGAGAGTGAGAAATGGCTGCTGTGAGATGAATAAATTCCTCTCATCAGAACATTAATAAAAAGATAATGACTCCTTTAAAAAGGCAACAGTTTGATATTTTTTCCTGTGCCACACTGGCAAAGAAAAAAAAAATGCTTATCGAGGCAGAGCCCTGACTCCTTCCACTGAATAAAAGTTCAAATACTATTAACTAACCCATTGTACATGTGAAAAAGGTCCACTGAGGCCAAGAATAAATACCTGGAATTCCCTCTTCTGCTGTTCATTTTGGACACATGAAAAATCACCTCACTTGAGGCAAACCAATGAGTTGCAGGAGCTTTTCTGTACAGTTTAAATGCTTTGGGCTCTTTACGGGTTTTATGGTGCCATTACATATAAACTTGCAAATGTCTACAACACATTTAGCATTTGGGAAAGATTTTAAATACCCACATTTAGGCTTAGTTGAGAAGTCTCAGGAACAAGTGCAACAGATAAATTTTAGAGCAGAATAAATACGACTGTGATAATTAGTAACTTCTTAGTTTGTTTTAGGAAAGGTTATTATGAAATAATTGAGCTTTGTGCTGGTTTGGGGGGGGAATGTACACCTGTTTGGACTAGCCTGCTTGATTTATTTTTGACCCACACTGGATTTATTTGCATCTATAAATAAAATACTCCAGCCACATCTGCTCCCAGATATATTGTCACCGAGCTACGACGCGACAGTGGCACTTCCAAAAACGTCCCCATCCCCTGCAGGTTTTACTGGCATGGCACAGGGAAAGGCTAAAAATACCACGAAATAATGGCTCCAGAATAATCACAGCAGTCAAAACACATCATTCTGGTGTGACAAAGCCATAACTCATCGCAAAACTGCTCTCCTAGGCAGGGTTTGCTCCTGGGGCTCAGGTTCTTTTTTTTTCCTGCTCACAAAGACGTTTCTCCTGTTCCCTCTCGTGGCTTTGTCGTGCTGAGAACTTGGTTTAAGGCCAAGCAGCCCAATTTCATGGCCCTCTCCTGGCATCCAACTCCCACCTGCCTGTTTTCCCAGGCAGTGCCATGTCAGGTTACTGCATTACATGTGATTATATCCCTGGCAGACACAGTAACTCCAGCCCTGGATATTTATTCCTTTGCTTCACATTGTTTGCTACAATCCCAGCCAAGAGCTCCCACAATAAAAATCCATCAGTGGAACTTATCCACCAGCCAGTCCAGCTCTAAACCCCTTGTGCTTTGATGTTTTTCCCACCTTCTTTATATCTTTTATATATATATATATATTTTTTTTTTTTTTTTCCTTCCAGGATCTAAATAAACTCCCTTTTGAGCCAGAGGAAATTTTCTTATTGAGTCCCAACTGAGTTTTAAGGAGCCATTAGACTGAATTTTCTGCTTTCCAAAATAAATTCTCTGCTCCTCTTCTAGACCTTTAACAAGCAAAAATCATCCGAGTTTTTTCCCCTTACTTGCATTTCTATCATAGAAATATTTGTAATTGTAACCTTCAGATAACTGTGGTAACTCCCAATAATGAGTGACCTTAAAAAGTTAATATCAGGATGAAATAACTTCAAGAACATGTTGCAGATAAATCCCTTCCTGGGTGAGGGCTCAAAGTGCTGATTAATCGTTAATATTTTGAGACTCACAAAATCCCAAAAGCATTTTCTTGCTATCACAGCACGAATTCTGCAACATGGAAAAGGTTTAGATGTCAAAAACTCACCTGCACAGGCAGCTCCTCCCTGTGGGCAGAGTGAGGGGGTGGCTGGAGATGGGAAGGCAGTCGGGTGTCCTCTCCTCCATGTGGGGCTTCACAGGAATCAGCGTGAACCAACCTTCAAATTAAAAATATTGAGAACAATCAACTCTCAGCAAATTCTTACCTTTAAAATATTTTTTTCTTTTCTAGTTACACTTTGCCTTTTGTTTTGGTTTGGTTTTTTTCTTTCTTTCTTTTTACTTCTTGGTATTGTTAAATCTTCAGTGTAAACTTTAACTTCTCTGCTTGGTTGTAGGAATAGAGCATGAGAAAGGTCACTGATAATTTTTTAACAGGTTTTACCTAAAGTGGCCACACAATATTTTTTCTGTGCAGAGGATTGCTCCATTTAGAGCTTCACTGTGGTTTTTAAAATCTGCACAACAGATCTACAAATATGAGCTTTTAAAACTTACCTATTGTCTCATCACAAAGGAGGAAGTAACACAATTAGCACTCAGTGGTTTTCAAGCTGTTCAAGCTTATTTTTTTCTTCTTTTTATTCTCATCTCACCTACTTAAATCCTATACATACAATTTACACAACACTGGGAGCTACCTGTTAACAGACAAACATGAAATGTGAGTTATGAATTCAGCAGGAACTGAGATAATTCAAAGCAACGAGAGATTAATCAACTTTCAGCACTTTCAAGCTCAGGACCAGTCTGGGAAGGGAAGCTCTTCAACTCATGGTTTAATTCTGATATTAAAACACTGAGCCATCAAGTCAGATTTAACTGCAACAACAAAATAAGAGAGAGCTCTGAGATGTGACTCCAGAGAGCAGCAGCTTTTAGATGGGATAAAGTGGAATTGAGTACACCGTGATTTACAAAGCTAAATTATGGGTATCATTTTTGTTGGAGCAAAAAAGAGAGGAAAGAGCCTTTTCTCTTCCCAATTAAATTATTTCCTTGCTGACCAAGTGCTTGTTCTTCTAAAGAGGAAAAAAAAATAATGTGCCATTGACAAATGAGAGTCTGCACAGAACTTCTGATACATAACAAGTTCTCTTAACCTGGAGGAAGATGGATTTCTAATAGACAATCAGCATATTCATAAAGGAGGAACTGGTGTACTTTTAAGATAACTTCAAATGTCAACAAATCACGGAGCAGGAATGCTGTGTGTTAAAACAAAAATCCAAGGGAAAGTGTATTCTGTGGAGTTCTATTAGCTGAGAGTGCTTTTCTTTCCTTTTAATTACGGTGTGGGCTTTGGAAATGTGGAGATAGAACATTTGCTTAAGCCTTAGAGTAATTCTTGAGGAACTTTGTATTACAGCCCTGTTCTAGAAGGCTTTAATGCCTTCATTACTGGCCTGCCTGGTTAATAGGATGGACATCAACAACAAAATCAGCACCATGAGGGTACAGACCCAATAACATGAAAAACAAGACCCAATCCATCCGTGTGACACATCAGTCCTGTGCCCACTGAAAATGGAAAGAGGTGGCTGAATTAGAGCTGAGGGCAGGAGAGTCAGAGAGCCCTGACAAATCCTGCAGCATTAACTCTTGCTGTAAAAGTGCAGCTGGCACACCTGACAGCCCTTTCCCAGGCAGAAAATCCCAAGTGGGTTGGTACCCACCCCGTGTGCCGCTCACCCAGCCGAGGGCTGACCTTGGGAATGCACCACAAATTACCAGGAATATCCAACAGTCATTTCTGCTGGGCTGTTACTGAGAGACCTTCTCCAAGAAAGATTTATGTCCTACACACACACACACAAAAAATAAACAACCCAAACCTGAATAAAGTTTCCCTGCTCAGCTCCTGAGCAATCGGTAACGTCCCAGCTCCTGATGCTCCACACCAGACACTCATTAAAAGCACAATATGGATGAATAATTACAAAAGAGGGATTTCTTTTGTACTCACACACTCCTTATAATTAGAGGTCAGAACCCACTTTTGTGCTGTTTTCATGCCTTGTATATTTTATATTTTTTTTGGTCAGCAATATTAATTATTTCATTATGGAAACAGCAGCCCAAGCTTTGAAGGCAATGAGGTAGAGATTCAAAAGTGGGGTGTGGGGCAGGAGGCACAAATCATCAAAAGCTGAATAAACTGGGCTGTAAAAACTGTGGCACCCAGTGTACATCACTTGTTAGACCTTAAAATCGCCTCAGGATTGGAAAAATGCTGCCTAAACAATCAAAAACACATCAAGCTAAGGCTACTAAGATAGAGAGAATAATTGCTGCTGGTATTAGCAAATCAACACATTATTTTCCGGAGTTTATTCAGTCATTAGGAAGAAATATCTCTTTGCTCACAATAAAAGGGGGATTTGGACAAAAGAAATTAAGAAAATGAAATAAAGACACATGACAGACATGGGGTTTGTCTCTGTTAGCTGGAATGGGAAGGAGCCCTTTGGCTGCAGAATTAGAGAGGATAGAAATGACACAGGAACCAACAGTCCTGGTCCTAAATCATAGTTTTCATCCCTACATTTCCCTTCAGCTTCTCAGAGGACCCCATTAAGGTGTTTTTTCAGACAGCACTGCTGTGTGTGTGCAGTGAAATACTTGCACCAATACTCTACTTTGTTATTTAATGGTTAATATTATTTTATAGTGAATTATCCTTAAATGGGCAACTTGGAGGAAGGAAATTTTCCAGTTAGGATTGGGATTTTTTTTTTCTTTTCCCAGTGTTTATATGTTCAGTTGAGCAAGTAACAAAGGGAAATGCCCTGGGATGCATCCAACCCTGTTCAATGGTGAAATGCATGAACAACATAAACATAGACAGATCGTTAATTATAATTCTGCTACACAAATCCTACACCTTATCATTAATTATCTGAGCTGCAGATGAGCCAAACATGAAACTTCACAGCATTTGTGCATGGAAAGTTAATTGAAAAGTCATTTTTTTCCCCTCTTTATCTGTTATTTATAAGAACATTCCATCACTGGGAACCACAGTGAGGGCAGTGCCTTGTTTTACAGACCAGTCACCCAGTTGATTTAATGCACTCAAGTGCAAACAAACAAGCAGGATTCTGGTTTTGCAGATTTAAGTCTTTGAGTAATGCCCGTGGCTTGCTGGAAATCCTTTTTTTATTGAAAATTGAATATGTCAGCTCAGCCATCACTTTAATTTGTTTTAAAAGATTTATTAGAGTTTGATGGTTTTTCTCTTGCTTGATTTTCATGTGTTTTCCTGATAAAATTAAACTCATTGGAGCTTCCACTAGAGAAGAACTTCATCAATGTGTCAGGAGGAGCATGGGTTTAATAAAACACTTTGGGGAAAGTTTCTCCCTGAAACACTTTTTAAAGTTTTTAGGAGGCCCTAAGATCATCAGAGCTGATCTGGAGGATTTTATATTTACTGGAGGGCTGTTCTGAACTTCTCTGCTTCTCTTTCATAGCACAGACACACAGCTCTGTCCCCTGTTCCTTATGCACATCCAGCCACTCATGTAAAATCCTAATATTAGCAACTCCTCCTGACGGCATTCAAGGGGGTATTTTAATATTCACTGTAAGCCTGAAAGGTTCAGACACCTGGAATAACATTGGGCTCCCTGTCCCAGTGTTGCTTTTTGTGTGGCTGAGTGTGAGACCCTCCATTTCAGCTTTTTTTATGAGTAATTCTAGTTTATCATTTATGAGTAATGTTAATTTGTCCTTTACCTTTCAGCTGCACCCACCATCATCGTGGCACCCCTTGGACACAACGTGGATCTTCTCTTCATCTTCATTTGTTCATTCCCTTGAGGCTCTTCTTTATCCTGGAACCCCACAGGTATTTCTTCCATCCTTGCCACTCTCTCCACCTCTGCAGAGCACTGAGTGACAAACACATCAGGACAATCCACTGAAGAGCCCAGGGCTCAGGAAAGGCAGTTCCAAATTTTCAGGCATCCAACCAGAGCAATCCATAGGGCAGAAGTGGCACAGAGCCATGGGATGACCCTAAATCCAGTGCAGGCAGCTCAAAGTTGCTGCAAAGCAAGAGAAATAATTCACAGTGTCCACGTTGGCTTCGAGGCCACAACTGCACCGTGTCCAAAGCACATTCCAGCTCCAAACAAAAACCTTCCCTGTCTGCCCACGGGTCAGGCCTTGTCCTGACAATAAACAATCCTACAGTAGATTTTTAATTGGGATCCAGACCTCATTTTTCATTGGAATCCAGCGCTCCTCATATTTGTTCCTTATATTTATTAGCACACAGAACAACAGAATCATTAAAGTTGGAAAAGGCCTTTTAGATCATCCAGTCCAACCAGGCTTTGAAAGATCATTTTCAAAACTTTAAATGGATAACAACCAAAATTATATAGATGAATTAAAGGTATTGTAATAATATTAGAAATCAAAGCTTGAAATCTTATTTCATGAAGCTTGACATAAAATATACCCTATTTTTACAGGTTTTAAAGTGTTATGCTTCCCCTTGGTGCTCAGCTGTAACGAGATATAACTTCATGTGCTCTCCAGGTATTACAGGAAATATAATCTGTACCTGCATAGGAATTCCACTTTGATTTAGAAAATTGTCTGCCTCTCACAAATTACACTGTGCCAGCAGAAACATTTAGAAATAAATCTAAAACATCCTTCTAGCCAGTTAAAATGACTCAAAATGAGCATTTGGGATAAGCTGGGTGATGGACACGTGAAAACATTACGAGTCAGCCACATCCAGCACGGAGATGAAACGTAATTACCAAATGCAAATGCTGTCAGGTCTGCATTCCTGAGCTTCCCTGGGAACATCCAGCCTAAATTAACATTCAAAGAGAGCAGAAGGAACTGAGTGGGGAAATAGAAAGTAATGGATACAGGAGAGGAAAGTGGGAACTACCCAGGTCCCTCACGAGCTTCGCCGTTAATTGCAGCAGCTCAGGACAATGATGGGAATCATTTCCAGCAGCTGAAAGCAGAACTCTCCTCGCTGGAACAGCAAGAAAACACTGGGAGGGGTAAGTAGGGTGAAGAATAATACAGGAAAGATTATAATGTCATTAAATAAATGCCTGATTCACTCCTGCTGCCTGAAACAGTGCTCAGAACCATCATCGGCTCCCAGAGCTTCCCACCGGACTAAATGGCTTTGGGAAAGAGAAATAAGAATTATTAACATGAAAAACTTGTTAAAGTAGCATTATTTACCTTGGAGAGAAGGCAAATGCAGGAGGAAATAAATAAAACACACATTTACTAACAGCAGAGGGATGGGGGAATCCTGTTGTTTAGCCTCCTGATGTCAAAATTCAGGAGCAGAGTGAGGAACTGAAAGGTCAGAAACCAGGAATGAGGATTTCTTCCAGTCCAAGATTTAATTAGGCAGCTGAAATCCTCACCACAAGGGTATCACCAAGGCTGAGAACTCAGCCAGATGTTAAGAAAAACTGTGTTTCTTTACCAAAAAATGAGAGCAAAGTAACAATATTAATGTAGAAAAATAATTCAGATATGAAAACTAATTTCTAACCAGTAAGGATCAGGTACTTTCTAGAGCTTAAGTTATTTGGTCTTGCTGAAATCAACCTCAAATACTCATGAAAAAAAAATAAGTCACTAGGCTGGCTCTAAGCTTTGTCCAAAGGTTATGAGCAGCACCTGCATCCCTCCATCACACTCTTACAGCCTTAACTCTTTTCTTCCTCCCTTTCCAGTTCACTCATTCCAGTTTTATTCCCATTCCAGTTTTGTCTGCATCTCCACAGTCTTCACATTCCCTGCAACACAACCATCCTCTACCTCCCCACTGCTCTTGAGAACCCAAAGAACCCAAAGGTGCTCATTTTACCCATTCTGCAAATTTTCTAAGAGTTTGCAAGCATTTAAAATTTTAAAGCACGCTCCCAGCTGCAAATAAGACAAGGAACCACATGAATAATATATTTGATGTAACTACAGATCACCTCGTGGTAAAGGAAAAAAAAAAAAAAGACTGAAAAACCTACAAAACTCTTTTCTCTGTTCTCAGTCGGATCAATGAGCAATTGATTAGTTTTGGAGGTAAAGACTGAGATATTTCTTATTTCTTATTGATGTGGTGGCTGCAGTGTTTCAAGTGAACAGTCTGACTTCCAATCTACATGAAAAACTGTGGGGGTTTTAACCATTTCACGCATGACACCGAATATTTTTAATTCTATTGCTGGAAGTTGGCAAGTTGGGCTGTTCTGAGCCTATTTGGTGGATGAAAAGAGGATTATTCCTGTCTCAGCAGAGCCAAAGCCAAATGTGCAGCCTGGGGTTTGGCCAGATGACAATGAACTCCACGCTGTGTTTGAGAGAGCTCTCAGACTGATTATCAAACAATCTACAAAAGGTGAAGGGATGTTGTTGGGACTGACCTAAAGAGTGAAGTGTCAGTGCTGATAAATTCTTCAGACAAAAGTCCAACAGGTGAAGGCTCCCATTTCAGCAGTAATGTGCATTTCCAACCCACTGTACAACAGGACAGAGCCACAATAAATAATTGGTAATTGCTTTTCCTCTCTGTGCCCTGCACAAAATAATTGCTGGAACTGCAGTTAAAGTGTGAACATATTTTATATTAATTTAGCTCAACTGCACCAGATACTGCATCCTGCCAAATTTCAGCTTCTCTGTTCCCTTGATTTTCGGCCCTGAAGATGCAATAGCAGCTCTGGACGTGACAAACACATAGGTCAAAACTTCTGAGACAGCAAAAATCCTATAAGCAATGTAAAGCCAGGATTTGGGAGATGCAGAAATTCTTGACTTTTGAGGTTAAATAACTTACAGAAAACTTGGTTTTCTTTTACTCATTCTGGGTCCATTTTCCTGCCCACGAGATCAGCACTCAATAATGCAGAAAAGAATGTAAAGGTATCATTAAAAAAAAAAAATCAGGGAAAAAGTGTAGAAAGAAAATAGTTTATGCTTTTGTTTTCCTATTAAGGAATACTTTTCCTATGAATTGCTTTTCCCTTTTTCTGGACACAGAGGTAGATATTCATCCCAGCCTGTAAAACAGAGAGACACTATTTACAAGAACATGTAGTGACAGGACAAGGGGAATGGGTTTAAACTGAAAGAGGAAAGATTTAAATTGGATATTGGGAAGAAATCCTGCCCTGGGAGGGTGGGCAGGCCCTGGCACAGGTTTTGCCAAGAGAAGCTGTGGCTGCCTCATCCCTGGGAGTGTCCAAGGCCAGGTTGGAGCAACCTGGGATAGGGAAAGGTGTCCCTGACCATGGCAGGGGTGGCACTGGATGGGCTTTAAGGTCCCTCCCAACCCAAAAAATTCCATGATTTCTATCTGTGGAACTTCTGTCACAGCAACAGTTTATTCCTAATGCTCTCACCCTGCCTAATTCTCCCTCACTCAACAACATATTCCCGGTGCTTTTTAAGAAAGAATAAAGCTCTATGAAAATATATCCCACACCCGTTTCTAAAAGGGGGGGATTTAATGTTAATCATCATTAATACCATCCTCCCATTATCCTAAATGAAGAATTATCCCAGCTAATCTAAAAGAGGGTTAAATTAAAGCAGCTTGAGTTGGCTGGGGAGCTGCTGCAGCCTCACCTCGGTCTCTAAACCCACCTTTCCCATCTCCCTCGGGGGAATATTTCCATTAACACAGTGATTAAGTACCTGGGCAGCATCCCCTGTCCTTGATCACATGGCTGCAGTGACATTAATACCACGAAAGGATATTTTAGAGCAGCACAGCTTGTTATTCTGCCCGTCAAAAAAGCTGCTTTGAGGGCACACTGACCATTTAAAAGTCATTATTAGAATAAGCAACCTCCATAATAACTCCTGAGCTTCCCCTTGCACAACCCTGGGCCTCTTTTGAGCTGCCAAGGGCTCATTTCCATTTTGTGCAATCACATACCTACTTATGTGCTACAGAGAATTAAATCAGTGGCTTTATGGTTTAAACACCGTTGGTGTTGAGGCTGCATCATGAATACAAGCTGGGATTTATAAGGTGAAGCACAATTTGGAGCTGGAATCTCAAAGTAATGACTCAAAGTATCTTCAGATACTGGATTTATGTATTTTTATGTATTTTTTTTTTCTGCCAGTCTTCCTCAGGCATGTCAATACACACTCATCATTCTTATTATTTTTATTATGCTGTTCCCACATTAATTTGATTATATCCCTCTAATAAACAGTGTTATGTTATTCTGATAAATCAAGCTCTGTCTCAAAAGGATAATAATTTCTAAAAATTGAAATTCTGATTACTTAGAGACAAGAACCTCAGAACTGACTTACTTCTCTCAATAATCAGTATATTAGAAAATATTTCTAATAAACTGCACTCCCAACTTTCCTGAAACACATTATCTATGCTGCCACCTAAATATATGTAAAATATTAATCCAAATATCCAAACAAATAGATCTCAGTCTCTCCAGGAATGAGCTGGACACTTCTGCAGTCATCTGGAAAACAAATACTGGATTTTTTTACTATGGTGCATAAACCATAAATTCCTCACATCAAAAACTTAAAACAAAAAAAAGTTTAGGATCAAACTGAAGTATAACTGAAAAGGGAATCAAACTATTGCATTTTTAAAGTGTTTCCTTGCAATCAATACCGATGGTTATGTCCCTGACCTGGATCCCATTTCTTGACAAGTCACTTTTGCCCCCAACCAGGAAAAGGGACAGGAGCAAATTCCACTAGAAATGAATGGCTGGGAGTTTTTATTGTAGATTAACTAAACTGAACATAGAGAAATCAAAAGGAATCAGCAATTATAAAAAAATAAAAGTCCCACCGGTCAGCAGCCACGAGGAGCTGCAGAGCTGAGCTGCTGGGACTTGGTGGTGGGACTGGAGGGAGGTTTCCCCCAGCCCCACTCTCAGGGCTGAATAACCATTTCCATCCCTGCTCTTACTTTGAGCATAGGGATTAAAGGAGCATGGCAGTGCTCCAGATAAACTTTCTGGGAAAATTAAGGGCTCCTTTCATCAATTTTTGATTATTTTTTTTTTTTCTCTCTCATATTTTAGCTTGGACTCAGTTCTGCTAATTTTGCCACATGCACTTCCAGACCCTGATTTGAGCAGCTCGTGCCACATGCACAGATGCCAAAAGCCAGAAGAAAATCCTTCACAATCCTCAAATGACAAAAACCAGTGGTGCAGGACAGCACTAAACACCAGCAGTTGGGTTTTGGCTCTGGTTCTTTGAAGGGGGTCCAAAATACAAACACGAATTTGGAACAAAACCCTGAAACTCAGACACCTCCCTCAAAAAACATCCAGAAACTCAAAGAGAACTTCAACCAGCGACAAATAATTCTTTTTTTTTTTTTTTTTTTTTTTTTTTTTAATTTTTATGATTCCCCCCAAATTAAATCTGTTCTTTCAGCAGAGTGCCAGCTGTAAACACTAAATCTACCCCACGAGTGATGGTTTGCTCCTGGCCTGGGATTGCTCAGGAACAGCTCAGAACGACCCTCCCAGGGCTGGCAGAGGCAGTGTCAGCTCCAGTTACAACTTCCATAAATCTGAGTTACACAACTTATAACCCCTAAAAGCTGCTCCAAGTTGGGCACTGAATCCTTTGGCAAGGTTTCTGTTTGCAGATCACACTCGATGCCTTTTTTTTGCCCGCTCTGTTCAACCTTCCCTCTCAGTTTGTGTTTCCAGGGAGCAGCAGCGAGCAGGAGGAACCTCATCCTGCTTTTCCTCCAGGATCATGGAGGAAATCCCATGGGAATCTCATCACCACTCATCTCTTGGAAGTTCTCCATGAGTACTCCTTGTCTAGAGAAAGCAGGATGAGGTCTCCATAGACTTCAAAAAATATTGTAATTATAATACTGGGTAGGTTAAATGGGTCAAGTAACCAATCTAATATTCCATATGCAATTATTTCTTCTAAAATCCAATCCTATTTTCCAGAGGGAAAAAAACAACAAACCAAACAAAAAACTGAAGCCAAACAAACCGAACCCCAAAAACAACAAACAAAAGAAATCCCAAACCAAAAACAACCCCCAAACCAAAAACAACTCCCAAACCAAAAACAACTCCCAAACCAAAAACAACCCCCAAACCAACAAACAAAACAAAAAAAAAATCCCAAACCCAAAACAACTCCCAAAAACAACAAACAAAAAACCGCCCAAACCCAAAACCAACCCCCCACACATTAAACTACTCCTTAAATCTGTTCCCAGATGTATTTAACTACAAGAGGGCAGGAGTTTTAGCAAAGCATCTCAACAGAACCTGGCCTAAATACCTGTAATATTGGCATTTTACTCAGCAATTAACATAATTTACACTGTGGAGCTTATTTTCCTTCCAAAAATCAATTCCTCTGCTCTGATATGTTCCTGAGGAAAAAAAGATAAAATCTCTTTCCAGAGACTTTTATAGTGCAAAGTCATTTAGTAACTGGATGGGTTTAGCTGCCCTGCTGTGAGGTCAAATTTTAGAGGCAGATAATGTACTGATGTTTTACAGTTTCTTTCTTTAAGCACTCTTCTCCACAGCCCTTATTTTACCACAATAAAGCATGAATTTAAGGACTTGCTATCCCTGCCTGTAAATATTCAAGTTTTCTTTAAAGAAAAAAAAATATTGTGTGTACAATTTCTATGGATCTACAAAATAGGAAAACAGAGACAATTAACAGCTTTTTGAAATCTATACAGGGAAAAATAGTGAAATAAAAGGTGCAATCTACTGGATGCTTCACCCCCACCTCGTGGTTTGTAACCCTCAGGACACTGCTCAGGCTTCTCCTCATTTTCCTGACCTTCCCTGGTAACTTCTCCAACTTCCCATGTCCTTCCCAAGGTGCAGGAATGGAGACAGCACGTCCTGCTCAAGCTGTGGGCACAGCAAGGGTTTCTCTGGTGACAGATGACGTTTTCTCCTCCCTGTTCTTGCTGATTTTTTTCTGATTTAGTTTCATGGAAAGGTCAATTTTTATGTAATGCACCTTGGGCGGACCAGAATCCTGTGGCAGATTCCCCTTTCCTACATGAATTTGGGTCTTACACCCCTGTGAAATGAACCTACAGATCTGCTACAAAATAATAATGGAACATTTAGCAGTGACAGCAGCTGTAGATTCCCTCCCTTCAGTTATAAACATCTCCTAATGCAGGAGGATTAACAAGAAATGACTGGAGTGTGGAAGTGGCATCCATCTCCATCTGATGATGGACAGGCACCTCATTCCTAGACTGGCAGGTGGGAAATCCATCAGATAAAGCCACCCACAACTGCTCTTTTGGTGGAAACCAGTCTTTTACTCGGAACTTTGGTAGTTTGGAATTCCATTTCAATTATTTTAAAGTATATTTGCCTATGTAGAACTAAAAATACCTCGTCACAACCCTTCTCTCAACCTCCAAATCCGGCTCCTATTTTTACAAAACAACCCCCAGCTTCAGTCTAACACCATTAGAGCCGCACAAATACATTCCCACTACCCTGTCATGTTCCCTGAGTGTTTTGCCCAAATTTTTCTCCAGACTCTTCCCAGTCTGAGTATCTGAGCTAAAGCCCCTGCTCCTTTTGGCACATCGAAAAGGTTTGGTGTTTCTCTCTTCCAGGTTTTCTCCAGGGGAGGGAAAGAAGAATTTAAACTGTTGCAAGAGCATCTTCTACAAATAATACATTTTTTTTCTGAGGTTCATATGGCTTGGGCAGATCAAAAACCAACCAAAAATCCAACGGGCAGCTCTCCCTTTTGCTCTCACAACAGACATGCAACAGTTGGCATTTCTTACTCAGGGAGCACCTCACTCCTGCTTTGCTCTTAAGCCTTCTGCCCATGTCTGCTATGAGGGCCAGTAAATTTTGCTCAGCTCAGTTTTGGCAAAAAACATTGTCACAAAAAGAAACTTGAGACTTTCTTGTGACCATAAACCAGACCACCCACTGAAACCACCTTCCCCTCCTCAGGTTGTTGTTCTTGCCTTCCCTGTATTTCTGTCTGATATAAAAGTCTTTATGAGCCAACTTTATAGCAAATCATCCATCAAAAGCAACACCCAGGGCATGCATATTTTTCCCAGCCTAAAATAATACACACTCTCCTGTTCTGCACTCCTCTCTGCATTGCAGGTGGAAGAGTGAGCTTCTGGAATCATCTTGGGTGCAGAGGGAAAGGTTTTGGATGGGAGTTAAAAAAGAGGGATAGGAAGGAATGGAAGGAAGTAAATCAGGCACATGGTTTTACCTCACTACATCAGAGCAGGGAGAAGGGGAGAAACACACTGTTAATAATGCCCCTTTCTGGGCTGCTGTAACCACAGCCAGTTCTCCAAGTACTCCAGCTCCCAATCAGTAAATCAAACAAGATGCAACTTCCCTCAGCTACCCAGAGAACAGCTGGTTTGAAAGAGGGTTTCCCACTTAATTAACACATCCCATTCTGCCCTGGTGCGTGCTGCATTTGGCTCAGCGAAAAGCACAATCCTTTCCCAGCCTGTGACCACTTTGTCACCTGCAATAAGCAACCGCAATTTCAAAAGCCCCCGGTTCAACAAGTTGCCAAGGATTGGCCGTCCCTGCCTCGGGGAGATAACACACCTTCCCCGGGGCACGGGGAGGGGCTTTGCCCATCGCTCCGTGGCAACTTTGTGAGGGGGAAATAGAGCATGCAACTAATCCTCCAGAGTGCTGGGATTTCATTTTGAGGAGATTTACTCCGTGCTCTGCTTCGCCCGTCCAAAGAGACACTTATTTTAATTCAAGAGATTTGTGGCCAACGCTTTTTCTCCCTATTAAGATTTAGTGCCTTTCATTTAGGAGAAAAACCCCCACATTTATTTCTTGGTTGCCTTTTTTTTTTTTTTTTCAATTTTCTGTTTGGCTCATGACAAATTGGGACGGCTGAAATGGAAGTTTATTCTATACAAGGTGCCACCTACCTGTGAGTTTTTGGGGTTAATTCCTCCAAAGGTAGAGTCCACAGTAACCCAGAACAGATCTGTCTTCTTGCTGCTGACAAACTGCATTTTATTGTTTAGAAGCAACAAAATGAGGGCTCAGCATTTTGAGTCAACACTGCATGTAATATTAACATCATGTCCATTATGAGCCCCAGGCAAGGGCCATTAAAATCAGGGGAAGAAATTCCATTCAATAGGTTTAACATTAAATTTACCTCGGTGATTTATGAAATCTGGGCCCCACTGAAGGATAATGGGAAAGGTCTCACCGACTTCAAGGAAACTGGAGTTGTTCCTACTGCACTTCGTGGGCAAAAACTGCTCAAGTTTCCTCTTTACTTGTGTGTTCAGGAGCTGTTCAGGTGAATGACACCTCTGATTCACTATTTACCTCCTGTGATGATTTATATTAAGGACATGGATCAGAGAAAACCAGGACAACGAGGAGAATTTGTGAGCGTGACTTTAAAGCATCAGTTGCATTTTTAAAATAATAAATCATATTTATATCATATATCATATATTCCTCCTCTGTGTTTCTGAAGATATAAAAGCAGTGCTACCTTCAGTGCTCAGATTTGGGGTGGGGGTTTTCCTGCTTTTATTTCAGCAGTGCCATTAAAGGGTGGACTGTCCCCAGGAGATCACAGCTAATTATGTACAGCTCCTGCTACAAAGGTTTCATTTGCTCTTCAGCTTAATTTGTTGAACATGATCAGAGTTTTTTTCTTTGCTAGGATTTTTTTTTGGGGGGGTTGTGTTGCAAGGAGGCAGATGTAAAAATCTCCAACCTGAGAATTAACTCCCAGTCGCTGTCAGAGATAAAATATGTTATTATGCTTGTACTGCTTATGAGTGTCTATGACTGATTTAAATGATGCCTTGCACTGACTACTTAAAGCATATTTAAATCTCTATTTATAGTGTGTAATCAGGTGTCTAGCACTATCCTTCCTATATAGACAGCCACATATTTCCTGGAGCCTCTGTGGCTATTCCTGGAATATGAACACCACTCAAAATACACTCTACCAGTAAATTTACAGCCAAAGGACATTTATTTTCTATTCAGTAAACACTGAATAAACATATAGGGAAAGTGCTCTTCTTCACAGCTCCTCTGCCTTCCTGCCCCAGGAATTTGCCAGGATTGTGGCTCCAGCTTGTCCAAGTGGAATCAAGGAATGGTAACAGGATATTTAAAACTTTAAGGCTGGCCTGGCCAACGCTGATTTTCTTCCTCAGTTTTTGCCACCCAGTTGCTAAAAAGCAAAGTGGGGAACATCCTGGGAGACACTTCTATCAGAAACCCCACAGGCAGGACTTGGACTTGCTCAAGCACTGAACTGAAACACTAATACACTAAATTAAAACACCATGTTATCACCATCAAGGGCATTTTTCTACCTCATCCTGGATACAAAATCATTTTCTGCAGTTTTTACTGCGCTTCACAACATCTTAAATGGCAAAGTACGTCATGAAAAATTAAAAAAGCAAACCCCAAACTTCCTTTATAACGTGAGATCCCGTTGCCATATAGTAGGAGCAGATGTGCAAATGTTTGTTTACTCAGTTCTTGATAGTAGGCATTTGCCAGCAGATGCATGAAATTAATTTCTGCCCTAGTATTAAAAATCATTTCCTCCATTTAAATGTCTCTTTGATAAAGAAACAGCATCATAAAGTGGTTTAGCTGATGAAGCAGCACAAATAGAAACAATACTTGCTATTTTAGGATTGCTATTTCTATTTGCTTAGATCGCACAGCGTGTCTTTCAGGAAAACAAATAATTATTTTTCAAGCCTTCCATCCAAACATTTCCCTTTGGAATGCATTTGGAATATACATTTCTAGCTGTAAGCAAAATAATTTTGGTATTAACTGGTTAAGTTGGCCACAATTTTAGCAAAGCCTACCCACCTCCTCTCTTTGTGCATCCCCTTTCCAGCTGCATTTCCACTCTCCCCAAAAACTCACAGCTAATTTATTTGCCTAATTTTGGTGGCAAAGTGACACTGGACTATCAGTGAAAAGGATGTCCCATCAGTCCCCGTCTGGGCAGGTGTCACCTGTAAATCCATAGATTATAACTGAACTGCCAGCGAGCTAATGAAGGTGATGAATGACTCTGTGTCACCCAGGAACTGGATCTGTGGAACAGGAACATCATAAAACATCTAAGGTTTGATACAGACTGATCCTGCTTTTTCCAGCCTCTCTGTGCTTCACCACGGTCAAACCACAACAAAAAAACCAATAAAACAGTGCCCAAACCAACCAATCAACCAGATAAAAACCCAACAGAAAAACTAAAAATAAAAAAAAAAAGCCACAAAAAAACCCACCAAAAAAGCCCACAACAAACAAAAAAAACCCACAAAAACAAAACACAAAAAACCAACCAACAAAAAAAAAAAACCCAAACCAAACCAAAACGAAAAAACCAAGAGCAAATCCAAAGCAAAGCAAAAGACACCCAACAAAAGAAGAAAAAAATGAAAGCTCCACTTGTTTCTGCCCAGAATCACAAAGCCCTTCAAAGCCATGATGGTGGAATCGTTCAGGTTGGGAAACACCTCCAAGATTAACCATTCACTCAGCACTGCCAGGTCCAGCCCTAACCCATGTTCCTAAATACCACACACACAGGTTTTGTGAACACTTTCAGGGGTGGTGACTCCACACTTCCCTGGGCAGTCTGTTCCAGTGCTTTAATCTCCTTTTCATGAAGGAATTTTCCTGAATATCCAAACAAAACCTCCTCTTGTGCTGTTTCCTCTTGTCCTGTCACTTTTTACCTGGGAAAAAAGACCAATTCCCACCTGGACACAACCTCCTTTGAGGGCATTGCAGAGAGCAAGTGATGTTTCCTCAGAATCCAACCACAAATCCAACAGCAGCACCGACACACAGAGCTCCCTTCATGAGAAGATCACACAGCACTTAACGAACATCAATTAATTAAGCTCCACAACCCACTACCCCACACCTGAATTTATCCAGGCACCACTTCTCCTAGCTCAGGTGTTAAGGGGTCTGCTGCTGGATCACTGTGGACACCATCCCACCGAGACACAATGGGTTAATAAATAAATATCCTCTAAAAATATCTGTACAGCTTCATGCTGATAACATCACTCTTCCAGACAGATGAGCTGGGAGGTGACAGCTCTGCAGCCCAGGACACTCTGGAGCACATTTTGGCTTGTCCTGCCCCACTGTGTCCCAGATCAGCAGCCAAGTCTGATCCTTGGAATAACAGCTGACCTGAGGTCTGCTGTGAACACCTCAAAAATGACTTCACTTGCCTACATTTTATCTCAGGTGAACCTCTCTGGTGCTAAGCAACACCTTATATTAAAGTCCTGTTTTAAAATACAGTGCTAATTAAGCAATTAAGGATGGCAAGGCTTATTTTATGGCATCATTTACTCATAGTTTGATTGTGCTGTAAGGTTAATTCAATCAGCCATGTTTTACAGCCTTATGAAATGCTGTCTTCCTTCTCCTTGTTGCTTTTATAACTGATTATAATGAATTCTTCTGTATGTATTTTAAATTATTTTCTTGATAACAGGGTGGTTTTATTATTTGCCACATTACCATAAAGGTGCTGTCAGCCAGAGTTTAGTTTTGCAGACACAATTGCACTGTGGAACAAACAAAATCACAGCAGACAACAAACAACAACCTGGGGAAAAAAAAAAAAGAGGCAACTTTTGTTACGAATTTGGAAGGATAAAGGATTTGGAATGCAGAAAATAGCCTGTTACAGCCTGGAAAAGGAACGTATGGGGTGGTGGCAGGTGTTGCTTTTGAGGTCAGAGATGGATTTTAAGTAGAAAACTTCAGTTGGGCGATGCTCTGAAGCACAGGGTGGGATTGTTTGGGTTGGTCTTTGCAGGGCCTGGAGTTGGATTTGGATGATCCTTGGAGGTTCCCAATCAATCCCCAATCCCATCCAAACTGTGAAATGAACATTCCCCAAAATTAGTGATAAGGGCAAAGTGGGAAGAAAATAAAGTAATATTCCTTTTAATTAAAACACAATTCACTTCACTGATGTGCCTGTCTGTGAGTATGATAAATACATTAAATATGAATAAAAGGATGTATTTGGAGTAATGGGCATGCCTAGAAACGCTGCTAATATTTTTAAATTCTCCTGTGATGCATTTTAAGCCAAAGAGAACAAACACTGCCAATTATCCACTGCACACACGACCAGAACACCTGAGCTCATCTTCCTCTTCTAAAAATAGATGCAGAAAGCACAGACTGCAGGAGGGACAACAGGTTAGATCTGAAAATCAGGGAGCTGCATGGAAATACAGGCTCTCATGGGCTAGGGCAGTTTTGACTGAGGTGGACCTGTAAGCCAAATTTTCACTAAATTCATATCATCAGTTGAGATAGACTCAAATCCTTCCTTTTTTTTTTTTTTTTTAATTTTTTTTTTATTTTTATTTAAGCTTTATTCAGGAAAACCCTCAGACAAGTTTTTCTTCCTGAAACCTTCAGTGATCTTATAACGAGCCTTAAAGCCTAACGTGCATCCCTTTAAATCTCCCCCCAGCAGGAGGAGGCTTTGCATTATTCCATAATCACACACCAGTGACTTCTTGAGACAAGTAAAACGTGAACAGAGGTTTTACATCAAACTCTTTACCAATCACAGATCCATCTGCTACTGCTGCTTTTGCCTTCTGCCAGCAAAATATTCACCTGAGCCACGGGGAAATCCCCTACAGAAAACCTTAGAACTCATTCCCTTTCTAGTTCACTAACAGGCACCCTACATTCCCCTTTAAACTGCTAAATTTGTGATAAATAAAACTGCTCTGTGGTTTCAGAGCAACTTTACAGAGTTTGATCCCCTTACACCAAATGTAAAATGACTTTAAAACCGTACTGGGTGAACCTTGGTACACCAAGGTTTTCAAAGCTGGTAGGTAGAAAGGCAAGGTAGAAAGTGAGGAAGAAACTTTGAAAGATGGTTAAAACTCCATCAGTTTAACTTGCATGAACTCCTAAAAATCTGGCACCAACAAAATATAGCATCTCATCACGCACACCAAGTCTTATATATATAAAGAACACTCCAAGTGAGAAGCCAAGTGCAGTTCTCAGGGAAGCTGCCATCTCCTCTGGGCTTGTGCTAAGCATCCAGTTCTCACCCAAATTGAGGATCAATGTGATTCCCACTCTGCCCCACACATATTAAGGGGAGAACGTATTGCCCCTCTGGGTAGAGCAGCCTAAATTTGCTTTTTGACCGGGGGATGTGTGCATGTGGTGCACACACAGCCATGGGTTACATGAACAGCCCACAGGTCCTTCCCCTGGAGCAGCTCCCAGCTAAACCCACCCTGACTCAAGCCCCTGGGAAGGTCATGACTGCACTGAGCCCACTGTTCCCTTTTTCCTTAGCTGAACTCCCCTTTGTGACACAAGGATTTAACAGGCAGTGCATGAAGAATCCCGAGGTACCAACGCAGAGATGCAACCAAAGAATTAGTGATTATTCACCCATCTGACTTGGTGCCTTTACCTACTAATTGGGTAAAACACTCAGGGAACGTGACAGGGCACTGGGATTGTATTTGTGCTGCTCTAATGCCCATGGGTATCGTCCCTACAGCCTGAAAATTGACCCACAATCCACTTCATGTTTACCCCAAAACATAGCATGGAGTAGAAGTGAAGCTCTTCTAAGTAGCTTGAGAATTAAGACACAAAAATTATGCCAAGGCCCCTTAAATATCTTATAAGGAGGTCCTCAAATTAAGCAGGATAGTCCTTGGAAAGCACTTTTTTAGTTTAAAGAGCTCTCTCACCCTCCAGGAGGCAAACCCTGTCCATCCTCATGGACTCTGGAGGAGTCCAGGAAAACATCACCCAGGTGACAGACTACAGTTGTCCTACTCAACCTCTTGGAAACCAATAGTTTCTCAACAGCTCCACTTCTCAACTGAACAGTTCTCATTTGAATCTTTGCAGAAATCAGACCTGCAATGACTCCTGAAAAGCACTTTTTCTTTTTTTTTTTTTCCTGAATCCCCAGAGCAGATTTCACTTTTAACCTTTATGTATGAACCTCCTCCAGCAAATGAATGTTTAAAGCTTTTAAAGGTGTGGAGGAAAAATATGTTCAGACCATTGGCTTGCAATGACTCAATAAAAGGCCTTGTTTCCCATTTTCCTCCTGAGCTGCACTGAGGTTTTTATAGTGGTTTTGCCTCTTGGAAAAAGGGTTAATGGTTAATCTCAAACCCTCCAGCTCTGCTGCACAAAGTCTTAGTTTAAAAGATACCAACTTTATGTCACATTTTGGTTTAAAAGATACCAGCTTTAAGTCAGATTTTTAGTTTAAAAGACATCAACTTTATGCCAGATTTTACAGGGATTTTTCAGTCATTACTGGTTAGAAAACCTCCACCCTAACACAGTGGTTTTCTGAACAAAATCCAAACATATCTTGTAAATAGCTCTTCCCTTCTTGTTTTAGGCACATCTCTTCCTTAGACCATAATTCAAAGGTGACACAATAAAACCCAAATACCATTTATAAGGGGGTATTAAGCAGCATGTTATTAAACAGAAATAAAGTCATGATCTGGACAGATTTCAGCCTCAAGTTCACAAAGGGAAAAATATTCTCCCATTTACAAGATCAAGTGCAAAGAGGTCTTCCCATTTTAAAAGAGCAAGATCCAGACATTCTTTACATAGCACAAATCAGTGCTTCATGACTAGATAATGCTCCAATAACTTTGTCTCCTGAAGGACTGCTGAGGATCAAATGGACACAATTAAGTGAAAAATATAAGTACTTCCAGGAAGAGTTTAAAATGGATTAAATCATAAAGCACACATAATGGCTGCTGACACACTCTATGCAAACCCAGCGAGGTCACATTAGTTTTCTGCTTGGAAATCTACTGGAGGTGGGGAGTGAGAGCAGTAAATTAAATTTATGGGAAGATGAAACATCACACAGTCAGTCCAACATTGCAAGGGACAGAAAAATCAAACCAAATTGCTGCATCTCAGAGCAATAACTCTCAGCAGCAACAGGAGAGTCCACCAGCCCAAATCCCCAGCTGAGAGTGATGTCCAGAGAGGACCTTTCCCAAAAGCAAACTTCACCAGCCTTGACTGTCACCTCTGTCCTTCCAAAACACATCTGTGTGGTAAATAATTGGTGATAATTGAAGCAAGCAACTCGGGAGTTGGTTTTCCTTGACTTAAATAGCATATTTTTGCAACCTGAGCACAGTTTCTTCAAATTCTAAACAGCTATTTCTGAATATCCCAGATTTCCAGCTCTGCCCCTGTCTTGATTAAACACATCTCGCATCACCAAGTTGTCTTGTTTCAAACAGAACAAGAATGAAAGTCCTGGTTCTTAAAATAAGAAGAAAAGAAGAGAAGAAAGAAGAGAAGAAAGAAGAGAAGAAAGAAGAGAAGAAAGAAGAGAAGAAAGAAGAGAAGAAAGAAGAGAAGAAAAGAAGAGAAGAAAGAAGAGAAGAAAGAAGAGAAGAAAGAAGAGAAGAAAGAAGAGAAGAAAGAAGAGAAGAAAGAAGAGAAGAAAGAAGAGAAGAAAGAAGAGAAGAAAGAAGAGAAGAAAGAAGAGAAGAAAGAAGAGAAGAAAGAAGAGAAGAAAGAAGAGAAGAAGAGAAGAGAAGAAAGAAGAGAAGAAAGAAGAGAAGAAAGAAGAGAAGAAAGAAGAAAAAGAAGAAAAGAAAAAGAAAAGAAAGAAGAAAAAAGAAGAAAAGAAAGAAGGAAAAAGAAGAAAAGAAAGAAGAAAAGAAGGAAGAACAATAATAGTAATAGTATGAATATTATAAAACATACAAAGTATTTAAAGGGTGGGGAGTTTTGCAGAAATAAATGAGGCACGAGTATTCTTCATTAGATAAAATATTATTGTACTTTGTCAAAGGCAACTGTTTTCTTCCTCTAGTATTAATGAGAGGGAAAAAAATGATGAATTTCAGCAGTTCTGAGCTCTGAATTTATAAAGTCAAATTGCTCAGGTCTCATAGATTGATTTGGCTTCTCTGGTCCAATCTGTCTTCATTGTAATGTAAAAACTAAAGCAGCAAATAAAATTATTACAGGAGCAACTTCAGCTCATGCAACATAAATTCCTCTTAAATATTTTAAGGTCTGGGTTTGTTCAATTAGGAAAATATTTGGAGGAGACGAGGAAGATGCATCTGCTGCCACTGGGCTGTCAAGGACATGCAGGGGAAATCACAGGCTGAGGTTACAATAATGACACAGAGACACAGCAAAACCTTTCTGTGTGGGTGTTTCAAACTGCAGGTTTGGGTGCTCAGCCTCAGTTTGGGCAGGTCAGCCTTGCCCTGACCAGTTTTGGAGATCTGAATCCTGAGAGTGCAGGGACAGAAGAGCCTGGAAAAGGCCAGCAGTGGGTGCTCAGAGCCCCTTTTGCACATCTTCCTCTTGCCTTCCTTGAGATTTTAATCTTATTTTCTATAACTGAGCTCCACGGTGAAGCAAACAGAGCAGACAGAATTTCCTGTCACATCCCAAAACAGCTCAGAAAAAGTAGTGCTTGTGTTGCAAGACAATGAAAGGTTGTTGGTCACTTATTTTTCACTTTATCCTCCCACTGACAAAACCCTTCCCCAGGCTTTTCCTGCAGAGGTCAAACAGATTCTGCAAACCAGATGTCAAACCTCTCTACGTCTACAAGGAGATTTCAGGTGTTATTTTCATCAGTCGTTATCTTCCCATGTCATCTTGGCACCTCCTTCCACAGAACTGTCTTGAAGCTCAACCATAAACCAAATGTTCCCCATCCAGGCAACGCCACCCAGCTGACTGGGAAACCTCTGAGTGAGGTCAGATGGGAGAGGAACACAGCCAGGAAAAAAAAAAAATACAACTCTCTGCCATCTGTTTGCAGTTGGATTAATAAACAAACCACTGAAGAACCCTCGTAAATAAAAAAAAAAAATAATAAAAAAAAGTCTCAATTATTAGGATGAGGGCATGTTTTTCAAATTAACCTTTCAAATTGAAGCAGTAATAAAACATTGAGATGCATGGAAAGCCTCTCTAGTTCTTCAGTGCATCAAGAGACGTGTTTAAAATTGATTTTAGGATGTATATCAGCTCCAGGAAGCATATGCTGGATAATTCTTTCTTCTCCAGCAATAGGTGTGAAATGTTCTTTGAGGAAACTTGCAAATGGCATTGAATTTCAGTTCTAACTATGGCTCTGACAGGAAAATAAGCTCAGAATAACATCAGAGGATCTCTCAAACATCATCTTAACTTCCCCTGGATTCCACCCAGCTGCACATTCATAAATAAGTGTCTTTTCGGCCTCTAAATATTTGGGGTGTTTAACGAAATGATAAACAAACAGAAATGAATCACTGGGAAGCAAAAGGAGAAACCACTCAATTTATTCCGGAGGTTTTGTTTTGTTTCTTTTTCCCACAATAAACTGAATGAAAGGACTAAACAAACCCTGGAAACTGAACCACAGCCAATCCTGCAACACATCCCCCCAAAAAAAAAATTACCTCTTTCTGATAAAAAGGCACTCTGAGCCTGGAGTTGCTAAAGCTTATGATTGGTTTCTTGTATATTTTCTGCTTGCTAGCAGCAGTTTTACCTCAGCAATCACACAACCATTTGCTCTTCCCACCAAGCACTTGCCTACCTGGTGCTCCCCCGCTGCTCCAATTTTCCAGCTGGGAATCGGAGCCAACGTTTTCCACTGCAGCCACTTGGGAATCGTTGCCTTCACTATGAGAAGGGACCAAAAAGGAGTCAGAACAGATGCAAAAAGGAAATTAAAAAACACCTGGAGATTTTTTCCCTGGTTTTTTTTTTTTTTTTTCCCGGCTGCAGGGAGGTCCTGCGGGTAATTCCAGCCCGGCTTCCTACCCTGCACTTCCAGACTAGGGGAGTTCTAGACTGAACTTCTTGTTACACTGCCCTGAAACCCTTTTATGGGAGTGCTTTTGGTAAATCCAATCATTATTTCATAAGTAAATTACTGACTCTGGCTTTGGGTTTCCCAACTTTCCCTGCCCGTCTATTTATCAAGAGAAGACATCACAAATTTCAAGCAGATTTGGGCTGACGTGCACACAGTCAGCTCTTCTGGTCTCTTTTGAGGAATAAACTAGTTTTTTTTCTTTGGCACAATTACTGGAAGAGGAAAATCAATGGCTTACATTCGATTGCTGGGTTTCCAGTGCCTGAAATATCAGAGCAGTCTGTCAATTATTTCTGTTCCAGCAAGCAGAATACAATATCTTGCTGCCCTTTTTTTTTTTATTATTTTTAATAGAACTCATGTAAGTTATAAAAGAAATCAAATATATTCCTCTGTGAATTCGGGGCACTCCATCTCAAAAGCAAATTTGATGGCTTTGGGTGCCTTGAAGCCACACAATTCCATAGCTCACTAAATCCAAAATCAGAATTACTGCCTTCTACAGAATTCCCCCCACCAAAAGAAAAAAGCACCCTAACATTATAATAATTTTCTTAATAACTCAGTATGACTTTTCCATACAAAAACTGGTCTAGGTCTTGTGATTTAAGAGAGTCATTTCTAAAGCTGAAAAGATAAGAGGGCTTTTCTTTGACATGGTGATGCAGGTTTAGCACCTTGAGAATTCTGACAAAAGTAGCCAGGCCTCAGAAATGAAAAGAATAAAAGGAGAAAGAAAGTATGATGAACAGAGAGAGATAACTTGGCTTTTTCCCCATGGTCATGAGATACTTTCACAAAATTAACATGTAGCATATGATGAAATGGATTAATAAAGGCTACAGGGAAAAAAAAATTATGATCAGTGTTAGAACGATAGAAACTAGTCAGAAATAAGTTGATTCATCTGGGATCTTATTGCCTTGCATTCCTAGGCATACAAGTTAAAATTTCTTGACTACTGTTGTAGATTTAACTCTTCTAGTTGTATTTAGAGTTCATCTTGAGGAATTATTCTTTTTTTTTTAACCATAATGTGTGTGCTTTAATTGCAGTTTCTGCTGTTCCAGCAGTGATAACAGAACCAAGAGCCTCCTGTCCAAAACTGATATCAGGAAAATATAATGGTTTACTTTCTGTGCCTTATTCTTGCCATCCTCCCTCTCTGATTAACTGGCACCAGGACAACAAAAAGGCAAGAGAAGAACGATGCTTGAGCTTTGATATTTATAAGTGAAAACAACTTAAGTGAATCATTGAATCTCTTGAGTTGGAGGAACCCACCAGGATCATTTAGTCCAACTCCTGGCCCTACACAGGACACATTTTTTAGCAGGAATTCAGGAGTGATTAAGAATCTGGAACAGATTTCTGGATTTTTTTTTTTTTTTTTTAATGCACTCAGAATAAGCCTTTGAAAATCTATTTATCTAAATCAGATCTGTCTTTGCTGTCTTTGATGCCAGCCCTACAGTTAGCTCCACTCTAGGTTATCTCCAGACCCTGGGCCAGCTCCTTAATTCCCACTTCAGCCATAACAGAATCCAAGTAGGACTGAATAATTATCACAAAATCCAAGGGACAGGGGATCCCTCCCCTCACCCCTGGCTGGTTTCCAGCTGTGGGAATTGTGCAGGAAGCTCTTGGCTGTCCTTGGGAAGAGAGGGACAAGCCCTCCAACCCACTGGAAGTTCCCAGCTATCAGGCAGGGAATCATAATGACAAAAGTGATGTGGTAAAACTAAACCTATCAACAGGATGGGGCAAAGGGTTTTACTCCTCTCCCTGAGAGGAATCAGGGAGAGGGAGAGCTTACAGTACCTGGTTTTTCTGAAAAGGGTTTGATTTCCATGAGAATAGAGTAACATTTCATTGAAAAGCTCAGGGTTCAGTTTTTACCCAAAAAAAAACCCCCTAAAAATAAAAAAATGTGAGCTTCCCTGGAGAGTAAAATGCAGGACATTGTCATCAACTCTCCAGAAACACAAACAGATGATATCTGATTTATGCCTGTGCTCAATATACTGGGTTTCATAAAGTTTTTTATTTCACATCTCTTAAGGTGAACTGAGGTCTTGCATTTGACACCAGGGAGAAGGAATTTTTTCTTCTCCTGTGGGTAAAACACATTGGGTTTATATTGACTTTTAACGAGGCAAACAAATACAAGATTCCTTCTAATTTGCTGTGTGTTCATTACATTTCTTGTCTGCTTAGTATTAGATATAATACATCACAGTAAGGAAACATCCCTTGCAAGTTCCTCTGACACTGTTTTACCTTTTTCTTTCAAACCTCATCTGTGTCCTTATTTTTTTAGTCAAACCAAATTCCATCCTCGATCAACCCAGGATTTAATTCTGCCCAGAGATTTCTGAACTGCTGAGTTACACAAGGAGTGAGGAAAGCTTAGCAAGACTTCAGGAGATCCTGGTCAAGCAAATCAAACTGGAACCCAACTTGTCCAGTCAGCAGTGAATGTGGGAATGGCAGAGTTCTGAGTCACCCACATGGTCCATGGGGGCATATCAGGGGTTAAATAGGACTTCACTAAAATCAATAGTGGTTTTGGGGCTCAGCAGAGGGCACTGAGGTTTGTAGCTATGTTTGCTATGCCATGGTCTCATCCACGAGATCAGAACCTTGTCTGAACCCAATAAGTGGCAACAGGAAGGAAGAGTAGTGATGGAAGTGCAATCTTGGCTTTACCAAACTCCAGAATTCCTTTCTTTTGCAATCTTATTTGCATGTTCCTAATCCATAGGGCACGACAGCAAAGCCAGCTGAACAAATTAGGGGACTCTGACAGAGGCTGAAAGGAAAATGTAGGGCCACAGCAAAGCACTAATTGGAAAATCAGCCACAGTGTAAAACACCAGGTTACCCACAGAGATGGCAAAGACTAGGAAATACCATAATTATTGTCTTCTTGGCTCCAACTCCATAAAAACAGGCACAGGAACTCGTGCCACCCTCAGGAAACCAAGGGCACACAGTTTTTTAGTTCCTCCTGGGCTCAGCATGGAAGACCCAGCAAATGCCACTCCGAGCTCTCCTCACATTTCATGGAGATGTCTTGATGCACAGCAGGAAATTCTGCTAATAAGTCTTAAAGGTTCTGTAATTCATTATGTTGTCATTATCGTTTGTAATCTTCCTGTAATTAGGTATCAGTGGGTTTCCTTGGAGAACATATGACTGAGTCTTAAATTGCTGACTATTCTCAGCAGCATATGCCTGCACTGGAGATCTGGCTGGGTCGTGCTTCTCGAGTGTATATTTAATATATGGGGGTTTTTAATATGTGCAAGGCAGTCTGGCAGGGCCTGTGTGCTCATTGCTGCATGTGGGCTTAGTGTCTGACAGGTCTGTGCTTATTAATAACCTCCTGGATCCCCTCAGTGCATGAAACAGCTGAAGAAACCCAGTCCAAGCTTATGGGCAGGAAGGAGTTCAGAGCAGAATCGATGTAGTAACACAGATCTTTCAGTGTCATGCCTTAAGAAAACTGACCTTTGGCTCAGATTAGGACAGGAATGAATCAGTTCTGCTGTTCCCTGGAAAAATAACAGACAGTGTGGGTTGGAAGGGACCCCATAGGGATCATCGAGTCCAAGTCCTGGCCTTGCACGGGACACCCCAACAATCCCACCGTGCCCCAACAATCCCCTCCTGCAGCTCTGGCAGCCTTGGGGCTGTGCCCACTGCCCTGGGGAGCCTGTTCAGTGCCAACCACCCTCTGGGGGAAGAACCTTTCCCTGAGATCCAACCTGAACCTATCCTGATAACAGTCATGGGAACAAGCAGATATTTCCAGTGAGATACAGCCCAAGTGGGTTGTATAAATATATAGATATATATATTATATACAGCCTTCTGCACAAACACTTTCACCCCTCAACAGAGCCAGGGACCACCTCTCCCTCCACACCTTCTACAATTTACTGCTGCAGGTCGTCCCACTGGCAAATTCACCCTGATATTAACTGTTTTCACAGCCATAGCAATGGAATATCTGTCATCATTAAAACAAAACAAAAAAAAAAAAAAAAAAAAAAAAGAGAGAAAAATACAGTTCAAAGTGCTCAGTGAGTATTTTCAACTGATGATGGACAGAGAGAACTGTCTTTTCCCCAAGGAACATGCCAGTAGAACCCTGTTACAGAGAAAGCAACTCTCGGTGAAAAGCAAACAATGAATGTCCCCTTATCTCTCCTTTTTGTCTGTCCAAGGGAAGTCATTAACTGGCAGGACTGAAATTGATTGTGAAATATATAATAATAATATTTTTTTTCTTATATTGCAGCAAGAAATTCTGAAATAATTAATAGCACCGAGAAGTCTAATTACCTGCATATTTCTATTTACTAATTCAGTTACTAATGTGACACTGTCATCATTCTTCCATTTACAGTCAGACCCTTTATCTACTCAATCTCCAAAGCAGAGTTTCCAAAAGTGTCCCAAACTTGCAGTCTTATCTTCTGTTTCAGACACTCACGATAAAAGTTTTAAAAATAACTTTAAACGTCTTTTAAAATTCAAATGAAACCCAGAGATACATCTCATTACCCATGATTGCTATTGACAAAAATAACCCATATCACAGGGCTTCTATCTCCCATCTCCATAGCCTGATCCTGAGCCTCTGAAGGCAAAAAAAAAAAAAGTCGTGGAAAATGGAAATATCAGACTCCTACTCATGAAATGAGAGTTCCCAGCAGCTCTGATAATGGTCCCATAAGGTATCCACTGCAGACTTACATTCAGAAGACTCCAAACCTCTGAATTTTAAATATATTTAACCATTTGAATTACTTAGTGGTTTCTTTTTTGCCATGGAAGTTGCTGAATTACAGATGCCGCAGTTAAACCTTGAAAGTCACCTGGACTTGGATGCTGAAAATCAGCAACTCTCCCTGTGATTCTGAAAGATCTTTTTTTTTTTTTTTATTGGACCAAAAAGCCTAAAGAGACCTTTACACAAAAACAACCCCCACATCCCACCCCTCCAAACCTGTGTTTAGAGTCCCATCTTCGTACCTTTGCACTGCAAATCTTTAGGGATATAATACCCCAAATAATTTTGTAATATTAGAGGACTGGTAGTATCACCCTCCTTTTTACCAGTATTTCTTAGACTTGTTCATTTTATAAAACCCATACAACTGTTAAACCTATACTCACATCAGATATGCAGGCACAGAGTATGTCACTAAATAGGTATTTTCCAGCTAAAAAAATCCCAGCAGTTGCTGCTCCCCTCACTCAAACCAACTGTTTGGAGTTCAATTTCTCATTGGCTCCTGTATTGATTTCCCAAAAAAAAACCTAAAGAGGACAACATAACAATTGTTACTATCTGCTGTCAGCCAGACCCCACCTACCTCACCAAACTTGTGGGCAAAAAAACATTGCTGCTCCTATTTTCATGGCAATCATGCACTTTTGGGACTGCCCAGCAATTTATAATTACAATAATAATTCTTCTACAATTATCTCAAAGTATGTATTTGACACATGGCAGTTCTACAGCACCACAAGCCAACAAAATTATCTTTTTGCAATCTGCTGCTGATTAGAAGACAGTGAAGATGTGGATTAAAGCTAAAAATCTCAGTAGTTTATGTGAATTTGATGCTTATTTAAGAGCAGAGACCCCTCACAGTCACAAATATATCAACTACAACTCCCAGAGAAGATCAAAGACTTGAATCTTCCTTGTCTCCTCCAAATATTTTCCTAATTGAACAAAGCCTGAACTTAAAATATTTGACAAGAATTTATGTTGCATGAGCTGAAAGTGTCTCCAGGTGCTGGACACGGATCCCTTGAAGCTTTGGCTGCACCAACTTCAGTCATGGGGGAGAAGAAAGGAGGAAACAAGGCCAGAGAACTTTAAAGTCATCTTTATCCCATGGTAAGTTCAGAGCAACAGCCAGGCCTTCAAATCCTTCCATCAGATGAGGATTTTTTGTCTGAAAAATCCTATTTAACTCTTTTTTTTTTTTTTTTTTTTTTTTTTTTTTTTGGTGGGACTTTCATCCGCTTTTCAACTCCCCACATAGAGATTCTGTCACCACCCCTGCTCAGCACCAACACCAACTAATTTCATCCCCCTCAGTTAAACAGAAGCTCTGAAAAACCATCTAAAAAAACATCTAAAATCACCTCCTGCCTCTTTTTTTTTTTTTTTTCCCCTTTCAATCCTTTGATTGCATCATTTCTTTGTGGTTTTATCACCTTTTCAATCAAGAAGCCCCACAAAGGACTTTTCAAGCAGGGTACTGTGAACGTTATACTCTGATTTTTTGGTGAACTCACGGTTTTGTCAACACCTAAAAGAGGAAATCCCCTGAATTCACGCCAATTTACACTGAATTTACACAAATTATGAGCAGTGTAAAGGTATATAAAGCCCCAAATTGCACTGGAAGCATCAAGGCATCTCTAGTTCTGCACGAGTTTCATTTTCTTAGTTGAAACTCATTTTTACCCAACAAATGCCAAGAAACCTTTTTTTTTTTTTTTTTTGTTGAGCATTTGCTGCACCAGGTCCCTGGATTCAGGGAACACATTGGTTTAATCCAAATTTCTCCTGATATAAGCCCAAGTCATCTAATGAGATAATGAGATATATCGCTGTGCTGTGCCCCTGAGGAATCTCATTAAAATTTGGAAATGGCACCATTATTAACCACTTTTTTTTTTTTCTTCCTGTGAATAAATTTTTTAAATTATTTAACAGCATTTATTGGAAACAGAGCAGTATCCACGACTCTTTGACTAAACATTTTACCCAATTTTCCAAGTGCCCCAGTTTTTTTGCAATCCCTGGTACAGGAGCAAAGAACTCTCCAGGGCTTTATGGAATGGCAGAAACTCCTCTGATGCTTTTTCAAGGCACACCTCGAAATAATAAGAATAAAAGGCTACAGGTACACAACAGTAACATTCTACTTCAGCTATAAATAAACTCAGTGGGGATAAAAATAGGCCAGGATGGAGATCCCAGCATTCATTCCAAGTGCTCAGCTTGAACCAGTCAATGCAATTTCCCATTCTCCCAAAATCAAGTTAAAAAGTGATGCTTCTAAAGCCTCCACGAAGAAGCTTGTGCTCCCTTTTCATTTTCTTTTGCTGAAAATTGTTATGGCTGTTTTTGGAAGACTGATTTTTGTTACTGTAAAATGCACTCCTACTGTTTGGGTCTTAAAATAAGTGATTCAAGTCTCTTTTTCTCCTCAAATATAACAACCAGGAACAAATTCTTTCTAATTGGAACAGAACTGCATTTCATTTGACTGTTCTGTGACATTTCTGAAAAGTTAATTTGAACCCAGAAAGCCAATTTACATGGATAAATCCCTGGCAACATCCTGTTCTACTGTTTTTTTTTTTAATTATTATATTTTTCCTAGCAAAGCTCTTAAAAAAACTGTCAAAAATTCAATTATTAAAAGTGTGTGTAAAACCTTAACTCACCTGGCTTTTACAAATACGTCAGCCAAAGACAAATGGAGAGATCCTTGGCTAGATGCAGGCTCTTTATCCTGTCACATTTTGGTATCCCAAATGTGTATTTCCACATCTGTGACATGTTAAGTGAAGGCATCTGACATGGACAAAATCTGCTAGAAGGAAAACTGCTGAATAAATGTAAAATATACTGAGGTGTTTGACTTCTGAATAGTGAGGTGTTCAATTCTGAATATTGGGGTGTATCAGTTCTGAACATTGAGGTGCTCAGTGAATATTGAAGTGTTTCAATTCTGAATATTGAGGTGCTCAGTGAACATTAAGGTGCTTAAATTGAGAATATTGAGCCGTCTCACTTTTCCCTGAAGCACAAAAAAAAAACCCCAAACACCTCTCCATGCACCATATTACTGAGATGCATCAAAAAAAAGAGAAAGTATTAACATAATTAAAAATAAGCATCCTACCCATTTGTGTTTATTAAGCCCGATGCAATTATCAGAGACATTCTGTGCCTCGTGCTGCCTTTGCAAACAGATGAGCCCAGCATTGCAAACAGCCCAATCCCTGCCCGTGGATGCATATTTATGTGCCCATTTGTAAACATTTTATTTAGCTGATTTTCACTCATCAGCTTCTAAGGCATTTGAACACAGTTTAATTAAATTCCATGGACTTGCAAACAATTACCGTGCACTCGTTTTAGAAGATGCTCGGCAGCCAAATGTTCAGTGTGATATTATCATTTCTGGTGATCATGAAGTGTAAATTAATGAGAAGTTAAGATGGAGGGGCTGTGATTTATCTCAGAGAAGGTAAAGTGTTTAGTACACCAGTGAATTAATTTATATGAGATTGAAGAGAACAGTGTATTTTGTTATCTTTTTAGGAGGTTTCCACTCGTACAGCTACTCAAACCAGCCAGAGCTGGTTTAATGATTGTGCCTTCACAGGGATGATCAGTGTTCAGTCTTAAATGATGAAAGGTAAACCATAAAAATCATGGAATGGTTTGGGTTGGAAGGGACTTTAAAGATCATCTCCTCCCACCCCCTGCCCTGGGCAGGGACACCTTCCACCAGCCCAGGTTGGTCCAACTTGGCCTTGGACACTCCCAGGGATGGGGCAGCCACAGCTTCTCTGGGCAACCTGTGCCAGGGCCCCACCATCCTTCCCAATATCCAATCTAAATCTTTCCTCTCTTAGTTTAAAACCATTCCCCCTTGTCCCATCACCACCTGCCTGCATCAAAAGTCACTCTCCTTCCTTTTTGTAGGCCCTCTTTAAGTATTGGAAACACTTATCTGAACTCCTGTGTGGCTCAAGTAACTCATTAAATAACAAATACTCTGAACATGCAAGAAGTGAAGGTCAAGGCAAAAGGCACTCACTGCTCAGTGCACAACATCGTCCTCATAAACAAAATGCAGCCACAGAGTCTCGAAAATATCTAATTAGGGAACACTCAGGGAGAATTCAAAACTAGACAGACAAGCCAAAAGACAAAATGTAAATGAAAATACACCCAAAGATTAACATCAAAGGATGTGAGAAGGATGTAAGTACCATAAAAAAAGGCTGAGCGTTCAGTGATGCTTTTTCAACACAAACTCTTATATTGTGACCCCTCCATGACCTGCTCCCCTTCCAATGCACTTTTTGTCCATGCAGGGACATCTCCCAGGCAATGATATTTTTTTTTTCCAGGAAAAAAACTCTTCTCTGTGTTTTTTTCTTTTTTTTTTTCCCAGGTAATGTTTTCCCTGTGCCTTCCAGCCATCTGCTCACATGTCAACACTGCAGGTTTCGAGGTGGATAACGAGGCAAGTCCTTTTGAGCACAACATCTGCCCTCCAGGTCTCCTCAGAATACCAGGTAAAACCACCTTGAACTCCTGCCTCTCAAGTCTAATTCTTTCTGCCACTCAACTCATGACCACTGACAGAGGATGTTCTTAATTTCCAGCACAATTCTTTGGGTAGTAACAATTTCTGGATGTTGGTGCTCCAACAGTGGATTGATCTGCAAACTCTGTTCAAATATTTTAAAGCCTTGGAGGAATTCAGGACCTGGGTGTTCAGAAGCACAACAGACAAGCCTAAGGAACAGAGAAGTGAATGTCTGAATGTAACAGCTCCTTTTCTGAGGGGCTGGATGTAAAAGCCAGGCTTGGGAGGCCAAAAGAGAACCCCCAGCAAATTCCTGTGCAAGCAAAGGGTGTAAGTGTTAGATCAATCTTTTCTTTTCAGGGAAGTCAGCAGAGAGATCCCTCAGTAAGAGGGTGATAAGGAATTATGTTACTCCACAAACAATGAAGGCTTCAGAGAGAGAGGAGAGAGATCAGTGCAAGAGCAGATAAGGGTAAAGACTGAAGCAAAGTTGAACATTTAAAGAAAACTATTCAGGATTTAACCCCCCAGGAAATCACAAAATAGCACTTAGTTTTAATCATCTCAATATTACCAACCAAATCTGTGGAGATTTTAAAAGAAAGAAAGTTTAAAAAAGTAAAATTCATCAAACTTCTCAGCCTTTCTAAATGAAGCCCTTTCTATGCACGAAGTCACCCTTGTCTCACTGAAAATGTCACATCCAGTGATTCGTGTCCTGTTGCCAAACTTTCATGGCAACAATTTCCACTAATTTTGGTGCACCTTAAACTGACATTGGTCAGTGCCTCATATTTCCAGAAATACAACTTCCCATGAAGAAGCCTGAGATGTTCTCTGGGGGCAGGTGAGGTGTTTCAGAGCCCCAGGTTTTGCAGGTACTTCTGTGGAGCTCTGCAGGTGCCACATGGCTGGTGGGCACTCCCAGGATCTGCTGGGCATTCAAATGCAGCTGCTTAGTTGATGTGCCCAGAAAGATTTCCTAAATATTAACATTTAAAATTTTATATTGAACCGGTTTTCACAAGAGAAACACGTTTTAACAACCTGGTCAACATCCTCATCCACTGAATATATTTCAGTTGTTTGATATCACTAATTTGAAGATCAGAATTGCACCACAAGGCCCTTGTTTTGTAAGGTTATACACCAACTACTACAACACTTATTTGCTATTAAGACTTTCATGATGAAAGAGTAATAATATATTCATATTAGCTACAGATCTTACAGTAAATCCTGGGAGGCTTTGCATGCATCCATCAAAGTCTGTGGAAAATAGGAAATGCAGATATAAAAGCAGTGCTGAGGCAGCTCTTCAAGCTACAATTCATTTGTGCCTGCACTCAGCTCGAGAAAGTTTGATGCCATCCATTCCAAACTGGAATGTCGTGGAGACAATCAGGCAGCAAAGGGAGAGCCAGCCCTGGGTCAGTGGGTACCGAAAAATAAGTTTGGGGAGTTGTCAGCAAAAAAATGTGACACTAAAACCTGTGAGCATGAACAAATGGTGCCCTGAAGAAGGATATGAATCCGGGATGGAATGGAAAGTCAAGTGATATTGCTGTGACTATGAGCAATTTGGGACGCTCCAGAAACAAAAGGCCAAATATATTGGCGGAATGAGGACCTGAAGAAGGGCAACATATTACAGACTTAATATTAAAAAAAAATAAAATAAAAAATCAGGAAATGCATCAATCTCAGTGCCCACAGCAGCAAATAAACCCGAAGTAAATACCAGAAATACAGATGTGGCAATATTGAGCTGGGAACAGCATGGAACCTAAAGACAATATTTGGAGAGGGCTGTCAGATACTGGAACAAAATAAAATTCATCTACAAAAATGACATAAACCTCTAGGTTCTTTTTTCCTTTCCATGGCTGCAGAGCTGGTGGGAAATCCCCCCAACAGCTTTTAAGAGAGGCTCTTGTGCAGCTCTGTGTGTGAAGGAACCGAAATGATGTTCCATTATTCACCGAGAGAGCCATTGAAGAGCCACAGGACTCTGAGCTTGCTGTGACACTGCCAGGCTCCCCTCCTGCACACAATAAATGTAAAGACAGTCTAGACTAAACCTCATCCACTGGGTTTTACAAGGAAACCCATCTCCCTTTCTTATGGCTCTGCTGGAGCGGGATTGAGGCCCCCAGGCTGGGCTCAGCTGCCTCCCAAAGTCTGCAGGTGATTTGAGCTGGCAATAAATAATCAGGCTTGCCAGGGAATAAGGGATTAGGTTTGGTACTGAGCCTGAGGATTTCTTCCCGATCAACAGTAATTAAAATGATATATTTAAAAAAGATGAGTTTAGAGCAAGATGGGGATGCTTTAAAGCTGCAGAAACTTAAGAGGAAAAAGGTAATGGAAGATGAATGTTTTGAATTCAAAATTGATAACTCATTTGGAAGTTGCCTGAAGCTCTGAAATCAATAATTACCAAATGAGTGAGACTGTGATGGGCTCAGGGCATCTCTCTTATTTATTGAGGGGCTGAAATAGTGCAGGAAGAGGAGGCAGAGTCCTTGGAGCTGCAGTCTCCTGCTTTCTTACTCCTGGGAATGAATGTCCCAGGTTCTGGAAGGAGAAAACAAGCTGGAAGTTGAGGTCATGAAGCTGAAGCAGTGGACACAGTAGCATTGCCAAGGGTGGCAAAGAACAGAAATCTTAATGTTGGGTTACAATTATAACCAAGGACTGGTTGTATTTCCTATTTTACCAGTACTATTTTTACTATTTCATCCATTCCTCAGTTCAATATTAAACTCAAGAGATTATTTAGGCTGTAGGTTTACTCAAGCTTGAGCTTTCTTGTCCTCTCCCCGCTGTGATCAAATTGTGTCTTCCTCTCTATCAAGATAATCAGGAAAAAATGGGGAAAACCTTAGTACAGCTGAAGTATTTTTAAAATATTTTACTCAGAGGAGGCACAATTAACAAGAGAAACAGATAATAAATGATTGTCACAGCAGAAGACTCCAGCAAGAGTATCCAAGGGGTTAATAGGATCAGAAAAAGACTGTGATGGGAATCTGGAGCTTAGCAGGCTGATTTTGCTAAATGTAATTTAAATGTCCTTGAATGTAATGAGATAGTGCATGATCAAAGAACTGATGCTGATCAAAGAATGGACATTGATCAAATCACCCAGTAAAGAATTTATTGGTGGGCAAATAAGAAAAAGCCAAAGAATTCCCCAGTAGGTTCAACAGGATGTGGTGTAAGTGGGTAATTAATGAGTGACAATGGGAAAGTAAAAGGGGAAACGGAGAAAAGATAAAAAATGCCAGTTAACAAAGGAAAGACTGATGGACAGGTAACAACCTAATTATCAGGAGTCTGTTGCAAGACACAAGCTGAGACAAACATCTAAAAACCCATTGTTGTCCTGCACAGCTCAAAGCTCTCCATGCCTCTTATTCTCACAACACCCCTTGAAAAGGGGCAATATTGTGGTTCCTTTGGAAAGAGGAGAGAGCTGAGCAAAGTAATTCTCAGGCCGAGCTCCCCAGAGGAGTTTGTGTCTTATTTTCACTGATGTAGCCCAGCTGAAACACGAAATCTGTGAGAAAACAGGGAACTGGAGCCAAGTCCAGGGGTTTCCTTCTCTTGACTGAGCAAACCACCCCAAAATAAGGTAAATTCTCCCCTAAAGGGCAGCAGTGGAGGAGCTGAGGACAGCAAGGCAGCATCATCCCTTAATCAGACTCCTCTCATTGCTAATATTTTATAAAGAGCAATAACGCTGGTGAGGAGATAAAGAGGAACTTTCCAACCCACAACAGAGGCAGGACTGGAAGCAACAAGCCACAAAAATGGCTCTGGGGACGTGCAGTAATCAAGATAAAAACCAAACTGCAATCACAGCACACCACAGCGAGTACATCCAGAGCCCAACTGCTGCATCCAACGTGCTGGGAAGAATCACACAAAGGGAGGAGAAAGCCTCTCTCCAGCAATAACACTAAAGCCAGATAAAAGCTGCTGGGCTGTCCTTAATCCCATTGAGTAATTTTTCACACTTCTGGATGGCAGTTTTCCCCCCCCCGGAAGCTGTAATTCTCACCCCTGTGGAGCTGCCTCTCCCTGGAGCTGGGGGACAATGGATCTCCCACACAGCATCCATAAATACTTGGGATATACACACCAGTGGCAAGCACAGATAAATTAATGTCAGGGGCTCTCCTACCCTGCTGGCATCCCCATGTCTTATGATTTACATCCATTTACCAGCTGCGTCTCCTCATCCTTCATTTGCTGTTGTTGCATTAAACAACTCTCGTGGTGTTTCCCATCAGCACCTCCCCAAAACGCTCAGGGGATGCTTTGCTCTGCCTGGAAATGATAATGCTGGAGGTCTTCTCACTCTTCTGGGAAGGACTCTGCTTTTATATGGTTAGCACTCTGCTCCTGCCCTCCCTGCCAACACAAACTTGCTGCTTAAACAGGGAGGGGGAAAAAAAATAGAAGGCACTAAAACCCAATAAAATTAAAGAGCATAAATGTATCCCAAGAACCAGGAGTGCTGGATGCAGCTGGCAGAGCCACTGCCAGCAGAGTGGAACAAAGGGAATGGAGCTGATTTGAACAGGAGCATTCAGGAGGAAGCATTGCTGGCACTCCCAGGCACAGGACAGCAGTAATCTTCCCAATCCAGATTCCAGGGAAAGCCAGAGACTGGGCACAATGAAGAAATGCCAGAGGGTTTCAAGAGAGTGAAACTTTCACAGGAGAGCTGGAGAGGGACTTGGGACAAGGGATGGAGGGACAGGACAAGGGGGAGCAGCTTCCCACTGCCAGAGGACAGGGTGAGATGGGATATTGGGAAGGAATTCCTGGTTTTGAGGGTGGGCAGGCCCTGGCACAGGTTGCCCAGAGAAGCTGTGGCTGCTCCTGGATCCCTGGAAGTGTCCAAGGCCAGGTTGGATGGGGCTTGGAGCATCCTGGGCTAGTGGAAGGTGTCCCTGCCCATGGCAGGGAGTGGAATGAGAGGATCTTTAAGATTCCTTCCAACCCAAAATATCCCCTGATTATCAGAGTAAAGGTAGCACTGCTTTTTAAACCAGATTAAGGTACCTCAATCTCCCATCTGAACTCTCCCTCTGTCTCCTGCTTGAGCTCTCTGGCATCACTGTCCCCCTACAACCTCCTGGATGTTTCCACTCCCGAGACAGAATCTCACAATTCCTCCACTAAAAAGCCAGGAGTGAAAATGTGTTCCCACCCATGTACCCAAAGGGTATTTTTAGACACCCAGCAGGGACACCCAGTGCTCCAAGTTACCACCAGAACTTGAGTGGGCTGATGTTTCTCCCTGAACATGGAGCTCAAAACTGGTGAAAGCTTTCACTCAAATCAAACATTCTGAGTAAGAGGAATAAAAGAAAATATTTCTGCTGCTGGAGTGTCAAAATATTTTGTTTCAGTCGAACACTGTAATGGAATATCCATTTCAAGAGAAATGGATAAACTTGGAAAGCAGACAGTATTCTTAAAATGTCTTCATTTTCAACTTCTTGCCCCGAGTTTGGAAAAAAAAAAAAATACTAAAATTTCTGAAGTTTCTCATGGGCTAGAAATGTTCTTTCAGCTCTACTGTCTATTAAAAAGCTTTTTCTTAGGAAAATATGTGTCAGAAGACTTGATTCCCAAGGTTTTCCAGTGCCAGGGTGTCCTGACTAGGAAATCTTTTTAAAGGCGTCCACAAAAAGGGCTGAGTTTGAGATAAAATGAGGACAAGAGAAACCTGATCCTCTCTCCAAGGTCCCTTTTCTGACAAGAGGGTGCCAAATACAAACCTTGACACAGCAAAACTACACCAATTCAAACCAGTTTTCACATTACCTTTCTATTATTTCCTACCCAACAAACCAAAGCCATTACATAAAATATTATATACTCAAAACCTGTGTAAATGATTGGTAAGGCAGAGATTCCCAAAGTGACAGTTCCCTAAAATTTCTGATCACATCAGAAATTAGGCCAGAAAGAAGAAGAAATCCATCTGTCCCTTGAGAAAAATTCCAGTGTAACCAATGGAAAATTACAGCAATTCTGTGGATATTCCTGAATGGCCTTATACAACTAAAGGAAGTTTTTATCCTACCTTATAAAATATATGACAGCAACATTCCTGATTAAACTATTCAAGCTTCTCAAGCCTTCTTTGGAGGAAAAAAAAAAAAAAAAAAGAGAATGAAATTTTGGATAATTCACAGAGAGATATCACAAAAGTTAAAAATCTTTCAGGGATGAACACCACTGTATAAAATAAGTGCTGTTAAATTAAAGAACAAAGTTCTGTGGTCTTATAAAAGGAAAGTTTATGGAAACACACATTTGGTGGAAATATTCAGGGCAAGACAAAATGTTTATTCTGAGTGAGAAGGTGATTTTTATCCATTCATCATATGAAAAAGGGATTGTTTGTTAGGGATTCATCCAATATAAGTGTATGTGGAAGGTGAGAAACTTGGATATTTGTACAGTGCAGTTTTCTTAAGGAATTTTGTATTTCAGGGTCTGGAGGATCTGAGGTAGGAACTTGTTCCACTTTGCAAAAACATAATTCCAGATCTGCCACATGAAGACTCCACACTAGGAAGGGAAATCATCTCTATCCCAGCCAAACCCAGCCCACTCCCACAGCACAGAAAAGTCAGAGGGGAAGACCTTCATCAGAATTTTATATCCAAATGCAGTGCTAAGACTTGATTACAAGGATAATCTGCAGCTACATGTTTTATTCATCCTCATAAACATGCTCAGTGTCTTAAAAGTATTTATTTTCACCATCTCTGTTTCCAAAACTGAAGAAAACACCAAGCTGGCTTGCAAGAACAAGCTCTAGATCACCAGAGAGTTCAGCTCTGCAAAGTTCTAAAATCTTATGTGCCCAAAATCAGGGTGCACAAATTTCTTAGACTCCACTTGAAATTGGAAGCTTTTTCTCCCTGAAAATTCTTAAATTAAATACTTCCATATGACACTTTCTATAGGTTTTAGAAGAGGAAAAAAAAAAAAAAAAAGACAAGCCTGTTGCCTTCACTGTGTATTTTAAGTGTCTTCCTGCCCTCGAGCTGTTCTTCCAAGGTGATCATTACCCACTCTTATAAAACCAACATATTCTTTATTGTTATTATATAGGAAGGCAGTTAATAGGTTGCATAAAGTTAACAGAGTTTCCTCAATTTTCCAGCTGAATTCAAACCTGTTCTGCAGTGATTTGTAGCCCAGCACATGGTTTCTAGCAGATGCCTGTTTTAGCTGATATTATTAGCTTTGAAACCAGGCATAAACTCTCAGAAGGTCAGGGAAGGATAAAAGCTGACAGTAAGAGGCTCAAGTAAATGAAGGTAAATACATCAAACAATGTGTTTAACACAGGCACCCCGTGAGTCAGTGGTGTCGCCTCTTCTCTGCACAGAAAGTTAATTCTACTCACAAAAATACCCGTTTTTGAAAGTCAAGGGCAGCCAATTTTGTTTAGATGAAAGAACAGGGGAAGGAGGAAAAACAAGGCAAAAAAAAAAAAAAAAGCAATGACAGCCATTCCAGTGGATTCTGCAACATGCAGAGCATTCCCATCTCCACCACCATCAGCTCAGGAATCCCAGGACTTCTGCCCATGAAACCAACTCATCTGCAGTGAAATCTCCCAAAAATTCCCCCTTAAATGTAGCAGGGCATAAATAACCCCAATCCCATGCCACGGGTGTCTGTTGAGGCTTTGCTAACACAGGGACTAAAACTCAAATATCTCCTGCCCAGAGGTCTGCAAAGAAACCCAAAAAAAGCTTCTCTGTCTCTCAATGAATTCAAAACTTGAGTTATTTCCAGTAAGGCCAGAATTGCCTGTGGGAATCTCTTTGAATCACAGCTGAAGGGCAAAGCCACAGTGGGATCATCCCAGACTGGTCCAGGAACTCAGGAGATAGCACTCCTCACTCTGTCCTTCCTCTTGGACACTGTCCTGTCCTTGCCAAGTGGGACCAGTAGCACATTTTCCTCTAAAACCAGTCAATCTTTAGTGAGAAATCCATCACAAATAAGAGCCACATGGATGCTCCTCATTTCACAGAATTTCTACAGTATTTGAAGTCTTTATAGAAGAAACTACTTATAGAATCATACAATTGTTAAGGTTAGGAAAGGACTACGAGATCAAGTCCAGCCTTTGTTCAAGTACCACCACACCCACTAAGCCACATCAGGCAGAAATAGTTTCAGGAAAGTCAGAAATTGGTTTATGTTTTGGTTGGTTTTGGTTTTGCTTTGCATTTAACCTTCAGTTGACTGTAACAAAAGAATTATGGGGAACTCAGGCTCCAACTGGGTGCTGGAAAAAGGGAGCCTTAATTACCCCTGCACAGATAATCAGCATAGAAAGGTCAGCTTTCCACCATAGGCATAGTTCAAATTGCAAATGAGCTTCTATGCAAAGAACACATCACAAGTCTTTTCCATATATTATTCTGACTTATTCAGACAACAAAGAAATAGTCAAATAGCCCTTTTTTCCCCTATTATTTTTGTCACAAAACCTGCATCTTATTTGACAAACCTGCCGCTCTTCAGTGGCACAAAATCTTTCTAATCCCAGGCTAAAGAGTCACAACCAAACACGAAATTAGTTGCAGTGAAAACACAGTCCCACTTCACTTTGAAAAGTCAAAACTAACCAAAAACAAAAATCTAGAGGAAGAGTTAACTCCTATTGGCAAAACACTCGTATTTATTCCATTGTTAATACATAAGAAGGGATTTATTTGCTGTATTTGGATTTGATTTCACCACATTAAAGGCAAAGAGAGCTGAATAATTGAAGCTTTAATGTATTTTCCCTCAACAGAACGTGGTCTCACGAGAGGAGAGCAAAGAATCAGTTTACATTGTGCAAATGGACAGTAGTAAAGAAAGATTTCCCTCAACACAACAAGTCAATACAATTTACAGTCTCTGGCCTGAGAGGAACTGCTATAAATCTGGGGGGTTGTATTCTGGCTAATGTAAAACCCTTGTAGCTGAGCCATCACGGTGTTCAGTCCTCACACATGAATAATTTGAGTCGCTGGGAGAAAACAAGAAGCATCCAAACATATGGCTGGAGAAAGGCAAGAAGAGTTCAAAGAAATCAAAACTAGGAAAGGATGAGAAACTACTCGTGTGATACTTTGGAAAAAATTCAGAATGCAGCCCTAAAGCTCTTTGAACCCAATCAATCCCATCAGCACAGAGACTGAAACATTGTCATCATTTCAGAGAGGAGGGTGATGTTTAACAAGGAATATCCTCCCTGGGTCCTCATCAGCAAACTGAGGCCTTTTATTAATCTGAAATTGCACAAATTCTGGCCTCTGTAATCTTTGGGCAGAACTAGAGGTGAGTGAGTGTAAAAGATAAATTTCAGCTGTAAGGTTTGGAGAGAAGACTCAGTCAAAGAGAAGAAACCCCTTTGCCTTGATTAGCAAGTCCAATGTTTGCTAAAAGTTGCCAGGAAGGGAGAGAGACACTTCAAAGCATCAGTGAGTCTCTGCTGGAAGTCTGAGGGTTCTCAGGTTTAATCTCCCAAGTGCCAGAATTCAGGAGAGGGGCTTTTTTTTTTTTTTTTTTTTTTTTTTTAATTTACCATTTTTAATGTACAGGGTAATATTTCTCATGCCTTGATTAGCATGGCGTGGTTTAGGAATTAAAAATCATTACTGATTATATAATGGATTTAAAATACAAAGAAATTAGCTCATTTATGGCTTTTATTTCAGGAAAAGTGCAGTGGACTGTTTGGACAATGAGTCAGGGGACAGCAGCAGCAGAGCTGTCACAAAAAAACACCTTTCTTGGTCCAAGGCACCACTGGGGGCCAACAAAATGAGGGGAAAGTGGTCAAAGAGGATGCAAAAGAGAGCAGAAAATTGACAAGGGCTGGATCAAACCTCCTGAAGTTCCCTGCAGGGAACCTGCTCAGGAAGGGCTGCTGGAAATGTCATCCCCTTTATTATAATGAAATTATTCCTTATTAAAAGTACTGGAAAAGGGCAGGGAGGCAGGGGGGGTTTCTCTGGATGTTTCTCCTGGGTACCTGCCACCAAAATTAAGAGGGGAGGGGAGAAATGGGCTTTGCATCCAAAAAATATCCCACATGGGCACGGTGGAGTGCCCTGAAGGAGCCAAGCAAGGGTAATTAAGGCAGAGGAGACAGGGCAGCACCAAATTTCAGCACCTTTGAGGTCAAAACATTAAATTTCAAGTTATAAAGCAAGAAAATCCTTCCAGAAACAGTTTGGAATGGATCAGCTGTGAGGGGGGGGTTTAGGGATGGCTGGAGGAAATGGGATTTCTCATCAGCTGTAGGTCTGAGGACACTCCACTACAGCAGTTATGGATCTGATCTGCACCATCCCACAAATCCTAAATCCTCCAAATGCTTTGCTCAAGTCATTAATTGTACAAACAAAAGAAACCAACCCCCAGTTTTTTACAGTATCATTTCACTCCAGGAGAAATTCCATCTTGCAAGTATGGATGAAAGCCACAAAGAGAGAGAGAATGGAGGGAAGACCAAGAGAAAAATCAGATTATTTTTAACAGCTAAGTTTTTGTGTTCTACCCCATGCACTCACTACTGAAAATTCAGAATATCCTGATGTTACTCAGGAGGAACTTAAAATCCTTTTCACTCCTGTCACAAGAGCTTAGTTTTTCTTCCAGATAAATTAAAAGGACATAAATCCACAAGGGAGGTTCCTTCTCTCATCTTTTTTTTTTTTCCTTTTATTTATTTTTAACTCTGTCTTGCAAGTAGCTTTCTGTTATTGTTTCTCGAAACATCCATTATCCTTCAAGTTTAAAAACAGGATGAAAACTTTTCAACCCTCTAATATATCACTGATGGTTCCTTCAATGGGAAAGGGTGGAAAACCAAGGAGGTCTGTTTTCATTTTTAAACTTGGGGACATGGGGCAGTGGTGGCCTTTTCAGTGTTGGGTTCATGGTTGAACTCAGGGATCTCAGAGGTCTTTTCCAACCTAAACAACTCCCTGATTTTTGTCAGTGATTGTCCATCTCCTTCTATCCTCTCACTGTTTTCACTTTTTCCATGTTTGCAAAAAGGCCTTTCCATGTATTTTCTCAGAAGCTACAGCTATAATATTATATTATATTATTATTATACATAATTATATTATAAATAATAATATTTTCAAGCTGGTTCCAGAGCTGAAGACTCAAAGAGCAAAATCAGCACACTGACTTGGGGGCTGAGCTGCAGTTACACTTTTCCTCTGTGTCTGCAAAGCCCAAGCCCAACTTTTCACTCTGTTTATATTTGGGTTTATCTCTATTCACATCTCCAAAACAGTTTTATCTCCATCTGTATCCCCTTTGGGCAAATAAATCCTTGCACGTACACACATTTGTCTCTATGTCATTTTTCATACACACCCCTACTTTTAACAGTGCTATTTTCTGTTTGCCACCCCAACTATGATGTTGTGTCACATTTTAGGTGCCTCTCCACATTTTCCTGGGGTTACAGCACACCAAACAACCCCCAGCAAAGCCGATTTTCTCTCACTGAGGCTCTCAGCCTTTTCCACTTCTCTCCCTAACTAATAAAAAGTTTTATTACAGCTCTCCAATTCCTGCTGCTCTACGAGCCTGCCTGTCCTTCAAGGCCAAAAAAGCTGTAGATTTTTTAGTTCTGTTGTTTTCTCTCTTCTAGCTCGAGGTGCTTCAAGTATATTGTCCCAAGGTGAATGCAGAGCCCGTGCTGGTCCCTCTGGTTTCCCCATCAAGGAGGCTCAGGGTAGTTTTGCCCCTCAGTATAAATAAGTGCAGGATCTTTACTGTGCTTTTACTTTTGAACTGCTAAGAGAAAGAAAACCACCCTCCAGGTACAAGAAACAATTTTGAAAGTTTTTAGCTGTCGAAACAATCCCTTTTCTGTGCTGCCTCAGTTCAGCAACAGCCAAAGCAGCTGAGAGCAAACTGCCCATCACTCTGCAGTGGTTATTAACTCATTTGTTTTAAACACAGAATCACTGCATGGGTTGGGTTAGAAGGGACTTTAAAGATCATCTGTTTAGTTCCACCATCCTGCCCTGGGCAGGGACATCTTCCACTGTCCCAGGTTGCTCCAACCTGGCCTTGGACACTCCCAGGGCTGGGGCAGCCACAGCTTCTCTGGGCAAAACCTGTGCCAGGGCCTGCCCACCCTCCCAGGGAACAATTCCATCCACAGATCTGACTTCAAGTTCCTCTCTTTCAGTTGGGGTCTGTTCCCCTTTTTCCTGTCACCACAGTTTCTGATGAACAGTCCCTCTCCAGCTTCCCTGAGGCTCTTCAGATAGTGGATATCAGGTATCAGATGCTGGAAGACTGCTCTCTCCCCCCAACTTTCTCTTCTCCAGGCAAATAATCAATAAAAGTTAATAACTAAGGAGATGAATGGAAGTAACTCCATAAAGCACCACATAAAAGGAGCTTATCACAAAAAAGAAAAATAAAAAAATGTGTGCTGAATTGCCATGAACTGTGCTGCAAGACTGTTTTAACCCTTTATTTACAAACAAATCTTATAGTTACCCTTCTTTTCTCCCCACTCATTTTTGCAGGATGATGATGGTGAACAAGGACACGGCTTTACTGGAGTTTGGAAAGTTAAAGAGTAGAAAATGTAAGAGCAGGTTTTATGTTATTACACGAAGTAAATGAGATCAGCAATGATAAATTCTCCCTTGGAGGAGAGAGATGCCAGAAGACAGTGAAGTGGGGAATAAGGAAAATGTGATGGAGGTCACCTCTGCTTAACCTTTCCTGAGGAGGAAAAGGCAGGTGAAACAAAAAGCTGTTAAAGAGCAGATCAAATGGAAAGCGATGCCACTTCATCAAGTTGCCTAAAGGTCAATGCATGGAACAAAAATAAATCAAATGGGGGGAAAAAAAAAAATGTAGATTTTCAAATGAACTTGGGTATATCCAAAATATTAAAGAGGCTGTAGTTGCACTGAGTGTTAAATTCTGTCACCTCTCCAGAAAAAAAAAATAAAAACCTCCAACACTATTCCTGTCCTTTGGATCCATGAGGGGGAGAACATGGGAATGGCATCTCTGAGTTCTTAAACAGTTTTAATCACTATTGGATAACATAACTGTATTTCAAAATAAATTCAAAAATACACACTTGCCTTAATTAATTTCTTTTTCCAAAGCATAAATGAGGTTATTGCATCAAACTGGGACACCCAAACAGTTTTCCATGTCCTTAAAGGAAGCTGGATGAGTCACTGGGGTAAAATCTCAACAGGAGTGACTATTACTGACATTACTAAATATAAGTCCATGGATAAGGTTTTGCAGGGTACCTGAGATATTCCTAAGGGAAAGGAATTTTTCTCTCTTGTCTTGAGAGAAATAATCACAATCAGTTTGATTAGAAGGATTATGAAGAGATTTAGTGTTTTAAAAGATGGATAAGGTAGGGGGAAAAAAACCAAACAAACAAACTTGTGATCTTGTGGCTTCACTTGTTTCCATGGAAAAATTACTGTTATATTCAATAATTATAAAAAAAAAGTCTAAAAATCCAAATTTCAGAGTGTCAGTTAAATAACCCATGAAACCATCTCCAAATCCATCAGTGGTTTTCTCAAATCTCCATGCAATGATATCAGCCAGTGTCACTGGTGTGTTTAAGGGTCAGTTCTAGGCTGATTCTTGAGTTTGTTTAACTGTATTATCCAAATTGTTTAGAAAGATTTGAGAGCCATTCGTTAAATGGTGAAAAGCTACATTTTGAAAGTGGGTTTTATAGCTTAATGTTATATTGGGCTGCAAAGATAGATTAGCTTGAAATTTGTTCTGTAATTAATTCCCTGGAGGGAAATCTATTTGCATGCAAAAAGAAAGAGACTTAATTAATGGCCAAATAATTTAAATTGATATATCAGCTACTCACAGACAATTGGAGCTTCATTCCTTGTGGAAACCCAACACCACACTGAGAAGCATTTTTACAGTGTCAAGCAAAGCTGTAGGAAAGGTTTTTTGTGGGTGAAGTAAAGACTAATCCTCTTGGTTGGATTTCAGTGACTCAGTGGATATGGAATAATTGAGTTGGAGCAACCTGGGCTAGTGGAGCAGGTGTCCCTGCTTTGGCAGGAGGTGGAATGGGATGATCTTTATGGTCCCTTTGCACCCAGGGCTCTCAAGGAGCCTCCTATCCCCAAAGCATCAGGTGACAAACAGCTGCTTCACCCTAAACCCAAAGTAAACCCAAACCATAAACACGGTTTGTGTCTTGATGTTGGATTTTCTACTCATTTCCTTTCCAGTCAGTCCATTCCAGCAGTGGAAAAGCATTAAGAAAAACATGCAGCAGAAGCAAATATCTACAGACAGGCTGCTATTACAGACAGAGTCTTCTGCAACAGGCCACAAATCTGGTGTAAAAAAATAACATCAGCTTTCATCAGACATCAGAGCCCAATATATTTAAAGAGGCAGCACACAGGAACTAAAATTATAACTTCTCTAGTTAAATATTTCACAGAGCTTCCCTACGTCTCTTTTTCATCAGCAGAAGTCTGGTGGCTTTCTGGAGAGCATTCATTCAGTCTGTCACTTCAAATGTCTCCCTTTAATAATTAACACAAATACTTAACTTTCAAAGATGTTTGCATGTCATTACTTGTCACATAAATTGTAGAGCTGGGGACTTGCAGAGGTGTGTTTGAAGGCTGCTGCTGAGGAACTTTCAGCAGCCATGAATAAGATATAGGACCTTTCATATTTCATCAGGTATGCACGTGGTTTCTATCAGTGTGAAAGGGAAGGATGAAGTGTCTGTTCCTGCAGTAAATATTCCCTTTGAACAGAACTTTGAGCAGATTGTAATGAGGCAACAGAGCCCGTGCTCTGTCTGGAGGGTCCTCACCCACAGACAGCACAGAATCACAGAACCACTGAAGCTGGGAAAGACCTCCACGATCATCAAGCCCAATTTTTGACCAAATCCCACCCTGCCCACTAAACCATGTCGTGAAGTGCCACATCTGCTGGTTTTGTGAACCCTTCCAGGGGTGGGGATTCCACCGCTGCCCTGGCAAGCCCATTACAACCCTAACAGTGAAGAAATTCCTCCTCATGTCCAACCTAAACCTCCCCTGATGCAACTTGAGGCTGTTTCCTCTCATCCCATCCCTTATTCCCTGGGAGCAGAGCCCAACCCTCCCACTCCCATCTCCCCTCCTGTCAGGGATTGCAGAGCCAGAAGGTCCCCCCTGAGCCTCCTTTTCTCCAGGATGAGCCCCCCCAGCTCCCTCAGCTGCTCCGGCTGCTCCAGACCCTTCCCTGGACTTTCTAACCCATTCTAACCACAAATAAATAAAGATTTTTGTTCACAGAGGCTGCAGGCCTATATTAACCCAGAGGCAGAAGCAAACCCTGCCTGCCTGTCTGCTACCAAATAAACTGACAATTAAAAATATTAAAACAACTTAGAACGGAAATTTTTTCCCATTTCCATTTCCTGTAACATAAACTGTTCCTGTAACATAAACTGTAGAATTAGGACGTGCTGGCAGGTTAATGTTGTACTGGACTGACTTTAATTTGCTCACATTAATGCACTTTGCATCTGTAACTCCTTTCCCATTCTCCAAGGAGTCATTTCCTGTCTTTAATTCCAGTGGATCAGCCTGATGGGAAAGAAATTCACTCCCATTACACAACACCTGCAAATCCAGTGGTGGGAGGTGCTCAGCTCCTCTCCATCTTCCCTGCAGCCCCAGATTTTCCCTGGTTTTCCCCCCTGGATTTACCTGGAGCTGCAGTTTCATCTCCTCTGCTGCTCCAGGGAGGGTTTTTATTTGTCTGACACCTCTCGTGTTTCTGAGCTGGCAGATGGCCACTCTTTGCACCTCCAGCTTCAGCTCAACGAGACAACTCTTCCAGCAGTTGCAGTCGTGCTTCCACACAGCCTGCTGTTGACTTTGATTTCCTTGGAAAACCGTAATATGGAAAACGCTACCGGAATTCAAGCACCTACAAAATGTTATCCAAAGAGAGGAGGCTCAGAACACATCCACACCCTGCAGCAGGGACTTGTCACAGGGATTCCAGCTGCAGCATTTGGAAAGGATTTTCAGGAATGGTTGCATTGCCATAATCTATTTTCTTTATCAGTGAACATACAATAAATTCAGATATGGAGAAACAGAGCTAAAAAATGAATATTTGCCCTAAATATGTCTGAGGAGGCTGGGAGAAGGGAGGTGGCTACTCCAGGACAGATGGGGTTTGCATCCACGGAGGAAACACTCCCAGAGCTCACTCAGCACCCTTGGGAGTGGGAGGAAACATCCAGACATTTCTACAGACACCAACATCTCCACTGCTTCCCTCTGTCCTTTCAGCTTCCAGACATGATCCCAAAAACTGGTCCCTGCACTGGGATCACCGAGACCTGTCCTCCATTTTCCCTGTGGAATCCCATCCCACTTCTCACTCCCTTTTCTCCTTCCCAGCAAAGCTGCTTCCTTGCCCTTTTGTCACTTGCCTGTGAACTTCCTAACCAGCTTTTGGTAACCTTTAATTAGAAAAATCCCAGAGCTTTTCCTCCAGGGACACCCGCCCTGGAAATTGCAGAGCGAGACAAGTGCAAAGCTGCAAGGAGGGAATTATTCACAAGGCAAGTGTTTGGGGTCGAAAAGACACGAATGATTTCGGTTTGACACCACTAAAAAATGACTTGGCAGTTTCTAATTTGAATTGTGAATCATCCCTACGTGGCCCTTCTGACTTAATTTCTCTTTTGTTTAAGCAGCGCTCATTTAAAGCTACTGAGTCATTAGGTATGGGCTGGCTTTGAGGCAGGAGAAGGCAGTGGAAATTCCCCACTGCAGCTCATATCCTCAGGATCAAAGGGAAAAAATCCTCCTCCCTGGTTAACTCAACACTGAACAGGATATTTTTATGCAATTAAGTGGATGATAAATTGCTACTGATCTGTGAAGAGGCAAAAGACAAAAGGTCTATCATGATAATTGACAATGGTATAAACCAGTTTTGATTTATAAGTCTTAGCCACCCAATCAAAGCTTGAAATGGAGGGGAAACAACACTTATTAATTTATGGACAGGGGAATTATCATTTATCTGCGTGATTTACCTGCATCGGTACAACAGCTGGTTGCTACTTTTTCCATCAAACACTTGTAAAAGTTTCCTTACACTTCAAAGACACATGTAAAGATTTTATACCTATTTATCTGCTTTTCTTAAGACAGAGATTGGGGGTTTCAGGTTTGGGCAAAGACCTGAGACACAGGTTTTAGTTTATGTCCAGCTGTCACCACATGATCAACAAACAGGTCCCACCTGCTACAGTTCAGTCCCACTTCTCCCATCAGGAAAAAGGGTTGGACAGGGAAAGAGTTTCCCTGCCATGGTAAATGACTCACTTCATCTTTTTGCAGGAAATATCTGCCCATTCAAGTCAAAATTCTGAACACAAAAGGCTTCTCAAATCACATCCAGAGCCATCTGAAATTCCAGTCCAAGCAAAGAAGTGCACTCATTGCACATCACATGTAGGACAGGAATTGTCTTTCCAGAAGGATATAATCCTTGGAGAATGCATGAAAATGATGGAAAAGTAGAAAAAGGAGACATCCGCAAAGGGACAAAAATCTTGAGGAAGAGGAAATCCTCCAAAGGCAGGGAAGGGTTGATCTGTGCCAAAGAACCCACAAACCGATTTCTCCTGAGGTCAGTGACAAAATTCCTTATCGTATTTGTTCAGTGTCAACTGAGCAAGATCGGCACACAGATCTATTTCACTAAAAATTCTCACCTCCCTCAAAAGCTGCTTTGATCATCTGAAGGATGTTAAAAGCAGTGCAAGACAAGTGGCGAATGATGAAGCGAAACCCTTAAAAGCTGAGTTCGTTCCCAGGCAGCACCAGAGCTCAAAATGAGATTTAGGAATAAGTTTATTCCATTGCCTGGTGCCTAGTTCTATCCTAATTTCAACAGGTTGCAAGGTCCCACTCCAGGAGGCAGCAGGAATCCTGGAAGTGCTGTTAGACACACCAGCCCAGCTTGTTTTGGGCAACCTAAATGATTCCAGATACCTATTTACCTGCAACTCCAACACCTCCTCTGAATTAGGAACAGCTAAGATCACATCCCATCTTTACTGCCAAGGTCTTCAAGCCCAGATATTTCCCACACACCCTATAATTCTATAAATCTTGCACACCCCAGTATGTGGTGCAAAGTTTGGACTTGATACAAACCCCCTCTATTTAGATTCCAGGCTGTTGTCATGAACTGATTAACTTTTCAAGGAGGTATTAATGGCCCAGCCTCTTGATTTTTCACTTTTCAGCTCTGTTGCCTCTCAGCCTTGTAAGCCTATTACTGGATTGCTTCAAACCTTATTTACCTCTGAAGCCTAAAATTCCCAACTGTCAGACAGGAAAGACATTTAGTAATTAATTTAATCCTGGGCAAGACATCTGTCAAGGCAAAGGGCAGAGCGTAGAGTGTGTTTAATATTCAAATTCTAGTATTATCAGAAATATAAAAATACAGGTTGCATCCCTGAGGTTATCAGTCCACAGACAGCATTTAATGAAGGCTGTGTCAGGCACAGCTTCTGAAGGTTTTCTCCCACTCCACTGAAACCAGTGTTTTTCCACCCAAAGGAAAATACCTTGTTTGATACATGGCTGTACAGATGAGGCCACAACCCAAAACATCATTTTCTCCTGTTATTTTTACCAATAACACTCGCACTTGCAGCTGCTCTTTGGCAAAGAATCAAAACACTGTGGCTTTCCAGCAATTTGAGTCCCTGAAAGAAATCACTTCCATCAGCTCCCCTATTTTAAGCAATTCCAACAAAACAGAGCACTACCAGCCACCAGAACGCACCAGGCCACCTGTCTGGAGTTTGTAGCACTGAACTGGACTTTCCCTCTCCATCCTTTGGGATTTCAAGGCTGGAAAACCACAGCAAGTGTCCTGAACAGCATCATGTGTCAGCCTTCCCTTGGCACTCTTGGGTTTATGTCTTCCTGAGAGTTGTTACAGCCCAGATTTCAGTGAGCTCGCTGCTCAGATCTGTTGTTTTAGCACTCTTTGGTTGCTCTGAGCTCATATTAAATAGTAATACAATAATTTTGACTGTCTTGGGAGCCTGAGTTGTTGCTCCCCGTTCTTCTGCAGTGCCAACCTCCCTCTCCAACACATTTGGAGGGGAAAAGCACAAATTAAAACATTGGGGGCTGCTTTAAACACATGAAGAGGGGTTTGGGCAACGCTCCAGGCACAAGGTGTCATTCTTGGGGTGTCCTGTGCAGGGCCAGGAGTTGGACTCCACGGTCCTCATGGATCCCCTTCCAGCTCAGCAAATTCTATCATCCTATGAGGATTCCAGTCAGTATTTGCTTTAAACATCTTTTTGTGTGTTGCAAAAAAATCTTGCTGCCACATAACTTGTTACTGTGACCTTCTTAAATGACTTTGGGATAATATATTTGCTTACGTACCCTGGTTTTTAAGTGAGAGATTGAGAAGTGTCCCTGCATCCATCAGGTGACCTTCCCCCACTGTCAGGGATGGGAATTTGTGTAAATTGAGGACTTGCACAAATCAGCTCGAATTTTCAAGCAGTGCCTGTAACACCTCTCTTTTTGCCTGAAGAAAATCAGATAAAGGAAAGACACAACATCAGCATTTGCCACGTTTAACTCATTTCCTCAGGAGGGGGGGGGAGAATGTTCTGCCTTCGGTTAACTCAGCTGCTGGCCCCAGTATGGAATATTTGCAGGTTTTCTCTGGGAATGAGGCTCCAGAGAGCTGGAAGCACGGGTGCTCCAAGCCCCGAGCACGTGGCACAACCTGGTTGCTCGCTGAGCTGGGGACCAACCCCCATCCATCATCCTGTTCCTTCCCTCTGCTCCCATCAGCGAGTTCAACACTCTGCCCATTTGCTTCCCTGACAAATGGAGTTGCCACTGGCGTTTTGGGAAGTGGGGAGGGTCCTTTGGGGTAGAGCAGGGCCTTTCAAGCAACTCCATTTTGGAATGTGAGCTGAATTCAGGTCGGGGTTTTTCTTGCTGTGTAACAAACTCTTTAGTTTTCTGCCAGAGATGTCACCCTTCGGTGAAGCAACGCAAGAAAAACAGATGCTGGCACGAGCAGGACAGTAAATTTTGACCTCATGGGATATTTTCATTTGGATAACAAGCCTCATTACCTAAAAAGCTTTTATTCCTTCATGAGTCGTTTTCAAAACCACCATTTCTAAAACTATTTCACAACTGCAACAACGCTATCCCAAAGTTTCCTTTGGTGAATCCTCTTGGTCTGCAGACACTGCCGCTCACGCAGCTCTACTTGGAAGTGGTTTTTGTTCAAGTTTGGGAAAATTTTGTAGGAGTTATGTGTATTTATATTTACATTACTCAGACCATTACACACACATGTGGGTATTTTCATGTAGGCACTCTACCCTTCTCCACTTCACATTTATTTGATGGTGCTGTTTACTGCAAAACTAAAATTCAATTCCACCCTAGTTCACTTTTTACATTACAGATATGAGGAGGCATTACAGGGGATTTGCTCCAAAAATAAAAATGTTCCAACTTCTATACTGGCTTCACCTGGCAAAATCCACCAGAAGGAAGGGAAAGAAGGAGAAGGCAAAACTCAGTCTTATTTTTGATGAAAGATTCAGGTTTGCAGTGCATTTCATAAACAGAAGGTCCTGGAAAAATCCTTCCAGCACTCAATTTTAGTAAGGGGAGGAGAAGAGGGGAAAGTGTAAACCCAGACTGGGCTCTGAAAATATGAACATCAAAACCTAATGCTGCCACATATTGAAAGTGATGCTTCAAGGATGACAAAGAATCTTCAGAAGCCACCAAATTGCAGGAGGTTTTGCTTGTTAAAATTATATCTGGCAAAGCCACACTTCACTTCATGTGTCCCTTTTACCCACAGTGGATTTTTTTGCCTGGCACCAAGGATGACAAAGATCACTTGTCCAACCACAGCAGTGTTTGGAAAGTGGAAGGGACCAGGGAAAAAAAACCAACAAAACACCTTTTTTGTTTGGTGAGAATGAAAAGGCACAAAGATCCATAAATCAGTGTTAGGGAGGTTTGCACTTCTGCATTTCCAGGATGCAAAGTACTTGAGCCCTGAGACTTCCTGACCTGGTTGGAAAGGGTAATATAGTCCATTATTAGATATTTTATTCAAGTATTAAATTATTCTATTAATTTATCACATTAAATATGTAAAAAACTGTGTTCTCACTCAGACTTTCCCCATGTACATTTTTCTGTACTAGAAGATCTGGAAGTCTGGTTCTGTAAGGTTTAAATTCCTTTATTGCTGCAGGAGATGCAACACCAAGAGGCTTCAGCATTCCCAAACTTCAAACCAGCAACATTGTCAGAAATAACTCCATGTATCCGATCATTTTTCATTTTGAAACCAATTCTGAAGCAGGTATTGAAAGAAAATCTCTCAATAAAAGATTCTGTCGAGGCACTAACTTATTAATGCAATTAAATAATGATACTCAATTCATCTCCCAGTGTTTTGATTAATTGTGTACCTGGTTAATTGCATATTTAGATGATTGATTTAAGTCTGCAACGGCATGATTGAAAAGATAAAAAGTATTTTCTTGTCTCTGCCAAACCTCCAGAAAATACATTTGTGCCAGTGAGGCATTTCCAGCCCAGCTTCTATTTTCCACATTAGTTAGCAATTCTTAGTTTTCACCTATTCCTGCCCTAAAAACAAAGCATATATATTTTATTCACATCTCTCTGAGTTATTTTTACATCTCTAAAGGCTCAAAGGAAAACAATTTATCTCCCTGTGGCCTAACTAGTGATCCCAGCACTGCTTTCCTGCCTCAATTAACACACACACAGTTCATCCTGCCCATGGAGCTCTTGAAGGGCTGTGGTTTTGGTGTGGCATTTTTGGGAAGGCAGACTCCCTTTTCCATGTGTTTTCCCCCCAAAAATCAATTGTAAAGACTCCACACCAACTACTGATCTCTCCCTGCCTGCACTTGGAATCTCATATTCGTATCTTCCCATGGATGTGCAAACAAAACACCCCAGATGACCCGAATTATCCCCTCCTGGCTGGAATTTAGACCGGGGTTGGGAATGCTAAAAAAAAAACAGAGGAATTTACCAGCTGAATTAGTATTCCTGTGATCACCGTGTGCAGAAGTTTTAATGCACTGCCTTATTTTCCCAAAATGAGATCAATTATTTTCACAGATCTCTTTCATCATCATCTACCCGAGCTCATAAATCCCCATTTCCCAACCCGACCAGCCATTCATCCACCAGGGTTGCTGAAGGACTGTCTATTTTTATTGGGAACCATGATTTCTCTTTTCAACGGCCATCATTTGTTTCAGGCATTTGCCTTTCAGGCAATTCTTTCAATTTGATGCTGGATGTAAAATGTTAACTCTCAATAAGACCTTTTCTAACTGGGTAATTTATGCTGCTTTATTCAGTTTATAAAACTGTAGAGAAGATGAATATATATAAATTGGGAAAGTTTGGACTGCTGTTAGCAGGGGGCTATGGAGCAAATATGTCTAAAATGTTTCTTTTTAGAACAACACCTTCTGGAACTCACAAAAATCATCAAGAGGCTGGATTTTAAAGAAAAACGATGTAATCTTATAAATTCTCCATGTTAACTCACAGTGAAGTCAAAAAAAGATTTGACAGGCTGGCAGGACAAAGTTCACTAAAAGGGGTGAGAATTCCTCTGTTGCAACCAAATTTTTTCTTTTAGGAAAACACCCTAACGAAAGATTTGGAATTCCACACTGAAAAAGTGTAATTTTTCGCGGATTGTTTCCTTCTCCCTTTCCAACCCTGCAGTGAACTCTGCAGGGAGCAGATTGCAAGGGGACATCACCACATCTCCATTCAGAGGGTATCCATGTCCTGCATTCAGAGAGGAATATTTAGCCCTGATTTACCAGTGCAGTCACAGAATCCTCCACAGAGGCAGCCGGCACGAATACAAATATTGCTGTCAGCGCCTTTGGAAACATCTCTGGGGCTGGGAGAGTTGAGGGAGAGTAAATTGGCCATAATGAGCGTTAAAAATAACGTTAGGTGATGTTAACATCAGGCAATTATCCCTTCTAACAGCTGCTAAGTGGTGTTAATTGGCTGCTGTGGACTCCAGCTTCCCGGGTTTTCCAGAGCAATGTCTGTGTGTAAAAATAAGCAGCAATCACCAAAAAACGTACTGGGTGATGTAAGAAATAAAGGGAGTGTCGAAAACACGGGGGTGGAATGAGGGGGTTCAATTAAGATTTGGGACTGTGGTTGTAAAACTGATTTATTTTTGGCAGAATAGCCAAGGGTGGCCAGCAGATCCCAATATCCCAGGCACCTGTTAACACTCTGAGCACATGTTTGTGTCAAAAGTCATAAATACAAACAAAAATTCACCTGCTGAAAACAAACAGCCACCACAGGTTGGTTTAGGTGTTGAAGTTTCTAAAGAAACAACTAAAAAAACCCAGGGAAAAATCAAAACCAGAGGTTCCTGCCCGTGGTTGGTTCCCAAATCCAGCTCATTCCCATGGAGTTTGCTCCTCCTCTGACAATCCAGTTCCCAAATAATGCCCTGCCTTGGATCATTTGCTGCTGAATCCAACAGCAAACATCAACAAGTCATGGAACTATTGCAAGGACAACCACCCTGGTGGCACTTGACTCATCCAACCAGGATCTCAGCCACATCCGGGGATCCAGGAGTCACACTGAGGGAAACCTGAGCATCCCTAAAACCCTTTGCATGCCAGAAATCCCTCAGATATTTTTCTATGTTCCCCAAAAAAACATATATAGTTCCCCCTAGCCCCAAACTTTCATTGAACAGATCTTTAGATACCTCTTTTAAAACCATAAGACAGCCAAATCAAGCTGGATCAAGACTTTCCAAATCTCCAGAAATTATGTGGAACTCCAACGTTTTTGTAAGGACAGAAAACACATTGAAAAGCAGGGAAAACTGTCACAAAAATCATAAAAAAAAAATAAGGAGCAGGAGGAGCTGGACTCTAAAATAATTTCTCCTGACTGATTTAATTTAAAAGTAACTTAGAAATGCTGATTTTTTTTTTTTTTGTTGAGACTCAGACTCAATAAATTAAACCTGTAACACCCAAATGAAACAATATACATGGAAAAAATACAACTCAAATTAATAGCAGGGTTGGCTTTTTGGTTGTTTCTTTGTGGACCTTAAGAACAGTTATTGCAGTCAAGTGTGGAACCCCATTTTTACATGCAGTGCCTCCTTTTAGGGCTGCCAAAAAACTGTGCTGCAAGGCAACCACAGGAGGAAATACATGGACATCTGAGAAGGGAAAATCCTTAATTTGAAACAGTTATTTCAGGAATTTAAACTATAAAGGGAAAACAAAGGACATTTTCTTTCTCAGAGTTCTTGTTCTTAGTTTGCTTTTGCCTGAAAGCATTAAAAATTAGAACAACCTACAGAGGACCAACAAGAAGGCTGGAAGGGGTTTTCTAAGTAGAAATTATTCCTGCATGATTTTCTGTCGAGCCAGGGCCCACTTACAACTATTTGTAGCAGCTACCCCAAAACACTGCTCATGATCCTGATGCTTTTGGGATTTCCTCTGCCAGCACCCACAGGGGAATTTTAAGCAGCACTAACTGAGCAGGTGGGACGAGCACAGTCACAAATAAAGCCCCTGCATCTTCCTCTTCGGTCTGTTCATCTCTGATTTATCACTGAGGGATCTGATTTACCGTAAAACCAATTTACAAGTGAGCTATGGACAACAAAGCTTCACCCATTTCTCTGCACCCTCACGTGTGGTACAGCAAAACAATCAGTGTAGACTTTAAATCACCTTTCCCCAGAGCCATTTCAATCCAAGAAGGAAGATTGGCCCGTGACTGATGCTGGGCACAGCAGGAATCCCTCATGAGGACACTCTCAATATTCAAGAGAACACGTTTTCCTTAAAAAAAACCTTCAGAACCCGAATAAGTTCTTGCCATTTGAGCCAAACACTCCATTTTGTTCCCCTGCACTTGTATTTCTTCTCACATTTCGCTTTTCTGCCCTGGTTTTCAAAAAGCCTTTTCCATCACCAAGAAATCTGCAGGAGCATCTTTCACCTTTGCTGGTCATTTCTGCAACCCTTCAATAAGGTTTCGTGGAGATGAATGTCTTGTGCAAGGCAAATGTTTTATTCATGCTTGGAAAATGACCCAGATGAAACCTGAAATAATAATTCACCCCTCTCTGTTTTTAAGCAAAAGGTTAGAACTCGGATTTAAAGGGAAAGTTTTTTAATAATTGCCAGTGACAAATCATTTTCTTGCTGGAACCTATTAATAACTTGTCCATAGATAGGATTGGACTCAAAGACTCTTATTTTAATACCCATGAAGGTGTTAGAAAAGTCATTTTTAAGCTTTATACTGAAGCCTTGGCTCTACTTGAATCTATATGCACATAAAACCTACAGGTACATAAGGCAGGTAAATGGATTAGGAGTTTCTCTGCTGTCAAATCGGCGATTGCTGATCCTGGGAGGCCCCCAAATGTTTAAGTGGCATCTTTTGGAGGCACCTCTGGTATTCAAAACATCCACAAGATGATTTTGTTCCCATCCAGTCCATTCTCACCCAGCTTTTTTTCATACCTGTCCCACATCCCCATGCATTGATGACCCAAAAACCCTCCAGTCCCTTAAAGAACTGTAAAATAATTACAGAATATTAACAAGGCACCTCTTCTTCCTTTTCAGCATCACACCAGAGCAAAGCTAAGTAGGAAAACAGCTTCTTCCCACTTTATTAGCAGAGTAACTTCCCTGGAGTTCCAAACTATCTTCCCTCTAACAGCAAATATTAATATTTTTTCTGTGCATTTTAAACCCTTTCTTAGTCCTGGAAAACTCAGGCCAGACCTTATCACCTTTTTTATTTTCCCCCTCAAGGTGACTTGATCAAAATTGAAAACAAGACAGAGGAAATTAAAAATGCATCTAAAATTACAATGGCATTCTGTTTGGTGTCCTGTTGTCCAGTTTCTTAAAAGTTATCATTTTGATTCATTATAATTAAGCCAGATAAAAAGCACCAATGTGAAAATTTAGAGGATTTGAAGTCAAGCCTTTAAGAGGATCATGAAGGGGAAGTCAAGGAGGGAATTTAGGTTCAAAATAAAATTAAAGTTCGTGAGAATATGGATCTAAATGGGATCTAGGGTTATTGTTTTGTTTTTTATTTTCACTAAGAAAAACTTCTTCATACTTTATTAATTATTTTGGCATTAAAAAAACCCCACAAGTCTCAAGACCACAGATAAAGAGAGTGTCTTCTTAAAATAATTTACTAAGAATATTTATAGGAGAACTGGGGGCCTTAGGATGCAGTTCCATTAGTAAAATGGGGCAGAGTTTATAAAGAGAGTTCATATATTTCATATATATATTTAGATATATTTTATATATTTTTATAGGAAAAAAAAGTCATTCTCTCTCCACTCCTCTCCAAAAGCAACCCAAAACATTTGTGTCTCAGGGAGATGGGGTTGGTGCTCAAATTATGATGAAAAACCTGCAGTTTCTTACATTCCTGGTGGCAGAGCCACAGGAGAACCCACACCCAGGGAAAAGCTGTTGGGATCAGATCAACTTTGAGCCTAAATCACTGTTTCACTTGTAAAATTTATCCACTTATGGAAGAGGCTGAACAGTTTTCATCATAAATGTCCAATTATTGTATTATCATTCAAGTTGCTTATAGATAAAAGACAAAGCTGCTGTTCTGGTTTTATCTCAGAGTAATTACCACAAAAGATTGATTTCTTAGTGACATCCAAAAAGCCCCCAGAAGCCCCACTATTTATGGTAACACATCCATAACCACCAGACACGGTGCCTATTTTCAGTCTCATCTTTTATTATGATTTCCCTTGGAGAAAACAAACAAACAAACTGAAAAAAAAAAAAAAAGCCATAAAGAAGCAGAAAATAACTCCATCAGAGCAGCCTCCCTGTAAATGATCTCTCCAGAAACATTTTCTACTCGCTCATAAAAATATCTCTGCAATCAGGAGCTCAGTGTTCCTCAGGACTCTGTAAACATCCCATTCCAGCTTTTTTAGAGGCTTGTTGGGTGAGGAGCTTCAGTTTGGATAAGCTACATAAAGCTCAGGCTAAGTCCTGCTCGCTAATGAAGTTTATGATGTGGAAAAAAATGCCCAGAATTGAAGAGAAAAATAGAGTTGAGAAGAAATTTCTAATAATATATTGAGAAAATAATGGAGGGGTAACAACTAAATCCCAGTGGATTCCTCCCCACACTTCCAGCCCCAACTATATCCAATAATTAAGAATGTAATGTATAATAAATTAGACATTGAGTAACAGCCCAGAATTAAATTTTGCAGTGTTTTCTTTGTAAGATCAAACTTGCTTAATGTTTTGGAGTTTGGGAACAAGCTCAGGGAAGGCATTTTCTCTGCAGCTTTGAGGAACCAGGGCCACAGAAAATGGTGTAAATAAAACTCAGGATTACATCAACTTGTCCAATAATCTTGATACTATATTCCACAGCTTTACCAGAGTGATCGGATAATAATTTATGATTAATTATCTTACATTTTCTTAGTGTTATTTAGAATTTTACTGCCAGGTTTAAACAATAAGGGACACAAATCCCATTAAAATCTAATAAATATCAATAGTTTTTTCTTGATTTACTTTCACTCCATGTGCCTCGCTCTAACCAAGAAATGTCTTGGAAAATTAAAGCAGGAATCAGAATTAGAGGGGAATTTTAATGCAATCTCTTGATTAAATTAAATCTCTATATTAATAGAGAAAGAAATTCTTGAGCCATAGTTAAGTTCTATTTCATGCCATTAAACAGTGGCACTTGTTTTATCTTACATTTAATTATGTTTATGCAGTAACAGCTCGGTTACTCAGGAGATGAATACAAGTGTAATTATCTAAGTCAAATTTACCCCAAAGACATTGAAGTTCTGTTAGTCTACAAGAATTTTAGGGAAATTTCCAGAATTCCCACCCCTACAAAGGACAAATAGGGCCATGGTGAAGTCAAACTTTGTCCAGAACTTGCAACAAATTTATCATGGGCTACAAAAATATATGACCCTAAATTGCCTCTTCTCTCATGCTGGAAAACAAAGCACCTTTATCTTGCTCCAAAGTCTTCCACTGAAGGTAGAATAAGCTGGAATTTCAAAGGAATTCGAGCCAGCCCAAACCACTCACTTCCATTTTATGCCTTTGTCTCCCCTTTCCACATCAAACACAGCACGGGGAAAAGAGCAGTTCCCTGATTTATCCCCGAAGATCAAGTGGGAAGATGAGTGGCAAGATCATCCAGGGCACCCAGCTGATTATATGGGGTGGAAACATCACAGGCTAAACCCAAACATGAGCTGCTCACTGTGGGAGGAAAAACATCCCTCAAATGTGCTTTTATAGGAGTTCAAGTGTGAGAGCCCTTCCCTCTCAATATCAGACCTAATTTGATGGCAAATTGGCTTCAGAAGTCAGCGATTATCCCGTAGTTAACTTTTACTTCCTTTGATTTCTTAATGAACCGAAAAAATCCTTCAACTCAAAGGTCTTTAGATCCCTGATGAGCCGTTAAGGATATTCCTGAGCTAATTCCCTCCCCTCGACCATCTCCACAGAAACAGAAGTGGGGAGGATCACACCTACAGATCATGTTTTGTCACAGAGCCCAGCAAGGTCACGATCCCTGCGTGCCTTCAAATCTGTTCCTGGGAGACCTTTGCACCTCAAGATTTCGGAGCTCCCAACGAGCTGCTCTGCCTTGGGAATGCTTGATAAATAAACAAACTGGACAGCAGTGTCAGAACAGTGACAAAATCTCCTAAATGCCACCCAGGATGTCGCTGGCCTCTTTCTGAGCAGGCACAGACTCAGCACGAGCACACGAGAGCATCCCAAGAATCTGTGCATCGACACCACATCATCTTTCCTTGAGCTTTTTGTGACTTACTGCCAACATCTCTCAACAGATTCATCTTTAAAGTGTTTGTGACTTGTGTCTCAAGGCCTATTTATGCAGATTTGTCCTGGGAACAAACAGTTGTTACCAGAGAGCGGGATTAAACAAATACATTTGCACATGGAACACAATGAAACAGCCTCGAGTTGCACCAGGGGAGGTTCAGATTGGAAATCAGGGAAAATTTCTCCACAGAGAGGGTTGCAAAGTCCTAAAACAGGTTTCCCAGGGCAATGGTGTGTGTGCCCCACCAACAAAATAATAACATTTGGAATATCACCTGCCAAAGGTAAGGCTTGTTCCACTGGAAAAGCGATTTTTCCAGATCAGATCCTCAGAAACAATTCATCAGAAATGCATTGACAGCAATTAAAAGGAAATTAGATGTCCAAAAAAAACCACCCCAAGCTATTTGCCTTGTCACAATTCCAGAAAGAGGGAAAGCAAAGCAGACCCCTCAGTGCTGTGAAGTGAAATGCAGGACAATCTTCTGCTTTATCCCTCCCCCAAGAAGCAAATCTGAACACGGGTTTTGACATCAGGGTTTGTCAGCACAGGGACAGAGATTTAATCCAAATTAACTGCAGATGTGAACTGAAAGGGGATTAGCTCAAAAGGGCCTTAAGGACTCTGAGGCCTCTCAGACACCCAAAATCAACGCTGCCTTCTTTCAGTTTTGCTTAATTAATTTCTAAGGCTATTTAGGACCACTTGAATTCCGAGTGCCTGGTTGCCCACAGTTCACAGGGCAGTTAAAATAATCCATTTGGAAAAATCCACTTGGGTTATTTTTCCAAGTTATACCCACCAAAAAAAAAGCCTAAAAAAACCCTGATAAATTCTTTGGAAGGCTCCTAAATTGGAATTGTCACGTTTCCTGTGCAGTCACTGCCCAGAGTAGCACAAGTGACACCCTGCTCCTCGTTTCAAGAGCAATCTCCTCCTGAGCCCTCAGTCTCCCCATCACTGATAACATGATTATAATTAAATTTAACAATATGAGTTCTGTGGTAAAATATACCAAATGCCCTCTGACAGCTCTGATGTGTCTCCTCCACTGGTTTGCAGTAACAGATAATTACCTTTTTTAATATAAAAATCATCAATTCTGTTAATGCAGCATCGCTGCCAGTCTCAACTGCTGTAATTCCTGTTAATTAGGTTTCCCTTGAACTTGACCTAATTGAAACCTCAGCAGCCATCCATCTGTTCCTCTGCTCCAACGCCACGAAATTCCCATTTTTAGCCTTTTCCCTTCCTACTGACACACAAATCCCAACACAAACTCCTCCCTCCAGCCCCAGTTTGGCAACTTTAGGTGTCTGCAGGTCTTTATGAGACAAATCTAAACTGATTCCAGAACAAGGAGGAGTAAAATGGAAAGAGAAATGAAGATACTCCCTCTCTGTGTCCCTTGAGGAGGCATCACCTGGAACATTGTGATCCATTTTGGACACTTTGTTGAAGATGTGGAATGGAGGGAGAAGGTCCTGAGAAAAGCAATCAGATATGAGAAACCCAATCACAAGAGATGGAACCAGCAGTGGCACTTGGGGACACTTGAGTTGGGGGTTGGCAGTGCTGGGTTAGTGGTTGGACTCAGTCTGAGAGGGTTTTTCCAGCCTAAACAGTTCTATAATTCCATGGCTCTTGGCTCCAGGGAACTGAATGGAAACACAGCAGTTCCCAAACAGGCAAAGAAGAGCAAGGATGGAGAGAAGAATCTGTTCTCCACACAGGAGCATATTTTACAGGACACTGTATTTTATATATCTACATATATATATAGATATATACATCTGCAAGTTCACCCATGGGCATTTAAAGAGAGAAGTAGTGATGGAAGAGTTCTGAACACTGGAATAGAAAAAAAAGGATACTGAAATCACCCTTATAGGACATATCAGATAAACACTCTCCTTCCTTCCCATCCTTCTCTCTTCCTCACTTCCCTTATTTTCTTCTTTCCTTCATTCCCTTCTTCCTTCCTTTTTCCCCCCCCCTTATTCTTGGAAAGCATCCCCCCCACCACCACCCTCTCAGGCCAGAGCTTGGAACAACCATCTGACCCTGCAGGACCAATTTGGAAGGTCGAGGAACCAGAGCAAAGCACTGAGTTGGTGTAAAACAGAGCTGGAATACTTGGAAAGCTCTTTTCCAAGGGGTTGAAACGAGGGCCTGGGTGTCCATGGTTACTCAGGGAGCTCAGCCTGGCCAAGCAGAAATGCTCCTGCAGTTCCCCTGCTGGTGCCTTCCCCCTCCAAAAACCCAGTTGTGCTCCTCACTGCTGTGCCTTTCATAGATTTTCAGCTAAACTGATAATTGGAATGGGAATATATGTATTTTTTAACACTATACTACAGGAAAATGACCTAAAAAAAAGGGATACACTTGATAAAAACTTGGCAGAAACACGCCAAGCAGCTAAAAGCAATCTAAAAAGTCAGCAAAAATAGTTATCTACCTGTTTTTAGATTCCACTTTGTGCTTTTCCATTCTTTTTACTTCAGTACATACAATTTATCTCAAGGTAATGGAGAAGTTTCTAAAGTTTCTATTAAAGATAGCAACATCCAGAGGAACTGGGGCATTATACAGGAAATTCAAAGGATTAAAGCTTTTTTTGAGCTCCCAGGAAGTTTTTCTGCAGCTCTATTTTTAAAAATAAAATAAAATTCAATTTTAATTCAGCTACTGAGTAGCTATAAATCAGACTTATTAACCTATTAAAAATATTTCACGTAGCCAGTCCACAGCACTCAGGACCATTTTCTGTCTTGAGGTGTTTGTCTCAATGTTTGCAAAAACAAAAAGAAGGTGACCTAAAACGTCTCCTTTGTGGCTCCATTTGGAAAACAGTTATCCAAGTGAAAAATTCCACTTTGCCACAGGAAGATCCTGGACTTTTACTTCCTCTGAAAAAACACATTCTGCTCAATGCTTTTAAATATCCTTTTCCTCTAAAATTCCTCCTTGCCCAAAGCCCCTGGAAGGATTTCAAGGACAGGTGGATGTGGCACTTGGGAGTTGTAGAGAGGGAAGAGGTCCCTCCTGAGACTCCTCTTTTCCAAACTAAGCCATGGAGATGGGATTTGTTTAGCAAGGAGCAGATTGCTGAGAAGAAGAGCAATAACCCTCCAGAAGCAGGAATTTTGACTTAGTAGTGGCTCTTTCCTAAGAGGAAGGATGCAGGATTTGCAGATGAATCCCACTCACATTCCAACTACCAAAACACCCCAAATAGGGTTAAGGCCCTCATTTTTAGGGGTTTCAGATAACATGAGGCATTCCTGGTCCAAGAAAGAAAAATGCATTCCCTGGATGGAAAAGGATCTTGGGCAAGGGCCTGATGTCTGCATTAATTACACCAGTGCCCAAAATTTAGTGGGAATGACCTTGGATTTAGAGCAGTACAAATCAAATGTTGTGGTTTCTTTAATAAGATATTAAGTGGCAAACCTGAAAGGACCAGAAGGCTCCAAATTTGGCAACGCTTGCAGGAGCATCAGAGCAACCTGCTGCCCCAGGTGACATGTGACATCCTCAAAAAAAACATTTCCCACCTTCCCTCCAAGCCCAAAGTCTCTCCAGGATGCTGCACATCATCCTGCCTGATCCAGAACTGCAAGGAGTTAATGCCCAGAGCAAGGGGGGGAAGTTTTGGAAATTAAATTTTGTTATAGTCGAGCTGCTCATCAGCTTTAAATGACCCACAGCTTCCAGACAAACAGGGAGAGCTCTGCTTTCCACTCAGTCAGGTGGTATCTGAAGATGAAGGGAAGATCACACCCCTGGGCCAGGAGAAATGAGGAATAGGGGGAATTTGTGGAAGACAAGGAATCCAGATATTTATCCTGGCTTATTCTGCACAGAACTGCAAGGCAAAGTTGTGTCTGGGGTCTGTGGGAAACACTGGCAGAACCTCATGTTTTCTGTTTTCCAGCTCCTGTAATGACCATTAGTTCATCATTAAAAGGGAATTATTTTAAAAGGTTCTGTTGGGGAAAAAAATCTCCTTTCTCAGAGGTGATTAGTCTGCCCAGATTTAATAAAAACCCTGCAATTTGATCCTTCTGGATCCACCATCAGCAATGTGCAGAACTGACCAGCCAGGCTGCCCTCAGCCCCAGCAATTCCTCCTTCCAGCTCCTTCACAGCCCCTCCCCAGCGCTGTTATCTCTCAAAATTCCCTTTACAAGGCCGATATATGATTCATAAACTGTTCAAAAGTGCGGGGTTTTTTTTTCCACCAGAACCACAGGTTTCGGGTTTTTAATAAGAGCTGAAATTAGATTCTTTATTTTCTAACTATAGCAGGATTTCATTCGGTGTTGTCTGTCACCTTTTCACTCAAGCCATGATTTATAACCCCAAAGTGGCGAGTGCCAGCATGACCTGCATGGCATTTCTGTTTTTAGGTGCTACACTCCTGTGCCCGCAGACACTGTCTGAGGTTTGATGTATTCAGCCTTCCCTGACCTGTGGCTGCCACCACCAAATGCTGTGGGTGACATTCTGCAGAGCTGTGAGTTATTTTCTGCACTGATTTGCTGCTTGGATTATGGGTTTGTTCCTTCAAGCCTGATTTATTCAACAAAGGAAGAGAGGGCAGTTTAAATGCTGTCGCTTCTATAATTAGGATTTCTGTGTCTTTTTGACTTCATCAATATCACAGAACCATTGAGGATGGAAAAGACCAAATTTTTCTTAAATAAGGAATTACTGAAATAAGAGGAGTAATTGGTTTCCCTAATAAACCAATCCCTGTATCTTCCATAAGCATTCAGTGTTATTGCTGTGTAGAGAATCATAGATTTATAGGATCATCAAGGCTGGAAAAGATCTCCAAGATCATCTAGTCCAGCTCTGGTCCAACCTCCACCCTGTCCCCCAGCCCAGAGCACTGAGTGCCACATCCAGCCATTCCTTGGACACCTCCAGGGATGGGGATTCCAAACCTCCCTGGGCACCCCCCCTTCCAATGCCTGACCACCCTGCCCACCAAGAAATTCTCCCTGATTATTCTATCACTCCCTAAATCTGATTTTTAATCCCCACATCCTCTTTGTGCTCATGATTTATCTGCCACCTCCCCTTTTCTATTTCCAGGCTTTGCCTTGCTCACCCCCACCCGTGATCTCCACCTCACATCTCCCTTATATGAATTTACTGACATCACTCATATCAGTGTTTTCCTTTTGTTTTTTTTTTTTTCCTGCCAGTTTTCCTCATCCCTGCTGCCATCTGTTCCCTCCATCCATCGGAGGGGAACAGGTTTCCAAATTGCCTGGATGAGGTATTTTATTCCTCTCATTCCCCATGGGCTGATTTCCTGGAGCTCAGTCACCCATCCTCACTCCCTTTCCACGTCACCAGTGCTGCATTTTTCCAGGCTTAGCTTTGCTAAACCTTGAAGCTTCTCTTTCAGTCTGTACTCACCACAGAGCTGGAACAAAGCTCAGCTTTGCTCTGCTAAACCCTCTCTGAAGATCATGTCCTGTAATCACTAATTTTTTGGTAATAAAAACAGCAGGAGGTCAAACCTTAACACAATTATCCTTTTGGTTTAACCGGTTCATCAATCCAGAGCGAGTTTCAAACCATCCAAGTTAGTTTTTTGGGTGTGAAACAATTCAATCACCCACATATTAATGTAAGATTGGAATTGAAATTCCCAGTGTTAGGTCTGGGACAGATATGGGGAACCTGGGTGACCACCATGAGACCTGAGTGGAAGTGTTCAAGACCACGTTGGGTGGAGCTCTGAGCAACCTGGGCTAGTGGAAAGTGTCCCTGCCCATGGCAGGGGGTTGAATTTTAAGGTCCCCATCCAACCCAAACCATTCTGTGATGATTCTGTCCACTCTGGGATGATATTATCTTACATAAAAATCCATCATCAAAGAGTTACTTTGAACTACTCTCTACAAAGTTTGCAGAAAAAATTATTGGAAGTAAATTAATTTCTGTATATTTTTCTCCCCTTGGTTGCCTTTTTCTAGCTGTGAAACACTTGTCCCACTGCATGCATTTCAGACAGTGTTGGTCCTGTCCAAACACCTCCAGAAATAAATGTCCATCCAGTGCTCCCACCAGCACACACAGAGGGTGTTTTGTGTGGGTTTTATGAACCCACGTGGGTTTGTTGTGAGGGAATTCAACACATCCACACCACATTTAGCTCCACTCATGGGTATCTCAAGAATATGTGTCACCTACAGACAGATTATCTCCCTGGAAAAGATGCAGGTGAGCACAAGTTCAAGTGAAATCCATCCTTCCCCACCAGGACCTGCTCGACCACAACCCAGGTCAGAGTGGCTGTGAAGATACAGGTCCCTGTGTCCCCTGAAAAGCATGTGAGGTGCAAGATTGACACAGGACATCATAAATCTTGTTTAAAAAGCCCCAGTAGCTCAAGGACTTGAGGCATATCAGACTTCCTTCACCGGCACGAAGAAAAGCACCATCCCCTGTCTTAACATCCAAAATCTACTCCCACCGAGAAAACAACTTATTAGTAAACAACCAACACTTCCCACCGTGAAAACAATTTATTTCCCACTGAGAAAACAACTTATGAGCAGAAAGCTCCCTGGAAAGGCAATCTGGGTTCTGTGGAGAGGCAGCTCATCAATAACACCACTTTCAAAAACATGCATTATAACGACCTCGATTAGGAACAGCGCATTGCATCAAATGCCTCTGCATCACTGTGCCTTCCCATCCTGACAGCACAGATATATTAAAGCTCCTAATAATCCTCCTCGTGTAATCCTGACACACCTGGAAGTCTTGCTTTGGAAACTGGGAAGTGAAAGCCTGGCCAGTTTGTATCTCCAACAGCTTCCACTGGAAGCAAAGCTGTTAAGGACAAATCTCAATTTTCCTGTTCTATTCCACCAAGGATGGCTTGAATAATATAAAGGCTGCTGTCAGGACGTGATTAAAATGAAGGTTTGGGGCGAAGAGGTGCCTCAAGGTGTGATATCAGGAGGAAAAATGAAAAGGAGGAAATTAAAGGGATGGTATTACCCAGGAGTTTGCCTTTTTGTGGTGTAAAATTGAGTGAGTGACACGGACTCCTAAAAAACAAATAAAGACATGAACACCTATAAACAAACAAAGACATGAAAAAGGATCAAAGCAGGTTTGTTTCTAAGTTGGATGTCTAGCAGTCAAGGCTAGAAACTCAAAGTGGTTTTGAAAATAAATTATTAGCAATTCACTTGGGCTCTTTCTTGACAGGAGCTTTGCTCCCCCATGGCACACAGTCCACATCCTGCCCTTCCCAAGCTCCAGCTCCAAGGAGCTCCTGTTTACCCTCCATCCAGGCAATCCAAGAGTGTTTGCATGTTTGTGCAGCACAATCAGGGACATTTACACAACTATTCATCATTTCATTCCATCCTGTCCAGAGTCACTGAGCGCTCCTTGAAGCAAAACAGCTAAAAGAAAGATCCACGCACCGTCCAAACCAGAGAAATTAAACTTGGAAGGCACTGGTACCTTTCCTTAATGTTGCTCAGGAGAGATTGGTCATGGTTCATCATACACAGCATATTTTCAAAACCCAGAGAATAAGAGGGTTTTTTCTATTCCTTCTAATAAGAGAAAAAGAAGGGAAGGGCTCCTCCTTCATCCTTAATTTTGCTTTCCTCCCTAAGTCTTGTGCCATTGACTTTCTGATGCCTGATAACTGCAGAAGAGCTGCCAACAAAGTTGGCTTATTTTTCATCTTTTTTTCATGGTTTTACTACTTTTCATAAACACATTAATCAGCGTTCCTTGATTGTACATCTGTACATGTAATGCACTGGCATTCCTTATTCAGGGAGCAGGACAGCATCCATTTACTTCTCCATTGGATCACAAACAATGAAGCAGAGGCTGTTTTCTACCTTGGGAGTAGTTAATAAAAAAAATAAATAAAATCAGTACTGCCATTTTTTCCAAGTGAGCACCTCCCAGCCCTGAATTCCTGATGACGTCCCTGCAAGGCCACCCAGCCCAGGGATGGCTGAGCCACACAAGACATTCCCTCCCATGGTCTGAGCAGACCCAGATCCTGCAGCCACTGCCATCTGCAGCCTCTTTGGCTCCAAAGCCAAGCTCTCCCAGTGCCATGTAAATGGATGGCCAGCTCTGAGTCAGTGATGAGGCAGAAAAAACTGGGAGTGAGGAGCTGGTGCTGTTCGGAGCCGTGATTTATTTGGGGTTGGCAGCTCAGGCAGCTCCTGTGTTTTCCTCCAACCTGTTCCCTTGATGGATGGGGCCCCAGCACGAGTGGACAGCAAAGCTCTGGAGGTGACAGCAGCCTGCCCTCAGTGCATGTTTGGGTGATGAACCAGAAGGACCCGCTCAGCCTTTGAGCTCAGAGCGAGCAGATCGAGCACAGGGAAGAGAAAGAAACCCCAGAAACAATTCACAGAGAGAATCTACAGGAAACTGGGATTATTCATCACTTTAAAACAGATGTTGGGCAAAATCAGAAACAGGCCTTTTATGATTTTATCTTCCCCCCCCCCCCCCCCCCCCCCGAATTTCATATTCTTGAGGCTGAGCTTCATTCCATGGAATCTGTTCCGGGGTCCTCAGGCAGGCACAGCTCCCATAGGTGTCAGGAGGAGTTTCTGTGCCTGCTCCTGGAGAGGAGAGCAGGCTCCCCTGGGGCAGCAATTCTGTCAAAGGAAACCTCACAGAACTATTGAGCAAAACTACTTGAAATTTTCAACCCCCTCAGGCACTGATTACAGTTCTCTTGGTCCTTCAGAGGAGCACAAAGGGCTCCATTATACAAAATAATATTAGTATTTGATACCTGGCAGGAACTCAAAACACTTGTGACATGAGAGGAGACCTAAGTTACATTTCAAGCAAGAGCACAAGCAGGTGGCTATTCTGCTATTCCATCTCTGACGTTCCTGGGTAAGAAATGTTTGTTTTTTAAAATCACTGAGATCTCTATTTCCATCCACACAGAGAGACTGTGTTCTGAGAGCTTTTATCCCCACAGCAGGACGGGTCCTGGGGCTGCAAAGGCTCTCAGCAGTGAGGATCTCCACTGGTTAAGTGGTTCACTTGACCCAGGCCAGCTTGGAGCAGCAGAAGGAATGAAGAGGGGGCTCTGCTCCAAAGCTGAGGCTGAAGGTCACCTTTCCAGAGCTGTTCCAGCCACCACTCCTCTCCTCCCATCACTTCTCCCACTGCACTGGGCAGCCCTGCTCTTCCCAGGGGTGGGAGGATGGCACCAGCAGGTCAGCAGAGGGACAAAGACTTTATTAAAAGGGCACAAGGCAAAACTCCTTTCTTTCCCATGGTGTGAGAACAAGAAAACACAGCACTCTGTGCCAGTGGAAGGGCGGTGACAGCACAGGATGGTTTTTTTTTGCTGCTTTATTAGAGGCTGTTGTTATGAAAACATTTTCATAAAAATAATTATAGTTTTCAGTAATAAACGCAGCACTGAAAGTTGAAGGGATGAGTTAAAATACATCAACATCAGAAACCGATTTTACTACAATAAAAACCACACAATGAATTTTGTGGCAGTGGCGAGAAGAACTTTGCTTTTCCCTTCCCCTTGAAACAAAAACAAATCATGTCCAAACCAATTTAACACAATCAACTAATGAACTTTGCAGCAGCACTTATTTATCCTCTATTTCCATTATCCCTGTTTTCCCTTCTCTCTCCAGCACTGCTACAGCTTTTTTCTTCTCTAGCACAAAAGCATCAATCTCTGTCCCTGCCAGAGTGGGGACTGTCATTTTGGCCACTTGTGCTGCCAATGCCAACGTGTTTTGCTCTGTTTCATTAACCCAGAACTTAACTCTCAGCAAGCTGCTTAAATGTTAAGTGAGTGGAGGTTTAAGCAGAGGGAGGTGCAGAGGCATCCCTGGAGAAGTCAGACCCCCCCAGCTCTGCAGATAAAGGGATGGAGTGTGAAATACTGCAAGAATTTTTTCTGGAGCTTTATGGAGGACCTGCCAAAGGCATGGAAATGTGTGTTTATACAACTCTGGTGTGACTGCAGCAGAGTTCACCCCTCCAAAAACATCCTTCCCCCCCAGGGATGTCTCCCTGCTCCAAGCCCTGCACAGCCATGGTCGGAGCAACTTCTGCCTCAAGGAGTTTCGAGGCCAGTCCTTGAATTAGACACCAAGTGCTCACAGAGAGAAGGCGATGGGGGGAAAAAAAACCCTATCAAATATGATACAAACACACGTGAAAAGAAATACTGAGGACTTGCTGGCTGCTCAGTCTGACAGGCAGAGGCAGCCTGGCAGCATCACCCTCTCCCCAGCTGTTCAAAGGCAGCCCCAAACCTGTGCTAAAAAAGCAGCAGCAAAACGGAGCAGAGATGGCCAGAGCTCAAATCCACTTCTGGAGAGCCAGACAGGTTTTGCAGTCAGCAAGGCACGAGGACAACGATGTTCTGATTTGCAAACAGACTTGCAAACAAGTTCCTCAACTCGCCGGGTTTCAGAGCAAACCCGAGTTAATTAAAGCTGGCAGGGCTTCTGACAGAAATACAGCAGTTACTGTCAACAAGTATTTGCCGCAGTCAAACACACAAAAAAGTCTTGTTTATTATTCTGCAACTCTGTCTGCTGAAGCAGACCATGAAAATTTTGGCCAGGGACACAAAGCAGCGCCTGCTCTGAGGTATTTGCTCTGTGCAAAGCCTGTGTTGCACAGCACTGAGACAACTGCCTTGGAATAACAACAGAGTCCTCTTTTCTCCTCCTGGATCCTTCCCACTAGAGCCCAGCTAACCAGTTCTGTCCATGTACTTGCATAAATAAATAATATTTAATGCTTAAGAAGGCATCTCCAAGAATCTCTACATATTGCTGTGCCTTGAGAAGTTGTTTAGCAAAGTGCATCACTGGCCTGGAACACACATCTAATGCTTTGCAGGGGAGAAGAGTGAATATTTTCCCTGTTTTCTTGCCATTCAGCTTTGATCAGAGACAAGGTTTTAATCAGTGTTTGGCCATCTTCTGAATTGCAGACTTGTTGATTCTGATTTCACACCAGATATAAACTGTTTGCCCTGAATCAGGCTGGTTTTTTTAGTAGCTGGTGAAATAAACTTTAAAGACACACAGAACTCAGTTTCCCTAAAAGAGCATTACAGAATTCCCACCTTCTGCACACAGGCCAAGGACATTCCCACATCCTCCTACTGGGCTCTTCTTTTAGGAAGTTACATGACATTAAGGACACATAATTGCTATTTTACATTCAATTTTATAAGAGATAAAGGTCAACAGTCCAGCTGGCCTTTGTGTCCAGTTTCCTCATTCAGCAGAAAGACAATAATTCACACTGATATCGTCACATGGAGCCCTTCTAAGGATTCCTGGGTATTTGGGTTTTTTATGTTCCCACTGGTTAAATTCTGCAAAGGTGCTTTTCTCCTCTTAGACAAGGTAGAAAAGGAGGAATATCTGACACTGCCAGGGGGAAAAGTGTTTTGAGGATGTGCAAGACTATCAAGCTGATGTAAAAACATCTTTTATTAACCCAGAGAATAATAAGAAGCTGGGCAGGATTCTGTCCTTTGTTGTTAGTCCCTACATACGCTTTTTGAGAAACGCTATTGAAGTCCTTTAATTACTTTTTTTGTGTTAACCATGCCCTAGTCAGAGGACTGGGCTTGTTTATGTGATCTCCAAGCTCAAATATGAATGTAATTGACATTTCTTCTGATCAAAGGAAGCGAATTATTGCCGTGCTGAATTCAAAAGAAGTTTGCCCATAACAACAATGCATCTCCGAAGGCTCTGATTACCATAATGTGCTCAGGTCTTTGTAGGAAGGGGATCAAATGCACCTTTGCACAGTCAAATATTCAAGGGATGTTAATTATCTTGCAGTGACTCCCTCTCGTTTCACGCCAGGCTGGTTTTCCAGAGCTGGGGGGGGGTTATTTGGACAAGCCAGGTTTGCTCAGCTACTGCAAACAACTGACTGCCCTTGGAAGGAGTTTAAGAAATTGGGATTTGGTTCAAAGCCAGCACATGTCGACTAAACACGTTCCCCAGGCTATCAAGAAGAGCTGGAAGGAGAGCCAGAGGTGTCCTCAGTGTGAGCAGTAAAAATAAGAGGTGGATTGTCCCCCATGGAGAGGTTTGTGCTATGCCCAGAGGGACTGGAGCCACAAAGAGCAGCTCTCACCTCTGAAAAAAAGGTTCAGGGCTTTGCAAGGCTGAAGTTCTCCAGCCCTGTATCAGTCACAAGAGCTGGGATTATCCTCAGGTAGGAGATAAAACCGATGGCTGATTGGAATAAATGGCTTTTTTGGAATAAGCGAGATGAGAAGCTGAAGAGAGCTTTAATAACACAACAGCAAACTCATCAGGAATAAAGGATTCAGCACATAAGTGCTGCAATGAAAATTAGTGATGGGAAGATCAAACTTAACCTCACATAATCAAGGCTCAGTGAAGAGAATGGCTTGGTTGTCCAGCTTTCTGGAGTGGAAAAAGGAGGGAGGACAGAGGAAAAAGCAGGACTTGCTTTTCTTCCCAGGGAAGGGCAGGACTACCGAGTTTTCCCTGGCATTTTCCATGCTCTTGCAGAGGATGGCATGTCCTCTGAGTGTGCCAGAGAAGAGTGGAATCTGTAATTCCCCCGAGGCTGGAAAGGTGGGGAGCTGTCTGTGCTCACCTCGCTGAGCACTGGATCAACCTGGTCAACCTTAACCACTGCATCTTTCTAATTCTGCAAGCAAGTTTTGGCCCCTGCAGACCTGGGAAGGGCTGGGGATAGGAAGCCCTTTGCTTGGAATCAGGGAATGATGAACACCAGAGCCTGTGATGCGGATCTGGAACCATCCCCACTGAGAGGAAACAAAAGCACTTGGAGCCAACAGCACCAGGACAACGTGACAGGAGTTGACACCAGAGAGAAAGCAAAGCCTTCAGAAATAAAAATAAAGGTTTATCTTTCTGCAGGAGGAAGAAAGGGGACCAGTGAAGGGATACAAAATTGATGGGGCTGTCAGTGCCAGAGACAACAGCAACGATCTCAGCAGCTTCGGAGAGGACTGGAAGGAAGTTCAGGAGATAAAGGATGGGCCTCAGAATGAAGTCACAACAGCCAAGACTGCAGATAAGATGTTGACCATTTGTTTTGAGAGGACAGAGTTTCAGAAATAATACTTAATAACTGACAAATTCAGGACACAGCTGCAGGGAAGAATCTTCAAGATAACTGGGAGTAACTTTAAGATAACTACACGGAGCTGGGCTGGAGAGGGACAGACAGTCACTGAACTTGGGTTACTACACCATCAATATTTCCTCTTGATGGTTGTGAAACTACAGAGTCACTGCAAGGAAAATATTAAAAAAAAAAAAAGAAAAAAAAAAAGAAAAAAAAAGGGAGGGGGATATTTCCTCTGAAGCTTAGGATGTTCAAAGAGAAAAATAACTTCCTGAGCTCCTTTGAAAGTCCAGGGCTAAGCACTGACATCCATTTGTTCTGGTTGAGGTATGCAAATATCTGTGTATTCATGGCCAAATGCAGAACCTTTCAATGCCTGCTGCCTCCAATTAATATATTAAAACAGCTCCTGCTGTATCTCAGCCTGTCACACACAAGTGCTGTCTCAAGGAGCTACACAAGAAAATGAAATTTGAAAACGTTGTTTCCTAATTCTGGAATAAATTCCGAGATAATGAAATAGCTCCCATGCTGTTCCACTCGAAACTTAATTCCAGAGTAATTCAAAGGCACAGCACTGATTACCCATGTCATTTGTGGGGGGGCAGGAAAAAAACCCAACAAGGGGATTTCAACTCCAACAAGACTGAAAACAGCATTTCTATTCCTACCAAAAGCAGGGGAAGCAAAATATCTCGATTAATATCAAATCTTGTGTTACCAGACACGGCAGCCTCGCACATAAACCCCCCCAAAAAAATTCTTTTTACTCTGCCTGATCCAAATCTAGGAGGCACAAAGGCTGGGGGCTCTCAACTGCTCAAATCCACCCCAGGCACCAGCCCTGCATAAGCAGAATCGTTTTGTGATGATACAACCATCGTGCAGCTGGAGCAGCTTTGAAAGAGCCTTCCTGCCTCCAACTCCTCAAGCAGAAGCCTGAGGGTGTCTGTTTTTAGAAAACTCTGCCCTTTTAAAGTTTCTTAAACATTTTAATGCAACCAACCTGAGCTGCTTTTACCCCGAGGCTTGTAACAACATTTGACTGCGAACAGGGGGAGGAGGAGAGAAAAAGCTGCAAAATATTCCTCTGTGTGGCCTCAGAGTGAAGAACTTTGGGGCTGCAGGAGACACTAAACTGAAGGACATCACTTTGGCATCCAGGTCCATGCCCAGCCAAGTCTTGAACACTTCTCTGGATAATTTATTCCAGTGTTTAATAGTTCTTTCCTTCTCTTTTTTCTCTTCCTTCTCTCCTCTTCTAACCACACAGATTTTTCTCTGAAGCAGCTTTACCTGGTGCCTCTGCTCCTGCATCCTTACAAAGGAATTGACTCCATTTTTCCCCACGTGCAGCTTTTTGGTACTAGAAGAATAAATTTATTGACACAACTCCTTAAACTTTCTTCATGTGTCAAGTTAGCAAATCCTCTAATTATCTTCTTGGCTCTACTGACTTTTTCCACTCTCTTGAATAGAGGATGATCAAAATTGGACAGAGGAGTCTGGTACTGATAGGGAAAGGGGGAATGGGTTCCAATTGACAGAGGGCAGGGTTAGATGGGATATTGGGAAGGAATTCTTCCCTGTGAGGGTGGGCAGGCCCTGGCACAGGTTGCCCAGAGAAGCTGTGGCTGCCCCAGCCCTGGAAGTGTCCAAGGTTGGAACAACCTGTTCTGGTGGAAGGTGTCCCTGCCCATGGCAGGAGTTGGTACAAGGTGAACTTTTGATGTTCCTTCCACCCCAAACCATTTTGTGACATCAGTTCAGGCATGACACATGCCAAGTAAAGCATAACTCTGTCCTGGTTTCCCTTGGGATGCTGCAGCCCCCACACTTCCCGAGGCACAGATGGGACTGCAGGATGGGGCTCTCCGTGCTTGGTTCTGCTACTGCAGCAAGACCAAAATATTCTGGGCTGTTTCACCTCTCCCAGGCAGGTCTGAGCCACACTCATCAGTGACTGCTCAGGCATCACAGGGACTGTTACCCTTGACTGCAGAGTCTCTGAGAATTAAAAGTTTTAACGAGCTATTTAAGGATCTTAACTTGGCTCAGGGTTTTAAGAGCAGACATTTTAAAGCAGTCCTAGAGCAAACACCCTCAGTCAGTGCTGGCTCTCTGTGGGCTCACAGTGGCTTTGCAGATCTGGCTCAGTTTAGTGCTGAGGGTGGAAAAGCAAAGGGCCTGACAGAGGGGAAATCTAAAACCTGAGGAGCAGCTGCAGCAACATGAGATGGTCACGGCCAGTTCCTCCTCCCTGAGCTATCTCTGAGCAAGGAGGGCACACTGCAGGGTTATTTTGCTGTCACAGGGGCTCTGGAGATGCCAGGAAAGGTTGTTTGGACACAGGCTGCTCCACCACACCCTTAATAAACCCCAGTGGTCTCTGCCCACTCTGCAGAGGCACCAGCTGGTGCTGCTGCCACGACTTCCACCCCACAAATAATCCCAGCAAGGAGATTTCTGCCTTTTGGCTGAATTCATGGAATCACAGAATGGTTTGTGTTGGAAGGGACCTTGAAGAGCATCTCATTCCAAATCACCTTCCCCTATCCCAGGTTGCTCCAAGACTTGTCCAACCTGGCCTTGGACACTTCCAGGCGTGGGGAAACCACAACCATTGCAAATAAAAACAGGTCCCTTCCAATCACAACATGCCCATGTTTTGGGCAGCAGCACAGACAGGATCACAACCCCATCTCCTCCTGTTAAAAACAGTGAGCAAATAGCTAAAATCCCTGCATTTATACCGGATTTCCCCATCAGTCCTACTGCACAACTGGATATATTATGTGATTAATATGCTGGTACCACTGAAGTGACTTCTTAAAACCTCCACCACACCTGCAGGACAAGGCTTTTCAAGTAGAAAATTAATGTTTATTCAGTAAAATTTGCTTTGCCAAGGAAAAAAAAAATAAAAATTATTGCTCTGCCTCAGGACTGTATCTTGGCCAGCTGTTCATTCACACCCCATCCAATTAGTTTGAAAGCTGTTTCAACAATCCAGGAAGAAAAAATTAAGCATGGACATATTCTTGATGTTGGGTTAAGGAAAAGAAGGAAATTATTTCTTTGCAGTGGAATATTCCTTATTCATTGCTGCCACATCTGACATGCTCCAGCTGTCCTGCCACAGCCCCTGCCACCCCTTCATTCAGCAAGAATGATCATTCACTAGAAGAATTTAATCCACACACACACAAAATAGCTATTTGTTTTAACCATTCACAAGGAAAAATAGATAAGAGAAAGGATAAATATGTCCCAAACTGAAAAAAAATACTCCCCAAAATCTCCTGTAACCAATGCAAACAACTCCCCTTATTGACTCAATTGCTGGGGAAAGAGTGCAGATCAGAAAATATTTATAAGATGCTCAGAAATATTATAAGATGCTCTCTGACAGGGAAAATAGTCACACTGGTTTCTCTATTCCCTATTTTTAACAGGGAGTTTTCTTACACAACTCTTCTGTTCCATCCTTGAGCTGAATATTTTTTCCCCCAAATAATTCAGAGGCACGTGGCCAAGAGCCTGTTTAAGAGTCCAATTAATAAATAATTAAAGCAGGAATTGTTCCTACTACCTCTAAAGAGTCGAAATTGCAGCCATTTGGTATCACAGGACCCATCTGGGATAAAATGGTGCTTGAAGAACAGAAATGTCCAAGCTGTGCCACCAGCCAGGGCAGGGCTGTGGGCAGAGGGGCAAGAAACACTGTCCCACGAGGAGCTGGCATCAGGGGACAGAGGATGGGCACTGAAGATGCCTTTTCATCTAATTTGGTCAGTTGGATCCACAACACCTGAGCATTTTACCAGCACAACACCCCTTGAGCTGCTCTCCAGCTCAGATGAGACAGAAGAGCCCCAAACTCCAGAGTTCTGTTTGGCATTTTTAAAATAGCCCCCCCCAAAAAGGATAAATTCACTCATCTATTCACTGAAGTTCACGATTCCATTGCCTGGATAAACAAGACTTTTATTTATAGGTTTCCCACAAGGTTTTGCTGCTTTTTAAGGCCGTTTTCTGCATAAAGAAAGCAGCAACATCACTTCTTTAAATGCCTGTTGCCTCTGCTGATCAATCATAGTTGCATTGCTTCAGGGAAACATCAGGGAAAAAAACCCCACCAGGTAGGATTATTTTTTAAGGCTGGTTGGAAATTCCAGCTGTGGAGGAACCCACTGCCCCCTCATTTCCACATCACCAGGAGCACTGGGGTGGAAGGAGCCTAACAATGAAAGTAAAATCACAGGGATGGTCACCTGAAGGTGGTTTCTGTGGCAGGTGAGTCAGAACAGACAGAACACACACTGCAGAGAGACCCACCGCTGGCAGAAGGCTCTGGGTGCTCACAGGACAAATAATCTCATTAAAGAAACAAATTGCATGTTGCCAACACAACCCCACCCACCCCGGGCTGCTGCAGGGCTGTGGCTTTGTCCATCACCCCACTTCACGTGGCTGGAGCATCTGAGTTTGAATGATTGGCCCCAAAATAATCCTTTTGTTTCCAGATTGACACAATCACTTGTAGTGCATCCGGGAAGTGCCAGAAGATTAAGTTGGTAATGAGGTTGTAGCTTTCCCTGTTCCCCTTAGTTTGTCAGGGTAAATAATTGATGTGCCACTTGCCAGGAGACTGGGGTTGCATTTTTGCTTCCAAGGAAGGTTTCCAGTTTCGATTTCAGTTTTGGTTCTGATTTCAGTTTGGGTTTTCATTTCGATTTCGATTTCAATTTCGATTTCGATTTCAATTTCGATTTCAATTTCGATTTCAATTTCGATTTCAATTTCGATTTCAATTTCGATTTCAATTTCGATTTCAATTTCGATTTCAATTTCGATTTCAATTTCGATTTCAATTTCGATTTCAATTTCGATTTCAATTTCGATTTCAATTTCGATTTCAATTTCGATTTCAATTTCGATTTCAATTTCGATTTCAATTTCGATTTCAATTTCGATTTCAATTTCGATTTCAATTTCGATTTCAATTTCGACTTCAATTTCGATTTCAATTTCGATTTCAATTTCGATTTCAATTTCGATTTCAATTTCGATTTCAATTTCGATTTTTGTTTTGGTTTCAGTTTCAATTTCAGTTTCGGTTTCTTTTTTGTTTGTTTGTTTTGGGGATTTTTTTGTCTCTTTGTTTGTGGGGTTTTTGTGTTTTTGTTTTTTTTGGGGGGGTGTTGTTGTTGTTTTGTTTTTTTGTTTTGTTTTGTTGTTTTTTTTTTTTTGTTTGGTTGGTTTTGGTTTCGATTTTGCAGTGTTTTTTGGTGTAGGTAGTGCAGTGTAAGTCATTTCCAGCCTGGCCATCCCTAAACACACAGAGCCATCCTAAATTTTCATCAAATACGACATATCAGGGCGTCACATTAAAACTTGCACACTGACATGAATTTACAGCTACTGTTGCCTTGTTTATATGGTAAATTTTCTTGTTGTAGTTATAACTCAATTAAAGGTGAAGGCCCTTTACAATCCTCTCCTCCTCCTCCTTTATGCCATCCTGCTAAGAGGTTCACCAACAGGAATTTCCTAGTAGGAAATAAGAATCATCTGCTCCTTCTTTTGCCTTCACAGTGATTGTTATCCCTCTCCCCACCACGCTTTTCATTGCTCTGCTCCTTGAATTATATTTAATTATATCCTCAACCCTCCAACAGGTAGAAACTCCCATCTCAACACCGTGTTCCCAAGTCCCTCCTCCACCTACAGGTGACTACACAATTCCCAGCCCAAACAAAAGTAAAACCAACAATACCTTGCATTCATAATGAAAAATAAACCCACAGTGGAACTGAAGAGGGAAGCAGGGAACAGCTGTTTGCTTTCTGGCAGTTGGAATTCTTCTACCTGGGGAGTTTTATGACTTTTTTTTTTTTTCCTGCAGCAGTGTCTACAGAACAGACATTTCCATGTATTTTTTTTTTTTTTGCCTCTGGAAAGTCCTTCCAGCCTCCACCTCCCCATCCATCCTGCATTTCCTTGGAGCAGGTGATAAGTGGAACCATCTGTAAGTATCCGTGCCACGTTTTTTTCATTCCAGCCCAGAGCTGTCTGAAGGTCAGAGCATCAATTCCATTTACTACAACCCCTTTTGATGGGCTCAATCAATAGCCATGATCAAGTGCTCCCAGCAAGGACAGATCCCCACTCCTGCCATGAATTCTCCCAGTTCTTTAAATCGAGGCTCTCTCCGTTTTTTTCCGCTGTCAAAATAACCCTGTTTTCCGACAAGGCAACAAAACACATCCTGCAAGAGGTGACATCCCTCACCAAACTCAGTTTAATCAACTCCCTGGGCATTTTTTTCCACGATGGCAACAGCAAAATAAAGAGAGAGAAATCTATGGAAAAGTTATCAAATTCAAATACTAAAAAAAAAATAAAAAATCATAGCTCTGCGAGAGAATTAGAAGAGACTTCATTTGTTAAAGTGTGCTTCTACATTCACAGTCTGTTTGGGGTGCAATCTCAACTCTATTTACAGTGTTCTGCATCAGTGTGGGGTAAAAAAATAAATGCAAGGTGACCACAAGTATCCTTGTAGGATGCATCACTTCAAAAAAAAAAAAAAAAATCAATCAATCCTTAATGTATTATTCTTCACAGCACACAGGGCAGAGTTTTGGGGTTTGATGGGTGTGGAAGGTGTATTTCAACCTCTCCATCATCCATCTACAGAGGGGTTTTAGTTGTTTGCTTTTCAGGTCATTCTTGGGGGAAAAAAATCACTCAGTGTCACAAGTTTTAAATCACATTTCTGGATTGCAGGTTCAATTTACCGTTGGCTGTGGGAGAAATGCTCCAGGGACTGGCAATCAACTCTTTCAAATGACTCAAAACCAGTTCATGCCAAAAAAATCTCAACCATTTATTCAAATGTACAAAAAAACACCTCCAAAAAACCAAAACAAAAAACCAAACAAACAAAAAAAACCCAACAACAACAAAAAAAAACCCACACAAAACAAAACCAACCAACCAAACAAAAAAACCACAAACACCAAAACCCAAAACCACCAACAAGAGAAGTGTTATAAAACCATACAAATAACCCCAAAAACCAAACCACCCACCCCATCTCCAAGGAATGCTTTCAAGAACACATAGAATAACTACATTTAACATTTTTTTTGTAAATTTTGGCCAAGTTCTGTTTAGTCCAGCTACCACTTGGTGATGAAAAAAATCCTCTTTAATAATGCCTTAAATTTCCTCTTGTTCCTCTCCTTTCAAGTCAATCAAAACATGACCCCAAACGTGCAGAACATTCCTGAAGACCAAGCACTTCGTAAGGTATTTAAACACACAGGTATATCCTTCAGGAAAGACTTCACTGAAATCTTTTCCTCAACATCATTTCAAGCTTCCAACAGCTCTGAATAATGAACCTGAAGTTGGATTTGGGATTAAAGACTGTGAGTAAAGACCTGGCGCTTCATTTTGTCGACAGTAACTGGCTCCACACACACATTTGCCCTCCAAAAGCTTCCTGGGCCCCACCAAAAATAAGCATTAATGCCTCAAGCTCCCAGTATCTCAGAGATCTTGTTGGAGCTGCCCACTGAGAAGTGCTTTGCAGGGTCCTGTTGGCAGCATTTTTTTGTTTCCGAAGCCCACAGAGTCAAACTCGTGCAGCTGGTGGAGCAAACATTGCTCTGGCCCCAGGGCTGCACTAACCTTGCACACTTCCCTCACTGAGCACATTTCAAAGGCAGGGCTTTGGGCTTTTTGGTGGTTGGGGGTTTTTTTTTACATTAAGAAATAAAACACATTTTCTTGCCCACAGTGAGGAAAAAACCCCAGGACTCCCCTCTCAGGTGTTTAACCATGTCAAAGGAAGTTCCTCTGGGGCAGGAAGGGCAAAGCACTTAATAATTCACAACTTGCCTAGTGAAACAAAACAGTGTCTAAAAAAATCCTCCCCGAGCACAGCAAATAGAGAGGGAAAAGAACAGCTTGGAGTTAAACAGCCAGCTCTGAGACCTTGTAATTAACTCAGAGGAGACAGAGCAAAATATCCCTGTGGTTTGGGGTAATACAGGTTGGTTTTAGAGATCTGGGGGCTCTGCAGAGGCAGCTGCACTTGGAGAGGACTTGGGTTAGTGGAGAGGAAGAACAAGTCAGGAATGGCCATGTCAGCTCAAAAAACTGTTTAATAAAAGTCTGTCCCAAACCCACCTGAAAAGGATCTATTTCCTTCCCTGGAGATGTATGTGTGTATGTCAAAGATTAATTCGAGTTAAATAGTTAAATTCCCAGCAGTGATCAACTATGCCAAGAATTGTGAATAATCTCACTCTCTTGCCATCAAAAGCAGTCAATATTTCCACTTGAGTTATGATATCTGTGAAGACTTGAGTTATTCTGTTCAGCTCCTCAGCACAGTTTACCACTCCCTTCAGCAAGGACACACACAAAGTTTCTTAGAGATTTTTGTGGCTGTTAAAACAAATTGTATTTTCTATTGCTTCACAATTAAGATGAACACTTTACAGTGTAGAAATGACCCCATTTATCCTCAACCCAGATGATTGTGCTTGGCCACACTGGTATTACCTGACCTTGCAGCCACAGAGCAGAGATGGGATCATGGACAAATATTGTTACGTTTTTTGTAGGTTGCTTTATCTTTCTCCAGTTAAAGGCAGAAACAGCGTCCCAGCTTACAGAGCTTCAGGGATACACCTGGACCTCATGGGAACTGTAGGGAAAGGAAACATTGGCACCCAAAGGTACCTGATCCAGCTGGAAAACCCTGCAGCTGAAAATTTAGGCTATTTGAGCAGGCTGTGGGCACAGGGGTGTTGAGGCCCCTTTCATATCCCCTGGGCACGTTCTGCACAGCTCCCACCAACACAGGGGTCAGACACAGCCCAAGGGATGCCCTGAGGGGCTGGGGAAGCAGCAGCCACCATGGCTGAACCTTCTGGAACGGTTTGGGGTGGAGGGGACCTTGAGGACAATCTATTTTCAATCCTCTATCGTGGATAGGGACACCTCCCACCTCCTTCTGCCCCTTTGCTGAATCATTTATTCCCCTCCAAGCCAGCACAGGCATCAAGGGACAGGGAAAACATCCATGTGTGTAACAGCACCCACCACTCTACACTCCTGCAATCAAGCAATTAGTCCAGAATTAGCTAAATTAGTAGTTACATGTATAGTTATCCATCCTAATTACACAAGATCGAGGAACCTACACCCAGAAACCCTCTGGGCTCCCTTTCTCACACTTTCTGCCATCCAGCTCCACCTTTGCTTCCCTTAATTCTCTTATCTATAAAGAGAGGGGTGAAAAAACACCATTGCCTTGAGGTCCCTATATATGAGCTGCTGGATCAGAGCTGGTGTTGTACTGAGGGTTATTAAATAAAGAGCAACAGGGCCTAACCCATTTCTTCAGAATTATTTCAGCTCACCTAGGGTTTTAGAAGAAGTAATCCCAGATAAATCTCATCTCTCCTCTATTTCTGTAACACGATGTTTTTCGCCCTGTTTTTCCACTCTCGAGTAAATTCCACCCTTCCCCTCCTTTATTTTTTTTTTTCCCCTCCAGCCTTAATGTCAGTTGTCTCTCAGCATTCAGAAACCAGGCTGATCTCCTGGGCTTTGTGTACCAGAATTTGGAGTGATAAATGCTTCTGCCTCGCCCCCAGGAATTTCAGCTGTTTGTCTTTGGGGTTTACAGGGATGAGTGACTGAAAGAAAGAATGCATTTTTCTTTCCAGCTTTGCATTGTGTGCTTGTATAAAAAGATTCCAACATAAAAGTGCCATTGATAGCAGCAATACTTCTCTGTAAAAGAGCTGCTCACAGGAATTATGTACCAGATGATAGAGCTTCAAATAAGGATATAAATTATGTTACATTACTTCATTTGATTCTCTGAGGGATATTTGAGTTTCAAGCAAAGAACAGAAATAGGTTTTGCTACTGAGAAATTAATTGCAATTTAAATTATATGTAAATATATTAATATTCCCTGGAAGTGTCCAAGGCCAGGCTGGAGCAACCTGGGCTGGTGGAAGGTGTCCTTGCCCATGGCAGGGGTGGCACTGGCTGAGCTTTAAGATCCTTCCAACTCAAACCATTCTGAGACTCCATTTCAATGATTGTTGGTTGAGAGTCTGTTCCTAGGCTGGAAATGGAGAAATAATTCCCAGTATTAACACACAAAGGCAGGACTGGTGAAAGCATCAAGGCCATCACCACTTATCCTGTTGAGCTTTGTGTTTCAAGGCCCCTGGACAACACAACTGCTCAGTTCTGGGTTTCAGACACACATTAAATCTTAGCACTGGTTTTCTCCCATCACTTTAGTCTCTAAGTTAAAACAACCACTTATGTTTTTTCCTTTCATTCTTCCTTTTTAAATACATACATCACTTTTCATTAATAAAATTTCTGTCTGCATTACAGACCTAAACCAAAGCCTGATCTATCATCCTATAACCCACTTAGATTTAGTCATTTATACCCAAACTCGGCCTGCTGAACTATTTTACAGCTGCAGGGATCCCCCTTTATGGAGATAACTCTTCAGGCTTTAAAAGCAAGCAGTGATGAGTGCTCAAGGATGACCTTCCTGACCTCAGAACATGCTTTTTCCAGAAGAGGTTGTACAGGGGAAATTGTATCTCCTGAATTTTTAGCGCTAGAACAGCAGTTTTTGCTCTGCACAGGATCCACCCAAGCTGCATCACTGCAAATATATAGTGTGATAGACATTAAATAAGTTATTGTCTTATGGTGAGAGTATCCAATTCCTTGCTGAAATCACACACAGTGCTTTCCCCACACATTTCACCACAGTGAAGGACAGACACATATGAAAAAAATAATCATCAATTCTCAGTTTTCAGAAGCCCTGCAGGTGGAAAACCGAGGTGAGCACTGCATATTGTGATGGATACACACAGTCTCTGTTCCTGTTGGGATGCACATCTTGTGGAGAAAGGTTTGGAATAGGAAAGGCCTTCAATTAAACTGTCCATATACCAGCTTTTATGTGTAATGACTGATTAACAACAGCACAGAACAATCACATTTATAGTGGCATTCACTGCTGCTGCTGCTCAGTACACTGGGAGGGAAAGTTGCTGTGTTTCCCAAAGCTCTGCTGAACAAATTCAAGTTATAATCAGTATTCTTTGTCATTATTTCCTTCTCCCCCCCAAAATCCCCAAGGATTATGAACCTGAAAGTAAAACAGTTCGGATTTGAGCACTTTATGAGCTGAATGCCAACCAAAAACTAACTGGTTAACCCAGCAACCCAACTCCAGATTGTCACATCAATGGCCAGTCATAAAATCCCTGATTAAACAAACATGCCTGACCTCACTCCAGAGGTTTCATACCCAGAGGAAGCAGGAGTTTGATAACCACATTAGATGTTAACATTTTTAAAAAATCAACTGCAGAACATTAAAGTAATAAAGTGATTGATTGCAGCTCAAGTTTTCCAGTTGGGCAGGACTTTGGAGTTGCCAGGAATAGAATGAAGTATCTCATTTTAAGAATGCTCTCCTGTCTGCTGCAGGTCAGCAGTGCTGGTACAAGAGCAAGGGACAGGAGTTGCTGGGCCAACAAACCTGCTTTGTTCTTTTGAATTGTAAAAAAACCTTACTGGATACAGCAGATCCTGACCTTTGTTTAAAATTAAGCATTTAACTAAATAGGCAAGATTTCCTCAATGGTCTAAGGTTTTCCTCCTTGGGTCCTGACCCCACGGAGGAGATCACTGGCAGAGAGACAGAATTCAAATGTCTGAACATATAAATGCACTTTGACAGAAGAATCAGCTCAAAAATTAAAGCAAAGAGGTCCAATCCCTGTCCCAACACCTTATCCAGTTCACTGCTCAGGTCTCAAACTCCTCCTGCACAAACTGGTGGTCCCTTCAAAATGTGATTTAATTAGAAGAATTTCTTTCAGCCCTCTCCAAAAAACAGTTTACTGGCATTTTTCTTGTCACTTTGCCCTCCTACCAAAGCTGTGCTCCCCCGTTTTCTAGGGATTTTTGATTAACTAACCCTCTTAAAAGCAGTCACGCTTCAGAGGAGCACCACGTTTATACAAAATAGCTTTGATTTGAGCTCTTTAGATACCAGAATCTGGATTTTGTTGCATTTAAGTTAATCTGGGGCTTTGCTTGTTCCTTTATTAACTCCAGTGCTGGGTTTTTTGTTCAAAGAGTGATAAAAGCACCGAATTTCCACAGATACTGTGGCCGAATTTTACAAAGATTTTTGTTGATCCAGCTGCCCACAATGCAGACAATACCTGATGACTTTTTGGAGCTCTTAAAGGCACCAGAAATAGAGTGCATTGTGCTGTTTTCATGACAACCATGCACAGAGAAAGAGTCAAAACTCAGAAGTCTTCAGTAGCCCGTTGATCTTCCCACGATAGGAAGATTGTCATCAAGTTGCCTGAAATGTCTCCAGTGGAAGGAAAACATAAAATATCCATGAAATAAGGCCTCCATCAAAGCTTTATCAGTGCCTTTGAATCCCATTGGAAGGATTGCAGGCATTTGACAGAACATTGCCACGTTCCTTGGAATAAGGTCTTTCAGCTGGAGAGACTTGAGCATCACAGATCAATCTGCTCAGCTCAGAGGAGGAACTCTCACCAGTGCACAGATCAGTGCCTCTTTTATCACCCAACTTGCTCCTCTTGAAGAGAAAGAGCCAAGATGTCCTTGGCTGCCCCACCACAACGTCCAGAGAGGGGACCCTGAGTGCTCTCAGAGGGATTTAAATCCAAACCACAGCAGGGGGTATCAGTGAGGGTGCAATACTTCAAATACAGGTGGAGAGAACATTGTGGATAACTCAAAAGCAGCTGGAGATCCCTCCCTGACAGCCTTTAGCAACCAGATTGAACAGTGGGGTCCCAGCTTGCTGAAGTTCCCACCACTCTCACAGTTACACCCTGCAGAAGATTTCAGCATAATTACACCATGTTTAGCAGTAAATAGAATATGGAAGAGGATATTGGATGGGACAAGGGGGAATGGCTTCAAACAGGGTGGATGTCAGGAAGGAATCCTTCCCTGGGAGGGTGGGCAGGCCCTGGCACAGGTTGCCCAGAGAAGCTGTGGCTGCCCCAGCCCTGGAAGTGTCCAAGGCCAGGGTGGAGCAACCTGGGCTGGTGGAAGATGTCCCTGCCCATGGCAGGGGGTGGAACTGGATGAGCTTTAAGTTCCCTTCCAACCCAACCCATTCTGTGATTGCACTTTCTGTGAATAAGCGTGGCTTGGGCACGGCAAAGGTTTAATTTATTTGGGTCTGGGTTTAATTTTCTCCCCTTTTCTCTTTTCTTTCTTTCTTCCCAGTGAGAGCAAACACCACGTGCTCCAGAAACACTGAGGACAGGTCAGCTCTGCTTCCAGAGACAGCAGCCACGGGAGGCATCACCAGCACTGCTCCCATGGATGGCAAAGCCTGGGCATGCAGGACTTCAGCCTGAAACCCCTCAAAAGAGTCGGGAAAACCATCAGATCGAGTTTAAGGACCCAAAAATGCAGTAGGATTTTTTTAAGTGTTGAACAAGCAGGAACTCCCCTTGCCATGAGACAGAACAGGTTTATGTTGCCACCAGGAGCACAGAGCAGGAGCTTGGCTGCTGCCAGCTGAAATTCCCCAAGCACTAGTTTTGTGTCTGCTGAAAAGCTTAATTCTTATAATATGTCATATAAATATATTGAGTTCCAGTGCCTCTTTGCCGTGGTTTGAGGAGCACATTTGATCACAAGCCCTTGGACTGCTGAACGATAATTGAATTTTGCTGCTGTTTGATTGTTGTGTACCTGGAGCATCTACACTAAATATAAGTAATATATGTATAAAAAAATAAAAATCAGATTTCTTTCACATTTTAACAGCAAACATTCCCTGCTCCCTGTGTCGTGGACCCAGCTGAGGGCTGTGGGCTGACGTCTGTCATCTGCGCACTCAGCATGTGCCACACGCGGCTCCCCGGAGTTAATTGTCTGCTCAGCTTTTGTCCCTTTCACCCAGGTTTTCTCCGAGTGAACTGCCTGTCACTACTCACTTACTCCTGCGTCTCCTCAAATTAACTCGGCTCCCGGCAGGGCTCAGCCTTTCCCACATTCCTACACTCATTGTGCCATCTAGTGATGGATGGGAGCAGGGAGAAGCCTCCTGTCCCCCTGAAATATTGCCGGGTTTATTCCAGCTTCTCCCCTGACAGATCCCAACATTCAAGCATCCAGGGGAACATTTAGTCGCTGTCTCACACGGTGATGCCATAAATAAAAGCAGCTCACAAAGGAATTGTAGCATCTCCTTCAGGAAAAGCACTGGGGGGGGATTAAAAAGGGATGGCAGAGGCACAAACACATGCAGGGGGGAAAAAACCAAACCCAAACTAAACTTCTGACAAATATTTTCTGGAAATTTAATGACAAAACACAACCAAACACCGAAGGCCACCACGGGGTTTGTGCTTTGCAAACAATATCACTGACAATGGCACTCCTGGAGAGTGGTGGGAGATGGAAAAAGAAGGAAAACAAGTCTCCCAGAGGACATCAAGATGATGGAGATATGTGCATAAACATGTTTTAATTCCCGTGGGGTTGACAATTCCCTGAAGTCACACAGAGCAAGCAGCACTTTGCTATTTATTTTGGCACAAAATTGCAGTATTCCAAAGGGAGCAGAGGTGTGATTGCAGCCCACCTCCTCTCCCATAAACCCTGCTAACATCCAGGTTTGTCTTCAACAGCTGGTTAAAAATGTGGTTTTTTCTTGTCTATCAACAAGGCTTAGATCTTTCATATGGCTTGGAATGACATCCTGGATCCATCTGAGGAGGAACCCTGAACCAAACTGGACACAGTTGCTTCCAGCCCAAATCAACAAGGTGAATATAATAAAATGCTTATCCACAAAGCTTTAATAAGCTACTAATCAAAACCTTCATGTGCATCATTATCAACTAAATATAGGGTGGGGGTTTTTTCTCTTTGACCCATCTTTACACACAAGAAATTTCCCGTGTCTACCATAGAAACAGATTGGTATTAGTAATAGTGACAAAATAACCAGAATCCAAGCTTATTAATACCCACATCTGCAGACAGAATTACCAAAAGATAGAAAAATATAAGCTTCCATATCAGTTAACATCTAATTAACATTCCTGAAACCAGGGAGCACAGGGGAGAACCTTTAGTCACTTCAGGCTCTCACAACTCCATTACATTGGCTATCCTTTGGGTTTGTTTGTTTTTTTTTTTTCAAAAGCAAAATCAGAATCCAGGGGTTATCAGTATTTTAGCACCAAGATATGAGCTCCAGAAAGCATCAGCCACCATTTAACTGCCTGCTATCTTTTATTTTTCCCTTGTGTTGGCACCTGGACATGGAAAACCAAGTCCTCAAGGCCTCCCAGTGCAGAGCAAACCTCTCCCATCAATGCTCACCTCCACTAAAAGTCACTTCCCTGCACAGCATCTCATTTTCCAACGGGTTTGAGACCAAGGAACGACAACACAAATTTTTTCTCCACACAAGAAACCCCATCAATTATTGTGCAGACAGGGAGGTCGAGTGCTGGGGTGGAATTATCCCAAAATAAACTCACACAGAGAAATGGATCTCATATTCCCACATCCCAAATAGTTATATCTCATCCCAGGTCACCTCCTGCACCACTGAATCCAGTGCCAAGACTGATTAATCCCAGCAGGTTCAGCCTGAACCCCCCAACACCAATTTTTACTGTTCTTAGCTTTGCCTGAACCCGCTCACCCTGAATTTTACAACAAAGCCAGACTTTCAACATTATTTTTTTTTCCACCATGAAATAATAAATTGAATCTGACAAATTAATTATCAAAGGACACTTCATTAGCCAGAGTACCTAACAAACAGCTCTACTGAAGAGACTCGTGCCAAAATGCTGTTGAAAACATAAATTCTGCTGGTTTCTAGCACCTTAAACAACACCTCATGCATTGCCAGAGCTGAGGCTTTCACCCAAGGTCCCAGTGACAGAAAGCAGGACAAATGATTATTGATACAAATACAAACAAAAGGGAAAAAAAAAAAGGCCATAAAAATTATTACCTTAGTCATTTGTGAACAGCACAACCAAGGGCACCTCCTTCCCTGCCTTCTCCAGGAGCAGATGTGGCACTTGGGGACACTGCTTAGTGGGGAGTAAACAGAGAGAAGAGCTGGACTTGATGATCTTGGAGCCACTCTGCAACCAAAATAATTCTGTGAAAGCAAAGAGCTGGCTTTTCCTCCTCTCCCCTCTTAAATCTAAGCCTAAACCTGAACCCACCCTAATTCCCTAATAATTCCCAGCTGGGCCCAATGACCATCCCACTCCCCCTGGCCCTCCCAGCCAGCCCAGTGCTCCCAGCTGTCTGTCATTTCTTGCCCTGCAGATTTACACAATTGTTATGTCATGCTATTATATTTTTTGGAATCCTCAGCTGTGCTAGGGAGGTCATTTAATCACCAAACCAGCCTGGGCAGGGCCATGCAAGACTTTGGAGGTGCCATCTCACCTTGTGGTGCAGAATGTGCCTGGTTTTGCACAATAATTCAATGGGTGATGCTTCTCCTGCCCTGTTTTTGGCACTGTCACTCCATCAGGATGGGGGGCACCCCCACCCCAACACCAGTGCTGACCCCTTCCCACCCATGCCCACGCAGCTTTGTAGGGTCCTCCTTTCCCACCACATTCCCCAAGGTTTGAGCTCAGCTCCATCAGGAGCTGCTGGAGCATTCCAAGAACCACCCCTGCATGGAGTGAGGGGCCCTCAGGAACCACAGGGTTTTCCAACACCCAAATTCCCCTCAGAATGTGTACAAGGAGTGAGGGAGCACCCTATTCCCAACTGGCTGGACCAAGAGGAACTATTTCCATCATTCCATCCCTGTTCCAGGCCAAACCAGCTTCAGACCAGAGCAGTGGGGGGGGAAAGGTGGGTTTGGTACTGAGGCCCTTTTGTGGCTGCCCCTGACTGAAAGCATTTCAGAAGGTAAATCAATTGGTCTTTCTCACTGGGACTTCACCAAGACAGTCTTTCAGCCTGTCAGTGGAGAGCAGCTGAAGGGAGATGGGTGTGCAAACACCAGCGTTGCAATAATCACAGAGGAAATCTCCCCACAAAGCAATTCCACAACTCTACTGAGTGGGGGTGCCAATGATTCCTGTGATTTTCCCTGCATGTTGTCTTGTGAAACATGATTTCAGATGGGCCATGTGGCCTTGTGGGTCCCTTCCAACCCAGAACATCCTGTGGTGAAAAATCAACCCTCCAACAACAGCAGGACCCTCCATGAACCGGCCACGTTCCATCACATCCCATTTCTCCATCATAACCTTTTCAGCACAGGGTTATTTTGGATAACTGAGGTGAACCACAAGGTTTTTTAGCACTGAATCATTATCACCTACAAACTTGGTTTCAGACAGTGCAGACGGAGAAATGAGTAAATGTTGATTGTCCAACCTCCACATTCCCTGATCAATCTGCCAGTCCCCGGTGTATCAAACTTTTAGTGTGCTCTAAAAGTAAAGAACTGGGTGTGTGGCTGCATTTTAACTGGTGTTATTCATCCCCCAGAGAACGATTATTCCAGTGTTTGTCTGCTGACAGCAAAGCATTTCTTTAAACAGGAACCCTCCAGAATTTAAAAGGCAAGGCTGGAACGTTTCTGCTTTGTATCACACAATCATTTTCCTCAAAAAAACCCCCACTTTTCAACCCAGTGCCCAGCTCAAGCTTCCCAAAATGCTGGAGTTTGGCAGATGTGGTGATTTTTGGGGTGTGGATTAATGCTTTTTAAGACTTGCCTCTAATTTTAGGTAGTTATTTAAAATTAAAAAAAAAAAAAAAAAAAAAAAAAAAAAAAAAAAAAAAGGGTTCCCATGGCAAGATTTGATAGGATCACAGCTCTTTGTCACTTTAAATGAAAATGTAACACTGAATTTTATTGTGGGATACATCAAGAACTCTCAAAAGAAAGAAAAAACCAGATCTTTTATGTTTAAGAAATCCATGGGGAGAAGCTCCTTGGAGCAGTGTGGGTGTCCTGGGCTGATCACCAGGGCCATAACTCTGAATTCTCACTGGAAAAAGAGTCCAGTTGGATCTTTAGGTGTTTGAGACTCAAAGGGCAACAGTGGCACAAAGTAGATATTAAACCACTGCATTGTTCTATAATTTCTATATGCTTTTAATAATTTACTTTAGGAGATTTTTTTACCCTAACATTTTTACAGCCTCTTCAGATTCAGATGCTCTATTTCCTCTTCCACAAGTTCAGATGCTTTTAAGCAAATTTCTCTATGAAACATTAATGTCTGATCATGTAGCTGTTCTCTGACCAGAATGAAAGTCAAGTTTGATTTAATGTGATCTCCATCTTTTCTATTTTTTTTTTCCTCCCAACAACCACTGTTTTATTTGACCTGTTGAGTACCAGGCTATTTCTAAGCTGTTGACGTCATGTTTGAAAAAATCCCAGGTCAATAAGACCACCAAATTCCCATTCTTTACCTCAGTTTTTCAGCAATTAATTCCCTTAATTAATTTAGAGGTAAAAAAAAAAAAATCACTCTGCATCTCACTCAATCAGTATCAGATGTTCAACTCCTTTTTTTTTTTTTTTTGTCTATTTGATCAAATATAATCTGAAGGGGTTGCTTATTTGTTTCTTTGTCTTGTTTGCAACTTGCCAATTTTGCATGCTGAGCAATAACTTAACCACTTCACTTTTAATTTTCTTGGCCACCTGTTGAAATTTTAATGAAGAAATAACTTTCAGTCAGTCAATGTCTCACTCTTATCAGGAGCTTTATTTTTCCTAATCATCTCTAATGTCTCCTGGGCTGTTACTTCACCTGCTCTACCCAAACTGGCTTTGAGCAGACAATTAACTGGTAGAAAAAACTACACCAATTAGAAATATCAGCCATCTGCAAGGAGATGGCTGCTGATCACATGGGACTTGTTTGAAAAGCACCACCCCATAAATTATATATAAAACCCTACATATACAAATAAAATAGACAAATAAAACCAGAAATTCAGCCTGATTTAGGGCAGCAGAAATTTTCTTTGCTTTGCTCTTTAAATGAATGCCTTTACCTGGACAAGGGCAGTGAATCATGTTCAGGGCATGTTCTGTTGGCTCCTAAAGAGGAGGTTTTTGGAACCAGATGAGCTTTCAGGTCCCTTCCAACCCAAACCATTCCATGATCAGATTATAACACCAGGCAGCCCCAAAAATGCTTAATCTTTAAATGAGTGCACCAGGAGCATAAATGGAGGAGTTCAGTTCTCCTTTTTCACAGAAGCAAAGAGGAGTCTTCAAGGCTGAGATCTAGAAAAGGACATTTCACCACCTATTTTTAAAGCCAGTGGTTTCCTCACTTTTCAGCCAAAAGGAAACCTGACCAAAAAAAGCCACGGGGAAGGAGAGATTACTCACACACAGGCCCAAAAGTGGTGGTGAACCATTAATTACACCCCTTTTCACTGAGGGATCTCATTGAGGAAATCCACCTTGATAAGATTAAAATAACCTCACAGCAGTCAGAAATAAGTGCCAACATGCACTTCAATCACTCCTCTTTCCCTAAATTCTTTTCCTTTTCAGCTCCAAACAACAGAGGAGGGAGGAGTTGGTGAAGAAGGAAAAATCAAGCCAATAAAATTCCCCTTTTCTGACTATCCAAGTATCCCCCTTGCTTTTCTTCTAATTAGACCATAATTAGAGTAGTCACTGTCATGACAGGAGACTGATTTTAACTGCCACCTTGAGCCTTGTGTGGCAATTTTATTTTCAGTGGGTGCCTCTGAAGAAGGTGGGACAGGTGGAGAATTCAGCCCAATTTCCAGTTGCATCTTCCCATCCTTGGGGAGCAAAAGGAAAAGGTGATGTCCCTCCAGAGGGAAGAGAAATGGGGCTGAGTGGGGTCTTCTCCCGTCCCTTGGAGGACACCTGGGGCTCTGCTGGTGGCAAATGTTCAAAACTTGTGGGACCAAGGCCCTGAACAGCCTGGGCCAACTCTGAAGTCCAATTTTTGAAGTTGAATCTAAATCCAGGCCTGAGCAGAAAGTTTGGCCTGATGTCCCTTCAGCTGAAGTTATTCCAAGCACCAAGGGGTTGTTACAGTGCCATGACGTTAAGGCTTAAACTGGGAATGGTTTTTGTTGATTTTATTGTGCTAAATTAGTATCACTATGACTAATTTAATGAGGTTGTTTAGCAGAATGAAGGAAAATCCCTAGTTTCAAGCCTTGTTCTCCCAGGTTTGTGTTTTGAAGTGGCCCCAGCACTTTGAGGAGAGGGAACATTAGCAAGTCAGAGATTCCCAGAGTCATTATAACCTTTCCACAAAAGGAGTATATCAAAATGTAAACGGTGCCTGTGCCAAGGAAATGTTAATGAGTGGTATCTGGAAAGGTTAAATATAAATACATATAATTACAGCTTGCCGCTGACAAGAAATTATTAGTTTCTTTCTTCCTCAGAAGGCATGGCTCCAAAATACTAAACTGAAATAAAAGTATATCTCCAATCCTGCAATCACAATAGGCCTTGGAGAGCTGCAATTATATCAATCAGTCAGAAATAAGTTGAATACATATCACTCTTAATGTCCTCAGTCAGTTCTATATTCCCCCCTTGTGGATAAATGGAGAGAGATTAGTCAGGAATGGGCTGGGAAAACTGGAATTTCGCAGTTGCATTGAGAAATCACTTCATTTATATTTAAAAAAAAAATAAAATATAAGCTCCAAATTGTAGAAGGAAAAAACAAACAAACAAACAAACAAAAGAAACAACCTACGAATCCAGCCCAAAGAAGAAATCTGTTTGCATTCATAGGCGGGATTGAAAAATGTGTTTGTGAAAGAAATGATTTAAATGCTCTATATTTCATTAGATTGGAGGGGGAAAATTCATTTCTTCCCCTGGAGGGTAAAAACTAATATGCTCCTAAGTGCAGGAAAAAACAGAGCCATTCTGAGCTGGCATTTGCAATTAAAAAGAGAAAATATTTAATGGGAGCTGGTGAATACTTTGCAAAGGCAAAATCACTTTTAGCCCTTAGAAAATTTCCCTTTTATTAGAATTTGCTTCACTTACCAATTCCCACTGTGTTGCATGGAAAGGGGGATGGACTGGCCCAAGGAGTGTCTGAAGATGCTGCAGGTTGGCAGAAAGGAACAGGGTGCCCAGGGAAGCTTTGGCTGCCCCAGCCCTGGAAGTGTCCAAGGCCAGGTTGGAGCAACCTGGGATAGTGGAAGATGTCCCTTAAAGTCCTTCCAAATTTAGATTATGGGATTTTTTTTTTTTTCTGGATAAAACATATAATTAACGACTTTTTAATTTCTTCAGCTTCTACATTTGCTTCCCCACAACAGCCCCATCAGCTTCAATCAAGACTATGAGAAAACCAGAATATGACCCAGCTGATCAGAGACATGAAACCAGCTGAAACAAATCCTTCTCTGCCTGTAGGGCAGTCAGGGATTATTTTTTTGTTTCTTTTCCTAAAGGAGAAGCAAACATGAAGTCCCACCAATATTCTTTCCTTTTTTTTCCCTTCCCTCTTCCTCTCCCCTGCTATTTTTGTAACGCTGTAAATCTTTGGCCACCACATCTGTTTAACTACACACATCCTGATTAACTGTCTAATGGTTCTGAGAGATGAAAACCATTAATTTTGATTAGGGGGCTTAAAGCAGGCACTAACTCTTACTTTAATTGGGATGGCATTGCCTTAACGAAGCAAAGGTGGCTGAAACCAAAGCTTGCAGAGCTTCCCTGTCCCTCCCTGCCCACTCCCACCCCAACACTTCTCTACTTATACACAAGAAAACAGCCAGAATTTTAATAAAAAGTCAGACCAGTAATAAAAGACCATTTTTATTTGACCTTTCAGTAGAATATAACCCAGTTTGTAGTGAAATGAATCTGCAGTTGGAGTAGAGCTGGGCAAAAAATAGATTTATTGCGGTGATATTTAGGGCCTTGCACGTTTTTCCTTTCAAATTAGGATTACAAATAAAAACCTGACAATTTCTCAAGCAATTATAATCAATAAACACACTTAAGCTCAGCCTGCTGAAACATTTTCTTCCTTTCTCCTCAAACCTGATTCAGGGTTGACACTTTGGGTTTTCTCTCAGTCCACATTCCCTGAATTATAAACCCAAAAGTCGCTGCGATGGAAGAAAATTAACTCTCATTTGAGTAAGACACATCAAAAGAATCCCAGAGTTGGAAAAGACCTCCAAGGGCATCCAGTCCTCCCTGTGCCCCATCCCCATTGACTTTTATATTATTTTTAAGAAGAGCCAGACCCATTCTTGCGAGCCCAAGAGCAGACCAGGAGCTCGTCTGTACCTGTTAAACCCCAACTCTGTGTTCTCCAGCTGGATGGGGAACATCCACACACCCTTGGTGGGTCTTTGCCAGCGCTTCCATCCCTGGCAGCTCCTCCCAGCAGCTGACAGATGTGATGAGAGGGCTCTGAATGCCACACAAAAGCCACCCACGAGCCGTCCCTGCCGTTTCATCTTTCAGATCCACAACCCTAAGCCAAGCAATGGGTAAAGACCTCATTGGATCCTGAAATATTCCCCATTTTCATGGTAATCTGTGAGTCAGATACTGCAAATGCTCCCCCAGTTGCAGTATTTATGTAATTTCTCTGGTGGTTCAGCACGGTGTGTAACACCAGCAGTCATCTGCAAGGTCACAATTCTTTTAAATATTTCTTATTCTAAAGCCTGTTTAACTTCTCTGCTTTAAAACTGTAATTAAAGCTTTCAGGGAAATCCTTTCTTCCTCTTTTTCATGTTACCCAGGCCCTCCTCTCAACTCCTCACTTGCCTACACCATATCCCACACAGGAACCCGAAATACAGATTTCTCTCCTACACCTGCCGTGAAATATGGTCCTGGTAATTGAATTAAAGCAAAGTTCTCCAAAATAAATGAATTTACTGTAGCAGATGGCCAGCTAAAGTAGCCTGTGCTCCAGCTTCCTGTGTGGCAGCCAAGTTGATTTAAATCAGCTAGAGGAGAGGTAGTTTTTAATCAGGTCAGCTGACAGTTATTAGAGCAAACCTGATGGAAATTCAGAAATTCAGGGAAAATAAATCTGCTACGGACCCAACGTTTTGCCCCCGTGGGGACCCAGGGGATAAAACTTTTAAGGCATTAAAATTGTTCTGGTTTGGGTAATAAGATTTAGTAGAGCATGGCAGGTTTTTATTTTACTCTTTAGGCCCCTCCGTGCCTTTGGTTTAGTGGAAGAGGTGCCACATAAAACCAAGCACCACGGAACAAGAAGGAAAAAAAGGTCCAATTCTTGGCTGCCTTGCAATTTTTACAACTGCTCAAACCAGACATAAAATACTACAAAGTCAAAATAGCTGCATTTTATACCCAGCTTGCACGGCTGCAAATGAAAATAAAGCCAAAAGGGGAGAATTTGTGCAGCAAACGGGACATAGTTCCTTGTTTCCTGACTTAACATTCATTTTAACCATCCTTTTTGTAGAAAATCTCTTTGCTAAGCAGAGAGAGAATACACAGGTGAGTTTATTGTGCCACCTGAGATGTCCCATCAGTGTCTTTTAATTATGATATTTCTGATGGCTCTGAACCGTGGAACAACAGCTGGGTTTTATCCTCCAGGTAGGGAAGGAAATCTCCACACTGCTTTCTCTCTCGTTTCTGCAGATGTTTGCTACAAAGCTGATTTAAAAAGAGATTTTCCAGCCTGCTGGACGACTCTAATATTTATTTTCACCTGAAAATCAGGATGAAAAGCTGGACTTCAGAAGTATTTTTGGGAGGACATATTCAGGAAGGAGATCAACTTGCAAATAATGGATTTGTTTTCCTATCAAATGGGATGTTTAAACATTTTTCATATTAAAGGGGAAGAACAACCTGAGACTCTAAAATTCATGTTCCCACCATCCAGAGAGAAGCTTTGTCTCAGTCCCAATAACTTCCAGGAGTCTCATCACTGGGATTTACTTGATAAAATCACAGAATAGAATCATGGAATTGTTTAGGTTGGAAAAGGTCTCCAAGATCATCGAGTCCAGCCATTCCCCAGCACAGCCAAGGCCACCAAGTGCCATATCTACACCCCTTTTAAATCCCTCCAGGGATGGGGATCCCCCACTTCCCTGGGCTGCTGTGCCAGGGCTGGACAACCCTTTCCATGAAGAAATTATCCCAATATCCAACCTAAACCTCCCCTGGTGCAACTTGAGGCCCATTCCTCTTGTCCTGTCACTTGTCCCTTGTCAGAAGAGACCAACCCCCACCAGGAGCTGATAAACTGTGGATCCAATTTAACCAATCTTTACCCATCTGAGGCAGAAAATACACCTGTTGGTGCTTAAAAGTCCTATCTAGTGACAGGAATATTTTTAAAATTCAATCTTTACCTGCAGCCTTTATGTCCTAAATCACAGGATATCTCAAATTGGAAGAGACACTTTGGATCACCGAGTTCAACCTCTATATATTTGTATATGGGATATTCTGTGTATCTTTCTTTTAGTAGGTTGCTAGAAAATGAAGCGTGGTTGGAATAGATTCATTCATTAGTGCTGGAGGTGAACCTGCCATTTCTCTTGAGGCAGATGAAGCTAAAAAAAAAAAAAAAAAAGATGTTTACATTGGCTTAAGTTTGCATGGCCTTATTAAAAATACCTTCCCAGGACAAGCTTCTGTAGCAGGCTGCCATTAAAGCACAACTCCAGACCTCCTGGTCCAGGCAGAAAAGAGCAAAATAAAAAAATATGAGATTGTGGTGCTGGGAATTGATCAACAGCAGATATTTCTCTCTTTTTCTTCATTCTTTTTTTTTTTTTTTTTTTTTAACCCCTGTGAGCACCAAGCAGGTCCCTGTGTGTGCTCCTGCTTCTCTCCAAGGTCATCCCACTCCTCCTCACCCCTCACGGCTCGACCTCCTCCCGTTTGGATGAACCACCAGAGCAGGGCTGAGAGCAGGGGGTACATCTGTGGATGCAGGTGCTGGGGGGAGGTTCTCCACCAAAAATTCCAATAAACAGAGCGTGGAAAGCTGCCAAAAAACCGTGGCACCAACGTTTTGGCGAGTCCAGGTTTGCGTCACACGTTTGGTATCGCTCCGGCCCGTTGGAAACCCCGGCGCTTTTCCCTCCTGCTCCTCGAGTGGAATGTTGCTGCTGAGTGCCCAGAGCTGGGATGTCAGCACTCAGAGTCCAGCCACTCCTCGGTGTTTCATCCTTTTTTGCTCCTCTTTGCCTTTTTCAGCCTGGCTCGTGCTTTGGGATTCACGGCATTCCAAAGGGAGCCGAAAGCCACGCACCGAAAGGGGCATCTCACGGAATCAAAGGCTTCAAGTGGGTCCTGATCATTGGGTTGAACCTCAGACTATTCATGGGCATAAAATATCTCAAAATCCACGCTCCACACAGCGCTGCTTCATTAGTGCCACAAGCAGCCCCAATTAGGGAGCTGTTGTTTCCAACAATGAGCTCAGAAATGCAGGGAAATGGGCACAAGGATTTTATTTATTGGGTGGTGTCGCTGAAATGTCATCTCTGATGCAACTTGCTGTCAAGGCAGCCCAAAAATCTGTTCCCAAGTCTTCTGGGGAAAAAAAAAAAAAAAACAAACCACCAAACAAATCCATACCAGAAAAATGCAGCTATTTTTATAGTGACATAAAAGGCAAATATGTATCCAGAAACGTTCAGCAAGCGGGTTGTTTTTATTTATTTATTTTATTTCCGTGGCTAAATGAGGTGAATGTGAATAAAGTGAGTCAACAGAGTGTTTGTTACAGTTGATGTCTCTGTGTGAACAGGATTTCCAAGGACCAGAAGGTACAATTTCAGGTTGACAGTGTTGAAATACCTTCTGGTTTAGTCTAAACCAAACTCTGTCCTGTAACACTTCAAACAGCCACTTTTCCTGGCAAGGGGGAAAATGAAATGCAGTGGCATTTGTTCTCCATGAATAGGGATTTCTACCCTTTATAAATATTCCTTTTCATGGAAGCAATTTTCCCCTTGTAATCAAAGCAGTTTTAGAAAAGGAAAACACACCTTTGTGTTGTGTTGTGGCTTAATAAAATCATGTTTCACACCCTTTAATTTCATCTTCTTGCAGGAAAAAAAGAAACAAAACAAACAAACAAAAACCCCAAACCAAACCAAAACAAACAAAAAAACCCCCACCACACACCAGAAAATTAACATGAAAGAATCTTCCACCCCAAAATGTAGTGATTTCATTTCTTAAAAATCCACTGGCTAAAGAAATCAATGTGACATTTGGGTCCACAAATAATCAATTACAAAAAATGTAGTCAAGCAGAAACAAAAAGCAACAGTAGGATCTCAGTGCAGACACTTAATTGCTTAAATTTTTTAAATATCTGAAGTGAAAGGTAATAAATTAAGAAGCCTAATTAGATATTGATTTAAATATATTCAGCCTCCTGGTGACTAAGCAGTGGTTATTAAGGGTTCTGGTGTAAATTGAAAGCAATGAGGGGGGAAAAAAAAAACCCCCAACAAATATTTTTGTAGCCCTGGTTCTGAGAAAGGCAAACTAAAATTAAAGTCTCATTCCCCCACAAGTTCCATGATTTGGAAACATATTCCTGTTATTGCACTGAGACCCTGAGGTTCAATAAAGTGATGAGCAGTGGTGGCCAATTTTGGAATCAGCCCCGACCAGGGTGGAGTGTTGGGCTCGTTGGGCTCATCAGCCTCAACATTCCTTGGGAAAGATTCTGCCTTTCCAGAGTGAAAACTTGCCAAGAACTCAATAAAAAGGAGGGGTGAAGCCCTACTATCAAAATAAATAAATAAATAAAAAAATAATTAAAAAATGAGCATATGAACAGATAAAATAAGAAATAGAAATATTAAATTAAAAAGAATAAATAAATGGATGAACAGACACATTAATAAATAAAAACGAAAATGAAATTAAAATAACTACCATTTTTAAATTAAATAACATCATAATACGGATAAAATAACTTGCTTTTACCTTTCTTTTACCCTCATCTCTCTCCTTTCTCAGCCCCCCGTGTCCAACACTCTCTTTGACAGTTCTGTCACATATTCTGTGCTCTCTAATGTGTGGTTTGACTGTGCCCTGTATTTTGGATGCTTCCTTGATGGTAGGTTGCTTCAATATTCTAACAAGCCTGCTGTAAATAAAGAATAAGCATTACACTTTATTTGTCAGGGACTCATTTCAGGGATGTATTCAGTTGTGAAGGGGGAAGTTATTGTAAATCACCATCACCAAACCAAGATGAATTGGACCCACAAATTGAAGTGACAGTTGCCAGACACAGCTATTGCCCGTGCCAATCATTTCTTCCTGCAGAGTTTTTTTCTGGGATACAGCCCTGGAACAGTTGTTGTTTCTATTAGTGAGAGGTGTTTGGAGCCTCCTTCTCGGTTAGGTTTGTATTTTTTTTTTGTGTGTGTTACCTGACCACAAAAACATAGAAAGTAAAATGAATTTATGCACAGAAGTTGGACAGTACGTTTGCTGGGCAGTGGTTGGGTTTAGAAGTGTTTGGATTGCTCCTCTCAGCACTTTCTAATTTCTTAAATCTTCTTTTTAAATCAGTTTTACATTTTCAATTGGTTGGAATATTTGCACCTATTGCAAGATTCTCCCCCTTTTTCAGTGCGTGACTGTCACCACATTGTGTGGAATTGTGATCGTGGTGCAACCCTGTGAGTGTTAAAAAATCAAAGAACAGGTTTTTTTAGAAGGGACCTTTTAAAGGTCCTCTACTCCAACCTCCCTGCAATGAGCAGGGATTGGGTGCTGTCCTGTTAATCACAAGCTCAGAGCAGCTGCTGATTCCTTTGGATTGTCTTGCAGGAGCTGTTGTGCTGCTCTGCTCTGCAGAAGTGCTCTGGAGCTGCTAATGGCATTATTTCTCCTTGATTGAAGGTTCCCCACAGATCCCAGCCAATGTTTTGGTCCTGACTGACACCGTTCTGTGAACTACAACTCATTAAATTAGCACAAGTTTGGTTTAGATTAATTGGGTTACGAGGAGCTTGACATTCTCCATCTGGAGCAGAGCCCTCAGTTGTCTCCTGCTGGGGATCAACCATCCCATTCATGAGAAGGCACTTAATTTACTGAGCAGATAATTTCCAGATTTAGCTTTTCCCACAAGGGCTAAATGTTGCTCCTGGATTCCCCCAGATTTCCCTGAAGGAGAAGGGGGGACAGGATGGTGGTGAAATGGTTCTGTGGGGGTGGCAGTGACATGGTTTTATGGTCGAGCACCTGAGGAGCAATTCAGCTCTGTTCTTTCCTTCCCTCTCCTTCCCCCACCATGTCAAATATAAATCCTCAAAAAATGACCTTAAAATGACCTAAAACTCCCTACAAGCACCTGGCCACCACGGCCAGGAACCCCTTGTTGATGTTATCAATAAGTATCATATGAATACTGTGTTCAACTAAAAATAATATAAAATATAGATCATTTCTCTTATGTATAATCTTTAAAAAAAATCAGAACATATAAAATACAGATGAATCCTTTTACGTATCATCTCCAGAAAAAACAAAGAAAAAAATTAAAAAAAAAAAAAAAAAAAAAAAAAAAAAAAAAAAGAAGCCCAGAACAGCAGAATTGTTCTGAGGACTAGACTAGAACATTAGCAAAAGAGATTTATGGGAGTACAAGCATTGGGAGACTCGTAAACCAGGTGTACCTTCAAACTTTAATGAGGGCAGTGGCTTGGGAATGTCTCTCTGTGAATACTGAACCATGCTGTGGATAAGAAACATCAGACCTGGGTCCTCCTCCCAGCCAGATCTGGGCACTCTGTGCAAGACTTTAACTCAGTGATGCCCCTGATGCTCAGAACACGTTGCTGAGGAGGTTTAACCCTTCCTGCCCTCCCAGAAACTCAAACCAAGCAGCCAAAAATGAGTATTTAGGGGTGTTATTTCAGCACAGACGTGATTGCAGCTTTCCTAGATGATGGGTTAATATCTGAACCTGATTATACCAACCTTTCACCTCGGGGGAACAATGGAATTTTCTCCCAGTGGATTTTTCCACAGTCAGACATTTCAGGGCCCTCAGAAATATTGGGAATGTTTCTTCTGCACCACGGGTCGGGATTTTATTTCGTGGTCCCCTCACCTAACCCAATAACTCCTGCTGAAATTAGATCAGGCATTTTAGGAGGAGATTCAATCTTATTTTACAGATCCTCATCGATGCTGCATGAACCACATCCATTATTAATCTGTTCCAATGCCTAATTACCCTCGTTAAGAACACAATGAAGAAATTGTCTGATTTCTGTTTGACCTTTTTCTGTGTTCGATTTCCTGCCATTTCTGGTCAAAATTTCCTGGTAGTGTTTCTGATAATGTTTCTCCCAGATTCTCTCATAAATACCTCTGCTCATAATAAATTTATCTATACAAGTAATGCTCATAATAAATGTATCTATGAATTACAAGTTCTCTTCCTGGCCTAGAGTGAAAGTGGTCTATGTAGATAACAAATCTACCCCCAAAAAACCCAAACCAAAAAAACCCAAATGCCAAAAACCCCTTAAGAACAACAAGAACTAAGGAATATAAAATGCACCATTTTTAAAAGTGGATGATTTATTAAAAAGAAACTGAGTGGCTCACCTTGCATCGTGGATATTTAGACAAAAATCCAGTGTTTAAGGTTCAATTCCAAGGTTTTAATGCCTAGAGTTCATTTTTGCAGCTCTCTGTGCTGTGTTCAAGGTGCCCAACTGCTAAATCCATCATCCCTTGGATAGGATATGGGAATATATGTAGGAATAAAGGCCAACATTTCCACTGGTGAAGCCCCTCAATTCCTGTGTCCGGTTCTGACTCCTCACTGCAAAACAGACACTGAGGGGCTGTCCAGGGAAGGGAACGGAGCTGGGAAGGGGCTGGAGCAGCTGAGGGAGCTGGGGAGGCTCAGCCTGGAGAAAAGGAGGCTCAGGGAGGACCTTCTGGCTCTGCAATCCCTGACAGGAGGGGGGAGCCGGGGGGGGGGTCGGGCTCTGCTCCCAGGGAACAGGGACAGGACGAGAGGGAACGGCCTCAGGCTGTGCTGGGGGAGGGTCAGGTGGGACATCAGGAGGAATTTCCTCTTGGAAAGGGTTGTTAAACATTGAAAGGGGTTTGGAGTCCCCATCCCTGGAGGTGTCCAAGGAATGACTGCCCATGGCACTCAGTGCTCTGGGCTGGGGGACAAGGTGGGGATGGGGTACAGGGTGCACTCCATGGTCTCAGAGCTCTTTTCCAACCTCAATGATCCCGTGATTCTGAGATCCCAGAAGAATTCCAACCTGCTAATTCAGGTGTCCAAGAGTGATCTCTGCTCCTGCTGGAGCCACATCACTATTGTTGAGTTCTTGATCCCTCCCAACACCCACATTTCCTCCAGGATGGGTAAATACGTGCAAACAACCCCAAAAGCCTTTTGTGACACCACATGGGTGACAGTCAGAGCACATTTGGTTGTGTTATTTGTATCTCCCTGACTCCTACACAGAGTTTCCATGGGAAAACTGCAGAAAGCCTACCCATGGTAATTTTTAGTGCAGCCTCTAAATCTATCATCTCCCAAAAATGTCCTTTTATAGCCTTGTCAATCAGTGTATAATTAACTGGATTTACATACAGAACAGATGGGAATTTTGGAAATGCTTCTTTTACTAAATGCATGCAAGGAGGAATAAAAAAAAAAAAAAAAACCAAGAGAAGAAGAACCATGACTCGGGGATTTAATATATATGTATTCCTAATGTGATGTTGAATTTAATTAAGTTCTATAAATATGGACAGTAAAATGTGCAGCAAAACATGCCAAGCATTATTAATTACAAACAAAAACAACTTCTGCCTGGTATTGAGAGGAGAAAGTAAACAACTCCCATATTTCATGGTGAAAAGTAAACATCAGGGTAATGCCAGTGACTTCAGACGACCTCTTTAAAGGGAATTTTCCCAAGATTTAGGGACAGGAAGGCTCTGCCATTGACCAGGGAAGGGCAAGAAGGTCAGGACTCAGAAATAATAAAAAAAAAAAATTCCAGATAGTTCTTAAAGAAGAACATGGAGCTGCCTTATCTCCCTGTGCTGGGGATGGGAATATTTTCCCTGGATTTAAAAAACTAGCCCATAAATTTGCCCAGGCATGGTGGGGTACAGGGTGTTGCATCATCATGGTCATCACCAGCACTTAATTAATATTTCTGATTGAATGTAAAGGATAATATATATAATTTCAGGCTAATTTACTCCATCCGTATGTTAATCCATCAGAATATCATATTTAATTGCTAGTTGCTCTTTTCTTTCTTTCCATGAGCTCTTCTCTAGGTGTATTTTCTCCCTCTTGGAGTCCTGGGTCAGACTGAGTTCTCCTGGTAAATTAAGGACATAAAAGAACAGAGAAATGTGACTTTTTTTCCTTTTCTCTCTGCACACTCCCTAGACACTCAAACCTGGCTTTTTGACAGCTCAGTTTAGAACTGGAAGAGAAAAGAGAATGCAAAATTAGAATGGACTAAAATGAATAAAAATCTCCAGAAGAAAATTGTAGGAATATTCACTATTTTGGAAGAAGACATCCTTTCAATACCTGTAAAATTAAAACTCCTTACAAACTCACCTGAAATTGCTAAAATAATGCAGTTAATTAGAACAGGAGCTCCTGGCAATGGGCTTTTTGCTCTGCCACTGACCACTCTCAGACAAGGAGCTGAAATTCAGGCTCCCAAGCCATCCACAAATGGTCCTGTGCAGGGCTAAGGCTTGGACTCTTTCATCCTTGTGGGTCCCTTCCAACCCAGCATATTCTAGGGTATTTTCTGACATATATTTATGAGCTGGCCTAAGAACTGTGCAGCTTCCCCTGCCCTGTGCAGAAATCCCACATCACGAAGCACTTTAAAGCTGGGACTCAAATTTGAGATTTGCTTTCCAACCACAGCCAGTTCCTGGGCATTATGTCCTTGTTTTATTAATTCAGGTGAAATCCACCTCCAGGAGCCCCAAGATCAGGCCCTCTACTAGTCTGAATTATCCTAATAATAAGTGGATATAATATGATTAGTGCCTGAATTTGATTTATTACATTCAAGAAGGAAATGAAGGGCAAATAACACGGGTTTGTTTATCACGAGGGATTCAAATAAACACTGATAACATCCCTGCTCATAATTCATTGAAGTGTTAGAACATACAGGCTGATGAACACTCAACTTTTCCTCCTTGGGGTGCAAAACATAAATTAATTATACCTTGCAGGCAGCTTGCAGGGTCTGTGGAGATGAGGAGAAATAGATGCAAAAGACTTACTTGGCTGTCGGGTATTTCCAAGCTATGACAGGGGGATTATTTTTACTACCAATATAACCAAGTAGCCCAGAGTGAAAAGCCCCCAAAAGATAATTAAGAAAAATTATCAGGAAAATGGGACCTCCTGGCTTATCACATCTTGTTTTTCTGGGCGTATTTCTCATGTTGTTCCTTCAGAAGGGCATCAAAACCCATCAGCCTAATTCTGAAAAATATTTAGGCTTGGAGTTTTAACACCTTTAGGTAATTCCTAAAGGTAGAGAGCAGGAGACACTTTCTTCCAACCAATATCTTGAAACAAATTGGATCAGATCTATGTAATAAAACCATGAACTTATCTTGGGAGTTGAATCCAATGTAAAGTGAAGGAGAGAGGAACTTTTTGAAGCCAATAATGTCACCGAAGCCTCTGTGTCACAGAACTTCAGGTATTATGACAAGCACAGCAGAAAGATAATATTCAATAAATAGATAGAGAGAAAAAGGATCTGTCAACTGGAAACACCAAAAATGCAACTTGTTAAAGCTGTCGAGTTTATTTTCAGAAATGACAGGAATTTCTGCTTTAAACCTGAACCCTTTATTTGTCATTTTAGACTATCTAAACTTTTAGCTCAGTGAACCACAGAATCATGGAGAGGTTTGGGTTGGGAGGGACCTGTGCCAGGGCCTGCCCACCCTCCCAGGCAGGAATTCCTTCCCAATATCCCATCTAACCCTGCTGTCTTTCAGTTTGAAGCCACTTCTCCCTGTTCTCTCACCCCAGGCCCTCAGAGCCAAAGTTTAACAAGATGTTTCTACTCACAGTGATGCACCTTCAGAACTGAACTGCCAGGCCCCATTTCTGCATTTACTCAGCCACATGTTTAGGTTTCCTGCGTGGAAAAATGAGACCAGCAGGTTAATCCTGGTTGGAAAGCAGAGTCTGTGGATTCCATCAGCAGAGACCTACATCAAATTAAATTATATGCATTTTTCCCTGAATAACTGAAGCTCGACCACATGAGCTTGAAATAACAACAGAGATTAAGCTTTGCAATATGTTAAATAATAATTTTCATGTAACACCAGCATTTGTGTTCATTAATAGATCATAGCACTAGGAAGCTTAAGATTTTGATTCAGGAAATTATTATATCTTAACCAAGAAGTAGGGAAAAAATTAAACCCTGTGTATGAATTACTCTGTACATGTTTAATTTGGCTAAGTCAACAGGCTTGCCTATACTTCTTCACATTTTTTTTTGTATTTAAACAGACCAAAGCAAAGAAGAAAATCGATCCAAAAATGAGCAGAAATGTTACTTTGTGTCTAATAAAAAACTACGGGATTATGAGGGAAATGCACTTCAGAAATGTAATTAAAGTTTACCCCGCTCACCACTGGAATTCGGGTGCCTGTTTAAAATGGAATACTTATGTCTGGATTAGGGGGAGTTATTCCATCTGTAAGAACCAATGCTAATTATGGAGGCATTAACGAGACAGCTGCAGAACTGTTGTTATTGTTATGAGTGGCTTAGATGACTTTCCACCTCTGAATTTTGGAAGAGTAAGAGTAGAACAGTGAAGTGGGGATGTGAAGAACAAACATCCCCCCAGATAAGCCCCACAAGGCCTTGCTGAGGTGTTGGAGGAGCCCAGGAGGAAAGACCCGCTCACAACATCCTACCTGTGGCACCTGGCTCTGCCCTGCAATGGTTCCACGTGGGTCCCTGCTTGTCCTCAGGCCTTGTCACATCATCACAGACCCTCCTGCTCCCACTGCAGTGATGCTCTGACAGCCTGTCAGTGTGGGATCCTCTCCAAGCTCATCAGAGCAGCGCTGGCTACGTGAGGCACGGCTATTAAAGAGCACTCTGTGTTCCAGATGAAACCAGCGCTGGAGATTGAAGTTTAACAGTAATCCACTCTGGCACATCCCATATTCCACAGCCAGCTCTGTCTGGGCCGAAACAATGAGACAGAAACACGCAATGATCATCTACTCTTGGAGTTCAGCAAAGTCAATTTGGGGCAGTCAGCAGAAAAGGTCATCTCGTTCTTCCCCTCCTCCCGCTTGATCAGCAAGCTGCAGTTTGAAAGACTGCTGATGATTAAAAGTTGTCTTCAAGTTGTAACCAACAGAAGTCTTCTCTCATTTTTTTTTTATTTTCCCAGGAACAGAATGTGTATCCAATTCTGATGTGTGCCACACAGACTGCAGCTGGAGGCAGGGTTCTTAAAAGCAGCATTTTACTGCAATTTTGTTATTTGTACCACAAAGAGATGCACGTTCCATTATTACCGCTAAGATTTGCTTACAAAAACTGCCTTTTCACTTATCAGGTAAAATGATACTATCCTGAACTTCTTGTGAATGTGCTCATGAAATCAGAGTTAAACCCCCACAAAATGGTAGAAGATTAAAAAACAAACGATAGAGAATGTTTTGATATAAACACCCTTATTTTGACGTGACAATGGAATATTTACCCACCCAAACCCACACAGACTTCGCTTAACTCGGGTTGGAATGTCGGAGGATCAGCACCGAGCTCTATTTTACCTTGGAGCACCTCCTAAATTAATGAAATTCTTTTTAATCTGCCAGCTTTGATTTCTGTTAATGGAGTTTGTAAACATGTTTCAGTAAATGCTTGAGCACAGGAAACTAAATGTTCTCCAGGTACTGGAAGTTTGGAACAGCAGCTGAGTAAAGGTGGGTCCATCATTGGTCTGGGCAACTTGACACGAGGCTGAGATTTTCTGTCAGTGGGTATGGAATGAGACCTCCAGGGGCAGTCCTGCAAAGACAGCTTGCTGCTCTTCCATAAAAATTAAAAGGGGAAGAAGAGAGCCAAAATTATCCTGTCATACTTCTCCCCCGTGCAGAAGTAGAGTTCTCTGCTGTGCTCAGAATATCAGGTAATAGGTGATTTTTTGGCTCTGTCAACAGACACAGGCTCAGGGAGCTTCCAGGTATTCCAGACATTTAATCCTTTAAGACAACAATCACAGTTTTAACGAATCCTTCACAATTCACATTTGGGTCCCACAAAGAGGTGCAGTAATTCAGGAGGGGGTGGGGAGGAGATGGAAGGCTGTGGGTTTCACAGGAGAAACCTCAAGGCTATCAGAATGCTCTTCCAAATCACCAGGGATGAAATCCATATTTCCTTACTGAGTCAAACACGACCTGACAATGCCAATGAACTTTGAGAGAAATGACAGACAAATTACAGCGTGCGTGTGCTAAGCCATGTTGAAACCTTCATTTCTAAAAGGCATCCTGTCAGGAGCTGTAAATACTGTGCACTAACACCCCAAGATTTTCTTCCTGCTTCCCATGGAATGTACTTTCCTGCTCACAGACGGTGCAGATTATTCGGTGGATTGGGAATTGAAGTCGTTTTGACCAGGAGGAAAGTGAGGGATACCGAGGTGTTTCTGCTCACAGTCAGGAAAGGCCTGTTGTTTGTCTCTGAAGATCTCCCCCAGGAGACCATCCCTTCCCACACTGTCCCAGGCTAAATATTCCATTTGTTGTATGGTTGAGGATTTGCTTTGTGGGGTTTTAGTCAGTTGTCAGTTATTGCTTTTAGTGGTTGCTCCCCAAAAGCCACGTGAAAATGAAGGCAGCCTGCAATCAGCAGTTGTACACATATCCACATATAAATCAGGAGGAATTTCTTCCTGGAAAGGGTTGTTAGAAGCTGGAATGGGCTGTCCAGGGAGGTGGTGGAGTCCCCATGGTTGGACATGTTCAAGGAACAGCTGGAAGTGGCACTCAGTGCTCTGGGCTGGGGGACAAGGTGGGGCACAAGTCTGATTTGATGACCCTGGAGGTCTTTTCCCACATTAAGGATTCTCTGATTCCATATGGAAGGCACTGGAATAGGATGCATGATTCCAACAGGATTTAGTTTATACCCTCTTAACCTGAAGCTGCCCCACAGAGGGCTGGGCTACAACCCCTCCTTCCACACAGTCACGAGCTCTCACTGCTGGGAGGAGAAACGAGGACAGGCACTGAAAACTGAGCCCCCAAAAGGCTTTTTAAGCTCTGTATCATCCATTTTCCTGCTTGTATTTCACCCTCTACTCCCTGCCCCATTGCTGTCCCCACTTGCCCCCCTCACTTGCACCCCAGTCTCCAGCAGGAACACTTGAAATGCTGCAACTCCCAGCTCTGAGCCAGATCCACTGAACTCACTGCAGCTAATGCTGCAAAATGAACATTAGCAACACTTGCACTCTGATTGTTTTGTTTATTCCTCCCTAAAACCAGCTACGAGCACAGCAGCTGATCCTGAGATCATTTTTCACGTCTCAGAATGTTTTTATTCACGTGCTGAGCTCCTGTCAGACCAAATAAGACTGTTCCAAAGAACTAATGCCTTTCTGGGTGAACACAAGAGCAGGGACTGGGCTCACAGTGCTCGGGGAAACATTTGGACTGCCTGGCTGACACAGCAACACCGGGATTTGGAGAGGCCACGTCAAAAATGGCTTTGCTTTTTTTTGGGAAAAGTTTCCCACGTTCATTGTTTCTCTGTGAAAGTGAGAAATCCTGCTGGAAAAAAATAACCACCTCCTAAAGTGATCAAGTGGAAGATGATGATTTTCTGCAAGCAAGGGATTTATTTTCAGGCCAAATTTCTCTTTGCTGTTGTTGCTGCGCTTTTGGTAGCGAGAAACCTTTATTTAGTCACCAAGCCATTTATCAGGATGTTTCTAAAAAGCTCTGGTTTGGCTTTCCCTCTTGTCTTTCTCCTCCTTTCACCATATGCTGTTCTGACACACCAATACATCACAGGGCAAGGTTGTCAGATCCTCCCTCTGGAGTTTTTTACTAAATACTACTAAAAACAACTGTACAGCTCTACTGATCTCACAAAAAATAATTAAGGAAAAAAAAAAAAAGAGTTGCAACAAAGCCAAGCTCCCAGAGAACACCCTGAAAGTATTTCTCTTTGATATTACAGTGATCTGGGTTATTAAGAGCACTAATATCCATGTGAGGTCAGTTCAGAGGTTGCCCTGATGGAGGAGAAGTGAAACATCTGCAGGAAATGCGTTCCTGTAACGCTGGGCCTGACACAGGAATTAATGGCTGCAATTCCACGGCCTGTGTTATGCAGCAGATCAGACAAGATGATCATAGAGGTGCCATCTGGCCTCAAAAATCTATGACTCTACATTTAAATTCTCACTTGACCTCAGGTAACCTCTCTCCCAGCCCATCTGCATGTTGAACATTCCCATTAAAAGGCAGTCGACAGCAATCCAAGCTTTACTAACCTCAATCAGCCTCACTTTATGTAGCCACTGGCATCATATTTTGGCAATAAAAACCCCAAGAAAACCTGATACAAACCCAAGCATTTCTAGCTATAAATGCAAACAACAGGAAAATAATTAATTAAGTGCCTACAACCACCAGACCATTTCATGGAGAACCCCCCTGAGGAACCACTGGCACTGAAGAACAACCTGAACAACCAAGGGGTTGATGTTTGTGAGCAGCAAGCCCTGGGAATGAATTTGGTTGGGATGGGAGATGAAGAGTTGCACAGAAAGTGGTCCTTGGGGCCACAGACAGCTCAGGAAGGGAATTCATGCAGGTTTTCAGTGAGGTGGGTAAAGAGGAACCCCCCAGGGGGACAAATCCTGTGCTTGCAGTTGGAGAGATTTCTTTTTTCCTCCTCTACTAATTGTTCACCTGAGGCCTGGCTTAAAATTAGGGTTTCAAAAGCCAGCAGAATAGGGCTTTTAAAGAGTTGCAGTGATAGAGTAAGATCAAAACTCCTCTGCAAGGCTTGTCATGTCCCTGCTGAGGGCTCCAGTGTCCTGTGACCACCACTCCCTCTCAGATTTCCAAGAATATCTTGGAATCACAGGATCAACACATCAGCAGAACTTGGATGGTGGAGTAGTTTCCATGGGTCACAAAGCAATTTGGACATCCCAGAATGGTTAAGGATGGAAAAGCCCTCCAAGGTCATCCAGTCCAACCATTCCCCAGCACTGCCAAGGCCACCACTGAACCCTTTCCCCAACTTCCATATCTATAGGGCACTAAAATGTCCTGTCCCAATGCCTGACAATCTTCATGTGGAACAAATTTTTCCTAATATCCTATAATTTTTCCTAATATTTCTATCCTGAACATACCCAGGCTCTGAGAGGGACTTGCCTGCAGCTCCACCTGGCTGAGATCCTTCAATCCCTCTCTCCACAATGTCCTCTCTCTTAACTTAGAAAGGTTTAATGACATTTTCTTGCTAGATATCTAAAACTACCTTGCAAAATTTTGGAAATGGATATTACTGAAGCAGTGTTGCTGTTTACTTTGCATCTGGAAGCAACCAAGTGTAAAAGAAGAGAAGGAGAAATAGAGCTTCAGCAGAAACTTCTTTTTCCTGAGGGTTGGGTTTGTCTGGGGGAGGTTGGGGTTTTTTTAGTGTATTTGGTTTGGGTTTTAATAAATATATATGTTGGATCTAAGGCTCTTTACTCAGTTAGATTTTGGTTCCCACGAAAACATTTTTCTGTAGGATCAAATGTGGGTTATTTCTAGGGAGTTACTTGGGGAAAATAAATTCATGAAGAGACTGCATCCTGCTGATGGAAAACAAACACAAATAAAGAGACAAGGCAGGAAAGAGATCTGAAGAGAAGGAAGTAATGAAAGGACCATTTTGGGCACTGTTATTATTACACTGTGTCCATACCCTTCTCCCTCACTCTCAGCACTGTATGTTTTAATTATCCCCTGAAGAAACAGCTCTGTAGATTCATCCACAGGGGAGCAAAGGCTCTGTCAGTGACAACCAAATTAATTTCCCTACTGGAAGCACGAATGTGACTTAAAACCCCAGAACAACGTCTTTTTAGGAATTTGGACCATCTTTCTTCATAAAAACTCTTGCCCTTTATACTGCACTGATAGCACAACACCCATTTAGAGGGACACCAGTAAGGAGGAGTTAGTAAGTCTGACTGCAGCAGTGCCTCAGTTTTTGTCAAATCAGTATAAATCATGTTAAAAGAACGCTTTGGAGGGGGCATAACCCAGCATTAAAAAGGAAAAAAAAAAAAAAATCTGATTTAGGGCTGCTTGTCCAAATCATTAACCCCACTGTGCAAGGGGATAATGAGGCAGGATTTGCATCAGGAGGGTCCACTGAGGGCTATCAGAGGCAGTGATGGAGCTGCCACTTCCTGGCCAGTAAGCCCTTAAACAGCAGATTACTGGGAGCTGGGAGAGGATATCCAGAGGAATTATCCTGCAGTGTTTGCCCAGTTCTTATATCTGGACATCTGCTCCTGGCCACTGCCAGAGGCAGGACGGGAAGGGCAGATGGTCCTGGGGCTGTTCCCTCGCCCTGCTGGGAGTGCTGGGACTGGGCACGAGAGGGGAAGTTGCTGCTTCAGCTCAGTTGGAGCAAAAAGCTTGGAAAAACCCGGGGAAAAACATGTGCCACCCCCCAGGATTATATATAAATATATGTTGAACATAAAATGCCCTCTGCCAACTTCCCCTCCCACAGCTGAATACAGAAGAGCAGCAAGGATGCTCTTCTTAAACAAGGCAAACAAGGCAGGCTTTCACTGTTTTTTTAAAAAAGCACCTTGCAAAACTTTCTATAAAAAGGGCTCTAATTCCCATGCAATTGTCAGCTCTCCTGGCAAAGAGTCACCATCCCAAACTTTGCAGGGTTGCACACATCCCTTTCCTATGATCTCAAAAGCCCCCAAACCAGCAAATTAAATATTTACAGGCAAACAGCACTAGGAAGAGATGTGAAGTGTCCTTAGTGGAACCAGATACTTCCATCAGAGAGGAGCTGAAATCATCTTTCTTCTCAGAGCGTCCCTACACTCACCTCTCTACAGCATTTTTTTCCCATATGTGACCTTTTCCCACAAATATTAGTGAGAAAAGAAGACAAGGGAAGCCTAACTGCCCTGGAATCTGGATGTATTTTCTCCTTAGCTCTCTCTATATTTTCTAATTATGAAACCTTCATATTTTGTACTGGATATATGTGACTAAAACCATTTTATGTGGCATCACGTGAATTCCCAACAGACCCTACACTTGCAGCCCACATTTTTTTGGTTTTTTGTGCCCGTTGCCTTCTGTTTATTCCACTTTAAAATGTTATTCTCAGAACGAAAAAATAATATAATCCCTCACCAAAAAAAAAAAAAAAAAAAAAAAAAGAGGGAAAAACTAATCCTTCACGCCCCTCAGCTTTTGTTGAGTTGTCCAGTGCAATGTGTGAAGGCAAAGAATAAAGTTTAGCTCTGCCTGCCACATCTCAAACAGCCCTTCTGCTTAAAACAATAGCAGAGACTTCGGGGCACTCGGTGAAATCACGATTTATGACAAAAGTTTCACTTTGGTTGGCACAAACCCATTAACTGCGCTGAAAGGAGTGACAGTAATTGCAACTGGCTAAGGGTTGATAAGGAAACTCGGTCTCCTAATTTGAAAGAGAATTTACAGGCTGGCAAAGCCACGTCAGACAAGAGAAGCAAAGATTGCTGCACTTGGTGGGTTTTAATTCCAGTCAAAAAAAAAAAAAAAAAAAAGGAAAGAATGAATTCATAATGTTTGCACCATAAAAAGAGATGTTTTTCCAAGTGATAACTTAAACACCCTTTGGATCTTATTCTATCAATGTCTCATCACAGCAAAATGACCTTTGCCACGCACCAAAACTGACCCTTATTGCTCAGCTGTAAAAATCAGCATAAACAGAGGACATCAGATCTGACCTTGTAAGAGGGGCATAGATTTTGTGCTGCAGGCACTGAAGCCACAGCTCCTAAAATAATGGAGCTCTGTAACTGAAGAGAGGGAAGAATTCAACAATCCAAATGGAAAATAAAAAACCTCACACTTGGCCTCGCGGTGTTCAACCAGCAGGAGAAGGCACCAAGTGCCCCTTCCCACTCACAGTGGGGCTGGCACAGCATCACTGTCTAAATTAGCCACAAATAAACCCCCAAAACTCGAATCTACTAAGTCCAGTTTGTGATTTATCACACTGGAGTGGAATGTTCTTCCTCAGCATCACCGTGCCCACGCAGTGCCCTCACCATCACCATCCCTTTTCCCCTTTTCCCCAGCACCCCCAGGTACCTCCAGAATCTTCTCCTGCAGCATCTTCTCTCCCATCACAAACCTTCCACGTGGGCAGGGAAGTCTCTGTGTGGTCTGGGGCTGAGGCTCCATTTTGTAGGATTGAATTAAAACATCTCTGTAACGGGATTATCGTTGTTCTTTCATCTGAGTTTCAAAGCAGCTCAGCAGAGTGACCTTCCCTCACGTATTTTTTTTTTTCCCCCTGATTCTTTCTGATCTGAATTTTCTGTAGGGGAAGAACTCAAAGAGAAAGGAAAGTGCTTTCCTTTGCTCTCTGAGCTGTGGGCACATGGCAAGGTGGATCTGTTTTCCCGTGTTTTTGGGAGCTCGGAGATTTTTGCATCACCTGAGACAAAAATAATTGTATCAAAGATACCAAAAACCTTGTGCTTCAGGTCACAGCTCAGCTCCAAACTGATGGAATAAAAAAAAAAAAAAATCATTCCCTGGTGAGGAAATCATTCCCCAGTTGTGTGTGATGAGTTTCTTGCACCTTCTTAAGGAAGAACTTTCAGAAAGAGAGGTAAAAATCAGGGCATTCCCAGCCTGCTCCAGGATGGAAATTCCTCTGTTTCAAAGGCAGGGTGTTTTGTTTTTTCTTTCAGCACTTATGCAATTATCATATATATTTATATATATATTTATTTATCTAGTGGAAAGTGTCCCTGCCCATGGCAGGGGATTGGAACTGGTTGGTCTTTAAGGTCCTTTCCAACCCAAATCGTTCTGGGATTCTGTGATTTGGAGATCTGGCTTTTAGATGTACTAGCACACTTATATGTAAAATTAGCTATTAAATGAGAAATTACTTCTGATAGTGGTTTTATTTTTAAGTCTTTATGGACAGGGCTACGTCATCATGTCACATGAGGGCACATTAAATCCTAACTCACACTTCCAGACAATTAATATTGGCTTGTTTACAAGAATAAAGAAATTCTTGCTCAAGCTAAAGAGTAGAAAGATGCTGCAAAAACTTAATTCATCCCTTTCTTATTCCATGTCTCATGACTCAGTTTCCCTGATTTTCATTTCCCTGTTTCTCACACTGTTCATGTTTGCAGCCCTGAAAAAGGGCTTTTTTTTTCCCCCTAAACACTGTCCAGATCCTGCAGCATCTCCCACCTGCAGAGCATTTGAATTTCCAGGTTTATTCAGGACTATGATTTCTTGTGAGATTTTATTCTCTCAATCTTGATGGAATTCATTTATACTTTGAATATGAAACACATCTCACTAATCCAACCCTTTATGAACTACTATAATACACAAATGCTTAAAAATACAACATATAGACTGTCAATGCCACATATATCTCCAGAAAGAGAGGAAAATACCTCACAGGGGCAGATACAAGCCTCTTAAAAATTAAGTATAAGCAGCAGAAAAATAGAGGAGGAAGTTTCTAATGTATATTTAAAATCCTAAGTGACAGTCACAGCACACCAGCAGCACAAGAGCAGGCAAGACCTGCATCAAAACAGAGTAATCACTCCCATTTGATGATAATTTCTGTGAGGACAGATCAGATTGCAGAGCAGGAGTTATGGGGGCTGATTTGGATGCAACAGCTCATTTTGGGCAGCACTCAGGGGAAAAAAATAAAATAAAATAAAATAAAATAAAACAAAAAAATCAGAAGCCTGAGCTGTTTCAGTCTGGCTGAGGAGGTGCTTTCACAGTGCAGTGCTCAAGGGACTGTAACTGAGGTTCCACTCGAGTTCTGTGGCCACAAGGACAAGGCAGGGTGTCCATACTAATTGCTGGGGAAGTGGCCAAGTGTCACAGGGGAGAAAATTGCACGGCTGAAATCCAAAAAGGCAAAGGGACCAACACGCAAAGGAATGAAAGCTCACAAATAAACAAGTCCACACCGGCTGGCTGAAGTGTTATCCCAGCAAACCAACCCATGACAGACCAATGCAAGGGCCCCACAAAGCATCTCCCTCCTCTAAAGGGTGCCTGGGAATGCTGTGAGACGTTGCAGAACATCCTTCCCAGATGCTGTCAGGCAGCCCTGGATAAAGTGTTCACAGCCCAGTGCTCCAAGACTTCCCAGCAAATGTAAATGGATGGGCGCTCCCTCCTTCCAGTCACAGGTCACCTGTTGTGTCCTCACACACTCTGGGGCTGTTGGGAGGCAATCCCACACACTTTAGTGCCCCCATAAATCTGTGTGGGCAGCGCTGGCAGTTCTGTTCTGCCCCGTCACCCCGAGCGATGCTTGGGAAGCCACGGGCTCAGGGCAGCCAAGCACCACCAGAACAGAAACTCCTGGGATGTGCAAACCCTCCCTGAGCTGTTCTCACACTGTAAATCACACCTGTACACCACATATTAGCTGCTTAACCCCAGCTATTAGATGTTTAAGCCCAGCTAGGTGAAAGCTCCAACACTCATCCCACCTTCTGTGGGCACATCCCAAAAGAAATCCTCCAGCACAGCAACAGGCTCAAACCCCCTAGAGCAACAGGCTCAAGGCAAATTATACTTGGATGTTTTACACTTACAGTTACCCTTAAATGTGAATGCAATGAAAAAATATTAGATCTTTGAATACAAGTCTGTTTATCGAATATCTCATGTCCTTTCTGTTATAGTCTGTATTGGTTATTAGTTGATTAAGTGTCAGCCCATAAATAAAACAGTGCTGCCATTCCCGAGGATTTACCCTTGGCTCATCATCAGAATCCTCAAAGACAAAGATGGGAGTAGTTTGCAGATTCTCAGACAAAACTAAATCCACTTTTACTCATCAAAGTTTGGAGCCAAACCCTGCCCAGAGCCCAGCTGAGAGCACGGGGCAGCTCAGGGGACTGGGCCAGTTCACTGCACGGGGAATTCATCCAGGATTTGCTCCATTCTGACTGCCCCTGAGGTGTCTGGGGCTCATAGGTGTGAGGGGAGAGGTTTTCAGTGCTGAGGCTGCAGCTGCCACACCAAATTCACCTGATCTGTCTCTGCTGGGAAGTTCTCTGCCAGGAACCTCCTCTCCTCCCTTCCTTCAACTCCAACACAGCAAGGAAACAAGCTATGGATTATGGAATCATGGAATCATTCAGGCTGGGAAAGACCACAGGACAGCTCCAGCTTATACCAAATCTTCTGGAAACTTCCAGGTGTTCCATCTTTACTCCAATGAATATGAAAAACAGCCTCTGCTTATCCTTGACCAGACACAACACTGAATTTTAATGGCTCAATAAGAAGAATTTGATGGCTTGCAGAGAGGAGAGCTTTTGTAATAAGGTTTGATAAAACATCACCCCTGGGAGAGCTTGTACATAAACACCTCCAAAGAGTTATGCAACCCCAGCATGCAGCTCTCCTGACAACAAATCCATCCAGCACCAGGAGCACAACCTGACTTAAAAAGGTTATATCTCTGCATAGCAATGAGCTCTTCCTCGCAGTGCTACTCCTTTCCACCAAGGAAAGAAGGAAAAGGGCTCCTCCCCCTCCTAAATCTTGATGAAATTATTGTTTTCGGGAAGGGAGTCGAACACAAGACTTTTGCCAGCGATAGAAAACACTCTGCTTGCACAACAATCACCTCCCTCAACTGGCAGCTCGGTGTCGTTCCGTATTTTCCCGATGCCAGCCGACAGCTGGGGTTTCTAAGGAAACACCGACACTGGGGGAGCTGGAGGGAGGGGAAGAAAAGGATAGAACCTAAAAATAAGTGTCACAACTCCTCTGCCAGGCATTAAAACCACCTGATGGAAACGCTGCCAGCGTCTTGGAGGGGTAACATTTCGGAGACGCCCACTGGGCTCCACCCAAGAAGAATCATTTTTCACTGAAGGAGGTTTTTCTTAAGAGGGATCTGAAATCACCTTCTTTTAGAGGGTGTTTGGGAAAATATGCTGACTGGATTACTCCTCAAATCACCCAGAATAAATGGAAGCTCTGTCATTTTGTACCAGTGCAGCCCCAAGTAAGGCTCGAGGTCTTCCGTGGAGCACGAGTAGGAATTTCGCTGATTTTGAGGATTGATGGTTTTCATGCTGGAAGTGTAAGAATTTTTTTTTTAATTATTATTTTTAATTAAACTGAAATGGGTGTGGGAGGAGAAAATAATACCCCTCTGCTTGAGCATGGACAGGCCATGCTGGAATCAGACATCCAGAGCACTCCAAATTAAACAAACCCTCAGAAATGACATCACAACACAGCAAGTTAAGCACTTTTTAGATCGAGCTGTGGTTGAGTCAGGAGGAAGCAAAAATACACCCAGAATGTTTTTGGAAAGCTCAAAACCTCTAATTTTTCAAGATGCCATTGTTTATCCAATTAACCCAGAAAAAGATCTCCTCTTGGAGGGCCACAAATCAGGGATATTTCCTCATCTCTGCTGAAATTAGAGCTGTGCTCTAAAAAGGGACTCAAGCCTGGCCTGTAAGAGCTCTGAAGACAAATTTATTATAACTGTGACACAAAGCCCTCTAGAAGCACTTAAGTATTTTACCATCTCTCCCAGAGACATAGGCAACCACAACCAGGGCCCAGTGAAGCAGATGATTTCCCTGGATGTGACTACTGGGCTTTAGGCTACGTGTAAATAGTCAGAGCTTCACTCCCAGCCAGTCACTAATACACTCCATGCACACATCAGGAGGGAAATGTCTGTGGAACTGAAGTCAGAGTGGTTCAGTGTGTTTTTAGAAGTGGTAGCCAGACAGTTTTTTGGGTATAACTTTGATGGTTTGTGCTGTTAGTGCTCAGATAGAGATGCTGGAGGAATTGGTTTCACAGTAGCTACTGATCCCTCACTCTGAGTACCACAATTTACCCCAAAAACTCTCTCTGCTTCAGGGCTGAAGGAGTTCTTATTCTGTATAATCCAGGTCACCCAGAGAAGCTGTGGATGCCACACCCCTGGAATTGTTCAAGGACGGGCTTGAAGCAACCTGGGATAGTAGAAGGTGTCCCTGCTCATGGCAGGGGGTGGAATGGGATGAGCTTTAGGGTCCCTTCCAACCCAAACCATTCTGGGATTCTGTCATATCAGAGAGAATCAGTCAGCCTACATATCACAGATGTAAAAACATATATACACACGTATATAAAGCTAATTAATTGTTTCCAGTCATCATTATTTAAAGGAGCCTTTGGTCTGTATCTTGGAAGTGTGCAAGTGGAAATGTAAGCATATAGCAATCAAATTCCTATCAATTATTCTCAAAGGATTACAAGGATAGATCCCCAGAAAAGAAACAAAGTGGGTCCCTCCCTTCTCCCAGAGCATCTCCCAAGCCCTGCCCACTTTAGAAATCAACCTCCTTCCCTTCCTTGTGCTGGGGGCAGGGAGGAAGAGCCCAGCTTAAATCTCCAAGGCTCATAAGCCACGTTAAAGGGTGGGGACGTGTCCCCTTGCTCCATAAAATGCAAGAGCCTCTCACCTCTTTCGTGTGGCAGCCAAGCAGCTCCCAGGCTGGAGGAGGGGGGGAGTGCCCAGGGCTTCCCACATGCCTTTAATCAGGGCTTCACTCAGTCTCTTGATATGCTGGGAGAGCGTTCCAGCATGTGGAAATTCAGTTTTAAGCATTCCCATGGATCACAAGCTATAAAAGAATTCATCTGCTGGCTGAGGCAGGTTAAAGCTTCACAAATTCAAACAGACATTACCTTCACCAGCACGCTGGAGGAGCCTCCTCCCTTCCTCCCATCTGGAACTCCACCAGCTGGAGCCCAGGAGATGGTTTCAATTAGCAGCTCACACGCAGCTGAAAGAGAAAGCAGAGATTAAAAAAAGGGCCCCTCTTTTTTTTTTTTTTTTTTCCCTTTCTCTCCTTACAAACCCACACCAGTTGAGTTGTGCCTTTCCCGAGTTTGGTCTTTTTTAAAGTTTGATTCATATGGTGATAAAGCAACACAAAATAAATCTCCATGCCCAGTTCAGCACGTGGGCAGAACAGACCCAGCCCTGAGGAACCACCCCAACCTTCCAAAGTGCTGGATTTCCATCCACTGGTCACCTCACCCCCTCCTGCCAGGCTGCTGAGGCTGCTGAGGGCACAGTGGGCTGTAAATCCAACTGCAGAACGCTCCAAAGGTTGAGGAGATGGAGCGGTTTGCCATTTGATGGATGATTAGAGGGATTAAACTCTTCATTTTTGTGACCAAATCCTGGTAAGGACAGTAAAGGACTCTGAGAAGGATGAGGAATATCTGAGATTGTTTAGGGATTCTTGGGGAATGAAAAGGAAATGAGAAAACATGAGAGAAAACAAAGGAGAAGGTGATGGGCATAATAGTTCCAAAATTTCCCAAGTAATATTTTCAACAGATCTCACATTATTTAGAATTTAAAGTGAAATATTTACCAAAATTCAGTTATTTGGAAATTTAACAAGGATTCCTTTACACTGCCCTTCTGTGTTTCTGTCACTGGTTCCAGTGGCACCTCGAGATGTTCTTCAGCCTCTCATGGTGCCACTTATTTCACAGAACCATCAACACTGGAAAAAAGACCTCCAAGATCATCAAGTCAAACAATGGGACTCTACCCACTGTTCTCTACAAAAAAACAATACATATAAAACCTTTGTTCAGCTTCTAAACAACTGAATTTTTGTAGTGGATACACAGGTTTCACTTTAAATGATGTGAAATCCGTCTACATTATTAACTGAGAAATTTTAGAACTAGAAATTTTAAATGATGTGAAATATATCTAGAGTACTAATTGGGAAATTTTAGAATGGTAATAAACATTACCTTCTCATTTTTCTAGTAGAGGTTGCCATATCTCCTGGTCCCAAATATCCTCTCTGTGTTCCTCCACACAAAAGAAAAATGCCTCCTTTTATCTTTCAGCACATTTCCCAGAGGAGCAGTTTCAGTTTCAGTCTCAGCTATTTGTCCACAGCGACTGCAAATTGATTTATTCCTCAAAATGGCCAAACTTTGTCATCCAAACGCCGGGAAAGGCTTTAATTCAATCTTTGCATGTCCTTTAACTTTCTTTTCTCTCTTTTGCTGCTTAAACAACTGCTCAAACGTTAAAGGCAAGCTTTTCTTTATTTATGAAGCAGCCAAAATCAAGGCAATAGATTAGATCTTTGTGCTTTGCTTGAAGCTGCTGAGAAACAAGACAATGGTTTTAATTGACTTTTTCAGCCCAGGTTGAAGACCGAGGCAGCAACAGACTCCTCCAAACTATCACAGATAAAACCTCTGGTTTAAAACACGAAGTGGGATTTTAAAAAGCCCAAAAAATAAGATTTTTTTGGCTTTTCCCTCTCTGATAGCTTGGGTTCTGTGTGTGCTTGTCCATAGACAAGTGAGTGTGTACATTTATATAATATATATATTGCATAATAAATGCATAAATTTAGCAACTACACGTGCTGCAGATTTTCAGATGCAGAGGGACAGACATAAATGACCTGGACATGCTCAACAAAATTCCTCTTTTCAACTGAAAATGTTGCTAACCATTTGTTCATGTTTTATGTAACACACCAACTTGTCTTGCACTTTTTTTCTATTCCCAGTTCCCATCATTTATATATATTTAATGTCCCGCTCTCAACTTGTGGCTTCATTTCTTATGCTGAAAAGCATATTCAGCAAAAGCTGGTTTTTTTTCTTGAAGCTCTGTCATTATTTACTGGAATTTAGGATCATTAATCAACTGCTGTGTTGACTTTTAGCCCTCAGGTTTTAGCCTGTCATTCCCATAGCCTTACAGTGGGGAGAATATCTGGTCTTATGGGGGTTTCTTGTGTTATTCTGTCACGTAAAACCTGGATCTTTAGGGGGATTTTAAGGAGGGAATGGCTTTTTTCCTCCTGGTCCTCATGATAATGGGATACCTGTAGAGAGCAATCTGCTCTTTCCAAAAAAAAAACCCCAATCTTGCTCTTGTGAAGCTTCCTTGAGTCACCCCAGCAGAAAGGAGTTAACAGGGGGATTTACTCATATCCAGGAGCAGGAAAATCCCAATTTCTCCCCATCAATCCCATTGCAAAACCCTGGGAGATAACACTAATTTGGGAGCATTTTCTATCAAACTGTATTTATTTTATGCTTGGATTAGTTTTGAAGGATATATAAAATATGAGTATTGATTTTCTGGGGGTTCTAATTGCAGAAACCACCTCAACTGTTGTATCAGATAAGACTTTAAACTGTTAAGTTTTAGTTCATATATTCTCTGCCTCTGTATTGATGGGTTGGATTATTTAACACAGTTCAAGTTGAGAGGGCTGGGAGTAAAACTGGGATAGGTTTGGTATTACTGGCTTGAATAAATTATCAATTACTACTTTTATTTTAATTTACTACTTCAGTTTTACTGCCAGAACCACCCAGAGGAATATCTATACTTCCCACAAACAGTTATTTACATTATAACAACACAGATGATTTTATTCAGCAAACTGCCATGAATACAAATCCACTCCCAAACGTGAAGATCAAAGTGTTGTCCAATTTCTCGTTTTATTTCCTTCTGAAAAATAAGAAACCCAAAAAAAAGACCTTTTGGATTAATTATGTGGGTTTATTATTATATAATTGCTTTAGTTTCAGGGTCTCAGAAGCACTAGAGGACAAATTATATTATATTATTTATATATAAATATTTATAAATATAGAAATAAATAAATAAATATATATATATTCCTTTTTCCTGAATAAGGACTTTTTCTCTGAGTTAGAGACACGGCCTAACCCAAGGGCACAAACTTAGTTTTGATTCATTCAGTAGCACATCTGTGAGAGCAATATTAGAGCAGCCTTAAAACACTGAAGTGTTCCAGGGCAGAGAGATTTATTATGGATTTCATAGAGCATCCTTCAAATCAGACAACTTAAAATCCTCCAAACTGACAGAAATAATAAACTTCCAGGCTTTCTTACTGAAATACCTTCACATCTAAAGCTGAGTCTGCCTCTCCTTCCTAAAATCACTTCAGTAAATTAAGATTGAGTTATGCAACCTAATGAGGGAAATTAATTTCCTAAAATTACTTTCAGTGAATGAAAACATAAGGAATATAATCAGATTTATTTTTTTTTTATCCCAGAGGAAAGAGAATCACAGCAAACGGAACAAACCATGATGTCTCAGACGGAAAAAGACTTCCTTTTCTTTCCAAAACAATTTTACATAATAATTCTATTTTTACTCTCCCACTGACTTCCATCCAATCCCTCTTCACTTGGAAAATGATTGCACAGATAAAGCTTTTTAGCTCCTTAGGTATCGATTCCATACACCCAACAATAAATTTAAAGGTGACCTATACAGGATTTCCTTCAGCATCTTTGAAGCTGCTCAGAAATGCTCCTTCAGATCAGAACTTCTGATGCTTTTGGGTGCACATAACTCAAGTGGGATATGTTTTACTGCTCCTGTATTATTAACAACTCTTCAGAAAGTGCACAGTTTTCTAGTTTTATTCTAGAAAGGGCCTCCAAATCCAGGATTAAGGCATTAATATTAATAGCCAGAATATGACCCTGTGGCATTAAATTCCTGAAGCTGAATTTCTATAAATTCATGAGACGAGATTTTGGGGGTGTTTTTTTGGAGATAAAAGAGCCAGACTGAAAAAAAAAATAACAACAACCCAACCAGAAAAAAGAAATGCAAACCTCCAATACTAAAATAAATGAGCTCCAAAGTCAGCTGAATGTCTTTCCCACTGGCCAATCCTGTTGTTTTTCCTGACAAAGAGCAGGGAATTCTGAAGGACAGGAGAGCTCCCTGCCCACCATCACGTCCCTTCATTGAGGTGGATCAGCTCAGCTTCCCTGGGCTTGTCCTGACAGCAACAAATGCCCCCACAGACCCAAATCACACCTGGACTCTCCTCTGCACCAAAAGGACATCACAGCTTTCTCAGGCCGTCAGACAATCACCTCCCACCAGCCCAGGGTGCTCCAACCTGGCCTTGGACACTCCCAGGGCTGGGGCAACCACAGCTTCTCTGGGCAAAACCTGTGCCAGGGCCTGCCCACCCTCACAGGGAACAATTCCTTCTGAATGTCTCATTTCAGCCTCCTCTCTGTCACTTTGAAGCCCTTTCCTCCTTGTCCTGTCCCTCCATGCTCTTGTAAATTAATGTTGGCAACAGCTGCCAACCAGCTCCAGTGCAAGCAAGGAGGGGGAGTGGGAATGGTCTGTGTAGGAGTCAGGGAGAAACAAATAACACAACCAAATGTGCTCTGACTGTCACCCATGTGGTGTCACAAAAGGCTTTTGGGGTTGTTTGCACGTATTTACCCATCCTGGAGGAAATGTGGGTGTTGGGAGGGATCAAGAACTCAGCAATAGTGATGTGGCTCCAGCAGGAGCAGAGATCACTCTTGGACACCTGAATTAGCAGGTTGGAATTATTCTGGGATCTCAGAATCACGGGATCATTGAGGTTGGAAAAGAGCTCTGAGACCATGGAGTGCACCCTGTACCCCATCCCCACCTTGTCCCCCATCCCAGAGCACTGAGTGCCATGGGCAGTCATTCCTTGGACACCTCCAGGGCTGGGGACTCCAAACCTCCCTGGGCAGCCCCTGACCAACCTTTCCATGAGGAAATTCCTCCTGATGTCCAGCCTGAATCTCTCTGGGCACAGCTTGAGGATATGTCCTCTTATCCTGTCCCTTCTTCCAGAAAAGAAGTGGAAAACCTTCTTTATATGGATTCAGCATTTGAGGACTCTCTCACCCACCTGATCCAGAACATGTGGAAGCTTCTCCCACCAGGAAATTTCTTGCCTTCAGCCCCGTGGGCTGTGATTAAACTGTGATGTTCCCTCAGTCCCTGGAGAGCTGTTGGCTTGTGCCCAACCAGCACTTTGCCTGGGCTCAGTCCCTCTGGGAGAGGTTGATTTTCATCTGAAACTTCCCAGGTTTAACTTTCCTATGAAAAAAAAAAAAATAAAACAAAAAACACTTGTGATCTGCAAAGGCTGGATTGTCAATATTCCCCAAGCTGAGTCTCAGGGCTGGGTATTGACCCACCTTGGCTGAAGATCTGGAATTGCCAAAGCTTTGCTTGGAGATTCCTCAGAATGCATTTCATGGGGTGCAGCTTGGAAAGATGTTATATGGGAAAAGGAGGCAAGATTTTCTAATCAGATGAACTAAAACTAGAGGATTGATGGGGACTGTCACCCTAATTATGGAATGAATCATGTCTGGCTCTACAGTTATTAGTCAAAGTAATTCATTATTTGCTTAAAAATAACATTAAAATTTAACCAATAAAGCCATTTATTGATGGCTGCTCTGACTTTTTTTTTTTCCTTGTCTAAATGTCATCCCTGTTAAGAAAACATAAAAGAAAGAGTCATTAAATTATCTTAGGCATAAAAAAAAAATCCATCTTTCATCATTTAAATAAATAGACAAGTGAGACGTTATCTGACATAGATTTAGACACATCAGTTATGCAATGAAATATTACAGATTTTTTTTTTTTTTTTTTTGCAAGTGCCCTGAGGAACTCACAATTCAACAAAATATAACTTTTACTAAAAAACTTGGCATTATTTAAAGGTGTTCAGGCAACCTTTGATCAGGTCAGCACATTCCTCCATGGGGTCCATCAGTCAGGATTTCATTGCTGGAGACACTCCTTAAGCTCAGTGTCCACACACCAGGAACTCGTCCCACCATGCTCAGGGGAGAGCTGAGCCAGCACGTGAGTAAATGTGGGATTTTTATCCAGGTTGAGAGGATTCTTCCTTCCACAGTCCAGAGCTGATCTGGCTGCTCATGGATAAAACAGGGCTGTCCAGTTTGAGTGCAAGAGAAGTTCAAGGCCAGGTTGGACGGGGCTGGGAGCAACCTGGGCTATGGAAGGTGTCCCTGTCCACAACAGGGGGTGGGACTGGATGAGATTTAAGGTCCCTTCCAACCTAAACTATTCTGGGATTCTACAAGAAAAATTCAGGAGTCTAAACCCACAAGCTTTAGCATTTGTCCCTACAACTGGAGATCCCTTGGTCAGGCTCCAGACCATTTAAACTCGATGACTTTGATAAGAGTTTCATAAAATCATATCATAGAATCACACAATTGTTTCAGTTGGAAGGAACCTTCAAGACCATCCAGTTCCACCTCCTGCCATGGGCAGGGACACCTTCCACTAGCCCAGGTTGCTCCAAGCTCCACTCAACCTGGCCTTGGACGCTTCCAGGGATATTTCTGAAAATGAAATTCCCTGGCAAAATACATTTTAAATAAATACAAAATACAAGGCTGCAACTTTCCCACTGTTCTACCTTTGGGCACGAGCAGACCTGCAGTCTCTGCATCCTCTGGATCCACAAGGGAATTTTTGTGCACCTCCACTGCAAACACTCGTACGATTTACACCTGAAATATTCCCAGGCATGGGAAGAGTTCCAGCCTGCCATTCAATCTGATTTAAGCATTGATATTTTTCCCTCACTTGACTGTCCATCAAGTGGCCAAACAGCAGCACGTGCTTTGGGCAGCAGGTCCTGGGGGTGGGTGACCACCTTTCTCCGGAGTTTCTCTGGGCTCCAAAAGATTGGGGTGACACCAGAGCTCCATCCCTGGGGGCTGCAGGGCTGTGCTCTGCTGTCCAAGGCCCTCACTCTGCTGCAGTGACCTACTTTCATAGTCTGCTTTTCACAAAGTTTAAGAAGAGGGGAAAAAAAAACAACCAAAAAACACCCAGCCCAGAAACCCCCCGAGCGCCTCGACAACGACACCGCCAACAAAGAGAGACACGTGACGAGTTTTTAAACTTGCTCTTTTAACGTTCTTGAGCCGTTGTGGAAAATAAATAAGACTCAAATCCTGTAATTCATTCTGCCACACCTGAGGCAATACAACACAATATGCATTTTTGCAGGCTGGCTTTTTTTGCTTCCAATAGCTTTGTAATAGTCTTATCCAAAAGATGAATTGCAAATGCTTTTTGTGTTTTGGGTTTTTTCTCTTTCTTTTTTTTTTTTTTTTTTTTTTTTGCATAAGATACTTTCCTCTGTTGGAAGCAAAGATTTAAGGAATGAAGATTTTCTTTTAAGATCTCCAGCAAATAGGACTTAGATTTGATTATTTACATTTGAATATTAGAGACTTTAAGTAATCTGCCTGTGAAAGACAAATAAATTAAGCCTTCAGAACAGTGAGAACACAGTTTTAATCGTGTTTTCCAAGAGGAAAAACCATAAACTCTAACATGTAGGTTATTTATGGTCCCTGAAATACCATTGCAGTTACAGAGTGAGAAAATTCAATGGTCTGAACTATTTGGGCATCTGAAGAAAAAGTTAAAAAAAACATGTAAAATGCCAGATAAAGTGAAGGAAGAGAATAAAGGATGATAATTGTCTGGATGAGTCCCATAATCACAGGACATGTTCATAGCAGGCAAACAGATGTCAACAGTGGCAGACCTGAGTCAGCAAACCTTATTTAGCACATGCTGTTGAGACTGTTCTGCTTTAAGTACAGAGTCCTGATCTAGGAACAAACTGCAGACCAGAAATAATTCATTCTTTGAATTCAAAATTCAATCCTGACTATCCACCAAGTTGCTTTAATTAGGGGGTTACAGATCCTGCTCTCCCACAGGTCTCATTCCCACATCAGCAGTGGAGAAATGCTCCAGTTTGAGTGGCTTTGCAGCAAGGCAAGAATTAAAACCTGGAGAGAAAAGCAGTGGGAAAGGTTTCCATCCCAGAGTATCCAATCATATAAAATATATCCATTGATAACTGTGCCATTCCTGCACAGGAAATCTCAATTTTATAGCCCAGAAATGGAGATGTAGGAATGCTAAAATCCTATTTCCAGTGCACAGCCTTCCCAGCAGAGCTGCAAACTGATTATCCTATGGAGTCATTAATTATTTTGATCAGGGAGTCCCCCTATTCTGCCAAAAGAACTTTCTGTTGTTGCATCAGGATGCCTTAAACTCAACCAGATTTTTCTTAAAAGTCATTTTTCCTCTTGAAATACCTGGCAAAACTACTTGTGCACGGATATAAGATAGAGATGCCCCAGATATACAAGATTTCACTGCACCCAAGGCTGAAGTTCAACTTTAGTTACCTTATATCCCAAAACTCCATGAGTTTATTCACATGGAAAGGTTTTAGGAAATGCAGGACAAAGTATCCAAAAAAAAAAAAAAATCCAAACACTTCTAACACTCTCAGCCACGATAAGAAAAGATGTAAGAACTTGACAAATCCTACCTCTGAGGAATCCACCATGTTCCAGGAGAAACAAAACCCAGCAGCCAGAAAAGTTGTCTGACATTATCCTGCGAATTAAAAAAAAAGACATTTACAAAGGGATTCGTGGGAATTAAAACCCAAATCCAAAAAACAAATAGGATTTTGATGATGAAGCTCCTACACAGGGCTTGCAAAATGCTCCTCCAGTTTAAGTCCATTAGAATGCATTATATAAGGACATATGACAAATCAGCTGTAATCTGAATAAATACAGTGCCTGGAGCTTTGTTCAGGGAGAAGGGACACATGGAATTACATCTCTTACCAGGGAAACTGCCCAGCCAGGAATTTGCCACCAAAATTAAAGACAAAAAAGGTAGGAGTCCACCAAAACACGAAAATAAAGGCCAGAAGGATAAAAAAGTGCTCAGAGTGCAGCAGCACCCTGGCTCCTATTTTATATATAAAATACTTATATTATATTGCATTATATTTATTGTGGGAAAAACAGGTTTTAAGAGCTTGGGGAGAAGATAAAAGAAAGTCAATTTGCACACTACATGACTGATTTCATGGTCAAATATCTATGGGAGCTGCTGTCCAGGGGTGGTCATAGGAGGAATCAGATTTGCAAGAAAAGAATGGAGAAATGATATTTCAGAGGTGTCTAAGCTGTTAATAACCCCAGAAACAAAGAAAACTGTTGTTGAGACAGGTTAAAATAGAAAAGCTAGCTAAGAAATTCGTAGAAATAAATTCCAGGCTCCAAGAAACGGACTGGGAAAATCAGGTTTTTTAGCAGGACTTGTCACAGTTGGAGAAAACAGAAGATGTGATCTGGACAAGACTTATGTGTGGAAATATATATTATAAACCTACTCTGGAAACTGTGCAACTAAAACTTGAATGTTAGAGAAATTTATATTACTATCTCTCCTTCCTGCACTTCCATCTCTGCATTCAGTTTTGGAATTAAAATGCTTTGATGGTGGATCCTGCCACTCCCCAGCACAGACACTGTGCTGAACTTTACCTTGCAAGAAATATCTCCAACTTGAACGTGCCCCAACATCCTTTTAATCCATTCCCACATTCCCTGCCAGCACAGCCAATTGTTCCATTGATTTCCAGAGTCTTCAGAGCAGCCCCGTGGGACTGAGAGATAAATGTGTTACAGGCTCCAGAGTGAAGGTTTAAAAAGAGAGTGCAGGGAGATTAATGCATTTGTAACCCTTGTTTCCACAGGGCCAATAAAGGATATTTCCTCCATTCCAGAAAGTAGGAATGTGCCCAGAGAGGCTGTGGGTGTCTCATCCCTGGAAGTGTCCAAGGCCAGGTTGGAGCAACCTGGGAGAGTGGCAGGGGGTGGAACTGGATGATCTTCAAGGTCCCTTCCCACCAAAACCATTCTGTCATTCCTTGCTCTGAAAGCCTCCCCAAAAAAGGCACTTCCTGACACCCTAAACAGCTGTTCTTGCCCATAAATGTGATATATTTAATTTGACAGAATACAGTGCCTGACGTGCAGCTTATTTAAGAATTAAGACCTTAATCAGCACTTTGGTCACAGCTCTTCACTCTTTGCCATCATAACTTTGCATTTAGTAGCCAAAGCCAATATTTCTCTCCCTCTTCACCCAGTGGAGGCAGAGGAAGGTCCCACCTCAGCCAGAGTGCCCCCCAGCACCCCCCTGCAGTCAGGTTTGAGAGAGCAGAGTCTCTACAAAAGCCCCTTCCCCCAGAGCTGAATTGTTCCCAATCTCTTGTTTCAATCACTTGAGGCAAGTTTTAACTTGCTTTGCTTTCCTCCTGCAACCAGAACCAAGAATTTATATATATATATATAGATATATATAGATATGAAGTCTTATTCAAGCTTGTTCATCAAGGACTTGCTGCAGATCCAATCAGCCAGGCAGCACAAGGTGACTCAGAGCTGCCAGGTCACAGAGAAGCAGCAGAGCACAAATAGCAAGTGCTTATTTAAAATGAGTTCTGGTCAATATAAGGACTTTTAAAAAATTTCCCCAAGACAAGACTCAGATAATTTCAAATAATGCAGGTATTTGAGAAAATTGTTCTCTGCTGGTGGATATTCTCTGAGTCACATTGATCAAATGACTTATGAATTATTTATTCAGCCATGCCCTTAACCTTAAAAGTGAGAGTTATTGATTTTGCTTCATATATCATATTATGGAATCAAAATACAGGGAAAAAGAACCATGACTAAAGTGGCACAGAAACAGCCCATCAGCTCGTGTTTATCTGTCCTGTAACAGAGAAAGAGGGAAAGTTTTCAACTGCAAAGTTAGAGAGTGGTTCTGCCTTCCCTGGCAACTCCAAAACCCCATAAAGAGGATTTTTTCCTTTGAATAGCAGAAAAATGTATTTTGAATTAGATTAAAAATGTCAATATTTTACTCTCATTTCAAACAAAGCCACTGTTTGTGTATAAACCAAAGTAGAAACAAATATCCAAGTGAACAATAGCAAAATGAAGTATTTATGTCACTGCATTAACAGACACGGTTGGGGGAAGAGCACTCTGAGTTTAAAGAGAATTTTCTATTAAGAGCTGAAATTTTTGTCTTCTTTTTAAGCATTAAACGGCACAGAGAACAGTAGATTTTGCAAGGGGAGGAAACAACAATACCATAAGTAAAAGTTACAGTGAAGAAAAATAATAAATCCTGTTTCCTTCTCGTTAATACATCATTAAAAAGCAAACACGGGGGTTGAAGGTGGACAACACCAGGAGGTACAAAATGAGGGGTTTAAGGCCTTGAAATAAAACAGCTGGAGATTTCCCGGGGGGTTTCTTGGTCCATTAATCTCCCTGTCATTCCCAACCAACTTTTTCATATCTTCCTTGGACCTGGTGACAACGGGAAGCTCGTGAGGCTCCGAAGGACTCCGGTTAAAATAACAGGTTACGAGGACAAAGCTCAGCCCTGAAATGGCATCTGAGCAAGGAGTTCCTTCCAAAACTCAGGTTGGAAAACTCTACATCCCCAAGTGCCTTCAAAGGAAAAAACAAACAAACAAACTTACTTTTAGTTTTGCCCCTTCTTTGGACTTCACAAAACCTGTGAAAAACACGTGGACTTTTTATTTTTAGTGGCCTCACGCAGCAGAGTTCGGGCATCAGCGCTCTGAGAGTGTTTCCATCTCCACCTCTCAATGGAAAAGACAGGAAAAAATATTAGGAAAAACAGTTATTAAATGTGGGGGAGGGTTAACATTTCCATTAATACCTGCCTTAATTCAAATTAGTCATCAATGGCCTTTAAGGGAGGATTCAGCACTGATGGCACCTTAAGCAAATTTCCTGAATCCCTCTCAGATTTAGTGTTTATTAGGAGATACTTCATGACAATATTATAGAGGGTTTAAAAACAAGCCATTTGGTGATGTATGGGGTTGTCACCTCTATGGAATGGAACATTTCTGCTCACAAGGAGCTTGGATGAAGAGTTATTTTGGCAGAAGAACTGAGTGCTTTTGTCCTCTGATCCCCTGCTCTGCTCCAGAGTGAAATCCATTCTGGGAAGATTAAAAAAAAAAAAAAAGGTCCAAAGAAATCAATATAAATATTTCTTTCTTCAAATCACAGTTGGCAAATTAGATCCACGTTTCTTTGAGAGAAATTGCTTTAGTGTGAAGCATCTCTATCAAATGAGATTTCAAATATCTCGTGTTTCCAAGTTTCTCATGGCTGCTTATATAATACATTTACTACACTGGAAGAGTTATCCTCTGGACTGGATTTGTTGACATAATCCAGAGGTATCTTAGCATCATATTTCACATTTTGGAAGACATTTTGGCTCCATGGGCTCATTTGGTGCAGTCTGGGGACATGAGGTGTTGTATTTGACACGTAAACAGCTGTGAGTGATGTCCAACCTCGCAAATGAGAGATGCAAAGATAATTCCATCTCCCACAGCAGGACAGGAGAACTTCAAACTGAACTGAGGAGGAGCAAACTACTAGAAAAAAGGCTGATTATTTTATCTGCTGAGCAGAAATTGCCTCATTCAGAAAACACTTCTCGCTGTTCTACATCTTAAAAGCACTTGGAAAGTGTCACAGTGACACAGCAGAGGAGCAGCAGAAACGAGCAGGCCGAGCAAAGTCAGATTACATCACTTATAATGCCATTTCTCAGCACACATAGACATTGATTTTCCAGGCAGGGATGAGTAATTTAACAATAGGTATCATTTTGAATGTCCTGTCCTTTGTTTAAGATAATTTTCAGCAGCTTGGGGACTACTCAGATGAGGCATTTAAATCTTAAACCCGCTCCTGGTGAGCGGGCAGGAAGGCACCGTGCAGGACAAACAAACTTCAGCATTCTATTGACAGTTTGATTTGATAGCTGATAACGTTTGATAAGTGATTTCTGAGATCCCAGGAAACTTGTCTGAAGTGGGAATAAAAAGTAGAAGCTGTTGAGGCTTAAGGTCAACACACATTAACAATCAGAAAGGCAAAGCAAATTCCTGAGAAAGAAACCTCTAGTAACTGCCCAGTGCTAAACCAATTATCAAATTAGGGCAACTCGACAAGAAAACCCCTTTGCAGTTACAAAGCAGTTTGAAATTTTTAAATTTTAACATTTTGCTGTTGGATTTTCCTTTTGTGAAGAAATTTAACAGCATTGCAAAATAAATGAGAAAAAAAGAGAGCAGGACTTAAATTTTTTTTTTTTTAAGTTTTTTCCCTCTAAAGCAGGAATTATCACTAAGTGGAAATGAGCACAGTTTACAGTTTATGATCCACCAGTATTTAAGCTTCTGAATCAAAATTCTGCTGTTGGGAGTTGTGCCTTCCTTCCCCTCATTTTAAATCCCTTTGTCTCTGGAGCAGGAATTACTTTCTTTTCTCTCTTCCAGGTGGAAAGGAGGCCAGGAGCAAAAAAATTAATCTATTCAAGAGTAGCAGAATTTGTCAAAGCTTGATCTATGGCTCAATCTGCCTCGAAAAAAACATCATTTCATAGAAATCTGATGTGGGTTTTTTTTTTTCATTACTGAGGCAGCTCTCTGTTTAATAACAGCATTCCAACGTGTTATTGATCTGTGTATTGGAACAATTCTTGCCATTCAGGTTGTCACAGGGATATAATACACATTTACCAACATTTTTTACAAGGTCAAGGCCATGCACATGGAATGGATAAGGAAATTAAACCTAAGGCACGTTCTATATGGTCTTACACTGTTCACAGCTGAGAAATACTTAAAATATAAACTATATTTAGCAGGCAAATATATTCATTTAAATCATAACTCACTTGGGTTGTGCTTGGTATATTCTATTTGATTTTTTTATTCTATAAATCTGAACTTAAATTCAGATGTAGAATATTAAGACCAAAGCTTAAAGCCAGTCCCATCACTCCATGCCCTTTGGAGCACCTGCTGCCTCCTCTCCAGTGAGCTTCCACGTCCCTGGGCTGCACCATTTGTTGTGACCTCACTCCCTTTCTGATCTTTACAGTCTGGTCTGGAATTATTGACAGGGGAGCTGAAAAGTGAGGTGGTTCAAAGCCATCTTCCACCCAGCCCACCCTTTCATGGGTGCATGAATATGGAGTCATTTTTATAGGAGAAAAATCCTCCGAGTTTCCCAGATCAGCCTGGCAGACGTTTCCTGTTCTTGTAAACAATTTTGGAGCCGTAAATGCCTCTGCTGTGAATCGATGCCACTCAGGTACAAAAAGATGTATTGTCACAGGATAATCTCTCTCCCTTTTTTTCTTTTTTTTTTTTTTTTTTTTATCCTGCTTTTTTCAATACTGTCAAAACAAATGCTTTGCTTGAAAATAATTCCTGCAATATTGTGGAGTCCCACTCGTTCCCCCACAAAACGAGCAAGTCAAAATTAAAGGGATTTGTCATCGCAGAGTCAAACCCGGGAACTGAACGTGAGCCACGTCCCATCCCCACGCTTCCTGTGAGGGGAATCAGCTCCCAACAGGAGCAAAATTGTTCATTTGGGATGCTCCAGGTGACACATCAGGCAGAAACATTCAGACAGTGCAAGAGCAGGATCCCTGCTATGTTTGAAAACAGGTTTTGGTGTTAAGGGGAATCAATCCCCAAAAGTTGTTGCATGGCTGTGTTTTCTGGAATGATTCCAGCTCCCTCCCACCCCACCAATTTCCCAGCCTGTTGTCCCTCTGACATGGCTCTTCCATGGGAGCTGCTTATTCCACTGCCTCTTTCCCTTTGTTTATGTTTAATGCAGAATTATCAGGTGGCCCTGGGCTGTAACTCCTTCAAAGAGAGCCCAGATGATTTCCAAATCAAAGAGCAATCTGAGAGTTTGCTCTGGTGCATTAAATGAGAGTTTTGGGAGGTCGTTCATGATTAAGAAATTCATTGGGAAAATGAAGAAAAAATTAAAAAGCCAAGGAAAAGGGATGAATTAGTCTCAGAGTTCAGAAGGTGTGATTGCAAGGAATCGAAGCAAGAACCATAAGTAGGTGGAAAAATAGAGGCCTTCCCAAGAAATTAGGTTGCTGTGAGAAGTCCCAGACATTAAAATGTTTTAAAATAGTCCTGCAGTGCCAAAGCAACTCAAGAAAATGTTTAAGCAAATTTGTCTAGGCAGGGTCATTTTTAAAAATGGTATTAAAATACAAATCACAGCCCAAAAGAACTCCTGTAATTTCAGCAGATGATTACTAACTGCACTAATTAAGGAGCTTTAATTGACTCCATCGAAGTCAAGAGACAATTCATGTGTATATTGCTGCAAGACTCAGTAATCATCATTTCTGCAAAGTAACTTTTAAATGACTTATCCTGCAGCTTTTATCACCCAGAGAGCCGCTCTCAGTCCATGATTTGCAGGTCCCATGGGGCCATGGATTACTTTGGAGGCACTGAAGGTAACCAGGAAAAGCCTGTTTACTGTCAATACACCTTCCCTGGAATCTTTCAAGGCTCCCAAAATTAAGAAAGATAAGAGAAAGGGGGCAGAGGGAATACATTTTTCCTGCTTTATTGCTTTATTAAGCTTCCTAAACTTCTGAGCACTTTCAAAATATCAAATGATACCTTCTTGCTTTCCCCTGAAGAATTTCTGCTTTCCTGCCCTTCTTAATTAAAGAGGCAGAACATTAAAAATCCATCTAAATGCACAAACCTCAAACATTTCAACACTTGCAACCACTGCTTCTAAAAAACAGGGTTTACACCTTAAATCTTGACCTAAGCTTGTCATTGAAAATGGGCAAGTGAGAATCACAGGAGAGTTTGGGTTGGAAGGGACTTAAAAGGGGTCTCATTTTATGTTTTATGATCTTTAAGGTCCCTCCCACCTGAAATCATTCTGGGATTCCATGATTTATCCCTATAATGCTTTTGTTTAAACTGAAGCCCAACAAGAACAATCAGTCCCTCAACTTCCCATGAAATCCATTTGTTGATCTGCAGCCTGTTGCTTTATTGCCATTCCCTTCCTCCAACCCAAACACCCTGAGCTTTCCTGGCCTCCAACACCACAAACCTGTCACTCTTTGATTTCCACTCCCCACCTCTCTTATTTACCTTCCATTTTACAAATTCCACCCTCAAAAGCTTAATGTGGCTTTTTTTAAAATGTGACCTTCCCAGTTCAAAATTGAAGGGGCTGTATTTTTTTTTCCACTTATTTCCAGCCAGGGTTTTAGAGGGGACCAAAAGCTCAAAAATTGAGAATTTACCTCCTCTACCATGCCCCTGGACAGCCTGTTCCAACACCTGACCACCCTTTTAGTAAGGGCATTTTCCCTAATATCCAATCTAAACATTCCCCCCCAGAAGGTCCCCCCTGAGCCTCCTTTTCTCCAGGCTGAGGCCCCCCAGCTCCCTCATCCCTGTATCCCCCACTATGTGCAGCCTTTCCCACTCTAAGAGTTTGGTGTTGACCACTTAGACAGCCCCAGGTAAACATTTTTCCCCACAATTAGAAATTTTCACTCCCAGAAACCCCCTTGGGTCTCACCTGGTTCTGCAGATTCCTGGAGGTCCTTGGGGGAGCCACAGTTGAACAGGAACCATCAACTCCAGACAAGTCCTCCCAGGGCTTCCCTAGGTGTGTTTTGGGGGGGGAGGATTCAGGTGATGGCATTTAAATAATCTAATTTAAATAATTTAAATCTCTTGCCAGATCAGTTCTCCTTGAGCAGCCTTTAACACAGGTTCAGCTGTGACAGGGAAAGATCAGGTTGTGCTTAAGTCCCTAAAATGAAGTCTCATGTCAAATAAAACCAAAACCATTGTGTATATAAAAAAACCCCACCTTGTAAAGGAGTGATTTTACCCAGTGTGGGAGCACTTTACGCTTATGAATCTGATCATAAACAAGGACCCTGAATTTCTTTGTGCTGTGATTTGTACCAGTCCCAGTCCTGGCTGCAAAGCAGAGGTTTCCACCACCTCGGTGCCTCATTCTGCATTGTGTCCTCTCCCCTTCCTCTGAGCGAGCAAATAGACTTCAAACATACCTCAAACACGCTTCAGAGATTCGGCACATCATTTCAGAAACCCCACCTTGTGGCAGGCACTGGGAATCAACCTCCTGGAAATTGTCAACACTTCGGAGCTATTCCTGGAGGAGGGGAAAAAAAAAAAAAAAAAAAAGAAGATTGGAAAAGTTGCCAAAGTTTTAGAGCTCTAATGAGAACTGTCATTGAGAATTTATTTTGTTTTGGGTTTGGGTTTTTTTGGTTTGTTTGTTTGTTTGTGATTTCCAAACATTTGTTCATTTGGTTGTTTATTTAAGGGAATAATTATATTTGAGTGTAAGGTGCCTTTGCATGGCGGGGTGGGAGCTGGATTGAGGATGGTTTTGGCATTTTGGGAGCCGTGACAAACCCAAAAATCTTGAGCTGCTGCAGCATTTGGAAGGTGCCAGCAGGGGCTGTGAAAGGCTCCAGGACCTGCTGGGCTCTGGCAGAGCTCAGGACTGTGGGATAACGTACCTGGGAAGGCAAAGGTGTTGCAGAAGCAGCAAAGAAGCAACATCTGTGGTAGCTTCCTCTGCCTGGAAAATTAAGCTGTTTTATGCCCCATAACTCACTTTCCAGCTCTTTCTGCGAGGTGTTATTGGAGAAATATTAAAACTGCCTCGTGCTTGAAAAAAAAATTAAAAAAAATAAAAATGAAATGATTTAAAATCAGAAATAACTGTCAGAAGTTTCCTCCCTTCATCCCCAGAGCCTCAGGCTGGGGGTTCAGCAGCACATCCAGCCTGGCAGGTGGCCCACACGTCACTGCCCCCAAACACTTGCTGGTAGCCAGGAGTAAAGATTTGCAGAGCTCCAAAATAAATTGCAGTTTAACTTCCCCAATCAAACCCCAAGACCACTGGAGATGAGAACTGTACCTGTCTCCTTCCCCAGACCGCTTCAGGAGGGTCCCACCCGCCCAGGAACACGACACATCAGTAAATTGGGCTGCTCAGATGGCCCTGTGGAGGCTCCCACGCTGCTCCTGTCGATGAGAAAGATTTCCTCTAATAGCTTTGGGAAGGGGCTGGAGCACAGAGCCAGCTGCCAGCTCGGAGGAGTCACAGCAGCACAACCTCCTGAGCACCTGGGAAGTCAGAAAACAACGCAGAGTGCATGGATTTCCTTCGCTGAGGAAAAGGGGCTCAGAAATATTAATTCAACGGCGTGAAAACACTGATTACTGCTATTTTCAGCTGGTTCATCTGTATGTCCACACTCTGAACAACCACTCCTTGATTTCTGCACCAGAGTTACTTCAGCAAGCAGAGGACAAAGGGAATGTGCCTTTGCAAGGCACAGCAATTCTGGCTCACTGCTCTGTGCTGGTTCTCAGCTGGATGTCACTTCACATTACCAACCCCTGCCTAAAGTGCAACACAAGCCCCACAGACCAATTTCTGTCCTTTTTTAATGCTCCTGCCTACGCTGACACTGTATAAATGAGCACAGATGTTGTCTTAATGCATTTAGGGAGACATAAATCTGGGAAAAAAAAAAAATCGTCTTTCTTCTTCGCTAGCTATCAAATCCCATTCTGAGCTAAAACAAACATTCAGGGAAAATACTTAAGGACGGGAGGATGAGCTAAGAATGTAAAATTTGGCTGAGTAATGAGTAAATAGGGGCCTGAACTACAGCTTGATGAATGAGCTGAAGTAGGAAAAAAATTATGTAGGGCGATGTAAGGGGGTACAGCTTAAAGGGATGGGTCTTCTTGACCACAAGACAGTAGACTGTGGAATAAGATCATGATATCAAATTGTCTCTCATGGGAAGAAAGATAAACACTATAATGTAGATAAGACATGAGGCTGAGGTGATTTTTCATCTCCTTAAGTGGGTTCTATACCTTTACAAAGGGCAGATTTGTAGTGCTTGCCCTGGGCTGAGGTTCTCACCTAGCTGCAAAAATTGACGTGCTGGATCTTTTTGACCTCTTGGATTTGTCTGCAAGTCCACACTATTACACCTATATTAAAAAAATAGATGATACATCTGCATTTAAAGATATAATTTTTATATATTCATGTAAGAAAAGACTGCAGATGACACTCAGTGCCATGGTCTGGTTGACAGGATGGAGTTTGGGCACAGGCTGGACTGGAGCTCAGAGGTCTTTTCCAACTGATTGTGTCACATATAAATATAAATAATAGTATAAATATAAATATAAATAATATAAATATAAATATAAATAATATAAATATAAATATAAATATAAATATAAATATAAATATAAATATAAATATAAATATACAACCTGTGGTGTGCAGGGTTCTCAAGCCAAGCTTATTGAGATTCAAAGTACAGCAGACCTTTTTCTCATCAGATGAACGGGAATATTTCGAGGCAAATTTGCATTTCATAGCCAGGGGCATCGTTTGCAGGTGACTGAACAATCAATTAAAACAGCTCAGGTGTTTTTTTCTGTAAGTTTTTTTTTCACATAACCAGGTCACTGCTGCTTATTCACATGGTTTGGGGCATTTTAGACATTCATAACACAAAGTTTTCCTCAAGATTTCTGGTGCTGTCTCAGGGAATTACATTTTGTTTTGCCCAAGCTGATGGAGATCCAAACATGCACCTTCCAACACCCTCTGCCTTGGCAGAGTTATAGATCTGTGCTGCTGTGACCCTTTTTCTATCTTAATAATTAAAATTTACAAATTAAACGCAGACCACGAAGCCATCACAAAATGTGTCCGTGGTGACTCCATGGCCTGGAGTCTTTGGATAAAGTGAAAAATGAGTCTTTGAGGGTGGTAAAAACCTGGAATGGGTTGCCCAGAGAAGCTGTGGCTGCCCCATCCCTGGAAGAGTCAAGGCTGGCTGAGGGTCTGAGCAGCCTGGGCTGGGGGAGGTGTCCCTGCCCATGGCAGTGGTGGAACGAGGTGACCTTTAAGGTCCCTTCCAACCCAAACTGAGGCTGCAAAACTGAAGGATTTGGGAGTTTAATGAGCCTCAGGATCACAGATTATGTTGAGTTTGAAGGGACCCTCTAGGATCATGGAGTCCAACCCTGAGCCCTGCACAGGACCATGCCCAAGAGTCACCACACCCTGTGCCTGAGAGCATCACCCAAACACTCCTTTGCTTTCCAAAGCAATCATTTTTGGTCTCTGTGTTGTTTATAACCAGTTTTCTGCGGCTATGTCCAATTTCTCTGTCATGTTCAGCTGCGTTTTTTCATCAGCCTCCCATTCCAGCTCCACTGCTCAGTGGGAGCCTGTTAAACTCCACAGCCACGGTTACCACAGCTCTCATTTCCATTAGTGATTAATAACTCTTTTATTCTTGGGATAGATATTTTTAGTTGTCTGAACAAATGCTCTTATGCATAGCAGGGTTCAACACTTTTATGATTGAGCTGCCTCCCTTTTTTTATGCTTAGATACTCAATCATGGAAAAACAGTTTTGTCACTAAAGCTGAGTCAATCATCCTAAAAAATACATGGTTAGTGTTTGGGTTTCTTTCTTTTTTCAGAAGCTGTTCATCAAACACTTGTGAATAATGAATGCAGAACTCCTCATCAGACATGATATGTAAATTCAGGGCTCGATCCATCCAATAATTTATTTATCAGGAACAGTTTGAGCAGTGCATCAAAAAGCAGCAAATTAGTTCTCTATCAGAAGCCAATTGAACTTTCTAACTCTGTCTGGAAGTGTTTGCAAACCAGGAGCACAAACTGTTGTGGGTGAGAGGAGCTTTAGACAAAGTTTATTAAAGAAAGGACCCCCTTGCCTCCTAAACTCCCTCTCAGACAGGAGCCTGGGTCCAGTCTTAGCCTCAGATTTAGGCAACAGTTTAAGTGCAACTTTGTCCCACGGGGTTAAAGATGGCAAGCTGAGTATATTAATGCAAATGAATTATTTATCATGACAAATGATCAGACAAAAGGTCTTAATCAGAATTATTTACCACAGAGTATGAAAGCCAAAACCCCTGGTAGTGTAATATAAAATAGGGTAGTGCACTATATCAAAGCAATTATGTCAAAGCAATTATATCAAAGCAATTATATTAAAGCTGGCAACAAGAAATAATCATTAATTAGAGGCTGATGTAACTCACCAAACAAAAGCCTGTGGGCAGATCTCTCTCTCTCTGAACCTCGAGGAATGTCCCCATCACATGGGAGAAACTCCACACGCTCCAAGAAGGGTTAAGTTGGAAGAATCTGATGGTATGGGAGTGGCCTTGGCTTTTTAGAGTATAAAAGGATTGGCTTAGTCAAGTCCCCAGGTCATTTTAGCAGCTCATCTGCCAAATCTTTGCCTCACTATCAGGACATTAATTTGGGGTTGATGAGCAGGACTGGTTTTAGCAGAATTCAACACCGAAACCTTGTAAAACAGGGCCTTGTTTGAGTTGTTTGACCCCATCCCAAGAGCACAATGTCCTGTTACACACACACAGAGCCCAGGAAAAGCCAGGGCTTCCCATCCCAACCTCCCTCACAATTCCATCCAAAAACTCTCCAAACCAAACAACCTTCCACCTGGTAGATGGAAAATCTTTGCAAACCCTTCCTGCTCAGTTCAATATTCCAATGGTTTCCTTGATAAACCTCTCAGATTTATTCAAGCACCACCCCCAGTTTTGCTGTGGTGTGGCCAAGGTTCACTTCCCATTTTCATTATAAACACTTGCAGTGCCTTGGAATAATTTGTTGTAGGGCACACCAAGGGTCTGCTCGGATGCCTTGGATTTTTCCTCCCTGCAACTGATTTAAATCTTAGAGGGCATTTTGTGGAGAAGCCAAAAAGAAAAAAACTGCCTCTCTTTCAAAAAATATATATTTTTTTACCACCAGTAGTTACAGTTCAGAAGGAAAACAAAAAGCTTTTAGATATAAATGATTATTCAGTTCTCACGAAAGCAATGGGAAAACAATAGAGGGTATGGAAGTTTTATCAGCAAAATAATTCAGGTTTTGGATGGGGTGATAATAAAGTATCTTATGAAGGGTAAAAGTATTAAATCAGTATGTTAATATAACTTTTCTAGGGATTCTAGGGTGTGCAATCTGCTTTCTAAATGAGAGCAACCGATGTCAAACAAGATTTATTCCACAGATGATTAAAAAAGATCTAAAAATTCAGGCTCAAAATACTATAATTTAGGTATTTTATGTGCAAACCTTCACTTAATCCCTTTGAAGTCCACTGAGCTGCCTGTGTATTTATTTACTTCCCATGAAAGAAGGATTTCTTTCTTATTTAAGGAGCAGTCCAAAATAGGGAGAGAGTGAAAGTTTCACGTGTTTAGGTTTTCTCTCTGAAGAGCTGGAGTTTTTCCAGCTGATTCCAGTAAAAAAATTGTCAAGCCTTCAGAATTTGGCAATGCAGATGCTCTGCTTTATCGATCTCAATTTAATAATTAACACTGTCCTCGCATTTACAAACCAGAAGCATTTAAAGCCCCACGATTTAGTCACGTCACATGTTGCTCTAGTAAAGCCATCAAGTGAATCACTGGTCACTCTAATATGCATTGACATGTCTAAAACTACTCCCTTCACAGCTCAGGAGGGGGGAAAAAAAAAAAAAAGAAAAAGCTGGAATTGAGAACATTTTTGCAAATCAAACATCTCAGTTAAAAATGTCAGTCCATATCAGCTGAAATATTTTAGCCTGGATCTGACAAGTTTAAGTAAGATTGGTATGTCTGTTGGGTCAGGTTTGAAACCAAAATTAATTCTGGGCCAGAAAAAAAATCAGATTGCTGTCCTTTACAGAATGTCAGAGTATCACCCTTTTGCAACTCTGCTGGCAGAAAAAAATAAAGGAGAGAAGGTAAAGAAATGGAAATTGCCAAAGCAGAGGCTTTTTGTGCAAAGAGCCCAGAGATTTTTTGTTTTTTCCATGACAGAACAAGGGGGAATGGCTTCAAAATGACAGAGGGCAGGGTTAGATGGGATATTAGGAAGGAATTGTTGGCTGGGAGGGTGGGCAGGCCCTGGCACAGGGTGCCCAGAGAAGCTGAGGCTGCTCCATCCCTGGAAGTGTCCAAGGCCAGGCTGGAGCAGCCTGGGACAGTGGAAGGTGTCCCTGCCCATGGCAAGGGTGGGACTGGATGGGCTTTAAGGTCCCTTCCAACCCAAACCACTCCATGATTCTATGATTTGAATTTTTAAATGAGGAGATATTTGATGTGTTTCACCAGCATTGTGTTACTTATAAAGGTTTCAAGTGCTGCTGGTCCCCTCAGCCCTGGGTGTTGTGGAGTCATCCTCAGCTCAAAGCAAGTGTCACCTCTCCACATCCTCTACCCTGTGTTCAAAGCTCAGTGTGGAGCTGCACAAAGGGAAGGCTGACAGTGCTGGGAGCTCCAAGAGGCAACATTTCCACAGCCTCTCTTTGTGTGGAGGAAGGCAGGAGGAAATCTTCCCAGGTGAAGTTGCTATAATTAATTTCCTCTGTGTGCACTTTGCTCACACAGTCAATTTGTCATTGTAGGGTATAATTTACTCCTCTCTCCACAGACTTCTGAGGAGCAAAGTAAAAGACTTCTGGTATTGCAAAGCAGAAGACTTCAGGTATTGCAAAGTGTGCAATCCTGACGATAAGGCAGAAAAATCAGTGCTCCTGCAAACCCTCCCATCGCTTTGAATCCTTTCTTCCAGCTGGGCTTTAAAAGAACTTTCCATCAAAGCCAGGAGAAAACTATATACAATTTTAAACCTTTGGCTGACCTCTTGCTTCCAAAGGGTTGTGGCTTAAACCTCTGGGTCCTTCCAGCTTCCTTTGTTCCTGTTAGAACTTCCCCGGCCACGTCCTCCGTCCCCCCGCACGGCTCAGCCCGGGCTCTCACTCGGCTCCCTCCTGCTCTGCTGGGAGCCCACGCAGATGAGAGGCTCTGTGACCTTCCCTTCAAACACAAAACACAAAAGGGAAAGGATGAAACCAAGGGCAGCAAGAGAAGGAGTTGCAGCAAGGCACTGCAAACCTGCCACGGCAGAGCGTCGGTGGGAACTGTGAGTCACAGCAAAACCCACTGCACAGAGAGCATTTTAACCCTCTCCCTGCAGCACCAGCAGAGGAGATTCTGTCCTTGCCGTGGCTTAGAATAGATTTCTTATCCTCAGGTGGGTTTAAAGCCCAGGCAAAACTGTTCTGGAACAAAGAGAAAATCAGCCAAAATCCCAAGTCGCTGCTCTGCTCGGAGCGGCTCCACAAAGTTTGGTTCAATAAATAAGGAGTGAACTGACCTTGAAAGTTGGAGAATCAGGGAAGATTGTTAAAAGTACTGCTGGAGACATCAGTAGGAGTATTTTCATATCTATTCAGCTTTATTGCAAGAGCCAGATGACAAATTTTTGAGCTGCTCTTTAAAAGACAGGCTTTGGAAACATTACAAAATATACACCGACTACATATTACACAATACAGAACAATATCCTACAAAATACCAACCACAATATTAAAACTTAGGCCATTTTTAATATAGAAGCATCTCAGAAGACACAGGAGGGAAAAAAAATGTTATGAATAAAACTCTTAATAATATTTAACCACAATAAGAGAGTAGTAGGGAAAGATGGAGAAGATCGAGGGAGTCGTGATGGGGACGTTGCAGCGTCTCCTAAAAGTGAACCCATTTTTAAGAGCACAGGCTTATGGAGATGTTTAGAGATCACATCTTGCATCTCAATGCTTGATAATGTTCAAATATGAGCATAATAACCCAGCTCACAAAGATGCTCTCCCTGCTGCTGACTGTCTTTTCATTTTACAGCCCCAGCTAAAGCACCGCTTCTTGGATCCCAACAACTCGCTGTTCTCTCTGCAGAGATTCTTTTCACAGCAATAATCCAACTTTTTCATTTGCAACAGCAGCCCACTGCTGATTAGGGAATATAACCAAAAAAAAAAAAGAAATCAGGATGTGTGGAGGTGCATTTTAGCTTTCAATTTATTTGCTTTTAATTTCTCAGAGATTCATCGTGAGAGAGGATGGCTGAGGGAGAACATGTTTTGCCAGTCACGTAGCAGTTTTGAACGGGGGTGACTTTGAGTTCTGCAATTTCCTCCCCATCCTTTGAATCATCACAGACATATTTTGACTTCCAGAGTCCCTCAGCCTTGGTTTTACCTCATGTGACTCAAATTGGAGACACTACATGGCATGGCTGCAGCTGAATGTTGCCAGAAGAGCAAACATCGGCGTCGTGAGGAGCCCCAAAAAGGGTCAAGGGTCCTTTTATATCAACAGGAATCTTAATTATTAGGCCTTAACACTAAATCTTGTCCTTTTCGTGCTTTTATTGAAAACTCAGGGGACCATTCAGAGAGAAAACGAGCTCAAGATCAATCAAGTAAATTTACCAGATCCAAAAGTCAATGAGGTTCAACATTAACCTAAAGTTTTCCAACCTCCTTGAGTGGTGACCTTCCTAATTACACCATCTGCTCCTGGAACCTTCTGCATTTCTGGAGATCAGGGAATGGGAGCTCAAGGTAGGAATTTCCTAAGGGTTACATTCTTGGGGGATGCAGAGCTAGGGAAGCATGACCAGTAATTTCCCAGGCTGGAAATCTCTGGAGTTCTCAGCAAAGAGAGTGAGGGGAGGTTTCTGATGTGGTGGGAATAGATGATGAGAAAAACTCACTTGAAATGGATGCTAAAACAGAGCTTGGCTGGCACTCAAATTTTAAATAGAGCATAAAAAGCTGTTACTTTATTATTTCACGAGGAACTAAAGGAAAGTAATCAAGAATACTTGTGTACAACTTCTTGTAGTAAAAAAAAAAAAAAAATTAGGGGGACTGTAATTCAGATTTTGGAATCCAACAGCTTTACGAACTAAAGCAGCCATAAATCCAAAAATAACAAAATGAAATAGAATTTGGGAAGCTATTTAAGAACAATTTGAATTAAACAGTGTATTAGTGAGCATTTGAATGAATCCATGTATTTTTATATTGCTACAGCTCTTGGTTGGATATAAACAGCAGGATAAAATAGGAAAGTAAAACTCCTGGAAATCACAATTACTGCTTTTTATAACAGCAATTGATATTTACAGTATTCCTTGCTCAAAGCTGAAATTGTGGCAGCTCTGGAACAACTCTTTGAAACCTGTTTACTACAAGACACATTTCCTTATAAGACAGGTTTATCCCCAGAGCTCAATAAATGTATCCCATATGGATGATCCTGATGTTTTATCAAGGCACAAAGGGTTTTGTCCCTTTTCTCCCAATCCAGTGGCATATTTTGCTCTCCTGTAATACTGCAGGTTCTGTGCAAAGGAGAAATAACTTATATATAAGTATCTCTCTCTGTTATTATTTATTATTTCCACAGAAGGGCAGGAGGGTGTTAAGGGATTTTAGGTTCCTGGGCTTGCTGAGCTTCAATCACCCCAAACAGGTTGATGAGAGAGTCTCCATAGAAATGGGATCCTGGTTACACAATAAAGACTGAAATTAGGGGAAAGAAACACAGGGAAGGACAAAGCAGAGTGAGAGGGAATTTCAATCTGCTGAACATCAGCTACACACCATGAGATGGGGGTGCAGCAGGATGATTGCAACTGGACAGTGATCAAAATAAATAGATCATAGGATTCAATAAAATTAAGGTTGGAAAAGACCTCTGAGATCATCAAGTCCAGCCTTTGAGCAAACACCACCCTGCCCACTGAACCATACCACAAATCACCACTTTGCTTGTTCTCTGAAGACTTGCAGGGATGGTGACTCCACCCCTTCCCTGGGCAGCCTGTTCCAACCTTTAACCACTCTTCCAGTGAAACATTTTCCCTGATATCCAACCTGAATTTCCCCTGGCACAACTTGAGGCCATTTCCCCTTGTCCAGCCCTGTGAGAAGAGGCTGACCCCCACCTCACCTCCTTTCAGGGAGTGTAGAGAGATCACTGCAGGCATTGTATGGAAACTAGATTATTTTAGTGGGTGAAAATATTTAAAACTTACCTGAAGTGTCAAGGTTTTCTCTTCCATGAGACTAAAAAGCTTTAGCACAACTGGTATTGAACAAACTGGCTTCAAGCACAAGCTGTGGGTGCATCGACCACTGGAGAGGGGAACTGGCACAGCAATGATTAATCAACTTGCCTTCATAAAACTTTATAAAAGCAGCATATTAAAAATCGAGGAGTGTATCCCCAGTGCACTGTTTCACTCGAATATTTTAATCAGAAAGCTTTGCACTGAGACAAACAGGGAGGTATTAGGATGTCTTGCACCTCTGGCAGTGATTTCAGTCTGAGGAGGGAAGGTGTAAGACATCAAAGCCAAGGCTGCTGTGATGTTGGTAGTAGCAGTCCACACCTCATCTGACATGTGTAATTAGGATCTCAGGGTGCCAGGTGGGGAAGACTCTGAGCTACAGCCTTTGTGAGAGAGAACAAAGAGCTGGAGAGATGCTTGTATTTAGCCTTGATGTCCTTTTGGTTTTTAAAGCAAACAGAAGTGTTAAATACACCCCTATGAATAGACTGGGGGGGAAAAGGGGCAGGCCAAGCAGAGCCAGCAACTCTCCACCAAAGGACTGGAGGAGACAGACCAAGAGTTTCTTTCTGTGCTTTGATTTCTTCTTCCTCCCTCTCTCGGTGCTGATTAATCTCTTCCTACCTCCCAGCTCCTACAGCTCCTTCTTCCAGAGGCAGCAATGCTGATTCCCTCTCGTGACAAGAACCCGTCTCCTGTGTGGGTTTGGCAGCTGCCAACGCTGGGAATGACAGGGAAAGGAGAAAGAATTGCCTAAAACTCTCCTCCACCTCTTGCTTTCATGGTGGATCGTTAGATTTGCTAAAGCCAGCAGTGGACAGCACATGTTGATCACACACAAGACGAAAAAGAACCCTGCAAAGCCCATGGAGAAGCCAAGACTTGTCAAATTAATTTGTTACACATTGCTCAGCCTGAGATGGTACCTTAGAGGGGTTCCAGAGACACCAGGATCCCAAGCCTGCCTTTTTTCCCCAGCAGTTTTTATATTTCATACCCAGTTTTATCTTAAGGTATAGAAATAAAACTTTACATGAGACTTGCCCAATTCATCTCCCCCCCCTAAAAAACCAAACTTCTTTCCTGTCAGTATTAAAAGTGTGAGATTCTGTAATTTCAAGCTGCAAGAAAGTAGAAATGGGAGGAAGGAAAAAAAATATTGATGAAATAAGGAAGATGATAATTTAGGCTGAATAAGAGGAGAAACTTCTATCTCTGAACAGCCACATACAATAAACTTGGAAATAACAGATCGGTCAAAACACTAGAAATAAACTGCAGAGAACAACTCCTGCGCTGACAGGAGATGAACTTATAACCAAGTAGCTTTTATCCATCTCCCACTTCTGATTGTGCCAATAGAAGGAGGAGAGGGTTTGGATATCAAAGGAAATTGCTTTAGGGAATTTAGTCTCACTATCAGCTCATTTGCCCTCAGGGACGTTGTTATGAAATGAAAAAACACCTCCTCGAGCTGCCATAATGGCAAAATGAAAGAGAAATTCCTGTTGGGAAGAAAATGTCTGTCAGATGTTTATGAGATGGGGAGGGGGAGACAATAACATCAGAAAGTCAGATTTGAGCAGCCAGGAACGGCTCTGGTGTGACTGGGCCAGCAGGAACCTATGACAAGCAATCTATCTTTGTTTAAGGATTAATTGCCACCTTTCAGCAACACAGGGTTTCCATCAGGGGGAAGCTTGAAGAGAGATTTCTTGAAAGGCAGAGTTATGCTTGTGATGTCCCAGGGGGTTCAGAGAGGTAATTGAGGCTCCTGGAAAGACAAGGAGCTTCTGTGAGTGCCACCACACTGCCAGGAACAACTTTTTATGCATCACTAATCCATCTGTGGTGTTGTTATTAACACACAGGGGCATTTATTATGTACAGAATATCCAAAAAAAAGGGGGCTTCCGAGAGCTTACCTTGGGAAAAAGGAGCTCAGTTTGCCTGGAGGGGAAAAGCAGAGTTGTCCTATGTCTTAAACTACATCCTAAAATATTATGGTGTCTCCAGAAAGGCAGGAAATCCCTCAGGAGACTCTCTGAACATCTTTTGGGTGCTCTATTTTCCCCCTCTACCTCAGGGCCACCTCGTACCACCTGGGACAGGCCTTTGCCAGGGATAACACGAATTTTCCCAGGTTCCCAATAAAGTCTCACAGCACTGACACCTTTACAACAACAGTCTGGTTCCCTGGCAGAACCATGTCAGCATATTTTTTTTTTTCCATGTCTGTGTTCCCGAGGAAACAGATCCTGAAGTGGCAGAACAGCAGGAACAACCTCTCCTGCAGAAGGGAAACCCAAGAAAAAATATTTTTTGCCCTCAGAATCCCAAGTTTTTAAGAAACAGACTTTCCATGGAGGTGGTGCAGAAAACAGGAGCTTCAGACATCATTTACCAAAGCCAGAAAGATCAAAGATAGAGAAATCACTGGAGAGGAAATCTATTTTTAGAACTTCCCAGACAGATAATTTCATTTAGAAGAATATCCCTTTCTGAAACATCTCCAAGATTTCTCCTAAGAACTGAAGTCACTGAGGGAATTTTACATCAGTAAAACAAGTTGCAACTTTTATGACCAGAACCATCTCCTTCCCCCCTTCCTCTTCATTCCTTCCTGCTCCTGCAGTGACCTCAGCTCTGTAATCACTGAATGTCCTGGGTTTGTGGACTGGAAGGATTAATTGAGCAGCTCATGTTCCAGGGGCTCAGTTCTCATCCTGGGACCCAGTCATTGAGGTTTTACATACACCAAAATCGAACCAAAGTCTGAAATTCAGTGATTTTTATCATCCTGTGTTGACTGTGAACGGGGGTGTACAAAAAATCTGGGGGAAAAAAATGAGGGGGTTCAAAAAATAGGGGGAAAAAAATCAGGGTGTACAAAAAATCAGGGGAAAAATGGGGAGGTACAAAAAATGGGGGAAAAAAATCGGGGTGTATAAAAAATTGGGGGAAAAAATGGGTGTGTACAAAAAATCGGGGGGAAAAATGGCAGTGTACAAAAAATCGAGGGAAAAAATAGGGGGGTAGAGAAAATCGGGGGAAAAAAAATGGGTGTGTACAAAAAACCAGGGGGAAAAAATTGGGGTGGTACAAAAAATCGGAGGAAAAAAATGGGGTACAAAAAATCGGGGGAAAAAATTGGTGTGTACAAAAAATCAGGGGAAAAAATGGGGGTGCACAAAAAATCGGGGCAAAAATGGGGAGGTACAAAAAATCGGGGGAAAAAATGGGATGTACAAAAAATTGGGGGAAAAAATCGGGGTGTACAAAAAATCAAAGAAAAAAATGGGGAGGTACAAAAAATCGGGGAAAAAAATGGGTGTGAACAAAAAATCGGGGGAAAAAAACGGAAGGGTACTAAAAATGGGTGGAAAATTGGGTAGGTACAAAAAATGGGAGGAAAAAATGGGGAGGTACAAAAAATCAGGGAAAAAAAATCGGGGTGTACAAAATCAATCATTACCGTGATCCTAAATGGAAATATCACATTTATAAGGTGATAGACATTTATATAAGCAGTAAAATATTTCCAGTAGATTTGTTCAGCAGGTTAAAATCATTCTGTTAGCAGTCAAAAGATAATCAGTTTGCCATTCCCCAAAAAGCCAATGTGCCTGGATTGAAAGAGCTCTTAAATTCCTCACTTTTCCTTTCTAAAAAGCCATTTTTGGAACATGCAGGGTGGTTCCTGGTACAAGTGATTCTTGTAAGGATTACACATCATTTCAAGGAGAATTAAACTCTCACCCTCCCATTTTTTAACTCTTAAAAGTCTCATCAAAATCATGATTTAGAGAGAAGCAATGAACAGCAACCCAGCTCTTCACAAAAGGCAGTTTTCATAAACAAATAGGTGGTGACAAACCCCGAAGTTTAAGATATAAACCACTAAAACTGGGAAATACTGGCCTGTGTTTTTGGAACATGGAGCAATGAGGCAGGAATTTACAATTAAATACCACGTTTAGCAGGCTGTGTGTTCAGAATAACAACTCAATAATAATAATGCAATAATAACTCAGTAATAGGATATCCAATGTGCTCCTCGGAAATGAATGTTAATGATCAGCCTGTTTATTAATGGCTGAAATGGAAAGTGCCATAAAACTCTTCCTGGGGTAATCAGTAATGATGCATTACTCACATTATTTCCCATTAAAAAATTAATTGTTTCTGGGCACTGTACCTGAAGGGCCCAGCAGTGTAGTTTTTGTCCTCAGATGTATGGGTAGAAATTTCTGGAAAAAAAAACAAAACAAAAAAGAAAAAATCAAAAAAACCACACAGTTTCTGCTGTATCCTGTATTTACACACTGCTTTAGAAACTTCAGGAAGAGGTTATTTCCAGAACTGTTCATCACTCACAGTTCAAACTGGCTGAGTTGGGTTTGAAACCACCAGTTCAAAATAAGTGGTTGCTTCCAGCCTGGTTCTGCTCCCACCTCCAAAACCTTCACTGTACCCAGACTGAGGACTAAATTTTCCAAGGGGCCTTTGGTTTTATTCAAGGGTTTAAATTTCTATTCCTGATTTATCTCCACGCCAGGAGATCAAAAAGAGATTTTACCAATGATTGATGTCTACCCAGTGTCATTATATGTCAAAAAAGGAATGTTTTAGGTTGGAAAAGCCATCTGAGGTCATCAAATCAACCCTTAATCCACCACTAACCCATGGCCACATGGCTTTTAGATCCCTCCAGGGATGGAGACTCCACCACTGCCCTTGGAGCTCCTTCCAGGGCTGGACAACCCTTTCCATGAAGAAATTCTTCCTAATATCCAAATTAAACCTGTCCTGGTGGGAATCTTCATTTCTGCAGCGACGTGCCAGTTGGAATATCTGTGAGGTTTGGTGTAAAATCTGTGTTTTGGTCTAAGAAGAGCAACTGTGGAGTTCTGTAGTCAATTCCCAGCCCCGTTTTTGATGTGTGTGTTTTCACATCCAGCCTCTGTCTGTCCCACATCCCAGTTCCTGCAATTCCCGCTGCCCACACCCATCCAACTGTGAACACACTGACTCACTGCAACCCAACTGCTGCTGAAGAGTGGAGAGAAATCCTCTAAATTGTCCTGGAGACTGGAATTCTGAGAAAATTCCCATGAGAATCAGTCCACAAGACTTTTCCAGCCCTGGAATAAAAATTAACTGAAAGCACAGTCAGCCTTTCATACTGAAATTATTCCATGGTTAAACAGGTTTTTCCAAGTCTAGTTTTTGTTTATTGAAGAGTAAGGGATATTTAGAGGTGATATGGGGGGGGAAAAGTTGGATTTATTCTTTCTAAACCTGATGTTTTCCTCTTTGCCAAATTGCGAACTTCTCCTGGTTTATTCTCTTTTAATTTCTTCCCCCTGAATTTTGGAGACCAATTGTCAACCTAAAGTTAACTCCTGAAAGGTGCAACTGGAACTAAAAGCACAGTAGTAAAACTGAAGGAAATACTCCATGGCACAAGTAATGGATTCACTGCAGATTGCAAGATATTCTTCATAAATCTTTGTGTTCATTTAATAATTGGGAAGTTCAGCAGAGCCTCCTGTTTGAATCCAGGTGATCACATCTCCTCCCATTCCTTCTTCATATCAAGTCAGAGACCAACACAAATACTGTGTAAAAAGTATACTGGATTTTACAATCTGAGAAATTTGGAATAAAAAGAATCCAAGGGCCTTTTTTCTGAATTACCCCTGTTTTTAGAGTTTGCCACAGATCAGCTGAGATCTGTGAAAATCAGGCAGGAGGCTGCAGTGCCACATTTCTTCAAGCCCCTGAGAATGAAAACCTTTCCTATTACATTACAGTACATTCTTGTTTTACATTTTGCACGCCAGTAAATTTATTCCTCGGTCAGCAACTGAAGGGGAACCTGAAAACAGCATTTTTGGCCTTTAGACCAATTCATTACATCAAAACATAAAAGCCAGAAACTCGAGCTAACAAGGGAAATACCTGTGTTACCAAAAGGGCAGGTTTGCTGCAAAATGAGAGCCTGGCTGCAAAATGCTGAAAGTTGAATGTACTAAATTGAATTTAGTAAAAAGACATTAAGCTCAATGAAAGCTGCCTTTAAGAGCACTTTTTCCATTATTATGCCATGTCATGAAATCATGGGAAACGAATAAAGAAATTCAAGGATATCAAGAAATGCAACGTAAAAGATAACGTGTCCTGATGGTCTGGGTTGTTTTGCTTGAGCCAAAACAAAACCTGAAGGTCTGACTGTAAAGATAAATGTGATTAATTATTCCAGCAACTAGAGAGCCTCACCTCTGCTTTGAATCAAAGCTCCTTCCTGCCCCGATTCTCTCTTCCATCCTTTTACCCACAAGTCAAGATGAAAGAGGTTTTCCTGGATATCCCAGAGCCAGGTCTCTTATGTTTGAATTCACAGCCTCTCATTCAAAGCCCTCCACTGCAACAGCCTCACCCTTTCCTCTCCATCCCTCTCCTTCCCTCTGCCTGCTGCACAGGAGAAAGATGTTGGAATTCAACCTTTAAATTTTTATTTCCACAAACAAAATTTCCAAATTTTTTTGTTGCCACCCCATCTCTTCCAGCTGCCTGCAGCTGGCAATATCCATGTTTTCCAGTAAGGCCATGGCTCCTGTACAAATAACCATGCACAGACCCAAAGATAACGAGGTTTTCCCCGTGCCACTGCTCGCCTGGGGTGAAGGTGAGCACGTAAACCAGATGGTTTGGGGTAGTAGTTATTAATATAATAAATAAATGAGTCCCATGGGGACCATGAGCCCACCAGTATGGTGTGTAGCAAGGGCACCTTTATTCCAAAAATCACAGCTAATATAGCAGTTTTAAATGCTGCCACATCACACAGATAACTTCCTAATCCAATCCCATATGAGCATTCAACAGGGCATGTGTGACAGAGTAATTAGAACTACAATCCCCAGGATGCCCTGATGCACCTGGTACAACAAGACCCCACAGTTTGGGGCAAATAGCAGATTCCTGAACTCCTGACCTGGCAAAAACCGCTTCTGAGGAGCTGGAGGAATGTCCTGCATGATTTATAACAGCAGATACAGGACAGCAAACAGAGCATTATACAGGAAAACAGGCTATTGTTCACTTAATCTTGTTATTTATGCACACCTATGCAGTATTCACAAGTGTTTTTCCTATTTAAAACAATAATTATTTTAATTGCTCCATAACATTTATAGATTTTTTTTTTTTTTAAACCAGGCATGCATTGAGGTTCAGTGTGGCTTTGTGGAAGTAGGGGAGGAGGAAACCAGACAAACAGTCATTTTGCCGTGTTATCTATGCAAATATAATCCACTAACCAGCAGATCCACTGTTTACACACAGTGCCTTCATTCTTGCAAGTGAGAACGTGGGCAAAACGCTGGGAAATGCCTGTTTATCCCTCTCTCCTCTGCAAGTCAGATCAAAGCATCAGCTGTTTGAAGCAGCTCCCTTTGCTCGGTGAAGGGAATTCCATGGAGTGTTTCCATGCTGGTCTGATCCCTGCTAAAATACAGTGGGTTTTTTTACATAGGAGTGGAAAGAAAACACATTTAAGTGAGAGGAAAAACTGTCTTTTTTTACAGGATTGCAGTAATCTCTTTGTGTGTGCCCAGGGATCAGAGGAGAGAGGATTAAAACACTCCCAGGAGCGACTTTTACAGGCTGTGAACGACAGTGTGAGTCCAACACGAGCCCCTGGGACACCAATTCGTGCTTGGTCAATGGTTTTCCCTCTCATTTTTCATCCAGCTGTCCCTTGCTCAGGCTATTTGTAGGATTTAATTCTAGTTTTGGGGGGACATTTTCAAGAATAGGAGCCCTTTTTCAGCAACAATATTGAATTAAATTTCTCACCGAGAGAGTTTATCATTTCAGATCTTAATCAAAGGCAATTAAACACACTTAAGTGTATTTTAAATCATTGGAAATCACCACAGGAGAAATCAGTTCAGGAGAGTTCCTGGATTAAGCAGAGTCATTTTTTTATAACTGTCATCACAGGATTATTGTTTTGGGGATGTTTTTTGAAGACCACCCAAGGATATGTGGAATCAAAAAGGGAGCTGGCCAGGAGGAAAATCTGGGAAACAACAACACATGCAATTTTAAAATCCATAATAAATAACAATTGCACTTTCTAGGAAAACCAGCTCCAGCATTAGATAATCCAATTCCTAAAGTGAGATTAGAGAAGTTTCTCAAGGAAAATAAAAGGTTTCATGGGATAAGTAGATATTACCTAATAAATATCCTTCTCCTGAGTCTTACCTGCTGGAGGAAATGCAAACCCTCCTTGTTGGTGCTGCCAGAGGACAACCAGAGGTTGATATTTATTTCCTCCTTCATCCCAGCTCCAGAAATTGCACCTGCAGGTAGAGCTCATTCCTCCTCATCTCTTCTGCCAATTGAAACCTGCCTGAGAGGATTAATAAAACCTTTATTTAATGCAGCTGATGTGTTCCAACACTCAGAAAGGTCCAACTGTTGCCTTGAACATCAAAACCACCAAGGAGAAGTGGCCTCAAAGGGCAAATTGTCCTGCAGGCCAGGACATGGAATTTTATTTAAATTTCAGAAAATTATCAGAGACACAAAAGGGAACCTTGATGGGGATGGGGGGGGGGATAATTTTTAATCCATCATTTTAATACATTTTTCATTTGTGCCTGTATTTAAAATCCTTATATTCAGTGGGGCTTCAGGAAAGCTCTGCCCACAGCAGGCAAGAAGCCCACCCTAATCTTGAAGATTCAGACATGGGGTTACATGTCCAGGGGGGTTACATCCCTTATTTTCTAGACTGAGTGTCCCATTTAATTCCTGAAGACTGCCCAGTTCATCAAATACTCCAGAATATCTGTCCCTTATTCCATGACCTTTATGGGACCCTTCCAACTCAGCATATTCTGTGATAATTGTGGGCATCACACAAATGGAACAGGAAACATCTTCCCAACGAGTAACACCACAACACACCTAAGAGGCTTTAAGTTCTATTTTCCCCCCCTTCAGAACAGATGAAGTGTCTCCTCTGACACTTCCCTGACTCCAGAGAAGGGATGATGAACGGAGTCCAAGCACGTTTCATGGGGTGATTTTGGCAGCCGTAACAACGAGGGTTATTTGGGGGCACCTGAAGGGAACACCACGGAACAAAAAAGCTCAGCCTCGTGTCAGGTGTGTTCCTGCAGCACGGCCAGGAGGAATGAGTGACACCTGGAGGGGTCAAAACACTTCTTTTTGTGCTGCTGAATATTTGTCTTCACTCCGTTACCTCCTTTTTATGCAGCTGATTGTTTGTTTTCACCCCGTTAGGCTCCTCTCCCCCTCTCAGACTGCTGACACTCCAGATCTGATTGACAATCCCTCACAGTCCCTTTGTTTTTTCTGTCTGTCACGTTTGGGAGATCACAGAAATGCAAGGGGCAACCCAGATTTTAAACAAGCATTTCAAAGAATATCAATACAGAGGATAGTTTGATGCTTTCCTCTGGTTGTACTGCATTATGCCCAGCTGTATTTATAGCAATTTTCAAGGGTTTATAAAGCCAGAGAGCACAAAAACAACAAAAAAACCATCATTACTAAGCCCCACTGAAAGGCCAGACAGATTTGTTTCCCTACTTCAGCAGCATCTCCCCCTGCTCAATATAACTTGGTGAGCTGATTTCGCTGGGAGGAGACACCAAAATGAAATTTATTCCACGATTTTACATTCCTCCCCAAACACAGCATGTCTTTGAGTGGGACTCAGAGATCCAATGAGAGAAATCAGATTAATCCCTTGGCAAAGGCAGCTCAAGGGGAAAGTCAATCAGTTCTTTATGTCCTGCATTCACTCACATCTGAGTGATAGGACAGGCAAGGGGCATGTGAAACTCCACTCATGGTGATTGTTTCACTGTTTGTAGTAAGTTCTTAACTCCTCCAAGGTGATGGAAGACTCAAATTTACTGCACAACTCAATATAAACCTGCTGATTTAATACCCAAATTCAGAGCCCTACAGGTGGATTGATATTCCAAAGGGATCTGCTGGAATACAGAACAATTCTACACAGGTTTTTATGGTTTTTAACACATTCCTTTAAAACCCTTCAAATTTGATTGGTGAGAAATAGGATGACAAGAGGCCAAGGAGAATATAATCAGTGGCAGAAACTGGAGTGTGTATCCAATCCCTTTACCTTGTTCTAAAATCAGCTGATTCTGAACTAGAAAAGCCACTAAACCATCCAGAAAGAAATCAGGTGTCTATAATACCTGCAACCCTTAGGAAAGATGTCATGGAATGTGTAAAACCACACAGAGTTTTCACCAAAATTAAAGAATATTCACCCAACCCAGTCAAAATGAATAGTGGAGTGATCTGATCAGGAGCTGTCATTGAAAAAAAAAAAAAAAAATCACCCAGAGTGCATTAAATGTAGCTTTTCCTGATACTGCCAGATTAAATTCTGAGTTTGAAACATATTTCTAGTCCACATTTATAAAGAGCAGATTGGCATTTTCTATATTTGCTTTCCCAAATCTCCTGGGATGTTCCTAAAGTCTCAGAGAGCAGACTGAAATAGCAGCTGGAGAGACTGCAAGATCTCAGGTTGCTGAACACCACTACAGCATTTTCCACTTGGAATTTAAACCTGATCTTGACTAGAAACTCTCACCTCTCTTGCTCCAAGAAATGGCTTTTGAAAAAGCTGATTTTTTTATCTTTTGAAGTGCACTGTGAGAAATGACAGCTCTGAAACAGCAAGAAAGGAGCCAGGAAAATACCAAAACATTGATTGTTAAGTGTAGAAATGAGGTAAACAGATGGAACAAGTGACCACAACAGTTGTTAGTAAACCTTCAGGAATCACAGCATCTCTTTATCCATTTTCCCTTTGTCCATTATCACTGGAAGAGCAATCCCATCACAAGAGCAATTGCAATCCGTGGATTAAAGAGCAGGAATAAAGATTAGGATTAAAGAGCAGCTCAAGAAATGAGGGTTCTTTGCTTTCCCATTAAAAAAAAAAAAAAAAAAAAAAAGGTTCTTTTTTTGGTTTTGGAGAAAGATGATGTCAGATAAGGTAAGAAATAGCCACACCTGCATCAGATATATCCACGTGTCTTCATGGAGAGCCTTGATCCAGTGAGTATCTTCTCTTCCAGCTGCTTCTCAGGTTGCTCCAGAAGCAGTTTAGGTTGGACATCAGGAAAAATGTACCTAAAATTTGTGTGAAAACTTTGAGCTGAAAAGGAAAAATTGTAGGAAAAATTATTGTACAGAGAATGTAATGCTTATCTTCTAAATGGAGCAGATTCCCTGCTCAGGAAAATAATAATAATCATTATTATCATTACGAGTCAACACTTTGAGTGATGTCATTCCCAAAAAGTCCAACTTTTTGAGTTAAAAAAACAAACAACCAAAACAAAAAAACAAACATTTTTTGATAAAGTTTGATTTGTGCCCACTCACCAAGATGTAAATTAATTCATTATTTTCCTTGGCCTCTCATGGACCCTTCCAAGGTTAAATCCTCAAAACCTGTAGGAAAAACTGGGACATTTGAAAGGCAGCCAGGATCTGATCATCCGTGCCCTGCCATTTAGGATGTAAAAGTCCATATAATTTATTCAGATACAGAAAGCTCACATAAAATAAACATGAAATGGAGGATAAGACAATTTTCCTGCTATTCCTCTGTGGGTTCTTCTGCCCTTTTCAACTTTCAGTGTTTTTAAAAGATTCAATTTTATATTTCAGTGCAGCCAGAAGTTTGGAAAAGTCCCTTCTGTTTGTTCCTTCTCATCCAGTTGCTTTGACATTAAGACTGAGCTTAATTCTCTCTTGAAAATACTCAGAGTTTTGGGGGAATTTCTGAAATACATTTTCAAAACCTTGCATCCTGTGGTTGGTAAGTAATTCTGAAATTTCAGAACATTCCGATTTTCAGTCAAATCTTTTTTCTGCTCTGAGCCAGAAGAAGCTGAAAATCCTTGAGAGCTGAGTTTGATGAAGAAAAGAAGTTTAATTAAAAAGCCACCTTTGCAAAACGAGCATCTCCTTCAAGGCCACAGATATTGCTAAAGGGCAGAGGCAAAATGAAACACGGCTGGAGGCAAACACAACATTCTATATATTTATATTTTTTTTACTTTATAGCCACGAGTTTTTTTTACCACGTTGCGGTAAGTGAAGTTACCCAGCTTTCCACCAGAAGTTTACAGCACAATAAAACCAGATAAAAAAAAAGCTAAAAGAAGTTTAACACACACAAACACCCTCACAAATCCAAGCTGGGCAGACAAGGCAAAGCCTTCCAAGAATATTCCGGAGTAAGCTGAGCACTTAACGTACCACGGGTCCAACGCTGTAAATCTCTTTTTATAGAATGAGTATTTATGGACTTTAGGAAGCACCAAACTTTCCTGCAGTTTTACACATTCCCCGAGCGCTCCTCACACACCTTCTGACTAAATTCACACCTAACAGTGATTGATACATAAACTATTTTTATGGGAGAGCAGCAGCCAGGCTTTCCTGCTCCTGAAAAAGCAGGGGGGAGAGGGGCAGTGAGACAGGACAAATTCCAAAGGGATAAAAGAACATCAGTCAAGGCAGGAATGGAGAGGGGGAGAGGGGATGGGGGTGGGAGTTGCTGATAAAGTATTAAAAAATAAATAGGTATCAAACTCCCTGCTGTATCATTGGTGCTGTCAGAGGCAGCATGTGGAATGAGAGCCCCAGAAGGCTCCAACACAAATACACCCTCTGGAAAAGCAGGAATGACAAGGGGGAGTCACTGGGAAGTCATGGAGCAGAAAATCCCCCGTACAAATATGTTTGAAGAAAAATTTCTCCCCATGCTGCACCATTTTCATTCATTGGGGTGCCCTGTGAAAGGCCAGGAGTTGGATTGGTGATCCTGGTGGGGCCTTTCCAGCTCAGGATATTCCATGGCTCCATGACTGTTCCTCAGCCAGTGACTACTTGTCACAGAGGGATTGCTCAGTGCACGCTCACAGCACCAGAACTTCATTAATCATAAATATTTTACACAATCAAAGTCTGGCATTCTTCTCTGTTGTCTTTGTGCATTCACTCGTTAATTACCTCACTGCATTTAACCATCAACAAGTTGTTTGGGTTCTCTTTTGCCTTTTTTTTATGACCTCCAAGCTCGCCCCCTGAGACCAATTTGCTGCTTGTCATTAATTACTTGTTGCTGCTTGTCAGAGCGATGCCCCCTGTCCTGGGAGAAGCACTCCAGTGCTCCCAGAGCTCTGCAGACACTTCCCTGCTCATTGTGATGCATTTCAAAACCTGGCACAAACACTGATACCATTTTCTGTCCTGGCAAAATTAGATTTCATGGTCCAGTTGTCAAAGGAATAATGGGAATCCATGCAAAGACCTGCCAGGGTGGGAATTACCTGTGACTGTGGCAGATGACAAGTGTTAATTAGTGGGGTTTTTTTTCTGAGGGGACTGTCAGACTGAATGGACCCTTTTCCTGTCAGCTCTAAGAGAAAACCCTTTTCACTGCTGACAGGTCACTCCCAGACTCCATCTCCTCCTTGAGCTGTCAGAGTCCCACTTGCAGCTACGACTTGAATGAGAAATTATAAATGAAATAATAAAAAAAAAAAAAAAAGCAGGCAATTTAATGTCCCTTTACAAAAGACACTGGCAGGGACACAGAACTGGAAGCAGATGTACAGTGGGACGTGGGAGAGTTCAAAGGACTAAGCACATTTCAATCCCAAAGCTGAACATTTTATACTGATCCTAAAGCATCACCCAGTAAATGACTTTGATTCCTGGTCTAAAAGTCCAACTGAACTGGGTCTGGAGGAGCAGAAACTCCACAGAGGCTTCTACAGCACCTCCTTCACAAAAAGCAGGAGCTGCAGATGGGACAGCAGCAAAAGGCTGCTATCATTTCTTTTTAAATATCTATAATTGGTATTAAATGTAAAGGAGAAAACTGGACACCAAAGCAATAAAAATATTTGCATTCATTTCCTAAATCCTGTTTTCACCTGGATAATTAAAGCTTTAAATTGTGTGACTAAAGGCTTTATTTTCAAAGCTGCTGAGGAGTTGGAAGGGACCCATTAGTTGTCTAAGGAGATTTCCAGCACCTTAGAGAAACAAGGTCCAGTTTCTCCTCTAATGAAAGCCCCAAGTTTGTGTCTTTATTTCATGGAAACCCAACTTGGCATTCCCCAGTCCAACAGAGATTTATGCAGTGCAGTCATTAGTTAAAATAAATTATTGGGATTTATATCCAGCGCTTTCAGAGTCAGTTCAAAACCCTTTTATCCTCTAAAACCATAGAGACCAAGTTGTCCATGTTCATTTTCATTGCAAGTGGCAATGGGAATGGTCAAATGAACTTCCAGTAAAGTTATATATTCCCTCTATAACCTCAATATACAATTTACTTCCACGTGCCTTTATTTATCTGATATTTATCTATAAAAACACCACACTTCCCAAAATTTCCTCTTACAACAAAGCCAATGGCACCACTTAGCAGAAATTCAGAATTTAAAAAAAAAAAAAGCCTTCTTTTTTGCCTTTTCACAATTTCTCCAGAAATAATGTCTATGAATATATTGAAGGTTTTACATTCTGAGTTTCCCACTGTCAAATGCTCAATTTTAACTTTAAACCCTCCTTAAACTGGCTCTTCATCACTAGTAATTAGCAAATGAATGAGGCCTGAGCTCTTTCCTTACTAAGTGTTACCTCTGATCACCTTTTGAAAGCAGCTGGGAGAGAACACAGGAATATTCAAATAAAATTGGAGAACTAAGAAGAGTCTTACAAGACAAAATTTAAAAAGCAGGGATTAAAAAAAGGAAAGTTATTGTGAGGGGAAAAAATGACATAAAAGGGAAGTTTTCAGCTTGAAAAAAGGGTAATTTCGTGAATGAATTTTCAAGAAACTATGAAGAATAGATTTTTGGTTAAAAATTGTGAAAATAACCGTAATTAGCATAAATGACAGCGTGAACACCTCCCAGGCACATCCTCCACATGGAACTGCATCGCTGAAAGAACCCTCGACCCCTGCACGACCGAAATTCCAGCAGCAGGTAATTCAGAGACAAAAAACCCCCACATCAGAAGTGGACAGAACAATATTCATCAGCAAAGTCGGCAGAGAAACCTCAAAGCCACCGAGGACGTGAAGCAGCAGAGATAACAAGATGCTCCTTTAACAAGACCCCCTTAAATAAAAGGATTTGTCATGGTAATAAAAAAAGAATCTGAGCAGAAATAGATGCAGCCTCAAAGTGGAGCAATTCTTCTCGGGCAAAACGAGATCAAGGCAGGTTTGTGAGCGAAGGCACAAACAACGGGTCTAAATGGCAAAGAGAACAACAAAACGAGAGGAAAACAAGGAGATTAGCTTAGGAAAACAATAGAGGAGGAAAGAAAAGCAGATCTAACAGCTCTCTGGGGGGAGAGGGGATAAAATCAGAACAAAGAGGAAGCGTCTTCCCCAGCGCAAACAAAAGAGGATGGATGGAAGAAAAATATAATTACAAAAAAAGGACTGAAAGCACAGAAATATCTGATGGTTCCAAACAGCCACCCAGTCGATATAATTCCAGGTGACGAGGATATTTTGCAGGAATAAAGGCAGGAACACAACGTGTCCCTCTCTTACCAGAGTTACCCAGTTCCTGTGCCCTACCCCAAACTTTTCTAAGTGAGTTTGAATACACAGTTTTATTTTCCAGGCACTATTATTCGCTCTTGGTTCCCATCAATATCATTACTCACAATTCTTTTGTGGCTTTTTTGTTGTTTTTTTTTTTTTCTTTTTCCCTCTGCAATGGCATTTTGTGAGTCAGCCAACACAAAAGAATTGAAGGGCATCACTCAGAAAGAACATTCCAGACCCCAGAGAGGGGCAGGCAGACACGATGTCCTACCCCCAATAATTATATTACAACAAGAGTGACTTCCTATTTGAGAACAGGTCATTTCTTTTTGTCTGCAGCAATTTTGAGAGTTGGTTTCCTGATGGGGAAGGTCTGGGAGTCGAAATCTAACCTGTATGGAAATCAACAGGGAAAAAAATAAAAGGGTCAATGGCATTTTTTGTGTTGATTTCAGAGCCCTGTGAGTCACTTCCCAACACATTAATCATAAAGCAATGCATTAATCACAAGATTTCTTTGCAGTATTAATATGTTTTATGGAAAGCTATACCAAAGCCAAACAAGAAGATTGCTGCAACATAAAGCTGACCTTCTAAAATAACCTTTGGCCAAAAAAAACCACCAAAAAACAGAAAGGTATTTTTTCCCACCAAAAGAGAAACAGGAAATACGCCTTTATAGGGATTTTCCCAAAGAGTCTTTTTGGAAATCTTGGAGTTTTGGGCATTTTGGAATTAAACCATTCTGACTTTTATGTTTCCAACGATTTTGGAGAACAACAAGGCTTTCTGTGATTTATTTTCTATGGATCCTCCAAGGATCACACCCCAATTTTCTCAGGCTGATAACCTGTACCACTGGCAGCTGGAAGGAGAGGCCATGTGGGTTTGTTTTAACTGATAATCCTTGTTTACAATAAAAAAAAAAAAAAAAAAACAGCGCTGCTAAGCCAGTTTTGGGGAAGATTAGTATGTTTTGATATGGGTTTTTTGTTCCTAAATGGGTATCATTTAATGCAGGGTGCAGGTTCTGCTTACACCCAACAAACACATCTATTTAAAATTCGGGAAAATTTGACTTGCCTCTTCCCCCTCTCACACACACTTGAGTTTCTCCAAGCCAGTAATTCATATAATAAATCCACTGTCTCACACTCAGTAGTTTGGGCACCCTTTTCACCCCCAATTTGGGGGTCCCAGGGGTTTTTGAAGGGATTTACTCCTCACACACAGTTGCCCCCTCCCTCTTCTCAACCCCGATTTCCTGTGCAAGAACATTTTCCTCTGAACTGCTTCATCTGCTTTGAAAGGGGTTACTTTCTCCTCTCAGATCTGATAAATTACATATGAAATGTTCTTAATGACCAGTGCACAAAATACATACAGAGAAAACTCCCCATCCCTTCTTGGGTTGTGGATTGAGGGGGTTCTGAGTGTCCACTGGGATTGTGACTGTTCTGTGACAGTTCTGTTGAAAATATCTGAGTTTCAGATATCCCAGTGTTTCTGAAAGCTGCTTTAGGTCATAAAAAGAAACGGATACTTATCAGAACCTACATCAGGAAAGAGATAGGGAGGAGCTGAGTTATCTGTGGAGTGATAACAGCAATGGGAAAACATTATCTGCTGGATTTCCAGACGTGCATCAGCCATTCTTCAGGCACTGGGAAAGCCTCAGGCACTTCCAAATGCACTGGGTTTATTCTGTCCCACACTGGGCTCAGGGGCTGAGCTAAAATTAGCTTTTTTTGCTCTTTTATTTTAATTTGGTGGCTCAGGATCTCTCTCTCAGTTGTGGTGATGACAATAACACAGAGTTTCCACGTTGGCTACTTTTAGGGCACCTCTTTAACCCCACTGCAGTGACATCTGGAAATATCTAAGAACAACACTTCTGCTCCAAAAAAACTCTCTCCCTGCTATTTTACAGTGGGAGGTCTTGGCAAGCAGTCCTGTTTTAATGGTTATCACTGCAATAACCTCGATTCTCTCCTCACCTACTTGGCTATTCCTCCTCCCTCCCTGATCCTTCCTCTTCCTTCCAGGTTTATTTGGTTTTCCACATTTCCCAGGAACTCTGTATTATTGATCCTAAATATTTTGCCCCCAGTTTGTCACCAGAATCCCTCTTTCAATCAAGTGCCAAACCCCCGCTTTATCAGTAACAACTTTGTTGGTAGCACCCAGTTTTATTCTTGTCCTCTTGCCCTGCCCCAAATTACTGCTCCCACCTCCAGCATCTTCATTCCCAACCTCTTTTAAAGGCTGCCTAAAACAAGTAAATGAAGGACCTGCTGCTTGACCTAATTGGGCTGCTGTCAGGTTGTCCCTCTTCTCCACCTTCCAGGGGCCATTAAGCTACAGGGCATCATTTCCTGGTAATTAATAGGCCTAATTACAGCATTTTCGATCTGAGGTTCCTCCCACTGCATTACAACCGAGCAAAACCCAACCAGGCTCTTGGTCAAACCATGATCACGAGTTTAATTGATTCCATGGTCTCTTCTTGCTCATGGAATCTTGTTTCTCAGCAGGTGGCTTGCAAAAAAATTTGGAGGAGGAGAGCACAGAGAATTGTTTGGTCGACACATTTGGTGCTTCCGCCACGGTGTCCCAAAGCAGCAGTTCCTCATTAAATTAGGCAAACAAGGAAATGGCCAGGCCAAAAAAAAAAAAAAAAAGACAAGACTGGAAAAACAAACACCAGTGGAACAAGCCCTAAAAGACCATTAAGCAAACTACATTTAAGATGTTTCTTAATTTTGACGTCCATGAGAGCTCAGTTGTGACCTGCTTGAATTTATTTATTGATGGCACCGAAATAACCTTGAAAAAAAAAAAAAAAAAGAAAAACCACAGAAAAACAACTGCCCACTCAGAACTTCTGCTTTCTGAGGGTAACTGAGCACTGTTCCCTTTGCATGCACAGATTTAATTTGTCTGCCTTCCCTGAACCTCTTACCTCCACCTTCCATCAGCAGCCCAAGAGCTGCTGAGGATGTTCAGGACTGAGAATGGGCTGCAATCAAATCCTGCTGAATGCTGAATGCCATCAGTAAAATACACATAGAGCAACGTCCTTAAGCAGGTTTTTGCTGCCATGATTGCTCTGAGTCATTAATGGCTGCAAACAAATCACAACAGCTCTGCCTGCACAAGGGAAGGACCCTCAGTGGGATCTCCCACTCGGTCACCCCCAGCTCTGAAGTTCAAGGCCCAGGAGATGTTTCTGCAGGTGTGGAGACAGAGGAGCAACATTTTCAAAGCATATCCATGAGGCTGGGACTAAATTCATGCCAGTGGGACTCAGGAGAGCCTCCTGAGAAGGTGAAACTTCGGGTCCACATGGGCAGAGGCTGAGCAAAGAAAAATAAGCACATTTAGGACACTTTGTTTTCCCTAAGCACTGAGATGGCTGGATGGATACACATGACTGTGTCCATGTGGGACAGCGTGTGCAGGAGCTACAGATTGTCATTGCTAAGTGTAGCATTAAGTTTACAGGCTCCCTCTGTAAAAAAAATTAAGGAACAATCACTGTATGAACAGAATTAGCCCACTTGTTTTTTGGTTTTTTTTTTTTTACAAGCCAACCCCATCCACCCTTTGGTTCACTTACAGTGCAGCTTCAATCTGGTTTTCATCAAGTGTTTTCCACGTCTGCTCTGGGTGCACATTTGAAGCCAATTTGCTCTTTTTCATCGCTGCATCATTCAACTCCAACGCAGACACCGTGGATTGCAGAGCTCACACTTCTCTGGCAGGAACAAAGCCTGGGGTCAAGGGTAGGTCTGCCTTAATGGGGAGCACAGGCTGTAATCCCCGGTGACAAATGCAGCTGAAAAGCAATTGCAGTGCATTTGCCAGGACTGTGAGGAGCGTTTGCCTCGAGGACGACAGGAGGTGCACATGCACTGACAGGCACTGGCACAGCCTGACTAGAAAACAGTGTGGAACTGGGGATTAGGTGGGTGTGGATCAGGAAACACCAAAATGCTGCATTTCACAGAATCCCAGATTATTATGAGTTAGAAGGACCCACCAGGATCATGGAGTCCAACCCAGGACCAGCCCCAAGGTCACCCACCCTGTGCCCCAGAGGATCATCCAAACCCTCCTGCAGCTCTGGCAGCCTTGGGGCTGTGCCCACTGCCCTGGGGAGCCTGTTCAGTGCCAACCACCCTCTGGGGGAAGAACCTTTCCCTGAGATCCAACCTGAGCCTGCCCTGGCACAGCTCCAGCCGTTCACCAAAGCTGTGATGAGGAACCACGACTCTAAATGGCCCCATCCCCACCAGCAACATCTCATGGTTCTTATCCTCAGCCTCCCCCTGACAGCACAATGAGCTTCACAGGCAGGAAAAACTCTCCCTGGGATCAGCACCATGTTCAACAAACCCTCCCCTGCTCTCAGCCTGTCACACCAAGGGTTATTCAGCCTCTGGATGGGCACTGACCCTGCCACTGCCACATCCACGATGCAGTTCCCTCGCCTGCAGCTGGAGCTGCTGGGAGCTGCCATCAATTCCAGTGACTGATGCTGATGTACACACAAGTGAATTGGAAGGGAAGAGCATCCCTGCAATAATTCAATCTGCATAAAGCTCCTTTTCTGGAAGGGCACTGTCCTCACTCCTAGTTAATTGTGACATCTTCAGCAATTTCTTCATTGATTTGAAAAAAGGCCATCATATATTCGGGGTTCTCAATCAATTGTTCTCCTTTCAGCACATTTAACTGCTGCAGAATTTGCTCCAGCTATTTTGTTGTTCACAGAGAAAGGGTCCTTGAAAAACACCTCAGCCTCCAATTTATTTCCAGTCATTAAAGCACAATCTTTCCAATGGACAATATGATTTATAAAGTGGCAGAGATACTTTTCTGCACTGCCTTATGAATTCTAAGCCTTCAATATTTGTTACAGCTCTTCATTCATTTGGGCTGAAAAGACAGGAAAAAAAAAACCTCACCGTGGAATAAAGAGGAAAACGGTTCTCAGGTTTCAAACAATAACTACATCAAATTAAAAAATCATTTATTTCAGTGCCTCTCCTGCTGCTTTGTCACAACAGCACCCATTGTCGAGCCAGGCTTTGCAGCCTCTGCACGGATATTCCGGGTCTGCGAGGCACAGATTGAGAGCGAGCAGCTCTGACAGAGCCAAGAGGAACCCACAGGCTCTGAAGGGGGGATTTGTACAGCAAACTTCGTGTTTTAATTCACAGAACCATGGAATGGTTTGGGTTGGAAGGGATCTTAAAGATTATTTAGTTCCAACCCCCTGCCGTGGGCAGGGACAGCTTCCACCAGCCCACCACCCTTCCACCAGGGATGGGGCAACCACAGCTTCTCTGGGCAACCTGTGCCAGGGCCTCCCCACCCTCAAAACCAAGAATTCCTTCCCAATATCCCATCTAAGCCTGCTCTCTGTCCGTGGGAAGCCATTCCCCCTTGTCCTGCCCCTCCATCCCTTGGAAACAATCTCCCTCCATCTTTCTTGTAGGTTCCCTTCAGTTCCTGAGAGGCCACAGTGAGGTCACCCTGAAACCTTCTCTTCTCCAGGCTGAACAATCCCCACTCCTCAAGACCCCTCTCAGATGAACTGATCTGCTCTGAAGGACAGCAAATCTTTATCCACTGGGATAAATCAAAAAAAGGAGGGAGTCCCCCCATGTGCAAACAGCTCCATCCCTCTGGCAGCACAGCACCCACCAGCCCAGGGATTTTAATGATGGTTCCCAACCACCTGATTACTCTGAGAGTTCAACCCTCAGCTAATCTGTCCTTCCCCAGGAATATCTGCTGCTGGCAGGGATGATCCCAAGGCAGGTACACACGGGAACAGCCCGAGGCCACCTCATTCCAGAGCCTCAGAGCACAGGGAGAAACATCAAAGGAGCCAAGATGAAAGGATGTTACCACTTGTCACTGTTATCACCAGTGGTTTCCCTACCGGAGGAGCCAAAATAATACATAAAAGTAGAAAAATAGAAGGATGGAAAGGAATATTTGGAAAAAGACTTTGTAATCTCATAAATACAAACTCTCCATTTCATATCAACACCTTGACTCTGGAGCCAACATTTGCTGCTGCAGGAGCCTCACCCCCAGTCCAGAGGGTTCTTTGCCTTTTTCCTCTTCCTCCCCTTTCTGGATAACTGTTACTCATCCTTTTCCATCCCTCCCCAGTCCTGACTTTTTCTCATGTTCTCTATCTCAGCTATTTTAATCTAATCTTTCCTGGGACTGCTGGCTCAGACTGATGGCTCCCCTCTCACACCTCATTTATCACATGGCAGGTTCACTTGATTACTGGTAAGGATTCAAATTTTCTCTTTTATTGTTATAAAAAAAAAAATCTATTGTGAACCTCCTGCATTGTGCAAAGAAAAATAATTATAAAAAGTACCCACTCTCTTTAATACCAATAATTTGTCATCCACTGAGAATTTTTTTTTCTAGGTATAATAGTAGTCTAACTCATTAGCTTTGCACTAAATACAGCAATTTTACTGTCTCCAAACCAAATATTTCTAATATTAATGATACACCTTAGATAAAGTGATTTAAGAAGTTGTACATACAGCCCTTTCTATGGGCTTATGCAATGATAATTAATTACCTCGAAGATTTAACTCCAATCTTTCACTTCCAATTATACTTTAATATTTCTGATGATCACTCTGTAAGAGTCCTTCCTAAATTTGGTAATCTGGTTTGACATTAAGCCACTCTTGACTGGCAGGGAGGAGGGAGGGGATGTGTGCTGGGAGCACAGGCCCCTCTCTGCAGATTGAAGCAGCAAGTTGGGATGTGGAAATGGGTTAAGAGCCTTCACAGGGGGTGCCAGGAGAAAAATCTGTGTTCTGTTTGTACAAGAGCTGTACCCCAGGTGCTGACACAGAAGGAAAAAGTGATACAGCTGCACATAAAAAAGTGGTTTCCTGCTGACTGCAAGGGCTGGGTGGGATGAGAAGCATTCCCAGGCAGGGAATTGCCCCTCTGGAGCATCCCCCTACCCTGCAGAGCTCACCCTCTGAGCTGGGTCAGCTCATCTCAAACCTCTTACCTTTTTTTAGGATATTGCCCTCACTGTGTAATCCAATAAACTCCAGTCCTAGGAGTGTCCAAGGCCAGGTTGGATGAGGTTTGGAGCAACCTGGGCTAGTGGAAGGTGTCCCTGCACATGGCAGGGGGTGGGACTGGATGAATTTTAAGTTCCCTTCCAGCCCAAACCATCTGTGATTATCAAGAAAACAAAAAAAAAGACTTGTTGCTCATGATCTGATTCAAACACAGCTGAAATGGGACATTCCCCTTTATCCCCACTAAAAACTGGTCAGGAACCTCTGCAGCTCTTCCTGCTTTACCAGAATGCTGAGAGACCCCCTAGCAAAGAGGAGAGTGGGGTCTGGAGCTGCTTGTTGACATGAGGATGATGTTTAGGACACAAGCAGAAGGCACTGGACTTGGTCATCCCCACCTCAGTCAGGGAAAAACAGCTTTTAGTTCTCTGTAAAATCTTCACGGCCATGAGCATCATAGAAAACAAGAAAAAAGAAGTCTCCAAAATCCTTGACAACCCTTTCTGCTTACAAAAGAAGAAATGAAACTTAAAAGAACTGCATTAATATAGAACTCTGAAATTTCCTGGAATGGTCCTAGAGCTTAGAAACACACCCCCACAAAATTAAAAACTTCCAGAGCAAATCAGCACAGGCTAAAACTCCAAGCAGCACCTGTCTCCAGGAGCTCTCCCCCACGTATTCCCAACTGCTGAACAAAAGCAGGACAATTGCACAACACTCAGAACTTTATTCTAGATTTTACTCAGTGCTCAGCGGGGCTGTCTGTATTTAAAGCGCCGTGGATTCTTGGTAACAACTCTTGATAAAATAAACCCGTTTTGCATGTGAAGTAAAGTTTCAAAAAGCCCTAATAAATGCAGATGAGGGGCACTAATCTTAGCCTTCAGCCTCAGCACCCCTGGAAGTCTTTCCCTCCTGCCTGAGCAGCACATGTTCAGAATAGATCTGAATTTTTCATCTTTTCTTTGCACAGGTAAGGACAGTTTATTCAAGCCAATTATCTCAGCGTGATTCATCATCATGATGCTCCAAAATAAAAGCAATCACGTTAGATTGGTCCTAATTAAAAAGGTATTTTTATGTTTGGAGGAAAAAAAAAAGAAAAAACAACATTACCTGTCGAAGTGGGAACTTTTCTCCAAACAATATCAGGGTACTTGGTGAACTGGGGTGAAACATTTTCCCCTCTCCCTGAAGCCCCTGCTCTGTGTTTTCCTGTGGTTAAAGATAAAATAAAGTATCAGTAAAAACAAAGTGAAAGGCTTTGGTTCACCCCCTAAGCCGATATAAAGCTTTATTGACCCGTTTTAATCAATAAAACCAACCCTATTTTGCAGGCTCACACCCAGCACTGCCAGGGAGGGAACTAAAGGAACTGGGGTTCAGGGACCCACAAACCACTCCAGGGAAGGAAAAGGGAAAAGCCTTTTGTTCCATGAGATTTTTCCCTGAGCCTCCTTCAGTCGTGCACTGCTAATTAAATATTGTCTAATTGATATTTCCAGCTACTCTGGGCAACTTGTTGCAGTGTTTCACCATCCTCTGAGTAAAGAATTCCTTCCTAACATCTGATCTAAACCTGCCCCCTCTCAGTTTGAAACCACTGTCCCTTGTTCTGTCACTGTATGATAGTCCTTCTCCTCCCTTTTTTAAGGTACTGAAAATTCAAATCTTGCACAAATAATCTCAAGACTTCACTGATTTCTACCAATGTCTGATCAGAGTGTATAGAAATAATGATAAAGACAAAATAACTACAAAAATCAGCAACTTTTAGAGTTTATGGTCATTGCAATTCACCTCATTTTTGCCCTTAGTGATGGGAGAGGGATTATATAAAAGAATTATTTCAGGTGGGATTGATCTACAATAATCTAATCCAACAGCCTGTGCACTTCAGGCCTGACCAAAAGTTAAAGCATGTTAAGGGCATTGTCCAAATGCCTCAGGCACTGACAGGTTTGGGACATCCATCACCCCTCTGGGAATCCTATTCCAAGGTCTATCCACCCTCTCAGTAAAGAAATGCTTCTGATGTCCATCCTAAACCTCCCAGCACAGCTCTGAACCATTCCTGTGCCTCCTATCCCTGGATCCCAGGGGAGAAGATGAGCTTTGGTGTATTTATACATACATAAATACATACTCACCCCTGCTGCTGCAGACACCTCTGCATCCTTCACTAAACAGACCTGGCAAGTGCAAAAGTCACAGAGAGGGCCAGAAACCTGAAGGCTGTAAACAGGAGAAGAAAATTAATTGCTCCAGTTTCCCTTTGATTTCCAGTGAAAGCAATTTGTGGAGGCAGTGGGCAGAAGGAAATGCAGAGAGCACAAACTGAAAGAGGAGCCCTGACTGCAGAGCAGCTCTTTGCAGCAGCTCCTCCAATGTTTGCTGAGTGGCAACCACACTTACAGGCCAGACAATGTGCTTCAAACAGGGATTGATGTTCTGGTTAGGGTGAAATGAGACTGTCTCCGAACCAAACTTGGGCTGAGTCATCTTTAAATGCCTGCAGTGGTCAGATATCTGATTTTTTTAAGTGTCGCTCCACCTTTGATCTCGGCAGAACGGCAAACACATTCTTGTTCCCTCAACTGATTTTGCTCTATTTGTTCCTTCTTTAAAAGTTCTGTTTTCCAAGGGAGTTGAAATAACTTTTCAACCAGGATAAAACCCCAAAGTCTGCAGGCTGCTGGGTGCACACAAGGGATGCTGCTCTCCAATGCACAGGGAGCATCCCTGGCACAGAGCCCCCCGTCCAAACTGCTGCTGCTGCATCACACAAACACACCTTTCCTGCTAAACAAAAGAGTGTTTCAGCAGTGAGTTAATTAACAAAGCACTTCAATCCTTCTTCGTGACATTCACACGGTCTGGACCCTGGTTTTGTATTTCTTTGCTGGTTTTCTGACTGCACTGGTGGCAGAAAGAGGAACCAGGGCATCTCCCCGTGGCAGCTCGTGCCCTTTGCCTGTGCCAACCTCAGAGCTGGAAACATCATGGAGAATGATATCCTAGAATCCTACAGTGGGGTGGGTTGGAAGTAACCTTAAAGACCGTCCAATTCCAACCCCCTGCCATGGGCAGGGACACTTCCACCAGCCCAGGCTGCTCCAACCTGGCCTTGGACACTTCCAGAGATCCAGGGGCAGCCACAGCTTCTCTGGGCAACCATTTATAATGTCCCTGTCTGCTATTTATATTATTTATGCAGTCTCAAATTCAAAAACAGGCTAAAGAGAAACAAATCCAAGGGAAATCAGTGCCACAGGTAAGGTCTTTAAGCAGCAGCTGAGGCAGAACTCTCTGGAGGGACAGGAGTCATTGGATTTTCTTACTTGCCAGTGTAAGGGGAGGGAAAACTGGGAAAGTCCCTCAAGAGGTTCAGTTTTTCACTCTTGGACAAGGTTTTACTCCAAGACACTTCTTGCTGCAGGAGGTCAGGGTAGGCTGAACTTGGCTTTACATCCTTCTCTGGAAAAAACCATAACATGTGTCCTGTAAATGAAGAATTTTTCCTCCTGGAGAGCCATGAAGGAGTTCTCCTGAAGGTCCTGCTGCAGTCTGGGTGAGCCTTGACCTTCACTGTGCAGGACCCCACCTCAGGACAAGCATCATCCTCTGGCTGGACTCTTTGGATTTCTCCTTCACCTCCCCCAGGCTGAGCAAGGAAAGAAAGAGCTTTAAAATTCATGTTCTTGCTTCCCCTCTCCCCCCACCCCTCCTTCCCTTGTTTGTTCTTCAGAGCTGGAGAGAAAACAAAACTACTTCATTATTTACTGCCACCTTAAATTTTTGATGGTAGGCAAAGCCAGACACCCACATTAAAGGGTCCCAGATTCCATGATCCAACAGAAAAGTTAACAGCAGGAACATCACAGTGCGCTGGATTCACGTGTAAACACATGGACACACTGAGATGAATCCTCTGCCAGAGCAAAGGCTCGGCTTGTCACATGAATTATTGAGGCAGTGTCTGCAAATTAACACAAACTACACGCAGTTATCAGAAGGAAAATTTCCATTTTTTTCCCACCCCTCAAAGGTTCAAGAGAAAAGTGGGAACGGCTTTGGAAATTGTTCCTCCCGAGAAGGAAACAGCAGCACAAGCTCTTGCAAGCTGGGAGTTAAAAGACAGCTGAGAGAGCAAAAACAAACTTCAAGGCTAAAATTAGCGAGTGGTTTTATCCAGGAGGGCTGATTCCTGCTGGGTTTCAGGGATCGTGCTGTGCCCAGCTCAGGCACAGCTCCCCGCTCTCCTGGAAGTGCAAAGCCAGCACTTTTGTCAACAGAACTGCAGATCTCGATGAGTGATGCTCATCCATCCCCATCTCCAGCTTGATCCGCCCTCACATTCCCTGTAGGGCCACCCCAGGAAGTGGAGGAGTCCCAGATGAGCTCCCAGAAAACAGGGATGTTTTTCCCACACCCCACCTGGGAACGGGGCCCTGTGTCTGCTCCTCCCAGACTCTCTAAACCTCAGGAAGCTCATCCTCCCTGACTCCCCCTTAAAAAAGAACCACTGGAAATTTGTTAGTCAAGATTAAAGATGACACCAGTTTATTATGACTATTTTTCCTCTCCTGGATGGTGCAATTTCCCAAAGGTGCTCCAGCTAACAGGAAAGAACCATCTGCTTCCCAAAGCACAAGTCACTGCTAAATGGGATTTACAAATACAAGGTGCTTAGTATCACTTCCCTGTCATGAATTAAAATATAAATTCAATTTTGCCTGTCACCTGTGGCAAGCAGGGAGCTCGTAGATATTTTTGCCTGGCAAGCAGGGAACTTGGGGATGTTTTTCCCATTTAATGAACTCCCCCAGTTTTGGTAGAACCATCTCATCTCACTGCTCCCTTTGGAGTCTCGTGAGAGGCAGTTTTCCATTCCAGCCTGAGAAACCACCTCTGATTTTTCATTTATTCCCTCCAGTGAAAGCTCATGTCTTTCACACACCCCCTCACCACCAATTTGCTCCACGTTCCACTGACCAGAGGATTTTTTTCTCCCCCCATTTCCACCAGCACAAAACCAGTGACCCTGTGAAGCAGTGGGAGGTTGTGCTCCTGTCAGGGTGTTGTGGTTCATCTTTCCATTCACAGAGAATTCCCTGCTCCAGGACATCTTTTCCAAGTCCGTGAATCTCAGTGCCTGAGTTTGATGTGATTGGTACAGACACCTCAGCCCTGGAATTGGAGTAATTACCAGTTCTGCCACTGGATCTCTCCAGGGCTTCCATTATCCTGAAGAGCTCTGGGTGGTGGGAATTGTGGGACTGCAAAGAAAGAAAATACGAAATAAATAAAAGCAAGAAATCTGTCCATCTCTAGGCACAGAGATTATGTCTTATTGCTCTGTTGAAAACACTTCAAAACACTTTAATCTTGAAGATTTTGAGGAAAACCTCAAAAATAAGTTTCCTCTGTCTTTGTTTTCCTTGCAAAAAAACCCACCAAGTTACATCCCCAACAGCTCAAACCTTGCAGCTTTAACCCTACTTTACACAATTGGGTTTTTCCCAAATATTTTTCCTTGTCCCTATGGACAATCAAGGATCACCAGAAATAATCATTAGATTTAGAAAGCAACGTTTCTGCTGAAAAACTGAATAAAACAACCTCAACCTCTGCAACCAAACAGGACAATGTCAGTTCTATCACAAAAAAGAAATAAGTCAGGGGGTTGGAACTGGGTGATCTTTAAGGTCCCTTCCAACCCAACCCCTTCTGGGATTTGTGATTTCAGAAGGAAACCATCTCACTGAAGATAAAGGATCTTGTGCAAAACGTGACCCAAAATCCTCACAGTTCCCCCCCCCTTATTTTTCAGTCTTTCCACAATTAGGAAAATATATTCCATCTTTTGTCACCTTTATATCCACCTCAAGACCATCATTTCCCCTGTCCAGAGCACCTCATTTAGGAGGGTCCTCATTTCCATGTTCTCACTCCTCCAGGCTGTCTCTTGCTTTTTCCAGTGGCACAACCTCAATTTAAAATTTAAAAAAAAAATAAAAAAAAATTAGGATTTCCTTAAAATTCCCCTCACAAATGTCTCAACAACTTCTTTCTGCTTTTAAGTCAATTTTTGTGGGATGCAGCAAACAATGCCAACAGTCTAATTTACATATTATTTTATGGCCTTTTTTGCATTTTATTAGCTATCCTTGGATATAAATACAGCTTTTGTACCTTTTTTTAAGTATGAAATAGATGTATTTATATACTAAATAGAAAACCACCAACTTAATAGTAATTAATTCAATTTAAAGCCTTTAATAAGGAAGGAAATCACTTCCTTCATGACTTTAGTGTTGCAAGGACTGGATTAACTTCTCCCAGTTTTTCAGTGGCTACAAATACATTCCTGCAATGGTTATTGCATTTATTGATTAGTTATTTATGGCTTCTTTATGGCAGAACCTGGTGAAAAGCCCCATTGCCTGGTAGACCATCTCTGCTCCAATAATGACAAATCACAGCAATTAGTCAGCCTGGATCCCAGGAAAGCTTCCCAAGGTCATTAATTTGCTTCAGGCAGTACCTGACCTCTGCTTTCCCACCCCCTGTTTCAGGAGAATTCCATTTAAAATCCTCATAATTGCCTGGACGAGCAGGATCTCATTTGAAATCAATTCAGTCGCTTTCCCCTTCCGTGTTTCTAAGATTGTTTCTAAAGTACCACCACAATTTAAAGTAATTATGTTTTAATTAACGCTGATTTTCGGTGGAAGTCATGCACAGCCACTTAACAGCTTCCACATTAGTACCCAAATAAGTTCCCTGTGATTATCTGGGGACTCAAAAGCAAGAAATAATGAGACATTGGTATGATCTTTGTCGGGTTCCTCACAAAAAAAAGATCTTTCCTGGGCTCTGAGAGCAGCACACGTGTCAGAGCCACGGGAAATAATACAGCAAAACCCCCAAAACGTGCCAAGCAGAATTCACCTCAAAAGGCTGCTCGAAAATTTACTATATCAATTTTAGTAGGAAATAACAGCACTTCACAGGATGGCAAAATACACTCAAACAAACATTCAGTTCTCCTTTTGAAAGTACATCAAGGGAAAAAAAAATACATAAAGGGTATTGATTCTGGTGTGATTTTTGTTTCCTAGGAGTTATTCAGAGAATATAACTATTTAAGGCTTATTTTTAAGGTTGTGGATCACCTGTGAGGGCCCAAATGCCCAGTGAAGGTTCCAGTCCTGCCTTGGTCACTGAAGCAGAGCTGGGACAAGGAGGGTCAGGTCCCACAGCAAATGGGAGGCTTGGATATTAAATATTCCAAAACTTGTGTTCTTCCCTCCTGGGTGGTGAACAAAGTCCTCTCTACCCAAGAGAGGCAGCAGCAACCTCAGTTCCTCACAAATCAGGGAATCACAGGATGTTTTGGGTTGGGAAAGACCTTAAAGCTCATCCCATGCCACCCCCTGCCATGGGCATCTCTTTTCAGCCCCATCCTTTTTATGAGGTGCTTGGTTTTCTCTGCATTCATTCCACGGATGTGGAGGTTCACCAGTCACAGGCATCCACTGGCAATGAAAATCACAAGTCCTAATTAGTCACATAGCCCACTAATCACTTGCTCATCTGCATTTCCTGAAGCCAAAGTCATTTAATTTAAAGTTTTGGGGGTATTTGTGCATGGCTGGACAGAAGCTTGAATTAGGACACGGAGTTCAAAAGGAGGAACAGACATTTTCCCAGAAAAGCTTTTTATTTGGAATGCAGTGCCATAAAACCCCACAGTTCAGTGGCAAAGAGGAACGTTGCCAACCTACCCACACAGTTTTGCTGACATTCCTGAATTATGGAAGTGCTTTTGCACCCAAAAGGAAGAACAGTCATGTTGCTCCTGCACCAAAACTGCCTGTGAGCAATAAGTCCTACAGAAACAGGGCAGAGCTCTAGAGAGGGGGGGTTTTAAGGGACATGGCATTATTCCTAGAGGGAATATTAGTGGCAGCAGCATGCCAGTGTTTGGTACAGTGTTTGGCACAAAGGGAGAGCATATGGTATTTAATGCAAGGAAATTAAACAGCTCTGTGCTCCAGTCAACTGCAGACACATCCTACTGCAGCAATCCTAAATCCAGCCTAAATCACATCCTAAAATCCCATCCCCCTCCAGATTTGCACCTGTATCAAACTGGTTGAACGCAGGCATAGTTCAAGCAATCTGCACTGTTACATCTCTTCCAGGCTTTCCAGATGCTTATAAATGATGGATTCCACATAAAATTTACACTGAAGTGTTTCAGTAATTCAGAGTTTCTCCATTTTTATTTCCCATTTCTGTTCCTGACCTCCAGAACTTCAGACTGGCCACCTGCACTTGTGGTGGACTGTCCCTTTTCCCATCATCGGGGGCTTTTCCCTTCTTTATTTAATGTCAGTTCAACAGGTTGAAATTACTCTTATTTAAATGTACCAGGAACTATTTACAGAGCAGAACTATCCCAAACCACGTGCTGCCAAACAAAGACAAGTCTAGAAGAAGATCAGACCACGATGATCTTTAAGGTCCCTTCCAACCCAAACCATTCCAGGATTCCAAAAGCCTCCCAAATCACGGTGACTTGCACTACAAAGGCAAGGCTGCCCAACCCCACACTGTGCCCTGAGTTACCAGGATGATCCAACCCTTCCCAAACCTCTTGGGTGTTCAAGGAATCCAGGCTGGGGGGGGAAGACTTTCCACCCAAATCCTAGGCATGGGATGGTTTCACTGACAACAAGCCAGCTCTTTGCTTTCAGAGGCACCACCACGCTGCAGCTTCACTTCTTCCCCCACTAAAACACTTCACCCCATAGTTTTAAATCTCTGGATTTCCACTAAAACACTTAATCCTGCAATTTTAAGTTTCTGCATTTCCACTAAAACATTTTATCCTGAAATTTTGAGTCTCTGGATTTCCTTCCTCTTGCTATTCTAACCCCACCTTGCTAAAACCTCCCATGCAGCACAAATAACCCAAACTAAATTTCCTATGTGATGACATTATAATCACTGAATTTTCAGTTTCACCACATTTATCAGATTTGGCTCCTTTTCCAGGATGAAACCCAAAACATCTCAGTGTTCCCATCAGCTGCTCAGTGGACTGTTCAGGGAGATAATTTTGTTTCACCTCTAGAAACACTTGAAGTGATTCTGAGTGTTCCTGCAGTTGCTGCCAGTGAAGTGAACCCCCCAAAAATCAATTCTAACACAAAATTCAAACGTCTCTATCGACCAACATTTTCTCTTTCCGTGCCTATCAACATCTAACCCATTTCTACTGAAACATTCCTTTTAACTCATCCTCGATGCAACAAGCTAAGTCACATATTCCAGTTGGTAGAGAAGTTGCCTTTAATTATCCTAAATTAGAGGCACATTTTGTCACTTTCCCCATATTTCATCACACAGGTTTTCCTATTGAAATGAAGGATTTATTCCCACACTTCTGCCTTATATCAGAAAGATGTTATAAATTACAGTCCCAGAATCAGTGACAAAATGTTTCAGCTATTTTCATGTTAAACACCATCTCTATGGAAACACCACAGTTAAATTTAATATGAATTATCATTGATTTTTCCAGCAATGCAGACCAGTTTTAGAGTCCAGGTTTAAAAGGGAAAAAACCCTTAGATTTTAGGTGTCTGGACTGACTTACCAGGTATTTTAACCACAATCAAGTTTAGCTTTGTGCTGTAACTGCATCCAGGCACAGAAGTTGCTCTCAGCTCATTGAGATGCACAGCAGAAGGGGGAAAACACATTGAAATGCCCTTAAAATTAAAACATCAGGTCTGAGTCGAAAAACTTCTTATTTCTGGCCCTTAATTTTACAGAGTAATTTGTATTTCCAGCCTTTGAAAGCTCCTGTGGAGCTCAGGGTGGGCAGGTGAACCAGCAGCTCTAGCCCATCATGGGGAGGAACTTCTATTTTTTCATTATTATCAGTGTCTTCCCTCCCCTGGTTTAATCCATGGGCAGGTTCTGCAGTGACAGTGTCAGAATTACCAGTAAATCAAATCAGCACTGGAACTGTGCTGAAGATTAGAGAGATCTCCCAGTTTTTTGCTGCCGAGATAAAAATCCCAGCAGTGACAGCAGAGGTGCTGCAAAGGCACCGTATCAGCAGTGGGAGTCCTGGGGAAAGGGAATTAGCAAGACTTTAAAATTAAAAAATACAGAAAGTTGCTGAGGAGTGGAAAGAGTAAAAAATAAATCTCCGTGTGCTAGCTTTTATATATATTAATTATTCTGAAAATACAGGAGTAGGAGGTTGCAGGACAGGAAAGATGATTTCAGAGAAGGAAACAACAGAATAAAAGATTCAATAAAAATATATAGAGAGAGATAATTTTTATACTGCCACGCTGCTTGTTATTAGTTTATGAGCATTTCAAGAAAGCAATGGCTCTACATAATGTTATCATATCACTATATGGACCATCAGACTTTGTACCCCGAGACAAAGAAAATAATTCAATACAGAAAAAGTTTTAACATGATTTTTTTCTGTGCTAAGGAACAGTAAGTTCTCCAAAAACTCCCTTTCTTTGGTAATAAATCATATTAGTGGAAAAAAAAACCCCACAACCTGAGAATCCCCATTGTCTACCTGAAAACTTTCTACTCTGTTACCCCTTGTCACTCAATAAATAACATTTCTATCAAGGCTCAGCAATCTTGACAGAAACAGAGGAGTGCATTCGAAATCATAATTTAAACTGTGAGAGCCGATTCCAAAAGCTGCATCTCTGCAGAACAACCTCACCCCGTGCTGAGCAAACCTGCAGCAGGGTTGGGGGGAGGGAGAGGAGAGGGGGATTTGTTTAATTGCAGAGCTGATTGGAGCTATTTAGGGTCAGGTTTTCTTTTGCTGGCGTTTCAGCAGCGTTTCCTCGGGATCTGAGGGGGTTTGATAGAAACCATCCATCAAGTTAATTACTTGCAAGTGCCTGGTTGTCAGGCTGTGCCAGCACATGTTGGGAGGACCCCCAGGTGAGGGTGACACAGCCACAGAGGGTGCCTGAGCCAGCCCAGCAGGGCTTGTGACAAAGCTTCACCTTCAGCTGATCGTGGTGGCTGGAGGGCACAGCACGTTCCCTCCCTCAAACCTGGAATTATCTGCATTTACCGCTCTCACAAGATATAAAAAAACACCCCACACGTACCAAACAGAAGTGGCAAAGCACCACAGCTCACCCACAAACCCCTGTACTTACAGAAACTGCAGGCTTTTTTGCAAATATTTTATGTAGCTTAGGTTTTTTAAGCTTATAATAAAAAAAGTGGGGCCCCCTCCCCTGCAGGACTGTTCACTGGAGGTGTTATTTTTAAAGGCTCTGTTACTATTCACCTCAGAAGACACCTACACACCCAGCTAATGCAAGAAGCCTGGTGACATAAGATTATAACATTAGCATCCAGGGCTCCTCATGTATAATTTATATTTCTGTGGCTTTAGCTGTTTGATTTTATTTTTTCCCTCCTCCTTGGATGCTCGGTGTTCAATTCCAGCTAATCCCTTCGTCTTTTCCAACCTGGATTGTGAAGGTCAACCCAAATATTCCTTGTAGGACCCCCAACCAAGGTCAGCCTTTGAGCCTTATGAGCAAACTCTCCTTCAGGAGGAGAAAATAGGAGGTGGCAATCAGTTCACCTCCCTTATTCCTGAGCCTTCCACGCCAAAATACCCACGTTGAAAAAGAAAATAACACTTGTACTGTTGTTTTGGGGTTTTTTTACAGGCTCAAGGACAAAGCTGAGGTCCCACAGGAGGGGATTAAATTGCACCCTGGGTGATTTGAAACAGGGGCTGTGTAAGCAATAAAACTTAATCATCTTGCCTCTGATGGAATCTCAATGGGTTGGGTTGGAAGGGACCTTAAAGACCATCCAGTTCCATCAGCAGGGACACCTTCCACTAGCTCAGGTTGCTCCAAGCCCCCCTCCAACCTGGGCTTGGACACTTCCAGAATAAGAAAGTTTTTGCCAAGTTCTTTGCATAAAACATCTCAGATTTATAAACAGGAGCAAAGAGAGTTGAGAGGAACCTTTGTCATTTCCAGTAAAGCTGCCTTTTTTTTTTTTTTTTGGCAATTTTAGCTTATTTTCAACTTCTATACAGGATAAACGATTTCTAAACGTCCCAACAATGTCCATGAAACAAAAAGCAAAGTTTTTTTGGTTTATTCCCCCTTTTTTTTTTAAAGCAGGTGTTCTCAAGAGAGCATTTGTATAAAATGTTGTCAGACATGGTGGTGTAGGAGGATGGGAGGAACATTTCTATTTGGAAATACTCTTTGCATATCAGCAATGAATAAAACATAGCCCTTTGTGTGCACATTATATCATGGAGCATGACTAATCTTGGAACACTTTCTGGCTTTTCTAAATTCCCAAAACAAAACAAAAAAAATAAGAAATAAAAAATGAGGGGATTAACTCGAGTTGCCATTAATAAAAGATCACCTTAAGATTCAGTTAAACAGAAATAAAACAACACAGAGGCTTCTGAAAACTATTCCTGTTGGTTGCCCAGCCCCTGTCAGGAATAATAACTTTTGGAAACTTGGTGTCTCCATTCTATTGGACTCTGTTTGGGGTTTTTTATATTATCATTTACCATTATCTTTGTTGGCAGTTAAGAAAAAAAGATATTCAGGCTTTCTTGATCACTTTTTTCCAACTCCTTGAATAATAATACTACTGAGATAAAAAGATCTTCTGGAGAAGAATCACTTTGAAAGGACACAGCTCTAGAGCTTTCTTTTCTGACTGGAAAGTGGGAGAGGCAACAGTTCAAAAGCCAAGTTGGAGAGAGATCTGGGCAACCTGGGATACTGGGAAGGTGTGGAACTGGATGAGCTTTAAGGTCCCTTCCAACCCAAACCATTCTGTGACTCCATAAGCCCCAGACACAGCTCTGTCATCTCTAAAAGCTGAATATTTTATGAAAATTAGTTTGCAGGACCTGTGAGAAGGGACAGCAATTTGGATGAGCAGCTCATGTGCCCACCAGGAGCTCTCCTGGTCCTCAGGATCCAGGGCAGGTCAGCAGCAGGCTCTGGGAGCAGCAGCGAGTCCTGGCACCAGCACTGAGTAACAAAATCAGAGAGCTCTGGGCTCTCCCTGGGAAACCACAGGCAGGTACCAGTGCAAATATTGCAGTTTAGTTGCCAAGCAACCTCCTTATCCTCCCAAATTCGTGTTCAAGCAGCCACAGAACCACTTGTTCAGAGGAACCGGGAAACAAAAACAAGCTGGGGCTGAATCTGCCTGGTTTGCTCAGCAAAGTGCAGGAGAAGCAAAACCCAACCCCCAGCCAAGGCTTATCTCCATGGGAAAAAAAAAAAAAGGAAACCACAATAATAGGCTGGCACATCTGCCCAAAGCCCTGGCACAGGCTGGTCATTCATAATTTAGCTCAAAACCCATAAAAAACATCTCCTGGGAGGCTTTTTTGGGGATTTTTTGCCAGTTTTTTTCTTGAAGAGGATGGTGGTGGAAACCTTTGCAAGGCAAGAACGGAGCCCCCAGGCTGCAGATTCAACAGGTCCTGAAGGATAGCACTCAATAAATTCATGTAGTTCACAAGGAATAAGAGTTTGAGATGGATCTATGGATAAAATAGTCCATGAGGAGCCAGATGGAAAACTCCTGCATAAGTCCTTCTACTTTATAGATATCCTAGAACCAGGGGAAGGTTTGGGTTGGAAGGGACCTTAAAGGTCATTTAATTCCAATCCCCCTGCCATGGGCAGGACACTTAAATAAATCAAGAGCTGTAGATAGGATATATTTATTTTACATACCTGAATTTTCTCGTGTTTTCTGTTCTTAAATCCTCCCCATTTTAGGGTTCCCAAGAAATCGAATCACACCAGTGCAAACTTCTTCCTCTCCAGTTTCTGCTGGATTATAAACCAGGACCTTCTCTAAACACAAATAATCAACAACATCACACTGACTTTACCTAAATACGCTTTTATACATGCAACCCATCCAAGATAAGCATTTTACCTACTTAGTTTTATCAAAATATTTCACTTCTTTTAATTTGATGCCTTTTTTCCTACCAAAAAAAAAAAAAAAAAAAGAAAAAAAAGGAGTCACCAATGTTGTCAAGTCCCATGAACTCAGAGCCCAAGACAGATGACAATCATTTCTACAAGTCCCTGTTTCCTGCCTTACACAGCATTGTTACATTCAAAATACTTTTCCTAGCTAAAAAATTAAAGTCTAATCTTACAAGCATTTAATACTGAATGTTTTTGTGGGAGTGGGCTTCTGATAAGCTGAAGTTTTGGGGGGTTCTTTGAGGTTTTTGGGGAGTTGTTTGGGGTTTTTTTTCCCCAAATATGAGGTACATTAACAGAGGTGAGAAGATCAGAGGCTCCAAGGAGGCTCAAAACCACATTTCTTTGCTCACCTCCACCCCAAAACACTGCCATAACTCAGACACCCTGGATAATTCCTGCAAAGACATTATTCAAACTAATGAAATAATCCAGATAATACCCCCAGGATAAAGAGATTATTAGGTTAAAAATTGCTCCAGCTGAGAAAACCCACCCTCTGTGCACCACAAACCGCCCTCAGCTCTGGCTGGGGGACAAAACACAGGGACTGGCTGCCCATAACTCAGTCTGAGCACATTATCACACTCTAACACTTCTCACAAGGTGCCTGTGTGTGTTCTCATTACATATTTACTCGTTATTCCCTGCAATAAAACAAGCAGTTTTAAAAATGGCCCCATCAGCAGTGAGATGGAAGGAGAGCTCATTTACAGCAGGGCCGTGTTCCTCTCAAGCACAATTGCCATTAGTGATCTATTATATTATTAATAAAATCAATTTAGCTGGAGCACTCTGATGTTTAGCTCCAGTATAAATATTATCAGTACTAAAATGATTTTTATGAGGCAGGAATGTTACAAACCAAGATAATTCCATCAAACAGCAGAGCCTGTTGTTAATGTGCACTGCCAGTGTCTACCTCACACCAGGCTTTCAAAGACCCATTTTCCAAGGCAACTTCCACTTAGGGAAAACTGGAAAACACAATTCACCACTTCTGAAATAAATGTAAAGGGGGAAACGTTGTTTTTATGTTGTGGTAGTGCATTATGTGGAATATGGAGAGGAAAGGGACACCAAGACACCAGAGGGATGGAGCAAGATCTGCTGTGAGGAAAAGGCTGAGGGAATTGGGATTATTCAGCCTGGGAAAGAAAAAGGTAAACTTCTGATTGAATTCAAGCTGGAAAGACTTATTGCTTTCCTTATAAAGTTTTCCATCCCAAAATGTCCAAGCACTCAGATTAAATGTTTGAATTTTAAAAGTACTACAAGGAGTTAATCTTGACTCTCTTCTCTCTATATTCACATGCAGATTTATGTGGATATTTGTGCACAGGCATAGGGACACACAAAGTTTATTTGTGCTTGTGGAAAACATGCTACAGAACAGTGGGGAAAAGATGGGAAATCTGCAAAGAGCTGCCTAAAATCTTTGGCTGGACGTTCAATTCAGGTCTCATGGAAAGTGGATGAAGAAATGTGAACAACTGGATTAAAAGGCCAGTTCTTGATTTCACATCAGCCTGGATTTGGACTGATGTCATTTGCTTCTGTTCACTTATTATTTTAGTAATGAAAGACTAAAATGATCCCCCTCCAGAGAGCTTTTTGGGATGTGTGGTGTTTGAGTGTTGGGATTGTTCAGCCTGGAGAAGAGAAGCTTTGGGGTGACCTAACTGGGGCCTTCCAGGACCTGAAGGAGCAGCAAGAAAGATGGAGAGAGACTGTTAAAAGGGATGGAGTGACAGGACAAGGGGGAATGGCTTCAAAATGACAGGGATAAGGGTTGGATGGGATATTGGGAAGGAATTCCTGGCTGGGAGGGTGGGCAGGCCCTGGCACAGGTTGCCCAGAGAAGCTGTGGCTGCCCCATCCCTGGGAGTGTCCAAGGCCAGGTTGGAGCAACCTGGGCTGGTGGAAGGTGCCCCTGCCCATGGCAGGGGGTGGAACTGGATGATCTTTAAGTTCCCTCCCAACCCAACCCATTCAGTGGAAGAATCACAAGTAGTTCTTCCTCCTCGATGTTTGAACAGCAGTTTCTCCACGGGGAAAAATATAAATGTTGCTATTTCTGAATCTGTGTGTTATCCTTCCAACTAATCCTTGTGTGATGGCAACGGGAACAAACATATGGGGAATATTTTTGGCATTAACCTGCCTGTGCTTTATGGCAGAAGGTCTCCAGGCTGCTCACCACCACCATATGCTGGAAGCCAAACAGAAAACATCAAGGATTTCAAACTCACAAACGTCTCCCCAACATTTCAAACCATATGGCACAATTATACTTCTTACCAGTTATTTACTCCAAGTGTCTCCAGCCTGACAATCAACCTTGGAAAGCACGGAGCAAAGCATATGTTGGATCACGGAGGAGCTGGACCACGAGTGACATTTGCTTTGCAGAGATATGGCACATTATCATTATTAATATTTGCAATTTTTAATACACATTTCAAGGCAACTATGAAAAAGAAACCCGACCAAGAACACAAATTAGGAAAATTAGGTCCCCTTGGTAATTTAATGGGATGCCAGAATAACAGAGAACAACTTGTTGTTTTTTTGTTCAGATTCATGACTTGAAAAAAATAAAAAAAAAAAAAAAGAGGGAACACAAAGAGGTTTGTATTTAACCTTTTCATGGCAGCAATATTTTTTTGAGAAAATACAATAATCTTTATCCACTTCTATGTTAAAAGCAAACAAAGAATAAAACTTAATAAATCCAAGTAATCTAAAAATCAATGGAAGTTTGGTGCAGGGTTGAAAAAATCTGCCTTTTTTTCATGTGTTAATAAGGTCAGTTAATATATATTTCAGATTTGCTGATATTTTCAGGGGCATCCAAGAGCAATAACAATAACTCTGCCTCTGGTTTCACATTTTGCATTTCTCTGTGGCATCAGTTCCTTGAGAGAACTGGGCACACCCAGTAGTTGTTCAAATCCTGGGATAGGGGTGACAAAACACACACCCCACTTATTCAAACACTGGGATAGGGATTAAAAAGGCCCAAAATGAGAGGTACAATAAAAAGAAGCAAACAACAACTCCAACTTATCAAAGCACTGAAGTTTTGTATGTAATTTTTCAAATGTAAAGAACAGATTAAATAAATTCTTTAAGCAAGTCTCCTTTGAACTGGGGTAAAACACCTCAGTCTACTGGAGCAGTTTGGAGCCTTGTAGGTCCAGATCCATTCTGGGATAGGATTTTAGACAGAGAAGGAAAGTAATACATGGAAATTCTCCAGGAGAACAAACAAAAAGCTCCATGCCTGCTCACCTTGCTGTCTGGATCCTTCATTCCTCATGATCTAATCAAATTTTTATCTTGACATCACCTGGGAAAATTGAACTCAACCAAGACCTAAACCAATTGAAATGTCAATTCTTTTGATTTAACAGAGGCAGCAGGTGCATGACAAATCAGAAACACCACAGCCACTGCCCCTCAGAGGCACAGAGACCACAAATACCATTTACAGTTGGGCTCAGGAGCAGAAACGAAGTTCAGGGCTCTGATGTTACACGAGGGGTGGATTTTGGAAGCATCCAGAGCTACCTGTGGGCATCACCAGCACCACCAGTGCCTCCCAGTAAAGTCCTGAGGGGTACAAGAGACCACACAACCCGAGGTGGCTCCTTAGCACTCAAAGCTCAGGCCTGGTGGACAACTCCAGAAGAAAATGTATTAAAAACAAAACAAAACAAAAAAAAACAAACAAACAAAAAAACCAAACAAAAAAAAAAAAAACCACCAGAGCAAACTGATTGATGTGAGAAATGAAGCAAATTAAAGCCAAAATGGATCACATAATAATCACAAGATTTTCAGCTCCTAAAGGGTTGGGAAGAGGAGCAAACACTCCCAGAGTAGCTTGTGCAGTAGCAGGTGGTTATCCCTGCTCCTGATTCCTTAAAAAGTGTGGAAATTAATTCCAAAAGTTAATCTACACCTGTACTCAGACCCTGTTAAACTTTAATAAAATAAATAAAACAATACAAATATTTGAATACACCAACCTGACTCCAGCAGTTCCCCCCACATCACTCACACAGACTGTGCAGGAAGCAGGGGCATCACCTTGGAATAAAGATGATGAAAGAAAATAACAAAATTCAAACAGGATGAATTCATCCCCAACCAGCATTTAAAAATACCAATAGCAGCAATTTCAGCCACTCCCTGACCTAAATCATTTTGATGAAAGTTCACGGTGTGAGAAGAAAATGAGGCTTTACAACCTCCCTGCTATTTATTATCTGTGTTTATTCACTGAATTAGAGTTAAACCTGTAGCTCTATTAAGAGATCTTCTTTCAGGGATACAAAGAATGTTTATTCATAGGAAAAGGAAAGGTGAGTGGAGCCAGGAGGCACAGACTGGCAGTTTTGGGAGCAGGACCAAAAGCAAGAGAGAGCAATAAAAGTTATCTGTGAGACAGAACTGCCACCTTGTGATAGAACTCGGCAATTCAGGGGGGGCTGGGGCACAAAACACTTGGATTGTAATTGTCTCCCCCTCCCAAGGCATTTTCAACCTCCAGAGAAAAGATTGCAGTGATTTCAATGATAATGAAGATAAACAGTGAAAATGATGCAACAAAAGAAAAACTATTAAAAATTAGGTTCCTGGTTTTGGATGCAATTTCTCTCATAGAACAAATATTCAAGCATTAAGATTTTTATCAGATAACAGCTCAATACTTTAAATTTACTCTTGTGTTAAGAGTCCACTTAGGATAAGACACTTCAGTAAATTGAAAGGGCAAAGAAGAAGAGCAAAATAGTAAAAAGGAGAAGTAGAAAAAACTGCTATTAAAATATAAGGTAATTTGACTCAAAGTTCACTTATTCCCATAAAACTTTGGTCACTCAGTTCCAACTCAGACCTTCGAGCTTGTTGACAAGCACATGATTGTGTTTGATTCATCTCAGACACTCTTGGGGAAAACAATCCCCACCAGCAGGTTCTGGTTTTCCCATGGATTGTGGTCATAAAACATCCCTCAACAGGTGACACACCTGTATCTTTTAGCTGGACTTTGCAAAGATTAATTAAAAATAAAAAAAAAAACCCTGAAGAAATTGTCCCTAATATCAAGTTGCTCCCCTGGTGCAACTCGAGGCCGTTTCCTCTCATCCTGCCACTTGTTACTGGGAGAAGAGACCAAATCAGGCTCAAAAGTAGCTCAGAAGTCAACTTGGTTCAGGGAACAAGATAAAAACCTGGAAATAAGGAGCGTGATGACTTCAAAGTTAGTGGCACATCACGTGGATGCTCCCCATTGGTAGCTTTTAAATAGGAAGACATTTCAGGTTATTTCTATCAAATAAGACATTGCTAATTTGATCCATCTGCTCTGTTGAATCCAAATTACATACCTGTACAGGCCCATGAAAATTCAAAGAAATGCAATTGTAATTTTAGGATTATATAGTCATTTTAGACTCTATAAAAGTCTCCCATCACCATGGCATTCAGACTTACCCTTTCATGTTCTTAGAATAGACACATTCCCATCATAAGTGCATCCAAAAGTAACTTCTGCCCTTTGTCTGTAAACAAGCTTGAAGTTTCCTGCCTGTAAATATTTATTTAATTATTATTTTTTTTTAATCTCTGGAAAAATTACTGCATTAAAATATTTACAAAATTTCAGGTGTGGTTGCGTGTGTCTCACTGGCACTTGAATTTTTGATTACTTTAATTATTGTCTTAGGCAAGGGTGAAAAATAAACAAACAAAAAAAAAACAACCCAAAACAAACAAATTCCAAGTGAATTTGAATCTCCCTTTCACACAAATGGTGTAAAACAGCTTTTGAAGTGGGTTTTTTAGGAACACAAAGCCACGGTTTTAGCTGAGCTCTGTGGTTCACACACACACTGTCACACCCCTGTACCTGCCAATTAGCAATTTAAATGCTCCATCAGTTGAAGATTGTCCTTCATGCACCTTTACAATGGTCAGAAGGAGGGGCTGGGATATGGACACCACTGTTACAGTGCCTGACCAGCCTTTCCATGAAGAAATTTTCCCTGATGTCCAATCTGAAGCTCCTCTGGCAGAACTTGAGGCCCTTTCCTCTCATCCCTGTCACCCTGGAGAAGGGACCAGCCCCCACCTGGCTCCAACCTCCTCTGGGGAGCTGAAGAGCCCAAATATCAGTAGAATTATATTGAGGACAATCTCCTATGGCCAAGGAGATTTTATCTGAGCTCCAAAATTGACTATATCCCGAGCTATAACTTTAGGTTCTTCTGTCATGCCCCACAAGATGCCAAAAGTTGAAGCTACTTTCATGAGAATTTAAAGAAAAATAACATAACTAAATTCCAGCACAGAGCTTTTGTTCAGGGATTCAGAACTATGGTAAAGCTGCATTTTGATATTTGAACACATTAAAAATCACTGAATGTTTGGGTTGGGAGGGACCTTAAAGCTCCTCTCATTCCACACCCTCTCATGGGCAGGGAAACCTCCCACCACCAGGTTGCTCAAACTTCCATCCAACTCGGCCTTGGACGCTTCCAGGGATGGAAAATACATTGTTTTAATTCAAAGGCATCCTGAAAAAAAAAAAAAATAGGTACTAAGCACAATATAGTTAACCAGGGTGGAGAAAGAAACGTATTAATCCTCACCTTATCACACTCACCCACAATTCTTGTCCTAAATCCCTGGACTAAAGCAAGACATGCTTTCCATGCAGATATTTTGGAATGATTCCTCCCAGAAACACTCACAGAGGGTATTCCAGCTACACAATCTGGGGTCAAAAAAAATGGCTGAGGACAACGACTCCAGGCTGGTTAACCCAAAGATCATCACAGGGATACAACTGGAAATGAGAACTCCAAAATGCAAGGGTTTTACTTGCTGATAAGACTGGAGCACGTGGCTACAAAAACTCTGCAGTTCCAGTCCCCTCTCTAGTGCAAAACCTGCATAATAACAAGAGTTTTTTTGGCAGTAGATGAGAAGAATCTTTTCCCCATCCTGCAGAAATTTAATAAGCAAAACATCCCCAAAAATAGCCTCCTGTGAGTTTGGTCTGGTCTGTGTTTCGTGACTGCAGCTCTGTGAGGTTCAATTGAGCACAGGCTCGATTTCGAGCAGAAAAGTCCCAGCAAGCTTGACAAATACAGCCAATTTTTATTTTTATTCCTGCTAAAGTCGAGGCTGTTTTGTAACTCTGTGTTTAAAAGGTACAAATGAGCAGCCCACAAGAGAGTGAGCTTTTAATTCAGTCGAGATCAATGTGATCCAGACAGCACCAGCACTACAGCTACCATCAAGCTGGGCTTAAGAATAGATCAGTAACTCTTCTTAACCATCAGTATTTATTTGCAGAGCTTGCTGGAGTGTAAAATGGATAAAGCTGAAGCTCCCATAAAACTTGTGAGTTGAAGAAAGGAAGAATCAGAAAAATAATTGGCTATAAATATGCCATATGGATTTGTCTCCTTTTTTGGAAGGGTTTTTATGGGGGTTGGTTGAGCTTTCAAAGTATAAAATTGAGAAATATTCCCTTTACACTTACTTTAGGGGGAAGAAAAAAAAATAAAAAAAACCCAAAAAAATTGTTCAAGAAGTAAATAGAACCAATACCCAAAAGCCATAACAGAAGTATTGCTTAATAACCTACATGGATTTTAGAACTTTGCCAGACAGACAATTCCCAGCCTGGCAAGGCTGCTGAGATTTCAGGCTGCATCTCTTCAACCCCTTCACAGCAAACTCTGGGGGAACCTGGAGGCAAAAGGGGGGGTTGATGCCCAGTTTTCCAACTTTAGGAATCATTGCCCCTCGGTGTTGATGATCCATCCTCCCCCTCCCACCTACCACAGCGGGATTTAAAGGGGATTTAAAGCCTGGCTCAAAAATCCTAATCCCAAGAAAGCCTCGTTTTTAATTAGCTCTAACCCTGCTGATTGCAGTAATATGGGGTTTTTTTAAAACCCAGAGAATCCTCCAGCCTTCAAGCAGCAAAGCTGGAGGATTCACACCCAGGGGCTGCCCCAAATTCTGCTGAGTCAGCACCACGGCTCAAGGCCAGTTCACCATTTAAGGACTGTCATCATAAGCAAATTCCCCAAACCTTCCACTACCCAGTAAGGAATTGTTACAAAAACACTGGGGACAGCACATAATAAACCCAGTATCTTGTTAACCAACCTCAATTAGCAGTCAGATTAATCTATATTTATTTATCCCAATTAGATCATGAGCTGAGTGTTCAGAAAGAACATAAAACATTACATTTCTACGAGTCAGAAGGCAAAGTAAAAACGTTTGCAGTATTTCCAACCCCCCCAAACGAGACTAAAGATCTCTGACCACCAATTATCACCTTTTTTGTCTGAAATCCAAGAACCAAGGCCTTGGGAGAGAGGATTGGTTTTGGTTTTCACTCATGTTTTTACAGATTCCCCTCAAAAATAAACCACAATGGGAAACATAACAAAGCTGTGATAGTTGGATTTCAGTCATAAATATATTAATTCAATAAATTCAACGATAAAATCATAAATATAAATAACACAGTGAGCAAAGACCACCCTTAGGAGAAGGGAGGCCCATTAAAAACATGGAATTAAATGTACATTTAAAATGCCTGATGTGCTCATTTGCTGACCTGGCCCAAGTGGAAACGCAGAAATTTAAAATAACTCCAAGATTAAATAAATAGAGGGAAGTTCCTTCCCAATCTCATCCCACTGGTGAAACTGGTGGGGACAAACACTGGCCTGAAGGACCATGGAATCCCAGAATGGTTTGGGTTGGAAGGGACCTTAAAGATCATCTCATCCCAACTTTTCAGCCTTTCATTGTCAACCCACAAAAGTGGCCTAAAAAAAAATGGGCCAACACTCCCAAACCCACTTTGCTTCTCCCTTTGGCCAGAGGGACAAGAGCCACGGGGAGGGGTTTTTGCTGCTTTGCTTACCTGGATTTTCTTTTTCTTCTTTGTTTATTATTATTATTATTGTTTTGACTCAGAAAATTGAATTTCCCGAAGTTCATCCTCGTAGATTGACTGCTTTGTGCTAAACAAACAGTGAGAGAGTCTTTTGCTGGTGCTTTCAATAAATTAGAACTTGATGTTCAAGCCAATATTGAGCTGACACAAATTAGATTTACCAAGCAAAATTTTCCCCCAAATATAATCTTATCGAGCACGGGCTGCATTTTGCACCTGTCAGAAAATGTTTATTGCTTTATTTCATTAGCGTGGCCTGTCAACCTTTAATTTTAAATTGCCCAGCAGAAGAGAAAAGGCATTTTGCTAAGAGAGAAAACTCACTTTTCATGGTAAGAAACATCAGTTAATGTGGAATGAAGAACCACTGGGTCTTCAGGGTAATTTTTTTTTTTTTTTTTTTTGGTAGCCACTTGGCTCACGTTTTTTCCAGGTTATTGAAATAGTTAAAATAACAAACTTCTCTCTGTTTGTAACAGAACATTTCAAGGCTAAATAATTGTAATTAAAGTAATAGTGACCTAGCTAAAGATATGTGGGGTTTTTTTTTTCAGTTTACTCTGTGCAAGATGAAACACCTTTCACCAAAAAAGTGGGGTTTTTAGCACCCACTGATGGTGTTTTTAGCACCCATTGAAGGGAAAGCTCAACACAGAAACATAAAAACATTTTTATGTGCTGCTGCTACAGGAGATTTTTCATTTTATTGGAGGAAATAAAGTCCTTTTCAAAGCAATTAAGAGCAGCAGGTTTTTCTCAACACAACCTCTCATTCTGTCCAAGGGAGTTGAGCGAAGGCTGAGGGAACACCAGACCTGCTTAGGGGTTGTGCTTTTGGGAAGGACTTTCAACCTTCAGCAGCTGCTCTGAAATTCAGTTTAAACCATTTTCAGGGTATCTTCCAAAAAATAAGACAAAAAAAGGACTATTTTAGGGAGCAGGGGAGAGGATCCCACCTGATCTCACCCCCTGTGAGCAGGAGCTTTCCCAAGCTTTGCCATATGTAGGTGACTTTCAGCAGCAAGGCCACCACACCAACACCTACACAGCATTAAACTAGAGCCTAAAGTATCCTTTGGACACCTTTGAGGTCTGAAAACTTCATTTTATTTTTAGGATTCTTCGTCAAAAGCTCCAACTCTCCCATAGAAGTGAAGTGCATCTCTCCTGCACAGTATCATTGACTTCAGTAATTTATACTGGTCAAAAATACAGTCCTTCTCTAACTGTAAAAATAGAAAAAACTGGTTTTCATAAAAAAAAAAATGTCTTTTGGGTTACCTGTGTATTTATTTTAGACCATCAATATCTCATTCCTGTGAATTGGTGTTGGTCAACCACTGGAAAATCGAAGTCTGTCGTCCACAAACATTCCACCTGATGAAAATCCTGTGAAAATCCACCGTTAACTCCCGAGTTTGGGGGTTCACTGACAGCACCACATCAAACCAGTTCCACTTTGGGCTGCTAAATTTTAATTACTGCCTGTTTGCATTTGTTTAAAGCACAGCCAGATCTGCCTCAGACACCACATTCTCCAGGTTGTCACTCATTTCCTGCTCCTAAGGCTAATTGGCAGCACTTTCCAGGGGAGAAATGCTCCTCAGGAATGACCTTTGGACACGTGTTCTGAAGGGCACAGAACTGGTTTACACACCCACCAACCACCAGATAGGTTGAGGTGAATAAATTAAATCCCTTCCCCAACAAGCTGCTGAGACAGAACGAGTCCCTCACATGGGAAAATGAAATCATATTGTGGTCTTCCTGTGTTTTCCAGCCTTGAAAACCCCAACTCTAATTGGGTTTTTCAGAAAAAAGAGCAATGAGAGGGAAACAAAAGATAAAAAATAAGGAGTGTCCCCCAGCTGGAGAAATATGTCCAAATGGCTTCTCCAAGATATTACCCTTAGAAAATCATTTCCACAAAACACCAGTGGCCAAAATGAGGACCCCCCCAGTCTACTGCAGCTGATTATTATTATTATCATCATCATCTGTCAGGAGCATTTCCTAATCTGTAGTTTTGGGTACTCCCCATTTCACTGAGCGAACAGCAAGAACTTAAAATGGACATTTTGGTACACTTCCCAAGATTCAGAAATTTTGATCAACCAACCAGCAACCAGTGATGCCCATGTTTTAATAAAAAGGAAGAAAAAAAACAGTTTCTTTCTACTTCTAAAGCTTCAAGAGGCCCCAATTCCTTGTTTTGCCAGCCCCAATACACATATTTTTATTTATTGCTTAAAGTGAGATTTTTTTAACAGGATCTCTTCCACCCTGGGAGACAGGGCAGGGGAGGGGAAAAAAAAAAAAAAAAAAGAAAAAAGAGCATTTTCAAGGAATTCTAACCTTTTATTACATTTCTTAATCCCAGTTTCTATATTAGACTGTAATGCTGGAATTGCCCTGCCGGGTGGTCTGAGGATGGAGCTTTTTGATAAGGGAACTGTGGTGTTTCATCTTTATCTGATCCCCACACATGCAGCACATCATCTCCTCGTGGTGTCCAGGCTGAGAAGGGCTGAGAGTAAAACGAGGCTGATTTGTCCATTTGCTGTTGATCCACTTTTTCCCCCACAAGCTCAGAGAACAAACAGGCTGAGCAAACCAGAGGGAGCAGAGGACGCACGGCCGGCTCTCCCCAGAGCTCTCGGGAGGGGAGGCGGCTCAATTTAACATCCAAACACACAACACACCCTGAAAGCCCTTCCTTGTGCTCCCCTAATGCATCCTCAGAAATTCCCATTCCCTAATTTCATTGGGCACCACCATTTACAGGGATGTGTTTAGAGGGAGATTCATTTTACAGAAGCAGGTTTGACACGGTGTCCATCTCCTGCCAGGCTGCACGGCCTCTCCCAGGAAGACAAATAAATTTAGGGATGCAGCCCCTGCTCGCTTTAATCTCCTCCATCTCCCTGGGCTGAAGTGCCTCTTTTACATAAGCAGCAAATATGTTCAATATTTGAGGACGCTCGGCTTCGGATTTGTCCTTCGCCAAGGAAAACGACTCCCAGCTTTTAAAAAAAGAAGACTAAAAGTTGAACCATTTCCCACCCACCCTTCATTTCTCCAAAAGGAAAGGTCACAGCAGTCACTGCCGCTCTAAATTTGATTTATCTCCTGGATTTTATAAAAACACTTAAATTCAAAAAACCTTTTGGGGTAGGACAGTTTTAAACAAAGATATTACTTAAAGAGAGACAAGAGCTCACCTTGAGATGCCTCACACAAAGGAAGGGTGGTGTGGGCCACCTGCTTTTCTGATGAGCTTGTAGGAGAGCAGGAGGACTTCAGTTAATGCTTCAGGACACCTTCAGAGTAGAAATGAACTGTTAAATCCAGCTGGATTGATCAAAAAATTAAATTAAATCATTATACAGCAGCCAGGATTGACTGAAAGACCAAAGAGCCTCGTTATTTTTTATATACATTGTTATATAAAAATGTGAGTAAGCAACAGGAAGGATCCAGGCCTATGAAAATGATCTCACGTAAGAACAATCGATTTCCAAACTTCCTCATGTGCAAACAGCTTAAGAATATTTATCTTGCATTGTAATCATTGCACAGCCAAGTCTTGTGCTGCAGTAAAACCCCTCCCTTGAACTCATGAAACAACTTTATGGAAGGTGGAAAAAAATATGAGAATTTTTTCCTTTTTCCAAGCTTGGCTGTTATATAAATAATAAAGCTTGACTTTAATAAAATAAATCATACATTTAGTAGGAAATTACTGTCTACACCACGGTTTTGTCCTCTGTAAAAGCTCATGGTCTGAGTAACCTGATGGGAAATGTTCAGACAGTGATGGGACAGCGAGTGGCTCATCATGCCCGTGTCAAGGGACATGTTCAAGTGCAGCTTTCAAGACAATTGACACCTGAAACTCCCAGTAGAGAGGCCACACAAAGTCCTGGGAGGGTGTGCCAAGAAGGCAAAACTCAGTTGGCACCAGAGGAAAAAAAAAAAAAAAAAAAAAAAAGGCAGTTCCTAGTTTTAAAGTCACATCTCCCAGTGGCTCGACATGAACTCTCTGGAGATGTCCTGATTATCTCTGCATGAAATCTGAACTATTTCCCTGCAGAAGGACTCCTGGAGTAGGTTCAGGGGGATGATGATGGCACTGAGGACGATTCACAAGGAAAGACATCCCTCTGAGTGCATCTCAAAAGGCACTGGGAACCTGCACACTGGTACAAGTGGGAGGTGAAAGGCAAAAAAAAAAAAAAAAAAATCACTTTTTTTTTTTGCAGCAATTGCTGCGTCCATGTTTCAGCACAGGGCTGCGTGCAGTGAGTCTGGAAAGCCAGGAAAAGTAATTTTTTTTCATTTTTTTTAAGGTAACAAGGAGGCCAGTCACATTTAAATTCTGCTTCTGGCTTGTAGAGTGCCTGAACACGGAGAGGTCATGGCTTGATGCTGCTACTTTGATGATGGAAGAGAATTTTATATCTCGCTCATCCAAGTTTCACTCAATCTCCTAGCTCTGCAAATATATTAGTTTGTCTTTCTAAGTGCACAAACACTCTATTAGTACCACTTTCTGCTCTGAGATGTATTTCATCTGGCCAGAAGGAAGAAAGAGGACACGAAGCACAGCACTCAAGAACCTGCCTTAGAAGCTGAGTTTGGGGGCCTCAGTGCCATGGAAGGGTCACACAGAGCAAGGAGTGGCTGTAGAGGATGGATAAAGGTCCTTGTCCACTTCTTCCTCCTCCCTGTGAGGGAAGTTGTCCAGTCCTCAGAGAAGGAAGGTTACACTTCACCCAACGTTAAATTCAAGGTTGGATATCGCTGTAAATAAAGGCCAGTTAATCTTGCAGTGAGCTCTGCCACCAGCCCTCAGGGGTTAAGAGACAACATCTCCTCCTCAGACTCCTTTCCTTCCCTGCTGCTCATGACCCTGCTCGCTGTTAACATCAACTGCTGGCAGATTTAGAAACTGTGACTCAGCCTTCCCTCGGCCAGCCAGGAGTGACACACTGTCCCTGGGGCTGCTCCTCAGCCCTGCCTTTCTCATCCTGTGCCCAAATCACAAAATCTTCACTTGCATGTGTAGACAAAGAGGACCACGACCTTTTATCCCCCCACCAAGGGTGCAGGTGACACCAAAACCCACCCTGGGTGCAGCTGTGTCACCCCCACACACTCTGAATTCCCTCTCTGGAGGAGCAGAGGAGTCCCTTAAGCCATAAAATATCCTTGTAAGAGAAAGAAGAGTCTCTTATCCTATAAAATGTCCCTGGAAGAGACATCTATGACCTTTCCCAAGTGTTGGAGAAGAACCAAGTAGAGCTTGCAGCAACAGATCCTCCCTTGGAGTGACAGGGGACGACAAGCAGGCCTGGGATTTGGACTGGGACAAAAGGGACAAGGCAGAGCCATCTGTTCCAGCTCATCTTTTGTCATTTGAAATGGGTGAGAGAAGAAAAGAGATTAATACTGAGAGCCCAGTGAGAGGGAGTGCATCCCAAACCCCCCGACACAACACACATCTCATAATGTTTCCAGCACTGTAATTATCTGATAAAGCCATTAACCATCCCCCCACCCCCGAGGTGTCATAAGGAATTCACACTTCCCACCAAAGCAATCTGAAGCAGAGCCAGGTATTAGTCAGCAACTGGATGCTGCTTTGGGAGAAAAAAAAAAAATAAATATCTGTATCAGGAGAGTCATTTCCTTGTGTTTCTGGGAAACTCAAGGTTGGCACTGGGAGGGTGAGGTGGCTGCACAGCCCTGCTGAGGAATAAACACAGAACTTCTCAGTTAAACAGAAATAAAACAACGCAGGGGCATCTGAAGGCTGTTCCTCGTGGTTGCCCAGCCCCTGCCAGGATTAATACCTGCTGGAAACTTGGTGGCTTCATTCCACTAGACTTTTTTTTTTTTAAACATGATCACCTACCATTATCTCTGCTTGTAATCTAAGGAAAAAAAAAAGATAAAAGGATATTCAGGCCTCCTTGATCACTTTTTTTTTTTTTTTTTTAATTCCTTACATAATAATAAAACTTAGATAAAAGGATCTTCTGGGCAAGGATCACTTTGAAAGGACACAGCTCTGGATCTTTCTTTTCTGACTGGGAACTTGGTCAGGCTGCATTTGAAGGCCAGGTTGGACAGAGCTTTGCGTGACCTGGTCTAGTGGAAGGTGTGGAATGAGATCTCCAAGGTCCTTCCTAAAACCCAAACCATTCTGGGATTCTCCAATTAAAGAAGCCCAAGTGTAGACATAAGATCCCCCATACCTCAATTACTTTGTTTAGATTTAAAAAAAAGGGAAATTATTATCGAGACAAAAGCCAGAATGGCAACTTTGGCCACTTCAGATTAGAGCAAAGCTACCCTAGAAAATAAACCCCCACCACCTGAATAAAATTCATGTCTGAGGAAGCTTCCAGGCATGATCCAGACACTGCTCACTGGAGACTGATTCCAGGCTGGCACTGAGCTCTGTTTACCAGGGACAACAACTGCAATTCTCCTCTCAGCTCTTCTTTAATCTCACTTTCTTCCCTCACATTTAAATGTACCCCCTTCTCTGGCATCACAACAATTTACCACTAAGAGTTTTCACTCTGTAGGGGCCAAAAAAGGAGGGGGGGGGAAATGGGCAAACCAGTTTTTATCTTCCTAGTCATCTCTGATTATTTTAAAGTGGGTTTTAAAGTGGTTTTTAAGTGATTTCTGTGCCCAAACACTGCTCTGCCCCTCCCACAACCAAGGCCAGCTTAACTGCTGGGAAGCAGAGCTGCAAAGCAGCACTAAAACACTCCGAGCTAGAACATTTATACTGATATTTTATCATTTCACATATGGAGAAATCACCTAATTGCCAATAGACCAACAACAATTCTCGTCTAAGGGCCTCACCCAGAGCTCTTCAGAGTCAGTGAGACCATTCTATTGCCTTCAAATGGTTTTGGATCACCCCCAAAAGGGGATTAAAAAAAAAAAAAAACCACACCAAGATAAATTGCAAATTGTCTCATTAAGTTCTGCAAATGCCTTTTGAACCAATTCCAGAAAAATAAATGAAGGGGGAAAATAAAAAAAAAAAAAAAAAAAAGCATATCCAAGCACTCCAAGAACACGACTCAAGTAAAAGAAGAAATAAAAATACACTGCCCAGCCTGGTTTCCAAGTGATACAAGCTAAAATATAACCACATCTGCATCGAGTTTTCTTCTGCTTAAGTACATAAAAAAATTCTTGCAAGCCAAAATACATCCAAAAAAATCCATAAGAGGTGCCCAATTCCAGGTGTCTTCATATGGGAGGAGCCTGAACAGCTTTAAGAGCCCTACCCTGAGCTTAGAAATCATCACCCGGGGTGCAGGAAAAGCTCTGGGCAGCTGCTGTGCTCCAGCTGGGATTTTCACTTTATCTCATGGCTGTAATTGGTTAATTTGGACCCAACAAAGCAAAAAAAAAAAAAATATTAATGTCACTGTCCTGAATATTTGCTGTTCATTGGTGGAATAAACCCCTGTGCTGGTTGGTGATTATGAAGCCTGATTGCCCTCGTAATTCTGATATCTGCTCCCCTTCAGTCACAGCTCTCCCACCACGTAAAAAAAAGCAAGGCAGAGAGAGAAGATTCATTAGCATCCCAAAATTAAAATTATTAACACCATCCACGGTGTCATCCTGCTGGGTTTGGCCTTAAACAAAGCTTTGTTGGAGAGTTTTTCCCCCCTGTTTGGGAGGCAGATTGAAGGGGAGTTCAGAGAGAGGATCAGTCTTCATTTAGGACTTAAATAGTTCGCAGAGAAAATTGAGTTAAGCCATTTTTTATGAGGGAGAAGCCACACCAATGTGACCAAAACCCAGCTATTATTAGTTCTCCATATTGTGGAGAGCCTGTGATCTCAAAAATAGGGCAGAACCAAAGTGGGGAATAGGAAATGCAGCTATTTAGGAAATACAAAGCAATTGCTTAGTACTTGAATCCACCAACACGAGATGCCACAGTGAAAAATCCCTCAGTTTAATCCCACATCCTGAGGTGATATCCCTGCATATTCCATCTAAATAACATTTGCAATATAGTTGGAGTTTCCCAACAGATTCTTCCACTCTCTCCACATGAGAGCCCCAAATCAGTCAAACAGCCCACAGAGTGCCAAACTGGAGCAGCAAAATTCACACCAAGCTGACCGGTTTTGAGGAGCTTTGGCAGCAAATTAAGTCAAAATATTTTTTGTTTTCCTTTCTTCAGATATTTATTCCAATGTCTATCACTTGGGGGGGGAAACAAACAAACAAAATCTATCTCCAAAGTTTCACTCTACAAACTTTTCTGTGATCAAATAGATAAATAAAAAAAAAAAAACATAGTTTTTGCATGGTGATTAATTCAAGTAGGAAAAGCCCCCAGTCCCAGGGAGGAGTTGCCTTCTCTTTGTGAAGGCTCAAGGCCATCAGAGACTCGACTTAATGCATTTCCAAAGGACACATTAAACTCCCATTCCGAGACTTCTCCCCAGTCAAGATTTATCACCAGCAAACTTATAAAAAAAAGACACTTTTAAAACTTTGAGAAGACTCCAGAGAAGAATTCCAGCCATTACAGAATATAATTACTCCTTTTTTTTTAATATCTTGTTCCTTGCATGGAGCCTGGCCACGGTCTGGGATGAATAAATTAAAACATTCATAACCACCATGGCCGCACAATAATAATAATTATTTATTTCTCTCAGCATGTTTCATCCTGAAAGGCCCCCTGAGGAGCAGCCAGCTGGCCCAGGGAAAGGCAACATGTGCTGCAGGATAAAGTGCCAGCAAGTCTTGGTGTCCTTGTCATGGAATCACGGGATCACTGAGGTTGGAAAAGCCTCCCTAAGATCAGAATCCAACCATCCCCAGCACTGCCAAGGCTACCACCAACCCGTGTCCCCAAGTGCCACATCCACACTTGGCTTTAAATCCCTCCAGGGATGGGGATCCACCCCTGCCCTGGGCAGTTCTGAGCCTTAACAACTCTTCTAATCAGTAAAACTCATAGCCAGTCTCCATATTTGGCTTTGATCAAAGCTGAGCCCATCAGGCATTGTTTTTGCACCTCAGCAGCTTTTCCAAACCAGGTATTTTGGACATCCCACAAGAGAATCTCCTCTGCTTTGTAAAAGAAAATAAAACCAGCAATTCAGTAAATAGAAATGACCAAATAAAGAGAACTGGGCAGCCTGCAGTGAACCACACTCCAGGGACCCCCTAACTGCTCCTCAGGAGGGAAAACATCTGCATGGATCACGTCCTGATGAACTGCCAGCACTTTTTCATGGGTGTGTCACCCCATCCTAACATTTCTGTTACAGCTTCACTTTTAATCTGATCACCCTCCCTGTTTTCTCCACGTTCCAACCCCCCTGGGATCTTTTAAAAAACCACATATATTCAACCCCAATTCACATGAAAACAGCACAGAGAAATCCAGGCCAGCAATAAATAACAATTGGCTTCTCCCCTTACATGCTAGAACTGGGTTTATCCAACTCCCAAAAGTCCCAGGCTGCCTGTCCAATATCTCCATTTTCCACTCATCAGTCCCTGTGGCAACGTTCCCTTCTAATGGGCTTTATTTTTTGCACTAATTTTGCACTAAAATGGCTCGATTTGATGGCAGGACAATTTGTGCTTAATCAGGATCCCAAAGAACAGCGTGTTAAATGGGAAAAAAAAAAAAAAAAGAAAAAATATCAAATTATTTGTGCCAGCAACTGAAGAACAGATGACAGATGTTCTTGAAAACTTCTATCAATGGTCTTGAAAACTTCTATCAAACACAACTCCTGTACTGAGCAACTGAGAGGAGTTCTAACAGAGAAAACTTCTAAGTGAGGAGACAACACCAAATCCAAACACCTGCCAGAAAAAGCTGAGCTAAAAAAAACCCCTCAGCAACAAAGTGAAAGGAGTTGGGTGATGGACAAGGAGGTGCCCTTGGAGCCCAGTGTGGAGCAGGGGTGGAACCAGCAAGCTGAGCTGCTGGAATCGTGGATGGGGAAGGAAAAATGATAATCAGGAGGCAGGGAAACCACATTTATCCAAAACAGGGAAAAACTTCTCCCTCTGCCCCAGCTGGCAACAGCCACAGGCTGGTAGGAAGATTGAATGGGAGCGGTGAATAGGAATGGATATTTGATATTCCTAATGTTCAGTGTTCTGTCGATGTCATAAATATTAATAAAGAGAATATTTATTGTAGACATATTGGCTATTTTTTTCCAGGCTTTCTGTAAATTGGGGTTGTTTAAAAATCACTCCACTCATCGAGGGAGAAATAGGATTTTTAAAGGGGCTGATAATGACACAGGGATGGAAAAAGAAGTCAAGGAGAGGGGCAGTTTGATTGGATTTTGTCTTGAATTCACATCATTGCAGCTGACACTTGACTTTGGAGGGAATAAGTCCACCAATATAAAAATCTAACAAAGTATTTCAGCTACCTCAAATCCCAGAAATGCACACTGCAGAAATGCAGAGAGTGAACACGGGGGCATATTTACACTGCTCTTCTCTAGAGATTAAATATATATTTTTCAAAGTCTGTCTTTTCTGACTTCAGCTAAGTGCATATGTCAGTCCCCTAAAAATATAGCCCAAGCATATTAAACTCCCCCATCAAAGTCCTTCTTCACACAGAAAGCCCTTTGCAAAGTAATTGTTCCCAGGGAAGTTTGCCCACATAATTTTTGAAACATTTTCTGAGGGTTTTATAGCTTGTCTGGGAAATTCAGAAGAGCTCTGCAGATCCAAAGCCCAAGCCTTCCACTGCCATTTTGATATTTTACTATTTAATTTTAATTTCTCACAACCAGTAACCCAAGACCCTCAAGATACAATCACAGCCCCTGCAATAAAACACAGGAATTAAAAATGTTATTACTGAAGGACGTGAGGACTGGCTGGGAGGTGGCACAGGATTTCTGCACAGCCTCAGATTTCAGGCAGTGTAAAACACTCTGCAGTTCCAACATTTAGGGACACTAATTGTTGTATTTTTTGTTACATGTCATCTACAGAACCTTCCACAGCACGCTCTGCCCTTTGTCCCAGCATAAACCTGCTGAAGCTGTTAGAAGTAAAAATTACTAATTCATTTTCCCTCAGATCTCTCCTTATATGGGCCTGAATCAAAGATTCCATGATCATGAAGCTGTGCCAGGGCAGGTTTAGGATCTCAGGGAAAGGTTCTTCTCCCACAGGGTGGTTGGCACTGAACCCACTCCCCAGGGCAGTGGGCACAGCCCCAAGGCTGCCAGAGCTCCAGGAGACCTCAGGCACATGGTGGGATTTTGGGGTGGTCCTTTGCAGGGCCAGGGGATGACTCAGTGACCCCTTCAAGCTCAGGGTGTTCTGAGGTTTTATGATATCCCACCAGAAAAATAAATGTTGGACCCTGAGGCAATGCTGCACCTCAATCAGCTCTCCTGCCTGCTTGGGGCTGCCTTGCCCCCCCAAAAAATCAGTGTTTGAGGCTGAGAGTGCCCTTCTCAAAGGGTTTTTCCAATATCTGGACTCCCATCCAAACCCCAGTTAAGTTTAACTGATACCAGTATATCTACTGTGGCTTGGTCTCCACTGTCCCAGCAAGCCCAAGCAGAGCAATGACTGCAGTTCACACCCCCAAATTTCCCTTTGTTTCTTCACAAGCCCAAACTTCCCCTCACTTCTTCCCCTAACAGATCAAAAGCTTCAGGCATGAAGAGCTCCTTAGCAATGCCCCATTTCCCAGGAGTTCAGCACACTCCCAACCTAAAGATCATCCCCATAAATCAGACTTCCCTTTTTAATTGCAGCATCTCGCCGGGCCTTCCTAATAAATATTTTTAATTCATTAAACAAGTACCACGAAAGCATCACCTTGGGCCCTGTAAACACTTCAGAGTTTAAAATGTGAGCCTGGCTTGGAGCTAAGAACCCATTTGTGTTTCCTGCTGGGGGTTTCTCAGTTGACACTGGAGACCTCGTTGGGTTTATCGAGGTTTCATCGCTCCCGGCTGCCCGTTTTGAGGAGCTGGGGCTGAACAGCAGCAATTCCCATCTCTGGTGGGAAAGATATGGAAGGAATGGATTGTCTGGGGTTTCAAACCACCCCTGGATAACTTGGATGACTTTGCTGTCAGATAAACTGACAGGAGAACAAAGGAAGTGTCTCACGGAGGTTCGGGTGTCATCGCGGTTGGGACGGGGCTGGTTGGAGAGGGGGGTTTTGCAAGGCTCACACTGTTGGGAGCAGAGACAGAAACAGCATCAAATAACTCCCTCAGACCCTCAGGACACACAAAACTCACTTTAAAAAGGTCAGGCTGATGATTTAGTAACTCCTGGTCTAAACCCGGTGTAGGGGAACAGAGCTCAGGGAGCAGAGCCACATAAAAAGATCATTTTTAGGGCAAGAAGTTCCTGTAAACACCTTGGCCAGAGCCTGGGACAATGTGACTGGAAAGACACTCCTCCAACTCAAACAGGAGGGGGGCAAATGGGACTCATCCCAGATTTTCTTCCTGCCTTCACACTAAACCAATCATTCTGAAGTGTTCTGGCTTTAGTTTCTTGTAAAGTAGTTTGAAATGCAACACCTCAAGAAAAATCAGATTTCCTTCCTCTGTCCCTGTAATTTGTGAGGTTTGTGGAAATTATCAGATATAAAATAATATCCATAAACTCTTGGACATGTCAAATCTTTTTTTTTTTTTTCCAAGTGTCATTAGGTTCTCATACATCACACTCACTAATCAGGCTCTTATAGTTCTGGATTTTTGGAGCCTTGCTTATTCTGGAATATTATCATAAAATAAGCACATTTAGAGAGGTTTTATTTCCCTGCCATTTTCACACATCAGCAAGAGTTCCCACACCTACCAGAAATAATTTTGGATGGAGGGAGGGCTTCCTTTTCTTCCCCACAATCCCCTTTTTCACCCCAATTTTCCTAAGATCTCATGCAGAAAGATGGAACAATCAAGAAGATACAATGAGCTGTCCAATGGTCCTTCATACTCCCATAAATATAGATCATGTCTAAAAAAAGGAACCTCTGCAGTAGCTTATAATTTTATAATTGAACTTATTCTGTTAATTAAAATCAGAGCTGAGGAAGGGGGAAAAGTTTTATCTTCCTATTTTATTCATAAAAATTCAGTCTGCTGCAGCAGCTCAGTAAACATGGCTTAGAGCCTGAAACTCTTCCAAAAAATGGGGAAAAAAAAAAAAAAAGGAGTGTTGCCTCTCTGGGCAACTGTTTTTTTCAATGTGAGACTCTTACTTTGCCACTCCATGAAAGGAAACCTCTGCAATGACCACCTGGTTAAAGAAATTGAGAATATTTCCACTTTCCTAAGCCCCAGAATTTTTCCTGGAAACCTTTCACTTCCAAGCCCTCAAAACCTGTAATTCCCAGCTGGATGGACTTCCCAACAAGAGACCCAGGAGGTTAAAAAATAACGGGAAAAAACCCCAAACTCAAAGCAGCTACAAGCACTTAATAATTATAAGAAGATACATCCTTAATATTCCAGCATGCAGCTGAAAGCTGTTATCAGAAATCTGACTCACGTTCTCAGCATTTCCCTGGTCCAGCTGCAGTCCCTGGCAAATTATCATGGAGCTCACCAGGGAATTTTCCTTAGAAATATAGAAATCAAATAGCAGGTTTAAGACACTGAGGTCAATATTTCCCAAGTACTTGATGCTCATGGTTCTCCTCCTTTCCTAGACAACAGGATGGGGATTTTTTTGTTGTTTTTTTTTTTTTTGTTTGTTTGTTTTTTTAATAGCAGGAAGAGAAAAATCAAATTAAAAATAATATTTAAAAAAAAAATCAAGTAAGACCAAAGATGTAGTGCCAGCTTATTAAATATTCAGCCAGTCTGGACCAGCTGCATGTGTCTTATTTTGGCAAGTTTACTCCCCTCTGCAGAGATATTTATTTTTGCATTAAACATGCATTCCAAAAATTAAGTTAAAGGATTTGACAGGCAAGTTTGGGGAGTTTAACAGGGAATTTCTTCCTCTGAAGTGGTTGCCACCTGACCACACACCGTGGAAGTTTCTCCCCCATCCTCTCCAGAGGGATTTTTTTTTTGTTTGTTTGTTTCCCACTTGATCTCCAGTACCCAGGAATAGAGGCAGCTGTTTTCCTTCAGCATTTCATTTCTCAGGGCCTGTTTGCAATAAACCTATTGCATTAAAGCTTTTTTAGGGCGATTAAAGAAAAAAAAAAAGAGAGAGAGAGAAATCTGTATTTTAATGGATTCTTTCCCTTCAACAAGGCATGTAAAAATAGTTACCTTGTGCATTAAGTGAGTTATAAAAGAACCTGCTATCATTTCATTTGCTTTTATAACCTCCCTCCACACATGATATCACATTGTGCACATTGGAATGAAAGCTGATTACACTGAAAGTTGTCAGGCAGTTGGGGGGGTGTTCTCTGAACAGGGATCAATCCACACTTTTCCAAACAGCCTTGTCTTCCTTGATTTCCCAAACACAGCAGAGGTTCAACAGCCTCATTACAGAAACCACATCAACTGAGCAAGAACAGTAGGGAAAGAATTTTTAAATAATAATAATAAAAAAATACAAGTTCAGGTTGGGGTTTGAGGTCTTATTCCTGGAGTATTTTAAAGGGTTGTTTTTTTTTTTTTTTGAGGTGGAGTTCTGTGGTACCTTATTTTATTTCCTAATTTTTATTTTTTATTTCTATTTTAAACTGAGGACAGGGTGAAAAGTGCTGCATGTAATTCATTTGCACATCTCTAACCACTTAGTTTCTCAAAAAAAAAAAAAATAAAATCACAACACCTGAAACTCAAATGATACTGTTAGATTAAGCCTTAATTGATTGACAAAATCAGGTTCCATGGGTCCTAGGGGGTGGCCACGTCCCCATTCAGCACCAACACACCCCGTGACAGCCCTGACACCTCCCCAGCAGGGAAAGTGCTTCCCTTGGAATGTTTGCTGCCTGGAAAGTGAAGACTGGCAGATGTTCAGTCCTTCACTTGCCAGGAAAATTAGCACTTTGCCAACAGCTCTGCCTGGGGAGAGGAGCATCCCGGAGCTGCTGACAAAACACATCCCAGCGTGACAATGGCAGGAGACAGGAGCTCCTCCAGCTCGATCTGTCAACAAAGGCCAGGCAAAGTTGTTATTCAAGACCTCAGAAGTGTGTAATTGCACTCAATTTACCACCCACCCCACCGCAGCTTCACCCACACCACTCATTTACAGGCCTTTAGCAGGAGAGGTGCCTTTCAAAGTTTGGGGTTTAATCATAAAAAACCTCAGATTACAATGGTTTTCCATCACTTTGATTGTATTAGTTATACTAATTTGATTTCTAAGTCTTACTTTTTATAAATATATACTATATATAACATATATAAAATATATGTTAAATATTCTATGTATTTATATCTATTTATATATACCCATATATTAATGTACTCTAATATACTGATGAGAAAGACACGTAGTTTTCTGAGCTGATTTGAGTTATAATTGCAAAAATTTTCAAGGAGTCATCCTAAATTAAGGTGGTTTTTTTCTTCCCCAATCCTTGTTAAACCCTGATGTCATGCACTAAGAGCTTTGCAATAATTCCTGAGCACTGGAAGTTGACCTGGCCCAAAAAGTCTGCTATAAATGACCAATTTATTTAGTTTAATAGAAGGGCTTTGGGAAAAACAGGAGAGAGATGATCCAAAACACGCCATTCCTTAAACTTCTTCAGGGGATCTTAAAGTGCCAGAACCAGAGGGTGCTGCTCCTACATAAAACCCAAAGGGCAGTGCATATTTAAAAGGAAAAAAAAAATCCACTGTAAACACTGTGAGGGCAGACTGGCAGTGAGTCAGGGAGCTCTGCCTGCAGCACAGAAACCAGCAGGAGTCTCGTGGAGCCCGATGAACCCGGAGGAATCAGATGTGCCCTCAGGAAGGGAACACTAATATTAAATATTCCGGCTATAAATACACCTCCCTCTGGCAGCCACCCGGGACACACACTTGGGATAAAGCAGGACAAACATCTAAAGGCTTTTTGACCTCCCAACAAGACCCTGACCACATTCCAGACAGCCAGCAGTGACACAGAGGAGCCACAGCCACCAGGAACTTCCCATGGACCAACATCAACACTGGTCAACAGTCCCAGACTAAAGGGGGAAAGGAAATGGGAGAAGTGCCCTAAAAACATCACCCCAGTGCTGCAGCAATAAGGGTGAAGGGCTGCAGGTCCATCAGGGAGGACTGTGGGGTTTGAGGAGATCAATATTCCTTCTTTGTTGCACACAGGAGGGGAAAAAAAATACGAGCTGACTCAGCTGTTAGCATTTGCTTTGCACTTCCAGTAATAACTCACCTCACATTTCAGTAACAATGTGACTTGTACTTTAAAAAGAGGCTGCATTTTACTCCAGTAACTGGAATTTTCAGCATCACCTTCCAGAAACAGCAAACAGCAGCTCTGCACACCTTGAAGAATTGGGGGAAAAAATCTCTTCTGTAAAACTAGATAGGCCAGAGGAACCTGTGTCTCAACACCACAGCTCCAAAACCATTGAAAGCCCTTCCCAGAAGAAACTCACAAATTGATGAAAGATTCCTTTAGTGTCACCACGAGGACTAACATGAGTTCTGTAAATTATTTACCCGGCCCTCACAGCGCTGGAGACAGGGGAGAGCTCGCAGCAACATCAATCTGTGACACACGAGTCAGTCTTTCACTCTGGTTTCATCAGCCTGCTCATGTGCTCTCAGGTTTGCTGACCCATATTCCAGAGCTCACTGAAAAGAGCATCAGTGAAGAGATGTGACAATCTTGTCCATGTTTAACCAGAGCTCTAAAAGTCAGATCTCATTTTTTACAATCTCCTCTCCCAGAGCCACCACAAAGGTGGCTCACAAGGAACGTCCGAGATTTCATTCTGGATCTTCCAGAGCTGTTAAATCGTTGCAGTTATTGGCCACAAATAAATGCCACACACAGCTAAATGAATGTTTTAGCAAAATATCGGTGTCTTGTCAGTCTTTCCACTGCAACAGTTTTAATTTATCAATTTAATTTATCTGTTTCATCGAAGTTTTTTTCAGGCAGAGAATGTAAGAACTGATCTCTTCAAGAAAGGCTTTGGCTATAAGTAAAGCAGCAAAACTCTTCCCTGCTCTCTCAGTAGGGAAAGATGCAAAGGGAATGAATGGTCAGATGTTTTTCACTCTTTTCCATCTCTGTCACACAATAGGGAAGAGGCCACACCAGAGCTGCCATGAAATCAGAAAAAGCTGAGAACTCACGGTATTTCCCATAATTTCCCTATTGAAAAATCCTCTTTCCCAGCAAGATATGAACCTCAGAGTTTAGAAGGACAAGCAGCTGAATCTCCTTTGAGTTCCTCAGCACCACCAACAGCCTTTTGTTTCTCTTTACCACCATTCAGGCAGCATCCCACAACCACCCAATTCTGGGCCCTCACAGCAGGGAAGAGAATTCAAGGACTTTTCCTTTTCACTACTATTTTGATATTTTCCTTCCTGGCTTGAAATGCTCTTTGATGTCACACCACTGTCTTTCACTGCTGATTATAATGGCTTTATAGGTGGAAAAAAAAATAAAGGCTTGCATTTCTGTGAAGACTTAGACAAGGGCTCTGCACTTAAACTGGGGGTGCTGCCACAGATCTGTGGAAAAACACAGGATACTGCTGGAACCAGTCCAGAGGAGGCAGCAAGATGATCAGAGGGATGGAGCAGCTCTGCTGGGAGAAAGAAGGATGGGAGAATTGGGATTGTTCAGCCTGGAGAGGAGAAAGCTCCAGGGTGAGCTAATTGTGACCTTCCAGGACCTGAAAGGAGCCACAGGGAAGATGGAGAGAGACTGTTTACAAGGGATGGAGGGACAGGACACAGGGAATGGCTTCACCCTGACAGAGAGTGGGTTTAGATTGGATGTTGGGAAGGAATTCCTGGCTGGGAGGGTGGGCAGGCCCTGGCACAGGGTGCCCAGAGAAGCTGTGGCTGCTCCATCCCTGGAAGTGTCCAAGGCCAGGTTGGAGCACCCTGGGCTGGTGGAAGGTGTCCCTGCCCATGGCAGGGGTGGGACTGGATGGGCTCTAAGGTGCCTTCCAACCCAAACCATTCCATGATACAAAGAAAAATAATTGAATCATAAAGTATGGACACCACCCTCTTCCAGATCAGCCTTCCTACAAACAGACTAACAGCCTAATCTGACCAAATTTGATGGTCTAATTAAGAATTTTTATGTCTACAGACAAACAAATGGCAGTCAGATGTGGGAGGCAGAAAAACAAAAACCATATTTTCCTGGTGTCTTCACGCTCTTCCCTGATTAAACCCAACTGTCAAACCCATCAGGGTTGAACAGTGACCACATCCCAGGTTCAGAGGGAAAAACCCCCATTGGAAAAGGCTTGGAATGAGGAATTAGGCCCATTGAGATTTCCCAGAGCAGTTACAGAAAGGAGCCCATTTCAGCATCTCTCAGGTCACCAGCAGACCTTACAATTCTGTGCCTCCCCACAATTGAGGCACAGATGGAGAAAGAACATTGGGCTTTGGGGGATAATCAGATTTATTTTTTTCAATAAGTAGAGCATATTATTTTCAAGTGGTTAACTGAGAATAACTCTTGCAGGAGTACAATATAACAGTAATTATTCCAAAATCAATGGCACAAAAGGGTTCATTTCAAATCATATTATGATTGCTGGATTAAAGTAGTGATTATATAATCGGGTAGCAATTACTCCACCTTAATAATTTCTGGGTTTCTGAGGGTGAAAGTGATAATACAAGCTACAGCAGGTGTCAAATTTTAGCTGTTGGGAAATGAATATTCCAAAGACTGGAGAGAAACAAACATATTAGCATATAAAAACCACGAGCATGGAAAATAGCTAAAAATATAAAACCCTTCCAAGCCTCTTGCCTTGGGCAGACAAACGACTGGCAACAAGCAGTTTAAAAATCACAAGGAAGCTGAAGATTCTCCTCTGAATAAACTCTGTGGTTACTTGTAGGATCAACTTTATTCCTCTGACTCTTCACCAGGAAAGTGAGATGAGATTTGCAGCTCAGAAATTCACAGGGCAATGTGGAGACTGTTCTGTGTCTTGGGGGGTTTGCTCTGGTTCAAAGCTCTGCCAGCTTATTTGGAGACTCCAACTCACAGAGTCCCCCTCTCTGGGGATATTCCAGAACTTTCCAGATAAAATCCTGTGCAATGGGCTCTAAGAAGACCCTGCTAGAGGAGGGATTTTGGACCAGCTGACACCCTGGTGGTCAATTCCAACCTGAACACCATTCTGGGATTTACTGCAAAGTTCTTCCTAGATTTCTTGCTTCTTCAGCTGATTTCTTTATAATCCAAAACTGCCTTCTTTTTTATTTAATTTCCAGGTGCAAACTGCCTCTTAATCACAGTACAAGAGCAGCACTTCTCCAGATGCCACCCAAAAAAACAGCTCAGAAGAGCTGGAAAGAACATAAGGGAGAAAAAACCCTCTTGGCAACCTTCTCCAATCCCCCTTTCCCGTGGTGGTTTTTCCTTTTTTCCAGCTCCTGAAAGAATTCCACGCTAACAGACAAAAGCAATGAGGTTTTCAAAGATCCAAAAGCCTGTCCACGAGGCCCTAGATAAGGAAACGAGGTTTTGTTCCGAGTTTCCTCAGAGAAAAGCTCTCATTTCTACCTCGGTGGACACCATCAGTGCCTGACAGCTGTGGCACAAAAGTACAACGAAATACACAACTGCCTTATTATTCCCTAAAATACAGCTCTCTTGGCACTACAAACTAAATGGCAAGTTCAAATGAAGTCCACCTTGTTCCTGAAGAACAAATATTTGAGGCGTGCCGTGGAATGCCAAGTCCATTTGGCAAGGGAAGCAGACACTGAGGTTCAACATCAGCATGTGCAAGGTTTGACACAGTGAAAGCAAAGAGAAAGTCTCTTAAAGATTGGAGATTTACTACGTGTGGTTCAACACACTAATTTTTGCATAACACTGCCAAAATAGGGAAACACTGAGGAAAAGCAGGCCCTGGAACACAGTAATGTAGAGAAGATGGATTTTTGTCACTGAATGTTTCTGTCAGATTGGTTTCGTTCTGTGAGGATTTGCAGCAATCAAATTACTACAATTGCTTCACAAAATCTAACCAGTTAGAAGGTTCTGAAGTGAAGGCCATCAACATAGGAAAGATTTGATTAAAATCTAAAAGAGAAACAACATTTTGGAGCGTTCCAATCACAGTAATCAAAACGTGAAAGGGAGATATTGAAAAAAAAAAAAAAGTTAAAGTAGAAGGAAAAAAAAAATGTCTTTCATTTGGACTGTCATCATCAATTAAATCCTCCCCAACTCTTACAGATCAGATCCAGTGATGTCAGTTAAGATGGTGTAAGGATGGGCAATCTCAAGAAGGTAAATATATAATCAGGGCAAACCCACTGGTCAGCTCAGAAAGAAAACTGCACAGTCACAACCTTTGTACAACACCATTTATCCCCACTAGAGCCAAAATAGACACAGCATTCCAGAATCATTAAGGTTGGAAAAGAGCTCAAAGATCATGGAGTCCCCCCTGTGCCCCATCCCCACCTTGTCCCCCAGCCCAGAGCTCTGAGTGCCATGGCCAGTCATTCCCTGGACACTTCCAGGGATGGGCACTCCAAACCTCCCTGGGCAGCCCCTGCCAAGGTCTGACCACCCTTTCCAGGGAGAAATTCCTCGTCATGTCCCACCTGAGCCTCCCCTGGCACAGCTGGAGGCTGTTCCCTCTCCTCACAGTGCCCAGCACAGAGGGCCAAACCCTTCCCTGATCCTGCTGGCCACACTATTTTTCACTTGGCCACCTGGGCTCACGTTCAGCTGCTGTCAACCAGCACCCCAAAGTCCTTTCCTGCTGAGCCCCTTTCCAACCCTTCCCCCAGCACCCAGCAGGGCTCAGCAGAAGTGCTGCCAACCACCCTGCAGACACAAGACCGAGGCATTTTAGCATAAGCCCTGCAGTTTTCACCCCATCCCACCCCACAGCTGGACTGGTGTCAGCCAAGGACCCTTCCCTCTCTCCCAGCCCTGAATCCACCCCTGCACGTGAGTGAGCAGGGAAGGGAACAGCGATCCCCCAAGCCCGTGATTAATTTATGACCCACAGTGTGAGACTTTGCTTCTGCTCACTGGCATAATTAGAAGTGCTGTTCCTGGTGGGAAGAGCTGGGTTGGGATGCCAGGAATGCCCACAAGGCCAGACAGGACTGCACAGACAGTGCTGAATCACAGCCCCAAAGCACGAGGCAACCTCGCCGTCCCTCTCCATCGTGGCAAAAAAAACCTGTACTAAAAAAAAGTGTTTCTCAGGAGCAAGATATTAAACATTAAAGCAGGCACTGATGTTAGAAAATATTCATGTGGCACAACTAAGCCCCTTATTTTCACAAAGGCACATTAACCCTTCATCTCATTCACATTCTTCAACCTCATCTTAGTCTCCTTTCCACCACACCTGCTGTGTCTATCTAACCCCTCCTTGACATCATGTTGAATTTACACTTCCTAAAACACTGAAAACATGACATGGAGACCTCTTTGGAGATCTACAAAATTCTAATCAAAGCTGGGAAGTCAACTGCATTAGAGAGTTTTTTTTTTTTCCCCCTCCACCTAAACTGAGTTACGTAAGTAAAACAGCTGCATATGCAAAAAGGCAAAGTTGAAAGAATTCCAGACAAATATTCCTCCATTCCCACTATACATCATCACATATAGAGTTACTGAACTAAGAGAATTACATTAAAGATGGTATGGAAATATCCACTCTACTGAAGTAGGTTCACAGGGGAGATTCACAAAGATCAATGGCTGCAAGATGCAACAGCTCCTTATTCAACCAAGAGCCTTAAATAAATCCTCATATATTCCTCAGAAGCTCAAAATACTGAGTAAAACTAATGGTGTTTCACCAGAATGACAAGAAACACACAAAAAATACAACAATTGGTAATATATATATGTAATTTATGAATTGTTAATACTGCTGTTTAGAATACTCATTTAGGAGCTCTGAGTGCTGCTACACCAACAAAGTTATGATTTCCCTGTTAATAAAGATCTCATCCCAGCAATTGTACTGACTGACCCTGGGAGACACAGAAATCAAAGTTATTATGGAAAGAAACAAGTGCTGGGTGACCCCAATCCATGTGCAACTGGAAAACCAACAAACTCCCGAGCCGGAGAAGTTGGCAGCTGGCACTTTGGTGTTGGCAGCTGCCAAGGAACTGCATTGTTTCCACTGTGGGAAGTGATTGATTGTGCAGCTGAGCTCCTGAGGGAGCTGAACAATCTCCTGACAACACAAACAATGGTGGTGTCACTCATCCTCCTCCGGATCCGTGGTCAGACGGAGGGAGCAGTCGTGTTTTCCGAGCTAAATTCTCACATCCAGGAGAAGAGAGACCACTGCCATCCTGTCTCTGAAGTTCAGGGGTTGGTATTGGATCTACAGGGACAGATGTTGCCTGTCTTACCAGGAGGGTAACCTGTGGGGTCCACCCTTCAACCAAGGAAAGGAAAAGTTTGGTGGGAAACCATCCCAATGTTCGAGGCACAAATGGGAAATCTCCTTCCCAAAGCACAGGAGGAGGTGAAAACCCAGCTCCCACCCTGGCACCAGCACTGTGCTCATGTGAATCCAGGAGGCTGCTGGGTCTCCTGGCACAGACACAGATCCTGGGAATTCATACACCACTGGAACAACTGAATTTAGCAACCCTGGGGAGATCATCTCTCCTACAGCAGCCAGAAAACATTAACATCCCATGGGGGGCAAATCCATCCTCAATCTCCTGTTCTGAGAGAGATTTTTACAACTTGGACTTCTTACCTTGAAAGCAGCAGTTTTCCCATTCCCAGGAACATCCAAACCTTCTGTTTGCTCCATTCTATGAACTCCACACCAGCACCAAGGAACTCTACTCCATCTTTCCCTATTTCCTGCCTTCCTTTTATGGTAAACCTCCTCCCCAGAGCCTCCTCCTTCCCAAGGGGCTCTGCTGGCAGCAGCTGTTCCTGCTCTGCAGCACAGATCTCCCACAGGTGGAAGGGATAAGGATAACACACATGGAATTCCTTCAGCTGGAGGGAATTCCAGACACCCACCTGCCAGGAACCCTCTGGGAAGGGCAGGGACCACCACCACACATCCCTCTGGACACCTTTTAAAAATAAAGGGTTGGATTTGGACTCTGTCTGGAATGACAGGATATTCCATGGGATCTCATGAGGTTTAACAAGACCAGGTGCAGACCAAGAGAAGTCATTCCACAGTGGGAAACATCCCTGGCCAACACATTTCACGTCTGTCCAGTTTCCTCCTCTTTAAAAAAGCTCCCAGCTCTGAGTTCCCTTTAAGTTTAGCTTTATTACAGCATGGTTTTAAATTTTTTATTATTCTAGGTTCTCCTTCCCTTACACTGAACACCTGATATTTGTCTTATTGATCCACTCTTCTGTGCAGCCTTCACTTCTCCCTCTGCACCGAATACATCTCATCTGCTGAGGTGCCCAGTTCAAACCCACTGCAAAACACACAACCAGAGGCTTGATTGCTTAAATAACACCATTTCAGGGGCAAAAACTAATCATAATTACCCTTACAAAGGCCTTCCTAGAGGGCAGGTTGAGTCTTTTGTAGGATATGTGACCTGAGGTGCTGCCTGCAGATTGCAAAGGTCTTGGCAGGGCTGATTTCTCCCCCAGACCAGGAGCAGACAGTGGTTATTGATAACTTTGACTGAGCCTGAGTTTGAAGGGGTGTTTTATCTCCCCTCAGATCCTCCCCTTTTTCATTGTCATGCAGGGGACTCAAACTCCTCTGCTGTGAAATTGCAAAGTGTTTCCATGGAGATGATTAATATGTTCATAAATCCACAATAATTCATTCACTGCGGGACCACAGAGGGTGAAACATTGATTGTGAAAAGAAGAAGAAGAAGCCCTTAAACCAGATTTTTTTTTTCCTTTTAATAATAATCCAAATAAAGAAAACAAGTAAAGCAAGTGAAAGGCAAACAAACACGAATTTTAAGTTATTACGTCTCCTTACGGTGTTCCAGTCTCACCCCAAAAACCCTCTTGATTTTTAGCCTTAGAAAATTGTGAGGAATATCTTGCCATCGAGCCTTTCAACACCTAAAAGCTTGTTCAACCATAATTAAGGCATGTAGGTGGTGGATTATTGTTTTTGACACGGCTCCATCAGGTGAGAGGCATTTTTGAGCAGATGGTTTGCAATAATCCCTGCTCAAGGTCACTACTGTGCCTTAAATAAGTGCCCAGGTATGACAAGAACCATCTACTGCTCATGAAACTGCAGCATCTCCGAGGGTAACACATGGCAGCTCTTGGCAAAGCACTGCCTTTTGATGGACACCAGTGCAGACAATCCTGTCCTCAGCCAATATTGAGCCTTTCCAAACAGTTTCTTGGAAACTGGAGCAGCTGCCAATCATTTGGAACGGCCCTATTTTTAAAGAAGTCGTGGTTTTCACTCAAGGCTCAAACAGCAAAATGGATGCAAAATTAAACATGTTGAGTTTTCACCCTGCCTGACCCCAAATTAATACCAATCTGTGACCAGGAATGTGCAGAAATCCAGTGGTCAAATTATCCCTAAGGAAGAAAGAGAAGTGCTCTGTGACCCCCAGAGCTTTCACACGGGTTTTACCTCCTTTATTCCATCTCCCCTTCTCAGTGAATCATTTCCCGGTAAATCCGTGTTTATAAAAACCCAGCCAAATGTCCTGGGATGTGACAGACGAGCAAGCAGAGCCTTTTCCACCTCCTTAATATATCCCTCTTAGCTGATGGCAGTGCTGTGAAAACTCACTTCAAAGCAGACGTGGGGGAGATGATGAAGGGTTGGATGCGGGAGATGAAAAATCCTCGTCCCGGTCTAGACCCTCCAAAGGAACAGGAGCGATTAATTTTAATTAGATTAATTAAAAGCCATTTGAAATTCAAAATTCTGCGCTGCACTTCTGCCACCCTGATTCACCAGTCGCCTCCTTTGACCCCAGGCAGTCTCAGGGTTTGGCAGAGGGGCAGAATTTGGGGTTAAAACAGCAGAAAACGAAGAAATTCGTTGTCTGATTTTTCTACAGGACAAGCAGCACCGAGCTGTGACCTCACACAGGTCCATTTTCCAACCTAGGGCTGCAAAAACATGTTGTGGGACACTCCCAGTGTGAGGAAAATCCATTTCCCATCAGAAGACCAGAACCATCAGTTCAGATCTGCCAGATCCTGCTGCTCAATCCTATTTTTCGCAAGTCTGAAAGACTTTTGGGAAGGTCTGGTCATAGGAGAGCAGTGGGGAATATGGTGAGCACACTGAAGGTGTGTTTTGCACATCGTGGCACACAGTTCTGCAAGTTTTAGAGGATGAAACCTGCAGAATTTCTGCCCTTCAAATTCTACAGGAGGAACCTCCAACAGAAATTTCCAAATAATATTGGCATTATTCAAGATTCCTGCAGCAGTGCAGGGTTTCGTGTCTCTTCGATCAAATGGAGATTTTTACAGAGGTAAAAAAGGAGCTGTAGGTTCCCTTCCCCTAATAGTGTATATATAAATATTTTGCTACTATATGGGTAATGTAATCAAATTGAAATATATTCCTGCTTGACACTTTCATCTGTTTCTTCCTGCTGGAAAGAGACTTTTTGCAAGGGCACACAGTGACAGGACAAGGGGGAATTGGGCTTAAGGAGTAGATTTAAATGAGATATTGGGAAGGAATTCCTCCCTGGGAGGGGGGGAGGCCCTGGCACAGGGTGCCCAGAGAAGCTGTGGCTGCCCCAGCCCTGGGAGTGTCCAAGGTCAGGTTGGAGCAACCTGGACTGGTGGAAGATGTCCCTGCCCATGGCAGGGGGTGGAATTTCATGATTTTAAGGTCCCTTCCAGCCCAAACCATTCCATGATTCCCTCAAACAACCGATTCCATGAGAGTTCAAGGCACACAGGCAGCAGAGTTTTCACCTGGCAAACTCATTCCTAGCCCTGAAAGGAGATTTTCTGTTTCCAAAATCCATTTCCATGATCCTTTACAGCATTTTGTAGCACTGCCTGTTAACACAGACTGCAGAGCTCCAGGAATAGCTGGTGGAGAGGGGAATAAATGCAGCAGTGCCTGCGAGGCAGAGCTGGTGAGCGATGCTCTGGCTCCAGCACTGACCCTCCTGCAGTGGAGCAGGGCCAGGCAAACTCCTCCTCTGCCCCTGTGCCTCCATCCCCGAGGTTTGGATCACCCACCAAAGCCCATCTGCAGCTCCTGGCTGGGGGATGAAGGGAGAAGCCGAGCCCTGGGCAGCAGCTGCAGCTCTGGATTGTGCTGACCCATCTGCAGGGCTGGCCGAGCCACGGCATCAGCAGCAGCTCCAAAACACACCCCAGAGGGCTTTGCAGCTGTGCCACGCTGATTTATGGCAGCCCAGGTCACTGGACACGCAGGGAGAAGGGAGTTCTGGAAGCACAGACCTGGAAAAGCAGGTCCAGTGCAGACAATTTCTTGGATAGTCGAAATCTCCCTCTTTTTTCATTTCTTCACCTGGAACACCAACCTCGGTTCAGTCTGCATTTTTAAGCTTTTTAAGATGTGAGTTTTTAGTTTTCCTATACCTAAAGGGAATTTACCCTTTATCTTAGGATCACATTCCCAAATTCTCACATTTGGGTGTGACACTGTGCAGTGAGCACAGGAAATACATTCCTGAGCGACTCTTTCATCTGCTTCTTGCCCTGAAATCTGCTTCTTATCCAGAAAATAAACTTTTGTTATTAACCAGCGCTTATTAAGAAACAAAAAAGTTCTCCAGGACCTTTCAATGCCCAGCTGGGATGACTCTGGGAAGCTCCTTATTCCAGCCCTGCCTGCTGGAGGCTCAGCCACAGGCACGTGAACCACAACTGGAAATCCAGTTCCTGGCAGAACTCGGTGCCAAGGCCCATGGAATCACCCCAGCCAGTCAACAGCACTGAATTCATAGAAATAAGTGCTATTTCTGCTGGTAATTGTTGTCAGGGTCAGGCCTGGGTGGGGAGGAAAATCTGCAGGACTTGAGCAAGAGCTCAGCAGGGCAGGCTTTGAAAAACTTTCTCCCAAGTTGGATTGCTGCTTCATTTTACAGCTCTGTGTCATTCTCAGTAAGCTGGGAGTTCAGTTCCTCGCTTTTTTTGTTATTTAAAGTCCTTATTTTATCTTTGAATGGCTCTCCCTCAGCACCAAGGGACTTCTTTTAGTATACTTCTGATAGGGTAAATTGTCTAAGATCTCCTGCTTCTGCCTAAATCTGACTTCTATTGCTAATTAATTTTTTTTTTATTTGGTCTTGGGGCTTTTTTTCCTGCCTGGACTGAAGACCAACATGCAGGAAACAAACAAACTCAGCTTTCATGGCATGGAAAATTTGGCTTTAATGAAGAAAGACAAGGATGTTATTTAACCCTTCCAAAAGAAAAGGAGGGCATCTGATTTGGTGCCTTGCTTTTAGCTGAAAAGAAAACAAGATTTGGTTCAAAATCCTCAAAAAAGATTAATTTTTGCATTATTCATTAATTAATCATCAAACCATTTCACCATCACTACTTACCTGACCTGGAATGGGAGGCAGATCAAACCAGAGTCCACCAGGTTTAATTTTCACTTTTCCAGAGGGTGCAGCATCCACAGATTATTTGTGTAAAACAGGTTCTTCCCCCTTTGGAAAGAGGCAATAAATATCACTGAGAACCAGAAGATCCTCTGCTTTTCACATCCCACAACCAGAAAGAATGGCCTGGTTTGGCTTCAGAGGACCTGGGAGGAAAATCTTCTCATGAACTTTACGCCCCTCACTTAAAGGCAAGACAACCCTGAGCTCAGAAAAAACCTCCCTCAAAAATTTCACACCATTTAATGCTCTAAAAAGGTCGAGATGGACAAAATCCCAACTTCCCCCCGAGCTTCTGAGGGAAGAAAATGTGGTGGTCACCCCAGAGCCCTGCCCAAAGGGATTTCCACTTGGAAAAATCCAGGTGAAAAATCCTTTCTGGAGGACTCTCAGCACGAGATTTGTGTTGATCATACAGGGCTGAGCTCCCTCCCTAAGTTTCTCAGCAAATCTTAATCAATTCCATGAGGGAGAAAAAAAAAAAAAAAAAGTCTTATAGTATTAAAAATAAAGCAATAAATCTAATCCAAAGTCATTTTCCTCCTCCTCTCTAGTCCTGTTTCATTTAGGTATCTCCTGTAAAATAAAACCCTTTTAGCAATGGACAAAATGAAATTCACACTTTTCTATTGGTACCTGCTATTTGTGAGCTGTGAGTTGTCATCAGCAGAGGGAATTTTAGCTCTAATTACCTGCACCAAGAGGAAAACAGGCCAATGGAGGAATAAACCAGAGCAAACACATTTATTTGAACATTTATTATAGAACATGACCAGCACAATGAGATTTGGGGCTCTGATGACACAACATCATTTCAAACAGATGCCTGAATGACTCGAAAAGACAATTCTTATCAACCTACAGGCAGCTTTTAAAACATATTTACTGAGAGGGACCAACTGGAGAAAACAAGGGGCTCGTAGTCTGCTGCTTCTTACATATTTTATTTATAGACTCCCCCAATTTGCCACTTAACCACACAATCTGTCTTGGAAATGGAGGCACTTTAATAAAACTGCTGCTCTCTCCTAGTTCATTTTGCTCCCTGAAATCCCCTGAATTGCTCACGGGTCCCTCCAGCTCCCAAAATTGGGCACCTGATGATTTATGATGACAGCGCTCGCCTCGAATGGACAGAGAAAATAATTGTTACTCATTTTTATGATTTCATTTATTTTGCCTCTCTTCAAGTACCATCTCCTAATGTGTTTTTAAAATAGGTGGTTTCAGGAACAGAAAGACTTATGATCTCCTGTGCAAGGGCTGAGATTGAAATGGGCTTAATGTTCCCAAATTGCACAGAGAGCAAAGGGAGTTAAGGGCATCACCCCCATCCAGGGGCTGGGTCTGACAGAATTATCCCCTCTGATGGCTTTTAAAGGAGCAAATGAGGCTGCACGAAAAAAATGACAGTCTTTTTAATCAATGTTTCTCGAGTTTTAATGCAGTTGTTCATTATCTCCCCCGTGCTGATAAGGAAGGGAAGGTACCTGTGGCTCCTGCTCCTCCAGGAGTCATTAAGGTCCCACAGCTCCTGCAGGGGATTAAATTAAATCAAAGCAAATGATGGACCTTCAAATTATAAACCAAATTCGTTCTGCTGCCAGGGAGAGGACCGTGATTGCCAGGAGGGGGTTTCTAATTTGTGCTCCCACCCCTTAAACTTTACAGGTTAATCCCAGACATGGTTATTTCTTCTCTAAAAAATTCCCAGCAAGCTCATTGCTCTGCAAAAGATGGATGAGTTCCTTGTGTCAATTCCTGGATCAAGTTTCAGGAAAATGGTGTAAAAATATGCTTTTTTTTTTCCCCCCCTCCAAACCTTAAAGAATACTTGGATTGGTTCAAAATCAGCAGTTGGAACAGAAAGCCAAAATAGCACATGATTGGCTGAACTGGGTCTCGAAGACCCCAGAGTAGCTCAGAATAAAAAACCTTTGGTTCCATCATGCACTCCCTGAAATGGCTACAGAGCAAACCATCACAGAAATCTTCTGGGTGTGATTTAGGATTATTTTGAGGGCTTTATTCGGGCTGGCAAAGCCACCCTTTGCAGACGATTATGTATTGGATTCTTCACCAGAATGAGCTGCAAAAGATTCCTGAAAAGAAATCCTAAATATTGATAAAGAATGCCAATACCTGAGAGTGCAAGATTTCAAATTTTGTTTGATGGTTTGGCATTTGAACTTGTCTCCTTTTTGCACAGTGAATTTGCTTTCACTGTTATGCCTCACAAATCTCCAATTTTCAGTTGTTCTGATCATATTGGGAAATAAAATGGTGGAGAGGAGGCAAGAATTTCATCAGTCTAGAGGATGTATAAAAAAATATATAAAATATAAACCTGAAACTAGTCTTTCTTGGATAAAAGTGAGCTTGGGATACTCAGACTATTTTAATCAAGACTAGAAAATAATGCTGGGGGGGAGAGAGGAAAGGGAGAAGAAATGGAAGAGGAAGGAGAGAGGAAAGGGAAAGAGGAGAGTAGCTCAAAAAAATAAGAGACTCTTTCAACAGCAAAGTATTTAAAAAAAAAAAACCCAAACCAACTCAATTAGCACTATCCCTGCCATTCATATTAATTAAAAAATGCTTATCACCAGATTATATTGCTTGTTTGCACCATCCTTACTTCATTAGTGCTAATTGGAAGTAATTACGACTGATATGTGAAATATTTAATTAAAAGATTTATCTGCTTCTATTGTCATGTTTCTGGACCATCTGCAGCATCTGCAGGACTCAGCTGGTACCTCTGGAGCCCTCCCTTGAGGGCTCTTGGCAAAATTCTGAACCCCCAAGCCCGGAGGATTCACCAAAACCTCACCCAGGATCAGAGGCCAAACCCCAAATTTCATTGTGCTCAAAGGAAAAGCTCACTGCAGGTGAGAAACTGCTGTTCCCTGTACAAATATCCTGCAATTTGTATTATTTTATATTAAATGCAGCCTTGGTGATTCCCCTCCCTGTGCTCCTGTCACCCCTGCAATCACCAGCACTCGTTATAGGGGTTTATTTGGGAAGCTACACTGCAAAAAATTCCCTTTATTTGTTTATAGTACCAGTGATTTCTATAAAATTGGTGGGTTTTTTTTCCCAAAACCACACCATATAACTTGGTCACAAGGCCCTGCCAAGCTTCAGCATCTCTGTCTGCCTCAAAATGAATCCTCTGGATCATCAACTGCAGCTTGTCCAAACCCAGCTCTTCAGGCTGGTGAGACTAAAGTGCCTTTTATAATCTCATAAACCAGGGGGCTGAAATTATCACTGCAGTTGTCAAGAGTTTTATATAGATTAAATCTCCTCTGATAGACTGGCAGCAAAGCTGAGGGTTTGTTTATGAGGAAAAAAAAGCAACCATCAAGTGAGAATTGGCTTCCCTTGCTCTGCCCAAACCTTGTTTGAAAACTTCCTGGCAGTCCTACAACAACAACAAAAACACCACAGGAATACCAAAAATGAAGAGTTTGTTCCTGATTTTGTCTGTCCTTATCAAACACCCTCCAAATATGAATTTTAGGGCTTGGATCACAGAACCCACAAGAATGAGGGTTAGGGAAGGGGTCTGTGGTCTGCACAGTAAAGGGTCAGCCCCACAAGAGGTGCTGAAAGGCCTGTTGGCCAAACTTTTCTTTTGATCCACCTAAATTACATTTATTTATGCAGATAATTAGTTGGGTAAGAGTTAGGAATTAGCTTTCTATGCCCATCTGAATAAATGCCTTGGCAATCAGGCCCAGCCTGAAGGGACACTCTCCAGTCAGAGCTCTCCATCTGAATCTTGGAGTTCAATAAATGGGATTTACAATTGATTCAAGGTATTTAAACTACATAAAAAGCCTTCCCCAAACTGCCAGGATGTTTTTAACATGGAGTTATGGTCAGGTGTGTTTTGTAGAAGGGCTGGGACACAGCCAAGAAGCCCAAATCCTTCTCACTCAGAGATCATCCCATGGCAGATATTCCCAGCAGATGCTGAAAGCAGCTTCTCCAGATAACAAAAGAAAACTAACAAAAGCGAAACTTTAAACTTGAGACAAGCAGGCCTCCAAAAACTCCACTCTCAATATGCTGAAACTAAAATGTAACTTGTGGAAATCAAAGAAATGGAGGCTTTTTATTTTTTTTGGTAGGATCGACAGCAGGCACCTGTAAACTCATGGAAAAAAAAAAAAAAAAAAAAGAAGTCACTTTCCCCCAAAAGTTCACATTTGGATTACTTTTCCTTCATGTTAACTTTCAAAATAAGCCTCACTCCTGCATCTGGAAGAAGCCTTTACTCTGACATTGCCTTCAGATGCTCTGGCTGTTAGTAATAATAAGGACAAGTGAGAAATTATTAAAAGAGATTTATTGAAAGTGACTGAATGCTCCAGGGTACCGTAGTGGGAGGTTCGATCCTCAGAACAATTTTATCCAGCAGATTGAGGCTGTTCAGACTTTCAACTTAAAAAAAAAAATTTAAAGTTTCTCCTGATTCAGAGCTACTTTGACACAACTTCAAAGCAGAAGCATCTCAAAGCAGTGTGGAAGGAAAAATGGGAGTATTTTACAATGACAGCTCTAATATCCCAGCTCAGCCTAAAAGCTGTCAAATAAATTAATAGTGATCTGGCAGCTCTGGTAGGGAACCTTCTAATGTACAAATGGCCTTGGGTTTTAGCCTACTTTTTTAGGGCAATGTATTTGGAGATGAATTCAGGAAATTCTTACTTCTACTGCCAGTTTGGGTGGCACTTGACTGTGGCTCACCCATTGTTAACTAGAATGCAACCTGTTCAACTCATTTAAAAATACAATCATCCAACTCAGCTGAGCAACCTGGTCTAGGGAAAGATGTCCCTGCCCATGGCAGGGGGTTGGGACCTTAAAGATGATCTTTAAAATCCTTTCTCTTTTGTGATTCCACGATTATTTCATTTACCCCAAAGGCAATGAGGTTGTGGCTAAGTAGGCTCTGTGTTGTGCTTCTTTGGGGGTTATTTTTTCCCTTAAATGTTTGTGTTTTCTTCACAGAATCGTTCCAGTTGGAAAAGACCTCCGAGGTCACCAAGCCCAACCCGGCACCAAGCTCCACATCTGCTCAGTTTTGAGCACTGCCAGGGCTGGTGATCTGGCACCGAGAACTTCCACCCATCGCTACAGAAAATATAAACTCCATCTGACAAAGTTCCTGGAGTAAAAATGAATTCTGTTTTGCAAAGTTCCACCCATCCCTGTGGGGAAAAAAAATAAATTCTATTTTACAAACTCGCTCAACAACAGCAAATGAGAGTCTGAGCCACTTCTTTTCCTCCTCAGAGTGTTTCTGGGTCCCCACTCTGAATTGATTTCTGTTGCAAAAGACCACTCCTGCCTCACCTTTCTGCACATAAATAGTGCTCTGCCCTACAGCTTCAATCATGTTGGGCAAAACACATCAATTCCTGCCTTTTTGAAGTCTGAATAAAATAAAATCAGACCTCCTAATCTCTGTCCTTTCATGAAAATAGCAGGGTAGAAAGAAAATAACCACAGTGAGTGTAGTTGGAGATTAAATCATGTATGAATTCCATCTATACATGGACAAAAAGAATCTTCTGTTGAATTTAAAACTTCAGAAATATGAATTTTTTTCGGGAGGAGGGCAGGTATTACCTTGTACAGGGCTCCTTTGGTTCAGGGGCTGCTGCCTTGGAATAAAACCCAATTTGTGTTTTTGAGGAGCACCCAAGGAAAGTGCATCTGTACAACCTCCACCAGGTTAGAAATTTGCCTCCAGTCTCAGCAAATCGGTGTGTTATGGACCAGTTTCCATTTCCCAAGCTGGCTGTTCGTTCCAGCAAAGGAAAACATCAGGAAAAGCTGGTTTTGTTTGGCTCTTGGTTGTCTTAGGGACTCGTGTCACAGAATCCCAGAATTGCTCAGGTTGGAAAGGACCTCCAGGATCTCGGAGTCCCCCCTGTGCCCCATCCCCACCTTGCCCAGAGCACCGAGTGCCACATCCAGGCCTTCCTTGGGCACCTCCAGGGCTGGGGACTCCAAACCTCCCTGGGCAACCCCTGCCAATGCCTGACCACCCTTTCCATGAGGAAATTCCTCCTGATGTCCAGCCTCATATCCAAGTTTGCCCCAATGGCTTGGCTGGGAATAATGTCAGAGTGGCAAAGAAATTTGGGTGTCCTCCTGGGTTTTCCTTGGCTCTCATGTGGAATTTGACTCCTGATCAAAGTTTACAACATTAAACACGAAGGGAGAATGCAGAAGGATGTGGGAAATGTCACAACACCCTCAGCATTTCCTAGAATCCTCATAGAATGCTTTGGGATGGAAGAGGCCTTAAAGACCATCTCATTTTCCCCCTGCCATGGGCAGGGACACCTTCCACCAGCCCAGGTTGCTCCAAGCCCTGTCCAACCTGGCCTTGGACACTTCCAGGGCTGGGGCAGCCACAGCTTCTCTGCTGCAGGAGTTCCCCTGCACTTATGAACAATCCCTTGTAAACACAGCACAAATTTGAAAGTCCTCACCCATTTCCAAAGCAGGAAACCAGAGATGCCAAATCAGCATCAAATTGTGCCATTTAAAAGCACTCTGGTCTTTTGTTGGAAATTGTGTGGTTGGCTCTAAAATAGGTGAATTATTAATTGCTTTGCCTTTTTCCTTTCTCTATCAGGACTGGAAATGGTGAAATGCTAAACAGTGCCTACCCAATTTACTTCACAAGTGTATTAATTACCAAGGGTAAGTTCTAAATCAACTTGCACGAGGGACAGATTAATTAAAACATTTGGAAAATTATCTCAAAAAGCCCTTTTACTTCCAAAGGAACAGGAGAAGAAAATCTTTGCCATTCCAGGCTGAACACTCAGTAGCAGAAATTGTCTGTTCCTTGGATTTTTTTATATTTTTTTTGTTCCAGGACTGCACTAGATTTAAAGCAACCACAAATCAGCTGCTGGGCTTTGACATCCAATATAAATTTCGTTATATCAAGACTTTAGGGACTCTGCAGTGAGGCATTGTAAGGAGCTTTTAGGATTATTTGGACATTTTGAAGTTTGTTCTTACCTTCCAACTGCGTTCGAGTGAAACGGGGCCGAGGGAGATGGATTGTGGGAAGCTCCCGGTGTTTGTTGGGTTTGTGGGGATGTTTTCCCAGCAGAGAAAAAGTTCTCCCAGTGCTTGTCACTCAAATCCCACAGCTCTGAGCTGCAGAACTGCTGAACCTCACAGGGGAAGCTCAGTAAGTAAAACCACAGCCGGCAAAATTCATTTTCTTGCATGCAAATGTTTTCACACTCGGGATCCTTCTCTCAGGAGCAGGAGCCGGATGGTTTCCTCCAGGAGCTCAGGTGGGAGCTGGACCTCCCAGCTGCTGCTCTGCCAGACAGCCCAGCAGTCCAGTAAATCCTAATCTGTCTCTGGGCACTCGGTTTCCTCGAATTTTATGAGGATTTGGCTTATTGAGTTTTGGTATTAGAAAAATTGAGTGATTGGAGAGTGAAAATGTACGGAGCTGCTTTTAGCAAAAAGAGCCTCCATCCATGCTAAGAGCCCATCCCTTTAGGGCTGGTTTTTCTTTGGGCCTCCATGACCACACACCTTGGGAATGGAGGTGTTCCTGATGTTTAGCTCCACTTTTTTCACCTTTTCTTCCAAGCTTAATGTCTAAAAAAGTCAGAGTTCAGCACATGCCTGAGTCATGGTTTGGACAGCACCACCCCCTCCAAGGTACAACAGCAATTCCTCCTTTTCCTCTCTGTTGAGAGAACACCTTAAAATGGACTTTAATGAGACAAATGAGATCTCTTCGGGTTGTATTTTACCTCAGTTTAAAACAAAATTGTTCCCCCACAACTCACTGAGCTGACCCTCTGCAAACTGAACTAAACTGCAGTTCGTGATCTTTGTAACAACAACAACACATAAAACTCGGTGTGGCTTAAAATTCATTTGGACAACACGACCCTGTGTTAATAACTGGATGTGAAACCAATGTTTAGGGACCTTCAGCAGAAAAATGACTTATTTATAAAGCACCTCTCCTCTCTTATCTGGCACTGAATCACTCTAGATCTCGGGTAATTAAAGCACAAGAAAGGAAGGATGGGATTTAAGAGCCAGAGTCCCTCTCTAGATATGCTGCCTGAACACTCCTTTGTCCAGGAAAAAGTCCCACTGGTCACAGAATCATTTAAGTTGGAAAAGACCCCTAAGATCGAGTCCAACCTCGTGAAAGGTCACAATTCAATTAACTCTGTAAATAAAAGCAGGACACAAGACAGTACTAGCTTATGTTTTAGAAACACTCTCTGAAAACTTTTTTCCTTTACCAAATGCACTCCGTTTTTTTTCATTAGGGCATACAAATGAATAAACAATTGCTCCATAAATAAATAGATACCGCTGAACATCCTGGGAGCACAGCAGCTCTACCAAGTCCTAACTACCACTAAAAGGGAATTTTGATGTCTTATCTAGACATGCTTGTTATCACTGATCCTGGCAGTGCCAGAGCAGCACAGTCAGTGATCTGAAAACGAAGGAAAAGAGCCCACACAGAACCCGCAGCGTTTTCAGCTCTGTTTGAAAAAGATGCAGACGACGACGTTTTCCCTCTACCTGGCGAGGGATTATATTTCAGCTATTTGATCTGGGGAAAGAATTCATCTGTTTGAAAACACAGGAGCCAAGCAAGCTTGTTATACAAGCAAAGGTTGTTTTCTGCAGTGATTTTGAGAGCAAACTTTCCCCGCCGAACGCTGATGACAAACAAGCGCCGCGCTTTGACATCTGCGGCAGGAGCTGAGCTTGCTAAATTGATTCCCCTTCTGCCTCCTCCAAACTGCCTTGATAATTGAGCAAATGGGGAAAAGAGGCTCTTCCCTGACTGTTTCAAAGCTTTCCTGAAGAGAATCATAACTGACAGGAGCTGCAGTTGGCGAGTTAAAGAGGAAAAGCGGGAGTGGGGAATTAACGAGTTGGATCTGGGAGGTGAGTGCTCCTCCATTCACATGGCACAGACCCCTGCACAGCTTTCCCAGCCTTCCCCCTTTGCTACACGAGAAAATAAATGAAATCAGGAGCCCCACTGCTCACCTCCAGCAGCTTTGGAGGGGACAGGTGGTGGGGAAGTGAGGACGTCACGAAGAGGTCACAGGTGAAGGAGCTTCCCTGCAGGAAGGACAGGACGTGAGGTGGAATGCCATCTGCTCGCTTCCACAGCACAAAGAGGGGGGGTGTTATTGTCTGAGTGGGTTTGGTTGGGTTTTTTTCCCCTTCAAGGACTGCTCAGGGAGGTGGTGGAGTCCCCATCCCTGGAGGTGTTGAAGGAACAAGTGAGTGTGGCTCTTATTGCTCTGCTCTGGTGGGAAAGGTGGGCACTGGCCAAAGGTGGGACTCAACAACCTCAAAGTCATTTCCTACTCAACTGATTCTGTAATTTCCTAACTTGTCTTTTGCCACTTTGCAGCTTTCAGGCTCTTGCTCGAATCTGCTCCCTGTTTCCCTGCTGAAGAGTTTCAGGCCCCCAGGACTGCAGCAGTGAGGGCTCCACTAAATATTTTCCTTTTACTCTCCTCCAGGAGACTCCACGCTGTCCCTGTGCCTTCTTTGTCAGCCTTGCCTGCGAGTTTGGAGCTGCACTGCTATTATTTCCCCTGAGCCAGTTCTGTTAGGGCTTTGACTCATCGTTTTTTGTCAATCAGAAAGGATTGTGAAGGATTTCCTCCCCAGCTGGGGCAGTATCTGGAGCCCAGAAATCAGCCAAAGCCAGCTGGGCTGTGGCAACAGCCTCTCCACGCACATGGGAGCGAATCCCCTCAACTTGATTTTCAATTATTGGAAAAATTGGTTCAAATGCCAAACTGTGCTGAGGAGACAAGAAGCCCGAGATTGTATAAAAAGATCTGCTATTTTATCCCTTTGGTACAGCTCAAAGCTGCTGTTTAAGCTGATATTTGCTTTTCAATCACATCAGGTCACCCCAGGATACGTGGTGTCCTACAGTCCTCAATCTGTGAGTGCTTTTAGGGATGCTGGGAGGGCTGTTTGTAGGGATGCTCAGAGAGGAAAATCTTGGTTTCTTTTAAGGGAAGGAATGATTTCTGATAGCTTTGGACCTCCAGACACCATTTAGGGTGACAAAAATCACTTGAAAATTCACTGCTTTTCTGCTCAGGAGGAGGTTGTGCTTAATCAACACCTGAAACACTAAAAGAGAGTTTTAAACTAAAAGAATCCAAACACCAGGCAATCATCTGCAACACACGTGGCTTTGGCTACATCACATGTGGATTAAGCAGCAAAAGAGATGCATTTAGAACCCAAATTAGTCCTTGGGAAAGAAGTGGGATTTGGAGAAAGCAAATTGAGCCACATCCTCACTCAAATGGCTTTCAGTGGTTTAGATGGACAGTGTTTGCTTTGCAGGCTGAGATGTATTTGATCCAAAATGAATTTAATTATTCCAAAATAATTACAAAATTCCAAAATAATTACAAATTACAAAATACAGCAAAATCAGGGACTAAAAGCATCTCTCAGCATCTTCATCCTAAGCACCACCAGAGGCACTGCAGGGCTGAGGGACCTGCCAGGGTGGGATGTCCAGGAGACATCCCAAAGAAACCACCCACCTTCTATCCCTGCTTCTGATCATTCCATGTCTTTCCTTCCCTTTAACTGCATTTCTATTACAAATATTCACCCTCACTATCCCTGTTTTATTCCTTTCAATCCCTCCTACAGTCATTTGTTGCTCTCCTGCTCATCTTTCAGCTCTTCCTGTCCCCTTGCATCGCTTCCCATAATGCTTCCATCCACTAAACCATTAAAATAAACTATTAAAATGTTTAAATAATATTATGACTTTCACTTTCAACCAGCTTTTCCATATTTTGCTGTCCCTTTCCCCTTTGTTAAATCAAATCACTGCCTTTCTAGGAGTGCATCCCACCCTCCATCTGCACCAGCTTCTCCAGCAGAGCCCCAGCCATGGATTTCTCTTCCCTGTTCCACAAGCAGTGGAAGGAGCAGCTGCCTCATATCGACAAGAAACCTCCACCTGCACCTAAGAATGTTGATTATTCAATATTTTAGTACTCAGTCTTAAGCTCTGCCAAAAGAGTTCCTTCCACAAGTGACAGGATTTGGCTTTTCCCCAGCTGCACGAGAGGCAAACACCAAAGGCCACTTCCTGCTGGTGCAGAGTTTGGAGGACTCTGAGCAGAATTAAAAAGCCCACGTGGCCAAAAGGATTTCAGAAGCTCTGAAGGAACACTGCCAAGTCACACCTAAGCCTTGGAGGAAAGGTAATAAAAGCAAAACAATCCAAAAAAATATAAGCCTGGGCTAAAAATAGTACAGTCCTGTTCCCTATATACATGGATATGTTTATTTTAATTCCAGTTTTAGCAACAGGACAACTTTGGCTCCACTGGAATGGATGACCCTGACCACAGATTGCTTGGAATCAGATGGCTGTCCTCATCCCAAGGCAGGGATTTAATATAAATAGGGTGTGGTTTTTTATATATTTTATTGGAACAGACAAGGAGAGTTTTTGTGTTCAGTAGGGAATTTCCAGTGAGGAGTTTCAGCTTTCTAAGCCAGTCAGCTCCTGCCTGTGAGAGTGGGGCTGATTTGCCCTGAATGTGGGAAAAGCAAACTCAGATCAACTGCAAATGAAACCATTTCTGAAAGAGCCATTCAGGGCCTTTTAGGCTCCATCTCTTGGTCTTTCCTTGTTTCCTGCAGGAAGGTGCAATATTCCTCCTTTCCAGCTCCACATGGGAAAACACCCACCAGGGATATTGAGAGGAACATTTGGCAGTGCAGTTGAATGGGGTCAGTGGTGGGAACAGACCTTGGTGTTGTGTTGGGGAGGAGCAACAATTGACACCACGATTGACACCATCTCATCTATGGAGACACATGGACAGAGTTGGGATGATTCAGCCTGGAGCAGAGAAGGCTCCAGGGAAACCTGAGAGCCCCTTCCAGGGCCTCAAGGTGCTCCAGGAGAGCTGGAGAGGGACTGGGGACAAGAGATGGAGGGACAGGACACAGGGAATGGCTCCCCTGTTATTTTTTTAGGGAGGAAAGTTGAGAGGGGAGCTGCTTCTGGTGCTTTCAGAATCTACTTGAGATAAAAAAACCTGCAAAACTGCACCAAGCTCACTCCCTCACAGAAAGCTGTGCCATGATTGCTCCTCACCTTCCCAGCAGGTGCATGGATCAAAACAAACACAAAGCCCCAGAAAAAATAAATCAGAAACAGCCAAAAAGCAGAAAATGGAAATGCAGGTTCTAGGTGTTGGTACAAATTCCACCTCACTGATTTGGGAAGCCTTAGGGGACACCTTAGGGGACAGCAGAGGGAGGAGCTTCAGCATTTCCACATCCCTGTGGAAGCACTGAGCCAGGAGACAGCCAGCTACTTGATTTATCCAAAGTCCTCCCAGCCTTGTTTGCTGCCAAAGGCAATCGAGCAGGAGCAGGAGGATTAATGGCTCTGCACTGCAAAGCCTCTCCTTGGCACTTGCCAACACCCCCCCAGCTCCCACCACCCCTCCTTCCACCCCAGTCCAGTTCCCTGCCTCTCCCTGCACCAGAATTCCCACAAAACACTGGGAGATCTTCACTGGAGCCACCTCCAGGAGGATGAGAAGTCTCAGGGGCTGCATTTGGAGAGGCACTTGGCTCAGCTGTGCTCACTGAAAGGAAATCCATGGAAAATCAGCACCTCTGTGACCAGGGACGTTCAACACACAAAGATCTGCCACTAAAAAGCCCTCATTTATCAGTGCCTCCCAAGGGGGGTACTGCAGGGAATATCAAAGGTGTAATGTGTCTCTGATACAACAAATTCACTGCCATCCTCCTTTGATTCCAGCATTAACTCCAAAAAAATACAATCAATTGTTCCTTTCCGTTGAGAAACTCGAGGTTTCTCTGCGTGGAACAGAAGGAAACTGCACATCTCAAACTCCTTTTGCATCAGCTGCAGGAATTCTGATTTTCCCTGGCAAGTGCTGAATCGTTGGAGGCATCTTTTATTTTAGGAACTGGAAGCATCTCTCAGACATTAATTCAGGAGAATTACCCCGAGAAAAGCAACACTGGCCCTTTTTTGAGGTGAGCCCTGGCCACATTAAGGGCTTTGCTTGAGGCCAGGAGTGAGTCACCGGGAGAACCATCACCCACAGCACATCTCTCATGCTGCTGCCACCACCAGCTCTCGAAAAGAAAGGGAATAATTAATGGGAGCCTCGGAATTTATATCAGAATTTCAAGAGTTCATGGTCTGAGCCCATTAGAATATGTAAGATCCCTCCAGCTGTAATTTATGTGGATATTGTTCGCTACACGTTCTCACATGGTGACTTTTTCCTTTTGGGAAAGTCTCCAAGGACTTCCACAAATATATTCTCTTTAATGCTAAAATAACTCCAGATTAGCCTAAAAGACACTGGTGCTGAATTAGCTCAAAACCAAACCCAATGCCTTGAAAAAACAAAAAAAAGAAAATCCACTAAACCCCAAATCTTCAGGGCTTTCAGAGACCAGGAGGTGCCACATCAGCCGCGTCACATGCCCGAAAAGCTGAAATTACTCACCAGTGTGAACAAGGGTCATGACTTTTCTGGGGCCCTCACCACGGTGGGGTTTGTTTTTCACTCTCCTAAATGGCAATTTCCAATGTACAGTTGTCATTTGCAGGGGATGTTTATGGATCATTTACTAATAGTGTACGTTCTCTTCTCCCTTCAGCTCTAAAAAGGAAATTGTTGGTTGTGATTCATTGGTCAGACCAATGCAAATGCTGCCCTTTAAACACAGCGTGATTAATGTAATAGTTCACTCAGGAATAAACAAATATTCAATTCCAGAGGAATTTCCCATTATTTTTCCAACACTTGCAGCAATATATGAACAAGTCAGGAGTATCTCAGAAAGGTTTTCAGTAGTAATTGTCATATGTCGCTATTAAAAATTATCCTAACTCTTGCTCAGTTGCAATAATATGAAATATTTCAACGGGAATAACACTGGGATGTCTGTTTGGTAGTTTCCCAGCCTCTGTCTGCTGGGATTTTGAAAGGTTTTTAAATTATTTTAGAAAGGGTAGGCTAAAATATGGAAATAAGTCCAAGGCACATAAAGCAGCTCAATTAATTTTCCTGAGTTGCTGAATGGGAGGATTTTGAATAGAATTTGGTTGTAGGGGGAAAAGAAAAAAAAAAAGCAGCGTTGCCCAAACCCATCAATCTTCACACAGGACCAAAACACTGTCTTGTACCATCTCATATTCATCATCTGTGTGGGGACAAGCAACTCATCACTCCCTTTGTTCAGTGAGAGGTACAAAATAATACCTGCACTCCTGAGCGTGGTTTTGGGACTCTCTGCAATGTTCCCAGGGCAAGGCTGGCGATTTTTTACATGGAAATGCAATGTTAGAGACACTTGGAATGTAAAATGAGCTCTGTAATTTGGCTGCCAGCAGGGAGGAGGAGATCCCTTCTCCCAACACTGGGGCCCTCAGGATGCTCTCGGGATGCTCAGAAAACGTCCCACAGTGCTGGTGCTGCCCGTGCCTGATGTGACAAACATTCTTGTCCTCACAACCCACCTGCAACTCCATTTTGGGCTTGATTATAGGCTTAATTTTTCAATTCCAACACTGCAAACCTGTCTGAACAGTCACTCTGCTTGGACAGAGAAGGGCTGGCTGAGGTTGCAGCCGTTCCATCAGTAACTCCAAATGCCACAGGCAGCTCCTGGATGCCAGACCTGCAGAAGACACCACAAACACCTCAATAAAGCCACAACAGACACCAGCCACCAGAGACCTCAAGTGCTGCAGGTGATCTCCTACACTGATGGACGTAACACACAGCTCGTTCACTCCTTCACCAGGAAAAACATCAGGAAAAGCCCAAAAAAACCTGGAGTTGCTTGGTCTACTTCTGGAGATGGAGGAGTCACTGCAGGAAGATTTGGACTGGCAAGATGCCCTGAGCCCACAGTCACAGCTCTGGACAGAGGTCCAAGGAGAGGCCGAATAACACATTTCCATGCCAGGGAGATTCAGACTGAACCCATCAATCTGTAATGCTGGAGCACAGGGTAACATCCTCTTTGATTTATCAGCTTGGGCTGTTGCTTTTCATTTAAGGGGAGTTCAATTTAATCTTTTGAAGTGCAAGAAAAGGTACAGCAGCCCAAAAAAAAAAAGAAACCAACTATCTCTGTGGTTTGACACCTCAGCACATGATAAGATACAGAGAAAGCTGCCTGCCCTTGCTGCACATCTCCTTCTGGAATATCTGAAGGAGAAAGGACAGAGGACAAAACTGTCAAGCCCCTGGACTTGTCTCAGTGCTGGAGGTCAGTGTTGTCACGTTCATCCAAACCCAGACTGAGCATCCTGGTCTCCCCAGTGACCTCAACATATGGCTTTGCTCAAGGAAGTCCCACCACCTGAAAATGAGGTCACATTAATATTTCAAATCATATTTAAGCTCTAGTCCTTCGAGAGTTTCCACTCACTTCTCTCTGTGTACTTGGAAAACCAGCATTAACTGCTTTCTTACCAAGGCACAGGTGGAAATTACAGAACCACAGGATGGGCTGAGTTGGGAGGGACCCATCAGGATCATCCAGTCCAACCCTCAGCCCTGCACAGGACCACCCCCAGAGTCACCCCCTGTGCCCCAGAGGATCATCCCAACCCTCCTGCAGCTCTGGCAGCCTTGGGGCTGTGCCCACTGCCCTGGGGAGCCTGTTCAGTGCCAACCACCCTCTGGGGGAAGAACCTTTCCCTGAGATCCACCCTGAGCCTGCCCTGACACAGCTCCAGCCATTCCCTGGGGGCTGTCCCTGCTCCCCCCAGAGCAGAGATCAATCCTGCCCCTCCTCAGGGAGCTGGAACTGCAGGGAGGTCTCCCCTCAGTCTCCTCTTCTCCATCTGAACACACCAAGTGCCCTCAGTGTCCTCACACAGCTTCAAATCCAGCCCCTTCCCCATCCTTATGTCCTCCTTTGGATTCTCTCAGATGGCTTCAGATCTTTCTCATTAATATGTCCAGCTGTGCTCTGCAGCTGCAAACATCTGCTTTGATCTCTTCCACCCCTCACCTGCTCCATCTCTGACCACACACCCTGCAGTTCAGACCTGCAGGCCCTACAAGCACCTTACGGTGCTGGGGGATCTCAGGTTGGACATCAGGAGGAATCTCTTCATGGAAAGGGTTGTTAAACACTGGAAGGGGCTGCCCAGGGAGGTTTGGAGTCCCCACCCCTGGAGGTGTCCAAGGCAGGCCTGGCCATGGCACTCGGTGCTCTGGGCTGGGGGACAGGGTGGGGATGGGGGGCACAGGGTGGACTGGGTGACCTTGGAGGGCTTTTCCAACCTTAATGATTCAGTGAAATAAATTAAACCAGCTGAATCTCCTATGTAAATTATGCACCCTTTACCAGTCACCTGAGCCCAGTGCCATCCTCCTTTCAAGTCTTTCATCAGCACTGTAACCCAGCAGGGGAATAAAACACGTGAGGAGACACCAGATCAGGTCTCCAGTTGTTCCCAGCAATTACAGAAATTGCCCAATGCCTTAAATTTAAAACTTCACAGCGTTCTCTGAAGATCTGACCAATTTATATGCTCAATTCACAGAGCACAAGCTAGAAATATATATGTGTATTATCCCCATCTCCTAGTACAGGGCAGCTTTCCAAAAAACCTTTGCTATGAATTTCAACTAATTAAGTCATTTCCAAGGTACAATAGTGCCTGGAAGAAGTTAATGAAATGAGTACATGATCCTTTAGCTAAACTCCATAGTTTAAGAAAGAATTTTAACCTGTCATCGGGTCAGTCTGAAATTATTCATGTTTAAGGCCAAAATCATTCTGAATTAGCCTGAAGTTAATAATGTGGTGGATAAAGGCTTTTGTGTATCCTTTTGAGCATAAGAAGGAAATCCTAGAAAAAACTGCTGTGGAATTTGCAGTTTAAGTTTTTTGTGATGGCATTTCCTAGAGGAAAGGCAAACCATACAAACCCCATCTTTGATCTGCCAAATTTCATGTAGAAATACGTCATTAAACAGTCACAAAAATGAATCTTTTTTGCACCCAGAGTGATTTATCCATGCAGGCTTATGAGATGGTTATCTTGACACAATATAAGATGCAGCAAAGTCAATTTGATCAACCATATTTATCATTCAGCAATTCTGATCACTTCTGAAGGTACTTTGCCCTCAACAGTCCATTTTCATCTGAACCATTTCTTATAATCCACAGCTTTTGTGCTTCCAGCAGCTGCACAAGAACAAAGCCCTGCTCAAGAAACATTTCCTTGCAGGACATGTAATTATTAAATTGGATTCTAATTACAGATCATAAATTACAGACACTTCTTTAGAGAGAAAATACCCAGAATGCTACAGAGAAATTCAATGCCTATTTTTGAAGTTAATCTAAGAGCATTTTGGTTTATAAAAAAAAAAAAAAAAAAAAAAAGAGCAACTCTGGGACCAAATCATGACTCCTGTATGAACTCCATGTGATCATGTTAAGATGCTGTCAGGCATTAGTGTACACAAATCTTAATTCCTATTAAAATATATAGAAACATATGTCACTTGTGCGTGGCACCAGCAGCCAGAGCTGTGCAGTTGGCATTTCCTGGAGGAAGAGGAATCAAAGATGCCCCTGGATATGTTCTTTCTATAGCAAGACAGACATCAGTGTGCAGCCAAAGCCCTCCAGGAAAGCCTCAGCTCTAACATCAGCTCCCAAAAAACGACTGCGAGCCAAGGAAAGATTAAAGAGATTAAAGCAAACCGGCAAATCTCGGTGCTGGTTCCAGCTGAACCCACACCACGAGAGCAGTGCCCTGGCAACAGGCACACAAATGCAAAGCCACAGCGTTGTGGTTCACCAGGATCAGGGTTGGTGGCTCAGAACCAGAGGGAAGAGGGAATGGGGCCTGTGGAAACGCAGGGTTTGGCTCCAGACACCTTGGGAAGGAGCCCAGGGCTCACCTGGGCTGGTTGTGCCAAAGGCATGAACAGGTGGCCACCAAAAACCCACAGGTGGCCACCACAAAGCCACACCAAGAGGGCTTGGATGGACAAGGGACAGTCCACCCTGAGTGATCCCACCAAAGACAAACCATCCAAAGCACAACTGGTCCAGCCAAGCCACAGAAACCTGACTGAGGCCTTCACCCACTTGTCCAGAAGCATCAGCTTCACGATGCCACAGGGAATTGCCCTGACCAGGTGGATGGTTGTGGCCAGGGGGAGCACCAGAGTGGAGCCCTCCCAGCTGCACCACTTGCCCCAGTGGGTTGGGAGGAGCCCTGGGTGCAGCAGGGCTTCCATGTGCTCCCAGATTCCCACAGTGAGTCATCTGGTCCCATCCCAGGGCACAGGGTTGTGTCCAGATGGTTCAGGAACGTCTCCCCAAAGGGAGACTCCACACCCTCTCTGCTCTGCTCCAGTGTGCACTCAACAGAAAAAGTTCTTCCTCGTGTCCAGGTGGAAATTCCCGGGCATCAGCTCTGCCTGTTGCCTCTCCTCCTACTCTTGGCACTGCTGGGAAGAGCCTGGCTCCAGGCTAATGATATTCCTGGAATGTGCTCGTTCCAGTCAGTGTGAAGAGAGTCACTGTGAAATCATCTCTGCAACAGCGGTGCTGGGAAATGAGAGAAGGAGGAGGATCCAGCCCTCTGCATTCCATGGATCTTGTCAGGCCTTGGGATGTCTGGAGTAGGAAATGGAGTCAGAGCTGGCCCCAGCAGAGCCCTCACAGCACCCCCAACCCCTCAGGATGGAAATGTTTGAGCAGAGCCCATGACACAGTTAATGAGATTTTGCTGCCATCTTCTGATGAAAACGCATCACAAGGGGAGAAGTGCAGCTGTTTGGGCAGCACCATGTCCCCTGTGCCCAGGGATGCCCATGTTCCCACGGGAAACCAGGCTCCTTTGGCTCCCATCGGATAAATTATTGAAATTACTGCTCCAGTTTCTTGCTCCAGACTTCAAACTCCCCAGGCAGAAAACATCCCTGTGTGTACTCTGTTATATCCATCAGTGCTCAGCAGTTAAACACCATCATACTGTGCTTAATAACAAGCATTTTAATAATCAGAATTCCTCCCTCTTCGATATCTGAAGGTCACTGCTCACCCTGAAGGGGTAATTTTAAATCCAAGGAACGATAGTTCAGGAGTTTTCATCAAATTTGTGTTTGTTCCTCTCTGAAAAATGGGTTAAATATTTAATGTCTCATTTAATGGGATATTTTCCCATTGATAATTCTAAGGGAGGGGGTAGAGAGATTTCATATAACATGCAGAAAAATAAAGCTGCCATTAAAATAAACTTCTAGTGAGGGTAATGATGAACAACCTGCATCACAGAGGCACAAGCTCTTCTTGAATGCACCACACACAACTTCAGCTAAATTGCCACCAAACAGCCAAACTGGAGCAAGAACTTGTTCCCTTTCACTGCCTTGAGCTATAAAGTGATTTTTCAGGATCTCAGAATTTCTGTTTTTCTGGTCCAAAGTCCCTCTCCAATTCTGTCATAGGCCATCTCCATGCACTTCCCTGCACTTGGGATAAAATTTAAATCCCCTTTACAAGCACTTGCAGGTGCTTGTAAATTATAACTGTCATGTCTGAATGTGGCATTTAAAACTAAAATTTAAAAAAGAAATTCATTTTTTACTTATATTAATTATTATTATTATATTAATCGTTTTCCTTGGACTCAGTGAGCACTTTCATTTATCCCGGTGGCAAACACAGATCTGAGGAGAGCACTCATGAGGTGCAGCCAAGTGCAGGGTGGTCCCATGAAGACCCCCAGCCTTCACCAGCACAGAGAAGAACCTGGATTTACCAGGGACACCCAGGAATAACCCAGGCCCTTCCTCTTTCCAACAAAGTCTTCACGTCTTTGGACCGCTCTCGCTCATCAGCTGAACCTGCCCCTGAAATGCTGCTTCTCTCTGGGATTTAAAAAAAGCCAAGCTGGTACCAGAGTAATAAAATGTGGTTTGTGACATATAGAAACAACATAATTAATTTAGGAGAAGAGGCTGTTTGACTTTCCAGCTGGTTTCCCTTGTTAATTGGGATAAAGCCTTTGGGATTATGGCTCCTGACCCACGGACAGGCCAACACTGGGCAGAGCTGGGAGAAATTCTCTGATTGCTGAGAGATGAGAACATGACAATTTACACCTCAATTACAAATTTGGGCAAGAGGAAAGATCTCTTCCAGCCTTATTTCGTGAGTCTCTGGAGGAAAGCATTGCAAGGTGTGTGCATGTCAGATTGAATCAGTACATGATGTACTCTGGGAGCTGGCACCAATTCCAGGTGTACTTCAGTCCATCACTTTGTTCCTACCAGTAACACATCCAGTTCCTGCTGGTTTCCTCACCAGATACCACCTAGAATGGACAGGTGGGGATTTGTCCTAAGCCAGGAGAAACTCTCACGGAATAAATCACCATTTCCTCCTCAGAAATGAGCTCCATGACATCAGACTAAATTTGAATGGTAGAAATAATCAGAAATCCATAATATGCCGTGATTATTGCCAGGCTTTGTTTACTGCAACAAATCTAATGCCACCTGAATAAATTTTAGGATGTTTACATATCATACCATGTATTTCCTCAGACATCAGAAAATGAGGTGGACTCTCCAACAGAAAATGAGAAAGGAATGCAAATCCATCAATTTCAAATGTAGCAGATTGCACTGTTTGTTGTGGATGTGGATCCCAAACACTGTCCTGGTCATACCACACACCCAGTGTTAACTGGCTCACATCTCGAGATCAAAAGTGGTTTCATTTAATGTATTTATTCTCATGCATCTTTCACTGATATTTCTTGCACAATTTAAATTTTTTTCAAGAGATTAATGCTTTGAATTCATCTGTGCAGAATGGCTGGAGAATTTAGGCGTGGAAAGTCACAGCCACACAGACACAGAATCCATCTCCAGAGTCCAGACTCCAAACCCACCTTAAATTAATAAAGACCTCAGCTGTCAATCTGCTCAGGAGCTCCAACATCACACGAACCAAAAATAAATTACCCCACAATCCAGGATGACTTTGAGATCGATGGCTTAGACTTTTTGTATTTGGATTAAACACAAACAAGTGTATTAATAAATAACCCATGAACCACCTCATTTGAACAAGCAGGATCACGAGAGTTCCTGGTCTGTCTGAAACCTCCTCCACTTGTTCATACAATCCCAGAATGGTCTGTGAGGAAGGACCTTAATCCAGTTCCACCCCCTGCCATGGGCAGGGACATCTCCCACTAACCCAGGTTGCTCCAAGCCCTGTCCAACCTGGCCTTGGACACTTCCAGGGATGGGCCATAAATAAGTCCATCCACCATTAACAAAACCAGCAGTCAGTAAGTGTCTTTGAGCACTTAATCTACTCAACCTGGCAGATCTTGAATAGTTTATACAATAAACATTGCACTTCACCATTTCCCACCCCCCAAAATCCCACACTGAGTAAAAGAGATTCACTTTCTGTGAATGATGTTCATTCTGAACCAACCTGCTGAGAAAGGTGTCCCATCTAGGCAAAGGTTTAACGTCACAACTTCAAAAATAAAAGAAAATCATTCCATGCAATCTCTCTCTCTGTCTGTGCTGTCTTTCAAGAACAAAAACAATCAGGAATACCGAGGTGTTCTCCTCAGGGAACATTTCCCTTGTCCTTGATCAAACAACTGATAAACTCAGTTTTCCATCACAAGATATTTCAATCTCTGCCTGTGCTGTCTGAAAGCAGCCAGAAACTTCTGTCTTGTCTGCAAAGGCTTCGAGAAAGGCAAATGAAAAATTCATTGAGATTCCAAGCCAACCCACTTGGGGAACCACAAGGCAGCACCACACAGATCGTGTCTCAAAGCAAGAAACACAGAGCAATATGCTTAAAAAAAAAAAAAAACTAAATCAAAATTCCCTGAAAAACTGAAAGGCAGCTGATCAAACCTCCTGCAGTAAATGAAGTGATAAGTGAACTCTTTGCTTCATTCTCTGGAATGAGGCACGGAAATGAATCCGTGGACTGACAGCTTCCGTGAAAAAACGTATGGTTTCAACCTAATAATGAAAATTTTGAAAGCAATTTTGGAGCAATTAAAAAGTGGCATCAAGAGGTCACAATTTAGACAAAATTTGTTTATATTCACCTAAGGCCTTCTTTTCAAATTGATTTCTTCCTATTCTCTGTGTCACTCCTTGGCTGAATCCTGAAGGAGCTCTTTTAGCACTACTGTGCTCAGGAGAATCATAGCACAGACGTGGGTTTAGATCTGTTTAAGATATTCCTCTTAATATATTTAATATATTTCTCTTGCTGGTGCCCACAAATGAAAGTTCCTCTGGGATTTTTCCCACCCTTTGTCCTGGCAGCTGAGATGAGCCCAACCTGACAGCTCTATCCCTAATCCGTGGCTTTTCCTGGGATGCCTTCAGACCAATTCTGGTAGAAAACTCAATGACACCAAAAGACCAATTCTGAGAGAAAATTCAATGACACCAAATCACCATTTAGGGTTCCAGCAACATTAAATCATCTTAAATACTTATTCTGCTAAATTAGCAATCCCTTAACGATGCTGAACAGCACCAGCTACACACATTTTCCCCTAAATTCATGATTAGCAACTATAACCTTCCTGCTCCTCAAAATACAGAGGTGCCCAAAAGGCTTTGACTTGCCCTTATTTGCCCAGATTTCCGATCTCTGTGCTCCTGTTATCCCAAAAATGAGGGTCCTCACATCCCACCCCGTTCACTGAGTCATCTCAGGCAACACAAACATTACCTGGTGGATTCAGTGCAGCTGATGCACATTATGCTGAAGGTCTGAGCCCAAAAATACCTTTTATCCCTATTTTTTTTTTAATATTTATTAACATGTAGTAAATTACCGGTCTTATAATAACATAGTTAATTACTAATTTTTTTTTTTCAAATTATTGAAATGTCATTAATGCTTCTCAACAGTGAGCCAAGACAAATGGCAGGAGACATTATTAGCTGTCTTGTCCGGAATGTTGGGAAGGTAATGATGAATAGATGTTCTCAAGTGTGTAAAAATATACAAATCTCTTGGTTAGTCCTTAACTATGAGAAGAAAACAAACTTCTAATGGATTTTGACAGATAATGAAGTTGCAGACACGAGAAAAAAAAATTGAGTGGAATTTGTCTTTGATGAATTGCTACTTGAGTGGTACCACAGCCTAATTTTACTGGTGAAGTTCCTCCCTGATAAATCACTTTGTCATGACATATAAATGAAGGCAAAGAGAAGAGGCTTCAAATTAAGAAGTCTTTATGAATATTTGGGTGTAGTAGATAAATGGATATACAGCAACACAACTAAAATCAATAATTCCATTAAAATGTAAAAGTGAGGCCTTATTTTCTCCTTCACCCTGCATTCAGTGTGCTGGAGGTTACCTCTGATAATACATAAATGTAATAAGTTAAAAAGATATTAAAATTAGGGCACTAAAATTGTAATTATTTGGGTTTAGGACACTTTTAACGAGCGCTGCAGCCTAACTGTTAGAAACTCAGCAACCCCGATAAAACAGTGCTGGTGTTCTGCTGTCTAATGTTAAATCAATTCCCAAAAATGGGTCTGAAAATGAAACAAACTCCACAGCCGAGCTGCAAAGCCAAAAAAATCGATGGGATCAAGGGCTGTGCGGCTGGAACTGCGCCCAGCCCAGCTCCCCCACACCACAAATCACTCCCAAACCATCCCTGGTCACAGCAAAGGTTCCTGTTTTTCCTCTGTGAGGAGTCACAGCAGTGACACATCCCCCAACCCCCCGGGGAAAGTTCACTGGAGAGAAATGGGCATTAAAGCAACATAGTTGGGAACACTCAGACTTGAAACGTGTGCAGGTGAACTTTGCTTCTCCTCTGTTTTGTTTTTTTTTTCCAGGGCTGTGGAGTCACAGCATGCCAGAGAAAAACCTGGAGAGGTGCCCACCAGGACGTGTTTTAACTCCCAAAATTGTAAGGGAGGACACTCAGCCCAAAATCCCATGGGATGTTTCCATCCTCCACCTGTGGTGGGTCATGCCCCTGTGAGAGGTTTGTGTGAGCTGAACTGCAGCTCCTGGGGCATGCAAAGCTTTATCCCAACCTGCCTGATCATCCTCTTCCATATCCCTGCAGATAAAACCTGTCCTTGACCTCCAGGTCACTGGAGAAGTGTTAAGATGAGACAACTGCTTTTCTCCATCCCAGACCTCCTACAGGACTCCTTCATGTTACTGGTAAATACTCTCAGCAACAATTTTCCTAATTTTCCTGCTGATCTGATCCTCTGAGCAGCAACTTCCTTGATTTTTCCTGCAACTGAGCATGTAAGTTTTCCTTCTATTTTAATTTTTGATAATGAAAAGAAGATTCCTTTTCTATTATTTGGCTCTCAAAATAACTCTGTTTTTCAGAGATGTCTGGCAGACTTTGTGTACGAACTTCCCAGCCCCAACTAGTTGTGCCACCAGTGCAACCATGAAAGGGAAAGTTCAGCTGCTGATGGTACAAATTCAGATGGTTTCCTCCATCTGAAAGGATGTGGAATTCTATACAAGATTGAATTTGACACTGAATCACTAAAGTGAATATAATTCACTGTGATCTTATTGCCATTTAGAGCCAATGGCCCATTCATGTGTAAATGCACAGTTAAAGGAGGGGGAAAAGTACTGCAAAGACAGACCATAATGTCATCTGTATCCAAGCAATCACTCTCATTGTGTTCCTGGGATAAAAGGAGAGGTAAATATTAAACATTAAAAGGATTACGGTTTTATAGTCATTCAGGAACGCACATTTTATTACAAAATACATTCACTCACGATATTTCAGTCTATCAATCCACATCTTGAATAGATTACAAAGGCAAACCCTTAATACTGACTCACACCTACATTTCTGCAGACAGAAATTAAACAGCCCTGTAAGGAAAAATTTGAGATCATTTCTCTGCCACAAAAAGATCCCAGACCAGGATCCCTCAGAGGGGATGTTTGAGCAGTGCTGGATATCGCAGTGAAACAGCATCAGCTGTGAATTCCAGGTGAATTCTGAGCACAGGAGCATGGAAAAGGCTTGAAAGGAGTTTATTTGTTAAACCAGAACACAAACTGAGGGTTAATGAGTCCTACAGCACTAAGGGAATGAGAAGAGATTGATAGAAAGAGCAGGTTTGGAATAAAGTCTGAAAAAATAACGGCCAGTCCTCAAATAAAAATAAGCATCATGAGAGAGGGCCCAAATAAGCAAAAGCCCCACACTGGCATAATTCTGGTGTATTAGACACTGATTTGTTTTATATCCAAGTCCAAAGGTTTTTAGATCCCACAGTCCCAGTGTGAGGAACCCTGAGGTTCTTCCTGCAATGCAAAACCTTCCCCAGTGTTGCTTTGGTTTGAAAAGTGAAAAAAGAAAAGAAGCCAAGGAATCACTAAAATGAGCTGTAAATAATCTTTCCCTTGTTTCCAGGGGTCTTTAGATGAGGTTCCAAGAACTTGATCCTGCAAATCCTTTCCAAATCCTTTCCAAACTGGGAAAGCTCATGAAGGGACTGGGTGGGCTTTTCCATAGCACTTTTTACTGGGGAAAAAGAATAGTCTGAACTAATATAAGGCTGTTTATAATCACCACTTCCCTGTCACCACTTCTAATCTAGACATGATTTTATAGAAAATTCTACACTCTCTAAAACGTGTAAATTCACTGCTAGAGGTTTTTAGTCCTGCCTGGGCAGGATTGCTGCTCGCTTTGTACAGTTGTAGATGATTACAGGAGTCATTAAGCAGCAGAAAATCATGCACACTAGCTAATTAATGTGGAATTGATTCTCCTTTTAGTTTCATTTTTTTATGCCTGTTGAACTCCACTGAAATCAATAAAGGCAAGCTCAGTAAAGTCTGGAGTAAAACCGATGGAAGCGAAGGACCTCGAGCTCGGGGTTTAATGAGGAATAAAGCTCAGAGAAACAGAAAATCAAACTTCCAGCTGCATCCCTGTGTTTCTTGTAATTGTACATGATCAGGATAATTCAGGAAATTCTCCTCAACATCTGCATTCAAGTGATGCATTGAAAAATTTTAGAGTTCAGTAGAAGAGTAACAAAAGTGTCCAGAGCAATGTAAAAGGGGGTGAAATTCCCAAAGTCTCCTGAAGTTTCTGTTCTTTGTTCCCACCACAAAACCCCTCCAGATTTACACAGGATCTTCCTAAATTTTCCTCCCACTTGCCAAGGGTTTGTGTCTCCCTCTCTTTTCGTTCCCTGCCTTTGGGGTTCATTTGAACAGGAATTCTGTCCTGACAGAAATCCAGGCTGAATTAGGAAGCTGCAAACTGATTTAAAAAGTAAGAACAATTTGAAAAAGAAAACATTCAAGTCTTCATCCTGATACAAAAACTTTCTTCCAGCAATATTTCCTCAGTTTCCCTTCTTTCCCCTTCATCCCTGCTGCCTCTCCCACCCCAGTGCTTCCCAAACTTTGTTTAATCAGGATGTTTCTGAGCTGGCCCAGGAGAGCTGTGCCCTGTGAAGCCGAGCTGTCACCTCCCATCGTGTGCCAAGACACGGCACAGTTTGATGGGCAAACCTCATGTGACACCACAACTCGAGGAGAGTCACGTCTGCTCAGCCATCAGCTCGTGTCACACAGTCTGGGAGAGGCACACATGAGAAAATTCGCCATCCAGCTATTTTTTTGTTTGTTTTTTTCAGCTCTACACTCAGCCTGTGACCTTTCAGTGATGGTTTGAAATGACCAGACTCACCCACCATGATCTCCTCGAGTGTTTTGACAACAGTTTTGCTGATGGCAGGACCGAGCTGTTGCTGAAAACCAACCTGCTCTTCACAGAGATGGAGAGCTTCCTTCCAAAATGGATATATTTTGCAGCCTTAATGGAATTAGAGCATGGCTTTCATCCCTAGCCTTTCATAATTTTGGGGGGGAAAAATATAAAAATAAAAAAATGTTGAAAAAAAAAATACTAATTTCCCAAAGCTATATTTAGGTTTCTGTATTTAGAGTTTTTTTACCCAACAAGGTATTTTCTATGGATATATTCAGAGTAGTTTTAGTTCAGATTTACCAGCAAAAGGCAGCCCCAGCAATTAGGCTGAGCTACAGGAAGATTCCTGTCAGACATTTTGTGTGATAACCACAGCAACACATCCAGTCTAACCCTCCTCAGGGTACAGATATTTTTTTTAAATGGAAATGCACCCAGAATGAGCTGCACCATTTTATTCCCATTTTATTCAGCCTCCCAGCCCAGCTAAAATGTAGGAAGGGTTTTTAGCCAGCCTCTACACTTGCTCATAGATTATAGCCCCATAAACTATATTTTTGCTAAGGAGTCATCTGGCATTTATTGCAGGCTGAAAATGGAGCCTGGGTAATTGGCCTAAAGAGGGTTCTTATTTATTCTCTCCATTTCTATGTTTATTATGAATTATCTAACTTTAATCTCTCCAAATCACACGGGGGATGTTTAAAAAAAATCAATTCTTCCTTCATTCTTCTCCGTGCCCAGTAATCAATGTTATTATTTTACCTCAGATGGCAGTTTTGTCAGTGAAACGTGATGGATCCCTGCTTATTCCTTCAGATAAAATGGGTGAATTCATCTCACTGTAACATCTGCAGCATCGAGCAGGATCTAAAACTCTCTACCAAGGTGTGGTGAACACCCTTAATTCTGCAGTGGGACCTTGTGAGGAGCCTGATTGCCCAGGATATATCCACTGTCCACTTGAATTCCTTGTTGTAAGCAAGCAGGATTTTCATCAAACAGAACATTAATTCATCCAACACGTTCCTGGTGACTGGAGATGTGGCCCAGATCAGTTTGAGAGTATTGCCAAAAATCCCCCAAGTTGGCCTCATGTCTTAGGTTTTAGATTTTATTGCATACAGACAGATGACCAGAATTAATAGTAATATATTTTTTTAAAAATCAGAATCTAAGCCAGTATTCAAAGGAAATTCTCAGAGGGTTTTTTTTCCCTCCCCAGGAGCAACTTCTGGCTCACTTCCCACTAGTTATTAGTGGCTAAATTTATGACAGTAATAAAATGTTTAAGTCAACCTGGCTTGCAGACTGCAGCTTAGTCTGGAGAGTGTGCCTTTAAACCCAGGGAAGTGACACAGGGAATGGTTATTCTGTAATGATTCCCCCTATTAATCACGAACCAAATCATGTCCCTGCTGTCTGCCTTTATTTCTCTTTGCAGAGCTGAAGTAGCAGACATCAGTCCCAGACTTAAATCCCTCTGGGTTTGGGTTCATCTGCATTTCTGGTGTGTGCTGAGGGGAATAATAAACTCAGGAGATGGACCAGACTGCTCAGAAAAGGTTCATGGAATCACAGAACATGCTGAGTTGGGAGGGACTCACCAGGATCATCAGTCCAACTCTTAGCCATTCACAGGACCATCTCCAGAGTCACCCCCTGTGCCCCAGAGGATCATCCCAACCCTCCTGCAGCTCTGGCAGCCTTGGGGCTGTGCCCACTGCCCTGGGGAGCCTGTTCAGTGCCAACCACCCTGTGGGGGAAGAACCTTTCCCTGAGATCCACCCATGACACAGCTCCAGCCATTCCCTGGGGGCTGTCCCTGCTCCCCCCAGAGCAGAGCTCAGTCCTGCCCTTCCTCAGGGAGCTGGAACTGCAGGGAGGTCTCCCCTCAGTCTCCTCTTCTCCATCTGAACACACCAAGTGCCCTCAGCAGCCACTCCCTCCTCACATCCCCTCCTGTCTCTGATCTCTTTACGTCTGATCAGATGGATTTACACCACTTGCATTGTTTATCAGGCAAACAGGAGAGCAGACTGTGAGCTGAACAAATATAGCCAGAAAGATGATAAAACCTCTGCACTCACCAGGTGGAGCACCGAGTACTCTGCAAGGAAATTAAAATTGCATAACAACCCTTTGGTGAGAGTTTTAGATGAGGTGTAAGGAAGAAATTCTTCCTTCTGAGCCTTTGGGGAAAGCCTGAGGGAATTGGGATTGTTCAGCCTGGAGAAGAGAAGCTTTGGGGTGACCTAAAGACCTTCAGGGCCTTCGAGTGCCTGAAGGTGCTACAAGAAAGATGGAGAGAGACTATTGACAAGGGATGGAGTGACAGGACAAGGGGGAATGGCTTCACACTGCCAGAGAGGAGGTTCAGATTGGATTTGGGAAGAAATGCTTCCCTGTGAGGGTGGCACAGGTTTTGCCCAGAGAAGCTGTGGCTGCCTCATCCCTGGAAGTGTCCAAGGCCAGGTTAGAGCAACCTGGGCTGGTGGAAGGTGTGGAACAATTTGGTCTTTACAATCTCTTCTAACCCAAACCATTCCAGTTCCATGAAAGGGGCCCCCAGTGCCCACTCACATCCCACTCCAGGGATGTGCTGCTTCTGGACAGGTTGTGAAGGAGGCAAAGAGAGGAGGGAGGACCTGCTGGAAACACATGGAGAGTTAATCCTGGATGCCTCCCCTGCCTGGTTGGATGGGTCAAATATCCCACAGTGACTCAGAGAATCTGAGTCATCCCAACTGCATCACACCCCTGATGTGGCCTGTAAGAACCACCTGACATGAGACAAAAAATTTAACACTTCATTAAACAACCCACACACCACAATTGGTCACGTTTTTGTCCTGTACATCAGCACTCTCTTGGTCACCTGACGCTCTGCAAAGCCTCTAAAAATCCAAGTAATTTTATCCTCCTGAAACAAACATCACAGGCCCATTTTTAATGCCCAAAGAGGTGTATTTCTGCAGGAGCTGGATATCATTTAGGTGTTTAATTAACTCAGTTACTTCTCAGACTGTTTAGTTGGTCTTGGAGGAATTCTCAGCGCCGAGAAATTCTCCAAAGCACCACCAACAGGAAAAGTCTTATTTCTATTTTCGGCAGCCAATCCCCAGGTGAGCAGGAAACTGCCTAAATGTTCTTAACTTAATGAGGACACATCCATCATGTGCAGGGGAGGAGGTGAAACAGCTCTGTGTTCTCATGGAACAGGCTGCCCAGGGCAGTGGTGGAGTCATCATTCCTGGAGGGATTGAAAGCCACGTGGATGTGGCTCTTGGTGACCAGGGGTTGGTGCTGGGAGACTGTCAGAGTCGAGCTCAGAGGGCTTTTCCAAGCTGAACAATTCCACAATTCCACACTTCCCCTGCCCCAAGAGCTCCCTGCAGGACACACCATGCCATGAAACACATCTCAAGGAGTTCCTGCTCCCCAGTCCCAGCTCTGGGGTCCCCTGGGATAGTGGGAGGACTCCAAGGCAGCCATGGGAACATTAATCCAGACCCACAGTGCTGGCTTTCCTCTGCCTTTCACTGCCTGCCACTGTTGATATTAGTCTAATGATCTTGTTTATGTATTTATAAACCATTAATAAGTCATTAAGTGCTAATTATATTTCCTTTCTTTCTCCTTCCATTAGAACTGCTCCTCTCACTGGTCTTTATTGACAGGAATATTTCCAACCCACAAGTGCATTCCAAAGAACTATTCCATAAAGAGTGTTGTCTAAATCATTTACCACTAACAAATGCTCTCAGCCATCTTAGCAGACTGTTTATTTAAATGACATAAAAGGACTCATTAATCTGGAATACACAACAACAGGGTCCACTCGTGGCATGTTGTGGGTCAAAAAAATGCTATTTACAGCCTTAACAAGGAGCAAGCAGGAATTCATATCACAGAATTCTTATTCTGTGCCATTAAGTATTTATAAACAAATTAAAAAATCTATATACAATTTATATAAACATAGATAACCAGAGAAATGGGATCTTCCATTTTTTCACTGATTTCTCCAAATGTATTTTTTTTTTTAGACTTTGAAAACTCTCATGGCTGGCTTGTGGCTTCAGAAAAATTGCCACTCTCCTGTTACCAGAGGATTGTTGCTCCAGCATTTGCTCCCAGCAGCTTCATTTTGCCTCTGCACTGGAGCCCCTGGAAACACAAGGCTAAAATATGGAAGAAAAAGTTGGGTTTGACCCCAGAAAGACTCACACTGACCAAGGTGAGCTGGCATTTAAGAGCCACAAACCCGTGCTGGCAGCAACAAAATCAGATTTTGCCCATTGGAGGCAAAGTGATGCCCTAATTTATTTTGGCTGCTGCTCTGCCTGATGCAAACACTGCAGATGTTTCAAGCTGATAGTTTTGCAAGAACATTGTTCCCTGCTACTGAGCTCCTCCTAACCTTCCACAGCAGAGGAACCTAAGAAGGAAAAATGGTTCTGGGCTGCTCCGTTTTTGAAGAGCTGATAAACCTCTCAGATATTGGATTTCAGGCATTAGGAAATTCTATTTGTCTTCAGGAAAACACAAAGACAAAAGGTTTTAACAATTTGGAACGTGTACATGCCAGCTACATCATGGCTTGGTGGCTGAAACAAGGACACTTTTTTCTCCTCAAGCTTCAGAATTTGTGTGAATGCCTCTTTAGTTAACAGAGAAGCCCCGGGGAAGGCCAAAATACTTGGTGGTCTGTTTGGACTTTGCACAGGACCCCCAATTTCCAGCCATTCAAAATCAGATCAGGTATAAGACTTGGTGTTTACATCATCACCTAAAACAAATCCATGTTCCTCCACATCCACTCCCTGAAAGCTGGGTGTATCTGTCCTCATTCCAAGTCTTTATATACAAATTAAAAATATTACTTCCCTAAAAAAAAAAAAAAATAGTTTCTCCTCCCCTATCCTCCATTTCTTTCTGCATTAACCAACCATGACACCCCAATATTTAATGAAATACCTACTGAACAGACATTGTTGAGAAGGCTGTGCTTCCATCACCTGCCTCACGTGTTTTCAGCACAGCCCAACCAAATTCTGAAGGCCTAAAGTAAACTTCAAGATTTCCTGAGCAGATAAGGACGTCAGGAAAATCCCACTGCAGGGCAGTTATTTTTTTTTACCTCCTTTTGATGTCGCTCAGAGCTCCAGGTACCTCAGTGTCACTGCTGGGAGTGGCTCAAAGACCCTCACATAGTGACCCTCACACCACCTTCTTGTGAGAACCTCTGATCTTGTGAGAATCAGAGCAAGTCCAGGTCCTTTTGGGAATCCCACCTTCCTTGCCCTCAAAATCACCACCACTATTCCCAAATTCAGCTTGTGTGGTTTATACCACAAATAAAAACTGAGACAGACAAAAGAACTCAGCTGAGCACATGTACAGTTAAAATAAACTAAATCATTTAGCTCTGCTTTGAGCATCCATTTCTCATAGTAATGTTTTAAGAAGCCCCAGCTCCAAGTTGGAAACACTTTTATCATTAAATTTAATTCATGTTCCTTATTTTAAATGCCAATATTCACTTGGTTCTCTCACTTAATGGGAAAAGTTCAGGCAAACTCAGGCAGAGACCTGCTGATTTTGTCCCATCACAAACTTGTACTTCTTCCTAAAGGGAAGGTCAGCTGGAAGTCAGGGTTTCTACAGGGCAGCCCCATTCCCCCCTCCAAACCTGCTGTAAAACCAAAATGCAGACCTGACTGACAAGGCGCCTTGCCCTGCTTAAAAATCAAAACCCCTTTTCATCCCCGAGCACAAAAGCATTTTCTGCTCGTTGAGATCCCACCTTTAATTGCCAGCTGCTGTAAACGATCTCCTCGTGATCATTACCTGTTAAAACCTCTCTCACTGCCCTCAGAGTTCGAATTCTCCACCTTGCTTATTAGTCCAAGTACCTGAGCCTTCCTGCAGAGAGGCTGCTCAGCTCCCCCCCTGCAGCTGCTGAGCAGCTCCTCTCAGATATTTGACGATTAAGTGATATCAACTCTCCCTGCTGCGACTGAAATTCAAGTAGGAGATGCTAAAAACAAAGCACTTTTAACGAGGTAACAGCCCAGCCCCTGCTAACGATGATCACTGGCGTTACCCCTGCAATCGTTTTTAATCGATGTTCGCTCCTGCAAACCCTTCACCAGCTCAGCTTGCCTGAGATCATCTCATCAAAATAATAAGCAGGATTTAGTAAATCCCCGTGACCTCACTCAGCCTCATCTTTAGGATTATTTGTTGCAGCTAAACTAAGACGTGATTTTTTTTTTTTTTTTCAGCCTTTGGTGCCATTTCACATTAAAAAAATTCCATTATTTTGGGTGTATATATATACACATACATTACTTTTTTTTCACTTCTATTATCCCAGAGCATAAGGAAGCTTTGATAATGGTTTATAAGATCAGTTAAGCTGGAACTAAGAAGTATTTAATGCCTCCAGCCTTTCAGGGGGATCTGCTCCCATCTTTCTGCTCCTGTGGCACCAACCCCAGTTGCAGGTGAACAACATGGAAACATCAAAATTAACTTAGAGATACTAAAAGGTGTCTTTACAGCTATTTTAGCAGTGATTTAAACCAGAACTCCACAATTGCTCCTTTTGTGAGGCCTGCAAAGGTTCTGATCTCAATAGGTATTGGGAAAAGAGAATTTCAGCTCTGTTTATCCAGGTTTTCCTTCATACACTGGTTTAATTCCCTTTACATCACATGTTTAAAGAAAGATTGTAAAAAGCAAAAACAAACAAACAAACAAAGAAGTTCTGTAAACAACAATTTTCAGTTTAAATGTCTTGTCAGCAACTCAAACTTGTTTGAGTTAGCCTGGTAGAGATTAATTACCCCAACTTCATCAAAAGGCAGTGGAATTCTTGAATTTAAAACAATATATTGTATTTCTGAACCCAGGAGGTTCAGAATTTGGGGCTGTAATTAGAATATAATTAGAATATAGGCATGAACAGTATTTTTACCCCCAAAAAAAGCAGCAAAGAACTGGTGGAAATATCATCTGTCCAAGATTAAACATTCGACTTTGTTCCTCCCTACTCTGAGCTGTTTGAATGCCTCCCAAACGAGCAGGATTTCACAACGAGCTGTTTAGCATGGAGATTACTCTGCAGTGAAACATAAAACACTTCACACCTTCCAGAGCTGCTGATTGCAGGGAGCAAAACAAAAATCCTGCAAAAGAAACAAGCCCGTGTCCTGCTGAACTCTGGATCTGCAGCATCTTCAGTTCCAAACGAAATCCACGCCCAGCAAAAGGATAGAAAGTGGAACTTTTGGTTCTATACATAATTTAGAACAACCTTAAGGCGTTTGCAACATCGAAAATTAAATAGGAAATTAAATTATTCTCCGAAGGGGTCGGGGTTAGTGCAAGAAATGCGTTAAAAAACAAGCACACCGATAGTTCTGGTGGGGATCACTCAGCAGATCCTGTTCCCTGACGCTCCTCAAGATATTCCCTTGAGCATCCTGAGCTTCAACTGCCTTCATGCCTCCAGCACCCTCTTCCAGGGGCATCCTCAGAGTCCAAATTGGTTTTTCTCCTGTTGTAAATCTATAAAAAACACACCAGGGCTCTCCAAGTGCTGAGGGGAAGGTTAAAGTGAGGGCTCTCTCTCTCTCTTTTTTTTTTTTTTTTTTTTTTGGGGGGGGGAGTAAATTAGTGCAGAGATTAAATCAGCTCCAATTGTAGAGTTTAAATGAAGATATTACCTTTTACATCCAGCCCTGCCTCAGGTAACCCTCAGACTTTTAGGAAATGTGCTGATGCTCTCAAATCTCAGCCTGAACTGAGAAAAACATGGAAAATATAAACCCCAGGAAACGGGATAGTTGGAGTCATGAAAGCAATGAGCACCTTCAGACCCCACACCCTTCTCCAGAGACATGGGAAAGCCTCAGTTTTGGGCTGGAAAACGCTCTTGGCTCAAGAAAAATTAGAAAATACAGGAATTAAAGAAGTAGAAATAATTCCTGGCCAGTTCTCATAGAAGGCATGGACAGTCTTAGCAGGAGAGTGCTGGACCAGCCCCATAATTTATGAGCTTTCCCTTCCTGCTGAAATCAAGTGACATTTTAGCAGGGCTGCATTTATTTAAAATGCCACCCTGGCAAGCAAATAATATTTGATTCCCTAAAGATTATTGGCAGGTTTTGATATACCAGCTCACCAGGCACCCCGTGGATTTACTTATTGCTCAGAAACAAATTGCGATGGGGATGAGAGCTTGTATTGACACAGAGAAATTAAATGGGAATTTTATCGTCATAAAACATCAATACTGAACTAATCACACCACAGGCATCAGTGACACAGAGAGAGATTTATCAAAGTGGAGCAAAATGTCAAGGCCAAGGAGCGGAGCTGGGTTGGGTTTCTTTTCAATATCACTTTGATATCAGGCTCTTGTCCAATCTATCTCAATATTATTTAATATTATTCTCAGCTGCACTGTTTAACAGCTGACTGGGAGAATTCAGTTTCATGAGCATAGAAAGCCATTAATCATTAATTACAGAGCTAACTGAAGAGCCAATAACATCAGGCTGACACGTTACATTGTTAGAAGAGCGGTGAAACAATAAGTGGACCTAATTATTTTAAAAGTTGCTGGATGGGATGGTTTATTTATTCAGACAAAACCATCTGAGTTAGGTTTGAGATCCAACCTAAACCTCCCCTCTGGCAGTTCAAAGCCATTCCCCCTTGTCCTGAGTGACCTCAACAACAACCACAACTTCCCTCCCTGCCAGCACTTTCATGCCACCACTTGTTTTTATAACACACTGTGTGTCTGGTGTAAAAAAGGCCTGTGCAAACCTCATTTCAGAACCCTAATTTGTGTCCCACCCACACGTTTACACTGTCTGGAGCAGGAAAAAATATAAGTCAATTTAAAATAAATAAATAAAAATTAGCCTCGGAGAAGAGAAATCTCTCAGTGGTCTGGAAGCAAAATTTAAAGACTTCCTTTATCTGAGGGGGTTTTGTCCCTCCCAGAGTCTCAATTCGTTCCTCCCTGATTGTTTTCCAACTTTTTCAATTATCTCAGGGGGGGCATCAATTTGTTTTCAAAGTCAGGCGTTCATTTCCAACCCCGCTTTTCAGCAACCCTGCTTTGTTTCTGTCTGAAGGTCTTTTTAATGGCAGAAGCATCTGCATAGCCCATCAATCTTCCCCCTCTGATATCTCGAGAGCCATCTCTGCTGTGATGCAAGGGCTGCTTCAAGAGCATTTATTAATTCAAAAAGATTCAGATATCTCATTATGCCTCACCTGGAGAGCCTCTTGCTGGCTGGGGACACATAGTTAAAGTTTGGCTGCAAAAATGTCTCCAACTTGACTTTTCTCCTCCCTCAAAAACACCCAGCAAGAACTGCAGACACACCAGAAGCCCTCGGATGGAACGTCAATAATTGTAAATAATGCTGATTATCACTAATATCGCTGGAGTGGGAAAAGCAGGGGCGAGGGCTGGGTAGAGTTGGGCTCTTGTGTCTCACTTATGGCTGTGGAAAGGAGTTTCTTTGCCTTCTTGTCCTTGGAAATATTAATAAAAATTCAGATATTAATGGAGATTACCCAGGTATTTCTCCATACTGGAATTAACTGTTTGTAAGGGAGCAAAGATTTGTTGGGATGAGTGGGAAAAGGAGGTGAACTCAGCCCTCATGGACATTGTGGTTCTCCTCTCACTCCATTCTCTCTACCCAGCAAAATAAATTAAAAAAAAACCCAACATCAGATATTTGCAGATACCCTTTCTGTCCTTGCTACCAAAATAATAAAAAATAATAGAAATTTAAGAACTGAGACTAAAAATCAGCAGGAAAATAACAACCTGAGCAACCCAACATTTTAAAAATGGTACTAGGCTATTTTTTTCCCCTGAAAATATGCAGGTTCCTGCTGCAGGTGACAGAAACCATTTCACCTGCTCTTCCAGAGGCTCCCCCTGCCCTGGGCAGTCCCAAATCCCACACCAATCCCACAGGTCTCTGCAATTCCCCCTTTCCACCATCCTCAGGCTGGGCTGGGTTGTCCTGCAGGACAGATCCTCAGGGGAGGGAATAATTTCCATTGGAAATTACAACCAGGAGCCTTAAAAAAATTGCTTCCAGCTCCTTCCTGAGGAAGGCAGATGTGCTGTGCAACCACTGCAGAGATGACAGACACAAACACCCATTCTGGGATCAGCTTCAGCACCATCTGGATTTCCAGACTATTTACACTTCCCTCCAGTTATCCTTAACACAACCAAAAACTAAGAGTTGATAAGAGTCCAAAAGGGTGGGGTTTTGGGGGTTATTTTTATTTTTTCTATAATTTATTCTTCACATCTTGTAAATATTCACGAGCTGGCACAGCTTCCTAAGGAGGAACTTGACTGAATGTTTGGAATGTTTCTGCTCTGCAGAAAATCTCTCCCAAAAGTTACACCTCACTCCTTGGAATTATTGTGAATAAATATAAACACTCCTAGAGCTTGCAGAGCCCCTCCAACCACACCATCTCCTCAATCAATACATTAAACAGCTCATTACCAACTAATTACAGCACCTCTGTAAGATTCACCAGTTAAAGTATTAAGCAAATGAAACAACAGGATGAGAAATAGGAAAATATTTCCACCACCCACTTTTTAAAGTTTCTCCTGGAAATACTCCAGTTGTTATTATTAAAATTCAATAAAAACGGTAAAGCTCATATCTGAGAAAGAAATATAGAAGTGCTGTAAAAAACCCAGGAAATATGAAGTAGCTGATGTAGGAGATAAGTCAGGTAATCAGAAATCTGAATAAACCATATATTGGAAGGGCAATTCCCACTTTTTTGGGCTCAGTTGAGCTGCCTGATTATTGTCTAAATTTGGGGTCTTTTTCTTCAGAATAAAAACACTGAAACACCACATTCTGCATGGTAATTGTGCAGCGAGCATTGTCAATAACCAGTAAATTAAAGAGACACTTCCTGGTTGGTTTCCCGCATTGGATCGTCTGGAAAAGTCGATGAGCGAACTCCAAACTGCAAATTAACCTTCCCAATTTGTTTACAATGGTATTTTACTTAAGGCCAGGAGAGGTTGCAGATGATTAAATGTAGTCAATCCCAATTTGGGATTCCAAGAAAAACCTGGCTCATAAAAATCAGGGAACTTTGCACTTGGCAAAAAAGATTCTAGATTTTTCTTTTTTAAATGAGGTCCAGGGAAACATCCCAATTTTTTGATGTTATTTTGAACATCTCTGAGCAGATCCCCTGTGTTAATAAAGCAGCAGATTTGGGATATAATTATTAGAGTGTTGTGTTTCATCCTCTGTTACAAAGATGGCCTGGATTAGATAAAAATTACAATTTCTAAAGGCAGCACATTTAAATAAAGAGTTGAAGCCAAAGCCCCGTTCCTTAAATCAGCTAAAAACTGCTACAGCAACACAGTGTCACTTGGAGAAGGGCTTGTAAAATGAGCACATCAGTGTTATTATTAAAACACAATAAACATGCAAAAGGTCATACCTGAGAAAGAAATATAGAATTGTACTTTAATAAAACAGCAAGTGTGAAGCAGCTGATGTAGGTGGTGAGTCAGGTAGCCAAAAATCTGAATAAAGCTGTCCATTGGAAAGGCAATTCCCCCATTCTTGAGCTTAATTGAGCTAAATATGAGTTTATCATATCATAGTCCAAAAGTACTGAAAGATTATTCCAACTTACCTCCCTGCCCCAGGCAAGAGTTGTTATTTGCTGTGAGCAAAACGAACCCCAAACTCCTCAGATCGTTGTTTTTCCAACCCTAAAACACCAGCTGAGAGCAGGAACCAAAAGCACAACACCCTTCCAGCCTTCCCCTTAAACTTCCCTCCACCTCAAACACTAATTAAGAGGCTTCCCTTTAATTTTGGGCTGCACTAAAGATTTTTAATTAGGCCGAAAGTGAAAGCAGCTGAAAATTCAGAGCATTCCTTCCCCTCCATTAATCCCCTGGTTCGTGGGTCTGGGCAGGGCTGTGCTCAACCTTCAAGAGAGAGGAGCCCAAAGTGTGTCAGATATTGAAACGTTAAAAAAAATGGGTGTATTTTCTGCTGCTGTGAAAATGGAGGTGGAAATTTCTCTGGGCCTTTATGCACAGGGTTGTTTGTCCCGCTCCTCTCACCAGTTTTACAGATGAAAGGCAGATCTCCCTGTTTGCAGCCCGGCGAGAAACGCTGAAGGATGTAAATTAAAGTGTCTTAATTCTCAGTCATCAACAATTTAGTATTTATCCCTAAAAATCCCCCAAACTGATGCCTTCACCAGGATTCCCTCCACGTGGAATTCCAAGTGAAGTTTAGGTTCTATCTGATGAATAATTAAAGAATCATTAAAGGAGAAGTGAGCGTTCGACATCACAGCTGGTGGAACACAAATACCAGAGCTGACCCTTTCTGTGGTGGCTCCTGACAGGGTTTATTTACACACATGTGGCCTTAACAATTAAATAAATCAAGATATTAAATAAATGAAGATATTAAATCAGAGATCATTTATTAAATAAGGTGGACCACAAAAGGTGCAGCACAAGGTAGCAAATATCACCACTTTACTCTCATTTATTGCTATCAGAGTCTGTTTACTGTTCTAGAAGTGGTTTCTTGAATAAAGAAATACAGGTTCTATTAATGGCTAAGCTGCAAATTCCATATAAATGTGGGGGTTTAGGGGAATTATGAGATTTCTTTGCAGTCTCACTGATCTATAAAAACACCTTTCTAATGTGGGCCTCCTGAAGACACAAAACTCTCACTGGAGGGAGGATTTGAAGTATATAAATACTTTAATGCTTCAGGAGGGAGTCACAGGACTGGATGGGGGGGGGAATGAAACAGAAATTATTGCAGCAAAGGATAATAAAGATGCCCCATAATAGCTGAAGTTTGGGGTCAAGCAACAAATGAATCCGAAGACTCTAAATCAAATCTTAATCCAAAGAATCTTATCAAATGCTAGAGCTGATTTAAACTCATGTTGTTATCGTTGTTCTCCTAAAATCCACCAGTTTATGCCCTACCTCAGAACCCACCAAAAATAAAAATTATCTTCTTGGCCGTAAACTGAATCAAATTCTAGTTGTCCTCAGCAGCTGCCACCCAACAGAGCTATTAAAGCCTTGTCAACTCCCAGACCATTGATCCTGAAATATTTATTGGCCAAGTGGGGGATTTCAGCAGGGAAATATGGGGGGCATTATGTTAAGCAGCACTTCAGGGTTGTCTCTTTTTCCAGGTAATTCTGCATTTTGATATTTCATCCATTTTTTCCCCCTTATTTAATCCATTATTTCTGATATTTCATCCATTACTGTGCTGACACAGAGCAACAGCAATTCCATAGTGCCCAAGCCTGGAAGAACTTCTGAGGCTCCCAAACTCATCTTGGCCATCTGACCCCCCTCTTTTCCCAGCTGGGAGCACGTAAATATTGTCTGAGCTTGAGAAGAGCAGCCTGTTTTCAGCACCAGAGATAATGGGACATTTGGAGTGGGAAAAAAATATATATATATATATAATAAATTAGAAAACAAGAGAGTGGTTGAACATTGAGCCAGAGGTCTCTCATTCAGCTCTAAGGGGACACAATTATTCAGTTATAAGGGGCACAACCTTGCTCTGGATTCATCAAAACACAAGCAGGGCTAATGAAAAGTTATTTTCCTCCAGTCACTGCTTTGCAGAAGGCCAGGCTGATAAGAAAACATAATTGCAGATTTGTCAGACTTTCAATAGGAAAATCAGAAGTCCATCATATCCTGTAATAAAGCATGACCCAGTGCCTACCTATAAAGGGAGTGTGTTTGCACCTGGAAACTGATTCCCAAGAAATAAGGGATTTTGACCACTCACTTTAATTATAATCAGCGAGAACTAAAGACACAAGTCAGGGGATTTGAGCCATCTCTTCCAGTGCCTAAAATAATGGGTTTAAACTCTTGTCAGGATAAAATCAAGCAGAACTATCCCTCAGGTTTCCACCTTGGAACGTGGTCTGGCACTGAGTGACAAATTAAAACACTGATATCTGCTGGAAGTATCTCTCATCCAAGATTCATTCTCAGAGATTCATGGAATGGTTTGGGTTGGAAGGGACATTAAAGCTCATCCAGTTCCATCCCCTTCCACTAGACCAGAAATGTTTCAAGCCACAATGAAAGTTTCACGGTGCAAAATCCACTGTTTTGGCTTCCTGTCCAAGAATTCCTCTCTGCTGAGCATTTCTCCTGCACTTGATCTCACACTATTCTTGCCCAGGAATCTCTGTGGCTGCTTCCCTCTCCCTTCCACCAGATGATAATTTAACTTTGCAGCAAAATATTCTCCTGCTCCCCCTTTCATCACAATTATAGGAATGGAAAATATCACGTCAGGAAGAAAAAAAATTGCTGGTGTTCTCCTAATTATGCAAAATTGCTTTCTCATCACTCTGTTTACCTGTGTTAGACCTGAGATTCCAGCTCTAATTGTTCCTTTGTGCTTCCCAAAGAAGGGGATGCTTGAAGCTGGTGGCTCAGGTCACTGTTCCCTCTGTGCCATCCCAGTGTCTCCAGAGCCTGCAGAGGAAAATTCAGATTGTTTTGTCACCAGAGAAGGTGGCAGCAGAAAGGAGCTGCACCCCTTGGTCCTCACACACTCACAATCCTTCATTTCCCTGGGAAGAACCAGCAGCACATCCAAGGAAATCATCATTTTGTAAGCCAGTCAGATTTGGGAAGAGGGATAAACAACTCCAGATCTGGATCAGGACTGTTTGCAGAGAGAGGAAGCTTTAAAGTTTCCCAGCAATAAAGTTATAAAAAAGTAATGACTTAACAAGAACATTTCACGACGGAGAGCAACGGATCCACCAACCCACCCCCAGCTTCCTCCCTATTCTGTGCACACAAACTGTGCTCTGGGATGGTGACACTTTATTCCAACAGGCCAGTTTTGTCCATGTGGCCCTTTAATGAGTTTGAACCATTGTGGAGGATCCCTCCTGTAACACAACAAACGGAGCAAACCGGCTGGCCGAGGGCTCTGCGCTGGAATAAATGCATTTTTACACCGCTCTTGGCTCAGGCTCAGGCTTTGCCATCTGTGGCAGCGAGTATTTCATGTGAAGTGGGCCCTTGACTGAGCTGAGATAATAAAGGATTAGGCTGAAAAGGTTTGTCAGCAAATCTCGGCTCGGCTCTCCGAGCGGCCTGGCAGGCAGTGACTTCACAGCCCCAGGCAGAGGGGCTGCAACCCCCCTGGAGCCCCCAGCCTGCCATGGACACCTGTGGATAAAGAGAGGAAGAAGTGCTGATATTGAAGCTAAACTTGGTTGTTTTGTTTGTTTTTTAATTTTTTTAAATCCAGCCTAGAATTGGAAGAAGAGCCCTTTATAGTCCTGATGATGTCGGTGGCATCCAGCTCTGTGCTGGAATGGAAGAGCTGCAGTTTGCTCAGTGAGGGCCCTGTTTAGCATTCCCTGCTGCCAGGAAAGTCCCATTGTCTCCAGCAGGAGCTTTGCCCGACTGAAACAAAAGCAGTTGTGAATAGGGACAGAAATAACCCAGCACAATCCCCAGGCCTCCTCACCCCGGAGCTCGGTGTGGACACACACTGCCCTGGTTCCTGGGAATTCCTACCTGTATCCCGAGCATTCCAACCCCCATCACCTGCAGCTCCATGGGGACACCTGGGAATGTTCAGTTTGGGCATTAATGGGTGCAGCTGCCTGCCTGGAAATCACTATTTTCGTTATTTTGTGGAATATAATAATATAATGTTACTAGTTAAGTGTCCAAGGCCAGGGTGGACAAGGCTTGGAGCAGCCTGGGATAGTGGAAGGTGTCCCTTCCTGGAACTGGATGAGCTTTAAGGTCCATTCCAACCTAACCCATTCCAAGATTCTATGATTCCTTGATATATAACAGTGGGGACACATTCCAATGAGTTTAGGGCTGGAGAGGATAAAAAGCTGGTCCCAGTTTTGACTTTCCTTGTTTCTTCTTCAGTGTGTCCAAATACCAAGGGAACCTAAAAAAAAACCCCACCAAAATTAATAGAAATAAGATCATAATCTGGAAACATAAACTGGGAATAACCCACAGAAATGGGATATCTAATCAGGCACATAGAGCTCCCTCCCTCTGCTAACCTGCCTGCTGAGAGGCAACAGAAAAAAATAAAAAACCTTTCCAAAATAACTTACCAGGATTTTTAAAACTCACTTTATGACTTAGAAAATGCACATTCCATAAAAAGTCAGTCTGTGACTCTTTATTCTATTTTTTTAAGCCATTCTATTTCGAAATGGCATTTTCATAAAAACCAAGTGTTCAGGTTTCAATTCAAAGGCCCATAAAAAAAGTGTGGCTCTTTTTTCTTTTTAAAGAGGGGGAAGGAAAGGAAGAAAAGGGAAAGGAAGGAAGGAATCACAAGGATTTCTGGAGGGTCAGCAGCTCCTCAGATGTTTTGGGGTTTACTTTAATATAATGTACCCGAATTAGATAAGTGGTTTGTCATAAACTACCTATTAAATTTGATAAAAATCATATTATTTTGATTTTTTAAAAAAGCCAAACCCTTCCAGAAAACCTCTGCCAGCACTGGAGCCTCTCCTGTATCACTTTGCTCCATGGAATGTGCCAGAGTTTTGGGATGGGAGCTGCTGTTCCATCCATCTGGCTCCACAAAAAAAGCTTAATTGCTCCGTGTGGCTCTGGGAGCTGAGAGGCAGCTGGAGCAGCCAGAGGAGGATTCCCTCCATCCAAATTCCAGGAGCAATAGGGATAATTTACCTCCATGGAAAACCTACAGAGGACTGGCAATCACATTCCAGTGGGAAAAGAGGCAGGGATACCTGTCAGGATGAACTGGTGTTCAGTCTCTGGAAGAGGTGATGGCACAAATCCCTCCACAATCCGGGGTAAAAATCTTGGGAATTTCCAAATTTGCACTCTGGATACCTGGAATTTTGCACTGGTTGTGTAGGAAAACTCCACAGAAATTTGTACAGCTAATTTTCATTGTCTCATGGATGAATTTAACAAATCCAGGCTGCTAAGAACAGTCCCCTTATATATATAATATATATACACTATATACATTAATGTATCATTTATATAACATTAATATTATATATTCTATATTATACACTATATATTATACATTACATATTATATATTTTAAATATATTATATATCTATTTATATACTTACATTTACACAGTGCAGTGAGATTTTCTCTCTGTGTGTGCATTTAAATTAACATAAACTATGTATAAAAGGACATTGGGATTTTCAGGCAGTAAAAAAATACAACTTTTTTCTTTGTTTGTTTGTTTTTTTTCCCCCCCAGTAAATAACTTTTTCGTGGCAGGAGCTGGGGCTGCTGCACCAAAAATCTCTCCCATTTTAGGTCCCCTGCCCAAAACACTCAGCAAATCCAAGAGGCAAAGCCCAGGACTGATAAGAACCTGAAAATGTTCTTTTAGGAAAAGTCTGCACTAAAATACAGCAGCACATTTGGTAGATTTAAGGGGCTGTTTGTCAGCCTGTAAAACCCTCCCATATAGAACATATTCCTTAATGGAAAAAGCTCTTTTCTGACAAGTATTCCCTTATTCCATCATTCCTTCTGCTGGAAAAGCTACTGTGGGCCACAGGAATTTCACATCCCATTATAAAAGCAGCTTTAATACCCTTTTTTTTTATTATTTCTTTTCCCCAACTCTTTAAACTTTATCACTGTAGATGAACGTTCCTCAATGCCAAGGAAGGCTATTAATTAGAATTAATGAAATTCATGGTCAGTTTTCTGCTTTCAGGAAAAACAAACCCCAATCCTTTTGCCTGTTTTAATTCTCACCCATTTTTTTTTATTTTGCCTTCCTGGAATTATAAAATTGGCCACCAGAATCTGTAGACAATTTTAGGGATGAATTGATACACCTGGGATTAGAATTTTTGTGGGTGTGCTGATGACTGAATTAAATTATATATATATGTATATATATAAAATACATTACATAATATGAATATAGAGAATATATTGCATAATATAATTATATATAATCATGATTTCATGTAGGTTTGTGAGTTTTTTCCCCTGACAAGAAGAACTTTAATCACAGGCACAAACTCCATCACCTTGAGCTTCAAAAGACCTTCAAAGAAAGGTCTTTCAGCCATTTTCAGGCAAAGAAACTACTAAAAATAGCAGTTAGGGATATTATCCCTGCTAATAATAATAGTAGGGATAATTCTTGGCATAAATGCTGGAGGAGGCAACGGGCAGGAGGTAATTCCATGGGCAGATGTGCCATCCCACATTCTCAGGTGAGGATTTCTGGCAGATTTTGGATGCAGAAGGAGTTATTTCCCCTCTGTTGGGTTTGGAATGGAACAAGATTCCCCCCTGCTTCCATACTCCCAGTTCTCTTTCCCTTTCTTCTCTGGAGCTCTGCCTTCAATCCTTCTCCTCTACCATAAAACTTACTCACAAAAAAAAAAAAAATCACCATACAAAAAACCCCAACTATTATTATTATTATACAACCCCCACTTTCAGCTTGTTTCTTTTTTTTCTCTCATTTATCCTCAGGGGTGAAATCCAAGTTTTATTTCTCCTGTGCTGAGCTGGGAAAAAGGAATTCCAAGAAACCATCCCATGCTGTGATCATTAAAGTGGCCCAGCCTTGCACTCTTTTTTTTTTAACAATTAAAAAAATATAAATACATCACCAAAATGTAGATTTTATTGGTTTTTAGCAAGAATGTCTCAAAGGCTCTTAGAATTAACCTGAAAATGATACATTGCCTATCAACCACCCTCCTTTAACTTCCAGACCGGTGGAAAAAAGAGGTGACAGTAAGTCCCATTTTTAAGGGTGTTCCACCAAACAGAAGATCAATCCCTGGTTAAAATTGGTGTAAATCCAGAAAAAAAACCTTTAAACTAATGCCTGTTCTGGATCTGCCCAAGGATAAAGGAGTGAACAAAGTCTGAGCCATCCTCGGGGATTTAATTTGCTTTCATGTTTCTCAGGCACCTGCAGAGAGAGACCCTCACCCACAAACCACAGCACCTGGGAGACACAATGGAAGGTAAATTCTGCAAATCCCAGTTTAAATCAAGTTTTAAAAACTAAAGTTGAAAAAATAAAGTTAAAAATCAAGTTTAAAAAATAAAGTTTAAAATCAAATTTAGCTCCACCCCTTGGAATTATCACATCATGCAAGCCCTGCTGCTGCTCTCCTGGGAGATTTAACTCCTTTGGGAAGCATCCCAGGGCACATCCCTGTGATTGCAGCTCTGGAAGCTTTGCCTCCATATCACGAGCCTCAAAAAACTGGAAGTTAAAACCCTCTCTCACAGCCCCCTAAATTCAGTCCAATAGGTTGGTTCCTGTTCGCTCCTTATTGAGCTGTCACCCTGAAAAGAGATTTTCCGTAGTAATATCCCTGTGTTTGCTTAAAACAAAGCAATCTGGGAGGATGCTGCATCTGTGGTGAGTCCCATATTATTTACAGTTTGCTTCACCATTTATATATCTCACCACACAAATCTGTTTTCTCCTTGACAATCATTTAATTGAAAATCTCACTGCTTAACTCTCAGTGAGCAAAGCCAAGGAGATGTTGATCCACCCCACGCCTCTACTCATGTGGAAAGCTTGTTCCTCTTGCCTCCCAGCCTAAAAAATATGAATATTCATTACAACTGCCACACTTGTCCACTGGCATTAATCAGTACATCATAATTAGCCAGGGCTTTCACTTTTTAGCACACGTTTTGATAACTCACACCGAGTGACCTGAAGAATTTTGAAGCCTAAAAAAAAGGAAGATACCAAAGGCTGGATTTTAAGTGTGACCTTTTGGCAGAGGAGACCAAACTGGGAATTCTTGCAGGCACTGCCTTTCACAGGCTCCCCTGAGGGAGCCCTGGAGGTGCCCCCTGCTCAGCCAGAGCCACCCAGACCGGGCTGCCCAGGCCCTTTGTCCAGGTGGCTTTTGAAAATCTCCGTGGATGGAGACACCACGGTAAGATTTATCCAGGGAAAATGGTAAAAAATTGAAAGAGCTCTGCTGGTTTGGTCCCTGCTATGGAATCATAGACTCACTGAGGTTGGAAAAGACCTCCAAGATAAGTCCAACCTCCAGCTGGATACCACCACGTCCACTGGAACAATCACAACACCAAGCCCCATCATCAAAGTGAATTGTTTTACCACCACAAAACCACTCCAACTTATTTTCCTCTCACAGCATCTCCATTTAAAATTCCATTTGCCCCCCCCCCCCCCCCCCATCCTCTGGAATTTTCCCATTCACGCCAGGTTTGCAAATCTCCAGGGATTTTGGCACCAGGCATATCCATCCCGGATTTCCCAAGGCAGCACCTCTGACCACACCCCCGGTGAGAGCTGATGCCCCTGGAAATCTGCTGGAGCATCCAAATTCCAATTCCCTGCTGCCCCAGGGCAGGGCCATCCCTGCTCCACACCGTGCCAGCTCTAAGGAGCTCACTTGGCTCTGGCTCCACCACCCTGGACAGGCTCCACCAGCCCAGAAATGCCGATTTTTGCTGCTCCTAAACCTTCCAGCTGGATCCTTCCAGAAAATGGCAGCTCACTAGCAAGGATTTTCTCCCTGCCTGCCCTTTTTCCCTGTTTTCCCATCATCACTGCTGCTTTCAGAGAAGGAAAACTGATTCTTTCTGCTTGAGCTGTGGTTTGATGCAGGGGATTGGACTTCTCCTGGTGCTGGGAGTGGGACAAGTGGAGCAAATTAACGGGTAATTCCCATTATTTGGCTCTAAACTGATTTTGGAACAAGGAATAGATGAGCTGATGACTGGCATGACGAGCAGATGAGCTGATGCAAGGAGGGTTGCAAGGAAATTTTCTTGGTGAATAAATATTCCCCAAGAGAGAATGAGGACTGGATTTCCCTGTTCTAGTCAGCAAAATTATTATTATTAATATTACAGCCATTATTAGCTGCTTTTGCCCCACAGATTTTAGGGGGAAAACAGACTGTTCCAACGTATCTGTGAACTCCAAAATTTCAATTCACTGCCCAAAAACTGCATTATCTAAACAATTTTCCTGGAGCTTTCCTTACTGAGGATCCTGTCCTGGGAGGCTGAAATTCATCTGATCAGATTTATGCAAGGGAGCACAAAATGTGACCCTTTGGAGAGTCAGAGCTGGTAACATTTTTATTTCCTCATCTCTGCAACAGCACTTCTTTTTCCAAACAGAGAGAAAAACGATCCTGACTTATCATTCCTGGTAGGAAAACCTCACACTGAGAACTTCCCATGACATTCCTTCAATCTGCTCCCTTGAAAACCAGCTCTGCCTTTGCTCACCTGGAAGTGGATGAACGTTTTCAACACGTCCATCTCTCAGGAGTTTTCAAATTTGGGGACTGAATTCCTACAAAAAGCACAGAAGGGAGATTTAAAACCAGCTCATAAATTTGGGGGAAGAACTGGGCACTTCGGGAAACTTTCTTTTTTCCCTTTGAGGCTCCTATTTCCAAGCTATTTGGAGTAATCCTGTTTTTTTCCTTTGGGAAGATCAGATTCCCTCTGATAGAGGACTGCTCCAGGTAGTTTGGGATGTGGAAACAGGGAACCTCAACTCTGAAATTCAGTGTATTATTGACCTCCCAGTTGGAGCTGACACAGAGCTCAGCCAGTCAGGTGTTGCTGCATCATTTGGCAATTATTCCTCCTGACAGGTTGAAGGTGCCTCGTGCATGGGAAACATTTAGAGGCTATTTTTTATTATTTTCATTTGATTATATGATTGTTCTGCCTGATGGAGAGACTGATCCCTATCAACAGCCACACCATCCCCCTTTGGACTCAGTTACCTCGGGGCTGTTTGGCGGGGGGGAAAAAAAGGGCTCTCCCTGGATAAAACAAGCTGCTTTATTGATTTTTTTATTATTATTTTATCCAAATTATTCTTGATTTTTTTGGAATTTTTTTAAAATTATTTTTTATTTTTGGTGAAAAAAATTATATATTTTATCCAGGACCCCCAGAATCCCCAAATCAGTAGAGGAAAGGACTGATTTACAGGGACTAATAAAAATGCACAACTGTTGTTCATGACTGTCTGAAAGTTTAATTTACAAATTAAATAAAATAAATAAAATAAATAAAATAAATAAAATTAAAGTTAAATTTACAGCCCAATCAGATCACCGAGGAGCAATTTTTTGGTGCTGGCTTTCCCACTTTTAAAGTTCCATTTACCATCATTCCACGTGTTTTTGTTGTAATGGATGAGCCTGTCATAACTCACCACAATGTGAAATCACTCCCATTCTTGTTTCCTCGACTTTGGAGTTAAATTTTTGTTTGAGATCAAATTAGCACTTTATTATTCAAAGCCTGATTTATTTAAATCAGGCAGAGGTGAATGTTTGGCTTCTTTACCCTACGTTTTGCTGGAAATTAAGTTGTTTTTCGTGTTCCCTCCCCACAGCACAAGGCAGGGCTTTTGCCTTCCTTTCCTCAAACAGAGGGATTTTGAACTTACCTTTTTAAAACAATCTGTATTTCCCCTTCCAAGCAGGTTTAGTTTCCAGCTCACATAAGTTCTGTAGCTTTTTATTAAGTCTTTCAGCTCGGACAAGAGGGGGAATGGGACACCTGGCCCTTCCCAGGGGGAATAAACACTTGATTTCTGTGCCCTTCCCTGGCCCAGGGTCAGGCTCAGAGCTGCAACAGAGACAGGACAAGACAATGTGGAAAATGATGGGCAAGATAATAGAGGAAAATTCAGATTACAAATGTGTGTTAATGGCAAAATAAAGCTCAGAAGTTTGCAGGGGTGTTAGAACTGTGTAGCATTATGGCTTTAGGTATTTCTGCTGAACTGCTGCTTGGTTTGTGTCCTGGGATTGATTTTGCCCCTCTAGGGACACCCCACCTGCAGTTCTGCCTCCAGCTCTGGAATTCCAGCACAGGAGGGATGTGCAGCTGTTGGAGCAGGTCCAGAGGAGGCCATGGAGATGCTCCAAGGGTTTTGGAGCCCCTCTGCTCTGGAGCCAGGCTGGGAGAGCTGGGGGGGTTCACCTGGAGAAGAGAAGGCTCCAGGGAGACCTGAGAGCCCCTTGCAGGGCCTTTCTTTCGGCCCTTTATCTTCATACGGGTTCTCCTGCTTTTCTAATGAAATACTCACATTTAAGTGCTCCCGTGGTGGAGGGAATGTCCAGGCTGGGCTCCTGCTCCATCCATGGGCTCCAAGTGCCATCTTGTGTTCACACGCTGCATTTCATTTTCCCTCCTGCATCCATCAAAACCACAGCTCCTGCATCCCATGGGAATGCTTGGAGAGGTATTTGGGTCTTTTATGGCTGAATTAATAGAATATTGAAATGCCAGCAGAGCTATTTAATAATAAATACAGCTGCAGCTTTATAAACATGATTTTTTTACACAATAAATTACACAATAAATTTTTACACAATAAACATGCTTACCATGCAAGACCTCTGTAAATCCCATTTCCATCCCAGTCCCTCCAGCTGGATGCAGGAATGGCTGTGCTGGCCATCACCACCCTCATCCCTCCACCAAGAAAATTCCTCTCAGGGTAATTAGAGATGCCTGAAATTTTTATTTTTCAGGCAGGAATCAGAGGGATGCAGGAGGAGTTGAAAATTGCAGGTTTGCAGAGAAAAATTATGGGTTTATAACAACAAACTGCTCGGGAATTAAAATCAGGTTTCCTGGAAAGGCACAGCTGAGATAAATTACAAAGCTGGGAAATCTTGAGAATCTTGAGAGGTTCATAAAATTTTATCGGGAAATTTTCAATATTTAATAACTGAGCTAAACTTTAAAAGAGAAAAGACAGAAAACTAAACCAAAGTTTATTTTTTTTAGTGAGGATTAGAGTAAATATTTTGGTGACCCCCAAATCAACATATTTCTGTCTTGTCATAGTAGACCCATGCCTATCCTGCAAGAACATTTCATTTCCTTCAGTGTGGGCACCAAAGCCAAAGATGCTGTTGTTTTTCCACCTCTCCTCCTATTTTTCAGCCAAGCCCTTCCACGTGGGCTCACCTGGGAGAAGCTGGGGCTGTCCCATCCCTGGGAGTGTCCAAGGCCAGGCTGGAGCAACCCCAGAACTTGTCACCCCCTGCCTTGGAGTTCGTTCTCATCCACAACCCCCCCATCACTGCTCTGCAGAGAACAGGTGTCCCAGCTATGTTTCATCCCATTTTCCTCCTAATTCTGCCAAAATGCAGCTCCCACGGTGCGTGCTGGGAGTGGGAGTGACAGACTGACAGGTGTTGTCAGCGAGGAGTTTGTTTGTTTGGCTTTTCGGGCAATTCAAGAAAGCACAAAAGCAAGACAAAGCAGCAGCCTGTGCAGCTCGAGGGGGCCTTTGGCACAGCCAGCCCTGCCAAATGCAAACCCCCCTGAATATTTGGATTAGGCAGGAAAGAGCGTTTTCTGAACAGTTGCCTTTCAATGCGCTGTCACAGAGCTGATTGTTTAGCATTTGGTGTGGTTTATGCTCAGCCATCTCAAGTCTAAAGCCTTGAGGAGGTTCAAATGTGGTAAAAAAAATGTCATTTAGACACTCAGCACAGAGCTGGGGCTGAGCATTCAGCTACCACTCCGTTTAAGTACTTGTTCTGCATTTTTGGGGTGGAAAGAACATTAAGGATTATCCAGTTCCACCCCCTGCCATGGGCAGGGACACCTTCCACTATTCCAGGTTGCTCCAACCTGCCCTTGGACACTTCCAGAGATCCAGGGGCAGCCACAGCTTCTCTGGATAACCTGTGCCAGGGCCTCCCCACCCTCCCAAGGAACAATTTCTTCCTTAATTTATTCCAAACCCTGTCAGTTGGAAGCCATCCCCCCTTGTCCTGTCACTCCATGCCCCCCAAATCCCTCCCCATCCTTCCAAGTCCCTCTCTCCCAGCCAGGCTCTTAATCCCAGATGCTGTGACCTTCCCTGAATCCCTCCCTGCTGGGATTCATCCCTCCTGAGTTTGGAGGAGGTAACCCTTGAATATTAACCAGCTTTCTTCCCTAGGGAAGGGAATGTTTGTCCCATGTTCCCAACACCAAGCAGATCAGCTATTATCAAAAGCAACAAACTTTTATAACATTACAGTTATTTTTCCCCCTTTTTACATAAATTTCACATCTAAAATCCCAACTATCAGCTGAAGGGAGGACAGGAATCAGCAGCCACATTCAGCCTCGTGAAGGGAACCTGTTCCATGGAAAATCAGTGTATTCTCTGAAGGGAAGAAAGGATGAAAAGAAGAAACTTGCACAATAGATGGCAAGGAAAATCCTTGTTATTCCTCATGCCTTGCAGCCCTTCTGCTCGGCATCTCACCTGTGGGAAGAGTTAAACGGGACTTTTATGTTTCTTCCAAGGTCAGGGAGTGCTGGTCATGCCTGGGGCTTGTTCTACCTTGGACAGCAAAAAAAAAATTCATAGAAGAAACCTTAAAAGTTTAAAAAAAAAAAAAACAAGGGAGAATTTAAAATATCTGGGCCAACTTTACATCACTGTGATTTTTCCCCACTCTTCAATCCATCTCTTGGGAATCTTTCTTTTTTGGTGATGGGAATGGAAGGTGTTTCCCCAGGCCATGATCCTGCCTTGGACTCTGCTCCTGTGCTTCAGGTCAGAGATTATCCCTCTGGGGAAAATAAAAAGGGAATAATTCCCATGTTTCAGTCTCTTTTCAGCACAAAGAGAGTCAGAACATGAATAACTGACCAGTTGGGAACCTGCCAAGATTCCTGTGCTTTTTACTATCAGTGTAAAAGTGATTTATCCAAAGACAAACAGAAAAGGGGGGGAATTTATTCAGACGACTTTCCCCACCATAAAGTTTGGGATGGAACAACTTGCAGGGCAAAATAAGAACCCCTGAGTGGTGCTGCTCATTCCTCAAGCTCCCCCTGAGCCCAACCCTCAGAAAAGTCTGAAAAAGTGGTTATTCTTATTTTTCCTGCAACTTTACACTTGGAGGTCCTGGCTGAGATCAGAAAGAAAAAGCTGAATTAAAAATTTGCAAAGATGCAATTTAGGGTTTCTTGTTTAAAAAACACCTGCACAATATTTTTAGTTTTGACTCACCATCACATTCCATGGATGTGCATCTTCATTGGAGCTGGACTTTGGAAATCCAGCCATGGAGGAAAATAAAATAGAGGCAGATGCTTCTGTCACTGCAGGACATCAGCCCTTTGGATAATGATGCTTTCAGGGGTGGATTTGTCATCACTTCCAGAACTTTCACATCCATTTTTGTGGTTCTTCCTTCTCTTGACCTTGGCTCTGATAAATTCCTTTTATCTGTGTCTTGCCAACATCTCCTCCTTTCCCTGTTGCAACCCCATCATTTATGGGATTCTTGGGTTTTTTTAGGGATAGGGAGTTGCAACTCAGACATAAAATCTTCCTCCAGCTCATCAACAGAACAGATTCTCAGCCTAGAAACAGTTGCAAAGAAATATTAACCAAAAAAAAAAAACATGGATTTTTTTAAGCTAAAGCTTTTTTTTTTTTTTTACTTCTGTAACTCAAAGAAGGTATTGACTTTTTTTTTTCTTTTTTAATTAAACAGTTCAGCTCTTTTTAATAATAAATTCAAGTTAAAAATAATAGACTAAAGGTAACCCCTGGAAATCCATTTCTAGGCTCTCTTTTCTTCAGACAGCTCTTCCTAATCCCTTGTCCCATTGGCTTTATAAGTGAGATCATCCCTAAGCCCAGCTCAGAGCAGCTTCCATCTGCACCCCTGTTTAGACTCAGCCCAGTGAGATGTGCCCTCCAAAACTCTGCCTCTCCACTGCTTTCTTAATTTACATCACTGCCAACTTTATTTCATGTCATATTTTGCCCAAACTACTTCTGGAGGATTCATGTCATAGTGGAAGAGCCTCAGTTTGTATTTAAACAAAAGTCTAACCTGAAGGTGATGGGGAAAAAGACCAAAAATCCAAGTCCTAAAGGCTAAAAACTTGAGGCCATTTTAATTTCTAATAATTCAAAAGTAATTCTCATTATTTTTAGGCATCCCTGGTGACACAAGAAGGACTTTTCATGCCTTTGAACGTTTACAATCCTAGAACAGCCCAGGACCTTGGAAGTTCACCTGGTCCAACCTTACCTGGGATATTTTTTGTTGCAGAAGGAGTAAAGCACTCCTGCTATAAAATTAATTTTACAAGCTTGTTAATTAATTTTTAACTGTTGAAGGTCACGTTTTATTTCTTAATTGGAGCTTCATCAAGTAGAAAACTTGATAATATTCAAGTGTAGAAACCTCATTCTGAACTAAATTCCATGATTTGGCTTAGACTGAGTTTAAGTTTGAGTTTAAAAAACCCCTCAGAATGATTTCTAACAGAAAAATTGAAATATATCCATTTTTTTCCACTGTACACCCTGCATTTCAGGGTTACTAGGGGTTCAAAAACTGATGCACCATGAGTGAGATTTGGGCTGTGATCAGTCCCAGGAGCTGTTGTTCTTTGTTATTCCCTGTTATCCTTTGTCAAAAGCTTGGCCATAATTCCCTTTGAGGAGTTTTCTGTGCTCCATCCCATTCTCCAACGCAGCCTCTGATGGGTTGTGTCAGTCAGTCCCTGCTCAGGTTTAAAAGGCACTTTCTGCAGCCCAAGCACAACACAAAAACATCCCCATGCTGAGCTGAACACAAGCAAAACACAGCCCAAGGAGCTGTGCTCCAAAATCATTATTTTTATATTTAACCAGGCCTTCATAATGTCATTAAAAATTTAGGTCAAGCACATGATGTCCAAAGGTTCTCAAGGAACACAAGGATAAAATTATCTGCCAGGAATTTATGTCCACCAGTGGGTAGCAGCAGGTAGCAGCTAATTGAAAAGTGGCTTATCTCTAATTAGTCTGCTATATCCTCCTTACAGCCACATTAGGGGGAATACACAAGAACCACACTTAAACACTGGTGAGCCTGATGTAAAAAGAACATTTGGAAATGGTGATACTCTTACTTTAATCCGTGTTTTGCAGAAGCAGCTCTGCCAAATCCTGTTTTTATGCTGCATCCGTGATGTTTTCTGAGCCATCCCCAGCACTGCACATTCCCCCATGTTGCTGCCTCAAATATATAGACTTTAATTCAACTTTAGCTTTTATTTTTTTTTTCTTTCTACTTTCTGAGTCGGAGTCTTTCTATTTTTCCTGCAAATAAAAGTGGTTTTATGGCTTGAGGTATTGCTGGTTCTGAGTAACCCCGAGATGCTCTAAAAACTCCAAAACCATTCCGGGCCTTTCTGCGAATGTCTTTGGAGCTGAGGACATTCTGATCCATCAGCAGCAGATGGCCCTTAGCTACAGAAGTGATTCCAACACACAGCTTCACATTTCATTATTGCAAAGTTCAAGTCTAAGAAATTGCTTTTTTCCTTGTTAGGCAGAGCTATAACTCCTCCTTAACCACTGTAGCCCCAAGACCAACAATCTATCACTTCATTCCAGCTGCTCCTTCCCTTCCCCGGCTTTCCAGAACACTCTTCCCACAACAACAGCAGCATTTTAATGTTGGTGTGGCTTTTCTCTGGTGGGGAGAGGTGGTGGCAGCTCCTGTTTGCCAAAAAAGATCATGGAATCACCGAAAGGTTTGGGTTTGCTTGGCAGCTTTTCCTCCAGTTCCTTTAACCAGGCTTTTAGTTCTGATTTCAGGGTCCTAAACATCCCACTGGTGGTTTTTATCCATGCTAATGGTTCACTGGTAAAAAGTGGGTTTTAAACAGGAACATTATCATTGGTAACCATTTTGTAAAGCTGGAGGTTTTTAAAGTTTTGATAAGTGATTAAAAAAAAAAATCACAGAATTACAGACTGGTTTGGGTTGGAAGGACATTAAAGCCCATCCAGTCCTACCCCTGCCGTGGGCAGGGACACCTCCCACTATCCCAGGTTGCTCCAACCTGGCCTTGGGCACTCCCAGGGATGGGGCAGCCACAGATTTTCAGGGGAAATGTGTAAGATGATGTGGGACATCCATCAGAAAAATGCCTCATGAGCAGCACACAGAGCCCTTCACCAGCAAAGGCTCAGAAAGAAAATAAAAATGTTTTCAGACTGCTGCAATGAGCTGTACAGCTTTTTTGGGGGGGATAAAAAAAAAAAAAAAAAAAAAAAAAAAGAAAGAAAGAATCAGAAAAGGCAGAGATTTCCCTTCCCTTGCTGAGGGAGCGCTCCCAGGAGAGGAGAATCCCAAAGAAACGTGGCTTTTCTGCAGTGGATCGGTTTGAACATAACCTTTTCCATCTCAGCACTGCTGCAGGAGCTCAGCAGAAGTGCCTTTTCTCAGGTTGCAAAATGAGGACAAACTTTCACTTTGACAAGAGAGGTGCTGGAAACCCTTTTGGGTTTTTGGTTAATATTTTCCTCCTCCAGAATTTCCTTTTATGGCAGCCCCATTGCCTTGTGCTTCTGTTGATCACATCTGGCAGCATAAATAAACAGATTTTTCCCATCTATCCATATATATATAAATATAAAGTTCTTAGATCAGCATCTCTCTCCATTCATATCATGACATGGATTCAAAACTGAGCCATATGAAAGTCTAAAACAGGCCCAGCAGTTTAAAAGTGACATCATTTGGAGCTAATCAGGGATTAGCCATGGGTCAGAACATTCCTATATGGAGACACTGCTTTGCTTTAATTAGGTATTAACAGTTATAGGAATATGGTTAATGGAGATCCCAAAAAGAAACACCAATGGGAGAAAAGGACTGTGCAGTTGTGCCAGAGCCAAAACATTCCCAGCCTCAAAGAGGCTTCAGCAGAACATGATTTTCCCTGGAAGTGTCCAAGGCCAGGTTGGAGCATCCTGGGATAATGGAAGGTGTCCCTGTCCGTGGCAGGGGTTGGAACTGGATGAGCTTTAAGGTCCCTTCCAACCTAAATCACTCTGGGATTCTCTAATTTTCCCCGTGGTCCTCATTCCAAAGAGACTTCAGAGCCCCCTTCCCGAATAATTCTGTGGTAGTTGATAAATCCTGGAGTTCAGTGGAATTTGGGCCTGTGGACAGAAGAAGAGAGGAATTAAACCCCACCTTAACACAGGGATAATTCAGCTCTGCCTCCACACAACTTTGTGGCCAGAAAGTGGAAAACAAGATCACGTAACGATGCTGAGTGAGCAGGAGCATAAAGCACAACAAGATAACTGATTTTCCAATTGCATTTAATTTGGGGAGTTTAAGACTTTAAATAAAGAGAAAATCGTGGAAAGTTACTTGAGCCAGAAGCCATTAGGAGGCTCTAACACTATATTAGTTTAAAGGGATTCTGTCAAGTGCATTTTTAGAGCTCTAAATTTTTTTTTTCCATGTAATTAATGTCCCTGCAACATTAGTTCCACTGTCTTTGAAGCTGGAAAATAGCGTTTACTTTCTTATCTTCACCCCCACTGAACCTTCCCCGTGTCTCCTCTGGAGATATCACACAGTGGGCTCATTTCAGGGGTTTATTTGTTTATTGGGTGCCAGAGTGTCCAAGGATATTCCTTATTCCTATTTCCCATGGATGTGTGTGATGCTTTACAACCCCTCTCCTGGGTTTTGAACGCTGACAGGCAGCAAAAAAAATTTAATCTGCTGCTTTTAGAGACGAGAAACAACACTTTGGGTTCTGTTTGTATGAAATCTCTTTTAGACCTACTGGAAAAAGTGTTAACACCAATAAATTTTACCTGTGGTGAATGGAAAAGATGGATTTATTGATCCTCATTTTCCTTTTTTTAAACAAACCATCAGTGCAGTTGTTGGTGGGACACAGAGAATTAAAGAGCAGTTTAAGGAGCCTGATTTCAATAAATTCCCATGCAAAATTCCTTCATCTGGGCAAACTGTGACTTATTAAATACCTGCCCCACTGCCAGGAGAGCTGCTGATTCCCAGCTGATGGACTTGGATGTGTCCAAGCAGCAACCCAGGGGATTCCAGCCAGTTTTCCAGAGGCAGGGACCAGCAGGCCTTGGAGTTAAACGGGGGTACAAAGAAGTTTGACAGTAATTAGCATTCCAAATGGCAGGTGGAATTTCTGCCTGGAACACTGTGCTATCACTCTGCTGGTTTGAACATTGCTCTGGGGGAAAATAAACACCTCCTTTCTAAAAGCCTGCAATGTGGAGACTAAGTTTGATTCCCTTATTTTTGCCATGGATTTGAAGGTCCCCTCAGTGCCTGATTTACCTGAGGAAATGAGGAAAATGCAAAGCTGTGTTGACAGAAGTTTTCCCTTCCTTACCATCCTCCCACCAGGGATGTTTCATTCCTTGTCCTACACGGAGCACACTGGGAGTCTCTGGGATCAGTGTGGATTCCTGCTGCCTTGCCACCCCAGAATAACCTGTAAATCACCAGATTTAATTATTCAGACAGCAAAACAATCTAGAAAAATCCGTGGCCACTGTGAGATGAAGCAGAGAAGCCACTGGTGCCACTGGGCCCACTGGAGCAGACAATTCAGGAAAATTTTAATCCTATTTATTCTTAGGATGCTTTTATGGTACTTAAAGAATTAAATAAAGTAAAAAAAAAATGCTATGCCAGAAGTTCTACAATTATCTTGGGTCGATTTTATATCAATTTATAACATCAGTTCACACAGACATCGCTCTCCATCAAAATTGCTTTGACTGATTTCAAAACTCTTTGTTCTTCTGCTGATCATTTATTGTCCACTGCCCTCTCAATTAGAGCTTGTTTTATGCCCTACCTGCAACACTTTAAAATGCTGGTGGTGCCCAAAAGGTCTGAGAGGTCTCTTCAAGCAAAATAATCCTGAAACAACAGCCCCAGTATGGGCCAGTTCATTGTCTGTTTGAACCACTGGAGCCAACTGGGCTCCCTGCCTGAATACCTCCCCCTGGGTTCCACTCCCTGGGCTAATCCTAATTATTTCTGAAAGCCAGATTGTAAACACTGGCATTGCAAGGAGCATTTTAAGGAACATTTTCCGCAGGGTCACACATGGCCTCAGCGTTTGCTTTAAGCTGAAAAACGAGATGTCTTCACCAGGGAAGATTTTTCCCAGCAGAACTCCAGCTCCCTTCCTTCCTCTGGTCCTCAGAACTGATGCTGTCAGTGTTGTGCTTGAAGTGAGAGGCAGAGTTTATCAGGTCAAGGCACTTCAGAAAGACTGGAGGAGCCTCTTTAATAACACACCAAAATTACAAATTCTCCCAGAAATGACAGGCTCAGATTTTCAGCCACACGGAGGGAATTCTGTTTCTACTTCAGCTGGTTTTAGTCCTTCCCGAGCCTTGATGCTCAGAGACCTAAATTACCTAAATCCACTCCACCAAAAATCAACAATCATCTTCCAAACCTGAGGCCAAAAATGTGCCTGCCCAAAGGAACGAGAAACCTGGGGACAGTTTGACCCTGGAGATTGTGAATGTGCCAGTGAGGAAAAGACATCATTCTGCCTTTTCAAAAATTACCATTGTTCTACCTTAGAATTCAGCCATTTTAAGAGATTTAAAGATAATTGGATCTATACAGGTATTTTCATTGTGACATATCCTAAATTTACCTTTTTTTGCAAGTCCTTCCTAGGGCTGGTGACATGAAAATTGGGTTATGCTGTTTTATTACCACATCTTTGTCACCTGAAAAGCTGGTTAAGGGAACAGCATTCAGGATTTGCATGTTTGCCATTTTTTGAAGGGAATTTATCCCGTGGTTTCCTGGTGGAAAACCTGTTTATGTGGAATTAAGCACCTACCTCCCACCAAAGGTAACAGCAACAGGATCACTGGAAAAGCCCTCTGAGATGATCAAGTCCAAGTGCCAAAAGTTCAGTTCCCATTTGTGTCTCTGCAAATCTCCCAGTTTTCCTCCTTTTTTTTTTTTTTTTGAGTGGGGACTTTTACAAGACGCCACTTTCAGGTATCACAGGATTCGTATTTTGGATGCTGTTGATATTGCAGAGTTGAACACACTGATATCAGTGTTATCCCAGCCCCTGCTGCTCCTTTTTGCTCCAGGAAAACCTGCCAACAATGAGGATTGCTCAGTTCATCAGGGTCACAGAGGCTGGCTGAGGGAAAAAACAACTTATTTATTGGCTTTGCAAAGCCCAGGGGGGGCACTAAACCTGACCTCAGAGAGGAAAACACCCTTCTTCTTTTTAATCCAACCCCAAACAACACCACCAGAATATTAACAACAACAACAATAATAAGTAGTGACATGTTTATGCCTGCAATTGTTACCCATCACCTCAAGCTCCCCACGACAAAGGGATCTCATCCTCACAGGAGGCTGAAGGGAATTAGAGTAAGGGCTGATGGAAAGTTGGAGAGATAACCACACTTAAAGGATAACCAGAACCCTTTGAAAGCTTTTATTAAATTTTATTTTGAAAGAGGGAGGCTGAGAGCAGTTGTCAAGCCCTGTAGGTGCAAAGGATAGAGTTTCACCTCCTGTCTTTCATTCACAGCACTAGGAAGGGTTTAATCTGTTTAATCAGCAAAGAACTCCACAGAAGGAAATATCCATGTCATGGAACCCAGGTATAAACATGTGGGTTTGCACAAATCCTGCATTTTCCTAGAAAATTTTAATTAGTTCAGAGCATCTTTGCAGGAGGAGAAATTTTGAAGATGATTCAAGCCAGAAGGGCAGAATCCAGCAGGGAACAAGAGACACAAAAGGGGTAAAACATAAAGGAATTCCTCTGTTTGGGGATTCCAGCCTGGCCCTGCTCACACTGAGGTGTTGGGGGGGAGAGAAAATGGTACTGAATCACAGAGCTGGGCTAAAATGTTTTTCAAACCTCATTTCCCAGGAAAAACAAACACCACAGTTTGAGTGAGGATGAAGCTCTTGGAAGACTTGGCTAGAATTGGGAATGGGATATGCTGAGCTAAAGAACTGAAGAAAAACCCTGCAATGCTTCATTAAAGCAGGAGCAATTGGGAATGAGGGGAATGGAGAACTAGGAAAGATCCTAAATATTAAATCTGGGGGTTGGGCAGTGCCTAAAACAGATATTTGTCTGCCTTAATCATTTGCTTTTAATAATAATTACAGTTTTTATTTAGAAACAACTTATTCTGCATTCCCCAAACTTTCAGCCCTCACATAAATTAGGATTTTGCATCTCAACCCATCAAGTTGTTTGATCCCTGGCAGTGCTGAAATTCAAGGTGCTGTTTCCACTACTCCTCAGATGAGAGGTGATGAGAGAGATGACCACAATGACCTTTAATTTCCAGCCCCCAAACAGTCCCTACCTGTCAAAGTTGCTGAGGCTGCTGCAGCAAATGAAGAGATCAACTCCTCCATCAGCACCAAACACCCTCCCCTGCACCAAGACAGCAATTTTCTTCCAGCAAAACCGGAGGACAAAACCCACAAGTGAATGAAAGGTGCTAAAAAGGCAAAAAAATTAGAAGGTTAAAACTCAATCCACCCCAAAAATCCATTTTTTCTGCACCTGTTGCTCAGGTCACAGCTTAGAGTAATTCAAAAATCTCCATGAGCCTCCCCTTCAGGAGATGCTCAAGCCCTGGCAAGTGCAATTCTGTTGTTAACAAAATGTTATTCAAACACAAACTCCGGGGCACTGTGATGGGCTTGATTTTTCAGATTTTTGGGGCTCAAATGGCAGGTTTGCTGGGCTAAAATGGCAGCTTTTCTGTGCACGGGGTGTGAACATCCCACTGGATATTAAAAACAAACAAACAAACAAACAAAAAGCCTAATGAGTTGAATATTTAAAAAAAAAAAAATCACAAATGTTGTTATCCAACTGGGATTTAAAAATCCCTTATTTTCTTCCCAGCCCATGAAAAGAATTTTCAATAAGGGGAGCTGTAGCACTTGGCTTGCAGAAAGAGCTGTGATTTGAAGCTGATCCTGTGAGCAATCTTCCCTGCCAGAGCACATCTGGAGGGTTTGGTTTGAGAATGTGCTGAGTGCTGCCAAAATTGAAGAGTCAGTCCCTGCAGATGGGATCCACCCCCCAAAAAACAGGATTGTTTGAGCCCCTCTCAGCTGAGCAGACGAGGGAGGGAAGAAGAACTCCTCTTTTCCACTGGAAAATGAATTTTTTTCTGAGGAAAAACAATGGATAGTGAAAGGAAAATAAGGAAGACAAGACAAGAAAAAAAATAAGAAGCCTCCTGCAAGGATCATGTTCTCCTGAAATTAAGAATAAACCACCATTATCTCCACTGCAGAGGCCCTAAATAAATAAACAAATGAATTTTCCCCATTCTTTGCCTGTTTTATGCTTTCTTTGCAACAGTTCTCTGCATTTATTCCCCAGTAATACCCAGGTGCCATTCCACACACACAGGTATGAGTAAATAACTTCAGAACTGTTCCTAACACAACTAATTCTACGTTACACTGGGAATTATAGAAATATCTGGAGAGGAACTGAGAGGCAGCTCCACTTCTCAAACCAAACAAGGGCTCATTCCTGCCTCCAAGAGCTTATTTACACAGCCTCTTATAAATTATCCTGCAAACAGCCCCGCTCTCATCAACTTACCTCATTAATCCTGGCTCGTTAATTAATTCCCCTGGTCCTCAGAGCATAAAAGTTATCCAATCTATTGGCTTTGGGAGATGGTTTTCCTTTTAAAACCTGCCCTTGGCTCCTGGTTTGGGACCTGGAAATGTCAAAGGACAGGTTGGAAGGGGCTTGGAGCATCCTGGGCTGAGTGAAGGTGTCCCTGCCCATGGCAGGGGTGGAATGGGGTGAGCTTTGAGGTCCTTTCCAACCCAAACCATTCTCTGATTCTCTCCTTTTTATCCCTTCTCAAAACTTAACAAAACCTCAGGCTTTAGCAAGATGGTAAAGAGATATTAATGTTTAAAAACCATTTTTTTTTTACAAGTAGATCATTAGTACGAATAAAAGTCAGTGGGATGTTAAGTCAGAACTAAAAGGCTGGTAAAAGGAAGTGAAGGAAAAGCTGAAAAGTAAAGCAAAAAAACCACAAAATTTTCCACTTGGGTGCCTGGCAAAAGCCAGCAAAATATAACCAGGTATCTCAGAGCAGCCTGTACAAAGTAAAACACCCCTCAGAAAAAAAAAAAAAAACAAAACTAAACAAACAAACAAAAAAAAAAAAAACAAAACAAAAAACACTTCTGAGCTGTGGTTTCATTGGAAAAAATCTTCAGGAAAGTTTGGTACTCTCAGCTCAACTTCTGCTCTCCTGGAAATACCAACAGGAGCCACCAACCCCCTGGGGAGGCCAAATCCTCACTAAAATGCTCATCCAGGAAAACAAACAGCCCGGGCCAGGTGTTAATTACAGATCCCACAGCACATTCCAGCGATTACAAAACCCAGGAACAGCTGATTGCGGTGTCAGTGGGAAGCCAGCAAAGAGCAGCTCCAAAGATGGAGCAGAGATAAAAGTCCCCAGAGGATGCAGAATCTGGGTGGATCGGGCCTTTGGCAAAGAGGAGACAGCGAGTGCCACCCACCTCCAAGAAAAAAGGGCTGCCCCCCAAGCTTTTTAATTACTGCAAGGATAATCAGAATGCAAATTCACCTGCTGCCAAGCTGTTGTGCACCAGGCATTTAAAACTGATCTGCACTTTATTTCTGGGACTTACAGAAAGTAACTGAGTTGTTGGTCTGGTAAACATTCAAATAATTTTTTTTTTTTTTTTAAAAGAAAAAAAGGCAGATTGCAATTTGTTTGTTTGTGAAGTGGCAGCAAAATTCAGCCCCTGGGGGGGCTGCTCAAAGCCTGGCAACTCCAGGGCATCCTCAAGCCTGGCTGTGCATTAAAAGAAGTGACTGGAAAAGTTTGAAGAAGGTAAACAATTCTTACAAAAACAGCTGCTTTCTCATTTCTATCAGTCTTTGGGAACCACAGAAGAGCTGAATCACCAGGTGCCAAACTCCAGAGCTGAGCCTGGCACAGCAGATTGCAAAAATGCCCAATGATTTGCTTTTTCTGCACCATTGCCACCTAAGCTGATCATGAGAAAGGATTAATAATTAAGGGTAATTATCTGACTGAACACTTTTTAATATGCTGAAGTCAGGCTGGGGTTGTTTATGAATTGCTTGTGGCTCTTCCTTTCTGGGTTTTGCTGGGGGAAGGAAAGGGGAGGGGAGGAGGGAATGGCCTGTGCCAACCTTACCCTTTGGACTTGTTTTGGCTGGACACTTCATCTCACCTCTCCTGAACGCCACATTCTTCTTCTCCATGTGCCTCTTTCCCTTGGCTGAATGCCAGCCCTGAATGCCAGGGGTTACAGGCGTGGAAAAAGCACTTAATTCTTAATTAAAGAGTCATTTGGCAACACGTGCTCTCATTTCGCTGCCTTGGCTCTCCCCTTCCTATAAACTCCGGAGGAGTTTTGCTAAACAAAAGCTCAACCAAGGGATGACAAACCTGGTAAAATAAAGCTTTGATTTTGTGACCTTTATGTCAAAAAGATTCCCTCTCTTTTCAGGTTTGATGTTAAAAAAATGTTTTGTGAAAGGTTGATTGGAAATGGACACCTGGAATAGAGAAATATGCTGGGAGATGGCAGAGAGGATCAAGCAGTGTGGAGCTGGGACAAGGTGGAGGATTTTTCACTAACCCTCAGCATCGTGGAATTATGGAATCATTTAGGTTGGAAAAGCCCTCTGAGATCATCAAATCCAGCCATTCCTAGCACTGCCAATCCCACCACTGACCCACGTCCCCAAGTGCCACATCCACATGTTTGTTAAATCCCTCCAGGGATGGGGATCCACCCCTGCCCTGGGCAGCTTTGCCAGGGATGGACAACCCTTTCCATGAAGAATTTTTCTTTCTTTTCTAACCTGAGCCTCCCCGGCACAGTTTGGGGCCGTTCCCTCTCCTCCTGTCCCTGTTCCCTGGGAGCAGAGCCCGAACCCCCCCCCGGCTCCCCCCTCCTGTCAGGGATTGCAGAGCCAGAAGGTCCCCCCTGAGCCTCCTTTTCTCCAGGCTGAGCCCCCCCAGCTCCCTCAGCTGCTCCAGGAGGGTGTCCCTGTCAAAATTTCAACCTTCATTTTGCCTGAGTTTTCTCCCACCTTCAGCAGCCTCAGTGACTTTGCCACTGCCTTTTCAGACAAGACTTTCCTCCTCATAAAGCACAAACCCTCCTGAAACACCTGAGTGCAGAGTTTCTGCAGCTCTAACACCAATTATTTGCCTGGGAAACAACGAGCTGCAGCTGCATTTGCAGACAAATCTTTGTGTGCATTCAGAGAACAGGCTGGATGTGTGAATGTTTGGAAACATTTACCACCCATCAGTGGGTGATCAAGATCCCTTCTGCTGTCTTCCATCACCTTTCTGCTTAATTTTGTTTTCACTGTGTCCTGTAGGTAGGTTTGAATCCCCTTCAGTGTGTTACTTAAATCTATCTCCCAGCAGCCTGTTAAAGGATTCACAGACTTCACAACAAGGCCAGTTATTATTTCAGAAGTACCTTTAAACATGTGAAATATAATAAAAACTATCCTATTGCTATCCCAGTTTACTTCCACTTTCTTTACTCACACATAAGTCATTTATACCCTCTATTAAATGCCAAATACTTTTAGATAAGGGAAAAAAAAAAAAAACAACTGAAGGAAAACCAAGTAACTTCTGCTGCTTATGCCACTGAACATTGCTTTCTTGCACGGAGAATTTCCAATATCCAAGCAATAATTTCAGCCCAAATTGGCCCAGTGGGGTCACCAATCCTCTTTAGGAGGCACCTTTCCCCAGGAGGGAGGCAGCAGGTTTTTATTGCTCTCTGTCCCTGGCTGAGCCTTGTGTAAATTATGTGGTAAAAGCAGATGGCAGAACTCTTTCTAGATATGGTTGAAAAAAAATTGGCCTTGCTTGGAATAGTCCCTGGGGGCCCTTTCTCAGAGCATTCCTCTGCAAGGAGAAACAATTATTTTACTTCTGGCTGCTGTTGTCTCCTGCTGAGGGAATTGGTGTGCAGTGATGATGAACTCTGTGAAGGGTGAAATGGATGGTGCTGCTGGTTCAGGATATTCAGCAGTGAAGAGTTTTGGCTCCCTGGCAGGGCTTTTCAGGCTGGAATCCCACACTGCCCTGGGTTTGCTGAAAGGTGATGTTTTATGGTGTCACCTGGTGGAAGGAACCAGGGCAAAGAGGTGCTGGGTGATGAAACCCTCTCAGTAGGGCACGTTTTGTGGGTTCTTCTAAATCCCCCCAGGGCCACTCACAATTCATTTTCTACCCTTCAGTAGTAAATTGTTTCTCCTGGTGCTCAGTTATGGGCCACCAGGCCCTACTAATTCAATTTAGCACCACATCTGCCCAGTCCACTCGTGGATTTACCCAATTTCCAAGCCAAACAGGAGCAATCCGTCCTCAACGGGCATGGAGTGGCACAATAACCCAAAAACCATTCCCCCTGCATGGTTTGACCCACAGAAATGAGGAGGATTCTTCCTAACTTCTCTGGTGGGGGGGTTGGGTCTGCCCCCAAATTTGTGTGCCCATCAAGGAAAGGGAGGCACAGAGGTGCCCCTTGGCTTCGTGTGAGATCACAGAGTCAATCAGCGAGGTTGGAAAAGCCCTCTGAGATCATCAGGTCCAACCTCTGGGCTAACACCACCTTGTCTGCTACATCACTGCCCTGAGTGCCACATCCAGTCCCTGCTTCAACACCTCACAGAATAAAGCCCCAGATTTCAACCAGATGAAGACAAATCCCAGCAAATCAAGTCAGTGATGGAAGCCAACCAGCCACAAAGGAGTGCAGGAATGGGCACAGCAGCTCTGCTTTCAATTCCTGTGGTTCTGGGTCCAGCAGAAGGAGGAATTGTGCTCAACTCACGCTTCCCAAACCTGGTTTGGCAAAGCAAGATCAAGAGAGTGGGTGTGACCTCCAACCTCCCTGTGGCTAAAGGCCAGGACTTTTCCATGGATTTGCTTTGGAAACTGAGCCACTGCGTTGCTAACTTGGTTATTTCGACATTTTTTTCCTGCTATCAGATAATTTCTGAGCACTCCTCAACAGCAGCTTGTCTATTCCTATTACATAAAAAGCAGCCCTCATATAATTGAAGAGTCTCATAATAACCTACCTCGGGCTTTAAGATTGTTCTAATATTCTGTTTCAGGCTTCTTCTCTTCTTTTCCACCAGCCCCAAGTCACTTCAACTTTTAATCACTGCTCGTGTTTTTCTGGGGCTTGATCATTCCTGTGCCTCTCCCTCCTGGACTCCCAGTTCGTGCCCTGATTTATTAAAATGAGACACTCAAAGCTGATGGAAGGTGTTTAACACTCCCCTCCCCAGTGCCACCTGAGCCTGTCTGAGTCATTAATCATTAATAAACTGCTGATGCTGCCAATTCCACCCCAACCCCTATGATTTTTTTTTTTCCCTGAAAAACTCATTTTTTTTTTCCTGATTTGGAGGTATTTAAAAGGCCAATTTGAAAGCAAGGGACATTTAGGTAAGAGTGGCCTAAAGGAAGTCACTGATTTGAGGGAATGAGGCTATTTAAGGACAATGATTTATTATTGTTATTATTGGATTAATGTGATTAAACTTTAAATTATCATCATTAAAACAACACATAAAGAAATATTGCAATTTTAGCTCTCAACATGCACAGACTTGGTAGAGCAATGCAAGACTCAGCCATAGATTTGATAGAGTTTCCAAAAAGCTGCCATTTGGCCTGAAGGCCTCATCCAACTTGATTTTATTGATTAAAAACCATTGGAAAAAAATGTCAGAATGGTTTGGGTTGGAAGGGACCTTCCAGATCATCCAGTCCCACCCCCTGCCACGAGCAGGGACACTTTCCACTGACCCAGGTTGCTCCAACCTGGCCTTGGACACTTCCAAGGATGGGACACCCACAACCTCTCTGGGCAACCTGTGCCAGGGCCTGCCCACCCTCCCAGCCAAGGATTCCTTCCCAATATCCAAGATTTTTAGCTCTGTTTTCTGGACTGGAGCGTCACCAGCTTGCCCCAATTTTTACTACTATAAAACTTTTATAAATTATAAAACTAATCACTAGTTTCATAAAAGAAACGTTAGAAAAAAAAATTAAAAATCTTACCTGGAAATCTTTTTTTTTTTTTTTTTCTTTTTCTGTCCCCCATAATAGAGTAGCTCCTCCAGTGCACGTACATCTCCTTTTGAGTGCAATTCATTCTGCTCAGGAATGCACAGTTTTCTGTCCTCCTGGGTGCTGATTAGAAAGAAAAGTCATCTGTTGGCAATGAAATGTTCAGGTTACATGACACCATTTCATCACATGAGGACAGGAAAGGAGTTACTGCTCTACAAAGAACAGGATCCCTGAGTGAAACAGGCACTGCTCTGAAACACTTCCCTTCTGTCTGAGATGCTGCTAATCTACCACCTAAACAACCAGGCAGGTTATTGCCTTGCCTGTATTTCTTTTACTAAGATAGAAGTCACAGCATTTAATAAGGATAAAATTAAAATAACTTGAGAGGGAGAGAATCAGTTACCCAAAACATCGAAATTAAGGGTGTGATGATGTGAAGCTTGAAAATATCTGGAGTTTCTTCATTATTATCCTTGAAAATATCTGTAGTTTCTTCATTATCATCCTTGAAAACTGATGTAAGCCCCAGGATTTGTTGTGTTACCTGCATTAAGCACACAGATGTCAGGGACAGGTTGGCACCAAACCTCAGCTAAAGATTCCATCCCCAAAAAAACCTGGAAACCACTATTCCATTGCACCAGCAGGCACTGAGGGTGTTTATCTCCCAAAAATGACCCCACTCAGCTCCTTGGGAATGCAAAAAAAAAAAAAAAGGCTTGAATCCCCAATAACCTGACTTAGCTCTTTTCCTGCTTGCCATGATCTCAAATCCCAGGAAAACCAATCCTTTCTGAGCCCGTTGCCTCGAGGGTGATTTCATTAAAAAGGAAAAGTTTCCCTCCACAGCCAGGAGGCACCCAAGGTGTTGGACACCAGAAGAGCAAAACAGCTCAGGGATATTGTTAAAACATCTGGGGAACAGAAAATGTTAATAATTTAACAACTTGGGCTAAAAGGAGACCAGACTCTGAATTTTAATCCAGGTCCAAAACACAAACTGCTTTCCTTGAGTTCAACCTGTGCTGCAGGGACTCTTCCTGCCACAGCTCCAAGCACCACCCTCCAAAACTGGAACAGCATTTTCAACATCCCCGTGTGCAAAATGTGCATTATTCTTGGGGGGAAAAGAGCCAGTTCTTCCGGGATCCAAAGCCAGGTTTTTGGGCTCACACATCTAAAACTTGTCCCACGCTTATCAGGAGCAAACAGAACCACCTGGAGCTTCTCTGCCTCCAACAAAGAGGGAAATAAAAACTCAACCATCATATCCCCCAAAGCTCAACTTCTGCTTTTGTCCTAACTCTTGGCATGGGGGGAATATTTAATTGACAGAATGAAGAATGTCCCAGTGGAATAGGGGTGTCCTGAGCCCAACTCAGCTGGCATATTGATGGATTCAGGAGAGAGACCCACCACTGGATAGATACTCTCACTAGAAACCCACTATTTATTTATTTTTTATTGAATAAGCCTTTAAAGTCCCTGGGGGAAGGGGCAGGTTTCCAGCAGTTCAAGTGCTCATCAATTTAGAAATGAATAAATAAGAGGTTGGATTGTTTGTCCATACAAATGCAGAATGGCAGCAAAAATGGGCCCTTCAAACAGAGCTTTTACAAAGACTTCGTTTTTGGTAAAACACCATTTTCTTAAGCACCGGTGTAATGACACACAGGCCTTGCTCCCACTCACTTTTCACCTTCATAACTTACATTTTTAGTGTACTCATTCCTATTTGCACCTTAATGGATGTACCAAGAAGCCTCTTTGCTGGCACAATTCCTGCCTTTTCTGTCCTGTGAGATAAACACCCCAAGTTAGATTATTTTTTTCTCCGTGCCATTTTTATTCAGCACTGAAGAATTGCACTTTTAAAGAGGAGCTTCTATCAGGCAGCTATTCTTGCCCTAATGTAATATCTCATTTTCTCAGCAGTTGATTAAAATCCATTCTGTTACACTGGGATACACCCAATGACACTCCCCTGATACAGAGATATACAGAAGGGATAAAAGAAAATAATATATCACTGGCAGGGCTGAGAACACGATTAAAAGCATATATTCAGTGCCTACTTATCTTTTATGTATACAGATATCTGTGGTGACAAATAGCCTATTATTGTATATGATTGACTGAAAACAGAAAGCAGGAGCTGGGAAAGAATTCTGAATAACTGAGAGCCATTTACTGCTCATATTTTATATCAGGGACTCCACATTCCCCACGGGAGAAGGAAGAAAGGAAAGAAAATGGTGTGGTTTTAATGTGGCTCCAGCTCCAACTGGAGTTAATTGTGGATTCCTCCAGTAATTAATCCCATAAACAACAGGATTTGAGGTTTGCCACTGGATGAGGTGGATTCCAGCACCTGTAGGTTCCAGGAGGCCTCCACATTCCAGGGTCATCAGGAGAGAGAGTGAAGACTCCACCAAAACCCATGAAGTCATTAAAATTCATTAATAAATCACAGCCTTATCTGTGCTCTCTGAGCTCAAGGACACTTGTGCCCAACACCTCCAGGAAAATTCTCCTGGCTGGGAGGGAGAAATCTTTGAGCTCCTTCTTGGATTTCTGTTCAAATAATTCTGTCCTAATCCTATTTCAGTTCTGGTTTTCTGTGAGCAAATTCCCCTTGATTTTCAGTGAGATGCAACCCTCAGTGATGTTATTGATGGAATTTTGACATGGAATTCCAAGGAAATGCCATAGTTTAGTGACAGCCTGCAAAGAAACTGAAAGTCTGGCACCCAAAATCTGTTCTGGTGCACATCCCAAACAACGGCTGTGGTTTCACTTGGAATCCCGTGTCTGCTGGATATTTTACAGCCCATTTTCAGCAGCTGCAATCCCAAATATGTTACAGCTGGATACCTGTCATAAAACATTCCCGTTAAACCTGTGCTGCTGGAGAAATAATCAAAAATTCTGTGGCCATGCATGATGATTAAATCTTTTATAAGAGTTACTTTTGCTCTTATTACTTTCCCATCCGTTCCTTCTCAGCCTTTGGACAACAACATAAACTTTTCTCCTTAGGCAGACGAATCTTTAATTACCCAACTGAGTTTTCTTTGCCCTTTTTTGGTTTTGTTTTTGTGAGCATCAGCTCCCCCATTGCCGAAGAGGAGATAATGATCCCCCACCTCTGATCTAATCCCAAATCAAAGTTCCTGCAACCCAGCAGACAACCATTCCTTTCAGCCACTTCACTCTTTCCACCTAATTCATCATCAAATCCAAAAAGCTCCCTGAATGCTTTGTATCCATCATTTCCATGGGCAAGCAATGCATATTTAGCTCCCTTAATAATTTTTCAGACATCAAGCCATCAATCTCTCCAGTCCTTTCATCATTTTTGTTGCTCTTCTGTGAATTCCTTCTGGCTTTTCCCGAGTCTTTCCAGAACTGAAGTGCTCAGCTGAGGATGCCCCAGTTCACCTGCTCTCTCAGAGGAGCTAAACAGATAAAAATTAACTCCTTCTTTACCAGGCACCCAAAATCAGAATTATTTTATTTTTCAGTTAAAGCCACTTTTTTTTTTTTATTCTAAATATTAAAAGCCTGCAGTGGTGGCACATAAAGTCTGACAATCCCTGAATCAGCTTTGCTAAAAAAAAAAAGTTGACCAAAGCAACTTGATTTCCATGCAAACGACAGAAATCATGATTTATCCTCTGATCCTCCTTGCACATTTCTTTCCTCAGCTCCCTGAATTTCTCCTTTCATCACCAGGATTCCTGGTGGGAATGTTGCAGACCTCAGGCTGTGGCAGATCCACAGCAGGTTTCTCGTGACATGTTGGTGATTTAAGCTCATTTGAAAGCTTGGAAAACGTTTTTGGAGAGAGGCTTTTTAACTCCCCTCTGTCTTTTTGGGGCTCCTGGACCTTTTCTTCTTGTCAGCAGCGAGGATTTCCAGGGACATGCAGAGTCCTGAGGTGAAAAATCACCTCTAAATGGCCCACGAGGAGCACACAGGCTGCTTTTCTAGCTGAATAAATATCAAAAACCCATAAAAACCCAACCTGAGCCGGCATGAAATGAGGTTCACGAGCCAACACCTTGAACCCTGCACTCCTTTAAAGCTTTCCTGAGTTGCCTCTCTTTTTCCACTCGATAAATTTTGTGATTTATTACAAAAAGGTGAAAGGTCCTCCCTCCCATTCCCAATTACCTGAGCCACTCAGGTCTCTTTGATGTGTCCTTGCATGAACAAGTTTGTTTCCAGACTTTCTGGTCCTTCTTTAACTTAAAATATTGGTCAAACAAGAGCAATTTTCTCCTTAAGCAGGAGGCAGTTAATTAGTACAGGGCCTGTCACTTTGTCACATCCTGACAAACAATACAGGAGATTAAAGAGTTGCTAATTGGCTGCTACTGTTAACAGCAATTTCGTGGTGTTAATGCACCAAGAAAACATTCCAAAGTTGTTTTGATCAGACTATGGAAAAATTGAACAAAAGGAGCTTTTTTTTTTCCCCCAGAAGAAGAGGGTTGTCCCACAGGAGAAATCCCAAAATGCAGGCAACAATTCCAGTATGGGATTCAGGAACATAATTACTCTGGAAACCTTCTGGGCATCACAAATGAATAATAGTGGGGAAAAAAAAAAAAAAGAAAATATAATTAAAAGACAAATTATGAGCACCTTTAAGGCTCTAGATACAAGAGCTTCTTGTAGGGGTAGTGAGATCCAGTAGTAGTAGCAAAGTCATGGAATCATGGAATGGTTTGGGTTGGAAGGCACCTTGAAGATCATCCAGTTCCACCCCCTGCCATGGGCAGAGACATCTTCCACTATCCCAGGTTGCTCCAACCTGGCCTTGGACACTTCCAGGGATCCAGGGGCAACCACAGCTTCTCTGAGCAAAACCTGTGCCAGGGCCTCCCCACCCTCCCAGCCAACAATTCCTTCCTAATATCTCATCCAAACCTACTCCCTTTGAGTTTGGAGCTATTCCCCCTTGTCCTGTCACTCCATCCCTTGTGAACCATCTTCCCAAGGAGCTCCAAACTGCTCCATCCTGAAAAAACTGTGACCAGAAAATTGCTGAGATCCCCCCAAAACAACTGAAAACATGAGCAAACTCTCTCCAGCCACTGCAGATGAGTTAGGAAAGCTTGGGATAGGATATAAGGTGCCTTTCAGTTCCAGTCAATTAAGCAGCAAAAGACAAGATAATCAGGGTAATTAACAACCCTTGGACGAAGCCGGGATTATAAAAATTAACAGCACTGATTTTGTTGTTCTTCCTTAATGTGCATTTGGACAGGTTTTAAAGGGGGTGGGGTGATTGGTGTGACATCCCCAAACTCATCAAAGCAGGGAGAAATAAAACCTAAGAGGCAGGAAACACATCAGGGAATTGTTCTGAGAAGCACAGGAACACTCACTTTTTCCGAGGAGAAAAATGAAGCAGGAGGACACAAACATTTAGAAATGTATAAATAACACTCACAGTATGGAGAACATGGGGATGCAACAGCCTGGATGAGCTTCAATCTTCTTTTTCAGCGCCAAGGCCTTGCTAAATGTTCATATTTCTTAACAAAGCCTGGAACAAGGGATGGTAAATCACCACACTTGGGAAGATGTCTCCTACTGCATCTCCATCAGTTCAGTGAAAGAGTCAGAGCTGGTCTCTCACTTCAGCTGCCTTCACTTGGAATTCTCTGGTTCCTGCAGGGAGAATAAGAAAGGAAATCAAGCCCAAAAGGAAATCAAATCACCTCCTTGCAGCCTCCACCAGAACCAGGGCACAGAGGCTGAGGCAGAGCACACAAAACCCCTGGAACTGGAAAACTGAGAGCTGGTTTGTATTTTTTTTAGACAGCCTCATGTGCTCAGGTGTGGATCCTCCACCCTCTGAGAGAGTATTTTGAATGATAAAAACAGATGACACCAGGGCAAGAGAGCACAGAATTGGGCAAGTCCATGTGGGTGTCAAATCCAGTGGGAAATCCACCCTGGCCCAGGTACTGCAGGGGAAGATGTGGGAGCTCATTTTTTATCAGCAGAAACGTCAAGAGGCAAATAAAAGGCCAAGAGGAAAAGTAAGAATTTTGATTTGTGGCTTTCTGCTGCAGGTTCTCTCCTTCAGGAGCTGCTCAGACAACCCACGTGAGAGTAAAATGTGGCTGGAAAGGTGGTGGATGTGGAGTCCCACCTGCTTGGCACAGCCATGCTCTGCATTTTTGGGTGATCAGCAGGGGCAGGACTCTTTGGCAAGGGAAGAGAACAAAGCAGTGAAGTGTCTGCTCTCAGGGGGCTGCTCTTAAGCACCCTCAGATGGAGTCCAAGCCATTGCTGCCTTTTTTTCCCCTTCTCAAAACCCAGAATCTTCTCCTGAGGGGCTCTAGAAAAACAAACAAACAAAAAAAACCTACACCAAATAACATTCATGTGTTTGGAGGGTTCCAAATGTCACCACTGTGTATTTTTCTTGATTGAGTTTAACACATTAATGGCTGACAGGCTATTTTTACTCAGTAGAGTAACTGATGTCTGAAATTCTGAGCAAGGAAAAGAATCACACTGAACAAATTTCAGCTCCAAGGAAAGCTCCTGACTTCCCTCCAGCTACTTCCCAATTTAAGCCCCTAATTGAAATCAGTCTACTCCTTGCATCAGCAAATGAAGGGTAATTATGTTGTTCTCTCAACCTTGTGTTCAGAGATTGCATTGATCTTCATTATATTAATAAGTCAAATTATTCCTTCACTTCTGCTGGCTCTACAAGCAGGGAATTATCCAGGAAAGAACAAACTGGGATGCTGTGCATTGAATATATCCTTTTTTTTTTTTCCCCCTTGCTTGTTTACCATTCATGGTTATACTTCATCTGCTGCTTAACAACATTAGTGCTTAAATGGTGTGATATTAGTTCACAGAGTGATTAGAGACTTCGATGCAGCTCTTCAGACAGAAATACAGGAATGGCTGCAGATTTTTTTTTTTTCCAGGTTTCCAGAGGATAAACAGCCAATTCCTGCAGGTTGTGAGGGGCAGATTTGGCTCATTGAAACGAAGCAGCTGCACCTGCACAGGCCCAAACCTTCCAGGGGAGGAACCTATAGAAATACCATAAATATTCATAATTCTCTTGTTGAGTGAAGCATCTGAGAATTACCCAAGCATCACTATTTCCTGGTTAAACCACCCTGTGCACTTGATCTCACCACCTGAACAATCTGCTTAGAAAAGAACAGAATATTTCAGGAAGCATTCACATGAGTGGGGGGGTTCTCCAAAGGCATTTTCTGAACAAGCTGCAGGGAAAGTTTTTTTAACAAACAGTTTTTTGGGCTTGGTGTCCACGTTACCTCAATCAATCCTTTAATCAGAATGGTTTGGGTTGGAAGGGACTTTAAAGACCATCTCTATCTTCAACTATCCCAGCTGACCTCCTGCAGTTATTTTGGATGCCACCCATGCAAGAAATTCCTGAGAAAACTGGCTTTCCAACCGTCCTTGGTAATTGAGTTTTGTTGCAAAAATGTAACTGTGCAAAACCCTCCTTCTTCTTAAGCAAAGCAAAAAAATTTCATTGCAGTATTTCAGAAGCACAAGTTCTAACAGAGGAGGAATTACTCCAACATGCAAAACGCTCTTGCTTTATGCATAATTTCATTTTTACTGAGTTCAAATCTAGTTCTAATGATGGCTAAATAACAAGACAAAAGAGTGGGGGGAAAAAAAAAACCCCTGCAGAGAACAAGGCAGTTTTCTTCAGTGTGCTGCCCAGGACAGTAAAATGTTATCTTCAGACTGCTGGAAATTTAACCTCTTATTAATATCAAGGAGAAAAACAAGAACAGTCTAAGAGATCTGATAATAAGAGTTCATTTAGCACAGATTGTCATTAAATGCAGGCAGCCATTCTGAGCTGTGGATGGAGTTCATAGTGAGAAAACACGAAGGAAAATTATGCTCTTCCTTGTTAAATGACCAACAACCCCATTTCAAGACATAGGAAGCATTAAATAACTAATCCTGCAAAATGCTGAATTCTGCAAGTCCCATTTGAGACCTTCAGGGCTGAGCAAAGCTCACCACGAATGGCCCCGATCAGGCCTCATTTTCTTTTTCCCCAGTCATATAAATGCATAGCAATGAAATTTTGAGGGTTTTTTTCAGTTACCCCAAGTATTTCTACGTATCTTCACTAGAACTGAATCACACTTTTAAAAATCACCCTTGTTTTCAGAAGCAAAATGACAATTTCTCATTTTCCTGCCTGCCACATCAGACAGGGTCAGACACATCAGAGGGATGGACACAGCCAAACCCATTCCTTCTTCATCTCTTCCCCTCTTTGCTGCTGAGAGGACTCTCAAACTTTCCTTTAATAAAAGCTAAGACCTTTCTCTTTGGGTGCTCACATAATTTGTAGGAATTGCTGGGACTGGGGGTCGAGGACCAGCTCTGTAGCCATGGACCACAAGGAAAATTGACTTTATGCTGAATAACTTGATCTCAGAGATAGCTGTATTTCAATCTCTACCTGGAAAAGCGTGGAAGAAAAAACACAAACTCTGCATCAAAAGAGAAAAGGAATCTCAGGAGGGACCTTATTGCTCTCCACAATCACCTGAAAGGAGGTTGAACACGTTGGGATCAGTTTTTCTCCCAGCTAACAAGTGACAGGACAAGGGGAAATGGCCTCAGGTTGTGCCAGGAGAGGTTTATTAGGATATTTGGGAAAAAATTCTTGATGGGAAAGGTGGTCCCCTGAAGGGATTTAAGATTTAAGAACCCTGTAGGTGTGGATATGGTTTAGTGGTGGGGTCGGCAGTGCTGCTTCAACCCCGTGACCTCATAGACCCTTTCCAGCCTCAGTGAGTCTGTTAGTCCATGAAAAATTGTTTACTGTCCCTAATTCCAAGGAAAAGGAAGGTGCTGCATCCCAGCTTGGCTTCCACCAGCGTGCCTGACCTTGCAGGCTGCAAACTAAAAAAAAATTCTGGTGGGTGTTGTTGGTAAATAAACTGATTGAGGCTGACACGGCGGGCACGGGAGAAGAGAGATGGATCCACACGACATCAAGCTGTCATTTCTATAAAATGATGCTTTTTTTAAACCAGCAGCACTTTGGAAAGTGCCTTAAAACACAGCAATCTTTCAGCCAATTTTCTTATGCTGGAACATCAGAGAGAAGGACGAAGCCTGTATTCAAGTGCTAAAGGACAAAGGAAGGGCATTTGGAAAAAAATCTTCAGTGCTATAATTACAAACACGACAATTGCTGCTCATAAAAGCCTGGAAACAAAGAAATATGAAACTTGTAATGAGCTTCATGAATGTTGACTGCATTTAAACATCCCCATTTCACTTGGAGCAGCTTCAGTTCAGTTACAACCAGGGCTTTTACTCATTTTAAACAACCTTTAAACCAAAATATGATATAACAACAGCATTAAGCACTAGTAATGCTTGAGCAAGTGGGAATTCTTCTTATCAGGGAATCATGGAGTGGTTTGGGTTGGAAGGGAGCTTAAATTCATCCATTTCCACCTCCTGCCCTGGGCAGGGACACCTTCCACCAGCCCAGGTTGCTCCAACCTGGCCTTGGACACTTCCAGGGCTGGGGCAGCCACAGCTTCTCTGGGCAAAACCTGTGCCAGGGCCTGCCCACCCTCCCAGCCAAGAATTCCTTCCTCATATCCCATCCAAACCTACTCCCTTTGAGTCTGGAGCCATTCCCCCTTGTCCTATCACTCCAGGCCCTGGTTGCTTTATGGTTACAAGCTGACTGAAAAAATTTATTGAGGTTTTATCAGGCAGAATTCAGTCAGTAAATATGTTGGAAAAGTCATTTTAATGGAAGGTGAAAGCAACTAAAACCCTCTTTTAGCATTATTTTGTGCCAATTTACTTGCAACCTGTACTGGTTACTCCAGCCACTGCATCTGGTAATGTAGGAAACAATAATAATATATTCACACTTTTTAAAAAAGCTTTATCACCTCATTTTTCCTGCCTCCTGATTCTCCTATAATGATTTTGTCTTTCTGAATTGAAAATGCTGTTGGTCCATAATGAAAACATAATAATAATGATGGTAAACCAAACAGATTTCGAGACATTTGATTAAAAAGAAAAAGCCTTAAAATGTCCAGAGGGCCTGTCTGGTCAGTGTTTCTGTTCCTCTTTATCACAAACCAGCGAGGAACAAACCTCTGTCATTGCAATTTTTCACACATTTTGTGTCTCATGCACTGGCCCAGAGCAATCCTGGGTGTTACTGATACAGAACAGCACATGGAATAGAGGACAAATTCATGGAAAACAGCAAAGGTGGGGTTGGAGGTGGTGGTGCAAAGGATGTTGTGCTGATCCTCCCCTTAGGAATCTCACCTTTCCTTTTGCCTTTTCCTCCCAGAGCAAAGACCAAAAAGGATCCTGGAAAGACAGAAAAGGTTTGAGAGCATAAATGTGCAGCTGAAAAATGGACCTGAACACCAGAAACACTGAGGAGAGAACCTGAGTCCAACAGGGTTTTCTCTTCATTTTGGAGGCAGGGAGGATGGAGGGAAGGGCACAGGGGTATTTATTTGGTTCTTGATTTTTAGCACCTCCCACCCTCCAAATCTTATATGAAGAAGGGAGGAATTTCAGTCCAAGAAGGATCACCCATGGGTTTGCTGTATGGTAGCCCAAAAGAAGCTTTGGAGATAGAATGAAAGAATGGATTGACACCTGCAATGTCCTCTTTGTGCCTCTAAAGCACATTGTTTATTTTTTTTTTTTTTTTTTTACTTAATTTTGTTTCCATTCCAAATTTGGAGATTGTGAGGAATATCCAGACAGTCTAATTCCAGCTCCTGAGCATCCAGAACTGCTTTTAACAGCCTTCCAGATATGATCCCCTCTCTGTAAGGGAAGCTTAGAGTCCTGAATTCACTCCTTTAAATTGTACTTTAAAATCTGCTCCATTTTTTGACATTTGCAGAAACCCTTCAAAGTTTGGGGTTAATGTTTTTTTTTAATGGTAGTGGAGCCAGGCACATAATACATCTGAAAGCAGATAATCCAATTCTCTTTCCCTCAAAGGTTAAATATTCCCAGAACGTTTTTTGGAGCTGGAGGATCACTGAGCAGTGAGCTGCATACACATCATCCTCATCCCAGCATCTCTGGAGAGATCACATTTCCCTTCCCAGGAAACCACCAGGGTACAAAGTCTTCTTGCAGGACTCAGAGTAAGAACAGAATCTGAAGGTTTTTTGGGTTGTCTCCCCCAAACTAAAACACTTTAAGTACCAAACCCCAGTTGCCTCGATTATTTGCAGCATCACTTTGGACCATTCCCACCTCTGGGGGACAGCTCAGGAAATGTGGGAGCAGGACAACACTTTGCACACCAGGAATGTGCCACCTCTCCCAGCTGAGACATCAGGTCTGATTTGTCAGTGGCAAATGTGGTGGCAGAAGGAAATAAAACCAGAGTTTGACCCAATTTCACGTTCCCTCGGTGAATTTTCAAGGGTGAAAACAAAGTGACTTTTTCCAAGCTAAAAAAAAAATAAAAAGAAATGCATAAAGTTAACAGGAAACATTTAAATTCAAGTGGAATTAAATGGAAGGTTTGGAACTATGCAAAAAAAAAAAAAAAAAAAAAAAAAGGCAGCTCAGCTCTTTAGTGTAATGTTGAAACATCGGCCCTCCAGGTGCTCTTAAAGGAATAAAGGCGGTAATGGTGTCAATGAATCACCCACTAAAACATCTCAGCTCCACAGCAGGTACAGAGGGGAGGGAAAAGCAGCCAAATTCCAAGATCTTAATCGTGCTCTGGCTTTACATTTATCAAAGTGGTGAAAAACAGAGGTAACTTTTCGTCAAAGAAACTTTTGCTGCATCTGTTGGGCTTGGCCCTGCCTGGTCTAAACTGTGCCCTGAGATCCAGGAGCTGCCAAAAAGTGGGAGACGAGGGAGGGAGGGAGGGAAGGGGGAAGAGAGAAAGGAAGGAAATGGCATCATTAAAATTAATTCATTTCTGTTAATTGTTTTGGTTTTAAAAGGCCCAGCTGAATTGGTCCCAGTTATTCAGAGAGAAGTGACAAAGGAAGGTCCTTCTTGTGGTCGTGGAATTGACTCTGGAAGTGTCCAAGGCCAAGTTGAATGGGCTTGGGGCAACCTGGGCTAGTGGAAGGTGTCCCTGCCCATGGCAGGGGTGGAACTGGGTGGGCTTTAAGGTCTTTTCCAACCCAAACCAGTCTGGGATTCCATGATTCTCACTTGTAAACCCCAAGGAATGGATAATGTGAAATGCCTCTTCCTTCCTCCTGGAGCTCTGATCCTCTCCACATTTAAACACTACAGGGAGAAAAAAAAATTAATTAAAAAAAAAAGAATCTTTCTCTTCCCAGTGGGCTTTTCCCCATTTCCAGAACAGAAAGCTCCCAAACTCTGAGCTGCCCTTCAGAGCTTTGCAAACTCATCTCATTTCCAAAGAATACTCATGGGAAATGCAACCTGAGAAGTCTCCAAGCAGAGCTCCAAAACATCTCTGCAGTGTCCTTCTGGTTCTGAGAACCCCTCCAGCTCACAAAAAAACTGCTGGTAACAATCAGGGAATGGTTTGGGCTGGAAGGGACCTTAAAGCTCATCTCATTCCAGCCTTTGCCACGGGCAGGGACACTTTCCATGGATCAGGTTGCTCAGGATGCACCTCCCAGCTCATCCCATGTAATCCTGGAGATTAATATACTTAATAAATATTCAAAGCACGCTGAAAAATACCTAGCACTGGAAAAAATGGATCCCTCCACTGCAGCTCCCAGCAGTTCTGCCTTTCCCCACCTGCACCCAGAAAGTTCCTGCCTGCATTTAAATGCAGATTTCCAGGTAAATGGCGATGCCAGGCAAGGGGCTGCCAGTGAAAAAAACCCAAAAACTAGAGTGTGAGAGCTACTTAAAGAGATTAACTTTCTTATTATTGTGTCACTGCACACTGTAATTCAAGCAGCTGGGAGCCTCATTTCTGTAACTACCCAAAATTAAACTGGGAGAGAAAGCTCCTTTTTGTGCTCTTGTTTTCAGGGCTCCAAGGCTTGGTTATGTGCCTTTAGTGCCTGTGCTCCTGAACAGGAGGAGCAGCAATTAAAGGGCAAGAACAGGGGTTTGAGTTTTGGTTTTTTTCCCCTGTAAAATTTGCTTTTCTTTAATTTGTTAGAAAAGTAGGCCTTGTAAAAGCCTTCATGTGATCTGAACTCATTTGCAGCAGCAGTGAGAACAATTCACCTTTCCCTTAACACAACCAAGGGAGGCAGTAAATGCAGAAAAATTAAGGATTTTTGTTGTTGTTGTTTAATAGGTTTTCACTATAGGCTGCTAATTTTTACAAGAATATATTTATATTTTATGAAGACATTTATAAACCACCACTGTACACGTTATGAAAAGCAAGAGTAACTTAGTTTGGTGGCAGTGGGCTGATCGAAACCTGTGCCACTGGAATTTTGGGCAGCATTATTTTCAGCTTTACTGATATTGTAGAATTACAGTCATTTAGGTTGGAAAAGAGCTGCAAGATCATCGAGTCCAACAGCTATTGGTGAGTTAAATCTCTTTTCCAGGAGCAAAACTATAAAGAAAATGAGAACTTGTTAACCACCATTTTAAAAAATCACCTTTAACTCTTCAAACTGTATTGTTAAATCAGCTGCTGTGGGTTAAATTAGGCCATCCTTACTGAGGGACAGGCAATTTATTGAGAGAAAAAAAGTTTCCATGTGGAACTCAGGAGTGTTTAAAAGCCTGGGCAGAGTATTTTTTTTCCTGGTGTTCAAATTAACAATATGGATGGGAGAAGCTCAGCCTGTGTCATTAGCTTTGGAATTACTTTCCTTTGAAAGCCTGAGTCATTGGTGTGCTTTCCTCTTCCAGATGGGATCTGCAAGCTTTTTATTGAAGTAACAGCCCGAGAAAGGTAATTACTGGAGAAAAACATGAGAGAACTTTGGTTATGTTTAAAAAAATCTTAGTTTTATCATTTCTAAGGATGATTTTTTTCCCCCATCAACCTCAGCCAAATTCAAAGGGTTTTCCTTGACTGGTGGGAGATGGACCAAGATGTGGCTCAAACAAAGGGAAGCCATGAGAGAGAGAAAAATAGTTAAATTTAGAAAATATGACCTAAAGAAATGGAGAGAACTGGGGCTGTCTGGTTTGCAGGTGCCCAAGGGGAGGGGTGATAAAGTTCTGACAGAGCATTGAGGGTAAATAAATCAGGAATTAAGTCCTCTCCATGGTCCCTACAGAGAAACTACAAGTGATGAGCTGAAATAGCAGCCAGAGGAAAGGGGGTTTTGCACCAGGGAAGATTCCAAAGGGTGAGGAGAGTTGGGAACAAGTGACCCTTCTCCCCTCAGGAAGGCACCAACCACCCACTGGCTGCCACTGCAAAAGGGAGATCCCACCTGGAAGTGAGATCCTTCCCTCTGATCACCCATGTTTTCTGCATCAGCCTCATCTTAGAGCATCTCTAAGCTCAGTGCAGGAGTTTTCCTCTCGTCAGTGCTGTGGTGATTTGGAGTAAAATCTGCCAAAGCAGAAAACAGCTCAGATTGCAGAAAATGCAAATTGATTTATTTGTACCCGTTTTACTCAGAGCTGCAGCTTTCTATTTGCAATGACATGAGAGGCTACAACTAACTTCAAACCTACAGAATAATGATCTGATGCTGAAATCAACCCTATGAATATTTAGGAGTGGTAAATTCCTTTATAATGCATGAGTGAAGACCATTTACTGTTGGAAAAGGGAAATCTGGACAAACAGCTTGTGTTTCATATAATCATGGGATGGGATGGGTTGGGTTGGAAGGGATCTGAAAGACCATCTAGTTCCAATCCCACCACCCTGAGACACCTTCCACTAGCCCAGGTTGCTCCAAGCAAAATCCAACCTGGCCTTGGACATTCCAGGGATGGGGCAGCCACAGCTCCTCTGGGAAATCTCTTCCCAGGAAGGTATTTCTTGTCTTTCCCCAATCACTAGTGTAAGTTAAACAACTCCTTGGACCCTCTGCACACACCAAACCTCATTTCTCTCATGTTATAAATCCCAGGAGTTTTCTGGAGCTGGGACAATCTCTTCATATGATTTGTCCAATACCCAGCCCAGCAGATATTTCAAACACACAGTTCAAAATACTTAACATGAATGATTGTGAAACAAAGCACTGTGACACAGGGTTCTAAAACCACACATTCTTCAGAGTGAGACTAAAATTAAGATAAAAAAACCTACCAGAGAAGGTGCAGAAAGCCTTGCTCAGCACAGGAAAGTGAACACAGCAGTTGGTTTCTTTACTGTCCTTCGGAGGTCTTTGGAGTCAGAGATGGGAAAAGCTGAGTAAGCAGAACCAAAAACAGAAAAGCCAGTTAGTGAAATGCAGAAGGAAATGTGGTCACTAAAGCAGTGCTATTCACCTGTACTTTGACTATTTAGCTCAGTTAAATTCATGATCCATAAAATAGAGAGCAATAAAATCAATTTTTTTTGTTGTTGTGGCTGTGTTGAACTAAAGTATCACTAATGCTTGAGAAAACACTGCTCTTACTCAGACACTGGTGTGGGGTTTTTTTTAATCAGGAAGCTGAGCAATTGCAGATATTATTTCCCCTTGACAAGTTTCAACCCAAGCCTTTTTTAATGCCCTGCTACCTTAAAGACTCCCATGAGCGTGGAATGCCAAGCTCTGGAATAAAGACTGGGGTCCAAACTATTACACAAAGAATAGGGAGTGTTTTAATTTAAGTTTTTTGGGTTTTAGCCCAAAGTGGAGCCACAGCTGATCAAAGCCATCCCTGCACCATTCCCCTGTCTTCAAGGCTGGGGACACAACGTGTCGTGTCTGGGGAAACTCCAGGACATTTCCCTTGTTCTGCAGAGAAAAGGGGGACATTTCCAAGGCTAAACTTCACCTGTGCCACGGGCAGCATGGCCATGGAGATCAAACCCTGCCCAGCCAAAAAAACTGGAGCTGAAGGGATGGGGAGGCAGCAGAGCAGGGCAGGACACGGGGCAGTGCCACCTCACAGACACTCGTGGGCTCGGTGCACTCTTTGGGACATTTCCTTCAAAACCAGGGAAAGAAATCTACTGCTGAGAAATCTGGGGATAGGACAAGGGGGAATGGGCTCAAACTGCCAGGGGGCAGGGACAGATGGGATATTGGGAAGGAATTCTTGGCTGGGAGGGTGGGGAGGTTGCCCAGAGAAGCTGTGGCTGTCCCATCCCTGGCAGTGTCCCAGGCCAGGCTGGATTTTGCTTGGAGCATCCTGGGCCAGTGGAAGGTGTCCCCATGGCAGGGGGTGGGATGAGATGGTCTTTAAGGTCCCCTCCAATCCATTCCATTCTGGGATCAGCCCATTTAGAAAGCACCACTCATGCTGTGCTCTGGCTGCTGTTCCCTATTCAAATCTAGGCCTTCAGTAAAGGTACATTTCCTCCCAATAAATATCCTTTATCTCTGATTTTAGGCTCCTGCCTTTAAATATAAAGAGCCAAGTGTCCTGTTGTTACATTAATATATTGGCCTCATTTCTGCATTAACTCAAGAGATTCTCTTGGCTGACTTCACCCTTTGGGTGATGACACCCCTGGGGTGTGTAAATGGAAGGTAACTCCTTATCCAGGAGGGAAGAGGCACTGATGAATTGCAGATGAGGAGGAGGGAGGCAGCAGCAGCAGCCCAGACTCAGTACTGGTAAGTGGTTTGCAACTCCAGGTGGCTGACAAGTGTCCTTTTGCTTTTCCTCCCGGAGCTTCAAAGTGAAAAATCATCCATTTTGTCTCTTAGTAAAACTTGACTGATTGCTCCATGTCTAAAGGTTTGATAAGTGGGACTGCTCTCATTTTCAGGCTGGAAAGGGTTCCCAAGGTAAAGACCTGGAAAAATAAAGTAAAAATCAGTCCTTATCCAGCCCTTCAAGCTTTGCTATAACCACACTTTTGGCAGTTAAAGAGCAGGTTGGTGCTGATGAGGTTTTGCTCTCACTGCTCCTCCTTCTGGATCTGTGTCCTCTCCACCTGTTTTTCATTGGAGTGCCCCTCTCTGGAGACATTCCAAACCCACCTGGACACATTCCTGTGTCACCTGCTCTGGGTGACAAAGCCTTGCAAAGGGGGGTTGGACTGGCTGATCCCCAGAGGTCCCTTCCAACCTGAACTATTTTTAGTTCCAACCTGAACTAATTTTGGTTCCAAACTGAACTTCCAACTTCCAGTCCCAGCTTCCAATCCTTTCCAACCTGAACTAGTAGTTTGTCACTACCAACAAACAATTCTGTGATTGATGCCTCTGTCCATCAGCCTCCACTTCTGCCTCGGCATTCCCAGCACATTCCTGATGCACAACACTCCTTCCAAGAGTGTTGAAAAGCCCCTTCCAACCCAAACCACACTGTGATTCCATGAAATGCACCTTTTTTTGTGTTTTTTGATAAGGAATCACACTGGCATTCATTTTTTGGAAGGATGAAGATACCCCTTGTCACCCACCTGCTGCCAGGTGGCGGCTTCAGTGCTGCAACATTGAAGACCAAGGAGGTGCAACCCCCTGTGCAAGGTGACTTCTTTATGGGTAGAAATGAGTTTATCCTCACCAAAAAGGAAAGAATTATCCCTGCCCAGTGTTGCTGATATTGCTGCTTTATCACTTGTTCCCAATCCTTTGGAAAATCCCCCTCAGCTGTGTCCCAGGTGTGCAGTTCCGATGCTCCAAGCAGCAGATCCGACCAGAAGTGTCTCCTTCTCGTCCCGGTTTCAGCGGCATTTTTACAGAAATGGGAACAGGAGCTAAATTTTGAGGGCACTTGTTGGAAAATCCAACTATTTCAGAGCACAAACTGCTGTCAAAATATGTTAATGCTGTCCCTTAAATTGCAGCTGCGTTTGGGAGCTCGATGGTTTCTATCAGAATCCTGATGGATTCTCCCGGTTGGGAGAAACTTTGCACTCACCAAACCATCAACCTGAGTGGAACAGATGGTTCCATCAACATTACCCTGGCCAATTGCTGGATCCTCGCTGGAAACCACAGGCACAGGGTTGTAATAGAGGGAGGGGGAAAATATCATTAAAATAAATAGCATTGAAATGAGTAAAAAATTACTCAGCAACTTCAGAATCCCAATGAGGACAAATGGCCTATAAGTGTCATCCAGTGACTGAAATAAGCAATTCACTCAATGTCAAGTAAGCAAAGTGACATATAATTTAGTTCTGGCATTCCTAGAATATCAGAGCAGCAAGGGAAACACAAAAATAAGGCCATCATATCTCAAGAGCAACAGAAATTAAGTTAATGAATCCTTCAAAAACACTCCTGGGACCGTTTTTAAAAAGATTTCTTATCATTAAATCAGCTGTGCTTAAATGCAGATGGAACAGCACAGCCATAAAAATGGATAAACTTCCCAACAGTTAATTCAGAGAACCATTTTTTAAAATGAATCTGAAACTTATCCCAACATTTAATTCAGAGAACCATTTTAAAATGAATCTAAAACTTGTCCCAAATATCCTGAACCAGGAAAACAAAAATTCAACCTGGAAATTCTCCGTAAATCAGACTCATTCAGAGATTTCCAATAATTACATCTGTTCTGGAGGAAGGAGAGGCTATTTCAGTCATTTCAGCTAAACTCCCTCTTCCCACCTCACCAAAACCCCTAAGAAATCAAATATTTATCATCATTTTTGGAATCTCTTTTTAACCAAAATATTTTGGGGGTGTTCACACAGCTCCACAAGTTCAGCACACAGGGCATCACTTTTTGTGGATACTCTGTCAGGATTATGTTCTAAACAGGGTTTTGTTCCCAAGGATTCAAAGGATCCCAAGGAGCACATCCAGAGGGCACAGGGATGTGGACTTGGATCCCTGGGTTTGGCTGCTCAGCTCAGCAGGAACCACTTGAGGTGTTCAGCCCATCCAGGGCTCCCTGAGTGGGAACAGAGGGTAAGTGGACAATTAAATGCTCTGCAAGATGACGTTTTATTAGCTGAGAGTTCTGAGAGCTGTGGAATTACTTCCTTTTTTTTAAATTATTATTATTTTTCTCCTTGGATATTGAGGGAGCTGTTCAATAAATGAGGAACCCCGTGGTCAGTAGAGGAGTATCTGACTGCTCTCTAGTCCTGCCCTGACAGATGAACCCATCTAGTGGGAGCTGTTTTAATGAAGCCAGAAGATACTTTTATGATAATTCAGGTATTTAAGAGGCAGCCTCTCTGATCAAGTGTGTTCCAACAGGTGCTGGAAATCACTAAATGCCTTTTTTTCTCTAGACAAACACTTCAAGAAGAGGCATTTTGTGTTTCCCAGATTAGCTGCTGCCATCTCTCATCCCCTTTAGCTCCAGCATATGTTAAGGTATTCCCTGTTGTGTTTTTACAGCCACAAACAGTAAACTACCCAAAGCCCTGGGGAACAGAGGGAACAGCAAGAGTGTTGTGTTTCATCAGAGAAATCACAGAGAACGTAAATTAGTCGAGTCATCTGTGTCATTTATCCCCCTAATTGGCCTTCCCAAAAGGCAGAATTTTCCCTTTTCCCCCCTTTTAAGTTCACACAACACCTTCTGATGTTTGGATGCAGACACATCACCACCTCAAGAGGAACATAAATCCCACGGTGCCACTGAATGGCACAAGCACAACCTTTGTGGAGTCCTGTTATTGCTCTGCCCTTAATATTTTGATATGCAAAAGGAAAGACAAAGAGCCTTCCCTGGCACTTTGAATCCCAAAAAGTGAGGCAGGAGTGCTCTTGGAAACCTTTCCTGGAGCATCTGTCGAAGGAAAACCTTTCACATCATCTGTCAAAACTCAAAACTGGCCAGTTCAGCCTCTCTCAGACCTGCTCAGGCTCCCTCAGCAGCCAAAGTGCCATCAGGGGAGGTTTATCCTGCTCTGGTAATAACAGAAATTGGAAGCATAAGTATAATTTTCCTATTTTATTTATAGAAGACAGGAAAACTATTGTATTTCTCCTCTTTTATCTCCCTCACCCCACCTTTCCCTCACTAATTCCAGGTGTAACTCAGCTGAAAACACATTTCTCCTTCCCTGTGCTGCCTCCCACCAGGTATTTACACACCTGCAAAAGATCCTCCTGAGCCTCTTCCCAACCCCAAAACCAAAACACACAACATGGCAATAAAGCATTTTCAACCTACAGGAAAAAAAAAAAAAAAAAAGCACTACTTGATTTCATGCCATATTCCAGTTTTACTGGAGATACTTCTGCTATCTTGGAGTCAAATTTGATTTTAACAAGATGAATGTGCCATTAATAAAGGGGTTTTCTTAAAAAAATGCCTGTTTAAGCACCACTGTTTTTCCAATGTGCCCTCAAATAAAGCTTTAGAGGCCCCAAATCTGACAAGCCAAACTTGGATTATTTGGAGTTGAGGGGTTTCTTTGTTCTCTCTCAGTAAGAGATGTCACAGCCTGACTGGGACTTCTCATGGAACAGGAGAGAAATGGGCAGGTTTTGTACAGCCATTTATAAAGATTTTTGAAGGATGGAGGATTGGAAAGGAAATATAAAGAAGAGTAAATTAAAAAAATATGTGATAACTGAGCAATGAAGGCAGAGGAGGAAGAGGAATCCTTCACAGAAATTCTTGAAAATGTATTTCTTTGAATGAAATGAAAATTTCTATAAATGACTATGAAACCATTTAAAAAGGGCCAGAAGGAGGGACATGGAAATACAAGGGAATAATTGTATTTTTTCAATAATTAAGCCTATCCAAATGCCACAGGATCTTATTCTTGGTTCTAATACACTCCAAAAAAACCTTCTTCTAAACTCATCAAGGATAAAATGGGGATAAAACCCACAAAAATCCCATCCAGAAGAGGCAAGTTCACCCAAGGAGATGACACTGAATAAGCCAGAGGAGAGTAGTGCTGAATATTTAATTTCACAGCTCCCACTCTGTGTTTTATTGCCTCAAACCCCTGAAACTCCAGGCATTTAAAACCAATACAAAATAAATTGTTAAATGAGAATTGGTAGGATTTAAGATACTAAAGCTGGGGCTTAGAATTGTGGTACAATTTATGAGTTAAAATCCATGGCCCTTGAAAAAAAATTATGACAAAAAACAAAAATTGGTTGCAGAAATTAAAAACTGCCTTAGAGACAGTTTTACCCTCAAAACCCACCATTTTTATCCCCTAAACCCACCATTTTATCCTTAAAAACCATCACTTTTATCCCTGAAAACCACTGTTTTCCCCTTGAAAACCACCATCATTTTCATTCCTGAAAAACACTATTTCCATCCCTGAAAACCACCATTTTTATCCCCTAAAACCACTCTTTTATCTCTGAAAACCACTGTTTTCATTCCCCAAAAACACCATTTTATCCCTGAAAACTACCACTTTTATCCCTGAAAACCACCACCCTTATCTCTGAAAAACACCATTTTCCCACTAAAACCCACCATTTTCATCCCTGAAAACCACCATTTTTATCCTTGAAAATTAACATTTTTATCTCCCAAAGTCTCCATTTTTATCCTCAAACCCCACCATTTTTATCCCTAAAAACCACCATTTTTATCCCTAAAAACCACCATTTTTATCCCTAAAAACCACCATTTTTATCCCTAAAAACCACCATTTTTATCCCTAAAAACCACCATTTTTATCCCTAAAACCCACCATTTTTATCCCTAAAAACCACCATTTTTATCCCTAAAAACCACCATTTTTATCCCTAAAAACCACCATTTTTATCCCTAAAAACCACCATTTTTATCCCTAAAAACCACCATTTTTATCCCTAAAAACCACCATTTTTATCCCTAAAAACCACCATTTTTATCCCTAAAAACCACCATTTTTATCCCTAAAAACCACCATTTTTATCCCTAAAAACCACCATTTTTATCCCTAAAAACCACCATTTTTATCCCTAAAAACCACCATTTTTATCCCTAAAAACCACCATTTTTATCCCTAAAAACCACCATTTTTATCCCTAAAAACCACCATTTTTATCCCTAAAAACCACCATTTTTATCCCTAAAAACCACCATTTTTATCCCTAAAAACCACCATTTTTATCCCTAAAAACCACCATTTTTATCCCTAAAAACCACCATTTTTATCCCTAAAAACCACCATTTTTATCCCTAAAAACCACCATTTTTATCCCTAAAAACCACCATTTTTATCCCTAAAAACCACCATTTTTATCCCTAAAACCCACCATTTTTATCCCTAAAAACACCATTTTTATCCCTGAATATTCAGGAAGTCATGTCATGGACGTACCACAGGGGAGCTGTATCAGATCCAGCTAAAAAGGACGGAATCACAACTATTTTTCCATGGCTTAAGTCTCCTCTTTGATATTTTTGAAGCAGGCTGATAAAGCACTTCAAAGAGATGCACACAGTCCTTATCCTCCCTCCCCAACACTGGGAGTAGTCCAAGGGTTGGAGAAGGGCACAAAACTCAGTGTATTTTTAGCTGTCATTTATATTTCCATCTCTGCGTGGGATTAAGGAAGTTTCTCCTTCTTCTCAGAGGAAAAAAAAAAATAAAATAAATAAATAAAATTGAAGTACCAAGAATAAAACTGCCAAATCAACCCCCAACATCTGCTCAAGTCACATCCCTGAAAGAATCCATTTCCCAGAGGGATTAACAACAACTGTGGATCAATATTGATAGAGTCAAATTAGCCAGATGCCTGCAGAGAGTCGTTTGCTGCTGCTGCAGATAAATTTGAAAACTTGAATATAATTCCTCAGCACCAAATGAAAATTTTTTTCCTGTGGATGGGGCATCCTCAACCAAGAAAGGAATGTGGATGTTGCTCCTCTGAGCTTTCAAATCTGAGTTTCAAGGGTGTTTGGAAAGTTTTATATCCAATTATCCTAAATTTTGTTTTCCTCTTTCCAAATGTCTCAATGATTTCCGTGGGCTAGGAAATCCAAAAAATTCAAACTCATTAAATTGAACGACTCTGATTGAAAACCAGATTCTCTCACAATTATAAAAAGTCAAAAAGCATGTCAATAATGGGTCAATTTTTGTCACAATTAGGCCACTCAACAAGAGGGAAGTCAATGATCCAGGACAATCTTAGTTTAAGGATTCTCCTCCCAGTTTTTCACTCACAAACTTAAAAACTCAGTGGAAGTTCTGGCTTGTTGATTCACTTTTGCTTACCCAGGGTTTTTGGTTCTTCACCATTTGAAGAGAAAATTAATTACAAAGGGGGAAAAAAAAAAAAGTTTGCACGGGAATTAAGTAAATTTTGTTACCTAGAATAATTTTTTTTTTCTTCAATTTAATTATACCTAGATTGTATCATCATTAAATTAAAGCTCAGGTAAATTGGTTCTCCAATTCTTGCTTCAAGAATTAATACCATTTGCCTTCCAGGAGCACTAAAGTATAAAACTGCTCGAAATTATATCTTTTTTAAAGTGTTTGTTACCTACTTCTAATTAAAGCCATTCATCACTGGAATATCATTTGAGGTTTGCTGAGGGTTTTTTTTTTTGTTTGTTTGTTGTTGTTCTGATACTTAATTTTTAGCATCCCTTGTTTTCCTGGGAAAATCAGCACCTGGAAGCAAAAACCTGAATTTTAAGCATCCAAAAGATCTGCAAAGACCAACATCAGACCCAGCTCCTCGATTTCCAAGCTCGTTGTGCTCTTAAAGCTCACCATTTTCAATATAAATGGCTTTAAATTTAATATTTAATTTCATTTAGTCGTGCATTTCAGCTTTCAGGCAGTTTAAATGGCCAGGTCTGGCTTGCACAAGGTGCTTTACCAGCCCCTTTCTGAGCTGGGCAACAGGTTTAAAACTGAGATTAGGGCTGCTGAAATAGGCACAGGGATGTTTTGTCCAAAATATATTCTATAAATCTTGAATAATTTGGGTCATCTTCCCTCATCAAGGAAACAGAGCCAGGCAGGAGAAAAACAACCAGCTCAGAACTTTTTCTGAGCAGTTTTTGAACAACACCTTCCTCAACTGGCTGCCAAAGGCTCCTCCCAGCAAAACCAGAGAACCTGCTGCCCAAAACCAGTGTGTTCCTCTGCTGATGGCTGAGGTGGGAAAGGGAATTTGAGGGCACAAATGTCAAAGGGAGGAAGATTGTTACAAACCTGGTGAGTCCTCACCTCCCTCAAAGCCTGGAGCTGCACGAATTGCTCGTTCTGGGAAAGCTGGGAGGTGGGAGAAATGTTTCTCCTCTCACTTTTTCCAGCACTTAGTTGTCTGTTACTTCTTTTTTTCCCTTTTTTGATTTTTTTTTTAATCAGACTTGTCAGCTTCCTCCTTGGGAATTCCCTGCCCGGGGAGCAGGTAAGTGGAGAGCAGCCTTTCAAGCACAGGGATGTGGGATGAGTCAGCAAAGACACTCCCAGGATGTCTGAAAGGCACTTTGGGTTCAGTCCCAGCCCACAGCCCCTCTCCTGCTCCGTGTTCCCTCCTGGAAGGCAGCAGTTCCAGGAGGGATTTGCCCACAGGCAGCAAAACCCCACTGAGTGATGGAAACGTCCCTCACAATTGAGGGGTCACATCAAAGCTCCTCCACCTGAGCCTGTCCTGCAGGACCTCCATCCCCCTGTCAACCCAAAACAATCAACCTCATTTACTGACCCCAGAGCTCTGAGGACTCCAAATATCAGGATTTTATGGCAGCTTCAGCCTAAAGCCAACAAACTAAACCAGAAAGTTACATCAGCTCTGTTTTCTCGAGTCTCCGGAAGTTCTGATCATATTTTTCCTGAGAGAGTTTTTATTTAGCATTGCACTGAAGGAAAATATAACTTTAGCTTTTAATTAGTTGATGAAGTGCCTACAATCACTCTTCCACTCTTAATACCCAACAAGAAGAAACCCCAAACCTCTTGCAGGGGTTTCTTGCTAAGCCCTTGACTTCCCCATCATTGCTATCAGCACCTTCCAGTGCTGCTCTCACCTCTGGGTTTATTGGAAAAGCTGTAGTAGGGATGCAAAAAACAGAAACATTTTTAAGTTTAATGTCAGAGATGTAAATTAGAGGGGGAAAAAGTGTGTCATTAATGGAGTGGCTGGAAAAAAAAACAAGTTTATTTAGGATTGTTACTTTTAGTGGGCTATTACATCTTCATAGAATCATGGAATGGTTTGGGCTGGAAGGGACCTGAAAAACTCTCCAATGCCACCCCCTTCCACCAGCCCAGGATGCTCCAGCCTGGCCTTGGACACTTCCAGGGATCCAGGGGCAGCCACAGCTTCTCTGGGCACCCTGTGCCAGGGCCTGCCCACCCTCCCAGCCAGGAATTCCTTCCATAATAATAAAGGTATAAAAATAATTCAATATGTGGGTGTAATGACCCGGACAGACCCAACCCACCACAATATATAACTTATAACAGCATATAAATTTCTTTCTATACATATAAATAAATAGCTTATAACAATATATAAATTTCATACCAGACCAGTCAGGGAGAAGAGCAAGAACTTCCAAACTCCACCAGGTTGGACCTTCCCATCTCCACTTCTGTTCTCCAGCACCTGCAGCTCTTTCCATGAGGATCTGGTGGTGACCAGTGAGAAATACGACCCTGGCTGTGTGAGCACTGAGAGCTGCCTCCTCCTCCTCCTCCTGCTCCTCCAAGGGAAGGAAAGCCCTTCATGGAAACCCCCCATTTAAAACCAACAAAATCCTTCCTGGAATTAGAGTGACTTTGGGAAGCTGCAGCCATTAATTGCTCCCGTGGTTTTGTGGCTTTAGGTTTTTAAACACAGCACCGGGGTGCTTCAAGATCCTCCTGATTAAATAATTCAAACTATTTGCGCTATAGAACATGTTTGAAGGGGAGAGGAACCCGTGCTAAACACTTTGAATTCACGAGGAAGCAGCTCATTAACATGCCACGCTATCAAATATTTATCACCTTCTCCTCTGTAATGAGCTCATTTAAAGACAAGGGTGAGAAAGTCCCATCTTGTACTAAAAGTGCCAATGTTTTATTTATGGGCACTTGAATATTCACTTTAGGCCACACCAAAATATAAACACACACAATTAATATTTCATTCATGAGAAAGCAGAATCTGTTGCTCCAGCCTGTGGAGAAAGACAGAGCAAGGGGTTTGTGAGCTGTGATGCTGCAGCCCCCACTGCTCTGAGAGGGGAACAATCAATATTCAATTATTAAAAGTATCTTTTCCCTTCCCAGATTTGCTCAGAGGAGCAGCCTGGCTGTTTCCACAGCTGCTTTTTTCCAGGAAAATGAGAGCAGGGGAATATTAGAGCCTAAAAACAGATTAAATGCAGCCCAGGATTCGTAAGGAGAGGGATTGCCCTGGCATGGGAATAGCTGGGGATGTCCTGGCTCATCCAAGTTATTGACTTCAACGCTCTAAACAACCTACCTGGGAAATATTGATGGGCTCATCCCTGGAGAGCAATCCCAGCCTGGAGCAGTGCCAGGCTTTGGAGCAACGCCAGGGGCAGGATTTGGGACGGGCAGCAGGGCTCTGTGCCACCCTCTCCCTTTCTTCCAGGTTAAAACCTTGGATCCACTTATTTCCAGATGTGTTTTGGGGCAGGGATCTGAGCTCCAGTGTTTATCAGGTACAGGGCAGTGTTTCCCAAGCTGAGATTCATTCCCCAAAGCAGCATGGCTGGCACATCCCAAATTCCTGCAGCTCGCCTACACTTATTTTACCTTTCAGCAACAATATCTGTAACTTCTTACTATGTCCACCAGCAGGATAAACACCCACCACCACTTATTTCCCCAGAATTGCTGAATAATCCATTCCTGAGCAGGAAATTTTGTGTAAATGGAGACTTTTCACCCCTCTCCTCCCAGGGCAGAGAGAGTGGCAGAGATGGGTCAGGTTCCCTCTTTCCCTGGATTTCAACAATCTGGATGTGCTCACAGGGCTAACAAAAACCTCTTGGCTCCTGGGGTTTAATCCAACAAGCCTCAGCTCTCATCCTCAGTTTGCACAGTAATTAAGCACCAAGAGCTCTCACCAGCTCCACGGGAATCACTTGACAAGGAACGGTGCCAGTCCCTGTGATCCCCCTTTGCCAGGGGCTGCTGGCACTCCTGGCACAGCAAAAGTGGGGTTTTGATGAAGTTCAGCTTTCCCTGCTTAAGGGTCTGTCTCTTGGGATTGAGTTTTTGAGGTCCACCCTCCAAGGGTTCCCCCTTTCCATCACACGAGGTCACCAAGGGATGTGCCATGGGCAGGGACACCTTGGCCTTGGACACTTCCAGGGATCCAGGGGCAGCCACAGCTTCTCTGGGCACCCTGTGCCAGGCTTTGTGTGATTCTATGATCCAGCCCTCAAGAAACTCTAAACATGACTTTGTTTTATCTTCCATTCCAATTGTGTGAATCTGTCCTTTGATCCAGCCAGGGCACAACTTCTTAGCAACACACACCAGAGACCTTCAACACCATTGACAGCCATCAGCAAAGAAAACATCCCCACCTCGGCCAGGAGTCATTTGGTTTAGATAAAAGTAGAGGGGGGGAAAAAAATAAGGAAAAAAGTTATATACAGACAGTTTTGACAGGATAAAAGCCTCCTGCTTTGGGAATAAATGTGGCTGCTTCACCTTGGGGTTTGTTGCTGATAGAATGTCCCAGCTTTGCCTCCATGTGTGTCTGGCAGCAGGACCATTATCCCGTGACAAGGTCCTGTTCCATGGGCATTATCTTAGCAGGGACAGCAGGATCGATACAAAAAACCCCAAAATGCACAATTATCCTCCATAAATGTGACAAATACAGGACACCACCACCATCCCCCAGTCCAGGGAATGGTGCACAACAGAACTATTGCAATGCACAAGCTGCACAAAACAGAGGGTAATTAACTGCAATATTTTTCATGGGGTTATTGCATATTGCCACAACTCTTTTCAAAGGATTTTTTTCTCTCTCTAAGGATCCTCAAACAAAACCAAGGTTTTACATACATTCTAATAGCATAATGATTTTTAATCCAACTGTGCATGTTCTCAGAGTTTCTGCTGCCTGGAAGAGCTTTTTGGCAAGAACGAGATGCATTTAGTGAAGCAAACCCCAGCTGCAGCTAAACATGTATTTTTCTGCATGAATCAGTCGAACAAGATGCATGTTTTGGAGAGAAGGCGTGTTTTCAGCTCGAGGAGAAAACCCAGCATTTAGAAAGCAATGAAAAATTCATTGTCCTTCAGGGCAGATTTGACAGTGGAATAATCTTCCACAGGGCACTTGGCAACTCCTGACTTTATTGTCCTAAGAGAATGCTGGGAAACAACTCTCTGAGGGAGTTGTAGGCAAGGTGTTTAATATTATTTAAATAATTTATTTAATATTATGGATATCCCTTTTTTCACTCCTAAGACCAAGATATTGTCCCGAATGCAGCAAAAGTTCCCTTTTGACTTAAAAAAACAATATAAGGAAGGTGGGAGGAAGTTAAAGACTCCATAAAGTCCTCCAAACCCTCAGATTCTGCCACAGATTTGTACAGGAAGTCCATAAATAAGAAGTATAAAATCCTTAAACTAATTAGAGTCTGTCCTGCAGTTCATCCCCATCATAACACCCATCACTCTGCCTCTTTCATTCCCTCCTAATTCTCCTCACAGGCTCACAAGGTCTTTCTTCAAAAGCTGAAGCAATCCTGTTCATTCCTTTGAGCTGAATTTCGTCCCAGAAGGTGTGAACAAAATCAAAAGCCACCAGGTAGCCTGGTTTCTCACTGCCACACCTGCCGGTGCTGCTTAAATAACCCACCTGCAGTCCCCAAATTCATTTTTCTAGGCTGCACCCAAATTAATCCCAAGTCATCAGACACATTCCCATTGGCTGCAGCAAGCTTTGAGTCCAGAGCACCTGAGGAATTGATGTAACTTGAATTGTGGAGGGGTTTTGAAGCCAAAACCCATTTTTTCTGGCCACAGCAGCTCCTCAGGAGCTGAAGGGTCACAACTCAATGGATCAAATGAAGAGCACCCACAATCCCAACTGCATCTGCCCCTTGCCATGGGAAGAACCCTCAATCCAGGAGTTTTCACCTCTAGAAGCTCAGCTCCCACACCTCAGAAAATAAATGGGATGGTCTCACCTCATCCCTTACCCTGTGGCAGGAGCTCACTCTGAGAGTGTTTCATTCCACTGCTGTTCTGACCAGTCAATCAGTGGGGAGCAAAAAGCATCATTTTTCAAGCCTTCTGGCAGTTTGTTGTTCCTGGGGGTGAGTTTGTTACCTCTGCTGTGCCAGGGGGATTCCTGAGGCTCTCCCTGAGGACGGTGAGGGATGCTGGGGGTTCCATCCAGAAACACTTGAGGTTCAACACGGACCCTCAGCCCAGGTGAAGAAGAGCCCTCACACCTCTGTCAGGACTCCAAAAGCACCATCTGCAGGGATTTTTGCTTGAGACACATTAAGACAGAGGGATAGATATCACAGGAAAGAGCTTGGACTGCAAATAGCTCAGGCCCAGAAAGCACTTTGACAGAGGATGCCCCAAACCATGCACAAAACGTGTGAAAATTGTCAAAGGACACTCTCTGTAATTCCAACTAAGCAGCAAAACTCACCCTGAATCCCATTTATTGGCTTAGAAAACTTTCAGAGACCTGCAGAGCAGAATATTTCAGTCTTTAGCAAGAGACCAGAACCTCTGGGTCTTCTACCAAGCAATATTTCCTCGTGTGAGAGGCACAGCCACGCTCAGATTTAATCAGAGAGCGAGCAAATCAAGCCAAATAAATGCACATAATGCCCGTTTTTGACTGCAGTAGCAATGCAAAGAGTGATTTCAAGTTAATTCCATTTGCTCTCCTGAGATTCCAAACCAGAAACACCCTCCCCGTTTTCAGACTTTTGTCATCATTTTGCTGTTCTTCAAAAAGGACAACAGTAATCCTTTCAACATAATTAGTTACTGTGCAGAAAAAGAGGCCACAAAAAACATTTCCTTGCAAAGAATTTGAATCAGAAAAGCAAAATAACACAAAATAGTTCAGAACATTTGCTTTTGATGTCGAGGCTCCTCCAAAAAGTCTTTTAATTATATTCAGTGCAATCTTTCTGCTTATCATGTTAGTGATAAATGTTAATAATGTCTCCAAAAAGGAACCAGAAACGTTGTGGAGTTTTCCCTGAATTATGCAGATACAGGTAAAGGGAGACAATGTGCATGTGCAACTGTTGGTTGGTGCAGTGACTGATATGGAACCCCAGAATAATCTGCACCTGCCATCCCCAACCCTGCACAAAATAATATAGATATATATATAAAAATAAAAAATAATACAAAAGCATTAACAATTTTTGTGCTTTTGAGACCAGATTGAAAATATTCACATTTTTGGAGTGGGTTTTGGAGGGGGTTTATGTCACTTGTCAGCAGTCCTGGCACATTCCTGCAGATACTTTTGGCAGCCAACTGTTCTCCCACCAGGGAGCTCAGGGAAAAGCCCATCCCAAGCCCCCTCCCTGGGCACCCCACGGAGCTCCAGGAATAACAAAGCATGGAACAAGTCCCATTTATCCAAGTTTATTCCATTTTTCACTCTGTTTCTTTTCCACTGGGTTTGTTTTAAAGTTTGTTGGCTAATTAGCACCTCATGCAGCCTGATGGCTCAGGAATTTCAAAGCTGGATTTAATTAAGCTGAATGGTAAAGTGCATTGAGTTGCATTTTTGCCTCATTTTTTAGGGGGAACACTTCCCTCTAAGCGAGCCCAATTTATATTTCTGCCTCTTTCTTGCAGCATTTGGAACTAAACAGGAGCTGAAGCAAAAGCAGGAGGAATTTGTTGGCTTTTATAGATTATTTGTCAATAGGCAGCCCTGGAAAATGATAAAATACAACTAGAAATATATAAGTTAAGTTTGCCTGGAAAACTTCCCAAGGAACCAGAGCTCCCTCTTGGCCACAAGGACAAATCCCCGCGAGTGTGGGGTAAAAAAAAGGAGATTCCAGATGTAGCCCTGGAAAATCCTGGGAAGTGAAAAGGTTAATTAAATCACACTCTTGGTTTTGACAGGTGAAGGTTTTCCAGAAGATCATCCTGTGAAAAAATTTCGAACCTGATCTGCAACACACTGAAATCTTCAGTTAATTAAGGATCAATCAACTATCAGTCTTAAAATACATAGAGGCAAAATCTACAAAATCCAGGCTGTGTCCCAGCCTGAAGAGAAGGTTTTCATGTTATGTTTTGGTGTCTGATCACGGAATGTGGGTTCAGAAATTCAGCACCCATCGACAGAAGAGTAAATTTTCCCTTTCTGCTGGCTCAGCTGTGATTTCAGTGCACTTGCACTGGAAACCAAACTCTCTCAGCCTCTGAGAAGTTGAATAATTGACATTTTTTCCACTGCTGACTTTCTGGAGAGTCCCTGGGTTGCTTTTCCACTGAGTCCCCATTTTCCTTCCCTCAAAATCAGCTCCACCATCCCCATTTGGAGCAGGCAGAGATGCACTTTGCCAGCTGCCCCTCTCACGACCACCTTCAGTGGAAGTAACCAACAATAACCACCCTTATTGTCACTGGCATGGAAGAAATCAGCTACAAAATTGTGCTTCCAAAGCACTTCCAACTTTGGCCATATGTTTATAACTTTGTTTTTTGCAAATTCTCTTGAAATCAAAACAGGAGCACAATAAAAAAAAAAAAAAAAAAAAAAAAAAAAAGGAGTACAATTCAAAAAAAAAAGAAAAAAGAGTACAATTAAAAATAAAAAAAAAAAAAGGGATCCAGAATTTAAGAGCTGTTTCAGCTGGAAAGGTATTTCAGCCACCAAGAACCTGCTTACACAAAGCTCTTATTGTGTTTATATAGACAAAAATCTGGTTCCTAATTAGCACTGGGAGCATGTAAAGCAAGATAGATGCTGCCTGGCCAGGATTTAGATTACTGCAAGTTTACAGTATTAGTTTGGATTGGTTTTGTTTTTTTTTCCCTAAGGAAAAGTTGTGGAAGAAATGAAACCTCCTCCATTAAAATAATGACTCGACACATGGTTCATCAAAATGCCTCCACAATGAAAAGCTTCTGCTGTTGTTCTGCTTAATTAAATCTAGCTATGAATTGTAGAATTAAAAAAAAAAAAACCTTGTATTATGTATTAATTTATTAATTAGTGGACAAAATGAAAAAAAAAAGAAATTATGATCCTTAATCCAAAACGATTCAGTAAAATAAGACCCACTGAAACTTTAAATTTGGTGTTAGCACCAAGCATATTCCTGCTCTCATAAATTCAGTCATTAATAATTTCAGTTGTTAATAATTTTCCCATTAAAAATGAACAGACCATAATTTCCAAAGCAGCACCTGGAATCTGGTATTTGTAAAAAGGGTGGGGACAGACTGAAATTCTGTTCATGGATAGCAGAGACACACACAGGACATGACAACTGAAAATAATTGAGCATTTTTCTTATTTCTTCACTCTGGAGGAACTTCCTTTGCTGTTTATTTTCTCCTCCCTTTTTTGCCACCCTCCTAATGAATCATCAACATCTCCTTTTCTGCTTTGTCCAGACAATCTCTGCTCCCATCAGCCGTCCTGGATCACATCTCCCTCTCAACCATTTCCCTCTCTGAGATGATGAATTCTTGGGATTCAGTTTCAGGAAGGTCCTTCCATTGATTCACAGAATTCCCTCTGAACTGTTCCATCCCACCAGCCTGCAGATAACTTACCCAGCTCCTTGCAGGTTTATTAAATGGGTTATCATCAGCATTTCAGTGCCAAACTCAAACACAGCCCATAAACAAAGACCAGGTAAAGCCTTGAGGAGTCAAATGGATTAATCAGCAGCATGCAAAAGGTGACAATTATAAAATCAAGTGAAATAGGGGAATTAATTTTTTTTTTTTTTTTTTTTACTTTTTCTTAATTAAAAAATATTATCAATGATCAAAGGGATCACGTCTTTTCGCCCTGAAGGTCAGAGTTTGACTTTGAAAGGGTAAAAGCAGCTTTATTTTGAGTAGCAAGTTGAAAAGAGTGGGATGAGATTTTTGCCCCTGTGGATCATGGGGCTGGAGCAGCTCCATCAGCACCAGGCACAGGAGGGAGGGAAAGCAGAGCCCTTCACCAGCAGATCACTGTCACCAGAGCCACCTCTTCATCATCACTGTCACCAGAGCCACCTCTTTACCTTTCATTATGTCCAATTTTCCTCCCTGTGGTTTGGAATTTGACATTTTCAACTGCCCCAGCTCAGAGGTGGCAGTGTCTTGTCAGGCCACAAGCTGCTTGTTTTCCCTCCCCTCCTGAAAAACAACATCCTAATGAAGGCTCAGGTTAAAATTTAAATATTGAACTATTGGTTTCCTCGGGGAACATAGTTTGTTATTATTTTACATTGTCACGTAAATAGCAGAGGGAAGTTAGAATAATAGAAAATAGATTAATAGAAAATAAAAAATCATGCAGAAAATAGAAAAGGAGAGGGTGGATGTGATTTGGCTCTCTGTTTTTAACAGACATTACCTGTCTTGGGATATTCCTGAATGCCCAAACCACACACATCCATTTCCATGTGTCACCACAGGTTATTTGGGAAGCACAAGGTCTCGGCACACACATCAATCATTCCTTGTCCTCCAGCTCCAGAGAAAAGCAGGGAGCTGTTTGTCCAGTGTGTAAATGTCCATCAGACACACTGGTTGCAGGGTTCCAGGCATCTGTCCTGGTGTCAGGCTGGGGGGTTTTATTCCCCCAGGAGGAAACTCATTCTTCTGTAGCAAATGACACTGTAATGACAATAAACACAGGAGCCATCTGGAAGAAGGAAGATGCTTCTCTCAAGAGGATTTTTAAACTACTTTGGAATAGAGTTTGTTGTTACAGACTTCAAATTTGCACCCCTTGTCTTCTAAAATACGAACAGGGACCCATAAGTTTAAAGACTCCCCCTAAAAAATCAAAGGGACTGTCACCAAAATGGGCCAGGTCCTGCTCCCTGTGAGTCCTGGAAGAGAAGAAGCCAAAATACAGCTTTGAAAGCAAAAGTACAGCAGCTCCAGGGGGATGCACAGGGGAGGGGGGACTGAGCCAAATCCATTTGGAGCAATGGGATGAGAGTGATATTGCTGCATTGGGGAATTAAAGATATAACTCACTCAGCTTCTTAATGGTGAGGCCCTGGCACAGAGAATTTGTGGCTGCTCCACCCCTGGAATTGTTGGACAGGGCTTGGAGCAACCTGGGGTAGTGGAAGGTGTCTAGTGGAGGTGGAACAAGATAATCTTCGAGGTCCCTTCCATCCCAAACCATTCCATGGCTCTGTGGTTGCAGCCGGGACGTGTTGTCTGCAGGGTGGCTCTTCCCACACCAGCAAGGAGAGGTTGGAGTGGCAGATAAATGCTGGGAGCACAGGATTGTCCTGCCAGAGCTTCTGCTCTGCAAAGTGACACCAAAACCTCCCGAATTCTCAGCCTGGCACTTGCCACGAGCTCGTTCTGCTTTGAAGGGCAGGGGAAAGCAGCGAAAGGTCAGAGCAGACAAGGACGGTTTTTTAAACTGAGAACGTAATTGCAGTTCCCCTCTGAGGCTTGTAAATATGCTCTCAACTATAAATAGGCCCTTTCCATCACTTTTCAAAGGATCTTAATTAATTTATCAGCCATCACAGCAAATACAGCTCCACAACTTCTCTGGCACGCTCGGCACTGTCTCCTTGAGGTGTCAGGGCCACGTCTCAACTTCCAAGCAGGAAGAGGGGGGAAGGGAAAACCTCTTTTCAACCCAATTTTGGTTTGCCCTGCGATTTAGCAACCATTAATAAGCTGTTTTAACATGCAGAGGTGGTTTTCCACATCCCCAGTAAAAAAATATTCCCTCTGCAAACACAGCCTGGGTTTCTTTTCCCGACTGTTGACACAGCAGCTCTGAGGGTTGTTGGCATTCCAAGGATGCACTGGAGCCATCTGAGAAGAGTCAGTACTGGTTATGCAAAAGTCATTTCATGGGTGTGGAAAAGCAGAATTTTAAGGGTATCCTTAGGAATGAAGCTGAGCTGAAGGGTTTGGGTCAGATTTTGGATCAGGTGGTGCTTTCCCTGGGATCTGTTTTCCCAGGGGAGGAACAAGAGGACCATGGGGATGCTGGAAGACATCTCTGCTTGTGCTCAATATTTTGTGATGTTTGTGCTGCAGTTCCATGCAAGACAAACAGAGGTATCATGGAAACCATTAGGAAAAGGGGAAAAAACCACTCTCACTTTCAAAATTCTGCCCTTTTGCTGTTAAATCTCCATCTACCACCTTTAAGCGTTTTTCTGGTTTAAAAACTGTATTTGCATTAAAAAAATTCACTAATTATTTTGCTTGTGAATCTCTTTGTTTTGCATAAAGATAAAGAAAATTGAGGATGCAACAAGCTGAGTGTGAAGAGTCAGTAAAAATACAAAATTGTGTTTTTATAGAGAGTGAAGCCAAACAATATTTGATTAATAACAGCCAATAAAACCATTAATTGGTTAAGAGTCTCGGTGTAATGATTAACAGTTCCCTCAAAATCTTAACACAAAGACTGGGAAATTAATCTCAGGAAAGATTTAATGCTGCAGATGAATTGCTGAACTGCTGGCAAAATAGATTTGGGAGCATTTACCTGTGAGAACCTGGGGTAGGTGGGAGGGCCTTGAGCTCAGACCTAGAAGGGGCTCAGGACACCTCAAAAGTTTCTAGAGTGGGTCTTGCTACCTCCATCCAGGAGTAATTCACCTTTGGGGATAAAAGCTCAGCACACTCCTCCCTTCTTCCTCTTTCCCACCCTCTCTCCTGCTTTTCCTCTCCCACTTGCTTGTTTAGTTTTTTTATCTGCAAAGTTTTCGGTAGGACTGGGATCAGGAAGCCCAGTTGGAAGTGCCCTTCCCAGCTCTCTGGGAAGCCCCAGAGCAGCTGTGTCCCTCTGAGGCTCAATCAGGCCCAGCTGGATCCCAACATTCCAGATAAATCACCAGAGACTCTTTATAATATGGGGTTTTTTTGGATGAGTTACTCTTTGTTATTAGCTAATTCACTTCCTGAAAAAAAAGCTCTTTCAGTGTTGCACAGTTAAAAATCAGCAGCAGTTCCAAAACCCTGCCATGGATTGGGTTTTGCTCCCTGGAGGCAGAAGTTAAAGGGTTTCTAACACGAGCCAACATCTGCTTTAGCCTCTCTGATTCAGTTCAGCTCTGTCATCCCCTGGAACAAGCAGACAGGTAGACAAGCACACATTAACTCCCTCAGGTTAATGAGCAATTAATTCACTTAAATTAAAGCAAGGATCCAACCTCTCCAACCTATACATGGCCATCACCGGGCTCTGCTCTACCCCCCTTCTACCCCTTCCCCTCTTATTTTCACTTAAAACAAACACAAAGCAACAGGCAACAGTCTCAGGGGGACAAATCATCCTCAAATTATATCCTACAATAAGCAAGAATTCAAGTGAGTTGTAGTTGTTTTGAGTCCATCCCCACGTCCACAGCACTGGAACTACTGCAGTGATGTTCTCCAGAGCACAGAGGTGTTTGAAGGCTGCAGTGGTTTCAAACAGTTTCTTGGGTTGTGAGGGACTTTGAAGATCACCTAATTCCACCCCTGACAAGGGCAGGGACACCTTCCACCAGCCCAGGTTGCTCCAACCTGGCCTTGGACACTTCCAGGGATCCAGGGGCAGCCACAGCTTCTCTGGGCAACCTGTGCCAGGGCCTGCCCACCCTCCCAGCCAAGAATTCCTTTATATCTAATCTAAATCTTCTCTCTGTTTGAAGCCATTCCCCCTGTCCTGTCACTCCATGTTCTTATAAACAGTCTCTCTCCAAGGAACTCCAAACTGCTCCATCATCAAAGCCCGTGACCAAAAAATTGCCAAAATTGCCCCAAAACAACGTGAAACATCACCAATCTCTCTTCAGACACTAAAGACGAGTTAGAAAATCTTGGGATAGCTCCTCCCTCCCATCCACATCCTCCTCCTGAGGATCTGCACACCCCAGGATGGCAGCACAGGAACAGGGCTCTGTTATCCCCACACTTCTCAAGATCCACCTGGCACAGAAAACACCACAAAGCACCCCCACACCTCCCCAGGAACTACCAGAGTGAAGCAGCTGATGTTTTGCTGCTCATTTACAGAGTCTCAGCTCCCAGACGAGCCCTTTCAATGCAGCACAAACAGGTTCAGCTGTAGCTCAAACCTCACTCTGCTGTTCCAGGCTGTTTAACACCATGTCCCATAAACCCACACATGTTTGGTGTCACTTTGGAAAACTCTTTCTTTCCTCCTTTTCTGAATGTGGCCTTGAAGGATTCAGGAGGTAGCAGCACAGGATTGTTATCCTGCACCAGCTCAGAGCTGTCAGGCTTTGTTACCTCCAAGGCAAAAAGTTACAGGATAATGTAGGAAATGCTGGAATGGGAAGATGCAGCGAGCCGGTGTTATCCCGTGGGAATGGGGAGACACCAACTGCCTGTGCCTTGTACTGCACAGCCCATGGATGGTGGGAAATGTGGCATCCCAAAACAAAGGTACCCACTGCAGAGCCCCCAGATTAATAATTTTGGTCGTTTTAATAATATATATATTGATTAAAAAAGAAATATATATACATAGGAGAGGGAACCCTGCTTTCAAAAGTTTGGAATGTTTCAGGCCAAAATTGCCTTTTTAGGAACAGTGATCCTCATTACAGTTTTATACCTGCATCATTCTATGAGGGGCCTTTTGGGGTGGGTAATCCTCCCCTCTCCTCAAGTTGTACTGCCTGCTCAAAGCCCAAGATCTGGGAAGGAGCTCCTCGGGGATTTCAGGATATCCTCACTCCTGCTGCAGCCCTGCCCTCACCACACAACCCACCAAAACTCCTAAACATCCCTCCTAGACCCTCCCCCATGTCCTGAGCAGCCCAGTTTCAGGTGAATCAGTGCCCTCTGAGGTGGGATCTGTGCAGGACCCCAGCACTGCTCCCTTCCATCCTCGCTGTTCCTCATCCCTTCCTTCCCCCACTGCTTTTCCTCCCCTTCTTTCACCCTCCCACACCATCTCCTCCAATCTTCCACTATTTGAAGAGAAGAGTGTGCCCAGAGTGGTGCATCCAGTGCCCCAGCCCTCTCTGAGAGGATAAATCCCTGCTGAGGCACTAAAGGATGGATTTGATTCCGATTTGCACACCTGGGTAAGAGATACATTTTTACAGCCTGACTTCACATTGTGTTTTCCAGCTTCCTCTAAACAGCTTATTTTCCAAAAATAAGCAGCCAGGGTGAAGTTTCCCTACAGGCAGAACACTTGCACGAGGCCCATTCACTTGAGCTCAACTTAAGCCTTGCTTTGATGGTTTAACAGGAATTTACATGGTACGCACGGCTCGTTCCAGCACGCCCCGACACGGGGAAGATTTCACCCTCTTTGCACTTCAAAGTCTCAGCTTTCCCCAGCCAGCTTTTTCAGGGAGTGCATCCCATTGTGCTCTCAACACTTCTCATCCATTTCAGATTGCACCGTGGCATCTCCTGGAGCTCTGATACCCTCAGCCCGTGACCAGCAGGGAGCCAGGAGCTGACTGGAAACATGGGGTAGCTCCAAGCACCAACATCAAGCAAACGTCCTCTGGTGCTCTCAGCAGCATCACATGGTACCAACACAAACAGCCTCCAGCCTGACTTCCCCCTGCAGAGCTGCACCTTCCAAACATGAGTTGTTTTGAAGAAGAAAAGGGAGGGAAGCTTTGCAGGGTTGACTCCTTGCCGGAGAAAGAAGCGGTTGCTCGAACCAACAACATCTTTTCCCACATCCTCCCTCTTCCCACTCTGAAATGCAAAATAATTGGAAAAGGCCTTTTGGCACTGGCACCTAGAACTGCTGTTTCCAGCAGAATCTCTTTAAGCCCTTCTTAAAAAGAGTGGAAGAACACAGTGACCCTCACACAGCCCCAAAGAGAAAATGAGGCACCTCCGAAGCGCTGGAGTTCACAGAGCGCCCAAACAAACCAACCAAGCTCCTACGATTAAGGGATTTAAATCTACAACAGACCAGCCATCAAGGAGTTGGTGCTTTCTCTTTCATGTCTCTTAATTAAAAATTTGTCAGAAACTTCAGGCTGGTTTTCAGAAGCGCCCAGCACTCTCTGTGTGTCCTGTTGTGAATCTTAATGACCAGGTTTTTCTGGAAGGTTTTTGAACAACAGGTTTTCCTGAAGGAAATAAAAGTTTATTTTGTGCTCAGTCCTGTCAAGAACACGTTGGTCTCACCACATCAACAGACTTCACAGCCCCCCACCTTGGGCCCTGGAACTCCAGCAGCAAACTTTGGTGTTCATAAGAGCCAACATTGGAATAACAATTCTGTGGAATTGCTTTCTCCATTTTACAGAAGCAAGGAAAAACTCCTTGACCCTACCAAGGAAAAACTGGCAGGAAAATATAACTTCTCCTCAGAGGAACCTGACCTTCAGCAATCCCATTCCAAAGACTTCCTCTGGTCCCAGATAGAGACACTTATCAATCTGAGCGGGGACAGAAAATGGATCTGTCAAAAAAGAGTGAAACTAAAATTGGAGCCAGAGGTGTCATTTGGTGATTTGCCTGGTACCTCTCAGCTCTGGAGGATTCATCAAACATATATTTCATCCAGGAGACAAAACACTTAACCCTTGCCCAAAACCCTACATTTTCTAGTACAGAATTAAACAGGAATTTATTCTGGCAGAGGTGCCTGAGCCACTTCTGTGAGAGCCTTTCCAGGGCATTGTGAGCATCCCAAGACCTTTAGGGACTCCAATTTACCTTTCCACAAAGCAAGACCAATATCTCATCCTAGGGAGCTCTCAAAACTGCAGCCAAACATCATTCAAGCCAAAGGAACCCTCTTAAAATATATTTTTAAGGTCTCACCCTTTGCTTGGGCCACTTTGCTCCCATTTAAGGAAGATTTTCATTGAATTTAAAACAAAAGAACAGAATTTTTTTTATCAGCCCTCTCACTGCTCACAGAGCATTTTTCCAGTCTGAATGATGTAAAACAACTCCAAACCAGTGAATTATCCCAGAACAAACCACAGGTTCCAGTTAGGAAGCCTTGGTTGAGTTTTGAGTACGTTCATCCTTCCCACTGGGTAAACTGGGCAAACAGGAATAGCTGAGCTTCCCACCTGACATTCAGCTGGAACAAAACATTTCTGTTGGAAGCAACCAGAAGCACAACGCTGACAAAAATTAGTCTGCAGCCTTCCACATCTTGCAGAGAAATTAATGCATTATTCAGAGGGCGAGGCTCAGTCTGGGCTCCATCGCTCAGAGCACGAGAAACTGGGAGGCAGAAAAAAACATTTAAGGTTTTATTACTTCATTTAGAAGGAAAAAAAAACCTAAATAAAATATTTTTCCACCAGAAAAATAAATCAATAAATTTTTTTTAAAATCCCACTTCTGCCACTGGCAGTTTTGGAGTCGAATCTTTCAGCTGCTTAATTGACATTCACCCTGGGTGGGTTCATTATTGGTCAGGTACTGATGGTTTTGATTATTTAAAATATATAAAGTAATAGTAGCAAAACAAAACAAAAAAAAAAATCATTCTAACATAAGGTTTTGACCTTTTTCTACAAGGGGATTATTTTCATGACCAAACCCTTCAAGCTTAGACAGCTTTTTTTGGGGTTTTTTTGTTGTTGTTCTTTTCTAACAAGGACGAGGCTCATTTTCATGCCAGGCAGGGCTAATTCCTGAGCAAACAGCTCCAAACTTTCAGAGCAAAAAAAAAATGCTTCATGCATAAAACCCAACTTCTTGGGTTTTGCACTGCTACATTTTGCATGCCCTCATTTTACAATTAAATCCATGCTAATGGATGGTTACCTGAATATGAATGTACCTCAAGGAAAAGAGCAAAAACGAGGAAAATCTGGTTAAAAACATCAGCAAAGACTCAGAAAACCTTCAATAAATAAGACAACACATACAAAATGTATCAGGCATTAAAGGGACAGTAATTGTTATTTTTCTTGCAGTTTTCTACTTTTTTACCAATGCATTTTGTGGTATGAAATAATTTACTTCAGTGGGCAGATATTTTGGCATCTTCCCATTAAAGTCCAATTTGTAGCTGAGTTAATTCTTTCTCTGTTACAACCTGCACATTTAATCAATAAAAACAGGCTTTTTTCTTTTTTTTTTTTTTTTTTTTTTACCACAAGTTTCAGTAGCAGTTTTCATAACTCCTTTTGTGTCACAGAGGTGTTTTTTTCTTTGCAGGGCGTCAGCAACTCTTGCAAATTCACGGGATTTTAATTTACCAACCTGTAGAAACCTCAAAATTCATTTAACTTTGACCTTAAGAGTGTTTTTTACACTTATCTTTGACGGTAATAAAGAAGAACTCCGAGGGCCAAAAAAACTAAAGGGCAAGAAGGGTGGACTGCACAGGAATTTTAATCACCTCACCATTCTATTTTGTGGCTTTAGGGATTATTCATAATTTTTAAAGTTTTATGTTTGTTGACAGATGATTCAGGTAATCAAGTTAACCCGCCCTACTTTGTTGCAGCCTTACTTTACTCCAAAATAAACAAATAAATAAATAAATGAAAATAAACTCTCTTTGACCTCTGCTGCTCAATAAATGCACCAGAATATTTCCTGCATTTAACCCCCTGATTTGCAGATAGCATCAGACATTTCCAAGCGGTAAAAACATGTCAGCAAAATTTTTGTCTGGTTATTTCCACTATCAAATTAGGGCTCTCTTTTTGTTATTAGCCACCTTGAAAACACTATCGCTTTCCAACATCTTCACGGGCAGAATTGAAAATGCAGCCTAACAAAAATGTCTTTTTTAAAGCCAGGGATGATAAGCAGGGGCCAAGCTGCTCAGCAGGACGAGTGGCCTGCAAGAGATGCAATCACAGAAATTACACTGCAGGATGAAGCCAGCTAATAAATGCAATTTTTGCAATGTTTTCTTAAGGTTAAAAAAAAAAAAAAAATTCCTTTTCTCCTACTGCTGCAAATCTCAACCTTTAAGTCCCCTTAAAGAGGAAATAATGTAATCACTGCATAAATTATTAAATTATGGGGTTTGCCCTGAAATATTGGGGTTTAATCTTTAACAGCTCATTAAGTTGTGAGCAGCCACTCTTTAAATGATCTTAAGGAGGAAATAATGCAATCCCTGCCTAAATCCAGGAAATTCTGTCTCTTGCCCTGGAATTGTGTTGTTTAATCCTTAGTAATCAAACAGCTCCTGAAGTTGTGAGCAGCTACTGTTTAAATGCTCTTAAAGAGGAAATAATTTAACCTCTAGATAAATCTATTGTAATCTATACATAAATCTATTAAATTCTGTTTCTTGCCCCAAAATATTGGGGTTTAATCCTTAGGAACCAAACAGCTCAGGGAGTTGTGAGCAGCTGCTCTTTAACCCTTAAAGAGGAAATAATATAATCCCTACATAAATTAATAAATTGTGTTTCTTGCCCTAAAATATTGGGGTTTAATCTTTGACAGCTTGTGAAGGTGTGAGCTGCTACCCTTAAATGCCCTTAAAGAGAAAATAAGGTCATCTCTACATAAATTATGCTTCTTTCCCTAAAATATTGGGGTTTAATCCTGAAGAACTGAAGAACTCACAAAAGTGTGAGCAGCTACTCTTTAAATGCCCTTAAAAAGGAAATAATATAATCCCTACATAAATCTATTAAATTCTGTTTCTTGCCCTAAAATATTGGAGTTTAATCCGGAAGAACCAAAGAGCTCAGGGAGTTGAGGGCAGATACTCTTTAACCCTCAAAGAAGAAATAATGTAATCTCTACATAAATTATTAAATTCTGTTTCTTGCCCTAAAAATATTAGGGTTTAATCTTTAAGTGTAACAGCTCATGAAGGTGTGAGCAGCTACTCTTTAAAAGCCCTTAAAGAAGAAATAATATAATCTCTACATAAATTATTAAATTCTGTTTCTTGCCCTAAAATATTGGGGTTTAATCTTTGACAGCTCTTGAAGGTGTGAGCAGTTACTCTTTAAATGCCCTTAATAAGGAAATAATATAATCCCTAAGTAAATCTATTATGTTTTTCACCCTAAAATATCGGGGTTTAATCTTTGACAGCTCACCAAGGTGTGAGCAGCTCCTCAAAGCAGCTCCAGTGGCACAAGCCTTGCCCCAAACACGAGCAGAGTCTCTTTGACTCTATCTCTGCAACCTGTTAAGAGCCCAGACTCCTCCCCATCTTCCAAAAGAGTTTCTGCTTTTGCATAAACCATAAAATTGTGGCTCACAGAGGCCTGCACAGTTCACTGCAGCCGGCAGAGCCGTCGATTCCCGCATTTATTTCCTCCCTGATCCCGAATCTCTTCCTCCTGCCGCTTGTCAGCCAGGGCTGACACGTGTCACAGGGTGCAACACGTAGCCATCAACTGGCAGCTGGAAGGGAGGAATCCATTTAAAAACCCTCCTGAGCTCAGGGGGGGGTTGTTTTGTTTGCCATGGCCTCGTAATCGCCCTGAGTCGACAGCCGTGGGAATAATTCAGGGAATACAAACCAGCTCTTCCCTTGAAAATGAGGAGAACTGAGCTAAGTTGAACAGGCACCACCAGAATGGTAAATGTTTGTGGCTTGGTTTAGGCACTGGTTTTTATTGGGGTTTATCTGCCTTTTTTAACTTTTAGGGGGGAAGAAAAACCCAAGTGGCAGAACCGCCTCGATGTCGGGGTGGAATTGGGGTTGGGGACTGGTCTGGCTTTGGGGTGGAAAGCCTGGATGTCGTGCTTGGTGCTGCCATCACAGGAGAAGGTTTAATCAACCTCTAGAAAAAGAAAAAAAGATTGTAAATATGTAAGATAAAATGATAAATGAAAAACCACAAACAATTGTGTTGTTACTCCGCCCTACAACTGATCTCACAGGCTCTCAAGTTGCAGGTTACTCCTCCTGGACCTTGCAGGGGACGGTGTGGTTACAGGAGCAGCTTTGGGGTTGCACAGTGTGATGAAAACCAGAGGAAAAATTGAAATTCTTGACTCACAGTCAGGCCCAAGGGTGTGTGAAATGCTACAGAGAGGAGACGAGGTCTGAGACAACCAACACAACCCCCAGAGAGGGTAGGAGCATCAACACAACACATTCCTTACCAGCTCTGCCAAGCTTTATAAATCATAAATTAATCCCACTCTTATGTGGGAAAGGAATTCAGACTTCATATTTATTCAGGAATAATGTGGGATAATGAACTACAAGTAGTATCCAATGTTGCCCAGTTTAAGAGAAGGGGAAAAAAAGGCCAGAAAGTCTCTTTGAAACAAATTACTCCCAAATTTCAAACGGGGCAGGAGGATATCCAGAAAAATTCAAAGAAATGGAGTTTTTCCTGTTCAGCAGATGCTGCAGCCAGGAATCTATGTTCACCAGAGTGGATAATTCAAGAGTTGGTCTTTTAGAGGACCTTTTTGGGCTCTTTTTTATCTTTAGGAATATTTATGTTCTTAAAGTGTACTTGCTTAATTAAGCCTGGTACTAAAATACCAACCTGTCAGCTTGGAAATGTACCTTTGGAATAACTGTGTTAATGCCCTTTGGAAAAGCAAATACTGTAAAATTCCTCTGTTCTCTCTAATTACAACAGTTGTATCTTTACTCAGAGGGTGGGCAGGCCCTGGCACAGGTTGCCCAGAGAAGCTGTGGCCGTCCCTGGATCCCTGGAAGTGTCCAAGGCCAGGTTGGAACAACCTGGGCTGGTGGAAGGTGTCTAAACACAAAACCAGACTGTAAGAAAATAAAATCCATGAAAACACAACTCCCTTCAAAGGAGTGCAGCAGGAAAAGTTCATTACCTGGGTACATTAAAAATCTCAACATCTTTAGAGGCTTATTGAGCATAATCTGACACATTTACAGGTGGAAATACTCTCCAAGCCTTCAGTAACAGCAGGTATTTCAGTCAGTGGCACATCCCCATCATCACCTGTAGGAGGAACAGGACACTGGATTCACACTGAGCCACAGTTTGCAGCCCCATCCTTTTCAGCTGAAAGTTTTGACAAAACCCTTGCTAACCTCAGTAAGGTTTTAAAGCCAAGAAATAACCCAGAACATGTCATGAAGTTCCTTCTACCAGCTTTTCCCTTCTGATCCTACTGTTCTTTAAAGTTTTTATACCCTCATCATCCTAAGTGACTGCTGGAAGTTTTGATCAATATTTTCTCCTTCCCTTTTCACATACAATGAAGATAATGAGACTTCATACCCAGAATATTAAAAATTCATAACATTTTTCCTTCCCTGATGGTGTTTTCACACCTACAACACTTTTTCCTCCCCCAGCAGAGACAGAAGATTAGAATTTGGTGGTGACACAGAGATTCTGAAGAGTGTTGGCTGGCCAGCAGCTTGCAGGTATTTTACTTCTCCAGAAGTTTCACACACTCCTTTTAGCTCATGTTTTATTTCAACTTCATTTAATAAAGTCCCTCATTCCTCACCAAGGGGTTCCATTAAAGTGTCCCATTAATATCTAAAATGCCAAGCTTGTTTAATAAAATGTCTTGTGTTTCTTAGTGTCAACCATAAAAGCCACTGTAGAGCTCTGACTAATTACCTAAGCTGAGCTCAAATCAAATGTCTCCAGTGTAATGAGGAATTCTTTGTGTGTGGAATGTGCAGGACACGCTGTTTACACGGGGTAAACACCAGGTTAATAAATATTCCCACAGATCACCACCCCCATGTTAACAGTATTAGCTAAAGTGGAGGAGCCCTTTATTATTTCTTCTCCCTTATAGGACCAGGTATCCCTCAGCCTTTTGCATCATCTATCTCAAAAATACAACACAATCTTTCCAGAGATTATCAGTCCATTTCTTCTCACTGCAGAAGGAGCTTTTACTCAATCATTGCTAAAAAAAAAAAAAAAATTAAACTGTTGCTCTCAAAAACATTAATAATCTCATTGGATTAGTCTAAGAGTAGCTACTGAGGTCCCAGTGCTGCCACTAAGACAAAAATATTCATTTTATAAGATTCAATATGCAATGAACGTCACTTTTGCCCCTAAATGATCATTACCTATCAGAATATTTATTAACTATCAGAACAGGGTGTCTGCTCAGAATATTCCATCCACCGAGGTAAGGAATTTCTGCAGAAATCACAGTGTGAATGAAAGCAACATATTCTTTGGGTTTTCTTTTTAATTCAGTGTCTGCCACTGAATGTCACAAGTCCACAGGACGTCCCTGACTCTTGGCCTTTGCATGTGAATAACCCAAAAAAAAAAAAAAAATTCAATCCCTAAAGTGTGAAGTGGCCCAGCTCTGACAGCAGACAGCTCAGCAGTGAGCACCCAGCACGGCAAAGCTCTGTGTGCTGCTATTCCAGCAGGTGTTTGGAATAGATTTTTGCTCCTGATAAACCAGTGGCAGGACAAGAAAAAGCAGCTTCTTTCCTTTGGTCAGTTTTCCCTCTCTTTGGCTTCAGACACAGCTGGAGTTTCACACAACCTTGAGAAGGGCAGCACCATCCCAGCACAACCAGAATTATCAGAGGACAAGAGTCCCTCTTTCATCTGACACAGATTGGGATCCAAGATGAAAATATAAAGTAAAAAGGCACTGCATTATCATTCCTTCCCTGATATCCCAAGCATTCCCTCCTATGATCCTCTCTCCTGCATTTCTCTGATATTCCCAGAATGCAGCTTACATCACAAAATTGAAAAGATTGGGAAGTAAAACCAAAACACTGGAAAGTTATAACAGCCTGATCTTCCAGGGCTGGTTAAAAGAATATATTCCCTTAGAGAAGAAAAAAAAAAAAAAAAAAAAAGGCATATTTTAGATAAATTTGGGAATGGATAATTTTATTCTTTCTTTCATGTCCTCACCTTGCCTCTTAAGACTTAAGGGAGCCCAGCAGTTTATCCCTGAGGATGGAGTGGTGCCAAGCAGTGCTGCTCAGCCATCCACGACTTGGCCTGCCCTTCAAATTCCTTCCATGGAAGGGGAGGATCACCCAGAGAAAGTGGAGCCCAAGGGAGAGAATTTATCATTATCATTATGTTGGAACAGAAGAGCAGAACTTCACCTCTACCCCAGCTCCATCATCTTCTCAGGACACCCAACCACGAGATGACAGAAGCCACACTCTTCTGAAACCTGGTGCCAACAGAAATGAAAATACCCACAGAGTCCCCTAAGAGCAGAAAACTGAATGTCCCTGCATTGACAGGAATTGAGTGAGGGTGGGCAGGCCCTGGCACAGGTTGATCAGAGAAGCTGTGGCTTCCCCTGGATCCCTGGAAGTGCCCAAGGCCAGGTTGGAGCAATCTGGGCTGGTGGAAGGTGTCCCTGCAACAGGTGATGTCACAGCCCCACCATTCCTTCTCTCTGGGGAGGTTTTGTTCCCAGAGGTTAATGGCAGACAGGTAAAACTGTCTGCACTTTGATGGCTTCCCCTCCTTTGCCTTTCAGCAAAGACAACAGTGACTCTGTATAATCAGCTCTGCTTTTCACTTTCTCTGACAATTAAAACAAGGTCTCCTGAAGAGAAGCCGTGAGGAAACACTGGAAGAAAAGTCAATCATATCCAATAAAATTACTCAAAGTGTAGCTCTTTCTAACCCAATATTCCCCTGCTGGGCCTGTCCATTAACAACATTTCACTCTGCCTTCGACTCCAGTTAATGAAGGAACATTTCCATCCGTTCCCTCTCCCTCGGGATCGCTGCTGGAGTTGTGGGGAGGAAGATTTGCACCCTTTTGCACCCCTTTGCTTTGCTGTTTACCTGACACCACTTGGCCCAGCCTTCTGGGCTTGTTTTCTGTGACAAATTAAGCTTTTTGCAAAGGGACCTTCCAAGAAGAGGAAAAATTGTGTGGCATCACAGCTTTCATGGAGGCATTTTGGGATATGGTTCAGTGGGCATGGTGGTAATTGGTCCAAAGTTGGACTTGATGGTCTTAGGGGTGTTTTCCAACCTTGATGATTCCAGGATTTTGGGTCTGCAAACCACGTGCCAGGATGCAGCTGTACAGATCAGTACAGAGCTTTTCCTTGACAGGAACTTCCTCAAAAACTAAGAAAAGTTGAATTTCAGGCAACTTGCAGTTTTTCCAGTGGGCATCTCCAGATTCAAAACCACCAAAACATACCAAAAAAAAAAAAAAAAAAAAAATCATTGCTCCTCACTGAGTGCAAACAGCAAGTATTTCTAAAAATAACCACTCTGCTACCTGAAAAGACCCCACTCTCCAGCCAAAAAAAAAGGCACTGGAGCAGCCCCACGTGCAGAGAAGTCCAAGCTTTAGCAGGGAACACGGATTTAACCACAGATGATGTTGGTGTCAGACACAGGCAGGAAAAGAAATCACTTTAAATAGTTATCAGGAGAGCTCAGTGCACTTCTTATCAACCCCGGGCTCTGCAGAAATGCCAGGGCCCCAAAAGGATTACACACAGCACATGCAACACGTGCAGGGGGGGAGGCAGAGCCGTAAATTAAAATATATCTTCCACATCGGCACAAAACTTGGTCATCATGGAGTTTTAAACTGCTGGGCAATGATGCCACCTGCAGGCCTGTAATTCAGGGTTTTTTTCTCAGCTAAATCTGTGCCAGCAGTAAAAGCAAACATAAGGTGAGTGCTCAGCACAGTGTATGTTAATGTGATTTTCCTATGCTGGTAGGAAGCTCATTAAAAAATAAACCAATACAAAAGGAAAATACTTGGAACTCCTCTCAATAATAATAATAAAATTTAAAAAAAAAATAAAAAAAATCAAAGACTACAGTCCCTAAAATGCTACATCTTTTATGGGATAACCCAGAGGGGATCATTATCACTACAGCACTGTGTTGTGCCTGCATATTTCATGAAGAAACCTTTTGCCCATGCTTTGGAGGTTACAAGTGCATTGCATTTTGTCTGCTGCTTGATTTAAGCAAAGCCAATGCCCCTGAGGTATTTATCAAAAAACCAGAAAAGACAGAAAAGCTGTTACTGGGAACAGCTCAGGTTGTAAAACAGACAGGCTTTCCTGAAGAGGAGCTTTTGGGCCCTACTGGATTGTTTGGATGTTAGTACCCAAAATATACAACTAGTTAATTAAATAATTCTACCTCTATGTTACTTCTATGTAGAGTTTCCCTCTTGGCTCTGGACCTGGTGACATTTTAAACCCTCACGTGTCAATGGTCAGGAAGAAGACTGGGGAAAATGTGGAGTCGTGCCAGAAATTTGAAGTACAGCCAGAGAAAAATAAATACAGAATAAAATAAATGAAAACACTGACAGTGGTAAGAAATTACCAATATTTCAAGAGATTGCAAGTAGAAATCAGCACTATATTCCTATAAATAACCACCCTGCTGCCTGGAAAGATCCCATTCTCCAGGACAAGCAGGAACAATCCCCCATCCAATAACCCCTGGTGGACGTGGCTGATGTTGGCCCACACAGACAGGGTGTCCCAGCCTGGAGTGGATTTTCATTTAATGAAAGGTAAGCAGCTAAAACAACACTCTTGGAAAACTGGAAGCAATAAATCCAAGGGGGGATTACTGTACATGTGTAGTTTCAGTCATCCAGAGAAGTGTTAATACCTTCCTTACTGAGTCTGAATAAGAATAAAACTTCAGTTCTCTGATAGTAAATATTTATTAAGAGGAAGAGGACATTAAAAAAGTCAAACAGAGAACACTTTCTTAAAACCCCAGTCTCTATGTTGTCCTGGTTTTTAAGTGTGGAAGGAATTCACAGGAACTCAAAGATATATAATTATTAAATTATACAATTACTAAATAAAGCAGCACCATTTCTCAAGCTCAAAGTGCCTTCATCAACTGAATTTTGTCACTCAGTTCTTACACATTTGTGTATAACACTCATATACCTGATTTTCGTGCAGTTCATCCTGAAGGAATACATCAATTTAAGCTGCAAATTTAATTTAAAATACTGGTTTTCCCCCTCCCTCTTCCTCCTTCCTACATTCTCCCTTCCCATCTCATATTATTCTCAGCCAAATAGCTACAAACTCCCCTTTTCCCTCATTTTATTATTCAGTTGCTATGGCTGTCAAACAAATGAATTCCCTTTGATTTGTTTGGGGGTGGTTTTGTTGGTTTGGGTTTGTTTTGGTTTTTTTGTTGTTGGTTTGTGTTTTTTTGTTTTTTTGGGTTTTTTTGAGAGTGTGGGTATATTAATTCTTTGAATTGCAGGCACTGCTGTTTGTTTAATTTTGTAAATAGCGTTGTGTGATTACTCAGTGTTGCCATCTCACAAATAAAACCAAATGGCAAATTTATTCTTGGAGAACAATTTACATACTTTTCCCCCACCCCACCATGGGAACAGGGCTTAAAGATGGCAGAAATATTTTATTACAGCAGAAAAATCTCTCTATTAATGTTACATATGCCATGTTTTCTGTCCAATGTGGCATAAAAAACATGTTTTGCACACAGAGTGGCCCATCCTTGATTCAACTGAGACTCTGCTGAGAAAAATATCAGCTAAAATATGGGGGATTTTTTCTCTGGTTACCCTGGAAATTTTATCTTGTGGATGAATGTTTAAGCACCTACAATTTGACTGGTTTGCCCTCTCACATCTTGACTGCAGTCTCTGTGAGCTGGTTCATGAGAACATCCAGCCAAGGACAAAAAGAGATTCCAGATCAAGCAGGGGGGGGGGGGGAAAAAAATCTAAGCCAGCCTTCTGAAAGGATTAACAACGTAAATTATGAAGAGATTTCTCAAGCATCAGAAAAGAAACACAGGTGGGGAGAATAAAGAGATGCCTCTTCACAATCAGCCAACCCTCCCAACTTCTCTGCCATCATCCCACAAGGTCTAGACCTCCCTGCTCACCTCCCAGATCCAGATTACTTTCTGGGAATTTAGTCAAAGTATTTTCTCCAGAAAGAGCATTAAACTGATAATCCCACTTGTTACTGCAGGAATTTATTAATAGATTGAGTTATTGGACACAACAGGCAATCACAGAATTTCAGAGTTACAAAGGACCCACGAGGATCATCCAAGTCCAACCCTCAGCCCTGGGACCATCCCCAGAGTCACCCCCTGTGCCCCAGAGGATCATCCAAACCCTCCTGGAGCTCTGGCAGCCTTGGGGCTGTGCCCACTGCCCTAAAGCCAAAAGGAATTTCACTCCAGGATGTGGAAAACCGTGTTTTCCCCAGAAAGGGGCATGAGGAGCAGAGCTGAGCACGATCCTGCAGTGGGATGCCCAGGATGGCCATGAAGCCTCTCTAAGGATTCCCAGGCTGCTCTTGGCTTGCATCACATCCCCACATTTTACATTTTCAAGGCAGAGAAGACACCAGAGCAAGAGGTAGAACTCAGGGTGCACAAGATACATCTGTGATTTACTATTAGGCCACAAATAATATCGTGATAATTTCTAAACTCTGCCCAGAAAGTGGTTTATTCCCACTCTTTCCCCCCCCTCCCCCCCAACACCTAAGGCCAATTTGGGGGCTTCTACTACCACAGATACCTCAAGTCAAGAGAAAAGCGGATGCAAGATAAATACAGGAGCAGCAAACTCCCTGCAGTCCTAACAGATCCCTCTTAATAGTCCTGTGATGATGAAGAGCTGATGTGATCCCTTTGCTCCTCAAACATTTCCCACCAGCCTGGTCTAATCATCAGTCCAAACTCTCTCAGCCATAACCCTGAAGGCTCCATTCCAGCAGAAATGCCCAAGCATTCCCCATTTTACAGGCTTCCCAGTGCTCCCCAAGGGGGACTGAATAATTTGTTTGAAATAATCTCCAGGAATAAATTTACCATTTTTTAAAGTATAATTAAGCAAGGAATCATTCCCTCCCTCTTCTAAACTTATTCTACTGACAAGTTTCCTTTTCTCTGGGTGGTAAACACAAGTTCTGATGGTTGCCAGCACATTCCTGCTTAAAAAGTTAATCCATTCCTCTTTGAAGGTTAAGGAAATGCAAAGGAAAAAACAAGATATGAGGGCTTAGGTAAAGTGGGAGGTTCCAAATCACTGGAGCTCTGCTTGGTACAGAGCTCAGCTGTTCCTGCAGCAGCAAAGCACTCACAATTTACCTCAGAGAGAATGTCCTGACCTCCACCCACCTCCCCTCCTGGTGAGGGGTCTGTGCTGGCTGGGAGGTGTTTCCTGTGCCACCTGCTCTCTGGGCACCCCTCGCTGCACAAAAGAAGAATTACTCGATCCTGGGGAGCACAACCCTGCAAAAATCATTCACCAGAAAAATGCCCAAACAACATTCAGCTTCAAAAATTGATTTTCCAGCCTTTCTCCCTGCATATGTTTACACAGGGAATATCAGAGGCTATGCAATACTTAGAGCTGTGAACTCTTCCTGTGTACAAGACATAAAAGGACTAAACAGGTGTAGGGAATTGTATATTTTATCTTTCAGAGGCTGAATGAAAAGATAATCAGCTATAAATCCATTGACTCCTGCTCAGCAATGAAATGTCATTAGAGCTGAGAACGAGCCCACTTTGGGTCCCATGTTTAGAGCAGACATTGGCTCTGCAGGAACAGCAGCAAAGTTACTTTTAGGTGTGGGTTTGAACCTCCCAGGAAGGTGGAGACAGATGCAAATCTCCAAGAGATGAACCAGCTCAGTGTTCCTGCAACTTAAAACCAGAAGGGACTGTCAGAACTGTGTTGATTGTGGCTCTTCTCCCTTTTAGTTGTCATTCTTGAGATTTAGGGAGAGCTGCCCTCTCCTGCTCTTCAGATTTGCTGTGCAGAACTTCCCTGAGTTATTTATTCTGAGCTACCCTGGAAAGCCACAAGGAGGAACAGTCCTAATATTTATTTTTATACTTTTCTTTCATGTTGTATTTGAGTTCTCAGCATCCCTCTATCAGTCAAGATAGTAAAAAACGTTGTTTGTTGCTTTTCATATTACCCAAATACACTGAAGTGATGGGAACTATTAATAATTTTATTTCCAGAAGACCAGAATTAGACTTGTCTGAGAATAGAGAGCCAAAACCCAGTTCCTTCAGAGCCAACCAGAGCAGGGGAACTGAGTCCCCAAGTTAATAACACTCAGGACTTGGCAGAGATTAATTCTCTTTCCTCCTGCAGCTGAGATGCTCAGATCTGCCCAAGTGCTCCATGTGCCCAGATCCCATTCATTTCAGCACACAACCACTTCCAAATCCTATTTTGGACTGTAAGGCAGCTCTGAAAAATCTCTTAAATTAGATTTGAGGAGCCATTTCTTCTGTTCCTGAGAAAAACGTGGGTGGCAAGGACAGGAGTCCATCTGGCCAAAGCCTGGTGCTGGGAGGGGGATCTTCCCTGATACCCAAAACATTTCCTTCTCAACACTGTTTGTTCCTGGGGAAAAGGAGCCATCATCCCCAGTAATTCCAGAGGTAACAGCTCACATATAAACTATGGAAATGGCAGGAGAACCTCCATGACCAATATTGATTCAGGAAGAGCTCTGTCTCTAAAATACAGGAAACTGTGAAGAGACACAATCCATTTGGTTGGAAAAGACCTCTGAGATCATCAAGTCCAACCTGGGACTAACCTATAACATCATTCCAAATATCCCCTCAAAAGCATGGCCATGAGAAAGGTCCTATTTTAATTTTGATAATTGTGGATGGGATTAGAGCAGAAAGTGGATGGAGATGGATAAAACCCTCTCACCTACCCCAAGCCTTCACCCAACTGCTCGTTTGGAAGTGCTCTTGTATCAAATTAATTGACATGACAATTAACCAGATCCCAGAGTGCTTGTTCTTGTAATGTATATTTAGTCTCTGCTATTAATGAGCTCTTGGAAAATTTCCCATAAGATTTCTTTGGGCAGGGATACAAGATCTGTTCCATCCATAAAGCACAAAGCCTGCAGCTGTGTTAACAAGCTCACAAGCACGTTAATGGCACTCTATTATTAAGCAAGTGCAAAGAAAGAGCAAACCTTTCCAAAAGCTGCCCCGGATCCACTTGGATTTCTGTCTCCCTGCAGAACCTCAGCTCCAGTTCCCAACTAAATCCCCAGACATCTTAAATCCTCCTCAGTGGACAGCCCATGCTCTGCAACTTAATTCTTAATCATGGAAGGAGATGATTCTGGAGAGAAGAGGAAGCCAAAAGGCAGCAGAGAGGCCCCCAGCAGGAATGCCATGAGCTGGCCAGAGGAGTTTGGGGATTTTATTCTCCACAGGGAAGTGGATGAGATGCAAACAGTGGGATAACAAGCTCAGATATCACTGAGGAGCACCCACCATATTCCAAGTGCTTTTGGAGACAGTCCCTGGGAAAACACAGCAGCAGGATCAGAAGCCCTTCCCAGATCCCACAGGATCACAGAGTCACTGAGGCTGGAAAAGCCCCCTAAGATCAAGTCCAACATTGACCTGGCACAGCCAAACCTGCCACTAAACCACGTCCCCAACTGACACATTTTTTCAACACTTCCAGGGACAGAGATTGCACCACTTTCCCTCTTCCAGGGTTTTGTTATTATTTATTTACAGTCAGCAGAAATTCTGGGGCTGACCCCACAGGAGTGATCCTGTATCATAGGAAGGTTCCATCGGACCTAAACAGGGACATCAAAAACCAAGAATTTTTAACTTGACAGGTTTTCACAAGAAAGTCACCTCAAGCAGGTTGGTAATGACCAACCATAAAACTCCATGTGGGAAGTAGGACATCCCATCAGCTTTACCAGCGCTTACAATAAAATATATTTTTTAAAAAAAATTCATTTTGTTATAATCAAAGAGAAGAAATGCACTGACAGCTGGTCATCCCAAGCACTATGGTTTTGTCTCCACATATCATGAAAAATATATAAACCTTCTGCTGCCCAGCAGAGGAGAACACCTGCTTCAAATTACTGGGACACTGGAAACATTCCTGGAAATTGGAGAGGGCTGTGTTTTAAGGAAGGCAGAGGTGCCAGTGCCAGCTGAACTGAACTAAACTGAGCAGGCTTGGGTCCAGTAAAGAGATTTATGTGCCTGGCCCCTGGCACGGAGCTGATAAGAAACCTGAGTGGGCAGAAAGCTGAAGCCTAACACTGCAGAAATCCTGGCAGTTTATGAATTAGAGGCATAAATTAGCTGTGCAAATTGTGTTTCCTAATGCCCTTCCAGTATTTTCCATTCAGGGTTGTCATCTCCGCAATCCCTCGGCAGCGAAATGGATCGTTGGAGATGTGTGAATTAAGAGAAACATTAGGTAGGTTTGGCTAAAAATGATCATCCAAGATCTTCCAAAGGCTCCTTGAGTTTTATTTTAACCTGAGGGATGTGAGCTGTTGCAGTCTCATCACTCCTTCCAAACCCATTCCCGAGATGGAGCCAAGCTCACATCAGCACCCAATAAAGCTGTCAGTGCCTTTTGCTGATTCCTTCCAGGAAACATCTGCCTCCTCAGAGGGAAACGCTGACAAATGCTGGGGGGGGGAGGGTTGCACTTCCAGTGGTTTTATCCCAGAAGGATTTGTGCCAATGGCAAGCAGATGTTGTCCCCAGTGTCCCTACACCCAGCAGGTCAGATTTGGGGAATGCACTTTCCTGCCTCGTTCCATGGGCACATCAGTCACCCAACAAGAATTTCCACCTCTAAACCATGACCTGAGAGTACTGGCCCACTTCTCAAGCACATGAAAAACACCAGTGTGAGCAAAAAAACCACCTCCCACAACCCAAAACTGCACCTACACGAGCAGTTCCCCAACCTGCTCTTCCAGACATTAAAAAATCCCTGGTTCTGGACTTTTTTTTTAAAAAAAAAATTAATCTGAAAGCCCTACTTTTCCAGCAGGAACATCAATATTTTGTAGTCACCCTGTTGCTGTAAGGATTCCAAGGCTGATTTAGATGTTGTTTAAAAGCAGCACCAAACCCATCATGTTGTGTGGTATAAAACACCTCCAAGGAAACATCACATTTTAATCCAAAGCTACAGGAATAGCCTAAAAATTGAAGCTCCCACAAAACCCACAGTGGAGGAAATGTTAAATATGAAGAAAGCTCTCCCAATTCCTTAAAAATGAGCCTGTTTTCCCACAGAGCATTCCCAGAAGGAATGGGGGGAAATGATTATTTTATTTCTCTGACGTATTTGGCCCAGCAGAGTGACAATTCAGGAGTGTCCCAAATTGTCACCCAGGATCTATTTTAAGTGGCTGAATAAATAGGCATTAAAAGCAGGGCTGATGAGCAGCAGTTCAGCCCAGCAATCCACCTCTGCCAGCAGCACTTCTTTTCTTCCACCTTCTTTCCAGTCCTTTCTTATCCATTTGCAGACTGACCCACTTATTGGTAATAAGGCCAAGTTCCTAATTTTTATTTTAATTTTTTTTTTTTCAGGAAGCAAAAGCCCAGTAACCTCCTGAGAGCTGGTGAGCACCTGAAATGTTTCTTCCAAATCTGCATTTTCATGATTTTACAGGCAGCTGAAGCAGAGCACACACACGAGTTTGACAAAAGCCAGTCATATTCACCACGGACCTGTTGTGTGTTCAGGATTCCCACCCTTTTAATGGAGCTGTGGGCACTGAGAGGTGATGCTTTCCATGGATTTTCCTGAGGAATCCTCTGCTCAAATCACTGGGAAGTTCTGAGCACGGAGCTCTTTGCTCTGAGGTGATGCACCATCTAATGCAAGTGTTTTATCTCTCCATACTAACCCAAAATACAGGAATATAACACAGAAATATCCAAAAAGCCACAGACTGAATCCCCCTTGAAACAGCCTGAGATGTTGCACAGAAACACTGACCCACAGGTTTTGAGGGTTTGTTTTTTCAGTTTTAAATTTTCCTTCATTTTCTATTTTAAGCCAATGGTCTGAACCAAGTCATCCAACACCAAACCCCCCTGCCTCCCTTTTATCTGATCCACACAATACAAAATTAGAGCAGTGACACATTACAGTATGGTTTTAGGTTTGAGAAGGCTTTTGAGTTCCTTCAATGTCAAAGATAAATTTGTTTCTGAAACAGGGCCAGATTTCCTGACTTGAAGGAGGAAACAGCAACAAGGAAAGTGCTGTGGGGGTGAATCAAAACTTGCTAAACCACATCCCATGGGAGAAACTCCTCAGAGAATGCAGGAAATGCAGGTGTCCCTGACATTTTGGGGTGAGAACTGAATTAAATGCATTAATACCCATTTGATTCCACTAATACAGAATGTTTTCATCAGCAAAATAATTTCCTCCCATCCAGCTGGACCTCAAATTCTGGATATCACCCATGGCCTCAGCTGAACTGGGGTTAGGAGTGGTTTGGGTATCTGGCTACTGCTCCTGGCAAAGAATTCCCTCTGTTTTCCCTGTAATCCCTAATTTTTGGAGTTTCCTGCATCCCACACACCCTCAAACAGAGGCCTGGGAGCAGCTTTTGAACATGGGAAAGGGTCCTGCAATAAAGGAGAAAGGATGAATCCATTGGGAATGGTATGAGAGAAATGGAATTAAACAGGAGCAGGGAAGACTTAACTGGGTTTTTGGGATTTCATATATATATATATATATAAAAATGTTTAGAGCTAATTAGAGAAACAGATTATTTAGGCATCTCCAGCAGGAGAGCTTTAAAGAACAGGTTGGACAAACACATGCCAGGAAATCTCAGTTGAAGCAAAGAACAAAAACTCACTTTTGGATTCAGTAACTTCCTTAATTCAGTACCTTTTACACTGTCACTATTGTAGCCAAAAATTAAAGAGGCCAAGTGACCTTCCCTACTGCAGAGAGCAAAGTCACTGGTAGAAATGGGATTATAAACTCAGGAATTTGGGAGTCCTTTGCAGAAGATCCATTGGATTTATTTCTATAGACACATTTATATATGTATATGTTTTGTGTATATAGTTCTATAAAGCACATACATTTTATATATATATAAAATATATATAAGACTTCCACTTAATTCCTAAGGAACAGAGGAGTTTCCCTCCTGGCCTTGCCAGTGCTTTCCCCTTCATCTCCAAGTGAATGCTACACGATATTTTACACACTGTATTTTTATGCATGTTTTATCTCCCCTTCTTCTAAAGTTTTATTTAATAGCCAACAGCTTGTCTCCTTAACAGTAAAGAGCAAAGTGACAGAAAACAAATTAGTTTCTAAATCTGAAACTGTGTTAACGTTGCCAAGGCAACTGAAGCTCCACAATTACAAAAAGCAAATAATACCTGCTTGTAACAACAGCACCGAAGCTCCTGCTGGAAAGAGCTGCTCTCAGGATACAATTACCCTCAGATAATAAACTAATAATTGTTAAAAACACTTCAGCAAAACAGGGTTATGACTGGTTGTGTTTGGGAAAGTCAAAGACTCCGAGGTTTCGCTCGGGAAATGTCTTCCAGGAAACAGGCAGGGAAATGAGTGTTTGCCTCATTACAAGAGGTTTCTGCTCACTCCTGACAAGGACACAGGAGTCCAAAATCCGTTTTCCGAGGCAAATAAACAATGTCTCGGAGCCCAGATGCTGCAAGTGGCTTGTTCAACACCCAGGGCTGAGGAGGTACGCTCTGCACGTGGACAGGACTCTGTCCCTCTCTATTTACAGGGGATCCCAGAGGAAAATCTAAAGGCCAAAGAAGCTCTGAAAGCTTTCAAGACAAGCTGCCCAGGGAGGTGGTGGATTCTCCCAGTCTGGGGACATTCCAAACCCTCTTGGATGTGTTCCTGGGTCACCTGGATGTGTTCCTGTGTCACCTGCTCCAGGGGGATGGGAGTAGATGATCTCCTGAGGTCCCACCAACCTGAATATTCTGTGATTCCAAACCCTCTGCTCCTGCTGTTGTTGAGACAGAGATGGACAACACTCAGAAAATGCAGTTTTCAGCTGCACAGTGGATGGGGCTGTCCAGCCAGGAACAGCTTTCTAATTGGATTTCTCTCCGGTTCTTTTAATTAGGAAGGTTTGGCTGTTCAAACGTGCCAGAGGAAGTCTGAGAGCCCCAGAGCTCCAGGATTCCAGCCACTAAAACATGTCCAGTTGTCTTTCATGCTCCCTCAGGTGAACAGCCACACTTGTCAAGTGAAGACAGGGGTGAATTTCTCTCCAGATGAGTCCAAAAATATTTGATATTTCTTTGTAACGTGTCATAAGCCCACAGTGTGACTGACCAGCACGATGGTGTTTCAGAGAATTATCTGCTGGTTGCCTGGTTGTTGGGGGCTTTTTGTTTGTTTATTTGTTTTTAGGAGCTATGGCTGCAAAATATTCAGGCTTTCTCACTAAGACAGACAACGAGCTCAAGATGAACCTTGCTTTTCCCCTCTGTGTGCCCCATAAAATGAACAATTTACAGCAAATCATTTACTGAAAAATACAGAAAGTGTATCTGCACCAGAGGTGAATTCAAAATTCATTCAAAATTCAGCCCCTCCAAAGGCTGTTCCGAGTGAACTTTGTCTCTGCAAGAGGCAGACAAGGCTCTGAATTCACAAGTGACAGGCTTAAAAATTGAGCTGTGGTCCCTCTGCACTCTGGTGGAAACCAGCAGCTCCTCAAACTGGTTGTCTGGACACGTCTGTAAATTATCTTTGAGGAGTACCTGGAACACAGCTGGGTCCCAGGGAGCTCTGAGCTCCACACCATTAGGAAGAGACTGGAAGGGCTCCTGGGCATCAGCACCAGCCCTCCCTCTCCTGACAGTCATAACCTTTATCATTTATCAGCCCCGGCCCTCACAAAATTATTCAAGTTCCTTGCCCAGCATTCCCAATCCCCCTGCAGCTCAAAACCTTCCATTCATTTCCAGCCTGAATTTATTCAACCCTTGTTTACATCCCCTCATCCAGCCAACAAAAACATCATCTTTCCCCTTTCCCTCGTTTTATTTATCCCCCAAACTCCTCACACAGAGCAACCACATCCCCCTCTCCGTTCTCATTTTGCTCAGCTTAACAAGCAGCTCCAGGCTCCAGTGGGACCAGCCCTCCTTCCCCCATCAGCCAGAAGCATTTCCAGACATCTGTTCTGGCCCCAGCTGAGTTTTCCCTGAGCTCAGGTAACCACAGTCCCAGACAGATTTTGGCTGGGAACTCGACAAGCCTTTCACAACACTCTGCATCCCATTAACAGGTCAAAAGCATCCTCTGATCAACCAAATGCCCCAAAAGGTCCCACACTCTTCCTGTTGTTGCTGCTGGGATTCCTCTCATCAGCCTTCAGGACACGACCCTGAGCTTGCACTGCTCAATTTGATCCTAATTCTATTATTCCAGTCCTGGAGGTCACCTAATCCTGCCTAATTAATCCAATCCTGCTCGGTGTTGACACTGTGTCCCCCTCTGTTTTATGTCATCAGCAAATTTCACTGGCACATTTTGAGTTTTGTGACAAAGTCATTAATGAAAATATTCCACAATATTGGTCCAAGCCCAGTCACTGAGGAGCTCCACTGACAGTTCCCCTCCAGCCCCAGACTTGTTGCCTTTCAACACAACCCATTGTCCTCCCATCTTTGGGCTGTTTCTGAAGCCCTTTCCAGTTTTCCTATTAAATCCAATTATCCCCTGTTTAACTAATAATTGGCTCCTGAGAAACCCTGCTCCACGCTTTGGTCTGTGGAGAGTAAATTAAATCTGCCTGTTTATGCAGGCAGGATCCTCACTGCCCACATTCCTGGGAAATCATCTCTGGGGCATCCACAAAGGCAGCAGCCAGGGCTGCCCTAACATCTTTTGGGGGAAGAAAAAACCATGTTTTGAGGACCCTTTTTCAGCCTAAATCCATTCTATTTAAATAAATAAATTAAAAGCACTTTTAGTGAAGAGACCAACCAAAATAAACCTCCATCCTTCCCACAGCTCACCAAGTTTGCACTACTAAAATATCACCAGTATGAGACAGTTTCTAGCAGATTCCCCTGAGGAAAAAAAAATAGGGTTTCCTGCATGGATATTTTCACTGTTCCTTTTTCAGAGGTGCCACTGACTCCAGTGAGGCAACACCAGGGATTCATTTGTCCCACTCTCTTTGATACACTCCAGGCAAATCAATTTTTCACAGGGTCCCAAACTGTGAATACCTGCTCAAATAATTAAAACACTCAGCGGGGAACCCATTCAAAAGGTCATCTTTTACCAAAGATTAATTCAATTTTATCTCGTGCCCATAAAATTTGAGGCAAAACAACGGTAAAAAATGCATTACCTGATGCATCTCTCCTGTCAGCACTAGAAAATGCTATTTATTTATACAAGGGGTTAGAAGGAAATTACACATGTACCTTAAACCAATGCAGGATATCGCCCTGCAAATGGTAAATACAAATATTTCACTTATTTATTTGTAATCATATCTCTGTGAGTGAAACTGGGCTTATGCTGTTTAAACTCTGGGTGCAGAGAGAGGATTTTGTGGCCTTTCTTTTGCAGGGCTTTTGTGGAGCCATCCAGCTCTCCAGCCAAGGGAAATCCTGTTTCACACAGCACATGTTGCACTGTGCAGCGTGGCAAACATCCCTCTTTATTCCTCTTTCCCTAAGACTTTTCTAGGCAAGCAGAGTCCCTGAAAACTAATACAGGGAGAGGGGAAAGTTGTCACTGAATTCAGCTGGAATTAAACTTTAGGTGCCAACTACACTTGACCTCTTCCCTTGTAATATTTTTGCTATTTAGGATCACACTGAACATTTTCACTCTGGGCGAGTTCTCTCATTGTTTTCCTAAATCTCCTGTTTGTTTTCAGTGCTTGCTGACATCCTGGGCACCCCAACCCAACACAGTCAGGAAGTTGCCTCAATAATGTAAACAAAGCCCATTTCCCAAGTAACTCATTCCACTTGGCACCTTCTCCCTCGAAAAATCATCCCCTCTCTGGCAGCAGCTCAGCAGCCTAATTATAGCCAGGCAAGTCATCAGAAATTACACCTTTGCTGCAGTCCCAGCAATGAAACACTCTTGGAGGCATCTGTTGGAGGAGATAGGGTGGCAGTCACTGCACACTCTTCCTCTCTCCTGTCCTCATCCCCACTGTCACCCTCCAGCCTGGCTGCCACCCACTCCCTGCTGCTTAAACCAGGCCTGGAGTCTGGCAGCATCTGTCCCAAACCGACCCTAAAGTCTATTTTTCAACTTTTTTCTCTGATATCCCCCCCACTGCTGTTGAGCATTCACTTTTCTCACAGTTCTATTAATTAATGGATAAGGGGAGGATCAATCCAGGCCCATCCCCTGTGCAGATGCTGCACAGAACCTGATTTAAGAGGTAAATTTCTCAGATTTCACCCCAAAAAAATGAACCATTTCTCGAGTTTGTGCTGCAGAAGCTCAAATATAGGATAGCTCTGCTCTATGTGAGTGAGTGTCCCCTTGGGTACAACCATCCCAATCTACTCAAAGTGCATTTAAAGTCACATTGAACTCTTACTGTTAATGCCCCTTTATGCCTTCAAACATGAAAAGAAACTACCCAAAGCAGATTTTATTGCCCTGTTGCCACAGATCACTCCCAGAGAGGCTTTTTACCCTCCTAGAGTCCCTTTGAGGGTAAATTCACCTTCCCCCTTCCCTCCTAAGCCTTCCCATTAACACAGACCAAAAAATAAGACAGTAACAGCCCTTTTTCCAGGCTTGACTGAGGGCAACACCACTGTCCTCTTCAATTATATTTTTTATATAATCTTTTATTTCTAGTTAAACCATTCCCATTATCATTTTTGCAACCTTTTTCCTTCAGCCTTTTCCTTTTGAACTGACCATTCCCACCATCCCAGGATCAAACAAAGCTGTTCCCATGCCTGTGTTTTTTGCCAGTGCAGGCTCATCCCACTCAGATATAAACAAAAATTACAATTATTAATGCCTTTTCCCCCCACCATAAGATGACTTCTTTGAAGACTTTGCTCTCTTTGTCATTGCACTGAGATAATCTGAAGCAATAAAGCAGTAAGTACACAATCTTTTTTCCTTTTCCTCTGGGAATTCATTCAAAAACATCTTAGGGGGAATTTTTAATGAGCTGAATCTGCATCCTGACAACAACCTGCCCTGACACCGAGGGGGAAGCTCCAACAGACTTTAAATTATTTAACACCCCGGGTCTCAGGGAGCATTAGTTTGTGTCAGGAGGCACAGATACACACACACAAAGGAAAATAAGAGATCTCTGTGGGGTGTTAACCAGCTCCAGGGAGGTGTAAACTGAAGGTTTGTATAATTAACCCATAGGAATAAAGGAAGTAGAGACAAACAACCCATAAAAATTACCAACAAAATAAAGAAATGCAACAAGATATTTTGAGTTAATTAATCCACAATGATCAAGGAAGAATAAAAGGACTTTGAGGAAGTGTCAACTCACACCAAAGGGTCCTGAAATCTCTTTTTTAAAGCGTTTTCAGATCTTTTAGAAGCCAATCCTTACTTCACAAAAGTAAATAAATAACCTAGTGTTTACAAAAAAATTAACTGACCTGGACACGGAGCACATCATTCCTACTGAGTTTAAATAAAAGTTAATTGTGTGAATTTATTTTTGCCACACCAGGATTTGCCTGGGAGAGAAAGCAGGGCAGGAAAACCTGGATGGGGGTGTTCCCCACAGCACCCGGTGGGAAGGGGAGCCAGGAATTCCTTGCTGTGCCCTGGAGCTGATGGGACACTGGCCCAACTCTGCCCTGTTAGCTCAGGGAACATGGAGCAGGCATCCTTGGGAACTTTATTTTTAGGGGGGGAAAAAAGCACTGCAAACATCAGGAACCTCTCCAGACCTTCAGCTGAAATAGCAGACTCGTCAGGAAGGCACCTCAAGCCTTTCTTAGGTCTCTGTTTTTTATGCTTTTTGATTAAATATCTGTTAGTTTTTAAGCTGGTTGCCACGTTGCTGATGAACTGAAATCTCTCAGGTACCTGTGAACATCTGAAGAGACTCAGGACACTGCCACACCCAGAATTGGGAGGCATTTGAGGATACACCTTGATGCCTTTATAAAATGCCTTGAAAAAACCCAAACCAGTTCCCAACAGCCTGCCAGGACTGGCCTTGAATTTCTCCCCCAGCTCCCAGAACTGCCCTATTTCACCTGGCTAACACGAGGTTTGATTTTTGGCCTTGCTGCAAAGCTGCAGTCCCACCACCAGGTTCCCAGAGAGCTGGTTGTCGATTAAAGATTAAATTCATCTCCAAAAACTATCTCCCAATAAACAAAACCTCTCCAAACTCTTTTCCTGGCTTCTTTGGGGCCCTTTTCTTTGGCTGGCTGGAGGCATCCCCTAAGATTTCCATGAAAAGCAAATTTAACTGGAATTTAAGCACATTAACAACTGGAAATTCAGTGAGAAGCTCAGAGATGCCCAAATTAATCCATTGCAGCCCTACAGTGCTCTTGTCTCATCTTCCTTTTCCAGTCTCCACTAATTGAAATACCTGTTTTAAAGGCAGCAACAGGAAGAAAAGCAGAGGAGGGTGCTTTGATCTATAAAAACATTGAAAGGAACACGTTACAGTGTCAGAAGGAAGAAAGAAAAAGAGGAGGGAGACCTGGGAGAACTGAGGATAAATCAAGCATAATATGCCATTAAAAAAGAATCAAGTGTCAGACAGAGCTGGCGAAGGGAAACCTCCAGAATAACTCTGTGTAGCTCCTTTTCATCTTAGAAAATTTCAACACCTCTGAGGAGAAAAAAAATCTGAAGCATCAAAACAGCCACTGGGACAAAAATAAATAAATCCCCGTGTTTGATTAGAAAAGTGGCATCTGGTTGTGCCAAGGCAGAGTTTATCCACTGATTTTTCCTGGGGAAAATGCGCTTTTTCAGCAATTTAATTCCTACAAACTCCAGCCAGAGCATTCACTTCCTCCTTTTAATAAAATACAACCTGTGTTCACTCAGATGCTTTCCATGTTAGAAACAAATAAATAAATAAAAACTGTACAAGAGATACCGCCAGAAATAGAATTTTTCGACCATTAATTATAATTGCTGCTTCTTAATGCAACAGCATCAGCTCTTATTTATAGCCATGTTTTCATCAAGAAGAATTAGGTTTTATTCATCCATGAAAAGCCAGTGTTTTCCTGAAAATAGATGAATCTAAGCATGCTTTATTGTAAATCACTTAGGAGGCAAAAAGATGGAAAGACAAGAAGCTTTACTACTAATTTAAGCTCCAAGAGCTGGGAAAGTGATATTGCAGCACAAGTTGTAACATTATGAAGACTAATTTTAGGAAAAGAAGGATCCAAAGGAAAAAAAATCCCCAGTTTGTGGGAGCTGCCAGGGAAGGGAATGTTGGTTTGAGTGGGATAAGTGATGGAAAAAAGGGACACAAGGCAACCTGGGAAAGGGCAGGTGAGGAGAGATCAGCCACAGGCAAGATCTTGGAGCAGAAAAATGTCTTTTTTTTCTCTGGTTTGCAATTAAACGCAACAATTACCATAAAAGCACCTGTGCAATTATATGTAAGGGTTGTGGTGTGGGGTTTTTGGCTGATTGGGACAAACTAACTACTTAAAAAAACCCATAATGGTTTATACAACACCTTCACAATTAACACACAATTTATTTAATATATTCTATGTCTCAATTAGTTAAAAACTGCCATAAACTACCAAGGTACGATGTGAAATGTTGGGCTCTGCTGCTCAAATTCCTCAGTTTCTCTGGGCAACCCTCAGCCTGGCACTTATTGCAACTACTGTACCAGGTGTTCTGGTTCTATTTACATCAATTTACAACCGAAAAATCCATCTTTTTGTTTACAACTCTTCCACCTCAGCTGATTTCTCCAGTAAGATCCACTGGCAAACCACAGCTGAGACAAAAAGGAGGTTTTAACCGAGTGCTAACTTTTATTTTTTTTTTATACTGGAGCAACACAAATCTCAACTTCAGAGCTTCACACAGAGTTGATATTTTTTTAATGTTGGGACTCAAAATATTAAGTCAATGTTTTCTCAAGTCCCTGTAAAGGTTTTGATTAAGTGTCAAACAGCACAACAGGATTTTCATGGCCGAGGTGTTCCCAAAAATCAGCTTATTCTCAATGAAACATTCGCCTCCTGCAACTGCAGAAATGTTCCCAGTGGAGCCAGAAAAGTTTTCTGATCAAAATGTATTTTCATTCTGCTTTGAGCATCAAAATAAAAGGTTTTAAAGGGAATACTTTTTCCCTTTTATCTGCTGGGGAAAAAAGCAGCACAACCAGGACCAGGCTCTCCAACTCAAGGCATTTAATCCTTGCTACCAGACAGCCCCCAAGCATCTAAAAAAATGTCTTAAAGCACTATTTATTTCATCTTTTTAGTCACTTTTCCTGTAAATCATCCATTATCTGTCAAACAGCATCTTTCTGCTTCAACATGCAGAGCAGAATATTGGGAAATTTGGCTAAAATTGAAGTCACATCACTGGACTCAGAATGGCTGGAGAGGAACTGACAGCCAGAATTGACAATCCTCATGGTAAAAAATTACTAAAACCACTGTTTCAGAACAATAAATCATGTTATGAGAGGAAAACACCTCCTTTCCATTATCAGTTGCCACATAAATAAGGGACACACAATTCTTTCTCGCAGCTCTTTGCATGTCCTGAAATATTATTTTTGTCAGAAGTACAATTGAAGTGACTCTCCCTGACACTTGAGCTCCATTAAATAACAATTCAGAGCTTTCACTAAAGGATGGCTGAAGATATTTGACATTTTCATGGTGTGATTACACACCCAGGAACAGGTTGCTGTTGCAGATGAGGATGAAGAGGAGCTACAGACACGCTGGACACCGACGGAATTCACCCTGCCCAGCCAGGTGGTTATGGATAACAAGATTATTTCACACCAGTTGACCTAAATTAGAGATAAAGGATTAAAAATCGACTGGATTTGAGCCCACATAAATAAAGCAGAGGGGAGAGGCACAGAAATCCTCAAGCAAATATCAATTTTTTCATGGAAAGGCAAGGCAGGATTAGGTTTACTGCACCTATTTAGGGCCAGGCACCCAAGCTACAACACTTCACACCTCATAAAACAAGAGAAACACTGTTGGGACCCAAAAGCTGCCAGTTTGGGTTTCAATCCCTAGTGGAGACATTAAAAAGTCAATAAATAAAAACTGGTTTGCAGAACTAAGTCCATCCTATGAAACCTGGACCCCAAAACCCAGGTGAGACAGGAGATCAGGCAGAAAGCAACAGCTTTGATCCTCATCTGCTCCATCAGCAAGCTCTGCATCATCCATTGACCCACACACACCCAGCAGCTCCAGGAGGGAGGAGGAGACAAGGAACAGGGTGATTCCCACTCCCTGATCCCTGGTGGGCCATTCCAAGAGGAACTGCTCTGTTCCCAACCTGCTGCTGAGCTGAGGGATCATCAAAGGGCCCGTGGAAAACCTCAGGAAGGGCAGCAAAGCAATTGTTGGAAAGAATCTGCGTCTGATTCCAGCAAGAGGGATTTGTGATGCTCAGCTGAGGGGAATCAGAACTTGCCAGCTCCTGGCTTTGATCAGACAAGGGGCCAAGGAGGAGGAAACAGCAGCAGAGTCAGAATAATTCACCTCTAAACAGGAAATAACAGGGAATTTCTGCTATCAAATACCAGGGGGAAGGTACAGCCATGGCAAAAGATCATTAAATTCCAACTGACCAAATGGTTTCTTTATTTCAAAGAGAAAGATTTACCCCCCTATGACAGCAAAAGGCAGCAGAGAGATTTGTGCTACAAAACCTGCAATTTGAATTATACTAAGGATTGAAATACCCAAGGTTTAGGAGAATTTGAATAATTTGGTGCAAAATGAGTTCAGATGTAGAGTCTTGAATGTCTTCACAAGTTCCACGACAGAGACTCGAGCCTCCTCTCAATGTCACAATTAGAAACCTACCCAAGGATATTCAAATTAATCTAATAATAGTCCACCTCTGTCCCAAAAATGAATTTATTAATCTGGGTTACCAAGAAAACTCAGGGATTTGAAAGTGGAGGGCAATAACCACAAGATCACACAGATGGAAAACTTTAAGTCTGTTAAAATGAATTTCACTGGAAGTTTTCAGGAGAGTTTAAAAGTGACTGGTTTCCAAGTTGCTTCAAAATGCAGGATCTTTTGAAAGCCTCCCCGTTGTTATTATCAGTGGCCAGGAATAGTCTGGAAATGTGCAAGAAGAACTGAGAGGAAGAAAAAGAGAGGAGGAAAGGAAAAACAAACAAAGAGACGAGGAAAAGGAAAACAAATAAAAGATTAGGAAAGGAAAGAAAACAAGGATGAACCCCCCCACTTTTTAAGTGGTTTCTGTTCGATGTTGGGCATCAAGCACAGGGTTCCCTAAGGGTCAGCTACAGAGGGGACAGAAGGACTGGAGGTCTCCAGTCAGGAGTTTACTGGATTTACCAGATTCCAGTGGATTTTGTTGTTTTTTTCCCCCCCCTCACTATTAAGTGTCCACTTATTTTATTTTTAGATGGCAACACAAGCAGTGTTCCAGAGGATATTCCATGAGTTTTGTCCCCCAAGGTTAAAACACTGAAAGCAGTGCCCTCCTGGACCCTGAGATCACCCACAGCACCCTGCAAAGTATCAGGCACAGCTGCAAAGACCTTTCCAAACCCATGGCCCAGGAAAATCATGAATAAATACAGTTTCTTCTAAAATGAGTCACTTCAGTAGTCAGAGGTGTTCCCACAAAGGCCACCTGCCCTGGATTTAAGGTCGGGATCAAAGCAGCCTCATCATTCCAGGTTGTGCCACCATCAGCTCCTGCTCAACCACAAAAGGCAAGTTCCTCCCAGAAAACAGAGCAATTAGCAGAGTGTTAATAACCCAGCCATGCCTTCTTGGCCGTGGATAAATTACAACACAGCCAGGCATTAAAACGCTGTCGAGGAGGAGGTGTCTGCAAACTGTTAGTGCTGGGAAAATAGGACACAATATTGTACAACAGAAGGGCACCTGGAATCCCTTGGCAGTGGTTCCTGATCCCGTCCTTGAACTAAATCAGTGCTAAATAGATGGGCAGTGTTACCTGTGTGCCCATGAAAGTGTGTGTCCTCCACTAAAAATGGGTTTCTAAAAAGCAAACAGGGAGTTCAGGGTAGGCAGAGCTCTGCCCAGGCACAGGCAGTGACCTGCTGATCCAAAGGGGGAGATTTGCCTCCCTTTTGGGGAATTGTTCCATGAATTATTTTCCCCATTAAGATGGCAGGGGACAGGAATGGTTGGAATGATGAGATTCCAACACTGCTTGCTTTGCTAAGGACACGCCTGTGCCCATCACAGGGGGTGGGCAAGCTCAGAGACCCAACCCCAGCACCAGTTCTACCAGTCCAGACCTCCAGTTGGGAGTGGAATTCCAGCTGCCAGCTGGGAATGCTGTGGGAGCATCCCAGAAGCTGCCCTGGCTCTGGCCAGGGTGGGTTGTGCTGATCCCAGATGAAATCCCACTGTGAAAGGATCTTGTTCCCTTGCTGAAATAACTCCCACTTCCCTGGCACATTCCAAAGGCAGGTACAAGATCAGGTATGTGTTAATGGTACAAAAAAGAGAGTTAATATTACAAAGTTTGGTTTTGTTTTGGGTTTTTTGTTTGTTTGTTTGTGGTTTTTTTTGGTTTTGTTTTTTTTGTGGTTTTTTTTTAATATCTATCAGGATTTATTTCAGTGATTCATCACTCTCCACACCTCATGCCTTTTTGTGCATCAAGTGTGTTTATGAGAATGAGAAGTTTCCATCTGGGATTTCTGTCTTGGTTTGATTTAAGGGAATGCATTTAATAAGTGGTTCTCAAACTTTTTCAATTCTGCTTTTAATGTGACCTGGACAGAAATTTGAGAGTCCTGTTGATCAAGTAGATGTGAGGGATAGAATAGGGTTTCTTTTTCCAAACTGCTTTTCAAATACCTGGTAGATGTTGATGGGCAAAATGAGGAGAATTTACGACAACATAAAATAAATCCACCCTTCCTATAAAACTTGATTAGATTTATTGATTATGTAACAAAAGCCTACAGTTTGGCTTTAATAAGCTGCAAATGATGTGTCCAAAATGAGGAGCATCCTCTTAAAAGTTGCTGGAGAAAATATTTAACATCCTCCCTTTTCTGAAGTCTTTGTAATCCTGCTCAAGGCAATGGGATTGAAAAGGAAAAAAATAAAAAAAATCAAGTCTGACCTTTAATACACCTCAATTTCCAAGTGATTAATGGTGTTGGATGAACTCTCACCAGTTACAACTGGCTTTGGCTGATGCCCCAAGCAGAGCTCAAGGATAAATCCATACTTGGGGTTTAAAAAAAAAAAAAAAAAAAAAAAGAGGCATTACCTGGATTTCAAATACTCAAACCGTCCACAAGAAATCCAGGGGCAAGGATGCATTCACAGGATGGATTAAAAGTTAACCTTGACTTTCAAACGAGCTCAAGGAAAATCTTATGGGGCTCTCAGAGAATCTGAGAGGAGAGAAAGTTCTGTTTCCTGGATAACTCCCCCACAGTGATTATGTATTCACCTCCAGAGGCTTTTTAGACACAGAAATATTTAGGCTGTAAGATAAAGCAGGCAGGTGCTGATATTGTGAATATACCCAAGCATCTCAGAGAACAGAAAAATTCCACCTTGGATCAGCCTGGTGTGCACTGAGACTGCACCCCCAGCACGAGATTTTTCATAAAGTGGTACAAGATATGAAAAAAAGGAGGAACAGGGACTGGGGCAAGAGCAGAATGGCATGGAAGTCACCTGCAAGTATTTGTCTCTCATTTCCCAAAACAAGCAGCTTAGAGGCACCAAACTGCTCATTATAACATTCCTAGAAGGGCAGAACCTGGAGACAATAAGCAGGAGGAGGACAGGTCCCATGGGAATCATCAGGAGAGTCAGGATGCTGTAGAAGATTCTGCAGTTGTTAAAATGCAGATCTTACAGAAGGGAGTTCAGCCAAGACCAAAGAGGATGTGCAGGGAAGAGGGAGGAGGAGAAAAGGAAGATGAGAATTCCAAAAACTATAAGGGAAAAAAAAAAACAAAGAAGGAAGATGACATTTGAATGTTGAAGTTTCACACATTTATGCCCCTCAATGAAACAAAATAGAGTAGAAGATATTCTGGCTCTGGGCCAAGTTCATGAGCAGCTGAATCCACCCTGGACTAATCAATTAATCTGTTGTGTGAGGGTGAAACCCTGGGAGGGAGATGATCCCACTCCCCATTTGGCTGCTGGTGCATCTGGTTAAACAGACCCTCTGCTCATTCCTGCTTTTCCAGGCACTCTATGACGCGGGATTGTACAATCCCTGCCTGGAAAACCTTTCAGATGTGCAGGATTCAAGCATCACTTGGAAGGGCTTTGCAACACTGATATCAATCATGGGAGATGCTGGAATGTTCTGGCAGTGCCTCAGAAAAAGGAGAGCTCACATTTAGGGCACAATTAGCCAGAGCTCGCTGGTCCACAGCCTGAAGGGACATGGGAACATGATACACAGCGAGAGCTGCTGCTTAACTACATTTTTATTACTTTTTAATCTTTTTTTTCAATGGGATAAGCAATCAGAAGTTTGATTTGCAGATGGCTCTGGCTGGATTTTTCCTGTTTGCCCCGCTCAGGAGTCTAGGGAAGAACTTAAAAGGCAGAGAGAATCAATCAGTGCTGCATCCCAGCACTGACATTCCACCGAATGGAAGAAGTGACAAAATGTACATCTCCCTTTCTTCAAAAATGTCATCCTTTGCATTTTGTTTTCCCCTCAGACTCTGGTGGTATTAAAAAAGCTGATTCTGCTTGAGAGGCAGCAAATGGCACCAAGACACCTCCATTCACGGGCCCTTGAAGGGCTGTCAGAGGTGGGAAACAAAATCATCAGGAAAACCAGCACGTGGAAAGCTCCTGCTGCAAAGGAATAAAAAGCTCCCGGAAGGGGAGATTGGAACCTCAGAAAGGAGAGTGGCAGGCTGAGAAATGCTTTGGCAAAAAAAAAAAAAAAAATCACACACAAAGGAAAGGGGGAATGTTTGGGGACAGGCAGGAAAAACAAAAACAACTCATACAAGGCAGAGGCTTCAGCAATTGCTCCAAGAATGAAGTAGGTCAGATAAAGTTGCAAAACAGCTGCTGGAATAACACACAACCTGGCAAGATTGGGCTAAAATTAACCTACTTCCAATCTCAAACTAGAGATTTACCTCGTTCTAACCCCCATTTTAAGTCTAAGTTGCCTTTTCAGAGAAGAAAAAAAAACAACAGCACACAGATCCTAAGGGAAAAAAAAAAAAGAGGAGTTCAACTGCTCTCACTTTTGTATTGTTTCCCCCACAACAAGAAATGAAATTGTTTGCAACTTGAAATTTGGTTACAACACCTCTGTCACAGGGCAGATACCACACACCTGAAAACAGCTCTGAATAAAGCAATTCAGGGTTTGATCCCAGGGAAAAAACACCCCTGAGCAACGTTTCTGGCTTCACACACCTTTCTGGGATCACCAGGGACTTCAGAAAGAACAATAAACTGCCCTGCACCAAAGCAGATCACAATCACAGAGTGGTTTGGGTTGGCAGGGACCTTAAAGATGATCAAATCCCACCCCCTTCCATGGGCAGGGACATCTTCCACCAGCACAGGTTGCTCCAACCTGGCCTTGGACACTCCCAGGGATCCAGGGGCAGCCACAGCTTCTCTGGGCAACCTGTGCCAGGGCCTGCCCACCCTCCCAGCCAAGGTTTTCTTCCCAATATCCCATCTATCCCTGCCCTCTGGCACTGGGAAGCCATTCCCTCTCATCCTGTCCCTCCATCCCTTGTCCCCAGTCCCTCTCCAGCTCTCCTGGAGCTCCTTTAGGCACTGGAAGGGGCTCTCAGGTCTCCCTGGATCCTTCTCTTCTCCAGGGGAACCCCCCCAGCTCTCCCAGCCTGGCTCCAGAGCAGAGGAGCTCCAGCCCATCATCAAAATCATGACCTTCCTCCAACAGTTCCACATCAGACAACCATGGAAATCACCATCCCAAAATCTAAAGAGACTCTTTTCAAGATCCCACATCTCCAAAATCCCCACCCAGCAATAACCTGGACCTTCTGGAGCCACCTGTAGTGAGGTCTGACCTCCCTACCCCACAAAGAAAACCTGACCCAGAGTTCTCCTCCAAGGGCATCCAAAGGGAAACCTCGTTTTCCTTCCACATCCCAACTTCATTCCCACTGACAATAAACCCTCCACCCAGGCTTTGGAAGCCTCTTAAAACACATTAAAAATGTGGAGGTTCTCTTAAGAAACAATTAGAGCTACACCCAAAGGAGACAACTCAATTTGGCTGCAGATAACTCCTGATTATCCAAGCTTGGAACTGCAGATTCCTGTTCAGCTGCCTGTTTTCCCACACACTCCCCAGGATTTCAGGAGCAGCCATCTGCTGGAGAGGGAAAAATGGGTTTATTTATTGTGATTAATAAAGCCTTGCTCAGATAATGGCATTTCCAGCATTTGCAAATTTGGAAACACTGTAAATCCCCAAAGCTTCCTCGCTCTCAAGTCTTTTAAATCTCAGGCAGAGATTTGAAGGAGCTTTAAATCCCAGGAAAAGCGACTCCCCATAAATCCCAGCACAGGCAGGGTGTGGGGAACACATTTTGGCTGCTCAGAATCCCTTGGGAATGCACAGCAATGGGTTCAGCACCCCAATTCTGCCCCAAACTCCACAGAGGGGGTGGCTCCAGCTGAGGTGCTAAAGAATTCCAGGAAAAAAAAACCCAAAAGTACCCATTTTTCCCGCCCCACTAAACATTTTAATGTTTCCAGCAGTGCTGATTCCTTAGGATTGCTTCTGCTGCAGAATCCCAGTGGCTGAGAGGAGCTCCCACACCTTTCCAGCTGAGCACTGGGAAAGATTTTATTCATTAGGATGAAAGTTTTGGGGGATTTTTTTCAGTGTAACAGGGGAGGATAACCCCTCTGAGAGCACCTGGGATTGGCTGGGAGCTCATGAAGGGCTCCTGGGTGGCTCCAGTCAAAAGGATTTCTGTAACTATTCTGTATTTTATTAATGGCTAAATGGCACAATTCATATTTTCATTATTTCATTCACAATTTCTATTTATGTTCTCTCGTCATCCAGGGGTATTAAGGAACTCTTGGGTTAAATAAAGGCTCTCCCAGGATCCCAGCCTTGGGATGCACAGCTGGTACACACCCACCTCCCACTCCTGAAAATCTACAATGCCCAGGACATCAGTAATCAGGTTATTAACTGGGGAACAAAGTGCTGCCTCTTGAACACCTCCATTTTTAAACAGAAAGGGAGCACAGGGAGTTGAAATCCAAGTGTTATCAGCACTGAATTCATGTAATTCCAGATTTTGGTATCTGTGGGTTCACTTTAAACACTGGAGTTGTTGATATTCCTGTATTTTCAATTATAACTTGTTTACTCTGAATAAATCAGAGATGTGAACATGACCATTTATCATTAAACCTCTTTTTATTTTAAGTTACTTTTTTTTGCTCAAGTGCTTTATTTCTGTTTCAAAATAACTTTCCAGTGCCTGAAATGATTTCAGTTTTCCTTCTTGATTACTCTTGTTGGCTGCCAAGAGATGCTGTAACTCTAATTATGTCACAGATGAGTTTAGTCTCCTTTGGGAACAGCAGGTCATAATTTGGATTTATTTTATTTATTTTTTATTTTTCTTTTTTTTTTAGTTTCAGGAAGGTTTTATGAACCTCTAAAAAAAAATAAATATATTTTCAGGCACTTCTTTTTCCAAGTGATTTTCCTTAAAGTGACTGAGCCTATTACAACCAATTGAGTGGAAACATTTATATTGGAGGTAAACAGGGATAACAACAGTGACTAAGGGATGGGAAGATATATTTGGGAGCAGCCAGAGAGGCTGTGGCTGTTTCTAACTCTGACTGCTGCTTTAATAGCTTGGAGTTCTTCTCCATTATTGTTTAAGCTGTCCTTGGTTTCAAATTCTGAAGTCTCATGTTCAGGGATGAGAGTCGGGATTGGGCACAGGTGAACCCAAGGCTTGGAGCATCATGGAAGTGTCTTCCCTGGGCTGCAGCCAGAGCCAAATTCCTGCTCTCTGAGAGTGCCCTGAGCCTGCAAAAATAAGTGTTCCAGGCAGGGAAGGACCCTCTGGAGTCAGGGAGATAAATCCCACATGGAACAGAGGAGAAGCTGCACAACCAACACTGGATCAGCATCTGAGCCCAGGACCATCATCACCTTTGGTCACACCACAAATCCAAGAGTCTGCTCCCTTCCCAAGAGCTCTTTAGTCCTCCTGCCTTAATCCCAGTGTCAAAAATTCCACTGAGAAGGCCTGGAGAGACAAAAGAGCACTCAAAGCTCAGGGTGCTCTGGTATCAGCAGGCACAATGATTCGCCCAAAAGAAAGGACATCTCACTTTCCCATTCATTGCAAGCCCATTTGTCCAGCTTCCCAGAGCTTCATCCATGCATTCTGGAAGCAAAAATTCCAAATCTGATATTTATCACCAGCATAGAAAACAAATTTGCCCCAGGAGGGATTCCTGGTTAATGCACTTCCCAGTGATCAAGGGCACAAGAGGCCTTTTTTTTTTTTTTAATCAATTTAAGACATCTGAATATTATATCACTCTGCACCCTTTTGTACCATGGAACACGTTCTGTTCCCATGGGATCTGGAACAACCATCCCACCCACAGCTGCAATGTCAGCTCCAAAGGGTTATTTGTGATCCCACAAACATTTTTATTCCAATTCACCTCACAGAGTTAAACAGTATTTCCATCCCATAGACACAAGAGGAGTGTTTTTAAGTGAACTCTTCATAAAACCAAAGTTGCCATGTCTCCCAAGGAAATCTCATCTGGAATCACCAGCAGGTAAAATTCATGGGAAAGCCTTCAATGCTGAACATCCAATGCCCCAGTGATGGTAAATAGCATTTCATCCTCATGAAACTCTGCTATTCCAGAGCTCTGAGCTTCCCAACACCGTTTGTTGCACTGTGGTTTCTTTACACAACAGCCTGTGACTGCTTCCCACAGGAATAAATCTTATCAAGCTTAAAGGCAAGTGGTTACTGCACCTGTCTGATGGATTTTGCAGCCTTGTGTTGGCTCCCCCAGCCCACAGCACCATAAACCAGGGAGGAGATTTTGGGGGGACTGCCCCCTGGACAGGAAACCCTCACTCAAAAGCACAAATAGAATTTTCTAGCAACACCAGAGAGTTCCAGTTCATCATAAAGATTCAGTTTTTATCAATTTTAGTGACATAAACTGCCTCCCCCCTTCCAAAATCGTCTGACCTTTGAGAGTCAGGGATTAAATCCTATAAAACCACCAGCTGAGGGATGAAGCCAACTCATCTCCCTTGCACAGGCTGGTGTTTTGCTAAAGGTCACACTTGTTCTACACCTACTTTAGAGCCTTGCTCAGCTGAAGTGATCCCTGCATCTGCTTTCAGCCTGTTCTACACGACTCAATTCCTTCCCTCAGTGATGTTAACACTTTTGTCTTCCTTCCAAGCTGACACTATTTATGTTCTGTCTCCTAACGAGACATTTTGCTGGTGCTCCTCATTTGGGTGTCCTGAGGGGGCAGGATTTGTTCTTTCAAAGGTATGAACTGTGTGAAAAATCAGCTTTAAACCCTTTGACTTTCAAGGCTCCTTCTGAATCAAACCCAAGCTGCTCATCCCCTCTTGTTTCCCTCTGCTTCAGAACGTTGCAGAGAACATCACCTGGACTTTCCTGGTGAAAAAAAATCATTATTGCTGCTCTGAAACAGCTCAGACTGGTGTGAGAGGGACTGACGGTGTCAAAGGAACCATTGCACTGCAGAATAATGAGGAAAGAAGCCTGTAATGTTTGAAACAAATATCATTTTATGCTTGGGTGAAGTTGTAGGAATTAAACCCCCAACACAGAGCTCTTTGGGGGCCACAGTCCAGCCCAGAATCCAAATTTTACACACCTAAAATTTTACACACCTAAATTACACACCCGAAATAACAACCTGTTTGCAATAGGTTGTTGTTATTCCTGCAGTCAGCAGGTGCTTCTCAGCTGTGGAACTGCACGAGATATGGAAAGAGTTCAGATAAAGAGATTTGGGAAATGTTATTAATTTCTACGTCAGTAACCAATTTGTCCAAAATAATTTCCCAAGTCCAGCTTGCAGCTGAATAGGAAAATAACATGGATGCCCAATTTTGATTCTCTTTCACCATGACCTGTTTCTTTTCCAGGGTTTAAAGGATTATTTAAGTGGTGTCCATGGGACAGGAGCAGGGGGGGACACAGGCAGGGCTGGCACAGAGCTCTGGGATTTGGGAAGAGCCCACCAGTGGTGGGGATCAGACTTCATCCCTAAGGAAAAGGGGTCTCAAGAACAAAAGGAGGGGTCTCCAGGTGCTCAGGAGCAGATGCTCCATGAGCTACAAGCAGCTCCTTGGTTCATTACTTACACCAAGAATTAAGGAAGGGCAAAACGTGCTTTTTGTGATATAAAACTTCCCACAGACTCCAGTGCTTTGAGTGTTAGTTATGGGATAGAGACTCCAAGTTACAGCCCCTCAGTGCTGCACAAATATATTTGAGGTTCCTGAAAGAGTTCCATTTGCTCAGTAACCACAACCCTGTCCTTCAAAACAACTCCCACATCACCCCTCCTCTCCCTGCTTTTTTCCATCCCAAATGAGCTCCTGTGCAAATGAGGCACCTGGGAAGTCCCAGCACCTGCAGAGAAACCCAGAGCATCATTTTCTCATCTTCCAGGCACTGAAAGGCAGAGCAGAAACCTCTTCACTGCAAACCTCCTGGATTTATTGATGCTTTGGGCTCCAGAACGTCTAATGAACTCTGGTTTGGTTTTTTGGTTTTTTTTTGTTTTTTTTATTTTTTTTAAGGACCACCTTTGATTCTCTACCACTAATTTGCCATCCAAAAATCAATTGCAGGTGCAGACACAGAGTTCAAGGCTGATGGACAAAGCAGCACAACATCCTGAGCCTCTGGGCTCAGTTCCCAGCCAGAACAACCCAAAACCACCTCTAATTGTGCTGGAAAATTGATCACACATCCCTAACCCCACCACAGAGCCCCTCTCTGCACCCACCCCAAGGTCGGACCGAGAGGCAGGTCCCTCCCAGCAGCGGTTCCCTTGATTTTTTCAGGCGACTTCGTGGCCCAGCCCAGGATTTCCCGCAGTTTTCGGTCGGTTTGCAGCACCACATTGCCATCTGCTGTCCCCGCTTCCCGGCAGCGGCCCCAAAAACCGGGCGGAGCATCGCAACCAGCACGGGATGCACGGAGCTGCTCCAAAGGCAAACAGGACCCTGGACCGTCCGTTTTCAAAGGGAATTTCACGGTTTTAATTAATTAGTTAAGAAGTACAAGAGATGAGCTCGTGTAGGGGGTGACCCCGGGCACTCGGTGCCCACCAAAGCTACTCCATCACTGCCCTGCTCAGCCGGGCAGGGGGCAGAAAACACAAGGAAAGGTTTGGGAGCCGGGAAAAGGGCACAGAGGGATCACTCAGCCATCACTGCCACGGGCAAAACAGGCTCCACTTGGGGAAATTCAGTACCGATAAATCAGAGCAGAGTAACGAGAAAATCGACTACATCTTAAAAAACGTTTTCCCACCCATCCCTCCCTTATTCCCAGGCTCAGCTTCACTCCCAGCAGGGGGGACAGGGATTGTCAACAGTTCATCACTCGCTGTCTCTGCTCCTCCCTCCTCAGGGTTTGGACTCCTCACACTCCTCTCCCCACGGGTCCTGCAGGAAGGGGAATCTCAACCCCAGAGTCTGGAGCAGCTCCTGCCCCTCCTTCTCCACTGCCCTGGGGGGTCTGCAGGGCTGTTGCTCCCACAGATTCTCACTCCTGTCTCCAGAAAGTGTTTTTTCTCCCCCTCATCTTCTTAAAAACTTGATCCCAGAGACACTGCTACCCCTGTAACCCCCCCACGAGCAAATCCTTGTCCCCCAAACCCAACACTCCTTTCAAGGACGCAGTCAGGTGAAGAATCCCAAACCCAAGAATGAATCCTGACTCTTTAGGATGATGGTTTGCACGGATGCATCGCTTCTAAAACAGCTTTTAATACCCCAGCAGTTCAGCCATTCACCAATAAATGATTCTGCAGTTGATAACATCTTGTTTTAGCAGCCAAACACACCCCACTGTTTTAACTGGCTCCTGAAGTGATACATCGAGTTACTGGCAGCAGATTTAACCTTTTGCTTCAATCCTGCAGGAAACCTCAGCCACCTCCTTGTGTAAACATCCCTGATTGCTTGGCCCAGGTTCTTCCCAAAGAACTTGCATGAAAGTCTCTGTTAAACACAGGTTTAAGCGGCAGCTTTGGGACAAACCCAACCAGGCTCAGGGGGTGGAATAATGGTGGGAAATCAGAATATTCTTTTTCAGAAAGTTACCTGGGCATGAAAAGGGGAGAAAAAAAAACCTAAAAATCAATCTGGCCAAAGGGAATCCTTCCCCAGCATCCAGGAACACCAACAGGAACATGGAAAACAAGGCATGAGGCTGTTCCTTGCTCGTTCTGACTGGCCTAACTTGCATTCCCGCTCCACATCCATTAATCCTCTTTGCAGCTCCCAGCACAAGCTCAGGAGGGAGCAAACAGATGGACAATGACTTATCATTGGAGAGACTTGGATCAGCAACTCAGAAATTCAGATTTATCCAGGAAAAGCAAGTTAGTCATCCAAACAAATAGATATGCCCTGGGGAGAAGAGAAATCTGGATAGCAATAGAGCTAAAATAAAACCTTCAGAAAAGCAGAGGCTCTGAGGATGCAGAAGGGAGAGCGAGATGTAAAGTGAATTTTACAAAGAGAAGAGAGCCACAGCAACACAAAGCACAGAGAACTCTGCTAAATGCTCATTTCTTGTGTGGCTGCATTTCTGACACACGAAGATAAAGACTGAGAACTTGAAAAGCACTGAGTGTATTTGGCTTTGTAATGTGCAGGTCTGGATATTTGTGTTTTCCCCAACGTTTTAATATTTCCTGGCCTCAAATTCTGCAGAGGAAAACTGAGGCTGTCGAGCTCCCAGCTGTGCATCAACAGCTGGATGGGGTAGGATATTCAGGATATATTATGGATTTAAGATTAAAATGACTGGGGGAGGAGGTCACAGAGCAGGATCTCTTGGGCAATAAATTACTTCACTTTCTGAAGTCATTTCTTCGAAATATCCCAGAGGAAGCAACCCTGCCAAGGCAGGAGATGGTTTGGGATGATCTCATCCCTCGTGCCAGGGCTGCACCATCATCCCAGGTCTGCATCCCAGATCCCACGTGGCTGGAAGCAGCACGTGCACAGCAGGGAATTCTCCTGGCCCCCCACTGCTTCCCACCTGCCCACAAATTCCCTGCCAGACCCACAGATGCAAATTCCAGGGAGGGAGAGGCTGGGATTTGTTCAGCGAGAGGGCACGGGGATGGAGGGATGAGGTGCTGGTGGGATTTACCCTGCATAGGAGGCAGGAGAGGATTCAGGATTCTCTCCAGGAGCCTGCCAGACACCAGGATTACACTTGGCAGTGAAAGGCAGTTAAACCAGTCCCTGCCCTAAACAAGGATGAGCCACTCATTACTCCTGCTGCTGCTTCCCACTTCCCTGAACATCCAAACAGCAGAGCAGGCTCTGCCTGGGAAACACAAACCAGGAGAGGCCCAGCCCAAAATCCACACCAGGATCACTGGATTAAAGCAGGAAAGCTCTAAAGGCTTTTTCTCAGATATTCCCAGATGGAAACTGAGATTGCCTTTAAGAATAATAATAATAATAATAACAACAATGTATTGTTTAGATAAAAACATCATCAATTTCAGTGACTCAAAGAAAATGCTAGTTAAGATATATATAATTTTTTAAAAATACAGCCCACAGCCTGTTTTGGTCAGATGGATGCAGCCCTTCTCCACCAATAAGAATTCTTGCATTTTTCCCTTCAGACCTGGAGATTTGGCTGCCTAAGGATTTTAGGGGCTTGAACAACAGAAAGCAGGAGAGGCTGCACAGGTAAAGGAATTACACAAAGATCCTGATATTCCAGCCTTCCATCAGCACTTTATTGCTGGAGATGACACTGGCACGTGTGAAAATGTAGGAAAATGAATTATGGATTTTGAGAGTGAAAAACAAAAATTGGAATTGAAAGTGTCACCGTTATCTAAATTTTAGTAACACTGATTTTCAAGAGCTGTGATTTACATGTGACAGAGATACTCAAAGCCTTAAGAGGTCAGGTTTAACAAGAGTCTTCATTTTTGTATCCAAAAAACTACACATTTCCAAGTCCTTAGTAAAACTTCATTTCTCTCTTGCTTCCCATTCCCAGCATCTCCTGCAGTTCCAGCTGTACTTTCCACAGCTCTCAGCTGCTTCACTCACTAAAGAGGAAAATCAGCTGAACATACTGATAAGAGTTTTATCCAGCAAAAGGTGTTCACCAGCACCATGAAGGCTTTGAATCTAAATTACTGAGTTTGTGTTTGCAAACCTGTTCCCCATAACCCCAATCTCCCACCCCTAAAGCCAATTTACTGCCCTGTGCTATGCAGCTGAATACCAAAGGAAAAAGGGGCAAGAGTCAAAGTGAAAAAAATTGCAATTTAGCTCACAGAAAATGATTGTATTATCCTGGCATTTTAGTGCCTCTTGAAAACGAGAGAGACAGAGAGAGGTATTTTTATTGACTGGGCTGGTGCCCTTTCGATACCAAACTGATGAACCAGCACATCAAGGCAGCCACAGATTCTTGAACAGCCTAAGGCTTGATAAACAGTCATGGAGCAAAGAAAGTTCACTTGGATAACAAGAATTGTGACAACAATATCCCACAGGCCCCATAAAATGGAGTGCCACACATTTAAATCACAATCCTACTAAAATACCCCCCCAGGGCTTGTGTTCTGGGTTGGGTCCTCTCACAATCTCCAGTTTTGCAGCTCTTTGGTGACTCAGCCCAGATATCATTTTTGACTTACTGATAATTGATTTATCACTAGATAACAACAACCCTAAATTTAAGGTATGGAATGAAAAATTACAGAGATAGAGGTGGGCAAGAGACAACTATAGAGGCAATAAAGTTCAGCAATAAAGCAAGAGATGTTTCCTCTGGCAGGGAGCAAAGGGGCACCAGCAACTTCCCCACTGCCTCGTGGCTGCTTCTGAGAGAGGAGTAATTAAAAGTTATGCTGTCCAGAAGAGATATTTACATTGATCTCTTACCAGAAGAGCATAAGAGAAAGAAAAAGCAGCTCTGTGTGGTTATCTCCTCTCCCAGACAGACCTCACACACCAGCCCCCTTTGCAAAGAAAATGAAAATAAAACCTCTTTTCGGATGATCTATCCCCCCATCAAACACTTAAACCAAAAGCTCCTCGGGGAAGGAACGAGAATCTTAATTTTTTTTGGCAAAACAATCTAAGTGTTCATCTGTTTTGTGCACCACCCACCCCAAACACGGGAAGGGACACTAAAAATGAGTGTTCAAGCTGTACCCTCCCCCTCCTGTGCCCAGGTGCTTCAAAGAAATCCCAACAGGCATAAAAAAAAAAATATTCCATTTTCACCTAACTGAACCCCAGCTTTTCAGCAGCACTAAATGGGGGAGGAAAAAGTTGCTTCTCCCAGAAGCAGCAGCATCCAAGGATTTGCTGGGCTGCTCTGACACAGAACAGGGTGAAACAGGCCTAAAACCTTATAAATTAAGCAAGAAGAAGAATTTGAGCTCTGCTCTGAAACTGTTCTTGACCAGTAAAATATTTCCCAAAAACACACATCTCTGGAAGCTGATCCATGATCAGAATTGTGGTTACTTTTGGATAAAAACCTCCTATGGTAAAAATTCCTATCTGGAAAAATGGACAGACTAGGGTAGGGAAACAATTATAACAAATTAACAAAATATTTTGGTAGAATCAAACCATAGGTTCCCCAAAAATTCTCAGTTCTCACTGATGTAAATCCCAGTAACCTCACCAAACCCAACCAAGCACATCAGGGAAAAACCCAAATCACCACCCCTGTCTGATCCACAAAATACAAAGCCATCAGGACAGGACTAGCAGATTTTAAAAAATACCATTTATATTTTTGAAATAAGACATTCCAACCTATTTTTCTCGTTCCCTTTTTCTCCCACTGCCTTTGCACCTTCAGTCCAGACTATTTTTTTTACACCTGATTACATGAGAAATATATTTAATATTAATGATTGCATTGACCAAAATAAGGAACTGAACAGCAATGCTGACACCAACACACAGACCAGCCCCAGCACCCAGCCCAAATTTGGGTGCTGGAATTCACAGCATCATGGACACCCAGGGACACAAAAAAAACAGATGACAATGACATTCCCAAGGCAGGATTTGCACAGTGATCTCTGCCAGCCACAGCCACCAAGAAAAAAAAACAGGAAAAAAAATACTCCCAGACATAATTCCATCATTAATTTCAAAATGCATCGGCCATAAAAAGGATTTCTAGAAAAACAAGACTTGAAGATTGTGGAAACAGCTGCATTTTAACCAAAAAAAAAAAAAAAAAAACAAACCAAAAACATCAATCAAAATAATTTCACAGTTTAATCTCTCAAACAGCTGGTTTTTTGCTTGATTTGGGGACTATGATGTCACAATGTGACACCAGGCCTTTAACTTGGTACCTCACTCACCAACCCACAGTGTTTCAAGTGCAAATATCTGTTCCTTCCAAAAGACAATCAGAGATTTCTCAGTTCCATGATGAGATATTCTTCTTTTCTTGCTTTTTAAGTGAATCTGGAGAGTCTCAAACTCAGGCAGTTTGGGTTGGAGGTTGCAAAACCCAAGCTTAAACTGAGAAAGATCAGCTAAAACAAAGCCAATGCATTTTCTGCCCAACCTCAATTTCACCTCATTGAAATATTTCCCATTAAAGGAGCAAAGGAGCAAAGTTCTGGCTGCAACAAGAGGAATTACACCCAGAAGATGGAAAACCTCTGCTTAAAAGAGGATTTATTTACAAAACACTAGAGCAATTTAAAAAAAAGTCATTAAAATGCACAAAGTGATTCAAATTCACCCCAAAAGAGACTTTGCAACTATTAATAGACACATCTAAATTTAGGGACTTTTGCAACAGATTGCATTAATAGGAAACCCAACCTCATGACATGGAGCAGGAGCAAATCCTTCTGGTTTGAAATTAAAACTGAAATGAAGGCTGAAATGATTTCAAGGAACACAGATGAAACTCCATCCTCAGAACTGCAAATAAAAAACTGTGACAGAGCCTTTCCTGAGAATCAGTAATAGTGGCTATACCTGGAGAACAATCCCAGATATATCTGAGAAATATTCCTTACTCTCTCAAGGAGCTCCAGCATTTTACAAGCACTGGATAACTGGCAGCAATCACACCATAATCCACTTTAATTCTCCAGCCAAAGAGTTCTAAGCAAACCTACAAAACTCCAAAAACCCAAGTCCTATTTCAGCTGGAACACCTGCACTTGGATTATTATATTGTGTTTTCTCCCTCTGTTATGAATTCCTACGTGGAAATCGTTGGGAATTCACTGAAATACATCAATTTTTTGAAGCAAACGAGAACAAAAAAAGCAGTTTCCTACCTGGGAAGCAGTACGTGGATGCAGGAGGGAAGAAGGAAGAGCTCCTAAAGGGTCCAGCCTTTCTCCCTGCTCCCTTATAATCCCACATCTCCCACCTGGGGGATATTATCCCTTTCATTAACCAACCACCAGCCCTCAGGATGCAAAGGTGGGCTTTGTTCTGGGGCAAATCCCGCTCAGCTGGGGAGATTCCTGATGGAAGTGGCAGCTTGGGAGGGCACCTGGAAAACCACGAAATGAGGGCAAGAAGCTCAGGGAGACTCAAGGTGTTGGTGTAGGGTGGTTCTGATGATGTTTCTTCAAGCAAAAGAGACAAATTCCCCCTCCAAAAAATACGGAATTAAGTGCCAATCTGTGTAATATCTGAGGCAGGGATGCAAAGGCATGAAAAGCAGCTGAAGAGAGGTGTTTTAATGGCCTTGGAATGATTGCACTTATTGAGAACAGCTGCTCTCCTGATTATTATCCTGAGCATTAATTGTCTCACTCCAGAGTCAAAACGTTCCAGTGCAGCTCAGAGAGGAGGGAGTTTCACCAAACAAATCCGGGCTAAGAGAAGCAGAAGTGAAAGGGAACAAATATTTTGGCAGGTTTTTTTTTCATCAGTGCTCCATAAAGAGGCAAAGCACCTCCTCAATCAGTTCATTCTGCCAGGAAAAAGGTGGAAAAACGTATCAAAATGAGGGTTTATTTTTTAATCCTTCAGTATTTTTGCAGCGGGAAATGGCTTGGATTAAAGTTTTTTAGCCAAATGGTGTTTCAGGGAAGGGATCTGGGAGCAGGGAGGGAAGGATAAAGACCAGGATGCAGCAGGTGGAATTAGGGAAGAGCCTGGATGATTTCTGAGCCCAAATTTGGGCTCAGCTGGTTCGAGGTACTTGTTTAACAAACAACAGATGGTTTGGTCAAGGGGACAAGCAGAAAAAAAAAATAACAATAATGTAAAGAAACAATATTTACAAATATCCCTATTTATCCAAACCACCCTTCACTGTGCTCAACACACTCAAGTTTGCAAGATACTTTTTTCATGTGTTTTAATTAAATTTTCAAAAACCCTGCTTTTAAAACGAATATCAACACTCTAAATTAAACTAAAAGTGTTCAGACCCTGAGAAAATGATGAATATGAAGGAGTTGTGTGCTGGTTCAGGAACTTGTGTTTCTTGTCTTCCCAGGCAGGATTTTAAACAGAAATCCCTTTCACTGGTATTTGAGAATTGATAAAATATGTCCTGAGCACAGGAGCCAACAGGAATTACCATGGCAAACATATTATATCATATATTACATTCTATATATTGTTATATCATATGATATGTGATATATTATTATAACATATTAGATGTAATATATGTGAGCATTTATGCATTTATATTTTAATTCAATTTTATGTTGTTATTTATTAATTATATTTATTTTTATTAATGTGTATAATATATACAATTATACATTGTATATATAATTATATATACAAATATATTTACATATTATATATGTGTGTATATATATATACATATATAATATATATTATTGGATGTATAATTATATATAGCTACATATTATATATTATCATAATAATATTATAAATCAATATATTCCATACGGTATATATTATTTATAATAGATTTATCTTTTCTATATATATTTAGGATTGTTTGCATATATTTAGGATTAGATCTGAACAGATTCTCGAGACCCTGGATCTTTGCTTTGCTTTGCTTTCACCAGGGTGTTTGTAGAGGTTATTTTTATTAAAAAACAAATAAGAAATTTCAGCAGGAGAAGAGAAAATTTCTCCCCAAATGTCCCTGTCCCACCACATGGAGCAGGGGTCGTGTGGGAAGCAGCACCAAGGCACAACAACAGGACTGAGAGTGTTCTGACAGCAGGAACCCAAAATTGTTATCAAAACTCAACATTTAACAGCTCCTGGAGGATTAATAAGCTGAAATCTGCATTTTTTACACACTTAGCACTCCGGATTTGACCTTCATGGCAACCAACTGGGAGTGAACACTAAATTAAGGGCCGAGTTTTTGACAGAGCTGGAATTGGAGGCAGGGAAAGGACTGCAAAGCTGAGGAGCTGGAGGAGCCTTTGCATTTTCTGGACAGATACAAATACAGATACAGCCTTGCAAAAATTGCCTTCTTGTTATCTTAAAAATTTAACAGCACTTCTCTGCTGGCAATTTTCTCTTGCATAAAAAAGAAGTCTCGGGGACCCTTCATCTTGTGCCGTGTAAATCAAAGGCACTGGGGCCAAGGACATGATTTATGATGTTTATTAAATAGAAGTGATTTAAACGAGTAAGCCAAGGGGAAGAGCTGCCTAATTCACCCTGGGAGTGTTGGGGTCAGACCCAAAATTCATCCCAGCACTGGGAAAACATCCCTGGCTTGCAACTGCCCGAGAAAACAAGTAAATCCCAGTCCCTAATCATGGGATTTGAGCTTTATTTCTTTAAAAAAACCCAGTAATTGGGACAATTTTGTGTGTCATAGTTAATTTGGCAAAGCTGTTGTGAAGTTCCTACAATGAGAGGAGGTGAGTTAATAAGGAAATATATCCAACATGACACCTAGAGGTTCTTTAATGTCATTATTTTATTCCACAAGATTCAGTTCCATTTTGCTAAATCAGCTTTTTAAACGTGCCCACAGACCCTCTGGGCCACCACAACCCCTTAGGACTGGTGTGAGTGCCAAAGTCTCTCCCTGGCAGCCTCCTCATCTTCCCAGCAGCCAAGGGATGATCCCACTGCATCCCTGAACCATCAGCAGCTCGGAAATGGGAGTTCTGAGTGGACTAATAAAGTCAATTATGCACCTCTCAGTAGTTCTGAAAGTTTCAGGTTTATTTTTGCCATAGAACAATAGTTTTAGGGGGTTTTTTTTTACACACTTCAAATAACTTTAATACTCTTTCAGATAAACCTTTATATAATTTGTGACCATTTCTAAAGTACTAAATAATAGTTATTCAAATATAAAACAGCTTTAAATCTCTTCATGTGATTTCAAGAAACCTACTGCTCATGGTCACATCCGACTGAGCTCTAGAAATCAAACTCTGCAATCTTCACCAAAGCTTTTACTTTTTAGATTATCAGAACTGCTTCCTGGAGGGGTTTGGATGGGGGCAGGATTGCAGGAGCTGACCTGACTAAAATTGCAGTCAGGCCATGAGTTTCTTTCTGTAATTTGAACAGGCCAATTTTTAAGTGAATGGAGATCAAACCCCCAAGCTCGGTGTTACCACCACCCTGCTCTAACCAACTAATATTGCAAACATAAATATCTCTGTTAAAATATTTATTGAAATATCGTGAAAAGCAGCCACTAAACCAACTGATGCTCATCCCTCCTCTTGCAGGCACAGGGAAAATGTTTTCCAGTGTCACTGTGAATTAAGATAACACACAGGTACTCCCAAAAGGCCAAGCAGTGGAAGGAGTTCTGGAAAATCTATCCCAAAGCCCAGAACACCGGACTTACAAGGGAAAAACTCCAAGCAGTGCTTCAAAAAGCACCTCCTGTTCTCTTCAAGGCTTTTTCATCTTTGCCCTGCAGCCTGTGTGAGTTTATCCCTCCTCGTTCCACAGAGACTGTGACTCCCCTCTGCAAGGCGAGAGGAGAAAACACCCAAATCATCTTCGGGAAAGACTTTTTTTTTTTTTTCTTAGGCAGGAAAGGCTTCCTAAGCGAAACAAGGCCTAATCTCCTGGTTGCAAATCTTCTGGAAGGGCATCTGCTCTCCATGGAAGGCACCTCCTCCCTCTAAATCTACCTGAGGGCCTCGAGAGCATCGGGGTAGAGCAGGAAGCCCGTGAAGACGCTGTCGTCCTCGGCGCCAGCGTACACCCCGTTCCAGTCCCGCGCCACCTCCAGCCACACCTGGTCCCCGGCACCGAGCTTCAGGATGGTCAGGAAGGAGGCCTGGTCGATCTCCTGGCCGTGGACGGTGTCCCTGGCCTTGGCCACCCTCCTGGTGCGCGCCACGAGGCCGACGCGGGCCGGCCGGCCGCGCACCGTCAGGTGGAAGGCGAAGACGTAGGTGCCGGGCACGGTGCAGTTGAACTTGCCGGTGGAAGGGTTGTAGTCCCGCTGCTCGTTGTACAGGACCCTGTCAAACCTGATGGGCACGTTGGGAGGAGGGAAGGGCTTGGACAGCCCGGCGCTGAAGGCCGACCTGGGGGCCTTGGTGGCGTCCCCTCGAGCGCCCTTGGCCCCGCGAGAGCCCTTCTTGCCCGGCGCCCCCCGGCCCCCTTTGCTGCCCGCCACCCCCTTGGGACCGGTGGGTCCCATCATGCCAGCGGGGCCCAGGTCCCCTTTCTCACCCTTCGTGCCCCGCTCGCCCTTTTCTCCCTGTTTTCCATCCAGCCCCCGGATCCCCTCGGCCCCCGTGTCCCCTTTGCTCCCTTTTTCCCCCTTGGTGCCCCCTTCCCCTCTCTCTCCCTTGGCCCCTCTGCCCCCTGGCTCCCCACAATATCCCTTCTCCCCCGTGTCTCCCTTTTCCCCTTTGTCACCCTGTTCTCCCACCGCTCCTGGGTCTCCAGGATCCCCCCTGTCCCCCTTGGCTCCTTTGGTCCCGTTCTCACAAGTGTCCCCTTTGGACCCCTTTTGTCCCTTCAGCCCAGGGAAGCCGTAGCTGCCCTTGTTGCCTTTGGCTCCAGCTTCACCTGGAACAGGGAAAAGCAGTGGGGAAAAGAAGATTAAAACCAACAGTGTTCGATTGTTTTGGAGGCAGAGAGGCATCACCAGCAGCAAAGGGAAAGGTCAGGGCAATGTTACACACCTTGCAGCCCAGGTTTGCCTGGATAACCAGGGTTTCCACTTGCTCCTCGCTCTCCTTGCTCCCCTTTTCCTCCTAGAACATTCCACCATTAATTAATTAATTAACTACTTGGTGCTGGTGTCTGCAGCCAGCAATCATTACACTGGGACCATTTCCATGTGTCTGATAAAACAGACACCAGCAATGTGTGTTTTCAAGAAACCCCTTCAAGAAACCTCAGCTGAATCTCACACCCCAAGCACCATCTCGCTCCAGTTCTGGATTTCTGCCTCACTTGGGAGGCAGTTCCTGCTGTTTAATGGCAAGAGGGAGAAGATGACAGCGTTCCTCTTTCCAGGATTGCCAAAAGTCTTGTTCCAGAAGTGAATCAAGGCCCAGGAGACTGGCTGAACAGCTCAGCACTCTGCTGCTGGAACCCCTGCATCAGCTTTGCTGGGGGATTCTCCACCACCCAAGGCAGCCACAGGATCCTGGAGAGGTGTGTGGGGCAGCAATCAGCTGCTCCAAGCCTGAAATGAAGGGCAGGTTTCCCTTTTGGGCACTGCTGGTGGTTAATAACTGCTCTCCATCTCAGCTGAAATCATTTTGCCTGAGATACTTCAATTGAAAGGCAGCTTCTACACCTGCTTCCGTGGTGGCTTTTCCCACTTATGTCCCTAATCCAAAGCAAATTGAAAATAGATTTTAAAGTGTTCAGAATGAGCATATCCACTGAAATCTTTATGAGCAGCTGTTCTTGTACCATCTGAACATACACCTGAGTTATTGCTCCTGCACTAATTCCCCCTAAACCTCTCCAGGTGTCAGTCCCTATCAGCACACTCCTTTTTTCTTGGAAAAATACGATTTCTTTAAATTTTGCAGTATTTGATGAGGACAACAGCATCTGCTTTACCTCTTTCTCCTTTGGAACCTTTTGGCCCTTGAGGACCTGGAGCTCCTGGCAGACCTGGCAGGCCATCATCTCCCTTATCCCCCTTGGGACCTGAAACACAACCACATCGACAAAATCAACTTAGAAACTCAAAGGTTTCACTTTAGAAATAACATCTGCAGTAACTGCTAAGCAACGTGGCACTGGGCAGTGTGTGGAAAGGGCTTCCATCACTCTGGGAAGAGCTGGATGTTCTATTTGACATCCTACAACCAACACAAATCTTACAGTTTTCCATTTCACTCTTGGCCGTAGTAAAAGACTTTTTAAAACCAGCTTTGAGCTGCCTCAGAGCCACGGGAGCTCAGACACTGATAAAACTTCAGAAATAATCTCCTTTTAATATCTGAGTGCACCTGAGGAGCTCCCAGAGCTTTGGAATTGCCCCTCTCCTTAAAGAGAATTAAGTCTGCAAATACAGAAGTGGCACCTGGCTGGCAGTTCTTTGCTGCAGGAAGGATGGGTTCAAAGGCAAGCAAGCTGGCTCCAATCTTTCCTTCATTTTTACATCCACCTGGGAATCTCAGAGACTCCCAGTGAATGTCTGGGAGCAGATTATGGCAGCTTCAATCATCCCAAAGACTTTTCCATCAGCGCTCCAGAGACACAAGAAATCAAACTCCCTTTGTAGCCACTAAAACTTCCATCAGCCAATCCCTGGAGTACATTGTATTATTAAAGGAGAATTGTTTCATGATTTCCCCACCTTTCTTCAGCTGAACAGTTTCTCTCTCCAATATTAGTGCTATTAAAGTGAACATTTGCAGACTAATGCACTGTTCATTCCGGCAGGATTAGAATGAGGTGCTCTATAACGTCTATTTTAGCAGCAGAAAGAAGGGACAAAGTGTGCTTTATGTAATATTTATTAAGAGCTGCCTCTTGTGAGAGGTGCTTTATTTATTTATTGTTAGACTCGAACATAAAATTATTCCTGTATTTAATTTCCTCTTTCCCAGTGGGAAAAAAAAAAAAAAAAAAAAAAGAGAAAAAAAAGATCGGGGGTTATTATAAACCTTCAGCAAAGATGCAAAACTGCTTCAAGGTAGTTTTGAGGCTCATAAAGCCATGGCTGGAGTGACTGTGAAAGTAAATCTGTGACTCCCAAGGGATCAGACACAGGGACAGAGAACTGCAGAGTGTGGCACCTGCCAGCAGGGACATGGGATAGGGCCAGCTCTGCACGAGTCCCATAAAAGGGTGATCCCATGGGAGGGAACTCCTTTTTGGGGCCTTCCCACTCATTTTGGTGGTTTGTAACTCCTGGGATGTGACCAGAACGCACTTCTTCGCTCTGCATTTGCACAAGCTGTGATCACATTCAGCATTTCATAGAATCATAGAACATGCTGAGCTGGAAGGGATCCCCAAGGATCATCCAGTCCAACCCTCAGCCCTGCACAGGACCAGCTCCAAGGTCACCCACCCTGTGCCCCAGAGGATCATCCCAACCCTCCTGGAGCTCTGGCAGCCTTGGGGCTGTGCCCACTGCCCTGGGGAGCCTGGTCAGTGCCAACCACCCTGTGGGGGAAGAACCTTTCCCTGAGATCCACTCTGAGCCTGCCCTGACACAGCCCCAGCCATTCCCTGGGGGCTCTCCCTGCTCCCCCCAGAGCAGAGATGTTGCTGCCCCTCCATTTCTCACGAAATTGCTTGGAGGTCTCCCCTCATCTGCTAAATACAAGCCTTGCCAAACCATTTCTCGAGGGCAGAACTCCTTGATTTGGTGTCTGTGCCTCGCTGGGAGCAGTGGGATGGCGATCACCAACCTGGGGGTCCCTGTTCCCCCGGCAGCCCCCGGGGCCCCGCGGAAGGGGGGCAGCAGTCGCAGCAGTTGAAGAAGAACTCGGCCGTGTCCAGGGTGTAGTTCTCGAAGGGGAAGATGGTGGTGGCCCCTCGGCTCGGGGAGGGTATCTCAGGTCCAGCAGGAGCCGCTGGGATGGGGATTTTCCCCGGGAGAAGGGTGGGAGGGGGGCGAGAGGCCACCGGCTGGGGGGGCTTCGGCTTGGTGTACTTGATGGCCGGGGTCACCTTCAGCCCCTCACAGATGGTCACAACCAGCACCAGCAATGCCCAGAGGGGCCCTGGGGAGCTCCACATGCTGGCAGCTGTGGGAAAACACAAACACAGCCCTGGGTCCCTGCAAAACACCCTCTGCCTCCTCCCCACGAAGCCTGGAGGATGGGAGGGTGGGCAGGCCCTGGCACAGCGTGCCCAGAGAAGATGCCCCAGCCCTGGAAGTGGCCAAGAGCAAATTGGGTTGGAAGGGACCTTAAAGATCATCCAGTCCCACCTCCTGCCATGGGTAGGGACACCTTCCACTAGCCCAGGTTGCTCCAACCTGGCCTGGGACACTCCCAGGGATGGGGCAGCCACAGCTTCTCTGGGCAAAACCTGTGCCAGGGCCTCACAGGGAAGGATTTCTTCCCAATATTGAACTCAAATTTTCCCTCTTTCACTTTGAAGCCATTCCCCCTTGTCCTATCACTCCATGCTCTCCTGAAAAGCTTCTCCCAAACTTTCCTGTAAGCTCCCTTTAGGTACTGGAAGGATAGAAATAGAAACCAGTAATGATTTCAGAGTCCTACACAACTGCACACTACACAATGCTTTGCTCTAAAAGAACAAATGGAAGCAAAACGAAACAGCAAGTTTCCCAAAATGAAGTATTTTGGGATCAAAGCATCAAGTACCAAATATTTCAAAACTTTCACCTTGATTTTTTTTCTGACTGTTTTTTTTTTTTTTTCTGGACTTCCAGAATTTCAGTGTAAACTGTCACATCTGTTCTTTTTATCTTTAAAGGGTTGATTCAGCTGAACCAAGGAAGAAAGAACAAAGTAAAAAGGACATTATTTTTTTTTTTTCCTATAGAACAGGTGATGCCTCTCAGGTGACTTGTCTTAAAAAGCATCTTTGTTTCTTTTTTAAAGCAGGGTCCCCGGTTGTAAATACAAACAGAACAGAGTCCCTTTCTTGGTGAGCCTGTAACCCAACCTTCCCTACAGCCACAGCACTCCCCTGCATGAGAAAGTCTCCAGCAGGTATTCCAACTATCCCTGCCATCCAGAGGGCAAAAGGAGATCCCACTCCAAGTCAGGCATTTGCAGGATTAGAATCTTTCCATCTTTAAGAATGCAGTTTTAGAGGAAAGGGTGGTGATTTCCAAAATTCTCCTTCTGAACAATATACTCATGCAGGAGTGTCCTGCCACTGCTGGAGATGAATAAAAAAAAAAAACATAATTTCCACACAGAAAGAAGCAATGGCTTTAAAGATCAAGCAGCTTTGTGGGGAAGTGGTAAATCAGTTCTCAAATCCCAATCATTTCTGTGCTTCACTGTCACACACCACTTTCTGCTGCAAAGCTCTGAAGCAGCCACGCTCCAGTTAAACAGCCAGACTGATGGATTGCTGTTAAATACTGGAAAAACAGAATTAATAACAAAATTACACCTTACCAGCCTGTTTAAAAAATGACACACCCAAAGTAAGGAATCATTAAACAGAGTTTCATTATAATGGGCAAGACTGTTCCTAAAAGAATTATTCTTCATATGTGGAAAGTGTGAATGAGATGACCTTTAAGGTCTCTTCCAACCCCTTCTGTGATCCTATAAAGAAGCATTTTAATGAAAGTGAAATGCTGGACTTTTTCTTTACATTAACTCATCACCACTGAATTTAAAATCGTTCATTTGAATCCCCCCCACATTAGGAAAGATGGGGATGCACAGTGGACACAAAGCAGGAAGAATTAAACTCTGCTGCAATGCCCCCTCACTCAGTACCCTCAATCTGTATTTAACTGGATTTAAATATCTCCTAACTGTTTACACATGTCCCATAATAACATGGGAGTAATACACTTGTTCTTTTGTCTGCTCCCTAAAATTATACTATTAGTAAAATTATAGTATAGTAAAATTATATTGCAGTTCACAACCTGCCAGTTTTACATATCAGGGAGATGATTGCATTTTCTGCTGTTTAATTGCTCCTGGTCCTCATGCAGCCATACATTCATCACAGCAAGTCATTTTTTTTGGGGGCAAATTCTACTGCCACTATGCCTTAAATTCTACGATTTCATTGCAAATACCCCCTCCTGAAATCTCAACAACCACTTCGTGCTCTCTCCTACCTTACAAACGGTCCTGCTCCCAGGAAAACCCCCCCTCCATGGCACCTGGAACAAGACAATCTTATTTTTGGGAGAGGATCAGCTTTATTTGGGTAACAGCTGCTCCCGTGGCCAATAAGAGCCAGCACAGGAGAGAAAGGGGGGGATTGGCAAAGTGGAAAGGAGCAAGGTGACACTGATACCTGAGGGCTTCAAAGGGTCCAGGGGAAAAGAGTGAAAGCCAAAGCAGCACAGAGAAGAAGCCAGTTTTGTAATAACATGTAATTTTAAGTGTTAATGCTCAAATTATTATATATAATCAAAATAGTATATATTATACTATATATTTAATTATATATTATATGATATATTATATAATTATATATAATATATATTATATAATATATATAATCAAAATAATTAAGGCAAACTGGAAAAGGGAATATTCACACAGAAGAGGGTAAAACGGAATTGAATTGTACTTGAGCTGAGTAAAAAGTGTTCAAGGGAAATTAATGTTCCTGTGTGAAATCACAGTTTACACTTCTCACAGGTTTCCCACAGTTTAGCAGCCTCCTGGAAGAGCCCCTCCCACACCCCCCCAATAACCTGATTTTCTGAAACACTGCAGGGTGTTCTGGTTCTCTTTGTCCATTACCACAGAACAACTGAGCCAAATGGGAAACAGGCTGAAATGAAAATTCTCTGCTGCGCTGTTGATTAGGGGAGGGAGCATTTCTATAGGAGACAGTGGAATAGATAATTAATCAATACAAGATGTATTTCCATTTTCTTCCCATTTTATCCTTTTGGTCCTCCGTGTCCAGGGCCTCCTTGTTTTGCTCCTTTGCCACAGAAGGGCAAGAATTGTTAAATCCCATTTATTAAGAGTAACTTCGGGTTAATTTGTTTGTAATTAATTTGCCTGTCATTTTTTTCCGATGGCCAAATTATGAATAAATGCTTGAGAGAAATAAAACCTAAAAAGGAAAGAGAAACATCTTTGGGTTTTACCTTTATAGTTGTTCTGTTTTCAGTTCAAATCTGGGGGAGGGGGAGTTCATTTGTGATGAGAGCTTTAAATACTGTGTGGTGTAAAAATTAAACAAGTCATTTATGTAAAGGAAGGAGACATTCCTCGTGTTGGGTTTTAAATGCTTGACTTCAGAAAAAATACTGCCAGAGGGATTTGCAGTGGATGAAAAGGAATGAAATTATCTCCCTGGAAAATCAGTATCATTACATTTAGTGCTATTATGATTCAGATATCAAGGGGAAAATGAGATGGGAAAAACCCTGCATCAGTCTGTGCCGGTGATCCCACAAACCCTCTACCATATGTTGCTTCAAATTCCCCAAAATCTGCAGGATGGCAGCACAGTAGATATTTATTGCCCTTTAAAGTGTAACGGCCAGAAAGCTCCAAAAGCTCCCCAAAAATACCCATTTAGGGAGCTATTTAAGGACTGGAAGAACTTCATGGTACCCATTCCATTGATGGAGTCAGTCACTTCGGGAGCCCCTAAATGCCCTTTTAAAACACCACCATCATGTAGGGATTTATGTGAGAGCCCAGAATTCCAGCAGGTGAGCTGTGGGCTGAACTCCCACCCTGGGGCTGGGTTTAGAAGCCTATTTGGGGTGTAAAACAGATTCCCTGGGGTGTCACCCCGGGAATGGAGCGTGGCCCCACTCCAAGCCCCGCTCCTTTGTCAGGACCTGCAGGTGCCTCTGCTCAGGGCTAAGAAACACCTCCTTTGTGCTCCTCTGGAAACTCGACACAACCAGAGGTAAAAAGTGATCAAATTACCTGGCTCCCCTTTTCCACCCTGGTCTCCCTTTGTGTGCCAGGTCAGGGATGTCACGGAAAGGCAGCTTTGCTGGGAATGCCTTGTGTGTTTGGGAAACAAAACCTCCTCAACAGCCCTGCCTTTGCTCATAGCCAGGGCTGGCTGGGATTGTTTCCCTCCTTGTCCCCAGTACCAACCTTCAGGGAAGGCTTTGCACAAAGAAATAACTGTATTTCTGATTTCTGAGTCGGACTGTGCCCCTGCCAGTACCGAGATGTAAATGTAGGAACAGCACTGGCTGAAATATGGGATACTGAGCTCAGGGATGGACTCAGCACTTCCCCAGCCCTCAGCTACGCTACCAAGCTTTTAATTAGTGCAGGTTTTAAACAAATCATTTTATTTTAACACTGGGAAATGCATTCTCCACCTGTTAATAAGCATCTCGTGAGCCAAAGGACTTAAAAATCTCCACAACAGGGGATTTAACTCCCAGAGAATATTGCCCTGCTCCACAGTGTGGACAGAGGTGGCACAGACTCCTTTGCAGGGCTATTTACATCAGGAGCTGCTGCAACACTCCTTGGGAATAAGGAAATGGAAATCTCTATTTCCCTTTAACCCAAATTCTTCTTGGCTCTGACAAAAACACACTTTGTAACAAAGCAAAGTTACAGCACAGGTCACGCAGTACCTTAAAATCACGGCAGGAAGGAAAAAATCTGGGAACAAAATCACATGAGTGTGTGCTGGACTCAAAATCTTGGGGAGATTATAGTATTTACAGAATTAAAAAGTGAAGGATAGGGAGAGAATATTTATTTTTGACACACAAAATACCTGCAAGGGGCTTTGGATCAACACCAAAGTCAGGGGAAAGATTCCCACTGATTTCTTTGGAATAGATGCCTAATACTCTGCACCTCCTCTGCACCTCACCCAGAAGCAGAGGCAGCAAAATATCTCCAAGAGAATAAACAGGGGAAAGGATAATAATAATTTAAAATTGTAATTATAAATAAATTTTAAAATACACTGTATTTCTTAGGCCTTCTGATTAGAGTCACAGAATATCCTGAGTTGGAAGGGACACAAGAGGTTCCAGAAAATTTAGAGAGCTGCAGTTTGAGGCTCAGCACAAGAGGGCACTCCAGGAGCTCCCAACAGCCCTGCCAGGGATGGCTTTACAGCACAATCACACAATCCCAGAATATCCTGATTTGGAAGGGACCCACAAGGATCATCCAGTCCAACTCCTGGCCCTGCACAGGGGAACCCCAAGAATTCCACTGTGTGCCTGAGAGCCCTGTCCAAACATCCCAGTCCTGAGCCTTGATCATCCCCTCACGCATCGTGCCCTGCCTCCTGATCCATCCAGGACAAGCACAACAGGATAAAAACAATCATTTTCCCCTGGATAACTGATTAACAGCCTCCAAAATGGAATTTTTTCAACACTGTGTGCATGTGATGAATAAATAAAACATGAAAAATCAGGTGTTTGTGAGACCTGCACTGTTCAAACTTGCTTCCACTGAGAGCAGTAACAAACACCGAATCCATATGGTCAACTTATATAAGGAAAAAACAAAACAAACCAGAAAAACAGATCCTGGTAAGAATTGCTCATTTTAAGAAAATTTTCCATGGCAAATTGGTATTAGAATGAGTAGGACTGATGACAAAGGTGGGCTTTCTCCAGGTGAAAAACTTCTCCAGCAACTCCAAACTGCTATCCAATGGGTTGTTCCTTCTGGACCACCCCAAAACAAGGCTGGTTTCTCCACAGGGAAACTTTAAACTGGCCAAGCACCTTCTTTTTGTTCTGGGGATTTACCCTGGGGAGGGTGTGAGTGTGGACACGTTCAGATCTCCGGCTCAATAACAAGATTACAATCCCAACAGGAGGTGCCACACTTGCTTACACAGAGCAATAAAGTGGCTGTAGCAATTTATTGTTGGCCAAGGAGCTGAGAGGGATGTGAAGATGTGACTCATGAGGGATTGTAGATCCTGCCCAGCCCTTGTTCTTGAAGTTGATTAATCCTTTACCTTCTAATTACTTGTCCCTGATGCCAGAATGCCACCCAGCTCCTCCTCTAGCTGGGTGCTGGCAGAGTTACCCCAGAACACCGGTTAATACTGAGATTAATGAGGACAAGGCTGCTTATAAATAATCACAAATTCACTATATGATATATTTATAAGAAGTTTTCTGTGCAACAGAATTTCTCAGAGAGGAGAAACTGAACAAAATTCCAATGGAAACCACACCAGGAGACAGGATCAGACCTGGCCACCAGTGTCCCACCCAGCGTTTCCCACCTTTGAAGGGGCATTAATCCCCAAAACAGGAGCTGCAGAGCGCTGTGGTGTCATCACTTGCAGAGATAATCACCCTCAAACGGTTGTCACATCCCCCAGAGAGGTGATTGCTTTGTCCCATCTGCCCTATCATTAGATAAAAGGTTGTCCTCTAATTTGTCAGGTTGGGTGAGAGGAGTAACACCAAATTAATTAGGAACATAATTAGGAACACAATAATCTGGGGTTTAGCCATGGCTTCTTCTCTGCCCAGCAGCCCAGCCTTTTACAGGAATATTCTGCAAACTCGGACAAATTCCATGCTTAGCCTGGGAGTTTCCTTTCCATTAATCCAGGCAGCCTGACTAGATAGACAAGAGCTGGAAAATACATCCAGAAAATGAAAAATGAAAGGAGTTCTGCCTGTTGTTCTGCTGGCTTTGGAGGAACATCCTCAGGTCAGCTCAGGTTGTAGGTTTGGACTGGAGATTGGGAATAAATCCTTCCCTGGCAGGGTGGGCAGGCCCTGGCACAGGGTGCCCGGAGAAGCTGTGGCTGCTCCATCCCTGGAAGTGTCCAAGGACAGGTTGGAGCAACCTGGGTTAGTGGAAAGTGTCCCTGCCCATGGCAGGGGGTGGAATGAGATGATCTCTAAGGTCCTTCCAACCCAAACCATTGAGTGATTCCATGATTTGAGGTAATCAGGTCTCCAGAGGACCCTGCAGTTATATTCCTCCTGCTCTTAAAGCTCAAATAAACTTACCCAAAATGAGACTGCGTGAAAAAAAGTGAAGTTTCAGATCTCCCACCTGCAGCAGACAGGTGCAGACCAGGAAAAGGAGTCACTAAAAGCATCACTGTGGCACCTTGACATGACTTAGTCAATATCTGACATCCAAAGCCCTGATATCCAACCCAGCCCCTGGTGATCCGGGCTGGAAGAACCCTGCCTGTTGGCCAGTGTTTCTGCAGACAGGGTGTGACAAGAGCCTAAAGGCTCATAAAATATTATAAATTACAGTTTTGGCTGTATAAATGCTATGACAGCCTTTATGGCAGGTATTGGGATTTTATTCCCCGTCTCGAGGGGTGAGCTGGATGTTTCCTGCAGGAGCAAAAAAGCCAGGGCTCCAATCCCCAGTAATCATTAACACAAATCCCGTGGTCAAACAAGGAAGGGAGAAGATCTTCCAGAGCAGCAGCCCCTGGGGAGACAAGGAAACAAACTCCTTTATTTTTATCTACTTTGTTAAGGTAACAACTCTGGGCTGACTTTTACCATAACAAGCATTTTTTGGGAAGGCTGAGCTTCCAGAAGGTTTGGAGCAGGAGGCTGGGAACCCCAAGGAAGTTCACAACTAGACCTAGCTTAGGGCTTACACTCATTTTTTTATTTAAAGGCACTGGAAGGATTTTTGGCTCCTTTGCTCAGGGCAGAAGGAGCTCCACAGGCCATCTTGCAGCTGGTAAATGCGAGGATTAGATGTGTTTTTAAATGTGTTTCTGTGACCACATAAAGTCTCTCCCTTTCAAACCCTGGCTGCTCCAGCTGCTCTAATAGAAAAGTTAATTCTTCATTTCCTCTTTTTGTTGCCCTTTCACTGCTTTGCTTTTCATTTCTTCCAAGGGCAAGCCAGGAGGCTTCTCCTGAGTCAGGGAGGAGCAGGAGGCTCGGGGGGAAACAGTGGGTGAAGGGAAAAAGCCTCCCCTGTCTCAGCAGCAATGGATGATAAATCAAACCACAGCCTCCTTTAGATTAAACCCTGTCCTACTTCTCATAAAAGAGTTATTAATCCTGAATTCAGTCAGCTCTGACTTGGTGGGGTTCTTCCCTTTGGGAGCACTTGGCAGGGCCCCTGCAGCCCTGCCTGGTCCTAAGGCAAACAACAATTGATTATCAGCAAATCTGTAATTCATCGTGAGGCAAATCCTTCTCCTTTTGATAAGACAGTGTGTGTCTAAAGGCAAGTGTGAAACATTTACAGACACACTGAACCTTCCTCTAAACCAGCTGGCAAGGGCAGCTGGTGGGTGAAAGGGCAGAGTGTGATGGGAGCCAGGGGGGTCGGGCTCTGCTCCCAGGGAACAAGGGACAGGAGGAGAGGGAACGGCCTCAAGTTGCTCCAGGGGAGGTTTAGGTTGGATATTGGGAAAATTTCTTTATAGAAAGGGTTGTCCAGCCCTGGCACAGCTGCCCAGGGCAGGGGTGGATCCCCATCCCTGCAGGGATTTAAAAGCCATGTGGATAATGGCACCTGGGGATGAGGGTCAGTGGTGGCCTTGGCAGTGCTGGATTAGCATTGAACTTGATGATCTTGGAGGGCTTTTCCAACCTAAACAGTTCTAAGATTCAATGACTCTGTGACCATCAGCAGGAAGATTTAAGCAAGACAGTAACAGATCATGGGGTCTGTTATGGGATCTCATTATCAACAGATAATGAGACTGTGGGACAGTTATTTGTAAATATCTCTTCAAAAATCACCCTGAGCAGTCCCCTAAAACACCCAGGGCTAAAACTGTTGTGTGGAGCAGGTGCCCTGATCACCCAGAGTGCTTTTGCAAGCAAGGAAGGGACACAGCTATCTGAAAGTTTAAAACAAAGCCTCTGCATAAGTATTTTTTAAGATCAAAGACTAAGCAAGCATCAGTTGCACAGTCAACATCCATAAAAATAGCAGAAGAAGGCTCTGTTCTCACTGCACCAGCTGGGAAGGAAAACATCACATTCTGATCACCCCTTTGTTGCCTGAGCAGCTCTGTTTGTGCAGTGCCTTTTAAAGGTATTAATTGAGGAAAGAGCATTTTTAAAGCATCATTAAAAACGTGTTCAAATATTAAAAGAACAGCTTTAATACCAGCAGTTACATCTGGCCCTTTGAAACAGTTTGCATTCCTTTATGTCTTTTTGTGGTTAGAATTCATCACTAGGTGCCAGAACAGGGACACGGTGGCCCCACCGTGGGGAGGTGACCCCAGGTCCCACTGGGGGGACTTTGCTTAGTGAATGAGATTGTACCTGGAATTCACCCAGAATCACAGAATATGCTGAGCTGGAAGGGACCCACGAGCACCATTTAGTCCAACCCCAGGGGAAAACTGAATAAAGTGTTTGCTGCTTTTATTTCTCACTTATACTGCAAAATTTAAGTTTGGTGGCGAGCAGGGCATTAAATCCTGCTTTTTTATCTCGGGAACAGAATAAACTACAGAAAAATGAGCCTCGTGGTTATTCCACAGGATTTCAGATAAAAGTCTTGTAAGTACTTGCCCATCCATATCTCTCTTTCCTGGGAACACCTGATAAACGCTGCTATCACCCCCGTTTCCCCTGTCTCCACGCCACTGGTGTATCAGCCGTGCCGCAGCACCTCGCTCGGGTCCTTCCCACCCCTCCCTTTGGAGCCGGGATGCTCCCAGGCACCTGCGACCCCCGGGCAGCCCTTCACTGTGCTGTAAACTACACTCTAAACATTTATATTCCGACGTCTGGGTGCGATGTGAGGGGCTGGCGGTGCCTGCAGGTCTGTGCGGGGCGGCTTTGGCGCATCCCGCATCCCGCATCCCGCATCCCGCCGGCGCTTGGGAAAGCCGCCGGGGCCGGGGAAACACCGCGCTCCAGGGAAACAGCTGGCGTGCCGGAGGTGCCAGCCGGCTCCATCCCACGGCTCTCCCCAGGCCCGGCCCCGCTCCTCCCACCCCCCCGAACGCCGCAAGCCCCAGCGCAGCGGCTGCGGCAGCGGGCGGGGCGGGACCGGCCCCGGGGCCGCGGCCGAGAGGAGCCGAGCGGGGCGGCAGGTAGGGAGGGAACGAGGGGAGGGATGGAGGTGAGGAGGGAGGGAGAAACGGGGGTATTTAACCGGGGAGCCGCGGGGCGCGGGGCGGAGGTGAGCGCGGCGCGGGGCCGCGGAGCGCCCGCAGCCCGGAGCGCCCGCATCCTGGAGCCCCGGTGCTCCCGCATCCCGCTGTCCCCCAGCCCGCTGTCCCCGCACCAGGAGCCCCGCACGGCCCGGTGCCCGCCCAAGGGCATCGCGGCGGAGGCGCGTCCCGCAGCATCCCCGCACCCCGGGGCAGGTGACCTTGGCCCGGAGGGTCTCCACAGGCTCGGTAAGGACCGCAGGGGGGGAAGGCCCCGCAGCGGCGGTGAAGCCTCAGGGGGGTTTGCTCTGCTGTGCTGCCTTCAGGGTGGTGGTGGCGTTCCAGATGGACCTGCAGCCTCCAGCAAGGTCCCTCCGGGCTTAAAATGCTCCCTGCTCGCTGGAACGAGGTGAGCTTGGAGGTCCCTTGGAGCCCGGACCATTCTGTGATCCTGTGACTTGTTGCTGCAGTCGGGGGGTTCCTGTGTTGTGGCTGGTGCAGCTGTGGGAGGATGGTTTTTGCCTTAGCAGGGGGTTACTGAAAACCAGACAGCCAGAAACACAGAGGTGGGAACAGGTGATGGAGGAGGGCAGGTGACTGTGCTGCTCGGACCAGCGTGGTGGAAACACTCACTGCTGGCAGGTTTTTGCTCTTTGGTTTTCTCAGAGTTGCTGGTGGCTCCCAGGAATCCTTCAGTGGGAAGCAGGTGCAAGACCTACCTGCCTGTTGGATAGTAGGGAAGAGAATCCCTGCAATAAATGCTCTGCTTAGTCAGCACAAGGTACCTCATGGACTGTGGATTTTGATGCTTTAGGGATTGAGATGCTTTTTTTATCTTTTCCTCACGGATATCATGAGTATGGTACAAATAACTATGTCTTGAGAGCAATTCCAAATCCTTGGAGTGATTTCTGGATGGTGCAATTTTGGTGGGGAAAAGCAGGGAAGCTCTGCATGAAGCCTGTGCATTGGGATGAAGTGGCCTGCAAGGGAAGCTGTTCCTTTTACTGCACCCATGGGGTTAAATCAGTTCCTGTGAAAAATGTGAGTCTCCCTTTTCCCCTCTTATCTGTTGCAAGGATCTCACTTCATTTTTTCTTTTCCCCTCTCGGGCCAGTGGGTGGTGTGGTGCAACTCTGCTTCCCTCCACGAGATCTCAAAGGATCTTGCACAAGAGTTTGGTCCCTGTTTCCCACTAATACCTGTCATAACTATGGCAATATTCACCTTCTCATATTACATCTAACCCAAGAGCAGCTGTTCTTCTCAGCTGCTTCAGAAATGACTCAGAGCAAAGCAAAGAACTCTGAATAAAATAAGAACTACAATCGGAAGTCAATCTTTTTTTAGGCCCCAAGCATCTCAGCTATTTTGTCTGGAGAGTGGTGTGTTTGCACAACCTTCTGAACTTCAGGATTTTAAAGGCCTCTTGAAGGATGTAGATGATGTCCCAAATCTCACAAGTCTTGCAGGAATTAAGGCTTGGCACCAAGAGAAAAGGCAAAACCTCACCAACCCCCCTCTGAGATACTCCTGGAACAGTTCTTTGAGAACACTCAATTTTTAAGTATTTGCAATTTAAACCTGGTGCTGGTCTCTAGTTATAAATTTGAGGTTTTCTTTGGGAACCAGTTTAGTTCAAAACCATGTCTGTCCTAAACTGTGCTTACCCTGAAAATACAGGGAAAGCTTTTCCTGGGATTTCCAGCTGACCTGAGTGCCCTGGCAGAGCTGCTCACCAGGTCTGCTCCAAGGTGCAAGTCCTGTCCTGTCCCAAAACGTCCTCATCCCAGAGGAAGCTGGAAAGGAAGGGATTTGTACATAGATTGTGAGGAGCTGATAGTTATGTAAGGAAATGACTGAGGAAACTTCAGAGGAGGGAAGACAGGAAAAATTGTTGAAAAATTAATTTGGCCTTGGAGGAAAATGGGACAGAGCTGCTCCAAGGCTGTTGTTGTTGCAGAGAAGCTGCATCTCCTCCTTCCTCTGCCTGAGTAGAGGCAGGAGAGTGGACTGATAAATCAGCCAGGCTGCAAAGTTAGGGGGAGTTGATTTATTCAGTGAAGTGGCTTTGCTAGGAGCAGCCTACAGCTTGCAGGGGTGGGGAAGGCATGAAATCAGCCTAAACTTTACCTGCTCTCAACCTCTGTTCTGGTAGTGAATGGTTGGGAGCCTCTCTCCAAATAAAATCCCAGTGGGTGCTGCTTTCCTGAGGGTGTCACATTTAAAACGACCTCCCCACATCACTGTGGGCCAGAATACACCCCACCCATGTGCTCAACTCAACTGAAGGAGCCAATCTGCAATTTCAACAAAAAAAATATTTAAGTGTTTGCCTTCCACTGTTCATTGGGAAATACTTCCACTCAGGCTGACAAGAATCCATGGGCTCCAAGTGGAGATGGAGCTGAATTACAACACCAAACCACTGCTGGGGAGCCCAGAAGAGCTGCTGGAGGAGCATGGACGTGGCAGCACACCAGGGGGAGGTTTGGGGTCAGAGCTGGACACGAGGAAGTTGGGCCAGACTTTGTGCAGGTGTGGCTCTGCCACCCCGGGAGTGTTTCGCTGCCTTGTTTGGAGTCACCAGAGGTAAAAGGAAGCCTTCCCCAACAGCAAAAGGCAATGTGTGCATTATGTAACATCTAAAAGAACCCAAACAGCTCCTCTGTGCTCTTGCTGAGGGCAGCAGGAAGGAGGGCTGGTGTTTAAAGATCAGGAAAATGCTGGAGTTCCTTCTCCTGAACAAGGGAGAGCAGAAACGGGGCTGAAAACGCTTTTCTGCCTCATCCTTTCCTCTCTTAAAGTATTTTTCCACTCCTGAAAGACTCTTTTTATTGTCCAGAAAACCCCCCAGGAGCAGTCAAACCGTGTCTGAGTCATGAGGAGCAATAAAACTGTCCCAGCTCAGAGCTTTGTCCTGCTCTTGCACGGGACAGTTGTGGGAGCTTCGACATTTCCTGGAGCGCAGGAGCCGTCAGGGGTGGCAGCCCCAGCGTGCTGAGGGGCTGGTTCAGGAGGATGCAAGCTGAGGGAGAGGAACCAGAGATTGCCTCACTGCTGCTCTGGCACTGCAGAATTTCAGGTGGGGTGTAAATAAATTGTGATTATTTATGGCAGTCTGTGCGTCGAGGCATTTTTGATGGGGCCTGCTCAGAGGGAGCTGGGCTGGGATTGCTGCTGCTCTTCTCATTCACATCCTCTGCCTGGGGTTTTCTCCCCGTGAAAACAAGCTGGAGGGGACATTTAAACATCCACGTGGAAGTTCTGCAGTAACCTGAGGGGTTTCTGCTTCTCAGGCAGCTTTGCAGGCTGAGCTGAGGAATTGGAGCCACGGGGATGCAACAGAGGAACGGGCTGAGTGTCCCCCTGGGATTCCCTGCACTAACTGCTGCCTCAGCAAAATTTCTTCCCCACTGCTGGTCCACAGGACCTGAGTTTCATTCCTTCTGCTCTGTGCTTGGTGCTCCCTGAATAAAACATTAAAGGGAATGAAGGATGGAGTGGGAATGGGAACCCCTTTATGGTGCTCTTTGCACCTGGAGATGTCTGTCTGCATAAAATCCACGGGCTCAGCCCAGGATCACACTGGCAACTAAGAGGGACAGGATTTGGTGCCTTGGATAAGCCAGGATATTCTGAGTAAGGGCAGAACAAACCCATTTAACACAATAAAACGAGGAAGAACAGCCACAGATAAATAACTGGCAGAGAGGATTTCTATTTCCACCCCTGAGGGGGTGACTACCCATTCCTCTTCTAATAGCTGCAATTATTTACATATCAGACAACCGACAAACAATTACTGCCCTTTGCCTCGTTGCACCTGCCCACGTGTGGGTGCTCAGGGGGTGGTTGGACCGGGAACCCCCTCAGGGGCTCGTGGCAGGATTTTATTTACGCTCCAGCATGAGAGGAATCCCTCGGGATGCTGCGGAACCCACCCACTCCTGCTTCTGTGTTATCACAGCAGTTATTTAGCAAATGGCCAATTTCTAGTCAATTAAATATTTGCATTTTGGGGGTGGATTGATTGTTTGCTTGTTTTTCTTCTTTCCTTGTCCCTACTTTACATTCAAACACCAGAGGCACCTCCACTTCCAGGGTTTGTTTTTCCCCCTTCCAGATAAACTTAAACTTGAATTTTTGTTGGAAACTCCTTTTCTCTGTATGTGTAAGTCAACCAATCCCTTCTGCTAAGGGTGTCAGGTGATTCTCAAGCATTCTTTGGAAACCAGTCTATCCCAGTTTCCCCTGCAAGAATGTTTCTTTCCACAGGAATTTCCCACCAGGTGCTGTCCAGCCACGGGTCAGAGTTGTAGGCCTGTCCTATGACCAAAATTCCCCAAATCCCAGCTGCTCAAAGCATAAATTCCACATAAAGTGGCATCTTCAGGTTCCAACTCTCAACTGGCTCCAACACCAGGTCACTAATACAGCAATTTTTGAGATTAGACATGCTCTGAAATGAAACTTTGATGATGATTTATCTTTCCAGCTGCCCTAATCAAAGGCATGTATCAACAAGCCAGAAAATCAGGCAGCCGCTTAAAACAATAAAAGCTGCTTTACAGGTTTCTCTTCTTGGGTTTGGTTCTTCCTTTTTTTTTTTTTTTTTTAATGCTTGGAGGTGGAATTGCTGAAAATAACCTGAATGTTGCTTAAGAGCTTGAAAAGGTGAATTCTCTTCATTTCACTCATAGCTGGCTGTAACAGTCCCATGGCCTCTGGAAAGGCATTTCCACATCACAACTGCGTGGTTAAATCCGAATTTATAGACAGAGAGTGCTCAGTTAAAATGGCATAAGAGCAAATTATCTCCTGCTCTGGAATGTTGGGGAATGATGAGTGAATAACTCAGGACTCTTCCAACTCAGAGTGACAGCAGTAATATAACAAAATGCTTAAAAAAATAGAAGTAGAAGGACAAATCCCATTTAAAATACAGATCTCTTTTAGCCTCAAAACTTTGTGAACTGATCTGCCATTCCCTTTGATTACTGGTACAAGTGATTTGGGTGGTAAAGCTGCTGGAGATGTGGAGTTCTGGGCTGTTCCCTGTGCTCCACACTCCAAATTAATGCCAACAGGGTTCCCTCACAGAGGTATCTGTGGCACAGGGGAGTCTTGTGTCTGATTTCCTGAGCAGCTGCTTTAAGGTGCCTTTTTTTTTTTTCCCCTCCTATGTTTTCCTTTATAAATTATGCATCTGGAATGGCATTATCCTGCAACACTCTCCGTGCTGCTGCTCCTCTCCTGCTGTCAGAGAAGGTCTCTGGGCAGATTAAACGCAGTGGGTTAGTGGGGAGGACTCTGTAATTCACTGTTTGGCTTTTACTTATCTCAGCCTCTGCCATTCATTAGGGGACCACAAAACCTCTGCATTAAGGCAGGGTGTTTTTCCTGGTATTCCAGAGTGCCTGGGGATGGAGTTATCCCCCTGCAGCCTGACCTGGGAGAACCAGAGGAGCACAGGCTGGACTCTGTGGTGGAGCTGAGAGTGGAAACACAAGCCCCAGGCTGGGGAAAGTGTGACGAGGTCTTTGGTTAAATCAAAAAGGGGCTGCTCATCATTTTAATGGCTTCATCCTTTATTCATGCCTCCCTCCAGGACAGCAGTGCCTGCTAAGTGATAGTGCTGAGGCTGCAGCCTGCTTGAATAGCAGGCAAATCAGCCTGGGGAAGGTTTTTTCCTGACTTTGGCTGTGCCTTAAACCAGCTCCAAATGGAGATACACGAGTGTCTGTGCCCCTCTGGGAACTCAGAGCCTCAGCCAGCCACAGCCAGCCTTGCAGCAGGCAGGATTAGCAGGCGTTTACCCAAGAAAGGTATGAGTTTAACCAGCACAGGTCTAACCCCACTGTAAATACCTTAATCCTAGAGAGTATCAGAGGGCTCTTATCGTTCTCCTTCCAACTGTAGAGGAAAGGGCTTAACCTCCTCACTGGAAAATGCTGCTCTTTTTGCACAAGGGCTAAATAGAGACACTTTTGGCTCCCAGGGAGTCACAGTTTGCCAGCTGTGCCATTTTTATTGAAGGCTTTGCAATATTTACAAGGCTTTAAGGCCTCTCTTGAGTTTTGCTTTAAAATAAATTATCTGGAAGGAATCATCTTCCATTCATGCCAGGACAGGAACCAGTGGTGACAATTCTGCCCAGCCTGAACTCTGGCAAGTAACACCATTCCCAGCAAAGACAGTCATTGCTGGATTTAAAATGGGAGTGATCTGCCCCCCAAAAGCAGAAGTGAAGGGAAGGAACTACTTTGGGAGAACTGGGGGAATAAAGGATATATTGGGGAAGGTACTGATGGTTGGAGGACACAGAAGAAAGGTTGGTGGGAAGGAAAGTGTGTTTGTTTGGGGGGTGATGGGGCAAGTACATAAAAATCTTGACAGAAATCTGAGGGATGGGAGGAGAAAAATGGGGAGAGGTGCCTGCACATGGATGAGGAGGGGGAATAAACACAGTCAGGTTCTCAACAAGAGCTTGGGCAGGCACTTGGAGTGTCCATTCAGTCAGGGCTTAGGGTCAGCCTGTGGTTGTTGCCTTCCCAAAGAAAAAGGAAACCCCCCAAATCTCCCTTAGAGCACCTCCAGACAGGGAGGTGTGAGAGTAGCACTGACCCAGGGGAAAAAAGGTGAGAAATGTAATGCAAGGTGTGTGCACTTGGCTGGGCATCCACCAGACAACAATTTACACACCAGTAACCCAAATAAAGCTGCTACAAAACCAACCAGGGATCCTTTGTATTGGTACCTTGTCTTCCCACAAACTACCAGATAATTGTGTACAGCAGCAAACCACTGAATGCTGTAAATTTTTTTGGCCTGTATCAGGGGCCCATCATTATTTTAATCACAGGTTGCACATTTTTCACCGCATTATTCGTGGCTTTGAGGGACAGGAAATTTCTGGTGCCCAAAACTCACTATGAGCACAAGACCTGGGGGATGTGATGTGTCCAAGTCTCTCTGTTCTCAGCATTTTAGGCAACAGAAGTGAAGAAAAAAATGATACATTGGAAGGTTTTCCAGCAGGAAAATCTGCTGTATTCCCTGGGAGCTGATCTGGTCAGCATGTGTGTCCTTAAACTCAACCCCCAAAATAAAGAAGTCCCTCTGGGAACCTTTGTACAGTTGCTTGTCATTCTATTTTCTCGAAATACATGTTTTTAGCCTGCATTTAAAGGTTATTTAAAATGCCAAAAAAAAGCCAAAACAATTTTAACAATAAGCACTGGAGGGCAAACCCCATTTCCTGGTTAATACTTGCTCAACCATTCCCCTTTCCATGTGGAGCTGGGAACAATGAATGCATGAAAGTATTACCTGAGAGGAAAACCTTTCCTAGACTCACAACTTCTACTATATACATTTAATCTGCAATGTTTCTTATTTCTTTGGAATGAGCTGGAAAAACTTCTTCTGCAAATCTCCCTCCCTTTCATAGCTTGTCTTTTTTTTTAATCCCAGCAATTGCAGAACAATAAAAAGTATTTCCAGAAGGAAGCAGAGGAGGTTTTAGAGCAGATTTTTAATCTCATCTTTATCTCAGGGCATATCTATCTGCCATCCACATTTAGGAAAGCTGACCCAAAGCCTTCCCTTTTAAATGCCTATTTCCCTGATTTCCATGGGATCCCTGTGCCTCTGTAGACTCATGTGGCTTTAATTCCTCGAACAGAATGAACAGGAAAATGCATTCACAGTCAGAATGTGGGAACTCACAGAATCACAGGATGGGTTGGGTTGGAAGGGACCTTAAAGCCCATCCAGTGCCATCCCCTGCCATGGCAGGGACACCTTCCACTAGCCCAGATTGCTCCAAGCCCCGTCCAGCCTGGCCTGGAACAGTTCCAGGGATGGAGCAGCCACAGCTTCCCCAGTGACAGAGCTTCCATAAATGCAAGAAGCATCTGCAGAGCTCAACGCTGCTTCCCATGCCCTGGGGCAGCAGAGGCTGCTGATGGCACTGACGTGCTCCCTCTGCCTGAAATTTACTCCAGATAAAGATTCCATGTGACACCAAAGCCGAAATGATGGTCCCCACAGCCCTGTTCAGTGCCAGGCTTTTCCAGTGCCATTTAACCCCGAGCTCCCTGTCATTCCAGGTCACCTGCGAACCGCCGGGAGCTGAAGATGGATTTGAAGCGTGTGAAGGATTACATCTGCTGGCTGTACTACCAGTACCTGCTGGTGACCTGCAGCTACGTGCTGGAGCCCTGGGAGCAGTCCATGTTCCACACCATCACGGTGACCGTGGTGGCCATGGTGGTGTACACGGCCTACGTCTTCGTGCCCATCCACGTCCGCCTGGCCCTGGAGTTCTTCTCCCAGATTTTCGGGGCCCAGCCCGACGGCGCCGTGCCCGTGGTGAACTGAGCCTGCCCCAGCAGGCAGGGTGGGATGCTGGGTGCTCGTTCCAAAGCGCTCTGGCACTTAGGAAAACGCTGTTTTCTCTCACAACTCACGGCTTTGCTTCATTCCCGGAGCTGGGCAGCACGGGGGGCTCCGAGTTCCCACCTGCACAGCCCCTCTGCAAGCAGCACAGGCAGCAACATCACCTGGAGAGCCACATCTGCCTGATTTCCACCACTTCCAGCAGCCTAACTGAATCCCTCTGGCACGTGCAAACCAGCAGAGACTGCGATGGCTGAGGGGGGTAACGCTCATCACACACAAAGTTCACAGGGCAGGGGGAAAAACACCCCATGGCTTCTCTGCCCGGGCTCCAGAATGTACAGAAATGAGTAAATCCAGCCTGAGTTGAGTGCTGATACCTGGCTGGGCATTGACTTCCAGCTTTTAATGGATGGGAGAGGAAATTCGAACAGAAAGCAATAGGAGGAGGAACTTTAATCCAACTTTTTTGCGCCTAAGTTGTTGCACCTGAGTTCAGATGGTCTGAAATAGATTTTTTTTTTTTTTTTTAATACTGTATGTAATCTTGCAATTTAGTGAAGATGACAGAAAGAAGCGAACTCAGCTCTGTTTCAGTGCCCTCCTGCCTTCCTTGATGAAACCCAAGATCTTTTCTTTCTGCTCCCACTCACCAAGGCAGCAAAGTGCACGTCAGCACCAGGGGAAGATGATCGAGGAATCAGAGTGGAAGTAATATTTTAATACCTGAAGGGAAGTCTGAGGGCTTAAAGAGATCTCCTTCCTAAAGAAGAAATTAGATTTATTACCATTGCCTGTGGGGAGTTTCTGGAACAATGAAAGGTTGTTTGGTTTTCACACTCACACCTCGATCACATGTGAATGCCAAACCATAAATTACAGCTGCACATCTCTTAACAGCTGATGCTGCTGCTCTTAGAAGTGAGAGGTGCAAAATGTAAATAGCTTTCAAATGATGTTTGCACAGTTAGAAGATATAAAATAAATAAATAAATAAAAAAACCCCTCTTAACTTCTTTATCAAGCTGCAGTGGGGTCTTGCACCTTAAAAAAAGCACAAGTCTGTTTGGAAACGAAGACATGTTGTGAAGGTTGACCAGATCTGAACATGTGTATGCAGTTTTTTTCAGATAAAAATTAAATTCTATTCTTCTGGAACAACACCTGAGTGCTGGTGACTCAGCTCTTCTGTGTTTTCTGATCATTCATAAATAGTCTGGATGTGTGTGGGCCGGGCTGGCACTGTGGCAGACAGATTATTTTGGAATAAATGTTCTGGGACAAGGTTTGAGAGCTCCTTAAATGGATCCATGGGGGGACTGCCATGTTCATCCTCACAGGATCCAAGACCTCTCCTGTCTCTGGGGGGAAAAAACAAATACCTGTGTGTGCTGGTGGCACAACTGAGTGGTTTAGGCTCAAGTGGGGGCCAAAATCTCAGCTGTCCTGGCAGTTAAATCCCAGTTGTTATCCTGCAAATGTGAGGTGCCAAGCTGTAATCACACTTCAGTTGTCCCACAGCATTGGAGGAGATGACAAATGGCAATACCTGTGACATTTTCTATGGAAGCAGCCCGTTAAATAGACTAAAAATAGACTAAAATAGACTAAAAGTTGCAAGCCAAATGTCAGAGGTGAAAAAAAAAATCAAAATATTTACCCAGCAAGTTAGTGCTTGAACCAAAAACCTCTCCCAAATTTTATCCTCAGTTCTGCTTGCTAACTACATGATATGATGATGTAAATGCCACGGCATCTCCTCATCAGTCCTGTTCCCACTAACATGTCATTTTTTAATTTCTAATAAAGGGAGATTTCTTCCCCATGTCATCAAACCCAACTGCCCTGCTTTTTGGAGGACAAGGAGAAGCATTTTTTTACAGGTATGCAAAGGCTGGGTCTCCTGACTCCGAGGCACACACCCCATGGAACACTGCTATTTAAACATTTAACTGAGAGCAAACAGAACAAGGAAGTTCCTTTGCTCAGGAAGAGGGATTTCCATCGCCCTCCCACGATGGGATTCGTGGAAAGCACTTTTTTTTTTCCTTATTGGGCATGTTATCTGTGTTTGGCTTTGCAGGAGGTGCAGGAAGATGGAGGAAAACAGCAGCTGCTGCTTTTTGGGAGGGTTCCTGCAGCCTCACTCCAGTGAAAATTCCTTTTTTTGTTGTTTTTTTTTGAGTGACTTCTTCAGCTTTACTAAATTTCAAAGGTTTTAGGTGAGAGGTGTTCACCAGGAAGGAAAGCAACAGCTGAAAATAACCTCTGCTAAAAAGCCTTTGGAGATTCTTCCCAACCCTTTTCCCTTCTCCTGGCTGCTGGAAAAGCTGGAATAACTCTACCTACTTAATATTCCAAATCAGTGGGTTCCAGCAGGAGACTTCAAGGCATTTTTTGGCACTCAGCAGTGAACAGAAGCATTTTTTTCTTTTTTTTTTTCCCCAACTAAAAAGAGAGAGGAGGTGAGATAACACTTTTGACAGCTTGAGACCACACCACAGCTTGGGAGAAACTCTGCTCCAGTGCTGAAATCCCTTTCCCTGCAGATGAAACCGTTCAGCCAGGATGGAAACAGGTTGGAAGGTGGAAGGAGGGTCGTGTTTTGGAGCTCCCAGTAACACCAGTTTGCCCAGCACGTGGGCAGCAGCTCGGTTGTGAGGAGCATGTCGGGCTCCTCATAAAGCACCTTGGCAGGGCTCTGTTTTTCTCCTGCTTCATTATTGCTCCACATTAATTGCAGTTAATTGCTCCATTATTGCCCAGCTAATTGTGGTTCAGGCTGAGCTGGAGGTTTTTACACCAAAAAAAAACAACCAAAGCCAAATGAAAGGAGTGTGTTTAGAGTAACCAGAACCAATAATCCAACAGTGGAAACCAGAACAAAAGCAGGAAGGGGGGGGATGAACCAGTTCCAGCTGCACTGACCCTGAAAGTACAAATGCACCATTAATTTAGGCCATGAGAAATTGGGGGGGCCTCCCTTGTTTAAAACCCATTTTCTTAATTCCATTTCATCAAAGCTCTCATTTATCCTGCCATAAAGGTTTCCCGGCCAATTTCATGGATCACCTCCCAAATCCATTACCGGGGGTGACTCCACATCAGCATGGTCAGAACCTCCAGAATTTTCTCCCTGAAGCCCCTCCAGGCAGATTTTACTCATCATGAACTTCCAGAACTTTCTGCCTGAAGCCCCTCGGGGCAGCCTTTACCCAAGACTGTTAAAAAACAGCTTCCCAAGGCTCTTTTCCTTAGCTGGAAATATATAATCCTGCCCACCAACACGGATCAGGGTCACCACCAGTGTCCCCTGCACATCTACCAGGCTTATTTCGAAGTTATTTTGATGTGCTTTTATCACATGAATTAAAACGTTGAGATTGAAATAAAACATCAGCGTTTTTTATCCGGAGGGTCGTCAGTGGGATGCGACATCCCTGCCTAAACTCAGCTTAGCAAGCAGTGCCTAAATGTGGTCCTAACTTATTTAAAGTGTGATATTCCCAGAAAGAGAAAGCTCTGCTTCCATCCTTTCCCCTGATCTTTCTGGAAAAGACTGGAATGAGGAATGCAAGGTGGTTGGTGGGGAAGCGCTGCCACTTCCTATCCTACAAACCCTGTGGGCACCTGCATCCAAACCAGTCACCTGTGGAGATAAATCATCCTCTGAGTGCCCAATTTACATGGAATTCCACGAAAAATGAGCCCTCATGTTTATGAAGTTTTGAAATCTTAAGGAAGTTAAAGATTTTTTTTTCTTAAATTTTATTATTGCTGTGATTCGGCCATAATTTAAGATTCTTGGTTTGGATGGGAAATTTTACTTAAAATGATTCACACCATTATGGTTAAAAGATCCCAAAGTTTTTTATCACGTGAAAAATGTCATTCGTGTACTTTTAATAATATTTTTTTAGAAAAAACAGCCATTTAATCCATGGCAAAAGAAGCACAGCAGGTGTAGTGACAGCAGAACCACATGAACCACAAATCCCGCTCGAGCAGCACCAGCGTGAGCCGAAATTGGGACAATTCTCACAGATGAATTACTGCACCCCGGGGCACAGACACGGACAAGTGGCCACGTGCCAAGCTGAGCACTGGAAATTAAGGCAGAACAGCCTAATTTTCCAATGAAATATTACTGAACTTTTAATAACTCCCTCATATTCACACAAAATGTTCAACGTGCAGCGTTGCACCAACAGCAGTGCTGTCCTCTCACAGGGCACGGGCCGACCCCTACCCAAATCATTTTAATTATTTGCTGTGAAAACACCACATCAAAATGGTTATATCATCAACTTGCTGATATTCTACCACAAACTGAAGAACTGGGAAGTCCAGCAGCAAGGCTGGACTCCTGAAGTGCAAATCCTCAGCTTCTTCAGCCACATCAAACCACCCAACACACAGCCCTGTTACGAACTTGTTGCAGTCCAGAGAATCAAGGGAGTGGAAATTATTGAAATGTTCCGGTAAAATAATCTGCCTTAAGTCTCAGGAAACTGAAAATGCAGGGGGCTGTCAGTGTTTGTCAGCTGGCACAGGAGGTCTGGTGCCTGTAATGTTCCTGAGACCCCCCAAAGGCTGGATCTGAGTTTGTCCCACGAATACATCAGCAAGAGCCAAAACTGGCTCCTCTTCACTCTGTCCTTACACACAGGAGGGAAAACTCAGCCTGAACTACACAGAGTGCTTCAAATCAGGATCAGCTTTCATATCTTTATTCCTCAGAGTAAGCAATCTTCTGCCTGAATTTGAGGAGCCCAAATGATGAAAATGTCTCCAGGCAACTTGCATGGAAACTCCCTGGCTGTGAGGCTCTGATTCACAGGTGGAGGTAAGAATTAACTCCAAGAATTCCCACTTGTCATCATCCCTGCCTGCTCCACCCTTATTTCACCAGTTGCTCCATCAGGACAGGTAAGAGCTGATAAACGCTGCTGATTCTGGTGTTTCACCACAGTCAGTTTTTACCTCGATAACCAAGGTTTTCCTCATATTACAATAAGCTTTGAGCTGGAAATAGGCTGTAGAAATCATTTCATGTGGCCTAATGTAAGTTGTAGCCACTCCTAAACTACCAACACACTTTAGTCTGGGCTTAAAAGTGAAATTAAAAAGATGTCCACGTACCTTTGGCATCAAAATATGGATCTTACTGCTGAGAAGTGCTCAGTCAAGAGGAAAAAAAAAAATGACAGAGAACAGGAAAAATCTACATGGAAAAAGTCAGGTTCTGCTTTTCTTACAATGACTGAGCAAAGAGGGATGAAAAGGAGGTAAATTGTGGCAGTGCCAGGGATGGATTTTTGTCAGCCGAGGTGCTGCTTCTGTTATTTTGTTCTGGCAGCTCCTATTTTGCTCCATAATCATGAGATCAGAAATATCTCATTATTTCAAGGTCATCCTCAAGGGTGACTTACACACTGGGAATCTTGACGAGCTTTTGGTATTTAAAAAAAAGGGAGGAACAGGAGGAGAAAATGAAGGCAAAAAGCACATCATGGAGATTTTGACACAAAACAAGGAAGGCCAGGCTTGGGATCAGCACCCTGCCATGGAGAAGGTTGGAATGGGATTGCAGCAATGTCATTAAAAAATGGGGAGCAAGGCCTCACCCATCAGGCTGGCAGAGGAAAGAGCTTCCATCAGTTCCTTGTGTTCTCCAGAGCCATAAATTGCACAAGAGAGAAAAGCCCGGTAGCTCTCACACACTTAATTATCTGCCAAATGCACAGAGATTGAGTGATTTATGAGGTAACAACTGGAAAAAAAAGATGGTGCAAACCGAGGCGACACATCCAGCTCAGGACACTCTGGTGCCTTGCTCGGGGGGAGTCTGGGATGTCCCAGATATTTCCCTCCAGGGAAATAAGACATCTCAGGGAGCTTTCTCCAGGGAAATAAGACATCTCAGGGAGCTTTCTCCACACCACAGATGAACACTTTGGACTTCCCTTTCCAATATTTCCCCCCACAGCCTGATGGAGTCAAGTGGAATCATTGAGGTGTGTGCACCTACACCCAGCAGTGCTGCCTCATGGGTGGTCTGGAGGCACATCCAAAAATGCCAAGTGCTTCCTGTGCTCCAGCATTTCCCATTTGGTAAGAGGTGACTCACGTGTTATCAAAAAAATCTGAGTATTTTGCTGTCCAAAAGCTCCTCCTTATCACAGAGATGTTTTCGTGGCACCAAAATGCCTCAGAGCCCCACAGCCCGTTCAGTACCAGCTTTTTATTCAGAAATGGGCATTAGGAGAAATTCTTCCCTGGGGGGGTGGTGAGACCTGGTACAGGCTGCCCTGAGAAGCTGTGGCTGCCCCTGGATCCCTGGAAGTGTCCAAGGCCAGGTTGGATGGGGCTTGGAGAAAACTGGGATAGTGGAAGGAAGGTGTCCCTGCCCATCTCAGTGGGGTTGGAATCTTTAAGGTCCCTTCCAACCCAAGCCATTCCATGATTCTACGAATTTCTGTGCCCTCTAAAACCCACTCCATCCATCACAGGATTTGGGCACTGAAATAAGCACTTTGGAGCAGCCCCTGGACCCGTGGCTTCTTTTCCCCAAGAAATCTTCACCAGCAAAAAACGAGCCTCGCTGGGATCGTCTTTCATACAAATGCAGATCCTCCTAAATAAATAATGAGCTGCAGCATCTGGGAGCAGCTTGGGAAGTTTCCACTCCCTCGTACAAGGCAGTGAGCTCTGGTTTTGCAATTTTCTGGCTGAGCAATACCCGCACAGACACCTTTTAATAGCCATGTGTCAGCTCTCCGTGTCGTGCGTGTGCCAACAGGATGGGAGAGGTGGGAAGGAAAATCCAGCCCCCCGTGATTGCACCATCCTCTTCCTGAGGATTTACCTCCAGGCATAATTATAAAATGCAAATGCCATCAGAGAGGACTGTTGCATGCAAAACAATAATAAATATGTAAGGAGAAAGAGCTAATTGCTACTACATTTATCAAACCTGGCACCTCAGCATGTCTTAGGTTACCACTGGTAGGATGATTCGATGCTCAAGTGGTCTGGTGAAGCTCTGGATTGGCACAGTGTCCCTGTCCTCCTCCTCCTCCTCCTTCCATGTTTTCCTTCCCTGGCTGTTTAAGCAATCCTCATTTATCAGTCCACGCTCTCTGGCACAAATCCCCTACAATCACACAGTTCAGTTCTCAGGTTCTTTCTGCCCCAGGTCCCTTGGAGTTGGACTCTTTCGCAGTCCTGCCTTGCCTCAGAGGATCATCCCAGAGACACAGGGCTGCTGGAACATTCCCATGGCTTACTGAAGGAGACACCGAGTCTGGACAGCACAAAGGCACTCAGAACTCTCCCTGGATGCACTCTGGAGAGGCATGGATTGAGCACAACCCCATGGACTGAGCACAACCCCATGGATTGAGCACAACCCCATGGATTGAGCACAATCCCACGGATTGAGCACACCCCATGGATTGAGCACCCCCCATGGATTGAGCACCCCCCATGGATTGAGCACACCCTATGGACTGAGCACAACCCCATGGATTGAGCACACCCCATGGATTGAGCACACCCCATGGACTGCACACACCCCATGGATTGAGCACACCCCATGGATTGAGCACACCCCATGGATTGAGCACAACCCCATGGATTGAGCACCCCCCATGGACTGAGTACCCCCCATGGATTGAGCACAACCCCATGGACTGAGCACAACCCCATGGATTGAGCACACCCCATGGATTGAGCACACCCCATGGATTGAGCACACCCCATGGACTGCACACACCCCATGGATTGAGCACACCCCATGGATTGAGCACAACCCCATGGACTGAGCACAACCCCATGGATTGAGCACAACCCCATGGATTGAGCACACCCCATGGATTGAGCACAACCCATGGATTGAGCACACCCCATGGATTGAGCACCCCCCATGGATTGAGCACACCCCATGGATTGAGCACACCCCATGGACTGCACACACCCCATGGATTGAGCACACCCCATGGATTGAGCACACCCCATGGATTGAGCACAACCCTATGGATTGAGCACACCCCATGGATTGAGCACAACCCCATGGATTGAGCACCCCCCATGGACTGAGTACCCCCCATGGATTGAGCACAACCCCGTGGATTGAGCACAACCCCATGGATTGAGCACACCCCATGGATTGAGCACAACCCCATGGATTGAGCACAACCCCATGGATTGAGCACACCCTATGGATTGAGTACAACCCCATGGACTGAGCACAACCCCATGCATTGAGCACACCCCATGGATTGAGCACAACCCCATGGATTGAGCACAACCCCATGGATTGAGCACCCCCCATGGATTGAGCACACCCCATGGATTGAGCACAACCCCATGGACTGAGCACACCCCATGGACTGAGCACACCCCATGGATTGAGCACAACCCCATGGATTGAGCAGACCAGGCTGGTCCAGCCCTGTGCAAGAAAATTCATCTAGTTGTTTAGTTTTCCATCACCTTCCATCCTACCCTCTCCAGCTGGCTCCACGTGGTCCTTTTGCAAAGCTGGATCACAGTTTCCGTGTAGTTTAGCTCCCATTTCCACCACCAAATTCTCCTTTCCTTACTCCTCTTTCTCTTCCATAAACCATCAATCTCTGGCTCTTCCATCCACATCAAAACACACAATTCCTGCTTTCCCATCCTCCTGTCCTCTCCTTCTACCCCCAAAAGCATAAATGGAGGGAGAAGGAGTAGAGCACATCCCAAAGGACAAGGAATACCAGCTGGATTCTAGAGGAAGTTCACTGAACTGTTTTTTTGGCATTTTCTCTGGTTTTGTTTCCAGCCAGAGTGAAGCAAGTCTGGGAAATCTCAATACTAACCATAATTTTTATGAACAGGTTTTTAACAGACAAAATGTGCAAAATATTTTTACCTACAAATTGCAAATCCCATAGAATCCCAGAATAGTTTGGGACCTTAAAGATCATCTCATTCCAACCCCCTGCCATGGGCAGGTGTGCAGCTCATGTGGAGTCTCATATTCTCTCATAAGAGAACTCAAAGTACCAACAGCTGAAAATATAAATTCTTTAAAAATCCATTCATTTTACTGATAACCAGTGTTCAAACTTGACACTGGTGTGGACCCCTCTCCTTGCAGCCCCACAGCTCAGCACAACCCACCCTCTCTCCAGGTTTCCTTCAGCCAGGTAATGGCATGAGATGGTTTTTTAATGGGATGAGGTATTTTCAGCTGGCACGGAAGATGACACGAGGCAAGGGCAAAGTAAACAGCTACTGTACAATAGTCTCTGAGATTCCTGTCGTGTTCTGATGAGCAAATATTTACCCTTTTAAAACAATTCTTTCTCAGTCTGAGGTTTAGGTCTAGTGCATCCTGGTACAGGTAATAAACACATCAGGACCAAAGCAACACCTCCTGGCTGCTGTCCACGCTTTTCCTTAAAATGAAATCGTTGTACATCTGTTTGTGATTATCAACAATAAGCTGAGATGTCTGACCAACACAAATTGGGAGCTGCTGAAGAACAGAAGTTATCAGGGGAGGATTTTCCCTTGTAACACCCACAAGATCCAATTTCACAGAATCCCAGAATCCCAGAATGGTTTGGGTTGGAAAGGACCTTAAAGACCATCTTGTTCTACCCCCCTGCCATGGGCAGGGACACCTTCCATTAGCTCAGGTTGCTCCAACCTGGCCTTGGACACTTCCAGGGATCCAGGGGCAGCCACAGATTCTCTGGGCAACCTGTGCCAGGGCCTGCCCACCCTCCCAGAGAAGATTTTCTCCCTAATATCCAATAAAAATCTAATTTCACCAGTTTAGATATCTCCTTGTTTGAGCAGCTCAATTCAAGCAACTTTATGGTTTGGGTTATTTTGTTTTGTAAAGGCTACTAGGAAAAATTGCCATTTCTAACACCATGACAGGCATAACAGTGGCTTTTAAAAAATTCCAGGAATTTAGGAATGTCCTTCAGTGCAAAACTGCCCCTGTGCCCCTGACTGCCCAAACCCAGCAGCTCTGCCTGTGGCACTCTGAGCATCCAGCTGCTTCAGCAAGACTGGGAATTATCCCCCTCTGCTGACACAGGGCAGCATTTCCCAGCTCTGCACCCTCAGATATTCCAGGGGTATCCCTGCAAACCCGTCCCACGGGCAAGTTTCACACAGCACATTAAAAGGAAAGCAAAGCACAGGTGTTTGTGCAGTGACAAAGCTCATTAAAGCCGATGATGCAACGTTTCATCTCTTCATCAGCCGAAAGTGGAATGACACAACAACCTGAGCCCTGTCCCAAAGCCACTTTAAAGGAGTTTCTTCTCAGCTCTCTTTGTTCCTGCCTCTGCAGCTCAGCAAGGGATCATGTCTGTGGCTCACACTACAGATTGGGGTTGATAATTGGATTCCTCACAGCGAACTGGAGAAATAGGAAGGACTGGAAAATAACTGGAGCCTTATCCCAGTAAATTTAGTGCAGATGAAATGATCCATGAAAAGCAAGGAAAGCCTTGCTCTCCCAAAGGGATTACAACCTGATTACAACCTGAACTGGGAGCTAGATCCTGCTTGGCATGCAGCTGGAGGCTGGGAGTTGCCACCTCACACACAGGCCAGGCATGATCTGTTCCTGCCCAAGAATGTCTCCAAAGGCTTCCAGAACCACCGGCACAGGGAGCTCCACCTGGGATCCTTAAACATCCCCCTTGGCCACAGCCCTGCCTTGAATTCCCCTCTGCCAGTCCTGGTTATAATCCTGTTGTCTGCTCTCTGAATAGAAACTGCTCCATTCCTTCAAATTAATTGGTGTAATAGGAAAAGAGCAAAACTGTCAGGAGTGTGGGAATGCTCAGGACCTCAACAACCACAAATACAGATGAGGTGTCACCACAATCCTCTTCAAAACTAAACTGGGCATCAGCAAAGATCATAAAGGTCATTCATTGTTATTACTGTTACCAAAATCCTACAGTTAAATGAGGGTATTTTTATTAATTTGTGACTTGCAGGTGCTGAACGTCCTGGAGCTGTACACACCGCTCTTAATCCCAAATTTAAAAAAAAAAAAAAAAATGTGTAAAACAATGTCCTTGCTTTTGTTCTTAATTTTTTTTTAATTTTACATCTAAATTCCCACAGTTAATGAAAAGAGCAGCCCAGAGCAGGGCAAAACCTCTTTTGGAAGGTCAGAGCAGCTCCAACTGGACACGAGGTGCTTTGGCACCTCCTTTCCTGGATCCACTTTCAGTGAGGGAATAGTGACCTCAGGTGTCTGTTAAATTAATCACAGGAACATCTTTCCCATGAATTTATCATGGTCAAAACCCACATGGTAAATTCTGGAATCCAGACCTGCCATTACTGAAGTTCTCAGGGAATTCTATGCTTTGCTTTTTATCTCATTTATTGTGTACAAATACATTTATTGTGTACAAATACATTTATTGTGTACAAATACGTTTATTGTGTAAAATCTTTCACAAGTGGTGCTGAGACAGTTTAAAACACACAAATTTTCCTTGGATGGGGGGCAGCCAGAGGACAACAGAGGCAATACAAAGTACCTTGGTGACCACAAAGAACCCAGGTCTGACAGGAACTGTGGCTGAGCCATGAGCTGATATATTAGCACCAAAATTAGGTGGTGAAAACTGCAGTTGAGAAAATAAATCTGAAGTGGAAACTTTTACAGCACTTTTACAGGATTGAAATCTCCCCCCAGTGACTTCACAGAAGGTCTGGCTCCCATAAATGACAGGCTTTGTCCTACCCCTCTCAAGACTCTCCAGGTGACAGCCTGGAATTCACATCAAGTGTATTATTTCAGAAATCAAAGAAATCAAAGACCGAGTGATTCATCAAGGCTTGAAAGGAAAAACTAGATAACACCCACTGTGCAGCAGAGGTTCTGAAACGAAACTTCAGTGCAAGGAAACACTTCTTTTTTATCTTTTTTCTTTTTCTTTTTTTTTTTTTTAATAATATGGTCCATAGTTTCCAGAGAGGTCTGCAAAGAAACTTAACTTCAAAGGAGCAGAAGTGAGTAACAGTCTGCAAACACGAGCAGCCCACCACAGAAAAATGTGCCAAAGAAATAAAAAACACATCAGACAACTCGACAGCCTGTGATTTTCAGTCCCCAGCTGAAACAACTCTCCCTTTCCATCAGAAAATTGCCACATTAAATAAATCCCACGAGATGTGTTGATGCAATTTGGCTCTGTTTTTCTCCGTCACGACCGTAAACGTGCAGAAAACAAATGCTGATCCACCCACAAAGCTTGGTATCACAAAATCATGGAATCACAGAACGCTTTGGGTTGGAAAGGACCTTAAAGGTCACCTCGTTCCAACCCCCTGCCATGGCAGTTCCCCTTTTCCAGAGGATTGTTACGGTACCCCACGAATGGAATCTAATCCAGCCAACTCCTTGTAAATCCAAGTATTGTGCAATTCTTAATTAATGAGTTACAACAGCGTAGTTGACAACACTCTCACTGTGAAGTGTTTCCCAGCTTTCTGGGGAAGTGGTATGAGCAGTGGACACAGCAGAAAAGTGTTCATTGTCCTGCTGTTCTTCCCCAGGGAAACTCAAATCCTCCCTCCCAGGGGGAAGAATCTTTCAGAGAATAAGGTGGAGCAGAGAGGAGAAACTTGGTGCTGTTGACCTGGTGCCAACCTTGGGTATTTAAGCTTTTAGGTCCCCTTAAAGCCATCTCTTCTACCAGTCTGGAAGGTAAACTCATAAAAATGCTAAAATTCTTTGCTAAGGACTGGCATCAGGAAAAACAAGTCAGTAGGTGACTGACATCAGGATAACATCCCATTATACCACAATTGAAACTGCATCTTCCGTTTGGAAATTCGCAGGTGCCGGTGGGTTCTGGGAATAGTTTCACATTCTAAATGCAAATTAAATTATAATTATCATAGTTTAATCCTTTAGAAATTAGTGACAGGAGGAGGACTCTTTATTTACGCTTCTCAATGATTTCAAATCAAGACTGAATCCCAGCTGGAATGTTTGTTTCTTCATTTACAAGCATCTGCACCGTCACGTAATCTGCCGTACATAATCTAAAATCCATGTTTTCAGGAAAAAAATTATGTGATTTTTATTGCTCAGATACAGGAGGACTAAACTAAGGGAGAAGTTCAGGAACTTTGAGGTTTACCCATTTCTATATGAAATATATTTCTACATGAAGGTGTGGCATTAAATTCTGAATTTAATTCTGAAACTAGCAGCTTTTCTTTTTCAAAGAGTTTGACTCTTTCTCATGCGATTTACAATTTTCTTTTTAAAATCAATACTGAAAGTAACACAAATTTAATGCCCATGCATCCCTATTCTTACTCTTTCCACCGAAGATGGAAATTCTTTTTAAAAAGCACTTAAAGGAGAATTTAGGGACACTCAGCCACAGTTGAAAAATAGGTTAAAAACAATAAAACTGCTTCAGAGCAGTATTTATTAAAGTTAAATTAGCAGCATCCTTTAAGCATTAATTAGGTGCAAAGGGGCACCTCCTCGGGCTTGACTGACAACTCAAAATTCACGCCAGTTCCGGCGGGGATTTGTGGGTGTGAAAACACGTGAGATAAAGGAAAAAAAAAAAAACCAAACAAACTTTACATTTCCATGTAAACAAACAAACAAACAAAGAAATCCTTGGGGCAGGGGTGGCGGAGCCGCCGCTGTGCCCTCAGCCGCCACTGGCTGCGGCAGCGGCTCGACAGGAGGGGGCAATCGAATGATTTTTAATGAAAAGCGGATTATTGTTTGGAAGAATCGTTGATTAAAACGTTATTCGCGTTAAAAAGCGGACGGGAACGGGAGACGCCAAGGCGAGGTTTCCTCCCGGCTCCCTCAGCCCGCCCTCCCGAGGGGGCCGGGCCGGCCATGCCGCCTCCTCCCCTTCCTCTCCCGGCCGGCAGCGCGGCCGCGTGTGAGGGGAATGGAGTACCTGGGGCCGGCACAGCCCTCCCAGGGACACATGTGAGGGGACAGGGGGGCCATGGAGTACCTGGGGCCGGCACAGCCCTCCCAGGGACACATGTGAGGGGACAGGGGGGCCATGGAGTACCTGGGGCCGGCACAGCCCTCCCAGGGACACATGTGAGGGGACAGGGGGGCCATGGAGTACCTGGGGCCGGCACAGCCCTCCCAGGGACACATGTGAGGGGACAGGGGGGCCATGGAGTACCTGGGGCCGGCACAGCCCTCCCAGGGACACATGTGAGGGGATAGGGGGGGAATGGAGTACCTGGGGCCGGCACAGCCCTCCCAGGGACACATGTGAGGGAATAGGGGGGGAATGGAGTACCTGGGGCCGGCACAGCCCTCCCAGGGACACATGTGAGGGGACAGGGGGGCCATGGAGTACCTGGGGCCGGCACAGCCCTCCCAGGGACACATGTGAGGGAATAGGGGGGGAATGGAGTACCTGGGGCCGGCACAGCCCTCCCAGGGACACATGTGAGGGGATAGGGGGGGAATGGAGTACCTGGGGCCGGCACAGCCCTCCCAGGGACACATGTGAGGGGACAGGGGGGCCATGGAGTACCTGGGGCCGGCACAGCCCTCCCAGGGACACATGTGAGGGGACAGGGGGGCCATGGAGTACCTGGGGCCGGCACAGCCCTCCCAGGGACACATGTGAGGGAATAGGGGGGGAATGGAGTACCTGGGGCCGGCACAGCCCTGCCAGGGACACATGTGAGGGAATAGGGGGGGAATGGAGTGCCTGAGGGGCTGGGGATGAGGGGGCACCCCGGTTATATGATGGTGACTGACTGTCCCTCCCTGTGTTCCAGCCTGTGCTGCCAGTGCGGGGTGCCCATCCCGCCCAACCCGGCCAACATGTGCGTGGGCTGCCTGCGGGCACAGGTGGACATCACCGAGGGCATCCCCAAGCAGGGCACCGTCCACTTCTGCAAACAGTGTGAAAGGTGAGGTGAGGTGGGAGTGCATCAGTCTCGGGGCGTGGAGAGCAAAACTGCACAAGTCTGGTGAGGGGGCTCAGAGGGGACCTTCTTGTTCCCTAAAATTCCCCGACTGGAGCTGGGTGGGTCGGGCTCTGCTCCCAGGGAACAAGGGGCAGGAGGAGAGGAAACAGCCTCAAGCTGCACCAGGGGAGGTTTAGGGAAAATATCTCTGTGGAAAGGGCTGTCCAGCCCTGGCACAGCTGCCCAGGGCAGGGGTGGATCCCCATCCCTGGAGGGGATTTAAAAGCCATGTGGATTTGGCACTTGGGGGTGGGAGTTAGCGGTGGCCTTGGCAGAGCTGGGGAATGGTTGGACTCGATGATCTTAGAACTGTTTTCCACAGGTATCTCCAGCCTCCAGGAACCTGGATCCCGTGCTCCTTGGAATCAAGAGAGCTTCTTGCTTTGTGCCTGAAAAAAATCAAAGCTTCACTGAGCAAGGTGAGCAGCTGATCCTGTGGGTGTTTCATAGAGTGTTGGTATTGCATAAAGTCCAGCAAACTTGTGCAGGATTCCATCCTTCTGGAGAAGCTGTTTGGACTCGTGTAGAGTTTATCAACATTTTAAAAATTGTTTATACAACACTTGTTCTCACTGGTCTGTGACAATATGAAAGAGGGTCGCAGGGGTATTTATATAGATTATAGATTGACCTCCACGTTCTGCTTAAGCATTATTAATTAGATTTGGGACTTTAATCTGTATATTTTTAATTAAAGTGTGAACTGTACCATGCACCTGTGTCTGTGGTAGTTGGAGCTGGGTGAGCTGAGCTCTTGTCCTTTCCCGTGGCAGGTCCGGCTGATCGATGCAGGTTTCATCTGGACAGAACCCCATTCCAAGAGGCTGAAGCTGAAGCTGACTGTTCAGAAAGAGGTAACTGGAGCACAGGATTCTCCCTGGGGCTTCTGAAAAGCTTTTGTGGAAAAAAAAAAAATGAAGTTTTGTTACTGTTCTTAGAGTTCATCCTGCCTCCGTTTTGTCATTAAAATGCCACTCATCGCAGTTGGAAGAAGGTTATTGTCTGTTTTCCAGCAAAGTTAGGAAAATCCTGCTGTTATTTGTGCCCCAAATTTATATCTGTCACCTATTTTATTGTGTAGTTTCCAGTCTCGAGAGGAATGAGGAAGCCTGGAACACTTCTGTCTTTCAGGTGATCAATGGAGCAGTTCTGCAGCAGGTGTTTGTGGTGGAATACATTGTCCAGTCTCAGATGTGTGAAGACTGTCATAGGATTGAAGCCAAGGATTTCTGGAAAGCTGTAGTGCAAGTCAGACAAAAGGTGTGTGGGGGGCGAACTGAATTGCCATTTGATCGTGGATCGTGGCAGAACAATCAGGCAAAGAATTGGGAGATTTTTCTGGATTTCTCAGAAAAAGATGTGCTCACAGACAGCCACAGGGATGCATTTTGTCTTCAAGGTTGTTGTTTTTTTTCTTGCTGATTTTAGCTGAGAAAAACTTTCTGCTGCCCAGTATTATTAACATATTCTTTTCAAATTGTACCGGCAGGAAGAGCTTGTGTGAATTGGTAAATATCCTGCATTTGCACTAGGTGGCTCCTAAATAAGCTGGATATTTTTACCTCTGCTTGGTTTTAGACTCTGCACAAGAAGACTTTCTACTATTTGGAGCAGCTGATTTTAAAGCACAAGCTCCATCAAAATACACTTCGCATCAAGGAAATCCACGGTGAGCCGGGTGGTTGTGTGGTCCTGAGGTGGAAGAAAGTGGGTTCAGGGTGGGTGGTTTGATGTGTGTGTGCTGGCAGCTCTGTGCAGATAAGCAGCAGATCACTTAGCCTGTGGATTGTACTTGAAATGGGTTTGTTCATCATGTTTCCTTTGCTTTTCAGATGGCCTGGATTTTTATTACTCTTCAAAGCAGCAGGCCCAGAAGATGGTGGACTTCCTTCAGTGTACAGTTCCATCTAGGTGAAGCACTGAAATTTATTGCCTTGAGTACTCAAAAGCTTTTGAGAAATGTCTTTTATCCTTCATTTTTAAATAATTTTGTAAGTGAAAGTGTAAAGAACCTGTATTTCAGTTGAGACAAAATTTCTTCTACAGAGGTCCTGTGTTTTCCACTTAAACCCTTGTTAACTCACCTCATGCATTTTTCTATTTCCTTAATATTTGTATTTGCTGTACATACATTTTTGTTGTTGTGTTTTGTGCTGATTATCTCCTGGAATTCAGGTGATGTCCTTCTGGCTGCCTCAAGGCTCTGTTTTTATGTTTTACAGGTCGAAATCGTCCCAACGTTTGATCTCGCATGACATTCACAGTAATGTCTACAACTACAAAAGCACTTTCTCTGTGGAAATAGTCCCGATATGCAAGGTACCTTCCCTCTGTAAAGACTTGGTTAAAAATGAAGGGAGCAGGGATGTAAACTATGTTCTGTTTGTTTGCAGGACAATGTCGTGTGTCTGTCCCCAAAACTGGCACAGAGCCTGGGGAACATGAGCCAGATCTGTGTGTGCATTCGAGTGACAAGTACCATCCACCTCATCGACCCCAGAACCCTGCAGAGTAAGTGTTGGGTTCTCCTCTGCTCTGTGCCAACATCTGACTTCCCTGGCACTGTTACTCTTCATTTGTTTCCACAAAATCTTGTGTATTTTCAGACCTTAATATTGTAAATTTATCTCTACAGTAGAAATTTAACAGTGAACTAAGACATTGCTCTCCGAGCTTGATTTTTTTTTATTTCCATGGGATCCCAGGCAAAATGTGCAGATTGAGTGTTAAATTCATGGATGTTCTCTGTAAACATTTCCATCTGGCAGGTATATCCCTCTACACTTAGATGGCATCTGGTTTTCCTCTGGATTAAGTTTGTAAGCACTTTAATATTGGAAGTTCTGTGCTTTGATCAGTGGAACCTGATCCTTTAATAAGGATGGATCCAGGAGAGTAGTTCCTGTGAATAAAAGATCTGTGGATAAAAGATCTGTGGATAAAAGGTCTGTGGATAAAAGGTCTGTGGATGAAAGGTCTGTGCTTCAGGCACACGAGGTGTGGTTTGGCTGTCACAGGTCAGCTGCTCTTACAGCACAAGGTGGCAATATTGGGTCACGTCCTACATATTTAATGACTGAACAAAATGTGTTTGGCAGCTGCCTTGATTTTGGTTGATGGTTCCCTTTCCACAAGAACTTCTCTGCCACGTTGGGGGGGTGTTTTTGCAGTTGCTGAAATCGATGGCAACACCTACTGGCGCCACCCTTTCAACAGCCTGTTCCACCCCAAGCAGCTGGAGGAGTTCATCATCATGGACATCAACAGGGTCCACGAGAAGAAAAAAGGGGCAGGGGCAGGTGCAAGATCAAACAAGGTCAGAGTTCTCTGTTTGATTCAGGTTTTAGGGCTCCTGTTCTCCTTCCCCTCAGCTGAATTAATGTTCTGGATTGCTCTGCCTTGCACAGTCAGCTCCGTGCTGTTGTTTTTGCCACTGGCAAAAGCTCTCTCTCCTTGGGCTCACGTTCAGCACTTCTTCTCTGTTGGAGAGCTTAAAAAAATTTAATTCCAAATATAGTTGAAAGCAGTGATGCAGCAGTGCAGATGTTTTAATTAAGCAGGGTTTGATTCCAATAATTTGATTTTTCCTTCCCCAAGCACACCCTGGCCGAGGCCTGGGTCCGGAAAACCTCAGAGCTGGACACGGATCATCAGTACTTCTGCTGCACACACCTGGGGCACATCCTGAACCCTGGGGACCTGGTCTTGGGGTCTGTACTATTCCTTGGCTTTTATTCAATGATTATTTCATGGCTGAATTCTTTAGGTTCTCTGCAAAGTTGAACTGGTCTGATTTCTAAACGGAATCAGCAAAAGGGGTGGAGTCATGAAGAGATGCTCCTAATGCAGGAAATCTTTAATCTAGAAGAAATCATCTTGTGTTAGTGATGAGAGTATTGCCGTTAGAGTGAAGGCTGGAATAACAAGTTGGACATAAAGGAGTGGGAAGGATTTATAAAACACTGATTATTTGTTTGGTAGCCAGTCTTGTACACTGAGTTGAGATTTGGGGACTTACATAAAATACACTAAAACAGCGATTCTTGGTTTAGGTTCGACTTGGCCAACTGCAACTTAAACGACGAGTTTGCCAACAAGATGAACCCACACAATATCCCTGATGTGGTAAGGAAATTCCTTTCTCTGTACAGAGCTCTCTGCTCTTCCCCTGTGCAGGGAACACTCCCAAGTGCCTAAAGGAAGAGGGGATATTAATAATGAAACCTGAACGGCATCAGATTTATTTTCTTGAATTTTTAAGTGGTCCCTTCACCTGATTTGAGTTGCCCAAGTGCAGAGTTGGGAGCTGGGGTGGATCTGGGGAGTGTTCCCAGCAGCACTGCAGGGTGAGGGTGTCAGCAGGGGCTGATTTTCCCTGCAGGTGCTGATCAAGAAGAGCTACGACCGCACCAAGCGGCAGCGGCGCCGGAATTGGAAGCTGAAGGAGCTGGAGAGGGACAGGGAAGCCCCGGATACAGATGATGAAAGGTTCAGTATCTGCCTGGGTCTGCCCAGTGACAGCTGATACAGCAACAGCAGAGTCTAAAGAACCTCCAGCTGTGTAGAAAACAGTGAGGCAATTAGAGTTAAGCTAATTAAATGAGTTGGAAATTGGTAGGTGGTAAAAAAAAAGGCAGAAAGAATGAGCTGGAAATGCTCTCAAAAAGCAGGTCTGGTGGGGCTTTGCTTCTTTGAGTTTGTTCTATAAATTTGCATGAATCCAGAGGAGAAGTGAGTAAAGCCATTCCACATCTGTCACAGGCAATACCAGGACTTCCTGGAAGATCTGGAAGAGGATGAAGCCATAAGGAAGAATGTCAACATTTACAGAAGTAAGGCCTTTTTAGCAGCTTAATTAAACTGTAAATCCTGGCTGTTAAAGGGGAAATATTTTTCCTGAAGTTTTGCATTTGCATCTTCTGAACTATTCCTGAATAGAGAAATGTATTTAACGGGTGTATTTCCCCTGCACTGCTGATGGGTTTTTTTCCATGCCTCTAATATGAGAGGGGAAAACATATTTTCTCCCACACCTCTGCTGGGTGAAGGATTTGATACATAATTGATGTTTTTCCATGAGGGGAGTTGCCATGGGATTGTTGGTTTTTAGGAGATTTTGTGATTTGTTGGTTTGTGGTTTTCAGTTTGGGGTTTTTTCTCCTTCTTTCCTTGGGGTTGGTTTGGGGTTTGTTTTCTTTGCTTAACTGTTGTTCTGGGGTTTTTCTGTGTGTTTGTAGATGCAGATATTCCAGTGGAGAGCGACACAGATGAGGATGGGCCCCCCAGGATCAGCCTGGCTGAAATGCTGGAGGATCTCCACATTTCTCAGGATGCCACTGGTGGGGAGGGAGCAGAAATGCTGACAGAGTAACAGGGCACTCTCAATGCCAAACCATCACCAAACATTTCAAACTGATCTCAAGATGATGAAAAGGAACCCTGAAATAATGGTCCTGAATGAACTTTTTGTAGATAATATTCTAGAGAATCAGCAGTTGGAGTTCAAATTCTGCTGCCAGCATTGCAATATAATTCCAGAAGTTCCTCCCAGCCCTGAGCTCTTTCCTTGCAACTTCTGCACTGCCAGGGGCAGCTGACTAAGATAAGAATTATCCCTTGGAATTCTGGAGACAACTGATAAGGAAGGATGTCCAGAGGGAGAGATTTTATTCCAGTTTGGTGGGGTTTTAGGTAGAGTGCCTACCTATTACTGCTTTAATTTCTTACAGGGGGAAAGTTTACCCTGTGTCTTTGCCACAATGGTTTGAAGTCTTTTATGTTATTGGTAGATTATTCCATGTATTAATATTTTGGGGAAGCTCAGGCCTGTAGTTCCTGTTCCCTTGGGAATAGAACTCCAAATATTCACATTGTATCCACAAAAAACTGCCCTGCAAAGCCCTTGATCAGGAACTGAATAATGTAATGAATCTTGTGCTACATCCATGCCTGTATCAGTGGATTAAAAGCAATATGCACAGTGTAGGATGAATGAATAAATCAGCTATGAACTATTAAAAACCTCTACAGGTATTTTTGGTCCATCTTTTTTTTTTTTTTTTTAGTTGGTGGAAATTATTCAGGTGAAATAATCACAGGAAAATAGTGTTGGAAATTTGTGCCAAATGACTCAAAGGGCACCTCCTGTGATATTTTAATCTCTCTTACTCTTGGAAGTAGCTCGAATATAGGGAATTCCAGGGGAATATTGTGCCATGACTTTTTCCTTCAAGAATTCAGCCCAATATATGGATTTCTTCCTTTTGTTTGGTTGGGGTTTGGCCTCGTTTCAGTGGATACCACTGAGAAAAGCCTGGCTCCTTCTTCCCTGCGGTTTCCAGATGGACACAATCCCACCATGGCAGGCACTGGCCTGTTCTCCTGTGAAAGTTTCCATAGAAAAACTGGGATGTGCTTGTGATGAACAGGATAATCCACCTGATGTCACTGTTCCCTCACACACCCAGCCCAAGCCAGGCTGCAGTCTGAGGAAAAGCTGGCTGAAGACCCTGGAAAAACTCTTCATGCCCAAGTAGCTCCTGATAATTTAAGCTTAAAAATCCCACCAACCTAAGGAAAAATAAGACATAAGCTGCTTTGATCTGATATTGAGGGACTTCATTCCAGTAAACTGCTCCTTCTTGTGGCAGATTCATCCCGACTCACACTTTGCCAGGATTCTTTATTTTAGTTCCACCTCCCAGAACAGTTAAATGTAGGAAACTCGTGGGGTGGGTTCAGAGGGGATTTGATGCAGATCATTCCAGAGCAACCACGTAGCAAAGATTATTATTGCTTTCAGAATTCACCAGTTTTTCCTGTATTTTGGATAGGTAACCTGGTCAAGACACATCAGAAACAGGGAAATGAAGTTTAAAACTTACCAGGGCTTCGCTCCCTGACAAAACCAAAAGCGTGATGGGAAAGAAAGAAGTGCCTTTGGTTTAAATATCCAGATTTATAGAATGAAACCACTCTGCATGACTCAAATCCACAACTAAGGGACCTTTTTGTGTCGACCAGGAGAATGTTTCATCTGTGCCAAGGGCTGAGAAGACTTGAAGGACTATTTTAAAGTGCTCAGTGACAAGTTGAGAGTGACAGAAGGGTGCCCTTTTCAGCCGTGAATTATTTGGCAGGTTGTTTGTGCCCCACTTAGTCAATGAGACTGGAAGGATTATAATTAACGCCTGTGTTATTAATTTGGCTCTTCCTTAATTCCTACCTTTTTTGTAGGGCAGATCTGAGATAGGAGAGGCTGCAGGTTTTGCCCCAGAGCTCTGCTGAGATGAAGTTGATGCTGATTTAGGAGAGCCTGGCACAGCTAAGGCAGTAGGAACGACAAAGCAGGAGAGGAAACCCCCAGAGTTCTTTGAAGCCCTGGGTTTGGTTTAGGCTCTTCCTTAAAATGTGAATGATCTTGGTGAAAATAATCCAGAGCTGGGTCCTTTAGGAGGCTGGAATTCCCACCTGGCTCCACCCTCCTGTCAGGGAGCTGGAGGGACTGAGATCCTCCCACTGAGCCTCCTTTTCTCCAGGGAATTCCCTGCACTCTGACAGGATGCAAGATTGTTTAACCTCAAGACCCAGTTCTTTTAATGTCAGTTTATATTTTTATCAAACAATTTAGAATAAATTGCCTGCACTGCCTTAGAGTTTCGGATCCAAAGCTGCTCTCTCAGAGGGATCACAACTCACCTGGACATCCTGTGGGGTTTTTTATGGGGTGATTACAAATTAATTGGAGCAGGGGCAGAAATCACACAATAATTGATGCTCCAGCACCCACAAACTCCTCACCTGACACTCCCTGAGAGGGGAGCTCTGGCAGGAGAAAAAGCTCCTCGGGACCATTCACACTGTCAACTTCTCCCCTCTATCCCTATAAAACATACCTAGAAAAACATCTCAGTTAATCCTCTTCTAAATAACGTTCACACTGTGTGGAAACACCACCAGTAAAGAAGAAGGGACATTTTACAACAGGACATCTGTCACTCAGCTGTTGCACCAAGCACTTTCAGCTGAGCAGGGAAAGTTGAGCAGAAAGTTTCGGGCGGGCAGGACGGAGTAATTCAAGGTCAGCTCGGTAAAAGCCAACAGATCTGCTGCAAACCCAACCCTGCTCTAACCAAATCTCTGCAGGATGAAAAGGGAGATGTCCTGTGGGATGCAGAGGCCAGAAAGTGCTGACAGCTCCATGTGAGGAGCAGGATTTTCCAGTCAGATAAGGAAGAGCTGAGATAAGGACTGGGATGTAAATAGTGGCATAGACAAAATGCGTGTGTTGTAGTGCAAAACAATGCGAGTAACAGGGAGTAAGAACTTATCTCAGGCTTCTGAAAACTGCTGGAAGTTATCAGGAGCAGAGGGAGGGGGAATTCCACGTGAACAGAATTGTCATCCTTATTGCCTTTAGGAAGTGTAAACTCTTTGGATCAATTAAACACAGATTAATGAGAGATAAGCTGTAAAAGTCCTGCAATAATAATCCTTCCCAATGAGGATGCTGGGAATCCAGCAGGATGGATTTTAGCTGGGAAGATCAAAGGGTTTCCCAGTGAACAGCACGAGCTGTTGGATTTTAGCAGCTGTTTATTGTTTTGTTCTTTAGTTTCAACTCTTGCTGGACCAGCGTTGGTTGAGTTGTTCAATTTAAACAGGAGATTCCTTTTTGACAGGCAGGGATCTGGGTGGTGCTGAACATCAACCCCACCTGCCTTTTTAGTCCCCCAGGACATAAATTTCACCTTGCAGACACAGAGGTGGGGGGTGAGAGCTGCTCACAAAGGTGGGGGGTGGAAATGAGAGGACCAGGCTGGTTCTAGGGCAGAAAATAACTTTGACCAACACTAAAATTAACCCTGTATGGACAGAAAGTCCCTAAACAGCCCAAACTGCACCCACTCTGAGGTCAGCAGGGTGACCTCAGCATGTGACTGATGACAAAACCCCGGCAGCAGCTGAACAACCATCCCTTCTCCCCTCACACCCCCCCAGCTCAGCCCACGCAGCAAACACCTCCTACTCACGTGGACCGGGAGAGAAAGTTTGTCCCAAAAACTTTCCTCGTTCTTGGCCGTGCAAAAAACTCTGGCCAAGTGGGATGGCAAAGCTCCAGGCACTGACAGGAACTCCCAGGGGGCTGCCCTTGGTGCAGGTGTCCCCAGAGAAGGGTGTGAAGTCAGGGACTGCAGGGAATGTCCCAATTCCTGTTCCTCTTGGAATGCTTTCTGCCTCAGCCACGCATTCATTAATTTGGGTTTCTAACTCTTGGTGTCAGGGGTGAAAAAGAAATGCTGTGGTCACTCAGTGCAGCCTGAGGAGCTGCTACAAACTTTGCTGATTTAAACAAACCTAGGAAAATCCCAGAGCAGCCTGTTCCAGCATCTCTACTCCACGCAGAGAGCATCTGTTCCCAGCTGGGATAAACGTCCTGAGTGTGTGGCTCGTTTGATAGACACCAAATTACACCACTCATGGAATATCCTGACAAAGGGACCCACAAGGATCATCCAGTCCAACTCCTGGCCCTGCACAGACACCCCAACAATCCCACCTTGTCCCTCAGAGCGTTGTCCAAACCCTCCTGGAGCTCTGGCAGCCTTGGGGCTGTGACCAAACCCTGGGGAGCCTATTCAGTGCCAACCACCCTCTGGGGGAAGAACCTTTCCCTAAAATCCCCCCTAAACCTGCCCTGACACAGCTCCAGCCATTCCCTGGGGTGCCTGACCCTGCTCAAACTGCCAGCAGATGAGCAGGCACTGCCATTACAAATCCAGAGCCTTCTCCCAAAGCTGCACCTCAGGCACAGCTCCCAGCAGGAACCTGCCCAGGCAGGTCAGGCCTTGGAAACTGCCAGGGCAAAAGGACCAGGAGGGATTTTAAATGGGATATTGAAACCCTGTGTTTAATCCTGTAAATTGTGTAGATGGGAGTCTCAGTGATGGGTGGGGAAAAGAGTGGGATGAGTAAAATTAGCGAAGAAGTCGAGGAGATTCAGCTGCCACTTGGCCTCTGGTTTCCTCTGCTGGTTTTTGGTGCTTTCCTGGCTGTCTAAAACTCACCCAGCCCAGCTGGGATCTCTGGGGCTGGAATGACCCCGGAATGATCCTGGAATGACAGGAGCAGACAGTCAGGAGCCCAGGGATGGCCACGTGGAATCCAGGCAGCTCCACGGGCTGTTACAAAAGAGGCACCAGGCACTCGAGGCAACCCCACGAGTTTGCACCGGAGAGACCTGGAAAGGGCAACAGTAAACAAAAACACACCCAGGGTGTGAGTTCCTGCTCCTCCAGCCCGGTGTCAGATCCCCTAATGTCGATAAATACCCTGGATGTGCGTGTGCAGCCTTTCCTGTAATTTACTGTAAACACAGCCCTGGTGATCTGAGCACCGAGCTCATTGCCAGGCACACTTTTATTGCAAAATACTCTCCTTATTTGTCTGCTACAAACTGGCAGTTTGGAAATAAAATCCTTGTCCCCACAAACAGCCTAATAATTGACATAACTAAAATACTGTGTGTTCCCTGTTGTCTTCCTGAACGTCAGGAAATGCAACTTATATGAATAAATATCAGTAAATACAATGTACATTATTAAATAGCAGTAAATAAAACATACATACTGAGCATGAAAGCTGCAAATCCAAGCTAGTGACTACTTTATCATTACATTACTTTAATAAAACATACAGTTGGACTTGAATCTGAAAGGATTAAATAGTTGTGTTTTTTTTTACAAACACAGAGGTTATTTGGGTACTGACAAAAGAGTTGTGAATTTAAGCAGAGCTGCCCTCATTGTCCCAAATAAATTATTTTCATATCCCAGCTAATTTTCCCCTAATTACAAACTGGGAAAGCAACTGAATCTCATGGTGAGATGACAAATAACATAATTAGTGTCTTGGTTTTGTCACCACCTATGACCGAATCTCATTCCAGAAGTCATTTGATTGCCACCCACTGACAACCTCTCAGTCCCCTGAAGGACATTCCAGGAGCATCCCTGTGCTCAAAAGAAGGGATAAAACTCACCTGGGAGTTGGGGTAAAATTGGATTTATGTTGCCCTGTGTGCCCTTCTCTACTCTCTTCTTCTCCTGGGGTGATTCCAAACCCTGGTTCCAGGTGCCAAGTTCATCCCAGGAGTAGCTCCCATCCATGTCCGCTGTAGGAGGTCACAGCACAGCAATCTTGGGTTTCTAAGGCTTAAAAAATATGGAATTTGGAACAAACCCAGTCCCAGCCAAACCCAGCACAGTAGTTCCAGTGTGAGGTCTCAGGAGTTCATGTCCCAGATGCTCCAGGAGGAGGTGAAAGAGGGGAATAAGAGATTTTTCCTTTTAGGAAAAAAAAGGAGAGTTGTATTTTAATTAGGGTTTTATTTTCAGCTGAAATCCCTGCCACAAGTGAATCTGCAGTTCTGTGTTCTGTAGATGATACACAAGGTTTATCAGCCTTCTGAAAGTAAAACAAAAATGATCTGGTTTTGGAGAGTCCAAGAAGATGAGAACTTTATTACAGGTTTTCACAGGATTATATCCCCACACTTTTAAACAAATCAGCTGCAGGATTTGCATAACTATGATTCACTGTATTAAATAATGCAGGTGATTAAATAAATACTGAAATCATTCTATAAATAACACCCACTCCAAGCTCAGAGAAGCAGCTCCTGCTCAGATAGTGGTGTGTCCACATCTCTGCTGTCTCTGGCACACAGGACCAAATTTATGCCACAGATTTGCTCAGGGTGAAAACTTCCAACATCCAAACAATCACAAAACACACAACAGGGTTGTTTCTGCACCAAACCCAGCCCTGGAACTCCAGCCAGTCTTGAAAATTGAAAGCTCTTCCTTTAAGAAGCAAACAGTAAAAATAAAAAAAAATAAATAATAAAAAAAATAAAAATAAAAATAAAAAAAAAAACAAACAAAAAAAAAAAAAAAAAAAAAAAAAAAACAAAAAAAAACCAAGGATGGATTGGAGTTGCTTGGGGAAAATAATTGGCTGTCAGAGAGCCCTGGAATGGAGACCACGAGGAGATGCTGCAGGATAAAGCAGCGTTTGCACACAGTTTGCTTCCAAACAAAACAGGGTGTTAAGAAAACACTCCTCTGATCCAAAAGTCAGGTTGGTGACGTTACTTCACAACAGAGACAGCGCTTTCCTGTTGGGTCCCAAGCAAATTCCAGAGGAGCTGGAGGGCTGTGCTGATGTGGGCAGCGACACAGGCGTAGGTGGTGTAGAACAGGGTGCCCACCATGCAGATGTTGAAGGAGTAGAAGAGCACCTTCTCCCAGGGCTCCATCAGGTAGCTGCAGGTGATCAGCTCAAACTGGCAGAACAGCCAGAACACAAAGTTCTTGGTGCTCTTCAAGTCCATCCTCAGCTTCCTGCAGCTCCCCAAAGCCTTCCCTGTTAAATAAAGGAGAGTTGGTTTTCCCCCATAAATCAGTTGCCCAACAGTTGTGGCAATTCCAGTCCCCAGGCCAAAGTCTTTCCTAATTTTGCCTTGCACGGGGTTGCTCAAAACTCTGTGGAAGCAGCTTAATTCCAAAAGCACTTCAATCCCTCTCTCCCTCTCCCCTCATGGATTTGGACATAGAGCTTTGCTAGAAGGCTGATTTCTACTCCTGCAGACTGGATTTTAGGTCTAATGCTCCAGTTGCTCCTGGAATTCCCAGGGGAAAAGTGGGAATATGCAGAACACCAACATACTATATATTTATATATTTATATAGTATATCTATATATTTATATAGTGTATATATATATTTATATAGTGTATATATATATTTATATAGTATATATATTTTTTATATATGTAATACCTGTTAAAATATTTATAAAATAAAAGGAAACTATATACAGACTATCCAGCTTTTCCTGCAACAAAGTTTAAATTGATCTGTTGCCAGAGTGAACAATAAATTACAATAACATTTAGTAAATATATATAATACATAAACTGTATCTAAAATAATAAATAGTAAACAATAAACACTTCTTTTAAAGCTTTGTGTTCAAATCAACTCTAATAATTACTGAGTGTTACATTATGTATTTAGAACTGGAGGGGGAAAGGGAAAAAAGGGCTATTTCAGTCATTGGGGCTTCCTATCATTTGGCAAGTAAGAGGAGACAACCCAAAAACTGGTATTCCCCACTTTTTAACTGGAAAGGAAAGAATTCCTGGTGGTGTCAAGATCTGTGGAAAGAAACTTATTCCTCGGGCATCAAATACATCCAACTCCATGGGTCTGTACAGAGTGGGGTTTTACCTTAACAAAAGCCACTTCCCAAAGTTTTTAGAGACATTTTGTGTCACCTTTTGCATTTTGCTTCCATAACTTCCCACACACCACCTTTTCCTCCTGACAGGTGAGATAAACTAATGCTCCTGTAGTGAAAAATTATAAACTATTTTTAGCAATATCTGTGTTCATTGCAGGCAGGTGGTGCTAAACCCAGCTTACACTTGAGCCTCTCATCATTAAATGCATCACAAAGATACTCAGAATCCTTCCCAAAAAAATGGATATTTTAAGCAGCAGAACTCACCTCCTCACTTAGGCCCTGCTGACAACACGTCCAGGTGGGAGATGCTTCCCGGATCCTGCGCTCTTCGGAGCTGAGCTGCTCCTCTGGGGACGGAGAGGCAGAAACCAGGAGCTTTGATCCTCAATTACAGAGTGTCCTCCACACCCCGCCCTCCTGCACCACTGCTGGGAGCTCCTCTGGCCACAGGACTGGGAATTATGCAACGAGGGCGCCAGCAATTTGATAATTTGTGAGGAGCCCGAGTGGTAGAACCGTGGGCAGGGAGGAACACGCGAGGCTGAAACACCTCTGAGCTAAAAACTGCTCACAGAGCCTCCCCTGACCCCAAATCCCCCAAAACACCTCTGCCTCTGGGGGATTTTAGGCTGCCCAGGTTCCTACAAGGGGCAGTTTAATGTCTGTGCAAACAAAATAATCTGGTGACAGGGAGTAGCCACAAAAATGCAGCTCAATTATTATGGCACAGGGAAGTCTCTGCTGAAGCCACCACCTCCTTTTGCAAGCTTTGATTGGGATCACTTTCAAACAGTCTCCAGTATCTCCCACACCTGCATCGACATCATCCAGGGTGGAGAGAGCACGTGGACAAGATTTTTGTGAGGAAAAGATGCTGAGTTTTCCTCCAAAAAAAAAATGCTACAAAAATAAAACCAAGCCACGGACGCTCAGGGCATTTTAATGATCTAATTGGACAAGTAAAGTAGGTAGAAATCTGCATAATAAGTGATGTTCTAAAGTATAATAGATGATGCTCTAAACTATAATAGAGGACGTTCTAAACCATCTGCCTGCAGCCAAATCATTTCCAAATATGAATCAGCTTCATTCTGGGATAATGTGCCACAAGCAATGTCTGAGGTGCCTGGGCCTCACCTTTCCTCCCTTCCTTGCCAAACACATCCCGAGCTCATCCTTGAGCAAGCACTGACCTGCTCCCTCAAAATTTTGGTTTTCCCTCATAGTTTTCCACCACATTTTCTGTTTCAGAACTGTCCAATTTCCACAGAAAATTCAGAAATCATAAATTACTGCCCCAAATCCAACCTTTCTCCTGCAGAGGGTCTGCCCCAGCTGTGTCTGCTGGGCTGGACCAACTCATGGAAGGTCCAGCCTAGGCTGAGTTTAGAGAATGGGCTCATCAAATGTGAAATATTATTGCCCTGGGGCTCTGCTGCAGGATTTTAAGAGTTTCTGCTTTCAACCTGACTTTCTCAGCTGAGTATTTCAATGCAGTGTGGAGGGCTGGGGTGGAACAATTAGGGTTTTAGGGTTTCAGGTGCAGGAAAATGTTGTAAATGACATTTTCCCCCTGGTGGGCCAACATCCCTGCTTCATGTTCCTCACCTTCCCTGGGAGGTGGATCAGCCTCTTCTGAATCCTTCAGCAAGGTGTTGTGGCAGAGCCCCAAAATCCCAGGGCAGCTCCAGGCAGGGCTGTCAGCTCTGCCCTCTGACTCCTCCCCAGAAACATCTGCATAAAAGCCAGCAAAATTCAGGTTATCCCTCTCAAGCATCAAACCATCCAGGTGGTTTAATAATTTCCAGCAATTCTCCACCAGTTCTTTCAATAACTAATTCTCCCAGTTGAAAATGGGCAAGTGGGACTTGTCTGGGTCTGCTCAGTTCTGACAGCACCCAAAAGTTTTTCCTGAGAGCTGAGAGCATTGAGAAAGAGGTGGGTTATGGTGCAGGTGGTGTTGGGATAAGCAGGATCCACTCCCAGCCTGGTGTGTGAAGCCCCCCAGGCATCCCCTCCTCCTGCTTCCTGAGCTGCTCCTGCTGCTTTTCCCGGCCAAAATCCCGAGGGGAGAGAAGAACTCGTTAATACCTTTCAGAGTGCATAATGAGGTGTGTGTGGCTTCACTCAGAAGGCACAAATTGCCTGAAATCCCTGCCTTTTAGGGCAGTTTAAGATACTTCTTTACCTACAGAAATTCTCTTCAAAATCAAAAGAAAAAAAAAAACAACAAAACCCCCCAGGCAAAACCATTCTCTGCCATTGATGGATGACTGCAGGTACATGTAGAAAGCATATTTTGAAAGCATTTTTTTGGCAAAGATCTTACTCTGAAGAGCTGGAACGAGCCTCTCCCAGCACCACTCTGTCCCACGGGGGCTGGTCCCTTGTTTTCAGGTCTCTTGATCCTCTTGCCCACACAATTAAATTTCAAAACCTGTTTTTAATGCTTCTCACTGTGGTTTCCTGCCAAGCAAATTCAAGCACAGCCATGTAAAGGTGACACGGTGACACAGCAATTTTCCCCAGCAAAGGAAAATTAACAAAACAAAGCAGAAATATTCAAATTACCACTGCACTGAAGGAAATCACCAATCTCCCTTTTTCAGTTCCCTGAGGTTCCCCACATGGAAAAGCAGGACATTTGGGTTTGTATAAAATTTAGAAGATTAGCTCCATAAGCTTTTTTTTTTTTTTTTCTTTCCCCTATTATTTCATGCCTTAAAATGGGATTTTCTGATGTCTCCTAAGATAGAAATCCATATGAACCTGATTGTCTTCTGTGTGGCTCCTCTGCTGTCTGGTGTGGTTTGGGTTGGTATAACTACATTAATAAAGCTGCTTTGGTCTTCTTGGTCACCTCTTTTGACCAAATCCATGTCTTTAAGACCACAATTGACCTGGAAAGGGCAACAGTAAACAAAAACACACCCAGGGTGTGAGTTCCTGCTCCTCCAGCCCGGTGTCAGATCCCCTAATGTCGATAAATACCCTGGATGTGCGTGTGCAGCCTTTCCTGTAATTTACTGTAAACACAGCCCTGGTGATCTGAGCACCGAGCTCATTGCCAGGCACACTTTTATTGCAAAATACTCTCCTTATTTGTCTGCTACAAACTGGCAGTTTGGAAATAAAATCCTTGTCCCCACAAACAGCCTAATAATTGACATAACTAAAATACTGTGTGTTCCCTGTTGTCTTCCTGAACGTCAGGAAATGCAACTTATATGAATAAATATCAGTAAATACAATGTACATTATTAAATAGCAGTAAATAAAACATACATACTGAGCATGAAAGCTGCAAATCCAAGCTAGTGACTACTTTATCATTACATTACTTTAATAAAACATACAGTTGGACTTGAATCTGAAAGGATTAAATAGTTGTGTTTTTTTTTACAAACACAGAGGTTATTTGGGTACTGACAAAAGAGTTGTGAATTTAAGCAGAGCTGCCCTCATTGTCCCAAATAAATTATTTTCATACCCCAGCTAATTTTCCCCTAATTACAAACTGGGAAAGCAACTGAATCTCATGGTGAGATGACAAATAACATAATTAGTGTCTTGGTTTTGTCACCACCTATGACCGAATCTCATTCCAGAAGTCATTTGATTGCCACCCACTGACAACCTCTCAGTCCCCTGAAGGACATTCCAGGAGCATCCCTGTGCTCAAAAGAAGGGATAAAACTCACCTGGGAGTTGGGGTAAAATTGGATTTATGTTGCCCTGTGTGCCCTTCTCTACTCTCTTCTTCTCCTGGGGTGATTCCAAACCCTGGTTCCAGGTGCCAAGTTCATCCCAGGAGTAGCTCCCATCCATGTCCGCTGTAGGAGGTCACAGCACAGCAATCTTGGGTTTCTAAGGCTTAAAAAATATGGAATTTGGAACAAACCCAGTCCAGCCAAACCCAGCACAGTAGTTCCAGTGTGAGGTCTCAGGAGTTCATGTCCCAGATGCTCCAGGAGGAGGTGAAAGAGGGGAATAAGAGATTTTTCCTTTTAGGAAAAAAAAGGAGAGTTGTATTTTAATTAGGGTTTTATTTTCAGCTGAAATCCCTGCCACAAGTGAATCTGCAGTTCTGTGTTCTGTAGATGATACACAAGGTTTATCAGCCTTCTGAAAGTAAAACAAAAATGATCTGGTTTTGGAGAGTCCAAGAAGATGAGAACTTTATTACAGGTTTTCACAGGATTATATCCCCACACTTTTAAACAAATCAGCTGCAGGATTTGCATAACTATGATTCACTGTATTAAATAATGCAGGTGATTAAATAAATACTGAAATCATTCTATAAATAACACCCACTCCAAGCTCAGAGAAGCAGCTCCTGCTCAGATAGTGGTGTGTCCACATCTCTGCTGTCTCTGGCACACAGGACCAAATTTATGCCACAGATTTGCTCAGGGTGAAAACTTCCAACATCCAAACAATCACAAAACACACAACAGGGTTGTTTCTGCACCAAACCCAGCCCTGGAACTCCAGCCAGTCTTGAAAATTGAAAGCTCTTCCTTTAAGAAGCAAACAGTAAAAATAAAAAAAAATAAATAATAAAAAAAATAAAAATAAAAATAAAAAAAAAAAAAACAAACAAAAAAAAAAAAACACAAAAAAAAAAAAAAAAAAAAAAAAAACAAAAAAAAAAAAAAAAAAAAAAACAAAAAAAAACCAAGGATGGATTGGAGTTGCTTGGGGAAAATAATTGGCTGTCAGAGAGCCCTGGAATGGAGACCACGAGGAGATGCTGCAGGATAAAGCAGCGTTTGCACACAGTTTGCTTCCAAACAAAACAGGGTGTTAAGAAAACACTCCTCTGATCCAAAAGTCAGGTTGGTGACGTTACTTCACAACAGAGACAGCGCTTTCCTGTTGGGTCCCAAGCAAATTCCAGAGGAGCTGGAGGGCTGTGCTGATGTGGGCAGCGACACAGGCGTAGGTGGTGTAGAACAGGGTGCCCACCATGCAGATGTTGAAGGAGTAGAAGAGCACCTTCTCCCAGGGCTCCATCAGGTAGCTGCAGGTGATCAGCTCAAACTGGCAGAACAGCCAGAACACAAAGTTCTTGGTGCTCTTCAAGTCCATCCTCAGCTTCCTGCAGCTCCCCAAAGCCTTCCCTGTTAAATAAAGGAGAGTTGGTTTTCCCCCATAAATCAGTTGCCCAACAGTTGTGGCAATTCCAGTCCCCAGGCCAAAGTCTTTCCTAATTTTGCCTTGCACGGGGTTGCTCAAAACTCTGTGGAAGCAGCTTAATTCCAAAAGCACTTCAATCCCTCTCTCCCTCTCCCCTCATGGATTTGGACATAGAGCTTTGCTAGAAGGCTGATTTCTACTCCTGCAGACTGGATTTTAGGTCTTATGCTCCAGTTGCTCCTGGAATTCCCAGGGGAAAAGTGGGAATATGCAGAACACCACACATACTATATATTTATATATTTATATAGTATATCTATATATTTATATAGTGTATATATATATTTATATAGTGTATATATATATTTATATAGTATATATATTTTTTATATATGTAATACCTGTTAAAATATTTATAAAATAAAAGGAAACTATATACAGACTATCCAGCTTTTCCTGCAACAAAGTTTAAATTGATCTGTTGCCAGAGTGAACAATAAATTACAATAACATTTAGTAAATATATATAATACATAAACTGTATCTAAAATAATAAATAGTAAACAATAAACACTTCTTTTAAAGCTTTGTGTTCAAATCAACTCTAATAATTACTGAGTGTTACATTATGTATTTAGAACTGGAGGGGGAAAGGGAAAAAAGGGCTATTTCAGTCATTGGGGCTTCCTATCATTTGGCAAGTAAGAGGAGACAACCCAAAAACTGGTATTCCCCACTTTTTAACTGGAAAGGAAAGAATTCCTGGTGGTGTCAAGATCTGTGGAAAGAAACTTATTCCTCGGGCATCAAATACATCCAACTCCATGGGTCTGTACAGAGTGGGGTTTTACCTTAACAAAAGCCACTTCCCAAAGTTTTTAGAGACATTTTGTGTCACCTTTTGCATTTTGCTTCCATAACTTCCCACACACCACCTTTTCCTCCTGACAGGTGAGATAAACTAATGCTCCTGTAGTGAAAAATTATAAACTATTTTTAGCAATATCTGTGTTCATTGCAGGCAGGTGGTGCTAAACCCAGCTTACACTTGAGCCTCTCATCATTAAATGCATCACAAAGATACTCAGAATCCTTCCCAAAAAAATGGATATTTTAAGCAGCAGAACTCACCTCCTCACTTAGGCCCTGCTGACAACACGTCCAGGTGGGAGATGCTTCCCGGATCCTGCGCTCTTCGGAGCTGAGCTGCTCCTCTGGGGATGGAGAGGCAGAAACCAGGAGCTTTGATCCTCAATTACAGAGTGTCCTCCACACCCCGCCCTCCTGCACCACTGCTGGGAGCTCCTCTGGCCACAGGACTGGGAATTATGCAACGAGGGCGCCAGCAATTTGATAATTTGTGAGGAGCCCGAGTGGTAGAACCGTGGGCAGGGAGGAACACGCGAGGCTGAAACACCTCTGAGCTAAAAACTGCTCACAGAGCCTCCCCTGACCCCAAATCCCCCAAAACACCTCTGCCTCTGGGGGATTTTAGGCTGCCCAGGTTCCTACAAGGGGCAGTTTAATGTCTGTGCAAACAAAATAATCTGGTGACAGGGAGTTGAGTAGCCACAAAAATGCAGCTCAATTATTATGGCACAGGGAAGTCTCTGCTGAAGCCACCACCTCCTTTTGCAAGCTTTGATTGGGATCACTTTCAAACAGTCTCCAGTATCTCCCACACCTGCATCGACATCATCCAGGGTGGAGAGAGCACGTGGACAAGATTTTTGTGAGGAAAAGATGCTGAGTTTTCCTCCAAAAAAAAAAAATGCTACAAAAATAAAACCAAGCCACGGACGCTCAGGGCATTTTAATGATCTAATTGGACAAGTAAAGTAGGTAGAAATCTGCATAATAAGTGATGTTCTAAAGTATAATAGATGATGCTCTAAACTATAATAGAGGACGTTCTAAACCATCTGCCTGCAGCCAAATCATTTCCAAATATGAATCAGCTTCATTCTGGGATAATGTGCCACAAGCAATGTCTGAGGTGCCTGGGCCTCACCTTTCCTCCCTTCCTTGCCAAACACATCCCGAGCTCATCCTTGAGCAAGCACTGACCTGCTCCCTCAAAATTTTGGTTTTCCCTCATAGTTTTCCACCACATTTTCTGTTTCAGAACTGTCCAATTTCCACAGAAAATTCAGAAATCATAAATTACTGCCCCAAATCCAACCTTTCTCCTGCAGAGGGTCTGCCCCAGCTGTGTCTGCTGGGCTGGACCAACTCATGGAAGGTCCAGCCTAGGCTGAGTTTAGAGAATGGGCTCATCAAATGTGAAATATTATTGCCCTGGGGCTCTGCTGCAGGATTTTAAGAGTTTCTGCTTTCAACCTGACTTTCTCAGCTGAGTATTTCAATGCAGTGTGGAGGGCTGGGGTGGAACAATTAGGGTTTTAGGGTTTCAGGTGCAGGAAAATGTTGTAAATGACATTTTCCCCCTGGTGGGCCAACATCCCTGCTTCATGTTCCTCACCTTCCCTGGGAGGTGGATCAGCCTCTTCTGAATCCTTCAGCAAGGTGTTGTGGCAGAGCCCCAAAATCCCAGGGCAGCTCCAGGCAGGGCTGTCAGCTCTGCCCTCTGACTCCTCCCCAGAAACATCTGCATAAAAGCCAGCAAAATTCAGGTTATCCCTCTCAAGCATCAAACCATCCAGGTGGTTTAATAATTTCCAGCAATTCTCCACCAGTTCTTTCAATAACTAATTCTCCCAGTTGAAAATGGGCAAGTGGGACTTGTCTGGGTCTGCTCAGTTCTGACAGCACCCAAAAGTTTTTCCTGAGAGCTGAGAGCATTGAGAAAGAGGTGGGTTATGGTGCAGGTGGTGTTGGGATAAGCAGGATCCACTCCCAGCCTGGTGTGTGAAGCCCCCCAGGCATCCCCTCCTCCTGCTTCCTGAGCTGCTCCTGCTGCTTTTCCCGGCCAAAATCCCGAGGGGAGAGAAGAACTCGTTAATACCTTTCAGAGTGCATAATGAGGTGTGTGTGGCTTCACTCAGAAGGCACAAATTGCCTGAAATCCCTGCCTTTTAGGGCAGTTTAAGATACTTCTTTACCTACAGAAATTCTCTTCAAAATCAAAAGAAAAAAAAAACCAACAAAACCCCCCAGGCAAAACCATTCCCTGCCTTTGATGGATGACTGCAGGTACATGTAGAAAGCATATTTTGAAAGCATTTTTTTGGCAAAGATCTTACTCTGAAGAGCTGGAACCAGCCTCTCCCAGCACCACTCTGTCCCACGGGGGCTGGTCCCTTGTTTTCAGGTCTCTTGATCCTCTTGCCCACACAATTAAATTTCAAAACCTGTTTTTAATGCTTCTCACTGTGGTTTCCTGCCAAGCAAATTCAAGCACAGCCATGTAAAGGTGACACGGTGACACAGCAATTTTCCCCAGCAAAGGAAAATTAACAAAACAAAGCAGAAATATTCAAATTACCACTGCACTGAAGGAAATCACCAACCTCCCTTTTTCAGTTCCCTGAGGTTCCCCACATGGAAAAGCAGGACATTTGGGTTTGTATAAAATTTAGAAGATTAGCTCCATAAGCTTTTTTTTTTTTTTTTCTTTCCCCTATTATTTCATGCCTTAAAATGGGATTTTCTGATGTCTCCTAAGATAGAAATCCATATGAACCTGATTGTCTTCTGTGTGGCTCCTCTGCTGTCTGGTGTGGTTTGGGTTGGTATAACTACATTAATAAAGCTGCTTTGGTCTTCTTGGTCACCTCTTTTGACCAAATCCATGTCTTTAAGACCACAATTGACCTGGAAAGGGCAACAGTAAACAAAAACACACCCAGGGTGTGAGTTCCTGCTCCTCCAGCCCGGTGTCAGATCCCCTAATGTCGATAAATACCCTGGATGTGCGTGTGCAGCCTTTCCTGTAATTTACTGTAAACACAGCCCTGGTGATCTGAGCACCGAGCTCATTGCCAGGCACACTTTTATTGCAAAATACTCTCCTTATTTGTCTGCTACAAACTGGCAGTTTGGAAATAAAATCCTTGTCCCCACAAACAGCCTAATAATTGACATAACTAAAATACTGTGTGTTCCCTGTTGTCTTCCTGAACGTCAGGAAATGCAACTTATATGAATAAATATCAGTAAATACAATGTACATTATTAAATAGCAGTAAATAAAACATACATACTGAGCATGAAAGCTGCAAATCCAAGCTAGTGACTACTTTATCATTACATTACTTTAATAAAACATACAGTTGGACTTGAATCTGAAAGGATTAAATAGTTGTGTTTTTTTTTACAAACACAGAGGTTATTTGGGTACTGACAAAAGAGTTGTGAATTTAAGCAGAGCTGCCCTCATTGTCCCAAATAAATTATTTTCATATCCCAGCTAATTTTCCCCTAATTACAAACTGGGAAAGCAACTGAATCTCATGGTGAGATGACAAATAACATAATTAGTGTCTTGGTTTTGTCACCACCTATGACCGAATCTCATTCCAGAAGTCATTTGATTGCCACCCACTGACAACCTCTCAGTCCCCTGAAGGACATTCCAGGAGCATCCCTGTGCTCAAAAGAAGGGATAAAACTCACCTGGGAGTTGGGGTAAAATTGGATTTATGTTGCCCTGTGTGCCCTTCTCTGTCCCACGGGGGCTGGTCCCTTGTTTTCAGGTCTCTTGATCCTCTTGCCCACACAATTAAATTTCAAAATCTGTTTTTAATGCTTCTCACTGTGGTTTCCTGCCAAGCAAATTCAAGCACAGCCATGTAAAGGTGACACGGTGACACAGCAATTTTCCCCAGCAAAGGAAAATTAACAAAACAAAGCAGAAATATTCAAATTACCACTGCACTGAAGGAAATCACCAATCTCCCTTTTTCAGTTCCCTGAGGTTCCCCACATGGAAAAGCAGGACATTTGGGTTTGTATAAAATTTAGAAGATTAGCTCCATAAGCTTTTTTTTTTTTTTTTTCTTTCCCCTATTATTTCATGCCTTAAAATGGGATTTTCTGATGTCTCCTAAGATAGAAATCCATATGAACCTGATTGTCTTCTGTGTGGCTCCTCTGCTGTCTGGTGTGGTTTGGGTTGGTATAACTACATTAATAAAGCTGCTTTGGTCTTCTTGGTCACCTCTTTTGACCAAATCCATGTCTTTAAGACCACAATTTCTTTTCCCAGCTTAACTGAAAATGGTCCAGGGCTGAAAAGTATGGGATGCATGGAGAGATAGAGGGAATGAAAGAAAATAAGCCTCATTTCCTGAGAAGACCCAGCTAAAAGCATCTGAAACATCTGTGCCTCACACCTGCACGCTGTGATAAGTCATTTATCTGTCTGGTTAAGATTTGTAGGCTGGAAAATAATGGAAGCAGAAAGTTAAGGTGGAAAAACCCTCCTCCTGGTGGGGACAGAGAACCTACAGAACGCCCACCACTGTTCCTGGAAGGGAGAAAAAAACTGCCCAATTCTTCGAGAGGTTCTGCTGTCCGGGAGGTAGAATGGCTGGCATGTGGCTCCACAGCTGCCAGGTTATCTGGAGTGACATCACAACCTGCAGTGGGGCTGGGAGACACCACAGAACAAGGAGGATGAGAAATGGAGCCAGAGAAGGGCTGGGAATCCACAAGGAATGTGCCTCGGCTCCAGCTTCTGGGGCTTGACTTGCCGCTGTTTGTAATGCAAATAACAGATTTTAATGATTGCATTGTTGGCTGCAGGAGTCATAGGATGGCCCAGCAATCTTCCCCACGCCCAGCTGGACCAGTTCAGGAGCTGGGTGAATTCTGCAGACAATGGAGTAAGTGGAAACCGTGGAGCTGGGGAACTGCAAAAGCACGAGGAACGTGCAGGGCTGGCCCAGAGGATTCAGGCACAGCCCATTCCCAATTCAAGGTGATACCAGGCCATGAAATGTGCCACAAAGTGAGCATTTCCCAACAGCTGGACTGTCAATTGTGTCAGCTGTGAGGAGCAGGGAATCCCCTGGGTCTTGTTCATGTGGTACAAGAACTGGCTGAAGCAGCGAGAAGAAGCTTCATCTGGCTCCCAGCAAAGAAATAACTGCAGTTCTCCTTTATTTCAGACATTTTTACATGATTTACAAACTGTGACAGCCACAACAAGCAAAGTTCTGTCAAATACTGTGGGAGAACTGATTAACAGGAGGTTTAAAACAACAAAGGACATCCTCAGAAGTTTCGAGGCCTGGGCTTGGAGCAGCGAAGACTAAATGGGCAGCAACTCATTTTAAATGATTGAAGCACCAAACCTCCCTCCATCTACAGCTGAAACCACAGGAAATCTGCTCTGGCTTTGGAATGTGCAAGAGAACATTCCATGGGGAAGCATCAAAAGGGTAATAGGTGTGTGCTGGGTGCTCCCTCCCAAGGGTGTCAAGGAACACGGGGCAGGGGGTTAAGAATCCAGCAGAACTGGAGCAGAGGATTCCTCAGGAAGATAAATTGGCGTGGGGTGAGGCCCAAGGAGCTGGATTTCAGGAGGAAAAGACAGGGAATTAAAATTTGGGGCGGGTTAAGGAAATGTGGCAGATGAGAGGATGAGCTCAGTGATTTTGTCTTTTTATAACTAAGGGCTCTCAGTGTCCCTCTGACCCCTCACAGCCCCTCAGTGTCCCCTCAGTGTCCCCTCCGTGTCCCCTCAGTGTCCCCTCAGTGTCCATTTGCTCCACCTAAAACCGACTTCAAAAAAGTCCTTTTTTGAGGTCATCAAAGTGAAGCTATTTCTGATTTTCTTGAAACTAAATTTTCTTTTACCCCCACACTTTTAGATTTCTCTTTCAACCTCTGGTGCTTTGAGGAAGAAGAATATTCCATGTACCTCTGAAAGGAAAAAGGGGGTATGGATGATGTATAATAAAAGGGAATATCCTCACACTACTCAGAAATAGGAGCAGGGATAACCCAAGTTAGACTTGCCTTAAAGCACTGATTATTCCTGTAAAAGAAAATCTTCCTGTCTATTAGCAGGGTTTAAATTGTCTACAAAGACCCCCAAACACATAAAATTTGTGTGCATTGAAGTCTCTGACTGAATAAATAGAGGCTTTATAAATTGGAAAGGCCAAAATACACAGAAACACATCTTTTGTATTCCTTGTTCTCCAGGACACACAAGTTTGGAACCTTCAGCTTTTTTAAGTCAGCTCTGTCCATCTGTCCTTGCCAGCAGCACCTCTCAGAAAAGTGGATCCACCTGATATTTTATCCCTGTAATTAAACTGATTAATTGTGAGTGAGAATCCGAGGCAGATTTTTTTCTTCTTCTTGATTTATTTTCCCTTGAAAAGCGAATCTTCTGCATTTCTGCACTGCCAAGATAATCAGTGCTGCTGCTTCTTTATTCCCATTATTTTGACAGAGGTTCAGGCCTCTCCCTGGACAGGAATTCTCTTTATTTAGAGACTCCTTTTGCATGTGTCCCAGTTTCTCTGGGACTGTGGTGTAAGAAAAGGGAATTTTTTTTTTCTGTCTAAATCCCAAAAATAAAATCTGAAGGACAACTAGGACTGCTCTAGAAAAAAAGGAAAATAAATATATTCAGACTTATAATTTCAAAACCAGTCTGTGTTGCTGTAATTACATACTGGGTACACATGTATTTTACTACTGGTACAATAATATTATTTGGGTATTTCTTTGATTAATTAATATTTTCCTTGTCAGCTTTAACAGTGCTCTTATAAAATACTGCTCTGTGTGAAATTTATTTGGTTTTATTGCTGTTTTCTGGAAACTAATTCATACTGTTGCAGAACAGATCAGCAAAGAGGTTTCTGTTCCACAGTTTCATTTCCAGTGAAATCAAGTGATGTTATTTGTCTCTGCACACCTAAAAGTTGGATGCTTTGTTAAATATGATAGTTATCTGGTAAATTAATAACATAAAAAATTATTAAACAAAGTAATAAGAACTGGCATTCTGGAATTTTCATCTTTGGCCTCCCTCTGTGCTCCCTTCTTAGTCAAAAACTGCCAGAAAGTATCATTTTTAACATTTCCCTCCCCTTTTCCCTTTACCTCCTTCCCTTATTAAAAGCCATTTGTCATGCTGAATTCTCAGCATTTTAGTGCAGATGTAAAAATATCTTTTTTTTATATTTCTCCATCCAAACCTGAGCTCACAAGATAATTTAATCCCAGAGGGAATCAGGAGATATCCTGGAACACGCAGACATGACCACCAGGTGATGGATCACGGAAGGGCAGGGGGAATTCACACCTCAAAGAAAAATTCCCCAGGGATTTGTAGGTGCAAAATCTTTTTATTTATTTAAATTTTTATTATATTTTATTATTATTTTGCTATTCTTTTATTATTTATTATAAATAAATTTAATTTATTTATGTATTTACTGCCAACCTTCCCAGTGCAACTCCAGAGGAATTCCAGCAGGAATTAGAGCTTTTGAACCCTCATGGATTTATGACATTTTTAATTCTTTCCTCACACACAACAATTTTATGGCCTTCCCACCTATCAAAGCACCATAAAACCACGACTCTGCCACTCCACAGAGACTTTATTTTTCCAGGACTTTACAGACTTGCTATTAAAGCCCATTTCATGTGCCATAAAGTTTTATATCAAACGTTCACCCCTGGTTTGCTTCGCTGTCGGGAGGACAGGGTGGATCTTATTTTAAAGGTGAATTAAATCCTTTCAGCCCCATTTTCCTTATTGCAGGTGTGTAACCCTGGAGGACCTCTGTGAAATAACATTTTTGAAGACAAAGGGCAAAACTATCCACATTTATATAATATATAATTTATAATATATTTATAATTTTAATATATATTTTATATATATTCCTATATATTTATATATTTTTATATAATTTTATATATAATTTATTATGTATATGATATAAAATTTATAATATATAAATGTGGAAAGGTCATAGTTGCCTCTCTTCATGTGCAGAGTTCAACCTCTAAAATGAAGGATATTTATTAATATCCTCTCACTTTCAAAGGGCTGGAGAAGGGGAGACTCTGAGTACACAAAAAAGTCATTTTAGCTAAAATTCTGCCACATATTAAAAGATAAAGCAACGCACTAGGCAAAGATTTAGATGGGATTAAATGATACCTGTGTGTCTCGATGAATCATTTGAATCTGTGAATCACAGGAATCAAATTTGCATCTCCTGCAGGAGAAATTGGATGGAGCTGTCATATCCAAATGTGACATTTCACCCATTTAAATTTAAGACAGGACTATTTGGTGCTCTTTGAAATGATTTTTATTTAAAACATGACCAGGGAAACAGTTTTCCACCCCCAAAAAAAGTGTAATTTCCAAGTATTTCAATCACAAGCATATTTTTTATGAAAACCCTGAAACCAGTGTCAGTGATTCCTTAGGCAGATATTTATAGCAACCTTAAGATCTTCAATACCCTTTTAAAATATTCCTAAAGACCTAATGCAAAGAAGAATAATCTTGGGCAGCTTTTAAAACTAAATCTTGAGGCTGTCAGGAAACAGAGAGGGGTTCAGGAGTTATTGCAGAGGGACGGTGGCAGCCTCTTCAGTTCTGACACTGAGGAAAAATCCAGTATAGCTACACCTTTACATCCTGGTTTTTACAACTTTTAAGGAGTTAAAACACCACAAAATGCAGTTCAGCAGCACAAGAGTGAAATCACAGTGTTTATACTTCCAAACACACTGCTGGTAACGTTATTAAATAGTTGAGCAAATTGCTGTCAAAATATAGTCTGTGACAAGTACTACTAGTTAATGGAGTTTAGTATTTATTATTTCATTATTTTATTCTTTTAAACTATTGTATTATTCATCCTCCTTACTACAGGAATGTGGAAAGAACAATTAAATGGGATTTTTTCCCCCACTTTCTCATTTATGCACTGGGCTATAATGGCAGAGGTCCTTGGGTGTGACAAAATTACCCCATCCCTTCTAATCATTCCCGACATTCCCGAGACAAATCCAGGGGATCCGTGGGCAGCAGAGCATGGGGCTGAAGGTCAGTGGCACTATTTATGTGCTGAACTGCCTTTCCAGAGCAGGGCCACAGTTAAAAACCCTTCAGATTGCTCAGCAGAACTTGGCTATTTGGAGGAACTCATTTCCAGAGCCAGCACTTCATTAAACCTCCCTTGGTATCGAATAAAGAGTGAGTGAACTTATCAGCCTTAATGGAGCAGGTCCAGAAATGGCAATTGCAGTTTTAAATGTGCATTGCCTCGTCCCAGTGTCACTTATCCAAAGTGTAAAATAGATGTATTTGTTTCAAATGGGGGGCTCTTGCTCCCTCACAGAGGTTCTGTGTGCCTGGATTTCTTTTACTGCCCCTCCTGTCTCGATGTCTGAAATATTTAAGGGCCCATTTTATTGGGGTGAGAGGCCTTCAAGTCATACAAGGAGAATGCAACAACCATTCTAGGAACAAAGTATATGAAATTGAGGTTTTTCACTGTGGTTCTACAGTTTTCCTGGGAGTGATTGGAACCCTTGTGCTGAAGGGAAAGCTTTAAATGGCACCAGGTTCAAAGGTATTTAAGGAGTGGGGTCTTCCATCTCCTCCAGGGGAGTCAGGCTGTAAATACATCTTGCTCCACTTCCAAAAAGTTCTGTGATTCAAGACTGCCATGAATTTTCAGCTCTAGACAGGCCAGCTAAAGAAAAACAATAGAAGAAAGATGGATGAATCTTCATCCAGCGCCCAGATTCTGCACATTATGCTGTGTTTTGCTTTCCTGTCCTCACAAACATCAATTCAGGAATTAATTCCTCTTGCTCCTGGCTGAGAACACAGCAAGTAGAACTCCAGTTTTGGCTGGTGGCCCAGCTCCTCTCATGTAAGTGCATCAGCCATCTCCTGTTCCATCACAAATCCATAGCATCACGTATTTGTTGCACAGAAAGTGCTGGTAGTTACTGCTTAGCCAAGCTGTGAAATTATTTCTTGAATACTTTACTTTTTCCATTACAGCAAGGAGCAGAAAGGAGGAACTGCTTTATGTGCACACAGTGATCTGGCTTTATTTCCAGAGCACAGGATTAATTCCAACATTAAGGTGTTTCTGCTCAGTTGATCTGCCCATCCTGAGGTGCATTTAAAAGTTAAAGTAGAGGGAATTCCTGGCTGGGAGGGTGGGCAGGCCCTGGCACAGGGTGCCCAGAGAAGCTGTGGCTGCCCCTGGATCCCTGGAAGTGTCCAAGGCCAGGTTGGAGCAGCCTGGGCTGGTGGGAGGTGTCCCTGCCCATGGCAGGGGTGGGACTGGATGAGCTTTAAGGTCCTTCCAACCCTGGTAATGCCCTTTTTCTGTGGCAGGTCAGGTGAAGCCACAGCTCCTGGACTCCCTGAGCCACTCCAGGGGGTGGGAGGGAGCAGGAAGGCAGGGATACAAAGGGAAGCCAGAGAACAGGGTGGGATCAGACCCTTCCCTCCTCCAGGAAAATCTCAGGCCACAGTGAGTGTGTGCAATGTTGGCTCATCCCCCCAGCAAACCATCCCTCCAGCATCCCTTCCATTTACCACCGAGGTCTCCTTTGTGCCTCCCATGGGCAACAACAAACAAGACCCATCAACATCTCCTGTCTCTGCTTTCCACGTTGCCCAACCTTTGGCTGTTGGAATCTCCTCTGGAGAGCAGGGCTGGAGATCAAACACAGGGCACAATCCTTTCCAGGAGCCTCATCCCAGTGCTCCCAGCCCAGTCCAGCATGTGGGATTCACAGCCAGCACAGGAAGGACCCAGGGGGTTGAAAAAAAACCCTGCTTATTGCTTTCTGTGTTTGTTTTTTTTGTTGTTGTGTTTTATTTTTTTTTTAGGAAGCAGTGACTAACTATGATGTCAGCTGGGAAAAGTGCAAATCCCTGCCCCTTATTTGTGGAGCATTACTAATGGATTGGGCATGGGGCTGCTGGGAGACACAACCCCTGGATGAGGAGCTGTACTTCGTGTCCTCAGCTCCCATATTAAGGCAAGCTGTGGTGATTTTCTACCCTCATCCCAGGTTTACTGGTTGTTTTGGAGAACCCCAGCTCTCCATAGAGACTTTAATTTAAAAAAAAAAAGCGGGTTAATAAAGGACTCACAATACTCCAAACAAGAAGCTCCTGCATTTCAGTTTAAAATTGTTTCATTCACTTGGCAGAGCCGGCCTCCTGACTTTCAGTTTGAGCAGAGAGGTCAGCAGAGAACAATGTTTTTGGAGAAGTCACGAGCTATAAATAAATCCTTTCATAACATCTGATGAAGAGCCTCCTGCAGAGGGACCCGTGTAAATACATTCCAGCCCTTCCACGCTCTCCCTCCGCCTTTGCTGGCTGCTTTTTTCATCAGCTGAAGGCAGCTGCCACTCGTTCATCCCCTTTCCAGGCAGACACAGTGAATGTGGCACCTTCTGGGAGCTGGGAGGATGCTGAAAGCAGTGGAAAACTGGATTTAGCATCCCCAGTTTTTTCCATGGGCACTTGGAATCCTTAAGGGCTGGAAGCAGCACCAGGGAAGCCCACAGCTGTCTGAAACTCATCCCCACATCTGGTGGCAGCTCCACAGTCTGGTGCCTCAGGAGCTTTAGGACTGATGTGAGAATTGGAGTGGGGGGGGGGTTGGAGAAAAACACCCAGTGGATATAAAAGAAAATTAAAGCAAAGCCATAAAACTCGGATTTTTCCCATTAAAAACACAGCTCCAGTGCGGCAAATCTGCATCCTGGAGAAGCAGATGGTGCCGTGGAGGGATATTTCACCAAGTGGGGAGGAGGAGAGACAGCTCTGACAGCTGAAGGCTCCAGCCCGTGCAGCTATTTTAGGACACTCACTCGACATATTGCCCGGGAGGAGCTGGAGAACAAACAGAAAGCAAGGTGTGTTTGTCACTGCAGGCACACAAGGAGCACGGAAATCACTCAAAACAGAAGTTGTGAGTGGGGATTATCCCTTCCCTTGCAGCATCCCCGTTCTCAGGATCCCAAACTTTTGGGTCTGCCTTGGCGAGGCACGGACACCCCGATGTCTCTGAGTGCCCTGTGACCCACACAGGAGGTTCTCAGAGTCTCCTCCGAGTCCCCCTCACTTCTGATATCTTTATCAATCCCTTTTGTGTCTCTCTCTGTGCTTTTGTGTTTCTCCTGGAGGCAGATTTTGGCCGTATGGGGGAGATTAGGGCTGGATCCAGCGGACATCCCCAACGCTCCCTCGGTTTTCGGTGCCAGCTCGTTGGAGAAACCCCCAGTCCCTTCCTTTCCCTGTCACTTCTAAAATAAACCTCCCATTCCAGCCCTGGAGGTGGGAATGCTTCATCTTCATTTATTGGCAGACCCAATTCAAGCAAATTTCATGAATACAAACATCATTTAAAAAACAGGGCGAGTCTTAAAAAATCCCCCATAAGAAAATTCTTTCGCCCCGTCCTGATTTGAATATTCCTTTATCTCCATCACCAAAATCTGGGAAAAAAAGGGAGCCTTTTGAGCTGAGTAATGGGAGTCTGTCCTGAGGCTGAATATGAAAATGAAGCAGAGTGTGAGAATCAATCCCATATTCCCAGAGACAAAGGGAACGCAGCCTGTTTGCTTTGTGCCACTCAGGGGCCATAAAGGACTCAGAAAACCAATTTATCTGGTTTGCTCAAGGAAATCTTTAGCAGCCCAGGGCTGGGTTATCTCAACAAGCCTCTTAGAAGGCTTTACTTTTTAGGTTTTATTAGGAATTTGGTCAAGGGAAGGGGTCAGGGTTGGATTTCTGCCTGGAAAGTCACGGCATTGAGTGCAACTCGGGTGTGTTTTACACTGTGCAGTCAGCTGAGAGCACAGTTAATTTTAGTTTTAGAGTAAGTCACCAAAAAAGGCACCTGTAACCTCAGTTCCCCTCTGCCCTCAGCTCTGGGACAAAGCCTGGCATGGCTGGCCCAAGGATTTAGTCCTGAATGCATCCAAGTGGACCTGAAAGAAGCAAAAATGAGAAGAATTAAAATGTATAAATCAACTTTGCAGCCTCTTGCTTAATGCAAATTAAACAGTCTATAACACAGACACGAAACATCTGCTAAACAGAGTAAAAATTAATGAAGAAGAAAATTAAGATTGCTCTGTTGTTGCTTTTTATCAATTTGTGCTCAGATCTGAGCGAGGTTTAATAAGAATGCTGCCAGTTTGCAAACTGATTCTGAATTGCTTCACTCCTATTTATATTTTCCTTGAGTATTCCAGAGTTCTTCATAAAAATGGGAAGTTTGTGGGGCATTAATCCCCCAGCAAGCACTTCCCAAACATTTTCAAATATATCTCCAGTCTGTAGTGATGCAAAGTTAAGCTGCAGCTTAAATGAAAGAACAGTTTAGGGAGCAGCTCTGGCAGTTGGGATCATCTGCTGCTTTATCTGCTGGGTGGTTTTGGTGTTATTTCAGCCATGCTCCAATTCTCAGCGAGTTCCCCTCTGGAAAACAAGAGGGGAAAATGTGTTTTGGGTAATTCTGCAGAGGGTCTGACAGGGAGAGCTCAGAGCAACCAGCGAGAGTTGCCAAGAGAGCGTCGTGGTCTCGAGAGGTGGAGTCTTCATCCAAATTTTGGGGGCTGTGCTTCCACCAAGATCCAGTTTTCCATTCCCATTCCCATTCCCATTCCCATTCCCTCATCACTGTCAGTGTTGCAGTTTATTTTATGTTCTTGGATCACCTGGAAACTGCACAGATACTGAGATGGTTTTACTTTTCACCTGCAACAGCCACTTTTTTCCTTGCAATTCTAGAGTTGTACTGACTCAGGGTTTCTGGAAGTTGATAAACTCCAGAATCTTCCTCTGAATTACACCCCTGGTGACATTTTTCCATGAAATGAATACTGGCACCTTAGTGTGTATCACTGGACAGTTTGGAGATGCAAGACGGGCAAAATTCCCGTGATGAGATGAGGGGGAATTTCCCTGCAGTGTTTGGATTTGCTGCAGCATAAAATTCCAGAGATCATCTTAGGAAGTGTTGCTTGTATCACCTGAGATCAGAAAGAAAGGGTAAAAAAAAACAGAGGCAGAAAAACTCAACTTTATTTACCTGTTGTCAAAACTAATGGAAAAAAAAAACAGTTTCTGATGTATCCCAAATACCCAAAAATCTGTTTCTTTAAAACATCTGAAAAACCCAGGATATTTCACTGCATTGCAGTTTTACCCCTGACAAGCAAAACTCTGGTTTTGTGGTTATTATTGGGGCTGATTTTTCTTTTCTGAGTTTATACCTTAACAGGAGAAAGAGGAGAAGGTTCTGGAGCCTTCAGGGAATGATTTGCCCAAATGCTTTGCAGGACTAACCTGCAATAAACTCCATTTCTGTCTGTTTTGTGCCAATAACAGGGTTTGAATCTGAAAACCAGGAGAAGACTTTCCAGCTGAACGCACAAAACAGTAACAGAAGGTCCCAGGGAATATTATGGAGCAGAAATTGTACAGATTTTGGTGGTATTTTAACAAGGAAATTTCCATCAAACTAAATACTTTCTGCAGTGAAATTGCCCAGCAAAGCTGATCACCCACTGGTGTTGCATCCTCACTGTTCATCCCCTGGGTGAAATAATAACAAATTCAGCATAAATTCACTTTGCAACTAGAGCAAATGAAATAGATTTTTAGTGTTATTATTATTTAGGTTATCCTTTTAAGTATATTTACAAAATGAGACTCCTTACAATGAAAACCACTGGATTTTTTTTTTTTTTTTAATATAAGCAAGAAACTACAGTGTTTACAGTGGTGGTGTTGTGCAAATAGTGAGAGCTTTCTCCAATATCTCATTCTTTATTCTAATTCTGGGTACCACAAAAATTGCCTATGAAGGAAAGTTTTATGATTTTTCCTCTTAGACCCCAGGTTTTCAATTTTACTCCATATCAGGAAATACACCCCATTCCTATGCATAATACAACTAAATAGACAATGAATAAATGTTTATTTATAAGCGATTATTTGGTTCTGGAGCCAAAATCAGCAAACAAACGATGCCTCCATCACTTCACGCTCCGTGCGAGCAGGAGGAGGAGCTGTTGAGCAAGAAATGCTTTCCCCCACTTTTTCATTATCACCTCGTGGGTAATTATTCAGTTTATTCGTGGAGCTGACTCAGAGATCGCTTTTCGCTCCTTCCACAAATGAACAAAATTCTGAGCTCGCCCCCCACCAGCAAACCCAAAATTAAATAGCAACTGATATCCTGAATATTTATGACATTTTCAGTGTTGATTTCCAGTGTTCATAAAGATGTCTTTGGATCCCAAAGTTCTGTTTCTTGGCTGGGAAGAGCTGATGGAGGAACCAGTGCAAGATTCAGCCCCGGAGAGAATCCTTGGGCAGTGAATGGATAGGAGTCCTTGGCAACTGAATTAATGATGAGGAGATGCTGCAGGTGGCTGGAAGAGTGATTTGTGTGCTCTCTGGCCCAGAACCACTTCATTTCACTTCAGAATTCCATCATCTGAATTCAAATTGCCACCAGTGAAACACGACTTGCACAGGAGTCACTGTTCCCTGACAGTACATACACATTTATATCGCATTAAAATGAGGATTAAATTAATAATTAGCAGGTGGCAGTGATCAGTATTCTCCCTATTTCATATTTATTTTGTCTTTCCTAAAACATAAAATCAAATAGAATGAAAAGAAGCCGTAATAGAGGTAGATAGTATTATTAGAATCATTAGCTACGTGATTTTTAATATGAAAAATATCACTTCACTGGTGCTACTTTTTCATCCCATTTAGCCTGATGTTTCTTGGAAGTTTTGTGAGTACACAAAACTGAACTTTACCACTTCTGACACAGCTCCAGCCATTCCCTGGGTGCTGTCCCTGGTCCCCCCAGAGCAGAGCTCAGTCCTGCCCCTCCTCTGCCCCTGCCCAGGGAGCTGTGACTGCAGGGAGGTCTCCCCTCAGTCTCCTCCAGCTGAACACACCAAGTGCCCTCAGTGTCCTCACACGGCCCTTTCCCATCCTCATTTTCCCCTTTGGACACTCTCTAAGAGCTTAATATCTTCCCTATATTCTGGTGCCCCAAACTGCCCCAATGTTGAGGTGAGGCTGTCCCAGGGCAGAGCAGAGCGGGACAATCCCCTCCCTGCTGCCCCCAGGACAGGGATGTCCCTCCTGGCTGCCAGGGCACTGCTGACTCAGGGACAGCTGGCACCCACCAGCACCCCCAGGGCCCTTTCCCAGCTCTGCTTTCCAGATCCTCATTCCCAGTCTGTCCATCCATCCAGCGTTGCCCCATCCCAGGGGCAGAATCCGGCATTTCCCCTCATTGAATTTGCCATGGTTGGTGATTCCCAGCCCTCAGACCTGTCCAGGTCTCTCTGCAGGACCTCCCTGCCTTCCAGGGACTCAGCAGCTTCTCCCAGCTTTGTGTTATCTGTAAACTCACTTAGTTCATCCTCTAGAGAAACCATAGAATGGTTTGGGTGGGAAGGGAATTTAAAGGTTATCCAGTGCCATGGCACTGGGACACCTTCCACTAGCCCAGGTTGCTCCAAGCCCCATCCAACCTGGCTTTGAACACTCCCAGGGATGGGGCAGCCTTACAGCAGAGCTCAATGCAGTTTAAAGAATGAGCATGAGACAGAAAACAAACAGATACTAACAACAAAAAAATATTTTTATAACGCTCTTCAAACATATTCCAAGATTTTAAGTTTTTTGTCAACTTGATGCATTAACTGCTCACTCTTCTAGCAACAACTGACTGCGCTTATCACGGAATCCCAGAATGGTTTGGGTGGGAAGGGAATTTAAAGGTTATCCATTGCCACTCCCTGCCATAGGCAGGGACACCTTCCACCAGCCCAGGCTGCTCCAACCTGGCCTTGGACGCTCCCAGGGCTGGGGCAGCCACAGCTTCTCTGGGCACCCTGTGCCAGGGCCTCCCCAGCCGCTGAGGAAACACTTCCTTCCCCTTCCTTCCCCTGGCCCTTCCCTTCCTCTCATCTCCTTTGCTGAGCTGCCATCGCTCCCGAAGCTCCACGAGGGTTCAGGACTACGAATCCCAGGATCCCCCGCGCCCCACCCGCCCCCCCTCCCCGGCGCGGTGCCGCGGGGGCCGCCGGGACTCGTAGTGCCGGGGCGGGGCCGGGCTCGGCGGGGGCGGTGGCGGCGATCGCTCCGCCCGCGGGCAGGAGGCAGGGCCGGCGGCGGGCGCGGGGCACACGGGACACCCGGGACACACGGGGCGCACGGGGCGCAGGTACCGCGGCCGGCCCTGCCACGCACCCCCGGGCCGAGCTGCGAGCGCTGCGGGGCCGGGCGGAGGAGCTCGGAGGGGCCGCGGCGGCGAGGGCTCCGCTCAGCGCATCGCCCATCATCGCCCATCATCGCCCATCATCGCCGGGCCCGCTGCCCCCGAGCCGGGCTCCGCGGGGCCGCTGCCCGGCGGGTCCCCAGGGAGCGGCGGATCCTCAGGGAGCGGCGGATCCCGGGCATCAGCGGATCCCGGGCATCAGCGGATCCCCGGGAGCGGCGGATCGCAGGGATCAGCGGATCCAGGGAGAGGTGCATCCCTGGCAGCGGCGGCGGATCCTGGGGAGCAGTGCATCCCGGGCAGCGGTGCATCCCGGGCAGCGGCGGATCCCCGGGAAGCGGCAGATTCCGGGAAGCGGCAGATCCCGGGAAGCGGCAGATCCCGGGAAGCGGCGGATCCCAGGCAGCAGCGGATCCCGGGAGCGGCGGGCGCGGGGCTCGGCGCTGCCCGCCCGCCGGGGATGCGCTGAGCGGCCGGCCCGGCTCGGAGCCGCCCCGTGCATGCTGTGGGGATACACTGTCGCGATAATAAATGATAGAGGATACCATGACTTTGCTGTCTCTGCTGGGTCGGATCATGCGTTACTTCTTGCTCAGACCGGAGACCCTGTTCCTGCTGTGCATCAGCCTGGCCCTGTGGAGTTATTTCTTCCACACAGATGAGGTGAAAACCATTGTTAAGTCCAGCAGGGACGCGGTGAAGATGGTGAAGGGCAAGGTGGCCGAGATCATGCAGAATGACAGGCTCGGGGGGCTGGACGTGCTGGACGCTGAGTTCTCCAAGACCTGGGAGTTCAAGAGCCACAACGTGGCTGTCTACTCCATCCAAGGCCGGAGGGACCACATGGAGGACAGGTTCGAAGTGATCACCGACCTGGTGAACAAGACTCACCCCTCCATCTTCGGGATATTTGATGGGCACGGAGGAGAGGCAAGTGCTCAGCTGGATTAAAAAAAAAAAAAAATTTAAAAACCCACAAAACCCAAAAAAAACCAACAACAGCAAAAAAGAGGGTGCGGGAGGGAGGACGGTTCAGGGCAAGGAAGGGGTGTGTTATCTTGAGATGATCTTGAGATGTCTTGAGACACTGAGGGGAGGGGGCTCCCTTGATTTTTGGAGGAGGGGGGTGTCTCTAAATAAGGACCATGAAATACTCCATTGCCTTTCTCTCTCACTGCCCCTTCCACGATCAGCACGGCATAAATGTGTTTATCCCCCCTTTGCCCTTTGCAGTAGTAAAGGTTTAATTGGAGTGAAAGCCGTTGGAGGTGGCTCTGACGTGCGTGGAATAACGATGATGAGCACGAACTCCCCGGAGTCATCTTTTGTTACAGCCAAGTGTGGTGTGATGTGATTTTGGCACCGGCCTGGTTTCTCCCCCTGACAGAGCTGGGCTCATCACAGAGGTTACAGAGCACTGCTCCTGAAGGCAGGCTGTGCGTGCAAAATGTGTCTTCCCAGTAATTCCCTCTCCAGCGAGGAGCTGAGTCGCTGAGACTGAGCATCGTGTTTGTGAATTGTGTGTAGTTTTTTTTATGTCATTACAACTGTGCTGTGTGTACTTGTCCCTTCCCTAGTGGAAAGCCAGGAAAACTGTCATTTCGAAACTTTGTGGTGTTTAACCTCTCAACTTTTTCAGGCAGGGCGACTTCCTTGGGGTCGTGCTGTGTAATTAATGGGTGTTCCGGCTCGGTGGGGTGATTCATCTATGACAGATGAGAAACGTCGAAACTGCAGCTTCCTCTGCATTTAGGATGTGGTGCTGCCACACAGCTTTTTGTATGGCACAAAGCACACGTTTCATAACTGTGGGAAAGGACAAAGAATTTGTCCTTGAGTGACAAATTAGCTCTAGCAAGCGTTATGATGGCGTGAGATAACCTGGCGGGTTTTGGGCTGAGGGTGGAAGTTTTTCGGCTGAATGCCCTGCCAAGGAGGGGTGAGGCAGCGACAGAGCTTGGGTGTTCCCCCAGCTGCTCTCACAGCTCAAGGAGTCAAAGTCCTCCCTAGAAAAGCCCTGGCAGTGACCAGGCATTAATGGAGCAGAGGGATGGCAGCAGCTGCCCCGCTAAACCTGGAAGTGCCGCCTGGAAAATCCAGGCCGTAGGCACGGGATGGAAAAGGCTCTGAAGGGACTCGGGGCTGTCCTGCTGCTCCTACAGTGTCAAGCCTTTTGCCCCCTTTAAACGCAGTTAATTCACAGTGGATCCTGTAAATTGTCCGCTTCGTAAAAACGCTGGTGATGCCTGACCCCTGCTCCCCTTCCTCTGCCTGGTTTCGGCCGGGGCACGGCTGTGCCAGCTCTTCCTGGCATTCCCGGGCCACTCCTGCTGTCCCTGGGCCTTCGAGGAATCCAGGGGGCCGATGTTTATCCATCCCGAAGCGGCTCCCGCAGGAGGGAGATGAGCTCCGAGCAGCGCGCTGGGGACAGCTGGCTCCTTTGTGCTGATGCTCTGCCTTCTGCCTCCTTCCCCTTTGTGTGTGAGCTGCCTTGGAGCTCAGCAGCCAAAACAACTTCGTGGGAATTGTGTGTGTGGTGTTTTTGAGCAGGACCAACCCCGGGGGTGTTGCAGCTGGAACTTGGACTGGGTGGTGTGAAAGGGGCATCTGATGCCTCTCGTTTAATTTTGTGTGTCCTACGTGTCTCTTGCCCAGCACCTGAGTGCAAACTCGGTGCATTAAATAACCCCCAAACTAGCACGGAGAATAACTAAATAACAGTGTGCTTGTTTTGTTGTGGATCTGGGAATTATGGGCTGCGCTAATGACGACGTGTGGAAAGCTGGGTTGCCTTTTATGTTCTGCTCCCTCAGAACTTGTTCCACTTGGTTCAGTGGCAAAGCGTGAGGCTTTCATAGAGGAGGGGTTTAGTTTTAAAAGGTTCTACAGATCTCTCTTCAAATCTCTGTAAATTTTGTATTTTATAAATGTGTCCATCTAGCATCTCTCATTCATCCTTCTAATGGAAGCCTAATGGCCTTTGCTCCCACATAAATAAGTTAAACTAGTTTCTAGCTTTAAATTTTAGGTAAAACTGATCAGAAGAGCAAAAACTGCGTGCTGTGCATGCAGAAAAAAAAAAAAAAAAAAAAAAAAAAAAAAGAAGAAGAGGGTTTAGCCTAAGCAGGTTTTGTGGTTTTGAGTAGAAAACAGGAAGGAGAAGAAATACCAAAAATTATTGCTCTTATTTAATCCCTAGCATATAACACTAAATTTCAGGTCCCTGTTTGAACTGGGGGGGGGGGGTTGTATGTCTTAGTTTATCTTTATTTTCTTCAAAGGATAAAAGGCTTTGGGAAAAAGACTTTATCTACATGTGTAGCAAAGCCCTTGTGAAGATTAAATTTTCCATGTGGGCTGCCATTAAATTTCTTTATGTGTATTTAAAGAAGAAAGAACTGCTAATCCCCAGAGTTAACGTGTGAAACAAACTGTTCTGTGCAGGGAAAAAAAAATTGTTTTTCCAAACAGACAATGCCACAAATGAGATGCTGGATTAATTCTTTCCAGCTCTATGCAAGGGAGTTCGTCTCCATTAATGACTTCCTGCCATATCCCATTGAAGTGGAAGGATGGGGAAGCGTGATTCAAGCAACATGAATTACTGTGCAGTGCTGATTTAGGAAGATTTCTGAGTTCTGCTTCAACATCACCAACGTTCTGCATAAATCCTGCTTTTCCCTCCTGCCATTTCCTCTCCCATCTTCCAGTTTTGGCCTGGGTCGGTTGGCAGCCATTTACTTGAACTTTGGGGGGTGGCTTGAGGAGAAAGTAGTAAGCAAAAATAATTATTAATGCTCTCTGTTGCTGCTTAGAATCTGGTCTTGCTGCTGCAGTTACTTGGTAAAGGCAGGGATATTTCAGGGATAAAAATCGATACATGGTGTGTAGTGCAGTGCTTTCTAAAACATTGGTTTGTTTTTTCGAGATAACAACAACAACAAAACCACCACAAATACAAAAATAACAGTTATTATTGTTATTATTATTGTTGTTGTTTTGTTGTTATTGTTATTATTATTATTCTGTAGACCAGGTGGAGGTCAAAGAAGTAGAAAAGTTCCTGCCCGTTATTTCACTGAGTGACTTTGGCCAAAGCTTTCAAGGTGATCTAACTTTATAAAAAAGAGAACAAAGTATTTGTCTGTTCTCTCATCAGCTTCTTTATAAGGCTCTAAGGTGGCTTGAGTGCTTCCCCCCCTCCCCTTTCCATTTTTCCTTTATTTAGAAATTTTGGGGCTGCCCAGACTGGAAGATGGAGCAGCGTTAAAACTCCATAAATGACCAAATCACCACGAGCTTGAAAGCTGAGCAAAGGGTGCTTAACCAGAGTGATTTAACTATTTTAACTAGCATTTACTCTCAAATATTTAAGGTTTAAGCACTCAGTTTAATGAGATCTCAGTATTAGACAAAAAACAAAGTAGCTCAGCTACCATCTGCAGTTTTATGGTTATGGCTCTGCTGCATATCATTGTTTGTTCCTAACCCGGTGGGGTGAAGGCTTTAAAAATAATTATGGTAATAGATGGTACCTTCTATGCTGCCTGTGCTTGTTTGGAGTCATAAATGGATGTGGGTAACGATGGGGGGAAATTAAAGCTCAGTAACTGTCTCATAAAAGATACCTCCCTTTTTTATTTCCCTCCTTAACAGGAAGGTGGCAAGGCTTGTCCTTTATAATCTGTAGGTGCAGGGAAGAGCTTTTTGCATGATCTAATTGTGTTTTAGAGCTGCTGAGATGACGCCGTGGGGTGTGAAATACACCTTTTAATTTCCATTCCCAGGGCAGGGGAAGGTTGTGGAGCTGAGATGTGGAGGGAGAGAATTGGCTGCAAGTGGCTGATGCTCCGTGCCTGTCACAGGACCTTGAAAGCAGCAGCACCAAGTGCTGGCAGAAGTCTCTGGTTACTGATTAACTTACAAAGACCACTAAAAAAAAAAAGGGAAAGGTCAGAGTGAGAGTCCTTAGGAGGCCTTGTCTGAGACTATGGAAACGGGAATGCTGAGGTAAGACCTGGAGAGCAGGGCACCGTGCCAGCTGTGTTTAAATAAACCTGCTCTGCATTAAAATCCAGGTGCTTGGGGGTTATTTTTCCCTTATTTCTTAGCTTCTCCTTATAGCAGAAGGAATTTGTGCTGTGCTGAAAGAAGAGGAAGCTGACAATTTGGCAATTTGTTGGGTTTTTTTCCCCCTAAATCTCTAATTCAAAACCGTTTCCTCTGCTACTGAGCTACATAAGTTATCTCAGAGATGAAAATTTATCTATCAAGCTTTTGAGTAAAGGCCATTAAGGATTAACGGCTTGGGATTTTATGAAAGATAAGAATAAATCAAACAACAGCTTTTTGAGTTTCTCTGGGTGTTGGGAGCCTACTTGGAAGGTGAGGCCTTTGAGGCTTTGCAGCTTTTAAGAAGAAACTGCTGGGATGGTTCTCCTTTTATAGTAATTTCCTTTGGTTTCTAATCCAAAGTGCCCAAGTGTTTGAACAAATATTTACATAGGTGAGGTCATGTTGATAGGCAAGTCTCAAATCTGCTTATAAATTCCACTCCAGTTGGCCTAAAACATAAGCCAACATGACATATAGGAACATTTCTGTCATTTTGTTTGGTTTGTGCAAGTTTGGATTCCTGGGTATCACGTTCCAGGATTGTGATTTTCACCCCACAAAACCATGCTGATTTGATTTAGGGCTAAGCTGTGTGCTCATTTGCTGCACAAAACTGCGACTTAAGATTGATTCAAATGGTGTAAAACTCAGTAATTGGAAGCAGGGAGTTTAATTGCTGCCATTCAGGGCTGTATCGCTGGGTGTGGGATGGAGTGGTTTTCAATTCTGATAAAAATCAAAAACTCAATTAATTTTCAGCGTGTTTCGCCAGCTTTGCTGGAATTGGTGCTGCCATGTCTGGGCACACACGGATTGCCACCAGCGAAATGAAATCAATTTTGATTCGTAGATGCTTTCAGATCATGAGAGTCATTGAAGTTTCTCTGTAAACTTGACTAACTCAGCTCCACAGGACTTGTTTGTGTGTGTGGTCGATGCTCAGCAGCTGCTCCATCTCTGTGGATGGGGAGGATGAGGTTTTAGGGCAGCGGGATTTTGATCAATTCTGTTCTGTAGCTCAAGAACTTGGGACATTTTTGTGTTTAAGAATGTGAGAGAACAAAGAAATGCATCTCCTCTGTCACGTGAGCTTAGTTAAAACAGGAGATTGCTCCAGCTCTGCCTCGAATGTCGTGCTTCCAGTAGCTCTTTTGGAGCAGAGCAGTATTTCTCCTTCCTCCCTTGTTGTTACAGATCCAAATATTTATGGCGTAAATTGTTCCTTAGAACTGAGATTTGGCTTCTGGCAGCCTCACTTTCTAAACAATCTCCTGGCAGAGTTTTGTGGGGATGCTCTGCTCTGCTGCTCTCTGGTTTTTTGCCGGTGGCAGCAGTTTTTCTGCAGCAGTTTTGGCACTGCAGGGATGTCCCATGGTCAGGGCAGGGTTCCCATGCGCTGCATCTGGCACCTCTGAGTTGTCCCTTCTTCTCAGGACTCTTCTCCTGACCTGTCTTGGTGTCTTCCTCAGCACGAAGGTGTTGCCTTCACAGCAGGGAGAGTGCACTTTTCCCAGTCCCTGGAGCCTTTGGATCTCCTCAGAAATGAGAGAGATTGTGGTGTGACATCAGCCAGCTTTTGTGCCCATCCCTGGAAGTGTCCCAGGCCAGGTTGGATGGGGCTTGGAGCAGCCTGGGTTAGTGGAAGGTGTCCCTGCCCATGGCAGGGGGTGGAATGAGATGGGTTTTAAAGTCCCTTCCAACCCAAACCAGTCTAAGAAAGGTGACCCAAGGGTGTGTGGCATTCTTGTTCCTTGGGTTTCAAGGTTCAAGGTTTGCTTTAGCACAGCACAGAAATGCTGATGGATCTGGAAAAAGGAACAAAATCCTTGTGTGCTCCTTCTGCTTTGAATCTGTGCCCTTGAAAGGAGAGTTCTCAAAACTAATCCGAGGGCAGCAGAGGCTGTGATTGGATCCAGGAGTGATCTGCAGAGCTGCAGCTCCACTTCTTCACTGCAATCTTTGTGAAACCCTCGAAGTTTAGGTGAACTCACACACCCTTTGGGCCATCCCCCTGCTCTGTGCCCTGAAGAGTCCCTGTCCCTGCTGTCCAGGCAGCTGGGTGACCAAGCTTTTGCATCCAGTGAGCAGTGGAATCCGTTCATCCGTTCAGGGAATGCTGTGCCTCAACAAGGTGTTCCCTGCTAGCACATTCCAGCCCTTGTGCCACCACCCTCTGGAACGGGGACTGGGTGGGAAGGAAGCTCTGTGTCCTTTAAAACAGGCTTTTGGAGCTCCAACTGGGCTGCTGTCCTTGCTCCTCAGTTTCATCAGCACCATCCACCATCAGTGCCTGTTATGAGATCCCAGTCCAGCTGGACAGACCAGTTCCTCTGGCTCCTCCAGGAGATCTCCCGTGTGAAAGAAGGTCATGAAGGTTTAATGACCCTTTGTCTTTAGGAGCCCTGTGGGCTTTCAGCTCGCCCTGAAGGTCAAAAAACAACAAACACTAAAGATAAGGCAGCTCCAAAGGGAAGTTTCCATCCTGACAAAGATGTCCATAAAGACACCCCTCTGGATTGCAACAAGTTGGAGATTTCCTTCTGGGCTCTTTGTGTGCTTTTACTCCTGTTTAGCTGGCGTTAAACACTTCTAGTGGTTTTATTAAAGCAGTTTAAAGCCGGTGCCAAGTGTAGAGATGTCATTTGAAAGCAGCAAAGCTTTAAAAACATGCAAATTGCGTCGCAGCTTACAAGAAAAAAAGGTTTGCAGATGCCAAAATGCTGACAAATACTCAGGGTAAGTAAGGCTGGGGAGGGTGTGTAAATTGTAGTGTAAACAGCTGCTCATTCATGCCAGGAGAGCTGATATTTAGATGGCAGATAAACCTTGTACCAGGTCAGGCCTTTCCTGATCTGGTGCAAGGGAAATATCTGGGTTACATTCATGAAATAAAAAAGAACAGAAAGATCCCCAGAATCACCGAAAGGGCTTGTTAGGAGTCAGTTTTCAGGTCTGGAGTGATTTTCCTTCAAACAATCTGGATGGAGGAAAAACAAAAATCTACTTTTCTTTCTAGTCTTGTGGAATAGTCATTAGGTGGCAAATACACCTCGTACCACACCAGGACTTTCCTGTTCTGGTGTAAGGGAAATATCTTGATAACATTCAGGAAATAAAAAGAACAGAAAGATCCCAGAGTCACACAGTACTTGATAAGAGTCTTAAGGGTGGGTTTTCAGGTCTGGAGTGATTTGCAGGTTATCAGCTAATCTGGGTGGAGGTAATATCTACCTTTCTTTCTGCTCTTGTGGAAAAAGTCATTCAGTGGCAAATACACCTCGTACCAGGTCAGGCTTTTCCTGATCTGATCCAAGGGAATTGTCTTGTTGACTTGCAGGAAATAAAAAGAACAGAAAGATCCCCAGAATCACAGAAAGGACTTGTTTAGAGCAGGTTTTCAGGTCTGGAGTGATTTGCAGATCATCAGATAATCTGGATGGAAGAAAAAAAAAAAATCTACTTTTCTTTGTAGTCTTGTGGAAAAGTCATTCAATGGCAAATACACCTTGTGGCACACCAAGCCTTTCCTGATCTGGTACAAGGGAAATATCTCTGTTGCATTCAGGAAATGGAAAGAAGAGAAAGATCCCAGAGTCCCAGAATCCCAGAAAATACTTGATAAGAGCAGGTTTTCGGGTCTGGAGTGATCTGCAGGGTCATCAGATAATCTGGATGGAGGAAAAATCTGCCTTCCTTTCTACTCCTGTGGCAAAGTCATTGCAGGAGAGCAGCTGGGCCAGGGCCTGGGTGATGAGCAGGGTGCTCTGTGATGAGCAGGATGGACCAGGGGAGGGGAAGGAGCATCACTGCAGCCCCCAGAGCCATCCCCCGGCTCCTACAAATCGATTGTGATGCTGAAACATCCCCAGCTCTCATCATCCCCGACCTTGTGCTGCTCCCCAGCTGTGGGAGCAGCTGACACCTCCAGCCAGGCAATCAAAGGACGTGTTTGAACTGCTAAAGCCACCCCGCAATCAGCCCTGGCACGACACGTGGGCAAACCTCAAAGCTGCCCCCGCAGAAATGACTCTTTATTTTCCTTTACTTTCAGCACTAAAATGTTATCCCTTGCAAACTTTCTCGTTGTCATAAACGTTGAAAAGGCTTATTTTTATTTTTATTTTTTTTTGGTTATTATTCCAAGTCCCCTTCAGGGGTAAACATTTGATTTTATTAAGCTCTGTTGTAATAGCTGGAGCTGTCGTACAGCGCCGCTTTCAATCAATACGCTCTTTAATGCAATAAATCTCTTTACTTTTTCATCCCCTTCCCGGTGGGAAACTGCTGGAGGGCATGAAACATTTCTTCTGAGCGAAAGTGCCTGGCCCATATAATACAGTCCTGGGGCTGCCACTTTTTTTTTTTAAACTTCATTTTAAATAGGAACATGATTTATTTGCAGGTGTATTTTTTTTCCCCTGGAAAATGAGCTTCCTCCAAACACACACTGAAACCCAGGCATTGAAATCTCTGATTGTGATTGGCATGAAATGAAATCTCTATCCAGGGGTTCTGTGCTTCAGGAATGAAAACTGAGTGTGGGTGTAGGAGGAAGGGGAGGATGAAACATGCTTGTCTCCTTAGTGTTCTTCATGTTTATACCCCTGAGCTTTCATCTACTTTCCTGCTTTTGAGCGTGAATGGTGGTTTTTTTCTACTTTTTTCAACTTTATTTTTACTATTCAAGTGGTTTTAGAGGCGTATAGGACACTATGCAGGATGTAAAAAGTGCTTTTAATGTTGGTTTGTTTGTTTTTTTTTAAAAACTGACTTATGTGGGATGTGGTTCCAGTGGGTTTATTTCTGTGGAGGAGAGGGCAAGAGCCTAAATGATCCCACTGAACAAAACCAGTATATTCATTAGGTATTTATTCCTTATCTTCTGAAGTTTGGACCTTTATTGGTGTGGGAGAAAATGGGAATCACATCTGGAGTTTGGACCTTTATTGGTGAGGAAGGAAAGTGGAATCACAGAGGGAAAAGTAGGACAGTAAGTGCAGAGTAGATAAAAGCAGACTGAAGTTCACAAGGAGGAGAGAACCAGCAACACTGGGAAGGAAACAATCCCAAAGTGGTGTTAACTGGGAGGTGCCAAACTGACCAAAAGTGTCTGTAGGACTGCAGTTCATGCAGGTGGTTGTGTTACAGCTCATGTTCTCCTTCAGCTGAGATTAAATGAGGCTGAGGTGAAGCTGAGCAGCCAACTCTGAACCGTGACAAGGAGAGGAAATTTTTGGGATCTGCCTGAAAACAAGCTGTTGCCACCTCTTCTGGCTGTGCAGTTGAAAGCATCCAGTGTTCTCACTGGAACAAAAAAGCACAGGGACTCCCAGGAATTCGGTTTAAGAGTTGACTTGGATTAACTGGGAGTTGTGTGCAGCAGACAAGCTTCCAGGGCACGCAAGAGGCCACGTGAATTAAAGTAGGCTGTTGTGAATTCACACCATTCCTCAGTGATTATCCAGCTTCTGTCTCAGCACTTTTCAGATCTCTTTTAGGGTGCAAAACTCTTTTAAACACAAAAAGTGGGTGAGGGAGAGGAGAAGGGGATCTGGAGATTTGAAGGCAAAAATGTGAGAGGGGAGAAAAGGGACAATAGTGGGGGGTTTGCATCAGAAAGGTTCTTCCCCCACAGGGTGGTTGGCACTGAACAGGCTCCCCAGGGCAGTGGGCACAGCCCCAAGGCTGCCAGAGCTCCAGGAGGGTTTGGATGATCCTCTGGGGTACAGGGGGTGACTTTGGGGATGGGTCTGTGCAGGGCTGAGGGTTGGACTGATGATCCTTGTGGATCCCTTCCAGCTCAGCATGTCCTGTGATTCCATGTATTTAGTGACAGACTGCCCAACAAGAACTATCACTTTCAGCGTCCTGTTGCTTTTCCCTGAGAGGCAGAACCCTGTGGATTTCTGTGTGAGGGTTGTTCCTGTGGTTTAGGATGTCCCTGATGTCTGAGGGAACAGCGGGCACGAGTGTGAGTTCTGGCCGCAATCCTTCATGCCTCTTGAAAGAGCACTTAGAATTTATAACTCTGGGTAACACCAAACTTTGCCCTCATTGTTTCTCCTGATGCCCTCGGTTTGCTGGCACATAGGGACAGTCCTTATTGCTCAGGACAGAGGGAACAAAGTGCAGGACCAGCTGCCTGGCTGATGGTGCCAGCTGGCATCGACACCTCAAGGAGCTCCAAGCTCCTCCTCTCATTTATATTTCAAATATAAATATTAATGTCAGGTGCTGAAACAATTTACAGGGAGATTGGTACGAGAGACTTCCTCATTTTTTGAAGTGTTTTATGCTGTCATCTAAAACACATCCCACAAGCCTGACTTTTTTGCAGAGGGACCGCAATCACAGCAGAGGGCTCGGAAGTTGGAGCAGTTGATTGGATTTCCCCGTGGATGAATGCTGCATAAAGGATCTGCAATCTTTGGCAATTAGAAAATTGCTGCTGAGGTTAATGGGGATATTATTTTTAACTTGGAGGGCAGGAGCAATCTTCTGCCTCCGGGAGGGAATTATTTCAATCAGCGCTTTAAATAAGCGCTTTTCTGCGCTGCTTTAAATTGACAAACATTTTAAATCATCAACCTGAATTCTTTCTCCTGCTTTAGTATTCCTTTGAGCTGTTGTGTATCCTGATGTATTGCTTCGAATTATTTTCGTTTTGCATTGTTTCTGGAGAGGAGAATGGTATTTACTATCCATTTTTTTCTTTGGTGAGTTTGTTTGGGTTTTTTTTTTTTGCCCTGATTTTGGGGATTTTGTAGCTGGAAATAAAAGCAGAACAAAAAGCTGAATAAGAAGCCAAATAATGTACCTACATTTGTTAGAATTTAGGAGTGATTTGCTTCTAGTACTAATTTGACACATTTTAAGCCCCTGGAGGGTGGATTGATTTGAGAGACACTTCTGGGACCTAGAAGGTTGATTTTTGTGGTGAAGCTCCTCTTTCTGAGCCTCTTTTCCTGAGACCAGGATTTGGTGGCCAGGTTGTGATGAGGTCAAGCACTTTATCCTCAGGGTCCAGTTAGAACTGGAATTAGAGTGGGACAGACAGGAATTGGAGCTATTTCTGCCTGACCAAGCTGCCTCTTCAAAGAGAGGGATGAGAAGATAGTGAAGGATTTTAAAAGAACTACATTTTTCCCTGCTTAGGAGAACCTGCAGTCCTGTAGGTGATGGAATATTGGTGTCCTCATCTGAATCTGTCCTGGGGGCTGTGGTAGGAGCTGGTACCTTGATAACAGCAGTTCAGTAACTCAATTTCTTTTCCACCTCCAGAGGCAAATATGTGCTGTTTATAATCTATTAATTTAATGAATTATATATTAAGGCGATGGATCATATTTCCAGCCTTGGAGAAACGAATTTCTTTAATAATTTTATTTTTAAATAACATGATTTTATTTTTTTTTTTTTTTAAGAAAAAAAGACACTTTTATCCAACTTTTTTTTTATCTGCACTCCAGGCATTTAAGCTGGGTGAGTTGGGAGTTTTGAAGTGTTGGTGTAAACTCTCCAGACTGGCAGCTGGGATGGCTGAACTCGAAACAGCCTCAGATGCCACGGCACAGGAGCCAAAAGAAAGTGGATCCAGCTGCATATTGGGATTAGTTGGTTCAAATGGAGGTTTTAAAAGCTTTTTTGGCATGCAGGTTGTGTACAGCCTATTAAGGGAAAACCTGACAGCGAGGGAAGATGAAAATCACGTTGCTGAATAATATGAAAAGCCATAACCTCAAACCTATTATAGTGAGGAGTGATATTTTTTACTGGAATGTTTTGTTGCTGAGTTTCCCAGCACCTCCAATTGACAGGAAAGCCAAGCACGATTTCAGTGACAAACACAATTTAATCGAGTTTGGGTTTGTGTTGTTTTTTTTTAAATATACAAATTGAAAACTCAACATTTTTTCTGTCACAGTGGCTTTTAGTTGACCTCTCTGGGCTTCTGCTCCAAAGCCTTTCGAAAGTGGGTCACAAAAACCATATTATACCTCTGCAGACAGGTGTTTTCAGATCATTTGACAGGCTTAAATTTCTGCTGATGCCTCCTGGCTCAGCAACACAGCTGAAAATAGAACTTTATAGCCCCCTTCTCCTTCTCTCCCAGGTGCAACTACTCCTTTTTCCCTCTGTCAGGCATCAGCAGTTCCTTCTGTTGTTTGGTGGAACACCATCACCTTCCTGCTGGGCTTTACAAGTCTTCAGCTTCTCGATGTTGTTATCAGCAAAATAATTCCTCCCAGAGCCCAGCAGCATCCAGGCTTATTTAAAATTTGGAAATGGTCTTGGTGGTCGTTTTTCACAGCAAAATGAGTTCCTGACTCGTCCCTGTCGCTGTGGGAAACAGGACAAGCCCTGTGCTCTGATTTGTCGTATTTTAGGTGCATCCTTCCAGCATTTTGTTGTGAAGCAGAGTTTGTTTTTTTTTTTTGGTTGAAAAAGTGACCAGAACAGCGAGGAAGGATGTGAGGCACCCCTAAATGAACGAACCCCCAGCCCTTCCCTGGGGTTCTGTGCAGGGGGAGAAGCTGAACACGATCCCTGTGCTCACCTGATCCCCTGGAAGGGGACTCGCTGTTCCCATCCTTTGCCAGCAGGAGCCTTTCAGTGGTAGGGAAGTCATGGCAGGGCTTGGAAACTTGGCATCATCTGCCCTCTCCTGAGCAGCATAAAGGACAGTCACTGCAAGGAACCTTTCAGCTCAGCCTCTGCAGGTGCTGCACTGGCGGTTCCTGCTCTTTCTTCTCTCTCCTTTTCTGGTGTTCAGAGTTAAATGCATGCCCTGAAGACTCAAATCTTTTGATCCAGGAGACCAAAAGAACTTTTGAGAGGCTGGGGATTCGAGCAGAGCAGCCATGTGAGTGAGTTTGTGTCATTTTCTCTGATTTAAATAAGAAAAGTTCAATTAGGCAAAGTAGAGGGGCTGATTCTTTTCATGGAAAGGCCCCAGAAGATCCAGTTAAGTGTTTTTGGTTTTCACTTTCAAAGTTACCTTAATAAAACATTTAAGAGTGCCTGATCTTTCCCCAAATTAAAGTTGTGCATTGCAAGAGAATTGCTGTTGGCAGTGAGGAGCATTCCAAGGTGAACAGGGGTGAGTTGGGAACAATAAAAAGGAATTAAATGAATGAAGTGGGAGTGAGGTGTCTGTGTTTCACCAGGCCTCTGTAAAACCACCTGAGGAGAGGAAATCAAATGGATCTTACCACTGCCTAAGCTTGGACAGCTCCACACCTCTGGGAAGAACCTGCAGGCATTATTTTGGTGCAGCAAGAAGGAGAGGATTAAAAAGAAAAAGAAGAGAGAGAGAAAGATGCTGAGTGGTCAAAAGCAGCAAAGCTGTAAATATTCTGTAGGGAGAAGTAATTAGTGGCAGGAATGAGCTGGTGGCCAGGCCCTGAGCTGCCAGAGAGGATCTCCAGTCCCCAATAAAGAGTTTCAAAATGCATCACCAGTGCCTTCTGTACTGCACTCATTAAGCTGCAACACCCAGGAATGGTGTTATTTAAATGTCAGGGTTCAAGAGCCTGTCACAAAACTGTGTTTGTGGGAAGAAAATCCGTTAAAAAAACACTCCAGCAAAGCTTTTTTTTTTGTTTTTTTACTGTCATGGATCTGCAGGTGCTGAGCCCAGAGGAGCCCACAGTGCTCCCATGGTTGGTTGGCCTGTAATTTTCTTTTTCTTTTTTTTTTTTTTAAAGTTGTTGGAGTAACTTTTTGCTCCCACTTTGTAAAGCTTGTGCCCTCCAAGTGCAATTCATCCGTTTTTCAAGTTGCCCAGGTGGTAAAAGCCGTGGATTTATGCTGGCTGAATAATTCACTGCTCCCTGGGTGGAATCCTGAGGCAGCTGCAGATTCCAGCTCTTCCAGGCTCCTTTTAGTTGCAAGGCATCGATCTGGATGAAAGGGAACCAGAGCTCTGAGACCCAAAAAAAGATGGGATTTAGCAAGGAGAGAGAGGAGGGAGAGGCTGAGAACTGCAATGTTCAGCAGCAAAGTCATTGCTGATTTTTGGTGATGTCCAGGCCTGGCAGTGCAGCCTCTCCTGGTATTCCAGGTATCTCCTGGTATTCCCAGCCCTTGTTTGGCAGGAGGTGACTGGAATGACAAGTGTTTGTGAGGGAGAACCCAATTAACAAAGGACTGTGGCATATTAAAGGAAAGGTAGAGATCTCTGTAGCAAAAAGTAAGAATTCTTGAGGGAAACACTGGGATATTTCACCAACTGACTCAAAATTTGCCATTTGAAGGCAACAGCTGCTCATCCACAACATTTATTTATAAGTATTTATATATATACATTATTTATAAATATATGCCTTTTTATATATATTTATTTTTATTTCTACGAGCCAAACGTCAGCAGTGGAGTCAAGACCATCCACGTAGGACATAAAGAATCCACGAGCATTATTTAGGTCTGTTATTCAAGAGGGTCTTGAGCATCTGCTGTTTTAAATTGTGCCAGGGGGAAAAAAAAATAGGTTGGCACAGGAGAGGCTGAGCTTTTGCCATGTGTGTTGGATCTGCCACTGGAATGGAGTGGTGACATCCAAAACCTCCCCTCACTAATTCTTCCATTGTGGAAACCACGTCTTGCTTTCAAAATATTTTCAGTATCTGTTGGAAACACGAAGCCTTTGAAAAAAAACTGGAGGGACGTGGTAGCAGAGCAAAAAGAAACGTAAATAGTTTGAATTAATCTGATTTTATGTCCTGGAAATTAAAGCAGAGGTTGAAACAGAAATCCTCTGTAATTTGATGATATTTTGACTGGACACAAGCAGTTCCCTTCAAATAAAGTAGTTCAATAAAGGAGAATAAAATAACAGTTCTTGCTCTTCCAAGGAGACAATTTGCTTTGTGATGCAGTTGGTGCTCTTAAATATGCCCAAAATTAAATATCTATTTCTCCCAAGGCAGGATTTTATGTATATAAATTATCTGATGCTTATTAAGCACTAGATCGAATGTTGGCCTTTTGGAGGTGCAGGTGTGGAAAACAGGCTGATGGGGCAGAAATCAGCATGAGGGAATAGTGAAGAGACATCTCAGAGAGCTCTTTGCCTTGCAGGTGCTCCTGCTTTCCTCTGCCTTGGAGAAAACCTTCCCCAGAAACACTTGGATAGAAATAAGCAGAAAGAAAAACGCCTCGATATTTCTGAATTTTTGTGTTGAAACGTTTTGTCTGAAATCTCTAGAAAACCTTCAGCCTGGTAAATGCATGTGGTTTGGTGGCTCTTTTAGTTGTGCCTTCTTTAAAAAGACCAAAAAAAAAAAGGCAATTATGGCAGAACATTTCAGTGCTGGCCAACGTACAGAGCACTGAGTGCAGAGAGTGATCCAGGCCAGGGATCACCAGGAAATTTGTGCAGCTCCCTGTTTGGGATTTACAGTCAGGGAGGGATTCTGTCCAAGCTCATCACAAACAGCTCTGCCACAACCTGTGTTTTCTCTAGCTGGCTTGCAGAGGTTCCACAGGATTGACATTTAATTTGTTTGCACTGAATTACTTTGCATCAACACACGGCTCTTAAAAATCCTCTAGTGCAGGGTTTCACCCTTTCCCTACCATTTTTCCTGCCTGCCCTGCTCCTTTTCTTTTTTTTATTTTTTTGCTTTTCTGGCTGCTCAAAACACCTCAAAGTTTTCTGTCCCGCTCTTGGGTTAACTCTCCGTGGATTTTGCTTCCTCCACCACCTCACTGTGCTAAAAAAAAACCCACAACCAGAGGAGGACATTCCTAATTCCACAGCCCCCCTGGGCACTGTCCTAATAAAAAACCCAGCAGGACCAAACTGAAATGAGGTTGTTTGATGCAGGTGGGTCGACAGTGCCTCTGCAAGGCAAAAAAATTGTGAGGTTTGCTCGTTGTTTATCAAGCCAAATAAACCCCTGGGGAGCTCCTGTCCCCTGCGGGGGACAATATTTTTCTCCCCAGGTGTGTTTTAGGCACTGAAATCAGGGAAAAGCAAGGGCTGGGTCAGAGCTACAGCTGGAGCTCGTTGAGATCTGCCCCAGTTGGGCCCACCTGGAGCATCTTACTGGGGTTCCAGTTTTGGGGTTTTTTTAGTTTTATTTCTTTAATAAGGAGCCAACGGGTAAGAAGCAAGCTCTGAGCGATGTCCACGTGTTAGAAAAACCAAATTACAATCTCAGAGCTGGGGCAGGAATTGAGCTTGGCTTGGGGAGAGGGGTGAACATGGAAAAATGCAGACTTCATGGGCACCCAGGACATCTGGCAGGACTGCCAAGTGCCAGGCACTTGATTTTCTGGGTGAACATGACCCAAAGAACCCGGTTCTCCTCGCAGTGCCTCAGTTTTTAGGCTCTTTGGGACAACCCTCAGGTGTTTCTGTGACTCGTTCTGCTGTTTCCACAGCCCCCTCAATCTTTCCAGGTGGTTTTTACACCTGTGTCGTCTCTGATGTGCTGAACTGGTCTTGCAGCTTTAAAAGCTCTCCACAAGAGGCAGAGGCACAGAAAAATCTCCTCATGGGCTGTATTAACATTCATCATGGAGTTACCAGCACTGCAGCTCTCTAAAACAGACAAAAATACAGATCCAGACAAGAAGAAAACTTCGTGGGGGTTGAATCCGAGGCCTCTCGGATCTAAAAGCGGCTGCGCTTTCGGAGCTGGAGGAATTTTGGCAGCAGGAGCAACAACAGCACTTCTCTCCTTCCAGCCATTAAAAAAAAAGGCAAGTAAAAATATAGCATCGTGAGGGTTTTATATTTTGAGCTTCATAAATTCTGTTGGAAAAGTCTCCTGGCACTGTTTCTTTTTTTTGGTGTTTTTTTTTTTTTTTTTTGGGGCAGCCTGTCACCCAGCCCGTACAATCTGAAAGGATGTGCCAAAACCTGCCACTTCTGAGGGCTCCTAAAACCCACTGGTAGATGATGAAATACCTCCCTCAGTGTTCATGTGGTTCCTGTGTTAAACTAAATTTTTTCCTGTTGAAAGGAAACTCTTACTTGTGCATCTTTGAGTTCGGGCAGCGTTTGTAAGGGTGGCGTGTCTTGTTCTCGATTTTATTGGTGGTTTGATGTTTTTGGTGATGGTTTTGTGAGTAAGAGTCGCCTTTTACAGGTAGGAAGTGGCTAAAATGGAGCAATGTGTTCCTAGAAAAACCGTGGTACTGGAAGGGACAAGGGGTTGTGTCCACACCAGTGGCTGGAGTGGGAATTACTGGGGGAAAATGAGCTCAGATGGTGTTTCTTCTGTTCTGGGCCACCACACACCTTGGTCTGCTCTAAAGTGATGATAGTGGTGATGAACTAAGAGAAAATAATCAATAAAACTGTGCCAGGAGAAAAAAAGAAATGCTTCTCATTTAACAATTTGGCTTGAAAATCACCAGGAGTTACGTAAATTGAACTCTTTCCTCCACGTATTTGAGGGAAGTGTTGTTGCCAGTCCTGCAAAAGAGGACGAAGGTTTGCTCATCTGCCCTCCCAAAAGTCTCTTTAGGTCCATCATTTTTTACATGATCTACTTGCAAAATCATCCTATACTCTTTTTTTTTTCTGTTCACCTGAATGTGATATCTCCATAAATGTATTTAGTGGGTGAAGCTGGAGCTCAGGTGCCTTCACTGAGCCCATATCAATAAAAATCGATCTTATCAGGATTAATAAATCTCAATATTAATTTCATTCTGACTGAAATGACACCCCATGGCATTTGTGTAGTGAGTTGGGTTCTCTTGGCCCCACTGGGGGTTGCATTTTGTGTGTTCTCAGCTATCACAGTTGATTTTCACTTTGTAATTAAAAAACCTGGGGGGTTCCAAATGGGCTTTTCTTGCTGCCTGACCCGTTTGGCACCATCTCAGCCGTATTTATGCATTTTTAATTCCTATTATCTGAAAGCAGGTGTCTTGTTTGATGTTGGCTTTTGTGTTGGCCCTCCAGTGTGACAAAAAGATGAGAGAAAAATCAAAGATTATCTAATAATAGCTAGGAGTTTTCTAAATATGGCCTCAAACACTTCATTTTCCTTGTAGCAATAATGATGGGTTAATTAGTTTTAGTCCTCTGTGGTAAGTGGAAATCAGCTCAGACCTGATGAGTTTGAGACCCAAGGGGCTAAAACTGTTCAGTGGTTGGGGTCTGTTTATTTTTAAATTGTCTAGGCTGGGTGTTTTAAGGTGAATTTTTGTCTGTTTAAGCGTGGTGAATGCAGCCTGACTGCAGTGGAATCAGTCTGAACAACAATAGGTTAGTAACTCATATTAAAGTTTCTTCATTGCTGTGACTAAAACTAGAACTGTGACTAAAATCAGGCAGAGCAAAATAGAAGGGAAATATTTTTTTACAAAATATCAATATTTGTTTTAAAACTGCAGTTAAGATTATTGTATTTGTAAATTTTTATATATATATATATATATATATAAAATTGTGTATTATAGGACTTCCACTGAGAAAAATGTTCTTAATTTGCACTTTTTAAATGGAAGTTAAAATTTAAGTTCCTGCAGAGGAACTGTGTTTGCAAAGGACTTTTGAACTCCTGTTTGCTGGAGTGGGAGATGTTTATAAAGGTCCCAGTCACAGAGTTCACCCCAACAGGAGGAAATTCCAGGCCTTGGAGCGTTGGTAGGGACTGTCACAATCCCAGAGCAGCCCTGTTTAGGTTGGGATTAGGATTTTTTGGTTTGTTTATCTGCCTCATCTGCCCTCCAAGAAGTCTCTTTAGGTCAGTGCTGATGCTTAATTTGAAACCAGGGATGATGTTCCTGCATCAGATTTCCAAAACAGATCGTGCTGGGTCCAGCTCAGACCACTGCCAGCCCGAAATAAATGTTAAGGGAAATTTGAAAGGGGGGAAATGTTGCCTGTTGTGTTTATAAAAATAAAGGTGCCAGTCTCTTCTGGCTCTGTTTTAAATAAAACCCTCCAGACAGACCTGCCTGTGACAAAACACACTCAGGGGTGTTGCTTTATCAGCACTGAATTTGTGGCAGAGCTTGTGGAAACAGGATAGAAGTTACTTTATTCTTCAGTCTGGGGAGGACCAGCCACAAAAAGGGGGTTTTTATGTTAAATCCACAAGGCAGTCAAGCTGTTGGTGAGGGAGAAATGGATAAAACAACTTAATAAGAATCCCTGAACACCCTGAAATGGCTTCAGATTGCAAATTTGAGGGCTGAAAACCGTAATTACTTTACAGTTCTCAAGACTCAAGGAGAGATTTTTAAATTAGAATTGCTGTTTTCTTAAAACCTGATAGGAAGCCAATCTCTTGCAGAGGTTGAGGTAACAAATAATGAACCTCAAATTCTATAATTGATTCCCTGCAAAATCAATTACCCCTCAAAGTAAACCAACTGTAGAAATAATAGAGTGGGGTTATTGCTGTAGTTTTATAAACTTTCCTTCCAGAACCTAAAGAAACTATTTTATTTTTTTTTTTTTAGCCCCAAATAAACCTCCTGGGAATATATCAATAGGTTGCTTGTCAATAAGCAATTGTAATATGTTTGCTGTGTATCATATATTGTCTAGTTGTAATTACATTCTATTACAATAATATTATAATATATTGTATAGTTTTATATGGAAAAACAGACCAGGTTTTGTTTTGCTTTCCACCACTGTGGCTTTGCTGTGCCCTGGTTCCAGCACAGCAGTTTTTAGAGCAACCATTTACACTGGGGTTTCAGCATTCCCATGTTTTTATGCCAGATTTGCAAATTATCACATCCTTGCAGCATCTTTCTTCCAAAAAACTTCCTCCTCAAAACTTATCCCACATTTGCCATTTCTAATTTTGAATAAAACACAAATGTTTAAACCACAAAGAAGGGAAGCAAAAAAAAAAAAAAAAAACCCTCCCTTAATTCTTTCCAAAGCTTTTTTTTTTTTTTTGAACCTTCTTATATTTCTTTTGGTCATGATCAAATCCAGCAATCCCAGGTGACAGAGGGCAAACCTGGCTTAAATTTCTGCATCCTGGGGCACTGGGGATCAGCACAAAATATATTTGATTTATGCCAGAGGTAGAAAATGGAGGTTTTCGCTCAGACAGATGTGGGGACTGTGACTCTTGCAGAGATTCAGGCCTGGAAGTGGGAATATTTGATTTTTTTTCCCCAGTTGCTGACCCATTCCTTGAAAAAATGGCTGTTTGGAACAAGTTAATAAAGAAATTAAAGCCATTTTACCATCTTTGATCTCCTGACCCGAATTGACTTTGAGTTCAGACCTCTTGGTGCTCTTGTGTCTCATCTTTTGCTGGGTTATCTCCCCCCTCGCTTTCTCACCCCTTTTTCAGCGCTTTTGTTTTGTTGGAAGGTGCCCCTTGGCCCTTCTTTTCTTGCTCTACAACTCAGATGTTCACATTTCCCCCTCTGTTCTCCTGAGCTCTGCTGTTCTGGGCCAGCTCCTGCTCATCCATCACTGTTATATCCCAATTTCCCTGACTGACACTCCATATATCTGAGGGCTAAATTTTGCAACACCTCGAGACGCTCTCATTAATTTCCTGGGACTTGGGGTGTGTTTTGTCCTTATGTTTTTATGGTGTTTCCCAGCTGGTTAATAAGTACAACTGCCTCAAACTAAGCAGGGAGGGACTTTCTCTGGTCATTAATTCCCTCTTGGCTCCACTTGTTGATAGTCCTGAGTTCTGTTACTGTCCTGCCTGTCTTTTCCTGCTGGGAAAGAGCCCTGGATTCCCACTGCCTCCTTCTTATCTCTGTGTATTATCTCTCCACAGATTCTGTGGGTTTGGGAGGAGCTTTTCTCATTTTATTCCAGTGAATTGTGATCTTTGATTTTATAGGATGAGTGTGCAGCCTTCCAGCAGAGCTCAAAGCAGGTTAGAAGAATGGGTGTGATACAGGAAAAACGAAACAGATACTACTACTAATAAAATGTTTTTATAGTCCTCTGCAAACATATTCCAATATTTTACTTTTTTGGTCAACTTTACACATTAACTGCTCACTGTTGTAGCAACATCTGACTGTGCTTCTCATGGAATTACAGACTGATCTGGGTTGGAAGAGACTTAAAGCCCACCCAGTTCCAGCCCCTGCCATGGGCAGGGACACCTTCCACTGTCCCAGGTTGCTCCAACCTGGCCTTGGGCACTTCCAGGGATCCAGGGGCAGCCACAGCTTCTCTGGGCACCCTGTGCCAGGGCCTGCCCACCCTCCCAGAGAGGAATTCCGTCCTCATATCCAATCTAAATCTGCCCTCCTTCAGCTCAAAGCTGCTCCCCCTTTGGCTCATCGAGTCCTGATTTATTCCTTTGCTGGATAAGCTGTTATTCATTGCCTGGCTTGATTTACTGGAGTGTTTTATCACTTAGCACTGCACATGTGAAACAGCATTGGAGAGGGTGATAAAAAGTGTGGTTAGACTTGTTCTGTGCAGTGCTAAATGAATCAGTGCCTGGGTTGGGAGCTGTGTGTAATTGTGTGTAATGTTTCCTGCATGTGTGTGTGATTTCCCTGAGCTGTGCATCCAACTGCTGCACATCCAGCAGCTCCCACGTGGGGAAGAGAGTGCTGGGACACTTTGTGGGTCGAGTCATCAGCTGTGAGGAGCACTCTGCTCATCTGGTGGAGTCCTGGGCCCAGGGTGGGCTGAACAAACCCACCCCTGTGCAGAACCCCCAGCTCTGGTGCTTGGGTGCAGTGAGGGAAAGGAAAGAACAATGCATTGTGTGTACCAAACAGGAAAAAAAAAAAAAGAGCAAGAAACACCCCCAAAATCTGCCTGCCTGCCATGGTGTCCTCAAAGAAGGGAATTGTTCTTGCAAAGCTTTTCCCTCTTTGCCTCCTTGCCGTGGTGCTGGAATGCCGGCCCCCTCGGAGTCAGCCTTGGCTGTGTTGACAAAAGAGCTTTTTATTTGATTATTAGCATGCAGCACTGGGCTTTGGCCGTTGGATACCTTGCTTAAAAACCGCTTTTCACCCAGGTATTCGAAGAAGATGGGAACAAATTCATCTTGGTGTCACTTTTTGTTTGCAGAGTGGCTGGGTCCAGCGGCGTGTTTAATTACATCCCTGCACGGCCTGATGCCATCTGCTGAGCTCTGTTGGGGGGGGAGGAGGTAACTTATAGTGACACATCTGAACAGGCAGAAAAATCAATATTTAAATACCCAGCACCAGAGAGCTGCAGTGAATCTCCCACACCTGAGCCAGGCTTTAATATTAAACCTCGTTTTGTGATACCCTTGCCGGTGATTCTTTGAGTGACCTGAACGCACCCTGCTGCTGCTTCCATCAGCTCTGTGTGCCTCCCTCCTGCAGATCTCCATTATTATGGAGATCAGCATCTCTCACAATAACACCCAGCATCTTGCAGCGCTTGGGCTGCTCTTTGGTCATTGTAATTCAGGAAGGGTCTAAGAAGCAGCCCGATGAATTCACTAGATTAGGCCCTAATCATCTCAAGACAGATGGGCACAAATTAGCTATCACAGGCTGGAGGACCGTGGACGTGTCAAGCTAAATGTTTAATGACACCAAATCCTAAAAGCTAACCCTCCCACAGGCAGTGAAGTGTGAGGAGTAGGGAAGTACCCGGCGATGTTTAATTGTGACGTGAGTGGCTCTGGGATGTGAAGAGCAAACACTCTTGGGCTTCTCTGGTGAAATGAAACTCCATGAGAAGCACAAGACTCAATTCCCAACGTGGCAGTGAATCCTTTCATGGCTTCCCACTTGGATGTGCATCCTTTTTATTTAATGAATATAAAACCCTGAGCCTGGGATGTTGGCGGTTCCCTGGGAATCCCGGGATGTGCTGGGTTGGAAGGAGCCCACGAGGATCATGGAATCCAACCCTCAGCCCTGCACAGACCCATCCCCAGAGCCACCCCCAGGAAAACTCTTCCTGGCACCACAAATATCACCTACACAGGCCTTCAGATACCTCAGCTCAGGTTAAAACAGGGGGCACGTTGATCCCAAAAACATGTGCCTTCTAAACAAACAATTTTTCAAGCAATAACCCAAAATAGGGATTTATATTTTTTTTGATAGTTATCTGTACAATTGGTCTCCTCAGACCTAACAAAGCTCGTTTCTACATCAACGTGGAAGTTTGTTTTCCTGTGGGCACACTTGGTTTTAGGCTGCTGAGCTGGACCTGGGGTAATTTTTCCGTGAGAGAAGTTGGAAATATTCTTAATGCACGTCAGGTGTGGAGTGGCTGGAGGGAGCTGTAACTCTGAATCCTTGGCTGGGTACCTGTGGCTTTAAAAGATGAATTTACATCATTAACTGCAGCCAGAGCAGGTGATGGATGAGGCTGCAATACCTTTTCTGTTGCATTTTTTAATTGGTGCAAAGCAGAGAAGTTCCACAGCAGATTTGGTGAACGTAAAGCTTGACTGTGGAACAGATAAACAGGTGACAAAATGTTTTGAGTGTTTATACAGTTATTTTCTGAGATATTCACCAAGTGACTGTAGGCCTAATTTAGTTAAACAGCATTGAGACAGTCACCCATCTGTATCTTTTAGAACCCAGAAACTTAAAAATATCTCTCCCTGCCTGATTCCCTTGTTCAGTGCCTCGAGCAGAGCATTACAGGGTCTCAGAATTCCTAATTCAGCCGTGGGGCTGATCACAGTTACAGCCCATCAGTCTGTAACATCCCTCCCTGTCCTCACAGCAAATGCAGCAATATCGACACAGAAGTGTTAAATGAGCCAGTTCTTACCCCAGACTAAATATTGACTGTCAATATTGGCTGAATATCGGCTGCAGTCACCTTTTTAAAAGATTTTTGGGAACTTAGGGGGGTGGGAGCAGCAGTTTCTCACCAGGTGGGGTGGAAGAGTGACTGTCCCTTGCCACCTCCATGTCCTTTCTCCCAACAGGCTTAGGATTATATCAGGAATGATACTAATAAGAAAAATGACCCTGTGAGGGAACACATAGAAATAAGAAAATGGGGGTTTGATTTGCATTTCATGGGGTTTTTGGCACGAGCCTGGCAACAGGCAGATCCACGGCTGGTTTTACAATGAGTACAGAGGATTTATTTGCAGGTGAAAAGCTGATTTCAGGCACTGGTTTTCTCCCCTCATTCCTGAGGCAAAGCCCATGGCACTGGTGCTCCCTGCTCCCCAGCTCCCTTCCCATCTATTCTGGGAAGAGCCATCTATGTCACTGGGCACTTGGGGGGTGGCCCAGCTGTCATTCCAAAAGAGGAAAGTAGGTACAGTTTTTTTCCTAAGAGGAACTTTTAATTTTAAACCTACTGTGTCACCTAAAGGATTTTTAAACACACCCATTTTAACTTCTCGTGTAGGTCTGGATGGGAAGGGACAAGCCCTGTTATTGCTTTAAATTTTTATTATGGTTTGAGCCCTGAAGAGATTTAGAGCAGCAAAAGCATCAGCGACTAAACCAACAGATTTTTTTTTTTTTTTTTTTTTTTTTCCAGATATAACAAAGCTATTTTTTTGAATGCTAAGAACAAAAATACCCGGGATGGATGAGGGAAAGGTTTTAATTTGTTCAGGGGGGAGCGCTGTCTCCTGAGTGGAGAATGAGGAGAATGAATTAGCCATGGGAGTGTGGCACGCGATAATCAGGGGGGACGCGGGGATGTGGCAGCACAAAAAGCCATCAACCAGACACTTTACAAGCCTCCCTCGTGTCCCACGGGCAGTGTCCGTGTCAGAACTCCCACCCCATTCCTGCAGCCGGGGCTGGATGAGAATGTACATTTATTTTGAGCGCAGATCGCTCCTGTTGTGTAGGGTTTTCTGTTTGCTTTGGCCACTAAATGGCTCATTATTTACTACAACATTCCCCTGCCCCCGAGCAACCCAGCGCCCTCCTGATTCACAGCAAACAAACTTTTCCTCCGGGCACTTTTTAAAAAACAAAACCGCAGAAATGGGCGAGATAAATCTTTTTTAAGCTGGATGTGTGCGGGGAGAAAAAGGATTAATCTTGTTTGATCCGTCACTTTGAGTTTGGGGTGTTTTTATGAGGGACTCCGAAGGGATGTTGAAGGGTGGGATTAGAGGGCAAGGGGAAAAGAATGGGATGAAGTTGTTTCTCCCCCACCATCACCAGCAGGAATTAATTATCAGTACTGTGTATTCGAGGAGGTGCAGGCCCCATTTTCAAGCTGGTTCCCTGAAGATCCCAAAATCCCTCGTGCTTTCCCTCCCTCCTCTGGTTTGTCAGAGCCACATCCCAGTTATTGTGCAGGGGGTCCCCTCCAACTCGGAATATCCGGTGATTTTCTGACCTGAAATGGAGAGTGATTGATTAATTTATTTTTGCTCACACTTTGAACGTCTTAATAAAACTTCAGCAATTTAATTGCAGCATTTGGTAGGTGGTTTTAACTTCATGGCCTTTTTTTTTTTTTTGTTGAAGAACTTAGTATTTTTTAAAAGAGCTAAAAAGTTGTTTGACAGTGGCTGCTGGGAATAACTTCCAGAAGCAGCTGAAATTCCAGCTTGGAGCCTGTTTCAGTGATGTTCATGGAGGGAAAAAAACACTTTTCCTTCCCTTTGCACAGCCAGCCTGACAAATACAGTCACTTCTAATTTGCCTGTCTTAATGAACAGCATCTCATTTTTCATTTACAAATTGCTGGGGCAGAGCATGTTGGGTCGATGGAATAATTGTGGCTTTCAGAAGGAAAGAAGAACTGAAGAGAGAGTGGCTTTTTGACACTGTTACTGTGCAAAGGCTGTGGGAAGCAACATCGCTGTTCAGGAGTCCTTTTTGGTTCATCTCTTACATAAACGTTCATTTTTCTTTAATTCATTGCAAGAATAATCTGATTTTTTTAATGCTCACCGCGCGTCAGCCTCAAGAGGTGTCACCACCTGGGACTCGGGTATTGCTCTTTTAAATAAAATCCTCAGTGAATTTGTGGTTTTTTTGGTTTTTTTTGGGGCCACACCTGCAGACAGATATTCCCTGGGATCTCCTGTGTTGTGGAGTGATGATGTCCCACTGCTGGTGCCTTTGCCTGGGGCTTTGTGGGGTGACACATCACAGCACAACATTTTTACTATTTATAGGCTGATATTCTTTGAGCCATAAAGTTCTGTTTTAAAGGAGGCAGTCCCTGTGATTTTTTTTCTTGCTCCCAGTCTGACTTCCCAGGAAAGGAAGGAATTAAGAAGCTTTCGGGTAATTAGCTGTGAATTAAAACCTCTTCTTAAGTTGCTTTTAAGTAGCTGTTAAGTTCAGCGGATGAGAAATTCAGCAGGGTTTCGTCTTAAAAAGGCTTTTGTCTCCAGATGAGATGAAATCAGTGGTGTTGGCACTGCCTGGCACGTGTTTAAACCATCTCTCAGTCTTCCTCTGCCCAAATTGCCCTGATCAATATGCAATTATTGCAAGGAAAACAAGCTCCTAATTAACGTGCTGATTCAGTTCACCCAGATTTATTTCTATCCCGTTGAAATCAGTTTTGCAAGGGTATTTTGTCTGGCTTGAGCAATTATTTTGTGTTTACGCATCTCCGAAACGATGCAGTCCACATCTGGAATGTGCATTTACCGAGCTCGTTTTTTTTATGGAAGTCTCTTAAAATCGTTAGTTTTGCTGTTTTTTGGGGCAGACTGAAATCCCAAAGCAGTCTGGATGTCCCTCCTCCTGCATTCCAATCCCCCCCCATCCCTCCTGGACAGGCTGATCATCCAAGACTGTCCCGTTCTGGAGTTGTTGGCAGGTATAAAGAGATCTGTGAGTTCTGAATGGAAAACACCCCCTCGGTGTTCTCCATGAATATGGATGTGTGAAGTGTGACATCAAAGAGAGCAAATTATGCCGAGAAATGGAGCTCTGGCATCAGCACCCTCAAAGGAAGATGATCCAGGCTTGGCCCCTGTGAGCAGAAGTGCCCCCAGCTATATCATTGTCCAAACTGCAGACTCTGCTTTCTCACTCTTAAAAGGCACTTCAGTATTCCTAAACTGAGGAATTATTCATAGCATAATGTACGTGGGAGCTATTTTTGGAATGTGCAGACTGGAGACTATTCATTTTACATTTACTTGGGGATTTAGGCTCTTATTTCATCCCAGGGAGCACGGAGAGAGCTCTGCTAAATCATCCTGTGTGCTCAGAGGAGAGCAGAGAACACTGGGCCTTGCTGCTGGTTTCAAACCATGCAGGTGTTTTGTGCTGCCTTGGTCTGCTTCGTTAATTTTCTGCCTATTGTAGGAAGGAAAGAGAGAGCCTTAAAAGCCTCGATGAAAGAATAAAAGGAGAGGAAAAAACCTCCAGAGGAGCGATTGCCAGTGGATGTTCAGTGTCCATCCCCCACTTAAAGCATCAGTGGAATGTTTGCAAATAGATATTTAACAGACCTGTGCCTTGAATTATTCTCTGTATCCTTTACTCACAGAGTAAGGAAATAAGTAACCTTTACTCATAGAGTAAACCTTTACTTAAACCTAAACTTAAACCCACACCTCAGTGGCCAGAGGGTGAACTCTCAGAGGTACAAAATCACCCCCCAGAGGGTATTTTTTTTTTGTTCCCCCAAGAAAGGTTTCAACACAAATTGCATTTTCCTTCCACAGAGGCCTCAGAGCTGCTCCCCCCCCTTCCCAAACTTCAAACCCAGTTTTATATAAGCATTTAAATATCACTGAGGAGAAACCCAAGCAAAGCTCAGAAAATGCTCAGATGAAAAGATCTGGTGGGGAGGAAAAAAAAAAACCAACACTTTAAATCGCTTATTTAGTCTGAAAAAGCTGCAGAGGAGTCACTGGAGTGTTGGCTCCATACTTTGCCATTAATATTTATCTTGGAGCAGCTGAGAAGGCAGAAAGGGAAAGTGCTCTGCTGTCGGTCCATTAGGCTGGAGGTGAGGCAGGAGAACACCTGAAGGTGTTCACTGACCATGCAAGATGCATCTCTGCCAATAACAGAAATACATTTTCTATTTCTGGGCTCTCGAGGGGAGTGTTTGTGTTAATGGAGTGAAAGCTGTGGCGTGGCTTTAGCTCAGCCTGAGGACCCTTCAGGAAGGCAGGGGCTGGGGGATAGAAAGTGGCTGGAAACCTTCTTGCCAGCATCACTTTGGTGTTTGAGATCCAGCTATGCTGTAGAGTTTAGATGTTACAAATTCATCTGTAGATTCCCTGTTACAGATCCAACCCTGCACTGAGTTTGCAGGAGAATTTGGCTCCTGAAATATTTCTGGTTGTTTTCTAGGCTGTTCTTGACCAATGTTCCAGTTCATTTGCAGCTGAAGCTGTTTCTTTGAAGAGCATTTTTGTGGTTATATATAAAGAGCCAACTTTTCTCCCATGCCCTGACCAGAACTGACTGCTAAATTAAAGCAGAAATTCCTCCTCCTCCTCAGCTCTAACATCCTGACAACAACATCAAACAGTGCCCAGTGGTGACCTTGAAATGAAATGTGTGTCCTGCTTTATGTTTTTGTTTTTTTTTTTTTTTGGGGAAGAGAACTATTTCCAGTTCCTGTTTCCAGTGGAATTCTGTCCCAGGTCATAAATATAAATATAAATATAAAATTGGATTGGATTCACAACTGAGTTGTAACTCCTTGCTGAAGCCCAAATATAGTGCATTATTAAAGGTGCTTTGCACCCATAAGCAGAGTGATGAATAACTGGCCCTCATCTTTCAGGCATGATTTGCAGGGAAATAGATCTTGTCAAGTTGACTGTGATGGATGAGATTTGTTGCACTGAACTGAATTTACTGATATATAAGATATCTGTCGTGTTCCTAAGGGAGAGCAGCTGGAAAACCACAGGCAGCAGAGTGTTCCCAACTCTTAAAATTCACCAGAGTGTTTTAAACTCTCCAGACTTCACTGAAATTCTTATGTCCCATCATTTTGGCCTTTGGATTATTTCAGTTTCCTTGTTCATTGTTTAGGATGAGAGGCTGCTGTAGTACACATAAACATATATGTGTAAACATAAATATAAATACAAACATAAAATATATATTAAAAAGTTGGGGTTTGGCCTTCTGTGGTGGAAATGCCAAGGTTTGGATCATGGGCTGCCTGGATATTTGGAACTTGGATGTGTCACAGGAGTTTTATGTTGGGATAAGATCACCTTTCCCTTGAACCATCCCATCCCAGGCTTCTTTTCTTCTTACCATTTCCAGGCTGTCATGTCCCTGCAAGGCAGGGCAGTTCTTATTCCCTTTTATTTTCCCAGAAAGGGAAGAGTCAGGTCTTCCTCTCTTAAAAAAAACCAGCTTAAAAGAGCTGTTATTTCTCCTGGTGCTCTCCTTTCCTCCTTCCCTCTGGAGCAAACCCCTCACCCCCTTCCTGCCTCAGCATTTCTCCTGAAAATGGAAGGGGAACGCCCCTTTATTGATGATGGGGTTCATGGCAGTTTGCAGGTTGAAATCCAGTGGAGCAGCTCTTGACAGTTTATATTCAGCAAAAAAAAAAAAAAAAAAAGACTGCCCTTGGGTAGTATTAATAGTGTAATTTTATATTCATATTAATCAGCCTGACAGCTTCCTGCTGGAAGGACGGGAGCTGCTGATCAACACCCTTCAGATACCAGAGCAGGGGTAAATTATTGAGGTTTATAAGTTTATGAAAAGTGGCTTAAAGTGTCACTTTGGCTCTTGGCAAAGCAGCAGCTCTGTGCTGTCAGCAGTTACAGGGGGGAGTTGTCACTGGAAGTGCCTCTGCTTTGTCTACCCCGGGGTGACAAAGCGGGGCCAGGCTGGAAGGGGGCTGTGTGTGCCAAAATCCTGCTCCCAACGCAGCAGCAGCTGTGGAGCTGCACTCAGGGAGGGTGAGGGTGAGCCTGGAGTCCTGCAGGAATGCTGTCTCCTCCTCTGGAGAAGTGTCATCTCTCTGGAATTCCCGGCCTTGGCACTGACTGTGGGTTTTTGGGCTGTTCAGGGAGCACTCTCAGGTTGTGTACACAAATATTTCACGCCTTACAAGTTCCTGGGCTGCCTGTCCCGGGTGAAGGAGTGCTGGATTGTTGGGCCATAACATCATTTTTTATTTTGTGTGGTTTCTCCAGGTGAGAGCTTGTCTGTGCAGGGAATGTTTGCCTTGGTAGGTTGTCAGTGGTAAATTGGCTTCCAAAGCATTCCTTGGTCCCACGTAGGCGAAACCAGCACATCTTGGGGGGTGAGTTTGGTGAGAGCCTTCAGTTTGGGGAGGATTTGGGTTGTAGAAGCTGATCAGGAATGACAGAAAGCCTGGCTGTGCCCAGTTTATCCATTTGGGTGTTGTTGCATTTTCCCTGAGCAACTGGTGATGTTTTCCATGGTGGACACATATCAGTAATTAGTGTAAAGCCAAGGACCGAGATTACAAAGCTGATTTAATTTGTGTGCATATTTGGAATAGCACCACAATAAACCCCAGTGCCAGACTTGCCCTGGTAAAGAATTCATGAAAACAGTTCGTGTTCATGAGGATTTACTGGGGATCTGATTCTGTGTACACAGGGTTTGTCATTTTTATGTCATGTCCTGACTCCAGCAGTGGTGTTTAAGCCCGCTGCTTTGTTTTTGCAGTAATAAATTAATGTTCTTGTGTAGATTAAAGCCTGTCAGTGCTCACTGTTTCTCCTGGTCCCCTCACTGGCGTGTTCAGAGCAGATGTAAATCCTGACAGCTCCTGTGGCATCCCCAAAAAACAGAGAAATGCAGCAAAGCAAATTGTCCTCCTCCAAGTGATTCTGGCAGCAGCTGAGTGAATGTTGTTCTTGGGATAACAAATCCTGTTCTCCTCTGTGCCACTTCCAGGCTTCAGATTGGCACGAAGGGCTACAGAACATCAAGTCCCCAAAAATACTCTACAACTCCCACCCCCACTTCACCCAAACAAATCATCTCCTTTTTACTACTGCTGTCTGTCAAAAAACAACAAAAGCAAGCAGGTTTGGTTTCTCTGAAGCGAAAAGCAAGGAGAGCATTTTCCTGCATCTCCCCCTCCAGCTTTTCTGGCAACGGCTGCGCCTCATTTATCTTTAATCTCTTTTGCTTTTTCCCTGCTTTGACTTCGGAGTTCAAAGAGACAGCAGCTTTGGAGAGATAAATGTTGTTGCAGTTGTAAAGCAAGGACCTGTGTAGTGCTTGCCTGGCACTACAGAAGCTGGATATATTTATTATTTATATGTGATATCGTGCCGATTAAAAACGGGTGCACATACTAGAGCATATGTTGTTTATACTGATGTAATACCTGCAATACTCGAATTATTGCTGTAAATTACCGGTCCTTGATGAAGTGTAAAGGGCACAGGCATTTTTAATGATGTTTTTGATATCATTAATGTAGTCAAAGAGCTCTGAGAGCACCAACATTGTGCTGCCACTGGGGGCACATCACTATTAGAAGCATCTTTAACGGGTTACTCCTGACCCATCTGGTTACTCTGATGTGTAAATAGATTTTGTTGTAGCTAAAAAAGGGTGGCACTGTGACTGGGAGGGAACTGGGGGGTGTGCAGGGAAGGGAGCAGAGCTGGGAAGGGACTGGAGCAGCTGGGGGGGCTCAGCCTGGAGAAAAGGAGGCTGAGGGGGGACCTTCTCACTCTCTACAACAGGGGGGTCCTGCACAGCCTCCACTCTCTCTTTGTAGTTCATTCACAGTTAGGAACGTTGATTGTCCATTCAAAATGCTCCCCATTTTCACATTCCCACCCAGAGCAAAAAATTACACCTGAAATTCAGATCCTGCCTCTGCCACAGCACCCTGAGTTCTGAGGGGTTCACTTGGTTTCTGAAATCTGTGTGTTGAATGGTTGTGCCATCGTAAATTTAGGGAGGAAAAGCTGACACGTGAGTCGTGTCAGCAGCCATTGGACCACTTTAGGTTTTGTCAAGAATAAAACCTCCGTGATTTGGGATTTTTAGGCACTGTACAGGCTCAATAAACTGTGCAACTGCAGAGCCAAAGGCACTCATAAATATAGTAAGTGTGGGAAAACGTCCTTTAATCTACAGTTTTGCTAAAAATGTTGTGAGGATGTTTAGGAAAGCATTCTTAGGGCTGTAATCCCCTGAATTCAGAAATGCTGGAGTTCAGTTCTGATCCCACGCTTCCCCCACACTCACTTTCTGTGCTATTCCCACTTTTAGCTGTGGCTCTAGATTTAATTTGGATTTTTTCTCTCTCCCAGCAGCAGTTTAAAGCACAATCTGCTGCTAATTTTGCATTAACAGAAGGAAAAAAAAAATAATTTCACCTGATTAAATTAAAATGCAGGGTTGTGATTTCATCTTCACTCCATTCTCCTGCTGAAGCTGCTGATCTGTTGGAGGCAGCAGGGAGGACGTCTGAGGGCAGTGATGGAACCCCTGACAGGAAATATCTAATTAGAGATTCCCTCCCTTCACAAAGGACAATTTATTTCCCTGTTTTCCCTGGGATTCAGCCTTGAGGTGTGTCAGTGAACAGCAACGCTTTGCCTGCAGTCAGGGGGTACCTTCTGCCAACCAGTTTGTATTTTCATTTCAGGAATTGCAGTGATTTAACTTGTGTTCCCCCTGGTCCAGAGAACTGTACTCCTGGGGTGGATGTAAACAACACTTAACAGTTGTTTCCCTTCTGTAATAACCCATCTTTAATGAAGTGGAGAAGAAGCAATAAATACCAACTGTTTGTAGAGCTGCTGCTGGAGGCAGGAGAAGGTGTAATGGCTTTTTAGGGCATCAGTGCCATCATTCCTGTGATCAGCCAGGAGTCTGAGATGGTTGTGACCTGACCAGAATCAAAACCTGCATCCTCATCATCATCACCAAACCTGAGGAGCCTCCTTGGCTCCAAACTTCACCTCCTTCCCAAGGCTTTAATCTCCCAGCTCAGAACCTGCTGCCCAGGAGCTCACAATTAACCAGCTATTTCACTGAAGCAGTAAATTCCAACCCCTTTTTCTGCAGTCTGTTCATTAAATTTTCACTTTTGCATCTCCTCTGGAAGGGCTTGGAGCAGGATCTTCCCTTTGCTGGGGTAAATTATGTTGCTCTGTAGATCCTGGGGGTTGTGGTTTATTGGAGAATGATGTTCTAAAACTGCCAAACACCTTTATATTTATTGGATCAACCTCTGAACTTCCTTAAAAAATACCTCCAAACATCCACCACGAAGCAGACAGCTTTTTTTGGGTTTATAGCCACAGCTTGGGCGCAATTTACCTTATTTGTCATCTTCTATAATTATTTCTCCAACGCTGCATCTACCACAGAGACAATATGTGAATTTGAATAAGCTGTGAGAAAGCTGTTCCTGAGGGGAATAACAATTTGAATGTGTGGAGGTAGTTCCTTGTAATCATCCCTTTATTTTTAAATAGAACTTTCTTCATCCTTCTTATTTCCCCCCTTTATTATTAATAACGCCGTGGCTTTTCCCCAAACACTCCGTGGTGTGTGTGAGTTGTGCAGGCAGCTTGGAGGGCAATTTCTTCTGATTAGCCTGAATTAGCTGAAATGGTGTAAAATAACAAGGCAATAATTGAAGCTGCCAACCTGAGAGCTCACCACGTGCATTTAGAGCTGGAATGAAGAGCAAAGCAGCAGTACAGGGAGTTGTAAGTAAATAAAGATCCTGCCTGGGAATAAAATCCCTTCAATGGTGGAGTCACCATCCCTGGAGGGTACAAAAACCACGTGTGGATGTGGCACTTTGAGGACGTGGTTTAACAGTGAACGTGGTGCTGGGTTGGGAGGGTTGGACTTGATGATTGTAAAGGTCTTTTCCAACCCTACTGATTCCATGGTTCTGTGATTGAGCTGATCCATTAAGTGATGTGTTGGCTGATAATCCTACTCATCTCGCCATTCCTGCACAGGTTCCAGTTTTTGGGGTGTTTTGTTGTTGTTTTTTTGTTTGGTTGGTTGGTTTGTTTTTTTTGTGGGTCTTTGGTTGTTGTTGTTTTGGTTTGGGTTTTTTGTTTTTGTCTTGGGGTTTTTGTTTGTTTTGCTTGTGGTTTTTTCTTTGTTTTTTTTTTAATTCCCTGAAGTTTTTTGCTGCCCAGCCTGGGAAGCAGCTGTGGATGAGACCTTCCCGTAACTGCTTTCAGATTTCTCTGCTCTGTCCTTTTGCTTCCAGCTTTGGTGGCTTTTACACCAAATTTATTCTTTTATTTTATATTAGATGTATATATTTAACAAATGCAGCATTTACATCAGGTGTCTTGCTCCAGCCTGAGGCTTTTAAAACTCTGTGAGGGTTCCCAGGTGCCTTTGTGTGAGGGATGCTCCACATCTGCCTCCTGTGGCAGCTGATCCTGCAGGACAGGGGGTGATGGTTTTAAACTGAGAGAGGGCAGCATTAGATTAGGAAGGAATTCCTGGCTGGGAGGGTGGGCAGGCCCTGGCACAGGTTGGGCAGAGAAGCTGTGGCTGCCCCTGGATCCCTGGAAGTGTCCAAGGCCAGGTTGGAGCACCCTGGGCTGGTGGAAAGTGTCCCTGCCCATGGCAGGGAGTGGGACTGGATGGGCTTTAAGGTCCCTCCAACCCAAACCATCCTGTGATTCTGTGATTCTGATGCCCCCTTGCCCTCCACCAGATCTCCAGACCTGCAGGTCCCCAGCATCTGGTTCCAGTCTCCCTTTTTCCTGTGGTGCTGCCAAGGCCCCCAGCTCTGTCAGGAGCATCCCAGCTCCTCTTCTTGCTGTCCATGACCCAGCTGTTCCCTCTGATCTCCCAGCCCTGCTGAGCCAGGCTGTTGTTCCATCTCCTCCTTTCTCACTTCTCCCAGGTACTGACCTTCAGAACTGCACCACAAGACTTTTTCTCCACTTCTCATAAATCACTTCCTATTCTTTTATCAGGTTGGTTTTTTTTTTTTTTTCTTCCCTCTTCTCTCTTTTTGCCTAGTGCAGGGCTTTATTTTGCAGCTGTCAGCAGTTACTGAACCGTGCTGGTGTCACTGCCCCCAAAATCCTGCCAGCTGGTGAGATAACTTCATATATGTGTGTGTCTGTATATGGATTTATCTCCCCTATTTAAGGTGCTGGTCTCAGTTCTTTATTTAGGAGAAATGCAGTAACTCTTGTATTATCCTGAGCTACTGAACTTGTGGTTTATATTTGGATTTGCTGGTTAAGGAGAGGTGGTGGTTAGTGGAGACCAGGTTTGTGAATGGACTGTCCTAATAGAAAAGCATTTACCCCAGGTGTGTTCAGTGCAGGTATCTCTACTCTGTTCTACCCCTACTCCTTTCCTACTGAAATTCCCCAAAATAATTATGTGATTTCTCCTTTTCTCTCTGTCAAGAATACTTTCCCACTCTCACAGGGCTAAGCTCCAATCCAGGCCCTTTGGGCAAACTCACTTTTCTGTTTCTCCACATTCCCTTCCAAATCAGGTTGCCCTGAAAGGAAAATAAAGGTAATTTATGTGTACCATTCCCTGCAGCTGATTTCCCTTTCTGCTGCTTTCATCCCGTGCTGGGCACTGGAAGTGTGCAACCCTCAGTGCATTTAGGAAAGAATACAGTTTATTAAGAGCCACAACAAAGCTCTGTATTTTGGGGAGGCTCAATAAAGCTTCCTGAAACAGGACCAAGTGTTTCAGTGCAGCCAACACTCCTCTGGAAGCTTTCTTGGCCAGAACAGCACCAGCAGTGACGAGGAGAAGCTTTTAATGCCACAGATTTGCTGCTGGGTAGATAGAGAATTAGGAGGGCTCTTCCTAAAGTCCCTTCCTGGTAAATGATGGGATATTTGGAGTCAGTGGGAAGGGGAACAAAGCTGAGGAGCAAGGTGGGGTTTGTTCACACAGAGCTTGGCTGATCCTTGGCCACTTTTTTTCCTGGTGTGATGTGAGAGCCATGGGAATGTGTGGTGGGAGAGAGCAGGAGGGTCCCTGCTGAGGGTAACTCCTGTTAAATCAGGCTTGTCTTGCATCTGTGTGGGGAAATAGTTTGGCCAAGGAGCGTTTTTGCTACTGGAACAAAAATGTGACCGCAGGGCTTTTGTGTGTGTGTGTGTTTTATCAATTTTATCTGGTCACACTCCTGTCTTCCCACCTTCCTCCTCCTCCCAAACCACCTGCATTTTAAGGGGTTCTGGGGTTTTAATCATTTATCATTTAATCATTGGGGTTTTTTCCAGTCTTATATTAATTCTGTGTGTTTTGTGTTTGTTTTTTTTTTTTTTTTTAAATCTATTCAGTGTCTGTCTCCCAAAGTCCCAGCCCTGCCTCTCCTTGCAGATGGTTGATGTGAGTGGGGACTGTGCAAACCTACCAGAGGGTGGGTTTTGGACCAGGAATGTTCATGGGTTGAATGCTCTTCCAACTTTTATTCTGGCAGCTGCCACGAGAAGCGTGTGTGTTTTGAACATCAAGGGTTTCTGTTTGTTCCAGGGCACAGTAATTCCATTTTCAAACACAGAACATACAAACATCCTGTGCACTTTTTTTGTGACACCACTGCCAAAAATGTCTCTTCTTAAGAAAACACTGAAAAGGACACATCAAAGAGGGACCTTGTCATTTATTTATTTTTTTTCCCCCCCCATCTAAAATAAACCAGCAAACAAAACCCTGGATAGGATGTTGATATTAATAATATTTTTTGCTGCTTCCTTGTTGAAAAAGGATCTGTGAACTTCAGGGTTGCTTATCTATTTATAAAGGCATTTTCTGTGCCAGTGGTTTTAATACAGTGGGGTTTAATTTGATTTATGAGTTATGGTTAAGGCAGGCTGGCTTTTCCTTCAGTTCTAAATCTACCTGCATGCATGCAGTGATGAAAAAATTAATTAAATTATGCTGCCCATAACGATTCCCCTGGAATGTGGTACCTCCAGGAATGGGATGGGATGCTCCAACCACTTTATTTAGAAGCTGTCTATAAATTACCCCCACAATTTATCCTGTTCTTTCCAGGACAATGAGATTTATTTTTTTTTCCTCAGATATTTTCTGTTTTCTTCAGATCGTTGCTCTGTAGCTTCCTTCAATTTTCCTTCAGTTCCAGGAGTTTTTTAAGCGTGGCCAATACTTTTTTTTTTTTTTTTTTAAATGAGATTCTTCTGTGACTCTGATTTAAGCAGTTTATGGCCTTGGTTTTGTCTTTCTTGTGCCCTGCCTGAGCTCTTCAATTCCACACAAGGAGGCAAAACCAGCAATAAAGCTCCAGGCAGGGTTTTTACACTGCAACAGGTAACGGTGCCTCCCAGCCTTCAGGCAGGCCAAAAAAAACCCCCCATTTATAAATCCAACATAATGCCTCCAAGTATTTATTCCTGTCAGAAAAGGCATTGGGATCAGCACAAAATATATTGGATTTATGCCAGAGGTTTTTGCTCAGAAAGATGTGGGGACTGTGACTCTTGAAGAGATTCAGGTCTAGAAGTGGGAATATTTGATTTTTTTCCCCCAGTTGCTGACCCATTCCTTGGTAAAATGGCTTTAATTTCTTTATTAACTTGTTCCAAACAGCCATTTTTTCCAAGGAATGGGTCAGCAACTGGGGAAAAAAAAAATCAAATATTCCCATTTCCAGGCCTGAATCTCCCCAAGAGTCGCAGTCCCCACATCTGTCTGAGCAAAAACCTCCATTTCTACCTCTGGCATAAATCAAATATATTTTGTGCTGATCCCCAGTGTCCCAGGATGCAGAAATTTAAGCCAGGTTTGCCCTCTGTCACCTGGGATTGCTGGATTTGATCGTGACCAAAAGAAATATAAGAAGGTTCAAAAAAAAAAAAAAAAAGTTATGGAAAGAATTAAGGGAGATTTATTTTTTTTTTTTTTGCTTCCCTTCTTTGTGGTTTAAACATTTGTGTTTTATTCAAAATTTAAAATGGCAAATGTGGGATAAGTTTTGAGGCAAAGCACCTTTAATGGGGAGGAAAAGAGTCCCAGGAATGCTGGGACATTAAAGATGGGATTTACCCCGAATTCCCTGTTGCATTTACAGCTCGTGTCGTTTTCCAGATGAATTCTCCCAGAGAAATTGCACAGAAATTATTTTATTAGAGGCCTTTCAAAAGTTGAACCCCGGGCTAGTCCTCTTAGAAAGAAAATTACTGTGTTGTTGTGGCAATATTTGGGAAGAGAAGAACAGAGAGCACAGATTTTTTCTTGGAATTGGTTTCCCCTACAAAAAAGTGCCCGAGGTATTGTTTGAATGAATGGGTTTCTGATTTGGTTTCTAAGGGAAAATCAGATTATTTCTTGGACACCTAACCATGAAAATGTTTTACCAGCCATTTTGCTTGACCCTGTATTTATGTATTTTATTTGATTTTATTTCATTAACACTGAGAAAGGCAAAGAGCTGCCACCAGTATAAAAGCACAGGGATCAGCAGTGAAAAAAAAAAAAACAACTTTTCATCAAGCCCTGCCATATTTAACGTGTCATTGCCACAAAAAACCCTGTAAAATACACTTTAATATTCAAAAGGGCTCATTATGGACAAAAATACATGAGGTTGGGGTAACGGGGTCGAGGCCACGCTGGGAAGTTGAGCCCAGAAATTCGAAGTTGTGAAAGGATTTCAGGAGAATAAAGTGGGATGCTGTGGGAAAGGACGCCAAAAATCTGAGGTTGGGGGAGGAACAGGAGTGGGAAAGCTGTGCCAAGGGCAAAAGCCTGGCAGTGGGAAGCAAAAATAGCAGGATAAAGATCATCCTGGTACCAAAAAATAGCCTGTAGCTCCTGGTGTCCATGTGAAACTGGAATAGTGACCAAAATAACCTTCGTGGAAGAGAAATCCAGGATCTTTCTGTACCAGCTCCCCAGAAATCTGTGTGTGGGTTTCCCTTTTTCCTTTTGGATCTCCCTTTTTACCCATAACATCGGGATAAACTCAGTTTTCCCTCTCAGTTTGATTGCTGGGATTAAAGATTTCACTTTCAGGTGGCTTAATCTGCAGTTCTTTAAAAATATAATCCCTCCTATTTGCATCCCATGGAAACTTTCATTACATAATTTTTGTATTTGGGTTCATTCCCTCCCAGGGTTTCTCCCCATTTCCAAGCAGCAGAGTTTATTGCAAAACTTTAGGAAAAAAACAGACTGGAATATTATTTTAGAAAACCAGATTAGAATATTATTTTAAGAGTCAGGAAACATCAGGCATTTTATCATGATTTCCTGCAGCCATTGCTCTTGCAAATTTGATTTGCCACTTGACTAAAATCCACTTTATGGAAATCCTGCACCTACGTGGAGGGGAAAAGGGGATTTATGGGCTCACAAATTGAGATAAGGAGTTCAGAAATAGCCCTAATTACATTTTCTTGGGCTTTTTGCTTATGTATTTTGTTCTGGTGAAGCCTCTTAGGTGGGAAATGAAATGAAATGTTTCCTTTAAAGCCACATTTTCGCCTCCCAAAGCCGCTCGTGTGCCCAGTTTATCCCATCCCATTAATTTCCTCTCACATTCCCCCTTCGGGGGGGGCATTCCTGGTTTTTATACAGGCATATCAGTAGCTCTTTAAGGCAAAGCTCCCTCTCAGTATTTACTTTGCAGGGGGGATTTTCTCCTTTCTGTAATGGGATGCATTAAAAATAGCCGAGATTCCATCAAAAGGCCAAGCCGGGGGAACTAATCTGGTTTGGGAGCCCTGAGCTGGCACCTTGGGCTGCAGGTTCCTCTCAGAAAAGTCCAGCTTGGTGCTCTTCTCACCTCTCATCCCACCCAAATGAGCTTTTCCCCAAAAACAGGGAATCCCTGGGATCTGGGTGGTGCCTCAATCCCTGTCAGGACACCGGCGGGCACCCCTGACTTCTTTTAGCCTCTTATCAGACCTATCTTCAAAGATGTCTCTTAAAAATTTCCTTTCTTTTAATCAGTTTTTTGGTGGTTGGCCTTCCCTTTTGTCCCTTTTCCTCCCCTGCCATCATCCTTTGGCTGTACCCGTGTGTCGGCTCCCAAATTGGTTCCTCAGTCTCCTCCACCCCGTGTGTCTGCCAGGTTTTTTCCCACCCCCAGCATTTCCTGGTGATATTTTATTTGTCTTTATTTAGCTTAGTTTCTATCACACCCACAGCATTCCCAAATCCTGTTTTATCTTTTTTCTTTTTTTGCTCAAGATTGCCATCATTTTTTCAACCCGACTCACGACACCGGGGTTTTTTTTTTTTTCAGATGTCATTTTCTCCCTTTCTGTTTGTGTCCTGGCAAGAAACAAAACCCACTTTCTGGTGGGGGAAACCACAACCTCCCTCAGTTTCCTGCTCTAAACTATTTTCTCACTTTTTTGTTTTTTTTTTTTTGGCCTGATCTGTCGAGACTCTCCGGGTAACAAAATTTTCCGCTCCGCTCTTCTGCTTTTGGTTTCGCCACAGCTCGCTTTTTAATGCTCAAAACAGGGTTTTGAAAGGCTGGAAATAAATCTGGGTGACAGCAGGAAGGGTGATCCAGTAGCTGGGATGGTTTAGTGCCCTCAGGGGACGTGTCACCCACGTGGGGTTTGGAAGCAGCTGCACCTTGAGAGGCTGTGCTGGAACAAGAGGGGAAGGTTTAGACACGGTTTAGTGATCAGGTGTAGTGAACACAGCTAAGTCAGAGATAACACCTTGGAGACATCCATCCTGAGAGTAATCCTGGGGTTTTCCCGGTCCCTGGGATAAGAGGATGAGAGGAGGGACGTGCAGGAGAGGATTAAGAGTGGTGCTTCCACTGCTTCATCCTGCAGCGCTGTGGGAATATCCCCAAAGCTGCCTGGCTTGGATTTCAGCCCAGAAAGCTCTGGAAGTCAAGGTAGATTGGGAAGTCATGAGCTGAAGATCACAGCTGGTGGGGTTGCTGTGAGTGGGACTCAGCCACAATCCTGGTCTTGGACAACTGTTATGAAACCGGTGGAAAATAACAGGTGGGATGGGAATAATTCTGTGGAAGGGATCCAGATGGAATAATTAGCAGCAGGGAAAAAAAAAAACCAACAAACCAAAACAGCAGAGTTCATCCATCCTCAGGGGAAAAACACTGAAGGTAGGGCACAGCATCCTACCAAAGAGACCAAGTGCCAGAGGGTTTGGGGGGAAATATTAATGAATTCGGAAAATAACAAATCAAAACCTGAGTGGCAGCACAAGAAAGATTTGCTGCCAGCCCCATTTTGCTGAGAAGATAAACTGGATCTCAACTCTGCAGCTCCCAGGGAGCTGAATCAGGAAAACCTGAGGAATTTATTCCCAAGAGGCAGGTGCTGATCCTTGGGGGTCCCTTTCGACTCAGAAGATTTTGGGGGGTTTGGGAAGGGAAGGCTGTGAGGGAAGCAGCTCTTTAGCCCTGTGGTTTATAGGGAAAAGCCACGTTATATTTTGGTGTTGCTTTTGGTGCAAATCTGAACTGATGTTGTTCTTCTCCTGAGATGCAGAGTGAGCTGGAATGCTGGGATCCCAACAGTGATGCTCTGGAGCAAAGGAAGCACCACTCCAGCCATTCCCAAGTGGAAGGCTTGGATCCTTGTCCCTGGGATGGGTGGATTGGAGCACAATCCACCTCCCAGGGTGCTGTGATATCTTGTGCTCCTCTGAATTTCCAATCTGCTTTTCTTCAGAAACTCAGGCTCGCTTCCATTTCTGTTGAAAAACTCCTGGAAGTGAAAGGTTGAATATATATATTTTTTTTTTTTTTTTTTTTTGAGGGGGAACACTTCCAAAATACTAAGCTGTGTTTGGCATAAGTTGCTTTGCTCCCTGCTCCTGATAAAAGGTGTGTGCTTTTTTTTTTGTTGTCTCGAGGCTCGCCTGTGAAATCTGAAAACTCCAGGCTGTGTCACTTTAATACACAAACACTCCAAGCAACACAAAAGCCTTCAAATCAAAGCTGGGCTCTTATCTCTGCAGCCCAGGAGCTTTTTTCGAGGAGGGTTCTCTAATGCAGGAACAGAATGACTTCCAGTTGCTTCTTTGAAGTTTTTATAGCGTGCTATCATGGACATTTAATCCGTGCTGTGGCTGCTCTTGGAAATAGGAAGAAATTGCAAAGGGAAGCAGGAAGAGGAACATTTGTTTATTATTGAACATTTATTTAATCAGCCTCACTTGGTAGAGGTGGCTGGGCCTGTCCCTGCGAGGAGGAGCCCAGGGCACGGCTGTCACCCGGAGTGTCCCAGTTTGGGTGTGGGACAGCCTGGTGATGTGTGGAGGTAGAAAAAGCACTAAAGGATGACCCCAACAGGCTCTTTAATGTCAGCAGAGACTCACAGTGTGGGTCTGTGGGTGAGGGCTCAGCTCGTCACCGGGCTCTGCTTGTTCCTGTCTGTAAATCAGCGTATCCTGAATTCAGCTTTCTCCCCTCAGCTGAGTAATTCCCTGCTCAGCCCCCCACTCTCCATCCATTCAATAGCTGGAAAATCTGCTTGACCTTCTCTCCTGTTAATTTAACAACCCTTGTTCTAAGGAGCTAGAGAACCAAAATTACTGTGTACCACTTTATTTAATTAAAGTGTGTTTCAGGAAAATGTTGTTTAAAGGGTCACTTACATTTCCCTGGCACTGAATCACGGATTCACTGAGGTTGGAAAAGACCTCCAAGATCATCATCTCCAACTTTTGACCAACCACCACCTTTGTCAACCAGACCAGAGCTCCAAGTGCCACATCCAGTCATTGGTTTTATTTTCCCTTTTTTCTGCCTTCATTCCCCTTCTCTCGCTCTTCTCCCTTTAATTAGGATCTCCATCCTTTTTTTTCCCCTGCATCTTTCTCTTTCCTCCTTATTTTTCCCACCTTTTTGGTGGGATCTGGCTGGTCAGGCCCTTCATGATGTGAGCACTGCCTGCTGCTCCCCATGTGCTGTTGGGTTTAATAACCAGATCACACAGGCAGGAGCAATTCCAGTTTTATTCCTTGACATGTGCATTTTCAGAGGAAAGGAGGAATGACACACAGGCACTGGTGTTTGTCCTGACTGGGGCCTGATTTATGCCTCTCCTTTTCTCAAGGGTACAGCTCTCAGTGTTTATGTAGTGAAATGGCCCCAGAAAATGAACACACTTTGGAAACTATTTATGGATTCGACTTGGCTGCTTTTTGTATTTAATGAAGTCCCCTTCTTCGAGTCTGTGCCATTTAATTAAGTGGTTTATCTAATTACTCCCTGACATCAATTCAGTCCACTCTGGAAGGTTTGTCTTTTCTTACTGAAGAAGGTGTTTTATTTAATGTGAGTTTCCAGGTCCTTCAGCTTGGGGAGATGAAACCCCCTGTGGAAATGGAGAATCCCAAGGTGAAGTCACTCCTGGAGCAGGATGAGCTGAGCTGGGTGGGCTGAGATCCTGCCAAGGCCATTCTGTTTCTCCTCGGTTTCTGATGTACCAAGGAATTCTCTGATTCCTCCTCTTCTTAGGAAGAGGAGCTGTGATCCAGCCAGTGTCAGTGCAGCATCTCTAAGCCCCTCTTCTCCACATCCTCATCTCTTGGACCTGTAGCTCCTCAGAGGGAAAGTTTCCTTCTCTGGGAGGAAATAACCTTTTGAGGTTATTTTCCTGATTCTTTTCTCTTTTTGTGGTTGTTTTCTTAAACCCTCAGTTGTTCTCTTGATCCTCAAAATCCAGCTGTGACAACTGGGCACACTTTTCCCTGAACAACTCCACAGTAACTTCACCACAGGCAATCATTATCACCCCACTATTTACACGTGTCAGGATGGATTCCAGTCGCCTTTTTAAACACCGTGCTGTCCCATAATCTTATATTTCAGCTGCTTATCACCCACATGATCACAAAGTCTGGCAGGCAGGAGAAATCTCTTTTCCTGGCAGGCTGGGTCTTACAGTAGCACCCGGAGAGGAGACAAAAGTTTGCTTTATTGCTGCACTGGGCTGGATTAGTTTGACACGATCTGGGAATGCTTTCCTCGTCAGCTCCAGCTCGTTAATTGTGACATGGGTCAATACAGTGGCCTTTTCAGAGCCAGGGAGAGGAGAGGACCGAAGCAAAAGAGCCATAATTACCTTTAAACAGAGCTCAGCCAGTCCCAGAGTTGTTCTCCTCCCAGATTTTAATCCGTGGCTGAAGGAAAATGTCATCGGGCCCGGAGGTGAATTATGGAAAGGACTCCATTTTCCTGATTAACTCTTGGTGTGCAGGGTTTGGAAGAGGCAGACTCTGGTAAATCCACCTGGAACAGATCCCAGTTGTGTCTCCATTCAGGGATCCCTCCCTGGGAGCTGCTGGGATTAACCCCAAGGCTCAGACTTCCCTCCTCTCACCCAGGGGGTTTGATCTCGCTCTTATCTCCTTCTCCCCACTGGATGTAACAGGGGGCTCATCAGCAACAGGATTGCTTAATACAGATTGTTTGTTTTTTTAAGGTCACTCCTAAGAGAAACTTAAACAAGAGTTTAAGAATTGTTTCCAGCATTAAATTTAACCCATTTAGGACAGGCCTTACCAGGACAGGACTTGGCTCTGGGGTTGAAGGTCCCGCTCCAGCTTTGCTGATTCTCTCAGCTGAGGATGTGCAGGTGATTTACGGCCCAGGAAGGCAAAATAATAACATTTTGGGCCATTGACACTCAGCTGGTGCTTGAAAACCCCTCTCCATTTTCTACTTGCAAAGCTTTGGAGCCATCCTGGGTGAAAGGATGGAAATGCTTCATTTTGGAGCGGGAGAAGGAGGAATGGGAGACAGGTTTGGGAGCAGATGGTTGAGCACTGGTGGAATTCGGAGTGAAAAGAGAGTGGTTTTGGTCTCCCATGCAGCAAATCTTTCTAGTTTGTGTGATGATTTCTGCTTGGCAGAAAGTGATGTCTCTAAATCAGGAGAGACCATTTAGACTAAAATATTCCACTGTGCTTGGAGGGAGAGAACAATGGCAGAGAAAGATGAATGCTCCTTGCTATTTAATTGAGTCTAATAGGCTATAAATACCTTTTTTTTTTTTTTTCCCTCAACTACAGAACCAAAGGCTTCTGGTAAAACCGGTTTTTCACTCAAAAAAAAAAAAAAAGAAAAGGCTCTTTGCAAAAGCTTCAGCACAGGAACACCTGTAGAAATCCCCTGGAGTAGTTGGAAGGCATTTTAATTCCTAATAAAAGCTTTCAGTGCAGGGCCTGCCTTGATTCGGGGTCACAGTCAGCGAGTTTTAAATGCCAGTTCGAGTTGCAGTTGTTTTGCAAACCTCTTTTTTTCTTTTTCCCCCCTTCTGTGCTGAGGTTGGTGAGCTCAGTAAAAGACAAACTGCAGCATTTTGCTGTATCAAAAAGGAGTGCAAAGCGAGCACTTCAGCACCCACGTAAAGTGAGTTGGTTTATGGCATTTTGACCATTATTTTCTGGGTTACTGCTCCTTCTCTCACTTCTGCTTGTTGATGCCAATGTAAAAAAATGATCCCCCTTTGCTTAGATTTGATTTCAGTGATAAAAGAAGATGTCTCAGTTCATCCTGGTTGGGTGAAATGTTTCTGGCAGGCCTCGAGCAAGTGCAGTCCCTGCTGTAGAGCTGTTTATATTTAATAAATAAATTGGAATTTGGCACCTAGCTTTTCCTGCACTGTTAACTGGTAATGGACAGGTCTTTTCATGCATTTTTAAAACCTTTTTTACATCTACCCTGTTTTATCATCTGGCTCATCTATGTTAATATTTACAACCAGTTAGCATAAAAATCCCCACTCACAGAAACCTGTAATTCTGAGCTGAAAACTTCCCAATCTGCCTTGACTTCCAGAGTTTTCTGGGCTAAAACCCAAGCCAGAAATTGTTGAAGTTGCTGAACATCCTGGTGCCTGGAGGGGATGTGACTTAAAATGTCATCAAGGATTGGAGAATTGATAAATAATGATGTTCAATTAACCACCCAGAGGGATTTGATTCACTCGCCGGGCGAGCACGTGAAATTCAGTGTCATCAACCACAGGTCTGCACATCCAACACTGCACAGGCCCCAAAGGAAGGTTTAGGGGCTCCATGAGCTGTCCAGGAGATCCCAAGGCAGTGGGGAGCCAGGCACAAGCTTAATAAAAGTAAGGAAGTAGTTTTGGTGTTAATAAGTTGTCCTCCCTCTCCAAGATAAGTTGCCTTGCTGTGATGATTTCCCCCCCTAAAGAGCAAAGCTGGAAAATAAGAGTGTTCCAAGGAGAGTGGCAGAAAAGATGAAAAAGGGTGCAGGAAAATGTGACAGGTACTAATGTGCCATTCAAGGAGTTCCAGCTGTTTGAGTTCGTCAATGGGAAGATAATGGGGGTGATCTGATCCATTTGCATGTATTTACATGAGAAAGGGGAATGTAGGTGAGCAGACATTTGACTTGATTCAGTGGCTGAAAGTCGCAGATAACAGAGCATTCAGATTGGAAATAACCTGAACAGTTTTCTATGGAATGTGAATTTATCCTCTCCCAGCAAAGATAATTAACTTCCAAGGGCCGTGAAAAGAGCTCTGTCTGTGAATATTTTCATATTTTTCAGAATGACTTGTCCCTTCAGAGGACGAGACAGGGAAGTGCCGTGGTCCTGATTCAAGATGCCAGACAAGATAATTAGAATGATGCCCCCCCCTTGCCTTGATACAATTAATCTTTTAATTAGACATCCAGATTCCAGAATATTCCTTGAAGCTCTGCCAAGTGCAGTGAAGAGGAATCAGTCTTGGTGCTTTATCTTCCCTCATCTGTGGCACTGCTTGGAGCGTGTCTTTGGTCGTTTTAATTAATTAATTAATTAAAATTGGGGTTTAAGGCCCAAACAAGCACCTCGCTGACCACGCCCTCATGGGAAGATGGAAGATAATTTTCTCATGATTATACAGCCTCTGATTAAGTGAAGATGTTTTTGTCAGGCTAATATTTTTCCTGCTATGGAAATAATTGGGGCACGGGCTGCGAAGTGAGAGCGGTGTTGAATTTGAAAATCCTGGGGGAGAGGATCTCTGAGTGCCTCAAACATTTTCATTCAGCTAATGAATTGATTTTAAGTTGTGGGTTTGGCTTTCCTAGTTTGATAGCATTGAACTGAATGGTCATTGTGGAGAACAAAAAAAAAAAAAAAAAAAAAAAGACATTTTTAATAGGAATAATGGTCTAAACGTCCCAGACTTTTGTGTTGGAGGAAAACTCTACCCACAGTTTCTGTTGGCATCTTTGTCCTTTAAATAGTTCTTTGCTTTAGAGGGCAAACTGTTTGTCCTGGTGCCATTTTCAGATCTTGCATTATCCTCTTGAGAGCAGATTATGTTTTGCTCTCATATGTTTTCCCTTCGAATAACTATTCATAGCTCCATGTCCTTATTCCAAGAGGTTTGGCTCAGCAAAATCCCACTGACTTCAGGGCAGTTATTCATGTCCCTGCTGCTGAGGGCCAGGCAGCTGATCCCAAATTCGGGTGTGGGATGGGAGAGCTGGAGCTCAGGAATGGGAATTGCTCTGAAGTCAGTGGGGCTGGAAGCAGAATTTTGGTGTCTTAATTCCATCACCACCAGCTTTGCCTGGTTTGTCTGCTCTAAGCTGAGCTCTCAGGGAGGCAGGAACACAAAGAATATTCTTTAATCGTTCCCAGAATGCCAAGAAACAACTCCTGGAACGAGGTTAAATGGGAACAAATCCTCACCGTGCCTGAGGACAACGAGGCTGGGCACGGAACGTGCTCCCAAAGTTGTCCTGGTTCACCCCTGGAAACAGGGACATCTCTACCAGAATTTGGTAGAGGATTTGGTGAAATTTAAATTTTAAAGGTCAGGTGGGTTGGTGAAGTCGGGTACAGGATGTGGTGAGCCCGTGGAATGGGATGAGGATGAGGATGCAGCTGTCCCTGCTGGATGTGGTGACTTCCCACCCACCCAATCTCCACTGCACGCTGGAAACCTTCCCAAAAATTTCCCCCAAATAAAGTGTGTGAGGAGATGCTTTGTGAAGCCACCACTTGGCTTTTGAAGCAGCTTCATCAAGAAGCCTTTAATTAACCATTTTAGACCTTTCCTTCCCCACGTGCCAAGCGGCTCCCAGAAGGATCCTCCTGAGAAAAGCAGAACAGATTTCAGCCTGTGCTTGGCATAATTTCTCCAAGGAAAATTTCCTTTGAGTAAGGATTTCTCAGCAGTTCAAAAATGTGGGCAGATTTGGGGGTGACAGAAGGACACTGGCTGTGTTTGGGGTTCAGGCTGCTGCAGAGCCAGGGATTTCAGCGGTTCCTGATGGGATTTTTATCAGGGTTTTTTTTTAGTGAACAGAGTAAAATGTGATTTTTTTTTTCCTTTTGGTGAATAAGCCCTTCAAGTGTATTTCATTGTTTGTAGGTATTTTAAAATAGATCCTCTCTATATGAAATATTAATTTTCCATGGTAGGACAAAATACCCCAAAGTCAATTAAGGTATTAAAGCCAATCCTTTACTTAATTTGGAGGAGGGTGTTTCAGACTGAAAGCAGATCCATGGGAGATGGTGGAGTTTCAATTTTCCAAAAGAAGTGGCTACAGCTCTGAGTTGTTTTCCCATAGGGATGAGTGAGAATGACCAATAAATCAAATCCTTTGTATCCTTAATCCAGTGTATCCTTTGGCCTTCCCAGGGAAGAAAACAACCATAAAAATGTAACGCTGGATGTGCTGGACTCCAGTGGAGAGTTCCTTTAGTTTTCCCAGAACAATTCCCTTGGAATTGCGGAAACCTGGAACACAGCTTGAAGGGATATTTTAAGGTTGCAATTTAATCGGTGCCTGACTTTGGAAAACTAAATATAACCCTGGGAAGAGCCTGTTGGAGAGCAGAGGTAACTCCTGGGCAGTCCCAGGCCTGGAATAAAACAACCTTGCTTATTTTCCTCTCTTGTCTCTCAACCGGCAGGAAAGCTGGAGCAGGGAGCAGCATCCCTTGCCACATCCCGCTTTTCCAGCTCCAACCCCGGGGCAGAAGGAGGGAATTTCTGTTCCCTCCTGCAGTGGGAGTGTGATGCTCCCAGGAGAAGGGTGGCAGTGCTGAAAAGCAGGAAGCCTGGCTGTGTTTGGGGTCTCTCAGAGCCCAATTCCAGAGGGATGGAAGGGGCAGATGCTCTCACTGGTTGCTCCCACGTCACTACGTCAGTGGAACATCAGCACAACCGTGCCACCTTGTGTCAGCTGCTGTCTCCTCCTCCTGGCCTCCAGCAGTCAGGAGAAAGGCATCCCACCAATTTTGCTTTAAAATCTGGAATAAAGGTGTTGGACTTCGCGGTTTTAATTTTCCAAATTCCCCTGTGGTGAAGTCAAGCTGGTGTGTGTGTGTAGGGGGGGGTGTGGGTAACTCTGGACTGCCCCAAACTCCCTGCTGAAGGGTGGGCTGTGCCCCAGCTCAGGGGAATTCGGTCCATTATATCCCTGCCTCTAATTAATAAATAGGGATTAATTAAAGCTTTGCCTCTTGGCTCCCCAGTCGGCAGCAGAGTACGTGAAGTCCCGCCTGCCCGAGGTCCTCAAGCAGCACCTTCAAGACTATGAGAAGGACAAGGAGAACAGTGTCCTGTCCTACCAGACCATCCTGGAGCAGCAGATCTTATCCATCGACCGGGAAATGCTGGAAAAGCTGACGGTGTCCTACGATGAAGCAGGTAGGGTTGTGTCTCTTCTGAATTCCATTTTCCTGCCCAGTCTCTCTCCAGACACCTTGAGCTGGAAGGTGGAACTTTGTCCTCACAGGCAGGAGGTGACCCAGTGAAATATTGCTCTCTCCTCAAGCTGAGGTAGAAAATGTTCCCCCTTGAGTGATGGAATGTCAACCAACTGAGAGGACGCTTCTTCTTCTCCCAGCACTTTGTCCTGTGTGCACTGATGGTGATTGATCTGCCTGTGCCTCCTGATTGTCTCTGCAAGTGGTGCCACCTGCTTTTTGCTCTTTTCTCCTTCACAACTAACTTCTTTTTGGGGCTTTCCCAAAGCTCAGAGTGTACTGGCTGGTCCCACAACCTGATTTTAAATGTCCACGACGCACGTGGACAGCAAAACCCAGGCAATTTGTGTGGGGTTGGAGGCATTTTAACAGTGCAGTTACAGGGGGTTTCTGCTTTGATAATTACTTTTTACTAGCATGTTGTTCTCTAGTAGGCAGAAATGTCTTGCAGCTTTTACCTGATGCAGGGACTCCTTTACAGCCACAAGGAAAAGACACACTCTCGATGGTTTTCACTGATTTTCCAAAAAATAAATCCAATAAATCCCGTTTGCCCTGAATTTCCCCAAGTTTCTTAGTGTTTAAATAAGTTGGTAACTTGCAGAAAGAGCAGTTCATGATTTTACTGCTGAATTCCTGTTCGTGGCAGGCAGTTGGGCTGGAGGTGTGGATGGAGATCCCAAAGATGCTGTTCTTTGTTCTCCACTGTGGCTGAGACCTGGAACTCACCCTCTCCTTCCATCCACAGCCCCACCCACCACCAGCCTCAGGCAGCCCTGGAATACAAAAAAGAGGGTTTATACTTAGTATGTCCCCATTTTGGGGGCTCTGTCTTACCCCCTGTGGCACTTCTTGCTCTGTGTCCCCCCCCAGTGCCCCTGGGGAACTGTGCTGAGCTCAGCTCCAGCTTTTCCTCCCAGCTGCTTTAGGCAGAAGCCTTGAACTCATAGCTGGGTTTTTCACCCTGATCAGATGGTTTTTCACCCTGTTTAGATGGTTTTTCACCCTGTGTAGATGGTTCTTGCAGACACTGCCCTGTGGATCCCTCTGGGTTGGTCACTGCACCCTTGATAAAGTTGCCACCACCGTCACTCCCAGCTCTGGCAAACCCAGCCCTGCCAAGCTGCTGGCACTTTGTTCCATCCTTTCTACTCACACTGAAGTGCCCTGAAGTGCTTCAGATGCTCCAACTACTTATCAGCTCTGTTCAGGCTCCTCCTCAGCCTCCCCCTCACCAGCAGCGAGATTCTCTCTGAGCTCCTTTGATCTCCAGAGCGCTCAAAATGCCATTTGCAGTCGGAGCTTTCTGGGTGCTCACAGGGCTGGGGAGCTTTGCTGGAGTCGAGTAATTAGCAAGCTGTGTCACTTCATTGATGATATCCCCTCATTAACCCGAGAATTGAGGCTGCTGCTCTCAGCTCCTGCCATCTGAGATGCTCTCCAGCCCCTTTGCAAACAGGAGGAGCTTGGAGTTCTCAAAGGACAGGAGTTAAAAATGAGGGTGCAGAACATCTCCCTTATCACATGTGGCCTGTTTTTTTAGTGATGCATGAAAAGATCAGCTTCCAAAGTTGTTGGTTTTTTTGCTTCTCTTTATCTCTTTTCACGGGGAATTTCCCGGTCTGATGAGTCACATGTGGATCTTGTTCTTCCCAGGTTTGGTCACTGCAGCTCTCCAGATGTTTTGATGGATGGAATTTTGTTAGGAAGGAGAAAATGCAGTGGAGGAAACCACTGACTCCTGTCAGAAGGAAAAAAAAAAAGCTTTGTCCTTTATAGAAAACTATGTGTTTGTGTGGGGAAAATTAAGATTAAACCTGCTGGAAACCCCTACTTGGGGACTTCTTCAATTGAAATAAGGTGTGATTGTGAGCAAAGCACAGGAAAGGGACAGTTAAATAGAACTGAGCAGCTGTGGGTGATCCCAGGGGCTCCAACTACTCAGCTCTTGGTGGTGGCATTTTCCTTTTTCTTGGCCTTTTTCCACACCAAAATGAGCTCAGTGAGAAACTCGAGCTGATGGGGGGTGGGAGACGTGAAAAACGAAAGAAACAATCTTTCAAAATCCGAATGGGGGGAAATAAAGTGATAGTGATAAAAGGAAATTAGGTGAGGGATCAACCAGACCCACCCTGGAGTGTGTGCTGTCCAGGGTTTAATTTCTGGAATCCCGTGGAATTCTGCCCGGGGAACTGGAAAGGGAGATGTTTAAGGAGATCCAGGGGTTGATAGCTGCGTGTACAGGAGCATTTCCACACCTTTCCCATCCAGGAAAGCTTTCCCATCCCTCCCATTTCCAGGAGTTTGCACCCCCAGCTCACTCCATTCTCCCAGGGGTGTCTCCCAAAGCGGATGGAATCCATCTGCATCCACTTGCCCAGAATCAAACAGCTCTGCCCTCAAATGACTTGGGCTTTGGCACAACTCTGCAGGTTGATTTGGCCTTTCTGACAACATTCAGTATTAATAAAATGCAGCTTCCATGGGCTCAGCATCCCAGTGCCTCTTTGGGAACCTTTCCCTTTAGGAAATCAATCCCTCAGAGCACCCAAACGGAACGAATCCGTCTGAAAAAAAACAGTCGATGCTGGCAAGATTTGACTAAGGAAGCTTTACAAAATGAAAAGAGGCCAAAAGTGACAGATGGATACAAATCCTCTCCTAATCTTTAAATCCCTTAGTTTAAAAAGTGGCATTCTTGACAGAGGCCGAGGTAATTTGGGGCGGGAATATTTTCTCCCCACGCAGCTTTGTCGGCTCGTTAATCCCATTCCTTTGATTTACGGCATCTCCAAACATCTGGGATGGGAAAAAAAAAAAAAAAAAAGGTGCAAAGTTTGGGTATTTAAAGGCATTTTGGAATTGAACAGGGAGCTCAAACCTGCTGGGAGATTCCAGAGGTGGTTTTGTCCTGGCAGCAATTGTTTTTTTCCTGAAGGGATGGTCCCTCTCCCCCAGGAGTCCTGCAGAAATTGAGTTTCATTATTGCCCGACAGAAGAGATGAATTTCAGCTCTCCCTGCTGTCAGGCAGTCAGGGAAGGTATTGATATTTAGGAGCTGCATCCAGAGCCAGGTGTCAGCCCAAAAATGTGTTTTCTGAGCTGATTTTGCTGTCTGGGGGTGAGGATTGAGCTCAGCCAACCCCAGGATGCCCCTTTTCCCATGACCCTGCTCCCCTCCTGCCACTGCAGAAAGGAGGTGTTTTCCCCCCCAGAGAAAGTGCTTACAATGAGAAAATGAGAACATTAAAGCAGGAAATAACAGGGATAAGAAATGCTTTGTTAGGGAAAATTGTTGGTTTTTTTGTCTCTGCAAAAAGAGCTTTAACAGGGAATTTATCATTAATGCTGTGAGGATAAATAAGTTATCAGGCCTGGGATGGGGTGGGTCATTCTCAGAGTAACCCATTAAAAATGCAGAATAAATCTGTTGGTTTTATATCTTCCCTTAAAATTAAAAAAAAAAAAAGTAATTCCTGATCCAAAGTCTTTGTGCTTTGGGGTTCTGCTCTCCACAGAAGGCTTTGGGGAAATATGGGAATGCAAAATAGTAATAACTCCCCAGGTGTTGAAATCCTTGTCCTGCCAAGGAGTTCTGGGAATGTTTCTCTCCCAGTCTTGGCTAAAGCCATTCCCAGGGAGGCAGAGCTTGGGCTCACCCTGCTGAGAGTGCAGCATCTTTTGGGAGTTTTTAGGAGGGTTTATAAGAGCAGGAAATCAAGTGATGCCTTAAATATGATAAAAACAACAGTTGTAAAAGGAGGAAGAGAAGAGGGAAAGAGGGAGAAATAATTTCTTCAGAGGACTCTGAGGCCCTGGCACAGCTTGCCCAGAGAAGCTGTGGCTGCCCCTGGATCCCTGGAAGTGTCCAAGGCCAGGATGGAGCAACCTGGGCTGGTGGAAGTAAAATCAGTACTTTAAACAGCCAGGTAGGAATTGTTCTGTGTTGGAGATTAAGCTTCAACCTTACAGATTCAAAGTAATTTCTATATCCCTCTAAGAACCCGATGTTTCTTTTAATCTATTTTTAAAGAAGGAGTTCTTTTAATTTTCGGGACGAAAACCCCACGTTATGTAGAGATGATTAAAGAATTGTGAGCCCTTGAATTTTCAGGAGGGTTATTTTTAGGTTCAGGCTTTGCAGAACTGAATTTTGATAACTTGGGAGAAGGAGCAGGTGCAGCTCATTTTGGGAAACATCAGCACTGAGGGATTTGGGAATTGATGCCTGGATGGTGTGTTGGCTCTTTGGTCCCACACACTTTGAAAGACGTTTGAGGAAAAGGAGGTGGGTGCTTTAAAAATCCCCATTTCAAAAGCTACTGGGAGCATTCACAGGCACTCAGCCCAGGAATTTGTCAAAACTGTGTATTTGGGAGATTACAACAGCATTTCCCCTCATCTGTGGGGCTTCTGCTGAAAGAAATTCCGTGGCTATTTTTAAATATTTTCTAACCTAGAAAGGAGGGAAGGACAAACTGCTCTTCAGGACCTGGTTTGTCCCCCCTTTCCCATGCAGGGGTGGCATTCTGGGGAATGTCAGAGCAAGGACAGGGCTCCAGCCCCTGCAATTCCTGCTGCTGCCATCCCTGCTGCAGCACATCTGCTCTGGGTTATATCATTGCTCCTCTCGCAGATAATCGCTGGAGAATCAGATTTATTTGGATTGGAGCTGTTGGGTCACTCGGAGGGCAGGTGGAGCAGGAACTCCACCATCTCTTGATGGTCCCACACCGCTTTTTAGCCTCATTCAGAAGTCAAAGAATCCCTTTTTGTACTTACTTAGGGTGGTTTGTCTCAGTCCTGCCCGTTCCAGGGGTGGGGAATCAAAGTTTAATTTGCGTGGCCCGAGGGGGATGGAAAAGAGAAGTGCAGGAGACACCTGGAGGGGCTGATGGGCAGATGGGCACAGAGAGAGCCATAAAAATGTCACATTTCTGCCCTGGAAACCGCTGGAGTCTCATTGGTTAGGATTTAAAATCCCTGGAAGGCAAATGGAGATGTGTGGTCTGTAAATGAGAGCGAAGCTGGGACATGGTGTGAGTTGCTGGTGGGGAACAAATACAAATGTAAATCTGGACTGTGGTTTGTGCTGCTCTCTGCACTGTTCTCAGTCGTTCTGGTTCTTTCTGATGGTTACTGAAGCTCAAAAATACCAGTTCTTGCTTAATTGTTGTGTGAACTCAAGCCTGAGCACTGTGCAAAAAAGATGGGAATGGAGTTTATGAGTTGGTTTTTGTTTGGGTTTTAATCAATCCAGTATATATATAAATATATATATATATATATATACACACATACATACACACACATTTTTTATATATTATTCAATGTATATTATATACAATATGTACTATATAGAATACATATAAAATATATTATATTCTAGTATAGGAAATATGTATACGCATTATAGATATATTATAAAAATATAATTGATGTGTTGATTATAACATATAAAATTATATTCCACATTATTTACGGAACACTTTTCAAATATATTTTATAAATATAAGTATATATATTATATATATACATAATATTATATAAATATAATTAATTTATTAATTAGGTGTTTTCTCCCCCTCATTAAAACAACTATCCACAATCTGCTACTTGGACTTCTCCAAGGTGCTTTGTCTGATGCTAAAACACTAAAATACACCAGTAATCTTACCTGGCTTAAAAAACCCAACATCTCCACAAGCACAGGCTTTTAATTTTCAGCTGATTTCCTCTGCAAAGATCTCATCAGGGCCTTACTGAGGCTGCCCCATCAGGGCACTCGTGTAAGGGGTGTTCTCAATTCCAGGCCCTTTTCCTGCTGGGAATTTTCCGCCGGGCATTAAATCTGAGGCTGCTGCCACGGGCTCAGCGTTTCCTCACCCCGCACGAGGTTAAACGACCGAAATAAAAATAGATGGGAAAGAAAACAAAGGGAAATGAGTTCGCTTTTGTCGGGGCGGGTCAGGGATGGAAGGAGATCCCAGCGATATCCCAGCCATCCATCAGGGACCTGGAGAGAGCTGATCCTCCCTAAATCACCCTGCAAATCACCCTCTGCCTCCTCCCTGGTTTTACATCTCTCAGCTTTTATTTCCCACCCAAAACTCCTCAGGCAGCTGTTCCTCCTCTCCCTGAAGTTGCTGATCCCTTTTCCAACCCCATGGATTCTAGGGAAGTTTATCTGAACTCTTCCAGGGGGGCAGCACGAGGCTGCTGGGATGTTTTGCAGGGAAAGTTCCACGAAGAAAAGCGAGGCAGGTGCTGTTTGTTGCTGTGATTCTCTCGTTGCCCCTCCTGGCACAGCTTTTACACCTTCAGGGCCAGCTCCTGGAGCCTTCTGAGGGGATAATTCTGGAGCAGGACACTCGATTTTTGGGATCCTGAGGGGATCCTGGTGGGCAGGTTCCTCTCTGTGTCCTGTCAGCAGTGAGCCATTAAGCTGGGCAGTTTAGCAACAAATGGGAACCCACATCCATACAAGTCTGCAATGTGTCCATCCCCTGCCAAAAAAATTATTAGTAAATATATATATATTTATCTGTGCCTGCCTTGTAAAAAAATAACTCTAGTTGTGCAGGGCAGCCCATTAGGTCAAAAATAAACCTTGGGGACACAGGGCATCTGAACACAGTTTGTTTATTCCTGGCTATTTTATTTATCCCAGTCACGGGGTATTTAACTGCTACCGTGGGAACAGCAGAGCAGAACTTTGAGCTGTGTTTTGGGCAGAGATGCCACGAGAATTTGGTTTTTGAGGCCACAGAGCACAGGCTGAAGGTCTGCTCTGTACCAGCGCTGCTGGTGGAGTTTCATCCCCAGCACTGGGCAGGCTGGTCCCAAAGTGCTTCTCCCAGAGCTGTGATAAACATTTTTATCGATGAATAATCACATGTTAATTAATAACAGAAGTGAAAACTCAACCCTGTGCTTCTCTGGTCTGCCTGAAAGAAAAAGGGCACAGCATGAAGTTCATTTTATTTACTGTTGAGAGGTACCAGAGTGCTTCTTGTAACTGTGCCATCAGTGCTAAAATTCCCTTTTAATCTTTGCTCCCTTTTAACCTGCATGTCTGAAAACTTCCTTGCCATCTTTGGATTCTGGGGCATGAATGAAATGGTGCTGTCTGGTCCAAAGCCCATGCCAGGAATATTTGTAATAGCTGGAGTTTTTATAAATACAGGTCCTGGTAGCTGGAGGGGAAATGTAAGAATGTCATGGTCTTAATAAGGTCTGCTTTGTCCAATATCCACCCCCCTCTATCAATAAGACGAGGAAAATACAAACTATAATGTTCACACCTGAAAAACACCCCATTTTTTCCAATGATTTCCTGTCCTGTGAGCCAACAAACACCTGTTGGATACAGTGATCAATGACTATTTACATTTGCTGTGTACTGAGAGGTCAAAGTAATTAAAAATGTCCAATCTTTTTTTTTTCCACATAAAGAAGTGACCTCAGCTGTGGAGGGGACGAGGGGAGGGAGCTCTGGGGTTGTCCCAGCACCCTCCACTGCTGCAGGTTCAGTTGTTGGGAGCAGCCAAGGGGTAATTTGTACTTTAATGACTTCCCTTGGCCATGAGGAAAAGCCCAGTTTCAGGATGGAGATGGGAACCACTCCAGTGCCCGGGGCCAGGGGACAAGGTGGGCATCAGTCACGGATTGGACTCCACGGCCATGGAGGGCTTTCCCAGCCTCAAAGATTCTGGGATTCTGGGACAGGAAGAACATTTCCCAGCTAATAATTCCCATGTCTGCATGTACACCCCCCTCCCCACGTGCCCCTTGGCTCCCCTGTCCCTGTGTTTTCCCAGGCACGACGTGTCTGATCGCGCTCTTGTCCGACAAGGAGCTGACCGTGGCCAACGTGGGCGACTCCCGAGGGGTCCTGTGTGACAAGGACGGCAATGCCATCCCCCTGTCCCACGACCACAAGCCCTACCAGCTGAAGGAGAGGAAGAGGATTAAGAGAGCTGGTGAGTTGGTTTGGCTTTGGGGAGGGGGGGGGGGTTGAAAGTCCTTTCTTTTTTGCCCCGAGAGGGGCTGGAAAGTGCCTGACTGAGGGATCATCGGCAGAGCAAAGCTCCTGCTGTCCAGACAGCACTTCCAGTGGGATATCACACTGCAGGCAGAGGTGGCAGCAGGTGATCCACTCCTTAACAAGCTGGGGTTGGGGGAGAAAGAGCAGCATCAGCCCATGGATCATCCCATCCCTTGGGATCTGTGCAGGGAGCAGCAAATAACCAGGAGCTTCACCCCAACCCCACCCACAGCCTGGCTGGGGCTGAGCTGAGCCAGCTTTAGTCTCCAAAATAAGCAGAACATGACTTTAATTCATCAAAGCTGGGTTTTTTCACTCCCATCTAATGAGCACAAACATGGAAGCTGTGGCAGGAGCAGAGGGAAGGGATGTGACAAACAGGAGCCTTTCTGCAAGGAATCGTCCTCGCTTTCCTCACTTGTCACTTCAGCCCCCTCCTGGGCTAGAAATTCCATTGGGATCATCAAATTTAATAGCCAGTTCTCCAGGAATTTGTCAAAAAGTCTTTTTGAACCCATTTCTGCCTCGGCTCCCACAGCAGGAGCAGCAGCAGCAGCAAATTATCTGATGAAGAAAAGAAGTTGCTCTGGTTTGTGTTAACCCCACCCTGAGTGTTGCCCCCCAGAGGGGCAGGGCCTCTCTGCCTCCAAGCCTTCCTCTTTAAAATGGAAATAACAAGTTTTTCCATGAGCACAAAACATATTTAAAACCCACAGGGTCATCAATGTGATGGCAGAGCCAAGGCCACGTGTGCTTCCCCCTGGGGGAAAAGGAAAAGTCCTGAGAAGAAGGAATAGAAAAATCTTGGTCTCTCTTCGCTTCCCCTTCTGTATTTGGGGGATGTATTCATAAAATCCACCTGTAAAATCACTTCCCTCTCAGCCAAGCCCGGGAGGAATTCACTGAGGAGGAAAACAAATAATCTGATTATTTGATTTGTCTAAAAATGAGGCTTTGTAACACAACAGCAGGTAAAATGAACCTGGATTTTTGCAGCAACTTCCAAATCCGGAAGAAATTATTTTCACAGGCAGGTAAATGTTAGGACAAGAAATATATTCTCCCTAGACCTGTGACCTCATGAATTCCCTTCTCTGTTATCTCATCACTGCTGTGGCCTCAGAGCGCTGCTAAAAACATCCAGTCTGCTTTATTCCCCTGCCAGGTACTTTTACATTCTGGAACATCCCTTTTTTTCCCATCCATCCCCTAAGTGTAAAATTGAAGCAAAGTGCCCCAGCTGAATTATCTGCTCCTGTGGAAAAAGGCACCTGGATTTTTCCCACCGTCCAGATCCCTGCTGTGAGGAACTGAGGGAGGTGACAGCAACCACATCACCAGCTTTCCCTGGGATTTTCCAGCTTTGCACTGCCCTGTTGGTGCAGGATGATGGCCCTTGGAACAGCCTGGGTTTGGCTTGGGAGGCAGCACAAGGTGACAGAAATTCAAGTTATTCACCTTGAGCGTTAATCCTGCGAGCTCAGCCCTTGCTCACGCTGAAAACATTTGTGCTGTTGCCAAGAAGCCTCAATTCCTTTAATGCCTTTTTCTCCAGGCACGGCCAGCACTGCAGTGTTTGCTTTTCCTGAGCATTTCCATGGAGTTGATATGGATTCCTGTAGAAAAGAAAATATTAGAAGTGCCAAAGACACTTCAGGAACCCATTTGTGCCACGGGGCAGTTGGGTCTCTTTGTCCACATAATTTAGTGTGGAGTAAAGGTTTGCTTGGCCGTGCATCCAAAGAGGAGGCTCCCAAATCCTTCCTCCTTTGGATTAGGGAAGGAAACCTCGTGGAAGCTCCAGGGGAATGTTCATGAGAACAGGCAGTTCAAGAGCTCTGTTTCTGCTGGTTTTCACACAAACCAAGTTTCAACCTTTAGGCAACAGTGAATCCTTAAATGAAATAGTTTCACCTGAAAGCAGAGGGGATTTACAGGTAAGATCAGCCAGCCAGGAATGGGAATGCCATGGGAAGGCTGAGCAGACAGGTGACAAATAACACCCAGGCTGAAGGAAGAACAAAGACATTTGTAAGAACACCAGAGCAGACAGTTTGCAGATAGAAAACCCTGTCCTACATTTAACGTTCCGTGTTTGCAAATTGTTCGTCCTCGAGTGACTTCTCCTCCCCCCGTTAGGATGACAAGGAACACTGTGATGGAACAGCTGCTGGTGTGCAGATGGATGCACAGGAACTGGAGGTGCCACAGATTCTCCTGTGTGACCTTGAGTGCTGCCTGATTGCTGAACACACCTCCCTCTAAGCAAGCCCTACAGAAAACAGATTCAACCGGATCCTTAATCCTGGTGATGGCAAAACCACTCGGATCCCACGTGGATTTTTGGCCCTGTTTGACAGAGGCGGTTTGGGAAGAGCCTGTCAATGGTTTTGCACTTGTTTCTTTGCTTTGTGCCTTGAAGGCAGACGTGTGTGTGCCACTGCAGGGTGTTCTCAGTGCTGCCTCCCTCAGGGATCTGGGATGTGAAACGTGAACCACACAGGAAAAGGTGTTCACAAACAGGAATGTTTTGGAGTTGTTTCACTGGTTTTTTTTCCTCTGCACATCGCCAGGGGTTTTCTGAGCAGTCAGTTGTGTAGAACAGGAATTCCTGTGGGTCTCTCTGGGGGAGCTGCTTTGGCTGAAAGCAGATCCACTCCTGGTTCCTCTGCTTTGGCTCTCGCAATCAGCTCAGCACTCCGAGGTACAGGAGTGTGATAATCCACGACACACGAAGGCATCTCTGCATGCTGAGCTCCCATCCCTCAGGATGGAGTTTGGGCTGGGCCTGGCAGGAACCAGAGAAGTGCTTTTTAAGGTTCCAAAGAGCTGCTTTAAGCGCTGGTGTCTCTCTCCCTGCAGGCGGCTTCATCAGCTTCAACGGCTCGTGGCGCGTGCAGGGGATCCTGGCCATGTCCCGCTCCCTGGGGGATTACCCCCTGAAGAACCTGAACGTCGTCATCCCCGATCCCGACATCCTCAGCTTTGACCTGGACAAACTGCAGCCAGAGTTCATGATCCTGGCCTCTGACGGGCTGTGGGACGCCTTCAGCAACGAGGAGGCCGTGAGGTTCATCAAGGAGCGCCTGGACGAGCCGCACTTCGGGGCCAAGAGCATCGTCCTGCAGTCCTTCTACAGGGGCTGCCCCGACAACATCACGGTCATGGTGGTGAAGTTCAGGAGTAGCAGCAGCAAAGCAGAGGAGCAGCAGTGAGCAGAGGCTCGCTCTGGACTCGGCACGCAGGCGGCGGGAAGCTCGAGTGAAAGCCGCTCGGATCGTCCGCAGGAGGAGCGGATCCCTCCGGCCTCTGTCCTGTGCTTGACACCGGGAGCAATACGACCAGTCCACGCTGAGCAGTGACAGCACCTCAGTTTGTCCACCTTGCCCCTGCCTCCTGTGAACCTCGCTGCTCCTCCAGAACTCGCTGGAACCTTCCATTGCACCGTTTTCTCTCCGGATCCCGTGCGGTTCGACTGCTCCCCTCCCTCCCGTTCGTGACGCTCCAGGGTGGGTCCAGCTGCATGGCAGGGTCAGGGCAGTGCTGCTGCTTTTCCCCCCCAGAGCTGGCACTGCCCACGTCCCTCATCCCTTTAACCCACAGTGATAAGGCTGAATAGGAAAAGGTTGGTGATTTTTTGGCCCCTGGCATGAAGGAGGAAGAGGAGCCAACTCTGCCCCTGCTGCCACACTCTTGGCTCTCTCGCTTCATTTAAACCTCCCCCCCCCCTCCAGTAAATCCCTGCCAAGCATGTGAGTAGGTAGAGCTGCTGAATTACCTGAAGCCACAAGTTTATTCAGGCTGTGCATTACTCTATAACAGTTCTAGGCCATATTGTATCCAAACCAACTGATGGCAAAGTTCAGCAAAATACCCTGAGGTTCTGACACCTCCTGGATGAGAAAAGAGCTCAGCTGTGAGAGCAGAATGTCTGTCCTGCACCAAGGATCACCCTGACCTTATTTTGGACTTGGCAAGCCAAATGCAAGGTAAAATTAATGTAATTAGTGACTGTTGGGAACCTCATCAGAGCAGGGCTTTCCTCAGAGCTACCCCAGTCAGGGCTGTCCAGGTGGTTATCCCTGGTACCAACTGCTGATGGATTCGTGGTGTTAATCCCGGGGCAGAACCGTGTTTTGGGATAATGTACAAATGCCAGGCAGCATCACTGCACTGCAGAGATGAGAGGTTGTGTTAAATCAAGAGAAAAGCCTGCTTAGATCTAACTTCCAGTATTTAATTGTGTTTTGGAACCTGCTGTAAGTTTGACCGAGGACAGGGTGAGTTTGTTGTGCCCGTGGTAACAACTGCAGGAGGGACAGGGTGTGTGGGATGAACAGACCAGGCTGGATAATTGTAATACTCCTTGGAATCTCCCTGCAAAACGTGGTCCTGGACCATCTGCTCAAGGTTCAGGGTGCTGGAGGTGGTTGGTGTTTGGGTCTGGAGGGGAATCAGGGATCTGCTGCATTAACTGGCATTGCTGTTCTTGGGTGCTGAGCAGGTCTGGGTCTCTCAAGGAGAAAATCAAAGAGCATAAAATTCCCGCTCGAGAGGGAATTCCCATCTTAGTCTTTCCAGTTTTGTTCCTAGCTTACCTCTTCCCCAAGGAACCTCCCTCCTTTAATTTGTTGGGGATAATCACAGCTCTTAATTGGATCTGTTGCCTTTACCAGGGCTGTCCAAAATGTGTAGGGGATCCCCTTGGCAGCCTCTGCTCAGCCCACACTCCAGGTAGAGCCCTTTGAGAAGTGAAAAGCAGGAGAGGGAAGTGTCCAGCCCTGCTCCTTCCCTGGAGGATGGGAAGCTCCTGACTTTTTTTAATCCCTTGAGCAGTGACTTGGCAATGCAGCTTGGCAGCTCCATCGAGCAGCTCCCAGGAAACCTTAAAAACTGCACAGCACTTCAGTTATTTTGGTTTGAAAAGGTATTTGAGGTCAGAAGGCTGGGAAATGCAAACCTTGGGTGGCATTTCCATGGGAGTGCTCAGTCCTGGAGCCAGGAATGGCAGAGCAGCAGAGTCAGAGCTCCAGGCAGAGCCAGGAGAGGTCCCATTGCACCAGCTTTGCTGTGGAGGGCACAGCCTGGGGAGCTGCCAGGAGAGAGGAGGAGAATCCCTGAGGGATCCATGACCTTCTCCAGAGCATCCCTGAGGGATCCATGACCTTCTCCAGAGCATCCCTGAGGGATCCATGACCTTCTCCTGAGCATCCCTGAGGGATCCATGACCTTCTCCTGAGCATCCCTGAGGGATCCATGACCTTCTCCAGAGCATCCCTGAGGGATCCATGACTTTCTCCAGAGCTTGGCTCACTGGCTGTGCTCCAGCACTCGTGACAGACAGGAAAAGGAGGTGGCAGGAATTCCCAGCCATGAGGGAGCAGTGGGAGGGTGGCTCACTCTGGAAGCAAGCCCTGCTCTCAGGATTTAGGAAAACAGTGCAGTGCCTGGATGTTTATTCCAGGATCATTCCCTCTGTCACTCCCACAAAGCTTCTCCCCAAACCTCCACTGAACTTCGCTGATTTGTGCCAAATCCCGTGGTGACACAGCTGGGGGACGGCGAGGGTGAGTGATGCACCTTTTTGCCGATGCCACCTGAACAATCCAGGGTTCTCCCACTGCCTTAACGCTCCATCCTCCAGCTGGGAAGGGTTGCCCTAGCTCCTCCCACCTGCTCTGCTGCCTGGGCACCTCTCCAGAGAAAGAGCTGCCTTTTTGGGGGCACAGCTGGGAGCCCGAGTCGCTCCGTTGGGGACATCGGTGCCCTCGGGAAGGGCTTCCCATGGCACAGAACTGAGGGACTGAGTTGCTGCCAAAGAGCATCTTTCCCGTGGTCCAGTGTGACAAAATGTACCTTTGTCAGTAGTTCAGCTGGTCCAGTGCTCGAGGAATTGAGGCTGTTCCCCGTGGGATGTCACAGGCTCCCCGTTAACTCACGTGGGACGTTTCAGTGTCCGGTGATCAGGATTGGGATCGTGGATTGCCGTGGGGTTCGTCACTCTGATCACACACTGTTGGGGGGTTCAGACAGGTTGATCCTTCCTGGAATTCCTGGGAGGGCTGGGACTCTCCCTGCCTGGGTTGGTGGCACTGTGGCTCCTTCTAGTGGCCCGAGCCCGCCCTGGCACCGGGAACGCCGCAGCATTCCCTGCAATTCCACAGCAGCTCTCCCGGCCCCTGTGGAAAAACGGGAGGGATTTCAAGTCCCCCCCTGTCCCTTGTCTCCCAGGCTGGAGTCAGGAATTCGTTGCTCATCTCAGGGCTGGCAGGTTTTGTTTCACACCAAACTGATCCCACATCCTTTTCTGTTGCACCATCCGGCACCAGGCACGGGGATCTCATCCCACAGGGTGGCACAACGTGAGGGTGGCATCACCTGCACTCCTAAAAGGTCTGAAAATACCCAGTTTGACATGAATGAGCCAGTTTTACTGAGAGATTGTTTAGATTTAATCTAAATATAAATATAAGTAAGGCAAATGCCATCCAGCACCATGGACTGCCCACTGACTTAGGGTGCTGCTGCTGTTCTTCCAGAGTTTAAACCATTGACAGGGGTAAAAGTAAAACATTGGGAAGGTTTTAGGCTCCAGAAGTTGGAACTGAAGTGCTGCATCAGCTGCCTCTCAGGATACAGGACAGCCCTGCTTTAAATCATATGGATACATTGCTAACATAGCTGATACTTGTTTTACACAGAGAGACATTTAGTGAGTGATTTTACTACAAAAAAAAAAAAAAAAAAAAAAAAAAAAAAAAAACACAACACAACTTACCAGCCTTTCATTTCCCAAAGGAGGTTTTTTAAGGCCTCTGTACAAAATTCCAAGTTTACCACTAAGGGTGTTCTGCTGGAATTTGGCAACTGCAGAGCCCGGAGCTGCTGCCCCTTGGTGAGCTCCAGATATTCAGAAATGACCTTTCTAAACCTGAGGACTCAGCAAAAAGAAAAAGATCTACACAATTAATACAGAGTTGAAGTTTAATTGGTTTTATTTCCATGGTGCTGACCAGACAAGGTTTAGGGAAGGAGAGCTGGTTTAGAGTTCTCCCTCAGCTAACTCAGAGTTCTGCTGGATGGTCTGGGTGCTCTGCTAAGCAAATGGATGCAGCTGAAACCTTTCTAGAACCAGAAATAAGAGGCTCAGGGGCAGTTCTGGAGGAATTTAAAATCCCACTTCCATGGGTTTCCTGGATTAGGTGAGTTCCTGTCTGCTCAGTCCTAAGGAGGATGGAATGAGATGGTCTTGAAGGTCCCTCCCAACCCAAAGCACTCTGTGATTCTGTGAATGAGTTAAAAATAGGGGAATAAAGCACTTTTCCCCTGCACTGAAATGGCCAACCCTGTATGGAGGCAATTTTTCCAAAGCTCAAACCCACCTGCTTTTAACAGGGAAAATTCCAGAGTGGAGCAGTTCCAAAGGATCCAGGAGCAGCCACAGCTTCTCTGGACAAACCGTGCCAGGGCCCCCCAACCCTCCCAGGGAGGAATGAGATCCCTATCAAATCACAAGTACTTGGAATTCTGATTTACTACAGCTTTTAAACCACTTACTGCATGAGAGAAAAACAAAACAAACAAAACTTAGGATCTGGAAAAATTTCAGGCATTTTTAGTACAATATTTGAGGCAGATGCAATAAAATTTGGGCCCACCCCTGAGTTCAGTTCTTAGATTAGCTCGTGGTCTGCAGGTTTTTCACCTCTTGCATGGCTGCTCATGCCAAAAACTTCCCTCATCGTGGCTTTAAGCAGAAACAGGAGCTTAGCTAGGAATTTTACAGTTAGGAACTTTACAGCAATAATAAGGTCAGACTCAAATACAAACCAAATTTGGAAAGGTTTGGGTTTGTTTGGTTTTGGTTTTTTTTCAGAAAACCAGGGCTGTTTTCCAGTGGGATTTGTTGCAGAGTACAGCAGATGACAATTAATTTCAAACTGATCAGTGTGTACAAACCCTGAGCAGTGTCAGCACTTGGGGCACACAAACCCCAAACAGCTGCAGGTGATGGGGGTGTGTCTGGTCCTCTGTGACCCCCCTTTCTCCCACACCAGGAGCACTCTCTGTGCTTTATCTGTTTTCTGAAACCTGCAGAGTCACAATTCCATTTTTTTGGGGGGTGGGGAAGCAATACAGACTGTGCTGCAGCATCAGCGTTCTTGTGGCAAATGATTGATTTCTGAACAGGTAGCGTGGCAGGCTCCTGAAAAACAGAGGGGGGTGGGTTCTGAGGTGTAAAACCAATCGTAGGACAAGGCAGATGTTTCTCACAGAGCTCTCAGGATCTGCCCACAGAACAATCAAATCCCAGATCCCAAACCTGTGGCACAGCTGTCCCTGTTTCTGGAAACACAGGAGCATCCTCCCCTCACTCACCCACCACTGTATCTTCAGCTATTTAACAACAACAAAAAAACCCTTATTTTTTAAAAACTTTGAGCTTAACACCCACCCTTAGAACACTGACATCTTGTCTGGAGAGTGATTGTCCCCAAACCCTCACTTTTATACCTAAAATTCCTGCAATCCCCCCCTACCCAAGCCCCACGTGCAGCTGTTGGGAAAGAGCCAAACTCAATCCTGCCCACAAGGGAATGAAGGCACTGGTGAAACCTCCCTCCGTGGTTCCTGGAGGTTTCTGCACCTCTTGTGGTTTGTCTCGAGGAGACACTGTGGAATTCTGCCAGGCAAAAAAACCAAAATCCCTGGGAACGGGAGCTGCTCCATGGCCAGGATGTCACCGTAGTCTCCTCCCCGTGTAGTGGATGTGTCCAGATTAATTATGTTCATGCAACTGCAAATTCTGTATTGTTGTCTCTTAGAAGTGTAAACTACTGAAAACTGGGCCTTGCTGATATGAATAAAGTGATTAAAAACCGGTCTTTACACATAGGGCAGAGTTTGTCTCCTTTAAATGGAAATATCGGGGGGGTTTCTTCCTTTGTCTCCTTTTAAAAGTGTTGGGGGGGAGGAAACCAATTAAGAAACAGACACGAATCCCATGGGAAATGATTCTGCTTTCATCTTCCCTGGGGGTTCCAAAGCTCTTGGGATGCATCAGGACACACACAGAGATGTTTATACATAGGGGTTGATTATCCCAGTGGTTTTGGGATGTCTCATAAGCCATGAACTCCACCTGCCCCCCAGAAGTCTGGGAACACGGTCCAAGACCCCAAAGCAATTTTATTTTATACCCATAGAGATACACACAAAAAGTGCCCCACTTTCCCAGAATTTACCATCAGCTCCTGCAGGTCCCACAGGCTTGGAATGTTCTTTGGAAGCATGACGGAGGTGATGCCTTTAAATACCCAGGGGTGACACTCTCAGAAGGGTCACAGAGGTGAGACACACAAAGAAGGTTGTTTTGAGAGAGCAAATAATTGAGAGTGGCCATAAAGCAACAAAAACAATCCAGGTAGGAATTTGGGAAGCATCCTCAAAGGCAGTTTCTTGGCATAAACATTATTCCTTGGTGACTTCTCCTCCGTTCCAGAAGATTCAGGCGGAAATCCCTGGAGCTGACCACGTGGGGAGGTGTCAGAGGCAGATGGGACAGAGCATTCCAAAGTACCCTGAGCATTCCAAAGTACCCTGAGAGCACATGGAAAAGTGCTTTTTTTATGAATTCCTGGTGTTTTTATGTAAGAGCACTGGGATGTTCCAGGGAGATGCTGCCACTGCAGTGCTGTCAAAAGGCATCACTAGAACTGCTTTTGGTTTGCATTTCCCTGTCCTTTGAATGTTTTTACACCGAACAGGTTTAAGTTTTCCCTTTTTAATCCAGAATCAAAGGCAAGTCACGGAGCTGCTGGATGACAAATCCTGCCAAAACTGGACGAGTTCACTCGGTGTGAGGCCGTGAACTGCGATCAGGTGCCTGTACTTACAGACGTCAAAATTAACTTTATACAGGAAGAACTGCTCGGCATCTTCCGGGACGCTGACGGGGACTTTAAGGATGTTTAAGCAAATTCCAACGTAGACATCCTCGAATTTCACCGGCCTGACGTGGCCCATCAGCTCATAAATCCTGAGGGCCAGCTTTCCATCCAGGACATAGCCCATCCCACCGCAGTACGGAGGGTACGACCTGAAGGGATATTCCCGGTAGGAGATGGATCTGGTTCTGTCGAAGCCCCTGTGGGCGAAGTTGTCGATGAGGGGGTAACCAGTGAAGAGGCTCTCCGAGGAATTGCGCCGCAGCAGGAACTCCACCAGCCTGGGGGTGTTGATGAAGACGTCGCTGTCGGTCTTCATGAGGAACCTGGTGCCGGGGCAGAACTCGGCCACCCAGCGGAAGCCCATGATGGTCTTGAGGGTGAGGTTGCCGTAGGTGTCCCTGAAATCCTGCTGGATGATGTCCCCGTACAGGATGCTCTCGTCCTGCACCGACAGCTCCGCCGCGCCGTCTCCTCTCGGGGTGTCCCGCCCCAGCAAGAACAGGGTCAGGACTCGGTGGCCCCACCAGGAGCTCCGAGAGCCCCACGTTATCCTGATGGCCTGCCTGGCCTTCACCTCCTTGGGCCTGGAGGACACCAGGATGACCAGAAACGGGCGGATATCCCGGCACTTCCAGCGCTCCCGCAGCGTGAACGGGTAGTTCTGCTTGTAAATGGGTTCAAACTCGTAGAAATACATCAGGTTCACCTTCTCAAGCGCAGAGTTGGAAGGGAAGGTTATGTACAACGTTGTTATCGTGGAGAACACCAGGAGAAACACAAAAACCCACTTCAGGGGGCTGGTGGGCGTGGCACCCACCGGGACCAGTGTCATGGTCGGTGTGTGTGGAAGTGCCCTGGTGACCTTCAGAATCCACTCCACGAGTCCTGGGGCATCTTTCTTGCTGGAAAAGAAAGGAACAAGTGACATTCAGAGTGGTGGTGTTATCCAAATATTACCTTCTCCTGAAGTGTCAGCAGGAAGTGTGGTGTGGAGACAAATCCCAGCCTCCCTGATGCAGCTGTTCCATCCTGCTCTCCATGGATGCCCCACGGAGCGTGGTCTGCACGGAAACCTCAGGCTGTCACCTTGGGAATCCCCCCTGCATCAGCCTGAGCTCTGCCAGTGTTGTCATGCTGACCAAAACCGTCACCATTTTTAGCATTAGCCAAGCCAGGTTTGGATTTGGGACACACAGCTCGGCCTGGTGTGTGTCCTCAGCAGGTACTTCCAAACCCCATGGAATTTGTGGAAAAGCCATTCCTGCAGTGCCAGGATTAGAGATTCCAATCAGTACATCTTCCCAGAACTCAATTTAAACCCTGCACCCTCCACCTACCACTGTTTACCTTCCCTGTGTTCCTTTAAAACTGCTCATGCTGTGCTCATACACTGGACATCTTTAGGAATTCCAGAGGATTTGGGATGTTTGCAGTAATGACATTTACCCTGCACTGTAAAGTACTCACAAAGACACAGCAAGGGTGATGGAAGGTTCAGTTTCTCAGCACGATTAATTACTGTTTATCTTCAAAAAATATCCCCACAGGGCTTGTAAATGTTTTGTATTTGACAAATAAATCCAGCACCCAGCACAGCACACCTGAATCCAAGGGGATTTGATTTGCTGATATTTCTGTGTAGGATCTGACTTTAAATTCATCAGCTGTTAAAAGAAAAATCTGGAGCACATTTCACAAATGATGTATCTTTAAAATTCACCAAAGAGGTATCTCTAAAATGGATTTAAAGCAATTCTGTATAAATAAGTATTTAATAGAAGGATTTTGGACAGATCCCTCTCAAAACCAGTAAGTAACTGGTAGGAATCTTCTCTCTGTATCCACCAGCTTGACTTTCAGTGAACAATATGAAATACACAGTGGAAGAAAATAATCTAAGTTTTATAAGGAGGTTGAAGCAGCGAGGTCTGAGTGGAGCTGGACCTTCTGCCCAGTCCTGGTGCAGGTGCAGCCCCTCCAGCTTCCCAGGGTGGCTTCCCCACCACCTCCTGGCTTCATGTGCTGGCAGTTGTCCCCTTCCAGCTGTACACCAGGTGCATCAGGAGCAGCACCAGGAACTGCTCCTTCCAGGGAATTCCTTTCATTTGTTTCCAAGCTCACAACTCGCTGGCTCGGAGATGGTGCCAACAGATCAGACCGATGAACTTTGGAAGAAATGTGAGGCAACACGTGCTGAACATGCTCCACAGGGATTTCAGATCCATCTCTCACACTCTGCTCCAGCCAGGGAATCACCGAGTGCGGACATGCTCGGCAGGAAAAAGGTGGGAAATTCTCATATTCATTGAAGACTGACAATTCCAATAACCATGATATAGTCCAATTTAAAGATTCTAAAATATCTTAATGCTAGATGTATAGAAAAATGAATCCTTTTTTTCTCTTCAAAGCTACCAGCAGAAATCATCTGGAAATATATTCCTGTCCCTGGCCTCGGGGTCAGGTTGGATGGAGCTCTGAGCAGCCTGGTCAGTGGAAGGTGTCCCTTCCCACGGCAAGGGGTGGAACTGGATGGTCCTTAAGGTCCTTCCAACCCAGACCGGCCAGCGATTCCATGTTTTTCTCCCTGTGCTTTACAACCGATCTAGGGGAAATTCTGCAAGATGCCGGCGTAACAACACTCTAAGAGCTGTTTTAAAGGACTTTCCAACAACCACTTGCTCTCCCTTCTGCCCGCCCGATCCACCCCGGTCCTCTGTTCCAGGCTCTGGATGGAGCAGCGCAGGGAGGGCTGTGCGAGGGGCTCTGCTCCCTCTGCCGAGCCCAGGCAGGGAGTTAAAGCCCTCCCAGTGGATTTTATTAAAATCAGGCACCGGAGCCCGATGGGGTCCCGCTCCCATTCCAATTTCCCATTACCGTGTCCCTGCTGGCGCTGCCGGCACCGGGAAGCGGCGCCTCCCCTTCCGCCTCCCCGAGCGCCGGGAGCGGCCCCGCGGGTCCCCGCCTTCCCCCGCCGGGTCCCCGTGGATGCCGGGGGATCCCTCCGGCAGGAACCCCGAGCTGAGGCCGGGCAGGGCCGGGAGGAGCAAGCGGCGCTTCCTCCCCGTCCCTCCTGTGCCGCTGGAATGGCCCCGGTGAGGATCCACTGCCCCATCGCAGCTGATGACTGTAGCGAAGCGTGCAGTGGAATAACCTGCCCGGGCAACTCGGCGACCTGCAGAGTTTACACAAAGCTGCCGGGTTTACAGGAGAGTTAGTGCACAAGAGTTTGGGTGCAGATTAGTTGGTGCTAAATCAGCTGTCCCGGGTTTGTGGCTCGGGGTTATGCAACCGAACCTGCAGGCAAACCCCACACACGAGATAGTCCCGGGCAAACACACCTTTGGACAAAGCAAAGGTGGATGTTCCATCCACGCTCAGGAGCAAATACGGGGTTAGAACCCGGCAGCGGGAGCTGCATCACACCCTGTCCTGCGGTTTGATCTCACTCTGCTTGTGAACTCTGAAGCAGTGCAGGGAATCCTCACTGGAAGCAGCTCTGGATCACAGGATCCTGCTCTGAGCCGAACTCCTGTGGGTTCTGGTACAGTTAGAGGTGACCAGACCCCAATGCCCTCCCAGGGCAGCTGCTCCGTGCTGGCCTCCACTTTAATTAGCTGGTGAAAATCAGGCTCTGCTTGATCACTGCTGTGAAGTGACAGCCTGATGTCAGAAATGACAGTGGTGACCCTAAACACTGAGCACAGAGCAGAGAACTGTGTGAGCTTCAAATCAAGGGCTTTGCCCTTGCTCAAGACACCATATTTCCTCAGAACTTCATTTTTCCAGGGAATTCTGATTCATTTGACTGTATTACACATCAGAGAGTTGCCTCCCCATCCTTCAGTTCATTCCTATACATTATTTATAAGGAAACACAAACCCTTCCTTCCCAGATTTAATACATCGTGACCTGCTCCTGCAAAAAGTCCTCCACGTAATCCATCCGTGTCATTAGCGATGAAAAATGCACAGCACTGAGCACTGTCATCTTTTGTTGCCCCCAATTAGTTCTGGTCTAACCCTTTTAGCTTCAAGAGATACCAGATTATAACTTGTCTGGCAAGGCTTGAGGTTGGTTTTACGCAACGTGTAATATGTGAGCAATCAATGTCGTAATTATTGGAATGATTGTCCTATCAGTCAGCAGCTCATTTGGCCACCAAGACCTTCACATCTTTTTGCTGATTGTGTGTGTTCTGAAGCGAAGACAAATGGTTTCTTGGGCGTGAGAGCGAGTCAGGACTGCAGCACTTGGTATGTGTTGGGCCAGCCCAGCGTGGGTCTGTCTGCTGTCTGAAAAATGGAATTCAATAATATTAGTCTAAATTTTCTATCTCCTCTTGTTTTATTTTACTGTTTAGAAAGCTGGCAAAAGAAATTATCAAGACATTATTATTTCCCTGATTCTTGTCTTGCCCCTTTACTGAAGGAAGATTTCATCAGTGGGCAAGCACAGAGCAGAGCAGAATGAAGAGGTTTTTGATTTCAGGCGGCGGGGTCTCAGCGATGAGTGGTTGGTAAGGTCTGTATTTACTCATTATATCATCACACAGAGTGCAGTTAAACTCGTTCATGCAGACAGTTTCACAGCCCTGGCAGGAGGAGGCAGTGCTGTGGTCAGAGGCAGCCAGAGCAGAGCCCACCTTTAAAGTTCTTTTACGGTGTGATTGAGTCCCTGGGCCTGGGGAGACTCAGATTAAAACCCACTGATCACAGAGTCACACTGAGCTAACAGGGACCCAGCAGGGTCATCGAGTCCAACTCCTGGCCCTGCACAGGACACCCCAAGAAGGACACTTTGTGCCTGAGAGCGTCGTCCAAACGCTCCTGGAGCTCTGGCAGCCTTGGGGCTGTGCCCACTGCCCTGGGGAGCCTGGGCAGTGCCAACCACCCTCTGGGGGAAGAACCTTGTCCTGAGATCCAACCTAAACCTCCCCAGCTCAGCTCCAGCTGTTCCCTCGGGTCCTGTCACTGGTCACAGAGTGAAGAGATCAGTGCCTGCCCCTCTGCTGCCCCTCAGGAGGGTGGTGAAGCCCCCAGTGGGGTCTGACCTCAGTGTCCTCCAGCTGAACAGACCAAGTACCCTCAGCTGCTCCTCTTGTGGCTTCCCCTCCAGACCCTTCCCCACGCTCGTGGCCTCCTTTGGATTCTCTCAAATAAATTAATATCCTTTTTATACTCAACCCAAAACTGCACACAGAACTCAAGGTGGCATCAGTTTGTTGCTGGGAGATGCACTTTGAGGGCACCTTGTCAGTTTGTGGATTGATAAGCACGGACAAACCTTAGGATTTCCCCTCCTCACTGGTTGTGTTTATACACAATTCCTTTCCCGAAATGGATGTGGACACAGGGATTGATCTCTGAGCAGGCAGACTTTCCCCAGCCCAGGGATCAGGGAGCACAGCCAGGCTGCTGGGCCTGGAAATGTGGATGTTCAGACCTGCTGGAAGGCAGCAACCTTTGTGCCCGTGACCAATCGGCAGGTTACTCACGGTGTCCCACCCACAGGCTTGGCACGGAGGGTGCACCTTCAGGAACGCTGCCGGGCTGTTATCAACCCGATAAACCACGGGGCTGTTTGCACAGAGGTTTGTCTGACTGCAGAGCACGGAGCTGCTTCTTCCCCTTCCTGCCTCTTTGTGCTTCATCTCCCGGAGGAGGAAAGAAATCCATGCAAATTGGCTTCAGGGAAGAGAGGGGGAACATCCCAGCCTGGCTGGAGAGGGGAACTGCAGGGCAGAAATGGGCCACCAGAACACCAAACCCTGCAGGGTGAAGCAGGCCAACATAGTGATGCTGGGGCTGGATTGTGCAGGAAAATCCACCCTGCTGTACAAGCTCAGGTATAAAGATGCTTTCCTGACCATCCCCACCATCGGCTTTAACGTCGATATGATCGAAACCGGGCGGGATTTCACGCTGACGTTTTGGGACATCGGAGGGCAAGAGAAAATGAGGCAGGTCTGGAGCAATTTCCTGGAGGGTGCAGATGGACTGCTGTACGTGGTGGACAGCTCAGATAAACGACGGCTGGAGGAGTCCAGGAGAGAGTTTGAGCTCATCCTGAAGAACGACTCCATAAGGGACGTGCCGGTCGTGGTGCTGGCGAACAAGCAGGACTTGCCCGGAGCTTTGAACGCTGAGGAGATCACCAGGAGGTTCAAGATGAAGAAGCTCTGCAGTGACAGGACGTGGTACGTGCAGCCCTGCTGTGCCATCACGGGAGAGGGGCTGGCAGAAGCTCTCCAAAGGGTGGCCACGTTCGCCAAGCAGTACAGCAGATGCAAGGAGTCCTTCACAATCCTGAAGGAAATCTGAACGCTTTGAGGTTTTCTGTCATCAGACTCTGGAGGATGTTAACGTGTTTTGTTGGACAAGACTAAACCTGGAAATGCTGGAGCCTGGAGAACTGTTATACATAAATATTTATAAAGAACTTTGACAATATTGAGGTCTACTGTTATACCTGTAGATGCTTCTGAGATACGACTCAGCAGCATTTTTTATTTTTTTTTATTTGCTCGGGGTTGTTCAGCTCAGAAATGTGGCTGTTGAACGATGAGAAAGGTGGAGTTGAGCACCTGGAAAGAAAATAGGTGAGAAGTGTTTAAATCCCTTTAAAGCAGGTCATTTTGTAAATGCAGACGAGCCAAGTCGTTTGTTCAGCAATGATAAAATGCTGTTTTGTAATAAACACTCTGTGGATGTATTTCTTTTATATGCATATTTATATATATTCATATGAAATAGTGGGTTTAGAGGTTTAATGCTTAATGATGTACAAGAGAACTTGTTGGCCATTACTGCATTCTAGAAACAATTACTCCAAGCAGATTTTACCAAGCAGAATCTGCCCCTCAATCAGCCTCAATCTGCATTTCTGTGCAGATTTCCTGCTGGCTGAAGGAGGGAATTAGTATTCTAAATAAAGGCAATGAAGGATTGATAACTAGAAGACTAATTGAACTCTATCAATCATGGAAACAGTTTAAGGCTGACACTTTAAGGGCCTGCTCTGTAAAAGCAGGAGAAAAGACATCACTGAGCTGTTGATTTTACAATCCCAGAAAATCCAGCCCAATTCCTTCTGCCTCCTTGGCAGAAGGTGGGATGCCCCAGTGCTTAGGATGCTTTCCTGGATACCTGGATTTTTTTATCCCCTACTCCTGCCACAGTCTTTGACCACAGACAAGTCATTCAACCTCAACAGCACCTCAGGAAAATGAATTCCCAGTCATGGGCTCTGGAAAAGTCATGGCCATGACCCTGGAAAAGGGGTCCTCTTGTGCACCTTTTTTTTTTTGGTGGCAAAATGATGATGCCAAGTCATTCAGGGAGGAAAACTGGGTTTTGTTCTTACTAATAAACAGGCAGGAATTTCAAGTTCCAGGAGGGTGAAGCAGCAATAAAATCACCCAGCCATCCCCTGGTGTCTCATAAATATATCATTTCAAAGGGCAAAAAATCATCAGGTGAATTTGCTGAAATAGTAAACAAAGGGAGGTTTCTCAAACAGAAGCTGCTGTTAATGCTGAGACTGATTACCAGGGGCTAAATCCTGACTCACCTTGAGCCAAAAGGAGAGCAGGGGATCTGGATTTCTCACTGCCTGGGCTGCTGATTTAGGTTCAATATAAAATATCATCTTCTGTCCCCAGGAAGATCTTTATAAGTCATTAACATGAGTTTTCCAAACCCAGCACAATTCAGTGCTAAAAGAAGTAATATTTCAAATCAATACATTCCTAAGCATTTGCATTTTATGGTATATATTGAATTCTCTTAAATCCAATCATGGGTCTGTTATAAACCTCAATTTAGTTCCGTGGCCTCGAGACTCCCTCAGGGAGAAACACTCCAGAGAGATTTAATGAGGGTGCACCAGGGTCTCTAATTAGACAAGAAGCAAGTTCTGAAGGGAGAAATAAAGTCCTATAATAGAGCAGCTCACACAGCTAAAAATGAGAATAAGCTTTCAGGCACACAGGCCCTTCTGCAGGTTATCAAATTACAGCAAATGACACATCAGCTTGAAGAAATATTTTACATTATGCTTTAAAGGAGAGAAATAAACTCTATTCCATTCACTTTACAGAATATCAAGTACTTAAAAATTGAATTTTTTCAAGAGCTTGGTTTCCCAGGGAAGTGAAGCCTGTTATATCTGCCCATGGAGACGCCAACCTTTTGGAATAATTTTGAAGCTTTAAAATAAATATCAATCGAGCTGGAGGTGCAGGTTCTCAAAGGAATTACGTGCCTGAAAGTTTAATTAAAAAAAAATCAGTGAGATAGAGAAAAGTGACCACAGCAGTGCCCCCAGTGAGGACAAGGCTGATGAGGAACAAAAAGAATCCCCAAGGAGATAAATGTTCCCTCTGGGCCACAGCAGAGCCAAGGGATCATCAATCCACAGAGCCTGCCTTTAATTAGTTCCTTTGCTGGTTGGTCTTTTCCATCCTGCAGGAATTAGCAGAGTCCTCAGGGGCTTCCTTAGGATGGGGAGGCACAGGAGATGGATCCACTGCTCAAAATTGCCTTTCTGGACCTGCAGCAAAGAACCTTCTGACCACTCAGCGAGGTCTGGGAAGCTCCACGGGCAGGAAGGTGCAGGGGAAGCAGAACTTGTGGCTCAGCTCAGCAGAGCTGGTGCCACAGGCTCGCCCCAGGGCTTGCCAATTGTTTGCTGTCTGATTCCATCAAGTGCTCCGTGGTGAAATCAACACCCAAAGGTGCTTCAGAGCTTCATCCTGCTCCGGACAGTTTGGGATCTTCGGGCTGCTTGGCCGAGCAAGATGAGCAGAATTGTGTTGGAGTTCCAGAGCACAGCAGAGTGGAATTCTACTGCTGCTAAAAATGCATTCCACATCACCATAAACAACAGTTATTCCTGGATAGGTTTTTATTTTATTTTATTTCATTATTTACAATTTTATAGGTCACTCACTGAAAGCAACTGTAGGATTTGTGGAGACTTTGGGAAGGTGAGAACTCAGAATATTGAGCACCTGCCCTCTGTGGCAGTGAAAAGGGGCAGAAGGATCTGTGAGACCCGAGGCACACAGGACTCTGTGCCCTCTGACAGAGATCCTTCATCAGGACGGGTTTGGATGGGACAGTGTAAAAGTTGAGGGTGGGGACCTGTCCTTTTGGCCATTTGCTGACAAGATCACTGTGGTGTGAAGTCATGATGGGCTTCCTGAGATCTGAAATATCCTGAAATAATCTCCTGGAAATGGTGTTTTAAGGGAAGGTGTGGAGCACTCCGGGGTTGGATGGTAACAGTCCCTCCTCCTTTGCCTGGGAGGAGGCTCCATTTACTCTCCAGTAAATGGAGCACTGCAGATCCAGAGGGAAGTGTGATGTCTGAGGAATTCAGGACTACTGCAAAAGGAGACAACAATCCCTTGAAGTGCTGGATAAACATTTAAGAGCTCAAAGCAAGTTTTCCTCCCAAAGCAAAATGACCCAAGCCACAACCAGGCTTCTTCCACTTCTAATTAGCTCAAGTATTTCTGCTCAGCATGAGATTCTGGACAGGGATCTCCTCAGATCCCACAGCCTGGATTATCCAAGGCTCTGTAACTTAGGATGGAAGCTCTGGAGGGTGGAGGCCCAGCTTCCAAAGCACACACCACGCTGCAGGGACCATTTGCAAATGTAAATTCATCAACAAGGACAAGTCCAAACCCATCTGATTTTGAAGGGATTTTAGCAGACTGTGCATCACTTTGTGTTCCTGCAGGTCCCCCCACCCCCAGCAGAGCTTTCCCCCCTTCCCATCCTTCACCAGGTATCCCAAAGGCAAGGTCTGTTTTCCTGGTCTCTTTATCAGATTTCCAGGGCGCTTTCATGCTCGTTCTCATGCCACTCCTCGTGCCTGGAATTACCCAAACACTTTTACAATCCCATGGCATTGTTTTCCTGCAGGTCCTTCCTCCAAGCACTCCTTTCCCACGATGTGTGCACAGCTCCCGCCGATGGCTGGGAGGGTTTTATGGCCAGGCCCTGACCCATATCTTTTGATGAGTAGTTTTTATTATTTCCTTGTTCTCCCCATATTTATTCATCTGTTCCCTTGTAGGGCTGTCTTTGGTGCAAAGATCACCTTTTTGTTCTGGGTTTCTGCACTGCTGAGAAGTTTTTAGGCCTCTTATTTCTGCTATATAAGTAGCCTGAATCTGGTGAAATATCTGCTAAAACAAGGAATTTTGTGACTTTATTAAACCATCAGGCTCTGAAACCCGAGCCATGTGTGTTGTTTCTTTTTAGCAAATCTAGTCGGGAGCTGCAGCAACAATTTCATTGATCCACACAAAGGCTAATCTGCTTTGGAATTCTCCTTGGCTGTTAAAGGGTAACTGTGCCTTCATCGATAGTTTTCAGTTGCTTTATCTAAAGCACACACATTAATCAAGGAAGAATGTGGGGCTCTCAACCTTCCCGCAACTGATCCAGAAGCCTGAAAAGTTCTGTTTTGTACAGGACCATCCCAGATTCCTGTGAGAATCCCTCCTGCTGTTTGGATGCAAAAAAAAATGTAAAGGCATTTTGCAAACAGCTTAATTAATGTTTGATAAATTAATCTCCTCAGCTCTTCCCAACAAAAGGCCATGGATTTCTGACCGAATTCACATGGTTGTGCCTTTCTTGAGGATTTACACTGTAAGGTTCAATGTATTTAAAAATACATATTGGTCACAATATGTTTGTGTACATACAAACCCAGCCTGAATTCCTTGGAAAAGGTTAAACAAAATAAGGAAGAGGATGTTACAGAAAAAAAGGTCAGAAGTTCCCTGGTTCCCTCTGAACAGCTTCGTGGATTTTAGTGACATGAGGCCCCGAAGATGGAACCCGAGAGAAATTATTATGCAAATAACTGGCTTGTAGTAACTCTAACCAATATGAATCTTGAGTATGAATAATTAAAAATATAGAACACACTACTGAAATCAAATATACTTTCAAATAATTCTTCCATTTAATCTACACGGGAAGATTTAATGCTTATCAAGAGTTGATTGAGCCTTTCCTTTTGGAAGTTTAAGGTTTTCCAACGAGTCATTTGGTTCGTTGATTACTTAAAATAATCATTTATTGCTGACACTGCGAGGCTTTTCTTCCCCATGTGCACCTAAAAGCCAAGGCAAACACTAGAAAATCTTTATCTCACCGACTGGTATTATAAAAAAAAAAAAAAAAATTCTTGCATAAAAGTCAGTGTTTCCATGCTGAGACATCTTGTGGTGTGTCAGGTGTCCTGCAGCTCAGCAAAACGAAACTGGGGGGTTGCAGATTGATTCTGAGAGGCTTAAACCACACAGCTAAAAATCCTGTACCTCGCTTTTTTTTTTTTCTTTTAAACAAACCCAGCCTAATTACGGCGTTGGTGGGATTTATTTTCAGGCATGAAGTATTTCAAATCTGACAGTAACAATTTGTTAAATATGAATTTCTGATATATGTCAAGTTCACAGTTGTTTCTGTTATGCCTTAAGATGAACATTTCACAAGCACAGAACTTTGTGGCACTGAAATTTCACAAGCAGATTCTTGAACTGGAACTGCCATTATTGTTTGGGGTTTTTTTCACATGAAGTTGGTTGTGATTTGTAAGAGCCCTGAAAACCAGTTCACAACTAAAATGAGATTTGAATATAAAGAAATGAATATTAAAAGGAAGGGTTGATCTCGGTGATCTTCAGTTCCTGAAGCTGCTAAAATGCTGAGTATTTCGGGGAAATTCTTTGGCCATTATTGCCCCTCAAAAGAAAGCTGAAACAGAAATATTCCCCTCTGTCAGACAGCGGGAAATCAAGAAAATGTCAATCCTAATCCTTGGGAGAAGGGGCCTCATTAGAGCTGCTCAGAGCCCTCATTTTCTTCATTACAGGGAAATAAAGGTGCAAAATTGGAGTGTTTTCACATCTCTGCCCTGAGCCTTTCAGAATTCCTTCCTCAGTGCATATTCCAGTTTCCTGTCAGAGGGAGCAGCCCTGACAATGGCAATCTGCATCTGGACATTTACATTTTTGTTGCCTCAGAGATGCATCTGGGATTTGATGCCGTTTCATGTGCTGAACTCTGCTCCCTGGCAGGGTTAGGAGAGCTTAAATTTTGAGATGCTCCCAGAAATGTCGCTGGCTTTGGGATTCTTTTAGTGGTTTTGTGTCCAACGCACCTCACAGCAGCATTTAATCATCTAAGCATACAATAGCATTAATTTTTCTGACACAGCTCTGAGGATCAGCCTGTCCTGCCATCAGTGGTGCTACCAGGGGCTTCTCAGGAAGGATTTGTTTTGGAAATTAATGGAAAATGGACAGACTGTATCCCTGGATCTTTCAGGCCACACCAAAACGGCTCGTTTCACTACGCATTTCCTCACTTTTTATCTCAAGGTAAATTTTCTTCCCTTGCCTTTAATAGGGAATTGTTCTGTTGGGAAGGTGGAGCAGCTGGAACACAGGCAGGGAAGTGCAGCTCCACAATCTGCTGATTGATGATCAATTCTTGTTCTTCCTGGGCTATTTGCAGCTGATGGATTTTTGGGATTGACTCCAGCTCTCGTACTAGGAAACATTTTTTGCCAATGCTCATTTCCTGATCTATAATTTTGTCTGATCTAGTGCATTAAAAACTGAATTGTAAAAAATGTAGGGAGATAGTTTTACCTGCTATGAAAAGCCACTCGCAGGAACTGCTTTTTACCTAAATATATGTTTAGTAAATACATAATATAAATTTATACATATATATTGCTAATAAAAAAATCATCCTCGCAGTACTGTTTCCCAATCTGAGAACTATGCAAAAATATCAAAGACGCAGAGCTTCGTGCTGCAGTAGCACATGAAGTTTGAACAGTATCATAACAAGAGAATTTGTGTTTTATGCATAATTTATGATGTTGTAGACACCTACACTGAGCCAAAAAGTATCCTTCTAGGAAAAGCTAATTGAGACTCAAAATACCCAGTTGTCTGGGTGTTTTTAAAGACAGCCCAGTGACACTGGATCAAGAATTCAGAGGGAATCCTGTCAATTCTTCCAAATTGGCCTTCTGAGTGTTTTTGCACCGCAGATCTGAGGTAAAATCAAACACAGAAAACGTGGTAATTGTTCCTCCGAGAGCCAAACAGATTAATTAGACTACAGTTACACAAAACGTGCCTGATTAACAGCTGATTATGTCTTCAGTGAAGTCACAATATAAATTATTCTTCAGATGGTACCAGATCAAAGAGCACCGAAGGATTGTCTTCCTCGGTGCATACATAATTTAGGAGGAGAGAAGCATGTTTTGTGTTTCACGTGAAGTGACACAGAAGGGAACTGTGCACGTCAGAGTCAGAGGGGGGCTGATGGACCTGGGGGTGCAGCAATGCCATTTGAAGGCAGCTCTGGAGTTGAAGGAGGATTCTCCAGGGTGATTCTCAGTTATTTTCAAATGGTTACTCATAAAACGTGGTCATTCTCAGCCCCCTTGACTCTGTCAATCTTTTTCCAAGAAGGCAGAGGGAAGGTCAGCAGGGATGACCCCACTGAAAGGTCACTGTCACCAGCTGGGGCGCTGAGTCAGTCCGCTCGCTCCGGGATGTGCTGCCTTTCCAATTCCATCATTCCCAAAGCACACGCTTCGGGTACTCGGCGGGGGGGACAGAGGGAGGCGGTGGAGGTGGGATGAGCATGTTTGGGTCGGCAAAGATGTGGAAAAGGTGGTGATGAGAAATGTGGTGATGGAAAAAGGGCTGTAGTTCCATAAACTTCTGGACAGTGTGTATGTTTTACCTTCATGGCCTATCAAGAAAATGTCCTTTTTGTCTTCCCAGACTGCGATGTGAAGGGGCTGCTGTCCCTATACCAGGCTGGAATAGAACACTTGAGATATCAGTAGACCAGCAGATTAATTAGCCCTGACTAATTTACCCTCCTCGTGCTGCTGTGACATCGCTGCTACATTTATGCAACAGATGTGGCCGTGGTGACTCAGCTTCTGCCACTTCTGGTCTCGGTGAGAACTCTCTGGAGCCATCAGAGCCTCATCCTCTGAGAAACATCCAAACACACAGTTCCTCATAATCTGAAAAATCATCCTCTCTGTTTTCAGAGAGCAAAACTAAGTAGCTCTGCAAGTGTATCTCTATTTCTTTCAATACTCTTTACCTCATTTCAATAAAAATTAACAAGGGTTTGAACAGCAGCTTTTTTTTTTTTGTTTGTTTCCAATATTCTAGAAGCCTGGGAAGAACAGGTATTGCTCTGAGCATATTTTCATAATAAGTTAAAGCTGTGCCCCAAATATCACGGTTTGTTGTGAGCTTTCAGAATGAAATACACTGGGTATTTTGTAAATAAACCACTTTGTTTTCCTGGCTCTTGTTGATCTCTCTAAACACAAACTTCCTGTAGTTTGATCACCTGCAGCACGGAAAAGGTGCAGAATTAGATTTCTTTTGTATTTCTGAAGACTCACCATCAAAAGGCAATAGTTTGTCAGATACAAATTTCCAGTAAGTAATATTTTTATAGCTAGGAGTGGTTCTGGGAGGGGGGTGAATACAAAGTGTAGGGAGGTGAGGAATTAAACTGTCAGATTTTGGCTTTATGAGGCGGGGGAATGCAAAGTCCAGTTCGGCTCCACGAGGGGAGCAAATCCAAAGTGTAGTTAGTGAGGGGAAGGATTAAAGTGTTAACTTTTGGCTTCACAAGGGGCACAAATCCAAAGTGTAGTGAGGGGAAGGATTAAACTCGTAACTTTTGGCTCGGTGAGGGGAACGAACGCAAAGTGCAGCGAGGCAGGTTAAAACATCAACTTTCGACTCCATGAGGGGAGCAAATACGAACTGTAGTGAGGGAGTGTATTAAATTGTTAACTTTTGGCTCCATGATGGGGGCAAATACAAACTCTAGAGAGGGGAAGGATTAAACTGCCAAACTTTCAGCTCCGTGAGGGGAGCGAACAGAAAGTCCAGTTCGGCCCCATGAGGGGAGCGAATCCAAAGTGTAGTTAGTGAGGGGAAGGATTAAACTGTTAACTTTTGGCTCCACGAGGGGTACGAATTCAAAGTGTGGTGAGGGGAAGGATTAAACCGTTAACTTTCGGCTCCATGAGGGAAATGAACGCAAAGTATAGTACGGGGAAAGATTGAAGTGTGAACTTTCCCTCCGTGAGGGGAGGGAATACAAAATCAGGTGCGGGCACGGAATAAAGCGCTAACTTTCGGCTCCACGAGGGGAGCAAATCAAAAATGATGCGCGGGGCCGGCCTGAAGTGTTAACTTTGGACTCCACGAGGGGGACGACCGCAAAGTGTAGCGATGGGAACGAACGCAAACTGTAGCGCGGGGAAAGATTAAAGCGCTGACTTTCGCCTCCACGCGGGGAGGTTATCAAAACGTTAAGATTGTGCGGCAACAGCGGCGGCGCAGGCGAGAGGGGAACGCCCGCGTCCGCTCCCGCCGCCCCTCCCTGCCCGCACCGCCCAAGATGGCGGCGGCGCTGAGGCGAACGCCCTCCTCAGCGTCAGCGCGCGCCCCGCTCCCTCCCTCTCGCCACCGCGCGCCATTGGCCGCCGGGCGCGAGCGGCGCAGCCAATGGGCGGCCTCGGCCCAGAGCGAGGCTGGCCCCGCTCTCCCCCCCCCCCCCCCCACCGCCCGCTCGCGCCGTCCCTTCCCGTCCCTCCCCTCCCCCGCGCGGCGGCTCCGGCGCGTTCGGGCCGCGGGACCGGCCCGAGCCCCGCTCCCCATCCCGGATCCCCATCCCGGCCCCGCATCCCGCCGCGCACACCGAGCCCCGCAGCGCCCGCACCGCCGCCCCACAGCCCCGGCCCGCCCGCCGCGCCGCGGGCCCGGCGGGGGCTTCCCCCCGGCGCGCTCGGGCCCCGGCCGGAGGAGCAGCAGGAGGAGCAGCAGGAGGAGGAGGCGGAGGGGCCCTCCCCGCGCCGGCCCCGCCATGGCCGACAGCGAGAAGCTGGACAACCAGCGCCTCAAGAACTTCAAGAACAAAGGCCGCGACCTGGAGGTGAGCGGGGAGGGGACGGCGCGGGGAGGAGGGAGCGGTACAGGCCGCGCCGTGGGGCCCGGCCCGGCCCGGCCCGGCGGAGCCCGGCGAGGGGCAGCGCCCGCCCCGCCCGCCCCGCGGCGGCTCCGCGGGCCCCGGCACGGCCACCCCCGGCACGGCCACCCCCGGGCCGGGCACTGCCGCCGCCACCGCCCGCTCCGCCCCCGGGACCGGGCGGCCCGGCCTTAATTTCTCCATGAACAGTCGCTCCGAGCAGCCCCTAAAACCCTGAGTCAGGAATTAGGCCCCAGCTGGGTGTTGTGCTGCGTGCCTCTAAATAAATAAATAAATAAATAAATAACTGCCCGCCCTTTAGAGGAAATATTATTTTAAACCCCCCCACCAGCCACTTTTCTCTCTCTCTTTTTTTTATTTATTTTTTTTTTAATGTTACTCTTTCCCTGCTTTTCCCTTTCCCCCCTCCCCTTACTTTAGAGAAGCGGTTCTGACTTCATAGCACGGGGCCTCGAAACTTTTTTTTTGGGTGGCCGCATTGCCACATCCGTTGTCTGAGCTGAGAAGGTGCTTCCTAAACGCGGCATTATATATAGATATATATATATTATATATAATTAACTCGGGGTTTCCTTGGTAAATAGTAAAATTTTAAAATCAGGTGTCAGCACCTCTCCCAGCAGTGCTGGTTGGGGATCAGATTGTCAGTGCAGGGTTCTAGATGAGAATTCTGGCTGGTTTTCACTGGCCTCCAAGTGTCCCAGCGTTTTCCATAATATTCTAGTGTTTCACATGAAGATAGTACAACGTTTCTGTCTCAAAATGAAAGGTTCATTTACGTTGCTGGCGTTAATTAAAACATCAGCCGACTTTCCCATCTGATTCACTCAGAAGTCAGTGACACCTCAATTTCCGAGTGGATTGATAAAACAGTTTGTTACTTAGTTATATACAAAGTTTGGCGGTGCCAAAAATACCGGGAGTGGGAATAATTAATTGCCCTGTTGTGAGGTTGGTTAGTAACCACCTGCCCTCGGATGTTAATTTGTTTTTATATAAATTCTGTTATCAGTCAATACACAACTGCAGGAAGGCACGTAGAAATGATAATATAGTAAAAAAAAATGGGATGAATAGGAAGATCCAGGTTGGAATTCAGCTGCTTTGGTGCCTGGGCACGAAGTTTTCGGGTAAATGGGCTGAGGTGGGGAAGGTCCAAGAGGGACACAAGCAGGGAAACCACGTGTGTGTGTGTCAGGAAGCAGGGGATCTCCTCACTGGGTTTTTTTATTTGCTTGTGCACTTTGCGTGGCCTTTTACCCAGTGAAAACCCACCGCGGGGCCGTGTGAAATTTTAGGGATTGACATTTATCCAGCAAAATCCTGGAGCATATGCCTGGTACCCAAAATAACCCCCGTGCAGGGCTGTTTCTCGTACAATAGCTCGGGCTCCTGGCTGTCCTTGCTGCTGATTAACCACTCCCACACGGCAGTGGTCATCAGTGAGAGGGAATTGGCCCTGGCCGAGTGGGATAACCCAAAACACCCCAATTCCCGCTGCTTTGGGCATAAAATTGTCGAGTTACTTGCAGAGGAAGCCAACCCTCGATCTTTATCTCCTTCCCTCCTCCCTCTCCTTCACTCCACCCCTTTTTATCTCCACTGTATTTCTGCCCTCACCATGTGCTGCTTTTCCAAGGAATCTTATTTTTCTTATCCCTCACAGTTTGCAGGCAAATCATAAATCCCTCTAATTTTGGTGACTCTCGAGATAACAAATACTTCTAGACACTGATGTAAAATACAAACCTAAAAATGTTCTATCTGTAAATCCACATTGCTCAGATCAGTCCATTGCCAGCAGTTCCTGTCAGGTTGTCCTCACCTTCCAGCACTTCAATATTCACAGAAGATTTTGGTATTCCTTACAAAACCCCTTGGAATTTCCTGTGTTTTATCTCTTAAACTACCCAGCATATATTTACCTTTTTAGATACTTTAACGACTCAAAGTTGAACTTTGATTTTTTTCTTTTCCCGTATCAATGTGCTGCTAAAAATACCAAATTTTGCCCTTGAGAAAAGGGGTAAAAAAAAAAAAAAAGAAAACCCAAAGCACACACACCTGTTTTACATGAGAAATTCAGCAAAATTCCTTCCCATTCTGGAGCTTTGGGTAAAGTGGAAGGGGCATGTTGTAAACAATCGTGCCATGTGCTTGGAGATGACAGATTGGTGATGGCACTGGGAATAAAGTGGGAGCTGAGGCCACAAATATAAAATATCTCCTTGTCTTTTCTCCTTATTTATGGTCCCTGCTCCAAGGAATACACAGGACAATAAACTTTATAACACTGAGGGAGGCTGTGCTGTGAGAGCAGTCGTTTGAGGCAGTATCTGGATTTTTTTAGGATTTCTAGTCAGGTCTAGGTAAGGCCTTCAAGGTTTAGGAGTTGTTAGAGCTGTGGGGGAAAAATAACGTTGTTGCAGCAGAAAGAGGAGCCTTAAAAACTGCAGAAGTGGCCACTTTTTTATTTATTTTTTTTTTATGACATCAAGCCTCAAAATCTTCCTTGAACAAGGGCTTATCTGGACTCTAATATTAAATTATGCAAATGCTGATCCATTAGGGAGCTGGTTAAGGTGACTTTTTTCATCTGGTGTCTTCAAGGAGGAACAGGTTTTACTTGGGCTTTTTTTTTTTTTTTTCCCTTGAATAAGAAAGGATGAGCTGAGTTTGTTTTTTTTTTTTTTTCTGTTTATTGTGGGTCTTGCTGTGCTGCCACTAAATCTTCTTTCCAGTTTATTTATTTATTTATTTTATTTCCAGTTTATTTTTAAGTCCCCCGGATCTTTAAAGTGAACAGGCCAGATAAGTGCAATTTCATTGTGTCTGTGATGGTTTTGTGAAGAGTTTATTTAAATAATATCTGTGGAAATACTGCATTTAGGGGTCTGGAGTACAGCCTTGTTTTGGGAAGGTTTGAGGAGATTTGGGGTGGTTTATTTTTGCTTGGTTTTGTTTCACCAGGTGATCCAACACCTCGTTTTCTGGTGGTGACTGTTGCCTGCTGCAGCATTCAAATCTCCCTGACATTTAGGGGGGGTCATTTTGGAGATGAAATAAAAAAAAAATATTTCCTGCCTATCATTTCTCTGGGAACACTGGAAGAATCTGCTGAGTCCCTGCTGACTTTTCCTTCCCTGACTCTTAAAAATTGCTTTAATAGTGGTAAATAGATATTTCTGCTCTGGAATTGAGAGAGGCATGATGTGAAATGATGGTAACATTGTGATGCAGAGCACTCCAAAACTAATTTTGGAGCAGTCATTGAATCGAGATGGTTTGAGATCAGCAGTGTCAGGATTTGAAGAGTTACCAGTAACATTCACTGGACTTTAGTGATGTGTTTGAGAACACCAAGGAAGCTCCAGGGGATTCCCAGGAGAAAGGTGGTTTTAGGTGATATATTGGACATTTCAACCTCTTCTGTATCCCACACAAACCCTTGGGATTAAATATGGGAGAACCAAAGGAGAGCAGGAATTTCACTCACGGAGTTAAAAATAGGTTCCTTTTAAGCTGACTTGGAGTTCTGTGGTGAAGCTCATCCATCTTGTCACTTCAAAAAATGATCCTGAGATATTTGGATGAGGCATTTGATTTGCCAGGCACAACTTTTGCAGGGAAAACTGAGCTGACAGCACAAATCCTTTTGATTTCTGTTTATTTATTTATTATTTATTTCTGAGAATCCCACTGTCATTCTGAAAGGGGGAACGGTTGCTGAGATGTGGTTTTTTTGGGGGGCATCTTGTAGAGGCTGTGTTGGCTTTAAAACTCCTGAGGATTTGTATCAGTGATCTTGGGAGAAACCTTGATTGCTCCAGTTTGTAATGGATCGGTCTAGGAGAGAAATAATATAAAAATTTATATATATATATATATATATATACACACACTATCCTGGGATTGGGATGGGGGGATCACTGGATTACACTGGATGTGAAGAGTGGGGGTTTTATCAAACCTAAATATGAAGTTGGATGTACCTGGAGGGCTCTTCCCTTGTTTTATGGTTTGGTGCCTCTTAGACCTGGCAAGGACAGGACAAAGTTTCCCAATCATTGCTGTGGCTGGAGACAAAATCCCCTCCATCCACGATCTGCAGACTGAGTACTGTGTTTCACTAAGAAAACCCTCAAAAATGCCATCCATCCCACAAAAAATTTAGGGGTTAAATAATCTGTTTCCACCCCCACACCCCCCCTGGGCTGTTTTTTGTTGGGGTTTATTTTCTGTTTGGTAGCAACTTCCCAGGAAGGAACAAGGGCCCAGCCAGCTCTGCTGGGCAGCAACTGTTGCTTTTGCAGTTCCCCAACAGAAACTTTGTGCCTTTGGAAACCATTCCCTGGAAAGAGAGGAACAGGTGAAGCTCTGCCTTTTTTATTTGTGTGCTGTCAGCCCTTCCTGGTGCAGGTGAATCAATGGAGCTGCTCAAGGGAAATGTTTTATAACAGCAAAAAAAAACCAACACCACCACGAGATTTGAATGATAAGCTGAAGGGCTCAGTCATGACTAATGGTCAGAAATAGCCCTTATGAGAAATCTGAGGCTAAATATAATTGGAAAAAAAAGGAGGATGGAGGGGTGGCCATGGCAGGCTGACAGAAATAGATGGGATCATTTGATTTTTGATGTGGCAAACGACAAACAGGAGCCAGTGACTGAAAGAGCCCCGTGAATTCCTGCTGAAGTGATGCCTGTTCTGTGATTGGAGCCCTTCCCAGGGCCATCCTGAACTCTGCTTCCAAAACTTTGAAGTTGGGGCTGGTTTGCTGCTCACAGTTGTGTGAGTGCAAACTGGGAGCTGATTCAGAGAAGTGTGACAGGTGACATCTCCCACAGAACAGAAGGAATAACGTCCCTGTCCAATGCCTCACTGTCTGCCCTTGGAGCTGTTTTCCAAAAGACAGCACAGGTTGATCTGGACTCTGCCTGGCAGTTTAGTTTCTCCAAACTATTTTCCATCCCCAGGCCCAGGTGGTGGTGCCAGAGCTGACCTCAGTTCTCCTTTGTTGTGCTTTTCCTCTTCCCAGGAGGAAGAGCAGTGACAGGTTGAACAGTAATAACTATTTTGTCAACAGACCACTGTTTACACAGAGGATTATTTTAGTGGAGCCCTATTTTGGTAAATTGTGCTTGTCTTGCATGTGGAGGCTGCTGTGAGTCCAAGGTGTGCAGGTCTCTGCAGAGCAGGCAGGAATGAAACCAAGAACCTGCCAAGGAGGACATTCCTCTTGTTCCAGCAGAGGATTTTTAAGTCTAATCAACTGCACATATGACTTTTCAAGTAAAGAAACTTGTAAATGGCACACCTGAGGCTTTGTTCTGGTTTAGGTCCCGCTCACTCCTGCCCTGTCCCTGTCACACATTCTTGTCCTGGTGCTGTGTTACCACCTGAGCTGGAACCCCTTTCCTTCTGGACTCCCTGCTAATTGTAGCAGTTCCTTGTAATATCATTTACAGCTTAACATCTCCTTTAAGTGGTTGTTACAGCAATTCAGCCTTTTACTCCTCGAAAATGCCCATTGGGTTCTTGCTCTTGGTGTCCAGTAATGCGTGGGAAGGATCATTCCTCTCCCTCCCACTGGAGCTTTGTGATAGGAACGCTGCTTTTGTCTGGTGCTTTGGGAAGGTGTTGATGGTCCTGTGAGCTCATCAGGGGTGTGGTGCAGTTCTGCAATCTCATTATCAGAGGTTTTTCCCGGATTGTTTTCCTATTGGATGTGCCAGGTTAGCCTTGGAGAGGCTGCCCTGAGCACTTGGGAACTTGGAGCATCTCCCCAAAGCCTCTCAGTGGTGGGATGGGATCCAGCAGTGGATCAGCTTCTTTGGGAGCACAGGGAATTGCTCCTGGAGTGCTTCCTGCTCCTCAGAGCAGGTGGGGAACACACCTTTCCTGGGGAATCCCAGCTGGGAATGCTGCCCTGCAGCTGGAGCACCCTGGCAGGTGTGTGACTGCCCAGGAGAATTCCTGGGGTTGGGATACTTAGTGACTGTTGAGGCACTTCCCTGGTTACTGCAGGTGCTCCTGGGTTGGATTTTCCCCTGCCCTGCCTTTTTTTCCTCATAATAAGCTGCATTTTGGTCCTCAAACCATGGCAGGTTCTGCCTCCAAAGCAGTGGGAACCATCCCTTCCTTCTATCCTGTCCTTTATTTCCAGGATTTCAGGCTTTCCCTGGGACTGCTGGAAGTGAAGTCACAAAAAAAGTGGAATTGTTTTGAACTTTACGGTGAATGAGAACAGCAAAGTTCAAAGTGTGGAACACAGTCAATCCAGACTGATTTATTCTCCTGTTTTCACTGCAGTAACAAAGCAGCAATAAAGCAATTTATGTATATTTACAATTGATTGTGCTCCTCAGTTCTGTCAATGGGAGCTGCAGAGAAAATAACTCCCAAAAAATTGCTCCTAAAGTGCCGAGGGTTTTATGTGGTTTCCATCTATAAACAACAAATTTTGTAGCCTGGCTTTGCTTACCAGGTACCTTAATTTGAGCTTGTTTATAAAGCTGCTTCACTGGTGCTTTGCCATGGTCTTTATAAAGCTTTTTGGGGCTGTTTTAGGCACAACTCTTTCAGCGTTTCCCTTTCAAGGACACCTGTTTATTCCTGGTTATTTACACTCTTTTTTCCTCATCATGAACACCTAGGAGACTGTTTTACTGTGAAATAAAAAAGGCACAAATAATATAGTTATTTCCATTTCCTGTAGAATTTCTGCTTTTATAATGAAAATTAAACCCTTTGTGTACAAGTATTTTAAGTGCATCAACTTAAGAACTTTTAAAATTGGTCTGAGTTCAGAATATGATGTATTTTGGTCTTGATTCTTTGCAGACTATGAGAAGACAAAGAAATGAAGTTGTTGTGGAATTGAGAAAGGTGAGATGACCCAGGATTTTTATTATTAAATGGGATTTTACTCAGTAAAATGTAAGAGTTTCTGTTTCAAACTTTTATTTTTTCTGTATCTGCCAAGAACGTTGTCCCACTATCTCTTTGTCTCACTAATCTAAACTTTGGCTTAGAAGGAAATTCTGAAATTTTTACACCTGAGAGCTCTGTAATTTCTGCCCTGAAAAACAGGGTTTTATTTGTAATTTAATAAATCATTCTTGCTCCTTCAGCCAGGTTTTTAACACTCATAAAAAGCTTGGTTTTCCCTTTGAAAAATCAGCTGTTCCTGCTGATCTGTGGGCAGAAAGCTGCTTTCTTACAGCACACAAGAGTGGAGGAGTCTGAAGGCAACCCTGGAACTGTTGGAAAACTGGCTCCTGAGGAAAGGAATCCCAGCTGGAATTGTTTCCCTTGTGGGTGAACAGAAAGTTGGCCCTTGGGAATTGCTGTGTCACGTTGTAAACGATGACACATCCAGGTTGTGATGTCAGCACTGATGGCTTTGTGAACTTCCAGCCCGAGCTGTTGCAGTGCAGATCAAGTTGGATGCAGGATTTTTTGGGAAGCAGTGGTGTCCAAAATGTGCCTCTCTGTGCAGTCCATTCCAACCTCTTGTTTAATTTTAACCCCATGTTTATGAGGCTTGTTTGAAACAGAAGCTCCTCTTCCTTCCTCGACACCCCCACACGTCCTGAGCCAAAGTTTTGAGGGTGTTCACTCATTTTTTTCTTCCAGAACAAAAGAGATGAGCATCTTCTAAAGAGACGGAATGTTCCCCATGAAGATATCTGTGAAGATTCTGATATAGATGGTGACTTTAGAGTGGTAAGAATTAGCTCTCAAGCAAATCTTTTTGCAGACTTTAAAAAATGCTTTTGAATTTCTAATTGGTTTTGTCTCTATCTTCCCAGCAAAACACTTCTTTGGAGGCAATAGTACAGGTAAAACCAAGTTAATTGTTCAAATATCCCTCATGTCATGGTGACAAATGTGTGAAAAATCTAATTTTTTTATTATCTTTTTTATTTTAGAATGCTTCAAGTGACAACCAGGGTATACAGTTAAGTGCTGTGCAGGCAGCAAGGTAAGAACACAGCTTTCTCAAATGTCTTGGGTTTATTCTTATTTTTTCAGAAAATATGTTCTGGCTTAACTAGAAATAGTATGTAATTAAATGATTTTAAAAAAACCACAACTTGATGTAGAGAACCCTAAAAAAAACCAGAGGACATCTTTTAAGTAGTGTGGATTGTCCTTATGGGTAAATACATGGATTTATCTCGGTGCAAACTTGATGCATCTCACAAATAGAATAAAATATGTAATTAGGGGACTGTAAAATGCTCAGCTTTAAATGCAGGAGGTGTGAGTGTCTCCCTGGTGGGTGGAGGAGGAAGGAGCTGGAGAACTGACCGGTGATAAACATCCAAGGCACTGGAACTGGATGGAATGCCTTTGGCTTTTCCAACAGCTCAGTAATTTTAATTTTGGGGCTCTGTTACTTTCACTTGAAGTGGAGAGGACAAACCTTCCCTGGCCTTTGGGAGCAGAGACACACTGGGGAAAGAATTCCCATCCCAGAAGGTGGTGTGGCACTGGAACAGTTTGTCAGGGAGCTTGGGGGGACTCTGTGCTTGGAGGGTTCCCAAACTCAGCTGCAGGAAGCCATCACTGCCCTGCTGTAGATTCCTCACTGTGATTTATCTGCTCAATGTGTTTATTTCCCCTTTCCCCCTCAGGAAGCTGCTCTCCAGTGACCGCAACCCACCCATCGATGATCTAATAAAATCAGGAATATTACCTATCTTAGTGCACTGTCTTGAAAGAGATGACAAGTGAGTATCTCCTGCTCTCGCTGCTGGTGTGTGCAGCTGATGTGCAGCCTGATCTGAGAGCTCATGCCTCAATCATTGTTGTGTTTCCCCTGCCTTGCAGTCCTTCCTTACAGTTCGAGGCAGCGTGGGCTCTGACCAACATCGCCTCGGGAACCTCGGAGCAGACACAGGCCGTGGTTCAGTCCAGTAAGTGCAGCAGGGTTTGCTCAGGGGTGACACTCTGGAGCTGCCACAACAGCAGCAACATCTGAAATACCCTGTGAAAAGCATCCACACCCCAGCCCTGTTCCTCTCAAGCAAATCCACGTGTTGGATTGGGGCAAAATCAGGTGGTCAGTCACCAAAACACCTGCCCATGAACACCTGCCCCGGTGTTCTACCTGTGGCAAGTGGTGAATCACAGGCTGCTTTTGGTCTTTTTTTTCTCAGGGTTTAAATTCAGTTGGGTTTCCTAATGGTGAGTAACATCTCCTTGGAAACTCCCAGTATTGGAGCAGAGTTGGGATCTGCTGGCTTCCAGTTTTCAAACTTAAAGAAAACCCCAAACAAAGCAAGACCCAACAAAAACCTTGAACCAAACACCAAAAACCAAAGCAAACTAAAAAACAACAACAAAATCCCCACAAGAAACAACAACTGGAGGGATTTTATGTCTTACTGCAAAGAGTGAGGGAGAGCTGTGGGCTAAGTCCAGAGGGTGCCTGACATCAAACTCTTCCAAAATCAGATTGAAGGAAAATAGCATGGGATAGTCAAACATAATGTGAAATGAGCTCTTTGCCTAAAATTTCAGGAACAAAATACACAAAACTTACATTGGTTGCAAGATTAGTTGTCCTTTGCTTTCCCAACCTCAGTGTTAAAAACTTGTTGACTTTGTTTAATTTGGATTTTGACCCTTTTGCTGAGTATCTTAATATTTTTAACTTTCCATTTTCCCATCCTCTTACTTCCCCAGTTGCATCCCAAGTTTTCTTTTGGAAATCTAATTAACAAATAATCTGTCCCACAATTAATAATCTTAATTAATGAATAATTTAATTAATAGATAATCTGATCTAGAACACTGTATTTAAACCTGGTTTATCCACAAATTGAGCACTTCTGTCAGTGGTGTTCTCTAAGTCTGTGTATGCACTGATTATTCCATTTAATAACTCTGACACATGAAAATTTGATTTATTTCAATGAAAAAAAATGGTCTGTTGTAATCTTTCCAAAAATATGGAATATATGCTTGCTGGGGAGTTTTTTTTCCCCCCCTTTGCATGCAGGCATTATAAGATACCCTTATTTAGCAGGAAATAAAACTCCTGCAGTGATTTATTTCTCTCTAGTAAAACATGGTTTACATTGAGAGAGCACCTAAAAATACCAGTTTCTCTTGAAATCTGTGATCTAAAGTAAATGGTTTTTTTTTTATAGACTCAGCTATTATGTAAGCAAGCACCTTAGTGCTGGGAGGGGGAAAAATAAACCAGGATCAATTATCTAAATGTGGAAACCTTTCCTGCCCTCTTCCTACATTCCCAATCCATAGCAGAGTGTGCTCCTACTCAACTCTGCAGTTGGTTCATTGGAGTGGGTGAGGTTGGTCTTAAAGTCCCTGCTTTGCAGTTGATTCTTGGTGCATAACTTAGTGACATTTATTGAATTCAGAAATCCTGTGCTAAATCTGGAGCCCTGACAAGCTGCAGGAAACTTGTGAGACTTGCAAACAAATTCAGTGTCAGGGTTGTTTTTTTTTTTTTTAATATTCTGAAGGGCAGAAGGAAGAATTATTGCATTTTTTTTTTCAGTATCACCTGAGAAATGAGTGAACTTTTGCCCAGCTCTTTACCAGGAGAAAAATTTCCTATGTGCAAGTTCAGGATGTGAATATTTGGTGTTTTGAGAAGCATTTCTTGACCATCCCATGGGTTTGTTTTTTTTTTTTTGTGCCTTTCAGATGCTGTGCCGCTTTTCCTGAGGCTGCTGCACTCACCTCATCAAAACGTTTGTGAGCAAGCTGTGTGGGCTTTAGGAAATATCATAGGTTGGTGTTACTCCTTCCAAGTTCTGAGTGTTGTTCGTGAAGTTTTTGATGGAATCTGTGTTGGGCTGTTCATTGCTGTCGGTGGTTTGGTGTTGTCTGGCCCTGCTTTCCCCTGCCCACACTTCTATAAATCCATGAATTGTGCAACTTTGCTGTTGAGATCCCACTAATTCTGTGCTGTCTCGAGCAGGTGATGGACCCCAGTGTCGAGATTATGTTATTAGCCTTGGAGTAGTGAAGCCTCTGCTGTCCTTCATCAGCCCATCCATCCCCATCACCTTCCTAAGGAACGTCACCTGGGTCATGGTCAACCTGTGCCGCCACAAAGACCCCCCTCCACCCATGGAGACCATTCAGGAGGTGATGGAATTGCTGCTCAGTGGGACCCAACCCCAGCTGGGGCTTTGTCTGCTTTCAAAAATTCCTTCTAAAATACTAAAAAAAAATAAATATCTGTTCCTTTCCCTCCTCAGATCCTTCCAGCGCTCTGTGTTTTAATTCACCACACGGATGTAAATGTAAGGAACCAAACTTAGACTCACTTTTATGCACTTTTTATGCTCTTTTTGTAGCTGAAATGCGAAGATTAGTCATAATTAGCTCTTTATAAAAAAGAAAAGCTGTGATGTTCCCTTTCATTAGGGCAAACTTATTTTGGTATCTTTTAACTGCTTATTTTCAAGTATCAGTTGGGTTTTTTTTCCCCTGATATTTCTGTGTCTGTGCAAGTGTTTATTTGCATGTACTTTCCCTGCACACTTAAAAATAAAATGCAGTTTCAGTTGTATTTCTGTGAGCATTCATTGACAGATAAGTACAGGAATTTTTGTGCCTGGCACTTAAATCTGTGATGAAAATCAATGTAAATGAAAGAAAAAACAGTGTCTGCTACACCTGTCAAATATCAGGTTTAGATGCAACTTCTGAGGTGCCAAATATGAACATTGTTATTTAATAATGAACTAAATGAGCAAGACTTTACTGAAATGATAAAATAGCTCATCTTTTTGCCTAAACATAAATGAGAATTTAAGATTCTTTCCTTCCTAGTGAAGTTGTAGCTCAGTTGTCTGAGTTGATGGCAACAGTGCTTTGTCAAAATGTGTCTAAATATATTAACTAATGTTCATATAGCAATGATGCTATTTAATGCCTTGTCTGTAAGTAGGTGAAATTAAGCTTATTTGAATTTTGGGAATGGCTGCATTTCAGTCAGGAGTTGTCAGCTAAAACAACACTCAGTTTCTGTAAGCTGTCAGTTGAAAATGTTCAGATTTTTACAGCTGTTTAAATCAGATTTTCTGTGTGTGAATGCACAGCGCTAATTGAAACGAATCTTTCATTTATTTCTAAATGGTGTGGTTTTAATTATTTTGGTGACACTTGTGCTATTCCTGTGCTGTTTCCTGTCAGATATTGGTAGATACAGTCTGGGCACTCTCATATCTAACGGATGCTGGCAATGAGCAGATCCAGATGGTGATAGACTCCGGAATAGTCCCTCATTTGGTTCCTCTTCTCAGCCATCAAGAAGTTAAAGTGCAAGTAAGTTTGGCTCCCTCGCAGGAAGCGCTGCTCAAAACGTGCCATTAGAGAAAGTGGCTGGTTTCCTTTTGCTTTCTGAGCTGTTTGTGCTCAGCCATAACAATATTTTGGGTGGGAAAAGCTGCATTTCAGAGGTGTTTCTGTGTGTGTTCACGTGCAGACGGCGGCGCTGAGAGCCGTGGGGAACATCGTCACCGGCACCGACGAGCAGACACAGGTGGTGCTGAACTGCGAGGCTCTCTCCCACTTCCCAGCACTTCTGACACATCCCAAAGAAAAAATTAATAAGGCAAGTGATTGCACCTGCTTGAGAACTTTGCTGTTTGGCTGAGCTTGGGTTCCACACGATGGTTTGAGTTACTGGCTCCTCACGCCCTGCAGCAAGTGGTGAGGTTTTTCAGGAGATGAACATCCACAGGGAGAATCTCTGAGGAGCTGCAGAGTTGTGCTTGACAGGGATGTTGTTTCCTGATTTCCTTCTAATTGAATTTTTATGAAATCAAAGCTTTATCTTCTAAATCTGGCTGTTGACTTGAAAGTTGGGAGTTCTCGATACGTGAAATGTCACTTTAATTAAACTGACTCTCTTGGAAGTGATGAAATAGAGATAATTGGATGTCTTTGAATGGAGTGTGTGTGAGAAATGGAATTTAAACCAAGCCAGCTGGGGGTGGGGAGGGGGCTGTGTGTGTGGATGGATGGAAAGGGCTTTAAATGGGGGCACTGATTTGGGTGCTGACTCCGGAGTGCATCTGAGGCGTGTTGGGCACTGCTGGGGCCCCTCTGCCACACTGCCGATGATTAAAGCCCAAAACAAGCCCACCAGGAGAAGCCCAGACATCCTAAATCTCTAACAGGGTCACTGATGAAAGTGCTCCTGTGATCTGATCTCAGAGACTCAGTTGAATGACGTGAAAATTCCGGACTCTCGTGTGGAGAGAAACATTCAGCTAAAACAGTTGTTGTTCCAGAAAGGTTGAGGAGGGAATTGGGGAGTGATGGAGGGTTTCTGGGAAGGCAGAAATCTTTCAGCTGTAAGATTAGAGGCTGAAATTCTGAATATACTGAAAATTTAATGTGAAACTGTTGTTTCTTGACTAAAGGATCGATTCCCACTTAAAAAGGTGGGTGAAGACTCTTGATTTTTATTTAACGTAAGAACCCAGGCACAGTCTTTGGCTTCGTTCAAAAATTTAATTTTAAATTTAATTTTTAATGGAATGTTTAATTTAATTCAGGACTGGGAGGGGTTGCTGGGGGAAAGATGTGTCCTTGCACAGTGTGCCAGGCACCTGCTTTTGGGTGTTGCTGGAAGGAGAGTCCTGGGCTTGTGGACAGAAGGACCATCAGGGGTCCCATAACTGTTGGACATGAAGCATTTAAGCAATAGGTGTTGTGTTTTCCTGCTGATTGAAGCCAAGGAGAGAGACATTATGAGGGAGGTAAAAAACATCTCCTGCCACTCTCGTGGGACTGGGGAGTCTGGTGGAGTTGGAAAAATGATGCATGATCTTGCTGGAGTGGGAGTGAATGCTCCAGATGACTGACTGAACTAATTCCTGCCACCCTTTGTCTTGCAGGAAGCCGTGTGGTTCCTATCTAACATCACTGCAGGAAACCAGCAGCAAGTTCAGGCAGTAATAGATGCAAACCTTGTTCCAATGATAATTCATCTTCTAGATAAGGTTAGACCACGAGGATTGGTGTTGAGTGCTCACGTGGGACTTCAAATGCCTGTGTTTGTTTTCAGTTTTGGGGTTCTTTGTGTCTTGAGTTTCCAGATGGCTTTGTGCTCCTGAGGATCTGCCTTGTCAGAAACAAAGGGGGTGGCTAAAAGGATGCAGGAAGTATTTAGGGGGAAAAGACTGTTCAGAAATAGTTCTGTCAACTGCCAATTTATTGATCCCTGAGAAATAATTGGAGACCTTTTAAACTGTATAAACAGCCCTGAGTTGAGGAACATCAGAGACAGCCACAGTTGCAGTGTGTGCAGGGCTTTATCACAGCTGACACTTAGTGCTTATCTCTGCCTGTAGGACATGACAGCTGTTGATAAGGAGTGGGAGAGAGTGGAGTGAGTGCTGCAGTTTCATGTGCTTTGATGTAAACAAATTTCCCTTCCCCTGGGAAGATGGATTGGAAGAGGTGGCTGCAGGGGAGGGATGAGCAGAACGGGATTTAGGAGTTACCTCCTTGCTCACAGACAGCTGGTACAGGGATACAGTGCAGGGTGGACTGCAACAAGTGCAAGCTTTTCTGGGAATGCTGCATGCCACAAAGCCTGGAGTGATTGTTTCTGTCTGTGGTTGTGTTTTTAGGGTGACTTTGGTACTCAGAAAGAAGCTGCTTGGGCAATAAGCAACTTAACGATCAGCGGAAGAAAAGACCAAGTGAGTCAAACTTTGAGGTCCATTCCCTGTGCTGGGTGCATTTGAGGGAGTGCCAGGATTCTGGAATTGTCTGTTCCTCCACTGTGCAGGAACCCTTCCCTGTTTCACAGGGATTTGAGGGAGCTCCAGTTGGAAGCTCATTGATTCCTGGAATGACGTGACATCTCAGGGTGGCCTGGGAGTTGGGAGTGACTCCACTCAGGCTCTGCTGGGATTCCTGGCCATTCCACATCTCCTTTACCTTTGCTCCCCAGCCATCAGTGTGGTGATTCCAAGGGTAGAATTACACCAGTTCACTGTAAATCCAGAGTAGTGGCAGGGTTGGGGTGGTGCTGCTGCTTTTCAAAGATGAGGTCGAAGCTCCTCATTTGCTACTGAAAAATTCACAGTGTCTACTACTTGTGTGTTGTAGCCCTTAAACATACTTATAACTTGATCTATAAGTGTTACACTTAAATAATAATAATTACATAATAATAATTAACACAAATGTTACCTTTTGGTGCTCTGCAAGGGGATTTTTGAATCCCACCCACCTGGGTGGGTAACTTTGAGTCCTGGGACTCCATGGAGTTTGTTTGGATGGGTGTTTGTGCTGCACTGTTTGCCTGCCACATTCCTGGTGTAACTCCTGCCTTTCCCCCCTCAGGTGGCTTACTTAATCCAGCAAAATGTAATCCCTCCCTTTTGCAATTTGCTGACAGTAAAAGATGCACAAGTTGTGCAAGTGGTTCTGGATGGACTAAGTAATATATTAAAAATGGCTGAAGATGAAGCAGAAACCATAGCCAACCTTATAGAAGAGTGTGGAGGTAGGAGGGTCAATATTTTGAATTTTGAGGGGTTTTTTTGCAGAAATTGATGCTTTGGCTTCCTGCTGTGTGTTGGTTAAAACCTTTTTTAAAGTGACCTTTTTATGCCTATCAAGTGAATATACCCAGCTTTTCCTAAGTTAAAATGTGGAGGAGCTGGATAATTGCAATAAAACTTATTAGATGCTAATTCTGTAACAGTTATTTATTAGACAGATTATTCTCATTGACAGATTAGTTTCTGTTAATGCAGGGATGATGTGCTTACCTTAGTCATGCACAAGTCATGTCCAGGTGGACTTGGAAAAAATAATTCCACATTAAATCATTCTAGAAATATGAGAACTTTTAGTTTCCTGGTGGTTCTCAGCCTTCCCCTATATTGGTTTGGTTGTTATCTAAGTTGACTGAAACTTTTCAGGGATGAAAAACAGTGATATTAAATTTGGGCACAGGTAAAAAAAATGGGTGGGATTTGTTAACATGGAGCAGAATAGCTTTTAAAATACCAAATCTTGAGGGAGGGCAGAAAAATCAAGCGATTGGTGACGGCTGGGAGGAGAAAAGAGGTTCTTGAGCCCGAACTCTGCTTGTCAGAGCTCCAGAAATACATGTGTATGTACTGTACATTTATTTATTTGTATATAAAAATATATCTAAATATGTCTAATAATCACAGTCACTCTGCACCCAGAGTAGTTTTTAATCTCTTTCTTGGGAAATTGTTTTGCCTGAGCTTGGTGTCCTGAGATTCCTTGTGCGTTTTTGGCAGGGCTGGAGAAAATCGAACAGCTACAAAACCATGAAAATGAAGACATCTACAAACTGGCTTATGAGATCATTGATCAGTTCTTCTCTTCAGATGATGTGAGTGCCCTTTTGGGGTGGTTTAGCAGGATGGCTCGGGGTGAAGCTGCTCTGTGGGGCTCGTTGGGTTCAGCGCAGAGAGCCCTGGTTTGAACCGCCCGCATCTCTCCCCGTCCCTCCCCACGGAGCATCTAAAGAAGATCTGATGCCTAATTTAAGCCTCATCTCCAGGGATTAAAATCCCAGGCTCTGAATAGTTCCCTTAACTCTGAGCTCCTGCCTGAGCTTGACACTTCCCCTCTGATAAGCTCCCTGAGTGCCGAGCGGGAGCTCCTGCTGCTCCCGGCTTGGAATGCTGGGATAATGTCAGGGGTGGGATGGGCTGATGGGGAATGTTGTTTTCAGTTCAACCATGCAAGGCAAATCAAAGGGAGGCTTGATTTGTGTGCACTTGAAATCGTGATTGCAGAGAAAGGAAATGCAATCATGGCAGTGTGTGCTGGGAAAGGAGAGGGGTTTCTGCAGAAATGGCAGAGCTCAGCTGCATTCCTGCCCTGTGTTCACCTTGAAGATCGTTTTGTGCCAGAGTTTCACTTTTATGTGAGCAATAAAGTCCAAGTCTTGTTTAGCAAACTGAAATTTTGCAGGATTTGGGATTGAATCCAGTGTGGTAACCTGTGTTACCAAACACGTGCTACCCAGTTTAAATAGAAACTGCAGTCTGGCTTTAATCCTTGCTTGACTTAATGGTATTGGTCATCTCTTAAGAACTGTGACTGTTCAGAAGACTGACAGAATACTTTTCCAGGAATGAAAATTCCATAAACAGGATATTATCGGGTGCCTTTCCTGCTAAATGAAAGCTAAAACATTTCAGCTTAAATTACTTCATTTTAGCACTCTGCTAAACTGGGGGGGAAGACTCAAGGCAAGGAAGTTCATTAGGTGGAGAGGGAGATGATGCTTGGACTGCTTTTTAGTGAGGTTTTGTGTCCCTGTCCCCACTCACAGTGTTCCCATTCCGTTCCAGATTGATGAAGATCCAAGCCTTGTTCCAGAAGCGATACAAGGCGGAACATTTGGTTTCAATTCATCTGCCAATGTACCAGCAGAAGGGTTCCAGTTTTAGAGTGGTATTTTGGAAGTTAGGTACAATGCAGCACTGAATAAAACAAAACAAAAAAAAGGTTTGATCCATCAATCTTGGCTCATGGGATCCGCTGCTGCATTAAATCGGGAAAGCAAATGTGAAGATTTCATTTGGAATCACAGAAAAAAGCCCAAATGAAGTCAAGATGGCGAGTGGGTGCGAGTGAGAATGAGTGGCAAAATGTAACGAAAAACTTCACACTGAATGCTTATTTAGATTGTTCAAAGAAAAAAAAAAAAAAGGGCTACAGGTCACAGATCTTCAGTGCCTGAGAAAGAACACCGACTTCCTAGAGCAATTGGGGGAAATGCAGTATATCATCATCAAGCCTCGTAAGCATAAGAGAATAGGATGCCCACATAAGTCCAAGAGAATGAGCCCAGGCCTTGCTATGAAGCACCGTGTGAATGGACACCGTTGAGTGAATGTCTGGACTCGCTGCCAGGCTGGATCCCAGCGGGGGCTCCGGGCTGGATCCCAGCGGGGGCTCCGGGCTGGATCCCAGCGGGGGCTCCGGGCTGGATCCCAGCGGGGGCTCCGGGCCAGCTCCGGGCCTGCCGTGTGATGAGAGAGTGGGTGTGATGCTGTCTGTGAGCGCATGGAGCTTGAGTCGCCTTCAGGGGGCTGGAACAACCTAAACCATCCGACTTGGAGTGTCACCTTACACTGGACACCAGACCGGTTTAGCAGCAGACTCTGGTTTACTCCTGCAGCCTGTGTTTCTCTTGTTTTGTTTTTATTTCTTTTTTTTTTTTTTTCTCCCCCTCTTTTATTTTTTTTCTTTTGGAGTTATTTTTAATTTCTTTTCCTGTGCGGCTTCTTTAGTTGTTTGTAAAGTCAGAATTTCAGGAAGGCTTCCCTGTGCATTTGCACCAGATGAATGTTTGATGTTATGAAAAGCTTTTCCATATCATCAAAACTAATTTGTAGATTTTTGCATGGAAAAAAAAAAAAGAAAAAAAAATCATTCATTTTTCCCTTCAAACTAGACTGTGTTGCAGTACACAAGTTGCCATAATAGTAGAAAGCAGTAAAATGTGGTAATAAAAAAAAAAATCTCATCCTTTTCATTTTCAAAGATAACATGAAGACCTTTGCATGTGGTAATCTACAGCATAGCTCATTTTTAGATTTTGTTGAGTCCTGTAACCAAAATGTTTCTGTTGTGGTAGGATACCGTGCTGTGTTTCAATGTTACTTGTTTTCAAACTTTGTTTTCTATGAAAATGATATGGAAACGTCTAAAAATTGAAATTTGGTGCATATGTACTGCCGAATAAAGACCGAGAAAAGAGGTGTGAATAGATGTACAAATCAAGTCATGGTTTGAACACCTTTAATATGCCTAATCCGATTGTTTTAGACTCTTTTTATCTTAGATGTAGGCAGCCATGAACAATCTATTTTGAGCCACTTTAGAGAGAAAAAAAAAAAAAAGAAACCTTTGTATTTTTCAAACTTGCACAAAAAGGATGTGCAAGTGTTTTTATAAAATTGGAGGAATGCCTCAGTTTTGAGGTCCTGCACACTAAATTCAAGGCCAGGTTACAAATTTGTACAAACTGAACTCTTTATAAGGTGGCTCATTGTAGGAAATGCTGTGCCTTCCCCTTTGAGCACAAGTGTTGCATGAACAACAGTTTGCTATAATAAATAAAACATACCAGATTAGCCACCATTATTAGCATCTATATCTACCTTGTGTTTAAAAAAAAAAAAAATCAACTGGTAATTCTGAAACACTGTAGAATGGATAAAGATTATTTTGTGATCATAACTCTTTGTTGGACTAGAGTATTTTTGCAGCATTCCTTGTCATCAGAAACATGGTTAAAAGTTTAAAACTAGAAGCAGCGGAAAACTAGCTTGTGAATTTATCCAAGTAGAGTGCAGGCTAGGCTGTCTTGGGGAAAATAAACATTAAAACTTGCAATTCTGGTGCTTTGGGTGCTTTTTTTCTGCAATACAGTTGTTTTCCATGGAAAGGTGCAGAGATGGTTTGAAGAAAGGGGATTCCTGAGTCTCTGGGGGGAGGTGTTTTTTTTTGTGTGGTGTGGAGGCACATCATTATTTTGGTGTAAATCTTAAATAATATTCTGTGTATTCACTGATAAATTAGGGTGGTTTTCATGGTAAATGAAGGGATATTAAATCCTTCTTAAGGAGAATTCCACTCAGTAAATTGCCATCTTCACACTAAACCACCATTGTGGAGGATGTTCTGTAGGAAATTGCTTTATTAGAATCTTTTCTTGTTTGGGGAAGAGGAGAACAGATGCTTGTGGCAACTTTTCTGAACTTTCTGAACAGCTTTCTTAAAGAAAACCCCATCAGAACACTGACAAAGTCTGTATTTACTGCCCAAAAATGCCTCTTTTTTTTGGCAATTCCCTGATGTAATACAATTATAGAAAATTACTGAAGCTGATGCTCTTCAAGCTTTTTTACCTTTCTTTTTGCCTTTCATTTTTTTAAAATGAAAAATCCTCTTGCCCTTCTTCCCAGCAGATCCTGTCACCTGTTGGTTTCCCAGAATATGGATAACTGAGATATTCCAGCCTCCACAGGGTGGCACTGCTGGAGTTCTTTGGGAGCAAAACTGAAACCACTTTGTCCAGTGCCTTTTTTTCCCCCCCGCGGTTGCAGTTTGAGGTAATGGAATTAAATACTTCGTTGGGGAGAGGGAGTTGCTTGGGAGTCTTGGGTTTAACAAGAAATAACTTGGATTGCCTTTGGGAACGTTGATCATAGTGAGGTTGGATATTAATCAACTTTTTCTGTGTTTTTGGAGTAAAAAGATCTCATTTCAGCTCCACTTGGGGTACTTCCCATCTTCTGGTGGATCAGAGGCACTGCCAGGGAGCTGTGACCTGCTTTGGTAGTGGGGGAGCAGGTTAGTGTGTTTAAAAATAATAATTTATGGATAGAACGTCAAGGTAACGAAAGGATTTCTATTCAAATGAATTACTGGCTAAGGCAGCTTTGTAACTTAAAAATGTCTCCATGTTACAACTTGTAGATTTTTGCCACTTTCAACTATTAATGTTTCCTCATCTCTGCGTGGCACCAAATTCCTGGCAGGAAAGCTGGTGCCGAGGCTGGGAACAATTAGAGAAGTCCTGCATCTGGATCAAATATTTGTGAGAGGAAACTTAGTAGCAGGAAACGTGTAAAGTTACAAACTCTTAGTAGTCATTTTTAGCTACTGGTGGAGTGAAGCTCAAATGGCACAAAGAAGAGATTAAAAAAAAAAAAGGTAATATTGGTTGATGATCTACAGAAAAGTGATTGGAAACCTAATTTCCCTAAAGGAATTCCCATTTTTGCTGGTAAGTCCCTCCTAAATGGGGGTCCTGTGTTTGGGTTGATGTGCTCCAAATCTGAGGAAGAGCTTTCATTGAAAAGAGTTGTCATTAAAGCTTGTTGTACATAAATGCCTTGGATGCACTTTTAAATTAGAGTGTTGAGGAGCTGCAAAAGCATCTTTGGAGAAATGTTTAAATAGATTTAGACCTTGCTGAGCGTGGGGTGGGAGAGGGAGGGGAGTGGTACAATACCATGGACAGCTACAGACTTGTAATCTAAAATATAGAAAAATAATGGCTGTCAAATATATAGAGAAGAGGAACCAGAAATTATAGTTCAGTGTTGAAAGCGAAGGGGGGATTTCCCCAGTTTACCCCAAACTCTAAAAAAAAAACTAAAAGAGGGAGATACAGATTTTTTTATTACTTAAAACATAATTCCAAGTATTTCCCAGACATTTGTATAAGGTCCTCTAAATGCCAGTTTTTAGGTGTTTAGGTGAATTTTGGATGGTGTATTATTATTTAAATGAAAACATTAATTTCTCTAAGTTCACTGTGAACGCAACAGCTGAGGATAACTTTACAATTTAGTTCAGATGAATTGGAAATAAACCCTTGGACGCTCCCAGGGCTGGGCAATCTGTGCCAGGGCCTTCCCACCCTCACAGGGAAGGATTCCTTCCCAATATCCAACATAAACCTTCTGTCTGTCGGTTTAAACCCATTCCCTTTGTCCTGTCGCTCCAGGCCCTTGTCAGAGGTACTTTATGACAATCGTCAGTAGCCCAGGCAGGTAAAAGCGTTCAGTTTAAACATGCATTAATGTTGATTTCTGTGGTCGGCAGCTCCGGGTCAGCTCCTGCGCCCCCAGAGCAGGAGGTTTCAATCTCCTGGTTTGCACTTGGGGGTAAATTCGTGAAGGGGAATGGGGTTGTTGGTAATGCGGGGATTGCAGGGCGGGGCTCGGAGCTCCCTTTGGGGGTGCCCGCAGGTTCCATCGCTCCCCGGCCGCTGGATCGCTCCACGATTGTGATGCCGGCACCGAGGGCACCATTCCCGGGGAGCGCCCTCCTTTCCCCTCCGCCTGGGCGGCTCAGCCGGTCCCTCACACACACACAGCCCACACCCCTGGTTCCTGGCGGCTCGGGGACCCTGGGGGACCGTCCTGGGAGCCGCATCCCCGCCCTGCCCCGGTGCCTGCCCTCAGTCCATGCCCGCCCCCGGCTCCTCCCGCCCCTTCCCGCCGTTTACATTCAAACTGCGCGGCCGTTGCGGCGCGCGGGGCGGCGGGAGCGGGGCATCCATCCCGGCGGGAGCGGCTCCCTCTGCCCCAGGAGCTGCCCTGCTGCCCGTGAGGAGCCCCCTGCTGCCCGTGAGGAGCCCCCTGCTCCCCGTGAGGGCGGCGGGAGCGGGGGGATCCATCCCGGCGTGGAGGAGCCCGGCGGGAGCGGCTCCCTCGCCCCGCGGCGCTGCCCGGCTGGGGGTCGGGGGCGCCCTCAGCGCTCCGTGAGGGCTCGGGGGCTGCGAGCGCTGCCCTCCCGCCGAGCCGCCCGCTCTCTCGCCGTGTATCTCAGCTCCTTTTTATCCCTGTGACCTCGGCGGGTTCCAGGTGGTGATCCCGGTTTCCAGTTTCTCCTCCGGGGACGGTCGTCCCGTGGTTGCCGGTGTGGGAGCTGCGGCTGCGGCAGGAGGGACCCTGCGGGACACAGGTAAAGTGCGTTCATCCTTCACCTCCGCCGATGCTGCGAGGTGAGAGACGGAGAAATGCTCAAAACCAGAAGTTGTAAGGGATGGAGGGGGATCTCAGCAGTGGAATCGAGCGTGGAAAGAAAGGGCGGAGGGGGAGGGATACAGAAGCACGGAATATCCAGGCTTGGAAAGGACCCACGGGGGGCATCGAAGTCCTGGCGGTGGTTTCTGCTCTCTCTCTCTCTCTCTCAGCTTTCCTAAAGTTTGGTTTTAAAATCGCCAGCGCGAGTTCCTGTTGTAAACTTCTTAACTGAAATGATGGTCTGGAGAAATCTCAGAGATCGAGGTGGGGCGGGGAAGTTTCCAGCCCAGCGAAAAATTGCTGTGGGGTCCCACACGAACCAAGGCTGGGACTGAATTCTTTTTTTATGACACAAACAGCACATAATACAAGGGGGATCCGCGGAACAGCCCGGCTGGCTCTCAGGAGCCGGGGATTCCCTCAGGATTCGCCGGTAACTGTGATTCCAGGGTGAATCCGGAGGGTTTGAATTTGGTAACTCGTGTCCAGAGCTGTGTGTGTGGAGGAGGAGCCAGGGGAGGGACGGACCGCGGGGAACCCTCAGGTTGGACAGGGCTCTGTTCGTCTCCTCCGGGTCATTAAAAACCCCGAAAATGTGTTAAAAAAAAACACCCAAAAAGTGTAAAACTTTGTGCCCCCGGTGTAGGAGTGGGGACCGGGGCAGAACATCCCTGGCTGAGCATTGCTGGGACTCGCGGTGTGGGATGAAGCAGCAGCACGCCTGGAATGGGCTGGAATAGGGATGTTTAGGCTTGTTTGTAATTCCTGCTGGGTTTATTTCTTGTTCCCTTTACCAGGAAGGTGATTTGTAAATGGTAAACGCTGTAAAGTCATTTGATCTCTGATTTCTTGCACAACGTCATAAACTTGAGCTCCTCTGACGGTGATAAAGAGGCTTTCATGGATCTCTGTGGGGCAGGGATTGGGCATTTCTGCGTGGATGTGGGTGAAGTTCAGAACAGTTTTGAAGCTGAGTCCCTCAGGAGAGAGCAGAGGTTTCCTTGGCTGGCAGCAGGAGGAGCAGGGAGCCTGGAGCTCCCACTCCTGGGGGTGCCCCTGGAACGGGCTGTTATCCAGTGCCAGATTCCATTCTCTGGGGTAGAATGGGGTGTGTGGGATTGTCCTCTAAAACCAGTTATTTATCCACCTGAGCACTGATGGGTGCTGTGTTCCACAGTTTGCATATTTACATATAAAAATATATATAATTTTTTCTAAACAACCTTCTAGCATAAGGAGCTGGAGGAGCAGGAGATCTGGGGAAGAGGAACACAGTTATCAAGGAATGCACAGGGACTCTTACAATAAATCTGTATATTTATTATCATATTATTATACACATGGCACACGTATTTGCTGCCACAAATCGTTTGGAACACACCAGGAAAAGTATCTGCTCTGTGCAGGAAAGCATTTCCCAGCTTCCTGCTGCTGCTTTTATTTTTTTTTTCCTAGAAAAGTTATTTTCTTTCTCTTTGCTTATAAACTCTGTGATTTGGGGCCTTCTCTCTGTATTTTCCAATTGCTGGTCCCAGTCTCTGTTTCCAGCAGTCTGCAGGTGAACAGCAGTGGGAATAAATCAATGTATGGATATTTCCTCTGTGCTGCCAGTGCTGGGGGAAATTTTGGGAATTCCAAACCTTTTACTTCCCTGCTACAACTCCTGGGAATTGCCTAGAACAAATTAGGGAAACACAGGGTGCTTTAGCAAAAATCTGCACTGACTTTCCAAATCCTGCTTGGAATGAAGTTTTTCCTTGGTTTTTCTGGTAGCAAAGGGGGCTCCTTGGAGTTCAAACAGTTGTTTGATGAGGGTTCATTTTATCTCGTTCCTTCTGCAGCTCAAATAAGCTGGATGTGTGTTCTTTAGAAAGGGAATTTCCCTCCTGGAACAGCTGGATTTGGGGAGAATTAGTGATTTTAAACAAGGAAATTTTTAAAAATTTTATTAATTCCATACATATATAAGAGAAAATAGTGAATGTCTACTAAGGATTCTTTTTTTGTTTCTAACCATGAGAAAAAAAAGGAACTTATTTTTCCTTTCATTTCAGTGGAAGTGACACTCCCAAGATTCATAATATCTTTATATATATTTATAGAAATTATATATAAATATATATAAACATATATAAATATAAACCCCCTTATATAAATATAAACACTTATATAAAAATATAAATATTTATATAAATATTTACATAAATATTTACATAAATATAAATAAAATGAAAACCCTTTAATTTTATTTCCTATGGAAATTAATGATAAAAAATAATTATCTAGGCAGAGGAGTAGATTTTTTTGCTCATCTCCCTTCATTATTGACACGTTTCTTTAGTTCCAGGGTCTGAACATCACTTAAAACCATGGAATTAATAATCCAGTGTTGCCACAGTGGCTGACTGCAAAAGCTGGGAAATAAAGGCCTGTGGCTTCCCAGTGGAAAGAGGAATAACCTCATGGCCTTTTTTTAGGAAAAAACAGATTTAGTGTCATTGTTATGAAGGTTTTTTGTTCAGTATCTGCTGGACCTGATATAAATTGTCTTTACTGAGGAGAATGCACCAGTTGGTTCTAAATGCTCACACTCTCTGCTTTTAAAGGGCAGTTCTTAGGAATTCCATGGAATTATGTCTCCCTCTTGGAGATTTTTTCCCAGCTGTGGTCAAGGTCTCTTTTGAAAAAAAGAATTCAAAGAAGTGACCCAACATTTGGTGTTAATTTACCTGAAAGTGTGCTGCATAGAGTGTTTTAATTGATTTTTTTTTCTTTGAGCTGAATGTAAAGTTGACTTAACAACACACAAATTGAATTGGCTGTTTTGGGTGCTGATAAATTAAAAATAAGCTGATAAATTAAACTTTTTAGTTGATGTTTTGGCACTGTCTCACCCAGTGAGCTAAGCCAGGCTTATTTCTGTGCCCAGGGCTGGTTGAACCCTGGGATTTGGGTGCTCAGCTCCTGCCCTCCCTCACTGTGAGCTCTGCTCCAGGTTCTTGTTTGCAGATTGTGATTTAGACCCCAAATTGGTGGGGTTTGACCCTGAAAACTCAGATAATTTCTTGTGGCAGAGCAGCAAAGTCTCTGATTAAAATTGGTGGAGGGGCAGGAAAAAGGGGCACAAAGAGAAGGAAACTCGGTACCAATTCCCTCGTATTTTTAGCAGAATGAAAACCAGAATTATGATCTATCAGCAAAACTGGCTTTAGTGTTCCTGTTATTTGGGATTTAACACTGATTTCACCAAGCTGGCGAAGAAAAACGAGGCAGCATCACAAAGGACGGAAAGTGAAAGTTAATTTTTGAGTTTGGTGCTTAAGAGTAGCCCGGGAATAACACACAAATCTAATTCCTGGCACTGGTGGTGTCTGTAAGGGCTGCTGAGTTGGATTTTTAGTGGCAGAACCTCGAGAGAGCTTCTAGTAAATGTGGCTGTTTAATGCTCCAATGACCATTTTATGTTGCAAAGGGAACATTTGAAACAAGTCAGGGGAGGAAAAAAAAACGTCTGCACTTCTTGGTCTATTCTTATGTTGCAAGTGCAGGGAGAAATTAAATTGTTCATAATTCTGAGGTTATTCAGAAATCCCAGTTCTGCTTTTACCACTCTTTCTTTTCTACCGTTTCCCACCGTAAAAACCATGGGGTGGTTTTTGCTGCTTTCCCTGGCTGTTTGAGGCAGAGTTTGGCCGTGGGTGCTCAGACTTTGCTGCAATCCTTGAACTGTTCGTTTTCATCCCTTTTTTTTTTTTTTTTCTTTTTTTCCCCCCCTTGGCAACAAAGTGCCGAGGTGGCAATTCCTGGCGCGCGGGGGTCCCGGAGATGACGGTGGGAAGATCTGACGCCCCAAATTTGTTTTGTGTTTGCTTTCCCCGCGCAGGCCATGGAGCGGCTGGAGGAGGAGCTGAGCTGTGCCGTGTGCTGCGGCATTTACCAGGACCCGCGGGTGCTGCCCTGCTCGCACACCTTCTGCAGGGAGTGCCTGCAGGGGGTCCTGCAGCGCTCCGACACCTTCTCGGTCCGCAGGCGCCTCAAGTGCCCCAACTGCCGGGCCCTGGTGGACATCCCGGCAGCAGGGCTGGAATCCCTGCCCGTCAACTTCGCCCTCAAGGCCGTCATTGACAAGTGCCGGCAGGAAGAGCCCTGGGATGTGGAGACGTGCCGGGAGCACCCCCGGCAGCCCCTCAACATTTACTGCCTGCTGGACAAGCAGCTGGTGTGCGGGCAGTGCCTCACCATAGGGCAGCACCACGGGCACCCCATCGGGGACCTGCACAGCGCCCACCGCAGGGCCAAGGAGGCCGCTGGAAAGCTGCAGGAGCAGCTGCCCGAGCAGTACTGGAGGGAGGTGCTGCTGTGCTACATGAAGCTGACCACGCAGAAATCCCAGTGGGAGAAGCTCCTGCGCAGCGAGAGGGACGCGGTGGGGCAGTTCTTCAAAAAGCTGGGGGACACCTTGGAGCACAAGAAACAAGCCCTGCTGGGGGCTCTGGATGAGCTGGACCGGCGCTTCCTGCGGGAACACGAGCCCCTGCTGGAGGGCGTGAGCAAGATGAAGGTGGAAGAGATCGAGCTGAAGTACCTCAACTCGTCCATCCGCAGGGAAAAGTCCCCCCTGCTGTGCCTGGAGAAGCTGGAGGAGCTGCAGCAGCGGGTCAAGGCCCTGAGGGAGAAGGAGCTGCCCGACGTGAAACCTCTGGAGATTCGTCCGAGGATGGAGGACCTGCTGAGGGACGTGTGGGCTAAAACTGAAGTGGGTCAGATCCACAGGATCCCCCCTCCAAAACTGGCGCTGGTTCCCAGGAGGAAGCCGTGCAGCAGCTGCCCTGGGAAGGAGAAGGTGGCAGGCAGGGAGCAGGAGTGTGCAGTGAGCCTGCCCACCCTGCTGCTGCTGCTGCTGCTGCTGCTGGGGGCGGTGGGTGCTGCGCTCGCCCTGCACACAGCCCTGCCCGCTCCCCTCCAGGCTGCTCCCGCATGGATCTGGGAATTCCTGCTCCAGCTGTACCAGCACTCCTGCTCCCACCTGCAGAAGGCCCTGGACGGGCTGTGCCACCCGTTCAGCTCCCTGATGGGGCTCTGCAGGAGGATTGTCCCCTTTGGCTGCTTCCGTGAATAGATGAGGACCCAGTGCCGGAACCCAGGATCGTTTCTGATTTCCACTGAAAAGATGGATTATTAAAGCTCTACACTTTTCCCTTCCATTCCCATATCCTTCCTTTTCTCTAGTGCCTGGATTTCCTTTAAGTCCTAGTGAAGGAAAGATTTGAACCAAGAAGGGCTTTCTGTCCCTCTGACGTGTTTGTCCCAGCCAGGATCCAGGCAGGACCAGCAGCTGGAACCACCTTCCACGTGGGAATCTGAGTCTCAGCTCTGAAAACTCCTTCAGCATCGACTCTTTATTTTTAGTAACCCCTTTGGAAATTGTTTTTTAATACAAACGTGACAGGTTATCAGGACCCCTCAGCTGCAAAGGGACTGTCTGCCTCTGGTGTGCCAGGGACTCCCTGTCTGTGCTCCCTGGCCTGTGACATGTCATGACAGAGACATTTGTGCTCTCTGAGCTCTGTGCTCGTGGCCCTCGGGCTGGTTTTGGTTCTGGGTAGAGTGAAGGACACAATTTTCTCCTTTTTGTCATGTGTTTTGTCCTGTGTGTAATAACTTTGTGTGTTTCTCCCAGGTTTCCCCTCTCCAGGGAGTCCTGCAGAGCAGGACCTTGGGTGCTCACACAGGTTTAGACCCAGCTTTCAGAGTTCCAGGGGCAAATCCCACCCATCCCACTTCTCAGTTCTGGAATGGTGTTCCAGGTGTGTGCTGGGACTGTTGAAGTGCTCTCATTTCCCAGTACAACTGGAAATTTTTGTCCTGAGCCCCGCTGGGAGGCTGCCCTTGGCCCATCACTCTCCAATTCTGGTGGGCTGTTCACTGCCCCACTAGGCTGCTTTTCCCACCCCTCCTCCTATCTTTTATTTTCCTTTTTAAAAGAATTTCTAACACAACTTTATTTTTTACTCCAGGAACTGAAAGTGCCTTTACCCCTGACTGACTCCTGTAACTCTCCCAATGTATTCTCCGAGTTTTTCTCCCAATAAAGGCTGTTCTTACAGCAGGACTGGCCAGCACCTTCCTGCCCTCCCTGCAGCCCCTCCCCTGGCCCCTCATGGAGAGGTTCCACAGGGCAGTTTAATGTAAAAGTGGAATTTATTGAGGTGGGGTTTTATTAACAAAATGTACAAACCAAAGCAAGAGCAGCTTAGACAGACCTAAAGAGCAGCAGAGGGGAGGGCAGTCGGGTCCTCCTGGCTCTGGGCTCCCTCCTCCAGGGCAGCCAGTTCAGCCAGTCCCTTCAGGGAGATGGCTTTGGGGTTGGTGGCCGTGCTCTTCGTGGTGTTCTTGGTCTTGTAGATGCCAATGAGCCTGTCCGAGATCTCAAACATGTTGTTCCGCAGGGAGATGATGATGAACTGGGCGTTCTTGGTTTGCTCCTGAAACACAAAGGGGTTGTTTGTGCCCAGCATTCCCAAAGCTCTGTCCTGGGGGAGCCCCCTGGCCAGGGACAGGCCTGAGGAGTCATCACCAGCCTCAGCATTCCTGCTCCCACCCTCCTTCCAGGAATTCCACAAGGCTGGAGGGGAGTTGGAGTCACCTGCGCTGTCAGACCAAGGGCTGCTTTGAGAGCGACCAGGAAAAATTTGAAGAGGAGAAAGCAAACCCTGTGCTTTGTGACCCTGAGGCACAACAACAGGTAACAGTGTCTGAACTTGGTAGTACTTTAGAAATAAACCTGATTCTGTGCTGAAGAACCCCCAGTCTCAGGGAAAGTTCAGGGGTGAGCCCCTTTTCTCCAGGACAGAAACATGGAATGGCTGGGGTTGGAAGGGACCTTAAAGCCCATCCAGCTCCACCCTGCTGTGGGCAGGGACACCTCCCACAGCCCAGGCTGCTCGTGGAAGTTCAAAGCTGTGCACACAACACAACCTACAGCTCTACACCAAGTTAAATCTGCATTTAAAAGCAAAACTCAGTCCTAGGTTTTAACTGTGTCAGTGTAAACTGCAGCTGCAATGAAACCCTTGGCTCACCTGTGGGTGTGGACCCTCTGTGGACACACTGGGGAACCAAGTTTAAACCTACAGCTGCAGGCAGGGAACCTCCAGGTGTTCCCCTAATTTAAAGCAGCTGATCCTAATCTTTGCCATCTGTTCCCAAAACTGGTGGTGACATTTGGGATAATTCTCAACAGCCCAGGTTTAATTGGCAGCCACAACTGTAGCTGGAAAGGTTTGCTTTGCTTAAATATGGTGAGGGCAGGACTTTTAAAGCCATGAAAAAACCTATTCAAGACAGGTCAGAGACACTGAGGGGACACAGCTCATGGGAATGACTGGGAGTATAAATCCTTGGAATCCAAGGAACCTTGGCTGCTCCTGAGAGATCATGATCTTGGATACATGGAGACATCACCAAGAGGGGATTTTAAAGAGGAAGCAGCACATGGAGATGCAGCTCCTTTGGCAAATTCCAGCTCTCTTTAGGCAACTCCTGAAACAGGATTTGGAGGGAAAACACTCGTAAATCCTCTATTAGTCCCCTCACTTTGGGGAAGCATCAAACTCAGGAGCTTCAAAAACCATGCAGAAAGCAAAATTCCAAGCACTTTTGGAAATTGCTTCCTCCAGAGCTCCGGCTGCCACTGTCCTTGTTTGCGTGGGGGGGAGGAGGCACAGCCAGAGGTGTCCTGGGTACTCACGTAGATGTAAAGGGCCACGATGGAGACGTTCTTGAAGTCGAGGGCGGCGTCGATCTCGTCCATGAAGTACAGGGGGGTGGGTTTGTAGTGGTGCAGAGCGAACACCAGAGCCAGAGAGCTCAGCGTCTTCTCCCCCCCAGACAGGTTAAAGATCTTCTTCCAGCTCTTCTTGGGAGGCCGAACGCTGCAACACAGGGGGAGAATGACTTACACACCCAGCACACCCTCCTGGCACACCCCACAGCTCCTGGGATTCCCTTCCCAGTGCTCCTTCACTCCTCAATAAACACCCCACAGCTCCTGGGATTCCCTTCCCAGTGCTCCTTCATTCCTCAATAAACACCCCACAGCTCCTGGGATTCCCTTCCCAGTGCTCCTTCATTCCTCAATAAACACCCCACAGCTCCTGGGATTCCCTTCCCAGTGCTCCTTCATTCCTCAATAAATACCCCACAGCTCCTGGGATTCCCTTCCCAGTGCTCCTTCACTCCTCAATAAACACCCCACAGCTCCTGGGATTCCCTTCCCAGTGCTCCTTCACTCCTCAATAAACACCCCACAGCTCCTGGGATTCCCTTCCCAGTGCTCCTTCACTCCTCAATAAACACCCCACAGCTCCTGGGATTCCCTCCCCAGTGCTCCTTCACTCCTCAATAACAAACACGCTCCTCATTTGTGGCACAACACAAGTGCCCCCATTCCCTGGGCACATTTGGGAATTCAGCACTGCCAAATGAGGTCAAAGCTTTCCAACTGCTCTTGGTTCCTGATTTCTCCAGGGAAATGAATCCTACAGCTAAAAAACCTGTGTTTTCTGTCAGTACCTTGCCAATAGCGAGCCTGTCTTGGTTCACCTTTAAAAACAGGTTGGAAAAAGGAATGTGAGAATTATTTATTTTGACCAACCTGAATACGATTCCCTCGGAGAAGGGATCCAGACTGTCCACAAGCTCCAGCTCAGCATCCCCACCCAGGGTGAGCATCTGGTAGTTCTCCTTGAGCTTGTTTGTGATGAGATTGAACCCTGCCATGAACTCGTTCAGCCTCTGCTTCCTGAGATCTTCCAAGGCCTGTCTGAAGTTGTCCCTCTCGGTGGTGATGTCATCCAGCTCTGCCACGTGTTTCAGGTACAGGTCCTCCTGCAGGGAAGCACAAACAGCACCACGAAAATGCAGTTAAACAACTGCCTCCTCAATTTACGTTCCTTTTTTCAGGGATTTCAGGTTAACAGCCCTCAAACAAACAAAAAACAAAATCATTTCTTTTTTCTCCTCTGCTGCTGAGGGGAAAATCACGGTAAAATAAAAAAATATTTCACCTGATGGATAGTCCACTATTATTGAAGTGAGGAGAAAAAACTCCCAGTATTTTTTTCTGTCTCAGCTATAAATAAAACACTGACAGGAGGCCCAGGGAATCATTTAGGCTGGAAAGGACCTCCAGGATCATCAAGGAAGTTGCCTTCAGCTGCTGGTGTGGAATACAGAAGGCTGATGGAAGCTCCTAAAACAACCTTCACCCTTGGCTGAGGACGAGCTGACAAACACTGGGGCTGCTGACAGGAACCACGGGGCTCCCCTGCATTCCCCAGAGGAATGAAGAGGAACAGGACTCCTCTTGGCTGGAATTCCCGGAGATGGGATGGCCCTGGGAGGCTTTACCTTCTTCCTGTACTCAGCAATGGCCGCCAGGTTGGGTTTCATCTCGTGCCTCTGGGCCTCGAGCAGCGCGATCCTCTTGGTGACCACGCTGGGGTCCTGCAGCGCCTCCAGCTCCTCCTCCCCCAGCACGGGCAGCTCCTCGGAGGGGCTGTCATCAATGGAGTGCAGGGACAGCGTGGAGATCTGCAAACAACACCGTTACTGGGAACCTGGGAAAATCCCAGCTGGTTCTGGGGTGGTGCATAGTGACACTCACGGGTTCTTCACAACCCCCTTTAAATAGTATGTGAAAAACACAGTAAATATCCTTTTATCCTGTTCCTGCATAAACACCACTGAACTGTGAGCTCAAGAGGAGCTTGCTCCCAAATTACCTGTTTTCTAATGAGATGTTAATGAGCTCATCCTGTGAGCTGAAGCTGTGGCTGCCCCATCCCTGCAAGTGTCCCAGGCCAGGCTGGATGGGACCGAGACCTGGGATAGTGGGAGGTGTCCCTGCCCATGGCAGGGGTGGAATGAGATGGGCTTTAAGGTCCCTTCCCGGCCCAAACCATCCCACAATTCCATGACTGAAGTTTTAGGAACTAAACCATCTCCCTACCTCTTTTTGCCAGTGTTTAATCTTTCCCTGGTGGGCAGAGATGTGACTGTCAACTTGTTCAATCTTCAGTTTGATGTTCAGAGCTTCACTCTGAAGTTCATATTCCTCATTCCGAATCTTTTCAATCTCCTGGAGCAAATTCTTCTTCTCTTCCTGCACTGTTGGCAAAGCTTCCTGGACAGAAATCACCAAAACAGGGCATTCATCAGTCACCTGCAAAAATGTCACCCCTCTCTTGGGCTGTGGGTTTGTTTTCACCTTGGTTATTCATAGGGATTGATGGAAACAAACACACAGCCTTGGATTTATAAACTGCTCCCTGAACTGGGCAGTGACTGAAGATGGGCTGATCAAACTACAATCTCCAGTCCTATCCTCCTCACACATTTTTAGCTAAAAGGCAGTTCTAGAGAAAGAGAGGCTCAAAACTCAGCTGTATTGGGAAGAAGTTCAGCCATCCTGGTTGTTTTCCCTCCTTCACATCCAGAAACCCAGATGGGAAACTAAAATCCCACATAACTGGAAAAAACCCTACAGATTTAAATACAATAATTTCCTTGGGGAAACCTGGTGTAAGTTTTTTTCTAAGATTCAGCAAACTGGGTCAAGATAATTTCCAGGTGAGTGTAAAAAAAACAAAAATACACCTGGAATGTCAATCTGCAGCTGTACAACAACATTTGCAGGGGATTGGGATGTAAGTGGGATACAATGAGGATGTAAATCATCAGCCTGGTTTACCTGGAGGTGCCACCCACCTCAGCCTGCTTGCAGTCGTTCATCACCTCCGTGGCTTTGTCCTCCAGCGCGCTCAGCTCTGCTGTCAGGTTTTTGATGTCCTTCTCGTTCTCCTCCATCTCCTTCCGTGTGCGCTGAAGGGCCTCCTCAGATTTCTGCAGGTTCCTGCGGGGGGACAGAGAGGTTTGTGCCCCCAAAGAAGGGCAAACATGACAGAAATTACCCAGAGACAGCCCAGGAGGAGGTGCTTGTTTAGGCATCAACTGCCACTACTTGGATACTCCTGAGGTATCCAAGGAAAACAGAATTGTCTTCCTTAAGCTCAGAGCAGCCAACCCTCATTAAATGACTTCATTTCTTCTCTCAGAGCCAGACTGGACATTTGCTGCAAATATTCACTATGGATTGCTGAGCTAACACAAAAAATGGACTCCATTTTCTTTCCTGACAGGTCAGGAATCAGCCCCCTCAGATCTGAAGTGCTCCAGTGCGTGGCAGTTTGGATCTTTATGCTGAAATACGGCAGTTCAGTGCCAGGCAAACCTGAGAGAAATGCTGATTAAATGTGCCTTTGAAACTATCAGAAACCACAACAGGGTGTTTCCCTCCAGCTCCTCCAGGGCTGTGTTGCTGTACCTGTCTGCAGTCCTGGCTGCCACCTGGGCCTTGGTGATGGCTGAGGAACATTCATCTATTTCTTTGTCAATCTTGTCAATCCTGTCTTGCTGGGCTTTCACTTTATGGTTGGTGGTGTCCATGATGAGGTTCTGCAGCTCTTTCACTTTATTTCCCATTTCCTTGGCTTTCTCAGCCAGCTGCTCATAATCTGCCAGGAACAAAGGGGGTTAATCCCTGTGACACCCCTGAACTGCTGACACCAAGATTTCAGTCATCAAGTGCTGGAGGTGATTTGTTCTTTTACTGCAGTGAGAACTGCACGTTTGTTTATGCTGTGAAAAATGGTGAGTGTGTGACAAACATAAAAATACCACCCCTAAACACTGAACAGGATTATTTCATGGGCACAGGGTACTTTAATACACGAGGTAGAGCATGAGCAGCTATTCCAAGCTCGCTCTTTGCATTTATTTAATGAGAAAATGCTCAAAGGTTAAATTTTAAGAACTGCCCACCAGCTGTTGCTCAGGAGCTGGTGTCACTGTGCAGTTACTGCACATTTCAAAAGGATGTGTGCCCACCACAGACCACAGGGAATTCATTTTATACTCGTGTAATAGTCGAGTTAGAACATGGAAAGAGCCTTCACTTGACTTTATAACATGATCTCCTCATCACTGGTTCCAATTAAACTCAGTTCCCCTATGAATCTGTATGTCATACAGCCATAAAAATCTAACCAAAGCAACAAAATACCACAAATAATGTTTAATTCAGCTTGAGAAACTGCAAAAAAAAAAAAAAGTTTTTTACTCTCCAATCTCCAGAAATACCTTTTACCCCCTAAGAAGAAACGAGGACCCAAACCATTCCCTTCTCTGTTGATAACCATTTTAATCTCCACCCCATCCCCACCAAATGTACCTTTCTGATAACCCTGCAGGGCTTTTTCCAGTTGCTGCTGTTTGGTTTTGTCGGGAGCAGCAGCCACGACGTTCGCTTCCAGTTCCTTGACTTGTTTTTTCAGATTAATTTCTTGCTCAGTAAAACTCTGGGGAGAACACAGGAGGGTTGGGATGCTGTCCTGGGACTGTCCCAGGATTGTGTGGGGCTGGGAAGGGCCCCAGGACACTCCTCACCTGGATACTGGCCGTGTACTTCTCCGAGGTGTTCCTCATCTCCCGAATCTCCTGCTGCAGTTTCCTTATGGCCTCTTCCAGCTGGGATTTCTCTTCCTCACACTGCACTGCTCTCTTACAATCCTTCTGCAGCTGGGCCTCCATCTGATTGACCTGCACAGACAGAGGATCATTTACCTGCTGTCACTGCCACAAACAAAGCACAGTCTGTGAGCTCCTCAGACACAAGGACCAAGTGGGGTGAAAAAGGTGGCAATTTGATAATTTGCTCTAACGGTGAAAAAGGAGGGGCAACTACAGATTAAAACCTAAAAGAATTCAGAAGGAAAAGCAAACTGCATCCTGATATGCAAAGTATCCCTGAAATGCAAATTGGTAGGAAAGTTCTGACATTCCTTGACAAATCTTAAGTGAGGGCCCAGCCCTGTGTTTTCTGTTGTACTGCTCTGCAGGAAGTGATTCCTAATGATCCACATCTTCCATGTCCTCATCCCTACTCCCAGTCAGTTCCCAAGCTACCAAAGGCAGTGCTGTGGGACTAAACATTCAATAATGGGCTGTGCAAAAACCCACAATCCCAGAGTCACTGAGGTTGGAAAAGATCTCCAGGTCATCGAGTCCCCCCTGTGCCCGATGCCCACCCTGTCCCCCAGCCCAGAGCACCCAGTGCCAGTCCAGTCCTGCCTTGGGCACCTCCAGGGCTGGGGACTCCAAACCTCCCTGGGCAGCCCCTGCCAGTGCCTGAGCACCCTTTCATGCACTAAAGAGCCCCATAAACTCTAAGCTTTTGATTTCTGGCTTTATAAACGCCTGTTAGTGCACCTCACATCCCACACTGTCCCTGCTCCTGCTGATTTCAAAGGACACACCCACACAAACCCAAAGGAGCTCTGAGGGAATTCCCCTTCCAATAGGATTCTGTACTAACCTCTTCTTCTGAGACATCCATGACGACAGAGGATCCCATCCTGCCCTTCAGGACCTTCCCCCCTCCACTCATGGTTCCTGCAGCACAGGGGATGAGAAGGGGTCAGAGAACACGTTGGGCTTTGATATCACCTACACAGTGCAAGTGTACAAAAAAGTGCAAGTACAAAGTGCAGTACCTGACATCTCGATGATCTGTCCCTGCAGTGTCACCACCCTCCACCTTTTATCCTTTTGGAATGCCACTCTGGTGGCTTCATCCAAGTTTTTGGCCACCAGGGTGTCCCTCAGGGCGAAGTAGAAGGCCAAGCGAACCTTCTGGTCCTCCACCTTCACCAGGTCAAACAGCCGGGGGGTATTTTGAGGAGTTGGGATTTTTCCCGTTTTCTTTTCCCATACAGCCATCTGCAGCCACAAAGGAAATAAAGGAATGAGCCATCCTTCAGGAGAAATGCTGAGGTCATTGCATCATTCTAAGGCTTAAAAGCAAACACAATCAGACTGTAATAGTGAAACAATTAGTTTTGCCCAAGCCCTGGGACTCACCTTGTCCAGGGCTATGAAGGTGGCAACTCCAACCCTTCCTGCCTTCAGGAAGTTCACACAAGCCTGGGCAGTGTCAATGGTGTCCACAACAATGTGGTCCAAGGCTCCACATGCCGAGGAAATGGCCACGTCGTACTTGTCATCGATGGCTCCCAGGTCTCCCTGAGGATGGGGATGGAAGCACATGGATGAGCTTGGCAGCTGTGCCTGCCCTTGGAGTTTTATCCTGTTTAGTAAATCTGTGCATTTTTTTAAATGTACATACACTGAACAGACTGGTTTTGCTGAAGCAGAGAGAATTCTCCTTGGATGGACAGGTGGAGAAAAAATTGCAAAATACAAAGCCAGCACTTTAACATTTACATTTTACATTTACTCAGTCACAGAAACACCACTCAGATCCTCTAAAGTTTAAGCCTAAAAGGAAAAGAGCCTCCTAAAAACGTACCAGTCTTCCATACAGTCCAGGGATATTCCCAGCTTTCTTCTGCTGCAGCAGAGCCTCCAGCACCTTTCCTCGACTGCGACTTTGTGCCAAAGAACTTTTGGCTTCTTCCACTTTTCGCCGCAAGTTCCGCACCAGATCCTTCATCCCCAGCTCCTCCCGTCCCAGCTTCTCCAGAGCCAGCTCTTTCTGGGGGTTCAGAGGAAGAAACACACTGTCTCAGCCTCAGGAAAACTACTGGATTATTCAGGCATTGTCTTTTATTTTGGGGAATAAGAGAGGAGCAAGGAATGAAATTCAAATAAGCCCAGAATGGTTTGGGTTGGAAGGACCTTAAAGCCTATCCAGTGCCATCCCTGCCATGGGCAGGGACACCTCCCACTGTCCCAGGGTGCTCCAGCCTGGCCTTGGACACTCCCAGGGATGGGGCAGCCACAGCTTCTCTGGGCAACCTGTGCCAGGGCCCTCCCACCCTGAAGAAGGCTCAGAAATATCTCCATTTCTTTACTTTAACACATCTCAGTGGGATATTTAATCTGATTCCCTTGCAGGGATATGCAGGATGGAATTTCAGTGCTTAATGTTAACATTGGGTTAACCCAAAATAAGTGTGAAATGCAATACTTACTCCCTCAGTGAACTGAGGATTAGAATACAGGGGTTGAATGTTCTATTAGAGGTTTTTTGGTTTCTCTACACCACGATCAGTGCTAACAATTCACTCTGGTTTGTGTTGTGACTCAAAGAAATGAAACAGGAAAGTCAATCATCACCTCCTTGAGCTGCTGCTCAGCCCGGGGCAGATTCCCAGAGATGTCCTTGATGGCAGCTTTCCTGTCCCTCAGGGTGTCCGAGGTGCTCCTCAGGGCCTCCTGGGCCTGGCTGAGCTGGGCCAAGGCCGTGTTGTACCTGCTCAGGTAGATCTCCAGCTCCGACTGCGTCAGCTCCATGTTGGATTGAGCCTCGGTCACCTCCTTGCTGAACTCCATCAGCTCCTGCTCCTTGGCCTGCAAAAGGGGACAGCTCAGCCCCACAGCCCCGGGGGTTCTCACACCGCTCCCACTGGGGGAGGAGAGAGAGGAAATGGGATGCAGAAAACAGCCCTGTGCTCTAGAAGAACCAGCATTTCTTCATTTCTTAACATATTCTGGGGGGAAATTAAACAAGGAGTTTGTGCTAATTATAAAGCACGGAATTATCACAGAACACTTCCATATAAGCTTTATATCATTTGCTCAATTTGTGCTAAATTACAGCTCAAACCCACGTTTCCAAGTACAGAAAATAACCCCCCAAACTGACAGGATAAATTTCCAGCCTCCAGGTGTTCAGTGACTGAACAGCTTCAACAACAACCACCAGCTGTTGGAGTAGCTGTCCATTAATTCAGAAGCAGATAATTAGCTGGGAAAGGTTTAGAACACCCCATTCCAAAATATCTTTCTTTAAGCAATATATTGGCTTAAATGGCTTGGTGGGAGAAAATGAAAGTGCAAATAATGGATGTGTAAGATTATTTAATAGAAATATATGGATGATACACTTGATCAGACAAGTGGGCTCTTGTAAGGGCAGATAAGAAAGATTTATAAATTGAGGATTAACTTCCCAGTGAGGCTGCACTGAAGTAACACGTGCAAGAGTGGAATTATGATGGAAAATGGCATTTCATGAGTGTCTGGTGACCATTTCCCCCAGCAGGGTGAGGTTAACACAGCAAGTCACAACTGTCCAAACCTCTTTTTCCCTCCGAATTTCTCTTGTCTCATCCTGAAGGCTGGCCAGAACCTGCTGCAGTTTGGCTTCCTCCTTCTCCTTTGCCTTTTCCAGGAGTTCCTTCTTTGCCTTTGCCTCGTCGATGGTTTTGGTGCTCGTGGAAGGGACTTTCTTCAGTTCTTCTACCTGGGGAAGGGAAAGGCTTTTAATTCCCATGGAATCCCAGGGAATTCCTCACTCCCCCCTTGATCCAAGGAGTGACTGCAGATCACAACCTGCTAACACAGGCCCACTAAATCAGCTCCACCAAGGGACATCATGCACTGCTGCAGGAAGTGATGGCAACCAAAACCTCTGGCTGATTTAAAGGACTTAAAAGAGCTGATTAAAATATCACTTCAACCCCGTTTTTCCATCGTCTTTGTTGCACAAACTGCAGCTGGTGTCTATTTTCTGCCAGCTGCACAAAGATGTTCTCACAATCCTTTACACTTCTCCAAGTCAATCAAGCTGTGGTTCAGTTACCTTTTCTTTGTCCTTTTGAAGCTGTTTCTCCAGTTTTTTCACCTTGCTTTTGGCATGTTTTAGATTTTCCCTCACTCTCACATCCTGCAAATCCAACTGATTAAATTTTTCTTTATTTTCCTCTATGACCTTTGTAATTTTATTCAATTTCCTGAAGGAAAAAAATAAAGAATGATCCATTTCATACAGTACAAGAATAATGTCAGTGGAGCACAGAGAATTTCACATGTATAACACAGTACTTGTGAATACACCCCTAAAATACTTACTTTTCAAGTTCTTTCAGAGCTTTATTTTTGGTTTTGGTTTCCTCTGCAAGATTACTGCTTTTCTCATTGATGCTTTTTGTTTCTTCATTAATTTTTGCTTTCTGCATTTCCAGATCCTTTATTCGTTTCTTTAGGTCATGGCTGGGGAAAAAAACCCAACAATAAATCCCCAAAATCCACATTTTTCCATGAAGCTTCAGTGTCACAATGTGGGTATATAAAGTATTAAACTGTAATATTAATTACTCATTAAGAAATGCAAAATATTTCTAATTAGAGACACTGAAGCTGAGTTTAAGCCACCCCAAAGCTTTAGAGAATAACTTACATATAGTACTGATAGATATGATTCTTCTCTTTAAATATCTTGTTTTCCAAACACAGGAACTCAATGGCTTGATTCTTGTCCTCTTCCAAGGCATCCTTTTCTCTCTCCACCATTTTAACTCGATTTAACTACAAAAAAAAAACCCAGAGGGGCAGAGCTGGGACAGAGCCAGGATTGGAGGAGGAAACCACGAGGAGAAACCCCCCAGGAGCTTCTGATTGGAGAGCTGGAGGTGAGGAATTAACTCTGAGAGGGGATTTGGCACGAGCTTCCTGAGGTAACACACACAGGGTTATTTTCCACATTCCCACCTTTGCAAGTTCACTCTGCAGCTGCACGTCTTTGGTTGGCCTTTCAACCAAAACTGCAACAGGATGGGCATTTACCCAGACATTTTCAGCAGAAATGCTGAGCCCAAGCTTGCCAAGCCTCACCTTCTGTCCCCTGAGCTCATTGAGCATCTCCACCCTGCGGCACAGGGTGTGGATGGGCTCCTTCAGCCTCCCAGAGCCGATGATATCCTCCAGATATTCCAGCATTCCCTCGTCGTGCTCCGTCTGCCCCTTGGGCTTCATCAGCGAGATCTGTTCCACTTCTCCCTTGGAAAAGAAAACGTGGGTGGTTTCTGTGCTTTTTTTTTTTCTTTGCCTTTTTGGAGCTGGAATTCATTTAATTGAGGTTTCCTCGGTTTGATTTTCCAGCATCAGTGTTGAACCATTGAGGTGAAGAGTAACAATGGTTTGCTGCTTTTAAAAATCAGAATGAGGAAGGATCAAGCTGTGCCAATCAGACTGTTTGGTTTGTGTTATCATTACCCAACAAACCACTCAATTATTGATGTTTTGTGCTCAGATCACAGTTACCATTTCTGCCCAAGTGATTTAGTTGCACACACTCAGTTCACAATGACACTTAGTGACACCAGATTTTCTTTCAAATAGTGAATATTTAGTTAGGTAGAACAGAAAAAGTGGATTTTACAAAGTTTACAACGTTAAGAATTGGTATTTACTCAGGTGAGCCTTTCCTGTGAGCAATTCTGTTGTTAGAGTAAAACACAGAGGCAGAGGAATTTCTTTTAATTTAAAATTCTGGATGTTCAATGCAGCCAAGGTTTTATTTCCTGGTCACCACTGTGCCTGTGAAGTGTCAGCAGGTTTGACAAGAAAACCCAACCAAACTCTTCATTTTGATTTCTTACCCATCTCAAACAGCCAAACCATCACTTTTCCAAAAACTGCACCATCTAAAATCCCAATTGCCCATTTGCTGCCCTGCCACAAATGAAGGGTTTCTACCCCAAAAACTGGCAGCTCATGGGGAGGGAACTGCAGCTCCCAAATTTCTGGGCAATTGTCACAAGCCTCTATTTTTCCTTCTTGCAGGAAAGCATTTCCTCTGTTTACATGCAAGAAAAAACAACCACAGGGAAATTAATTCAGATGCTGAGCATCAAGACTGAGAATCCCCTCCACTGGATGTATATTCCTGAATTCCAGCACCTAAACTCCCCTGGATTTAACAGGAAAAATCAGGAATTCTGGACAAGCAAAGGAATGTGAGTCAACTTTTTTTTTTTTTTTAATGATTTGGCTAAATATAATTAACCATCTCTGAGCCACAACCATCTAAGAAGGATGATGAGGAGGAGGTTTCTCTGTAGCTCATTAATGGGAATACTTGGACTGTTTTCTTAGCAAGAGTAAAAATATTTAGGAACTAATAACTGAATAATAGTTTTAATATTTACAGCTGGGCAGTGTTGGAGCTATTAACACTGTGAATTGTTCCCTGACTGTTCCTTCCCTGAATTATGGATTAAATCCATCAGTGTGAATCCACTGGGATGCAGGGACAGCACTATTAGAGGTGACAGACTCAGACTCTGCCCAGTGAACACCCATCTCAGGGTATTCACCAAAAAACCACAATCTGGACATTGTAAAACTCAGCCTGATCTGTGCAGACATTCCTAAGGGAATGCTGGCAAATCCAGAGAAACCTCCTGGCAGACCAGGCTGCAAGGTCCTGAGGGATCTCCTCTGCTGAAAAGGATCAGCAGCAACTTCCAGGAATTTAGGACCTGTCTGTCTCTGCCCAGCTGAACTCTCCAGGAGGTGAACTATGGCTCAAGATACTTCATCAATTTACATTTCTGTTGTGCCAAAGGAAAGAGCAAAGACTCCAAAGAAGGAAAGTGGAAAAGCCTTCCTTCTGTCACACCAACTGGGAATTTGTTCCACACAATAATGAGGGCAGGGAGGAGGTAAAGAGAATCTTCCAGAATGTTGGGTTGTCACTTAATTTCTGGTGATTTGATGTGAAGCTTTAAAATCAAGCGCTGCAAACTGGGGGATGGAGGTTGGAACTCAGGAGCTGGAAATGTATCTGCTCTGGGGGAGGAGCACGGGGCAGTTTGGGTGGTTTTGGAGGGGAATTTTGTGTTGCAGTAGCTGTGGTTTGGTTTTTGGAGGGTTCCTTTTGTTAGCACGACTCAGATTCAAACAGATTCAATCTGACTGGAGTGAAAATCAGGCTGCTTTGCTCAGGAGGAACAGCCTGAGAGAAAACACTGCCTGGAAAATGCAACATTTTATCTCACACAAACCTCCCGTGCTGGGGACCAGTCAAAGCAGTTTGTTTCAAAATCACATTAAACCACCAAGCACATTTTTGATACCACAACTGCACCTCTGATATTTAGTATTTTAAGAATATTTCACTAGTTTCACTCGAGTGGCAGCATATTTTTTATAGCATGTCAGCTTTTAAGGCTTTTAAACACCCAGAAAAGGAAGTTTTCTTACTGAGTTGAAATCTTTGAGTGGTGCTGGGTATCAGCAAACCTTACTGGAACCCCAACATAATAACAATCATCTTGTAACTCCCTGTACTGTCAGTAAGTACATTTAATTTGCCTATTAAATTAACTGATTAAATGAATTAGTTTGCAACTTTAGAGCATCACATAATTCCATGTCGTTTAAGTGATCTCTGAGTGCAGAGTGATCAGAACATTTAATTTAACTTTGTCAAGCATCACAAGATTAATGGTGATGGAGCAGGATTATATAAAATACTAAATAATACTCCTCCTCCACTAAATAAAATCTAATGCAAACATCATGAATTTCAGATTAAAACAGTTACAGCAGGAATGTTTCATTTCACGACACTTGGCTTTGGGGTGTTTTTTTTTCCCCACTCTGACAAAATAGCAGCTCTCACTTTTTCAGCAGGAGTACAGTAAGGAATGGCAAAAATAAATGCTACATTTGTGTATCTTCAATTTTCCAGGCTGGTAATTTCAACTGTAATTTTCAATTTCAAATATTCCCTCCTCACATAAACTTTGCCCATGAATTCCAGTTCTCCATCCATGGTTTTTGGAAGCTGTATGTTCCTGTAACCTCGTTATTCTCCTGCAAACAGGACTGTAACACAGCTCTTTTAAGCCACAGCAGGTTGTTTGGGGATTTTTTCCCCCCAATTCCATGTTATTTCTGTTATTACTCGATGCTTGCAGCCCTCTCTCATTTTTACCCTTCAGCTTTACCAGATGGTGATTCTACAGGAGAGGAAAAAAAATAAAAGTACCAAATACTCAACTTGCTGCTCTGCCTTCAAAAAAAAAAAAAAAAGTGTTATAAACTCAGTGGGAAATAAGAAAGTCAAGTAATAAATGCACATATAAAAATCTACAATGACACTACTGTGCAAAGAGGAGGAAAAACTTCAAGTGAGCCTGTTCTTCAGCTGTTTGCACAAAACTGCTCCTCTGCACTCTGGAAAGAATTTCAGAGTAGCCTTTGTCCAGCTGTTTGCACATCTGCCTGATTTGAGCAGCTTTTTGAAGGCCATTCTTGTGTTTGACACGAGCACAAATGAGGTGTAAATGCAGAGTCACTCTGGAGTTTGGGGCAGTGATGGCAGTGCCAGCTGCAGGGTCTGACTGCACCTTCCTGGGGTGGGACCAGACCCTCTGAGTGCCACCCACACTGCCCCCAGCACAGGAATCTCCTCCTTCCCACATCCCCTGGTTTCTGAGGGGTCTGGAACAACCCTCTCTCTTCCCCAGCAGCACAGGGTTTATAGAACCCCATTTACAATCCCACCTGGGGCTCCAGTGCTGGGGTCTCCTCAGGAAGAGCCCCAGCAGTTGGGAATCTGTGGGAATCTCAATCTGCTCTCCCTCATCTCCTCCCCAAACACTGCGAGTGAATCCCAGGTTATTTCCCCAAAGCAGCAGGTGGAAAACTCCCTGGAACCCTGCCCTGTCCCAAACTGCCCTTCCTTCCAGTGCTCCCATCTCTTCAATAATTCCCAATTATTAACAAAGAGCCTGAGAGGTTTTTGGCCCCTCAAGGTCAGCCTGTTCAGGAGTCACTGTCATTAATTATATCATTATAATAATGCTCAATAATTGTCTGTTCCTAACTAAAAGCACAGAACCATTTATTAAAAACATTTACCAGGGTGGGAGAACTGAAGGAGCACAAAAGTGACCAACTCCTCCTGGTTTATGTTGGCAACACCCCCCTGTGAGCAGAACCCTTTCAAACCCAGATTTATTCCCACTGGCGAGTTCAGGCACTGAATTTGGAGTTGTGACACTAAATGAGCAGTTGGAGAACATTTTCTGCCGTCCCACAGGTGGTTTCTGTACTGTTACTCACAGAAGTCAGCAGCAGTTTGAATATTTTCACTTTGGCATCAGCAGAAATACCCACAGCAAAACTCAGCTTGGCCTAAGCTTTCAAATTTTAACCTAAATCCACCAAAATCAGCAGAAAAAAAAATCTGAAAAATAGGGGGTGAAGTGGGGAGAAGGAAGTGAAAAAAAATATAAAGCAGTGTTGTAAAAAGCAAATATTTTCCATTGGGTAATGCTAACTGTGCTTGCAAGATAAAATCAAGGACCTAAAGGTGCTGTTACCACATGTAGGACACATTCTCTTACAATTTATTCTTTAGTTCTAACCAGGGAATGTTGTGTCCCACACCCAAGCCAGCCTCTGATAAGCCTTAATTAATATTTTTTGCCCAAAATTTATAGTAGAGGTCAAGTACTTTAAAACATTCCCCACTGACAGAGTCAAAAATCAGAGAGATTTAGAACTGATTTTAAATGAGAAATACTTGGTGTCAGGTTAAGCTCAGTTTAATTAAATTATTAGTGTTGCTATTAGGAAAAAAAAAAAAAAAGAGTAAAAGCCAAATAAATCTGTTATTTATCCCTTCCATTTTAAATAATTTGAAAAACATTAGGGGGGGAAAAAAAAGAGCAATTCTGGGGACAGCAGTTCAGGCTTAGATGGTCTCATTTACATCTAATTTTTTTAGGATTTGGGGTTTAAAGTCCTGCTGTCGTTCTGTGGAAAACATTGCTACATTTCCCACCTGGAAATATGCAATTTTGAAGGATCAAATCAGTGGGTTTTCATATTAAAAAGGCACAAAACCTGCTGTACAAAGAGAAAGGACTTTCCCTCAGACAGAAAGATTGAAGAAACAGAAAATCTCTGTTCCTGAGACGAGTCTGGTGGGATAAAATTAAAAAATAATAGTGGGAATCATTGTTTTATTCCTTAAAATTGGCTTTACTTCCCCCTGTTTCCCTTTTGTAGGGGTGGAAAGCACTAAACTCCAGTTTTTAGGAAAAGGTGTGTTCCTCTCATTCCTAAGAAGCAATTAGTGGGAGAAGAAAAATCACATTTGGGGAGAAAAAAAAATAAAATAAATTATAAAAAGTAATATTCCTTCCTAAATGTTCTCCAGCACTGAGCTTTGTCCCTGCACCCTCATTCCTACCCAGCTTCATCTTTCACTTCACATTCTCTCCCTTCCAGAAATTTTGGCACAATGATCCTCCAGAACAACTGTGTAAAAAAAACCAAAACAAACCAAAAAAAGGGTGTATTTACTACAGTTGTTTTCTTGGGGGTAACTTCTTGCTCCATCTTGAGAGAGAAAATACAGGGATAAAGGGGTGGAGGAAATAAAGAACTGGCAGGGAGGTTTGCAAAGAGAAATCTCCTCTTTTTGTGGGTGTAGCTGTAAGAAAGGCCGGCACAGAGAGGCTGGAGGAAGTGAAGCAAGCACAGCTACAAGCTTTTTATATTTTTTTTTTTTTTTTAAAGAGAGGAACTGGAAGGTCTTTTGATAGAAAGAGGCCTAAAAGAAATTCTATTACAATATTTCAGGCCTTGGGAGGCTCTCACTGATTTCTAGGCCAGAGGAGATTTGGGACCTGTGAGTGGTGAAATAATTACAGGTAATTGCAGAAATAGTTATTTCATTTAATTAATATTTAAATACTTCCAGCAAGTACTTCATTTACATTTCAACTAATTGTTTGGCACATAGCAAAATTCTCATTATCTGAAAATTAGAAGGAAAAAAAAAATAAAAAAAAAATCAGTGTGGTTCTCTTCAGCCTGCCTTTAAAACAGAAGCAAGCAAACCTCCCCATTTTAAGGTCAAAGATGAATATAAATGATATTATATTGACAAATTCTGTGATTATTTTTCCCAGCATGAGTTGCAAACTGGAGCTTTGAAAACCAGAGCCTGAAGTGGCTCCAAACCTGCCCTTCCTTGAGTCCTTTGGAGCAGTTCAAGTGCAAACAGCAGGCACACCACCCGTGTTTTTCCCTGCACAGGTCATTTTTCCATACTTACTTCCCAGCAAAGCCACACAGGAGCTGCAGATGGGAGCACAACCACCAAGCTGCTGACTCTCTGCCACGCTGAAGCAGCACAATAATATTGGGGTTGCAGGTTGATTTGACCACACCAATATTTACGTGCTGCTAGGGCGGAACAAGCAGGGCTCTTCTATCCATCCACCGGTTGGGAACAGACCTTTGTGAGCAGCTAAAGTGCCAGCAGGACCTTCCAGCGCTTCTGTGCCTTGAATTTCTAAAGCAGCAGATAATGATTCGCATCTGCAGCAGAGCATGCAAACCATGATGTGCTGCTACAGGACTTTAAGGCCTCCAGAACAAACTCAGACAGGATTTTTTTTTTTTTTTTTTTGGGGGGAAATATAATTTTAAATTGGTTTTTATTCATCCACCAACCTGTAAAATTAAGAACCTGTTATGATCCAGGTCGATGCCGTGGCTCCGGAGCAGAATTCCAACATCTTTGTAAGTCTTTTTCTTGCCGTTGATGTGGTAGACAGAGGAGTTGTCTCTATAGGCAGTTCGAGACACAAAGAATTTGCTGTCAGGAACGACTTCATAATCATCCCCTTCCTGTTTTGGGGAAACACAAAGCCAGAGAAGCAATTGCTCTATCAGTGCATTTACCTCATATTTCACAATGGAGCAGAGAAGTTTCATCATGTGCAGGTTTTAAGTCAGCTGGGCTCTGAGATGGGCTACCAGGGGGAACTGTTTTAAAGCTGCATCTCAAAAAAAAGAGATTAAAAAAAATAAAATTTTTAAAAAATAATAATAAAAAAAAAACTTGGAGAACTGGACAAAAAATACTCAAATTGTTTAAACTGAATTGCCCTCATCTTGTGCCTTTCCCACCTCTAATAAAGATACTGCTGTGCAAACCCTTCATTTCTTCTCTTTAGCACTGCTCCCAATCCCAGAGGAAAAGGGCCAGTTAAAATGCAGGGAGCCTGTGCCATCCCACCCTGGAAGGCTCAGCTTGGGAAGCCCTGAGTGCCCTGACTGCTGTTTGCATTTTCAGCCCCTCTTTTCCCAGGGCTTGGAAAAGGAGCTGCCTGGAGCTGAGCAGCTCTAAAGAGAAAGTGGAGAAGATAAAAAAGGCAAACGTGAAAGATGTGACAAACATGACATCAGCAGCTGCACCTCCAAAGCTGCAACCCAAAGAAAGCTGGGACTGGGCTTGAAAAAGTGAAAACTGCTGCAAGCTGCTTGTAAAAGATTTCAACTGGCCTGCCACTTCCCACATTAACCCCCAGAGCTCTCCAAGTGCTCTCTGGCACATGCAGAGGGGGTTGAGATCTGAAAGTTGGTTTCTAGATGGTAATACAAAGGCAAGTGGAGGGAAAAAAAAGAAGAAATTAATAATTTTTGGAGCTGGTTATTTAGAAACACACCCCTTTTGGTTTTGTTTATATATGTCAAGTCAAAAGAAAAAAATAAATGCCTTTTAAAACAGTTCACTCAAAGGCAATGAATATTATCACTTTATTAACACCATTTTTGAAATCTCAAAGTACACTTCCCACTGTTTTCACTGACCCCCAATTTAACAGCTTGTATGTGTGCACAAAAATTCAATTTAAATTAAAAGAAATAAATTCCCTGTACTGCAGTTGTAATAAATCAACAAAAAAAAGCCCTGAAGTTTTTATCAATACCCGAGGTGACAAGCAAAATAAATATTTTTTTTTTATTTGCCAACACTTTCTAATTTCACTGAAACAAAATATCAGGTTCAAAAAAAATTTAGTGCTAAGGTGTGGGATCCAGAATTTCTTAAGAAAAATCTGCTTCAAAATTGCAGGCATGTTTACAGTACATAAAGTGTAAATAAGTTTCAGATTCATTATATATTTTTCTAAATTTGGATAACCTAAAATAGTTTCTAATTGGTTTCAAGAGTTTGGCTTAAATAGGTTTTATTTCTTAATACACATGCTCATATTATAAATTTAGGAATATATGCAACATGTCTAAATATATAGACTTATAAAAATTTTAGAGCTCCTTTTAATTGCAGAAATAAGTTTTATTTACTTGAGGTAAATGAGATGACAAGTCTAAAACGACTTCTTCTTAAAATGGTTACTACATACTCCTAAATAGCTTTAAAACAGACATTTACCACCCACCAGTTCTGCAGAAAATAAAAAAAGAAGCCCTGCTAATAATTTAAGAGCTGCACCACTCAATAGAGGATTTTTTAAAGTTAATTAACACTGATGGTTTACATCCCCAAGGTAAACTAATCACACTCTGAAGTTTCCCCCCAGCTCCAACTAAAATAAGCAAAGAGTCAAAGTTTTCAAAGCCTTAGAGGGGATAAAAAGGCTCCAATTTGGTGCCTCGCAGCACACCTACCTTGTCAATGATCTTTTGGAAGTGAACCTCCACCGTGCAGCTCGGGATGTCCGTGAGCTTGTCCGAGCAGTGGATCAGCACCGACAGCTTTTTGGAGCGGATTTTTTGGGCTCGGTAGCCGAAGACAAAAAGCAGGGAGTCAATGATGTTGGATTTGCCACTGCCGTTCGGGCCGACAATACACGAGAAACGCTGCCCGGGGGAAGGGAAGAAGCAGAAGTGATGGTGAGGGGGGAGGAGATGGTGCCCGGAGCATTCACCGGTGATTTGGGAGCGGCTGAAACCCCGTGCTGGGGGGCTGAGAGCTCAGCCTGGGCTGCCAAAGGTGAGGCACAACAGCTTCAGAAACCCCCCCAGCTCAGCTGAGCTCAGCCCTCTGCATCCGAGCTGCTCTTGGCCAGCATGTTCGCAAGGAAAGTTTCATGATTAGCCACGTAAGTCTCTTGTGGGCACTAAAAAAATATTCTCATTCTTCAAACGCGGCCCTAAAAGTTCCCCAGCAAACGAAATCAAGAGCAAAGGGGGCTTTTTTAAGCTGTGCTGACAAATTTAAATTGTGCAGGATCAGAAAGTGGCACTTAACTGTTTTCTCTACTGTCCAATAGTGAAAATTTAGAATATTGCTACAGAAGCATTTCTAAAACTTAAATTTCTTTCAGTTCTTTTGAGGTCAGCTCACATGAAAATACAGCAAGGAATACCAACACCCAGCCAAGCCTTACCCTCATTTAAAAAAAAACCACTTAAGGGAAAAGAAAGATACCTTATGAAAAGGTCCCAGAATTTTCTCCCCTGCGTAGGATTTGAAGTTCTGGTTTACAACGTGAGTTATCATGAGCCGAGGAGCACCGGGTTCATTGGTCATTGCTGGAGGTGGGGGAGGAGGGATGCTACCCAAAATCTCTTCTAAACTTCGAGTATCCTCCACCTCATCTGACACTGCTAAAAACCAGCCGAGTTAAACAGAAAGGGGAAAAAAAAAAAAAAAAAAAGACTCTCAATGACTTTGACACCTTTTCAAATGTTCAGCCTAAAAAGCAAACATCACCTCTATAGGAACCAAACCTCCACTTTGGCCTGCAATTATTGACACGAGCTAAGTGGAATTAAAATCCTTCTTTCCACCAACTGAAGGTTTTTTAAGAGATACTTCAGATGTCCCAGCGATGCACTGGGGGGGGGGGGGTTGTTCCTTCATTATGTAATTCTTATTCCAACCCACTTTACCAGGCACTCTGCAGTTCCAGCAGCTCCAACCAGCACAATAAAGGCTGCAAATCCCAACCAGGCCAAATCTTTTCTAATTAGTAAGTGCAAAGCCACATTTCAGGCGTGCTCACCAGTCCCTCTGCAAGGTTTGGGGAGCTGTGCACGAGGCTCTGAAAGCTGTAATGACAGCACAACTGCTCTGCAAAGACAGGAAGTTTGTTACGAAAACAAACTGGCCCCTGGATATCAGCAAAGCAGCTTTTCAACAGCCACCGGCAGCTCCTTCTTCCAACAGGCAGCAGTTTTTGCCACTCGTTTCAAGATATTCATCTATTTGTCAAGTACCTTCCTTTAATAACTGCACATCTGGCTACCTAAAAAGTCCCACAGCTGCTGATGGGCCAGATTTTTGCTGCAAAAACTCAACTCGAGGAACTCAAGAAAATACACTGCTTCACGAAAAAGAAAGTCAAATCATTGTAAGAGTTAAGTAAATAAACTTGACATTTATTCCATTCCAAGAAATCCCATACCATTGGCTGCCTATAAATTTGAAAAATCCTGCTGTTGTACCACAATCTTCAGCACAATGTTCCAGATCAGGAATATGAAATAGGCTTTTTATTAGGGAGAAAGTCTACAACTTGCTTTTGCACTTGTACCGGGCCAAACCCTTTAACTCCTTGCAAGCCCTTTTTCACAATTTTAAAAGCACTTTAAACAAGGCTTTCAGCTTTCCTTTGTAAAAGGGAACAATTGGTAAATTCAGCTGCTGCTAAAAGGCTCTACCATCTCCTCACATCAGCACCCACAGCCAGACCTACCTTGAGGAGCACCTTTGTCAAGCTGCTTGTCGCCTTCCTTTTCCACTTCCATGTCACTGCAGGACTCGTCCAAGGGCTTCCTGCCCTTCCCACGGGCTGCTGTGGAGGTTTTGGTGCTCTTGCTTGCCATGATCCCTGTTGGCCGCTCCCCTTCCACTGCGAGCACTCAAACTACCGACGGGATCTCTCTCCTTTGCTAACACAAACAAGAGAACCCCGTGATCTCAGCACTGATCTACAACCCCCCAAGGAATTTACCTACACGTCTGCCCAGCTGTTGGACTCACTTAGAAACTAAGGACTAGAGATGTTGAGAAGACAAAAATATCCACGTTTGAAACAAGATATCAAGATAAGGATATACTTTCAGATACAGTACCCCCCCAAAATCCACGGGATAAGCCTAATCTGTAACAACAGCCCGAATCTACCTGCTGAAAACTGGCAGGGACACGTTCAGAGCTGTGACTTTGCTCAGAGAAAGTCCCCGAGATGCTGGGGGCAAAAGGGTTAAAGACACATTGGAATAACAAACCGAGTAGCCACAAGTTTGTGCTCTCCTGGAAGAACTCTTTACATTTCAGAGCCGACACTCGTTTTACTTTCAATAAATCCGTGCTAAATATTTATAGATCGATAAACAGATAAACAAAAGACCCGCGCAATTATAGCAAAGACGGGACTCTTAAAACAATTTAAATCAACACACTTATCTCACAAAACACAACACGGCCACTCCTGCCAGCATTCAACGTTTCCCAGAGAAAGCAAAACGAAATACCTTCATCTAGTTGGGATGTTAAAGTTAACTGAGCAAGAGCGAGCCTTACAAAAGCCATCAGCTGGCACTTCAGCACAGCTCCCCGAACGGAGAAACAGAAAGCACCCGAGGAGAAGAAAAGGCGAGGGCAGGAGCGAAACTCTCCCCAAAGAGCTGAAATCGCAGCAAGTGGCGAAGTGAGTTCGCAGAAAAAAACAGACATGAGAAAGTTTACTTCTCACAAGATAAAAAAAAACTGACGTGGTTCGAAAGTCATCTTACAATTGGTGCCAATCATTTGACGTTTGCAGACCTACCCCCAGCCCACACTCTCATGAGAGCCCTTCATTTGGGACAATGGGGGAGGGGGGGAAACGAGAGACACAACTCATTTTCGGGCGATTTGAGCCTATGCCCCCGTTCAGAAATGTTCCGCAATGGCTGTCTCAGACAATTACAGCCTCTCGAAGCACCACATTTATTTATTATATTTTTTTTTTCGCCCGGACCGCTCCACTCCAGCAGAATTGTGCAATATAGACCTATTTACCTTCCCAACCCTTCCCCCCCCCTCCTCAGATACTTCAACGGAACGAACAAGCCGAACTACTTGACCTCGAGCTTTTACATCGCGATAAATCAGCTGCCACATAGTCTCCAACAAATTTAACAAATTCGTGCCCAGCCCCTCCCCCGGGCCAGCTCGAAGGTGTTTGGTAAAAGCATCTCTCCACGGGCTCCTGCCAAGCGCCGTTTTTCTGACGGGGATGGCGGAAAAAAAAAAAAAAAAAAAAAAAAAAAAAAAAAAAAAAAAAAAAAGAGCCACGGACGGACAGAAAAGCTTCCTTATTAACAGCCGATTAAATCTGATTGCGACAACCCCTGTCAGGGACAAACTCGGGGCTTTTTTTTAAGCCCTTGTCATGCTCTTTCCAAGTTGCAGAATATCCCGGGTTGGAAGGGACCCTCAAGGACCGTCGAGTCCAACTCTTTTAAGTGAACGGCCAGTCCTCAGGGGCTTCCTTAGGCTTTCTCTCTCATCCTTCAAGCATCAAAGCAGAGCTGGCTGCAGAAGGGTCTCTGCTCTAAGCAGATTAAAATCGGGTCTCTCCGCTACTCAAACGCGTTCCCGTCCTCGGCCAGGTCTCCGAGGGTCCCCAGGGGCACAGCCCCGGTGTGATCCCCCTCCCCAAACCCGACAGCAGCCGGGATGGCCCCACCGAGGCTCTCCCCGAGGGCTCCGGGCTCGGCGGGGCAGCGGGAGAGGCGCTGCCGCCTCCTCTCCTCCCTCAGGGCCAGGGGGAAGCAGGAAAGGAAGGCGCGGGGCAGAACCCGCCGCCCCCTCAGCACCCCCTGCCCTTCCCCTCAGCACCCTCAGCCTTTCTCCCTCAGCATCTTCCCCTCACCACCCCAATCTTCCCTCTCAGCACCTTCTCCTCAGCACCCCATATTCCCCCTCAGCACCCCCGTTTTACCCTCCAGGAGCCCTGTCTTCCCCCTCAGCACCTTCCTCAGCACCCCCTACCCTTCCCCTCAGCATCCCCTGCCCTTGCCCTCAACAACCCCTGTCTCCCCCTCAGCACTTTCTCCTCAGCACCCTCAGCCCGGGGCAGCCCCCCTGAGGGCACCTCCTCCGCCGCTCTGCCCCCGCGGGCGAAGCCCCCCCGACCCCGCCGCCCTGAGGGCGAACCGCCCGCCGCCTCCTCCCGCCGAGCTCGTACCTGCTCGTCCCGGCGGCTCCCGGCCCCGGCGAGGCGGCGGCGGCGCGGGCGGCCGTGGCTGCTCTGGAAGCTCGGCCGCTTCCACACTCGAAAATGGCGCCGAAACGGCGAACTCGAACCGAAATTCGTTAGAAAAGCGCGGGGCAGGCTGGGACGGGAGGGGCCGGGCCCGGGGTTTGAACGGCACCGCCGCCCCGCCCGCCATCTTGTGTTCGTTACCGCGGGCAGGGCAGCGAGCCCCGGACCCGCCGGGAGCGGCCGCCCGGGGGCAAAGCCGGGGCGAAGGGAGGCGTTCGGGGGTCGGGGGAGGGGGGGAACGCGACCCCCACGGCCCGTTCCCCGCGCGGAGAGGGTTTAGCTTTAATTTTGGAAGTAGGTCAGTGGGCGGCGCTCGGTTGCCGGGCGACGCGCGCCGGTTTAAAAATGGTCAAAAAAAAAGCCAAAAAAAAACCCAACTGTAAAAGAACTTTTAAAAGTAAAAAAAAAAATTAAAAAATCAATAAAAACGGTGGGCGCGCGGCGGTTTTGAAGCTGGTTTTACTAATTAGCGGGCGGCGCCGTGGCACCTCGGGGGGGTGGGGGCTGTTCGTGAGGTGGCGGAGGGCGAGGAGGAGGAGGAGGAGGAAGAAGAAGAAGATGGAGTCTCGCGAGAAGTCGCCATAGAGACGGCGCCGCTTGGGCGCGGGGGGAGCGGGTCCCGCCGCTCCCGAGGCCACGGGAGACGGGCGGGAGAGGCGGGATTATCCCGGGAGACGGCCGAGAGAGGCGGGATTATCCCGGGACACGGCGGCAGGTGAAGGCGGCCGCCGGCCCCTGTCAGCGGCAGGACTGAGTCACCCCGCTCGGGGCGAGGGGGCGGGCGCCGGGACCCCCCGAGGGCGGGAGAGCTCCGGGCACAGCGAGGTGAGTGAGGGCGGGGGAGCCCCGAGCCCGGCACTGCCCGGGGGGTGCTGGAAAATCTGCCGCTTGGGAAGCTGGAAACGGGGGGAAAACGGCCTGTTAGAGCGGGCTGCGGGGGCCGAGGCTGCCCCGAGGGGTCGATGATTCCTTCCCGGTGCCCCTCCGTCCTGCCCGCTGGTTTGACAATCCTGCTCTCTGGAATTCCTTCCCTGCGCTCCCCTCCTCCGACCCTGCTCTCTGGAATTCCTTCCCTGCGCTTCCTCTGGTTCTGCCCGCTGGTTTTCCTTCCCTGCATTCCCGCTATCCTGCTCTCTGCCATTCCCTACGCTCCTCTATCCCGCTCCTGTCCTCCCTGGTCTCTGCTCCCGATCTCCTCCTGTCCCGGCATCCCCGGTGTGGCGGAGTTTGGCGTCTCCCAACCGGAATAACTCGCGGTTATTGCCCCATCTCTCCTAAACGTGGACATCTGGATCCCTCGGGATCTGCGTGGAGTGATCCGTGGGATGGCTGGTGATGGATGTCCCTGTGGGTGGCAGCGGCACGTACAGAGCGATTAAACCACAATCAAAAATGACAGTAAAGTTCTGGGCTTGTCTTTGGAAGGAAAAATTTTATTTTCCCCTCTATCCACCCTCCTGGCTGTGTGGCATCTTAAAGGTCCTTTCCAACCTTAACAATCCAAGGATTCTCTGCTCCCAGTATCACTTTTTCTTTGAATTGTCCACTCTGTTTATACTAAGCAATCAGATAATTTTACAGCTGGATACTGTATGAAAAACGTCTGGTTTTGTGCTTCTTTTCCCACAGTACTAACGTATTATTACTTCAGAACTTTTTATTTTAATGTTAATGTCTTCCATTTTCATTTTAGCAGCTTATATATGCATATATATATTGTGCTGCTTACACATATATATGTATTTGTTTTCTTGTGTTGCAGTTCTAACATATGGCTTTTAATGTTCCACCTGAACGACCGAGATGAGACTGAAGATTTCTCTTTTAAAGGAGCCAAAACATATCCTTTGTCACAGAAAAAAAAAATCTTCATTCTGAATAGATTCTTTTCCAGAAAATATTTCTTTATTTTTTTTATTACAGTAAATTGCAGGTGGCTTTTTGTTTCTTTCTCTTTTCTTCCCCTTGTCCTTCAGTGCAGCCTTTAAGGACAATGTTTTAAGAGATATTGAGTATTTTTGAAGTAATCAGTTCGCTTTGGGAGCTCTCAGTGTTTTGCTAGGAAGGTTTTGAGTTTTCCTTGTTGTTTGTAGTGATAAGTTAAAAGCTTTCCCAGACAGCAAAGGAGAGCAGTGATTTATTTACCTGCACGTAGCAGATGGTAAACAAAACTGTGATTTTCCTATTAATATATTGGATATATAGCAATTTATAATTTCTGTGGTAATAAACCAACTCTTTTGAATGACAGCTGGGTGTTTTGCACTGGCATTGTGCACTCAGACCCTTCTAAAGGTGTAACCCAAGATTTCAATAACTCTGCATCATCACAGTAATTATAATTTTACATGAAAGTTTGCTCTATTTTTGGGTGAATTTCTACCAGCTCTTTTCATGCCACAGAAGAGCACAAAAAAGAAAGGAAGACTCGTAGTGTTTATTCAAAACATCCCACGTAATCTTAGGAAAATCATCTTCCTGTATCGTTCCTTCACTTTTACGTAGCTTAGGTACTTTTTAAGCCCATTTTTACCAGTTAAAAGGTTCATTTTCCTTAATTGAGCTGCACATAAGGAAGTGGTGAGCTGTGTGGGCTGGACCACGGCTGATGAGCTCTACTCCTGCAGCGATGACCACCAGGTGATGAGATGGAACCCCCTGACGAGCGAGACCGCGCGCGTGGTGAAGCTGCCCGAGGATCTTTATCCCATCGACCTGCACTGGTTTCCCAGGAGCGTCGGTGGGAAGAAGCAATCCCACGCCGAGAGCTTTGTCCTGACGAGTTCTGATGGTAGGGCAGTGGAAATTATCTGTCATTTCACCCCCCCACCCAGTGTTTCTGTCCCTCAGGTGCACGGGGTGTTGTTCTGGGAGCAGGGAGGTTGGAGGATTCCTCTTAGAGGGTGTTTTCCCTGCTCCTCATAAAAACCAGGAATTGATTTTGGACACAGCCACCTTTTAATTCCTTCCTGAGTTTTCCTGCAGCAGCAAATCCCTCATTGTGTGATCAGGATTCCTGGAAACTCCCTGGATCCAATGGAAAAGGAGGATAATTGCATTAATTCATGTTTGAACTCCAGATGTTTGTGAAATTAGAGCAAATGTAAATTTAATCCTCTTGGGTTTTCTTCTGGGATGCTTCTCTTGGGAGACATTGTTCTTTTGACTTCCCACTTACACCGGTCTTGCTGCTGCTTTTTTTACCAAAACAAAGAATATGCTCAGCCTTAAATTGCAAATGAAGCACAGATCACAAGTGATTAGGCCCATTTTTTCACTTTTTATTGATAGTTTTACACTGGGGCGGCATTTAAGAGTCTATGAAAAGTCATGAAGAAAACATCCATGTTTTATATTCCGTGTTTGAATGGGGTGTGAATCTCCCACCTGAAATTCCTCCAAAACTGGAGAGTCACTGTCAGATCGAGGCCACTTCTGCCTTCACTGCTTATTCTTCCCCTGCAAGGCTGCAATTTGCTGTTTCCCTGTTGGAAAGGTGCCTTGGGAAAGAAGCAGGAGTTTGTGTAGTGGGAAAAGATGCAAAAAATTATTAAAGGAGTTGGATGTTTCCCTGTATAAAGGGATTTTATCCCAGACTTTGGGATGTGCCCGTTGTTTTCCTGATAATTTGGCCTCACCAAAACCATCAGGCCCTTGGCAGCTTCCTCCTCTTCCATCTGAATTTATTTTAATGTGTTGAGGGGTTTGCTTAAATTTAATTTTAATTTCTCAGGGATTCTGCCTTAGTCAGCAGAAGCTGTTGGTTCAATGTCTAAAATGCCATGGAATTCCTGATATCCTTAAAAAAGGAATGGCTGGGAAGGGAAGAGCATGGTGATGGCATGAGAACGTTCTTGGGATATCAGGTTTAATTCTTCTGCAGTGCCAAAGGTCTTGGGTACAGATGGAACAAGTATAGAAAATAAATCATGTTTTTAATGTATTAATTAAAGGCCACTTTAGTTACTTAATTGGAGGAAACACCATTGAATTCCTCTGAATCCAGGTATTACTTGTGCATGGAAAATGAGATTCTCAGACCTGAGAGGTGATCTGTAAGTGATGCATTAATTAGATAAGATATATTTGATAATTCTACAATAATGGAATGCTTTAAATTACCCCCCTGGAAGTGTCCAAGCCCAGATGGGGCTTGGAACAACTTGGGATAGTGGAAGGTGGAATGGGATGAGACTCAAGGTCCCTTCCCACCCAAACCATCCTGTAGTTCTCTGATATTTGAAATAGAGGAACAAACTGATTTATCCAAACCCTACTTTTCCCGTCAGTGTCAAAAATCTTTCCCTTGGAAATCTTGCACTGCCACAGATTTATTTGGATGATGGTGCCCTTTTGGTAAAAATCAGAGTGTGATTGCATTGATTTGTGGAGAGCCCAGGGCTTTGTTTAGTGGCAAACCCACCAGAATGCTTTTCCTTGGATTTACCTTGGCTTGATTTGCTATTTTTGGGATGTTGTGTTTGTCCCAAAGTTCTGGGTGCTCTGGAACTTCCCCTTAGGGCTTTGCTGGCTGGGAGGTTAAATCAAATAACCTTAAAATCACTGCATTTTCAAGCAGTTCATTTGAATCCCTGGGCTGGTTTAAGCCACTCTTATTATACATAGATATAAAAAAATCACACATACATAAATTTATATAAATTATATATTTTTTTTTATATATCTTTAGGGAAGTTCCACTTGATTTCCAAGTTGGGAAGAGTGGAGAAAAGTGTGGAAGCACATTGTGGGGCTGTGCTTGCAGGAAGGTGGAATTATGAAGGAACAGCCCTGGTGACAGGTGAGCATTTGCACATTCCTGAACTGGTTGGAAACCCAAATTAGCAGAAGAGACCTTTCAAAATCAAACCTTCTGGTTTTTTAATGCAGTATTTCGTGGTTTAAATTGTAGTTACATTGAATTTGGATGAATAAAACTTAATTGTTCACACCCTGCTTGAAATTCTGTGAGAAAGGAGAAAATGGAAACACAAAATCAACAATAAAAATGGAGTTCCTTTTTTTTTTGGTCTTAATTATCACTGAGGTTGTTCTCACCTTGTTTAATAGAAGTTAATTTTGCACTGATTAATTCTATTTTAGATTAACATTGTCTATTTTAACTAATAAAAGATCTGGTAAAAACATTCCTCTTTTTTAGTGATCCTATTTATTAAATATCATCCTATTTACTCAAAAGCAAATGTTTTTAATATCAGAGTGCTCAGATGGTTTTGTGGCTGTTCTGAACTTCGTAAAGGAGAATATTTGATTAATTTTTCTCTACCTTTTTCAAGAAAAAAAAAAAGCTGCTAAGTTGGTTCATTTCTATCCCTGCACATTTGGCAGTTTTTTAAGCCAACAAAGTTTCCTGAAGCCTCAGGAGCATCTTGAATCTTCCTCTTTCTTCCTTGATTATCAGAAATAGTGAAATTATCATCTGCAATCCCCCAGGGATAGAAATATTGCTCTTTTTAAAGACAGATTTGCCTCAGGAACTTCTCCAAAGGAAAAAATCAAAACCTGCCTTTTCAAAGTTGCCTTTTGAACCCTTTATTTTGTTGTTGGTTTTTTTTTTGAGACTGGAGTGTGGGAATTCATCTCTTACTCACAGAAGAGACTTGTTCATAATAACAAAATCACCATCCTAAATATTTTTTTCCTTAATACATTTCCTACTTGCACGTTTGGAAGACTAAATAAAAGGTAAAATCTGGATTTCTTTTAACTCAAACGTTTCTTAGGGAGAGATACAAGCACCATGATTGTTAATTATTACATTAAATGGGATGATTTCTCTGCTCATTTCCAGTTGGTGAAGATGGCCAAGTGAAAATCTGGTCGAAAAGTGGAATGCTGAGATCCACTTTAGCTCAGCAAGGTAAGAGCATTTCCTGCCATCAGAACTTTGCAATTTGGCTTGGTCTGAAATACATTTCAAGAACAGCCCCCCCCCCCAATCTGGCAGTGCTGGTTTGGTGGAGAAAAACTTCACCAAAGAAGAGAAACTTCATTAAAATGAGATGTAAATGGCAGTTGAATGCAGGAGGAACTACATTTAGTGAGGTCTTAGAAACTCTCATTTTCACCAAGAGTTCTCCCAGTGAAAAGCTTCAGTGCAGCATTTTTAGACAGCAGTTCCACCCCAAGGATTTTCTGCTATTTCAGGGAGGGCACTGAGCTAAATTTTGTTTTTCAGACTTCAGACATCTAACCCATGTGACCCTGCTGACATTTTGGAAGAAACCACACGCACCTGGGCTCGGGTTTAAATGTCAGCCCTTTTCTTTATCTCTTTTCTGAAACAAATTTCTCTCGATTCTTTCAACCTGGGCAAGGCCTTTTAACCACAGGAGTGGAGGTGAAGTTCTTTTGAGGAAGTTGCCCCAGCAGATGTGATGTTTTTCGTGCTTGCAGTGTACAAAGACGAGCCAGCTGAAGTAGAATTTTGGAACAAAAAAAATAAAAACTGAAGCTCACAATCTTCATTTTTTCAGTTGGTAACGTTTTCAAGGGGGTTGTGCTTAGTGGAGCTTGTTTGAGATTCCAGGGAGATTATAAAGGAAGGGAGATGTTCTAGTTTGAAGCAGGAATTTTCCCTGGTTCCTGGTGCAGTCCAGAAGTGCAGTTGAGTCCCCATGGAATAACTGTCATTTTAATGACAAGCATTTTAAGATAAGCTCCCATGAGGCTCCAAAACCCTTTAAATTGAATTTACAGAATGAGAATCTCCTCAGTGGGATCAGGGTGAGATCCTGCAGAAATCAGATTTTTTTTCAGGGAGGTATAACAATTTCTGATCTCATTTTTCACTTCCTTTACCATCTCCTTAAGAACTGAAAGCATTCCTGTTGCAAACATTCCTTGAACTCTTTGTGCTGGGAATATATTTCCAGGCATTTCTCTTTGGATGATGCTCCACTTACCTGTTCTGTCTTTGGATTTTACTCCCTACAAAACCATGGACATTCATTTTTCCCTTCTTCAGCTTTCCCAGTGCTTCCATGGAGCATTCCAGCTGTACATCCAGGCTTTAGTGTTGCTTTTATGGCTGTGATTCTTCCTTGAGCCACTTCTTCATCCCTAAATTCTCCTGATATTCCTTTGGTTCCTCCTCACCCTGGACTGTTGTGTCTGAAATTCCAGCTGAGACAACGCACTCACCAAAAGATCTCCCGTGGGATGGGAAAAATCCGGATGTTCCTCCTTCAAATCCCCAACTTTTCTGCCTTTCTCCCTCCTTTTCTCCCCGAATATTCCTTCCTGCAGCTGTTTATCCCCACCACAATTCCCTGCAGTGTGCCTGTTCCACGGAATTTTCCCTTCCCAGAGTGCTGGCAGTGCTTTCCCCACTGACTTCTTGTTAAGTGCAGAAGGAAATGAGTTAACTCAGCTCCTGCTGTTAAACCCTGGAAATGTGGTTAAGTACTCAGCCATCATAAAAAAAAAAAAAAAGGCAAACATTTGGTTTAAATAGAAAAGTTCTTCTGATTGTTCAATCAGCATTAAAGCAGGAGACACCAAAAAAAAAAAAAATAAAAAAAAAAGAGTTTATTTAGAATTCCTGTTCCAGGTGGTGACAGAATTTATGTCATTTGCAACAGGAGGAAAAGAGCCAGGGCCACATTTACTTAATATATGTTGTGTGTTTCTGAGAGTTGATGGTTGACAGTGAAACAAATCTTGCATAATTCTGTATTTCTGACTGATATAAATACCTTTCTAAAAGAAAATACAAAAATACCCAGGAGCAACAGCAGCAGGTCCCGGTTTCGAGTTGGAATATTTGGAAGCCAGGGTATCTTTATATCTATAAATACATGTATAAATAAATATAAAGACATATATAATACAGTATCCTAATTTTTCTCTATTTTTTATATATGTACATATATAAAATGTCACCAGGAATGTTTTCCATGCCCACAGGAAGCCCCGTGTACTCCGTGGCCTGGGGACCCGACTCCGAAAAAGTTCTTTACACGTCAGGGAAGCAGCTGATTATTAAACCTCTTCAGCCAAATGCTAAAGTTTTGCAGGTATTATCAATTATTTTATTTTTTTTCCTCATAAATAAAGGATACAGAAAAGCAGCTCTTTGAATCTGCACTTAAACCAGGTTTTTAGGGTGGATTTTCATGCTTTGATTCTGCCTCAGTCAGGCTTTATGTCATTTATTTTCCTGCTGAATCACAGAATCATTGAGGTTGGATGAAACCTCCAAGATCATCCAGGTCAGTGAATGATGAATATTAAAATAGAAGTCAGGCTGGGTTTAATTGGTTGTGTTTCCATTCCAGTGGAAGGCCCACGATGGGCTGATTTTAAAGACTGACTGGAATTCGGTAAATGATCTGATTCTTTCTGGGGGTGAAGATTGTAAATATAAGGTGAGTTCTGCTTCACTTTGTAACTAAATGGCCAGAAAAGTTATTTAGACTGAATTTTTAAAATTTTAATAGTGATTTTTTGGGGGTTGGTATCTTCTGTATCCAAAATAAAAAGCATGTATTGTGTCTGTTCCCTTAAGTAGGAACTTAAAATTAAGTGTATCGTGTCCTGTGTAATGGCTGTGATAAAACACACGCAATTAAACACCCAAAAAAACCCCAAATTAAAAAATAACCAAATTAAAACCCCCACATAGATTAAAAAAAATAAAATCCATATACATTAAAAGTGTTACAATTATCCCTGCCCCTCCTGGGAGAGAGGATGGAAGCCATAACCCCAGGCAGGCTGTGCTGGTTGAGGTGGATGTTTGCTCTGTGCCCTGCAGGTGTGGGACAGTTATGGACGGATCCTGTACAGCTCCCAGCTCCAGGAATATCCCATCACTTCCCTGGCCTGGGCCCTGGATGGGGAATTGTTTGCCGTGGGCTCCTTCAACACCTTACGGCTCTGTGACAAAACTGGGGTGAGTGGCGATATGTATTTTTATTATATACATATGCATCAGAAATATTGTTAGATTTATTACTAATTTACTACTATATTATTACTACATACATATACATCAGAAATATTGTTATATTTATATTTATTGCTAATTTACTACTATGTTATTACTATGTAAATGTACGTCAGAAATATTGTTATATTTATGTTTATTACTGTGAAAATTTTATGTAAGTTGCAATTTATTACTTTGAAAATTTTATGTAGTATATATAATATATTACATATTTTTTGTATCTAATACAGTATATATACTATATATAATATAGTATATATTATATATACTCTATTATACTATAGAGTATATATAGTATATATACTGTATTACACTATATGTAATAATATAGTATATATACTATATAATATGTATTTTTATATACAATATCTAAATAATTTAATATCTAGATTGATAATTTAATAATTTAGTTTATTAATATTTTAATTATTATAATTTTGAATTAATTATAATTTTTATTTATATATTTATAATAATTTATTTAATCTAATACAAATTATTTAATTTAATATACGTGATTTATATTAAATTATATTTATATTAATATAAATTATTTATATTCATAATATCAATTATATATACAAATTTTATATATATAAATAAATTGCAATGACTACCCATAAAAAGCGAGGAGTGTATAAAAATTTCTTTCAGAAGGGGGGTAAAACAACAACATCCTGCACTTTTATTACTATATTCTATTTTATTCTTTTTCCTTCTGGTTCATTATTGCCATTTTTCCCTCGGTGTGCAGTTCAGGTCCATCCCAGGCAGTTCCCTGTCCCTGCCCTGGTGTTTGAGTCAGCCCCAGCACAGATTGACCTCATTGTCTCTGTGGGTTTCCTGTGGTTCTGCACTTTTTTTGTTGCACCAAACTTGCCTTATTTGGGGCTTTTATGGGCCCATTTTCTGCCTCTTTTCTTGTCTTTGGTGCTTTTTTTGGGGGGGGGGAGGGAAAAAATGGCTGTGGTGGTTGATCCTGGTTCACCTTCCCATCCACTTGGCCTGGGTGTTCCAGGAATTTTGAATTCCTGAAGAAGAGCCTTCTGAGAGGATAAAATGTGGTTCATCACCCCACTCTTAAAGAAACAATTTTATTATTTTAATTTTATTATTTGTATTTTAATGTTCATTAAAATACAGATCCCCAGTAGCTGCTGCCAGATGCTTTACCAGCTCCCAACGACAATGTATTATCCTCAAATCCTTAATTTTTTCCTGCAAGGAACAGAGAAGCACCTGTAAAATCCATATATTTGAGGTGAAAAGCTGGATGGAATGATGGATATTCAGCCTTCCTGGTGTTCCCAGCTTTCCAGGATGGGATGCCTTGGATGGAGGGCAGTGCTTCAAAAGTTCATTTATGTCAGCTATTTCCTGTGGCTCTGCTGCTTCCCTCGACACGACTGAGCAGGTCCAAATATTTACACAGTGAGAGATGGGAAGAATGAGTGAAATTCCCTGATTTCCTCCTTCCCAGCTCCACTCCCACGGAAGGAGCTTGGAAAAAGGACGCAGATCCAGCTGCTCCAAAGGCAGGAAAAGTGTGAGCCAAAACAGAGCATGACAGGTGATGTTGGAACAACTTCACAGAGTCATTCCTGGAGTCACCATTTAAAGAAAAAAATAAAAAATAAAGGAGTGTATTTAGGAAATCCTATTTCAGATTTTGAAGTTGTTCCTGTCTTAGAGCTAAATTATTTTGATTAGAACATTTTATATACATGATAAATGCCCCAGACATCTGCAGGGACTGCGAATCACTGGAGTGGTGGGATTTACACTGGGAGCTCCAAAAAGAACTGGAAAACAAAGCCTTGAATGGCTCTTTAGATTTTTATTTATTTTTCCCCCCCTTAAAAATGTAGGTTATAATCTGGAAATATGACCTGAAAAAAAAAAAAAAAGGCTTATGGTTAGAAAAAAAAAAAGTAGGAATTTTGGAAGTGGATCCTGTCAGAGCTTCAGTGGATCTGTTATAGGCTTTTAATCCTTGGAGTTTGCTCATTTTAGGTAGCAGAAGAAATCAGAGTATAAAATGTTGTAGAAGCACCAGGTGAGGCTTTTCTGCCAATTTTGTCCCCCTTTTGCTATAATTTCATTTATCCCAAAGTCAATCCAATGTCTGTTTAAATTTTAACTTCAATCACATGGTTCTTACTGATTTGCTTCTTCAGATTTCGAAGATAGTTGAGAATTCAATTACTACATGTTTAAATATTCCAGTTGCAGAATTATGAAGAGGCAACAGTTGGGATTTGCTTCTTGTTTTCAAAGCTGGTTTCAAGTCTGGCTAAAATTCCATGAAAAGGTTATTTCGGATTTTTTGTCATTCAGAGATTAGGGGTGATTTGTGTGTTGAGTTGCAGGAAATAGAAAAGAAGGGTCTTGGTTTGAAAAATCCAACTTTTGGACAGGGATTTATTAATAATAAAGGTCTAAACTTCAGAGAAATCTTTGTGCATAAAATAGGGGGGAAATTCAGAATAAACTTCTTTGTCGGAGGACGTTTTCGACACCTCGCTCACAGCGAGTAAATCCCAATTATTCCTAAGCATTTTAATCCCTGTTTTTACTGATTTTTGGTTTATTTTCCAGTGGTCTTATGCCCTGGAGAAGCCCAACACTGGCAGCATCTTTAACATTTGCTGGTCCATCGACGGCACCCAGCTGGCTGGAGCCTGCGGGAACGGCCACGTCCTCTTCGCCCACGTCGTGGAACAGCGGTGGGAGTGGAAGAACTTCGAGATCACCTTGACCAAGAGGAGAACCATGAAGGTGAAATTCCAGGGTTTTTTTGGAGGGAGTTTGGAATGGAATTTTGTCCCCTGTGTTCCCAGACATCACTCCCTGAGCACCGGGATAATCCCAAGATTCCCGTCCTGCCGGATTTTCCAAGTGCCACACCAAGCCTGTATTTTCAACATCAGAGTCGAGTTCCTAAATCCATCATCAGGCCCTTTGAATGCCTTTTTGCCCCTGATTCTTTCCATGTTGGATTTGGAACTGGGAAAAGCTGGAAGAACAGCAATGCTGTGGGAGTTTGGGTGGGATGTGGTGAGTCAGTGTCTGGGAATACAGAGCACAAATTAGCAGGTAAAAATTCCCATTTTTTTAAAAAATCATTTCATTCCCAGACATCGACTCGTAACAGATGGACTCTGGGAATGATCTCCAGGGGATCTGAATATGCAAACACTGAGGAAGTAAAACCAACCCTGAGTCAGGGCTAATTTTCCATTTTAGCATTTTTGGGGAGTGATTTTATTCCTATATGTTCATGTAGGAAAACGTTGCCTGCAAAAAGTTGTGGTTGCATTTTCTTTCTGAGTGCTACAATTAGCCAAGTTAATGATGGCCACAGCAATTATTAACCTTTGGAAATGGTTTTAGAAATAATTGAGCTCAGCCCTTTTGTTGCAATTGCTTGTGTAATGGAGAGAATCAAAAGGATGGTGCCGTGATAAAAACCCCCCAAAAAACCCCCCAAAAAATCCCCCAAACAAAGAGGACACTTCTCTGTCCAAGATGCCACCTTTAATTTTTAGCTGCCTAAAATGTCTGAGCTCAGAAATCTCTGTGGATCAGAAGCAAAGGTTGTAACTGGAGCAGATTTTTTAGTAAAATGGCAAAGGCACCTCCTGAATTTCCCAGACTCTGGAGCGTGGAAACATCAAAATTCCTGCTCCAATCCTGGATGTCGCTGGATTGGTCTGGGATCATTGAAATGGGAATTTTCCACCATCTGGATGATTTCCTCAAGGAGAAATATTTCAGTTTTTCATTGCATCTATCATTGTTTTATTAACTCAGTTTGCCCTTTGCAGGTGCACAATGTCATGAATGATGCCGAGGATTCCTTGGAATTCCGGGACAGGGTCATTAAAGCCTCCTTGGACTATGGATATCTGGTTGTTTCCACTTCCCTTCAATGTTATGTGTTCTCGTGAGTGAATCCCAAATCCATCTCCCTCAGCTCTATCCAACAGCTTTTTTTTTTTATCCAACCTCCACAGCCCCGTAAAACAGTTCAGAAATATTTAAAAAATATCTTTATTTCCCATAAATATGATTTTTCTGCTTGCTAAGACTGCTGGCTCAGCTGCTGCTGCTGTGAGGGGGATGCAAAAATAAATATATTATGTGCTTATCCACGTTTCTTTGCTTCCTAAATGCTGTTTAATTTTAAAAACCTCCCCTTTTAGGAGTGTTAGAGCATTAAAATCTGTAGGATTTGCTTTGTGAATCCAACTTCGGGGTTGAAGATTTTTGGGGGGGGGTTTTAATGCTGATTTTTTTTTTTTTAAATTTCATTTCAGGACAAAGAACTGGAACACCCCCCTGATCTTTGACCTGAAGGAGGGAACAGTGAGTTTGATTTTACAAGCAGAAAGGTACCTTTTGGGACTCCTGGTAATGCCCTTTTTTAGATGGGAATATAATATACAATAGAATTACTAACTATTAAATGTGGACATAGAAGCACAAACTGAAATATTACAAGTGGAAAACACGGATTTCTAACATTTCTCATATAATTAGAAATGGAAAACGTGAAAAAAAACATAAATATTTCAGATAAGAAATATTTCTCCTGGAAAAGAGATAATATTCATATTAAAAATTAACTCTCCCACACAGAACTTCCAGAATTACCTTAAAAATAATGAGGTTGAACTTGAAACAGTTGCAGGATATTAAACAATTCCCTTCACATTGTGACATTTTCTGCCTGTTTTTCTACATTATTTAATGTTTAATTCTTGTTTAATTCTTTTGCTGTTTGGTTTTTTGGGGTTTTTTTTGTAGGCATTTTCTTCTTGTAGATGGTGGAGGACTTTATTTATATTCCTATGAGGGCAGATTAATTTCCTCTCCAAAATATCCGGGCATGAGAACAGACATTTTAAATGCCCAGACGGTGTCTCTGAGCAACGACACCCTGGCAGTGAAGGACAAAGCTGATGAGAAGGGTGAGTTCTCTGGGATTTATTAAAAAAAAATTAATATATTTGCTGTAGAAATTCATATATTCACTATAAAAATGATTTGAAATTCATATATCCACTAGAAAGTGAATTGCAATTACGAGTCTTGCTTAAAATTTAGATATATATATATATATATATAAATATAAAAACTGAAATTCCACTTGAGTGGATCAGAAGTCTGGAATATTTGCAGAAAACAATAGAAAAACAGGTTTTCACTCCCCTTTTTTTTTCTCAAAACTCAGCAACTTTCTGGGCTTTCTTGCTGCTCTAAAAAAAAACTTCCAGTGTATTTTTGACACTAAAAGCTCAGTGATATTCCCTGCTAATAAACCACACCTGCTAAAATACAATAAAAAACAATAGAATAAAACCACAATTTTCTTTCTCTGGCTGAGACAACGACCTTTATTAATATTTTTAGCTTCTGTGTGTAAAAAAAAAAAAAAAATACATTTTAGGGTTTAAATGATTGAAAAACCATGTGGAGATTTTCCAGGTAGGAAAAAAAAGCCCCTCAAATTTATTTCTGAAATTATTACAGATTAAGGAGAATTGAACCAATTTCACTGGTGAATTAGTGCAGTGGGTTTTTTACAGCTCCTTTAATCTCACTTCCTCCAGCTGCTCTGGGGGTGTCAAATCGACTTGCTTGGGTAAATCTAAACATTTCAAGCCTAAAAGTGAGAAAAAAAAAACACTTCTGAGGAACAACAAATTTTCTTTTGTGTCTTCAACCCTTTTTTTTTTTGCCTCCTCTGCACAACCAACCGATGGTTTGAACACCTGCTCTGGCAGTTTGCATTTTTTTTTTTTTAGTGAATTCTGCCTGTAAAAATGTGCTTATTGAGAGAGAAAAACTTGATTTTTAGGCAAGTTGCAAATTGGAGTTTTCACTGGATACCCCAAAAAAAACCTCAGCTGATGTAGGTGGGTTTTTTTTTATTAAGGGGGAGGCAGAGAGAGAGTGGAACAAGTAGTAAAGGTGCAAGAATGATGTATATCATATTATATATATCATATTTTATATATATATATTTAAAATTCAAGCATCAAGGAAAATTCAAATATCAAGTAAAATCCAAAATACCTGGATAAACCAATTGCTTTTTGAGGGAGCCAGTAATTAATGTGTAATATTAATTAATCCTAACTGTGGCATCAGGAGAAGCAGCTTGAACTGTCCCTGGGAGAAAATATGGATCAGGAATTCCAAATAAAGCTGGTTATTAATAAAATAATCAATGTTTCTGAGGAATGTTTTCCCTGAAAGGTCTGAGGACATCTTCTAAAATATCTGATATTAAATCCTTTAATTTAATTAACAAGTCAATGGCATCACTTCCTAAACATTCACATTGATCACAATTGTGGGTTAAGATTCAGTAAATCTGATATTGGGAACATGAATTTAATCATTAACTTGCCTCAGAATTTGGTGTCATTTCTCCTGCTTTGAACTAATAAATTCATTTATTATGTTGTGGTTTTTTCCTTCAGTTATTTACATATTTGAAGCTCTATCTGGAAAGCCCCTGGGTGATGGAAAACCTCTGACCCACAAGGTGAGGGGAAGGATTTCATGTCTGATTTTTATTATTATTAGAAATTAAGAACCAATTATGGGTTTCCTCAGAAATGGGGCTGTTGAAGGTTTTAAAACCTTAATATGGAGGAGCTTTTCAGCTCTGACTGACTTTTATCTTCACTCTCCTGGTGCAGAACTCAGTTTTAATCTTCATGAAATCCAATTTATAAAATCATAATTCGGAAATTCCCTTTTTTTCCTTTCCAGACCGAAATCGTGGAGATTGCTCTGGACCAGAAGGGCCTGACAAGTGAGAGGAAAATTGCATTTATTGATAAGAACAGAGATCTTTACATCACCTCGGTGAAGAGGTTTGGCAAAGAGCAGAAGATTGTCAAAATAGGTGAGGAAAATTCCACTTCACGTTTTGGGACCGTGCTAGGAGGGAATTTGATTTTTCTCCAGTACATTTGGCTTTTTAATTCCTAGTGAAATTCAACTTAAAAAAAAATAAATTAGAAATAGTTCTTTGGGCAGTTTTAATACCTTTGATCTGAATTCTGATAATTTTTCTAATGTGTGAAACACAAACCAGGGGGTTACAACCAGCCCTTTGAAATGATGAAAATGATGAAAAATTACCTTTTTACTCCAGTTTGAGAAGGGCACCTTTCTTTTGGAAGCTTCTCACGGAAATGCACGTTTTTTGTCTTGAAATGAAGGAACAATGGTTCAAACCTTGGCTTGGAATGACAATTCCAACATCCTCTGTGGGATGCAGGACACCCGTTTGACAGTCTGGTACTACCCCAACACTGTCTACGTGGACAAAGATCTCCTCCCCAAAACCCTCTGTGAGAAAGATGGAAGGTAATAAATCATATTTCCATGAAAAAGGGTGTGTTTTAACCAGTTTAATTATCCCTTCCCAAACTGTGGTCAGGTGAAGTGGAAGCAGAAGTTGCAACTCTTCAAACTCTCTCCGTGTTACTTGGTTGGGAAATGAGGGGAAAAGTGGGGTTTTCTACTTAAACCCTGAAGTGTGGAGTTGAAATGATGATGGGCAGTTTGAAAGCAGAGCAACAGCAAGATTTTAATTCTGTCTCATAAAATCCTGCCCAAACAAACAAAAAAGAAGATTTGTTTAAATTGTGGGAAATCAAAAATAGAAGGATACGAAGTCAGTGATAATTTCTGTGAGTGAGGATTAACTTCCCTTTTCTTCCTCTCCGCAGCGAATTCAGCAAAAACCCCCAGATTGTGAGCTTTGTGGGGAATCAGATAACCATCAGGAGAGCAGATGGTTCCCTCATGCACCTGAACATCTCCCCTTATCCCGGGATTCTCCACGACTACGTCCGGGCTTCCCGCTGGGAAGACGCCGTCCGGCTGTGCCGCTTTGTCAAGGTAAATGCCGAGCCCTGGGAATGTTCAGCTGCCATCCCCACATTGCTGAATTTCTGTGGGCTGCCCGTGGAAAAAATTCCATGGTTTTCATCAGCTGCTCTCACAGTCAGGATTTAATGATCTACCTAATGGCACCTTTGGTCGTTGTAAATAATAATCCTTCTTTTTTTAGTCATCCCAGCTGGACTGAACACAGAGCTTGGTTCTGAGCTTCACTTTCACCAATTAAGAGTGATCTTCATCTCCACATTCATCTCTTATTTTTCTTATTTCTTATTTTCTTTCACTTTGTTTTTGTTTTCTTTTTCTTTCCCCTTGCTTGCTTTTTTATATATTTAGACAACAGCAACAGGTGAGGTGAGTGTGGTAATGTTTAAAACAAAACCCAAATCCCTCCAAGCTCTTAATTCCTTTATCCCCCTTACTCCTAGAAAAGGGTTTTCATCCTGACCCTAAATGTGTATTTCAGACATTCCTGTGACTGCTTTATAAAATCAATAGCCAGCCATGTAAGTTGGGCTGTGTAATTATAATAAAGTCTTTATTTTCAGTGGGAAGAGTCTTCACATCATCTGATTGAAGCATCCAAATCAGGTTATTTGGATTTTTTGGCAACCCAGGCAGACAGTTCAGAATATTTCCAATCAGGGATAAGAAAATGGAGGGATATTTCTGAGGTGGGGGGAAAAAAAGAGCAGCAAGACCCATCAGGGAACAACTCCTGCAAACTTCCTCTGGATAATTTCACTCTGAACTTCCCATATTATCACCTAATTTTATAAATAATGGGGAAGTAGGAAAAAAAAAAGTGACCAAGATGTTTATGATGTCTAAATTAGAGCTTTCAGCTGTGGTAGCCCAATTATAGGCTATACTAGGAAATACATGAAAAACATATTTCTGTATTAGAAATTAGAAATTTCTGTATTAGAAATTAGAAATTTCTGTATTAGAAATATGTTTCAGCAGTGTGGCTTTGTCAGAAGGTTGTCACTTGATATCAAAATGTCATTCAGGATCTAAATGTTATTCTGAGTTTGTGGTTAAGGTTGTGGTAAAAAACAAAACAAAACCAAACCAACAAACCTAAACAGAAACAACCAAGCAACAGAAGCAATGAAAATAATAAAAAAAGAGTGTAATAATATTATTATTACCTATAAATGTTTCCAATTAGTTCAGAGAAGTAATTAAACAGTGATTTTACAATGAGAAACTCAGGGCCACGGTGCCACAAGTGGCATAATGAGAAAGGACTCAAACACTTTGAGAAGTGATTTTTAGGATGCCAACAGATATTTGAAGGTGGAAAAGCTGCTTTTTGGTGTGAATTTCAGGAGCAGAGCCTGTGGGCGTGCTTGGCTGCCATGGCAGTGGCCAACAAGGACATGGCAACAGCTGAGATCGCCTATGCAGCCATCGGGGAGGTAAGGAAAGTGCTGCAAAGCTCGGTGTAAATCCTTCCTGCCCCCCATTGAAGTGCTGTGCTTTCCCCCTGGCAGATTGACAAGGTGCAGTACATCAATTCCATCCGGGATCTGCCCTCCAGGGAGTCCAGGATGGCTCACATGCTGCTCTTCAGTGGCAACACCCAGGAGGCTGAAACTCTGCTGCTTCAATCAGGCCTGGTTTACCAAGCTATTCAGGTCAACATCAATCTCTACAACTGGGACAGGTGGGGTTTCTGCAAGCAAAAGATGTTTTTAAGCAGTTCTCTGATTATTTACACCAATTGTTTTATTGCTGGCTGATATTTAGCTGACTCATTTTTCTGCCTTGAACCGCCCCAGAGCTGTGAAAAGATGAAGGAAATCATATCCTGACAACAACCAGGAAAAGGCACATTCTTGGGCCATATTTAGAAAACACAGATATTGTGGGAGGAAAGTCCAATCCGTGCTTGGGAGGGTTTGGAAATAACATTTAAATGACATTTTCATCGCTGCTAACACGGAAAAGTCCTTTGTGATGCCCCCAAACTGAGGGTGACCCTCAAGGAATTAGGGCTGTTTTGAAATGTCTCGCTGCTAAAAATAGAGCTGTGGCCATCCAGGCTCCCAGCACTGTGTAGGTGGATAAAATATGAATTAGGCCTGAGAAAACAAAGCAGGAATTTCTCCTTTAAACACAAACCCACGTTTTGTGACACAATCTTCTGAGGCCACTTACTCCTGATTTCTCTGCATCACTGTGGGCAAAAGGTTGTTTTCTCCCCACACATCTGTGTGGGTTTTTTTCTTTGTTTTGTTGCCTAATTTGAAGCTGTGTCAGGGGAGAGGTGTAGGCTGGATATCAGGAAAAGGATATTCTGTTATTTATGGATCAGCTGAAAACTCTGGATATCAAACCCGAGTGTTCCTTTCTGAGAAGAAAACAGATGTAATAAATTATATTAACCCAGTGACCAGTCTATAATTGTAAATACTGTAGAGCACATCCCATAAATGTGCATTATGTTCAGAAGCTGTAAAAAAGTTATCAACCATCATCATTTTTACCCTTTTACACCGAGAGGGCTGAACTCCAAAATATTCTGCTCTGCCCCAGGGCCCTGGAGCTGGCAGTGAAGCACAAGACACACGTGGACACAGTCCTGGCTTACAGACAGAAGTTCTTGAAGGATTTTGGGAAAAAAGAAACCAACAAGAGGTTTTTGCAGTATGCAGAAGGGGTAGGTGTTCCTCAGTCCTGCAGCTTGGTGGGGTGGGTTTGCTCTTATATTTTCCTTCTGTGGTTCAAATGTGAAGATAAATATGTAGATTTTTACATCTAAGGTCGTGGTTTGGGTGTGTTGGGGCTGCTTGGCCAGGAAGAGCTTGGCAGGTACAGATACAGAACATATATATATATATTTATATATATATAAAATAACTGGCAAGAGTTCCAGAAATGAAGGCACAGTTGTTTTCTATCAACAGGGAGCTGGACCTCACTGTGGGTAAATGTGTCTCTCTTAAATGTTTTCAATATTTTTATGTCATTTTATGGACACCAAGAACAACAAACTTTGAAGGTATCCAGATATTTATGAAGTGAACTACAAACCATTCTGCCAAATATGATAAACAGTTCAACACCCATTGTCATCCAACCCTGGGAACCCTCTCCAGCATCAGTAGGGCACTTCCATTTATTACTGGTTTTCAATTTACTGGTGTTTAACAGATCTTAAAGACAGAGGTGGGATCTGACTTTAAGGGCAGATCTCGAAGTCCAAGAAAGGTGTGAGCAGAGTGAATTTTCACCTCACACTCTCAAAACTTGGGTCTCAGAGCGCAGATTTCTGGAGGAAAGGAATCCTTTTCCACATCCATGTGCTGCAGGTCTTGTCTGCTGGATCTCAGAGCAGGAGGGAACTGTTTGAGGGAGTGGATTTGAAGCTGTAACTAAATTTTCATTGCAGCCTCCTAAAGCAAAATCAGAAGGAAATCACAAGAGCATGCAAGGGAAAAGCCAGATTTTGTGCTGCTCTTCCTTCTCAGGGATAAAAAAAAGTCTCAGCTTCCCTCTCCCCACCTAAAACTCATTCAGGCTTAAATCAGGAGTTTTTTTGGGCATGTTTTTATGGCCATCAGGTTCACCATGATCCAGTTTTTTTCCCCATCAAGCCCTTTTGGAAAGCAAGACAACTGCTGTGCCTCACATATCAATGGGCTGAGGTTTCACTGACACAGGATACAGGCAGAAAATGACAATTCTCTGCAGCTGGAGAAGAGCCAAGGCAGAGCCAAAACACTTCTTGATGGCAGCAGAAGGCAAATTTGAAGCAGAAATCTGATTTCTTTTGCAGCAGATGACTGGTGGAACACGCTCTCAGCTCCCCCACAGGAGACATCCCTCATTTATTATTGATTTATTATTGATGAGCTCTCAGTAACAGGACACTGATGTCCTGACACTGAAACTAAAAGCAAGTTATTTTCTGTGTTTTGATGTTTTATTATTGCCAGACACAGGGAGATGTGTCTTGTTAAAATAGATCAAGCTTGGTTTAGTTTAAAGGTGGAAGCTCTGTTAGGGCTCAGCTGTACCAGGAGTAGAAGTTAAATCCTCTCCTCACTTTATCATTGTATCTTCCAATTGTCCTGCTGGTGAATAATTAATCTGACCCCTCTGACTGACCTCTGTGTATTTGCTTTTCTGTTCTTACAGCTGGAAGTGGACTGGAATAAAATCAGAGCCAAAATACAGATGGAAATTGTTAAAGAGAGAGAACGAGCAGCAGCCAGTCCTGCAGGGAGGACCAGTGTGACTGTGCAGCAATAATTGACATTTTGGGCACCTCAACAAGTGCTTCTGGAATGTTTTGGGCTGGCATATTTTGATAAATATTAAAAAAAAAAAGCCACAGGACCATTTGGTGGCAGCAGGAGTGAGAATTTGTGGAGATCTTAATGGCTGGGTGCCACACAGGATGATTTATCTGCTCTCCTTTTGAGCTGGGTTAATGTTCTGCTGCCCTGGCTCCATTTTAGTCCATAATATCTGAGAAAAAAAAGGGAAATTAACTGTCCCTCTGTTAGTGGCTTTTCAATTATCATTGCCAGTCAAATGACTTCACCTTGGTTGCCTCTAATTAAGGACCAATTTCTCTGTTCAAGCACCTTGTGAAGAGGTTGGGTAATTTCTGCAGCCTCAGGGACCTCTCCAAAGTCTTGTGTAAATTGTCCTAAAAGCAAACTTAGCAAACTGTAAGTGCTGAGAATGTAAAAAAGATAAAAATGCAGAACATTTCACTCCCAGTTCTGGTAACACCTTTTTCTGTCAGTGCATGTGGAGCAGCAGGTTCTTTAACAGAGAATTCCAGGTGATTTCAGCAGCTCTGCTTTGTCACTGAGCAAAATATTTACCAATAAAGAGTATTTTCTGAGGGACTTAAAATACTTGGGAATTGTATTGCTCTGGGGATTGGTTTTGTTATTCCTCACTGACATTGTATAATATGTATTTTTCAAATCTTACCACCAAAAATATCTGTACATATATATGGGAAATGTCTCCTGGTTTTGTAAATCAATATGTGACCCTTCTGTGCATAGCTCATAAATTTCATAATAAAACCAAATAATAAATAAATAAAAAGAAATGGCAGAAGGACACAGATGTTTCAGGTGTGGTTTGGTTACATCACTGCCCAGAGCAAAAATAGTGATTCCTCAGCCATTTAATCTCTCTGAAAAAAATAAATAATCCCTTCAACATTTAAATATTTAGGCTTGATTTAAAGCAGTCTGAGAAGCAGGGATGAAATGATGGAAATTCCGTTGTGATGGATCAGTTATCAAATATAATCCTAATTTTGCCATTGCAGGGTGGGAGTTGAGCTCTTCATTTTACAACAACCACAACCTTCTCTGCTTACCAGAAAAACAGGTGGAAAAAAAAAATCTCTTTAAAAAAGAGGTAAAAAGTAAAAGCTCAGGTGAGTGTTTAAAAGCCCACTGCATATTTTTAATAGCTGAGGGGGGGAAAATTTAAAAATACCTTCTGTTTAAATTAAAACAAAAAGAGTTTGAGATCTTTGTTTTCCTGTGGGATTTTATCCTTTGGGGCTGGAACAGGAGGAAGCTTTGAATGAATCATCTGAGCTGAAAATTTGATTTCACACTTTGGGTAGAACCATTTCCTGCAGAAAAACCCTGGTGGTTGTTGCCTTGGTGGCTTCAGAGTAGTCAAAAATTATGAAAAGCCAATCATGGAAAAGCTTGAAGCTTTCTAAAATTCCATTTGAAGTTTAAATATATGTATATATTTAAAAAGATGTATAAATATTATCTAAGCTAGAGATAAGGAGGAATTGTGGGGGACACTACTGGAGGTTGTATTTTTAATTAGATATATATGGGTTTAATATTTTTATTGGGTTTATATGTTGGGGTTTTTTTATTAAACCTACAAATTCTGAGACTTCCTAATTTTTGTAAGGCCAAAGATGGCATTTTACTCTGCAGGGGGAAGAGCTGGGGAGAAAAAAAAAAAAAAAAGGGGGGTTATGAATTGATCACCTGGAAGACTCTCTATTTCCAAAGAACACTTTTTATTGATCCAGTTCAGTGCTATAAAATTTCCAATACTGAAAACACGACCTGTCCATTTGAATTCAGGAGCCTTTTGCCCTCCTGTGGATGGTTCTGATGGGAACTAAATGGAAAATCAGGATGGGCTTGGTGTCTCCAGGGGAAGGGGCAACGTGCCAGATTAAATGGGTGCCTGAAACTGGGGGTGTTTAATTATTTAATTATGTTTTGCTTTATGTAAATGGGGCCGTTGAGATCCTGCAGTTTGAAAATGCTCTGATTCTGTTTTAAATAAACACTCAGGGTTTCTCTGTGATTACAGATGTGCCTCGAAAAGAGGGAAAGGAAAGGGCCCGTGGCTGCAGCTCCTGACAGGATCCTCCAAGTGCTCAATTGAAGCTGGGGGGAAAAAAGGGATTTTATGGAGCTTTTGGGCACAAACCGATTCTGTTCTCAGGGGGGAGCTCAGGTGAGCTCCTAATCCTGGAGGGAGCTGTGCTCAGCTGGTAATTTGGGAGTCATTTGGATGCTCCCAGCTCGTCCAGGTGTGATGTCAGTGGGGATGGAGGTGCTTTGTGCCTATCCTGGGATTTATTTGCCGTGTTCCTGCCCGGTGTTCCCGCTGTGGGCCGGAGCTGGGTTGGGATGTGCCCTTCCCTGGGAGCAGGAGGGATCCCAGGCGGGCAGGGAGAAATCAAACCACTGGAGCAGAATGTGCCAGGATTTTATTAGCAAGCTCTGGAGGTGTTTTGTCCTCCCTTTGCCCCTGCAGCCCCCGGGAGGCTCCGTACACCCGCTGCGACATTCCCGGCGGGAGAGACTGATCCTGGTGCGAGCTCGTGCCCAGGCGAGGGGAGCTGGGAATGCTGCATCCAACTGCAGCCCGCTCTTCCCATCGTTCCCCGGAGAGCATGGCACCATCCTGGAGGCGATGTCCTCAAATCAGCGTCCTCCTGGAAGTCCCTCCAGCACCGGGATGTGTCCCTGAGGGGAATCCTGGTATCCTGAATCCTGTCCCACTGCGCACCGGCAGCTGCTTCCCAGGCACAGCGGCACCTCCCTCCATGGGCCCCAGCGTCCCGCGGGAATCCCCGAGGAATCCCGCACATCCCTTCCGCAGAACCGGCTGTCCAGCAAGCCCTCCGGCCGCCGATCCCGCTGGGAGCCTTCCCGGGGATTCCCGATTCCAGGGAACGCTGCCGTGTCCTGGGACCGCATCCCTCCTGGACACCGCGGGTTCCAATGCCCGGCCCTTGGGGGTGTCCGGCGTCTCCCGGGGGTCCCGGTCACCCTCCGTGTCCGTCCGTGCGAGCTCCGGGATGCGCTGGGGTTTGGGGGGGCTCATCCCTGCTCCCCCCGGCCCCAGGGGGTGCTCAGGGGTTTTGGGGGTCTCAGCCGCGGATCCCCCCGTGCTGGCAGCTCTGCGCCTCCTCGTAGCTGGGCAGATGCTTCACCTGCTCGTAGCGGGGCAGCGGCGGCAGCTCCAGCGCCTCTCCCGGGTGGGCAGCGGGACCCCCGAGCGGTCCGGGCGGGGCCGGGGGTCGCGGCCGGGCCGGGGGTCTCCGGCGGGGCTCGGGGCAGGCTCTGCGGCGGAGGGCGCAGCCCGCGGCCAGCAGCGCCAGCAGCACCAACAGCGCCGCGACCCTCCGGGCCACCCACCGAGCCCGGGGCACCCACGGGGGTCCCGCGGCCACCCCCTGGCCGGTCCCCGCCCCGCCGCAGCCCCCGCGGCCGCACGGCCCCGGCCCCCGCCCGCCCGCCATCCCCCCGAGCTCCGCCCGCCCGCCGAGCCGCCTTTTTATCCCCGCCCGGAGGGGCCTCGTCCCGCGTGAAATATTGATGGGCACGTTTGGCCGCGCTCCACGGGCTAATGGGGCTGAGGAACCCGGCCAGGAGCGGCGTGGCCCGGCGGGGAGACCCTGCCACCCACCCCCCAGCGCTCAGCCTGCCCCAAAATCGGCGCTGAGGACCAGCTGGGGCAGGACCACCGAGCGGGGATGAGCCCGGAATCACTCACAGGGGTGATGGAAGGACAAGGGGATGAGCCCGAGGATGTGGGATGAGCACCAGGCTGCAGGGATAAGCAGCACCCTGAACACAGGGATGAGCAGGACCTAAGGATGCAGAGGTGAGTGGTACCTAAGGATGCAGGGGTGAGCAGTACTGGAGGACACGAGGATGGGTGGTACCCAAAAATTCAGGAATGTGCAGTACTGGAGGACATAAGGATGAGTGGTACCCAAAAATTCAGGGATGAGCAGTACTGGAGGACACAAGGATGGGTGGTACCCAAAAATTCAGGGATGTGCAGTACTGGAGGACACGAGGATGGGTGGTACCCAAAAATTCAGGGATGTGCAGTACCTGAGGACACTGGATGAGTGGTACCCAAAAATTCAGGGATGTGCAGTACCTGAGGATACTGGATGGGTGGTACCCAAAAATTCAGGGATGTGAAGTACCTGAGGACACTGGATGAGTGGTACCCAAAATTTCAGGGATGAGCAGTACCTGAGGACACTGGATGAGTGGTACCTGAGGATGCAGGGAAGGACAGGACCCAAGGACAGGGGGATGAGCAGGACTCAAGGATGTGAGCAGGGATCCTGGGGATGCAGGAATGAGCAGTGCTCGAGGACACAAAGATGTGTGGCAGCCAGGGATGAGGGGATGAGCAACGCCTGAGGATGTGGAATGAATCAGGGATTCCCCCCTGACCACGGCCCCTCATCGGTGTCGTTTGCTGATTCCCCCCAGCTCAGCTGCAAACGGGAGAGGGGAGGAAGGTTTCATCCACTCATGGAAAAACTTACCAACATGGCACGTGGCAAAAGCTGAGCAGCACTTTTCTGCCCTGTTTCCTCTTGAGGGAGCACGTGCCAAATCTGATCGGCAGCCACTCACCCACCCCCGCCAGCGTCACTCGTCTGCTCTGTCCTGTTTGATCCACTGGTGATGACTTCACTGCTCAGATCTGCGGACCCAGTCCTGCTGCCAGCCCCACTCCCGTGGCTGTCACGTCTAGGGCACGTTCTGGGGAGCTCAGGAGCGAAGATTTGGGACAAAATGTTCTTGGTGGTGACAAAGCACCAGGCCGAGCTTGGGGAAGAAGGGGATGGATGGGCCTCTGGCAAACAACAAGAACCTGCTGGTCTTTCTCCATATTCAGGGGGTTATTGTGTGGGTAAATCCTCACTTTTGGGGCATTTCTGCCTGCAGAAGGTGCTGGAGCTGGGAAGGGTGAGCAGGAGGGTGGGCACAGCCCCAGCCTCTTTAGGACTGACCTGCCCGGGCACTGCCGGGGTGGCTGCAGGGCCCCTTTGCTTTGGGTTCTTCTCCTTGCCCAGGGCCAGCAGGATTTGGGATGGCTCCAGCAGCAGCTCCCTGCCGTGCCAGGGGCCACATTCCCTCCAGACTGCTGCTAATAAGGGCTGTGGAGGTTTGAAGGCGAACAGGAGGGTGAGTAAACATCGGGCGCCGGGCGAAACCCGCCTGGCCATCACCAGGGGCTGCCTTTTAACAGCATTTCTGATAAACCTGAGCTCTGAGCAGAGCACCATGAAATATTAAAGCCTGTTGATAGCTCATTAGAGGCACTTCTGGCTGGCCCTACAGTGTGTGCCACGGGCCCAGCCTGCAGCAGTGCCTGAGGAGCAGCTCTGTGTCCCATCAGATGAGGGAACAGGGCAGTGTCACAGCAAGGAGAGACAAGAATTCAAATCCTGGAGGGCAGCTGTGGCCACTCCAGCATTCCCAGCTCCAGCAGCCCCATGGGAAAATGCAGAAATATGGACTCATAGGGGGATCAGAGCCAGGGGACTCATCCTGAGGGGGCTGCACATGTAGATGCTGCATCCTCGGTGGGTTTGGGGCATCTGGGTGGAGGAGCTGGCTCAGCTGCTGCCTTTGGAAATGCATGGAGATTGTCTTCTCCTGCCTGGGGGTCCCTGTGGCAGTGTGGTGGCAGGCAGGGGGCACTGGTTCCATGAGGATTCCGTGGGCAGGGACATTTCCAGCAGAGCAGGTTGCTCCAAGCCCTGTCCAACCTGGCCTGAGGGGACCTTTCTCTGTCCCCCAGCAGAGCACGGGGGCAGCACCAGCAGATGCTGGGCCTGGATAAACCACCCTCAGCAGCCACGCTGTGCCTCCCCCAGCCCCAAAATCCGCTCTTTTCCAAAGAATCCCCACTTTGCAGCTGCTCAGAGTCCGGGGTAAGGTCTGGAACCACCAAATGGTTTCTGGGAAGGAGCTTCCAAACCCATTTTCTCCAGTTTTGCAGGGGCTGAACGACTATCGATCCTACAAATGACCCCTGAAGGAACCCATCGATCCCTTTGGAGTGGTAGATCATTAAAACTTCACTTCTGGATCTCTGAGATGGTGCCAAAGTGCTGACCTGCCTGAATAACCCCCTGATAGGGCACGGAATTGTCCCCCAGCCCTCTGGCATTGGGGGAACTCTGAACCCACCCCACAGGAACCTGCTCCCTAAAATGCTCTGGGGACAAGGATGCTTCATTTCTCAGTTTCCTTTTGTAAGTTTTCCCCCCAAAACATGGGAAAACTGGTTGGGAAAAAAACCATAAAGAACCGAGGTTTGTCTTTTGCCACCTCCTCCCAGGCCAGAACATGGAATTGTTAATATTCCTGTAAAAACCCCTAAAGAAGCTCCTAAAAAAAGCCCATCCATGGGCAGGGAGTTTGGAGCAGGGCTCAGGGGAAGCTCAGAATTGCTGGAATTAAACCCACAGAGCTGGGGTTTAATTCCAGTGCTTCCCATTTCTCCAGCACATCTGCAAGTGCAGTGAGGCTCCAGAAACGAGGAGATGACTCTGCATATGTTAAAAAAAAATAAAAGCCATTACCTCAGAGCTCAGAAATCTCCACTGCCAGCAAAGATTTGCTGTTGCACTATTTAAAAAAAGAAAGAAAGAGAGAGGCTGAAACACCCCTGGGTGACTCTGATTCCTTCCTGGGCAGCTCTGCTGTTAACAAGTCTGGGTGTCCTCCAGAAATGAGATGTATTTTCTTGAATAAATAAATCATACCTAATAAATAAATAAAATTTGTTCGTTCACATATCTTATATTTTTATCTCTGGATATAAAATTATTTATTTAATATTTATTTAATATTTATTTATTTTTCTTTTCTTTAATAAATAAAAGGTGGAAATCTCACGGGGCAGTGATGTTGATATCAGTGGGTTGTCAGGCTTCCCATCTCACACTTAATATAATGTATTTTATTCCTTCTAGTAAAAAAACAAGCATTAGAAAGATTGGGTTGTTCTGGTTCTCCTCTTGCAAGAATTCCTTAGAATTGGGATTTTAATCCCTGGACTCTGTGGAAAGGCTCCCACTCGTGCAATGAGTGTGGATGGAGGTTTTAATGTGACAAATGATGAGCAACTCTTCCTGTAAGGGCTGATTTGCTCCATTGGCTGTTTTTCTTTGGAATAAAATTATCTTGATTTCCAAATTCCAGGATTAAACCTGGATCCAACCCCATCCATCTTCAGGCCCTCGGATGTCAGGGACCCCGGGAGGAGATGGATCCATGAGCAGCTAGACCCTGAAATGTCCTCAAAGGAACAATTGATCCCAGCTGAAATGATCCCTGTGCTGGTCTGGAATAACCAACCCCCCCTTTTTTTCTTTAATTGAATTTTTAGTGTTTTCCAAGGAGCAACATTTTTCCAGAGGCATCCTCCCTAGTCATGGAGGTTCTCCAGGGGCTGCCACGCTCCAGCCCTGGAATTCTGCCGTGATTTCATCTCACTGCTATTCACCACTCAGCCCAAAAAGCTGGGTCTCTTCCTATTCTTTGGGGTTAAAAATAGCCGCGGATTCTTTCCCAGCCCTTTTTCCCTCCCGCGCGGTTTTCGTGCCACCCACGCGACTCGCATGAGTCAGGAGGAGCAATTCCCAGCGGGATGATCCCGCCCCGGGCTGCCCGAGGGCATCCCGAGTTCTCCCGGGATGCACTGGGATGCTCCTCGCTCCAGCAGCTCCCGCATTCCAAGCGGGATCACCTTGTTTTCCAGCCCAGCTGCTTTCCTGCAGTCCCACGCGGGGATTTCAGGTGATCCCGGTTTTCCCGGGGGTCACTAAAAGCGGGACAATGCGCCGGGAGCTCCATCCTGCTGGGAACCCTCTCCCATCGCCCTTTTGCTCTTCCCCTCCCTCTGAAGAGGTTTTATTTTTACTAAATTAAACATTTCCTACCCCACTTCGTCCCACCAGCCCGAATTCCCTGGATTTTCCCTGGGTTTGCAGGGGGTAAATCCACTCCCCTCACAACTCTGGGCACTCAAGGAATCTCCTGGGAATTGGGTTGTTAAAAATGAGGGGGAAAAGGGAGAAAAGGTGTTTTTCTGGGAGCGGGGCAGGTGAGGGGCACTGTGATCCACAGGGAATGATCCTTAGGAAGAGATTCCGGGCGGGATGAGGATGCTGAGGCTGGAAGGGCAGCGCGGGGGCAGGAGAGCTTTGATCCTGCTATTTTTAGCCCTCGCTGTTTACACTCCCTAAATAACCGCGTCGGCCTCGGGGGCGGCACAAAAAAACCAGGGAAAAGCTCCTGGAATGATCCTCCCTGGATCCACTCCTGGGGCCTGGGGGGGTCCTGCTGGTCACCACCCCACTCGTGGGCTCCTTTTTGGGGCAGCCCCAAACGGGTGGGAGGGCGGAGAAGGGCAAATATTCCCTGTTGGGAAGGGGGTGGGTGGGTCCCGTGGAGCCAAAGGAGATTTGCCGTGTCCAGCCCCGGCTTCCTGCACAGCCCGGGCTCGTTAGTTCAGCCCCTGACATTTCCAGCCCGAAAATCGGGATAAAAATAGGGAGATGTGTCAATGGGTTGGAAGAGGAAAATCCCACCTTGCTGTGTTCCCCCCCAGGCCAGGTTGGGGGGCTGAGCTCGGGCACATGGGGGAGAGGGGGCTGTATATATAGTAAAATATATATTTAAATATATATTTAATAGTCTATGTATTGCATAGATGAGTTATCTACAGCAAACCATGTCTTTTACCGAGCAGGATGATGCGAATCTGAGGCTGAAACTCCATTTTTCCTCCTTTCACTTTCATTTCCCCCTCGTGCCCAGCTGATCTTCCTTTCTGTTGTGCTTCCCACCTGCTGCCAGCCACAGCCAGGGGTTTTGTCTCTCCTTCCTGCCCCATCCAGCAATTCCCTTTGGTTTCCTTCCTCTTCCTCTGCTTTCCTGGCTTAGAATCCTCCTCTCTCCGTCCTTGCCTTTACCCCAAGGAGCAACCAGTCCCTTTTATTTAAGCAAAATCAAACCCCACACAGAAAAAAGAGTAAAAAAAACCCCCACAGCTCTGTGGGCAACCTGTGCCAGGGCCTCACCACCCTCACGGGTGGATTCCTTCCCAATATCCCCTCTAAACATTCCCTCTTCCCCTTTAAATCTACTGCAATAAAATAATTAAGAGTTGGGGATAGAATTAAAAAATATATTTACAAACGCCACATATTTCTGCACTATGAGATGATGTGTTGGGAACTGCCTGAGGGATGCAGCAAGAGTTCAGAGGGCTTTCCAGTGAGCCCCTTTGTGCCTTTAGGAAGGGATTACACCCCCCCATATTCCCAATTTAGAGGCAGCTGGACTCCTCCATAATTCAGTGAAACAACCCATTAATTGACCTTTAAAAATCACTCTGAGATTCTACCATTTTTTTACATTATTTTATTACACTGTCAATTCATTACTTCATATTATTGTTAATTATTGTGGCTTATTTTTACTGCAGTTATTATCCGTTATTCTCGCTGAGGAGCCGGGATGAGCCTCAAGCAGCTCCAGTGGGATGAGGGAGCAGCGGGACCGGGGAGCTGTTGCCATCTGCAGGCGGCTTTGGTGTGGAATCCTAAAGACATCGGTGTGGAATCCTAAAGACATTGGTGTGGAATCCTGAAGACACTGGTGTGGAATCCTAAAGACATCGGTGTGGAATCCTAAAGACACCGGTGTGGAATCCTAAAGGCTTTGGTGTGGAATCCTAAAGACACCGGTGTGGAATCCTAAAGGCTTTGGTGTGGAATCCTAAAGACACCGGTGTGGAATCCTAAAGACACCGGTGTGGAATCCTAAAGACACTGGTATAACTGGGAGAGTGGCCCAGTAAAGGGGTTTGGGGAGCCCTGGGGAGCAGCCAGGGAAGCTCCTCCATTCATTAACCTCTTTATCCCAAATCCAGAGGTATCCTGGCTCGTGCCAGCGATGCCACAGGACCAGGGCAGGGCTTGTCCCCCCGTGCTGGGCACTGGGGTGGGACACACCTGGAATTCTGGGGGCACATCTGGGCCCCTCGGGATAAGAAACCCATTGAGGGGCTGGAGAGTGTGCAGGGAAGGGAAGGGAGCTGGGAAGGGGCTGGAGCAGCAGGAGCAGCTGAGGGAGCTGGGGGGGCTCAGCCTGGAGAAAAGGAGGCTCAGGGGGGACCTTTTTGTTCCCTCCAACTCCATGCCAGGAGGGGGGAGCCAGGGGAGGTCGGGGTCTGCTCCCAGGGAACAGGGACAGGAGAGGGAACGGTCTCCAGCTGTACAATGGGAGGTTTAAGTTGGATATTAAGGCAAATTTCTTCATGCAAAGGGCTGTTCATCCCTGGCACAGCTGCCCAGGGCAGGGGTGGATCCCCATCCCTGGAGGGATTTAACAGCCCTGTGGATGTGGGGACATGGGGCAGTGGTGGCCTTGGCACTGCTGGGGATGGTTGGACTCCATGGTCTTGGTGGGCTTTTCCAACCTCAGCAACTCTGTAACAACAACCTCAACAATTCTGTGATGATGTGACTTTATGATCAGGCCAAACATTAATTCCATCAGCACTAATTCCATGCTTTAGCTAATTACAACAGGATCACAAACAGGACTCGTTTGTCATGTGGATGAAAACTCTCCCTTTCCTGACCAAGGGGATTTAACTGCACAGGGCCTTGTCCTGAGCTGACAATCCCAGCCCACACTCTGAGCTTGGCACGGGGGTGCCCTCCCAAATTCCTGCAGGAATCTGTGAATAGCTGTTCTTTCAATACATTCAAAGAGATCCTCTTGCTCTGCATCCATTTAACGATCCCGTTCATGGCTGGAACACACAGGCTCTTGTGCTGGGATGGAATCCAGCAAGTGCCACCAGCCACTGATGGAGCTTTTCTTGCAGAATGTGAACCCTTGGAGGAGCTGAACAGTCAATCTGAGCACTGCAAACCCTGCAGCCTCCTGGCTTTGTGTTGTTACAGGCAGAGAAAGAGCTGGGACCCCGAAGTGGGGAATTTGGGGCATTTAAGTCAGGTTTTTTTGTGGCTCTTTCTTGTTTTCTGGTAAGTGTTCTGCTGAATATATCAGCTGCTCCAATTGTACCCAAAAAGCAGATGTATAGCCTGCTCTAAGTAGTCATAGTAATAATAATAGTTACAATAATAGTAATGCTGCTACTATTACTGATAATAATAAAAAGAAGATTAGAAGAAGAAGAAAAGGAAGGAGGAGGAGGAGAAGACAAAAAAGGAGAGGAAGAAAAGGAGAAGGAGGAAGAGGAGGAGGAAAAGAAGGAAGAGGAGGAGAAGACAAAGAAGAAGATAGAAGAAGAAAAAGAACAAAGAAGATGACAACGAGGTGTCATTATCAACCCTCAGCACGCTCCAAGGGATGGGGCTGGGAGAGACAAACACCCAACTTCCCTTCCTCATTTCCCTTCTGTCCTGCTTTTCTTGCCTTATTTACTCTTCACTGGGAACAATTACTGGCACTTTCAAACTCAGGTCCTCCTTCCATGAACTTTTTCCTCCTCCTTTTTCCTGTTCCAGGCTGGATTTGCCGGTGCCTTGGCGGTGCTTACAAGGGGATTTCCTTCACCAGCGTTTTCATCTCCGCCCAAACCGACCCTTTGAGTCGCTTTCTCAGCATGTCCCATTAAAGGTTTGGTTTTGTGGTCGGGGTTTTGATCAGTTTTACACCTCTCCTTTGCAGCCCAGATGTGACAGATTGTTCCCACGTGCCTGTATTTTCCTGGGGATACGGATTTTCCAGACTTGTCTGGTGGTGTGGGAATGGCAGGGGGCTCTGCTTGGATGCCTGGGGGTGAAAGGGCAGCATCAGGAGGCTCCCAATCCAGCATATTTATACCCATATTTATATTTATTTTTATAAATTATATATATAATATTTATATTATATTATATGTATTATATTTTATATATATATGTATATTTATATATAGTATATTTACACCCAGGAGTGGGAGCTGAGCACTCCAAAAGCACCCAGAGCAGCATTTTGAGCCTGTGTTTGCTCAAGTCCTCACATTTGTTTGCAGAGCTCCTGGTTGTTTCCTGGCAGACACAGAAAGGGGCACCCCAGAAACACCTGCACCCCAAAGCTGCTCTGGGCTTGGCACAGGGAGAGGAGGGTGATGCTGAGATGGGGATTGGGACTGGATGAGCCTTTGGAATAATAAGGAATAAGCTTAAAACAAAATATCTGATCCTCCCCTCTTTTCCAAAGGGCTTGTCTGGGCACAAACAGAGCTGACTTGGGATGTTTCCAGAATAGAAGTGGGGCAGGGGTGGGGACTGAGGGTCTGCAAGGGGGTGTGGGGGGGATTTCCTTGCCTGGAGCTCTCCTGGAGGCCTGGAATTCCCCATCATCCATGTTTTGCAGGCTCTCCAGGATTGCTGAACTGCCCTGCAGAGGTGACTTGGCTGCCATCCCCTCATCCACTGCTGGCTCTGCAGGGTTTGCTGCACTTCTGTGGGCACCTGAGGTGCTCCAGGAGCACTTTAGTACCAAAATACCTCCGGCTGAGAAGCTTTTACTCTTTTTGTTTGAAAAAAAGAAGAAGAATGCCAATGTGCTGCTGCAGGTTTGGGCTGGTTTCTGTCTTTCTCTTATTTTCACTTCTCTTTTTTATTTATTTTTTTTTTTTCCTAAGCAGCTCTTCCAGCATCTCAGGGCAGATCCTGACGTGCCAGCTGCTGTGGCATTTTCCCTGCCTGAACTCCCTGGCAGGGTGTGCAGCAGGCAGAGGATGGGGTGACATCAGGGTGACATCAGCCCACCCTCAGGGTCAGCAGAGGGAAACGGGAGTGGCACAGGCAGCTCTTCCCTCACCAGTGCTCAGTGCCCGGGGTTCCTGCGTGGCAGTGCCAGCCCATCGGCCTGAGCTGTGCATCCCAACTGCCAGAGGGCAGGGATAGATGGGATATTGGGAAGAAATCCTTCCCTGTGAGGGTGGGCAGGCCCTGGCACAGGGTGCCCAGAGAAGCTGTGGCTGCCCCTGGATCCCTGGGAGTGTCCAAGGCCAGGTTGGAGCACCCTGGGACAGTGGGAGGTGTCCCTGCCCATGGCAGGGGTGGCACTGGGTGGGCTTTAAATTCCTTCCAACCCAACCCAAGCCAATTCTATTACTCTGTGGTGATTCAGCACGTATATATAATCCTCCTAAGATACAATACATGCAGAATATGACATGTGTATATATATTTATGAACTCAAGCCCTGTATATCTGCACCCTTACTGAGGGATGTGTGTGTAAATGCTCTGCCCACACAAGCCCATGTATCTCTGTGATATCTCTGTGATATCTCCGGAGCACCTGAGCGCACCAGCGCACCCAGGACCCCCCAAATTAGATTCGGGGGGGCGGGGAAGTCGCTCCGGGGGCGTGTCCGGGGCGTGTCCTCTGCTCTCCCGCCCCTCCTGCCGAGGAGGAGGGGCTTCCCAGGCGGTCCCGAGGCGGGATCAGCGCCGCGATGTCCGAGCGCGGGCAGGAGCCCGACAGGTGAGCGGGGCTGGGGGGCCTTGGGGACCCTCCTGTCCCCCCCGCCGGGCGCCACCCGGCCCCGCGCATCCTCCCGCGGCTCCTCCCGCCAGCCCCGGGACCCCCCGCCATCCCCCCGGCCACCCCAACCGCTCTTGTCCCCCCTGCATCCTCCCGATGCTCCCCTGCACCCTCCCGGTGCCCTCTTGCACCCTCCCGGTTCTCCCCCTGCATCCCCTGCCCTTCCCGATGTCCTCCCAGCCCTTCCCGCTGCGCCCCTGCACCCCCAGCCCTCCCAGTGTCCCCCCCGCCCCTCCGCGTTCCCCCCAACATCCCTCCCATCCCCCAGCATCCTCCCAGCCGCCTTCCCATCCCCCAAACCACCTGCATCCCTCGGCATCCTTCTGTTTCCTCCCCTCCAAGCTCCGCCCTCCCCATCACCCAGCGCGGTGAGGTCCTCCCACCCCCCCAAAAAATAAAAAAACCACCAAAAAACCCTCCCTGCCGGCCGGTTTGGGTGCCCAGTGCTTGCACCTGCAGCGAGGTCGCCGCCTGTCGCCATCGTCGCGCTCCGCATCCTCTTCCTCGGGCAGACAAAAGCGCCGGGCGAGCCAGCGGCTCTGCCCGCCCCGAGCTCCCCGCAACCCCCCCCGGCATCCTCTGCCCCGATCCCGCTCCACCCAGAGCCCCCCTGACCTCGGGGTGCCTCTGCCCCCCCCTAAAAGTGACAAACTCCGGGGTCAGGGAGGGCTCTGAGGGGGCAGAGGGACCCCAGGTCCCTCTGCCCCCTCAGAGCCCTCCCTGACCCCGGGGTGCCTCCGCCCCTTTCCATCAGCCCTGGCGTTTGGCAAAGAGTGCCGGGGGTTTGTGCCGGTGGGAGTCGAGCCGTGAGCAGGGATGAATTTGTAGGATTTGAGCCCCCTCTTCCCCCCCCCCGGGTGCCGCAACCCGAGGCGGCTGCGCCGCGAGCAACGATCTTCGTGTTTATCATCTCCGTGTTTATCATCTCCGTGTTTTTAATCTCCATGTTTGTCATCTCCGTGTTTATCTCCCCTTCTCACGCTCCAGCGGGCGCTGGGAACCCCCTCATCCCCCAGCGGAGAAGGGCTGGGACGGCAGCACATTTATCTCCGCCGCGGTTTAATATTAACATATTAAACCTATTAGCAGTTATCGCCGTTACCAGCTATCGCCCGGACAACGCGTGTGTTTGGTCCGCTCGGCCGCGGGTTTTATTTATTCCCTTTTCCTTCTTGCTTCCTCCCTGCCCTCCGGAGCGCGTTTGGCAGCTCGGGGAGGCGGGAAATGCAGCTGCGAGGGGGTTAGGAGCCAAACGTGATTTAAGCGAACCCACTTTAGCAAGCCAGCACTTGGTGGAAGGGGTTGGAAGGGTTGCACAAACAACTCTTGGCTCGGGAGCCGCGCCTGGGGAATATTCAGGCTTTGTCCAAATATTGCTGATATATATATATTTTTTTTTTTTTTTTTTAAGATACAGTTTGGAAGCACAAACCTTGTTGTGTAATTTCCTGCGGGGGGGGGGGGGGGTTTGGGGGGAACTCTTTCCCAGTTCTTCCTGCCCTTGACCCACCGACTTCCAGCTCCAGCATGGAACCCTAACCCTAACCCTAATGGAGCACCCCCTGTGCTGTGCTGCACCCAGGACCTCCCAGCTTGCACCTCTTCCCCTAATTCCTCAGGAATCCAATCGTTAGGGGGTGATTTTCCTGCCTCTGTAATTACCACCTATTCATTTATTTACCCTTTTTTTGTTTGAGTGCCGCAGCCAGGGCTCTGAGCACTCATTCCATGTGCACCCTGGGAGCTGGGACCTGGAGCAGGCAGGTGGTGGATGCAGTGGCAGCCTGGGATGGCCCAAATCAGCCTCCTGGGATGGCCCAAATCAGCCTCCTGGGATGGCCCAAATCAGCCTCCTGGGATGGCCCAAATCAGCCTCCTGGGATGGCCCAAATCAGCCTCCTGGGATGGCCCAAATCAGCCTCCTGGGATGGCCCAAATCAGCCTCCTGGGATGGCCCAAATCAGCCTCCTGGGATGGCCCAAATCAGCCTCCTGGGATGGCCCAAATCAGCCTCCTGGGATGGCCCAAATCAGCCTCCTGGGATGGCCCAAATCAGCCTCCTGGGCTGAGCTGCCAAACAGTGACTCCCACATCTTGGCTTCACCATCGGCAGCATCCCCTGGCATGGCCAGGGTGGCACTGTGGCACCCCAAAAAGCAAAGGGATGGTTGCTTTTTCCTTGCCTGCTGTTCCACCTTCCCATTGGAATGTTGCTGGTGCCTCCAAAGGGCGGGAGAGCTGGCTGTCACCATGGTGACTGCACCCAGGGCCGTTCCCTCCCTCAGCACAGCTCTGGTGGAGCTGCATGACAGATGTTGTGGAGCTCCAGGCAAAGGTTTCCAAAGCGGATCTTTGTCCAGAAATGACAAACTCAGCAGATTTTCCCTTGTTCTGAGTGAGGGGAGGCTGCAGCTTGGTCTGAATTCGCCCCAGGCCACGAGTGGGCGATGGGGCTGGTGGATTCTCTGCCACATCCCAGCCCCTGTGTTTATCTGAGCTTTGTGCCTTGCCGGGGATTGGTTGGATTGCTGCCAAATCCAACGGGCACGGAGGGCTGGCCTTTAGGAATCACGTGCAGCAGAGCCAGGCGGCCCCAAAAGGGCCAGGACAGAGCCGGGGTAGGGGGGGATGTTGGAGAAAATGAATATTTAATCACCAGCCCCCCCATCCTAAGTTACCTCCCAGCCTGCCATTCCCTGGCCAGAGCCTGGGAGTGATGCCAGGGGGCGGGAGAGGGTGAATGCTGCTCCTGGGGAAGCGTGGGAAAGGACTGGCACATCTACTCATGTGTGTCTCCTTTTGTCTTCCAGCAGAGCTGAGTCCCTCTCTTCAGATGAAAAAGGTACAGGGATTTTGTGAAATTCCTTTGGGATGGAAAAGGGGCAATTTTGTAACCACAGGCTTTGAAAACCGTGCTGTAAAACCATCATATGTGGATCGGGTTTGATTGTTTACCCTGATTTTTAAACTCCTTTGCTATTTATTTGCTATTTGTTCCCTTTCCCTGAGCTGCTGAGCACGAAATTTGCCAAGAGAAGGGTTAAATCCTTTTCCAACCTGTATTCCCTGCCTGCTTTTCCCTTGCAGAGGTGATGTCCAATGGAACTGGAACGGAGGGAGAGGGCTCTGCTGAGGAGCGCCCGGCGGGTGAGCACTCGTGGGGCTCTGCTCACACCTGGGGTGGTATGGCCAGCCCTGCATCCCAAATTTCCCCCCAGAGCACGTCCCAAAGCACGTCCCTTACTTTGCAATGCTGGTTTCTCTTCGACTTGGGTTCGTAAGGATAATTTATTGCAGCTGCCTTGGGTGCATCCACGCGAGTCACGGCCCTGGTGGGACACGCAGCTCCCCCCGAGGCTTCTCCCACCCGGGTACACACCATGGAAACCCAGAATTTAACTGGGGTGTGCCCAAATAATCCCAGGTTGTAAAAAGCTTTAACACTGAATATGCTGAACACCACAGGTACCCTTTGGAAGGGCCTGGGTGACCCCAAAGTTTTCCAGGGTGCTGGGGTTTGATGCTCTTGTGCCCTTCTCTGCCTCAGTGTTTTTTCTGCTCTGTTATATTATGTAACCTGCTGACTCACCTGATGTATCCAAACCCTCTGGATGTATCCTTGGATTCGTTCCACCTGTGCCTAATGGGGTGTTAATCTGTTAAGGAGAGGCCAGTTCTGAAAGCAGCTCCAGCAGCAGCTCCGAGGAGGAGTCAGGTGAGCATAACATTGTGATTTACCTGTTGTCTCTCCCTGCAAACTGATGTTCAGTTCAAACCAGCTGCTTCTCCTGGGAATTGTCTCCCACTTATTGCAGAATGTTAACCCAGAGATTGCTTTTCCAGTGGTATTTTTGGGAGCCAGTGATTTCCCATCGACGATCAAAAAGCAGCAGCTCGTGTTTCTCTCACCTCACAGACACAATACCCACGGTTGTTTTTACTGCACAGTAGTTGTCCAAACACCACGGGGCCATAAATTTCCTCCAAACTTGGCAGCCAAAGCTGGCAAAACAGGATGGACAGGAAAAGAATTAAAGGAAGCTGCTGATGAAAAGTTCGTGGGTTTGTGCTTCCACAGGTTGTGCCTCCAGCAGTTTATTCTGGGTTTGTGCAAGACTATCAGTCTTCAGTTAAATAATCACAATGTTTTCCCTGGTCGGATGTGGAGGAGTGGGTTGGAGGAAGGTCGGGGAGTGTGGTTTTATTGTGTCCTTTGTCTTTGTCCTGCACAAGCAGGCTTTGAGGAACCCAGCTGGGATAAGTGATGTGGGATGGCAGGAGGGATTTAGGGCTGGCCCTGTCATCACCCCCCAAAGTCTTGGGATTGCTGGAGAGCTTCCCCAGCATGGGGGGGTGCAGGGGGCATGAGCTTCCACGTGCAGGGGGTGTTCCTGATGTGATTGCAATCCCTGCTGCAGCTCCAGGGGCTGGAATAGCAGCGGCTTGGGAAGCAGCCGGTGCCCCGTGGTGTTGGTTGATGTTTGCCAGGCTGTTGCTGCAGCAGGACCTTCTCTGCCTCTCCCACCTCTGCCTGTCCAGAGGGTGCTGGTCCTGGGGTGGCTTTGGGACAACCTCCCTCCAGGGTCCCTCTCCTTGGAATTCTGGGATGGGATCCCATCCCATCCTCACGCTCAGCTCGGCAGCTCCTTCACCCTCCTCCTCCCAAATCCCCTCTCCAGGCTACGAGCCTGAGGTGTCACCTCCTCTTCCATTTGGGAATCACCAAGGAGGATCCAGGCACTTCCAGGTCATTTTAGGGACGAATCCACTGCAAACAGAACATTTGCATGGGTGTTTTCCCTGCTCCCTGGCAAGGCTGTTGTGGTTTCCGTGCCAGTTGAACTTTGGCACAACGAGGCTCGTCCTGGGGATGAATCTTCTTTTTAAACCCTGGCAAAATTTCCAGTGGTTTGGGCAACTCGTGAGCTTTTGGCTAAAGTTGGATCCTGATGGTCAGCTTCATCCCCACGCTGTGCAAGGACTCAGCCTTGGGAATGTTTTCCTTAAGGTTTTATGAATTTAAGCAAATTAAATTTGGGGGGGGGAAGGGTTGTCCTGGGGGAACAAGGAATGTTCTCCTTAAAAATGTTATGAATTTAAGCAAATTGAATTGGGAAAAAAACCCCCCACAAAACCTGCTGGATACTGAGATATTTGCTGCAAATTTCTTTTTTCTAGATGAAGAACAGGAGGAGAAGGAATCTCCACCGAGCTGCGATGAATCAGGAATGAACGGATCTCCTGAGGGTTTGTTGTTCTTTTTTTTCTTTTTGCCTGACTGTTTAATTACTTTGCTTCTAATGAGCTCATCTTCCTCTTTTTCCCACTAGGAAAGAAGTGCCTGCCACTCTGTGAGCACTGCAGGAATGAAAACGTAGGTTTTAGGAGACAAAAAAAACAACTTATGTATTTTGTAATTCCTCTCCCTCACCGCCTTTTTAAAGATTTTTATTTTTTTTTTTTTACATCTATTTATAGGACCAGAAGGAGGAAGTGACCCCAAGGAGACTTGCTGGAGGACAATTTATGTATGGATTTTTTTTTTCAGTATATTGGGCGTAAATTTACGTTGTTCTCACCAAGATGCTTCAGTCTTTGGTTTAAGTGGGAAAATGGTAATTTGCTGCACAAATGCATTTGAAGATACAGTGGAAGATGCCCCTAAATCCTTAAAAATAAGCAGTTCAGAGCAGCTGCCTGTGCTGTCTGCAGATCCTGGTCCAAGCAAACTCTTAGGAGGGTTTCCTGCCTCATCCTGCTGCAGTAATTAACATTTTTATGTGCTAATTTTAGTCTGGACACACGTGAGGGATCTTGCCCTGCTTCATCCTCCCCGTTAGCACTGACCTTGCATTTTTCCATGGATCCCAGCCTTGTTCTCCCTCTCTCTGCCCTGGAATTGTCACCAGTGTGGGATGCCGGTGTCCAGGTATCCTTTGGTGTTCTCCCTGCTGGATGTTGGGGTTGTCCATGTGCAGTGTTGGCTCTGACCTCGAGTCTGAGCCAACTTTTGTGTGCCAGCAGCTGCCTCGTGCAGCAAATATCACCCAAAATATTATGCAAAATGCCCATTCCAGCTTTGCCCACGCGGGCTGGGTCCTGCCAGTGGTTAACTGGCAGCTAAAACATTGTTGTGGCTCCTGTGCTGCTCAGATAAAGTGGCTGGGAAGGGAGTTGCTCCGTTATCCCCCCCAGGCCACGTTTCCACGGGGTTTTTTGGTGGTGGAAGCTGAGCTAACATGTTTCTCTGCCCACCCCAGGCTGCAGCTGGACGCAGAAGGGACCTACCAGTGCAGCCTCACGGGCTTGATCTTCGAGGTGACGGGCCGTGTGAGGATCACCTACTCGCTGCTGTCCTGGAGCAAGTTCTCCAGCCTGGTGGAGAAGCCGTGGATCGTGGGCGGGCCCCTCTTCGACGTGCGCTGCGACTCCGCGCCCGCCCTCACCTCCATCCAGTTCCCACACTCGCTGTGCCTCGGGGGTGAGTGCCAGGGGGAGCTGGGAGGGTGCTGCTCCCACGGCAAAGGGTGCTGCTCCCACGGCAAAGGGTGCTGCTCCCACAGCAAAGGGTGCTGCTCCCACGGCAAAGGGTGCTGCTCCCACGGCAGAGGGTGCTGAGCAGCCCCGCTGTCCCCAGGTGATGGTGCCGGGATGGCCTTCAAGGTGCTGCACGTCAAGGGCGACGGCGCGGCCATCGAGCCCTCGGCCGCCTTCTCGGCCTCGCACGTGAGGTGGGTGGTGAGCTCCCTGTCGCCCGTGGGGCCCCTGATCCAGAGCCAGGAGCCTGTGCAGTACCACGGGGCCGTCATCCTCTACAAAGCCGTGGATGAGCATCCCTCCCTGTCCTTCCGGGTCTACGTGGCCACGAACAACGATTCCTTCATAAAGGTGAGGCCAGGGCTGGGATGGGACAACCCACACACATCCCACAGGGCTGGGATAACCCACACACAGCCCACAGGGATGGGATAACCCACACACAGCCCACAGGGATGGGATGGGATGGGATAACCCACACACAGCCCACAGGGATGGGATGGGATAACCCACACACAGCCCACAGGGATGGGATGGGATGGGATGGGATGGGATGGGATGGGATGGGATGGGACAACCCACACACAGCCCACAGGGATGGGATGGGATGGGACAACCCACACACAGCCCACAGGGCTGGGATAACCCACACACATCCCACAGGGATGGGACAACCCACACACAGCCCACAGGGCTGGGATGGGATGGGACAACTCACACAAATCCCACAGGGCTGGGATGGGATGGGATAACCCACACACAGCCCACAGGGATGGGATGGGACAACCTACACACAGCCCACAGGGCTGGGATAACCCACACACACCCCACAGGGTTGGGATGGGATGGGACAACCCACACACAGCCCACAGGGATGGGATAACCCCCACACACCCCACAGGGCTGGGATGGGATGGGACAACTCACACAAACCCCACAGGGCTGGGTTGGGATGGGACAACCCACACACATCCCACAGGGCTGGGATGGGACAACTCACACAAAACCCACAGGGCTGGGATGGGATGGGACAACTCACACAAACCCCACAGGGCTGGGATGGGATGGGACAACCCACACACAGCCCACAGGGATGGGATGGGACAACCCACACACATCCCACAGGGCTGGGATGGGACAACTCACACAAACCCCACAGGGTGGGGGTGGAATCAGGGAATGCTTTGGTTTTGACCCCTCCGTGGGCAGGGACACCTCCCACTGGAGCAGCCTGCCCTGTCCAGCCTGGCCCAGACAATTCCAGGGATGGGGATTCCAAGGGATGCTTTTCTCTCCCCTCAGTGTTTACGTGCAAGGATATCCCTCTCTCCGTAACTGCCATGCTGAGATGTGCCAAGTTAGGGCATGGTATTTAATAATTATACTGGCCAAGGTGCGTGATATTCAAGTGTTTACATTGGCCAACTTTCCTGCTTCAGCTCCTCTCACAAATTCCACCAGTTAACCTCTGCAGCAACTGGTGCTGACAGAAATGTTTGTCAGCCCAGAGGATTTTCAGGAAGCTCCTCATAACCTTCCCCACTGCTGTGTTTTTCACATCTGCTTTATATATAAATCACCTAAAGATACCTACAGATGATAAGGCAGGTCAGCAACAAAAGTGTGATCTGCCAGGGGGACAATTCAGCCATCGAGATGAATTTTTATTTGCTTTGCTAGAGGCCATCCAAGACCTGTGCAAGTTTATACATTCCCACTGAAAATTACCTGGGAATTTGGGAAGGCAGCTGACAATGAATTAATCCAATGAATTCCTTGCAGTGGAAAGATAATTAGGAAGTTGGTGCTGTGCTGATGATTCAGATCTAGCTGGGCAGGAGCTGTGTCAGGAACATGGCTTTAATTTACCCTGATACAGTGAGGACAGGGACCAATAACCTTCCTTTGATTCGGGGTTGTAAACTCCTTTTATCTCTTTTCACCCCCCCTGAACACAGGTTTGAAATGTTGATTTCTTTGCTGAAATGAGTAACCTCGAAACCATATTTTTAAATTTCAGGACATCTCAAAAGCTGTCAGACATGCAAACAGGAAATTTGTTAAGATTGACAAGCCCCCTGTGTGCAAGAAACTACTCCAGAATGGAAAGAGGTACAGATTGGTTTGTGAGCCAGAAGCTGAAATAACTCCTGAGGTAAGTCCCTTAAATGACCCTCCCTTCCTGCACTGCAGCTTCATAGAAATACAGCCCCAAAAGGCTTTTCCTGTACATTCCTGCACTGGCATTAAGGCCATTTTTCACATTCTGTTTGCCTCTTAGAGCCCTAAAATTTTGGGATGAAACCCTGATGCCACAAGAGCAGAACTCTGGGGAGATCGGAGTCGGGCTCTGCCCCCGTTGCCTCCTTTTTTGTTTATGTTTTGGGTAAACGTTGATTTTTAAAATATTTATGTTGTGTAGGAAATTGAATTTGTTGATGGATCACTCCTGAAACTGAAGAGTTACATTGAAGTGTATGTGGAGAAACCTGATGAGTTCACCCTGTCTCTGGTCGAGCTGGACTCTGATGAAACAGTCTGGAAAGCAAAACTCCGAGAATGTGAGTCTTTGGGCTTCAGGGAATCATGGAATGATTTGGAAGGGGCCTTAAAGACCATCTAGTTCCAACCCCCCTGCATATTGCTGCATGTTATAATGTATTATTCCATGTGTATATAATATAACTTTGTAAATTATTGAGAACGTGCAGTTCTGTTGCAGGTTCTGACGTGCTGCAGCACGTTGAATAAAAGGGGGGGAAAAAAATCATCTCATTATATAAAACCTTCTCTTTGGGGCCTGAGAATCACTGAAAGTTGGGCATAAGAACTGGGAATTCCTCCCTCACCTTTTGTTTCCTCTGCCCACTCTTCCCAGGGGATTGGCTGCACTATGACCAGAACAAGAACGAGCAGAAGAGAAGCACAGGCAGTGAGTCAGCTTGGAGATGTGGGGCTTGGGGTGGCTTGTCTCGGTGCCCCTTCCTTGCTCCTGTAGCTCAGGAGATGGGACACCAGTGACATCACCTCTTGCTTCCTTCCCAGGTGTCAAAAAAAGGAAACCAGCCTCGACAGAAGGGGGACTCTGCAGCAAAAAGCAGAAGACTGGTGGCACTGCAGGTGCTGCCTCTGTGTGGCCTTTAAAATAACGTGTTTGGGGGGGTTTGTGTCCTGTGGGACTGAGGGGAGACCTCTCTGCAGCTCCATCTCCCTGGGCAGGACTGAGCTCTGCTCTGGGGGGAGCAGGGACAGCCCCCAGGGAATGGCTGGAGCTGTGCCAGGGCAGGCTCAGGGTGGATCTCAGGGAAAGGTTCTTCCCCCACAGGGTGGTTGGCACTGAACAGGCTCCCCAGGGCAGTGGGCACAGCCCCAAGGCTGCCAGAGCTGCAGGAGGGTTTGGATGATGCTCTGGGGCACAGGGGGTGACTCTGGGGATGGGGCTGTGCAGGGCTGAGGGTTGGACTGGATGATCCTGGTGGGTCCCTCCCAACTCAGCCCATCCTGGGATCCCAGGAAACTGAGCTCACTTATTTAAAGACTTCCCCAAATCACCCCATGGAATGCTCCAGGCTTGGGGAAGAGCAGTGGGAAAGCTGCCCATGGGAAGAGGACCTGGCTGTGGGGGTTGACAGTGGCTGAACAGGAACATGCCCAGCTCCATGCCAGGTGGGCGGGTGGTGCTGGTGGCACCTGCCTTGGATCAGGAATGCTGAGGCAGCAGGACCAGAGAAATGATTTTTTTTTTTCCCCTGTGTTGGGCACTGGGGAGGCTCCACCTCGAGTCCTGGGGGCAGTTCTGGGCCCTGTCCAGGGAAGGGAAGGGAGCTGGGAAGGGGCTGAGGGAGCTGGGGGGGCTCAGCCTGGAGAAAAGGAGGCTCAGGGGGGACCTTCTGGCTCTGCAATCCCTGACAGGAGGGGGGAGCCGGGGGGGTCGGGCTCTGCTCCCAGGGAACAGGGACAGGAGGAGAGGAGAGTTTGCCAGGGAAGGTTTAGGTTGGCTATTGGGAAGAATTCCCCTGTCTTTGCAGATGGCACCGGGACAAAAATCCTGACGGACCAGCAGCTGATGGCGGTCGCGAAGCAGTTCGGGCGGCAGTGGAGGGAAATCGCCATCGAGTGCCTCGAGGTGGAGATGAAGGACATCGAGGAGATTCAGGCCATGGAGGGAGATGTCAATATGCAGAAGTTCCTGGTGCTGAGGAAGTGGAGGGACAGGCAGCAAAGCAGTGGCACTGCAGAAGCTCTGCTGAGGAGTCTGGGGGATAAAGGATCCTGTGATCTGGAGCTGCTGCAAATGCTGCAAGGTATCCCCCTCTGGGTTTGTTGAATCCCATCCCTGTGTCTCAGCTGTGTTTTTAGAATTCCCATCAGAGAATTCACCAAATCCCCAGGGCGTGGTTGACCATGTAGGGCAAAACCGTCTCCCTTCCCTTATCAGAGGGATTTTCTTTTTCGTGGCATTTTTATCATTCTCTTCGAAAATCTAAATATATAAATAAATAACAAAAAAGAAATTACAAACTGCTATAAAAATGAAGAATATTTCTGCACTGACTGTGTTGAGAGCACTCTCAGCATGACCTGGCTGTGCTGACCGAGCAGGTCAGTGTTTTACACCCAAACCAAGTCCTGGTCTTCTCTGCAAGTCCCAAGGCGAGAAGTTTGAGTCTTTATTCTTCTGTATTTTTATTTGTTCTTATGTATTCTTATGTATTTATGTATTTTAATTAACACTTTTCCCTGACTGATGACTTAATAGTTCTGAGAACTGCTGGAATTTGCTGAAGGGACCTTTAAGGTCCTTTCCAACCCAGGCCATTCCATGATTCCGTGACCCAGCCGAGGGGAATTGTCCTCAAAAACTAAATGTGTTTTTTTTCTGCAACAGCAAAACCTTGTTATTTTTGAATTCCTTAACTGGGACAAGAGAAAATGGCCTCAGGTTGTGCCAGGGGAGGCTTAGGTTGGATATTAGGAAAGATTTCTTCGTGGGAAGGGTTGTGAAGCCCTGGCCCAGGGTCCAGTCCCCATCCCTGGAGGGGTTTAAAAGCTGTGTGGATGTGGCACTTGGGGACAGGGGTCAGTGGTGGCCTTGGCAGTGCTGCTTGGCCTGGATGATCTTGGAGTCTTTCCCAAGCAGATTCCATGACTAATTCTCCCTAAAAAACACCCTGGCTGTAAAGGCTGGAGAGCTGCTCGTGCTCGCAAACCTGTCTGTGCCCCAGCCTTGTGCTGCCCTGAGGGGGGGTTAATACATTTATTATTCATCTGGAAAATTTTTTATTGCAGTTTGAATTCTCCTTGAACCTTGCAGTGACTTGCAGAGCTCAGTGTGCTCGTGTTTTTTTCCTCCCCTCAGATTTCTCGGCTCAGTGCTGAGCTGGAAGGACCTGCAGGCAGCGGGAGCTTCCCCATCCAGCCCTTCTGATCCTGCTGGGATTCAGGAAGGAGGATGCAAAAACATCATCACTCAAACTTTAGGCTGGATCTTCTCAAGGAATGTGAATGAAATTTGGGATACAAGCCACTTCCAAGACTTCCAGGAGCGGTGGATCCCGACATCTCCGGGCTTCACCCGCAGGGAATTCCACCACTGTCACCTCGTCTGAGCCACTCCTTGAAGATGGGACCCCTGGAACAAACCAGGTGGAATTGTTCGCTCCAGGATCCCTCCCTGGGAGATGTTTTCATTTACATCAGGGAAAAACAGGGAGAAAAGTTAAACAGGAACTTCCATCCCCTTACAAAGCCACGCTGAACCGCCCGAGTCGGGGGGCACTTTGGATTTCTCCTGGATGTCCAAGATCAGGGAAGGATAATCCTGAACTTGCAGGGAGATTCCTTTGCAGAATCACTGTGTGTATAGAATTCCTGTAGATACTCCTGTACATTCAGTCCTTGTTAAGCTGTGGTTCTCTTCTCTAAAATCCCAAAGACTGATTTTGCAGAAGCACCACTCTGTACTCCAGGCAGCTTGGAATTTGCCCTGGGAATTTCTTTTCTACTCTTCTCTGTATAGTCTGTATTTTTATGGACAGTTGTTTTTTGTTTTTTTTTTTACTTTGTATAAGTTGTTGTTTTTTTATATGAGAAACTTTTTCTACTTTGTACTTGATTCATTTTAGCTCGAATTAGGTGCTTAAACTACCATGGGAGGAGCCAGAATTCCCGGGAAGGGCCCTCCACGTGCTACAGAATTGGAAAAGATTTGGGAATAACGTGATTTGCAGAAGAGAGGGGTGACCTGATCCGGGATTGTCTGATTTTTAAGGACATGGGATACTTGGGATCACCTTCCTCTGAGTGTGTTTATGAAAGAAAAAGCATACTTAAAAAAAAATTAGGGATTAAAGAGGTACCATTTACACAATTTACACATGATTTTGGATTTATTTTTTTTAAATTTTAGCTGCTGGATGAAGTGTTGGGAAGTTGTTGCCATCTCTCCAAGCTTTGATGCTTCTGCTGCTGCGACATCCAGGGGGGTGGATGAGGGAAATGGTGCTCAGGACCTTTTGGGATCTTCTTCCAGGGGGCATTTTGGGGGGAAGAGGGGAGAGAAAAAAGCAGTGGGAGGTTCCCCAATTCCAGTGGAACTGCCCTTGGCTCCTCCAGCTGGGATGAGAAAGGGGGAAGGAACGGCCATCAGGGCAACGAAGACACCAAATCAAATCCAAATCTTTAATAGGACTCCCTGATCCAGAGCAGAAATGAGTAAATCCATGGAAATAAGGTGGGTGGTTGGAATGCTGAGGGTCAGAAGGGACAATCAGGTCTTCAGCCTTCAGGTTCTGTAAATCAAAATGCCTTTTTTTTGGAAAAAAAAAAAAAAAAAAAAAAAAAGAATGTATTTCTGTGGGGTTTATGTTGGCTTTGCCCAGCTCTGGGATGCTCTGGAATTCCAGCATTCCAGCTGCACCCAGGTGTGAGTTACTCCTGATTTACAGCTTGGTGTGTGGGGTGGGTGCTCTGAGAGACCACACTTTCAGTTCTGCATTGGAATCCTGAAATCGTGGAATGGTTTGGCTTGGAAGGGACCTCAAAGCCCATCTCATTCCAACCCAATCCAAGAGGGAAACAGGATTTTAAAATATCCCAGTTACCTGTACGTGCCAGCAATATTCCAAGTGCTTTATTTGTATTTATATTCCCATTAAATCTCCAGGAAGAGCAAAGAAGCCACTACAGTTTTTAAGGCAACTCGAATTTTATTGGGCAATAAATAGAATAAATAAGGAATTTAATATAAATAAATCACAGGATGGGACGCCCTGAGTTGGAAAGGGAAAATTATAAATAGACCTCAATTTGGGGGGGGGAAAATAAGCTGAATAAATAAAAGATGATAAATCACAGTCGGTGCTAAGATGTAGCTTATTTCCTAGGAATGTCCAAGTTGAACATCCACTCCCGAAAAAAATTCCTTTATCCCTGTGGATTGATCCTGCTGGTTGGGCTGTGGTTTTTTTTTCTGTTCTCCAAGGAATCCTTGGATGTGCTCACAGGGAGCTGAGGAAGTTGATCATCCTGGAGATGGTGATGGAGCGGACCTGGAGGGCCTGCAGGACCTGGCAGAGCCGCAGAGCCTCCGGGAACGACTCCGGAGCTGCTCCCGCCCGGCGCTCCGGGATGTCCTGGCCGCCCTTCAGAGCCTGCCACGGGAAAATTGAGGGAATTGGTTGATTTAGGAAACCTGGGAAATGTTTGATTCGGTCGCTGAAATTGGAGTTGTTTAATTGGGATTAAATAGGGAAATAGTTGTGGGGCTACCAAGGTTAAAAAATAACATGGTTATTACTGAGGTAGTAAAATAATTAACAACTGAGGGGGAAAGTTGAGATGTTTAATGGGGTAATTAATGGGGTAATTTTTGAAATAGTCAGTGGTATTAATAGCATGAAATTAGAAATATCACATGTGATTAATAGGGAAATTTTGTACTATTTAATTTTAGAACAGGACAAATTTTGCAGTTTTGAGTGATATTACTAGACGTGGGATAAAAGTTGAGATGTTTAATGGTATCATTAATGGAGTAATTTTTGAAATATTCAATGTATTAGTAGCATAAAATTTGAAATATCAAATGTGATTAATAAGGAAATTTTGAACCATTTAATGTGGTAATAGGATAAATTTTGAAATATCTAATGATACCATTATTAGAAAGGATAAAAGTTGAGATATTTAATGGTATAATTAATTGAGTAATTTTTAAATTATTCAATGATATTAGTAGCATAAAATTTGAAATATCAAATGTGATTAATAAGGAAATTTTGAACTATTTAATGTTAGAACAGGACAAATTTTGCAGTATTGAGTGATATTGCTAGACATGGGATAAAAGTTGAGATGTTTAATGGTATAATTAAGAGGGTGTTTTTTTAAATAGTGATATTAATAGGATCAAGTTTGAGATCTTGAATGTAATTAATAGAAAAAACTTGAACTACTTCATGTTGTAATAGGATAACTTTTGAAATATCTAATGATACCATTATTAGAAAGGATAAAAGTTGAGATATTTAATGGCATAATTAAGAGAGTAATTTTTGAATTATTCAATGATATTAATACCATATTGAATGTGATTAATAGGGTAATTTTGAAATATTTAGAATTATTAGAATTTAGATATTTAGAAATATTTAGAAGTATTAGAATAGGATAAATTTTGAAATATTTAATGATAAAATTCCTAGACTGGATAAAAGTTGAGATATTTAATATTATAATTACTAGGGTAATTTTAAAAATATTCAGTGATATTAATAGCATAAAATTTGAAATATTGAATATAATTAATAGGAAAAATTTGAACTGTTTAATGTTAGAATAGGACAAATTTTGAAATATTTAATGATATCATTACTAGACATGGGATAAAAGTTGAGATATTTAATGTTATAATTAATAGAGTAATTTTTGAATTATTCAATGAAAGTAATAGGATCAAACTTGAAATCTTGAATGTAATTATTAGGAAAAATTTGAAATATTTAATTTTGTAATAGGATACATTTTGAAATATTTAATGATATTACTAGACATAGGATAAAATTTGAAATATTTAGTGTTATAATTAATAGGGTAATTCTTGAATTATTCAATTATATTAATAGCATAACATTTGAAATACTGAATATAATTAATAGGAAAAATTTGAACTGTTTTTTTTGAGGTTTATTCTGTATTTTCTCTATTTTTGAGGTCTCTGAGGGAAGGCAGGAGGCAGGAAATACTCACGTTCATCATCTCATCCAGACTTGCCAGCACTTGGTGGTCGGGTAAATTGTTGAGCTCTCTCCTGTAAGCCCTCAGATCCTCGTAGATGCCCTGCAGGCATTTACTCTGGGAAGGGCAGAATTAGCAGGAAATGTGGGAATCTGCTGTTAAATCCACAATGAGAGAGAGAAAAAAAAGGGATTCTTATGGGAAATTTGCAATTTACCTTATCAAAAGTTGATCTTTCCAGTGCTGGACAGTTCCCAGTCTGCAAATTAAAGCAGAAATGAGTGTGAATTATGTGTCTGTTCCATGAAAATATAGGCTGGAACTTTAATTTTATATATATATATATATATTTCGATCTTTTACCCCTGGATCTTCAGCTGTGCAAGCTTTTATTGTGTTTATTTGGTTCTTAGTGATATCTTCAAGATGAACCTCTTCAAGGGTGCATTCAAATCCCAGGGTGTTGAGTTCCTGTGTAAAAAAAAGGAATAAAAAAGGGCCATTGACTCAGTTTCATAGGACAGTTTATAAATTTATATGTGTATATTTATGTATATATATGTATAAAAATATAAATTTATATATGTAAATACAAAAATATGGGCTGGATCTCAGCTTAGCTGAATCCTGGGGATGAGGCTGTGTGAGGACTCTGGTTAAATATGAAAAATAGAAAATAATAGGCTGGGAATAAGCTCAGGCTTTGCACAGATTTGGTTTATCTGGTGGTGGGAATTGCTCTGCCTCTTCTGCTTTCAATTCTTCTCTCAGACGTTGAATCCCTGAAGAACTTTCTGTCACTTTGGTTTTCAAAGGTAAAGAGTCTCTTAGAAAGTGAAAAAATAGCCAATATTATCCTCAAATGTGTAACAGGGTGAGGAACAGCCCCTGTTCAGTGCTGGGGGTTTTTGGGGTTCCCTGAGGTGTAAAAATAGCAGGAAATTTTAGCAAAAAAAAAGGAAAGGCTCCTGAGCAAACCCCCAACCTGAAGGGCTGAGCGGGGCAGGTGGGACATCAGAAGATCTTAAAGGGAGGCTGCAGGGAAATCCACCCTCCTGGGGACCCTCAGCAGCCCCTCACTGCCAGCTGGGCACCTTCACCACCCTCCTGGGCACCTCCATAGTCCATCCACTCTCCTGGGTATCACCATTGTCCCAAACTGCCTTCCTGGGTACCTTCACCAACCCATCATTGTCCTGGGTACCTTCACCAACTCACCACTGTCCTGCGTGCCATCACTGCCCCAAACTGTCCTCCTGGGTACCTTCACCAGCCCACCACTGTCCTGGGTGCCACCACTGCCCCAAACTGTCCTCCTGGGTACCTTCACCAGCCCACCACTGCCTGTCTGGATACCATCACTATCCCATCGCTGCCCTCCTGGATACCCTCACCAACCCATGGCTGCCCTCCTGGGTACCACCACCACCCCTTCACCATCCCCCTGGGTACCACCACTACCCCTTCACCATCCCCCTGGGTACCACCACTACCCCTTCACCATCCCCCTGGGTACCACCACTACCCCTTCACCATCCCCCTGGGTACCACCACTACCCCTTCACCATCCCCCTGGGTACCCACACTACCCCTTCACCATCCCCCTGGGTACCCACACTACCCCTTCACCACCCCCCTGGGTACCACCACCACCCCTTCACCACCCCCTGGGTACCACCACTACCCCTTCACCACCCCCTGGGTACCACCACCACTGCCCCACCACCCCACCCATCTCCCATCCCCATCCCGCTCCCCACCCGGCCCCTGCCAGACCTTCAGCCTTCGGAGGGAGGCGTGGACCGCCTGCAGCAGCTCCCTGGAGCGGTTCATGGCCTGCTGGGAGGGCAATGCCAGGTTTTGGGTGGGCAGTGCCAGGTTTTGGGTGGGCAGTGCCCGGCCCGGGGGCAGCGGCACCAGCGCCAGGAGCAGGCACAGAGCGGGCAGCAGTGCCCGCCGCCCGCCGCCAGGCGGCGCTGCCCGCCCGCTCCCGGTATTCCCGCTGATCCCGCTGATCCCGCTCATCCCGGTGATTCCGATGATCCCGCTCATCCCGGTGCTGCTGCTGCTGCTCCGCTGCTGCTGTCGGAAGCCGCCGGGCCCGGCTCTTATAGGGGCTCCGGAGCGGGAGTTCCCCCTGCGCTCCTCCCTCCCCTCCCCTCCCCGGCCCGGGGGCAGCCGCGACTCATCCCGAGAGCGGCGGGGCCGGGAATCCCGCCCGGCGGGGGGGCCCGGGGTGCTGCGGGGCAGCCCTGGAGCTCCTTCCTTCGGGATTGTGCCCCTGGAGCACGGGAGTGACGGAGAAATAAGGATGGTGCGTGGGACGTGGATAAGCTTTTCATGGAATCGCGGAATCGCAGACTGCTTTGGGTTGGAAAGGAGCTCAGAGATCGTGTCATTCTAACCCCCTGCCACGGGCAGGGACACCTTCCACCAGCCCAGGCTGCTCCAACCTGGCCTTGGACACTTCCAGGGATCCAGGGGCAGCCACAGCTTCTCTGCCCAACCTGTGCCAGGGCCTGCCCACCCTCCCAGTCAAGAATTCCTTCCAATTTCCCATCTAAATCCTCCTCTCCCTCAGTTTGAAGCCGTTCCCCCTTGTCCTGTCACTCCATGCTCAGTAAATAGTCTCTCTCTAAGCTTTTCCATTTCTATTCTTGATTTTAGTTTCCCCTTCCAAGGAACAAGCAACAGGACAAGAGCAAACAGGCTCAAGTGGCAGCAGAGGAGGTTTAGATTGGCTATTAAGGAAAATTCCTTCATGGAAAGGGTGGTCAAGCATTGGAACAGGCTGCCCAGGGCAGGGATGGAATCCCCATCCCTGGAGGGGTTTAAAAGCCCTGTGGATGTGGCACTTGGGGACGTGGGGCAGTGGTGGCACTGGTAGTGCTGGGGATGGTTGATCTCCATGCTCTTGGAGCTCTTTTCCAGCCTGAATGATTCCAGGATTCTCTGATTCTGTAATGATGAGATCTCATTAACGAATATTTGTGAAAACCTGCCTGAAGACTGGATTTTACTGCTGTACTCAGGATAAACACCAAATATTTCCCCCTCAGCTCTCACTGGTCACTCTCAGGGCCAAAAAGCTGCACAAAGCTCTCCTGTCCCTCCTGTGCTGTGAAGTCACTGGGATTTTTTTTGCTGTCAAATGTGAAGGGAGCAGGATGAATCAAGAGTTTTATATTGCATTTTCAGATTGTTTTTATTTTAATTGGCAGCTGGTTTCCTATAAGAGGGCTGTGGTGTGTCCAGATGCTGTGCTCCAGCACCGCATCATTTTCCAATCTCTCGCCGTGTTTTCCACTTCTGCTCCCGTCATTCCTCTGTGGGCTGTGTGGTTTTCAGCCCGTGTAGGAGACACAAGAGTCTTTTTCTGACCCAAAAGTGAAAGAGGACTTGGGGATGTGCTCAGAGGGGTGTTCTTGAAAAGGCATCACTTCAGCTTTCCAGGTTTCTCTGCCGGAGGTTCTGTCCCAGCGCTGCCCTCTCAGGGCTCGAGGTTTCCCGTCAGATTTGGGAACAGTTTCTTTTCCACGGTGTTCCTGTGCTGCACTCGAGCTCCTGCTGGGATTTTAGCAGGAGTTCTTTGTCCAAAAGGGGGAATATTTCCCTCAAACACCTTCAGAGGTCTCTGAGTGCCAGGAATGTCCTGTTGGTTCCGGTGTTTCCAAAGCAGGGGAGCTTTCCCAGCCCCTGCTCCCTCAGCCCAGCAGTTGGGGAATGTGTTACTGGGATATGGGGTGGGTTTAATTCGCTGAGAAATTGGAATATATCCAGATTTTATCTTTTATATATGTCCTGCAATCCTTGTGGTGGCTGCTCCATCCCTGGGAGTGTCCCAGGCCAGGTTGGACGGGGCTTGGAGCAACCTGGGCTGGTGGAAGATGTCCCTGCCCATGGCAGGGGGTGGCACTGGATGGGCTTTAAGGACCTTTCCAAGCCAAACCATTCCATAATTTTATGATTCTATGATTTAAACACAAAGGGACATCAAAGCTCAACCCACAGATCCAGAATTATTCCCAATCCATTAGAGCATTTCATCCCACTCCATGCTTGCCCCAAGCAGAGACGACAGACACAGAGCTGCTCAAAGAGCAAACATCATATTTTAATTTAATATATCATAACGTATCATACATTGATTTATCCTAATATTATTATTATAAACAGTAATTGCCAAGGTGCTCCATTCCTGCTCAAGCCTGGTCAGACAGAGGATTCTTTGAGATGAAAGGAGGGCACAGAGGGATTTCTTCTCTTACCAAGGAAAAAAAATCGCTCATCAGAATTAGAATCACAGAATCATGGAATGGTTTGGGTTAGAAGAGACTTTACAGCTTTTCTGGGCAACCTGAGCCAGTGCCTCCCTAATATAGTATTACATTTATTTATATTTATATATATTTATATATAAATATTTTTATATAGACGGATGTTTACATATATAGATTTTTATATATAATATATAAATAAATATAATATACAGTTGCCATTTAATATTAATATTATCTTGGGGAGTTGGAATTTAATGAAGATATTGTGTCTCGATCTCAGGTGCCTGATCTCATCAGGCAAAGGAAGGATTATGAAGGTGGAGAGATGAATTTATTATTAAAACAAGGAAGACAGGGCTGTGTCATCTCCTCATTTAGAGAGACTGTGCAGTAATTGCATACTAAGGTTTATTAAAGCTGTTAGAAGATGTATTAGTTCACATGAGAAAATGTAATTCCACTGGCTTTATTTCAATTTTAAAGACCAATTTCAATTTTAAAACTTTTTTTTTTTTTTTTTTGCTGATCCAACACCCAGAGACAAAGAAGAACCATATTTGGTGTTGCTGTTAAACTGCATTTTGGCTCTGCTGTAATCCAAATTAGGGGAAATCAGGAGCCGGGGAAATCAGGAGCCAGGGAAATCCTCAAGCAAATCAATACTTCAAAATCCTCCTCGAAAAAGAAAGGGAGAACAGAAATAAGAGAGAAACCCCTTAAGAAAAAAAAAACCCCAAACTCCAGGAGTGGAGCTCAGTTCGCTTTTGAGGCCGGTGATGAGAAATGGGATCTTCTCCAGCCACGCTCTTCGAAAAAACCGGGAGGTTCCTGGAAATGGCTGCTGGGCTTTTGTTTCAGTCTTGCCTTGCCTTCTCTGCCCCTCTAATAAATACAAATCTCGTTTTTGCCTTCATCTCCCTCTCCAAGACCCAGGTAAATGAAGACCATTTACACACAATCAGTGTTTTCTTTGAGGGAAATGATGTTCAGGGATGTTTCCCACCCGGATTTCTCGCTGGGTGTGATGTTATTTCTTCTTAACCTGTCAAATTAAAGGAGTTTTCCCCACTCTAAGGGCCCAGACACCAAACCCTCTGTGAAGGTCATGTGGTAAGAAATCTTCAATGGGAAGGGTTTGGTTGTTTGTGGGGGAGTCTTATTTCCTATGATTATAATGAGGCAATATTTTAGTGTGTATAATTATGGAATAATTACAGACGTAGAGAAATTAAAGCTGCAGGAAGGTTAAATCCCAGCTCAGCTGACAGTTAACTGGAGATAGTTGCTACATAAAAAATAGGTGAAATATTGTGTGGAATAGGATTTCTGGATTTCTTGTTCAACAACAGAGTATTTTTTACGCTATTTGCCACTCTCAGAATGTGTGGAATATTGAATCCTTCTTTTTTTTTTTACTCCTGGCCAATATTTTTGGAAGAGTGGAGACTTGAAAGGAACTTTCCTGGTGGTTTTTTTTGGCTGCTGGTGCTGGTTCACCGTGGAATCCCCTGAAACACGGAATCCCAAACAGCTGCTTGTGCTGAGATTTCATCAGGGTGGGATTAAATGGTGCTCCTGCCCTGCCAGTTGGGGGCTGGAACCTCCCAAACCCTGGCTCAGTCACCTGCACGACTTGGCTCTTCTCTCTTCCAGGTTTTCCAGGAATTCCTGCAGTTTCTCTGGATCTCTGCTCTCCACTGCTGCTCCTGCTGACAACCTGTGTCCTGAGGGACCACCCAGGCTGGGCCCCCCAAATTTTCAGGCTCCTCTCCAAAGCTGGACTCCACTTTTGGAGGTAGGACAATTCCTGGGAAAGGGATGGAGCTGGTGGGTGCCTCTGGATAGGGGTTGTGGCTCCCTAAAAAGCACACAGGTGTTGGAATGGGTGTGTTGTGGGCAGGAAACTTCTCACACCGAGATGGGAGGATTAGATATTGGGGAGGAATCCTTCCCTGGGAGGGTGGGGAGGTCCTGGAGCAGGTTTTCCAGAGAAATTGTAGCTGCCCCATCCCTGGAGGTGTCCAAGGCCAGGTTGGAACAACCTGGGACAGTGGAAGGTGTCCCTGCCCATGGCATGGGATGGCACTGGATGGGCTTTAAGGTCCCTTCCAACCCAAACCATCCCATAGCTGTGACTCCATAGGGGTAAAACTCTCCATCCACGGGGTTTGTTTTCAAATTTCAATATAAATAAAAAATAAAAAGCCCCTTGAGGACCATCAAGGGCTGGATGGAGCTTCAGTGGGTGCCACGGGCTGGGGCACCACGTGCACCCCCTGCTCCTGCCTCAGAGCACAGGGTGGTGATGCCTCTGCTGCCCATCCCCCCAGGGCTTTGGGAACCCCTGTGCCAGCTTTTCCCATCATCCCAGGGCTTTGGGAACCCCTGAGCTCCCCCTTCCCTGTGCCAGCTCTGCCCCCAGCCCTGAAAGCACCGGGTGAGTCCCGGGCCGTGCCAGCCGTGCCCGTGTCCCGTGGGCTGCTGGCACTTTCGGGGGAGCTCCTTCTCTCTCACTTTCAGTTTTCACACAGAGCAGAGTTTCTCATCTCTGGGTTCAGTTGATTTCTTGTTTTCTGCTCTCTCATCTACCCTTTTGATTGCTGCCTGTGGGTGCAGATGGCGTGGCCAGGCAGGAGGAGAGCGGGGATGGCACAAAGGGCTCCCTGGAGCTTTGCTCTCTCCTCGCTGCTTTTGCCTTTGCCCTTTCACCTGGCACTGCTTTTGCACCTGGAGAAAAAAAAAAAAATTGCTTTGGGTGACCAGCAGCTTCATCAGTGGGGGTTTTTTTTGCATGTCTTTGATGCAATATGACTTTTTGAGTGCCTTGAGAACGGATTGATTCTGGAGGAGCAGTGCCAGCTGGTGAGTCAGCAGCTGAGAGGCCAGGCTGAGATGTCACACTCTGCAGTGCCTGGGGATGCCCCCAGAGCTGCTGCCATGACTCATGGGCAGAGAATTCCCTGCTCAGGGAGGGAACCAGGCTCCAGGCCCCAGGACATGGGGTTGGGGGGAGTTCTTCAAGCACCAGTCCCCCAGGAATGCTGTTCCCTGGATTCCCTGGATTTCAGCAGTGTTGGCTCCCCTGTGGGTCAGGCGCTCCCCTGGCAGTTTGGATTCTCTGCAGGGGCACAGTTTAATTGTTTTAATACCCCTGGGTGAGGAATTACCCCCAGGGCTTCGTGGGAAAGGTGCAAAAACAGTGGCAAAGCTCCGAGAAAGCTGGAGAGGGACCTCGGACAAGGGAGTGGCTCCCCCCTGCCAGAGATGGGATACTGGGGAGGAATTCCTGGCTGTGAGATCATCATCCCAGGATTCTGTGGTGATTCCAGGGGCGCGGTGGCACCCGGGGCGGGCTGTGGTTGGTGCCTGTTGGCACAGGGGGTGCAGGAACCCCCTCTGGTGCCATCTGGGGCTTCCTGTGCTGCAGGAGGAAGCTGCTGCCTGTGAGCTGGCTCAGCACAGCCCTGGGGGATGACCCTCCTGCCCTCACTGTTCCAATTATGAAAAAAAAAAAAAGAAAAAAAAGAGAGATGATTTGGGTTTATGGGGAGCACAGAAAGTTTGGAGGGGGTTCACTGAGATGGGATCTGGGAGATGCTCCCAGGTCAGTCCTGTTTTCTCATGTCTGAGCTGGGGGTTCACTGCATGGAGCAGATGGAGCCTGGGGAAGGAGAAACTTGTTTTTTTATTGTGTGCAGATGTTTTGGGCTCGTGGTGACATCCAGCTGCCAGGCTTTGCAGGACACCCAAACCTTTCCCAGGCGGGCTGAGCTGAGCTGCAACCCCAAAAAAATGACTGCACCACCTCAAAAAAATGACTGCACCACCTCAAAAAAATGACTGCACCACCTCTTCCACCCCCAAACATCTGCTGCAGGGTCTGACCCTTGCATGGACATGTGGGCTGGTGTCACCTCCAAGCAGCACAGGAGTGCTGAGCTGGCTGCCTGGAAAGGGCTCTGTCAGCTCCATGGAAACCCTGCAATTCCTGATTTTCACTCGGCCCTACTGTTTTCACTTTTCATTTGGAGGAGAGGGAATGTCCTTCCCCAGATGTGCTGCTCACAGGAGGTGACAGTGCTCAGTGTGGTGGCCAGGCTCTGCTGCCAGCCTTTCAGGGCAATTTTGCCATTGGCAATGGAGCCAGAATCCCAGTTTGGCCTCCCAGAATCCCAGTTTGGCCTCAGATCCTCTCAGAGCCAGGGACCAGGAGAGGCTGTGGTGGCTCAGAACCTTCGGCACCACCAAGGATTGGGATAAATTATTTTGCTTTCTTCCCCCCCTCCAAGGCTCAGAGACTAAAAAAAATAATTTTTACCACCAAGAAGGAGCTGATGGTTGATACAAGGGAAGAGGGAAGGTCTAATCCCAAATCCAATCAGGAAAAGCTGCTTTAGCACCAGTTGGCAAAGCACCCAGACCCTACTGCCAATGGCCCTGCCCTGTGCAGGGTGTCCCTGCCCACCCCTGGAGCAGCAGATGGAGGATGAAGGATCCCTCACAAGTGGCTTTCACTTTGTTTTACAATAAGAGGGAAGAGAAACTCGGTGGGAACGGGCGTGGGCTGCTGTGGGGAAACGAGTGCCGACCGGAACAACCCCCCCACGGCTTTTCCTTGGGGATGCCCTTGGCAAAGCTGAGCCTCCCTCGGGGCTGGCAGGGCTGGGTCTGCTTTGAAGAGGTAAAAAAACATCTCCTTCAGGATAATCACCTTCCCTGGCAGTGCTGCCAAGCAATGGGAACATCCCTGAGTGGGCTGGGAACGGCAGACACATGCAGGAGGGTTCCCACATCCCAAAACTTCCCCTCTGAACCTGCTCAGGATTTCATTCTCATAAATCCATGAATGCTCCTCCTTTGAAGGATGAAATCAGAAAAGTGAAACACGGTGTGGGTGGTTTTCCTGGAATCCTGGAATGGTTTGGGTGGGAAGGGAGCTTAAAGATCATCTCGTTCTGTCCCCTGCCATGGGCAGGGACACCTTCCACCAGCCCAGGGTGCTCCAACCTGCCCTTGGACACTTCCAGGGATGGAGCAACCACAGCTTCTCTGGTTTCCCAGGCTCCCAGTCCCTGGCAGTGCCCTGTGCCCAGGCAGATGAGCTGCTGGGGTGGGAGAGGCCAAAAAAAAAGGAGAAAACCAAAAAAAAGGGGAACCCAAACCACAAGGCTGCCCCGAGAGGGAGCAGCTGCCTCATAAAGCTCATCCCTGTTCCCAAGGGCTGAGGTAATTCATGTCAGCAGGAGGTTCTTCCCATCTCATGAGAATGATTTATTTATTTTTTTTTAATATATATTAATGCAGCATTTTGTGCTTTTCAAGCACAGGTGAGTTCAGGACCAACAGATGGACTTCAGAACATGAAGAAAGGTTATGGGGTGAGAGCAGCTGGAGGCAGGTAAGGAAAAGCAAGCAGGATATCCCCTGGATGGGCAGGACTGGCTGAGGAAAAGGGAGTGTGATGGGGACAGGACTTGGCACACCAAGGAGCAGGTCCTGTCCTGCCCAGATGTTCAGGCAGCATGAAAAAATCAGTGGTGTGAGAGCTGAAAACCCACAAGCTCCAAAATTGTTTCCAAACTGCACAAAACCCTGTGCCTGTCCCTTTTCCGAAAAAAGTCCCTTCCAGAGCTTAAAGGGGCTCCAGGAGAGCTGGAGAAGGACACAGGGAATGGCTTCCCACTGCCAGAGGGCAGGGAGAGATGGGATATTGAGAAGGAATTCCTGGCTGGGAGGGTGGGCAGGCCCTGGCACAGGTTGGGCAGAGAAGCTGTGGCTGCCCCTGGATCCCTGGAAGTGTCCAAGGCCAGGATGGAGCAGCCTGGGCTGGTGGAAAGTGTCCCTGCCCATGGCAGGGGATGGGATGAGATATTCTTTCAGGTCCCTGCAACCCAAACCTGTTTGTGTGACATTTTCCCTGAGCTTTCCTTGACTTTCCAGCCATTCGAACATTTTGCCCCAAATAAACTCCCTTTTTTTTTTCCCCCCCAAAAAAAAAAAAATTATGAACAAGGGACAAAGCCAAGATCAGATGGCAAATCCTACTCCTGGGGTGGAGCAGTGGCCACTGTCAGAACAGAAGCTGCTTTTTACTGGCCCTGCTGAGCTCACCCCGAGTGACCTTTATCCTGAGAGCCCTCGGAGCCTCCGGGGGGGAATTCAGCTCTGGGATTGCGGTGCTGAAACCACGAGTCACGAGTGGAGCCCTGTGAGTGCCCCATTCAGGGGAGAAAAGCATCCCCCCCCAAAAAAAAAAAAAAAAAATCAAGAAAAATTTAAAATAATAATAAAAAAAAATTAATCGAGGCGGAACAAAACCCCCCTCAAAATCCTCCAGAAGGATTTTTGGGGCTCCCAAAAATCCCAGGCTGCAAAGAGCAGCTGTTCCCTGTGGATGTGCACAGCTAATCCCACACGGATGCAGGGCTGGGGGGTGTTTTTCCTGCCTCCATCAGGGGATTTTGGTGACTCCCTGGCTCAGGAAGTTTTTTTCCTGTTGCCCACAGCGAGCCTGGGGAAGGAGAACAATTCCCAGTTTGGCACCTGGGGGAGAGGGTTTGGTTTGTGAGGACGAAGAGGGGAAGGAACAAAAAAACCCCCCAGGACACAGGAGACACAAAGTGGGGGCCAATACCCAAAAATAAGTGCCAAAATCCATCTTGCCCGTGGCAGGAGCTCAGAAACCACACCAGACCCTCGTGTTTGAAAAATACCCTTTAATCCCTCCATCCTACAGCGTTCCCAGCACCACCCCTCGGAGCCAAGGAGATGCAGTCATCCAGGTTTTTCCTGTGATTTTTCCTGAAAAAAAAAAAAAAAAACCAAACAAAAAACCACAAACAAACAAACAAACAAACAAAACAAAACAAAAAAAACCAACAAAACAAAACAAAAAAAAAACCCAAAAAACAACCCTCCCAAGGATAGAAAGGGGAAAACCAGTGGCAGGTGACTGGAATAACAAGCAACTTAATATATATAAATATATATAAATATATATAAATATATAAATATATATAAATATATAAATATATAAATTTATATAAATATATAAAAATTTATATAAATATATATAAATATATAAATTTATATAACTATATAAACACATAAATATATAAATATAAATATATAAATATATATAAATATATATAAATATATAAATATATATAAATATATATAAATATATATATATATATATATAAATAACAGCAACTTAAGGGCACTTTCAGCACAGGAATTCCACTCCAGCCTGCCTGGGATGCCTCACCCTGGAACTGGATGATGCCAAGGGGGGCTGTGGGGCTTTCTTGCTTTTTTTTTCTCTTTTTTTTTAACCTTCAAGCTGAGAGACAAATTTTTTTTTTTTATTATTTGGGGCTTTTTCCTGCTTTAAAAGCAGCAGCAGGAACCTCCTCCCTGACAGCCAAAGAGCCCCTTCTGATGTCCCCTGGGGATGGTTTTGGGTTCAGACACTGCAAATGAGGTGGCTTAGAGTGAAAATATATATAAATATTATATATATATATATAAAAATATATATATAAAATATATAAATATATAAATATATATAAATGTTTAAATATATATTTATATATAAATGTATAAATCCAGCAGGTCTCCCCATGTGCAGGGAAAGGCATCGAGCCACCCAGAGCTACAGGGAAACCTACACCCCCAATATTTATTTTTTTTTTTTCTGCATAGATTTAAAAAATAAGGAAAATAGGGGCTGCAGGTGAGGGCTCCCAGCTTAACCACCCCAATATCCTTCCTTTCCTGCCCAGCAGGAAAATGGGACAGGGGAGCTGTGGGACAAGGACTGGAAACCCCAGGAAAAGGAAAAAAACCCCTAAATTGAACCAAACCCCTGACCCAGCCCCACCAAAAAAAAAAAAAATAAAATAAAAGGGGGGGGGGAAAAGTAATTTAATAAAATCCATTCTTGGCAGGGGATGAAATTTTAATGCAGCTCAGGCTTTGTGAAAACAGCCTGAATAAGTCATCAGGCAGAGCCTTGGCTGAGATGGATTTGCCCCCGAGGAAATGAGAATTAAAAGGTAAAAAGCTGGGGGGGAGCGACACCCACGTCTGCTGGGGCTCAGGGTGGGGATGGTTGGGCTTTAAATCAGAGAAAGGAGGGCTGGAGACAGATTTATTGGTGTCCCAGTGTCCCCAGCCTGGACAACCAGCACTGGGCTCTGAATGGGAGCTCAGCAGAGGGAGAAATTCAGTATTTAATACATTTAATGTGCTGCTTGGATTCCTCACAGAGATTATTTTGTTTATTTCTGACTTGGCAGGCCACTTAAATATTTAGCCCAGTGAATAAAATATAAAATATAAAATATAAAATATAAAATATAAAATATAAAATATAAAATATAAAATATAAAATATAAAATATAAAATATAAAATATAAAATATAAAATATAAAATAAAAGGCATCTGAGGTGTGTTCCTGCAGAACAGTCTCCCAAGTCCACGTCACACATAATTGTGAATTTCCAAATAAATAACTGCACAAAAAACCTCAATTCTCACGTGACAAACCAAAAAAAAAAAAACAAACCAACAAAAAAAGGCTCCCTCTGGTGATGACAGATCAGCCACCCCAATCAACCACTCGGCACCAAAAAGACGTGTCATATGAAACAAGTTTTGTCCTTTTTATTTTACAGCTTTATACATAAAACTCTCCGCTCTCTGAACCCGACCGAGTGTTAATAGCACATCTAAAAATGAATGTCAGGTAGTCAACATTCACAAAATGTTGAGAACTGATTAAAATATACAGATTACTGAAAGCTACGACTTCACTACGAGGCAGGCATGGTTTTTTTTTTCTTGTTTTTTTTTTTTCTTGTTTTTTTTTTTTTTGACTTGTATAGCACCGTCAAGTACAGTTTTCTTCATTTTAAAACTACAGTGAAGAATAAAAAAGTAGTCAATGGGAAAATATCGTTCAACCCAAAAAAAACCAACAAAAACCAAAACTCTAAACAAACAAAAATAAAGGTAAACTCCCCTCTCTTCTCGCCCTGTGGTTTTATAACGTTATCAGTACTGTACAGTTGTGGTTTTTTTTTGTAATAATATTATTAAAACGCCTGATATTTAGTGGCACGAGTAAAAAAAAAAAAGAAAATAAATTAAGAAGCAGAGGCCAATCACCGACATAAAGCTTCAGACATGGGCATGGGCTGACAGTGGGTTCCTGGGGCAGGGGCAGCAGCAGGGGGAGGGCTCTCCACGGCTCTGATCCCGCTGTCACTTGGCTGGCATCTTCTCTGCCATGTGCTTCTGCTGGCTCTCAGCGTGCCTGGGGGACACAGGGGACGTTATTCCCTGCTCCAAGGGGAGGTGGAAACCCACAGCGTGGTGTTTTCCCAGAGCAGGGGGGGTGTTCCCTGGAGAGGGATACTTGGGAAGCAAAGCCCTTTGGGGTCTCTCCAAACCCTGCGTGGTTGGGGCTCTGCTGGGATTTTTGCCTCCTCTCCCACGGGGAAGCCCAGGAACTGTGTGCCCAAAGGTGGCAAAGGGGACAGGCAGTGTCCCTAAATAACACAGGGATGGGGACAGGCAGTGTCCCTAAATAACAGAGGGATGGGGACAGGCAGTGTCCCTAAATAACACGGGAATTGGGACAGGAAGTGTCCCTAAATAACACGGGAATTGGGACAGGAAGTGTCCCTAAATAAGATAGGAATGGGACAGGCAGTGACCCCAAACAATGTGGGGATGGGGACAGCCAGTGACCCCAAAAACATGGGGATGGGGATAGCCAGGGACCCCAAAAACATGGGGATGGGGACAGGCAGTGACCCCAAACACCCCGAGGAGCCTCCTTCACCTGGTGAGATCCTCGATGTCCACCAGCATGGCATCCTGCTCCGTGTGCAGCTCGTCCCGGATCAGCAGCAGCTGCACCAGCTCCTCGTTCAAGCCTGGAGCCAGGAGAGAAAAGGGGGGAGTTTGGGATGTCCTGGGACACCCCAGTTTGGGGCCTGTACATCAACCTTCCCCACATCTACACAGCTTTTAAATCCCCCCATCACTGCCCTGGGCAGCTGTGCCAGGGCTGGACAGCCCTTTCCAGGAAGAATAAATGAATAAAAATATATAAAATAAATAGAATAAATTATATTCTATTTATTAAAAATATATTATATAGAAATATATCTTATTAATATATTAATATATTAATATTAATATAATATTATTAATATTATAAATAAATGTATTAAAATGCATAATAATAATATGCAAATATATGCAAAAATATAGAAGGATAAATATAGGTGTATATATGTGTGTATATTTAATCTTATATATATTTATATATATATATTAATCTTATATATATTTATTACATATATTTGTAAGTATTTATATATATTATGATTCATGTACATATAATAATAAATGAACGTACATAATATATTAATTCATGTACATATAATAATATATTAATTCATGTACATATAATAATATATTAATATATATAACATAGATTATATTATATGTAACATAATGATATAGTATATAATATAATTATTAATAACATATATTATATATAATTTAAAATATAATATAATAATTAATAATATATAAGGATAAATATATAAAATGTATTTATATTATATAAAAAATATTAATATTATATATAAATATATAAAAAATATATTTATACTCATATAAACATATATACTCCTATGTATATTGTATAGTTATCAACATTTCTCTGTATATCCTGCAGAACTGTTCTTGATTAAAGAGGATATGCCAAAAAATAAAGAATTCTCACTTACTTTCTATCTGTGAGTGCAGATCATTGACTATCACCTGTAGCTGCCCGATAGTCATGTCTCTTAGATCAGTGGGTTTCAAACTCCTCTTCATCAGGCATTCACTTATATGAGGCATATGTGGCAGCTGCAAAGGAATTGTCAATATTTCACTCTTTTCTTCCAGCTATTTGTGTTTCTGAACCATTTCCATCCCCCTCTCCCAAAAGGCATCAACGACTGCAGCACAAAGTGAGCTGGACCTTCTACACCACACTGGGCCCAAGGCTTCAAGTCCAGCAGAAGCAGCAGAATTGGACGTACTGGAGGTGAGGGGGATGGGACAGAGCTGAAAGAGGGCAGGAGTGCTCTGGGATCCCATCCCATCCCACCCCACCCCACCCCACAGCCCCCACTCACAAGATCCGCTACGGGCGATTTCTTCCTGTTCTGCTTTTCCACCTCCACCTGCATTTTGGCCATGGGCTTTGCCATAGCCAAGGCCATCTTGGCTTCAGCTTGCAGCTTCTTTTGCCTGGTGAGGAAGTCCATGTCGTCCAGGGACTCTGACTCCTCCTCTGTGGTGTCTCTGTCGGAGTAGGACGAGCTCTGCTTGCTCTAGGGAAGCACATGGAGCTGTGACAGCCCTGTCACCCCAAAGACATTTGCTCTTGGCTTCTTAACCTGTTTTGTGCACTTAAAAGTGGCATCATTTCTACAGGAACTGTGAAAAGTACTGATTTGATTTTTTTTTTTCTTTTATCTTAATCTACCAGATTATCACTAAAAATCAGAGTGATTCCCAGACAGGGCTCCTTGGCTATTTACACAACTTTAAAGGGGAAGAGAAGCCACTGGATCAACGGGTGATGAAAGGACACAGGGGTTAAGCTGGAGGAAAACATCTGGGGCTGCAGTGTCATCTTCACTTGGGAAAAGAGAGGGGAGGAAATCTGCTGGGAGCTGATAACACCTCCCATCCATTATCCATTCCTGCCCTGATGATTATCTGAGCCAAAAAGAAAGGCAGGAAGGAAGGAAGGAAGGAAGGAAGAACCTTCACGTGATGGCATCTGCTCCACAGCAGCTTCATCTGCCCCTCAGCACCTCACACTTTGCTGATGGCTAAAAAGGCTGCTCTGGGGTTTGGTGCTGCTGTTTGAACAGCATCAGCTCGTTCTCAGCCCCCTCAGGGACGCTCCAGGACAGGTCCCCAGACCTACCATGGGTGACAGCGGCGTGTCCAGGCTGGTTTCTGTCTTGCTGTCGTCGGCATCGCTGTCCTTGTCGCTGCCGCTGTCGTTCACAAAGCAGATCTGCAGGTTCATCCCGCTCTGTAACCTGGGGGAGGCGAGGCAAGGGTGACACCAGGGTCCCCCTGGAGCCAGGACAGCCTCCAGCAGGATGCAGCAGCTCCTGGAAACTCAGCAGCTTCTACCACCATCTATTGACAGATTGCAGAACTACCCGGGCCCTGCCCAGCTGCTGCCATCCAGAGCTCTCTCAGTGCTCACTGATGCTCTCACCATGTTAAATAAAATACAGGAATTATATATAAAATACACTGAATGTGATAATATATAACATTTATAAAGAATTAAAAAAATAAACCATGCATAAGACATTAATAACATGTATAATAAAATGATTGAAGTGGTTTATTCAGAAGGATAATGAGCCTGTTGGTGGCTAAGGCCTGCTCCTGTAACCCAAGAATTTATTACAGTGTTTTCTGGACCCTCCACTCCATTGCTTGATTTGGGTGGATTAAACCCACCCAAATTCGCCTCCCCAGGTATGATTTTTTTTTACTGGATGCAGTGGATCAGGACAGGGGCATTCCAGTGTGGAAGAGATCCCAGAGAGAAGGGAAAAGCACTTCCATAGGGGAGAGATCACATTCCATCACCACCTGCTGAGGATGGGGCAAAAAACTCCTATTTTCCTTTTTTTTCAGTGGAATTTAGTAGTCACTATTACCTAAAATACATAGGATTAATAATAGAAATTGTTTATGGTGAGGGTGGTGTTATTTATTATGAATACTTGTAAATAAGTTATGTATATATATATAATGTATATATGTGTATGTATATGTTAAATTCCAAATTTAAAACTGTGTAGAAAGATCTTTGGATGCTCAGGGGAAAAAACAAATGAGAGGAAGTTTCCTAAATTAAGTTTCCTTCAGGTTTTCATTTTGGATTTGGAAAAGGCTGCCCAGAGAAGCTGTGGCTGCCTCATCCTTGGGAGTGTCCAAGGCCAGATTGGAGCAACCTGGGACAGTGGAAGGTGTCCCTGCCCCTGGCAGGGGGTGGAATGAGATGACCTTTAAGGTCCCTTCCAAGCCAAACCATTTTAGGATTATAATTCTATACGTAGATTTTTTCTAGCATTAATAATAATTTCTCTCTATATATATTATATACACAAAATAATATATTAAAACTATTCAATTATATATGCACATATAAAATTATATATTAAAATTATATATATGTATATAACTTTTATAATTTTATTCTATAATTCTGCATGTAAATACAGGCGGAATGGTCCTGCAGAGGTCCCTGTAGGTCCTGCACCAGACAATCCTAATCCATAAATATTCATGTCACCCCAAAGCCTTCAGGTACAGCTGGTGATTGGTGGTGGCCCAGCTGCCAGACCCTCCTGGCTGTGTTAATTAGCCCTGTGCTCTAATTACCCGACAGCAGCTCCTGGCTCAGCTGTAACTACACAGCCAAACTGCTTTCCCTTTCAGATGACTCCCAGTTCGATTCCATTTCCCAGTTGCACCCCTCTGCTGGAATAGCCATGTTCCTGCTCCTCCTCCCACACCAGCGCAAGAGGCAGAGCTCCACTCCCAGCAGGGGGGTGTCTGATCCTGCCCTGCTCACCCCCAGCAGCTGAGCCCAAAAAAGCCTTCCTGGAGCAGATTGGATGCAGACATTCCAAAAATCAGGATGAGTGAAGGGTGGCAGCTCCAGGGATGGAGCCACGTCTGGAAGCAGAGCTTGTGGAGGTGAAGGGGGGCAGGAAAAAACGTTAAAGCTTTTTTTTTATTATTCTCTGCCACTTTCTGTGCATGAATCACAGGTTTATTTAGGCTGGAAAAGATCTCCAAGATCATGGAGTCCCCCCTGTGCCCCATCCCCACCTTGTCCCCCAGCCCAGAGCACTGAGTGCCACATCCTTGGGCACCTCAGGGATGGGGACTCCAAACCAGGACTACTGGAACAGTGAAACCACAGAATTACAGAATCATTTGTGTCAAAAGGACCTTAAAAATCATCCTGTTCCACCCCCTGCCACGGGCAGGGACACTTCCACCAGCCCAGGTTGCTCCAACCTGGCCTGGGACATTTCCAGGGATCCAGGGGCAGCCACAGCTTCTCTGGGCAACCTGTTCCAAATCACAAAAAAATCTAACTCAGGTAACTTAATCTTATTTGCTTTACCCCCTGAGCATCCAAATACCTCTTCTACCGATTTTTAAATTAGTATTTTAGCACATTGTTTACAAGTATTTACAAAACATACAACCGCGTTTGGAGACAAGGCGTTGTTCTAAACCAAGGAAAATTCAGGGATAAGGCTGAAAGCAAACACTGAGGGAAGGTTTTGGGATGTCCCCCTGGAGGAATGTCCCCTTTTCCAGGCTCCAGGGAGGTTTGGGGCTGCGAGGTGGGTGCCTTACCGGGAGGACAGGCTGGGCTTGCCGCTCTTGCTGCAGCTGGTGTAGAGTCCTGGGCCATCGTCGAAGAAACTGCCCAGGGCCAACTTCTGCCTGATGGACTCCCGCTCATTCTTCTGGGCCTGGGAGGGAGGGGAGATGAGGAAAGGTGAAGCTGCTGGTCAGGGAGGGCACAGGAAGGACGGTTGTCCCCCCAGCTCCACCACCAGGCTGGCGATGCCCAGCGTTTCCACCACAGCCCATCTGCATCCCTCTACCCACAAAGGATGTGGAGTGGTTTGGGTTGGAAGGGACCTTAAAGATCATCCAGTTCCAGCCCTCCTGCCATGGGACATGCTGATGGAGATGTATCTGTATATCCATAACATACACAGCAATATCTGTGCCCATATCCACACAGGCCACACCTGCACCTCCAGCATCTTCCACTTCCCTGAGCAGCCTCCAAACCCACCTCCTTCTGCCAGTGTGCTTAAAGATGTATTTTTAACCACTGCCATCAAATTATCCACTAAATGTTTTTATAAAATACATTTTAAAACCGTACCTATATATATATATATATATACACACATACGTGTATATAGGTTTCTAATAACAATCAACAAAGGGATTTGAAATTAATCACTGATCAATAATTATGGAGACAACTGCGTAATCAATCTGCAACAAATGCAATCACAGACCCAGATTTAAAATCAGCCTCAGTCTCTCCTGGTGTCTGTCACTGATGGATGATGTGCCCACGCTGACAACAAATCCATACAAGGCAGCAAGTTATTGATAGAAGGAACATTTCGGAGCCTTCAAACATTTCATTTTAAAATAACACTTCATACACAACAAAGGAAAACAGAGCAGGCAAGTCTGGGCTGCTTCCACGGTGTTAATTAATGTTAACTGTGCTGCCTGGATTTCACCTAAGGAAAAATGAAGCAGCACCTTTTTGATACGAGGAAGTGCAAAAAAAGATGCAAATTATCAACTTAAAATAACCAACAGTTTAATTCCAACTCCAGAGCTGATTACATACATTATCACACTGCCCATTATGCTGTCAATCCCTTACCAAAATACATACTTTGTTTATAAGCCAACTGCTTTTATTTGAAATACTCCAAATAATAAAAATAAACCCCCTGACATCAGGTGGTCTCGAGGTTTTGGTTCAGCTCCAGGTTTCTGAAGCCCCACCTGGACCCCACTCAGCTGCCCTCCTGTACTTTGTTTTTTCAAGTTTCAATAATCAATGCCTCAATCACACTGAGGCAGACTTAGAATTAAAAACAGGGGGAGGCAGAACGGGGAGAAAATGAAAGAAAAATGAGGGCAAATATTGTTTTAATGGGCTGCAAGGCTGGTGCCCACCTCGAGATGCCCGTGGCTGTCTCACTGCATCAATATTTCATCAAGTCCTGCACGCTCAGCCTCCCTTTCTCCAGCTCACACCATCCTCTCCCGCATCTTCCCACCTCTCTCTGATTTTCCCTGTGCTCCGGCAGAAATCCCAAGCCCTCAGCACATCCTGCCCAGCCTCCACACCAGCTGGGGCCGCTCCCTCCCCGGCACCAGCCCCACCTACCCCGTGTGCACCAAACCCTGCCCTTCTTGCATTCAAACACACACACCCACGGGCAGAGTGGCACAAATGTCCTCCTTTCCAAATCTCTCTTTTTTTTTTTTTTTCCTCCATTTTTGCTCCATCTCCCACCAGGCCCAGCTGCTCCCAGTCTGACATCTGTCCATTTAATCAATGTGCAGTTTGTTTTCCCCATTACTGAGGATTCTAAATAGCTCTGCTCCCAGCACCGAGCTGGGAATATCCCATTTTCTAAGGCAGGCACGGGCTAATGACCATAAAGGAACCAGGAGTCCTATTTGTTATTATAAAATAGGGAGCAGTTACTAAGAAATAGAGTATACCTGAGGGAACTGGACTTTAGGCTTTGGATAAATTACCTGACAGCTGCATTGATACCCAGAGCTGGGGATGGAAAACCATAAACTGAGAGGGGAAATGGCCTGAGTTTTTCTGCCTATCAAATATACTTACTTGGTGTATCAAAATAACGGGTCAAATACTCGAATTTCAAAGGTAATAAGAAGGAAAACATCACCCAGTGTTATTTAAATGTGTATTTTGGCACTCCATCAAAAAACAAATATGCATTTCTGCAAGAGGGGGCCGACAATTCAGCTCACGTAACAACTGGAAACAAAAAACTGCGGTTTATTTTTAAGGCAAAACAATCTGGGGCGGATGTTTTCCTCCTTCCCCTTGGCCTTCCCCTTGGGAAGCTCAGTGGCTACCTTTGTTCAAGCCCAGCAATGAAAACACATCAGGTGGTGGCTGTGGAAGGTTTTCTGCAGCATCCCACGACAGGGAGAGGTTTGGCTGCTCCCACAGCGGCTCCAGCAGCCCCAGCACCTGCTGCAGTTATTGCTGTTTGCCCACCTATTTCCATCACCTCCTTGGTGTTTGCAGATCATTCACAACCACGTGTGCTCTGCACCACCAGCTCCACCTCCTGCCAGCAGCCAACCCGTCCCTAGCACAGTGTGACACCAAAAACCCACCAGCTTTGGGTGAGAGCCTGAATTTATCAAACATATCTGAGAGTCCTTGCATGGTTTGGGTTGGAAAGAACCTTAAAGTCCATCCAGTCCTACCCCTGCCATGGGCAGGGACATCTTCTACCAGCCCAGGTTGCTCCAAGCCCTTGGACACTCCCAGGGATCCAGGGGCAGCCACAGCTTCTGTGCCCAGCCTGTGCCAGGGCATCACAACCAGGAATTCCCTCCCAATATCCCATTCAACCCTCTGGCAGTGGGAAGCCATTCCCTGTGTCCTGTCACTCCATCCCTTGTCCCCAGTCCCTCTCCAGCTCTCCTGGAGCCCCTTTAGGCCCTTCAAGGGGCTCTCAGGTCTCCCTGGATCCCTCTCTTCTCCAGGGGAACCCTCCCAGCTCTCCCAGAGCAGAGAAGCTCCAGCCCTGGGAGCATCTCCATGACCACCTCTGGATTCTCTCCAGCAGCTCCACATCCTTCCTGTGCTGGAGACCCCCGAGCTGGAGGCTCTCATGGAATTTGAGCAGAGGGGGAGAATGCCTGGCCCTGTGCAGGAGCTCTGGGACACCCAGCCAGGCCAGCAGGGCTATTTTTGCTGGGCTCTGTCATTCCCAGCCCTGGACAATGACTATATTTAACGTTCCAGAGCCATAGGCAGTGCCTTATTTTATCTCTGCAAAGCACAAGGGCTGTTACTGGATTTACAAACAGAAATTACAACCCCTCAACACGTGTTTTTATCTCCTTTCCCTCCACAGGGGATTTAGTGGTGAGCACAAACCCGAGTCAAACGTCTCAAGCCACGTGGCAAAGAGCCCTAAAATCCCGAGGGCCTCGAGGTACGAGATGGAAACATCTCCTTACGTTTTCTCCATCAGAAAGATACGGAATGGCAGAGGGAGAGGAAGGTTTGCAGCCCTGTGCCAGGGCATTAAAGACCTTGGAGCACTCCCCTGCTCCAGCCCCTGAATCCCCCATGGCCCTGGCAGGGTGTAGGGCAGAATCTCATGGCCCTGGGAGGGTGTAGGGCAGAATCCCATGGCCCTGGGAAGGTGTAGGGCAGAATCCCATGGCCCTGGGAGGGTGTAGGGCAGAATCCCATGGCCCTGGAATGGTGTTTGGTAGAACCCCATGGCCCTGGGAGGGTGTAGGGCAGAATCCCATGGCCCTGGGAGGGTGTAGGGCAGAATCCCATGGCCCTGGGAGGGTGTAGGGCAGAATCCCATGGCCCTGGGAGGGTGTAGGGCAGAACCCCATGGGCCTGGAAGGGTGTAGGGCAGAACCCCATGGCCCTGGGAGGGTGTAGGGCAGAATCCCATGGCTCTGGCAGGGTGTAGGGCAGAATCCCATGGCCCTGGGAGGGTGCAGGGCAGAATCTCACGTCCCAGGGCAGCATTCTGTGGGCACCCTCCTGCCAAGAGGGCTCCTGTGGGCAGATAAAAGCTCCTTTTGGTCCCTTACCTTTTTATAACTCCCCTCCCCGGCCGGTGCCGCTGCTTTCCTGATGACGTCACCCATTCCATCACCACCCTCCTCCCGACTCATCTCCTTCTCTGCCGGCTCCTCACGTGGCAACAACAAGGGGGCATCTCCGTCCTTGCTCGGCTCTTCCAGGGGACGAGGCGCTGGCTCCAGAGCCAGGACCCGCTGCAGCCCCCCCTGCCCCCCGCCCGGGATGCCTCTCCAGCACCTCTCCCTTCCCGGCTGTTCCAGAGCACCTTGCTTTTCCCAAATAAAGTCACGGAGCAGCCGATGGGAGGGAGGTGAAGGCTGTCCCGGCCAGGGAAGCCGCGTCCTCCTCCAGCCACTGCCAGTGCCCGATAAAAATAGCCCCGAGCCTTCCCCGGCTACACAAGGGCAGGAAAAAAACCCGGTGTCTGATGTCAAAAGCCAAGCCTGGCAGCGCAGCCCCGGCCAGGAGGAAGGGGCTTTCTCCCGGGGTTTTTGCTGTGGGAGTTATCCCGGTAAATTCCCGAGCCACTGACCCCCAGCTGCAGAAATCCCGCTCTCCCTGCTGAGATCCCGACACCCGGATCAGCTGGGGTGAGTTGGGGCAGGCATTCCTCCAGGGAATCCTTACAAGGTGCAATTTATGCCACGGTTTCCCAGGGATCCTCAAAACGTGGCCTATCAGCAATAAAAATCCTCATTTCTGGAGCGACACAACGGCACAACAACTTCATAATTTCAATTTCCCCCCAGTGCTTACGTGTTTAATGATACATCCATGCCATGCTGACGTCATGGCACCCAAAATGCACACTCCAGGTAAATTACCAGCTCTAACAACACACAAATTATGCATCCCAGCATTAGCCTACAAGGAATTTCCAGGAAAAAACAGCAATAATAAATGTTTAATTCCACTCCCGTCCCCGGATGGTGCTTTGTAACAGTAATTCCCAAGTGAAACAAAGTGGTTCTCTGGATATTTCATTATTTTTAGTTCCCCTCCACCACTGAGTCATTGTGTCCTTTCCTGCTGTTGCTAAATTAACTTCCTCTCCTGGCCCGTGGGGGATGAATCTGACACAATAAATGGCAGACAAGAAGGAATGTCATAGCCCAGGGGGAAGGATGTGGTGGCCAGGAGCACCAGCCTGCATTTGTGAGCAGTCCCTGCATCATCCTGCCCTCAGCCATCCCAGGGGGATGTTCCAGTGCCTCCTTCCCAGCTGGCTGAGAGGCTGAGCCTGGCCCTGCTGTGCCCCTGGTACCCACCAAGCCACCCCTCAGCAACCTGACAGCAAAGCCACCCCTAAGGGTAGGAAGTGGCACAACCAAAAATGCATTCAGCCCTTTTCACCAGCAGATTTTAGGATATTTTATCCCCCATTCCAGGTTTCAGGCCAGCCCCGCTCTGCCCTGCCCTGCCCTGGGATGCTCCAGGGCCAGCTTTGCTGATCTGAGCTGATCCCACAGAGCTGGTCCCAATCTCCAGTGAAAATCCTGCTTCCAGCAGCTGCCTCATTCCAGGCAAAGGGAGAAAACCCAGGCTGGTTAAGAAGCACAGCTTGGAGCCCCTGTAACCACTGCTGAGGCACATCTGGTGCCCTCCTGGGTGCCAGGACCAGACCCAACCCTGCCCCATCACCAGAGACACAGCCAAGTTCAATTCTGGATATCAAACCCACGAGAGAAATGAACTCTGGGGTTGTTTCAGCTCAGGGATCAGCCCCTTTGCTGCTCAGCCCCTTTCCCCACCTGCTGCACTGTGGCCACTGTGCCTGCTTGAAAACAACCCCAAAAAAAGGAGGATGGGAGCTCCACTCCATGCTGGCATCACTGTCTGGGGGGTCCTCACAGATCCCACCAGAAGGAAATTGCTCTCCACGGACACAGCCACCAGGGCAGCTCCTCCAGCAGCGATGCTGGAGGGGGGCAGAGCCTGCTTTTCTTTTTATAGCACCGAGGGAAAGCTCAGAACAGGCAGATCTGGAGCAGGTCAGCTGAGGTGTCCCCAAGGGAGGGAAGCACAGGGAGCCAGAGCCACGGGGAACACTCAGGATGGGGATGGCAGCACTCAAGTGAGGCCAGGAAATAGGACACATCAAGTTTTGTGTGCTTTAAACACGCCTGGGTTGCTTGTGGACAGGGAAGCAGCTAAATTTAACTCTGCTGTGCTTTTGTTGTGTTGCTTGAGTCAATAAAACCCCCTCCATGCTGGGGTGGACTCCACTGGGGGAGGAATCACCCCCATTCCTGTTTGGGATCAGCTCCCAAACACCACTGGATGCTGAGCCAGGAGAGGAAATCCCTGAATTCCCAGCATTTCAGTGAAAGCCCTCCAAGCCCATTCCCTGGAAAACCAGTGTTCATGGCCCTGGGGTGCCTGGGCCAGGGTATGGAGGTGGATTCCAGGTTCATGGAAATCTCAAGTTGCCAGAACTGTTGGAGAGAGGCTGTTTACAAGAGAATGGAGCAACAGGACAAGGTGGGAATGGTTTTAAACTGAGAGCAGGGTCAGATGGGATATTGGGAAGGAATTCCTGGCTGGGAGGGTGGGCGGGCCCTGGCACAGGTTGCCCAGAGAAGCTGTGGCTGCCCCTGGATCCCTGGAAGTGTCCAAGGCCAGGTTGGAGCAGCCTGGGCTGCTGGAAGGTGTCCATGCCCGTGGCAGAAGGTGGGACTGGATGGGCTTTAAGGTCCCTCCCAACCCAACCCAGTCTGTGATCCTATGATTCTACCTCAGAAAACATTTACTTTAATGTAAATGTTGGAATCGAGCTCCTCTGAACAGTCCCATTCCCAGCACAGCATCCTTCCAGCACAGTGCAAAGCTTAAACTTTGGGATGAGCAGGACCAAGCCCTCCCTCTGATGCTGCTTCCCTGAGCTTTCACACACTCCAAGAGCTCTCCACCCACACTGCAGAGCTTTTTTATGGATCTCTGTCTCACCAAGGCCCTCCAGCCTCACATCTCTGAGACAAAGGCTTTATTTCATTGTCACTGCTTTGGGATGCAGGGGGGTTCCTCAGCTGTACCAGGCTGTGCATCCCTCCACGGGCAGGGGGCCAGGCCAGCAGCTTTCCCAGTGCTCCACACTGGGTTTTCATGGCATCTGAGGTTTTTCTCCCAGGCCTGTCTCTTGGGGTTACATTCTGCCCTCAGAATTTGCACTCACTTTAATGAAAAACGTGATGACAGCCTGGCATTTCCACAGCCTACAAAACCCTACACAGATCAAACAAAAGCAACCTAATAAAACACCCCATTCTTTTCTTTTCTCTTCCTTTTTCTCTTTTATTTTTTCTTTTTTTCTCTTTTTCCTTTCCTTTGCTCTTCCCCTTTCTCTTTCCTTTTTCCTTTCCCTTTCAATGAGCTCTTCATATTTTAAGATTGTGAATTTCATGGATTCATTTCTATTCACCACCTGGGAGTGGTGGGTGTCACCCAGCCTTGCCTGCTCCATCCCTGGGGCACCCAGCCTGACCTGCAACACCACCAGCACCTCCTAATCCACGGGAACACCAGCACCCTCCCAGACACAGATCCTTCCATCAGACCCCTCTCAAGAAAAGCACCCAAGCAGAGTCAATCCCAGTTTTCCCAGGAAAACCCACAGGGCCCGAGCAGGGCACGCCACGCCCCTCTGCCCCACCTCAGAAGAGATTTCTAACCCAATAAAATCTCATTCTTCTCCTCAGATCTCGTTTTCTTGTTAATTTTCCTCGCACGTGTGGAGCCTGGAAACATCTCCCGAGCGACTGAGCCGCCAGCAGATACCTCAGCCCCTGCCTGGTGCCAGAGCACGGAGCCAAACCCTGTTCCCACAGGCAACTGGATGCTGGGGGGTGGGGGTTTTGTCTGCTTTTAAAGGAGAAATTGAGAAACCAACCCAAGGAGATGCTTCCGACACATCATCGCCCACTTGTAAAACAGCGGCAAAGAAATGCGGGTAAAGAGCCTGCAGAGCCCGGTCCTGCTCTGGGCAGGGATGGATCCGTCAGGCAGGGCTGAAAATACAAATTTACAAAGCAAACTGAAGCCCTGGTTGAGGCTGTGGGCCAGCAAAGCCCGGCTGATCCACACAGCCAAATAAAACCTTTAGTTCCGTGTCAAAGCCTGGATTTGCAGGCTGGACTTTTCATTCTGGACCTCACCAAAAACACCCCCTCAACGTGCACGAGCTGATGGTTTTCTGGTCAAGCTGTAGGAGGGATTGCAGAGCCTTAAACCAAGTGTTTGACACGGGGAAATAACAGGGTATAAACAGGAAAAGAGACAGAGCTCAGGGAGAAATCCATGGCACGGAGAGAGCAGCAGCCTGCGAGACTCCAGGATGTGGCCACAGGAAAGATGCTGGGACTGACACAGCATGGAAGATCTGGCCTAAATTTAAGCAATCCACCTGTCTTAGCCACATCCAAACCCCCAGGAGGGCCCACCTGCACTTCCCAGAGCAGCAGTGGCAGCTCATTTATGGGGGGGATTGAGGGATTTGGGGGCACACAACACAAACTGCCTCCTCTTCCTCGGCACCTGCCCCATCCCCAGCACCCTCCCTGCCCCAGATCCTGTGTCCCAGCTGTGATCCGGTGTCACCAGAGTTTTCCTGCCGAATTCCTTCAAAACAAACACGTTTCCAAGTTTTCCCATGCGCTGCCTCGCTGCTCCCTTTGATTTGTTTTTCGTTTATTTAGCAGCTTCAAAGCGAGGAGGGGAGCAGATCACACACTGCCACCTCCTCCCCCCCGGGGCAGGCAGCCACCAAAATCCCATCCCTGCTGGCTTCCAGGCTGATCCCAAACCCGGGATTGCTGGCCACAAAAGGATTAGAACCCTGCCTTTGGGATAATGGCTTTGGGAGGGGGCTGGGGTTGCTCCTAATCTCTGAGGAAGGGTTGGAAGCAGATTGCACATGAAGACACAGATTTTTGTTTTCCTCCTTGGATTTGTGTGTTTTCTGACCGGTTTCACTCTCATATTTACTGGTTTGGAGGAGAGGAACCTACCCATAAACAAGCAGGGGAGGAGAGCAGAGCGAAGCAGCAGCACTGCAGATAGAGCCGGTGCATGAGCACACAGGGATCCTGGCCAGGCTGGTGCCGCAGCTCAGCATCATCACCACCATCATCATCATCATCATCACCATCATCACCCCTCGCCCACCACCACGGCCCAGCTTCCACCCGGGAAACAATGCCCAACCTTTAACCCGAGTATGCTGGGAAAACATCCGCTGCTCCCAAACAATGGCACCATTTATCCAGAGCAACAGGCTCGGAGCTGCAGGGAAAGCAGCTCCCCTAAAAGGGAGGCTGAAAAAAACCCCTCCATAACCCAGGATTTTTTTTTTTTCCTAAAGCAGCTAAAAATAGAAATTCACTTCCAGAAGCATGAAAAATATTCCGTGAAAAACCCTTTCAGCTCTTCTGTCTGCACATACAAATGTTTTGGGTATTTTCCTTTTCTGATGCATTTTGCAATGTGAGGTGTTTTGCTGTGAAACACAGAGTGAAGTTTGACTAAAATGGGGGGGGGGGGGGACCAGGGTAAGGTGCTGTGCTGGGCAAGGCCCTGTTTGCTGAGGGTCCAGCAATTCCAGCTGGGAATTCCTGGGAATGGGTGTTTTGCAAAACAACACTGGGTGCACGTAGGAAAACGCATTTCTCTGCATCGCTGTGGCAGAGGGACAGATGTTTGTGCCTTTAACAATCTGCCTGTGCCATCCAGCCCTAAACGAGCCCTAAACGTGCCCTTTCCCGGGCAGGTGCACCCATCAACGCCCATCTTCATTTCAGAGGGAAACGAAGCCACAACAACAGCCCACCCCAACTCTCACTCACCCCACTAAAACAATCCTGATGTTCCCCAAACTCGGGGTCGGTGCTGCCGCCCCCACGGCCCCAGGGACCCCCCCCCCAGGGTGGTGGATGCTCAGACAGAGCAATTCTCATCCCCCCAAAACCAACACCAGCTCTTACAGAGATTATTTAGCAGAAACCACGACCCACAAGCGGGCTGCAGCCCGAGAATACCCATGCTGCAGGGCAGCTCTCCCGCCTGGATCGGCGTGGGAAGCGCAGGAAAGAATAATTCTGCTCGAAAAACTGACATCACTCTCCTGCGGCAGCTCCGGGAGCGCGAACCCGCAGCTCGTTCGCTTGCAGGGAGCGGCTCCATCCAGGCAGGAAGGGATACAGGCAGGGAGCGGGATACAGGCAGCGGGATGCAGGCAGGGGATGGGATACAGGCAGCGGGATACAGGCAGGGGATGGGATACAGGCAGCGGGATACAGGCAGGGAGCGGGATGCAGGCAGGGGATGGGATACAGGCAGCGGGATGCAGGCAGGGGATGGGATACAGGCGGAGGGATGCAGGCAAGGAGTGGGGTGCAGGCAGGCAGAGGGATGTCGGTAGAGCATCCCCGGCCCCCGCTGCGCCCCCGAGCATCACACGGCGAGCACAAAAGCCCCGCGGCCGCTCCGGCGAGCCCCGGGGAGCGGCGGGGCGGGAACCAACGCTGCCAACCCGGCCCGGCCGCCCCGAGCTGCCGCAGCCCCCGAGCCCCCCCCCGGCTGGAACGGGGCTGGGGGGGCTGCTCGGAGCCGAGAGGGTCCAGGCCACGCTCGCCCCTTACCTGGTAGGAGCAGTTTTCCTGGTGAACCATCTCGGTGCATCATCCGCCGCTGCCGCCCCGCCGGCAGCGCCCGCAACCCCGGCCGGGGAGGAGGAGGAGGAGGAGGAGGAGGAGGAGGAGGCCGGGGAGGAGGAGGAGGCTGCAGCCAGGGCCAGCCGGTAAGATGGATGCGGCCGAGCTGCTCCGCCTGCGCAGCGGCCCCGGGGAGCGCGGGGGGGCCGCGGCCGGTCCCGCCTCCGCCCGCACACGCAGCCCGGGGGGGGCCGGGCAAGGCCGGGAAAGCCGCGACCCTCCGAGGGAAAAGGGGGAAAAAAACACCCAAACACCCGCCCCGGACACTGCGCTATGGGAAAGGCTCCCTAAACAGCCCCACAAACACCCCCGGGCGATGCTGCGGCTCCCCGCGAAGGGCCGGGCTGCGGGAGCGGCCCCGTGGGTGATGGATGGATGGGTGGATGGATGGATGGATGGATGGATGGATGGATGGATGGATGGATGGATGGATGGATGGATGGATGGATGGATGGATGGATGGATGGATGGCGGCTGCCTGAAGACACCTCCGATAAGAGCGAACAGACACCTTCCTGCTGCCTCCTGCCACAGAAATCCGGCGCGGGATTTGCTGGGAGAGGCTCTGCCCTACATTCCCGGCTATTTATACCTCCTGCAGCCCGCAGAGAGGGAACGGCAGCTCTGCCACGGCACCCACCTGGGCCGGGCCCCCACCCCACACCCGACTCGCTTTGGGGTCCAGGGAAATGCAAGGGATAAGGGGAAACAGCTTCAAGTTGAGCCTGGGGAGGTTCAGGTTGGGTATCAGGAAAAATTAATTCACTGAAGGAGTGGTGAAGAACTGGAACACGTTCCCAGGGAGCTGGTGGAGTCACCATCCCTGGAAGGGCTCAAAAAACAAATGGATACTTCCCAATAGAGTTTAGTGGGCTTGGAGGTGTTCAAAGGTTGGAACTGATGATCTGGGAGGTCTTTTCCAACCTCAACACGAACCCCCACAGCCCCATTCACAGGAGTTTGGGGCTGTTCTGACCCTGACCACGGTTAGGGATGAGGACACAGCAAGTCTCATGTCCAAGCCCTAATTTTGGCCCATCCAAGGGGCACAAAAACACCCAGAGAGCAACAGGGTGGGCTCACCCCATGCACTGGGCACTCTCACCCAGGCAGGCACCAGCCCTTTGGTTGCCCCTAGCAGGAATTCCAGGCCTTCCCCTCCCTCCCTTAGGCAAATAGGGCTTTATCCTGCTCCCAGCCACAGCTGCAGGGACGCACATGACTGTGAAATCCAGACACACTTGCTCTCAGAGCAGTTCAGATTTGATTCCCCACACCAGATGTGCCTCTAGAAAAAAAAAGAAAAAAAAGAAAGGCCTTTGCAGGATCATCGCTCTGCCCCAGCTTTTCCAGCTCTCCCAGCTTCCCACCAGCACAAACAGGCTGGAGCAGCCGTGGGTGGGTGGATGGAGAGTCCCTGGAGTCCCTGTGCAGCAGGACACAGATGCAGAGAAACCCCAGACCCTGTGCCCTGTGCCCTACAGAGGGACAGCTTTCCAAAAAAAAGAACAGATATTTCCTTTGAGAAGAAAAAAATTAATAATATATCCTGCACGAGTTTCTAAGAGAGGATGAAGTCATGCCTGGTTTTTACTGCAGAGAATCCCATTCAACCACTCGGGTAATAGAACATGTGTTGCTGTTTCCAAACACTAAAATAGAATTAAAAAAAAAAAAAAAAAAACAACAAAAAACCACCAAAAAAAATCCAACAAAAACAAACAAACAAAAACCAAACAAAACCAAAGTTCTAAATATAGTATAAATAATAAAATATAAATTAAATATACTGTATAACCTTGGGCTTGCTGTGGAGAAGTATCTGTGGCGAGCTAAAAGCAGCTCCCTGCATTACATAAACTCCAATGCCATTTATTTTGGGCATCACAAGGAAAACTCCCCCAAATATTCCAACCCCACACTTCCCACTTGCTGGCCTATCTGTAACAGTGGTGACTCAGAGCTGAGCCCAGTGGGGTCTGCACCAACCTCCCCATGCCCAGGGCTGGTGTGGCACGGGGTGAACCCCCCCAAGACATTTAACAGCTGATTCCTTTGGGAAAATGGCCCCAGAGAGAGCCACAGCCACCTGTCTGCAGCAATTCCCTCCAGGATGAGCCCGGGATGGAGGTGCAAAGGGCCTGGGATTATCCTCAGCCTCTGGATTTGCTCCTCTGCCCCGGATCCATTCGCATTATCCCTGCAGAAATGAGGTGGGAAGGCAGGCCATAATTACAGCAGGGAGTGATTGCACCCAGGGAAAGGCTCCCTCCTGGCAGCTCTCCAGCTGGGTCACTGGGAAACTGCTGCTGGAGGAGGGCAGGGAGCACTCACTGCTGATATCCTTGGAGTCACAGCCTGGTGGGAACCCCCAGGAGACCCCCTGGGACCCCCAACAGCCCTTCTGAGCTGGGCAGAGAAACCCATGGGGTACCAGGACACAAGGAATTCCATCCCGTGGCACAGGCAGCAGCAGCATTCCTGCTCCTGTTCCCCATGGACACACAGATCAAAACCTCACAGCTTTCCTAGACACTCAAAATGTTGCAGTGAACAACAGGATTTCATTAATTATCCACCTGCAGAAGGAGAAACCACTTTGTATCCCCAATTCTGGGGGAAAACCAGATAATTTCTGATTCTCTGCACATATATTTAGGATTTTTTTTTTCTATTTTTTAAGCTTCCTGGCACATCCCAAGTGCTGTCCCTGTTTTCAGGGAGGCAAAGGCAGGCAGAATTCCCCCCCAACCCCTGGCAGGCTGTCCCTGCCTGCCCCCATCCCAACCTTCTGCTCTCCCTGGCTGCTGCACCTCTGCCCCAGGTCCAAGGAAATCATTAACGGGGCAGAGGGAGTTATCAGCTCTCCCATCATCATTCCCGCTGGGGAAAACGCTCCATCCAAAGAATAAAGCCGAGCAGCGAAGCCAAACCCTCCCATTCTCAGGTTCCCAGCGACTGGGAGAGAGGGCAGCCGTGGGAGGGGAGGGGAGGGAGAGGAAGGGAAGGGAAGCAGCCCGGATTACTCACAGGGAAACCGCAGCCAGCCCTTTTCCTGACGCGTTTCTCATTTCTCACTGTCCCACACGTTTATTTTTACACACAAGTGTCATGCTCTGTGCCTGAACCCCACCAGCTGCGGGGACCGACACAGCCCTGCCCTCCCCCGGGGCTCCGGGATGGGAAGGAAAAGGCCAGGAGGGACCCGACATTCCTGCTCTCCCAGGGAAACACCACAAAGGTTTTTCCCGCCCCGCAGTCATTCCTCGAGGGGCCCTTATCAGGTGGGGAAGTTTATTTTTCAGGCTGGGATTGGCCAACCCATCTGGCTCGTACAAAAGCCAGGCTGAATTAACAGACACTTTTTTTTTTTTAACCATTTTTTTTTTTTTTAAATTTCCCAAGTCTCAAAATAAATGTGTAAGCAGGGGGAAATGAAGGAGGAGCTGAACACCTGGGAAAATACTGGTTTGATTGTCATAGAGTCACAGAATGGTTTGGGTTGGAAGGGATCTTGGTGATTATCTAGTCCCAAATCCCTGCCCAGGCTGTTCCAACCTGGCCTTGGACACTTCCAGGGATCCAAGGGCAGCCACAGCTTCTCTGGGCACCTTGTGCCAGGGCCTGCCCACCCTCCCAGCTAGGAATTCCTTCCCAATATCCCATCGAAGCCGTTCCCTGTGTCCTGACCACAAATCCCTGGACTTGCCCAAACACAACAAGCTCGCAGGGAACCAGGAATTCAACACAGCATCCCAGCATTTCAGCTTTATTTGCTGATGATTTCCTGGGAGTGATGGATTTAGCTCCCCTCTAAGCCAAGCTAAAGCTTTCCCAGGGTTTAAATCCAGCAAGAAAAATAAAGAGAAAAGAGATTATTTTTAATCAGTTAATACTCGACATCTGCTTGAAAGGGGAGTATTTGTTTGGATTACACCCAGGGATGATGTTTGAGACTATTACTTTTTTATTTAAGGGAGATGATGCTGAGGAGTTTTCCATCATTTTAGTTGTGTTACTCTGCCCTGTGAGAGGATAAACCTCTAATGATTTAAGACCCCAATGTCCTTCCCTTTTCCATGCCCCTTTGACTTCCAGGGAGGTTTCTGGAGTCCTTTCCAAGCAGCACCTTTACAACTCCTCCCAGAAGAGAGCAGGGGGACCACCAGATTAGGCTAAAAATACATAATTCATATATTCAGTAGTGGAAGGGGTTTGGGACTAGATAATCTTTAAGGTCCTTTCAACCCAAACCATTTGAAGAACGGTGAAGAATTCTGGTACCCATCAGCTCCCCAAACCATCTGAAATCTTCCATGAAATATTCCCAGAGTTGCAGTTTTATAAATATTGACACAGAATAACTAAAAATCGTTAAAAGTGGGAGCTATGAGGAAGATCTCCATCTGATCTCTTTTTATATCAAATTTAATGGGAGTTTTTCACTGCCCCAATAACCCAGTTACGTGTTTTCAAATCCACAGTCAGCACATGCAGCTCACAGAAAAGTTCCCCCTATCCTTTCTCCCCCCCTTATTTTACTTAGTTTCCTTTTTCAGATATTAAATTTGAAAAGACATTTGAAAAAAAAAAAATAAAGCTGCACTGGGCCCCATTTGAACAACAGCAGAGAGAATTAATGTGTTTTTCCATGAGTAAGAGAGAAAGAGGGGGAAAAATGGAATGACAAGAGAGAGATTTTTCCCAGGAATAACTTGGAAGTGTTGCTGAGTTGGAGGCAGGTACAGAAATCCCACATCCCATGCCCAACACTTGGGAACTACTAAGCCACTGGTTTGGGGCCAACAGTAATTTCTGGTTGAAATATTAAGCCCTTTTAATTGTGGCAAAATCCCTGGAACTCCAGGCAGGCAGAGCAGCACAACCTGCATTTAAATACAGGTGATTAATTCATTTTTTTTAGTGTGCTGCACTCATTCCATCCCACAGCAAGGATGAGGGGCTGAGTTATCACTCCTAAACAAGGCTCTGACCCCACAGGAGCCAGAGGGCAACATCTGGGCGTGGGGATGGGATTATCCATGGGTTGCCTTGAGGTCATCCATCCCTCTCCATTCCCCTCCTGCTTTCCAGTCGGGACCAGCTGAGAGGGTTTATTTCTGGGCTGGCTTTATTTTACAGCTCATTAGAATTGCAAAAGGGGCGATAAAAGCCCAGAGCAGGGACCTGCAGGCTGAAGGATAAACACTCCACTGTTCCAAACTCACTGAGCAACCAAAAGTTTCCTTTTCAACCAGAGGCAAAGCCCCTAAATACGAATATACCAGTGCAAACAGGTGTGTGCTTTAAACTCTTCCTCAAAAAAAGAGTGAGTTTGCAGAGACAAACCTTCCTCTGGGTCGTGGGCAGGACAGAAATTGGGGAAATTGCCATGGCAGATCCCCGTCATTCCAAGCTTACTGCCAGAAATCCACCTTTTTGGGAGAGTTTACTTAATACTGTGCACACAACACTCCCCAAACCAATAATCCTTCAGAGAAACTCGACCCCTGACACTGCTGAGATGGGGGGGTTTGGGAAGGATGTGATGGAGCAAACACAGGCCTGTGCAAATCCAGCTCTTGCTGCAGCTTGATTTTGAATTTTCAGCCTTTAAACAAACGGCTGTAAAGCTGATTTTTTTTTTTTTTCAGTTTGCCTCCCAACCCCACTGTCACTGGAGAAAGGAAAACCAATAATCCTCTTGTGCTGCAGCAGCCCCGGGGGCAGAAAGCTGATTACCCTTAATGGGTATCACTTACAACCCCAAAACCAATTCCAGCAGCGCTAAGAAATCCCATTCCTGCTCCTTCCCTGACACCAAACTCAGTATTTAAAATAAGACACGAGGTTATCCCCTCTTGGTAGGGCAGGCACAGCGAGCAGAAAGCTGGAAAAAAAGCTAAAAATAACAGGATAAGCAAGGGTGGATCCCAAGTGAGCCTTATTAGTCATGGAACGAGGGAGCCACGGGGCTGCTGGTGGCAGAGCAGCACCATATAAGAGCAAGAAAACGCTCTTGCCTCTTAAAGCTCATTTTTTTCCCCTCTCCTGCTCTACCTCAGGCATCCTTTTCCTCTTGTTCTGGCAGCCTCCAGCTCCTCCTGACAACACGGGGTCTTGTTTTCTGCCAGTCTTTACATGGAATAAAGATCATTTTAAGGTGATTCATTTTAAGGTGGCTGCTGGAATCGGACCAGTATTGACAGGCAGGCATGTCAGGGGGGTTGTGAGAGATTGAGGGTTGGATTTTTTCTTCACTTGCACCATCTTTGTGTGCAAATGGAGCGTTTGAGGGGAGTGATGCAGTCCCTGAGGGCAGAAGGGCCCAGCAAGGGCTCCCCGAGGATTAATTTGGATGAGCACGAAGGGGAAGGTGCAATTCGAAGTTCTCTCTTGGGATGAAGCCACAGGACAACAGAGGGATAAGTAAGGAAGACATTCTTGCCAGGGTGAGGCCCAGAGAAGCTGGAGCTGCCCCATCCCTGGAAGTGTCCGAGGCCAACCCTGGTCTAGGGAAGCTGTCCCTGCCTGGAGAACAAGAAAGCTTTAATGTCCCTTCCAACTCCAAGCAGCCTGTGATTCTCTGATATAAACACAAAAGAACACCAAAGCTCAACCTGCAGCTCTCCAGCACCTCCAGTGTGAAAACCCCTGGGAATTCTCAAGGCAGCTGGGAGCAGGACTGGGAGCTCCTCATCACCCCAGAACATCTGCACACAGTGGCCCCTTGTTCCTGATCCCAAAACCCAGACAATTACTGATTGTTCTCATGGCAGGGGCTGTCTCCTGAGCTTCTCTAAGCATCCCATTCACCCAGAGCAGCCCTCTCATCTCCAAACCCCTCTTGCAGCAGGACTGATGCACACACAAAGCGTTCCAGCTCCACTGTAATTTCCCAGTTTAAAAGGAATAATGCTAATTATTAAGCAGTGCAATAAGGCTTCAGTGCTTCAACACTCCTGAAGACAAGTGGAAATAAAGAAGAGAAGAGAGCAGTGCTGCACATAAAGCTGTGTCTTGGCCTAATTTCAGCCCCTGCAGATGGCCAGGGGAGAGCAGGAGCACTTGTTCCATTGAGGTCCTACCACAACCTCTGCTTTTAATGCCACTTTGGACCTCTACCCTTCATGTCAGGAGGGAATTAAATCCACCATCACAGCCCTACATCAGCAGGGCAGGCTCTAGGAATAAGCCCTGCTCCTGCAAACAAGGCCAGGGATGTTCTGGCAAAGCTTCAGGAACTCCTCAGCAATCAGGTGTTGGCACAAGCTCGGGCTGTGCCATTAGCAGAGACTCTTTCTGGCCTCAGAGTCTGTGCTGGGAGCACAGCAGGGCTCTGCTTCCCCACACTGGGTGTTCTCCAAGGAACACTCATCTCCAGGCTGGAAACAGCCCCAGCGTGTCCAAGGCAGGGAGATCCTTCTGCTGGCCCACCTGAGGAAAGTTCCTTTTCCAGGAAACTGTTATTTCCCCAGCAGGCAGGTGCTGTGTTACATGTTTACACTCATTTCCCTCCGTGTGGATTAATGTAACAAGCAAAAAAAAAAAAAAACACCCACAAATCCTCTTCCTAAAGCTACAGTTACTGAGTCACCAGCACCTCATCCCAGGGAGATGCTGCCCCTTGGGAATCCGGGCAGGGTTGGATCCCAACCTCCAACTTTGGTTTGGTCCAGGGTAAAACACGGCAATCAGAGTCATTAACACTGTTAATTGTTCTACAGACACTGCACTGGCTGTGAGCTCCGGCCTTCCTAAAGGAATTTTAGGATTTTGGGAGGCTGCAGCAGCTCTCCAGCACTTTTATTATTTGTCCCAGCAATTTCATGCCATAAACCTTCAGCTAATCCTACATCCCAAAGTTATCATCAGGATGGAAATGTGTGGAGAACGAGGCAGGAGGGGCTGCAAAGAGCTCTGGAGAGGGTGGGAGTTTGGAGCCATTCCCTGGGGATAACACAGCTCCGTGTTGGACCAGGCCATGCAGAGATCTGGGATGGGGAATGGCCCAGGATCAGCACCACAAGATCTCATCTTTCACCTTTACATCAAGCAAAAAAAAAATATATATATATATCTACATGGCAATGTGGGGACAGGGCACTCCAGGAACTTCAAGGTCCATTCCAACCCCTTAATGTTCTATGATTCCATCTGTAAATGTGGGAAACCCTCACCCTCGTGTCCTGTGGACAGCCTGGACTGGTATTTCCTGGGAAACAGGTTGGTTCCTCCAGCCTCTGTGCAGGGAGGAGGACTGGCCAAGCTCTCAGCACCTATTTTGTGCCATTTAATTATTATTTATCTATGGAAATATCAGCCATTTTGGTCATTGGGGATGCAGTTCAAAGGAATTCCAGGAGAAGAGGGGCCAAGGCCCTGTTCAAAGTTTTCAGGGACCCTGATTTTCATCTACTCTGCCCTTCCCAGAAGCAGAGGCTTGGAAAAAGTCCTGGAGATGGGGGTTTTTTTTCTTTTCTTTTTTTATTTGTTTGTTTGGTTTTGTTTGGGTTTTTATTTGGTTGGTTTTTTGGTTTTGTTTTGTTTTGTTTTTTTCCCCAAGGCTCCAGGATGTTTCCCTGCTGCTCCCAGGTGATCCAATAGGAATAACAAGCTGGGAGCCTTTCCCCCAGGAAAAGGCAAAGCCAGGAGTTGGGTTCATGCTCTGAAAATGAGGATTAACGGCTGAGGAGGCAGCAGAAGAAAGGCAAGGCCAGCTGGAGAAACGCTAAGCAGTTGGATATTCTGCATTAATGCAAATGCACAGCACAGAGGATTCAGGATGGGAAAATGAATCATTTTTTTTCTTCACTAGCAGGAACAGTGGCTCATCAAACACCTCTCCAGCCAAGGAGCCAGAGGGGAGGGTGACCACCCACGACTCAGGGACACCAATCCTGCCATTTCCCCGAGTCCCTCTTTAATAAATCCAATAAGGGAATTACACGACATAAAAAAGTTTAGATTAAATTTTTAATAACTCACTAAAAGCATCTCTGTTCCCCCACAGGCCACACACACCAGCAGCTTTTGTGTGCATAAAGAATTGAGCACTTTAATATAGTCCTCTTTTATTTTTTACCAGCAGAGAGGGGATTAAATCTCGGCCCAGCACTTCCCTTTCCTCCCTGACCCTTCCAGATTGCAGCAATTTCCTCCAAAAACCTCACATTTTCGCTCTACCAAAGGCCCAGAAAAGTGAAACAAATGCCCTTGGGGTGATTTTCTCATCTGAAGGAGATCTACAGATCCCTGGGCTGCAAAACCCACACTGGGGGTGTAAATGAGATCTCCCCCTTCTGTGACACAAAAGGGAAATTTAAACACCCCAAAATGATCCCAAGTGTTGGAAGAAGCTGGAATCCCTCGAGGAGAAGAGGGATCGTGCAGCACCTCACATCTAAGGCAACAATTGCTGATAATTGCAAGAGGAAAAGTCATATTCCACCAAAAGCTGTGCCGGATCAGGACTGATTTCAGTGCCAGGTCAGAGGGAGAGATGGGAGGAATATTTTTAAACCTTTTTAGTTCTACCTAAGGAAACTTCTCTCACAAAAGCAGAATTATTTACAGACTGAACAGATGAAATAGAGCAAACTCCAGTGGAGGAGAACCAGAGACCCTGGCAGAGGATGGGGAAGCAGCCCCTGATCCACAGGAATTCCTGGATCACAGTGGCCAGCCTTGGAAAACACACTGAGCTGATCAGACTTGTGATTATTTTCAACAGCTGTTGGGTTCAGAAAATAAAAAACCTATTGTAAGACACCGGGAGAACCCGAAAAATCAGATTTACACCCAGTGCTGGTTATACCACACTCAACACAGGAATTTTATCCTCCTCCACAACAGGATTTCCCCTTCCCAGGTAAAACATTCCCAGATTCTCTCCTGAGCATTGCTTGGCTGAGGTGCTCCAGGAGGAGCCAGGAATGCCTGGGCTTTTCCCCACTGACCTTAATTTACTTAATTTTTTTTAGGAGTAGGAGAAATGATGCCTTGGCTACAGTCAGAATCCAGTCACTTCTCTCCAGTCCCCACACAAATTTCAGAAAATAACCAAGTGTTGCACTTGATTTTCCAACCAGTTAGAGCACAGCCACCTCAAATCCAGGCAGAGAGGAATAAGGAAATGAATCACAGGAATTCTTGCTGTTCCTATCCCTGCTAAGCCAATTCTGCTGGTAATAAACACACTCTGTGAGGGTTTGGGGGGGTATTTGGAGCATTACTTAGAATATTTAAACAAGGACTTCCAGCAGAAAGGTCCCTGAGCAACAACTGTCACCGTTAGTTTGGGAGTCAGGATGACCCTGGAATTTGAGTGCTCCTGTGCTTTGAGTTGCACTGAAAACCATCTTTTCATACAGTTTTAAACACCCTCTGCCTGTAATTTCCCTCTCCACATGCAGCATTTCCTACATTTCCAGGTGTCACAGACACCCCCTCCCACCCCACTGCCAGGCTCTCCATCCACAGCACAACCAGCAGGTTTTGCACAGCACAGGTCAGTGGGGAGGATTAAACCCCCAGCACTTTGCAAACCTAACAAACATGCAAGACAGAGATGTCTAAGCACATAATTATTATCCAGGCAAATGAGCATTCCTGCTGCTGTTTCCATCCAGACACTTCAGACGGGGTGGGAATTGGAAGGAGGTGCAGCAGGGGAGGGGCAAAGGGCTCCAGAATCCCTTTGGTTCGGGATTCCACCAACAAAATGACGTTCTGAGACATTAAAAGTTTTGACTGGCACAAAGACTCACTTCTCTCATTGGAAATCCCTCACATTTGCTACTTACAGCGCCCAGTGCCAAAAAAATATTAAGTTAAAACAGACCCTTCCACAGCCAGACCACCAATATCATCCCCCAGCCTTGCACAAGCAGCACAATTAGCGTCAAAACAACCAGACTATATCACCTTTTCCTGGTGATTCCCACATCCCAGAGGAACCATCCACACTTACCAGTCGACTGGGAAGCAGTGCCAGCTCGCAGGGGTCCATCACCCAGAGGAGTTCCCATCACAGCCAAATAAAGGACAATCATCCATCAGACAAACCCCACGTGCTGCTGCCACCCCCTGTGTTCAGCACTCCCTTCCCTGCAAGGCTCTGCAGCAGCAGTGGAAATAAAGTTTTGCTGGGGGTTATTACTGATGGGGAGGGTTTGCCTGGCCTGCTTTGGGAAGCTGCAAACACACCTCCCCCCAATCTACGTAATTACCAGTGCAGGGAACAAGAACTGAGAATTCCTAGAGGTGTTTTCTGAGCCCAGTGCCAGGATCATTAACACCTCCCCTGACCTTTGAGCTGGGTGGAACGTGGCCAAAGTCCCACAGGTCCCCACCCCGGGGACGCTGGCACTCGGGCAAATCTCCAGTTGGGCTGAAATGATGGCATTTTCCACGGGCAAAAGGTTTGTTTTGGTGTCAAAGCCTTAAAACAAACCATGTGCCCCGAGGAAACTCCTTTCTTCAGTCAGAGTTAAATGGGCAGAGCAGGCAGGTGAAAGAGCTGTCAGGTGGACAGAGAAGGTCCTGCTGGGCCCCCCCAAGGCTGCAGGAATGACAGGAATGAGATTTCCTGCGAGGCAGAAGTTTGATTTTTGGAAATCAGGGTGTTAGGAGTTAACAAGCTGACAGCTCCTGTCTGGGGAAAATTGCTGCCAGGCATCCCAGCCCCAGCTGGTACTCCCTGCTCCCAACGCTCCCAGCCAAGGCAACATCTCCCAGCAGCTGGGGATGAAGAAAGCAACACTTCAGGAGAGCTCAATCAAGCAATTATTGCTTATTTGAGGCGAGAGTAAACTCATTGCCAATCAGTTTGCTCCCTAAATGCTGGCCCAGCACTCCAAGGTGGACCAAAGCTCCCCACCAAGGGTCTGTGCTGGATCCCAGTCCGTGCTCCTGACAGTCCTGCTGCACCAACACTCTCACAGGGCTTTAACAAGCAGCTGTTGGGTGGAGAAACATCATTCCTGGCTCCATTTCTCTCCTCCCTCTTTTCCAACCTGCTCTGCACATCTCCCCTCCCGTGACAGCTGCTCTGACCCAGGAGCACCAGACCCTTGGGCAATTATTGAGTTATTTAAACATTTCATCCCACACTGCAATATGTGCTTTGAATTCACCTCAGCCTTTCAGCAGCAGTGAGAGGAGACATCAATAAAGCCACAGTTTACCTGGTCCATCAGTGCCATCCCACCAGCCTTTGGCATCTCCTGGTCTGGCCCTTAAAGCCTTGAGGACCAAATAAGTCAGAAGGGAACAAATTTAAGTTCCTAACACACTGTAAATGCTGCCTGGGGCCAAGTGACGTGTCTGGACACGGTGCTGATGTGGGACCTGTTGTATTTACCTCCAAAGTGACCAAACCAATGGGCATCAATCTGTCTCTGCAGCACACACAGCAACATTTTAGTGATGAAAAAGAGGCTCCAGCACACCCTCACCCCCAAAAAAGGCCTCTGCAGGAGTCCTGGAGGCTGCAGGGACGAGCTTTTATCACCACTGCCCCCAAGAAGCTTCGTGGGCAGCACAATTCCCTCAGCAGTGCCACCATGCCACCAATCCCCAGCCTGGCACGAGTGCCCGAGGTCTCTGTGAGGGCAGGTCGGGTCTGCCTGAGCCATTTCCCCTCCTGCCAGTGATTTTTTTGGGTTTTTTTTAATTGACTGTGGAATTTGCAGATATTCTTCTCAGACAATACAGCCTATTGATTGTAATTACCATCCTCAGAGCTGCAATGGGAAGAATATTAAAACCATTAAGGCTGATTTGGATTTTATTGGAGCCATTAGCGAAGCGGTCGCTGCCTCCCCAGCACCTCCACGGCTCCTCAGAGCCATAAATCATCTCGTGGCACATTTGCTACTGCTCTGGAGACAGCCAGGAGTGGAGCAAAGGGGAAAAATGAAAAAAAACTAAAAATGGGAGGGGGTGGATTCATGCAGCTGGCTGATGAGATTGATCCAAGCATCTCTGTAATGAACCCGCTGAGCGCCCACTGCCTTCGAGAAAAGATGGGATTTCTTCTCTTAGGTGGAGTCCAGAAGATTCAAGAGGCATTTAACACAACCCACCGGGCTTGTGGCCGCTTGTCTGCCCGAGTGCAGCTCCAAAACCAGTCATCTCACCTTTGTTTGGGTGAAAAAAAGGAAATATTCTCCATTTCTCGACACCATTTTCCCACCTTTCCCACGGGGACCCTCCCAGAGCCACCAGTCCCTGGGTAGCATCACAGGAGCCAACACCTTGAGAAGAACGTGCCCATGGATGTGGCATGGCCAGGATTGACAGATCCCAGCCCAGGCTGGTCCTGGGGCTCCCTCAGCAGCAGCACCACCTCATGGGGCTGCCAATGCCAAGCAGTGTTGCCAACCCCTTCCCAAATGTCCTGGCAGGAGCCTCTCAGGCTCTGTCTGCAACCTGAACAATCAGCTTTGGCCCTCCTGCCTCGTCTGAGCTGGGAGATTGCATCTGGAAGCTCAACAGCAGCCATTTCCATGTAATTAATATTCCCTTTTTCCAGCGTTCCCAGCAACTTGGGGCAGATCTCTGCACCTACGGATGTGACTGAAGGTCCTGGAGCACCATAAAAGCAGCTAAATACGGGTACTGGCAGCAGAAAGGACTCGATTTTCCTCAACAAAACATCCCTGCTGGGTTCCCTGAGCACCTCAAGCAGCCTGAGAAACACTTGGGCTCAGAGCAGCAGCTGCTTTCACATCCCATCCCTGGTGAGGAGAGGATTTCAGAGCACACCAGCCAAGGCCTGTACCAGTGAAATTTCCCTTTTCCTGAGATGTTCTGCAGCAGTTGGAGCAGCCCAGCCCATCCTCTCTGAACTTGCTTCCTGGCTGCTTTCACTCCATGATTCCCGTGTTTGCAAACACTCCGGGCTTCCAGCAGGGCAAGGCCGGGTTTTGTTATAAACAGCGAGACACTGAACCGCAGGGAAATGTCAAGGGCAGGAAAAATAAAAACAAAAGCCGAGGTTTTGCTCTTCAATCTGGTTTAGCCTTGAAGGAATTGAGTCCACGCAGCCCAAATGGTGCAGGAGGGGCAGGAGGTACCCTGGGGACATCAAACACCCCTTCTGAGCCAGCCAGGAGGGGAAATGTCCCTTCCCAACAGCCCCTCTCCCTTTGATCCAGGCGGGAAGTGGAAGGAGCAGAGCTGGAACGTCTCCTCCTCCCCGCTGAGAGCCGGGGAAGGGCAATCCTGGAGCCAACACGAGGATGGGAAGCAAACCAAGAGCTTTCTCAGGTGCCTCCAGGACAGCCAGGGGGGTGGAGGGAAGCCTTTCCAGTGGAAAACTCCAGTTGCTGTGGGTGTGGGAGAAGCAGCAGCTCGGTCCTACCCACGGGAGATGCTCTGGAGGTGTTGGGCTCCTCGATTCCCAAAGCTGGGTGTCCATCACCAGCTCCACGTGCTGCCAAGGAGCTCTGGTTTGCACAGCACTGCAAACCCCGGCTCCCTGCAGGGCAAGTCAGGGCGTGAGGCAGCAGGATTGCCTTCCAGAGTTTTTGTGCTGGCAGGAGGGAACGGCAGGATGGAGGAGGAAAATCCTTACAGAGGTCAACAGGCAAAATTCCTTTGGCTGACAGCTCACCTGGAGGAGCACGTGCCTGGAGGCAAAGAGTTTCCAGCGGTAGGTGCTGCCAGCAGAGTTTATCAGATAAAGGCTGCAGAAAGGAGCTCCCAAAACCACAAAAATGAGGTGGGTATTTTTTTTCTTGAAGCACAAATGGCTGTAATTAAGGATGTTACCTGTCAGCTCCTCGGGGCGCTGGGGCTGCAGCGTTCAGGCTTTGGGGGAAAAAAAAAAGCACCCTTGCGTGGCAGCAATCCCACTCATCCCTCAGCTTACTCATCGTGCCCAGCACCCACCCGGATTTGTCACCAATTAGTTGTGATTCAAGGGTTTGGGGGGAGGGGGGAAATCCCCACCTCCCTGAGCTCGATGACTTCACAGGAAGTAAAAGGGCTGGAACGCCTTTTAAAAACCCTCAAAATCCTGACAAAAAGCCAGGTGTGCCAGAGGCAAGGCTGGAGGGTCTGGCTGGGGAGGCACACACGGCTCATCACCCGTTTCAGCGCATCCCAAGGCTCCTGCTTGGAGCTTCCAGGAGGTTTTGTGGATTCCTTTGAATTCAAACATTATGGAAGAGTCTCCAGCAGTGCTTGTTCACATCACATCACATCACTGCAGCTCAGAAGTTCTGAGCATTTCCTAAGTCACTCTGGAAAGAGTGAGATCACACCACAATTTACAGGGTTTGCTGCAAAAACAGCGTTTGGGGGTTTCGTCTTGGCTGACAAACAGCAGGTTCTGAGGGAAGAATCTTTCCCTTAGGAAAGGGGGAACATGCACTGCCAGCCTGGCACCGCTCCCAGCCCGGGGAAAGCTCTTATTCCTCTGCCTCTCCAAAGAGAAGCCACCTCTCAGACAGCCTGGTGGTGGCACCTTGCACCCACCAGGCACCACCAGCATCCCCTGCCCCATCCCTGGAGTAGCAAGGAACCAGCTCCTGCCCTGGCCCAAGATATTCCTGGAAAGTTAGAAAATCACAGAATGGATTGTGTTGGAATGGGCCTTAAAGCTCATCTCATTCCAACCCCTGGGCAGGGACACCTTCCACCAGCCCAGGTTGCTCCAAGCCCTGTCCAACCTGGCCTTGGACACTCCCAGGGCTGGGGCAGCCACAGCTTCTCTGGGCAACCTGTGCCAGGGCCTGCCCACCCTCCCAGCCAGGAATTCCTTCCCAATATCCCATCTAAATCCACCCTCCTGCAGCTTAAACCCATTCCTCCCTGTCCTGTCACTCCGTCCCTTGTCCCAAGTCCCTCTCCAGCTCTCCTGGAGCCCCTTTAGGCACTGGAAGGGGCTCTCAGGTCTCCCTGGATCCTTCTCTTCTCCAGGTGAACCCCCCAGCTCTCCCAGCCTGGCTCCAGAGCAGAGGGGCTCCAGCCCTGGGAGCATCTCCTTGGCCTCCTCTGGCCTGGCTCCAGCAGCTCCACATCCTTACACCGGGTACCCCAGCGCTGGACGCAGCACTCCGGGCAACATCCCCCCAGAACAAACCAATTCCCCCGCTCCAACCTCCACCACCGACCCCCAAACACCCCCCCCCCAACAAAAAAACCGGCGACCCTTCCCTTCCCCACTCACCGACGCGGGGTTGGCGCGGTGGTTTCGCTCCTGCTCTCGGCACTGCAGCCCCGCCAGGTGCCTCTCCAGGGCTGCCCAGTCCATGGCGGGGGGCTGCGGCTCCCGGGGGGGCCTGGCCCCGCCGCCCCTGTGCCCGCCGGGTCCCGCAGCCGCCCCTCTGTCCGTGCGGGGCGGGGGGCGCGGGCGGGAGCAGCGCCGGGGGGCGGCGGGCACGGCCCCGCACCCGCGCCCATGGGCGGCGGGGCAGCGCGGCGGGGACGGCGGGGACCCCCCGTCCTCCTCCTCCGAATCCTCCTCCTCCTCCGAGTCCTCCAGCGCCGCCAGGTCCAGGCTGCTGGGGCACGGCGAGGACTTGCCCTCCGAGCACGGCGTGGCTTTGCTGGAGTTGGATTCCGAGCTGGAGCGGCTGCTGCCGGCGTCGCTGCCTAAATCCATGCCATCCTCCCGGGAATCCTGGCGGGGAGAAGACAAGCGGAGGGGGGAGCCGTGGCGGCGGGGCCGGCAGCGATCCTGCCCTGCCCGCCGGGCACGGGAAGCGCCGGCCCCGGGGCCGCCCCCGCGCTCCGGAGATGCCGCCGGCGGGGCGGCCCCGGGAGGGGAGGGAGGTGCGGGGGGCTCGGGGGGTGCGGGGGGCGGTGCTGGGCGGGCAGGGGGTGCGGGGGGCTCGGGGGGCGGTGCTGGGCGGGCAGGGGGTGCGGGGGGCTCGGGGGGTGCGGGGGGCGGTGCTGGGCGGGCAGGGGGTGCGGGGGGCTCTGGGGGCGGCGCTGCCGCTGGGGGGAGACGGGGCCGGGCAGGGCGGAGGCTCCGCGGCTCGGGGGGCTGCGGGAAACGCCGTTCGAGCCGTGCGAAAATCCGGGGGTGGTTGTGGTGGTGGTGGTGGTGATGGTGGGAAATCGGTGGGTTTGTTGTTTTTTTTTCTTTTTTTTTTTTTTTTTTAAATTTTAACTCTGATGTGAAGTCGTATTGTTATGGTAACTGTTATAACTCTTTCTTTCTTCTGCGACAAATTATTATCGTCCGCGATTATTTCGGGACCATCCCAAGCAGAAATAGGGGCTGGGCAGGGAATGGATGGAGAGCAGCCCTGAGGAGAAGGATTTGGGGGTGTTGGTTGACCCAGCCATGTGCTCTGTCAGTCCCAAAATCCTCCCAAAGGTGCTCCAGGAGAGCTGGAGAGGGACTGGGGACAAGGGATGGAGTGACAGGACAGGGAGGAATGGCTTTAAGCTGCAGGAGGGTGGGTTTAGATGGGATATTGGGAAGGAATTCCTGGCTGGGAGGGTGGGCAGGCCCTGGCACAGATTGCCTGGTCCAGTGGAAAATGTCCCTGCCCATGACAGTGGGTTGGAACAAGATGATGTTTAAGTTCTCCTCCAACCCAAGCCATTCTATGATTTTAGGGGTTTGGAGAGGGGGTGTCATTGTCTCTGCATGGGCAGTGGGTTTGCAGGGAGGCTCAGTGACAACGCAGTGACATCGCCCCTCCCACGCCCCGAGGGACCACAGAGCACCCGCCACACAACCCCCCACTTCCACACTCCCCACTTCTCTCCTTCTTTCAAAGTAATTTAAAGCAACTAGTTAGGAGTCTCCTATAAATAACTCTGCTAAAAAAAACTAATCCAGTTTCTGGATTCTGGGTCAGCACAGCCAAGTTTAACAAGCAAATGTTCCCGTTCCCAAATCCACGGCGAGAGGACCTTTTAAGGTTGTGTGGCTGAAATGGAGAACATTAATCACACCCATGAGCAGCTTCCACACGTGGTTTGGGAGATGTGGCAGCTCGGGGTGACACATCCCTACAGTCCAAACCCAGGGAGAGTTCAGGGGATGGCAAAGTTCTGCCAGAGGGACAAACAGCAACTTATAATTATAATTTAAGTCTTAATTATAATAAAATTCAAACATTAAATTCCGTGTTTCGCAGCAGAAAGAGGGAAATCCGTGTAAGAAACACATCCTTGAGGCTGCTCAGCAGGAAGAAAAACATCTCTGTATTATCAACACTGTTCTCAGCACAAATCTCAACCAGCCCTGTCCCAGACACTGTGAAGAAAATTAACTCAGCAGTACAGGGGGGTTCAAAAGTGTCCTGTTGTTTAGGGTGGGGGGAGGGTGATGCCACAAACACCCAGGGAGCGGGCACAGGGCAGGGGTGGCAGTGCTGGGGGGTTCCCTGCAGCCCAGCCTGTTATTCCGCAGGGAAGAGAGGGAGGAGGGAAACATCTGCAGCCAGTTAACTCCTGGGACTTCTGAACTGGTTGCTGTGCAGGTGTTCATCCTGAGGAGACCCAGACCTGCCCGGGGAGGAGGGGAGGGATGTGCCTGCTCTGCCACACAAGCTCATCTTGTTCCTACCCCTTGTGGAGGGCAGGGACACCTTCCACGATCCCAGCTTGCTCCAACCTGGCCTTGGGCAATTCCAGGGATCCAGGGGCAGCCACAGCTTCTCTGGGTAACCTGTGCCAGGGCCTGCCCACCCTCCCAGGGAAGGATTTATTCCCAATATCCCACTTGCCCTCTGGCAGTGGGAAGCCATTCCCTTTATCCTGTCACTACATGTCCTTGCAAAAAGTCCCTCTCCAGCTTTTCCCGTAGGAGATCCTGGCTCCCAAGCACAGCTCCAGAGGGATAACAGGGCCCTGTGGGACACATGGAATAATAATACGGATTATTTGGCCAAGGTGGGATTAACCTCTGGCCTTCAGTGTCTCCACCAGGTGCTTTGCAGGTGACCAGCACAGATTAACCCAATTTACCCTCCTGACAACCCAGAGCTGCCGTGCCCAAAGCCTTCATCCCCTCCTCCCAGCTCCATCCCCCCCTTCCCTTCCAGGCTGCCACCACTTTTGGGTTGAAACTCCAAAAAAAAAAATCAAAAAAAAAAAAAAAAAATCAAAAAAAAGAAACTGTGCAAAGTGCAGTTTTAAAAATAATTCCAGCAAATGGCAGGAGGGAGCAAGAGCCTGGAAATTAATTACACTGGCAGAAGTTTCTACCACTTGCCCCACTGTAAGGCTGGGAGGGGGTGGCACTTGACACGCTCTGAGTGGTGCAATTCTTTATTTGGGTCTGCTTGAATGTCACCACCACCCTAAAAGTGAATATCTGCTGAGCAAAGGGGAGGAGCTGTTCCCTGGTTCCAGTCTGGCAGTCACAGGCTGTGGAAGGCTTTATTTATAGGATCTCAGTGTGCCTGATCAATTAGGGAGGTTTCTTTTCTTCCATGCCACATCTCTCTGCTCCCAGCCCTTGAAAATGCCTCCCTGTCCTCAAAACAAGGTGTTCTCTCACGAGTTTAACACATCACACACGTGCCTGATGATTTTTCCAAGTTTCCCCTCTTGTTTTTTTTTTTTTAACCCTTTTTTTTTTCATTGCAGACAGATAAAATCAGTTTGCAGCTTGTAGTAAACCCTCAACATTTCTAATTATACAGGGAGAACATATTTTCGCTCGACCCTCCACAAGAAGAAAGCAGATATTGCTATTCAAAACACATATGGAATTTATCTCTTTTACAAGCCTACATCAAATAAGTTCCTCCTCCAGTGCAATGAAAAAACTTGAAATTCATCAGAATTTTAAAGGGTGAAGAGTGTGAACACGAGCCCTTGTAGATGAAAGAAGGGGCTTTACAGTTATTTAATTCAGTGCAAAGGAGGTTTTTTAATACAAACAAGGCATGTGGAGTTCACTCTGAAGCAGAACTCCATCAGGAAAATAAGTTCCTTATTACAACCATGGGATGAATGCAGGGCTGCTTTAAAAGCCAGTTTGCTTATTGCTGTAAGCTGTTAAATTTATTTCGTTTGACTATTTTGGCACCATTGTACCCCCAGTTTTAAATGGGTTTCCTCTCTCTCAGGTTAAATTGCTGAAGCTTTTGGGTCAGGGAAAGTAGGGAAGTCCCAACCTCCCTAAAGCTGCTTCCCTCTCCTGGCCATCCAAATCCACCTGGATCTTCATCTCCCCCATGGTCCAGCACCCTCATGTCCACCTGGAGCCCAAAAACTGTGTGCTGGCCCTAAAAATGGGTTTCTGGGGGGGATTTCCCTTGAAGTGGCTCCCACACAGAGCTGCCCACTGTCCCTACACGGGTGGCCCCCACCCCAAGAGGAGGAGGCAAGGGTAGTTTCCTCTCAGCACAAAGAATTCCCATTTCCTCCCACCCCTGGGAAGGAAAAGGACTGCCCTGAGATCCATTTCCTTTTCCTGCTGCAACCCCTCTGGGAGTATTTCTGGGATTTGCCATCCCAAGGCTGTCAGAGGTGTTGGCTGCACCCCAAGACCCACACAAATGAGCCCAGACCTCCCAAAATCAGATTGCCAATAGATCCCCTGGCCCCATTTTTTTTTCAGAACCTTTCTCCCCCCCCCTATTTCTCCTCTTCCATAAAAGTTTTCTGCCACACATTTTGTGGCTCCCACCTCACTGAGCTCACCGTGGAGGGATGCTGATCCTTCATCCCACACAATGCATCTCCCAGCTTTGCAGGCAGCACAAGCCAAGGGCAAGAGCTGTGGTTTCTTCTTCCTGACCTTCCAAGAGCCAGAAGAACCCCTGGCTTCACTCCCATCCTCGCCTTCCCTCTGAGGCACCTTGGAAATATCCACCCTGGTGAACATTCCATGTTCCAGGAACCACAACATCCCATGGACCTGCTCTGGCACCATCTGGGGAAGAGGAGGAGAGCCCACAGCTGCCTCCACCCAGGGTGTCCCTCAGCAGCACATTCCCATGGCCATCCCCATGGGATGGGTGTCCCGCCCTTTCCAAGGGAAAAATAACCGCATTTTTAATTTTTTTTTTTTTTTTTTTGGCAGGGAGAAGCTCCTGGTTGTGTCCCTCCTGCACACACACAGATGCCATGGTGACAGACACCTTCCCAGATCAGAACAGCAAACAGGAACCCGGGGGATTTGTATCTTCAGGCGAATTCCATCTACAGGAACGACACACGCTGGGAATCCGTGGCTGTTCCCAATCAGAACCCTCTGCTTGATGAACCTGCTGGGAGCAACTGGGAGGCACTGGGAGGAACTGCTCGTGCCTCCTGGGCTCTGCTGGAGGGATTTCAGCCTCCTGCTGCCTGCCTGAGCCCTGCCAGCCTCCCACACGTGTCTGGCAGGGCGTGGGAGAAGCCGGACAAGCCCCAGCAATTCCCAGGGACGGCTGTGGGGGGAAGGAGCCCCAAGCTGGGGGTCAGAGCACTCCCCTCGTCCTGCTCAGCTGCAGGGGGGGTTATTTAGGTGTTTTTTCCCAGCTGAAGCTGAGTCCCAAATACAGCCGAGCTGGCAGATTGGAGCCTCTAAAATAACTCCTGCAGACGTTCAAGGAGGCAGGGCAGGGAAAAGAGGGCACATTTAAGGTGGAACGATGCTGGGGCAGGGAATGTGTCACTCCAACAGAAGGGAGGACTTGGATGTGTTTATAAATACACCCATATTATATGTAAAACATAAATATTATATTTATATAATATAATATAAATATATATTATATAAAATATAAATATTTTATATTGCCCCCTTGGGACTGGATGGGCTTTAAGGTCCCTTCCAACCCAAATGCTCCTATGATAAATATTCTGGCAGAGTGGGTGCACCTCCAGCAGCTCCCACAGTTGCATCCCAGTGCTGTGTGATCCTCAGCCCCTTCCAAATTCTTAAAACTCGAGCCCCCAGAGCCCCCCTCATGTGCTGCTACCTCAGAATAAACCCCCAGTTCAAACACATCTGCATTGATTTTCTACAGCTTCTTCACACAAAAGAGGTTATCTCCTCTTTAAAACCACCAAGAACATCCTGCAGTCCCTGCACACTCAGATTATCCCAGTTCCTGACTGGGATTTGGGATTTAGGAGCACAGGGATGCTCCCTGTTTCCCAGCCAGCCCTGGGCACCCCTGAGCCTCCAGCACCAAACCAACCAGAAACCACCCCTGAAACACAAAATAAAGCTCATTTAATTGAAAAATGGACACAGTGGGGACTCACCTGCAGCCCAGCAGGGCTCAGGGGTGGGGTCCAGCCTGCTGCATCCCTCCCTGGAGAGCAGGATGCCCCCCTGGGAAGCTGGAGGGCACGGCAGGGGTGCCATGGCACAGCCTGGGCAGGCTTGGTGGCCACCAGCAAAACCTGGGTGGGCATTGTTTTTGTTGGGTGCCACCGAGGATTTGCAGGTTTAACCGGTTAAATTTAGCACATTAATCCTTTGCTTCATTTAGAGGGGGGGATAAAGGGGGAGGGAAATCACAGGAGCCGCAAGAGTCAGTGATTCCACTGCCATCAATGCTCCTCTGCTGGCACGGGAGGTGCCAGAGGTGGGAGGGGGAGAGGGACAGTGGCACCAATCTCCCAACTAATCCCCCCCTAGGTCAAATTAAGCACTTTTGGCTGAATGCCCAAACTGGGATTTGATGTTTCCAGCAAGAAAAGATCTTGGGATGGCTCCAAACCTCTTCCCTGGAGGAACCCAGACCTCCCTCAAGTCCTCCCCACATTCAGGGACCACTGACATCACCAGCCATGGCAGTACCACTGAGGCTGCAAAAAATGGCCAATCCCAGTGTCCTAAAACCCCCAGAAACACCACACTGACTCCTTTCCTTTGTACAAACTGGAGAATAGAATTTGGGCCCTGCCCCAAACTGGTTTTCCTCTGAATTATTTGCTACGGGACGGAGGATGAATCCCAGGATCCCTGAACGTTTTGGGTTGGAAGGGACCTTAAAAGTCACTCAGTGCCACCCCCTGCCATGGGCAGGGACACCTTCCACCAGCCCAGGTTGCTCCAAACCCCTTCCAACCTTGGATGTTTCCAGGGATGGGGCATTCCAGCCTGCCAGGGCTCCTTTCCCTGTGCCTGTTCCTGCCTGGCAGGCACAGGAGGGCAAATAAAACACAGGGTAAACAAAAGCAAGGTCAATAAGGATCCTCCTTATCTGTCAAACAGCCTCTGGAATTCGGTGTAATCATCAAGGCCCAGGGAAAAAAAAAAAAAGACCTTTTCTAAACTGGTTTGGAAGGCACTTGGGGAAGGAATGCAAGCAGGGAAATAGCTGGAATATTTCAAATGCATGAGTCCACAGAGCCCTGCTGAATCTTAATATTTATGTTGGTTCCTCTAAATGCATTAACTCATGAATTCCAATGCCTGCTGAGAAGGTTTTGCAGAGATTCTGCCCCCAAAACCCGCTCCTGCCCTTGATCCTTTGGAGGAATCAGCCCCTCAATAAAGTTTCAGCTTCATTAAGGTTTGTGTTATTTACCTTGGGGGCCCCTGGTTATCACTGGGGGGGGCTGAGGGTTATCAAATCCAGGGAGGGCTGTGCTCAGCTCCAGCAGCACCACAGCAGGTTCATCCCAGCTGCCTGAGCTGGGTAATGTTTAAAGAAAAAACATCCAGGAATTTCTCCCAACTTTCTGTTGGGTGACCCAGCCCCCTGCCTGATTTAGGGCTGAGGAGTTGGGGTTTGTTTTTTTCTTTCCCTTTTCTTGCACCATAAATATCTCCCAGGGAATCATTTCTTGCCCTAATCTATTAAATGAGAGCCACAGGAAAAAGGTTTGGAAAAATCAAGTGGGGATGTTCCTTCCACAGCCATTCCTCACATTTACCAAGATCTGCCTTCCTGAGCTCTGCTCAGGGGTTGAGTCAGGTTCTAAATCAGCAATCCCAGCCCAAAGCAGCCAGAGCCTGGCACAGGTAGGGAATCTGTGCACCAGGAGAGGGGAAAGTGCCATTCCTGCTGAAAGAGAGGTTGCTGCAGGTGCCCTTCAAAGGGTGGGGATCAGGTTCCATCAATCTGCTCAATTACCATTTCATTTGGAGCAGACAACAGTTTTGCTGGTGCCCAGGTCCCACTCAAGGGCAATTATCTTGGGTTATTTCTTTGGCTCTGCATCTTCCCGAGCCCCCTTTTGCATTTGGATGCAGTTCAGCTTCGCAGGAGGACGTTTTGCTGCTTTGCTTTTCCCTAATGATTTATGATGTGCTTAATCCAGCCCTTCTCAGCCAGGCATTATTACCATAACAGCTCAATAAACACCCTCACAACCCACAGTTCTCAGTGCAGTTCTTTTTGGGTTTTTTTTACCTCCAAATTTTAGGGATGAGACCGAAATCCCTGCTCTATTTTTTTCCTGCCAGCTTTTCCCATGCTGTGCTGGGGGGGTGGGCTGGGCTGTGGGATGTCCCTGGATATCTGTGTTTCCATGTCTGCCCCTTTCTGCTGTGGGTGAGGAGAAGGTTGGTGGTCTTGGAGGGCTTTTCCAACCTCGGTGATTCCACGATTCCAAGAGCTGCCTTTGGAAAGGCACCACTGACACCACTCACCTCGTGGCCTTCCTGAGCATCTCCCTGCACTCATCCCTGCCCACAGTCACAGAATCATGGAATCTTTTAGGTTGGAAAAGCCCTCCCAGCCCATGGATCCCCCCTGTGCCCCCTCCCCACCTTGTCCCCAGCCCAGAGCACTGAGTGCCACTTCCAGTCTTTCCTTGGACACCTCCAGGGCTGGGGACTCCAAACCTTCCTGGGCAGCCCCTGCCAGTGCCTGAGCATCCTTTCCAGCAACAAATTCCTCCTGATGTCCAACCTGAGCCTGCCCTGGCACAGTTGGAGGCCGTTCCCTCTCCTCCTGTCCCTGTTCCCTGGGAGCAGAGCCCGATTCCCCCCTGCTTCCCCCTCCTGTCAGGGATTGCAGAGCCAGAAGGTCCCCCCTGAGCCTCCTTTTCTCCAGGCTGAGCCTCCCCAGCTGCTCCTGCCAGGATTTGCTCTCTGGGTGAGCCAGAGGGGAAGCTCAGGAGCCCAAAGGGTGTCAGAACCCGCAGCTGCACAGGCACAGATTCCTTTCAGCAATAAAGCAAAATTGCTTTCCAAAATAGCTGTGTGTGGAACAGCCACCTGTGAGGGTGAACTGCTGTTGGGAAGCTTTGCCTCCATCATCCCTTGGGATGCAGAGCACTAAACACACTGCAAGCAGGGAAAGGCCAGGAAATCCATACCTGTTATCACCTCCCCCCCCAGCTCTGCACTCTTCAAAGGCTCCTTGCTGGCTTTTCCCCACCTGGATTTGCAAAACACTCCGAAAAAACCAATGGCCAGAGATTTCCAAGGCAGCACATTAGGAACCTGCTCACCCTGCTATTTGTGGATTCATGGATATCCAAAGAAATGCGACTTCCAAACCCCCCAAACTCCTTCGTGACACGCAAAGCCAGGGAAAATAAAACATGGAGCTACAGCAAACGTGGCTGTGAGGAAACAAGCCCTCTTCCCTGATGATGAATTACACTCCACTTGCAACAGATGCAGCTCTTTATATTTGTTTTCTGCATAAATCTACATATCAGCCTGAGAGCAACTGTGTGTGCTTTGTCTCGTTCTGCCACTCACTGCTCTTTTCAGCTGAGTGCAGGGCTGGGGGCCCTGAGTGCAGCTTCACCCTGGCAAACTGCCCCATTCTGGGGCTTTTTCAGCCCAAAAATGACACCCAGGGAGCAGGTGGGCACTGACCACGGGGTGACTTTGCTGCAGGTGTGGTGATGGTGACCCTGTTCCATCAGCACATCCCAATCCCAGCCCCCAGAGATGGGCTCACAACACCCAAGGAAAGGGGAGGGACAAGCTGGAATGGGTGCTGGAATGCAGTGGGAACACTCCTGGGAGGAATATTCCCCAATCTCATGCTGAAAAGGTGAGAAGGATAGGGATGGAATACAAAGACCTTATTAAATGGGGAGCCCATTTGCTCTCAGCCTTCCTTAATCTTGTTCAACCCTCGTGGTGTCAGGTTCAGTTATTTTTAATTGTCCTTGCAAAATGCACCTGATGAACTTATGGTTTGCTCATTGGGGTCTCCCAAAAGGTAATTCTGGGAGAGAATTTATTTTGCTCTCCTCTGAGGAGCCTTATTTAACACCTGGGAGCTGGAAATTGGAGTGATGAAGCAAGTGGACAAGTCAGGGATGGAGCAGCCTCGTCCTACAGCCAGGGGGAAAACCTGCCCCTCACCTCTTTTTCCTCCTCCTTCCCAAGATTGTTTTGCTCCTTCCCAACACCCCATCTGTGCTTGCCAGCCTAAGCCACTCCTGCTGTTCCAGAGCCTTCCCAGGGAAGGCTCAGGGATTAATCAGGGCTGGTGGGAGGGAAGGCAGCTCCATCCCAGCTCACGGGGGGAGTGCTCAGGTGAGATGAGGGATGGTTTGGGGATGGATTTCCCAGCTGACACAACCCTTTTCCCGCTCTGCAGGGTGGAAGTGTTGCCTACAAACCCTTACAGGGCACAGGAAACATTCAGGAAAGTCACTGGCAGTGTTGGAGAGGACGTGAGGACCAACTGTCCCCACTCCCCCTGGGCTACAAAACCCTTTTCCACCACAGAGGGAAAATGCAGAAACCCTTGTAAAAGCAGGTTTTAGTCAGGGAAAGGAACTGCAAGGTGTCACGGGGGATTTTGGAGGGTCCCAGGCAGCCAGGCTCTGCCACCCTGCCCTACAGAGCATCTTCCTGACCTCTCCCCTTGAGTGGGGCATCAGGACAAAGCAGATTACCACGCCCTATCCCTCTGGAGAAGGGATCTATTTCTGATCCAGGCACTACTGGAACACTGCTGGGTATCTCTGTAACCCACTCAGGCAGGGCTGAGCTCAGAGCAATGGCACTGCCAGCTCCCAGCTCAACGATGTCACACGGGACCTCAGCGGGACACAACCAGCCCGAGCCACCCTATCACACAGGGACAACACAGCCTGTTCCTCCATCTGAGCCCAGGGGCCACCAGCAGGTCTCCTGCCTGCAGCCACAAAGAGGATTATCACTGACACCAGCTCCTGGTGCTCCCTGGGATGCAGTGAGGGAGAAAAGCGCTCGGGATGATGGGGGGAGATGGCACTGCTGAAAGCATCTCCCCCAGAGCCTGTCCCACAGAGGTTTCAAGGTGCAGATGAAAAAATCGAGGTACAGTAAGGCCTGGCTCCCAAACAGAGGCAGGGACAGCTCCCCACAGTCACTGCAGGAGAATATCTCAAACAAACCAACTGTATCTATTTAAACAATTTAATAATCAGCATGCCGGGTTCAGAAGTGGCAGATTTAACCCAGCTCCCAAGAGCTTTATCTGTTTGTTTTCCACGACCTTTGGAAGGCAGGAACTCCACCTCCAGCTCTACAGTGGGGGGGTTGGGCATTCCTGGGAGCAGCATTTACATTCCCCTGCAGGATCAGCATTTACATTCCCCTGCAGGACCAGGTGGCAGGGCCGAGGCACAGCAGAACCTTTCAGGGGTGCAGATCCTGATCTGACATCACATGGAAGGGAAAAACCCAAAGTCAACTCCCAGGAATGGCACAGGAGCCTTATTCCCTAGGAATGACACAGACAATGTAATCTCTATCTATTTATCTATCTACATCTATCTATCTACCAGTAAATATATAAATTCCCAGCCCTGGAAGTGCTCAAGGCCAGGTTGGACTGGGCTTGGAGCAGCCTGGGCTAGTGGAAAGCGCCCCACCAGATGATCTTCAAGGCCCCTTCCAACCCAAACCATTCCATGACTCCTCCTCTGACTCCATGATTTATGTCCCCCTGGCTCGTAGTGCAGCCAGGGCTTTGGAAACAGCCTCGTGCTGCTGGATTTCCCCCCTGGAATTGGATGGGATTCAGTGACACAGCAAGTGAATAATCCTCTTACAGGGCTGGCGCCGGCTGCCACAGCCCTGCTGGGCTCCAATTAACACCAGCAGCTCGGGTTTGTTAATAATTACGGGAATGAGGGAGAATGGAGCTGCTTAGGGCACGGCTGCTCAGGCTGGGAGAAAGGACATGGCCTAAAATAACTCCCAGGGAGAGAGGAATTCGTGCCTGGAGAAGGGCACGGAATCAGCACCGTGCCCAGGAGGGAGGAGGGAACCCCCTGGCCACCTCCAGAAACCAGGACCTGGGACACGCTCCTAAAAACCCCAAAGCTCATTTTCCCTGGGAATGGTGGGTCTGGAAACACCCAAAGTGCTGCCACCCTGAGAGTGGGTGATGAGAAGGGAGATCAAGTTTTGCTTTGCCCTTCAAATCAAATCCATGTCCCATCCACAATGGCAACCCCTCCACAAAGTCCAGCCCAAGATTTGGGCTGATTCTGTAATTCTATGATTCCATTTGCTTCTAAATCACTAGGATTTTTGAACTGGGAGCTGCCCCTCATCCCTTTTCCAAGCTGAAACCTAATCTACAATTATTCTCCCAAACAGAGGGAATTTCTTCCATCAGCACAAACCAGCACTTGCCACGGGACTGCCAAATAAAATTCCCCCTGGTTTGTGGGAATGTGATTCCTGGGGTGCCAGAGCTGCCCTGCTCTCCAAGGAAAATCCCCTTGGCTTGGTTTAAACACAGAATTCAGCAGTCTGCAGGGATTTCTCTGCTGGGAAAAAGCAAGAAGCTCCCCAGCCACGCACAGGAGAAGATGGGATTGCAGATGGAGCATCCTCCACTCCCTCCCTGCAGCCCAGCCAGGCAAAGGGACCCATGGCACCTTTCTCCCTGCCCTGGGTGCTCACTGGGATCCTCAAATCACTCATTTATAACTTCTAACACGCTTGATGGCTTTCATTTCACACTCAAACCCCACAAGCAACGAGAATGTACTGAAGATAAAAGAGACTGGCCACACAAACCAGGGAATTGCTTCCACTGGCACAAACCAGCACTTCCCACAGGACTGCCAGATCAACTTGTGAGTCTCCAAAGGGACACCAAGTTTAAAACTACTCTGCTCTGTCCCAAATGCTTTTTAAACACAGCTCAAGATTGTTCCATGCCATAGGACATGATTTTCCCCTGCTCTGTTTTGGGGGTTTGGCAGCTCTTTGGGCAGAGAGGAACAGGAATATTGTTGCCATCCAAGAAAATGGAATTCTGACATCCCAGGGTTTGCACTGGGGAGGAGAATCACTGCAGGCTGATGACACAGATGCCTTGTGAGGATGGCTGAAGGAAGTACTTCTTTCCAGCAGCTGCTTTTCCCATATTTTTCACGCCTGGAGGCTTCGAGAGACAAACTGTGCAGGTGCCCAGGGCAGGTGTTCCCAGAGTTTCCTCCCCTCATCGTGTTCACTGACACAAAACCCATGGAATTCTCAGGCTGCAGCACAACTGGGAAGAGATTATCCTCAGAGAGAAATCAGGGGAGATGTTCATCCCAGGGGAATTAAGGAATGTGCAGCTCTTGGATGCTCAGGTTATAGAGAATGGGAATAACTCCGGGAGAACTGGGAGGAAAAACCTCTCCAAGGCTGGAGCTCAGACAGCACAGGACACCAGCTCTGCCCATGCCCAGGGAACAAGGATTTTAGTGTGGCTGGGTGGGAGAGCTGCCCCAGATCCAACCAGGAATGACTTTCAGGGTGGTCACTAAAGCCCCCTCAGGTATGGGGGGAAGAAGGAGCATCATCCCCCCTCCCAAACTAAACTCAGAACTGGAACTTCACTGAGCTGGGGAATCAGCTCCCTCGGGCTTGGATCTTGGATCTTCTCCCTCCCCACCCTTGGAATGAGATCCTTGGCAGTGGAATTGGTGTGGTGTCCCAGGGGACCTCCAGCACCTCCCGAGGGATTCGAATCCTGGCTGAGGAGCAGCAGCTCCCTCTCTGCAGCTCTCCTGCTCCAGAAAACACTGGATAAGTGTCAGGCCCTCTGTGTCCTTGGCTCTGGAAAAGGGGACAAGGCAGGAGCAGGGACAAGTGGTGCTGCCAGGAGCCCAGAAATGCCATTTCCCCAGGGGATGAAGGGATTTAGGATCAGAGCTCGGCTCTGCAGCCTCCACCATTGGGGATTTTGCCCCAAATTCAGCTCAGGAGCCCCCACATTTCTGCACATTCATCTTTCCAGGGATCACACACGGAGAGGAGGGATGTGAGGCTGCTTCCTGAGGGCTCACAGGATTTTCCCAGCAGTTGGTTAAGAACAGCATCACTTCTCCTTGGGGAGCTCCAGCATCGCTCCCCCACCAGGGCTCAGCCTGAGGGGCTCTTTGATCCCCTCCCATAAGATCTATTCCCATTTTCCCTGTTCCTGGAGGGCTGGCCATGCTGGGGCTCCCACCAGACATCCCAGCTTGGAGAGAGGGAGAATCCTTTTCCCTACAAACAAGACTGAAGCCACATTTTCCAGCCATAGATTCCATCCCAAACAGTCCAGCTGTTCCCGAGAATTAAATATCATTCCTGTGGCTCCTGCAAGGGTGTCCACACACTGGATTTTCCCATGGGCCCCTCTAAAGACCCAATTTACTCATTTTTATCTCGACCAGCCCTGGGCATTCACACAAACACCCTGAAGATGCTGAGTCATGATCCCAGCCCAGCATCCCAAATTCCTGGACACCCACGGCCTTCCTTGCAGGATCTCACACCCACAGCATCAGAAGGCTCCTGGAATAATTCCCTTTAAAATCTCCTACAGGTTCCCTTAAGGTGGCACCAAGAAATCTGTCACCTGCCCCTCTATGTAAAATTCATTAAATATATCAAATTAAGGTTAGAAATATTGACTTGGAATCAATTGGGATCTCTCCCAAGGATCCAGTGTTTGCTGTTGTGGCTGTTGCTTTTGCAGATGAATAAAACCCACAAGCATTGGGGGCTGCTGAACTCAGCCTGGAGGCTGTGATGGATTTGGGGTAGGAGAAGCACGAGCCAATACATTAATTATTATTATTATTATTATTATTATTATTAAGGAATGCTGCAGAACCAATAATAATAATAATAAATGCCTTGATAGATAAATAAATGTCTTAATAATCAGTGGTTTTGAAAAGCAGCACGAGAACTGAAGTTCTTCCCTATCCTTCAGCTCCCTCCCTACACAAATCCTGCTTGTTCCAACAAGGTGCAAGGGTGGTTTTGGGCATTATTTAAAGGATCTGTCCCCAAACTGTGTCTCTGCAGAGGTGGGGGGTAAAGCAAAAACGAGCCTGGCCAGCCTGAAAGCAGAGCTCAAGCTGAAAGCATCCGATTTGCAGGGTACTCACATTCATCTTCCAGCCCGGGCTCGGCGTTCAAGGCATTTTGTGAGCAATCCCGGGGAATTGGTGGGATCAGGAGCTCTGTGCCTACGGCTGGGCTCCCTCCTTGCCCTGCTCAGCGCTGCCCATCCCTCTGGGATTCACCAGAGGAGTTGAAAAATAGCCTTGGAATCCGTTTGGCATCAGAGATTCCGGCTGAACTCTTCCAGCGGCGCCGTGTCCCGATGGATCCAAGGTAATCCCCCTTCCCAAGGGCTGGCCAGGGCTGCAAGTCCCTCTGGATGGATGGAGGTCTCTGTGCAGCACCAGGAGAACAGGAGGACGCTGCTCCCTCCAAAGCCTCCCCTCTCACAAGGCTCGACCTTGCCAGGGAAATCCTGGCTGGGCTGAATTATTCATCCTCCTTCCCGTGCCCGCAGCTCCAGACATTTCCAAGCATTAATATGTCATGACTTCGGATCCTTTTGGACTTCTTTTCCTCCTGCTCCCCCAGTCAGGCCATCCTGGGGGTTTTAATCAGCATCCATCTGATTTCCTGAAGGAAATAAAGGTCTCCATCCTCCTGCACGCCCTTCCCGGTGGGAAGCACCGCTCCAGCAGCTCCGGGAACAGGGACAGCTCGGCTGCTTCCAGCTCAGGCAGCGCAGGCAGGGCTGGAGCTCGTGCTTTTGGCAGGCTTTCCAAGTCTGCAAGTCTGCCTGCTGGTGGAATGCAGGGGAGGCTTCCAGCATCCCAGGGAAAAAAACCCTGAGGAAGGTACCCGTGCTGGGAACTCCAGGAAAGAGCTTTGTTTTTTCATCCTTCTGAAGCAAAGCTGATGGCAAATCGTGGTGCTCTTGGTGTTGGTGGCCAGGCCAGGCTTTGCTCCCTGTGGCTCCCACCAGGATCTGTCCCCAGGGCTTTGCCATTTGCAGCAATCCCAGCCCTGCTCGGGGGTCTGGGAATGAATCAAATCCTGCCTGGAGGATCCTCAGCCCTTCCTCAGCTGCAGCTCCTGAAGCTGCACCACAGGGGTTGAGCCCCCCACTCCCCTCAGATCCCACTGGTCCACTCTGTTCCAGGGACAACACCTTTGAATTGGAAGTAGGATGGAGCAATCAGCTCATCCCTGGGAGCCTAAAGCTTCCCTCAGCTCCCACTGAGGCTGGAAGAGCTGAAATTCCTGCCCTCTTATCTGAACAAAACCACATTTCAGCAGCAGGGAAACTCCTGCCAATAAATTCGCAGCCTCAACCCGTTGCTTTTATTGTTCCACCCATCATTTCCCATATTTGATGGGAAATGTGTGTGAGAGGGGCAGGGTGAATTCACCTGGGATGCACAGGGGAACCCACAGGCTCCTGCAGCTCCAGTCCAGCTGAAATAGGAGCAGATGGAACCCACTGATTTCACCAACATCCCCCTTTTTAGCCTGTTTTGAACAGGACTGACTTTACCAGGGCTGAGGATGTGGAGCTGCTCTGTAGGACAGGCTGTCCTTGGCCAGCTCTGGGATTTGAAACTCGCTCAGAGTTTAGTGGGGTTTTTTTTGAAATCCCTGATTTCAACTGGGAGCTGCAGCCTAATTCTCCTGAGGGTGATTAAAGGTGGGATGTGGGCAGTAGGACCCTGGTTTTGCTCACAAAAACCTCTTTCTCCTCCTTCAGCTCTTCCATCCCTTTCTCCAGGGCCACTTTGTCCCTGGCTCTGCTGCTGCAAGTGTCAATTAATGAACTCCTCACAACGAGTTCCTTGGGTTGCTTAATCCCCCCTTTCCAATATGGGATTAAGGCTTTCCCTAATGGGTTTCTGCTAATTCCTGAAGAGATTGGAGCACAAACAAACACATCTCTGCAGCCTCAGAAGTCCCCCCATCCCAGGGGGCACATGGGCACCAGAACTGTGAGGAATTCCAGCTGCCGGGATCTCATTCCCAGAGCTGCAGAAACCCCCTGTTGGACAAGCCCAATCTACAATAATAAATCACCCAGAAACAAGTCCTGATTTTTGCTGGAAACCCCTGGAATTGCTGTGTGTCCCACATAGAGGGGGGTGGGAGGAGCCTCAGCAGCTCCAGCAGCATCATCCACTCCCACCCCACTGCCAAGGAACTGGCAACCAGCAGCTCTGTGAGGTACCAGCAGCTCCAGAGCATCCCAAATCCAAACCTCTCCCTGCCCAGCACAGCAGACCCACCAAGCACCACCCAAAACCCACCTGTCAGCCTTTGCTCCTCACCTGTAAGGAGAGGGGACAAGAGCCAGACAAACTTCACCCTTTGCTGCCTTCCCAGCACAAGCAGCTACCCAAAAGTCACAGGTTACACTCACAGATCCTTCTTAATTTAAATTAAATCCCACTGTCATTTTTATTTACTTACAGCTGTGCCTCTCAGCCTGCTCACCCCACTCTCACTGGGGTTTTATAATTAGCACTAAGCAGCTCCCCCGACTTTTCAAACTTGGCATTTAATTTTTTTTTCTTATTTTTTAATCCACTTCAGGCTTTTAGAACCCAGCAATGAAAGTTTTCTGCAATTAAAAAAGAATATTTTTGTGTCCTTGCACAGTCACAGCATCACCTTCTGTTAAACCTTTTTCCAAGGCAGGGATGAAGGACGTGCTCTTCCCACCCCTCCTCTGCCAGGCAGCCAAGGGTTAACTCTGCTGTACACTTTTATTGCCACGTTTTATTTCATTATTACAAGTGTGTTGTGGAATTTAATTGGCAGGTAGGTAGTGGAGCAGATTAAAATGCATTAACATTTATGGAAACCCCTGTTTAATGCCCCCATTTATTCCTGGGTGAGTGTGGTTCGCAGTAACACGTTGGTTTTAGCCCAGCAGCTTTTAAATATGTCACTGTAATGGTGCTTTGTTTATTCCCCTGATGTGAGTTTGAGAGAGAGATTTATTTACCAGAGCTGATCTAAAACTGGGGGGGTGGAACGAGCTGATCTTTAAGGTTCCTCCCAATACAAACCATCCTGTGACTCCCAGGAAAATGAACCCCCTCATCCCCAAGTGCCTGGAGAGAAACCCCTCCAAAGGCACATCCACCACAATGGGGATTTCAAATGGGCTGAAAAAAAAACCCCAGGAAAGCTGGGGCTGCTCCACCCGAGTGTCCCACACCAGCTTGGATGTTCCCTGCTCTGGTGGGGGTGGGATGGGACATTCCAACCCAAACCATTCCAGGATTTTAGGATTCACCCTACCTAAATCACTTCCAAAATAAACTTTCTGCTGAAACAACCACAAAAAACACCCCCAAAGTGATGCAATCCCTGCCTCTCCCATCCCTGTCAGGATGCAGGGATGCTGAACACAAACAGGCTGGGGTGAAGGGTTTCCAAGCCTTGGGAGATTAAACTCCTAAAGCCGTGTTTTATTTCTCCCAGCTGCTTTCCAAACGTGTGTGTCACTTCATTTTCACATCTTTGGGTTGCTTTGGGCTTTGAAATCTCTCCTCTGCCTGCTCGAGCCCAGCTTAACGTTGAGCCAGCGCTCTCAGCCAGTGGGAATTAATGCCAAGAACTCCCAGGGAATATTTCCTTCATCAAAAGAGATGGTCGGAGAAAGATCCCAATAATTCCTTGTGCTTTGTGAGGGTATTAGAATGTGAAAGTATTAAACAGCAATTACCATTATCTGGGGGTGGAAATGGCCGTAATTTGAATTTTGCAATGAAGTCTCTGTCTAATCTGGCCAAAGTGCAGAGCCCACCCCACAGAGCCCCAGGACCCGCCTGGATTTACCACAGCCAGTTGAAATGCCTCGTTATGGGATAATGGAAGCTGTCCCTGTCCATGGCAGGGGTGGGATGAGGTGGGATTTGAGGTCCCTTCCAACCCAACCCATTGCAGGATTCCACATTTCCTGGCTGGGGTGTCAATTGTTTGTGTCCCATTGCACAGGCACAGAATCACTTCTCCTTCCTGCTGCAACCTGACTGAGCAAAGAAATAACACCTAAACCAAATAAAGCCACCAAGAAACCCCCAAACCCACATCTGGTTGTTCTTGCTGTGTCCTCAGCCCCACAGTGCAGGTCCTCCTCCACCCCATCCCAACTCCAGCACTTTAAACCATCATATCAGTATAAAAATAATCATATAAATCAACAGAAACATAAAAATCATCACATCAGTCAATCTAAATCATCACACAAATCAATATAAAAATATAAATAATTCTTGGGAAGATTTCTAGCAAAAGTCCAGAAATGGGGATTAATTTACAAGCACCAACCCTGGCAGAACTTGCACATCAATCTCCTCTCATCCCTGTAAGCTCTGTGAGTGTTGGGAAAAGGAGGCAGGAAAAGGTCCCTCTTTTTCCAAGCCAAACTACCAATAAAGCAATCCCAGACTGACATTCCAACCCTTCCAACCCCCAGTCCTGTCCTGCCTTTTCAGTTTTAAGTTGTCACAATTTACTTCCCTTTACCGAAGCTCGGCAATCTCACCCCCATCAGAGGGGGAAATACTCTCAGAGATAACATTAAGCCCGTTCTGAAGGCTAAAAAAAAAAATCTCCTTTCTTAATGGGCTCAAAGGAAGCTGTTAAAGTTTCAGGAGCAGCTGGTTGAGATGTTCTGCATCCTGGCAGGAAATTCAGGCTGACACTTGGAGCGAGAGGATCCCTGGAGGGGAGTCCTCAGTGCCCTGCTCGGAGTGTTTCGTGGCAGTTTATTTAAAATACAGCATCAGAACCGGCTGAAAAGTGGGTGCAAAGCACTCCCTGCAAGTCTCCTTCAGGAAAAACGAAAATATGATATTTAAAGATCTTTGCATCAGCTTTTGCCACTGCAGGTGCTGAGGGATGAGAGAAAACCTCAGGGGATTCCTTCCAGGTTTAAAGGAAAAGGGGTGGGGAAAATGCCATTCGAGAGAGAATTTTTTGCATTTTCGAGGAGCAAACTGTGCCCTGAGCAAACCAAAGCAAGCTGAGAGAAAACAAAGCCCAGAATTTGGCTTTCTAGGTCCATCTGCTGTTGGAAACACGGAAATATCATCAAATATTCTGGATTCAAAGGGCCTCCAGCATGGCCAGTTAGTGGGAAAAGCAAGAGTGAAAATCATACAGAGAAAATAAGGCAAACAGTAAAAAATGGAGTGAAAGTTTACAAAAAAATAAATTAAAATAAAACAGAGAAAAATCAATGTTGGGGTTGTGGTACAGAAGACAAATGGTAGGAGAGAAAACCCCCCAAAAATAAGATAAAATAAAGGGACTGAGCAGACAATAAAGAAGGCTGGGAAATGTCCACGTAGGAGCAAAGGGACAAGAAAAAACCCACCAAAAAGTTAAAAAATGAAGTTATTTTCCACCTGGGCAGTGGTGGGTACAGGGGATCATCCTCCCCCCTTGCCTGTCTCTCTCCTGCCCTGCCTGGAAAAAGATCTTACAGAGAAAGTTAAGCCATCAATTATTCAATAGCGGGGGAGAATTAAAAATTGAAAGAAATGTTGGATAATTTAAAAAAAATCCACCCGAGCTGCACAGCAGAAGGGGAAAGGGGGGGGGGGGGGGGCTCTGGGAAGGCTGCAAGAGGCGCCTCAGCTGGGTAAATAATTCATACTGCATTTCATTTATTCATCTTTCTTTACTTTGCTAATGTTGCAGGGAGAGGAGGAGGGGGGAGAGACACGAGGGGAGGGGAAGGGGAGCACCAGCAAAGCCCTGGCCACCAGCAGAGCAGCTCCCCTCCCTCTCCTGCACCTCCAGAGTTGCCAGACACATTTCACTCTGGTTTTTTTGACATTTAAAGAGTGCTTTGATCTCCTTTTATATCAAGGAGGTGTCTAAACCCAGCCCTGTTAAGAGCCATCATTAATTAAGCTGCTCTGGAGCTGCAGGGGACAGGGATGTGGCTTTAGGGTGTCTCAGGCACAAACAGGAGGAATCCCCACCCTCCTGCTCTGGGTTTCTGGGTCTGAACCACCATAGAGAGAAGGATTAGGGAGAGCTCTGGGCTCTCCTTGTTTTGGGGTGCTGTGGGGATGGAGCACCCTCGGTGGGTGCCACTGCACTGAGGATACCAGCTGGATACCTCTCCTTGTTCCAGTAATTAAAAGGGCATTAATTAGCCTTGGGGATCATCTCCCCATCATCTGGAGGAGGTTCCATACCCAGTCCCCTCCACGGGGGAGGGCTCAGCGAGCTGTTTGTCAGGGCAGGGCACCAAAGCACCCCTGATCCAGGGCCAAAATCCCATGGGACAGCACAGCTCCCACCTCCTGCTCCCACCCTGGGTGACCACCTTCCCCCTCCCAGGATTTCTAAAATCATCAGTTGGTTTGGCTTGGAATGGAGCTTCAAACTCATCTCATTCCCACCCCCTGCCCCGGGCAGGGAGATCTTCAACTAAAACCAGGAAAGAGCCGTCAATTTGGGATTTTCTCCCTGAGCTTGGTCCAAACTAAGTTTGGGCAGCAAAGGATTTTCCTCTGGCACACATAACTGACCAAGGCCTGGCTTTCAGCCCCTCATTTGCAGTGTGATATGTTGGTGTTTTTGGCAGGAACAGCCACAGGAATGCAGTCCCTGGGCAGGGGGCAGAGTTCTGGCTCAGGCTGGAACTGAGCTTTTCCTCCCCAGCAGCAACAAAGGCAGGGCTGAAAGCTCTCCAAAATCAAAATAAAAGCAGGCAAGCAGAGAGCCTGTCAGGTAATAAAGCAAGCTCTTTAAATCACTGGGGAATTTAAGGGAAAGGGGACTGGAGTTTTGGAGCAAGTGTTGCATAACCCCAGCAGGGGAATTGCTTCCTTTTTTGCCCTGTCTGTGGTTGATCCCATATCTATTTGATAAGAGGTTTCAACTTAATTAAAATACATTTATAGATTACTTTATACAGTTTTGTAAGGCTTTTATTTACCCCATGACAAACAAATACCAACTCCTACATTAAATGTGTTTATAGAGCAGATGAGCACGAGAAGGGTCTGGAGACCAAAAGCACTTCTGTAAAAAATTCCCACATTTGGGTTAAAATGACTCAAGGCAGACAATCCCAGCTGTAAAAGACACCTTGGGAACGATGCTTCCAATACACTAAGTAGGCTGGGGGCTCCTCAAGGCCAAGGGGGACACCAACCCCTCCCTCTGCTCCCCCTCACAGGGGTACCTTGGCCAGCCACGTCATTGCAGAGCAGAAATTGCCACCAAAATCCCTGTGTGTGAGTCCCAGCAGCTCGTGATGCTCTGTCTTGTCACTGCTACACAAGTTAATTAATTCCCTCAGGGGCTGTGACATCAGGGTAATTTTTCCTGGCTGTTAATTTGGCAGCATCTGCTTGCTCAGTGCCACCCTAAATAAATGGGTTTGAGCCTTCCTGTCAGCAGGGATTGACACCCAACAGAGCTACAACTGCCTAAAATACCCTCCAACAACATCTACATCAGCTTCTTGCAGGAGTTCCAGGCCTAACCGAGGCCAGGTTGGATGGGCTTGGAGCAATCTGGTCCATGGAAGGTGTTGCCTTTGGAGCTGGGATTCATAAAACATCAGTAAACTTGTCACCAGGAATAACATCAGCAGTTCCATGGTGGGATTAACCCTCGCCTCCGAACATGTCCCGCCATCCTGCATCCTCCACCCGCTCAGCTGAGGAGTTCCCAGGCATTATTTTATCAAAGCCTTTCTGCTGTCACTCCTTGTCTTGCAGAGTTGGTTATTAAAGCACAGGGTGGATTTTTTTCCCCCCGGGAAGCGCCAGGGGCTGTTGGTGACGGAGCTGGGATGGGAACAGCTGGTGCTGTTGGATGGGACATCATCGTTGTGCTGGAACATGAAGCTGTTCCATGCCTGGGTGGGCACATTATTCCAATTAAAATGCAGAGTATTTATACAAGATGTAAACACTCCTCCCATTGGCTTTTTGAACACTTGTTCACCTGAATGGCAGGTGAGAGGAAGAGCAGCTGGTAAATCACGGACTGAAGGGTCGTCAGTCAGGCCATCAGTTCATGGAATGGGAGAGAAGGAGATGGGATGGAAAACCTCTCTCCTTCCAGGAGAGGCTGAGATAATCAGGATTGCTCAGCCCAGAGGTTTGGGCAGAACTTAGAGACTCTTCCAGTGCTTAAAGTGGCTCCAGGAGAGCTGGAGAGGGACTTGGGACAAGGGATGGAGTGACAGGAGGAGGGGAATGGCTTCCCACTGCCAGAGGGCAGGGCTAGGTGGGACACTGGGAAGGAATTCTGAGTCCCAGGACAGAGATTGCTTAGAGCCACCTCCCTTTGTGCAAGCACAAAACACCTCAAATGGATAATGCAAACACCTTAAATCCTCCAACCAGGAGCAAATCTGATCTTCTAAACTAACCCAGACCAGAACTGTGTTCACAATCAGGGACAGAAGCTGCTCCACTCATGGAGTTCATACAACAAGACCCCAGCAGCAAACAGGGCTGTGTTCTCTGTTCCCACAGCAATTCACCCATCTCAGGGATTACCCAAATGAAAACACCCTCATCTTTCATCCCAGCAAAACCTGGGGCTGGCCTGAACTCATCTCAGTGAAGCAAGTTCTGATACGGCAAATCCTCCCCCTCTCTAAATTCAAGGAGTGATTTTGGTATTACCACGTCTGATTAAATGTAATTTGTGGTTTATGCTTTCGTGGCTCTTCTTCCAAAGAGGAATCCCTCATTTGTGAGCACAGCCACGTGGATAATCTCCCCTGATCCGTGGCAGCACGTGAGGAGGTCAGGAAAACGATAATGCTTAATAATTTGCCTCAAGAGGTAAATGATTTGGGGCTTATATCTGCACCACTGGAGCTGCTGCGACCCCACACGCAGTGCCTGCTGCTGAGCTTTGAAATCCAGCACTGATCAAATTAATTCCATCAAAATCTCCTCCAAATATCCCCTTGCAAAGGAGGAGAAGCTTCATTCTGGCTGAGCCTCCCTGTCCCGCTGCAGGTGGCATTTGCCAGCTGCTCTTCCCAAATTTTGGGAGCACGAGGGGCTCCCATCCCATCCCATCCCATCTCATCTCACCTGCTGCTTTCCTTCACCCCAAAGCCACGTTTTCCTGCCAGCTATTCCATTTACCAGGGAAAGCACAAACCCAAACCCCACATCAGTTATTTTAGAGTGAATTGCAGAGCACAAGAGAAATCCTCACTCACACAATCCTTACAATTTTGGGACGTGGATGGCTACAAAGCCTCGCATTAATCCCCTCGGGGGAGCTGTATATCCTATTAAGCAGGACCAGCAGAACATTTAATTAAATCTCTAACTTTCCCTGAGTAGGAAACCCTTTTTTCTCTTAAGATGATAATTAACAGGTATTAAAACTGTAAGGGAAAAAAAAAAAAAATCTCAATTTAAGCCATACCTCCAAGGAAGACAATTCACTTTCTTCACAGCATTTACTCCTCCTCCTGCCTCGAGGCAGGGCAGTGTAATTAGTTCTGTTTGCAAGGAATTCTTGGAGTCCTCTGTTTTTGCTGGGATTGGCAGGTTCAGCCCATTCCCTGCACTTCCCAGGTTCTCATGCCCGGTTTGTCCATGCAGGAACAACAAAGCAGGAGCAAACCCCAAAATCATCAGCAAACCCAAAATTATCTGAGCAGCACAGAGGGCGATTTCTCTGCATGTCTCATCATTAAATCTTCTCATGTGATTTTGGGGATGTGGCTCCTTTCCCCCCCCCCCCCCCCCCCCGATCAAAATTTTAAACCAATTCACAATAATCATTTCCCAAAAATAATGTTTAAATGTACAATGACTTCCTGCAGGCAAAATCCAGCCTCAGCCTGGAGGAATATTGAATATTTAAAGGCAGGAAAGTTCTGCTCCTAAAACTAATTTATTCTACAACCTGGCTTCTATTTATTTATCAGGGAACTTAATCAGAAAGAAACAAGTAATTAGAGATGATGCAAATCTAATCAGGGAGATAATCATCTAGTAAAATAAAATTAGCACGCTGGGATACAAAAGAAACACCTCCTGGAAACGCAAATTCCTCCTGTCCTGGTGTGACAACAACCTATTCTTGGGCTCTGGCAAACAGATATATTTAGTTTGCTGGTGAGCTGGGGTGATCCCTGAGCTCAATTCAGCTCTCAAAAGTAGAGTCAGCAGATGAATTCATTTGCATCTTTAAGGCAACATCACTCAGCAGCCCTGACAGAGCAAAATTGGGGGTTTATTCACCAATCTGGGATAACTATTCATTCCATGCTCATTGGGGATGATGATAAAACCCCTGGGGCTGAGGGAAAGCTGGGAATCCTCCCCAGCTGGGGCTATTCCCAAGGGCAGGAAGCAGAACCAGCCCCATGGAATTGCTCAGGGAGGTAACCACCTTCAGCAGCTGCCACTGGGATTTGAAAAGCTGGAAAACAGGGAATACAGCAGGAAATAAACCCACAGCCAAGCTCTTTCCAGTGGATCAAACTCTTTTCCTGATAAAACCAGCAGTGCCATGGCCTGTGGACTGTGCCAGTAACCCACCGGGCAGATTTGGGGAACATTCCTGGCAGAGCCAGGGGAAATGTGAGCACACAAGTTTGATCCAGGCAGTTTGTTTTCACCTGGGTTTTGTTTTTAGGAGAAATACTAAATGTCCCATCGACACTTCAGTCCTTCCAGCCCACACAACCCACCGTTTCCTGGGATAATCCACTGCTTTTTTTGGAGCCACCACCGAGCCAGCCCTCCTTAATTCCTCAGCCCTACAGCAGCACTTTGTCCTCTCCATGTGCTGTTCCCTAAAACGCCCCCCAGAGCAAACTGATTGCCCCTGCTCTGCTTTCCTGCCTGTTCTGGAACAATTCTCTCAACCAAACTCCAAGGTGCAAGTGAGGAATCAGCAGCCTCAGAGAAGCTGCAGGCAGAGCTGATTGCTTGATCTGCTTATGGAGATCTAAATTTAAAACAGGAGTTGAACCTCTGGCTCATTTCCTTTTGAGGCAGATCCATCAGTGGGATGGGAGGAATTCCAACAGGAATTTTTACCCTTTGGGGAGGTGGAATTTGTGCAGGTGAGTGGGGGCCTCTGGGCATGCAGGAGATTGGATGGGGAATAAAACTTGAAAATTGAAGTAGCCCTTCCCCAGCTGCAAAAATGTGACGCTTTTGTTGATGGCAATGGCAAGTGAACCACTGGTTTTGGTGGGCAGAAAGACACAGTCCCTAAAAAAGAAGGTGTTTTTGGAGGAGAAAACCTCAAATTGAAGGAATTGAGCGTGTCCAGAGAAGGGCAGCAAAGCTGGGGAAGGGTCTGGAGAGTGAATCCTGAGGGAGCTGGGGGGGCTCAGCCTGGAGAAAAGGAGGCTCAGGGGGGACCTTCTGGCTCTGCAATCCCTGCCAGGAGGAAACAACCTCAAATTCCATGCCCTGAACTTTGGGGAACGGCGATTTTATGGCCCTGACACAACTTCGGGTCCTCGTCTCACGTCTAAAATCCAAGTGAAAAACTTCACTGAAAAACTGGAGCTTGTTGTGCTTTGGTCTCCTGTTCTCCCTGTCAGAGAGACATTTTCAAAGCACAGAGAGAGAAAGAGTTCAATAGAATGGCTGTTTTGTGATGCCCAGATGTAATCCCTGTGTCATCCTTTCCAGCTGCCCCAGGATAATCCCTTCCCCAAGGAATTAAGCTTGCAGGTTCAAGGCAGGTTTGGCATTTGTCACTATTTATCTTCCCCCTCCCAAAATTGCACAAAGTCAGGACTTGTGCTGTTACACTTGAAGTTTTAAAGCCTTTTAGAGAAATCCTCTAAAAAAAAACAAAAAAAAGAGCGACACGGACGGGTCTGCTGTACCAGAGGGAACTTGGGGCTTCCTTGGAATGTTACTGGGAGAGTATTTACTGAACCTCACAGTATTTTACACAGGAAAATAGAAAATTTTCATCAGAGTTATCATTTTCCCCATTCCCCCAGTGCATCAGATCCCCAGGGAGCACAGGGGGAGCACAGGGGGAGCACAGTCCCACCATTCCACCCCAGTTACCAACTCCAAAGGCCCTTCCACATCTCATCCCTCACAGATGTCCATCCACAGACACTGCAAACTGGCCAAAGCAGGAGCTTCAGGGAAAGCTGGACAGGCAGGAACCTGGCCCAGCGGGAAGGGGGAGCTTTAATGTCCCTCCCAACCCAACCATTCCATGATTCCACACTAACACATGCAGGGCTGTGACCCTGAGCAGGGAGAGCTCCCAGCTCATTCCTCCTGCCAGGAACTCAAGCAGCAAAGTAAATCCTACAGACACCATCAAACAGCACCAGGGGCTTTCCTTTCCCCAGGGGTTCCAGATACTCCACCCCTTCCTCCTCCTCTCTGCCCAAGAGGCACAAACTGGTGCAGCACAGCCTGCATCACTCAGCATTCCTTTCCCAGCTTGGATCCCACACTCAGAGGCTGGGGGATTCCCTTAGGAATTTCTGCAGAGATCTCCATCCCTCCCTCCCTCCCTCTGCCTCCACTCCTTCTCCTCCAGCACAGAACACATGACCTAGAATGGGAAATAACACCCCAAAAGAGAGAGCCATACCTGAGATTTCCAGAGCTTATCCCAGCAGGTGAAGCCTGCAGCCTTTCCCTGCCATCCCAGTGTCCAGAGGGAGCTGCTCCCCACCGAGCTGTGCAATCCCAATCTCCAGGAGCACTTCTACCACCAGGCAGGTGGAGATGCCTCTGCTCCAGCTGAGGAGCAGCTCATTAACCCCCCACCAACACCCCTGCCACCAAACAATTGCCTTTAAATGCCTTATAAATCCACCTGGCTTTCCCTGTTACAGCTGGTGCTCCACTAAATCATTTCACCACTTAATAGCTCGAGGTTCAATCTGCACTCGACCTCTCTATTTACTGTTTTCATCCTTTCTCTTAGCGAAGGCACGGGGCTTAATTAAAAGCAATTACACATCTCCTGATGAAATGCTACGTGTGTCACATGAAGGACCAGCCCTGGGGTGGCACAAACCAGCCCTGTGGCAGGAATGGAAGTGAAAGGAAGTGATGGCAAGGTTTGGGTTGGAAGGACTTTAAAGCTCATCCAGTGCCACCCCTGCCACGGGCAGGGACATTTCCACCAGCCCAGATTGCTCCAAACCCCGTCCAACCTGGCCTTGGACACTTCCAGGGGATCCAGGGGCAGCCACAGCTTCTCTGGGCAGTATTTGCTGCAAAGTTTGAAGAGAGTTCAACTTCTTAATTGAGCTGCTGGCTCAGTCAGACATGAAAAGGCAGGGGAATGTGGGGATGTGGTGCAGCACCAGCCACTTCAGCCCTTCATCCACCTCCTTTTCACCCAGTCTGAGAGGCTCAGGAGTGACCAAACAACACAGAATATTTATAATATTATAATAAATGTATAATACGAATATTTTTTAAAAGTCAGTCAAATTACAATTATCATTTAAGTAAGAAATAAACCACTGGTGTATCTGAGGACACCCCCACGTGCCACAGCCCCACCTGGGGAACTTGTGTGAAAGGAAATTCAACCAACAAGCCCCTATTTGTTCAGAGAGATAAATTTCCTTCCTTGTAACGACTTTTTTATCACTGGAGGGGGGAAAAAAGAACAATTTACTTTGCTGGTTTCCATTTCTCCAGCTCCTGTCAGCCAAAATAGCGAGCCAGACAAGGACCCTTCTCAAATGAGAGCTGGCAGGTTCAGGGGAAAAAGATTTTAAATATATTTGAGTCCACCACTCTCTGCTTTCTGTTATTCCTGGGAACATGATTTGCAGCTCTCCCAGTATCAATTTTTTTCTATTAATTGTTAATGAAACAGCCCCATCTCCCCAGGGGGCAGAGGGAGGTGTTGTTTTCTAATGTTTCAAATCAAGAATATTGTAATAATCCCTCATTAATTCAATCATCTCACTGTCAGATAACTGCTGTATAATTTAAGGGGTAAGGATTTAAATAAAGGCCCTGCTGGAACCATGGGGTTGATTTAATGCACATCCTCCAGCAAAGCCAAATCAGAACCCCTGGAAACAAATCAGCCTGAAAATTCGAGGTAGGTGGTGATGGGAGGGTCATAACTCCTCATATACAACTTTTCCCCTCTTTTTTTTCCCCCCTGTTGTTAGCAGTGATGGATAAAAAGCCATTCCAGGAAAATGTGCCCCCCCAGCTCTGTTTTTCCGTGCTCCCAACAGTCACTTCTGTCCCTGTGACCTGTTGGCAGAGAGGTAATCAAGGAATTTGGACCCATAGAGTAGCTTGAGAGCCTGGGCAGGTTGCTCTTAACTCTTTTATTCCCTAAATCTCTAATAACAGATGATAACATCACCCAGCAATCCCAGCAAATAAATATGTGCCCACAAAGGTTAAGCTGAAAGCTGCCTCATTTGGATAAAAATCATTGTTTTCCTGAAAGGAGGAACCCATTCGACTGGGAAAGAGCAAAAATAATTCCTTGAAGAGCCTCCACAGCTCCCTCAGGACTGCTCTGCATTGACAGCCAGGAGCCCATGTCCACCCTAATGGGACAATTTAAATGCATAACAGTTAAAATAAACTCCTCAGAGTGTGGCTCCACATTCCTTATGCTGACTAGTGAGACATCACTCTCTCATAAAGTGCTGGATAACAGACAGGCCTTTAAAGCAGGGAAAAAATAACTGCCCTGCCTGTCTCAGGCTGCTCTCCAGCAATTCCTGCCCTTAAATGTGGGATTGATGGCGGGAAAGGCACAACCAAAATGTGCTTGGTGGGTTTTAAACCTCCTGTCTGGTTCTTCTACTGAGGGGAAGAATAAAGCAGCAGGGAAACATGAGAGAAGGGCAGAAATTAAAATTAAAAAATACACAAACCCCCTCAAATCCCCCAAACAATCCCCCAAGATAAACCAAGCCTCCAATTCCGGGTGCTTTTCCTTGGATGCAAGAAGGTTAAAAAAAAATAAAAATCAGTGAATTAGAACCATCAGATCTTCCTCATCAGCCATAAACCAGAGCTGGGGATGAGTTGGGGACACCCTTTGAGAACTTGGGTTTGGTTACTGGGAGGGGGGGGGAGTTTAAGCCATTCCACTCAAATTAATCAAACTCCAGAAAGGCTTCTTTCTACAAAAATAAAAATGACCCAAAGGATCCCAGCACTTGCAGACAACCAAACACCCTCAGGCTGAACCTTCCTGAGTGAATTGAGTTCCATCTCCCCTGGCTGAGCTCCAGGGATTGCAGCAGCAGGGATGAATCAGCACTCCCCGTGGCTGATCTGCTGGAATCCAACCTGCTCTGCCCCTCACCCGTGGGAGCTGGGGCTGGAGCAGGAGGGATGAATCAGATCCCTACCCCAACATCGTTATCACCAAAAAAATAAAGCCCAAGACAGGCTCTGTCACTCAGAAATGAGTGGCACGAGCCCTTCATTCACAGCTTCCTACAAGAATCATAAGATGTTTAATCTCCACGTGCCGAGGGTGCAAACAAACAGCAGCAATCCCAGGGGAAGGAACTCAGAAACTGGGGAGATAAAGGAAGAATCACAAAATCACTGAGGATGGAGAAATAACTTCCAATGATCCAACCTTTGAGCTGTCCCCACCTTGTCCCCCAGCCCAGGGCACTGAGTGCCACTTCCAGTCCTTCCTTGGGCACCTCCAGGGCTGGGGACTCCAAACCTCCCTGCTCTTTGCACATTCCCAGGAGTTCACATTCCCTCCTTTCACCTCGCTTTAAAAAAACCTTCATTTCAGCTTCCCCTCTCTCCCACATCCTAATTAACAACTGCTGCACCTCAGGAGTGCAGCCTCCTGTTTTCAGAGTGATGACACCTCCCTGTGCCAGGATCCCACCTAATTTGTTCTGTGCCAGCGACACCTTCGGCGATGGCAGCTTTTAATTACAGGAGAGGGTAAGTCATTAATTTTCCTGTACCACCAACCCTCCTAAAGGTTTCCTTCACAGAACCTGATGAGAATGATGAGGGTTCTGCTGCTCCCTTAGTGGGAACACTGAGATCACCAGCCCTGTCTGCTGGTTTTGTTTTCTCACTAAAACCACCTTCAGATTGGATGGAAAATTTATCTTTTCCTAAAAAAACAAACAAATAATCCCCATTTGAAACAAACCCAAAGAAACCAAATAATATTTCTGTGACCAGAAATAAACAAAGCAACAGCCCAGGAGTCAAAACCTTCAGTGATGAGGGGGAAATGCAAAGTTTGAGGGAACATCTGTGTGAGCTTAACAGAGGGAAAAGGCCCGGATTTCCTAATTTTGGAGACAAATCCCTTGAGAGCAGCTCAGATTTATCTGATAGATGTGGGTGCCCAGGCTCTCCCGAACAGCAGCAGCAACTCCATTTTCCCTAAGCAGATTGTTCTAACCCCAGATTTACCTGAGGGATGGAATCACTCACCAGGTCGATGAGGCATTTCAGAGCCCTCAAGGCTCTGTTTCTGTTCATTTAATTTTTTCTCCCCCAGTGTCTGTGGTGAGGTAACACTTATTTTAGGTACCACATCACCTTCCAGTGCTTGGCCACTCACAGATTTATCTCCCCCTGCTCAGATTTTGCTCCTCACAAATGGGGAAAGTCACGGCTGTGAAAGGACCGGTTTTTCTCCTCTCCAATTAAAAAGTGGGCTCTGCCTTTCCTCAGCAGCAGGACTTGAGGTAAATTAACTTTCACTTGGGCTTTTGATGGATGTCTAATGAACTCTGCATTGTTCAGCTGGAAATCCTGGAGCTATTTTTCATCCCAAACGTCTCTGGAGCAGCGATGTGACAGGTTATTAAGATTTTAGCATTGCTGTGGAAACATTTTTCTAAGGCTTCTTGGCTGTGCTCAGGAGAGCTTCACTGCACCTTCTCCATCTCCACACCAGGCTGCTGATCTCCCAAACCTGCTGGCTTTAAAAATCCAGCCATTTTTTTTCTTTTTTTTTTCTCTTTTTTTATTAGAAGCTCACAGGAAATATTTAATAAGCATCGATTTCCAATGCTGGTTTCTTGGTCCTAACGAGCTGCACCCAGCAAGGCTTTCCCATCATTTAATTTAGGTGCTTAAGTGGAAGAAGTTGAGCTATTAGTCATTGGGAAAGGTCACATTTCTCTGACAAATCACCAAATTACAGAGCCAGGGAGATGCTCCTTCGGAGAGCCAGGTCCCTGGGTGGGATCCTGGGAAGGTGGTGGGATGCAGATGGACCCTGGGTGCTCCTGACTGCCCCTCTCTGGGTTACAGGGGGAGATTTTTATTACCTAAATTACTCCAAGCTCTTCTGCTCGTGCTCTACTTTCATTAATCTCCCTTTCAGAAAGGTTTTCAGGATCTGCACTTTTCCCAGCAGTTCACAGAACTCATTTCACTTTTCTGCTGAAGGCACATCCCAGAAAAATGTTCAGCTTTTTTCCTGGATTGTAACTTTAGTGCTCCTGGGCCAAAGACAAAACCTTTCAGCTTCCAAATAATCAATCACAGTGAAAACAGAGTGAAATATTTCATGGTCAGGAGCTGAAGAAAAGGTTCAAGTTTTCAGACAATTAAGTGTAATTGAAACAATTAAAATTCCAGCCTCCCTCAAATCCACACAACCCTCAATTCCTGCTTCTCCAACACTTCAATTTTGGTCACCAGATTGACTGTCTGGTAAGTGAGAGTAGGTGAGGGGGGAATTCCTGGGACAAGGGGAGGGAAGAGAGGCAGGTATGGGGTGAGAAAGGGGCTCCAGAGGCAGTTCCTGAGTTTCCAAACCTTTACCTGGCCCAGGAATTCCAGGTTTCCTCGAGAAGCTCAGGCTGATGACACAGAACCCCCTTCTTTGTGTACAAATGAGCAGACAGATGTCAGTGGCTCCCTCTGCTCTGACATAACCATTGCTTGCTGTCTGAGTCATCCCATCAGCCTCAACCACAGAGACTGACTGTGTGGGACACCCAGATTATTGTGTGGAACACTCTGAGTCACTCCCTGACCTTCAGAACTTCACCAAAGAGAGAGAAAAAATGATCCAATATTTTATGAGCCACCACTTGGCCGAATCAGAAATGATCTGTGAGCACCAAGCACAGATCTACCACAGAATCAAGAGCTGAAGGTCCAAAGTTATTAAAATTGAATTTCAAGCAGAGAACATTTCTAAGTTTCTTCATTAGTTTTTTTTTCCCCTCCTGGAATGGGACCAAGGAATCCCACTGGCACAAGAGAGGAGAGGGAAGGGGTGTGAGATCTGCTGAACATTAAACCAGAAGAGCTTTTGCTTTAACAACCCCTCATTCCCATCCCTCTCTCACCAGCAGCTCTGTTTGCAGCAGGATGGGCAAACTGGATTCTTATCCTTTCTGACATCTTCCCCCCAAATGCCATAAATCAGCATTTTCTGAATGAATAAATCCCATCTGCCAGCAGTTCAAAAATCTCCTTCAAGGCCCTGAGATTTGGGTCACTTCGTTTCTTGACTCTGGTGCCACCAACAAGAAATAAAGTGGATACTGCACAGCTGAGGGTATTTTAGTCTTTCTCGAAATGAAATGTTCCAGTGAGCTGATAGCTGCCCTAAAAACCTATGTTGTTCTGATAGCACGTGGGCAAGTCCCTTTCCCAGTAGCCTCACCACTATTTTGAGTTGTACATCAGGAATTAACGCTGCACTGACCATGGAAAACTTGGGAAATGCCCAACTGGCCAAGGGAGAGAAGGATGAAGGATGGGATATCAGAAATTCTCCGTGTCCTGCTCCAGTCTGGCTCCCTTCTCAAAGCTCAGAGGAAAATATTCCATAAATTTTGGGTCAGTCACAAAGCACGTCATTACATATTAACATAAATATGAATTAATACAATAAAATTTGGATGAGATCAGCCTTGTTGAAGAATAATTGACCATCAGTGAGGGGCTGTATTTTTACTGTAAGTAAAACCAGATGCCCACCCTGAAGTTCTCACCCCACAGCTGGTGGGCACCACCCCGTGCCAGCCCAGGATGGGCATTTATTGACCTAAAGAATAAATTCTTTGCAAACCAGGCACTTCCCCCCACACACATCCCCCTGCCTTCCCACCAACACATTTCCCTCTCTGCCTGATCCCCAGAGCAGGGATTATTTATCTGTGTGGGCAGCAGCAGCCGCTGCCCGTGTGGGTGATTAATGAAATGTGTAAAAAACCCGCAGTTGGTTGCTGGGAACGGCAAACAATTGTAAGAATTTTGTGCATAACTGGCGTCCAAAAACCAGTTTGAGTCCTGGAAATCCATTTCCCAGCTCTTCTGGCCTCGTCCAACACCGAGATCAAGCTTTCAAAACATAACACAAATTGGTAATTTCTTCCCAATCACATCCCCACTGTCCCGGTCTGTTCGGGTTCTGGTAAATGCTCACTGATTGTATCACACCTTATTATGCTAATGAAGCATAAAATGTTATTTCCATGCTTGTCCTGAGCTGGCACATTATCCCAGAGAAAAAAAACAAAAAAACAGGGATCTTTCCTGGTGCACATGTCCCTCCAAAACTGGAAATTGTTTCCACCCAACTAATTGACGCACAACACTCCCCGACACGTCTGGGCTTAATTAAAGCACATCCCAATTAAAAAGGGAGAGCAATTTGAAGGGAATCTTTCTGCCAGATGGTGATCCCTCATTCCCCTGCAACGTGTTGGATTCAGTGAATCATTCCTGATTAGCTGGGGTTGATCAGATGGGTAAAAAACAAGGGGTGTGCTGTGAGGAAGGGGCTGTGACAACCCCACCGAAGAACCAAGGGGGGGTTTTCCTGCCTTGATATCTGAGCTGGTGAAGAATTAATTATAGAATCTCATGGCTTTGTCATGAGATTGGGAGTGTGGAAAATAACCTCCCCTCATCTGCAGATGGGCAGAGAATTTGCTGAACGTCTTCCATAAAAAAAAAAAAAACAACAACCTTTTCAATGAAACAAATTCAGCTTTTTCCACTTTTAAGCTTCCTGAGGAAAAAAAAAAAAAAAGATTTCCGTGTTGAATTTGTAAAAATTCTGAGTCTGGCCCTTGGAATTCACAGCTCCAGCAAAATGATTTTCAAGACCTAAACATCAAACCACACCCACAGTGACTATTAATATTTCCAGCAGGTAAAGTACCCCTTTCACATCAGTGAAATACATGTTTTATAAATCAAACTGAGGATACAACCCTGATTTGGCACCATATGAGCAGATCATGAATTTCAATTTATAGCAGGGGCTGAGTGCCAGTCCCCAAATCCCCCAAATCTTGGATCACCCTCAGACTTTCCCTGCTCTAAAATCCACCTTACCCAGGTAAAACAGTCCCATCAAACTGATCCTCAATTTCCTTTTCAGTCCTCATTAAGTGGAAAAGCCAAGAACAATATCAGGTTATAACTAAAACTACTTTTAAGTCGACTGGGTATAGAGTTTAGACTTGCATAAAGTAATTAAAAAAACCCAAAAAACCTGTTTGAAGAGCCCCAGTTTTGGAATAAACCAAGATCCACCCTTTGAACAAAACCTGCCCTGGGTGATTTGCTCTGAACAGGAGATTTCTCCATTCTCCCCTCTCCTTTAATGGATCTTCATGCTCCTGTGGACGTGATAAACCATTATTTTAGTGAGGAACAGGCTCCAGGAAGAGATTCCTCAAATTCTGGGGACTTTTTCCATGCTTGGCATGGAGCAGTCCAACACACAAGGGCTGCACTGTGTGGAAAAGGCTCCAAACAAGGGACAGTGGTGCTGGAAAATGCATTCATTGAAAGCCAGAGGCACTGCCATTCCTTTTCCATGGTGAGAGGATTCAGTAACAGCCTCTGATTTCTTTGGCATCATTATCCATTGTCTCATGGCCTCCAACACGGGAAATAATGCCTTTTTTTGTTTTGAAGAGCTGGGCTTAAAATAGAGGCAAAAAAAATCCTCCCAAAGACAAGGGCAGCTGAAAGGACATGGACACCACACTCAGGGATCAGGAGGAGGGTCCCTGAGGGAAATCACCCCTGAACATCTGAAATTAAAATATCTCCTCGTTGGGAAAAAAAAAAAAAAAAAAAAGAAAAAAAAAAAAGAAAGAAAAAAAAATATTCTCAATTTTCTGCATCATTAACCCCCCTTCCTGAAAAGCCAGTTAAGAAACTCTGGGATGTTTTCACATCATCCAGTCGTGTTTGGGGATGTCAAATAATGGGATGAGTCAGATTTGCAGGGGATCAGTGACCTCCCAAATCCTTCTCCAGGAGGGAGCAGGAGTTGCTCCACAAAGGTCACAATCCCTGCTCAAAGCACCACTTATCCAATTCTGTGGCATCAGAAGGGAATGGAGGAGTCCCTGCACTTAAAGAAGTGTATCAGGATTAAACACACCCACTGGAAACAGGGAAATGGAAAACCCAGGCAGGGAGCTGGGATTTGGGCACGTGAATTCCAAGCTCCCCTGAGCCTCACTGTGCTGTCCAGGAGAGGATTTTGGGCTCAGTCAGGAGGGTTTGGGGGTTCCTTTCCAGAAATGGGGAGGGCCCAGAGCCACCCAACTGAACCAACCTAACCCCACCCCAGGAAGTTCATTTTTAAAATCATTTTGGGAAGGAAACCTAGAAGGTATCTGATGATGAGCAAGAGAAACATCACAATGGGCACCACGTGGGTGAGAAGCCTCAGCAGGATTCCCAGTAGTGTTGTCAGCAGAATTTGTCAGTCTCTGACAGGGAAATCAGGGCCATCATTTCATACATCACAAGAATTACAGGTGGAAAAGACCTCCAAGATCATCAAGTCCATCCATCCACCAAGCACTTCTGTGTCACCAGGAAACCACGTCCTCAAGTGCCACATCCACAGGTTTTTGGAGCCTTTCCAGGGATGGTGATCCACAGTTCCCTCTTTGAGCTGCTTTACATCCCAGTTAACACAGCCCTGGCCTAAACCCACTGAATTCCCCACAGCACCTCCATTTCCACTTCCTTTGGGACAGAAGTGTCTGAAATTTGCCTTCAAGCTTTAATTTTTGGGTTCCCATTGCAATTCTGCAAAATTAAACACAAGGGACAATATCAACCTGGAATATGCTCAGCAGGTTTTTCCAGGAGAGGGTGAACACTGCAGTCTTCATAAATCCCACGAATTCAACATGGAAAATATTATGACACCCTAATCTAGTTAGTTTTCCTCATCACACCTCATTTGCATGAAAATAAAATTACAGGGGAGGGTTTTTATTCCTGGGAGCAAAACCTTCCCCTCCCCGAAGGAAGGAACAAGAGACTCTCCCTTTGTTCCTCACTAAACCAGTATATTTTATCCAATATCTAAGACTTCTGGACACTAATATAATCCAATCTAACAATAACATGATATTCTCCTCAGTGCCTCAGAGCAGCAAAGTAATTTTATTATTCTGAGGAGGGTTTGAAAGCATCTTTAACGACACCTTTATTGAAGCCCCATAAACGTCTTTAAAGCTATTTCGGTGCCAATGTATCAAGGGGAGCCTGGAAATTCCTTGTTATGCCTTGTACCTGAAAAATCCATTTGAAACATCTTCTCCTGTATTGAATTCCTGTCTGCAGCAGCTGATTTAAGCAGCTGATAGAGGATGGCAGGTGCCCCATTCATTGTGTTATCATTTTATACAGTCTGGCCATAAAAGCCCCCCGAGAAGGATGTACTGCCTGCCCATGAAAAATAATCCACTGGCTGAGGCTTCTGGGAACAGCAACAGAATTTTAAACACCTTGGAAAGACCAAAGCTTGGCCATCTCTGTGATTCCAGCAGCATTTTCCTGCCTCAATGGCCATATTCAATCCCAAAATGAGAGGGGTAATGCAATTAAAGCAGCTCCATAATGAGGAGCTGCAAACACGGGGCTGAGTTTGGAAAAACAAAAGCCTCTAAATTTTAAAATAATGAAGCAACACGACTGGGGCATGCTATGTGGAGAATGCATTATTAGACACAGCAGGAGGACATCAAATGTACTACAGAAATATTCATTAGGGTTATTATTTTCATATTTGGGGCCTGGCTCTGTAAAGGGCAGGGTGTGGGATTTCTGTGCCACGGGAATAAAGGAGATAAATCAGGAAGCATTTAGGGATATCCAGCCTAATTTCCTGAAGTGGAACACGTGAAAAACAAACCTACTGTTTTTAAGGTCTCTCATCCCAGGAAAGAACAGGTGAATTAAAAAGGTTCATCCCACTGGGAACCACCAAACCAGAGCCAAAACCACTCCAGGGGTCCAACAGACCTCGTCAGGTGTCCCAGGCAGCACATTCCCATGGAATATTCCCACAGGAACTTCCTTCAGAAATGTCTTATTGGACATTTCATCACCAGCCAAGGTAATTTCTGAGCTGATCTTGCAGCTCCCAAACCACAGTGTATCAGCCTGGCAGGTCAAACAGCCCAAGTTCAACACACACAACACACAAAAGAAGAAATTCTTGGGGTTCTGCTCCCACCAGAGAAAGGACTGGAGAGGCCCCTCTGTGTCCCAGCAGATCAAAGCCCTTTGTGGGAGAGTTCAGCATGCACTGCAGATAATGATGATGTGTGTGCACACAAATACACACAGACCCAGCAACTACTTCTGCATAAAACCCCCATTCCAAAGACAAATGTCAGGCCAGAAGATTGTGTATTCCCTGCTCACATTCAGAGCTGAAATTATCTGCAGCAAATGAAAGGGATTGGAAATAACATTTGTTTCCATGTTCACTCCATTTCAAGTGTTATCTTCCAGCCCACATCAGCGTTAATGTGTCTCCCCAACCCATCAAATATTTGATTTCTAATTAAGCCCTTTTCATCCCAGCGCTGGATTTGTCTTGCTCATCTTTAATTATGTTTCCCTCTCTGTTGTTCAACAGCAAGGACAAAGATCTGCATTTTTACGTGACACAGAAATCACACTGTAAATATTTATCAGCTGACTCGTCCCTCCTTTGCTCTTCATGGATTCAAGAATCCAGTTTTAGAGGCAAGAGGGAATGTTCCCCACACCAACACTGCACTCCTCGACTCCTCACCCCTCCTGCAGGTACAAAACACCCCTGGGAACATCAGAGGGACGGAGCAAACACGGGATTCACCTGCAGGTGTGAGACTTGTGGACTCACAGAGGCTGCTGGGAGATTTGGTTCTACTTTTAGAAGCAAAGGGTGGGAAAATCAGCATTCCCCTTTGGAAAAGCAGGTTTCACACATCTGTACCCCTAAAAAAGAGGTGTATGAATATCACTTCTATCCTCATGAACATTGGGATAATAATTAAGAGGGTGCTTTGGCAGGATGGCAGGGCAGGAGTGACACTGTTGGAGGGACAATCCCATTAGGAGAGGAGACCTCCCTGCAGTTCCAGCTCCCTGGGCAGGGGCAGAGGAGGGGCAGGACTGAGCTCTGCTCTGGGGGGAGCAGGGACAGCCCCCAGGGAATGGCTGGAGCTGTGTCATGGGTGGATCTCAGGGAAAGGTTCTTCCCCCAGAGGGTGGTTGGCACTGAACAGGCTCCCCAGGGCAGTGGGCACAGCCCCAAGGCTGCCAGAGCTGCAGGAGGGTTGGGATGATCCTCTGGGGCACAGGGGGTGACTTTGGGGCTGTGCAGGGCTGAGGGTTGGATTGGATGATGCTGGTGGGTCCCTCCCAGCTCAGCACATCCCGGGATGCCGGGATTGAGGAGCATCCTTGCCCAGCGCGGCGCTGTCCGAGGTTCTGAGCGGCCCCGCACCCGCCCTGGCCGCGGTGCTGAAGGGCCGAGGGGGGGAAAAAACGACCCCCAAAATCCCCTGGTTGAAAGCAGAGCCCGGGGGGCTCCAGCTCCTCCTCTGGAAGCTGCAGCAGGGTGGGAGCTGCAGGCTGGGGGAACACATCCTGCAGGGCAGGGAATGCTGGAATGCTCTCCTGAGAACCCTCCTGGAATGATCTCCACACAGTTCTGGTGTCCTCAGAGTAAGAAGGGCTTGGAATTGTTGGAACAAGACCAGAGGAGGCCACAAAGGGATAAAGGGACTGGAACACCTTCCCTGTGGAGACAGGGTGGGAAATTTGGGGCTGGAGAGGAGCGGATTGTGTGGAGGCCTCACAGGAACCTTCCACTACCTGAAAGGGCTGGAGAGGGACCCTTGAGCAGGAACTGGAGACACAGGACAAGGGGGAATGGCTTCCAACTGAAATGGGGCAGGTTTAGGGTAGACATTAAGAAGAAATTCCTCTCTGGGAGGGTGGGCAGGCCCTGGCACAGGGTGCCCAGAGAAGCTGTGGCTGCCCCTGGATCCCTGGAAGTGTCCAAGGCCAGGTTGGAGCAACCTGGGCTAGGGGAAGGTGTCCCTGCCCATGGCAGGGGGTGGAAACGAGTGACCTTTAAGGTCCTTTCCAACCCAAACCATTCCCTGATTCCACGAATTTGCAGGAGAAGCAACAGAAACTCAACCACGTTGCAGTGTCAGCAGTGCCAGCTCTGGCACCTTTCCACACAAAACACTTACAAGGAACAACATTCTTTTCAAATCTATTCTGTCTTCCTTTTTTTTTTTCACATTAAAAAGAAACAGGCAAAAGGAAAACAAAAAGCAACTGAAGCCAGCACAGAGATCCCCTAATAAAACAATTTGATTAGGAGATGCCAGTGGATCATTTCCAACAGTTGGGAAACTCCCTTTACTGCACACACACAGCTGGAAAATCCTTTCTTTGCTCCAAAGCAGCACCTGAACAAGATGTTTCTCATCCTTTCTCTGTCATTCTGCTGTTCCATCAGTTTTCTGCAGGGAGGGAGGTCCAGGGGAAAGCAAAGTGAAAAAAAGGGATTTCTTCCTTTTTTAGATGGGATGTTACTGATGTGTGTTTGTAGGAACTGGGGGTGAAATCAGGAGAGTCAGATCCATGCAGGGACAGTGCAGCTCTCAGAGCTTGGCCTGCCACTTCCCAAGAAAATCAGTGTACTGAAAACACCAGCTGGAATCTCAGTGTGAGTGTTCACAGAGCATTATCCTCTGCTCTTCACCTTCAAAGTACTAAACTGGGCAATCTGGATTTCATCACCTGGATAACTCATCAAATGCTTTGGGGTCCTTGTCTGGTTGTGAATCTCTGGTTGATTAACACCCTGTTTGATTCCTTCTGGGTATCTGAGAGGGGATTTTTTCTGCTTTTCACTGTGCCCTATTTTATTTTGTGCCTCATGTGATGTTTTCACAGAAACACACATTGATTGGCTGGGAACCTCAAAGCAGCCTATTTTCAGTGACAAATATTCTGATCAAATCAAAAAATCAAGAGCACTTTATGAAGCATCAAAACCCAGCAAACTTTTCCAAGAGGTGCAGATGTTACTCTCCAAGTAATTTTCCAGAACAGTAATCATTCACCTTGCTTTCCCACATTTCCCCACAAACACAGAACTCCCAGATGTCCTCATTTCACCCCAGAACACCCCCAAAGTGTTGGAAATGTCTCATTTTCCAAACCAGCTTAGGGATGGAGAACCCCTGTGCAGGGCAAGAGGGGCCTCTTGTGGCAGCTGAGTGCAGATAAACTTTAGATCACATTTATTCTGCTCATTAAAGGAACATCATCCCTTTAATACACGAAAAATTATTGGCTCCATCACAAGCCAAAAGCTTTCTAAGCTGTGTCTCTACCTGCTGGTTTGTTGACCTAAAAGATGCCACTTCAGAGGCAGCCACAGAACTGCCTGTATTCAAAAAGGGGGCTTTGCATTTGGGGTTTTAGTTTAAAGTCACCTTAAAAATAGAAATGCAACCTCCAGCCACTGGTCAGGGGGTCTGTGAGGTGCTGGGGAACATTTATTCCAAAGTCAAATTTAATTTTTAACATCTGGACTGACTTCTCCCAGTCTTGTTTAGCAAACAGAGAAACCAGCAAGCCAAACAAAAACCACAAACAAACCAAACAAAAAAAGACCAATAAATCGAACAAAAACCACCAGCGAACCAAATCAAAAACCACCAGCAAACCAAACCAAAAACCGTCAGCAAACCAAAAACCGTCAGCAAACCAAAAACCGTCAGCAAACCAAACCAAAAACCACCAGCAAACCAAACCAAAAACCACCAGCAAACCAAACCAAAAACCACCAGCAAACCAAACTAAAAACCACCAGCAAACCAAACCAAAAACCATCAGCAAACCAGATCAAAGACCATCAACAAACCAAAACCAACCTGGAAGCCACATTTATCTACCACAATTTGAGGTGGGTTTTCTTTTTGGAGAAAAATGATGCTAACCACGTGTGAAGGTCTTTGCTTTCAGTTTTTAGAACACAGACCCCTTTGGGAACACCAGCTTTCCACCTAGAGCACCACTGCTATCTGCTGAGATCCGGGGGTGACAAGCACAGTCCCACACTGAGCTGGGCAGGCAGGTTGATTTGAGCACCTCAAAATCCCTCTTTAACCCATCATTAACCCATCATTAACCCATCATTAACCCATCATTAACAGGCAGGGGAAGGGTGCTGTGCCTACTCACGGGGGTGCTGCTGTCGGAGAAGGTGTTGGTGCTGCCCGACCTGCTCATCTTGCCCGAGGACAGCGATGCCGGGGAGGGGCTGCGCTTGCCCGGCCGCTCCAGGGACAGGTCCTGGCGCTGCTGATGCTCCCGCCATGCCCGCTGGATGCTGCAACGACAAGAGCAGGGACACCTTCCACTAGCCCAGGTTGTTCCAACCTGCCCTTGGACACTTCCAGGGCTGGGGCAGCCACAGCTTCTCTGGGCAGTCTGTGGAAATAGCTCCCTTTAGGATTTTGAAACAATTGAGTGTTTATTCCCTGGCACAAGTGGTATTTACATGTTTGTAAATACTGGCACAAGCAGGATTTACATGTCTGTATTTACATTAACTTTCTAGTTTCAAGCTGGAGAATATACTGAGCTTAAACCATAATCCCCCCCTTCCAGAGAGCTCTCTGAAATGTGTTCTTTCATCTGGCTTATTTTGCACGACCAAAAAACACCGGCTGGAATTTAATTTGAAACTTTGTGGCCTGTTAATATTTTAATATAGCACTAATATTTGAATGTCCTAGTATATTTTTGTCCTATATATATATATATTTCAATGTACAGTGAGTTAGTGGATGGAGCTCCCTCCCTTCCCAGCAGCAGGTGTCGTGCGTGTTCCTTGGCTCAGTGCTGCCAACTGCCTCTCTTCCCACTGAAATCCAGCTTTTCCCGTGCCACACAGCTGTGCTGCACCCCCAAAACAGAAACCAGCTCCCCTCAGCCCTAAATCTCCATCCCCTGCACACCCAGGGACACCTTCCACCAGCCCAGGCTGCTCCAACCTGGCCTTGGACACTTCCAGGGATCCAGGGGCAGCCACAGCTTCTCTGGGCACCCTGTGCCAGGGCCTGCCCACCCTCCCAGCCAGGAATTCCTTCCCAATATCCCATCCATCCCTGCCCTCTGGCGGTTTGAAGCCATTCCCCCTTGTCCTGCCCCTCCATCCCTTGGAAATAATCTCTCTCCATCATTTTTGTCCCCTCCCTTCAGGCTCTGCAAGCCACAATCAGTTCACCCCAAAGCTTCTCTTCTCCAGGCTGAACAATCCCAATTCTCTCAGCTCCATGTGCTTCGAGGCAGAGAAGAACTTAATTAACCTGCTAATTGCAGGCTCTTTTATCAAGTTACTCAGCAATCCAGGCAGATACAGCCTGGATCCTGTGGCTCAGGAATGGGACACTCTCAGCTGCACTTCAGGGAGGAACCAGCATCCTTCAGGACTCACATTTTCACTTTGGACTCCAAGGGCTGTAAGTTGATGTGGTATTCCTCAATGTTGTTCTCCTCATCCGTGGCAAGCTGATGGCTGTGGGGAGAGAGAAAAAAAAAAAAAAAGGGTTTTACACTTCCCAGCATGACATTCCCACAATCTGTGTGAATTAATTCCATAATTTTGACAAGAACAAGCAAGAGCTGCTGGTTAGAAGGTGACATTGCCCTTGGAGAAAGGCACCTGGGTCTCTGTGTCCAGATTCCCAGATGGGAATCTACCTGACTGCAAATCAAACAAACCCCTCCTTTGGCAAAGAGAAGAGAGACTGGTGGTGAATGAACTTCCATCCCTGCAGCTGCACTGGAAAAGCTGGAGAGGAGAACGGGAAAGGAACGATGGGGGTGCTGGGAGCAAAGGAATTCCAGCAGCACAAGCCACACAGGGGGATGAAGGAAGAATCCTTGGGAAGAAATGATGCTCAGGGAATGGGTGGAGCTGGGAAAAAGCTTTTTAAAATTTAAAAAGCTTTTAAAAATTTAAAAAAAGCTACAAGATAAAAATCAAACATCTGGGGCAGCAGCTTTGATGGAAGAGCAGCAGGAAGGGCATGAAAGTTTGGAGCCCAAGCTGTGGAGTTGTTTGGAGACCTTACTGGACACTTAATTACAGCACTCAATCAGCAGCAGTTTGCAGAAATTCTCCTCCTGGAACTAAAAATAAGAGTTGTTTACAGGAGAAATGCAAGATTTGGAATATTTAGTGCATCACCAGGAGGAAAACACAGCCTGCAACACAGAGATGGGCCCTGAGCAAGGGACTGTGACCTCAGAAAAGCCATTTCACGTGTGGAAATCACACACTTACCTTTGAAGGGAGTCTTTGCCATCATTGACCTGCTCCAAGGTGTGCTGGAGCCTTCGGAGTTCTTCCTAAAAGGAGAGGAAAACCCATTTTCAGTGTGCTGATGGGAAGCCCTTGGAGATTCCTGCTCAACCCTTGAACAAAACAGTCCATCAAGTGACCTCTAGGAAATTGCTTTGAAATTTAAAAATCCAAAACAGCTACAGATAAATCAGGATATTTATCAGCATGTCCCAGCACGAGTTTGAAAGGAAGTATCGGACCTTAAAAAAACAACACACAGAGCCAAAAGGTCTTTCAGGTCTCCACATCCACATGAATATCCCAGGAAAAATCCACCCCTGATGTTCAGCACAGAGATTGGGCTGAAAAAAAACGAAATTGTGTCTGACTGGTGGGGTTTTATCATCCCAGAGGGGTGGAGGATAACCAGGTCAGCACTGAAGCCTCCCAAACACAGCCCTGGGATGGGATGCAAGAGAATCATCACCCTGAGACTCTGGGATGTGCTCCAGGTTTGTGTTCATCCATCAAATATTGATAATTAAGCAGCAGCAGAAAATGAGAAACTATGAAGAACAAAGGTGATAATTCATGACTTCTTTTAGCTCATTAAGTCAGGGATCAGATGTGAAAACACTTTCTCACTGAGAGGGAAGGAAGGAGGGTAATTTAATTCCCACTTCTCCACCAGGTACAGGATTCCCAGGAAGGCCAAGAACACTTAAAAGGTTAAAAAAAGGATATTTCCCCCTTCTATATTTTATCTGACAGGGAGATGAACACACATTTTTGTTCCCTGCAGTGTCCAGGAGCACAACACATCAGCCAGCTCCACCTTCTGCTTTCCCAACCCAAGCTGATTCTATGAAACAAAGACATTTTAATCCTGTCTGAGATTCCACCCTGTCTGACATGAACAGGATCCCAGCTGGGAGCTGATGGCCCCCTAACACAGCTTTATTTCCTCCCAGCCTCTGAAGAACTGTTACTGCAAAACAGATTTGAAGGATAAAGGGGATTTGCCAAGATGACACTTTAGGTGTTTCCCAGTCTCTGCCCCTCTGGGTCTCAAACTGCAGCCCCATTTTGGGGTCAAACCACAGCTGGCTGTGACTTTGGAGGCTCCTGCCACTCATCAGCCCTTGGAAATGATCCAATCAGGAAAAGCCTTTGTGGTTTTACCTCCCTCTTTTCGCTGTCTGCTTTTAAGGAACATCCTCCTCTGGCACATTAAAAACAAACAACTTTCCCCATTGCTTTCTTTGAAGCACAGCTCAGTTCTGAAGATACCCCAGACATCCTTTCCCTCTGCCCCATTCTTCCTCTGGTCCTTTTCCCAGCCTGCCCCAGAGCTGTGCACAGTAATTTACACCATGCAGACAATTTGCAATCGACTTCACACGCAGCTCTGGGTGACAAAACCTGCACGGGTGACATAAATCACCCCTCGTGCCTGACATCATTTTCTATTAACCCCGGGGTGAAAACCAAACACACACACACAAAAAAAAGAAAGTAAAACCCCAAATTGCTGGTGACATTTCTGACTGTTCACTCCTGCAATTAAACACCAGCAGGCGGGTTTGACAAAAGCTGGGATGAGAGGCAGCTCCGGAAGGGGCCCTGCAGTGTTTGCATAATGGGGAAGAGGAGGAGACACAAAATCTATACTAATTTCAGGTTTGCGTCATTGACCATCAAATATTGATCAGAACCTCCTTGCAGCCAAATTTACGGGGCTGCTGTGCCCGGGGAAGGGGTTGGGATGGTGCTCCCTCCACCCTGGCATGGTCACTGGGGGGTGTTTGATCCCTCAAGGGAACAAACCCTGGTCAGACCAAGCTCAGGTGTCCTCCTCTGGTTTTTAAAATGCCCCTTCTGTTTGTGCCTTAATTATTGTTCAGCCTGAAGATCTGGATTTTTGGGGAGCTGGGATATTGTGGTGAACGCTTTGAGGAGGGGCTGAGGGAGCTGGGGGGGCTCAGCCTGGAGAAAAGGAGGCTCAGGGGGGACCTTCTGGCTCTGCAATCCCTGCCAGGAGGGGGGAGCTGGGGGGGGTCGGGCTCTGCTCCCAGGGAACAGGGACAGGAGGAGAGGGAACGGCCCCAAACTGTGCCAGGGGAGGGGCAGGTGGGACATCAGGAGGAATTTCCTCATGGAAAGGGTGGATAGAAGGTAATGAAGTGCTCTCTGCTGCTTCTCACCTGCCCCAGCTAAACCTCCCTCAGCACCAGCTCAGATCCACGTGCCATTCATCTTCCAGCACAGAAGGATCCTCAGCTGCTCTTCCAACCCCTCAGCTGCCCTGGGATACTGGGAATAGCCCAGTGCCAGTGCTCTGACCCCTGTTTTTAAGACTTTGTTTCCCATTTCACAAATAATTCCACCCCTTCCCCCTATTTTCGCACCCCTGAAGCATCTTGGGGTTTATTAATTTCCCATTTTTTTTATTTTCCCTGTTAATCATTGACATTCCACCCTGTTTTGCCAGGGAACACCGTGGCCCTCGGATGAAATGCTGAGGAGTCTCAGCCTGACAAGACCTGTCAGGCAGGGTGTTAATTAAGCCTCTTAGCAGGATACAATGAGAGTAAAGAGGATGGAGGGATCAGGAGCCTTTGAAGGGGAGGTTTTCCACTGCTGCTATTTTGGGCTCCCATTCATGCCGGCCTGGAGGTGCCACTCCCTGGGAAAGGGGAAAGCCATGGCATTTCTGAGCAGCTTGTCCTCAAATAGCACCTCTGGTGGCACCTGTGGGAGCAGGGAGGGGGCACAGGGATCCTGGGCAACCATGAGATCACCTGCGTTCATTCCCATTTCAGAGTGTTCTGCATCCCATTTTGGGGACATAAAATCTAATGCTACACCCTGAGGAGACTGAACATTCCACGAAGTTCAGAGAATCCTAGAATGGTTTGGGTTGGAAGGGATCCTAAAGCTCATCCAGTTCCACCCCTGCCATGGGCAGGGACACCTTCCACCAGCCCAGGTTGCTCCAACCTGGCCTTGGACACTCCCAGGGATCCAGGGGCAGCCACAGCTTCTCTGGGCACCCTGTGCCAGGGCCTGCCCACCCTCCCAGCCAGGAATTTCTTCCCAATATCCCATCCAACCCCACCCTCCTTCAGCTAAAAGCCATTCCCCTTTATCCTACCGGCAGTTAAAGGTCTGATGGTGACAAACATTTCACACCTTACAAAAGGCCACTCATATGACAGTGGCTTTTGCACACTGGGGGAGGGAAGGGGAAGGTCCTGCTCTATTTTCTCTGGCAACCCAACAGAGACCTGGAACAGCCCAGCTTTGCAAGCTGCAGAAAAGCACATTAACACAGCAAAGCCCAGATTAGCAGAGCTCAGGGGCTCGGAACCATCAGAGCGATTTCCCAGAGCACTTACAGGAAAATTCTGCATCAACGGAGTCACCTAAACCCACTGAAACAAACTCAACCTTCAGATTTGGACACCAATCCTGAATCAGCCTGGCTGAAATGGGTCAGTCACTGCAGGGAGACACAGGCTCCTGTCCATCCAAACTTGTTTTCCCAGGACACCTGAACTCTTCCCACCTCCTCTCGTCCTTTCGGGTCAGGATCTCTTCAAGGACAAGCAAAGTTCTGATTTTTTTTCTTGTGCTTTGGGGCTCTGAGCTTAATTAGAGGAGATTTCCTTTTAAAAAGCCTTTTCTTTCTGCTGCTGTCACTGTGGTCAGGGCTTTCAGCAGCACTCACCACACACAGGCTTTTAAATTCTGCCAGGGGAATAAACCAGAGAACGAAGCCTCTTGACATCTTGGGTTCTCTGCCACCAAAGTGCTCCTGAAACTCCAGCCAGGATGGACACTGAGGAAAAGGTCTGGGACAGCACAAGTGCTGCAGGAGACTCAGCAAGGAGAGTTTCATAGTTAGAGTTCAAGGGAAAAAATTATATATATATATACACACACACCTATAAACACTCAGGGATTCAATCTCTGGCTAGAAAACCAATTTCTCCCTGAAATCCAGACATTTTTGGAGTCAGATGTCAGCTGCCTTCCAGGAAATGCTGATTTTCTGGAATTAAACCCCAAAATTTGGCTTGCCAGATGCCACCCCACCCCAGTTGGAGCAGCCAGCCTTCCCTGAAAACCCTCCACAGCAAAAGGCAGCCCCCAAATCCCAGCAGAGCCACGGAGGGGACAGGGCAGAGCCCCAAACCAAGATGTTTCAGAAGAAATTCGGTTTTCCAACCCAGTATTTATGTGGAACGGCCTTTAATCTCCAAAAACCGAAAGGGAATTGCCACCTCAGTGTTGTGTTTTACTGCAGGGCACAGAGAGAAGAGAGAAAAGCACTGGCCAAATTAAACTGGGAACATTCTGATGGAGCACTTTCCATCCTGAAGTGTCACCAACAGACCCAGTTTCATCAATTTACCATTATTTACCATCCCCTGAAGGGCTGCAGAGCTGTGCCTGACAGAAGTTAAAACATTTTTTGTTGAACAGTTGCTTTCCAAAGAACCCAAACCTGCACCTAACCCACTCCATGGAAGAACTCCCAACATTCCACCCCCACTCCAAGGCTTTGGTTTGGAATTAAAATTTAACCCAGCTTACTTTCTAAGAGCAACCTGATGGGACTGCAACCCAGCCAGTGTGAATTCCAGCATGGCAGGAAGGGGAAGGCAGGGGGAAAATCTGACACAACAGATCCATCTCTGAACTCCCAGTGGAGGGGTTTTTTCCTTCCCCCAAGAAAAAACCAAGCAGCTCTTTTTATAGCTCCCGAGCCTATTACTCCCAATGACAACAACAGATGAGTGTTTAAAAGCTAAAAAGAAATATATTAATCCAATTTTCAGCTTTTCAGCGTGTGGTAATTTTCACAAAAGAGCGATGAAGCAATTTAGGAACCAGAAGGTTACTGTGAAAAACCAACAATCACATCTATTACAGGGAAGCTTTTCCACACCTCCTGTCGTCCTGAAAGTCCCATTTAGGCCAAGTGGAGTGGTTGTGTTTTTTTTGGAATGCAAACAAAGGATGGGCTTGGAGCAACCTGGGCTGGTGGAAGGTCATTGTCACCTGTATCCACGTCATTTTAGGGTTGGGATGAGAGCACCCCATGCCCAGGTCATTGTCACCTGTATCCACGTCATTTTAGGGTTGGGATAAGAGCACCCCATGCCCAGGTCATTGTCACCTGTATCCACCTCATTTTAGGGTTGGGATAAGAGCACCCCATGCCCAGGTCATTGTCACCTGGAGCTGAGAACACAGGTCCCAGCCTGGGTTTGCACAATCCAACAGCTCCAACTCACAAAACCCCCTCACAGAACTCAGTTTCCTTCACCAGGGATTTTTTTCCCCCTTTTTTTCCCTGCTTTCCAGTTTCCTGGAGAGCAGATGCCTCGAGGCAGAGCAGCCCCCACGTGTATGATGAGGTTTCATCTGCACACAGCACGTGGTGAAGTGGGGTTTTTTTAAGCTCCTACAAAAAGGGATTGTTTATAACCCTGACTTTTCACCCCAATTGGAAACAGCCCCAGAGCAGCTCGAGAGGGATCAGAGCAGAAATTTCCTCTCCCTTTCCCAGCCCTGCTGGGGACCATTGGAAAATGGTACTGAGCTAATTAGACAAGTCCTGAAGATGTTCCCCCGGCAATCTCACAGGTGAAATCATCTCTCCATCCTGCCTTCCCAGTTAATCTCTCGATAAGAGTCATTAACACAATTGTTCAATCTACTGGAGCTGCTTTGGAAAGCGCAGATAATTTACAATCCCATTAAAAAGATGGCCACAGATTAGTCTCAGAGGCAAATTACCAAACTATTCAGTTGTGATTTTAGCACATTAGCTTTATGAATCCTGGAGAGAGAGAGGAAAAAAAAATCATAATCACAGAACATAACAGGTTTCAGAGCAGATCTACCCATCAAAACCCACCTATCTCATTTCCTGCAGAAAAATTAAGTGTCATTGCAAATTGGGGGATACTCAGTGCAGCAGCTGAGCAACCATGTGGACCATTGCAAAGCTTTGCAGGTGAAACAACCAGCAGGGCAGAGGAGGAGGGATCTGTGGCAGTCCCAGAGTTCAAGAGGTTGCTCTTCTTCGAGCTCCTGAGGAGTTAAATCTAATTTCTCCTCTGCTGCAGATATCTAAGAAGATGTTTTAATTGAAGGCAGTTGCTAAGCAACTGCATCCCGTGTGCTGCAGCACCTGGAGCAGATAAACATCAGGGTGGCACTTTACAAATCAGATTAGTGGTGATGAAATCGCAGCTACAACCCAGCTGCAAGTGGCTCCTCCACAAGTTCTGCCTCCAGCCTGATACCCATCAGCAAGGAAAACACAGGGAAGCTCCTGTGGAGAGCTCTCTCCTCCTCCTCCTCCTCTTACCCAGTGAAATTTTGGGTTGTCCTCACAGCCAGAGTTTATGAAGGGGGAGAAAGCACTGGCAGGATTGCTCTTACTCAAAGACTTGCAACTCCTGAGGATAAAATCCTGGAGCTCTTGCAGCCACACACAGATGTGTTTCTGCCAGGCCTGGGAGCCTTTGAAAAGCCTCAGAGAATGCACATTTCCAGCCCCCAGAGGGGAAGGTTTCCTCCTAACTTTGATAACTGGACCTTATTGTTTGCAGGCCCTGCCACAGCAGCTTTACAAGCTGTTTAAGAGCTGGTTATTGGTGCTGTCACTGCATTTCTAACTAAGACTATCAGGTGATTTAATAGCTCATGTTCAACATCTTTACATCACAATATTAATAAAAGTGTGAACATTTATCCCTCACTTCTCTCATGAGTGATCTGCTACGTCCAAGTCTGATACAAGACAACCAATTAAACATCAGGAGTCAGCAAAGTTCCATCTGCATTTTCCCACCCTGCTGCACATCCCAGCCGTGGCCAGAATGTGATTTCCCAAATAAAAACCACTCCTGCTGCCTTTATCATGTTCCAAAAATGCAGAATAAGAGGCTGCAAAGTCCCCAGAGGATGAACTGTCAGTCTGGGTGCTCAGCCTCGGGTGGGACTCACTCCTCAGGCCCCCAGGTACCTCCAGAGGGCTGTTTTCCAGCACATCTCCAGCTTTCAGGGGGGGAGAACAGCCTGGCTTGGTGCCAAGGGGGGGATTGGATCCAGGAGGATGGATTGAGGAGCAGGAAGAATTTTTCACCAGCCTTGTCATGTCAAACACCAAACCAACTGCACAAAGAGCACCTAAACCCCACAAAGTTCAGAGAAAACCCTTCACTGCAGATGCCACTCCAGCACCTGCTGGGGAATTTGTTAAACAGGACTTAGGAAAACATATCAGTTTGTCCAGGATTAGGATCTCAGCATCCAGCTGGAAGGGACTCACCAGGATCATCGAGTCCAAGCCCTGACCCTGCACAGGACACCCAGGAATCACCCAGGCTTGTGCTGTCACCACTTCCATGGGGAGCCTTTCCCAGTGCTCAGCCAAGTCTTTTTTGGTGTTCCATGAGCCAAACTTCACCCCTGACACGAGAAAACAGCCTCTGATGTGTCATCTCCCCATCATAAACACTGGTGTCGATCCATCATTGACACAGACTGGTTTGGGCTGGAAGGGACCTGAAATCCATCTCATCCCACCCCCTGCCATGGGCAGGGACTCCTCCCATGCACCAGGTTAATCCTACCCAGGTCTGGGGCATCAGAAACTAAAGAGTTCTTAAAACCCACATGTACTCCTGGAGCTAAAACAATTGACACTTTCCTGGTTGGTGATGCCCCAAAGTGAAAGCAGAACCAGGGCATCATTTCCAAGGTTCATCAGCCCCTCAGTTATCCCATTCCCCTGTTCCTTTGGCTCCCCAGCTGCCTTCTTTGCTGTGTGAAGCCCTCAATATTCACCACAATCCAGGTGCTTAATGTTTAATGTGTGGCTGATGGGATCCCTCAGCATCCAGCAGAGCCTTGGAATAAAGGGCAGCCCAGGAAAAAAAAAAATAAAACAAACCACACAAAACCCAAACTTAAATGCAAACAAAAAAAAAGGCAGCACGTGGAACTGTAAGATAGAAGCTGGGCACATTCAATCTGGGAAAGCAAAGAGCTCCAGTTGACATGAATAATTCAAAAACAGCCTCAGACAAATGATCTCAGGTCTGGAAGGAAATGGTAAAAATCTCTGGAGTCTCTGCAGCTCTTTCTGTTCCAGCCTGCTTCGTGCTCAGGGCTGTTTTCCCTGGGGTTATTTTTTACTCTTTTTTAAAATATATATATATATATACACACACACACACACATAAACAGTCAGATAGGATGTTCAGATAAGGCATCCAGCAGACCCCAGAGAAATATTTGGATTTTAGATTCATTTCTGGCTTGTAAATTATTCATTAACAGGGATCACGCAATGGGGGGGAAAATTAAAAATGGGCAAATTAGTTTTCATTTGTTTATGTTAATTATTTAGCATTTTTCCCTTTTATTAGAAAGGACACAGAGGGAGATTAGTCTGGTTCTGAGGCTCTGTTTGCTCCCCAGACAACACACAATTAGCATTGCTATGGCTACTTTTGTGCACCATCTACAGAAATGACTCCAGTGCCCAGATCTGCTGCTGAGACCTTGTGGCACAGGCTGGCTTTCCAAACTGCAGATGTGTCAAAAAAATAGGGCTGCTGGGGGGCTTTATTTACAGATCAAAATCGGTGATTGTTTCCATTGGGGTCACCTCTGGACTCTCCCAACAGGTCCTTGTCCTTCCTGTGCTGGAAATTCCAGATTGGAGTGAGGAATATCCAAATCCTGGCAGGGTGAGAGGGCTCTGCCCCAAAGGAAATCCTGAATTTTATGTTATACCTCTTAAGATAAATTGTGAATTCTCCTCTGAACGCTTAATAAAGTGAAAAGAGAGAGAGGAATGGAAAAATAAACCCCCTCCTGAAGCCCAGTTTTTCAGTCAGGGTTTGCATGTGGAGAAATTTAGAATCATGTTTGAAACTGTGCAATAATCATTCATTTTAGCAGCTTGGAATCACGGAATTGTTGAGTTTGGAAAAGCCCTCTGAGGTCATTGAGCCCAATCATTAACCCAGCAGTGCCAAGGCCACCCTAACCCACATCCCCAGGTGCCACACTGACAGAGCTTCTAAATCCCTGCAGGCACGGGGATCCACCCCTGTGCCAGGGCTGGGCAGCCCTTTCCATGAAGAAATATTCCCTAATATCCCATTTAAACCTCCCCTGACCATAAAGTGCATCCCACTTGGCAGGGACAGCTTCCACCAGCCCAGGTTGCTCCAACCTGGCCTTGGACACTTCCAGGGATCCAGGGGCAGCCACAGCTTCTCTGGGCAACCTGTGCCAGGGCCTGCCCACCCTCCCAGGGAGCAATTTCTGTTCATGGAACAAAAAGGTTTCTCACACACCACTAAAACTCCAGCTCATTTCCAACCAGGAAGCTGCCAAGGTCTCCAAAGCACACTTGTAAATCATTTCTCCTCCCACGCCATAATGAGGAAGGTGATCTTTCATCTAACTAGAGGTATCTTTACACAAATGAAGGTTTGAGCTAATTCAGATTTCCCCACCAGGACACAGAGAGATTCCAAGGCAGATGTGATTTGTGAGCCCCAGCACTGTCACTGCACAGTGCAAAAAAACAGGGATTTAGAGGGATCCAAGCATCATTCTGGCTGTGCATGCCAGACCTGTGTAATTAAGGAAAATTAATGGGGGAAGGCTGTTTTCATGGCCAAGAGTCCCAAAAGCAGGGAACTTCTTAGCAGAGCGTCACCTTCCTAGAAATTATCATCAAGCTCAGATCTCTCCAATTCTACAGAAAAGTGTTATTGCTTTGTGATTCTTGGATCAGACCTTGGCAAGGCAAATTCCTCTTCATCCCACTGGCAATTTACCCTCTGGAAGGGACACCTGGGCAAGGGCAGGAGAAACCCTTCCCTTCTGGGGGGTGGCAAAACCAGTCCTTGCTCAGAACAGGCCACAAATAACCTGAGCAGCCCAACTCTCTGGGAATTATTCACATCTCTGGGCCCCAATTATTACAACCAACACTTAATTCCCCGAAATGAATTCAGGGTTTCTCGTCACTCTAGAAACTGGGTTGTCATGGTGAATGTTTGTGAGGTTGATGAAACAACCTGGTGGGGAGTGGTTTTGCTCAGGCACAGTGGGGATTTCTGGGGTTTCAGACAAGGCTTAGGACCTTGGCTTTGAGAGTCTGGTTGACTCTCCTTAAACCTCCACCTGCCACAGCATCCCTACAGTGAAGGTTTTACTGTCAGACTTTCCCCAGCACACTGGTATTATCCCAAATATTAGCTCCCTGGTTTTCATGGGAATTTTAATAATTTAGCACCTGGATTACCACAGCTGCCTTATCTGTGCTTGCCTGTTAATAAGTCTTAATGCTGAGCAAACTGACAGGGAACAAGTCATCCAAACAATCCCATTTTTTCTATTTACAGTTGGAATTGCCGGCTGGAAAGGCTTGATCTGGTTCTTAGGGTGCTCTAAGGGAGTTCACTTACTCAAATTAGCACTTTCAGGTGGGCTCCAAGTGTCTCACCTCTAAAAATCTGAACTGCCTGCCCAGGGAGAGTCAGCACCGTGCCCAGTGACACCAGCACAACACCAGCACCTTCTCCTCTGGTATTTTCCCAATTGTGTTTCCTTTTCTCCCTCCTCCCAAGCACTGGGTTGACATTTTCACCAAGCTCTCTCTCCCAGGGCTGGTCCCTCGGCTCAGAGCTCATCCTTTCCCACACGAAGGGCAGATTTCCCCCCACGTGCTCATCAATTCACACTCCCCACAATGAACTCGATGCAGTGCCTGCTCACAGGCTCATCTGGCCACTCTCACAACCAGCCCCCCTCACTGACCCCAAACTCTTCATCCCCAGGAAACATTTCCATGCCCCAATCGCCCCTTTCTGAGAGAGTCACTGAGGACAAAAAAATCCAGACAGAGCAGGCAGCTCATCGACTGGCTCTGGCAGTAAATAAATCTTCAGATAACTCCAGCCTCATTTTCAAAGCTGTCTGCCACTGCAGCAGCCCAAGGAGAAACTTCAAAGTGGGTAATTAGCTGTACTTATTGACCTCATCTGAAAAGAAAAGCCCATTTCTCAGGACGGGCTCGGGTGGAAATCAGATTCCAATAAGACATCTCCATTTTTATGAGCCTGGTTCAAAGCAAAGAAGAATATCTGGTTTGTCACCTCGTGCCATTTCATACTCTGGCACCTTCCAATGGCAAGTTTACAACTAATCAAACCTGTTCTAATTCAAAATCCAAAGGGAGAAAGGGCCTCTTGCTTCATTATTCACTGATCTGTGCAGAGGTTTCTGTTCCACTCAGCATTTAAAAGAAATGTTGGAGTGGTAACAGAAATGGAGACTTCAAACACCTGGCAAAAAAAGGATTTCTTGATCATTCAGACCTTAATAGTCAAAATATTCCAGCTCTTTATATTCCATTTCAAGCCTGGCAAAATTAAACAAAAGCAAAAAAAAAAAAACCCAAAAACCTCCCACAACCTTCCCTGTTCAAAACTGAATTTAATTTTTGCTTCTGGAATTCTGTACAGCCAGCAGATGGAGGATCTGTGTCCTCTGGAGGAATCCACTGTCCCAGGAAAAACTCCACAGCTCTGCTGAGCTGGTTTTTGTCCCCTCAGAGAGGGCAAAGCAGGTCCCTCTCAGCAATTCAGCTCCCTGAGCCCGAGCCACGGGCAGGAAACCTTCCCACCAACCCCCAGCTGCTGATGTGTGTTCAGCTGACAGGAAAATATCTGTGTGCTGCTGTTTAATGGCCAGTGGAAATGGAATTGTCTCCGGAGCAATTGAGGTTTGATTTTGCAGCCTTGCTGCTCCAAAGAACAAGAGTCAGGCTCAGTAAATCACCAGTGCTGGGGGGCAGACTGAGCCTGATCTTTCCTTCCCAAATCTCCAGGTCCCCCTAACCCTGCTCCTCACCTTGCAAGAGTTTTATCTTGGAGGTTTGTTCAGCACCTCATCAGATTTGGGTTGCTTTCCACTGTGATTTCTGTGGCTGCTCCACCCCGAAAAGCTGGAAAAGCTCTTCCTCCTCCAAGCTTTTCTCCCCAGGCAGACACAAAACTCCCAGACTCAGCACTTATTTTTATGGACTATTCTACAGTGAAAGTGGCCATGGAGCCACTCATATATATATATATAAATATTTATGTATATAGGTGTATAAATATTTGAGGTGTCAGCAGAAGGCAATGAGAGAAAACCCCACCTGGCTTTGTGGAGTTGCCCAGTCTGACCAGACTAAAATTACTTGAAGTTTTTGACAAGTTAAGCTTTGCCTAAAAGGGATAAAACTGCTCTTGCTGCTGCTCAGCTGAGAACCTAAACAGCAAATAATCCCAGCTGAGCCTTTCCAGGCGAGTTTGATCCAGACTGAATGTGCAGAAGGGGCCTTTTCATTGCCCCCAGTTTCCTGAAAACATCCATTCTTAGCAAGATTAGAAAGACAGGACAGGAAATTAAGGCCCCAACTCCCAGACATCACAGGATCAGATAAAAAAGAAAAGGAAAAATTACAAATCAGAGAGTTCACAAACAAAGCCTGGTCTAATGAAAGGTGTCCCTGTCACAGCAGAGTCATCACTAATGGGTTTTTATGCCATTCCAAAGCAAGACAGAGCCCTTGGGCTCCCACCTGGAAGAACCTGCCTGATGACAGCTCTTCTTCTCAAGGTGCTTCAATAGCACCTCCAATTTTAAAAGTTCCCCCCATTACCCCCACAGATCTTTCCCAGCTGAGCTTAGGAGTGAAACATCCCATTTTCACCAGCAGTGCTCCAAGAACACGAGGAACACCAGTAAACCAACACAGAACCACTGCCAAGCTGCAGTGAGGTCCCAGGAGTGAACTTTCTTGGCTGAAAAGCTGCAGAAAAGGTCAAAGGGTCACATCCCTGCAGCCTCAGTCTGTGTGTGTGTGTGAGGAGAGGGTGGGAGCTGCACTGAAATGTTAGATAAATGTTAAGCTGAAGATGCTGCCTTAATGCTGTGGTTGTATCTCTGGCAACTGCAGCATTACCAGGATGTGTCTGTCAGAGTCTGGAGCTTCAGGTTGGAAGAGAAAAGCAAATGTTGACACTGGGTGTTCGTCTGCTCCGTTCAGCTGGAGCTGGGAAAGGTCAAACCACTGCTCCTGCAGCAAACTCTTCCCAGGGAGACAAACTCTGGCCATGGGAAGGAAAGGTCAGGTGGATAATGCTCTGTGATCTCTCTGGGCCAGCCCCTGCTCAGTGTTTGGAACCTTGCAAAGATCCTTTGGGTGCTGGGGCAGTTTTGGGGTGGTGGGAAGGCACTGCCATGCCAGGGAAAACCATCCCAGCATGGGCTGGGGTCATTCTGAGCACACAGCTCTCCCTCAGCCCCCTCTGTACAGCATCACCAGCCACCACCAAACACAAGCCCTAATTTGGGAATTAATTGGCCTTGGACACTCCCAGGGCTGGGGCAGCCACAGCTTCTCTGCCCAACCTGTGCCAGGGCCTGCCCACCCTCCCAACCAGGAATTCCTTCCCAATATCCCATCTCACCCTGCCCTCTGGCAGTTTGAAGGATTAGGGAGATGCCTCCAGCCCAGCAGCATCTGCTGAGCAGCCAGAACCCAAAGCCCAGAGTTCTCCTGGGATGTTCCCTCGTGTGAGGAGTTGTGGTTTCTGACAAGGTCACTAAGATTGACTTTTCCCCTCTACTAAAAAAACCAACCCCAAGTGGGATGAAGCATTTTTCCAACATCTGCTTAGTGCCCCAATAATTTTTTTTAAAGCCAGGCACAAACTGGCTCCCATCAGTCGAGGTTCCTGGCCAAATTCACAGCACAACACCAGGAGCTACACAAACATTCGGATTTACCAGATTTTCCTGCTGGATGCTCAGAGGAAAACAAAGCAATTTTTCAAGGAGGTTTTCCTGCCTAAACAAGAAACCCCAAACTCTCTAAGAAGCAAAGGTCTGGCTCAATCCCTTGTTTCAGAGCAGGGATAACAGGAATAATGCTGCTGATCCTGGGAAACACTTTGTGTTCCTGCCCAAGGACTGACCCCTGGCAAAGAGCTGCTGGGAGAAGGAATCCCATCTGTTACAAGCCCAGAGAACTTCATTAGCACTAAATTTAGCACCGAGGCTGTGGAGGGAGTGAATGGATTTCTATTTAAATCTCGTGTTTCCCCTTTCTAATTTCAGCAGACAGGGGAGCAGCACAATGCACTTCATCAACACTCATCGTACCTGTGGCAGAGCCATTTCTTCCCTTGCCATCACACGGGAAATTGGGGCACAATTCCAAACCTGGATCCCAGGTCTGGGCTTTGAGAGCCCCCCTGGATGATGGCCCTGCCCACGGAGCAGATGGAGCAGCTTTGTTCTGCCTCTGATTCTCCTCACAGGGACAACAAGCTCTTCTACCCCCATCCCATCAGATCCTTCCCTTTGAATATTGAAAACAACACCCAAAGCACATCTGAGGCCATCACCTGGAGAGGATTTGGAGACTGAGCCAGCTGGAAGAACAGGCTGCCCTTCCTTCCTCCAAAGCACCAAACCATCCACTTGTAGCAGTTTCACATTCTGGATTTTTAGGGATAGGAAGCAGTTTGGATTGTTCAGTCCCATTTGCTATTGGGCAGCACACCAGAATTCCCCCTGTCCCTTCCAGCACTCTGGAAGTGTCTGCAAGGACACAGATTTTTCTCCATGAAGAAAGCTGGATGTTTTGGGGGTTTTTTTGTTTGTTTGTTTTGTTTTTAAAAAAGAGCACAAACCCCACTAATGCTGGAGGAATTGGTGAAGAGAGGACATGCCTGTCTGCACACAACACAAGCAGCCCTAAGAACAGATCCAGGGGGAAACAGCACTCCAAGAAATGCAAGGTTTGCTGGCACCTAATTGGCCCTGGAGTGCACTGCTGCTGGGATCAAAGGGGAGGAACCAGGGAATCCAAGCTGGAATTACTGCCTGGATTCAGGACTCCACCACAAGCAGTGAATTATCCCTTTAGTCCTTTTCCCAGCCCAGGGAAGGGGGGAGTGACTCCCAGCACGGTGGGGGGATGTGTTTCCTCCCTCATTATCCAGCCAAGAGCCTTTACCTTCCATGTGAAGGACAAACCTCTGCCTTTCCAGGCAGTTCTACAAGTCCTTAACCCCTTTACATTGATTTCTGGGGGGGCTCTGCAGAGATCTCACCTTGGGACCTCCTGGGGGGCAGAAGGGAGGGCAATTCTTGCTCCCAAAGGGATTATTGCCCACAGAACACCCTCCATCAGGTGATGCAGCTCCAGGATGCACATTCCTCTTGCTTTGGGAAGAAGGAACCAGACAAGCCCACTCTGACCTAAGAGACACCAGGACAGCTAAAATGGAATACAGGATATCCCAAGTTTGAAGGGACACACAGCAGCTTCACCCCTGGGCTGGAGCAGGTGACTGAATCTTCCCCGAGCAGGTTGGATTTACCCCCTCAGCCCTTCTCCCTCTCAATGCTGCCTCATCCCCTGTATTGCCCCGACAGATTTTTGCATGCACAACTTTTTCCAGATGGCAGGTTCGGTGCAGACAGTGATTTCCATCATTTAAATCTGCTCACTGGCATGAATTCCATCCCAACACAGCACGGGTTCCCTTCTAGCTCGCTGGGCAGGGGTGGGGGGATCAGGGGTGACTCTGCAGGGCCCAGCTCAGCAATGGCACAGCTGGAAGAGCTGAAATCCAGGAATTATTCCCTCCTGGCCATAAATCCTAGCGGGATGTGCCCCAAACAGCAGCAGTGCTGTGTCAGAGGGGACTCCAGCAGCAGGCTGAGCTGGGAGGCTGCTCCAGAGCAAGGGCAGGGACAGCTACTGGGGACACATCTGGGCTTTCCCACCAGGAGAAACACAAGGCTGTGTTGCAGGTGGGCTGAAATAAAAACACCATCAGTGGATAATTTCTCCCTGACCTTGCAGTCACCAGGCTGAGATCAGGGTAAATCTCCTCTCCAGGATCCAAAGCAGCACATCCCTCAGACTGAGGTGTCTGTGAGGCCAGGTGGGACACAGCCCCTCCAAACAGGAGCCTCCTCCCCACTGGGAAGTTGTTCACCTTCCAGACAGCTCCAGTTTACACTGAACACAAGTTTCTGTCCCCAAATAACACCCAGCAGCGAGCGAAACACGAAAGCACTCACACCAGAAATGTGCTGGCAAACAGGGAATGCAAATGCATCCCCCTTCCAGAGAACATAAGTCTGGGTCCCAAAATAAGCCCCAGCACCAACTAAAACACACACACATTTCCCCACATCTTGTCTTGCTTCCATCAGTTCGGCGGCACAACGAGGCAATTGCCACTGTTAACATATGCACTGCATTAAGGCTGGCCAAGATTTAACATTCTTTTGTTAATTTGGCAGAGGGGAAAGACACAATAGAAGAGAGCCCTGCAATTTGCAGCCATCTGTGATACTGAAAACAGTAATAAACTTGCAAAGTGCTGTTATTATATGTTACCACTCCCAGCCAGCCAATGTCTTCAAACATTTATGCCTCTTATGTCTAAATTAATGCCTCTTCATTTCTGTGCTGAAAGTGTGTTCCCAGCCTTCTCTCCCCATTACATGACCATTAATCTTGTCCACTGGATTGGGCTCCCCGAGTGCGACACAATTCACCCTGTCAGACATCACTGCAGGACTGGTTTTTATAAATGCAAGACGCTAAATGACTTCGTTACTTAATGCTGTTATTTTTAGGGCTGTGACAGGCACCACGAGCGCTCGGTGTCTTGGGCCACTCCATCTCCAGGCAGAGAACACCCCTCAGATGGGGCCCATCCATCACCTCAGGGAGTGAATACGAACTTCTCCACTTATTAAATCGAGGGTTTCAATTAAAATTTGTGTCAGAATATTCATAGGCTTCTCCCAGTGACAGGTTCTGTCTGCAAACCCCCCCTCCCCCAGCCCTGTGTGAATCTGTTTGCTGTCCTGATGGTGAATCTCCTGTCAACCTTCTGCCAGGGAAAGAATTCCAGAGGCTCCTTGGTCACATCCATCATCCCCAGGCCCCTCTTCTACTTTTAATTATGTTCCTTCCAATCATAAACCCAGGGAGAAAGCAGCTTTTAAACTGCAGAGCAGCCATTCAGTTCTCTGCTCCAGTGGCATCAACCTGCTTTGTTTCTCCCAGGAAGGCAGAGATTCCCTGGTTTTCAGACTTCACCAGAGAGAACTTTGCCCAAAGTCACAATCACTTGAAAATTACCCGTGTTCTGTGTCCACACCCTCCCTGTGAGGCTGCACTGAGAATCATTTTCAATCCAGCACTCTGCTTGAATTTCACCCAGTTTGGGGCTGGATTTTTAGGTTTAAGCAGATCCCCTTTTTGTGACTGTTGGGATGAGGAGTTCCACACAACTCGAAGCAGCTGCTGAAACACTGACCCAAAAATTAAGTCAGCCCTTTAGGCTGAGCTTAAAGCCCAGCAGCAGCTCCCAGCTGGTTTTGGGAGGGGACATTTTCCATCCCAATTCCAAAGCCAGCACGCTGATGTTTGGGATCAATAAGCACCACAGCAGCGTTGCTGTCCGATGGAAAATGCCCCATCAGGCACTGCTGGCCTCCTGCATCTCCCATGGAAAGAAAGGGAAAAGAGGGCCTAAAAGCTTGGGATGTTTTGGGGAGAGATAAAACAGAAGGAAGACTGGTTAAATATTACCCTAAAATGTAGGCACCTGGAAAACCAGCATGCCCCACACTTCCTAAGCAATTATAGCCCTGAGGATCTTCTGGAGAGGATTTAAAATAAAATATTATTTTAAGGACAACCCAAAGAAGGAATTGCTGCAGTGGTGCCCAAGGAAATGACCCTCACTGACTGCCACAGGAATCCCAACTGCCCACCCAGGAGCTCTGCTGGCACCAGGTTACCTCTGACAACGAGCTGCTTGCTCAAGGAAAAGGAATTCTTTGGGGTAAGCCTAAAATCCAGGGAGTTTTTTTGGAATGAAGATGCAGAATCACCCGAAATGAGCCTCACCCTGCAGCCAGGATTTCCACAGGACATGCACAACTGCACAGACTGCTTTAAACAAAACCCCTTATTCACTTCTGAGCATGGAAAACACCGTAAATACTTCAAAACAGCTTAACTGAAGCAATTTAAAGAATTAAATACTAATAAACCCCCCTCATTTGAAGGGTCTGTATTTCAGGAAGCAGCTTGTTTACCTTGTTCTTCTAAAATAAACCGAGTTGAATATTGTCCAAGTGGGTTTCTTTAATAAATGTAAATAATATTCTGAAGCAGGGACAAAGTGGCAGCAGTTGAGGGGTAGCTGAGCTTCCACGGAATGTAAATGAACTCCCTGCTGGAGCAGCAGGATTTGTGTGTGCAGCTTTCAGGGATAAAATGAGCAAAACTTTCACAGCTTGAAAGGAGCTTCCCAGAGCTCCAGAGCAGCACTTTTATTATTCATGGGGGGAAAACAGATGAACAGCAAGGGGGAGGGGGGGAGGAGGGGGAAGATCTGCAGGTGAGATTAACAGCAAGTCAAACCTAATGAAGACTGCAAAGAACACTGAATTTGGGTGAAATTAAGGGCAGATTAAACTTGTCATTAACGAGTGAGGATGTAATTAGGATTTGTACATAAAGCCAGTGGCAATATTCCTGCAGGTGGGAGGTTAGACCAGACTGGGAATCATGGAATGATTAAGGTTGGAAAAGACCTCTGAGATCACCCAGTCCAACCACCACCACCATCTGAGCCTCTGGACCCCCAGCTGGATGATTTCCCCTGACAGGACATCAATGAGCTGCTGCCACCACTGTGCCAGGGACACCTCTGGCCCAGTTACCCACCTGGGACTTCAGTCAGGGCACATTTATTAGAAAATAATTTAAAAAATTAAAATAAAAACGTAACTTTGGGTTTTTTTTCACCCCCTCCAGACTGCACATTGCCAGTGTAACACACTTAAAGCTGCTAAATCAATGGTAAAGCAAGAGAGAAATAGTTAAAAATCAGTTCATAATTTCTTAGATTTCATGCAAAGGACAGGGAACTCTGTCCTCAGTCACTGCATCAAAGGCTTGGAATGGGAAGGAGATAAAAAGTGAGGAGAAAGATAAAAATAGAGAAAAACTAACATCAAACGTTCCAATTTTACTTCCTATTCCTTCTTTCCTTAAGTAATCTCCAAGTAATTTGTGAGATGGGAGGAAATCTCTCCTAACAGGATTCACAACAGATAATTCTACAATGCTAAAAAATAAAATACCACGTTTTTCATGTGGTTTATCCCATTTATGATGAACTTCCCAAATCTGCTGCAGTGTCAGTGATTTGCAAAATACCTCAAAGCCCGCTCTATTATCATTCAAAATCCATGAACCAAAGCACCAAAATGTCACAAAACTCAATTTTAAAAAAAAAGAGTTACTCTAAAAGCTGTGGGTATTTGTGCTCTGTTTGGCTTTCATATTTGCAAGTTCTCCTCTGCAAACACAGAAGGTCAGAAACTCATTTTTTTTTCTCATTAAAAAACGGGAAGCAAGGATCATTTCTGCAGAAATGGAGCTGGAAAGCAAATAGCAAGTTCTTCCTAATGCTGAGGCATCAACATCATCTCATCTGACCCCACCAGATCTGATGCAAAAATCTCCACCAAACCAAAGAGTGCAATTTTAGCCCAATTTCCCTCTTCAGGTTTTGCTGGTTTTTGATGAATTCCACTCAAACTCGCTTTGGATTCACACCAGAGACACCTCCTGGCTTGAGAAATAAGAGCTGAGGTCACATTTTTGACTCCAGCACTCCCAAAATTGTTCATCTGTACTGGCTGGGGTTTTTTTTATCTTGTCCTTTCAATAAGAATCATTCCTTTCCTGGTTGAAAGATGAAAGCCTGTCCTACATTACACAGGGTGGGCAGAGGTGGCCACATCCAGGGATGGCAAATCCCTGAGTGAATCCTGTTCAGGAATCCTGTCAGGATTCACTGTCAGGGATGAGTTCTGGAAGGAGTTCTGGAGATGGAGGGGAAAAAGGGTCACTCCAAAAGGGTTTTTCTCTTTCCTGATCATTCTGAGAGGGAGCAGAGATTCCAAGTGTAGGAAACTGCATTTTCTGGTGTTTTCTTGCACTGTGTGAAGGTGTTTCTGTTCCTTAAACAAAGCCGGTACAGAAAAAGCTACAAAGTGGTCTGGTAGGTTTTCTTCTTAAAAAAAACCAAAACAAAACAAAACCAACCAAACAAGGTGTCTTTCAGTTTCTTACAAACTTCTCAACCTTTTCCTGAGGAGCTTCTCAAAACATTCCTACTGGACCAGGAGCAGTTTTTATTTCTGACAACCAAAAGCTTCTGTCACAGAATCCTTGAGAGGTTTGGATTGGGAGGGACCTTAAAGCCCATCCAATGCCACCCCTGCCATGGGCAGGGACACTTCCACTGTCCCAGGTTGCTCCAACCTGGCCTGGGACACTTCCAGGGATCCAGGGGCAGCCACAGCTTCTCTGGGCACCCTGTGCCAGGGCCTGCCCACCCTCCCAGCTCTGTCCTGAGCAGTTGACACCATACACGAAGCATTTCTAACACAGGACAGCTCCTGTGCATCTGGGACAGTGAACAAAGGGCCGCATTATTATTATTATTACTATTATTATTATTATTATTATTTTATTTCTCCAGCCTGTGCTCAGAGGAAACTGCTTCCTCTCAGATCCTGAGTTTAGCAAATACCCAACCCCAAAGAAAATCTCACACCCCGTTCTTCAGGGGGACAAATGTACCAGGGGAACAGCTGATAAAAACCTGATCAAACACGGTTATTAAATCTGGAAGCAGCAACACAACCGAGGCCAGTCCTGCTGACTCTCCACTCAGATTCCCAACCCTCCCAAGAATAACACTTTCTTACCTGTTTTCCATCACCAGTCAGGTCCAGCAGGGCAGCAGGAGGCAGAGGGTGGCTCAGACACGGGCAGGGGAAAAGGCAAAGCTGCCTCTCCCTGCTCCAGGAAGCTCCAGCTCCCACCCCAGCCGGGTGCAGATACCTCAGTAATTGGCCTCCTCCCCGCTCAGCCAGCCCGGCTGGGGAGAATTCCTTGGATTTCAGGTGCAGCAATGGCAGTGATTAACACAGGGACCCTCCAGCAGACACCTCGCTGCTTTTAGGCTGATGCCCCGAGATGGGAGAGCTCCCTAAAACCCCCAAATCCCTGCGAGAACTGATGGTCCCAGGAGGGAAACCAATCCAGAGACCACCAACACATGGAATTTGTCCCAGTCCCGGGCTGCTCGCTGGGTGGGAAGGGCAGGGAAAGCTGCAGGGAGCGGGGGATTTGTGTCGCTTAGGATTGTGACGACCCCACAAAGTGTCTGCACAAATCCTTTTTGGGGAATTCCAGCCGCGCTGGGGCCCCCGAGGGAGGAGAAAGGCTCGGGAGCGCTCCCTGCAAATCCCTCTGCTCTCAAGGAGCTTCGCTGTTTTCAGATGCATCCCTAAAATTGGCTATGGGTGTTGATGGCACCAATCTCCGCATCCAACACCATCTTCTGGGCTGGAACTACCCGCAAAGTTTCCCCTTTTCTCCAGGTTTTATCGTCCCAATTCCCCGCTGTTGAAAAGTACCTTTGCATTTAATAGTCCTGCTAAACACCTACATTTTACGGGTGTTTTAAACACTCCGAATTTAACAGTCCTATTTAAACACCTCGTTGAGCTCTGGAAATAACCCCAAGTTTTACTGCGAATTTCTTTTTGCCTGGTAATAGGGATTTTGAAGAAAAACCTGGAGCCAGTCACCCAGTGTAATGTGTGCTGTATTTATTTGGGCACTGAGCTTGTCACAGCTCTTTTTCAGCGCTTAAAGCAGTAAAATTTCATTTGGCTCCCTGTTGAGGTTATTTTGCATGCTGTAAAAAAAGACCCTACAACAGGGAAATTTTCCTACATTCAGCACAATTATGTCTTTATCATCTTAGGCATTACAGCTCTCCTACCCCAAGAAATAATTCAGTGTGATTCCCCTCTTGGAAAGCAGGAGTTTCAGGTGGGTGAGTGGTTTATACTCCTGATTTTTCCCATTTAGGAAATGACATATATTTCAATTTTAGCACCAGGAAGCAGCTCCTCTGAGCCATCCTGGCTGTGAGTGAGGAGCATCGTCACAGTCAATGCTTGGGGTCAAACACCATCTCCAACAGGTCTCTTGCTCCCAGGTATTTCTAAATCCATCACCAGCCTGCCTGGGAAATCATCCCCAGTGCCAGGGGGTGGGAGCTCCATCCCTCTTTATCTCCCAACAGCTCAGTCTGGACCATCTGCTCCAGTGTGATGGCCCATTTCAGTGTCTGCCACCTCAGCCTGGTTCTGCCAACGCCCATTCATCACCATTCCCACTTTTCCTAAGGCCAGCTCCAGGGCTCCACTTCTTTCCCAGCCCTTTAAATGAAGTGTTGTCTCAGCTCCATTGACTCCCCCCCTCACAGAGATGCTGAAGAAGAGCTGGTCATTCCTGTGTGGCCTTCCTGGTGCTCCAGGGTGGCACAGGGCAGGTTTTGCAGATGTCCCAAGGGTTGAATGTTTGGTTTGCTGTGTTCCCCCAGCTGAAATCAGGACACTTGGAGAGCCACAGGTACCCAAACCAGGAAAATCTCACCTTCAGAGAGCACAGAATGAGCAATCTGTCATTTACTGCTGGATTTGCTGTGGCATCCAGGGAAATTGCTGTAAGTACAAACCCCTGCCTGGCATTTGATCTCAGCCCTGTGTTTCGGGTGTGTACAAGCTTTTGAACACAAAACAAGGCTTTATAGCCCTTGGGCACAGAAATGGTCTCCTGGGTTTTCCTGGGATTGCAGGAGTCCACAAACTGCAGGGGTGGGAACCTGCAGGGGCCTCGAGGAACACGAAATCAGAGTTTTAAGAGGCCAGAGATTTAAAACAAGGGAAGGTCTCCAATTCTATCTGTTCTTTGAAATGCACAGTGCAGGCAGGGGGGGGAAAGTGTTGGACACAAAGCCAGAGGCTTTTCCAGAGCTGCACTGTGAACATGAAGTGAGTCCCAGCACCTCATTGCCGAGGGAAATTCTTTCTGTCTTTCTTTTATTTATAAGACTCCTGTGGAGCTTCTCCAGCCTACTGGAAAGCTGAAAAACTTGAACCAGGCACTGCAAGGAATCAAAACACATCCAGCTCGAGGTAAATTAGACATTCCTAAAGCAGCCTCTTTCTCCTGTGCAATTTAGCAAATGAGTTTACATTGTCTGACAAGTTGTCCTGGAAAACGTAAAAGCTCAGATTAATTCCAGCTTTGCAGAAATGATAATTCCATATTTGCTTCTTTCCACCCACCCACCCACCCACAAGAGAACCAGGGGTTGTGTCAGATCCATCAATACCAAACATACTAAACCTCCTCCTCCTCCTTTCCCAGTGGGTTAAGAGGGCCAGCAGGGAGGGATTGTCCGTCAGGATGGATCCTCGCCTCGGGGTCGGATCCCTGCCCATGGAATGCCTGAGGAAACACTCCCAGCCAGCTCGGACTACCTGTGGTGTCTCATGTTCCTCTGCTCTGTCTCCTCAGAGTTAACAACACCCCGCTTTAGTTTCCACCCTGTGGTGTTCACAACCGGCCCTTTCCATCCATCACACTCTGCTGGACAGCCTTGGAATGCCGTGCACATATCCAAGCAGTGTTTGGGAAAGCCTCGTGGGCTGTTTCTGCCCTGGAATGGGAGGGTGCCCAGGCTGGGGTGTCCCTGTGGGAGCTGCTCCTGAGGGAATTTGCTCCTTAATCAGCCTGTAAATCCGTAAATCTCTGTCTGTTACAACTCCCGTGGCAGGAACGCCAGAAATAAAGGATCAGTCAATGGGAGCTGAATGACTTCAGTCCCCTGCCCACTGCGGGAGCCCGGATTGGTCCCGCCGCGTTCCCTCGATGACTTCATCGGGATCCAGCGCCGCTCCCGGCACAGCCGGCAGCTTTTCCCTGCTCCCGAACAGCCCAACTCCACGAGCCCTGCACTGATCCCTTATTCCAGGGCTCGGATTCCCGCGGAATCCCGGGGCTGAGCCCCCCGCCGTGTCACCCCACGAACCGCGGCCAGGTTTCCCCCCCAATAATTGCAGAGCAGAAGGAAAAAGGGCTGTTGTTAAACCCCGAGAAATCCCGGCACGGCAGCCTGGCCGGTGCTCGGCACAGCCCTCCGAATTCCCAGCCCTCCGAATTCCCAGCCCTCCGAATTCCCAGGCATCTTCTCCACACGCTCTTTGCCACCGATACCATACGGGAGATGCTTCTCCCCTCTCCCAGCCCCAAATCGCAGCTTCTCCGATGAACTTCCACGTTAGGAATCGCATCTGCCTCAGTACCCCGAGGAAAAAGTGCTGCCTGATCCCAGATTCCTTAAGGAAATCAGCCCGTGCATCCCCGGCTGGCGAGTCCAACAATCAGCATCCTTGTGCCATCTCCGCCACCCCCAGACACCCCCCCCGCATTTCAGGAGTTCCGAGGGAGCCCAGCTCCCCAAACCCCCCCAGAGCTGCCCGAGAGGGAGGTTTAGGGATTTTATTCAGACAATTAAACCCCTTACCAGCCGCATGGCGAAGTTTCCGAGCCACCCGCGGGGGAGGAAGGCAGGAATCCCACGGCCACGCAGTCCCGGCTGCTCCCAGGATGGGTGTGGAATATCGGGAGAGAGGGAAGAGGCGAACCTCGGAGTCGAGCTCGCTGTGCAGGCACCAGAAAAACCTCAGAGAGGGGGGGAAAATGAAAAAAAAAAAAAAATAAATAAAAAAAGGAAGAGCCAGAGCGGGAGCTCGCAGCCCACAACCAGCGAGATGAGAAACTTCTGGCAACTCTCCAGCGCAGCGATGGATTCGCTGTCATTCCGAGCGCAGCAGCCGCGGGAATGAAGGGAAACTTGGATTTCCAGGCGGGTCCGGATCTCGCTCCGCAGCGATGTGCAGGTTGCAGCTCATCTGATCAGGAATAATGCTGGAGCCAAAATTAAGGGCTGTGCTCGGCATGGACACACACTCACATAAATTATACATATACACATTTTATATACATATACACCTTTTATATATATATATTGTCAGCACAAACTTCAAATAGCTCATTTCATCAGCTTGATGTAAATTTCATTTATACATATATAACTAATGTATTTTATATGTATAAACATATAAATTGCATATATAAATATATAAATTTTATATATATATATATATATATATAAAAGCCAAGGTGCCAGCACAAATTTCAAATAGCTCGTTTCATCAGCTCGCTGTAAATTGTATTAAACCCCCACACACAGACACACAGTGGCAACTCAAATTCCTGTTCTGTCTCAAAGTGGCTTCCCAGGGTTTTATAACACTCTTTAGGCACATAAACAAATTTCTTTAGGGTTTTTTCTATTATTGCCAAGAAGCTGAAATGCATTTTATGGAGATAATTCATATGATTTCAAGCACGTGGTGAAAGTGTCAGTGAGCTGAGACTAAACTTGTCCAAATATTTATGCTTTTTCCAGGCGATAAAGGGAAAATAAACAAGCCCAGAGTTAAGACAATAAGCAAAAACATTAATAACTCCAAATTGTTCATAGGTCAAAGGACCCCCTGTGGTGGAAGCAAAGAGGGTCACTAAGAATGTGTTTAAATCTACCAGCACTGAAGCTGTGTCCATAAAAAGCAGCGTTTCTAATCTGGAGAATATTGGGTAGAGAGGAGTTTAATTTTTTCCCTCAAACAGGAAGATCACTGGAAAGCTGCTCTTTGAGCCAAGTGCTTTAACAACATCCCAAATCTCATTGCTGGCATTTGCTTCTGGAAAAAAAAGGGAGAGAGGAAACAAAGTCTCTGGCACTGCTGCACCCCCCTTGACCACCCCCACTGTAACCCTGTCCTCAAAAACACCGTGGAAGAGAAAGAAATGTGGATTTTCCTCTGCAGGAAAGGGAGCCCTGGGTATCCTGGGATAATGAATGGGCAGAATTTCTCTCTCTGTAGGATAATAATGCACCGTTAGAAAAAGACCACTTTTTTATTATCCAATTTTTTAGCAGAAATTAAAATTAACTGTCATATAGTGGAATTCAAAGTCAGCTAATTACAGCTCAGGGAAGGAGGAGCTACTTCCTATGGACAGATCAGCTCCAGTTGATGCAGAAAGAACCATCTCCATCCCTTCCCTCCATCCCTCCCAGGTGACTTTTGCCCACCCCAATCCCCTCGGGGGTCAGGGCAGGGATTTTCCTCCTCCCTACTTACCCCAAACCACGTTTTTAAGAGTCTTTTTGAGTTCCTGATCAACTGTGTGGACTAGGAAATAAATATCCCCTTTTCCCTGCAAACAAAGCCTGAGCACTGCTCTTTAACACCCAAGGTGGAAAAGCTGAGCTGTTGTTTTTTTTTTTTTTTTTTTTTAAACACCCAGTTTGTTTGAAGGAAGAATAAACAGAATTACTGAGAAATCTGGATTTTCCAAAGGCTGAACGTTGCTCTGCCCTGTGCTCAGAGGCTGCAGGGGATGCCTTCCAAGAGTTGAGTTGCCCCATTATACCCTGAGGGGGAAAAAAAAGGAGAAAAATCCATCTCAAATATTATATTTCTCTGCTGGGAGAGCAGGGAGGATGCAAACAGCTCTGGCTGTGAAACCCAGGATCTGGGCAAGCTCCTTGGATCCAATCTGCTTAATTCCTACTTGATTCCTTAAATAATGAGCACTCTATGCCCAAGCAGCAGATTTTGAAGCAGCCACTCAGCCAAAACACCCAGGAGCTCCTGCATTCCCACCCCTCACCCCAAACTGCCTGGGAACCCTCTTGTAAACAGCCTTAAAGCCAGGAATTAAATCAGGAATTAAATCAACAAAGCTAAAGGAATGCTGTTTCTCACCCAGCTAATTAGTGGGAGAAGATACACACAGTGTGGTCTGGGAGCTGCACCAAACACACATCCAGCCACACAATCTGTACATCGAATTTAAATAGGTTTAAAAACCATTTAAATGGTTCAACCAGCTCCTTCTGGAGGAGCAGTTCTCATCTGCTGAATACACAACAAAAGAAATCAAAAATAACCCTATTTTTGCTGTGTTTTATGAGCTTTGGCCCATCAGGGATTATGAGAAAGGTGGTCCAGCCAGACCAAGGTGCTCCTCAGCATCCCCAACTCTCGGGACAAGAGCTGGGCACTTCTCCTGCCTCTTCTCCAGGGCACATCTGCAGTGGAGGCAACTCCTCCTGGGCCACAACCAGGGCACCAGCTGCCTCCCAGTAGAGAAAAGGCATTTTAAGGTCTGTCTTTAGGTCAGACCTCCAGGCCTTCCATCCTCAGGCTTTGTTCTGTGCATGTTGTGCCATCCCATCCTCACAAAATCGGGGTTCTGTGTGGAATTCTTTAAGGCTTTGGACCTGACCAGAGCCTTTCCCTGCAATCTGATTTAGTGAGGCTTGAAAAGCTGAGTCAAACCCACCTGTGAGGATTTTTGTACCCCACAAACAGCACATCAGTCACGCCTTGGTGATCAGCTCCAGCCTGGGATCTGAAGCTCTGCACTCCCTGAGTGCCAATGGGAAGGAAGAGCAAAGCTGGCTCCCTGTGCTCACCTCCCATCCCTGGGGAGCCAATTAAAGTGGAAACACTGACTGGAAATGCTCAGCCAGCTCTGCTTGGGATTCCCGCTCCTGGATCCCGCAGATCCGAACAAAAGCTTTGACAGCCTTCCCCAAATTCCCAGAGCCAGACTCCAGGCTGGTTAGGAATGCAATCAGTGAGCTGCCTCAGTCAAATATTGCACTGAGCAGAAGTTGTCTCATCCCCCCCTGCTCAGTTCTGCTCTGAATCCAGGATGGGGCCGTGGTGCTGTCACAAAGGGCTCTGTGGGAAACACCAGTTCCTCTCAATCTGAAGCCTGGAAAACTTTCCAAGCATCCAGGAAGATGGGAAAACATCGCTGTGGCTGCCCCTGGATCCCTGGAAGTGTCCAAGGCCAGGTTGGAGCACCCTGTGCTGGTGGAAGGTGTCCCTGCCCATGGCAGGGGTGGCACTGGATGGGCTTTAATGTCCCATCCAACCCAAACCATCCCAAGATTCTATGCTAAAATGGGGGTTTCAGCTGCAGTTTCTCCAGGGAAAGTGGCACATCCAAAGCCACCTTTCCTGACAGGACACATCATGCCCAGGCAGCAGAGCCCCAGCCCAGCTCCCCCAGGACTCACCACTTCCAGCCTCAGATTCTCCTCTCTGGATGGAAATGAACTCCCCTTTCACCTACGAGATAAAACCCTTTGTGAATTTGAGCAAGACTTTATGATTAATTATTATTTAATAATTTCAAATGATCAGATTATTTAAAAATAAAACCATCTCAATAACTCCAAATTAATAACTAATTTTCAAGCAGAACCACTCCCTACAGAAACACATGGAAAATACTGGATTTAGACATGAAAATGCCTGGAGATGACTTTGATTCTCCCACCCACATCAGCACTTCAGGGCCTATGAAATCCCCCCCTTCAGTCCTACCTGGTAATCAGTAAAACCCAATGTCCAAAAAAAAACCACTTAAATGGCTTAAGGAGCAACTGGTTTTTCTCCAAAGGCAATAAATTCCCTGGAATTCAGTGGGTAAGAGCAGGGGGAAGTGGCTTCAGCCCCAGCCTGACTGATGTGCACAGCAAGATTTACAATGCAAAGCAAAGAGGGGCTGATTAAAGTGGGATCTGCAGCTTTTCGGGACCTTAATGAGTTGTTGGAGAAAATTAATTTCCATGTTTAATCCATGCAGAGACTGGCAGGAAATGTGAGAATTTAATTAATCTCGGTGTAAAAAAAGTTATTGGCTATAATTGTAAGTAAATATTGCTTAATTATTCTTCTAATACCAGCACTCATTTAGGACTCATTTCCCCTGCTCCTGGTTCACTCTGCTGAAGATTTATTGGCCCAACTGCAGCTTCCACTTTTTTTTTTTGGAAATGATGGTGCATTTGCTGAGTTTAAACCCAACACATTTGGGGCACAAACCCCCTTTCCAATCCCAGAGTTGTGGTTCACAGCTCAGCCTGCCTGGGAAAAGCAGCAGGAATGATGCAGATCCACATTTATTTCTCCCTAAAGTGCCTGCTGTCATTCCTGCTCCTTTATTACCATCCATAATTAACTGCCCTGCCCAGACCTCTTTTATCAGTTCTGCCCTTTCCGATTTTCTTGGGAATTCTGCTCTATTTAAAGCTTCTTTTTTCCACTCAGGAGTTTTCCCAGAGCACTGACCAACAGCCCTTTGAGTGAATTCTCTATTTTAGATCCTCCTTTGTCCCCAGAATCTTTATTTCCTATGTTCTTGCACTGTGGAAGCTCTTGGAAAACAGGTTTGTCTTTCCAGAGGGGACTCAGTAAGAGACCCCTAAATCAAATGCAGACACTGCATCTGTCAGCCTGGAGCAGGAACAAATGGGAAAACTCCCAAAAGTGAATGTGGAGGGCAGGTTTGCCATTTCCTCTGGAGCTTCACCAAAACCAACTGCAGGCCAGCATCCTTCTGGAATGTTGAGCCAAAATTCCTCCAGGAAAAATTAACCATCTTATTTATAAATTAAATCTTGAAGTGGAATTAAAAATAGGGAAAATTCTGTGTCAGTCCCTTCCAGGGCTGAATCCAGGTGGGAAATGCTCTGCCAGGTGTCCAGGAGCTCCATTCCTGCTGCCTTGCAGTTTCTCATGGTTTTAATTAGTCATTAGTGGTGCCTGGGGAACAAGATAAATGGGCTCTTCTGATTTAGAAAATGTCAAAGATTTCATCAACCCAAACAAAGGAAAGCCCGGGATTAGCACTGAGGGAGCCTCCTCCAAAAAGCACCCAGGAAAAGGAGCTCTGCTGCCAGCACAGCATTCCAGACATGCAGGAAACCCCCCAAAAAAACAAGGAGCAGGGCAGAATTCCCTGCATTCCTGGAGCACAGCCGAGCAGCAAAGCTGGGATGCAAAGGGGCCCCCGGGAATCGGCACCAGCTGCACCTCTGTGCCTTCCAGGAAGATTTTATGATCCAAGAATTAAATTAAATCAAACCACTCCACACAGAAACACATGGGAAATACCTGGTTTGGGTGTGAAAGCACCTGGAGATGACTTTGGATGCTCCCACGTGCATCAGCAGGATCTCAGGGATCTCTGTGTCGGGTCTGAGGCTTTGCAAAGGAATTGTCCCGGTGTGGCCACCTGGAATTCAACCAGAAATGCCACCAAAAGCTGTCCCAGAAACCCACAGGGCAGGAAAGGGCAGCAAAGTCCCTTTTTGCTGCAGGATGTTCCTGTATTCCCTCTTTTTTAGGCATCAGCACCTTCCAAACCTGACTTATGATCAACATGAGGGTTGTGATCAACAGCAGCTCGTGATGTTTGGGATGGTTCCACCAGAAACAAAACTGTTTGGGAAAGGAAAAATTAAATAAATCCAGGGGTTTTGATGTCAAAAGCTAATTTTTTGGGGGGGTTTATTATTTTTCCCAACCACAAACTTGTCTCCTGCCCAGCCCCAGTCAGGGCTATCCCACCCCTCACATCCCTCCTTCCCTGTGTTCCTCCTTCTCATGTGCAGCAGAAACAGCTTTGGGGGCAGGAGAAACTCCCTGAAAATGCAAATGTTCCAGAAAAGAGTCTTGCCTTAAACAAGAACTTCCAGGTTTGCAGGATCTACAGCACAGATGTTGCAGTCACCAGTAAGAAAACGACATTTAATTTACATGAATTTAATTTTTTTTTTTTTTACTAAGTTCAATATAAGATACTTCAGATAGAAAACTTAAAAAAAAAAAAAAATCAGCCACTTTGAGATCATTTTTGCCTGGAAAAAAATGATCATTTTTGCCTGAAAAAAGTGGCCCTTGGCAGAGGACCCCAAAAATCCCTGCGAGGATGCAAAGCCCCTCCTGTCTGGTGAACAACAACCCCAAAACTTTCACTTCCCATAGAAAAGGTGAGTCTGGTTACTCCAGACACCTGCAGGTAACACAGACCTGCCCCTGAGGAATTAGGACCAAAACATCATCTTATTTGTACGAAATTCAGGGGTTTTTTTTGAGATTAACTTGGCTGAGAGAGGCTTTTTCCACAAAACCTCTCTGCTAAAGACACAAGCACTATATAAATATAAATAATCCCATTTTAAAAGCCTGTCTTTCAGCTCAAGGAAGCACCAGGACTCCTTGGAAATTCCCTGAGGTGAGGCTGGGAATATAATGCCTTGGCTGATATATAAGAGCTGTCTTGCACGTGGAGAGTAAAGAGCCATTTACGGAATTTTAACAGGCAGGAAGACTAACACGGCTATTAAAAGAAAAATGTGAACTCTGGGTCTCTCATCAGGGACTCATTTAAATGCAATTTTGTTAAATTAGCTGCACTGAGGAGCCAATGGGGGAAGGGGAATGGTGAACCCAGAGAAAACAGCACTTCTTTGGGAGCAATTCACATTAAAGGACTCCTGTGGATAAGCCATTAACAGGTAAACATTTTTTTTTTTTTTTTTAATCCAATATATCCCAAATCAAGCCCAGATCTCAGCACCTCCCACTGTTACCTGGTAAACTGAGGCTGTGGTGAACAATTCCAAATGCATCAGGTCCATCTGAGCCACGAGGGAGAGAGGTTTGGACCTGTTAATCTGAAGGGAAGCACGTGGAAGGACACGGGACATCCCCATCTGCTGGAGCACAGAAAGCACCAACCCCAAATTCCCCCCGAGGTTCTTCTGGGTAAGCCCACACATATCCAAGCCCTTCCACGTGTTTTCTGAATCAGGGCTCTAAAAACAAGCTTTCAAATTGCCTGACTGTTGGGCATTTCAATTAAATTTCTGATAGATTGGATTTCACCCTTAAGAGAACATTTCCCCTCGTCACTCTCTGAAATCTGAAGGTGGCAACACTTGGAGACAAAAAGGGTTTGTTCAAAGCACTGGACAGTTACTAATGATAATCCCAAAGAATTAAATTTGCAGCATAATTAGCCAGTGACAGGTCAATAAAATCCCTAGGCCAGATGGCTTCTTAATTGAGTTTTCAAAGAAATTTGGTAATTATAGGAACCACCCTCAGATCTCCTCAACTTTTCGAGGCAGTTGCATCCTAGCAGGTTCTGCAAGAAAGACACCAATGAGTTTTAGCAACCTGGACACAACAGGTTGTGTAGATGCCCTTTGCATCTCCTTCTGGCTGCCACTTCACCCCCCAGCCCTGCAAGGAGCTCTCCTGCTATCCAAGGCTAAAATCCATATTTCATCCAAACAGATCAGCCTGGATTAACACATCCTGAGCTCTTCCCAGAGCTACAAACTCTGTGATGGGCTAAAAAGAATAATCATCATTCCAGCTGGCTGAAAACGGGGGGGGGGGTTGGTTAAACACAGACCCATAAAATCACAGCATCTCTCCAGAGGGGTCCAATCTTTCAGCTCAGTTGGAATTACCTTTCCAAGCCCAGTCTCCCATCCCAGGGATGCAGCTCCAGGTGGGACAGGGATGTTCCTGACCCCCCCCGAACGTGTCACACCAGCAACAAGCTCATATAGCCAGACAAGAGCAATTCACTGCACCTTGTTTTATGGGGAGAATGGATGAGGAAACGGAATTTATTATTGTTCATGTAAATTAAATGTCAGCCGGGGGGAAACCTGCAATTTCTGCTCTAATTCAGAAAAAAAAAACCCACTGATAAGCCACTTTTGGAGCTGCAGTAACATCTTTTCTAATTCAAGTCTTGCTCAGTGTTCAACCACATGTAATAATCTCCCATTAGGACGATGCCCCCAAGGCTCTTTTGATTTCTTGAACTAAATTCAGCTCCCCAGCTGGAACCTGCTGCTCAGCACCTCCCACCAACACAGCAGTGGCAGGGACCTGCTCCCAGCTCTGCTCCTCAGCATCTCCTTCAACAGCCACCACCCAGCACTTACAGCACTTCAAACCCTGTTTAAAATGAACTACTGGCATATTTATCCAGTGCATTCTTGACTTCCTACCAGCTCCAATATTTACAGTGAAGAATCTGCACAGCTCTCTTTACAGAGTCCTGGATTATTTATTATTATTATTAATAATAATAATATTAATATTATTATTATTTTCATTCTGAGGCTGCTTTATCACCTCCCCATCAGACTGGCCTGCTGTGCCTATATTGTTGAGCAATCCCCAACCAAGTTAGAGATGAAATCATCAGCTGGAAAGACTTGGATGAGAGCCACAGACAACAGGACAAAGTCTCTCCAAAGTCAAGCACAGCAACCCAACATCATCTGCTGGCCTTGGCAGGGATTAATTGCTCTCAAAATTCATAGCCAACAAACAAGAGGCGACCTGGAGTTGCCCCAGAGATTGATAGGATTGAAAAGGAAGGAAACATTTAAAAATAGGCACTTCATTCTGGGCAAAGGGATAGGTGGGGATGGGGCTGAATTAAAATGCCTGTGGATGGTTCTGAACAGAGGTCACCTCGGGTGAGAATGTGCAGGATAAATAACCAGTTAATTCATGTATCAAAGGAAATTGAGAGCTCCTTTATCACCCTGATATCTTAAGTCATTAAGGAACCCACCTGTCCCTCAGGGCTGTGTTTGTTGGTGCTGACATTCCATCAGTGCCCAGGGGAGATCTCACTGCTGCAACTCCCCACAGCTCTCATCAGTCAGTGATGAGGGTTCCTCCACAAACCTGCAAGGGTCTGGAAGGAATAAGATCCCTGATGAACCGTGGCTCATCAAATTATTTGAACAACAAATCTCTGCCTGCCTGGTGGCAATTTGAGTGTTGGGTTGAAATGGGGCTTTCTAAAAAAATGCAAAAGCCCTGCAATGACAGCAAGGATCACTGGCAGACTGAGGTACAGCTGAATTTCAGTGAATTCACATCATTTGTAAGCCAGTGAGGAAGATCAAAAGGCAGTTTATGTTCATCCTCCTCCTTCCTGTCACATCATTTATTAACTTTTCCCTGGGACCTGCCCCCCAATTCCTGATTCTGTTCCCAGCCCCACTTCCCACTTCCCAGCACAGGATCTGCTTCTTTCCAGCCACGGGGGGTGCCAGGAAGGAAAGGAAAACACGCAAATGAAAATGGGCTCCTGCTGCCAGCCCAGGGTGCTGGAACTGCAGCTGCCACCCGGGGGCTCCCAGGCCAGCTGGAGTCAGAACATTGGGCAGGAAACCCATTTCCATCCCAAAAAAAGTGAAATCCATGCCCTGTTAGAGACACACGGGCATGTAAAGTCTTTTTGCATCAACTGTAAATGCTTGCAATGCAGCCACAACCAGCACTGCTGACAATCATCAAAATAAGAAGGAAAAGAAGCCCCCAAAGCCAAGCCATGATCTCAGATACCACCAGCATTCCCAATGCCTCTCCCTTTATGCCTCTTCCTGAACTTCTTCCACCTCATGTTGGGGTTTTTTTACCTGTTTTTCAACCTTCAAAACTACCCAGTTCTACAATTTCAGTCCATTAATTATTATTATATATGGTATATATAATAATAAATAATATAAATATATATTTATAGTATAAATAATATTTTTATATATAAATAATAATTTGGTAGTTTACATGTATTTTATATGGTTTTCCATAAGCTGATGCACCATGGAGTGTGGTTTCCTTCCTCTTCTTCAAAGAGCAGCCAGAGTTGTCTTCATTCCTCTAAAGCAAAGAGCAAATTGTGCCTGTGGTGACAAATAAAACCTCTGGGAAGCACTAAAGCCATGGTTGAAATAAAAAACATTTCAAAGCTTCTACATTTCCACAAGGTGTAAAGGGACTTTTTTTAAAAAACATAATTAACAACTCAATGTTTGTAACAAGGAATTTTGTGGGAGGTCGAGAGTTCACGAGGGAAAGGGGGTATTTATTCCAAAACAGAACTGTTCATCCATCAGATCTTGTTTTCCACTGCTAGGTTAGTAAGTACTAAAAAAAAAAAAAAATTACCATTCTGCCTCATTGCTCACATCAAGCCCATAACTTTCAGCATCCACAAAATTCAGGTTTAATTCTGCTGGGAAAAAAAAACAACCCACAGTTGCAAGCACATCAGCTCCTTCAGATTGTTGTTGTGCAGAGGAACAGCAGCTCCTTGGTCTGTATTTAACACACTCGAATTGAGATGCCTGGGAAAAAAAAAAAAAAAAGAAAAAAGTAATTACAGGAAAAAAAAGCTGCAGTCTCTAAACCCAGGGGGTTTTCATTCAATACTTAGGGAATGTTTTTACAGAAAATCTCTGTGTCACTGTTGGCTGGTTTCGTGTTTTCTTTTCTTTTTCCCCCCATTTTCTCACCGAACACGAAGGACAGGAGGAAAGCAAAGGCACAGGAGACCCCAGGAAGAGCTGACTGCCAGGATTATAATGCACACCTCTTTGCCAGCAGCCACTTTCCCATTTCCACTGGCCAATTTTAGCTCCAAGAATCCGGAAGAACCCCAGGAAGTGATTTAGGTGTGCAACCCCAGCAGGCACAACCAGCCCAAGCATCACCCTGGGACACCTTTCCCACAGAGGCTTTGACATTCCAAAAGCAAACACTGCTCCCAAACAAACAAATTCTGGGGCTACAACCAGCAAAATTTCCGTTCTTCACCACACAATAATTCTTCATTTGAAATAATAATTCACTGAATTGTTTTAAGCACAATGTTGGATCCAGGAAGAGTTTGGAGTAGCAGTCAATCCATCAGGTGATTTCCTAATTGTTAGAAGGATTTCTGCTAAATAAACTGTGTTATTTACACCATTTAATAATGTTTCTCTGCCCTGCATCCCATTAAAAGCACCCTGTTTGCTGTATTCCTCTGTGAATTGTTGGGGTTGGCTCACCCAGCTCCACCCTGAGCCCCCTCCTGTGTCCATGGGAAGGGGGCACAGCCTGGCAAGGCCTTTCCAGGGCAGGGCTGCATTTCTACAACCACCAGCAGTGGGAAAAAAACCCTAGATTATACCAATGCTGCAATTCCTGAGCTGTTCCCAGGGCTGTGAGAGCAAACAGGAGCTGCTGCTCCCTCCTGCTCACTCACCAGAGGAGGAATTGCTGCAGTGACCTTCATCCTCCAGCTCTGCACCCAAATTGGGATCATTCAGTGTTGTTTCTAGAGATTTTTTCTTTTCCTTTTTTTTTTTATACCCAAGCAATCAACTGATCCAAGAGCTCCACACAAAGAGAGGTTTGATTTCCCACCACGCAGAGGCACTGCCAGGTTTTAATGATAATTTCTCTGAAGGGCTGTTTGTAAGGCAGAGCTGAAATGCTGCAGCAGGAAGCAGATGAGATACTCTGTTCACCTGCTTTTCCCACCACACCTTCCAGCCTTCCCCTCTTCCCTGCTGTCACCCAGCCACCACAGGCTGCGTGTCTGCACACACAGGGGGAGAAATCCTAATTTACAGGGGAATCACAGGAGGAAAAACGAACCTGGACCAAACCAAACCCATTTCTGCAGCCAGACAACAACCCCACAACTTCACCCCCGAATTAGGAGCTCTCCTCCAGCCACTCACCTGCAGAAGGGACAAGGATTTTGAGGAGAGGATGCAGCTCAGGTGAGGTTCTGTTTGCAGCTCTCCCTGGCACAGGAACATCTTCCATCCCTTAGAACCTCACGCCCCCAAATTAACTGAATCCTCACAAAGCCTTGCAGGGGAACAACTCAGCAACTGTGGGAATTCCCAGAAGATGTGAAAGGCAGCTGGAATCACAGAGATCTCAGCAGCAGCACCACATCATTTCTGTGTCACCTTTCCATCCCAGCTCCCTCAATGCATCCCTGAAAAACAACCACCACATCAGTCCTGGCAGATTGAACAGCCAGGTAGATTTGGGCTGGAACAAAGCCAGAGGCAACTTCTCGTGTGAAACAGCAGTGTTTGGGTGATTTTAAAATGCTGGGTTTGGTTTTAAACTGCATTATAACAAACCCCAGGACCTTCTGCAGGATCACAGACCCTTGTAAGAAAAAAAATTATCTGTATCCCAGGGTTTCTAAAAGCACCTCATCAGATGCAGTTTTTAAAATGGAGCTGCATTTTCCACCCTGGCTGTGCTTGGTAAACAGCAGTGAATTCATGGATAATTCTTGCCTGAAGGCAGGACCTGTGGCTGCCCCATCCCTGCAAGTGTCCAAGGCCAGGCTGGATGGGGCTTGGAGCAACCTGGAAATGTCCCTGCCCAGAGAGAACTCATATCCTGTGAGCAATAAACCCCAAATCAGCTGCAGACAAACATGCAGCAGCAGCCAAGGCCAAACATTTGCTGATGGGCTCAGTTCTCTGCCTGTAACTTGCTGGACTGAGCTTTGAACACTTTGGCATTTGAGAGGAGGAGCTCAAAGGAACAACAACAACAAAAAAAAGACAATTAGTCACAGCAGGGATTCCCTTTTCCATTATATGGACGTGACAAAGCTGCATCAGCTTCCAGTCCAGCACCCAGCAGGACCTGAACAGAACCCCCCAGTGACCTCAGGTCCCAACTTTTACCTCAAAAGCCTCTCCCAGGACCACTGATGAAAAACTTCGGTGTCAGCTCAGGGAAGGCACCAGCAGGTAACAAGGCACAGCATGAGAAGAAATGGCCTCAAGATGCCCCAGGGGAGGTTTAGGCTGAAATCAGGAAAAATTCCTTCATGGAAAGGGTTGTCCAGCACTGGAACAGACTGGAACAGGCAGTGGTGGAGTCACCACCAACAGCAGTGTTCAAAACACAGATGGATGTGGCACTTGAGGTTCACTGGTGAGCACGGTGGTGGGGCTGGGCTGACGATCTCAGAGGGCTTTTCCAAGCTTAACAATTCCACAATTCCAGGATCAAAGCTCAGGACACTTTCCCACAGCCCTCAGGAGGGATTTCCTGGGGGATTTCTTGCCTTTCCCCGCAGGACAAGGCTCGGTGGGTGCAAAGCCGAGCTCAGCCAGCGACTGGGGCTGCCTTTAAATGTCAATTTTAATATTTAATCACCCTGGATGGCCTCAATATTTACAGCATAAGCCATTTCAGTGGGAAGTTAAATATATAGCCCAGATATTTAAGGAAACTGATTCAGAGGCACAGAAATGTAATTGCACTTAACGTGACCTGGGAATGAAATCACAGCTTTAGGGGCTTTTTTTTTTTTTTTTTTTTCCCTTCTGCAGGATGTTTAAACCCCATTTTTAAGGTATTATGCTAAAGGAGGCTCTGTCACTGTGTTGCCTGGGTAGACTGCACTAATGCTGAGGGGTGAAAGCAACCCAAACCCAAAAAAAAACAACCCAAAAAGGAACAAAGTAACCCAACCCCACTCCAAAAAAAAAAACAAACAACAACAACAAAAAAAACAAACCCCAAAAAAACCACACAACCACCACACCAGAAAAACAACAAAAAAAAAACGCCAAAAAAAACACCAAAAAGAAAACAAAACAAAAAACCAAACAAACAAACTCCAAAAAAGGAACAAATGAAAAGTTTTTACCTCACTATTTATATACTTTATATAGGTTATATATATATAAATTACATATATTGTATTCGTATAAATTACAGACATTAATTATAATCTATATAATTATTATATGTATATTTTTATGCTTCATATACTTTCTGACTTACACATTTTACTATGCTCTATATATATTGTAAATTTGCACCTGTCTGCTGAGGCAGGCTGTTAAAATTGCATTTCCTAGAAACTTAAAAATGCCTTCCCAAAAAAAAGAAAAAAAAACCCAAACAGATAAAGGCAAAAAAAAAAAAAAAGAGCAGAAAGCCAAAGGAAGACAAGAAGGAGAAGTTATATATATATATATATATATATATATATTATTTTTGTAATAGTGAAGATGCAGAAATATCCTGCTATAAAGCACTTATTATTGAGTGGTTTTCTGTTATTTATATTTCTATTATTTATATAATATTTTATATTTATATCTGTTATTTATGGAATCCCAGAACGGTTTGGGTGGGAAGGGACCTTAAAGCCCATCCAGTGCCACCCCTGCCATGGGCAGGGACACCTTCCACTGTCCCAGCTTGCTCCAACCTGGCCTTGGACACTTCCAGGGATCCAGGGGCAGCCACAGCTTCTCTGATCAACTTGTTCCAGGTCCTGCCCACCCTCCCAGCCAGGAATTCCTTAATATCCAACCCAAACCTAACCTAATGCACAGCCCAACACCATTTAAATTACTTTACTCCCGAGTTTCTCAATTTCCTGTGAGTAAACCAGGCTTGGCACCGTTTGATCACCAGTTGTTGGAGGGCAGGACTTTGTTCTTGCTTGTGCTGGTCACAACAAGAGATCCAGAGCAAGGTGTTCCCACCCTCCACGAGCATCACAGGGTCCTGCTGGGCCTGTGGAGAAGCTGCAATCCCCTGGAAACCAAAGGTACAACCTCCTCTGGCCCCCCTAAGGATGAGCAGTGGACAGAAGTGAGAGGAATATCAGCCAGCCCTGATATCTCAGCCCAGGATAAAAATATAAGGCACATTATTCCCCTGCAACGTTACTATGGTGATCTCAGCGAGGATGCCGAGCAGAGCTGTGGGTATGAACCAAAGCTCCCGAGCCAGATCCTAATCTGCCCATTAAACAATCCCAGGGTAGGGCAATAACAAGCAAAACAATAATCAGAAGGCAGTAACACCACAGAGAGACTGTCAGAGCTCCCCCCCTGCACGTGAAGGGCGAACACAGCACATGAACTCCCCGAAAACCCGCCCTGGGTGGCCAAAATCAGCCCCTCTGGAGTGTCAGGAACGAAAAGCTTTGCCAGCACTGCCTCATTTCCTGGGGCCAACAGAAATGCTTGGCATGAGCAGTGTAATAAATCACATGCAAGTGGCCTGGGTATGCTGGATTGAGCCACAGGAAAGCTCTGACTGGTAAAAAAAACCCAGATCTGCACTGGGGCTCTGCTTTCCACACTTCAGAGGGGATGTGGGGAAGTTTTCTGATTGTTTGGAGCTTCACGGGATTGAGAGTTCAGGAGCCAGGTGGGCACATTCTGCTGGAGACCTTTTGAAGTTTGAGAGCTTCTGCCACACAAGAAAGAAGTGGAAGTTGTACATTTGGTGAAGCAGAGGTTGGAATTTTATGAAAAGAAAAATCTCTGTAAGTCAATTTAGTTTGTGTTCTCTGGTCATTTGGCTGTCCTGTAAGTCAATCAAAGGACACCATTTAAAGTCCCTTCCAGCCCAATCTGTTCCAGGATCCTGTAATTGTTATGGGAGGAGCAAGAAGTCTGGATTGGGTCACAAAGTGAACTGGGATGGGGAGGGAAGGGAAAGATGCTGCTGATTTTAATGCAAATCCAAACCATTTACATCTGATCCATGGAAGAGCATCACCCTGAGCTGGAAATCAGCCACTGGGTGAGAGGGGAGAGCACAACTGGCATTGGTAAAGGAGCCCAGAAAGAAACCACAGCAGTGAAACCACGGGATTTTGTTGGAATTACAGCCTAACACACAAGCAATGACCTGCTATTTTCTTGTCTAACAGAAGTAACTGCTCTGCCACTTCAAAGAATTTCTTTCCCCAAACCTCTGCCCTCCCAATCTCTGCCCCTAATCCATTTTTCCTGGGAGATGCAGCTCTGTAGGGCCTGGGCTCAGAGCAAGGAGCTTCCTCACCCTGGGGAGACAACCCCAAGCCAAGGATAAATTCCTTCCCAACAAAACCAGCTGGGATTTCATCACCTGAGTGACAGAAACCTCCTCAACTGTTCACACCAGGCCTGCTATCAAAGCAGTTCTTGGGGATCAGTGCAGGACAGCAGCAGGATTTCAATCTTGCCAAGAGGCCAGGCAAGGGAACAGCTCCTCCAGACAGGTCAAACTCATAACACTTCGTTCCCAGCCCAGCAAAAACAACCTCTGTGAAGCCCTTGGCAAGGGATCTGCAGTAAAATGCCAACCTGGTCTGGGGAAGGTGTCCCACCCACAGCAGGGGCTTGGAATGAGAGGGGCTTTAAGGTCCCTTCCAACCCAAACCAGTCTGGGATGTTCTGGGCTCCCAGATCGTGGAAAAATCCCTACATGGACAAATCCCTGGGGATGAGCTTCATCCCCCCAGAGCTCTCCAGCCTTCCCTTTTCCTTTTTTCCACCTTTACTCCCACACTTCATGCCATGAGCAGCTCAGCACACACCTGAACCAACCCCCTGGCCCTGCTCAGGAGGCCACAAGGATGAATTCCTCCCTTCCTGCTCCCTTTCCCACTGATCTCCAAGCCCCAGGGATCCCAGCAGCCTCCAAACCCTTTCAAGTGCAGGATCAGCCCATCCCAGACACGGCACAGGCAGCGAATCCCTCCCGTGGGAAAGATCAAGGAGCCTCAAAGGGAATCCCACCCTGAGCTGTTCCAGGCTACACTTTATTTTATGATCCTCCTTAAACCAGCCCTGGCACGGTTTCCAACCAGTGACCTTCAATTAATCCTGCCAGGCTTTACAATTGAATCCAGGATGCAAACACTGCCTCCCTGGGAGGGTGATGGCACCCAGCGTTCCCGGGAATTCCCCACAGGATCTTCCCTCCTGCCACGTCAAGCCAGCACCCCCCACCTCATCCCAGCTCCAAAGACCCCAGTTCTCCTTCCCAGCTCGTTCTGCACTCTGCCAAGCAAAGCATTTTCCTGGAGAAAGCCTGGGAATGAGGGGAGGGGATGATGGATATCACCCAAACACAACAGCAGTGCAGCAAGGTGGGAGGATGAAGGGTAGAGCTCCACCAGAGCAGATGGTGCAGATGTTCCCTCTCATCCATCTCCCAGATGTTCCCACTCAGCAGGTCCCCAGTTTGCTCCAGTTGAAATCCCCCCCTCGGCACACACAGGGCACAGTGGGACAGAGGGAACCCCACCCAACATGTCCCCCTGCCTTGGGGGCCGTTTTTCCAGGGGAAAAAAAAGCTTTTCTCTGGTTTTTATCCCTGCAGAGGTCAGGGGGAGACTGCTGATTCCCAAATCCCTGGATGTGCCCAGAAGCAGGATGGGGATGTGCTGTGGCACAGGGCAGTGCCAGCTGCACCAGCCACCACTCCCATGGCCTGGCATCACCTGGGCTTCCCCTTCCCACAGAAACCCTGGCTAATCCCCACAGTAACCCAGTGATCCAGACATCCAACCTGCCAGGAAACAAGGGGAACAAAATCAAAGCCAGGCCACACCAGTCCCTATTCCAACCCTGCTTCCCATCAGCCAGTGACAGGGGCAAGTGGCAGCACAATCCAACTTCAGTGGATGCTGGGAATATTCCTGTGGGCTCTGTCCACCTGCAAGATCCCCTTTCACTGGTGCTGGGAACATTTATCTGGGCCCTGTCCAATTTACTGCACTTAATACCTCGTGCCTCCCCCACCCGCATCGATTTTGGCATCGGGTTTATGAGCAGTAATTAATATTCATTCCCAATGAGGTTCCCAATGCAGGGAGATGTTTATTATTTATTCATCTTTAAGGCTTGTTAGATTAATCTGGTTTAAATTACCTCCTGCTGCCAGGCACAATTATTGTAATTTATTAGGATAATTCCGGTGCTTTATTTCCCTCTGCTGCAGGAGGTGGGGGATGCTCCTCCAGTGCTCCCAGGAAACAGCTCCTGCTGCTGCTGGAGCTGCATCCCAGGGGTGAAAATCCCCTTCTCCAAAGGGGACAAACCCTAGATTAGGTTTAAATCCACGCTAATCCCCTTTTTTAAGCAGGTAGAAATCACAGCTCATGGAATGGTTTGGTTGGAAGGGACCTTAAAGCTCAGCTCATTCCACCTTCCACCAGCCCGGGTTGCTCCAAGCCCTTTCCAACCTGACCTTGAGCACTTCCAGGGATTTGGCAGCCACAGCTTCTCTGGGGAAAGTCTGTGCCAAGGTACAGAAATCCTGCATCCCTCAGCATCCTCCTGCCTCTGTTTCTTGGGTGGAAATGGCTCCTCCTGGGACATCCCTCAGACTTTCCAGGAAAAGCGAGGGAAACATGGAAATGGAGCCTCCAGCTCCCTGCTGTGCAAAAGACCTCACCTAATTTCTTTTAAAAAACCCACATATTTGCTTAAAAGCTGCAGTTACCACGATCACATTTAACTGAGCCCCTCAGGGGCTCAAAACCAGGCAGGCTCTTCTGGAATTTAATTATTTTCCACCAGGGCTTGCAAGGTAAAGGTGCAATCAGAGCAGGAAGGGCTGGTGCTGACTCCCACAAACTACACCAGGGTTTGGAAAGTGTGCAGGGAAGGGAAGGGAGCTGGGAAGGGGCTGGAGCAGCTGAGGGAGCTGGGGGAGCTCAGCCTGGAGAAAAGGAGGCTCAGGGGGGACCTTCTGGCTCTGCAATCCCTGCCAGGAGGGGGGAGCTGGGGGGGGGTCGGGCTCTGCTCCCAGGGAACAGGGATAGGAGGAGAGGGAACAGCCCCAAACTGTGCCAGGGGAGGGGCAGGCTGGATGTTGGGAGAATTCCTTCCTGGAGAGGGCTGTCCATCCCTGGCACAGCTGCCCAGGGCAGGGGTGGAGGGATTTCAAAGCCCTGTGCATGTGGCCCTTGGGGACATGGGGCAGTGGTGGCCTTGGCAGTGCTGGGGATGCTTGGATTGATGATCTTGGAGGGCTTTTCCAACCCCAGTGAGTCCACGGCTCTGTTCTGCCAAAGCCAGCACACCCCCAGCAGAAATGGGGGTCCCACTCACCCAGGGTGGGCTTTGGGCACGTCCTTCCCACATCCACAAAACTAAGGAAAAAATCCCCTGCCCGACTGGCTGGGAATCAACGAGCTGCTCCTTTAAATGACTCCACTTTCAATCAGGGTTTTTTTCTGCCCTTTGAAAGAGCCCCTCACTTCTCCTGAAGCCAGGGAAGAGCATCCAATGTGCTGATGCAGGAGGAATGAAGCAGAGCCTGGCTTTGAACCCCTCAACACCCCCAGCATCCCTAATGATTCCTTCCCCTCCCAAAACGGCTCCGCTGTGCAAACGCTTTTGAACTGAAGTGTTTAATCAGAATCTCCCCAGAGTAAAAGCAGCCACGAGGAAAAAAAGAAAAAAAAAAAAGAAAAAAAAAAAAAAAAAAAAAAAAAAAAAAAAAAAAAAAAGACCAACTTTTTAACAGAGAAAGAAAAAGGGGCCTCTTTGGAGTAAAACAAATGATTCTCTAACAAAGAATGTCCCGGGGACAGGAAGACAATGTCGAGCTTTGATGCCACAATTCTGCTCTGGAGATTAATTCAGAGCTCAGGTTTTACCCCAATTATAAATCTCCCACAGCAAGTCAGGAAATAGAATTTAGTCCTCACTAACAGCAGACTAAATTTTAGCCATTCTCTGGGAGCTTTCAGATACAGAGCTTCACAAAATGACCCCAGTGTTCCTTTCATCAAACCTCTGTTCTGTGAATATTGTGCCTTTGAGATCCAGGCCCTGCCCCATCAGCCCAGAGCAAATAAAACCAGGGTGTTCCCATTCTCCTGCCCTTTGGAGAGACCTCTGTTTCCTCTCCTTTCAGGAACAGTGGGGGAAAACGCTGCAGTCACCAGGGTCAGTCTCTCAACAGGATAAAACCCAACCATTAAACCTGAATCCAACCAGTTCTGCACCACTCAGTGACCTCGGAGCTCCATTCCAAGCTCCAGTTGTGTCCCTGTGGTCTCTCCACCACGCCTGGGGATGGAAACATTTCATTTCCACCAACAACCAGGCAATGGTTCCCTCTCCAGCACAGCAGGGAGGCAGCCCCAGGGCCATCCCAAGGGGATCTGCATTTGAGGCCCCCAATTTTCAGTGAAATGGCCAAAAAGCAGCAGAAACAACCAGACACCAGCACAGAGCCAGGGCACGACGCCCCTCCCGCTCCTCAAGGCTTGTCCTTGGAAATCCAATCCTCTGCTTCCAAACTCCTGCTTTTCCCCCACTGGGATGTCTGACCCGGCAAACACAACCCACAGCCGAGCCTTTGGCCACCTGGCACGGTGCTGGTTTAAACACACTTTCAATAAACCACAAGAGTTGATTCTGCCGGAGCCGGGAAAATAAACGAGCTCATTAAAAAAACGCTGGCACTTGGCAGGATCTCTGGTGGCCAATCCCAGCCTGGGGAGGGCTGGAATTTATAACTTTGATCCCCACAGCTAAAGCATTTAATCTGATCATAAACATCAATCACTGAGTTTTATGGCACCGTTTTGCAGCCTGAGCAGAAAACCTCGACAAATTAGGCACCCCCAAAGCGGCTCTTTGCAAATAAATACTGGCTTTAATATTCAACAATATAATTCCCTGGGATCAATTTTTTTATTTAAGAGCTACTGGAGCTCAGGGGGAAAAAAAAAAAAAAGTTTCTAATTATAAAAATCTGCAGCAAGTGCAGTGTAAGAGCAGCTGGTGGGCAGGGGCAGCTCTGGGACAGCACTCACCTTCAGGGCTGTTGTGTCATCAGGAGGGTATGAAGTGTGTCCAGATATTCCATGGGACATCCATAAATCACCATTAAAAATGGTGCAGATCCCACGAAGCTCCAGTTGGCTCCAGTTCCTCGTCCAGCACTCAGCAGGCAGGGAATGGAATGGTGGGAGTGGCACGTGGAGCACGTGGGAACCTGCCAGGACAGATCAATCAGAGGAGCCCCTTTAATGTACAAACTGCCAGAACTCCTTCCAGGCCACACAGCCATTCCAGAGGGAACTGAAATCCTGGTTTTCCCATGAAGCACTGACCACCACCAGCTCAGAGCTGCACTGGGGCACCCAGAGGAGCAGCCAGGCCATCAGAACACTCTGCTCCTGGAAAAGAGCATTTTCCACTGAGGATATGTCAGAATTTAGGTCAATTATCCCACTCCAAGATGAAGAACATAAGGATGAACTTGTCCCAACCTTCTTCACACACACCTGGAAGATCCAAGCAGTGAGGGCATCAAAATCCAACAAGGTGAGTCACAGAATACCCTGAGCTGGAAGGGACCCACCAGGATTGAGTCCAACTCCTGCCCAGGGCACCCCAACAATCCCACCCTGACCCTCAGAGCGTTGTCTGAACACTCCTGGAGCTCTGGCAGCCTTGGGGCCGTGACCAAACCCTGTGGAAGGGCAGAACAAGGAATCCTGACCTGGAATCCTGACCTGGAATCCTGACCTGGAGAGGAGGGTCAGCAAGGGCTAAAACGAATTTTCAGGTCAGGCTTTTAAACCAACGTTCTCACAACCCCCCGAGAAATCTGACTGAATACAAAGTTTAGTGGTGGAGTCACCATGCCTGGAAGTGTCCAAAAACCACGTGGAGGTGGCACCTGAGGACGTGGTCTGGTGGTGAACGTGGTGGTGCTGGTTGATGGCTGCACTTGGTGAGATCTTTTCCAACCTTAACAATTCTATCACTCTGTAAAAACCATTCCCTGGGTCAACCCAGCCCTGAGATCCTGGGAGGTGACTGCAGCAGCAGCTGAGCCAGTCAGGGACCCAGCCAGGCAGGCCAAAACTCGATCCATCACTATTTATTGATCCCCCTTAATTATCTCCCCAGAGCCAACTCAACCCCAGGGGAGCTTTGCTTCCCGTGAAAAATGGATCCCCTTTGTTCCAAGCAAGGAAAAACACATGAAGGCACTTAAATTCCTGCCTTTTAGTCCTGCAAATCCAGGAATATATTTCAGCTGCTGATTACAAGTGTTGCAGCTCCTCAAAGTGAACTTTGTCTCTGCTAAACTCTCCAGTGTGTTTATAAAACATCTCTCCCCCAGACTCACATCAGCAATTTTGGAAGTGTTGCATTAAATCCAGACAGTGTTTTTCATCTCAAGGCAGGAAAAAAAATGCATATTAATCCCCCAGCAAAGCCATGCACTGAGAATTTTAAACATTTCTGGGTAAAACCCTGATCCATTTTTTTTCCCTTTTTGCTGGATGAGCCACTGAATCCTTTTGGTTCATTTGGAGGCCATTTGCTAACTTTATTAGGCAATATTCAGATGATGGATATCAAAAGGATATTCACTGTCAACCAGGCTTTGTTTCTGAGGGCAGTAATTAGGTTAAGCTCATGAATAAAGCCTTTGTATCAGCAGGCTGTGCAAAAGGGAGAGTGGAAAAATGCAGGGCAAAAGGAGGAAAAAAAGAAAAGAAAAGAAATTCTTCCCTGACACCTTCACACAACTCATATCTGGACACAAATGTCCCCAAAGGTGCCCATGATGCCATAACCATGGGATGGTTGGGGTTGGAGGGACCTTAAAGCCCATCCAGTTCCTTCCAGGGATCCTTCCACGATCCCAGGCTGCTCCAACCTGGCCTTGGACACTCCCAGGGCTGGGGCAGCCACAGCTTCTCCGGGCAAAACCTGTGCCAGGGCCTGCCCACCCTCCCAGGCAGGAATTCCTTCCCAATATCCCATCTATCCCTGCCCTCTGGCAGTGGGAAGCCATTCCCCTTGTCCATCCCAAGGGCCAACCTGCTGGGGAGCACAAATGCAAGTTTTGGGTATTTCCAAACCCCAGGATGTTCAGCCTGTTTCCCCTGTTCAGCCTCCTGGTTCCCTGAAAATCCCAAACAATTCCACCCCAAGCCAGGTGGCCTCTGCTGTCCCTCGTTTTGGGAGCCATTCCAAAAGGGCTTGGAAAAGGGGGATTTGCTGTGGTTTCCCCTGCAGCACAACCCAGTGGGAGGTTTTTCCTGGAGTCAGCTCTAAAATCACATTGACACGGCAGTCAATACATTATAAATCAGCGTATTTACGGCAGGATCCACTGGCATGGAAATAAATCAACCCAAATGCAGAGCTCTGGGATTGAAATGGAAGCCTGGGAATGCCCCATCTTCAGCTTTCCCTCAGCTCCTCATGTGTGTGCCCATCACTTGGGACAGATTTCACACACTGGGATATCACCTCTGGTCTCACTAAAAACTGCTGATGACCACCTGGAGACATTCACTGGGCTGTGAATTAAGCAGATTTTATTTTAGAAGTTCTTAAATCTTCAGTGTTAAGCAATTTAACCAAATTCCCGCTAGGATTTAAGAGACATCTGGGATTTTCCCATGGATCTGCTCCCCCCTGTTCCTTCCCTCACCTCCATCTGGAGTGTCCTGTTCTGTTCCTTCACAGCAGACCTAGGGGGTGGCAGCTCCAGCCTGAATTCCTGCCATCCACAGCTGCTTCCCCCGTGCCCAGGCACAGCTTTGTCAACATGTAAACAAGGCAATTAATTAAGGCACTGTAATAACATCACTTCAATCATCTGAGGAGCAGCCCCTTGTTTACAGAGCCACAGATGCTCCCTGGAAATGCCACCAGAGCAGCTTTGCCTGGGCAGAGGAAGCAGGACAGGAACTCTCTCCTTCCTTCTGGTTCCTGCAGCACCAAGAGATTCCAGCCCCAAATCCTACATGGATGGGGAGCTTTTCCTCCTGTAGCTCCAGCAACAGGAGCTGTTCCAGTGGTTCCTTCCAGCTGGGACAGACAAAGCTGTTCCAGACACCCCAAAGCCACTCAGTAACACGTGGAATAACCACAGAATTCCAGGATCATCGAGGTTGGAAAAGTCCTCCAAGGTCATCAGGTGTAACCTGTGCCCCATGCCCACCTTGTCCCCAGCCCAGGGCACTGAGTGCCACATCCAGGCCTTCCCTGGGCACCTCCAGGGGTGGGGACTCCAAACCTCCCTGGGCAACCCCTGCCAATGTTTGACCACCCTTTCCATGAGGAAATTCCTCCTGATGTCCAACCCTGATGAAACAATAACAGAAAACCAAAGATTTACCCACCTTGGAAATGAGTTCAGCTGCAGAGAACCCAGGGCTTGGGGACCCGGCTGGGTCACCACAGCAGGAACTTCTCCATCCTCCTGGAGCCCCCCCCAGGACTGTGCCAGCAGAAGGAGCTCGAGGAAGAAGTGCAGGTACAGAAAACAAGGAGGTTTTGTGATGGGAACACCAAGGCCTGGGCAGGGAGGGCTCAGCAGAGCTCCCTGTGCTGCAATGCACGTGTGCTTGTGGAAGAAACCACTCAGCACACAAAATGTTTGTCCATGGAAGACAGAACTTGGGTGCTGGAATGGAAAATTTAGGGTGTTTTTGACCAGTCTGTGCTTTTCCATCCAATCCATCCATCCACAGTTCACTGCACACCCACCAGAGACACGACACAGTGGCTGTGGGCACGTGAGGTGGGACAGCAGCAGTTTCAGGGAGCTCTGCCCTGGGCTGGCTCAGAGTTACCAACCAGAATATCCAACAGGAATACGGGAAATAGGTGCTTTTTCCAAAAACTGGACCCAATTCCATGGAATCATAAAATCCCAGACTGGTTTGGGTGGGAAGGGGCCTTAAAGCCCACCCAGTAACACCCCTGCTGTGGGCAGGGACACCTTCCACCATCCCAGGGTGCTCCAACCTGGCCTGGGGCACTTCCAGGGATCCTGGGGCAGGCACAGCTCCTCTGGGCACCCTGTGCCAGGGCCAGGTGATGTAAGGAAGTGCCAGAAGAATGCCAGCAGTTGGATCCTTGAAGGCTCTTCATCCCAATCCAGAGCACATTCCTCGCCCAGCAGCGTGGCAGTGCTGACCTCTAGTGACAGATAGCCCAGAAAATGGGATATGATCTGTTGGGATAAACGTCCCTCTCCACCTCTGCCCCCTCACTTCCATCTCTCCCACCTCCCCTCACTTCCAAAAGGGCTCCCCAGCCATTTGGGAACTCCAGTCCATCCATACAGCAGGTTATGAAGGGAGTGGTACAACAATTCCAAAGCCAAGGAGATACTGAGATCTGTGAGATCAGTAAAACATTTACATCACTACCCAGGCAGGGTTAAACCCCTTTTCCACACTCAGACTGTGCCTGGAGAACAAGAAATTAATTTCTCCCCTTCCTCCAAGAAAAATGCATCAACCCATCAGTGGGGGAAACTTCTCCTTTGGCTCCCAAGGATCCACTTCCCTTGAACTCTTCCCACTCTCAGGGGAAGCAGGAGTTGGGTTTGCTCAGGAAACACCCCCAAAGGTAACAACCCATGGCTGAACAGTCCAAAATACAGGTGCCAGTGTCCACTGCAAGCTTTTATTAAAAAACACCTCGAATTCCCAAGTTTCCAGGGAAACAAAGCAACCTGTACCAAACCCTGTCAGAGGTCAGATCCCAGGGGAGCCCAGAGAGCACCAGCACAAACCAGCACAGCTCACACCTAAATTGTCCCTCAGTATCCAGAATTATCAACCAAAATACTCCTGGCTTTAGTCCTTCAGTGAGATGATTTTAGTTTTTTAAGGAACATGAAAGAATTTCCCCTGAAAAGTCTCTTAAAACAAACCTTAAGACCAGTAATTCCAGGTCTGGCTAAATTACTGTAAGAAAAAAAAAACCACAAATGTATTCTACACATAAAATAACATTTTTATTATATCAAACTATTTCTCTGCAAAGTCAAACAATTTGCCAAAAGCTCCTGTGTGGCACAAAAGGGCTCCTTGGAATGAGCCAGGGAACTCATCCCTGTGCTCCACAAAGCCACCCACTCTTGCTTTGTAAGGCAAGCTCAGCTCAGTTGAGGATTACCTTATCCAATTACCTTAATGAGTAATTAAACCCAAGCAAAATGCACCCTGGAGGAGCCCCCAGGAGCTCCCTGCTCAGCACTGAGCCTGCCACTGAAACCGTGGGGAAGGGTCGAGTTCCACGGGGAAAACGGAAACTTTTCCTACTGAAAGCAAAAGCCACTTCTTGCATTTCCCTCTTTTCCCAGTTTTGAGTTAAAAACACAGCAGTTTTGCCACGATTCAGGACCCACCCGAGGCTGGGTCTGGGGCTGGCCCTTCCTCAACTGTGGAGCCTCCACTCAAACATTCCCTGGGGAGTTTCTCCTCCCGTTTTTTTCCTACAGGAAAAACGAAAAGCAGGGGGCATTGCCAGGAGTAACAGAGGTGCCCCTGAGTGAGAGGCACAACAACAAGGCTCATCTCCCAGCAATTAAAGCAGGTTTTCCCATTTCAGACACCAGGCAGGTCCAGCCTCGCTGCTGACTCAGCTACTCACAGGCAGGAGGGAACAGATTCCAACCAGCAGATTCCTCAGCAGGGGCTCTCTAAACTACCCCCAGTGCCAGCATTTGGAGCTGGGCACTCCAAAGCAGGCTCTAGTCCTGCAGCAAGGCCCAGGAACATCCTTCTGCTGCTCGTGCTGGGCTTGTGTCCCAGGAAAACTCCAGGCGTTCCCAGATTTTCCACAGGGCCAGGCTGCTATTTCAACACGCTTCTGTGTGCCAGGGTTGATAAAGAGGAGCAGTAATTATCTGGGAGCTGCAAGACAATAAAATTAAGACATCAGGGATCACGAGAAGTCGCTCCTCAACTTATTTGCTTGGCCAGCCTTTGGGTCGTTTCCCTCATTAGGTGTTTAATTAACTCTTATTTCTGGATTGCAGCGAGAGGGGTGATTTGCTGGCTCTCAGAAACAACATCCAAGCTCTTAAAAATAAAGATCTCATTGTTCTGTCCTCTCTTCTAAGCCCCCTGCTGTGTTATGGATACCTGAGCTCCCAGTCTGGAGAGGTATTTATTCCTTAAACTAAAGTCATCAGCTTTTGGCAGTAATTTAGCCAAGTCATCTTCATTCTGACGTCTGAGTCTCTCCTGTTCTTCTGCTCTGCAAAAGAAAACTGGTTTAAGATACTTGCACTGGCAGTGCACCTGGTGGGTGCAGGTTTAGTTTTAATACCTGTGTTTAATGTGGATATCAGATTAAATGACACTCAGATGTGTCTGGGTAACCCCAATTCAACATAAAGAAAGAGAGAGGCTGTTTTCTGTAGTTTCCTTTTATTTAGATTTCAAGATTTCAGTAGAAAGAGAAACCTTCTGGGTTGTTTTTTTTTTTTTTCCACAGATTACAACGTGCTCAGGGAGCTTCTTTAACAGCTTTTACTGGCTATTCAACAAGTCCCCCCCCTTGAAATAAAGATTACAATACAAAGAGAATCAATTGTCAAGAAGGCAATACCAGACTGCTCAGCAGCCTGCAGAATTCTTAAATCTCCTCCAAAAAAAAAAGGCAATTTGACCCGATTATTTGTAACTCTTTTTCCATGTGAGTGTCAAAGAGAACCAGAGCCCAGGCTGTAAACACCCCCCAGACAGTGGTTTGCATTAAGACAGTGACAAAGGCAGCAAGAGTGACCCCTTTCCAAGCTCGGGGTGAGCTTCCTCACACAACAAACAATGCCATTGGAGGCAGAAATCTCCACCCCACCACCACGTGCAGCACAGAAAAGTCTGATACAAAACATCCTAAATGAATGTGCTGAAGGCAGAGCTTCACCACGGTGCAGAAGGCTCTAAACCCAACTCAAAGATGATTTGGCATTAATTAAAAGTGGTTACAAAGCTGAAAACTGAGGCATTGCCTGTAACCCCCACCCCCCAAAGCTGGTGGTTAATCTTCCTCAGGGTGCAAACTAAACACTGGCACTCTTCAAGCTGCCATGGAGCTGAGCAGAGTTCCCCCACTCCGGGATGCCTTTTGCTATTCAACTTTCTTTTCTGAAAAAAAATGGAAGTGTTTATAAAGAAAATCAAGCAGGTTCAGTACTGGAGAGTCCTGACAGGGCTGGTCCAAGGCAGTAAATCCCCCAGCACCCCCAGGAAACACTGGAGCTGTTGCACACACCCCACCTGGGCCAGGCAGGCCACAGAATTCCAAGCTTTGGGGGATTTTTGTTGGATTTGTGTTAACAACTGGCTTCTGGCTGGAGGATGAGACTCATGAGGACTAAGCCAGAAAACTCAGCAGGTTTTAGTTTCCCCTGAGTTTTCCTGGAGGTTGGTGTGTGAAAAGAAAAAGAACCAAAACCCTGGTAAAGCCCACAGGTCACCTGGATAGACCTTCCTTTGGGATTTTTGGGATTAACTAAAGTATCTCCATATGGACAGTTACACAGTCCAGTTTTAGAGAGCTCCATTAACCCATTGTCTTGTTAGCAAAGTATTTATCAGGAACAAATATAACATGTATATTATATAACAATATACCAAACATAATAAATACATTATATAAGCACAATATCTGCAGGTGAGCTGTAGTGACCCATTCAAAAGTAAGGAATTCCAACAACACTAAAGGCAAAATGAGCTTCAAGAGCTGAGACCTGCTGAGCTGAACTGGGGCAGAACAGAAAGCATTCCAAAAATTAAAAAAAAACAAACATGTTCTTGCCATCCAAGCAGCTGGAATTCCACGGATGGGATCAGTTTTGTCATTCCTTCCAAAGGGAGATCTGGTTTTGCCAGGAAAGGACACCTGATTGCTGCCACTTCCTCTGAATGTTCCCTCCCAGGAGGCAGGAATAGGAAATCCTGCTGCTGACTGGTGAGGAGGAAAACAACATCCACCACCAGCAGCAGGAGGGACTGACTTCACACAGGGATCTACTGAACCTCCTCAGCTTCAACATTTCACTGACATCTTTTGGCTTTGGTACTTACTCAGAGGCTGCTGCTTTTTGCAGTTTTTCCCTTTTCTTTGCAGACCAGTTGAGGTCCCCACCTGCAACGGGAGAAATGAGCACCCTGAAACCCTCCCAGCTGGCCTTGCTTTGTAGCTGGGATAGCAAAACTCACTGCAGGAGTTCTCAGAGCACTGGAGGAATCAGGGGAGTGATTTTACAAAAGGAGGAACTGAGGTAAAGAGAAAGAGCAGCTTGTTCTTAATCAGGGGAGCAAGCGAAGTCAGGACCCAAACTAAGGAAACAGTTCAGTTTTTATATAAACAGATTCATGTACACTCCAGTTTGATAAGAAATAAAAAGAGATTTTTTCCTAATTTAGTAACACCTGCAGAGTATCCTCCACAGAGTTCCAAGGTTTAAAGTGCCCCAGTGAGCCAAAGGGACAGGCACCCTTGAGAACTCCAAGAATTATGATTAAAAAACACCAAAAGCAGCTGCAAACCCTTACCTGTGAGGTGATTCACAAAATACAGCGTGACCACAGCTATCAGTGACACTGAAACAGAGAAGGAACAGTTTTAGCTGACAGGAACTGTGCAGCAAGGACAGAGGAACAGCTTTAACCTACAACTAAGTAACAATTAAATATTCATGGTGGTTGTAACTGAGAGGAGGTTTTTCCACCAGCATCTCTTAATTGCTTTTGATATTCCCACTAAATCTGGTAAGTCAGAAAGGATTATTTTAGTATTAGTTACATTAATAAACAGCCACCATAAACATGAACTGTAAAAGTATCATCTGTCTACCCTTTTACTACATTTTCCTGAAACACAAACTATTATACCAAGTCACTTCAATAAACCACAAAACACTTTACTTAGTTTGAGATACTTTCAGTATTGCCCCAGTTGAAGCCTCTAAGAGAGGAGTTATTACTGGCTTACAGGAAATATTAAGAAATAAAGCCTATTAAAGCTCCCTGAATGCACAGAATCTGTTCTCAGAGGGTTTAACACTTACAGCAAACACAAGCACTGAAGAAAACTTCCAGAAACAAATATCCTCTCGTGTCCAGGATCATGCCAGCTGCGATGGCAATCACTGCCAGCCCCAGGTTCTGGATGGACTGCATGCTGAGCACAAACAGGGAGATGAACTTCCCCCCACTTGCCTGGCACGTGACAGTCCCCACTCCCCAGTTCTGCAGAAGTTTCTGTGCCTCTCCCACCCCCACATCCTGAACGACCCAGAACTTCCTGCTGCAACAAACCCGGGGGAATTGGGACCCACTGACACCTCAGAACTGCTGGATATTCCTGGATCAGGAGTGTGGGGGCAGGGTCACTGCAGAGAATCATGGAATGGGTTGGGTGGGAAGGGAATTTACAGGTTATCTTGTGTAACCCCCCTGCCATGGGAAGGGACACCTTCCACTAGCCCAGCTTGCTCCAACCTGGCCTTGGACACTCCCAGGGATCCAGGGGCAGCCACAGCTTCTCTGGGCAAACCTGTGCCAGGGCCTCACCACCCTCCCAGCCAGGAATTGCATCCCAATATCCCATCTAACCCTGCCCTCTGGCAGTTTGAAGCCATTTCCCCCCTTGTCAGCAGTCTATCTCCATGTTTCTTGTAGCCTCTTCAGGTGCTGGAAGGACACAGTTGGGTCATCCTGAAGCTCTCCTCTTCCAGGCTGAACAATGCCAGCTGTGCCAGCCTTTCCTGGGGTATCCTGGTGCCCCTCTGGACCCTCCACCAGCAGCACAGGCACCCAGTGCAGGTTACTCACAAGCCATAGGCAGTTCCCAGCTGGTGCTCCGGGACAACGAAGGCCACCATGGGCCACAGGGCACAGGCCAGCAGGGAATAGGCCACCCCCAGCAAGCACTGGGGACACAGCAACGAGAAACAGGGGTCAGGTGAGGTGCATTTCTGCTGCAGGGGGCTCAAAAATTTACATAATGGCCTTGCCCCTTCTCCCAGAAGTGAAAAACAGAGTTCAAGCAACATTCCTTACAATAGCACTCTAAATAAATATGCACGTTTAGGAGAGAGAACTTCACCCAGGAGTGACCCACAAGCTCTAATAAGTAGCACTAAAGACTCTATTAATTAGTATTAAAGAGCATTAATTAGCATTAAGATTGATGCTGCAACTCCTATGAAACAGGTGATAAAACAAGGACCCTGTTTTTAAAGCCTGACCATGGTAAGCACCATAAACCCCAGTCCACAAGCAATTTTTCTGGGAATCTGCCCTAGGAAGGGGAAATCAGTAATGATGATTTCTACTGAGGTTTGCCAGATCCAATACAGCACAGGGCAGTTTAAATAATAGTAATAAGCTTCAGAAATATAATAAAATAGCAAGCTTTAGGAGAAAAATTGAGCAGGTAGCACAGTAATTGAGTTGTGGAGTAAGGAGCCTTTTCCTCCTCAAAACACACACAATTAATTCAGCATCAGCTCCACGGCTTGTTTAATCACATTTAACTATCAGCCTCCAAGAAATAGTTACCATTGCTATCCAGGGGTTCCAGAAGGTGAAAGCCAACATGATGTGAGAGGCCAGAGTGGTCACCACAGCACACAGAACCCAGATGATGTTCTTGCCAAGTTTATCCACCAGAAGGCCAAAGACTGGGGACATGGGGGCTGATATGATGTACACAATGCTGGGAAAACACAAAGGACAGAGCTGAGACTTCCTCAGTACAAACACAGCCACACCTCCCAGTTATCCCCTGGGCCACGTGAAATCTGTTTATCCACTTCAATGCAACAGAAAATCCCAAACCTCCTCCCACTGCTCAGGGCCCAAAGATCCAGCCAGCCTGCACCCCTGGGAAGTGGCAGTGTTACTGAGATCAGCTGAGATCAACCCCAACACACCTGTTAATTGCACTTGCTTCTTGAGGTGAGAAGCCGAATTTCTCAATAAAGAAAACCCTGCAGGAAATAAAAAAAAAAATAAATTAAAAAAAAAAATTTAGGAAAATGCACAGTTGAAGGACAAGAAATAAATATTAAGATAGACAAAGACACAAGAACCCACTTTACAAGAAAATTAAATAGAGCTTTGACATAGATATCATAGATTCTCATTTATTATGAATTTAGGAGCTTTTTATCAGACTCCACATATTTTTGTGTAAGGATCATTCAAGTTACACTTTGAGGAAAAATATCCAAAGTACAGAACCAACATATAACCCAAACAATGAGCTTATAAGCATGGAAGGAATTCCACAGGACACCAAATTCCACACCGAGTTTTAAACCTGTGCCTAGTTTTAATCAGGAAATAAAACATTCCTCAAGCTTCTGAGCTCAGCCCACATCCAGCAATGCCATTTCCCACAAAGCTCAGCAGAAAAATGCAAAGTTCTTTAAGGAGTTGGTTAAAAGTCTGCCCAAATTCCAAGGGAAAAGCAGGATAAGTGAGTGGCACTTACTTTCCAAGTCCTATGAAAGGAAAAACTGCTGCATAGTAACAGACACAGATGACAAAGATGAGCCACAAGGACAAGGAGAAATCCTTCACATCCGTCAGCTTGATCACTTCACCTGGAAGAGATAACACAGCTTCAGTCAGCACAAGCCACATCTGGGATTGCCCACCCTTAAAAAACATCCAGGTGGTTCCAGGTCCCTGCTAAAGCTCATCCCTGTCACCCTCCTGTCCCAGCTCACACGGTGGCAGTCACTGAAGAACACACAAGGGTTAAGTCAGCAGAGCCACGAACAAACTGTCCCTCCCACACCCAGCTGATGGATCAAACCTCTCAAAGCCTCATGCAGCAGAATTAAAGATACTTGGTCAGGGAAATGTTGGATCAGCTGCCAGAACTTCTGTCTGGAGCCTCCTCCAGGTTAAACTGGTGTTTAAAACTGTAAAACTTCCCGCTGACATAAAAATGAACTGAAAATTATGATTATAAGCATGAAGATGTTGAGCAGCAGCCATGGATCACCCCAACTGCAATCCTGCAGAGTGCAGGGGAACAGGAAGGGGCTGTCCCAGAAGACTGAAGCCCAGGGCAGGTCCCAGCACTCACCTGTTTTCCCTTGCTCTCTACAAAGCAGCTTCTCTGCTCTCCTGTCCAGGTAAGCCAGGATTAATGCACAGGTCAGGGAGAAGAGACAGGTTACACCCCCTGCAAGAGAGAAACCCCACATGGTCAGGTGAAAACTCGAGTGGAATTTGGCCTTTAAGCCCAAAGAGTGGAGCTTTTGTCAGATCTGTAAAGTTAAAATGCTTAATAAAGCATCAGCATGCATGCAGGGCAAATTCAGGAAGCCAAACCCCAAATATTACTGACCTATCATGAGGGCCAAGCCCAGGGTGCTGGGACCAGTGTAACCCAGGAGATCTTGAACTCTGGAGTAGACCCATCCCATGATATTCATGTTCACTGTGCTCCCCTGGGCAGAACAGACTCATGTGAGGAAGAATTGATTTCACAATCATATTAATTCAGAGGGAGCATCAGGCAGGCCTGCTTATTGAACAGGTAAAGATGCTAAACAGGGAACTTAAACTCCAGGAACAAGGATGAAAGCATTCCCTGCTGGTTTGTAACAAATTAATCACTGTAACAATAATAAACCATCACAAATTAAATCTTACCCAGCTATTACAGTATTTCCATGAGGAGTTTGGAAGTGCCATAAACCACCCCCCCCTAACACAGTGCATTAGCTCCTAAATTGAGCTGAATTTAATGTGTCAGAGCAAACAGGATTCCCACCTGACAGACCCCAGGAAGAAGCATTTTCCCCTCCAGAGAAGGGATCCATGGCTGCAATCCCAGGGCTCACACCAGGTAACTACAGCTGAGCTGCTGATGAGCAACAGCCTGAACATGAGCCAGCCCAGCTGGGACCTGCTCACCCAGCTGACAGAAAATACCTGCAGGGCTTCAGCACAGCCCAGGGGGCTGAAGATGACCCCCAAAAAAGAGGCACAGCTCCCCTCTTCTCTCTCAGCTGGTTATATAGAACTCCAGCTCCCTGGGGAGCATCAGAAGTGCTGGTTTCCCTGCCCTGCTGAGCCACAACCCCTTCACTTCCACAAATGAAAGAAAGGCACAGCTGGGCACTTACAACTCTGGCCATGCTGAGCTGTAACCCAAACACCAGGTTCAGCTCCTTGCCTTTGAACCAGCTCACTGCATAGGTGTTCTGGGCCACTGCCAAGGACTCCCCTCCAATCCTACAGGAGAAGGAAGGGCAAAAAGAGGACACGTGAATTGCAACAGGCAAAGCAACAGAGGCCTCAAAATCCAGTCATTTTAATTCCAGGTGTGACCATGGCACCCAGTTTTGTGGGACACAAGGATGGGCCTCACCTCAGGGAGCACAGATGTGCTCTTCTCACTCACCCAAATATGAACCTGCCCACGTCCATCAGCCAGAAGGTGTTGAACAGTGCCCCCAGAGCAAAGACCACCTGCAAACAGCCGTGTGAGGGGACATCAGAACTGTGCCATTCGAGGATGGGACAAACCAGAACCATCCCAAACAGGAACAGAAACCTTTCTCCCTTCCTAGCCCTGCAAAATGACTTCACACCCACTTCCTGCTTGTGGTTTTTTTTTTTTTTTTTTGGCTTTGCTCCTTCTGCCTTCTTCAAAATCCTGCTGGCAGCACAACACCCAACCTGGCACTTGCACTTACCTGCCCAACACACACAAAGATGCTGAATATTATGGTGCCCAACCTGGAAGAGAAAGGAAAGATCTCTGTAATAAATTGTACAGCTCAACACTGTCCTTAAAAACCAGGGAGAACAGCCTGGTGTTCTTGGAGCCAATTTATTTAGGCCATAAAGGGAAGGAAGCTCATTTATACTGATGGAAATTCCCAAATCACCTGGGAAAAAATACATTGTAACTCCCAAAACCTTTGTATTACAAAGCCCAAAGGCCACCTGCACTTTTGGTTTGCCAAAACCACAGAACAGGAGTGACACAAACACCCCACTCACCGTACTCCAAACACTCTGTCTATCAGAAAGCCTCCAAAGAAGCAAAGAACCACATTGGGCCAGGAATACCAGGCATAGAGAGCCATGAACTGGGCTGTGTTCACCTTCATGTCCTGCAGGAAGGAGGGGGAATTAAAACAAGTGATTACTTGTAAGGCAACTGCGGGGACACAGAGTAAAGATCCAAGCACAACCACACAGAAACCAGGGAGCTTTCTGATCTGGCCACTGCCCAGGTTGCTCCAACCCGGCCTTGGACACTCCCAGGGATCCAGGGGCAGCCACAGCTTCTCTGGGCACCCTGTGCCAGGGCCTGCCCACCCTCCCAGGCAGGAATTCCTTCCCAATATCCCATTCCCTGTGTCCATTTCCAGAAGCCCCCAGACAGTCACTCACCCTCTGAACCTGTGTCTGCAGAGCTGAAGGGTTGTCATAGCAGAAGTAGCTGCCTGGGAGGAGAAGGGACAGCTCAGAGCTCTGCCCTGGCACCCCAAACCCAGCACCCCAGACCCAGCACCCCCCAAACCCACCCTGGAGCTCAGACATGGACCTGCATTTATTTTATTTAAAACATTACCACCACTCCTGAGCACATCCCAGAGCTGAACACTCCCCAAACCCCCCATCCCAAACTCCACATCCCAGCACCCCAAACCCAAGCACCTCCCACCCCAAACTCCAAACCCAAGCCCCCTGCACTTGAACACTTCCCACCCCACATCCAAGCATTCCAAAGCAGAGCCCCCGCATCCTTGCACCCCAAATCCGAGTCCCCACACCCTAGCCCTCGAAACCCCAGCACCGAAACCAGAGCACCCCCACCCTAAACCCTAAACCCAACACCCCCCCCCCCCGGTACCCCAAGTCCCCCATACCCGAGGCACCCCAACCCAACTACCTATAACCCAAACTCGAGTCCCCCACCCCCGAGCGCTCCCCACAGCCCAGCCACCCCCCTGAAACCCCAAATCCAAAGCCACCCCAAAGCCGAGCCCCCGCCCCGTCCCGCACCGAAGCCGAGGAAGCACATGAAGGCGAGCACGATGAGGCGGTGCGGGAGGCGGCGGGGGTCGCAGGCGGCGGGCAGGGCGCGGGGGGGGCCCGGGGCTCCCCCGTTTCCATTTCCATCCCCATTTCCATCCCCGTCCCCATCCCCGTCCAGCAGCGCCCGCTGCTCCTCGGCCGCCATCGCTGCCCGGTCACGTGAGCGCGGCACGTGACCCGCGCGTCACGTGCGCCGTTCCCATGGCAGCGGGGGGGGGGAGCGCGTGAGGCCTTGGGGGGAACATAAACAAATAAATAGTAAATAAATAGTAAATAAATAGTAAATAAATAGTAAATAAATACATGAATGTAGGGAAAGATGAATGGAGAAGTAAACGGACGGACCACAACGAAATGAGTGAATAAATAAGTGAAAAAGGGAAAGTTTGAGCCCCACGCTGCGATAAGCCTGCGATAAACGTCCAGGGAAGGGCGAAATAAAACACACTCTTAATGAGGCAGAAATCCTTGTGGTTTAAACCCGAGGATTTATTCTGCCGCCTTTTTCGGGTTTGTTTTTTTTTTTTTTTTCCAGAAAGTTTTGCCTGAGGTGCTGAACCAAGACATCCACTTTCCAGCTACTCTGTCATCAGCTTGATCAGGAACCACAGAAGAAGGTCAAAATAACTTCTCAAAACACGCTGGAATCGTGTAGTGAACGAGCTTTAAACTCCTACTGGGCATAAAATGCTTCTTTTCACTCAATATGTGTCTTTTCAGAGACTTGTCAAAAATGAACTAGGTTATTAAATTAGTGGGCCGCCTTTTCAAGTGCTCTAAGCTGGTTTAGATTCTTTGAAATCAAGGCAGCTTTTTCAATCTACTCCCATTGCTCTGAAAAACATGGGTTTAAATGGCAAGGCTTCCCTGGAAAACCCACTGCACAACAAACCCGAGGGGTTCTGTCCCAAACCTGAGAGTTTCTGTCCAAAACTCGTGTGTTTCTGTCCAAAACTCGAGGGTTTCGCTGCCACCTGAGGGAGCTCAAAGGTAATCGGGGACCTGCAGGGCACCCCGAGTTTTATAATCACAACTCATTTACAGAGATAAAAGAGGTAACTTTGGGAAGGAAAGTTACATCTAGCAAAAGCTTGTGGGTGGAGGTTAAATGGAGGGTTGTTCCCTGGCTAATCAGACCAATTATTCCAGGATACCGTGGTCATAGCATCCCAAACCACCCTCCCAGCATCATTCTCAGCAGGAAAACGCTGAGGAATGTCAGGACACGCTGGATCCAGGTTTGGAGAGGGAGAGGGGAGCCCCAGCCTCAGGAAATACAGAGACCTGCAACAGCACTGACCTCTCTGTGGCTCAGAGCTGCTTCCCAAAGACTCTCCCGCTCCATGTCCAGCACCATCTTCACCACAGGAATTTCACAGGTGTTATATTCTGCTTTGAGGACAATAAGAAATTAGAGGCACCAAATCCAGGCTGTTGCACCCAGCAAAGTTAAATTCAATCTGTAGAGTGCCAGAATATTATCATCAAAAAATACTCCTTGGTACTATTTTCAAAGTCAGTTCAGTAATCAGTGAGAAGGAAAATGTAGAGAATTGGTGGCTGAAGCTGAAAAAGGCACTGTAAAGTGTGTGAAACACACACTTTTCAGTGCTTTGTTGTTGTCTTTAACACTGCTTTGATTACCACTGCAATTTTATTCTTTAAATCTGATATTCTCATATGAATTTCAAACCATGTAAGATGTAACTCGTGTGGGCAGTGCCAAAGTGCCAGCACTTTGACAGCAGGATCCCACAGAAACTCTCCCCTTTAACTTGGGATCAGTTTTTAGCCTTTCTTTAAAGGAAGATCCAGAAAACCAGATTTTTATCTTCTGAGTCTCAAAGAGGCTTTTTCACCCAGTAAGAAAAGCAGTAGGCAAAACCTAAAGCATTCAGAGGCTTTAGGACTGTCCTCCCCTCTTGCTGGGTGGACTTCATTTAATCCATTAACCCAAATCTCCACAATCTTTCAGGCTGCCTTGGGGATCATCCTGTGTGCTTTTGTCACAGAGGTTTCCACACTGAAGACCCAAAAATTCACTCTGCAAAAGCACTTTCTGAGAGCTTCTGACAACTTGCCTGTGCCAAGTGGGATGACAAAGGATTCCTGGAAAAATAAACCCTCAGCCTAGAATGGCATCCTCTGCCACGTTACCAGGAGGATTTTAAGCACTGGTTTATGATCTTGTCCCATTTTAGTCTGTTAAATCTCTGGGATGTTACAGTCCAAGGCTTCCTTACTGGAAGAAATTCTGTGGATCACTCCTGTATCAATATGTAACAAACATAAAATGACAGGATCTCCCTCCTTTTCCTGTAAAAACAGTGATGAGACAAGGCCATGGCAGCCCTTACGACCTCAAAGGGTGAATATTGTTCAGATCTCCCTCTAATTTGATTGTTTAAACTCAAGAATCCTGAATTTGTCTTTTTTATTGAAGTCTGTGTTCCCCTGAAAACTTCAAGCTCGTGGTTTCATTAAGTCTTGGTTGTTTTTTTTTTTGTCCTCTCTTCTTCCTGCTCTTGGGAGACCAGAAATCCATCTGAGTTTGCTTATTCTAAGTGAATTTCTTATTCTTCAGAAATAAATGGATGAGTGTTAAAGTCCACGAATCCTTGTCATTCATTCTTAACAGTATTAATAACAGGAATGCCGCTCTCCCACACTCTATTACTATCACACAAAGATGTGCAAAGAAGGAAGGTTTAAGCTATTTAACTGACTTTAAAAGCTCCTTAAATCATTTAAAAATTATTACCTTCTGTTACTCCTCATCATCCACCGAGGGTAATTAATTTGATACCAAAATAGCTGACGGAATGGGGAGGATTCCTCACGTGGAGCAGGGCTGGGGCAGCTTCCAGTGCCACGAGGGGTTTCTGTGCTTTCAGTCACCCTGCAGGGATTTCCCCCAAACCTGAAACACATGCAATTTTATTATATTTATTTTCAAAGGTGTCAGTGTGGTTTTTGTGTTCTTTTAATGGCCGTGTGCTTAAATATTTCATATTAAACCCGACTGGGGTCATAACTTATTTTGTACAGGATCTTTACGGGAGAGTAAGAAATGACAGCTGTGTTCTGGAATATTTAACAGCACAAAAAGAACATTTCTCCATTTCTGTTTGCCGTGCCACCCCTTTTCTTCCCAGTCCCTCCCATCTTCACCTTGGACCCGACCTTGCTGTGCCTGGAGCTTCATGGCTGAGCTGCTCCCCCCATGAGAGAAGCCCGAGGTGATTCCCACATGCATCAAATAAATCCAGCAGATTGCTGGTAAACTCCTGCTTTAGGATGTTTCTTACACGTGCAATCGCTGTCTGCCCCTAAATCAAGGCACTTGAAGTGCCACACGATCCCAAACACGGGGTTTAACAGCAGGAAACTCGGATTTTATTGGGCTCGTGCACCATCTCCTGTAAACTGCTGGCAAAAGGCTGAGGAAGCCTTTTTGCACATAAATCTCCCGGAGACCAAAGATCTTGGCCCGAGGAAGCTCCTGTGGTTTGCAGGGACGCTGTGCCAAAGCAAACAGCTCCTCCCTCTGTGCTGAGTCACAGCAGGGCTGAGTGTTGGGGTTTATGGCTGCTCTTCCCACAGGCACTGCTCAAACTCCTGCCCCCCGTGCTTCCCAAAATCACAGAGCTGTTCCCTGGGGCAGGGGGGCACCAGGCTCTGTGTTCAACAGCCAAATCAGGTCCTGCATTCCAAAATCCCACAGTGAGAGCGGGAAAGCCTCATTACCAACGTGCAGCTTCTCAGCCTAACCTGGAATTTCAGGATTATTTTAGTGTTCCAGGCCAGGTTGGACAGGGCTTGGAGCAGCCTGGTCTGTGGAAGGTGTTTCCCCATGGCAGGGGGATGGAACAAGATGGTTTTAAGGTCCTTTTCCCCCAGACCAGTCTGGGATTCTGGGAATTCAGAGCTTTGGGGACTAGAGCTGAATTATTAGATAACACTTGGCTCGGTGCACAACTTTCCCTTTGTGCCTGCAAAGGTTTCCTCAGGATGCACACACTCCTGTGTTTACACACGTTCCTGGGTTTGTTGTTAACAGTGGTGAGCTTTAAAAATCTCCAGATTATTTAACAGAAATCCTGAACAACTACAGATGTCTGAGAGCCACCGACCCAGAGCATTTACTGCATGGTTTGTCTTTGGGAAGACACATTCCCGTAACATTTAAACTCCTTAAAACCCTCCTGCTTTTTCCAGCAGGATGGACTTGAAGTATTTTATAACTGAGCCCAGGGGTTTCAGAGGGAAGCTTTGATTTTGATTAAACTGCTGCACAGTTGGTGTGACCCTGCCCTGGGAATGAAGGAAGTTCACACCCTCAGCAAGGGCTCCTCTTCCCTCCTCTGGCTGGAGGTCAAGGGAGAGCTCTTTGTCACCAGGGCTGGGCTCTTCATTCCTTTGAAATGAAGGTGCATGGAAGTGCAGGAATGGACAGGAGAAAGGAATTGGTTAATTGGTTCCCACTGACTCTGTGGCAGGGCTTGCAGTGTCTCCTTCACCACCCAGATCCTGTTCTGTTCCTAAATCCATGTCTGTTCCTCCCACCCAGGCTGTCCCACATTCCAGGTATCCAACCACAACTCCCTCCTCCCACCTGCAGCACAAATGTCCCCCCATAGCTCTGGGTCACCTCCCTTAGTTCCTTGTATCCCAAAAGCAGATCTCCTCTCAAAATCCCTTTTTTTCCCCCTCCAAGGCTGATTATTTTATGCACATCCAGCAGTTCCTCCTCAGGCATTTCCTCTGCCCTCAAGTGCCTGAACTTTGCTGGAGGCTTTCCAAGGCCTGGGGAAGGTGGGGTGGTTTTATTTCCTTCTCTCTCCAGGCTGGAGTAGAGCAGAACTTTCCAAGGAAGCAGCTTTATCCAGCAGTACCTCGTGCCCTGAACTTTGGGGTTCATCCCTTTGCTGATAAACCCAATCACTCTCTTTGTGAATGAATCCCCTCTGTGCATTTGAGGAACTACTTCCCCCTTCTGACCTGTGTTTGAAACATCTCCTGCACCGTGGAACCTTCTCCCTGAAGTCCTGCTCAAACACCACAAGCTGCTCCAGAGCTTTTTCCTGACCACACCCTGTAATTATTGCCCTGATGTGTCTCATCCAGCAATTGTTATTCCAGGAGACCCTGGAATTGTTATTCCTGTCACCCATTTTTAGATTCCTGGTTTAGGGTCACTTCCCCTGTGCTCCACTGCTCCCTGAATTGTCACTCTGGCTGCAACACTTCACCAGGTGGCACAGCATCAGCAGGAATTCTCAAAATTCAAGGATTTTCCATGACTCTCCACAAAGGGCAGCAAATAACTGAGACAAGAGGGGGTGGTGGTGGTGTAGATTTTTCCCTCTCAGTTTCTAAACAATCCAAATTACATCCTATTCCTGTAGTCAAATATTCTCACTGGGTCCAGTGGTTTCAAAATAAACACAAGGAATGAAAATCAGTATTATTCCAAGAGTTCCCAGTTGGCCCCACATGCCCAGGTTTATCTCTGAGAGGGTGAGGCTTTGTTTCACAACCCAAGAAAGTGATACCCTGGGGGGTGGGGGGAAATCACAAGAAGTTCTAATTTAGAGGAAAAAAGAGAGGGGTGGGAAGGGGGGGAGAATAATCCTTTCCTCATTGGCAAGGAATTGGAAAATAGCTGGAGAGGGGAGGAAAACATTTCACAAACTGATTACTCACAAAAATTGAGGACAAGGCATTCTGCCTAAGTATTTGCTAAAGTAGAGGGGCTGGAAAGGGAGATGAAATGCACAGTTTTCTTTTTTATTTCCCTCAAAGAGTGAATGAAAAATTACTCAGCACAGCAAAAAAAAAAAAAAAAATCACTTGTAACATAACTCTGAAAATATATAGTTTCATTTGAAAGCATCTTGCTCAACACTTGATTTCACAGTTTCATTCCTGGGAGATTACAATTCTTTGCACTTTTATAGCTCTGAGCTCCCCACCTTGTGGTTTCCAAGTACAAACAATTTCATAAATATTATTCATGGCATTAAAGAGAAAGAAAACGAGTGGATTCCTGTTCTTGCCCATAAATGACAAGTGAATAAATACAAGTTCTACAGGTGAGTAACTGAAATATTTCCCCTCACATTTCCTGGCACCTCATCCAGGTCATCAATGCAGTCATTCCAGCTTTGTTTCTTGGAAAATTGTACCTCTGGAGACCTCCAGGACTCACCTGCTTTCCCCAAGGCAGGAAAAACTGCTGAGTGTGTTCACCTCCCAGCTTGTGTGTTCCTGGTGACTCCACCACTGCCCTGGGCACTCTGTGTAATCAGGAGATGAAGGCTTAGATGAGAAAAAAATAAAGAGAGAGAAAAAAAAAAAAAAAAAGTAGGAAGTGTTTTTTTCTCTTATCTGGAAAGCAAACACCATCTCTTTTTTTCCTGGAAATTGGAGAGCCCCAAGCACAAAGAGAATACAGCTCTTGGTTCAGGTATCTGCCATCTCACTGCAAGTGCCAGGAGCAGGGCTTTGGAAAGCGATAGGGGATGGAAAATGGAAAGAGAAAACTCCACTCAGGAAAGGGAACAGATCAAAATCGTGCTCTGGAGAGCAGTGCCAAGTAACAACATCCCATCCTGGCCCCTGAGGAGCCTGGAGTGTTTGCTTCCCGGCTGAACACTCTGTGGGCAAACTGGAAACTCCCCCTTCTTGCAGCTTATCCTTGCACTGCAAACAATCAGCGATCTGGGGCAGGCCTTGGCTCCAGCATCTCCAGCGAAATTCCCTGCTATCCAATTTGCTCGGAGCTCCTGGGGAACCCACTCCTAATTTCTGTGGGAATGTGGGGTCTGCTAACGACCCTGCTGTTTATTTGGGTTGGCTTTTCTGTGTTTACCTCACCGCAAAAGGCCAAGAAACAAACGATTAGGGCTTTTATAACTTCTTCAAATCTGATTATTCCAAGGAATTAGAGTCAGTAGATGCACTGAGGGGTGGGGGGGACACACAAGGTACATCCAAACCCTGCTCTGGGGAGGGCTGGGGAGGAGGGGGGGGCACCAGCAAGGCACAACTGTTCACCCTGAGCAACATCCTGGCTTTGAGAGTCAGCTGTTCAAAATCTGCACCACTTGGAGTCAAAAATCCCATTTTCCAAAGTCAGTTCACACGTACCAAACTCACTCTGCAAACAGCTCCTAACTCAGCATCTTTGTACATTTGTTTTGCCTGGTGCCAGTTTTCTCTCCCTGTGAAGGCTGCCTGTTCCTCTGGCCAGCCCTGCCTTTCCTGCTGAGCATTCCTGCCTCCATCCCAACAGAATTTCATCTCCTCCTTCGCTCATTCCCAGCCCTGACTCCCATTTTACTGCACTTTCTGCTCAACCAGCGGGAATGAAGCTTTTTATAACCTCCTTATACTGACACCTGAGAGAGCAACGCTGCCCTCAGCACATTCCCTGGGAATATTTCCCTGTGTGCCCCAGGGGAAAAGTTCATTTTCCTGGGGGAGTGCAGGGCTGGGATTTGCAGGGAGCAGCTCCTGGTAGCCCAGCAACCTTCCCCAAACACCCGGTGCTTCCAGGAAATGGAAGAGAAACAAGTCCCACGGGACTGGGAAGAGCTGGGGATGAATCACTGCTCACAACACACCCTGAAAGGAAGCCAAAGAAAAATAAAATCAACGGCTTCCAAGTGGCAGAATTGTCTCCTTGGGGGGTGAGGGGACACTTCTCTTCTCCAGAGGAACCCTCCCAGCTCTGCCAGCCTTCAGTCTGAGAAAGATCCACTGCAGCCAGCTACAGGAAAAGGCCAAACCAGCTTTTAGAATTCTGCCTTTTCATTTAATTTGACAGGTTGATCAGGGAAATCTGAGCTGTTTAAAGTGTCAGCAACGCTACCCTGAACCAGACTCTCCTAAACTCTTGGATGGAAACACAGCAAAAATTAACAGGAGAGAAAAAATCCCTTTGGTTTGGTTTTCATTATTGATCTTCTACCATCTCATATTGGTTTTTAATACACAACATTTTTCTGTTTACCTTCTCTCATTTCCAACCTGCTCTGACTCCAGTGATGTCATGTCATGATCCTTTTTCATTATTTGTCTAAGAAAATGATTTCTACCCCACTAATCATGAGCAGTGAGATCATTCCTGCCAACAATCTGTTTGACTTCAGAGCAGGTGCTTGTGACTCTTTCCCTGGGACTGCCAAGCATTTCCTCTTTCAGCCAAGTGAGATATTGATACCACCCCTCCCCTCATTTCAAGTGCCTTGTTAAAAACAGGAGTTCTGCCTAAATCAAATTTGCTCTGCTGCTTTAAACCCCTGCATTCAGTACGACTCTGCAGGGGTGCTTATCAGAACCCAGAAAGCTAGGAAAAAAATAAGTCACTAAAATAAATTTTAAATCATAAAATCATCAAAATAATCATTAAAATAATTTTAAAATTTAAATAATAACATCGTGAAAAAGAATGCATTAAAAATAAAAATTTTAACGTTTTCAGCTGTTAAAATGAGAGTATTTTCACAAGCAGCACCTTCTGAATGCAGTAAGAAAGGGGACCTTAGGCCTAAAATGAGGTTTCCTTGTGCCCTCCAAAGGTACCCACTGGAATGCAGATGTTTTCCAGGTGCTGGCAGTCACCTCAGTGAAGGGGCTCCTGGATCCAGAGGTCTGAAGTGCAGCCAGGGGTTTTTCCAGGGGCAGGAAAAGGGCTGTGTGGCAGTGGGAGCGTTTCCCCTGATTGTGCTTTAAATACACTCTGCACTCGCTCCCCTCCCATTGTTTTCCTGGTCCCCCCTGGCAGCAGGGTCAGCCAGGACTGCATTAAAAACACAACCCAAAATGTCAGTACAGGCTGCAGTTCCCTGCTTGGAAACTGCAATAATCATTGTTTTACACAGGGAAAAGGGAGAGTTCTCCCTCTTGCTGCTTTATATAAGAAATTTCCCTCGAGTCTTCTGGATTTGTTTGGACACGAGCAAGAGTTAAATACTAATCTTGATTAAAAAAATCATTCAAAGGGAAAGGTGGATGAGCTCAGGGACTCAGGAAGGGAAGCTGAGCCCCAACATTCACAGCAGGGCTGCAGTCAGGGGTTGCACCCCTCTCACCACATATTTCTTCCTTTCTTTCTAATTCATGTACACGTGGCAGTGTTTTGTTTGTGAACATCTCCCCAATAAAAGGTACCTGGATAGGGCTGTTCTCCAGCCCTGGAAGTGTCCAAGGCCAAGTTGGAGCAACCTGGGACAGTGGAAGGTGTCCCTGCCCCTGGCAGGGGGTGGGATGAGATGGTCCTTAAGGTCCCTCCCAACCCCAATTCCATGGGATTCTGTGATTCCATGAATGTACCAAAGCCTTGTTTTTCCACAGCACATTTAGCCTACACATGACATTAAACACTTCCCATTTTCATTTGCTTCCTTTCTCATGAAAACTCTCAATTATAAAGCAGAAATAATCCACATTAGTGCCCATCCCAGCCTTTCTGACCACATTTACAGAAGGCATTTTCCCTCTGGAATGGTGAGCACCCCTGTGGGATGTGCTTGTTCTGCACTCAGCTCATGTGCCAGGCTATAAAACCCACCCTGAACAGAGAGGAAAGTGGAACAGCTCTCTCCTTCTGGTCCCTCCAACTGCAATTAGTGCTGCACACAATCACTGGGTAGTGCTCCTCTGCTCTTCTTCCCAAACTGCATTTCCCCTCAGCTTTAAAAGTCCTTCAGTCAGTCTTGTTCCTGGCTCAAAGCCCCTCTGAGATCACAGCTCTTGGTTGTCCCTTGGATTTTTTTGCAGGATAAACAGAATTCCAGTGACTACAACGCTCAGGGAAGGCAGAATTGGCCATGCTGAACCCTGGGCTTTTTCTTTAAGCCTCAAACCTCACAGACATTTTCATTCTGCCTCCCCCACCCTGCTGCTGGTTGAGGAATAAACCCAAAAGTTCTTAGACATTGGGGTGAGGAATCAAGGCCGTGGCTGTCAGTGCACTAATCAAGGGAAAAAAAGAGCATCTTCTCCCAAGTTCTGGGAACACACAGGGATGCAGGAAAGGACAAAGGAGGAATTATTCCTAATCAGAACTGAGAAAATGAGATTATCAGGAGATGGAGCGATGATAAGAAAACTCCCTGACCAGTGAGAGAGGTGCTGAGAAAACAAACCACTCATTAGTATGTAAATGAGATATTATATATATATTACCTAAAGATTCCAATGATTTCTTTCCATGTTCATCTAATACTCAGAGTAAAAACATCATTCTAGTTGATTTTTAAGTTGCTGAGTGGAATATACAACAACCAAATGAGAACCTCACAATGAAAACAAATCACAATAGGGATGCTAATTTGTTCTTTGAAATAATTTCAGAAGATCCTGAAGAGCAACTTGCCTTTCTTGCTATCAAGGTGGTCCATCTGCTCAAGAACTGCATCACCTGGCGTGCAAATTGTGATCATTTGATAGCTGGGAGCTGAAAATTAGGTAAGAGAGTCAGAATCATTAAGGCTGGAAAAGACCTCCATGAACATCAAGCCCCACCTTTGAATAATACATATATATATATATATATATATATATATATATATCTACTAATGTTAATGCAGGTTATACTGCAAATCACTTAAAAAGTAAGTACAAAATTTGGTAAGAGAGGAAAAAATGCCACAGATAAATTCATAAATCTCTGCAACATCTCCACACAACAGAACTCCTTCTTCCCAGAGAATTCACAATAAATTCTCCCTGTTTCCCAGCCAATTCACAATAAATCCTCCCTGTTTCCCAGCCTAAATACCACCCCTAGATACTCCAGGGAAGGTTTCAGTGAGGAATATTGGGGTGTGGTTTATCTTTGGTCTGAGAGACGTCAGAAATCGTGAAATAACAAATATCAGGAGCTTTTTTTAGGTCTGTTCAGTGGCAGTGCAGGATCAGGGATCTTCCAGCTCAGCATCCAGAGAGGGCTGAGGGAACAGCGGGCACACAGAGGGGACAGATGGGAGGGGACAGTGAGCAAGACACTGAAAATGTGCTTTGATGGGCCCTTCCCAACACGTCACCTCACGGGGAAAGGTGGTTTGTGAGACAATGCCCTGGAATTCGGCAGAAGAATTCCCTCACTTGTCCTCACCTTGTCTGAGACAGCCCCCGAGCCGTCACCCCCTTGCTGTGCAAATATTTAATGCCTTCTTTAAACAGGTGCAGCCGAACATTTGAGAAGCGATTGTTGTGTTGCAATCGCTGTTTAACGGTGACACTGCACTGAATCCTTACAAAATCAGCCAAGGGGGGCGGGGGGGGGGGGAAGTTATTGCTGTCGGGTAAGTAAATGTTGACTCAAACAAATTAAAGTTGGGGGGGGTGAAAGGTTGTTCTCAGCGTCCACCAGGATGTACCCTCAGGAATTTCATTGAAGCTGTGCTAGAGAGGCTCCATTTTTGGGATCTGGAGCTCTGTCCCACCACCTCTGGAGAGGCAGAACTGCTGCAAGAGCTGTCCAGGAACCCAGCACTTCAGCTCTGATGGCTGCTTTAATCGCTGCTTGTTTTTCAACAGGCCCGAGCAAGCGCCCCGTGCTTGTTAAACAAGGCAGGGCGGTGACTGCAGGTTATTAATTGGTGTTATTTATTGCCCCTCTTTATTCTGGCTGATGGTATCTCTGGGCATGTGAGGGGATGTGTTTGCTGCTGAGTTTGTTTGAGTTGTCCATAACAATCTTTCTGTTCCATAACCAGTCCCAGAAGCAAAAGACAATGAACCAAACAGCTTTGCAAAATGCTCCCTCTCTCTTTTGAATGCCACAATTAACAGTGATAACCTGCCATGATTTACTGCCCCGTGTCCTCTCACTTGCCTCGGGTTTAGGCCATTTCAGAAATATTCCAGTTGCTTAGCACAACTTAATTTGGGGAAGTCCAACTTCCAAAAGAGGATCCTGCAAAAGCTCACGTGCTCGAGGCTTTCTGTGCTTCTGTCCACACTCAAAACATAAGAGAATTATTTTGGCTTTAACACAGCTCACCCTATTGTTAAAAAGAATGGGGTCTGTCTCTGCTGACACTGAACATAAATGTTTCCCTTTAAAAAAAAAAAAAACAAACCAAACTATCCATGATTTAAAAATAATCAGAAGCCAAATTACCCTGAAAAAAAAGAACCACACTAAACCAACACACATATTTTTGTGCCTAGAGGCAAGGCCAGCCCAGCAATGCATCAGAAGATCAACTATGCTTCATTTATCCAGCAATATATCTGGAGACTAGTTAAAAATAAGATCATGGGATTAATTATGGAGACTAAATCAAGCCATAATTATTGATGAGAATAAAGAAACAGCCCTAAACAGTTCAGTTAAAACCAAGTAACGGAGCTTGTTCTTAATCACAGCAAGATGGTGAAGATAAAAGTGGAAAAGTTGCACAACAAAATAAACTGAATTTTGCCCACATTCACTGTATGACATTCCAGTCATCTGGTAGTGATTATGAGCCAGTGAGGCCTGCTCTATACAAAGGGTATAGAAATAGCCTTCAAATATGAAGCAAATTAGCAATAACTGGGCTCTAAACAAGCATTTGATGGATGAAAAGAGAAAATGCAAACCTCAGAATGCTTTGGGGAGCAGCTGCCTGAACCAACCCTCATTCCCATTTCCAAAGGGTCCAAGTCAGCTGTGGCACAAAAGTGATGCAAACTTGGGAAATCTCCCAGTGTCCTGGTTCCTGGAGGGGAACAGAGCAGGGAAGAGGGAGAGAGGCTCGGGAACAGCACTGTCCTCTCTGAGCCTGGCCCAGGTTAACTGGGAGGAGAGGGGAAAAATGCTGAAGAAGGACAAAGCCTACACACACCAGACTGGAACTAACCAGAATATATGGAATCATGGAATGGTTTGGGTGGGAAGGACCTGACAGCCCAACCAGTCCATGGGCAGGGACACCTTCCACCAGCACAGGGTGCTCCAACCTGGCCTTGGACACTTCCAGGGATCCAGGGGCAGCCACAGCTTCTCTGGGCACCCTGTGCCAGGGCCTGCCCATCCTCCCAGCCAGGAATTCCTTCCAATATCCCATCTAACCCTGCCCTCTGGCAGTGGGAAGCCATTCCCTGTGTCCTGTCACTCCAGCCCTTGTAAATGCTCTCTATCCATGTTTCTTGTAGCCCCTTCAGGCACTGCAAGGCCACAGTTGGCTCACCCTGAAGCTTCTTTTCTCCAGGCTGGACAATCCCAACTCTCTCACATCTCAGATCTTCCACACTCCAGAGCTTCCTTTTGCTGTCACCCAAGAGCCTGAATCCTCCTACCTCAAGGCCTGGCTGCTGGAGGATGCACTTCCAGCTTCTAAGGGTCAAAACCCCTCCCAGGGCTTACAAAAAGTACCTTTCCTAAATGTTGTGGAGGCCCTAAAGCTGTGCCTGTCCATGTTTACCAACTGTGCTTGTCCGTGTTTACAAACACACCCCCACCTTGTTCATCATTTATGTTTTTGTTTTCCCCCAGTCAAATTGTTTTGTAAATTCAGAGTCCCGCTGGATCGACAGCAAATTAGAGCAGCGTAATCCCTGCAGAAGAGTTAGGAAGCTCCCACGGGATTGTCCCCGCTTTGTCACACGGGTTCTCTGCCCCTGGGCTCTCACAGTCCCTTTGTTGCCCTCGGGAGGAAGGAAACAACCCGATAATCCCTGCCTGCAGAGCTGACCCAGAGAGCAGGAAAAGGAGGGGAGCTCGAGGGAAAGGGAAGGGCACAGAGTCATGGATGGGGTCAGCATCACAGGGCTCAGCTCTGAGCCTCCAGGCTTTTCCAGCAGGAGAGACAACGCTGGGTTTACAAAATTTTACCTCTTTTTAAGCTCTTACCTCTCACTCGAGCCTCCGAAATGCCGCAGAAGCTCAAGCAGCAGAGCCGTGAATGTGAAAGGTCTGTTCAGGGTGGGTCTGAGCCCTTCCCTGGAGCAGCTGCAGCACATCATCACATCATCAGCACAGGGATGGGGCTGGGATCGCTCAGCCCTCACCTCCTGCCACCCCACCCTCCTTACATCCTGAACCGCAGCTGTCCTCACCGCTGACCCTTCTTCCCTTCCATGGACCGCACTTCCCCTGCTTCCCTTCCATGGACCTGCACTTCCCCTGCTCCCAGGAAATCCTCAGGGCTCCTCCTGCATCCCGGCTGCCCTGCGAGGGCACGGAGGGAACAGCGGGACACAATCGGCACTGCCCCAGCCCCTTCCAGTGTCAGCTGAGGAGAATCACTCACCCTTTGGATGTCGTTTTGAAAGGAATATCGGAGCTGTCATCACAGCGAGGGTAAATGAGGAAAGGCCGGATCTCGGTTCCTTCCAGCTAAAACAGAAAATACCAGAGACAAACATGGCAAGTGTCCCTCTCCTAAGTTTGTCACCAGGCAGGAACACCTTCCACCAGTCCAGGCTGCTCCAACCCCAATCCAGCCTGTCCTGTGGGATATATGGATGTGAAGATACCAACTCTTAATTACAGGAGTTGTTTCAGGAAGAAAAAAAATCATCATAATCTCAAAGAAAATCAGGACAATTTATTGAGCTGTCTGGCACAGAAAACAGCGTTATAAAGAAGGTTATTATACCTTTTTTGTAATAGTTGTAATAATGTAAAAATTGTAGTAATTTCCCTCACTGAGGGAAGCCTCAGAAATACTGAATTACAAGTTCTATGAAAAAGCATTACAGTAATAAAAAGAGACTTAAAACTCCACAGGAGACAGTTTAAGTCTTTAACCAGAGTTCTGATTCACTTCTCCGAGGTCCCAGCCCAGAAATATTCCCCAATACACATCCAGAAGCATAAAAATAGACTCCCAGCTGCACATGCAAATACCCCTTTGCTTGGATGGTAACAGAGCAGGTCATTAAACCCCAGCATTTTTAACACAGGAAGGGTTGCAGTCTTTTACATTTTACCACATTCGGTCCCTCCAAGAGATGCTTCCAGGAGCAGCAAGGCAACAAGTATCCCAAAAACCATCTTAAGGGAATCTGGCCGCTGTCTCCGTTCATTTTCTTCACGTTACAAGAGATACGACCACACTGGTTCCAGAACCCTTCACTCCCTGAGATTTATTTCAGGGAGGAATGCTTCCCTCTGCTTCTCGTGCACAGCTTTTGGAATATTTCAGCTGTGTCCCGGGGAAAGCATGCCTGGGTTCTGAAGGAGCCTCTGTAATTTTGGGAAGTGCTGAGTTGTTGTAACGCTGAGAAGGGGGCTAAGTGTGTTTTTTTCCACCTAATTCCCTGCGTTTGTTCTGACCTGTGCCTTTGTGACGGCACATCTGTCTGGGAGCAGCAGATGTTGCTCTCCTCGCACAGATGTTGCTCTTGGCTGAGGGGTCCTTGTCTCAGAATCCTCACCCCCTCTTTGTGTCCCACTCGCACCCCTCAAGCCCTTCATCTCCCCGATCCCCCCTCAAGTCCTGGCACCCCTCCATCCCCCCTGGCTGCCCCCAGATAATCCTCTCTCAAGTCCCCCTCCATCTCCACTTAGAAACTCAGATCCCCTCCTGAAAACCCTGAATTTCTGGCTCCCCCCCGGCCCCCCTGGTTCCTCCGCACCCTCCCCTTCCCTGTCCCGGTCCCCGCTGCAGGTGGGAGGGCTGAGGGAAGGGGAGTAGCCCAGGGACAGGACTCTGCCCCGCTATTTGTGCCGGAGCTCGGCGGGGCCGCCCCAGTGAATCCCGCACCATGCCGGGGCTCCGCACCGCGCCCGGCCGGCCCGCCTTCCTCCACCTCCACCTCCACCTCCTCCTCCTCCTGCTCCTCCTGCTCCCCGCTGCCATCCCGGCGGATCAGCTGGGGCCCGGGAGCCGCCGGGCAGCGGCGGCAGCGAAGGTGGCCCTGCAGTACCGCAACTTCCAGAAGGGATCTCCCGGGCGGCTGTGGGCGCTGGGGCAGCTCCGCAAGGCCACCGTGAAGGTACGGGGAGAAAGGGGGCGGTGTGCGGGCTTGGAGGGACGGGACAGCAGTTATTATAGTGTTGTTACTGTATTTAGCTGCGATTAGCAGTGGTTATTGTGTTAATTGTTATTAAGCGTAATTGAGGTTATACATAACCTGAGGGTGCCCTCCTGCCCCTCCCGCTGTCCCTTCCTCGGGGACAGCCGGGTGGCACCGCTGTCCATCCACCCCTTCCTCGGGTGGCTCAGGGCACCTGGGTCACCTCAGGGACCACTGTCCCAGCTCCCCTTCCTCCGGGACACCTGAGCACCCTCCAGGACCGCTGTCCCACCGTCCCTTCCCCAGCGACACTCGGATCCCGTCGGGGGCTGCTGTCCCACCGCCCCTTCCTCAGACCGAGAGCTTCACCCAAAGGCGATTCAGTTCCCATCAGAAAACGCAGCTCTATCTTCCAAAAATCACAGCAAACTGAGGTGACAGGAAGGGGCAGGAGCCCCCGAGAGGAGCGGCTGCAGGGGCAGATCCTTCTCGCCCTGGATCCTGTCAGGGATGCTCGGGTTGCTGTCGGGGTACCCGGGCTCTGCTCCCCAAAGGATGAGCACAGTGCTCTGCAGCTTCTCCTCCTCCAGCTTTGGGGTTTTTTTTAACAGCTCCATCAGTTTCTGAAGGCAAGAAATCAGGCAGAAACTTCTGGGGAATGTTTGTCCCGGGCTGTTGATCCTGGAAGGAAAGCGCTGCCTTCCTGGAGAGCCGAGGGGATGAGATTTAAGCCAGCCCTCGGGTCCTGCCGCTGGGCAGCTCCCTGAAGCTGCTTGGCTTGGATTCCAGAGGGCACTGGATCCCACTGGATCCTTTCCATGGCTCTGGAGACCTTACAACACTTGTCCTCCAGCATCTGCACGGCGTGTGCAGTCCAGACCCCCTCTCCTAAAACTGGGAGTGTCAGATCTTCCCTTTCAAGAAAGAAATTCTGAGCCAGCCTAAAAATGTTTAGGATGTGCCACTGCAGTCATTACAACACCCAACTCGATCCTCAGTCTCTCCCATAAATCCCACTTGGCAATGGTTCCAAAACAATTTGAAGCCTGGCTTGCACACAATATTTAACAGGTCAAAATGATTTCCAGTTAAATCTGACAAAACACAAAATTCCGTGTGAAAATTCAGACTTTGGTCTAATGCAAGGCTGAAAGACAAGTGTTAGCCCTGCCTGGGAATCCTGCTGTAGATTCACCTGGGATCATGCCCTTTAGGTAACTCTGTGTTCTCATCATCATTCCCAAATATGCCATTAAATATAACTTATTAGGTGCTGAGCATGGACGTGCTCGTGGGACATTCCTGACAGGAACCTCCTGTGCTGTTTTATACTTCTTTCCAAACAGACAAATGCTCCTTCTGTATTTCCTGGGCAGTTTGCATATGGATATATGGATATATTTCCATATATAAATACTTGTGCTTGGCTGAAGAACAGGCTGGCAGCACTGCCATTCCCTGGGAAAGGGACTATCAGCAGGAAGGGGTTGGTGCAGATCCCCTTCCCAGCTGAATATTTGTGAACTAGTTCGGGTTGTGGGGAGGGAAAGGGATTTTTCCCCCCATTCTCAGCCACCTGCCTCCTAATGTAGGAAGGAGAATAGTTGGTTTGTTGTAGAGAAGTGAAATTCCTCCTCACTTCCTCCCAGCTCTGGACGAGGAGCTCGCTGGAACCACTCTCCACAGTTTAATTCCCCTTTTTCTTTGCACACTCTGTGAAAACAAGAGGAGAAAAGTGCTGAACGTGGTCACTTCCTTCTTTCCTGTCCTCCACTGGAAAAAAAATGACAAGAATTTCCTGGAAGGAATGTGCTGGATTAGGGGAAGGCAAGAGACAGAAATGTTGGGGTTTCGGGGGTTTTTTGGTTTGTCTGAGGTTTAATAATTTTTTTAAAGCAAGGCAAATTTCCTATTGGTTCCTATATCAGTGGATCTCATAAAAGCAGGATGATTTTATCCTGGAATTCAATAATGAGCACTGTAATTCAATACTGACACTATTAACCCACGAGCTGGTGAAACTGGTAATTGGAAACAGGGCTGGAGACAGTCCCCAGTCTGGAAAGGATCTTTCATGTTCAGGTAAAATGAGACTTCAGGGCTTTTCTGTCCTGCCAGAAAACAGCAGAGAGATGCCAAATGTGGAATAATCCCTGCCTTGCTGGTTGCTTTTTGTTTTGTGCCTTCTATTTTCATAAGTGAGGATCCTCTAGGAAACAGCAGCTCATGGAATTGCTGAAGCAGCTGCACTTTAAAATACATTTTAGATAAGAAAAGTATTAGTTTGTGCCAGCTGAAGATCCCAGGAGTCAGGAGGGAAGCTTTCAAAGCACTGATGTAGCATTTCCCATCCCAAGCTATCCTGGAAATCGCAGCTTAGGAGGAGGTGAAGGGTAAAGGTAAAACCAGGTGATCTCGTGGCTAAACTGCAAACATTTGCTTAAATTTGGCCAAGAAAAAAAAAAAAAATCCGTCAGGAAAAGCTGCAAGGATTCCCAGCCCGGAAATAAAACAATCTTGTGACCCAGATATTCAGTGGAAAAATGAATTACTCACTTGTTTTCTTCTCTTCTGGACACTTTTATCTTGGGCTGCTCTCAGATATCCCCGAGCTTGGAGGAACTCGCACTCTGGGAGGGTTTACAGATGATGGTGGGAAATGATAATGGGAAGTGATGTTTTCCTTCTCCCTTCTCCCTGGGGGGCTCAAAGAAGCCTCCCCAGCCTGAATCTGTATTTTTAGCTGTGGAGCACCACTGGAAAGCTTTCCAGGCAGGAGCAGTGGAGAAGCAGCAGCAGCACCTACTGCTGGTGCTGTGGTGGAGTTGTTGCTAATAAAGAGAGAACATCTGCTTCAAAAACATTCTCCTTCAGAAATGCCAGCTTCCAAAGCACAGAATTATTTATTCTTCTTATTATTTATTCTTAATTATTTATTATTTAGATATTGTTGTAGAATATTTACATATTATTTATTATATTTATAAATATTTATAATATTTATAAATATGATATATTATTTATTATATTTTCAAGTCCTGACCCTTTCAGCTTCTCTCATGTGCAGTGATGGCCCAAAGGGAACAGGCCTGGCTCACTGGGCTTAAAAATACCCAAATTTGATCAAATTAGGAATGTTACAAACCGCTGCAATAACAGCTCTTGGGTAACTCTACAATAATTAGAAACTTAGACTTAACTGCAGTGGTTCCTGTGAGAGATTAGACCCTTCTTTCTTATAATTTCATTTAATTACTGATTCCTTGGCATTCCAGGAAGTCAGTTCTTCCCATTTTGCTGTGCTGAGTGACCCCTCATGGCACACCCTCAAACACAGATGTTTCAGAACTCAGTCTGCAAGTTGGCAGGAAAATAAAAGGCTGACCACGAAATAAAGAGCAGATAATGCAAAGACTTGTTATTGGGCTCTGCTCTTGCACAACTGGGTGAGGTAATCCCAGGGAAATGAGTGTTTATCGTGGCCAGCATTAAAAGGCAGTTTCTGTTCCAGCCTGCCTGGAGCTGAGACAGAAGATCCCACTCTAAAAGGCCCATTTGTTAACTGAAATCCTCAAGTTAAAAACCCCCAAATCCAAGAAAATTCCACTTTTCAGAGATGTTAATTTCTAAGGCTTTTCAGGTGCTTTCCACTGGTGGCTGAAGCTTTTCTCTTGCAGAACATCCCAGACGTTGGGCACAAGTATTACCTGCAGTTCAGCACAGAAGATTACAGGACTGGGGTGAGTTTGGGGTCCTCTGTGTTCCCCCTGATCGTGGTTATGGGATGAACTTCAGCAGCTCCAAAACAGGAACATTCAGGAGCTCAGTAAATGGATCTTTCCCAGTGGAAAGACCTTTGTGCTTCTCCCTGCCTGTCTGGCAGGGGGTCTGCCCCCTGAGAGATCATCAGCCCTCAGTCCTGGAGGATTTCAAGTCACACACTGTGCTCCTTATCCCACTGTTCACACCCCAAAGAGGGGATAACGAGCTGACAGCTGCGTGTTCTTCCCAATTCCAACACTGTCCCTGTCACACTTGTCACCAGCCATTTCACTGCCCTCTTCCCTCACACACCGTTTGTGGAATTCAAACTGTGTTCAGGACTCCATCTGAAGCATGAGAGTATTTCTGTTTCAAGGCTGAAGTATGATCCAGTGAACGTCCCTGTTATCAATTAATGCTATTTCTTAAAACTCTCAAACATATTTCCAAGATGACTTGGTGCATTAATCAAAACCTTCCACCAAGTCCCTCCAGCCTCGTGGTTTTAAACCATTTACTTTTCTTGGGGGGAAAAAAAAATTATATCCTTCTGAAGAAAAATGATATCCTGACCCTTGACCAGCTTCATCCAAAGAATGAGTTGCTGGTAACTAAAATCTTGACCAAAGGTAAGAGTTATAAATTCTCCCTTGACAGGAAAACGCTGGGAACTGCCTGGCCACCGTGCTGTATCCAAGGAAAAAGACTCCTCCTGTTGTCAGCATCAAGTGCTCCCACACCAAAGACCAGAAAGAAATCCAGGAAGAGGACAACAGACTCTACCAAAGAATCAGGCAGCAAACCAAACCAATAACTGGGAGCAATATTCCAGGTATATTTATATAAATATTTATATTCCTGCAGACAATCAGCTGTGTTTCACTTTGTCTCACAAAGACACAAACAAACACTTGCACTTGAAGGAGACACATTATTGACAGAACCCCCTGAAACCACAGGGCTGTCAAAACATTCCCCCTTCCAGGGATCCTCTGGGAGAACAAACCCCCACTTTGCATTTAACACTGGCATCAGCACCACCTTGGGAAGGTGGTTTGGGTTTAAAGGCACTATTTTAAATCCAAGTAAATGCAGAATGTCCTCCAGGAATAACAAGAGCCCAAAGCCACAACCGTGGCTGGAAATTCACTGACCAACAGAACTTTTCCATCCTGGAAAAACTCCATCTTTTCCTCCCAGCTAGGTAAGGGCTTCCATCATCCTGGACTGTGGGGTTCTTCACCCCACTGTGGGACCCGTAAATGTTGCCTTTGGGCCATGGCAGTCCTGCCACACTTCCCTGCTCTCCTGGGATGCAGGTTTAGCATCGTCCTCCTCCCTTTTCCCTGGGACAGCTCAGGGGGAAGAGTCTCAGCCCAGGCCCAAGTGTTGTGTGGATGATCATTCCTCGGCTGAGCAGCCAGAGTGAACACTGTGTGTATTTCTGTGTGCCCTGCAGACAGCTATGGCAACATCGAGCCTGCCCTGGAGCCAGCCTGGGCTCTGGCTGTCGCTGGCAGCAGCTCCATCATGTGGGAAAAGTCCACAGAGGACCTGGGATACTTCCTGGCACAAGTGAAGTCGGTGAAGCAGTGGGTGAGTGGGGCAGGGAGCAGAACCCCCCAGCTCTCACTGCTCTGCTGGGTGGGATCCCCCAAGCCCCAGGGCCTCCCCTTCACCAGCATTTCCAGCTCTGAACAGGCGCTTTGTCCAGCTGGTGGGAAAACTTTACCCATTTGGACAAAATTCGGCTTTCCTTGCTGCATGAGCAGCATCTGCAGGTCCTGCAGTTCATCAGCCCCTCACCAAGTCCCTTCCAACCCCCTGACCCTTTGCCAGGCTCGGGCACCATCAGGCTCAGACCTGGCACAGATACCTGGCTGGGCAGCAGATCTGCCCCCCCAGCACATCAAACAGCAGCTCCCAGAGCTCTGTGTCCCCCAAAATACCTGGCTGGGCAGCACATCTGCCCCCCAGCACATCAAACAGCAGCTCCCAGAGCTCTGTGTCCCTGGGATCCACAGGCAGGACCCAGTTTTTGCTCCAATCAGCACAAGATTTCTCTGAAGGAGAGATGAACAGGCAATATTCTCAAATTCATCACAGGGTTAAACCAAATTAATTGGCACCTGAGCCAGCCTGGTTTCATGGCAGAGAGTGGAGGCTGCAGAGCCACACAGCAGTCATTGCCTTCAAGAATTCCATGCAGGAATTGCTCCTAATTCCCTGTCCTTCCATGATCAAAACCCACCTTGCCCCAGCCAGCAACCACAGTCCCTAAGCAAGCTCAGTGCAGCCAAGTAAATCAAAGCAGAAACCAAACTCCAACAATATAAACTTGTCTTCCTGATAATTCCTTTTTTTTTTTTTCCATACCCAGATGAGGAAAGATGATTTCATTGAGTTTGACTACACCGTCCTGCTCCATGAAATGCCAACACAGGTAAGAAACAGGGGCATGATCCCTGCCCTCCCCAGGAGATGGGCAGTGCAAAAATAAGCATAAAATCAGTATTTTTCTGTAACAGAGGTGTTTTTCCACCCCTTCTGCAGGAGATGATCTCCTGCCACATGCGCCTCACGTGGCTGCCGGGGCACCCTCTGAGAGAGAAACACTTCTGTGCCTCCCAGAGCCACGGGCTGGAGGAGGGATCCGGGCTGGGCTCGGGATCAGCTGCTGGGCTCTCAGAGGAAAGGGGGGCCAGCTCCTGAGGGAGATCCTCACCATTCCTGCAGCCAGGGAGCACAGCCCTGTGCTGCCAGAGCTGGAGCTGGGACCGCTTTCCCACCCCCGGGCAGTGATTGGGATGCTTTCACTACTCTGTTCTGTGCCAAAATTAACTCCTGTCACTTCTCAAGCTGCAAGACTCGAGTTCTAGAGAGTTCTACCTGAAGCCTTTGCTACTCCACATCTACACAGGTGAACACACCCAGGCTGATTTCTTGTCACTGATTGCCTGTAACGTAGAGTTTGTAAACAAAGTTAATATATTGGGGGAAAAAAATTGCCAGGAAAGCCTTCATCTGCCACGAAGGAATCTTTGCCTACTGATTTTTTTGGGGGTCGTTTTTCGGGCTGGAATCGTGCTGGTTTTCAACTCACCCTCTCCAATAAACCAAATGCCATCACTCAGGGGCGAGGCTGGGTTTTCTTTCACTGTGCTGATCTTGCACCCCTGGTTTCCACCTTCTCTGTGAGCTCAAACCTGCAGAGCCAGGAAGGCTCCAGATGGATGGATTCCCATCCCCTGAATTTGGGATGGGCAGGACACCCATCAAACAGCTCTTCTTAGTTCCTGCCCTCTCCTGTTCCCATCCTGACCACCACAAAGTCCTGGCTTTGTCCTTTGCCACCAAATTCTCCGGTTGGGTTCCCGGTAGATCCACCCCCATCCCACACATCTGCTCCCCGAGGTTGTGCCAAACTGTCTCAAATTCACCTTTTTTCTCCCCATTTGCCAGGTTTCTGCCAGGATAGATTAAATCCTTACCAAGAACACCCCGTTCCTGAGGGAAACAGGTGCTGGGATGGCTGTTCTCTGGGATTTGTGGTGGTTTGCATTATCCTGGATCTGTAAAGCAGTAATAACAACGATCCCAGGGTTTCACATGACAGTTATCTCTGCAGGTGTTTAGGCTGGGTGATGCCAACCCCCCCAGACTCCAGAGTTTTACACACACAGATTATTCAGCCTGATTTCCTGGCTGAAGCTTTTTCTCTCAGCACACCCCAGGCACCACAGTAAATTCAGGGCAGCAGCATCCCACATCCTCCTGGGGTTTTCTTTTGTGCTGGTAGAACGTTTCCCCTCATCAAAAGCTTGAAATCAGAGCTGAGAAGTTCAACAGTTCTTAAAGAAGCTGGTGATTAAAATAGTTTTTGGAACATAAACAAGAAAATAGAATGGATTTTGCACTTTGGGGCTCTGCTTTAGTGTCCTTACCCTGTTTTTGCCACTGCTCTGCAGACCTAGGCCAGAGGATTGGGCACTTTCCCATCACCAGGTCAGTGTAACTCCAACTGCTCCCCAGCAACACCAACTTACAGCAGTTAAGAAACTCCACAGGAACTTCTGGAGAAGCAGCAAAGCTGTTGGGATTCTAAGGCAGCTGCTTTTAGGCCAAGATTTCAGCCTAAAACCTACAATCATACAGCAAAATTCTTGGGGTTTTGCTTTTTTCCAGACGTGTGGAGCAGCAGCCCATGTGGCAGCACCCACGAGCCAGGAATTCACACACCACACTGGCCTAAGCAGAGCATGAAACCCAGAAATACAAATAAAATCCCAACCACCCCATCCATCCCTTTCCTGTTTCCACACTGCTTTCATAAGCCAAACCCTGAATCTCCTCCTTCCCATGGAGCTCCAGGGTCCTCGTTGTGTCTCTGCAATGAGTCAGCAGGATTTCAGCCAAGTGATTCCAGCATGGGCTGGACACACCCTCAGGATTGGGACATTCTGGGAAGAGAAAGCTCTGCTTGGGTTTTTTAACAGGGAGCCAAAGCCAAGCCCGTGCAATGAATCCACATCACCAAGCCCACACAGGAATTCCAGGCTGTTCCCAGCTTTGGGAAGAGTTAACTCCTACCAGCACTCTTGTCAACTCTCTTGTGCCCCCAGGGAAAGGCAGGTTTGGTGCCAAGGCAGCAGCACCCAGCGATGGCTTTGCCTGGTGGGTGGTGACTTGGGAGGATCCTGTGCCATTTCTGGAGGATTTGGAAGGGAAATTGGCATTTTTTCCCTGGAGGGAGGCTGGGAGAACCCTGTGAGGTGATGACAACTCACCCCCTGTGCCCATCCTGCAGCTCTTACCTGACTCTCCCGCCTCAACATTTTCAAACTTCCCAAACCTGATTACACAAAACGATGTAGCAAGTAAAAAATACAATTATTTTAATAGAACTTAATTAAGATAAGCTTCAAGACCAATTATCAGCCGTGTTCTAACGTATATTTTGGTAAGGACAGCATTTACATGTGACCAACTCCGCTGTGATCCTCTGGTGGCTCCTGAGAATTCCACAGAGGAAGGGCATGATGACAAAATTCCAAGTCCAAATCCCACTGCAGCCTGCCTTCCCCAGCCAGCCTTGCCTGCTTCCATGGCTTGGAAAACTGAGCTGATGAAGGAGACTGGGAAAAACTGTTCAGAGAAGTCCAATCAGCTCTTGGCTTTGCCCTTTTTGGCAGGAAGTCGCCCCGTTGCTTCCAGGTATTTGTTGATAATTTCTTCCTGAGTGGTGGGTGAACATGGGTGGTATCTGGAGTATTCCATGGTATATTCCCCCTTCCCCTGTAAAATTGGGAAAAGGAAGTCCAAGTGAGGATGGGACACGTGGAATCCTGCAGAGCAGCAGGTCACAACACCCACGAATCCTTTACAATCCCACACAGACAGAACCCGAAGTGTGGAAGAATTTTTTTGCCCAGGAATGACCCAGCTCTGGGTTTGGTTTTTATCTCCCTCCCCGCTGCAGGTGCTGTGGATACAACGATGCAAAGTAGCCCAAATTTACAGAAATAAAAGCTCACCTCTGTGCAGGACCTCAGCTCAGTGGCATATCCAAACATATCGTTCAGGGGCACCTGGAATCCAAACACAGGCTTGCAAAAACGAAACACTTTTTCCATCACCTACCCCAGAGTCTGAATGCACCAGGAACCGGAATATCCTGGATTTCAGGGCTGTGTCATCCAGAGATCCCAGGGGTTGGGATAACTCCAGACTGGGGCTCTAATGGAATTCCTCAGCTTAGGAAGCAGAAGGGATGCAGTGCATTTCCCCTCCCACCAACCCAACAGGAAAACAAACGTTTTTAGAGGGGACATAAAAAAGGGAACGTGGAAAACCAGTCAGCCTGGCCCCAACTTTATCCCCAAAATCAAAAGCCAACAGGAGGAAAGGAAAAGCTGGGAACACCACAGACCTCAGCATAGATGGTGAAGTAGCCCTCTGCCCCGTCCTGCCCCGTGATGAGCCCGTGGCGCCGGTTGATCCCGGCTATCACAGCTCCCTGGAATTCCGTGGGAGCCATCACCTCCACGGCCATGATGGGCTCGATGAGTCGCACCGTGGCGTTCTCCATGGCTGGGAAAAACAGGGGGATAAGTGAGCCAGCATCACAAGCCTGGAGTAGATTGAGATACTCCCCCCCCCAGCAGCAAATGGTTTATGTTAATGCCAAGTGTTTCCCACAGTCAGCTCCGTGGAATTCCAGCTGCCCCGCCTGTTAGTCCTGACACCACAATCACGGACTCATTGAGGTTGGAAAAGACCTCCAAAGTCATCAAATCCAACCTCTGACCCTAAACCATCTTGTGAAGTGCCACCATCCCCTCGTTTTTTGGGCAGTCCCAGGGATTGTGATTCCAGCAGCTCCCTGTCCCAGTGCTTCATTGCTCCTCCAGGGAAGACATTGTCCCTAAAAAAGGCACAGTTTGACCCAATGTTCTCTTCCTGCCCTGTAAGGATGGTGCTGCTGATGCTCCTGCACTGTACCCCAGGAAAACAGGATCTCCTTCACAGAACCACAAGAGCTGTTGTGCCTCCCTCAAAAATTCTATAAACTCCTATACTGTGCTCTACACAAGTGGCCAAACTTTGGATGGATGGATGGATGGAAACCCCAAATAACACATGACCCTACAGAAAGGAGGCTGTTAAATTCAGCGCCAGCACTAAGAGCCAGGACACATCCAAACAAGGGGCTCCTACCTTGTTTTAGGGCTCCTTCTCCTGCCCTGATGAAGGAGATCTCGTTGGAGTCCACCATGTGGTGAGCCCCGTCCTCCAGGACGAAGCGCACCCCGGAGATCCTGTGCCCCGACAGCAGGCCCTTCTCACAGGCATCTCGGAACCCCTGCAACAACAACAGCTCCCAGTCAGCACCAATCTGCAGCCTCTGTGCTGCCAGTCTCTGGCACCTCAGCTGGAAAGTGATACTTCACAAAACTGAAAACCGAGGCACAAGGAAAACTGGCTTTGTATGGGATTGCATGGCCAAAACCCCAAAGAACGCTCTGGGTGGAAAGAGTTCCTGCCTGGAGAACAAGATTCCTTTAAGACTGCGTGGTTTTTTTCAGGATTTTGCAAAAATCTTCAAGTGTTGCATCATAGAATAATGAAGGAATTATTCTGGGCTGTCACAGGAATTCCGAGATGAGGGCAGGTTAATTAAAATAGTATGTGGTAAATCTTACAGAGAGACAGCCACAGAGATGAACTGGGAATTCAGGCAGGAAATGCAGCTTAATTACATCTTCCTACATAATTGGCCTCAGAGAAGTCACAGGAAAAGTTCCATACTATGGGGTTAGAAATGAGAATTGTGGGGCCACAACCAAAAGCAGAAGGGGCAGTAAGAAGCAGACTGAGCAGGAGGATTCTTGGACTGTGAGCAAGGAAAGGAGGCACTGCCAGGGAAACAGGGCCAGCACACACCACCAAAGCAAACACAGCAGCTTATAAAGTCAGTGGAAAACCCAGGAATGTGAGATATGAAGTAAAACCACACAAATGATTCTGTTTCCACTAAAGAAACAGGAAAAACCCTTTGCCTGCGGCAAGGCCAGCACAGCAAATGTGGATGATATGGCAGGACAACACAAAAATCAGTATTTTCTGTAGCACTCAAACAGTCTGTACCTTTTCCACAGCAGGCACGAATTGTTTGGGAATATTTGTGCCAACGGTTCTGTCTTCAAACTCTATTTTCGTGTAGTCCTCGGGGTCCAGGGGCTCCAGCACCCCGATGACTTTGCCGTACTGGCCCGCTCCTCCTGTCTGCTTCTTGTGGGTGAATTCAAACCTGAAAACAAACACCCCAAACACATTAACCTGCTGCAACCCCAGGGGAAAAAAAAAAATAAAAAAAAAAATATTCTGCAGTTCACAGAACCCCAGAGTGCTTTGGGTTTGGAAGGAATGTAAAGGTTATTGAGTCCACCCATGCCCTGGGCAGGGACACCTTCCACTAGCCCAGGTTGCTCCAGCCTGGCCTGGGACACTTCCAGGGCTGGGGCAGCCGCAGCTTCCCTGGGCATCCTGTACCTGTTCCTCACAGGGAAGGATTTCTCCCCGCTGTCCCACCTAACGCTGTTCTGTTCGCAGAACAAACCTCCGTTCCCTCTGGCCGGGGAGCTCCGCGCTCTCTCGGCCGCCGTCCCCGCCCGCTCCCCGGGGCGGGCCCCGCCGCTGCCGCTCCCTTCCTGCGGCCGGAGGAAGCGCCCGGCGGGGTTGTGGAGCTTGTCCCTCGGCAGTTCCCGGCTGGCAGGGCCATGGAGCTGTCCCCGGAGCTGCCCCCGCCGGGCCGGGCCGCGGCTCTGGCCGAGGCGCTGCTGCGGTACCGGCGGGGCGGCCCCGGGCGGGCGCTGCGGCTGAGGGAGCTGCGGGGGGCGCGCTCCGAGGTGAGATGGGAACCCCCGAACACCCAACCCCTGAACACCCAACCCCTGAACACCCAACCCCCGAACACCCAACCCCTTAACACCCAACCCCCGAACACCCCCTGCGGGACGGGCCAGAGCTCGGGGACAGCTGCCCAGGGAGGGCCAGGAGTCCCCTCGCCGGGCCAGGGGGGTTGGACCGGGCGATCCCTCCCATCCCTTCCAACCGCGGCTTTTGTGGGGGGCACGGGGGGACCTGCGTGTCCCGAACGGCCCCGGGGCTGGGAGCAGCGGGGCTGGGAGCAGCGGGGCTGGGAGCAGCGGGGCTGGGAGCAGCGGGGCTGGGAGCAGCGGGGCTGGGAGCAGCGGGGCTGGGAGCAGTCGGGCCGGTTGGAAAGGTAGATCACAGCCTGTGCTGTTCCCACGATGGCAGCGGGCCCGGGGAGCCTCCCAAGCACACTCAGCAGGGAGGAGGGTGCAGGGATCGCGGCTGCCGGGACACACCTGGGCTTGGGTTACAGCTGAACCCCCCAAACAGCAGCACAGCAACCCCCACCCCCTTCCCCCAGTCATTACAGCCAAAAAAAATCCAGGACATGATTCATAACGAACTGCAGGAGGGAATTCACTCGAGGAATCCCTGAACACCCCTACCCTACCAACCAGCAGCACTTTGTTGGGGCTCCCCATGTGATTCCATCCAGAGTGTTAATTCAGGGGTATTCCAGGCTAGAACTGAGGGTGGGCAGGCCCTGGCACAGGTTTTGCCCAGAGAAGCTGTGGCTGCCCCAGCCCTGGAAGTGTCCCAGGCCAGGCTGGAGCAACCTGGGACAGTGGAAGGTGTCCCTGCCCATGGCAGGAGTAGGACTGGATGAGTTTTAAATTCCCTTCCAACCCAAACCATTCCACGATTCTCTGATCTTGTCCACTATGCAAAGTCATTCAGCATTTGACAAAATAAACATCCTTTATGTTTTCCCTTTCTTAGGACATCAAGAATGTTGGGCACAAGTACTACCTGGAACTAGAGCTGGAAGATGTCCTGGACAAAGTGAGTTCAGGTTGAATTAATTAACCACTCTGATTGTGTCATAAACTCACTTTATGCTGCTGCTCTGGCTCAGGCCAGGGGACACACCAACTAATCATATTTGGAATCGTGTTTCTGATTTTCTATCCTGCAAATCAGGCAAAAAAAGGCTAAATTTTACCAATAGGGAACCCACCCTAAAAGCCCTGCCCATGTGGTACCTTCCACTCCAGCACCAGACAGTGCTGGAGGGATGACAAGGACATTTCAGTGTCACTCAGCTCCAACTGAACAGCACAAGGGACATTCTGCACCCCACCCACTGCCCTTCCCATCGCTGCAGAAAGCAAATCACCTTTATGCACTCACAGATAAACCACGAATTTAACCTTGCCTTAAATAACCACAAATCTCTCTGGGCCAGACTCAGAGAAAACAGCAGCTCCATAAAAAAAAAAAAAAAAGAGAGACACGTCAGAAGTGCAAATTACCCCCATTATACGTGTACTTCATGAAATATTAATGCCCATAATTAACTCTGTGACAGGACAGTACTGTTAACTGCACTGCTGAGGTGCTGTATCATCTGGGCAACAAAAACATTGCCCCAGATGTGCAGTTCACCCTTGAAGGAGAACTAAAGAGCACAGAGGAAGCAGATCACGTGTTCTACACCCGAATCAGGAGCCTGGAAAAAGAGCTGGTGGCAAAGAACATTCCAGGTACAAGGGTGGGGCTGGGGGAGAAGGATCAGACCTTCCCCCTGCTCTGAACACGTGCTGCTCCCCTTTCTCTTTCTGGGGGGGGTCTGTCAGTCACACCCACTCAGTTTACTGATTTCTGAAATCCAGAACTGAGCCGTGATTTGCATGTGGCTGTTCTGGAGAACCACCTGCCACTGTCACCTCCTCCTGCCCCCTCTGAGCTGTCCTGGGCACATCCCACACCCCAACTGACAATGGGGGTCTGCTCTGACTTCAGGGCCTTGAAAACTTTTTATGTCAGTGGAAAGAAGTGGAGGAGAACACCCTGGGAGTGTCCCAGACCAGGCTGGACGGGGCTTGGAGCAACCTGGGATAGGGGAAGGTGTCCCTGCCCAGGGCAGGGGTGGGAATGAGAGGAACTTTGAGGTCCCTCCCAACCCAAACCACGCTGTGATTCCACAGGAGGAGACACTGTGGGGATGCAGCAGCTCCTCCAGGATACCCTGTGGAAGGTTCTGTGACGTGGCAGGGAGTGACTTTAGCACCAGGGGACGAAGTTGGCTCTTGTTTAACACCCAGGAATTGTTTTGTTCCCCAGACAGCCTTGGCCACGTGCCCCCAGAGCTGGAGCCCCTCCACCTGCTCGCCTGGGCCGCCTCGGGATACCTGGTGTGGCAGAATTCCACGGAAAACACCCAGATCCAGCTGGCCCAAGTCAAACATGTGAAGCAGGTGGTAAGTCCCCATCACTCACAGATTTCCAGAATGGTTTTGGGTTGGAAGGGACCTTAAAGCCCATCTCATTCCCACCCCCTGCCCTGGGCAGGGACACTTTCCCCTCTCCCAAGTTGCTCCAAGCCCCGTCCAGCCTGGCCTGGGACACTCCCAGGGTGTTCTCCTGCACTTCTTTCCCCTGACACATATTCCAACCTGGCCTTGGCTCTCAGTGCTCTGCAAGAAGAGTATTTAGGAGCTAAGCAGGGACTAAGGCAGAGCTGGATCCACATCCTTAAAAATCCACATTCAGGAAACCTCAATTATGTCTGAACTTCCTGCTCTGGTTGGGTTTTAAGAATCCAGTCCACTGTCTCAATTTTGTTCCACTACCCCTTCCCTCTAATCAAACAGCAGTTTGGAGAGAGAACCTAAAAGGGCTTTTTATTTGAGCTCTTGGACTTTCCTTATCATGATGAGCATCAACTGAGTTTATGGTAAAAAACCTGAACTGAGGAGGACAAAAGGGGAACACAAGGGAGAAAGGGAACAGAATGTTCCAGGATAAAATATTTTCTGATTTATTTCTGGGTGGTTACAAGGGATGGGTTTACCCTGAGCACATCTGGATCTGCCCCAAGCTAAGGAATCAAAACCTGGCACATCTCCCTGCAGCTCCTGAAATTAATTGAGTCATTAATTGCCACCACCAGGCCTGACAGACTCCTTGCCTGGGAAATGTCACAGCAAAGTTCTTTTGGTCTTACTGGTAAATTAATAGAATTCCATAGATTCTCCCTATTTCCTCTGCTCCGTTTGGAGAAAACAAACAAGGATAAACAAGCAGGATTTAGGATTCAGAGAACCTACAAAGCCCAAATGTTTTTGCCACTCAGAACAGCCAGTGAATTCCCAGAAAGCGCTGGGGATGAAGGAGAGACAAATTCCTTCAGGGAGCAGGATTTGTGAATGTTTTGCTCCCTCTGATGGCATCTTGGAGCAATTCACAGCTGCTGCAGGGCTGTGCACCAGCAAGAGTTTAAAGATTTGAAACCCCTCTTTAACAAATTTGAGGACAAGGCAGACAGAAAACTATTAAATTAACCCAGCTGCCACCTCTCTTGGGGAATTTCGTTCCTTTTCCCTGAAAAATACATGGGAAAAGAGTATATTCCCAAGGCCAGTGTGTATTTTGTCACTCACAGAATCACTGTAAGGCCTCTGGGGTCTGTCCTTACCCTATTGACAATTTTATTTGGGATTATTTAGGTTAAACTGACACCTTGTAGAAGGAGGTGTTCCCATCCCAAAGGAGTTCCTGAAGTTGATATTTATTTGATTTCTATAATGGAGGCACTGGCAGAGTTTGAAGCCTCACATTCATCTGTCCAGTGAAATTCTGGAGTCACAGAAACACAAATCAGGATCTTTCAGAGAACCAAAGAACTGACTCACCGCTTTTCAGGTGGGGAGAAGCCCCAAATTCACCCCTTTTCACCTTGTCTTTCCAGAGGAGAAGTGACAAATATCTGCAGTTTGACTTCCAGGTTCTACTTCACGAAATGGTGTCCCAGGTAAATACTGGATTTCTAAAAAGCCTTTTTTTGGTCGTGGTTTTAAGCCTGGCAGCTCAGCTCAGGCACACAGATGGTGGGGTGGACACAGAGCAGGGGGAGCTCAGGGCCACCTTCCCTGCCCATCCCAGCATTCCAGGACACAACAGCAGCAATTCCCAGCTGTTCCTGGCCTTTCCTGGGAATAGCAGGGGTTTAAAACACTTCACAGCCCTTTCCTCCTGGGAGATCCCAGTGCCAAACTGGGCAGGGATCAAGGGAAGCAGCAGCATCCTGGAGTGCTCAGCAGAATTCCAGGGGCTGGGAATGCTGCCATGCCCAGCACAGAGACCTCACCTATCCCAGTAACTCCCAGCACAAACTGGTTCCCAGCACTTTGAAATATTCCCCACCGTAATTTTGGGATCTGAGCAAGTGTTTTTGTAAGGAAAACACAAAGTGTGAGAGAGAAGTTCCTGGTTGTGCAGCCTCCTGGAAAAAGCACCCAGGGATCTCCCTCCCAGCTCCAGCTCCGCTGCTTCCAACCCCCTGCACACTGCCAAGTTTTAAACTAACAGAATTCCATGGATTCTCCCAGTTTTCCTGTGTGTTTGGAGGAGATACACTGTGAGTTCAGAGTAACCCCTGAAATGATGGTCAGCTTTCAGTTTAAACCAAGGTCAGCTTTAAATTCCAGCCAAGGGCACCTGCAGTGGGTTTGGTTCCTGAGCTTTCCACGAAGAGAAATTCCTGACTAGTCAAGAGAATTGCTGACAGATTGTTCCCTGTTGTCCCTCCCACAGGAGATCATTCCCTGGGAGATGACGGTGCTGTGGCACCCTCAGGATGGTGTCCAAGTGACACAGGACAGCCGCCAGCCCAGACACACCTCGGGATGAGGGACCCCCTGATCCCCCCTGGAAGCAGCTCCGGAGCTCCAAGAGGCGCTGGGAGGGAGGGCAGAGGAGGGAAGGGGTGAGGGGAGGCAATCAGGGTACAAAGACAATAAATGACATTTCTCCTGTGCCCTGGGCTTTGAGGGGATCACCCCAGAGCTGCTCTGCTCCTGAATCAAATCATCCCAAGGAAGGAAGCAGACAATTCCCAGAGGGAATACTCACGGCACAGGGGCAGAGATGTTCTCCCTGAAGGCAACTTTGGGCTTCCCCATGGTGCAAGGACAACCATATTCCCTCTCCATTCGCTGCAGGGAAAGACCCAGAGTTGTGCCATTAGAACAGTTCTTTGGAAATCACTGCATGAACTTAATCAGGGTTAATCAGGGCTTTTCACTGATTTTTGGGGGCTTTTTGGTGTTTTTTTTTTAGTGTTATAAATTGTTCACTGTCATTCCTGCATCTAGCTCTGTTTATGATCTACACAGGAAAAGGGAACAGCATTAATTTTTCTATTAAAGTTTTAAGTTTTTCAAGACAAACCCATCTTTTCTTTGTTCTGTCAACATCTCAGACAAATCTCTTGTGTTAATTAAAATATAGACATCAACTGGAATGAGAATAATCACTGTAACTATTCCTTTCTCCATGCATCAGCTTTTCTATGGAATGATACATTTAAAACCACAGAAACTGAGTATTTTCTCTGTAGAAATTAATTCTTGTTAATTATTAAGTAATTATAAGCAAAGGCTGCTAAAGCTAAGTGTAGTGCTTAATACATTTTTTATGGATATTTGAACTGAAAAAGTGAAAATATTCCAGGCAGAAGTTTCCTTTAAATAGTTTAGAATCCTTCAAAATGGAACCACTGCAGAGAAGGAACCTGCAGAAGGTGATTTACAGTTAAACTCTTCCCAAAGCAGATGGAAAGAAGGAAGAGGAGGAGGAAAAGGAAGGAGAATTCACGGTTGGAAAACCAGGGAAAAGCAGAGGCCATGGAATCTGCTTTCCCAATTACCTGGGCATAGATTTCCAGGTGCAGCTCCCCCATCCCAGAAACAATGGTCTCCTTGCTCTCATCATCAAAGTGCACTCTGAAAGTGGGATCTTCCCTCGTGAAGCGGTTCAGGCCTTTGGAAAACTTGTCAAAGTCGTTCTGAAATACAATTAAATACACAAGATTTGCTCACATTCCAGAAATTAGCCAAGAAAAAGGCCTCAACTCTTCCTATCAGCTGCTCTCTGAGGTTATTTTCTGAAACACTTCTAACTGTATTTGTTAGTGTGTTAATTGTGATTTATTTCAAGTTCAGGTCAAAGAAATGCTCTTTATTCGTGGGTGAGTGACACCACCCAGCCCAGCCACCTGCTGGGTTATCCGGTGATATCAGCTGAGGGATTGGGGATAAAACACTTTGGAACAGTGCTTGTTTTAGCCTGTTCCTTGTTTAACCTGCATTAAATCCTAAAAGCAGCAAAGGGAGGGGAACCCAGGGAAATCCACAGGCTCCTACCTTGTTGGAAGGCTTCATGGCCACGGAAATGACGGGATCAGGGACGTGGATGGATTCCTGCAGAGGCCACCAAGGAAGAGGGGATGATTACAAACTTTCCCCAGCAAAATCCTTGTAAATCCCAGTGCCTGAGGGATCCCCACAGGGAAAGGGGAGCTCACCATGGAGATGGCAGTGCTGGTTTTATCAGTGAAGGTGTCCCCGCTGGCACAGTCAATCCCAAACAGGGCACAGATGTCTCCAGCGTAAACTTCATTTACATCCTGGGGAAAGAAAAGTTTCCTGGTTAGGGAGCACTGAAAGGTAAGAGAGGCTGTGGCTGCCCCTGGATCCCTGGGAGTGTCCCAGGCCAGGCTGGACAGGGCTTGGAGCAATCTGGGCTGGTGGAAGGTGTCCCTGCCCATGGCAGGGGTGGCACTGGATGGGCTTGAAGGTCCTTCCAACACAAACCATTCTGGGATTTCTCCTCTGATTCCATAACCTACAAACTACACCTGGATTATGGAAGACACATAAATACATTAAATATATTACAGCTTGACACTGAGCTCCTCTAAAATTCCAGCTGGGCTAAAATGCTCTGTAAAGCTTCCACCTCTTTATTCCAAGGACAAAAAGGGAGAGCTCAGCTTGGGTGCCAGCTTGTTGCAGTTTAAGGATGTGAAGCAACCACTGTGCTGCGTTCCAGGCAGTCCTGACCCACTGCAGGAATGTCAGACAGTGGCTCAGAGCCCACCCCATCCCCAGGGATCACTCACCTCCATGTTGTCCGAGTGCATCCGGACGAGCCTCTGCACTCGCACCCTCTTGCCAGTCCTGGTGTTGTAGATGTAATCAGACTTCTTCAGCATCCCCTGGTAAACTCTGATGTAGGTTAACTGCCCAAATTTACCAGCCTGGAAGCAAAATCCATGAAAAAAATCACAACAACCCTGTTTCCTTAAAACTGTGCTCTTTATCCTCTCCAAATCTCTCCCGTTCCACTGTTTTCAAACCCAGTATTTTTCTCTGAAAGTATCTGAAATAAACCCATAAACCCCCCAACTGTTTGAGTTTTAACTAAGAAAGCCATGAAATATTTAAGGGACGTAACCCATTCTAAATTACAAATTGGCAGTGTTGGACACACTGGTGGATTTTATGGTGGGAACCAATTTTTTAAGGGTGAAGTTTAAACTGAATTTAAATATAACCTGATTTTAAAGCTTGCTCTACATAACTTTTGGCAGCCCCATCTGTTTGGATTCACTGTGTGAGTCGTTAGGAAGGAGCTCAGTGGACTCACCTCCAATTTGAAGGCAAGGCCAATGAAAGGCTGGGAATCATCACGAGCAGGGTTCAACAGGAACTTGGATTCATCCTCAGAATTCCTTAAAAACAGGGATGGAGAGGGAGGTGAGGTTATGAGGCAACTTGGGAGCCTCCTCCAAGCATCTGCTGGCTCTTTACTGGCTTTAATGTTAGGGTTCACACCTAACTGTTGGACTTTTCTCCCAGGGAACAAGGGACAGGAAAGAGGAAACAGCCTCAGGCTGTGCCAGGAGAGGCTCAGGTTGGACATCAGGAGGAATTTCTTCCTGGAAAGGGTTTTCAGGCATTGGAAGGGGCTGAAGGCTTGAAGGGTGCCATCACTTCTGATGAAGTGTCTCATAATCATTTTCCACATTTAATGTGTCAATAACACCAGTACAAAGGGTAACCCTCAGGTGAAAGGAGCTCTCTCAGGTTTGGGAGTTTGTGCCAAATTCTGGGGCCCTTATTTAACACAAATGGTGAATGATCCTGGATCTTGTTACTGGTGTTTCCTGCTATGTTCTGAACTGCTTTGAAACTATTCCACAGAACCATGGAATGGTTTGGGTTGGAAAGGACCTTGAAGGCCTTCCAGCCCCACCCCTGCCACGGGCAGTGACACCTCCCACTCATGGAGGTTGCTCCAAGCCCCCTCCAGCCTGGCCTTGGACACTCCTTACCCCTGGTTCAGGAGGGCATAATTCTCCACCTCAGAAGGATTGGGAAGGTATTCCAGGACAGCATCCAGCAGTGGCTGCACCCCTTTGTTCTTCAGTGCACTCCCCACGAGGACGGGGGTGAAGGACTTGCTCACTGTCGCTCTCCTGATGGCCAGCTGCAAAACAGCACTGTTACCTCTCCCCCTGCACCTCCAGCAGCCCAAGATCCCTGGCTTCCCTGGCCATCTCCACCTCTGGAGGTACCTTTAGCTCAGCAGCTGTGGGAATCTTCTCTTCCAGGAACATCTCCCCGAGCTGATCGTCCGAGTTGGCGACGCACTCGATGAGCTCCCGGCGCCGCTCGGCGGCCTCCGCCCGCAGCTCGGCGGGGATCTCCTCGAAACGCAGGGTCTGGCTGCACACACAGGGGTAAATCATCACTCACAGGGAGTGGACCACGTGCATCGACCCTTCCATCACTGCCACCACCAGCCTGACCCAGAAAAACTCACCGCTGACATGGACAACGGGAAAAAAAATCCCCTGCGGGTACCGGCTTTGGTGCTCCGGCAGGAGAAGGTTCCTTCCCACTCCTGGCAGGAGTTTGAAGGATGCAGGACAAGCTGCTCAGCAGCCCCACCCACATCTTATCTTCATCCCAGCAGCCACACGTGCACTGCCAGATCCCGTTATGGAGAGAGTCCCTGTTTGTCAGGGTGGGAAGTGTGGCCACCACCCCTTCCCACCACCCATCCCTGCAGGACCAGGAGATGGGAATGCTGGAGGCTGAGCTCAGCCCTGGCACAGGCCCCACCCTGGAATTCCCAGAGAGCAGGGTTTCCCCTCTGCAGGAGGAATTCCTCCTGCAAGGAGCAGCTCCAGCCGAGAAAGGAGCGACTTTCTCAACTCACCCGAGTGCCCCATCAAAATAAATGGCTTTTTCTTCAATCAGATCTATAATTCCTTTGAAATTTCCCTCCAGCCCGATTGGAATCTGCACAAAAGCTGCATTGTGTTTCAACTTGGACCTGGGAAAGGGAGAAAACAGAAATTAGTTCAAGAAAAACATTGTTTCTGTGGGTCTCCCCCAGATGGTCTTTGAACAACTCCCACAAAATCCCTGGATTTCATCCTTTGGGCACTGCCAAAAATCTGTCAGTGCTGATAAAAACCACCCAGGTGTGTTCCAGGCAGGGTGGCCCAAGAGGAACAGGGAGCCAATCCCACGGGAAAGAAGGTAAGAGAGACTGTTTTGAGATTGATGACTTGAATGATGGGGAGGCTTCTCCCTTCGGCATGTTAATGAGTTATCTCACAGATCAAATGAGGAGCAAGCAGCATTCCAGGCATCCAAACCACCCCATCACCTCCCCATAAATATCAAACCCCAGCTCTTCTTAGTCCCTGCAAGTCTTGGCTGACCCCAGCATTTGGGGTTTTTGGGGACTTATGGGTCAGATTAAGATTTAACCCCAAGCCAGGCATTCCCCAAACTGCAGCTACAAAGAGAACCCTCTCCACTATTCTTCACCTGCCAGGGGAGTATTCAGAACAACTTCACAAGTAGTTTTAAATGGTAAATACCTGAGCTGCTGCACGGCCCTGGCTGGGTTGGAGCCCATCCTGTCCAGTTTGTTGATGAAGGTCAGGAAGGGCACGTTGTACCTCTTCATCTGCCTGTTCACAGTGATGGTCTGGCACTGCACTCCTCCAACAGCACAGAGGACCAGGATTGCTCCATCCAGGACTCTCAGAGACCTCTCCACTTCAATGGTGAAGTCCACGTGCCCTGAATGACAATAAAACTCATCAGTCATGAGAAATGAGTGCAGAAAGCAGCAACAGCCAACCAAGAACCAAACCCTCCAGCCACAGAGTCACATCAGCTTGAGTGGCTGATCGTGGAACCATGGAATGGTTTGGGTGGGAAGGAGCTTAAATTCCCACCCCCTGCCATGGGCAGGGACACCTTCCACTAGCCCAGCTTGCTCCAACCTGGCCTTGGGCACTTCCAGGGCTAGGGCAGCCACAGCTTCTCTGCCCAACCTGTGCCAGGGCCTGCCCACCCTCCCAGGGAAGGATTCCTTCCTCTGCCTCACCTAAATTCCCCCTCTGTCAGGTTGAATCCACCCCACACTGTCCTGTCCCAACACAAAGATGCACCACGTCCTCTGCACCCATGAGGAACACCCAGCTGGCTCACCTGGTGTGTCGATGATGTTGATGTTGGTGTCTCTCCACATGGTGTAAGTGGCCGCAGACTGAATGGTGATGCCCCGCTGTCGCTCCAGCTCCATGGAATCCATCACAGCTCCAACTCCATCCTTCCCTTTCACCTTAGGAAAAAAGAAATTAAAAAAAAAAACGTAGTCCAAGGAGTTTACTAGGAATTCACATGCCATCCCCTGGAGGTGCCCAGGGAAGGACTGGACACAGCACTCGGTGCTCTGGGCTGGGGGATGAGGTGGGGATGGGGCACAGGGGGGATTTGATGACCTTGGAGGTTTTTTCCACCCTCAGTGATCCTGGGATTCCACCCCCTTGCCCTCCCCCTGTTTTCAGAGGGTTTCAGGGCTCCCCCAGAGCAGCCCTGCAGTCTCACCTCGTGCATCTGCGCGATCCTGCCCGTGTAGAACAGGATCCGCTCCGTCAGCGTCGTCTTCCCGGAGTCGATGTGGGCCGAGATCCCGATGTTGCGGATCCTCTCGTTGGGAAGGACCCCCGAGGAGCAGCGTCTGCAGGAGCTCAGGAGCAGCTGCAGGGCAAGAGGAGGTCGCGGGTTAGTGAGGAGCTGACCCAACACAGCAGGGAGTGACAGGACAAGGGAAAACAGCCTCCAGCTGTGCCAGGGAAGGGTCAGGTTGGACATCAGGAGGAATTTCTCCCTGGAAAGGGTTGTTAAACATTGGAAGGGGCTGCCCAGGGAGGTTTGGAGCCCTGGAGGTGCCCAAGGCAGGCCTGGACGAGGCACTCAGTGCTCTGGCCTGGGGGACAAGGTGGGGATGGGGCACAGGGTGGACTTGGGAGATCCTGGAGGTCTTTTCCCACCGTAACTGCTCCTGTGACTCACTGTGCCGATGGATAAACTTCCCAACCGCTTCCCTGCGGTCTCCACTCCGTGTCAAACGGGTCACTTAAACCCGAATGTCCTTCCCAGGTCAGCTGGGACCGTGCCCAGCCCGGAGGCCCCTCCTCGCCAGCCCCGCATCCCAACCCCGCTGCCGTTCCCGGCTTTCCGTGTCCCCCATCCCTGTGACCGATCACACGCGGCGGTCACGGCGGCTCGGACGGACCCGGCTCGGACGGACCCGGCCCGGCCTCTCCCCCTCCCGGCGCTCCGGAGCGGGGCCGGCGCCTCCTGAGGGGCCCTGGGGCGGTACCTGGAGGTGGCGCGGGCGGCCCGGGGCCAGCCCGGCCCTCAGCACGCTCAGCATGGCCCCGGTTCCAACCCCAGCCCGGCTCTGTCCCTGTCCCGGCACAATCCCGGCTCCAATCCCGGCTCCAACCCCGGGTCACCCCCGCCCCTTCCGGGGCCCCGCGCAGGCGCCGCCCGGGCCGGGCCGGGCCCGGCAGCTCGGGGGGATCCACAGGGACGGTCCGGGGGAACCGGGAATGCTCCTCCCGACCCCATCCCAGCCCGAGCCCTCCAGGGAGCGCCCCAGGCCCCGCACACCGGGAATTCTCCACGTGCGCCCTGAAACGGGCGGATTTCACCCCAAAACGGGGAGCGGGACGGGGCCTGGGGTGGAGGGAGGGGGCACCATCCACGGGCGAGCAGCTGGAGGTTGGGGATTGTTCGTAATTAGCTCCAGCTGGAGGTGTTTCTAATTAATAATTAGAAACAACTATTAACAATCAGTGTTTAGGAACAACCCCTGCGCATGGGGGGTCAGAAGTGCAGGGACACAGGGAAGGCGATCCCGGGATTGCCAGGATGGTGTGTGTGGCACAGGGACCATCTGGAACACGCTGGGAAATGTTAAAGATATTCTCAAATATAAAAAAAATTCCCCGCTGTGGGATAAACCAGGAAGTTTCTCATTCCGGGGAAGGCTCCAGGAGCAGCTCTGGGGTTGGGAACAGCCCGGCCCTCTCCATACTTGAGTCCCCCTTCCAGCAGTTTCCTTCTGCCAGACTTTATTTTTTATGAAAAATTCATGTTTCCCTGGGGAAACTGAAGGGCTTCCATAATGGTTTGGGGTGGAAGGACCTCCAGGCCCATCCCATTCCACCCCCTGCCATGGCAGGGACTCCTTCCATATTCCAGCTTTCCCCGGTCGTGTTGTCACAGCGGAATGTTTCGGAGCCCAGACTAAATAATGCACAACTCTCTGTGTGGCAGAGAACAAAGCAAAGCAACCCCATAAATAATAAATAACTTTATTCAAGAACTGCAGTTTCAGATGGTTCCACAGGGACCAGCTTCCCGTGCATTACACTGGGAACAGTCTTGGCATAACAAAGCGATCCATAAGGAACATTCGCCCCTTCCCGCTGTCATTTCCAAGCCCAAGGATGTGCTTGCTTTAGTATTACATGGCTGTATCCTGGTTTTTTTCATCTCAGACAGAAAGCCAAGCTGTCAGGTGAATTCTCTGTTGAACAGCAGTGTCTCTCCAATGCTCCTGCTCACGTTCCAACTTGGAAAACTTTGCTGCTGTGAATCACTGGGAAATTGGAGTGACATACCTGGGAAAGGCCTCCACAGCCTCATATTGTCTATTGAATTAATAGCAAAACCACATTATCTTCAGTGGATGGAAAATGAGCCCCTGGATTGTGCTCCAAGGGCTGGCAAAGCATTCCCTGACCCCCCTTTGCCTTCACTGCTCGTTAAATGGTTCAACAGCCCCAATTAATGCCACTAATAATTGATCACATGAACTTATTGCCACTAATATTTGCTCTAAGAACAGGAAGAGACCACTGCAAGAAACAACAAAGAATTGGCCTTTCCTTGTCAGAGCTCAACAAAAGTGCTGGTGATTATTTATCGACACTATTAAACATATTATTTCATTAAAATTAAATAATCTGGGGGAAACTGCAGGAAGATTTAATATGATTTAAAGGCTTTCTGGCCAAACAAACGTTACTCTTAACTTACTAATGCTATTTATCATATAAACAGTGCTTTTTAAGGCTACACTTAATGTAGTCTTGCATTTATGTAATGTTATTTAATAAACAGAAATTCTTTATGCTACAACAGGTGGATAATTCCGTGTGACAAAACAGCACATGGACACCTGGAATACAAGGATTTTCCAGGCTTTTCTAGAACATCAGACTCAAACAACATCATCCAGGGACACCAGCTGGAGACTTAGGATCATCACAGAGAACAAACTCAGCTGAGGGGAGATGCTTTCCTGTGTCCAGGGCTCTCTCCTGGCTCCTGAGAACAGGAGAAATGGTGAAATCATTCCAGTTAAACTCATTTCTCCCACATATTTTTCCCATTAATAACTAAAAAGTGCAGCTGAGTTTCTCAGGACACATGGGGTGATTAAAAGCTACTGCAGACAATCCTCAGCAGCGATGGGCCAACTCCAAAATAAACACACAGAGGATCAGAGGTACAAACTGGACACTTCAGGCACTGAAAATGAGGTGCAAGCCCAGCTTATCAACTTAAAAATGAGACAGTATTGCCATTTTAGGATTTCACTTTTCTCCATGTTCAAACAAGGTGAATGGGGGGATTCTGTAAGAATATCCAGTATGATTTTAAAGATATATATATATATATATATATTGGCTCTAATGCATTCCAATTCCTATTAAGTATCACCTAAAAATCATTTCAGCCACACTAAATAAAGAGAACTTATTTTCTGTGCAACTTATAGAGTGGGGAAAAGTAGCTGCAGTGCCAGGCTTGATAAAGCCTGAGACTGGTGCAGCTGTAGCAGGAAAACTTTGCAAATCAATGTTTGTTGGTTTGTTTTTTTTAACAGAATTGGTGATAATCCATAAAGTGCTTTCAGGCAGAAAAGTTGTTGGGTTTTTAGTTCACCAGAAAGAGAGGGTTTAACTGAGGAGCTGAGGGTTGAGGAACACTCAGGAGGAGCAAAGGCACAACACAAACAGAGATTGGTCACATATCCCGTGTATTTGTATGGACATGAGCACCATTTTCTGCTCTGGAGAAACTCCATCCCAGGGAGATGGGGCCACTTATTTCCTGCTGCTTCTGTTGAGGGGGACGTGGGTTCCTTTCACACTGAGAGACTCCAGGGAATCTCTGGGCACTCTGGAACGGGCAGTTCCAAGAAGCTTCTCTCTGGAAAAAAAACAACAACAATCCCAGTCACCACGGGATAAAACCTGCTGTTCCTACTCAGGATGATAAGAATTGGATTTTCCTTGTGCTGCTGGAATTTCCTTACTGAGGAAATTATTCCTACCTTATAGAGGTAGGAAACTGTATTTACCTTCTTGATCCATTCTCCTTGTAATTGATACCTCTGGATTTTGGAGCTTCTACAGAGCTTCTAGTTCTGGATGGCCTGAACTTCATGACCTCCTTCTGCCACTCCTCATCAAAGCTCTCGGCCTCATCTGGAACACAGATAAATTTACATTTTATTTTTAATAAAGACAAGCAAATAAATGTAATGAGTATTGGTGAGACTGAGTAGTGATTTTTTAATTTGTAGTCCATGATTCTCCACGTGGTCTGCAGCTATTTTTAGGGGAAAGATGATTTGATGGGCAGACTTTCAGTCTGTCTAAAGTCCCTTTTAGGGTGTCTCAAGCTGGAACTCCCACACTGGTGTGTGAAACAGTGTAAAGCCCATTAGAGAACTGCCTAAAAAGACCTACTTTCATCCATGTTGATGAATTCCTGGTTCATCTCCTCATCCCCAGTCTTGCAGTTCTTGGATTTTTTGATGACATGAGCCCGATCCTGGATGTGATGGCCAATGGCCATTTGTTCCAGGCCACTTTCAGAATCCTTCAGTGCTTTTCTTGTTTCCTTTACCTGTACAAAAAAAAAAAAAAAAAAAAAAAAAAAAGGGGAAATCAGTGTATTTCCCACCAAAACAGAAGTTAAACCAGTTCACACAATCCCAGACTGGTTTGGGTGGGAAGGGACCCTAAAGCTCATCCAGTGCCACCCCTGCCATGGGCAGGGACACTTCCACTATCCCAGGCTGCTCCAACCTGGCCTGGGACACTTCCAGGGATCCAGGGGCAGCCACAGCTTCTCTGGGCACCCTGTGCCAGGGCCTGCCCACCCTCCCAGGAGAGAATTCCATCCCACTATCCCATCTAACCCTGCCCTCTGGCAGTGGGAAGCCATTCCCTGTGTCCTGTCCCTCCAGGCCCTTGTGAAGTTATTTCCTCCCCCAAATGTTTTATATCTTTCCTCTATAAAAATCAGCTTTCACAGGCTTTTCCAGTGATCGCATTTACTGTGTTGGCTGAAAATACACCAACAAAACACACATCAAGTCTACTTTGTTTCTGCCAACAGACAGGAAATCTGACCACCACCTTAACTGGATATTAATTATGGGGGGGAGAAAAAATCCCAGTCTAAATTTACTACACAGCCAAGTCTTCAACGTTCTCCTTGACAACAGAACGAGCAACACCCAATGCCAAAATTCCCAGTGTGAGGGACAAGTGATTATTAGGTTGTGGTGTTGACTGGCCTGAAACCCAGGCAACCACTTGCCATGCTGTGCAGGGGGTATTATTAGCAGCAGGCTGTGCTGAGTGAGGGTGTGCAGGGGCTGCCCCTTTAGGGAGCAGTTCCAGCCTCCCAGGGCTCAGGTTCCAAGGCCTGGGCAGATTTAGACACAACAGCTGAGGGGTGGCTGGAAGGGCAGCTCCAGCCCAGGGTTATGTAATGCCTGGGCAAAGGGGGCATCCAAAGGCAGGGCTGGCAGAAACAGATGCCTCTCCTGTAGTTTAAAGGGGCAGGAAAAGGATTAATTATAGCAAAGAGAAAGACATCGGAGGCTGCCGTGGAAAATCACCTGTTCTGGAATTGTTTTTCCAGTTTGGGATAAACATATAATTTATTTAGGTTATATTTAAAGCATATAAATTACAAGGAGGGGAAGAGTCCTTTAAGAAGCCTTTAATATAAAGCAGTGTTTGAGAGACATGTATTTTCCTCATTCTCTACATTTTCTTTGTGTTGACAGGTGGGGAGGGTCGGGCTCTGCCCTCAGGAAAAGAGGGACAGGAGGAGAGGGAACAGCCTCAGGGGAGGGACAGGTTGGACAGCAGGAGGAATTTCCTCATGGAAAGGGTGGTCCAACATTGGCAGGGGCTGCTCAGGGAGGTTTGGAGTGCCCAGCCCTGGAGGTGTCCAAGAAAGGCCTGGATGTGGCACTCAGTGCTCTGGGCTTGGGGACAAGGTGGGGATGGGGCACAGGGGGGATCCATGGGCTGGGAGGGCTTTCCCAACCTAAAAGATTCCATGAATTACAGAGGAACTGTCTCCAGGGAGAAGAACTGTGAGCCAAGTGTGGTTTGGAGTGGCTGCACCCCAGTGCTGAGCAGGGCAGCCCAGCTGGTGCTGGGTGCCAGCAACACTTACACCTCCCGGGGCCGTGCGGGTCTGGGCCGAGGCCTGGAAAACCTTTGGGGGTTCATCCCCCATCTTGGAGTAAGTCATCATGGAGGAGGAGCTGAACGTGTGGCCATCGGGGTGCATGGACAGGTCATCCTGCACAGCAACAGAAACTCATTAACAGAAGTGGAATCTCGTGGATAACAGGCATTTCTGGTTATTTTATTATCATTAAATTAACCCTCCCGCCACTCCAGATAAGGCCTGGTGGGCAGCACTCTCAATCTTATCTTCAAAGAATAAAGGAAAATTATAACCACAATATAGCCTGGGCAAAAAATAGGAATTCTCACTGGCTCCTTGAGATCAGTAACATTTTTTTCTGAGCGGTATTTCAAATAACTGTCACTCTTCAACAGTTAATTTTAGGACAACTTACAAATTTCCTGTGCATTTCCAGCATACTGTTCCTCATGTTTGACATCATCCTGTCCATGGCAGAGAATGGATCCCCAAAGTCTGCATCCTGATAACAAGATATGACAATTAAAACACGCTCTTCTGACTCTCCCAGTCCTGAAGCTGGTTTTTTTAACATGCATTTTTAATGCAACTCAAGAGCATCAGAAAGGTTCTCAGCCTGCAGTTCACACACAGACAAGCCAAAATGCAGCTTTTCCAAGGAAAACTGAAGGTAGCATGGAAGCTTGGTTGTTAAGTTGGAGACACTGAGAAGATGGAAGATTGGACGCTCAGATGTCAAACTGGCCAAGATATGAGTTTATTTTACAGATGTTTTCATTTACCTTCCATCCTCATCAGCTTCTGCTGTAAAAGTACTGTGTGACCCTTCATGCTTTAAATTGAAGTAAATTCATTTCAAAGTTTAAATCTGCAGCTTAAGCCCCAAACTGAGTAAAATTCAGGTCTAGAAAATCTGCAACTCATTTCTTGAGTGCAAGAAATTGGAGCCCTTGAGGGTTCTGAATTACAGGCAGATTGTAGATATTTTACAGGATGTTCCAGCCCCCCAAATTACAGCAGAAAAGCACTCCAAGCCCATGCTTTGGTTGCACACACAGCACACACCCAGCAGCAGCTCCTCCTGCCATACTAACCCCGAGCCCAAAGCCTGCAAAGGGCATGAGGGAGTAGCTCGTTGCCTGGAAGAAAAAGGACCAACATCTTGAATTATTATTTTACCTGTTATCAGAACTAACTTGGACAGACAGCACAGGTGACATGAAACACTTCCAGTCAGATAAAAGCAGCCACTCAGGAGGATTTGGTAATTAATGATATCAAGGAGTCTCTGGGCATGCAGAAATATTTACACTGATGGTATTACACAGCGAGAGCTGCCACCACATTTAATAAATATTGATAAGTATCTACTAAAAGCACTTAGAGCTGGAGGCTGAGAAACATTTGCACACCACAAAACCCTTTGTGATGTCATTTAAAACAAGGCACAGAGGTCCAGACACCCCCTGAAATGCTCCACTCCAGTTGTGCAACCACTGAAGGCTGATTAAAATCAACAAATCAACACCTCTGACCCACTGACAGCGAGCATTCCTGTGTGCCAGGGCAGGCAGATCCTGGGAAACACTGGGATGCTTCCAGGAAACTAAGATGGCAGAGTCAGATAAAGGCCTGACCAAAGACAGGCTGGGCACCCAAACCCTTTACAGGAACTTTAAGTACAAAAGGAAGGAATTATCCAAGTCTGGAACATCTTCATGAAGTCTTCAGATTTCTGTCAGTGCATACAAGGCAGAACTGCAAGAAATAATCTATTTTTTTCTATACATCTCAAGTGCAAAAGGAGATCTGCCAAGTCTTTGGTGAAACATGAGGGACATCAAAAGCTCCTGGGAAGATTTTGGGGGAGGAATCTCACAGCTCCCCTCTGGACAGGCTGGCTTTGAGCTCTGCTTTACTGAGCTCAGACCACCTGGGCTGGGCCAACCACCCAAACCTGGCCCAGAGCCACGAGCCCCCCTCACGTGCCTTTGTCTTCCAACGGTTTTTAAACTCCAGTGGGGTCCATTCAGTAAGAGATTTGCAGCTGCTAAATACGTAGAGGGAAAGGAACCACCTCCAGTGTATCTGCTGTCTAAATACAGCTCTTGGATAAGGCTGAGCTCCAGCAGGGCAGCAGAGAACTGTCCTGCATGCCCAGAGCTGAGAAGATACTTTATTCCAAACACAGATCACTGCCAACATCTCCCTTTCAGTTAGCAACATACACAAATACTACAGTTTGTATCGAATTCCCTGAGCCTTAATTCTTACAGGTTTGTATCTACAGCAAACATTACGAATCAGCCTGAATGCAGAGCGTGAAGCCTTCATTGACTGCTGCAAAGATGAAAATGTGGTTTAAAACACCTCTGTAGGTGGTACTTAGGTGGTGAAACAGGGTTGTGCTCAACATAAATAACTCCAGGCAGGACACTCAAGTGCACAGGGAAGGCATAAAGAGGGTTGGAGGCACAAAGACCCCAGGGTTGGAAGGGACCTTCAAAGCTCAGTTCCACCCCTGCCATGGACAGGGACACCTTCCCCTAACCCAGGCTGCTCCAACCTGGCCTTGGACATTTTCAGGGCTGGCAAGAGCCATGTCCAGGTACCTTTTGAAGTGAAGTGAACACAGAGCAGGAGAGGAGCCCCCCGTTCCCCCTCAGCCCCACACGTACCCTGCGGCTCCCCCGGGCTGCCAGGCTGGACTCCGGCCGTGCTCTGGGCTCCAGCGCTCTGTCTGCCCCGGCCCTGCCCTCGGGAACGCTCCGACACCGCTCCCGCCCCAAGGGCTCCGAGAAGCTCCTCATCATCTGCCTCACGTGCTCATGGTGGGCAGCAAAGGGATCCCTGCAAAACACAGCCACGCAGGGCTCGGTGAGGTTTGATCCGAGGTACATCCAAGTCTTGCAAACTTTCCAGGCCATCTTCCACTCCAGCCCATGTTTACTCTCTGCCAGGAACTATAAACCCACCTATGTTTTATTTATCTCTATTTCCACCTCCAACACCTGATATTAAAAGAATTTATTTTTGATTTTCCCTCCTTTCATCTTCCAAAGCCTGGCACAGTCCTACTCACTGAACTCCTCATGTCCCCTTGGATTCCTCCCCCCCTCACCCCTCAAATTTACTCTGCTGCCAGCTCCCATCCTACTTTCCCTCCTCCTTATCCCAGATGCTTGAAAATCCACATTATCCTCTAAATTCAGGCCAGCTCCATCCCCTTTAGTCACCCACTGCTGCATCTTTGCCTTCCCTCTCCACAAATCATGTTCCCACACCCCTTTTCTCTGCTGAGGAGCAAAGATTCCCACTGATTTTGTTTTCCTGTTAGTTTTCCCCCCTTCTCTCCCAGAAACCTACAGAACCCCACTGGCATTCCCAAAGTTTGACTAGCAGGGAAAACACTGCTCAGCTTCCTTAATTTTCTGCATTTTCTAATTTGGACAAGAATTAAATATTTCTAATTGAGGCCAAAAGAGGATCCAACCAGGACTTTTTCAGGAGCACAAGGGATGAGCAGCTGTGGGCTGAGGTCCAAACTCCAAATTAACACTTCCCATACAAAACCATGGATTATTTCCTCCCTCCAGTTAATTTTCCTCTTTGCCATTCCACTGAAAGCCACTCTATTAACACAAACAGTCACTTCCCAGGTATGTTTATTTACACTTAGCAGCACCTCATCCTCCCTCCTCTCAACCCCTGGCACTCCCCACACCCTCCTCTCCCCAGGACACCACAGCCTTTCCCGGGATAACTCCTGAGGAAAAGCTCCAGGCTGTCCCTCCAACTCCTTCCATGCCCAGTATCCCCTGGACAGCCTTTCTGCTCCCCAGCCCTTATCTCCAGCCCCAGTTTCCACCTCACGTGGCCAGTTTGATCCCGTGCCAAAGCTGCATTTCATTACTCCTGTTTCCCTTTTAAGTGATAAAAACATGACGCAGGATTAATTTTCAAACAGGATTTTTAACATGAAAATATCCCTTTAAGCCACACCCAGACTTCAAATGACCCCAGTGCAAGGAGACCTTTAGAGTTTAAAGCATTTTTAGTTTAAAGCTGACTCCCAGCTCTGGCTCCAGCCCTGCCATGATAAGGAGCTGTTCCCACACTTCAGGATGAAGAACAGATGGAAAAAGTGGAGGCACGAGCCAAGAGGAGGGAAGAACACAAACACCTCCACAGGACCTGCACAATTCCATCAGATCTCCAACTTCAAAGAGTTTGGTTACCAAACACCAACGAAGAGGAACTGTATTCCAGCAGGAGCTGATCCACAGCAGGATTCTCCCCAGCCCCTTCCAGTTCAAAAGCAGGACACTCAAACTACCCACAACACAGGAGCGGGACAAGATTCCAGAAATTTAATGGAAATTAGAGGGATTTAGCATCACTAACATGCTGTAAGACACCTCACCTGCACCTGGAACCCCAGAGGGTTGTTGTTTGTTTGTTTGTTTGAATTCAAGATTTATGAGACACCTTGGAAATGCAGCTCCTCAGTGCCAGAGACAGGATACAGAGTGTGGAGTGACAGTCCAGGAACACAAGTGCAGTCTCCCAGCTCCCTTGGGATATTTTAGGGAGCCAGCCCTAAAAAGGTCCAGTGCTGTCAAGCTTTAAAAGAAACACCATTTTGATAGGACCTGGAGTGGGGCAAACTCAACCCACAGTTACAAAAGGAGGAGGTCACCCCCTTAAAAACAGAGATGGATTGAACAAGTCCAAGTCTCTGCAGTGCAGGGTGCAAGATATGCTTTTATGAGGTAATATATTAGCTGCAAACATTAGCCATCCTTTTCCCCCCGTGAGGCTACAGTTGCAGATTCCCTCTGGGGATGACAGCTGGCACAACACCACAAAAGCCCTGCTCTGGTGCATTAGAGCACAGGCCAAGTCGTGCACCTGCCCAGGGTGCCAGGGCTGGATCCTGTGGACACCTTGGGTGAGTGACTGGTGCTTCCCTGGGACAGCTGCTCACACGTGGGCACTGCAGCCCAGGCACTATTTCCAGGGCAGCAGCAAAATCTGTCCTTATGAGGCAACACAAGCTCATTATTACACTATTTTGGAGGTAAGATTATCTCAGCAATAAGCTCCTTTCTTAATGATATGCAAAACAGATTTACCAGCATAGAGCCAAGAAAACGAGTCTCAATATCCACCTCATCTCTTTCACACACACTCCCTCCACCTCCTGTAATCTTCTTTCCCTACCTCAGTGGCTACAATGACAACAAATAAAATTAATAAATAAGAAGAAAGCCACTGATCTTTCAAACAAGACTTAATTTCACGCACAGGGAAGTTTCCTGCAGGGAACTCACGAGCTGTTATAACAGCAGGAATATTCCTGGAAACCAAGTGCACTAATCCCTGCAGCAGAGCTCTGGGAACTCTCCCACTGCTCGGAATGTGCTAGAGCTCAGCAGTGGATCGTCCTGTGAGCAGCCTCAGCCACAACACCCCTGTAACCAGGAGATCAGACAACAAACCCACAGCACAGGGCCTGATTCCCCTTCCTCATCCAGCCCCAGCCTCACCCCTGATCTCGGCTGTAATTAAATCCCTCGTGGTTTTTCTAAAGATTAACAGCAATTACTGAGGCTCCTCAGAGTTCTCTGATGCCATTTTCACCTGCTACAGATCAGATTCTGACATAACATGTGGCCAGAGCAGGTAACTCAGCAGCTGGGGCTGAGGGCAGAAGGACTTGCACTACTCACCACTCAGATTTAGATTCTTCCAAAAGAAGATTCCCACAGGGAATAAACTGATCTCAGACCTGAATACACAGCCGTGACCCACCACTGTGCTCACGGTGTAGAAATAGAATCACGAGTTTGGATTGGATGGGACATTAAAGCCCATCCAGTGCCACCCCCTGCCATGGGCAGGGACACCTTCCACCAGCCCAGGTTGCTCCAAGCCCCGTCCAACCTGGCCTTGGACACTTCCAGGGATCCAGGGGCAGCCACAGCTTCTCTGGGCAACCTGTGCCAGGGCCTGCCCACCCTCACGGGGAATAAATACTATAAAAAACCATCTGCTGAGCAACAGCACCCTTTGGGAAGCAGCACAAGGAGACAGTTTGTCCTCAGCGCTCTCATGCACACATTTGCAAGGTTTACTGAAGAACAGGGTGCTGCCTGCAGTGCTGGCACTGACAAGAGCTGACAGGCAGCTAAATAAACAAATAAATAAATCCAGAAAGGCTGCAACACTCAGCCTCTGTATTTAGGAAAAAAAAGGACAAAACACAATGAAGAGCCTCCATCCAAGGGAGGTGACGATTCCCCCCCAATCGATGACACGGTGAGATGGGGACTGAGCCCTTCCCTGTCGGGAGGGGAGGCAGAGACAGCTCTGCTGTTTGACATCGCTGAGAGCGTTTAACCCCTGCTCGGCTCTGGGGGAGCCCGGCCGGTTGATCGGGCCGGTTAAACGGGGTTAAACGGGGCGGTTAAACCGCATCGACCCCGTCCTGCAACCACCGACCCCGAGACCTGTAATCCGCACCGACACCGTCCTGTAACCCGTATCGACACCGTCCTATATCCCCGGCCCCCTTGACCCGCACCGACCCCGCTCCCGCGGGGCCGCTTCACCGCCGGCCGGTCCCTCATACCCGCCCCAGCCGCCCCTTTACAGCCCCCGATCAGCCCCTCGTAACCCCCCGCCGCCTCAGAGCCATCACCACAGGCGGTCCCTTAGTCCCCCACCGCCTCAGACCCACCCCAGCCGCCTCTTTACATCTCCGGACCGGCCCCTCGCCCGCCACGACTGCCTCAGACCCATCACCCCTGGCGGTCCCCGGAGCCCCTCGTCGCCTCACACCCACCCCAGCAGCCCCTTTACAGCCCCGAACCGGCTCCCGCGGAGCGCCGGTCGCTCACCTGAAGAAGGGATCCTCCTCGAAGCACCTGCCGAGCCCCCCGAACATGGCAGCGGTCTGGGCGCTCTGCGCGCCCCCCGCCCCGCGCCGCCCCTCCTCACCGCGCCGCGCGCCGCCCCGCCCACCACGTGACCACGACACGAGCGCTCCCATTGGCCGATGAGCCGCCGGGGGGCGGGGCCTCCACCGCGCGCCGCCGTTGCCGGGGCAACCGCGGGGCCGCCGCTCCGGGAGGGAACCGGGAATGGGGAACCCTTGGAATGGGGAACCCATTGGAATGGGGAACCTCTGGAATGGGGGAACCCATTGGAATGGGGAACCTCTAGAATGGGGGAACCTCTGGAATGGGGAAACCCATTGGAATGCGGAATGAGGAATCGGGGCCTTGCTGAGCCTCGGGACGTCCCTCCCGAAGCCCCGCTCTGCCCCGTGAGGCCGCAGGGGGCGGCCCGGCCCGGCCTGAGGAAGAGCGAGGGGCGCAGGCCCGGCCTCAGCTCGTTCCTGGACAATTTTAGAAAGAATTCTATTTTTTCCAGTAGATGGCAGTAAAATAATAAAGCTGCGGCCCCTCTGGCAGGAAAATGAAGCTGCGGGCTCCTGGAAACAAGCGCTGGCCTCAGCACGACTGGAAAGCATCAGGAGCCCGCCCTGGAATATCCATAAAGAGCTATTCCAGGGAAACAGCGCTGAGGACACACCGAGCAGCAGGGAGGGGGATATTGGGGCCAGGGTTACCTGACACTGCCCTGACCAGGCAGATCCTCTTTCCAAGGCTTTGTGGTGGTTCACTCTCTGCTCCTGAACTGCACCAGCCTTGGGAGAGGGAAGGGTTGGGATCACAGTTCAACAGGGAAAAGGAATCCTGGGCTCTCAGCAGGGACCTTAATCATGGAATCACTTAAGGTTGGAAAAGACCCTTAAGATCAGCCAAGTCCAGCCACGACTTGATTTTAAATACAATATTCTGGATGGTCTTTAAGGTCCCTTCCAACCCAAACCACTCCACGATTCTCTACCTTTGCAGTGAATCTGGCTGTTTTTTTTGTGGTAAGTTCTTGCCATCTTATTTCAGGACTAGTACAAGTTACTGGTCTGGGTGACTGTCAACTGAAGAGATATTTAAATAAAATATTAATACAAATGTCATTACACACTTACCTCTGTTGTTTGCAGCAGAACGATGCTTTTATCTGACACTTACCATCAATTTACAACAAGCTGCCTTTGCAGAAGCCTCTGCACTGGGCTGATGTCACGGATGGAATTAAATCAGCTCTGGAACAGCACTGTCCAGAGGCCTCTCCCACTAAAAACACACTTCAACCTCTGGGAATTGCACTGCAGCTCTGAGCCCACCTGGGAAGGAACAACTGGCAGGGCCAGGAGGCCTCACTGATGCCAATCCCTTCAAAATGGAAAGAGGAGCTGCTGATGCCTCCAGAAGTGCAGGGACTGAGCACTGATTGTCTGAGTCCTCTCAGGTTTCCTTCAGCCTTGCTGCTGACATTGCTGGGCAGCAATGGGCACACAGCCCAGGGCTGCTCACAGCCCCCCTCTGCTCTCGTTTTTTTTTTTCCAAAATAGCTGGAAAAAGACCTATTTTTAACACCCTGTGCTAGTTCTCGATAGGTGGGCAAACAGAGAAACGTTTCCTACACTGCTGGAAGTCCCAAGCTGCAAAAAATGTAATTAAAAAGCAATTGTGTAATAAAAGGGTTTGTTGTGTTTTTGGTTTTTTTTTTTTTTTGGTAACAATGAAAACTCTTCTTGACTATTAATTGTTGCCCAATTAATTGAAACCAGCCTTGATCTGAGCTGGATGTTGTGAGAACTTGTGCACTGAACACACTTGTTTTGCACAGGACTAATTGGAACCTGTAATTGATAATATCTGCTCGAGGAGCAAGAGTCATTTTTAGCTTTGGAGGCCAAGAGCCTGAGAAGACCTTTCAGATTAATTCCATCGCTTGAACAAACACAGGATGAGCTGCACTGTGGGCACAGGTTTTAAACAGTGAATAAAAGTGGCTTCTTGGTAAAAAGCAGGTAAACTTGGGTGTGGGTTCCTGTGGAAATGGGCTCTTGGAGGCCCTGAGGAAATCAAGGTGTGTTTTTTTATCCATTTTTCATCTTTCTTTGTCTGTTTTTTTTTCCAGCTTGAGGCCATGGCCAAATTCTGGGCTCGGTTTTGGTGATTCCCTCTGCTCCACGTGTGCCACCAAAGGTTTATCAACCCATAGTTATGCACACAGTGGCAACATTTAAACAAATATTAGTTCTGGATCAAACCCTGGAATCAATGATCAACTCTCCCCCCAGGGACACATCTCAGCTGGGTTTGGGTTCTGCTGTTTTTTAAGAATATTTCTATGCCTCACTTTGCACTTGGCTAAACAAAACCATGGAGATAAAATAAAGGGGAATGTCACAGAATTAGGGCTGATTAAAAGAAATGCTGGTTCTCGTGGTGGAAGATTCATTGCTCCAAGGAATTCATTGTTCCAAGATGGAATTAAAGCCAAAAACTCAGCAGCTCTCCAAAGGGCAGGTGATTTGCAAAGCAACATCCCAACTAAAAAGAAACAAAAGTTTATCCTGGATGTCCTGGCCATGAGTTGGGATGCCAGTGATGTCACACCCATGGGCTGTTGGGGACATTCCTTACAGAACATCCAGCCTGGATAACTCAGAAGCACTGGACACCACAGAGACATCCCACTGGTGTGGGCTGGAGGAAGCTCCTGAGCAGGGAGTTGTAAATGGCAGCTCATCAGCAGCCTGCACAACTTGCTGACAGCTCTATAAATACCCGGGGCCGGCGCGTGCTCGGCCCGGGCCACAAAACGTGTTTCTTACCCTTTTTTGGAGCTGCAAGTTCAGGGTCAGGAGTTTCCCTCCAGCCAGGAGTCCCTCCTGGGCTCTGGAACAGGCTTCTTTTATCAGCTGCAGAGACACAGGAGCAGTTTTTAAGGACAATCCCTAATTCTCCACGGAGAGCGGACACGGGAATGTTTCCTATCCCCGACTGCTGGGTGGGGAATGGAAAACTTAGGAAGAACAGTGAAATAAATGGCTTTTTTTTCCCCTATAAAAATGTTCTTCCATGGTTTGCATCTTGCCTAAAATATGGTTCAACTTCCCCAGTTAAGGCTGCCAAGATGCTCCTGAGGAGCTGTTTTATATTTGATCAGAGGCAGAACAAAACCACCTCTGGTCACCAGCACCAGGTTTGCTCTGATTGCTCCATTTCCCTCATTAGGGTAATTAATTAACCAACTTTCAAACCACCCATGTCAGACCTGGACACTGAGAGGATGGCTCAGGATTCACACTGGAAAAATCTCCTGATAATGAGCTAGGGAATATTAATAATATTAATAATTTTTCTCCTTTTTTCCTCTTTGTGTGTGCAAACCAGTTAATTCTTTCTAAATTTCCTTCTTGATTTCCATCTGTATTTATTTTTAGAACAAGAGAACTTTATCATTTAGTCCTAATAATGCCATATTTGAAAATCTAGCCAGCAATACGTGTCCAGCCCTGGAAAGGGTTCTGGCTCCCACTCTCCCAGCCCAGTTCCTGCCTGGCACTTTGCCCATTTAAACACATATCCAGGAATGCAATTTTCACCTCCAGGTGTCAAACATCCCTGCTGCCTAAAAATAATCCTTGTAGAGGAATTAGAGTTGATGATTGCCCAGACAGAGAGGCAGAAACATTCCTGCATTTCTCAGCAGTTGCACCGAGTGTTTTCCAGAGGTTTTAGTACATTTTATATAAATAATTTGATCACAATCAGGGTGTTTTTTTTTTTTTTTTTTCAGCGTCTCTATAATTGACTTTTGCTCTGGAGGGAACACAAAACACAAATCAGAGGGAAGTGGCTCTGGAAAAAAGCCTGCCAGCATGAGGAGTTAAGAGGAACAGAAGGGTTAGGAGGAAGTGTTTGGGGCAGGAACCCGAACAGGGATCTCTGGAATGGAGAGAGAACAAGAGAATTATAAATACCAACAAAACATCAACATGGCAAAATGACCTTTTGTTCCAGATGAATGTGTTCAACAGAGCTCTGAAGTCTGAATCAGATTTAAACAGTCATATCACCAAAATGAATAAGAATTAAGAAGGTAAATTAATTCCTAAGGGAAATCACTGTAGATCTCATTAGTTCAGGAACAAGATACCTTAAAACTTTTAATTAAAGATAATATTTACTGCAAATGAATAAGAGTTGGCAGGTTTCAGCAGAAACCATAATCTCATTTATGCAAAGTTTTCTTCTATTAAGGCAGACATCATTAATCTCACTGGAGATGCCCTCCAGACTGGCAGAGCTGGAGAGGTGATTTCTTCCAGGAGTCTTTTTATCTGCACCAAAGAGCTGTAACAGGAGCAGACACACCGTGAGAGGGGCTGAGCAATTAGAGGGGTCTCTGTGCAGACACAGCCCTGCCGTGTCCCTGGCCCCGACTCCCGTAATGAGCTCCTTCCAAGGGGCCCCTGAAGCTCCCACCATCCCAGGGCTGCAAGTGGAGCCCAGCCCTGCTGCTGGCACTGAGAACCCTCCTCCCCTCCAGGGCTGAGCTGCTTCTTCCAGAAAGGGGAGGCACTCGGTGTCCCCTCAGCCCGGAGTGACAATTCCAGAGTGACTCAGTGTAACTCGCTCCCAGTGTCACCTAACCCAGCCCAGCCACTGCTGCTCCTCTTTCCAAAGGAAAAACAAAGCAGGCAAAGCTGCCCCGAGCCCAAATTCCAAATGGGGACTCTTTTAAATTCAGGATAACTGTGTTTTTAGCAGTTTTTGTCACTGTTTGGAGCTGCAGAGTCACACAGGTTCAAGCCCATCTCTCCTCAGACAGGTTTCTGGAGTTCAAGGATCTCCACTAAAAATAACCCCCTTCTTGTCAGCTGACAAAAGTGGAATCATGAGAGGGCTGGTTTTGGGTTACTGGTGGACTCTGGGATCATCCAGTCCGGGTCCCTCGGAGTGACTGAAGCAGAAGGAGCAACACTTGATCTCCTGGCTGGCAGTGTGTCCTTACAGACCATTATTTGAGCTGCTGTACCAATAATAATAATAATAATAATCATCTAAAACCTAAGCACAGCTCCTTTGCAAGCAATTTTCCCACTAACAGATAGTTGTGGAGGTGCTGGATGAGCCCAGCAAGCAGGAAGGGCCCGTGACCATTTCACCTGAGTGTTCCCAAGCCCAGCCCAGCGTGATGTTAATCCAGCCTGGCTGCTCCCAGGCCCAGGGAAATGAGTTTCCTGATGGAATTCCTGCAGGGAGAGGTCTTTGCTGACTGCCAGGAGTCAGGGCTCCACTTCCAGCATTATTTTTCCATCCCTGCACTCCGTTCCCTGAGCCCCAGATAAGACAGTTTGGCATTAGCAGGAATTTTGGGTATCAGGGACAGCACAGTCCTGGATGCCAGGATCACATCCCTGCTCCCTGCAGGCTGCAAAACACGGCTCAAATCCTCTGCTTTGCCTGGAAAACCAATGAGCTGCTGTTTCTTTCCCCTTTTTCAATCAGGAATCTCTTCCCTTTCACCAGGAGCACGAAGCAAGGTGGGAAATGCAACCAAAAAAAATAAACTTTCTCTAGGGAAGAGCCCTCCATGTGAGAACAGCAGAAGAAATCAAAAGCACAGAAACTAAAAAGTAGGATTATTGTCCAAGATTAAGATTTAGGAGATTGGGACATTTACTCCATGAAATCTGCAGAGTCCTGAGGAGTTCATTATTGTGGTCACTGAGCTAAAACTGGAACCAGGAAAATCAACTTTCTCACCAGTTGCTCCACGTTTCCAAGGATAGTTGGAATATTTCAGTACCTGTTTCTGTTCAGCTGGGATTATTTAAATGCTGTTCCCATTTTCTTTCCAGCTCTTGCTCTCAGTTCTCCTCCAGCATGGACTTGTTGATTGATAAGCAATAAATAGTATTTACTACTATTAAATTAATATATAAACCATAATATATAAATATTTTATATAAACATATATAAATATTAAAGAAAATATAAAAATATTATATGAAATATATAAAATATTACTACAATTAAAGTCTTATTTACTGACTGGTTTGTAATATTTTCTAATATTCCACAGGGCTGCAAATAAAAGGAATCATTTTGCATCCAATAAAAACCACCAAAATTATCCAACATAATGTGTGAAAAACAGGAATTCACACCTGTACCTTTCACTGAGGTCAAACAGTTTTTATTTTCTAAGAAAGAGACATAAAAGGTGATTAGGAAACAGAACAATGACAAATATTTACCATTTGAAAATGCTGAAATGAAACAAGGGGAACAATTTTCCCCCCTATATTTTCCTGCAAATGTCTTGGAACATTTTAATGCAGGATAAAGTAAATCCAACACTCCAAAAAGAAAGTAAAACTGTGTTAGAATGCAAATTTAACACAGTTTCCTTTAACATCAGGAATCTAAAACAAAAACAAAGTACATTTCCAGAACCATCCTCCATTTTTTATCACCACAGGGCTGAAAATCAGGAAAAATAATCCCAAAAAAGAGCCTCACTCCCACGGGAATGCTGAGGTCCATCACTGGGTGGGGGCTCAGTTTACTCCTTCTGATGGAACAATTCTCTCACAGCTCTGATTGAAGAAATACTTCCATATTTTTATTTGATTTGGTTGATCTCCTGCATTCAGTTGGACTTTGGACAGATTTTTTTGGAAGTTTATTCAGGCTAAATTCAGATCTTTCATTCCCATTCAGAGTCACAGCAGATGGTCAGGGAAATGTGGGACATTCCTTCCCTCCCCAAGTGAGGAGCCACGAGCAGGGGGATGAACATCCACGGAGAAGATTCCCTCAGCCAGGAGCCTGATCCAGGGTCCAAGGGGAGGAAGGAAGAAGGGGTAACAGTGACCCCCCACCTGCCCTGGCTCCTCCATCCTGCCCTGGCTCCTGCTCCAGCTGCAGGAGATGGATTGGGCTGGGATGGCAGCGCTCGGCCTCCGATGTCCCGGGAAATCCGAGCCCTGAGTCCCACCTTGTCATTTATCTCCCCACCGCTCCCTGGTTGTGCACAACGTGTGGATTGGGAGGGATAAAATTCCATCTCCTGGGGCTGCCAGGTGTTTTGCACCCTTGAGGAATTCCACATAAAACAGGGAATGACCCTGCTATGCTGTCACCCCCCCCCACAGCGACACCCTCGATGAGTTCGGGAGAGAGCCCGGACAGAACAGTCCTGTTTGTTCAGGTGAAACACTTACTGTCTGCACAGCTCAGACTGAGTGTGCAAATCCCTCAGGAGAGGAGAGCAGAACAATTGAACGCTGGGATTTCCTGGAATTGGTGGAGAACCGGCTCCTGATGATGCTGGGAGCTGCTCAGGCCACGGGGCTGCCCATGAGCCGCTCCTGCCGCAGGGCCACCAGCCTCTGGAACCACCTCTCCTCAGCTTCTGCCTCCTCAATGAACAGCTGGGGACAGGGGGGAAGAGGGACAGTTGGCACAATTTCAGTGGCCCAAGGGGAGAGCTCAGCTGAGCACGGGGTTCAACACAAAGCTGAGGTCAAACGGAAGGAGAGACTTTTCATGGAATCCCAGAATGGGCTGGCTTGGAAGAGACATTAATAATTGGAAGCAAAGACTCCAATTTCCAATTTCAGAAGGGAGACCATAAGAACTGGAAAGCAAAGACTCCAGTTTCAGTCTCCTAAAACAACAAGTTCATCACTGCTCCCTGTTAACTGGGTTCATTATACAGAACTCACAGTCATTTATTTACTGCAAGTCATTTTTACCTTGCTAATTCCTAAAAAACCTCTATGCAAATCCTTTTACTTCCAGTTAAAGTGCTCACAAAGGAACTTGTTTAAGTTTGTACATTTAAAGCTTTACAAGCTGACGAAACGGACGAATGAAGTTCCCAGAGCACGGATTGCCTGATGGCTGTGGGGTCGTGTGACCCTGCTCTCCTTCAGCTACAGATAAATGTGGGATGAATATGAGCACACTCACGTTTGGATGTGCTAAGGAATTGTCATCCTGGTATTTGATGGCAGTGGGAATGCTGGCAGGGGGAGGCTCTTTCTCAGGAGCTGCTGCCTCGGCGGTTCCTGCTGTGACAGTCACGGGTTCATGCTGGAGCTCGGGAGGTTCTGCCACCTAAAAACAAACAAACAAACATGTAAAATTAAAGCATTTTATCCTCAAATTCCCCCAGCGTGGCAGGGGCTGAACTGAGCATTCAGTTGTCTTCCCTTTGCAGTTGTGCCCACGAAAGGATCCTCATGGGAATACTTCTCTGTGGGCTTGGTGGAACACACTGGACATGGACAAAGGTCCAGGATAAGTAAAAGAAGGTATTGGCCAAGGCAAGGAGAGAGCCTGAAGAACAGGAATGAGGGGTTCTTGGGGCACTTTCTGAAGAAGCTGCATCAGCTTCTTGGAGATTTCTGGAATGGCAAGAAAATGAACATTCCTGGGAAAACCAACAGTGACAATTCCAAACTCCTCCCTGCCAGGTGGGAAAACTGAACAAAGCCTTGCCTTGCACACTTCCAAAGACAACAGCATCTGAGTTCTCTGGAAGACTGGGTGGCCAAAATCCTGGTGAAACTGCCAAATCTGGGAAATCTAAAAACCAAGCTGGGTTCTTTTCAGGGGGTAAGTGTGGCCTTGAAGCCTGGCTCCAGTTAAGCAGAATTAAAGATATTTCTCCCTTTAATTACAGTGTAAATGTCTGATTCCTCTGGGATTTCAATTCTTCTGCTTTACCTCAAAAAAGTCTTCAAACCTTTCTGTTTCATGAAACTCTTACCCATGTAAATGAGTCCTCTGAACCCACCCCAGACATCGGAGAGCGGCCGGGGGGGGTTTCAGGTTGTCAACATCGATGCCCTTTCATCAGTGGGAACTGCCTTCATGGCACAGCTCCCTGAGAGGGTTGTGGGGCAGGAGAGGAAGGTGGGAATATTGAAAAGGTACCTTTTTGACTTCTTTGCTCGACCTGAAGGTCTGGGGGACGAAGGCGTCGCTTTCGATCGCTTCGATTTCCTTCACTCGCCTCACTTGGTCCACGAGGGTGGCCTGGGCTGCAAGGGCAGGGGGGATGTCAGGGGGCTTCAGTGCAATCCTGCCCTCAAACCCTGCCCTCAAACCCTGCCCAACACCTTCCCTAAATAAATTTTTGGAACACACCAGGAGAATCCCAAGGGGTGAGGAAGCCTCCATGCAGGAGAGCTGGAGAGGGACTGGGGACAAGGGATGGAGGGGCAGGACACGGGGAATGGCTTCAAACTGCCAGAGAGGAGGTTTAGAGGGAATATTGGGAATTAATTCCTGGCTGGGAGGGTGGGGAGGCCCTGGCACAGGGTGCCCAGAGAAGCTGTGGCTGCCCCTGGATCCCTGGAAGTGTCCAAGGCCAGGTTGGAGCACCCTGGGCTGGTGGAAGTTGTCCCTGCCCAGGGGATGGGTCTGGATTGGCTTTAAGGTCCTTCCATCCCAAACCATTCCATGATTCCAAGATGCCAAGAGCTGCGCTGCAGCAAAGCCCAGAAGTGCAATTTAATCCTGTTTTCTTTCTTTTTTTTTTTTTTAACTTAGAAGGAATTAAGCTTGTGTTTAAGAGTTGCCTGGCTGCTGAAGTCTGCTCCTTTATAACACATTCCTAAGGATTTTTTTGGCATAACCCAAATATACCAACACCCTGCTGGGGACAGGGAGTCACAATCCATGGAGGTTTTGGGGCCCCCTGGTCTGAGGGGAAATAAAGGGACCCTGATTAAAGCCAGGGATCAGAAAGGCAGGGAAAGGAGATATCAAATCAGCTGCTCAGCTGTGGTTTCACAAAATCCAGGCCGGTTCCAGGATCTCCCATGGATCCTACACAAACTGATGGGAATGACAGATTAGGGGGCAAAAATGCCTGAATGCTCCCAATGACATCAGGGACATTAAGGGGGTAAATGGAGTGAGGAAGCACAGCCCATTAGTGCAGGACTTGTTTGACAAACACATTATGGGGAGATAAAACGACTTCCAGATGTTGTTTGTCAGCTGTCAGTAGGAAGGAGATGTATTTCATAGGAAAATCAAAAATAATGGAGTCAGAAAGCTAAGAGGCCTCAGACAAAAAAAAATCAATACTAACTCACTGCATGGAGTCTTTTCACCCTGTTAGAGGGGAAAAAAAAAAAAGGAATTAAATCTTGGATTAGGGCTTGTTGGGGCTATTTTTTATCAAAAGGTGGACAATTTCCATTCCTGTCACCAGGCTCCTTCCCAGAGCTCCGTGGCTGAGGGGACCTTTCCCAGTTCTCCCAGTCGTGGGTTTAACTGGGAACTCCATCCTTCAGAGATAATTCAGCATTCTACACTTCTATATTTATATCTATTTATATTTATATCTATAAATAAACACATCTTTTGTAGCTGCTAATTTCATATTGAATTAGTCTGTATGAGCAAGAATATGAAATGCCACTTTAAAACAAGAAATTTGGATGAATTCTGTAGCTGCCACCCAAATACATCACACACACAATAATTAAAGGCAGCAGAGAGTCAGATAAAAGACAAAGAATCAGAGAATTCCATGATTCTATAAATCACATAAAAGAAAAAATAACTTCCCTGCAAGCTCTGCCTAAAATATTTTCATTTTTTCCTGATTTTAAAAGACAAAATTAAGCCCACTAAGAGTTTTAAAAGCATTAAATGACCAATAATATCTTGTGAATGATCCACTAAATAAAAATATCTTTTAAATATTTCTTGGTAAGTCTTTAGCTGTAAATTGTTATGGATTCATTGCTCACCCCAAGTCCTGACCATGAACATGAACCTAAAGAGTTTCCTTTCAAGCAGGTTTAACTCCGGAATCAAAGCAACAACACAACAAACCTCAAATATCCCTCAGAATCTCTTTCTTCCTATTTCACTAATTAGATTTAAAGGGTTAATTTAACAGAGCAAATTAAAATATAACCCATTTTGGGGTAAAATGCTTTGAAAGACAGAAAAAAAGTCGCTGCTTCCCCCCCCACTTCTGTTTATGAGTTTGAAGGAAACACCAACAGATCCCAGACTAAACAAACCACTGAGGAAGAAAATATTTTCCCTTTGATCCCGTTTTCTTTGGGATTATTGGAAGTGTATTTTTATACAACTGCCTTATAGAACTGTCTGTTTGCCAACAGAACTGTTCCCACACCCCCCCTGATTTTTAATTGATCCCAGTTTTACTCAAGCTGCACAAACTGACACGTCCCAAGGAAAACTGAAGTTTTCCCTGGACAATCTGCAGGGGAAGAGGAGGCAAACCCATCAGGAATCTCCCTGGAAAAGCCACTCCCTGGCTGTGGGAGGGGTTGGATTCTGCAGGGCCCCGCGCTGGGATATTTGGATTAAAGCCCAGGGAAGCACTGGGGGCAGGAGGGCAGATCCAGGGGGATGGAAGGATTCCCTGTGCTTCTGTCATCCCTGGACTTTACAAAACTTGGAGCGCTGGTTTTTAGGGATATTTTCCCCCTTCAATCTTTTCTCTGAGCAGCAGACAAGCAGTGCTGGCTCACGGGGGTTGTCCCGACCCGGAGCCACAGGAATTTGGGGATCCCCTTTCCCAGTCGGTGTCCAAGGGGTGCCTGGAGCCACTCCAAAGGTGAGAATTCCAGCATCAGTGGGAACCAAATCCAGAGCAAATCATCCCGGGAGCGTCCTAATCCCACAAGCTTTTAACACAACATTCCCTCGTGTCCCCAAATCTCCTCTCCCCTGTCTCTCCAAGGTCCCTCCAGGCCGGTGTTCCCCCGGGATCTCGTGCAGCCCATCCCAACACATCCCATCCCATCCCAACCTATCCCAACCCATTCCCAGCTGCCGTTAGAGGGAGGCACCTCCACACTCAAAGTGCCTCTGCCGAGCCTCTGGATCCTGAGGATGCTCCCGGCTCAGCATCCCTGCCGGGATCCCATCCCGGAGCATCCCGGCTTCGGGATCAGCTCCCAACCCACCTCTTATTTGTGTCCCTCCCCCCAAATTCATCAGAAGTGCTTAAAAACACAATCACAACGTACTGGAGGGGCAGGTTGTGAGGACTCCAGAACTCCCTCCCTCCCTACAGGCAGGGCACAGGATTTACAGTTAAGCTGGAAAAATACAAATTAACAGGGAAAAGTCTGCCCAGGCTTGTTTTAAAAATTTTAAATCCTCAAAGTCTTTTGTTTGTTTGTTTGGTTTTTTTTTGTTTTGTTTTGTTGTTTTTTTTTTTTAATCCTGTAATTTTAATTATCACTAAAATATACTAAAATAGCATTTTCTGAGTTAGTACTTACAAAAGAGGTACTACAGAGAGTAGTAGAACGCTATAAATTTTGCCATTTTATTACATGACAGTGATAATAACCTCATTTCCAAGGATTTTAACACAAGTCTGGGCATTAACGGCTTTTCCTTGAAAAAAATGGGAGTCCTGGCTATAAAATCCAGCAGAAAACAGACTGGGAAAGTTCAGCAAGTGAGCTGTGAGCTCCCAGCTCCACGTTTTTCTGGGACACAAAGGCAGGGGCTGTAACTCGATGCTCAATTTACCCTTGTCTCGTAGGAGATTTTCCCCCGCTAATTGATAGAAATTAAGCCATTAATCAAGGCCCCAGCCATCATTCAACCCGGGGAAGATGAATCCAAACTTTCATCATAACCACCTTCCCCATTTTAGTGTTCATTAGCATTAATTTTTAATGCAATTATGCTCTTCTTTTACGCTGAGCTCATAAATTACGGCTCTTTTGTTGCTCGCTGGCCTTGTAAAAATCCAAGGTAATGCTTTGTGCTCTGATCTTAAAGGCAATTACTGGCTGCCTCCATCTCTTCCATCTCCCCATCCCAAATAACCCCCGTGTTGGGGGTACAGACTCACCAGGGCGGTCCCGACACGGATGAGTGTCGTGGAATGATTTGTCCCCGTGAATCCCAAACCTGGATCTGCTCCACACGGGCAGGGAGAGGATCCCTGCTGAATCCAGGGATCCCCCAGCACGGAAACACCAGGAAAATGGGGCTGCACGTTGGACACAGGGCATGAGACGGGCGTGCTGCTGTTGAAATCATCTCCCTGCGTGGGCACACCGAGGCCCAGCAGGGCAGCAGGGATGGAACCTGGGGGCTCTCCAGCTTTTCCACGGATCACTTCGTGTTTACACTCCCCAAAGTGCTGCTGGCACGTGCCCAGTGCTGATTTTTCCCCCCCCTACTGCCTGTTGCAGTGGGTGGTGACACCCCCAGAGCCCTTCCACGGGATCTTGTGTTCCAGGGATCCCACACTGGCTCAGGAACTTCCAGGCTTTTATTCCCAGGGCATATATTGATCCTCAGGAGCACACTGGGGGAAAAACACAGCAGCTACAACCACCTCTGGCTGCCCTCAAACGCTGTTTGAGGGGCTCCAGGGACAGTGAAGAGGAGATCAGGAAGATGTTGGTTGGTTTTCATTATTTTTCTGCCTTTTTTTCCCGGGCTGGGGCTTTACTGAGATACGAAATAACACCACTCCCAGCAGGTTAATGTCTGTCTAGCACCAATAAAACATGATGCATCCTTAAATTCCCATTTCTCTAGGCCTCAGCCAGCATGTATAAGGCAATTCCCAGTTAAGCCTCATTCTCATCCCGTAGATTCACTCCCTGCTCTTGGAAAAAACACCCCTGCACATCCCCTGGGATGGTGGGAGCTGTCCCTGCCCGTGGCAGGGGTTGGAATGGGATGGGCTTTGAGGTCCCTCCCAACCCAAACCAGTCTGGGATTCCATGATAGTTTTTTCCTCCTTTACAACCCAACTGGAAAACTTCTCTCCCTTTCCATTTCCTTTGGACAAATCCAGCCCAGCCCCCTCAGCTGTTGTCCACAACCAGTATTTCCTAAATCTCTGCCAGCTCCTCAGGCTGCACCTTTGCTGCTTTTTCAGAGGCTCAGGAGACGACAGAAAATCTGATTTTTTTTACTTTCCAGGAGGTGACTGCCATCCTTTCCCTGCCCATTCCATGCACCCCTGCTTGTTTCCTCCATACATCCCTGGGTATTTTCCCTTTTAGAAACAGCTTTTCAATAAGTAGCTATAAATTTCTGTTTAAAATGATTGCAGTCAGATAACTAATTACCTGATGGCTCCACAATCCCATTACCTGCCCTATCCTTTAGCACAAATAAATGCCACGAGACGACAGTAAAACACACAGCACTAATGAAGTACAGAAGCCATCTCTGCTCCTCATCTGTCTGAAACGTTGAAGACAATTCCAAGACTTTTAATTTGTATAACAAATCATGAATTTCCCCGTTGGAGAGACCATAAATTTATCTGTTTTATCACTTGTAGAATAGCAAACCTTCGATCAGACCTGTTGCAATTCCTGGAATAAAATGACTCAAATATACCAGCTTAAAAATATATTTTTGCATTTATCAAAGATCCATGGAATGGGTTGGGTTGGAAGGGACCTGAAAGCCCATCCCATTCCACCCCCTGCCATGGGATGGGACAATTCCCACTATCCCAGGCTGTTCCAACCTGGCCTTGGACACTTCCAGGGGCACCCTGTGCCAGGGCCTGCCCACCCTCCCAGCCAGGAATTCCTTCCCAATATCCCATGTAAACCTCCTCTCTGGCATTGGGAAGCCATTCCCTGTGTCCTGTCCCTCCATCCCTTGTCCCCAGTCCCTCTCCAGCTCTCCTGGAGCCCCTTCATGCCCTGGAAGGGGCTCTCAGGTCCCCCTGGAGCCTTCTCTTCTCCAGGGGAAAATTCCCAGCTCTCCCAGCCTGGCTCCAGCCCTGACACCAGGATTGGGGCTCACCTGGGGGGTCTGGAATACAAAGGGGCAGGAGATGACAGGCAGGACAAAGCCGGTTAAAATTCCAGGAACACATTTAAAAGCGATTATTAATTAAGGCAGCTTTAATAAAAAGCCCAGAATTGATTACTCCCATTATCCATGGGGGGCCATTGATCCCTCTCCTGGTTCCCTTTCCCTCACTGTGCCCAGGGGGAAGGTGGACACAGGGAGTGGCCAGCAGAGATGCCACATTCCCTCTGGATTATCTGGATGCATCATCTGGATGCTCTTCCCAACATGCCCCACTCGGCCACTGCCCCCAAAACTTCCCGTTTTTATCTCACCCTTGGTTTGTTCCTGCTCATCCTGAATCCTGAGCCGTCAATACAGAGATTAAACAGAGATAAAAGAGGATCCCAGGCTGTGCCAGATGTTGGAATGGCCCCCTGAGAGCTGCAGCTCAACCACCAGGTGTCTGTGGCACATCATGAAGCGACACCAGCACATCAGGGACACCAGGGTGGGGCCCAAACCTGCCCCTACCCAGGCAAAACCCAGCAAACCTCTGAAATCACAGCTTGGATGAGACACAGAAAGCTAATTCACATATTTATCCTAAATATATGATGGGCATTAAATGGTTTGGGGGACTTAACAGGCTGAGTTCAGGTCTCTGCCACCACAATAAAATTTACTGAGATAACTGGTGACCTAAGGCAGGAACTAATGAACTTAAGGGCATCCCAATACATTCCTGGACTGTGCAGTAAAGCACTTTAACTTATTAGAGCTGCCTGACCTCAGCCCATCAAATCTTCCCATCCACCTGTGGGTTTAATATCAATTATACCCAGGGAAGGGTTTTGGAACTGTTCCTAAAGGAAGTGGGAAGGGAAGGAGGTGCTTTGGGGTCGCCCTGTGCAGGGCCAGGAGTTGGACTCCACGGTCCCTGTGGGTCCCTTCCAGCTCAGGATGTTTTGTGGTGCCCATGGATTAAGGGCTGCTTCGATTGCCCATGTGAGAACTTTCAGCCAACAGGCTAAAGATGAATTTTAAAAAATAGAGTTTATCATCTGGGATCATTTCAGAGTTTATAATGATGGGATTTTCTAAAAGTTGAGTCCTCCAGGTTTTCTTGTATGTTCTGTGACCCCCCCCCCTCCCAAGACTCAAAATCACAGAATCATGGAATGGGTTGGGTTGGAAGGGAATTTAAAACTCATCCATTTCTACCCCCTGCCATGGGCAGGGACACCTTCCACTACCCCAGCTTGCTCCAAGCTGGCCTTGGACACTCCCAGGGCTGGGGCAGCCACAGCTTCTCTGGGCAAAACCTGTGCCAGGGCCTGCCCAGCTTTTCTTTTTAAAATATTTTAAGTAAATTTACGTATCTAGTATGAAACAATAGCAGAAGAGATCCTTTAAAACTGCCTGCTAAGTTATGTTCATTTAATTAAATCCATCATATATATAATTTTAAAAGCCCACTGAAGCCACACCAACACGTTCTCTCACTTGCAGGAAGCACAGTTTTCCTGATCTGATTGAATCCTGTTAATCCACATCTTCCAACACAGGAAAGCAAACCCATCTTGTTATTCTCCATCCCTGGAAGTGTCCAAGGGCAGCTTGGAGCAACCTGGGCTAGTGGAAGGTGTCCCTGCCACGGGTGGCACTGGATGGGCTTTAATGTCCCTCCAGCCCAGCCTGGAATTCTGGGATTCTTCAGAGCTGAAGGAAGTCCCCACAGCAGCACATTTAGCTGATTAAAACCTGGGGATCTCCCCCCATGGCTGGGCTGTGTTCCCTGGCTCAGGGCCAGCTGTGTCCCAGCTCATCCCCTCCCTCCCTGCCCACGTGGCTCGGCCGCCAAGCCCATCCCAAAGGCTGGGTTTTTTTTTCCCAGCGTGTGCCACACGACTCGTTTCATCCAAATGGAACAAATTAAACTGTCTCCACACATCTCCCCTCCCATTTGTAGCCCCGGTTCCTCTCCCCAGACAGAGCATCAGCAGCGAGCAGGGCCCGACCCGGGGATATCGGATCGTGCCGCGGACTGAACCGCCGGCAGACACTTCATCATCACCCCCCTCCTCCTCCTCCTCTGCAGGCAAAAATCAACTGCAAATTTGCCCTGATGAAAAATCAATAACCCAGTAATTGCTTGGCTTATCGTTGAGCGGGGTGGGAAGGAGGGGGGGAAACACACACAAATTGGGGAGCGATTCCAGGGACTTTCGGGATCGCTAAGCCCGAAAAGGGAAAGGTCTCCGAGTGATAATTAAATCTCCTCGTGCTGATTTGCTGCCAAATTCATTTCCCCAGAGTCTATCAGAACGTGGCAGTGCCTACAGGGGAGGCAGAACTAATCAATCCAACCCCGGGCTGGCACGCACCGGGAATGGGGAATGCAAATTCCAGGGAAGAGGCACTGGGATAACCCCCCCAACCTGGCACTCACCTCGGGCCTGACTGCCACAAAATCCCATCTGGCACTGCTTGTTTCCTGGGAAAACTCCTTCTCCTTGTTTTCTGGTGCATCTCCCCAATGTTTTCCAAAACTGGAATTTGAAATCCATATTGGACACAAACCCATCTTCAACTGGAATTTTAAATCTAGATGGTACACAAACTCATCTACAACTGGAATTTTAAATCCACATGGGACACAAACACATCTACAACTGGAATTTGAAATCCATATTGGACACAAACCCACCTGCAACTGGAATTTTAAATCCAGGTGGGACTCACTTTGGATTTTTCCATCCTGGCTCTTGGTGGGCTTTACTTCAATTTTTCCATCACCCACTTGGAATTTGCCTGGAGCGAAAATCCAGTTTGGTGGGTAAATCCCCCTTTAGATTCTGATGTTTTCCAGGCACTCCCAACCCAAGGCACCAAAACCCAAGCAGGACAATCCAACCCTGGAAAACACTCCTGGAAAAGGGGCGTTTTTGGTTAATAGGCCTAATTTCATGCAGCAAATTACCATAACCCCAATGGAAGTGCAAATGTAATCAATCTGAAAAATTCAAATGAGGCCGAGGGAGCCTTTTTCTTTCTTGCTTTGCTTTTTTTTTTTTTTTTGTCCCCTCAAAAAAAAAAAAGGAAAATAAATCAGCATTTTGCTGCGGGTCTTTCGAGCGGCTGGAGGGGCGATGGTAATTAAAACATTTAAAGCAGCACAAGCCCCCCCAGTCTCTAATCTGGGCTGGGGTCAGCTGGCTGCAGACTCTAATTTGTCCTCAATTTTTTATTCATGCCAGGGAAATGCTGCATATTTAACAGGAAACCAGCGGGAAGGGGCAGAGCTGGGCTGGGAGGTCAAATAATTTGATTTCCGAGCAGATTACAGGGAACATCCCCCATCTAATCTCAGCCCTGATTTGGCAATAAAGGGACAATGAAAGGAATGTTAAGACACCCTTGTTATGGGGTGAGGGAGAAAACCATTTATGGGTTTTTTACTTTTTATGGGTTGGGGAAGGATTGCTCCATTTGCACAATTATTTTTCTTGCAGCTCCTCAGTCAAGGTTGAAGAGGAATCACAGAACTGGAGGGCTTTTCCAACATCACTGATTCAAAGAGGGTTCAACCCCCACCCACAGATGTTGTGTGAGGGAGGAAAAACCAAGAAAAAAGGGGAAAAAAAAAATCTCTTTTTTCAAGCAAAAGTTGTCACTGGGGCCCAGCACGGCCAGGATGGGGAAGGGAAAAGTGTCCTGTTTGGAAATCCATAGGGGACACACACCTGTCTACAACTGGAATTTTAAATCCATAGGGGACATAAACTTCCCTAAAACTGGAGTTTCCCAGTGTGCAGTTTCCCTGGATGTCTTGCATGGGCTTGGGATGCTTAAACATTTCACACACAATTTAATTAGATCTTTTTTTTCCCAGTGAAAATGAACCACTTTGCTCCTAATTGGGAACTAATTCCTCAGCAAACTGATGAATTTGAGGGAAGAAGCTTCTCTCCAGGAAACATTTTCCATTCATTTTAGAACCCTCACAGCTCCTTCAAAGCCACCGCAGGACAGTTTTTATGGGGCTTATTAACAAACTGAAAAGAATTCCTCCTGTTTCCCTGTAAATTCCCATTGTTCCCAAGTCCCAAACCGCCCCTTTTCCCTTCCCTCTGCCTCTCCACACTCCCATCTCCCTGCCCCTGCTGGCAGAGCAGTCACTGCCACGTGTGTCACTCCCAGTGGGATGGGAAGGGAACAACCACCACGTTCTTTTCCAAGTATTCCCAGCAAATTCATTCCCCTGGGAGCCAAGCACCTCATCCCGACAGCCAGAGCCTGCCTGGCTCCAGGATTCCTGCAGCTGGAGGCTCCCCATGGGCCCAGCACAGCTGGATGGCTCCAAAAATCCAGGAATTACAGTGGGGAGGGAGCACAGCTGGCTGGTTTGGTCCCTTTTCCTGCCAGAATTCCAAGTGCCCCTTCCCCTTTCTTCCCAAGGCACCTCTGGGCTATCCCACTTATCCTAAGTACCTTCTCCAAGCAGGATCAACTTTGAGCACCAATTAATCCCTCTCAGCATCCCACAGTCCCAAAGTACAAACTCCTGAGGGATCATTCTGGTTTGGAATGAAATTCATGGCAGTGGTGGATTCAGACAGGGAATTTTCTTGAGCTCCCTCTTGTAAGTAAATCATGGAATCACAGGATAGTTTGGGTTGGAAGGACCTTAAACCCATCCAGTGCCACCCCCTGCCACGAGCAGGGACATCTTCCACTATTCCAAGTTGCTCCAACCTGGCCTTGGACACTTCCAGGGCTCCAGGGGCAGCCACAGCTTCTCAGGGATTTCTGTCCCAGCTCAAGTGAGGAGCTTGGAGGCTCCTGGAATGGCTTTCCTCGTTTCCCTGTTGGAAACATCTCTTCCCATCACTCCCTGCCAGACAGTGAAAATCCATCTGGATTAGTCATTCCACCTGCTGTGTTCCAAAGGGAACAGCTCTGATCCCACCACCAGCTTTCATGGAGAAGCAGGTGAACTCCTGCCGTGACATCACACAGACCAACCACACAAATCACCTGCAGGGAAATCCCACCCTCCCACTGGAGCTTGGACCCCCAAAAAACAATCAGCTCGGACTTACTGGGCTTCAGTTTGTTCCTGGACTGCAGAAGAATTCCTTACCTTCCTCCTTTCTCCTCTTGGCTTCTTCTTCACTCCTCTCCTTAGCCTTCAGGGCTTCGTCTGCTTTAGCTGGAGAGAAAAGAGAAACCGCAGAAATGTTACAATTAGTGAATTTACCTTACAAAATCAGAGAATCACAGAGTGGGTTGGGTTGGAAGGACCTCAAAACTCCTCCAGTGCCACCCCCTGCCCTGGGCAGGGACATCTCCCACCAGCCCAGGTTGCTCCAAGCCCCTTCCAGCCTGGCCTGGGACACTCCCAGGGATGGGCTGCCCACAGCCTGTTGCCAAACAACATTTCCCAGGGTTTAAACTCAATTTCAGGTTCCTTTTTGGAGGTCCCCCAAGGCAATCCATGTGCATGAGAGGACAAGGACTTTGTCCTTCACCGTATTTTATTTGAAGATTGCACTCCAGGTGAGGAGCAGCATAACTGGGGCTGTGGAGGGCAACATGAGGGCAATAATGGTTGCAAACGAGTTAAATGCAAATCCCTGCCATCGTTTTTGTTCAGTGCAACTTTTAAAGAGGGGTTTTTTGGCTTCAGACACAGAGCTGCCCACTCCAGTTCCCCTCAGAGCGAGCGATAAGGGAGCGTTTCTGGAGTGGCAGCTTTGCTGCCATAGTGAGTAATCCAGAGACCTATCCCAGGGATCAAGCAGAGAGCAAACAACGTTTTCAGGGATGCAGAGCTGCACTTAGAAGAGGAGTCAAACCCCTCTCACTCAGGAACTTTATTAGGCAGAACACAATTTTCTCTTCACTCCAAATCACAGCAGTGCTCCTTCACTCGTGTTACAACAATATCCCTTAAAAAGGATCTTTTTCCCTCTAGAAACCTCTTCCCTTATTACTTAATTATCTACTAGTTGCTCAACTGCAGGGGTTTTCAAACACTTTACTACAGATGTTGAAGAAGATTAAAAATATA